>JAJFPB010000004.1:2806608-5613216 GCA_020881915.1 Paramyrothecium sp. XJ0827
TACCGGCTGGCTGGTCTCGGGGACCGCAAGTGGGGGTGCAGCCCTCCCTGATCTTACCCGATAACGACTAGCGGCCAAGCACCTTTAGCCCTGCCCTGGACGTGGCATGAGAACCAATGAGCGTGTGGCTTCTCAAGCTTCCATGAACGCTTCGACAGCATGCCCACGGTCGGGGGAGAAGGGTGGAGGGCGCCAGGGAACCTGGAGAGGATGTCGCCTCCACTCAAGGTAGCACCACCCTTAGAATTGCAGACCACCCCTCCTGCGCACGCAGGGAGCTTTTGCCGCGGCAGCGAAGCCAGATGGGGCCCCCTATCCTTTGAACCAGCTTCCTGGAGAGATGTGATTCACCAATTGGGAGAGCATTCGACGAGAAGTCAATGAACGTTGCTACCGTAGTAACATGGCAACATCAACCTTGCTTGTTGGCAGCCATTCCATTTCCAGCTTCTGAGCTACCGCTGTGGGCAAAAGCTCCCTTTCCGCTGTTCTTGGCAAGCAAGACACTGCGGGCGGTGCAGGCATGCGCTGTAGCGCTGACCTACAGGCGTCGGATCACTGTACCATACCTAGCACCGCTGGACGCGCGGTGTCCGTTGGGCGAGAGCGTGCCATTGGCAGCATGCGGGTGGGTTCTGCACCAGCCTGTCGGTCCCCATCATCCGCTGCCGTCCAAGCGTCGATCCGTCGACACCCGGCACGCGCCCACGCCCACGCCTACGGCTTGCCCATGCAAGAGCAGGGCATTTTTTTCCATTACTACCAATCGAGGGCAAGTGCCTCCCCCCCCACACCTCCCTCCCGCTTCCCTGCTCTGCCTGAGGTGCTTGCAGTAGTAAGTCGGCACTGTACTTTGGTCATACAGTACGGCCATTAGTCACAGGTACAATTCTTCTCCTCCCTCCTCGTCGTTTCCCACACTTTGACCTCGCAGGCATCGAGAGGAGTCGAGAGGAAAGAATGCGCGCCAGAGACGGACAGGCTTTATTTTGAATTCTGTCTACCCGAATAGACTCTTCCCCTTGGCATTGCCAATCTTTTCCTCCCCACACCCCCTCGCCAGCTCAATCCTGGTCCGACACGCCCTCTCACCCTCACGCACCCATTCTTTTCATCATTTCTTCTCTCCCTTATCCGTCCATTAACTCTACCTACCTTGACCTTGTTCTCTCTCTTCCCAATCCTTCCTCCCTTCGCATTTCCGTCGACCTCCCGCTTGCGAGTTCTCGGTTTCCTTCTTCATCTTAGACAAATACTGGATCTGTGATTTGCTTTTGTGGCATTCGATTCAACGACACCAACTATCGGCCCCGCCTACCTTTCCCGCGCGCTCACATCCAGCCTGCTTCCTTGCCTGTGTGACCGGACGCTTGCAGGATAATTTGATCTGGGACATCTCCCCCCACCCCCACGAACAGAGCTCGTCACCGCCTGGTACTGCTGCTATACAACTACTACAACCATCCATACTTGTCTCTGGACGCCACCACGCATCTCCCTGGTCGACACACTCCGGCAGCACCTCTCCCTCTGTCATCCAATCAGTCTAAATACCAATCCTAACCATCTTCGAGGGCGTTTCGCAGTAGTCTGCACCACCCCCGCCTCTCACCACCGACGCGGTTCTCGTCTTTTCAGAACCTACGACCCGGCTTCAGAGTCGGTTCTTCTCAAATCTTCTCGACCGACCCTTTGTCAACACTCTCAGAGCCATTACCCATGAATCTATAACCCCACAGCCATCCGCTTCTCGGCTGCCACGGCGTCACACTCTCCTCTACTGCTCACCCACTACGATACGCGATGGCCGTTGTTCTCTCTTCCGAGGACAATAGCTATTTCGCACCCATGTCTTTACGTCGCTCCACCTCGCAGACAAACATTGTCGGCAGCTCTTCGCCATATCACCCTACTTCTTCTGACCTCAAGCGTTCATATCAAACGACATCGTCTACCTACTCGGATTCTATATCCTCTTCCCCACCTTCATCTCCTCGTACTACGCACTCGGATTCTACGGATCTCTCATGCGCATCGACTCCCGCCAGCAATTTCTTGATTGCTTCCGAGTTTGAAGACACGCTAGCCATCGATGACTCTGCGGATGACCACTTCAACTTCCCTAATTACAATCAACAAAAACTCTTCGTCAACCCCCAAATCCGTCCTGATGACAACCTGGAACCACCACCTAGCCCAAGAACTGGCGACTCATATAGCGTTTCGCCAGCCGACCAAGACAGTGCGGAGAGCACCTCTCGTCCTGGTACACCGGAGTACAATGAACATGCCGAGGACGATACGGCGGTGACGGCCCGGCCCTCTCGCCAAGTCGACTATCTATCCCATGAATGGAAGGAGGAAGAAATCTGGTCGTCGTGGAGATACATCATTGCGCGAAGAGGGGAATTCCCTAACAGTGCCCGGCTCGAAAACGCGTCTTGGAGAACTTGGATGAAGGCCAAAAACAACCTCAAGACTGTATCGCCTGAAACGCTTAACTGGTTTGTTATGCCTGCTCGAAAAGTTGTCATGTCCCTTGCTTACATTTACCTAGGCTGAAAGACTGTGACGTGACCTGGCTGTATGGGCCTCTACAGCCGAGTAAGAAGCCACTGCATAGCTCTCAAACCGAGCCATCCAGCACTTGTTTGTCAAAGTCGGATTCCTTCGTGAATTTGAACAAGAAACCTATCCTGAAGAAGAGAAGCATGTCAGAAGTCATGCTTCGAAGGTCACTTTCTACCGCTTCGCTACTCAAGCAGGCCACTGCCGCTGTACAAGCCCAGGAAACTCGTGGCATTTTACGTCCCAGTATATCTCGCTCGAATACTGACTACATAACTTTTCCATTTTCCACTAGGCGAGAAAGCCAGGATACACACAACAGCGTGTGCCAGTCAACAGACTCTTCTGGCATAGCATCGCCAAATACCGAACGGAAGCACATCCACTTCAACGAGCAGGTCGAGCAATGCATAGCCGTCGACGTTAAGGGTGACGACGAGGAAGACATTGATGTTGATCCCTTCAGTGGAGACAGTGATTCAGACGATGGGGTGATGATGAAGCGTACGTCTTCAAAGAAACGCATCCCCACTGGGCGGCGGTCGAAAAAGATGGTTCCCTCTGACGGCAAGATCATCGCCATGTTACCGTCCACTACTTTGAAGTACAGAGAGGACACGCCTGAACCTCCCGAGACCGCCATGAAACATAGTACTGGCGTATCTCACAGTCCTGTGCTATCTCCTTCTTCGTCTCAGGAAACGCTTCGACCTGCAAAACCATCTACTCGATTTTTTATCTACGAGGACGAGGACGAGGATGTTGATGAGTCGATACCCAGTTCTATATCAGGCTGGGCATCATCTCCCACAGATGCTTCTAGCCCAACTGGTCTCAGCAGATCAGCTTCAAGCACTAGTTTATCGAATGAGCCTGCTGGTATGCGCCGCACCGCTTCCGGCATGCTCATGCCCATTGAGGCGGGGGACTCGACAGGCGATGGAATTTTTGGACGGGTGATTGATACTGTTAACACGGCACGGGACATCGCACACGTCATTTGGAACGTTGGTTGGAGGACATGAGACATCTCCTACCCTCACTTCCCCTCCCAACTTCCATCTTGGGAAATCTCCTACACTCGGGGACCGGATGGCACGACTTGCCCAGAAACCATTCGAGTGTCTGGTCGCCAAATGGAAGGAAGAAGCAAGGTTGTGACAACCCTTGGCGCTCTGGTATCGAGGCTTAACCCAAAACAAACTCAACAACTGTCACCTCGCGTGGTTGAAACTGCGGCTCGGGGGGTTCACAGACGGGCCTGGCTGATCGAAGCCAAGGATTTAAAAAGGCATAAGGGAAAGGGGCATTGGCATTTTGACATTTTCAGGGAGAACCCACAGGTTCGGATTGGCCGGCGTTGAAATTTTTTTTTCCTTTAATGTTGATGATACCCTGTTCTGCCAAAGGGGTTTTCAGGTCATATTATTGTGTGGAATGCAACAGTCCAAGGCAATGGACACGGATAACAGCCACGGTGGTATAAAGAATCGGAAAGGGTATCGCGAGATCTGGTTTACGGGTTAGGGCTGGTTTGACACTGTACATACGAAAAGAAACAGCAACTTGCTAGCCAACATAAAATAGGTTCATCGCAGACACTACCGTTGCTTGTTCTTTGCAATTGAAAAGTTTAGCAGACACCGCTCAAGGAACAACATTAAACACGCGCGACAGCACCGTCGAGTTTAGCAGAATTGCTCAATGGCAAAATGTATTTTGACGATCTTTACGTCAGAGTATGTCAGCCAAGCATCATGCATTGAGATGCTGGAAATGTTGGGACCACTTCTTCTCTGCCCGTCCCTTAATTCACAAACACCCGATCGACGTGACCCTGGGGTCGTGCAGATCATGTCCGAGCACCCGATCATAGGAGCGAATTGTGGGGGAGAGGCCCATTCAACCCCGCGATTAATCAAAACAAATGATGCTGACCCCCCGCGAATGACGATGATGGAGACAAAATGGTAATGGTACAGTTTTATACAAAGGGTTTACAGACCTGCCGCCAGCATTCCCCCAGTCTGCAGCCGGAGACTGGCTAGGCCAGAACTGGCTCCATCGTGGGGTTTTGAGCATCTCCAACATGGGGCGTCTCCACGTTGCCCTCAGACATGGGGTGGCCTGGTTCTTTCCTTCCTTCGCCACCAAGATACTTGAGCGCTTTGACGTGGATGTGTCGCGAGCGCACGTTAATGTCGGCGAGTTCAACCTCGAACTCGTCGCCGACGCTCACATCCCTCTTGAGGACCGTGCCGTTGAGGTTGTCTATGAGCAAAGTAGCATTAAGATCGAAGAAGTCCAGCTGTCCCCTCAGACCATCCGCGATTCGAGTGGTCACTTTAAAGCTGAAGGTTGGCGGTGTTGTTTTCTCAAATTTCCACGCCCGGACGAGAGCAATCAGGATCCAATCGTACTGGCCGCGCGATACGACCCGTGCCATTCTTTCGCGTAACTGGAGGAAGGGTAAAGTCTTCGCCAGCTGGGCATGGGTGAATGGAAGTATTCCGTCGAGGTCGTCGACGGCGGGATCAATGGCCCGCCCGGTTCGGCGCTCGAAGTCGAGGGCAGCGTGGATTTGCCAGTGCACAATGAGATCCGAGAAGCGACGTAGAGGAGAGGTAGCTTTGGCGTACATGTCCAGACCCAGCATGAAGAACGGGCCTGGGCTAGATGATATTTCCACTGCGCCTATTAGATTTGTCAACTGCGACCTCTGAGCCGCTGTGGGTTCGATGCCTCGTTCGATTAGGGGATAAAGCTGCTTGCTTGCATACTCAAGTGCCAGGGCGTGGTTCTTCCCAGCTCCAATATCTCTACGATACGGAATAGGGATACCACGTTTATGGCACCAGCGTGCAGCAATCTCACCCGCAAGAACCATGGAATTGGCGACGACTGAGGCGCCAACGGACGAAGTATATGCAACGTCTATATATGGTTCAGCGGGCACTACAAGCGCATCCGACGGGTGCTCGAGGCTGGACACGTCCTCAAACTTGACGGTCACGGATGGCTTAGGGAAGAAGTATGGCCAAGCCCCATTTGACGACCTTCTCTGCTTCACAGCTTCCACAAGTCGATAGAGCTGCAGAATGTCGTCCTTGCTGGAAGGATCAAGGTCTTCCGCGGCCACCATGGGTCGATTTGATGGCGAGTCGTCACTCAGGGGAGGGGAACCCGCAGTGAGGCGCTCCTTGGGTGGATTTGGAGGAGGTGGTTCATTGCAGAACCGGGACACATCATCAGGGTCAAGGTACTTGACGGTTTTCAAAATGCTCGGCTCAACTTTGTAATCCAGAATCTCGCCGGACTTGTTGACTTTAGCGCTGAATGTCAATGC
Source organism: Paramyrothecium sp. XJ0827 (assembly GCA_020881915.1). Classification (NCBI taxonomy): domain Eukaryota; kingdom Fungi; phylum Ascomycota; class Sordariomycetes; order Hypocreales; family Stachybotryaceae; genus Paramyrothecium; species Paramyrothecium sp. XJ0827. The sequence continues at coordinate 2,812,523 of JAJFPB010000004.1, forward strand.
TGGCCCCTGTGAATGCAGCGAGAACTGTTTCACCAGACTTCGAGATTCGAAGTCTTTTGAATCTTCCACTCCCAGGTCAGACGGAAGCATGGCCTGGAAATGTCCTGGCAAGTAGATATTCTCGGGAATCAGTTCCAAGAACTTGCCGAGACTTGAATTCGGTACAATCCCTGATGCAGGATCTGCCGTATGGATATGAATCCAATACTGGTCAGCCGAGTCCGTCCTTTCCAATGAAACGCCATCGTCAATGACGACAGTTGTTGGCGCATCAATGCAGAAGACGGTGTCATCCCGCAGTTTTCGTGATTCGGCAGCAATGTCCGGTCGTGTCGACTGGCTGATTTCGCCCGGATCATGTCGACTCAGCCCACCGCCACTGACGATATCGACGTGAGGGAAGCGCGCTTTGTATCGAGTATGAATCTCCCACGGCGGAATGAACCCGATTTCCTGCAAAAAGGTCCATGCCGTGGCCTGATTCAATGGGAAATCATTGTATAGGCCCAAGGCCCGCAGTATAGTTGCGCCATATGCGTGGAAGCGGGAGCCGTTATCAAACAAGTCATAGCTCGCCCATGACTCGAGGAAACTGAGAATATCCTTGCTATTTTCAGACCAGTTTACTTTTTGTAATATGAAAGGTCGGGGAGCTCGGATCATGCCATGGCTAGTAAGAGGGCGCTCTTCACGGCTTGCTAAGACGACTGGTCTCGCCTGACGCACGAAGCTTGCTAGCGGAGACGATTCTAGACGCTTAGAATTTGGGGGCAATTCCGTTTGAAGCTGAACGTGGTGTCGGACAATCGTGGCCACTCGTTCCCTGACTTGCGCTTCCTCTAATGGTGATACTTCGAATATGTGATTCTGGCGGTGACGGTCGGCTGACGGACTTAGCGCATGGAAAGCTGTTTCGTCTCGATGAATTGCCGTATGCACTGCGTAAAGAGCAGCGGGTGGGAAGCCGTCGGCGGTTTTGAGAGAAGCTGGAAGCAGTTCATCGGCCATCTCAAACAGGCTGAGGTACTTCCTAGCCCGTGATTGTGACAGAAGAGCCTGGGCCCCTTCAAGCCGTGCGAGATTGCCCTGGTAGAAACGTTCAGCTTGCAGTCGAAAATCGGCCATTTTGTGTAGTAAGTCAATGCCATCTTCTTGCGTAGGGCCTTGGTCTTGGCGTCGCATTTCATCAAACACATCTGGATTGCCCTCCTGGGGGATTTTTGCCAGCATCGGTGCTAGTTCGGCAGCGCCAACGAAGTTCGATACTGAGAAAATTGGAAAGAAGCCCATGCTCGTGATCCATCGGCCATTGCTCCCATAGAAATGGTGGCGGTTGCCGAAGGACCCAAGGAAGATCCCGAGGATTGCCATGCGGGATCCGGGTTGTCTGTGCTGTGTCAGCCATGCGCAAAGCTTCTTAAAGGGACAAGACAGATCTTACTTGAGTTCAACCAAATCGCCTGGGTGGTTTTTGGCCACGCCAACCACGGAAAGCTCGACTTCATGTTCATCTTTGGAGCCGTTGGAAGCGAAACTTTCCGAGGCATCTTCAAGATGAATGAGGCGGTCGAAAGCTCCTGTGGCTTGTGGACGGGTCAGACTGTTCCCTATGTTTCCAGTTGTGATGTCTCTGGGTTCATTCCAGCTCGGCTGCTTCTGATGCTCTATTTGCCACTGTCGGAGTCGCTCACGAATGGAGGTTTTATTCTTGGAAGGTTTCTGGGTTGCGCGCTGATTGGACGTATCTGTAGAATATGCGGCCGAGGCGGTGGTTTCGCCTGGACGTGCTGGGTTGAGGTTGCGCAGTGGCTACTGACGAGTTAGCTGGGTTGTGTCCTGGATGCAATCCTACCGAATAAGACTGACTCTGCTGGGTGCCCAGCTCCCGTTTCTGAGGGCCACCCGGGAAACTGGCCATGAGGAAAGCAGGGCTCTTCCACCGGCACGATGCTGGACCAGGCACCGCCAGCATATATAGGAACGAGACAGACTGGATAACATGGTCATTTGCAGCAGCAATGGCCATGCGAGTCGTCACGCTGAAAAATTGTACCCACGCGTTCTCGAAGGGTTCTAGAGGCACATGTGGTTCGCGCTATCACGTGGTCGCGAAACCATTCATTAAGTGGCCGACTATACCTCAGCTCAAGTACCTTTTGCGTGGTGTACCTATGCAACGGTACTTCGACGTCATTTTAGGGGAGAGCTTGCACTGCCTCAGCACTTGACAACGATACCGGTACATACCGCCTGGCGACTTGGGCGAGCTAACAACAGCCTCGATTGAAACGCTCCTCCATGCGCCAAAATCAATGTTGAATCCTAGAACCAGCTTTTTTTTCTCCCTTCTTCTCCTTGATATTTCACCTACAATATTCTTGCTACCTCAAGGTATACCTTATGCAAGGCAATGCCAGGACGCAGGCTGAGTACCTCCCACACGGTACTTTAGATGAAAAGAAAATGGACCAGTTGATTGCACAAAATGAACGTTGCCGGGAAGGAGCTCTTATGCAGCGCGCCTTCAAGGAGGTGAGGTAAAGTAAGGTTAGGTACCTTAGGCAACGAGGCGTTGTAAAACCAAGGCACGCAATCTCTCCTCGTCCATGATTCGCCTCTTTGTGGTCCTTCACTCTCGAAACCGAGCCGAGCCGATGCACGTCAAGGGTTCTCCTAAAGGGTCTTTGGTAACCCTCAGTCAACCAGAAAGAGTAGAAAATCCCTTGCCCTGGCTGTGGCAACGGCAGCAATGCAAGCCCTCTAATCAGAGGCTTGAAATTATCCGACGATGACGACGCTCAAGGGCTATGATGGTAATTTCACCAAGTACCGAGCAGCCACAGGGTGCAACAGTCACTGCTTCGCGGCGTGCTGCTAAGTTAAGAAGTCATCACTAATGGCACAGTTTACTCTCCCACCTAGAGAGCCTGTCCAAGACTGGTCGACCAGCTTCAGAACACGCACACTGGACCCCTTTTCACTAATAAGTCTCGACTGCTGCTCGTTCCTTTAAGCGTTCCTTGTCGACAGCGGTCGGAGGTGAACCGCGCAAAATCGCTCCTTGTTGTCGTTCGCCCAAAAACTGAATTAGAAATGCCGATCGCCAGGAGGCTAAGAGCGCCACCGGCCACGACGGGGAGATTGCCTCAAAGACTTGGACACGACGCCCAATATGGACGGGCCAATGGAGTGGCCGAAATGAGATGAGAGTCGCTCAGGTTTCGGGGTTGGCTGTGGGGAAGCGCCGGGCCTCCCAACATGGGGCGGCAATACGAGGACACATGAATTTGTACAGCAACACTCGTCAGGGCCTTGGACGTTGGCTAGAATCACTTGCCAGGATCAGAGTGGAGACGTCAAATGCAGGAACAATCTCACGGCCCACCACCAAGGCGCCCGAAAGGGGCGATGGATGTGCACTGGCCAGCCGCCATCTTGTTTGGCGTTGGCTTACTGTCTCTTCCCCCAGTTGTGACAGAAAAATCCCTTCTGCGACTGAGTCTGGATGATGAGAAACATTATTCAGCCACTCACCACGTCTCCTCTCTAGCTCTGGGACTTGGTATATCTTATGCATGGCTCAAATTTGAGAGACTGGCCACTATCTTGAGCCCAGCAGCACTGCTTGTCGTGTCTGGCCTCGCATGAACACACAACGTCGGCGAGTCGCCGGCTAGAGTACCTCACCTCGACAAGTTATTTTGTATCCTACTCATTTACTAATATCGGCTAAAGAAGGCCAAGTTTGACACGCACAGGCCATGGTTGCCAGTCATTTACTTGACCTCTGCGCCTAGCATTGCCTTCGTGTGCCCTGAGCCATCCGACCGCCTTCCCAGCATCGCCGCCCAGCCTCCACCCCCTTTCAAGACACACAGCCGATGGAGATTAAACTCGTTAGCCCACTCCACTCCCCTATCCTGCCAAATGCATGAGCGGCTCGCACCCAACACCAGTCCAGCCCTGAAGTCGGTGATCACGGTGGCCCACCCCCTACTACCTATGTCCTCTTGGCTCTCTGGTACCTCATCTCGGAGCCAGGGGTACGCTGCCAACCAAGTACTTCCCAGTCATGGATGACGGATGAACCCCCGGCCACAGCCATCAACTAAGCCTGGATCCTGGTCCATCCCATGGCTGTTCATGTATCCTTGGCACCATAATAATAACATCCCCATATCCCTCATTGGGCTGGCCCGATCCTCCTTCCCTCTCTTCCTCCTCTCTCCCATCATCGAGAACCGCCGATGTCGAGATCATAAGAAAGCACTGTCAACTCCCAGGCTTTCGTCCTTTCGTTAACAAACAACATCCTACATACCGCTTCATTCGCTCAGCGGGCATTCTTTTTTTCCTAATCCATAATGAAGGGAGGATATATCGCCGCAATTGCGGCCATGGCTGGTGGTGCTAGTGCCCACGCCCATCGTCGTGCTCACGAGGCCCTCTTCAGGCGCGGCGCTCACCAGGAAGGTGTCTGTGTTCCCAGCTGCACCACCATCTACACTACCATCACTGGCGAGGCCACCCGTAAGTCTTCCGCTGTCAAGAACGTCGCATGTCGTATGAGTTCGCACTTACACTAGTACCAGTGGTCCCCAACACGCCTACTCCCAAGCCCACCACCTCTGCCGCGCCAACAACCTCTGCCGCACCCACCACCACTGAGGTCCCCGAGGTTCCTTTGCCGACTCCGATCCACAACTCGTGCCCTACGCCTGGCACTTACACCTTCCCTGCCACCACTGTCACCGTCAGCGAGACCACGACCGTCTGCGTCCCCGAGACCACCAAGGTTCCCTCTGGCACCCACACCGTCGGCGGTGTCACCACGGTCGTTGTGACTGCCACTACCGTCACCTGCCCCGTCGCCACCGTCATCACCAGCGGAAGCGTAACCACCAGCACCGTCGTCAACACGGAGTACGTCTGCCCCTCGGCTGGCACCTACACCATTGGTCCCATTACCACCACCGTGACTGAGGAGACTGACGTCGTCTACCCCGTCCCCACCTCGTACCTTCCCGGCACCTACACTGCTCCCGAGAAGGTTGTCACTGTCACCGAGACCGACTACGTTTACGTTTGCCCCTTCACCAGCTCTGGCATTCCTGCTCCCACCGCCGCTCCTCAGCCCGCTCCTCCTGCTCCCAAGCCCGAGGCTCCCAAACCCGAGGCTCCTAAGCCCGAGGCGCCCAAGCCTGAGGGTCCCAAGTACCAGCCTCCCCAGGAGGCTCCTAAGCCTAAGCCTACCGAGAAGGCCCCCGCTCCCCCCAAGGAGCAGCCCGAGGCGCCCAAGGGCGGTCCCCTCCGTGGCACCAACGATCACTATGGTATCACCTACACACCCTACGAGGCGTCCACCGGTAACTGCAAGGGCGCCGATGCTGTCGATGCCGACATCAAGGCCCTGAAGGACGCCGGCTTCTCTGTTATCCGCATCTACTCCACCGACTGCGACACTCTCGAGTCTGTCGGACCTGCCGCTGAGAAGTACAACATCGATCTGATTGTCGGCGTCTTCGTCAAGGCCAGCGGCTGCAGCTATGATGTTCCCGAAGTCAAGGAGCAGGTGGACTCTCTCGCTGCTTGGGCCAAGTGGGACCGCGTCAAGCTCTTTGTCGTTGGAAATGAGGCTATCATGAACAACTTCTGCTCCCCTCAACAGCTTGCCAGCCTCATCACTGTTGTCAAGTCCAAGTGCTCCGGCTACAAGGGCCCTTACACCATTGCTGAGACTCTCAACATCTGGCAGCGTACCGATGTCTCCTCCGCCATCTGCGGCGTCGTCGACGTCACCGGTGCCAACATCCACCCCTACTTCAACGGCCAGGTCACCCCCGAGACTGCTGGTGACTTCGTTAAGGGTCAGCTTGACCTGCTCGGTGACATCTGCAAGGGTAACGATGTCATCAACCTGGAGTGCGGTTGGCCCACTCGCGGTGTCTGCAACGGCAGCGCCTGCCCCGGTGAGAGCGAGCAGGCTGCCGCCATCAAGTCCATCCGTGAGAAGTGCGGTGACAAGACTGTTTTCTTCTCCGTCGAGGATGACATGTGGAAGGAGCCCGGCGCTTGCCAGTGCGAACAGAGCTGGGGCTGCAAGTCTGTCTTCGCGTAAGCGAACCATGCTTGCATCCTGTGATATGCGCTCAGCAGCAATCCTCTTCCACAGTGACGATACGGAAGGGGGATTGCCGAAAGTTATAGAGACAATCGTTGCAAACCTCGCCCGGGCGGGTCAGTTCCTCCAACCTTAGCCATCCTTACACACTACGACGTCACGGCAACGAGTACCATGCACATAGAGGAGCAAACGATTCTTTTTCGTTTGCTCAGGCTAAAGGAGGCAGGCGGCAACAACCCGAACTGACCTAATCTCGAGCTTGGAACACGATCTGCGCAGTTTTCTTAACGTCTTGTCAATTTTTCTTGGTTATCGGCCCCGTGTCCTGAGCCATAGGCCCGGAGGTTTTTTTGCATTCAGAGCGGTTCCCGGATTGTCAATTAGCATCTTTTATCATTCATATGCTGTACTTATAACTGTCTATATGAGACCGAGCCGAGTCGCTAGGATATATACTTCGTCATCACAACCCATGTCGATCTTCTCGTGAGCCTTGATGACCACTTCTCACCAGTGACTTTTTGCATGTTGCTCGAGGCGGACGCTCCTTTGGGCCGCCTGAATGAAGTGTAGCCGGGAGATAGCGTATCATACTATCGCGACCCTCTTCCTCAAAACTGCCTAGCTGGTTGTCGACGAGCTAGATATGAAACACGGCCATGGTTTCCCTCTTCGTCAACAAGCAAGGGGTCCCGGGGAACGAATGCCCACCAGACACGCGGCTGGGGGAGGCAAGGGGACCCTGGCGCAGCGACCGAGGGAAGGGGTCGATAGGGAAGAAAGGAACAACAAGCCTTTTAATTTATCATGAAGGACCCAACTTCCGTACCCTTGCCCAGCCAAGGCTGACTTTAAGTTAGACGCTCCGCGAAGGGTTCCACTCTCCAATATCCCATCTTGGCGGACAAAATCTCGGAAACCGTGCAGGACCCCTGATGAGCCCTGTGTGCTTCTGGACTCGAAATGTGCCGATGTGTGGAGGTTATCCCAACAACGAGTTTTCCCGTCCCGTCTCCTGGTTGAGGAGGAACAATCTACGGATTCGCATGGGACGAACAGTTCATCAGCGCACCCGTGAGCCCCTTTCCCACGTTCGGAGCGAACACGCGGGAAGTGTTTCGTGTCCCCCACGCGAGGGATGGGAGGGCGGGGGGCCGGACGAGGGAGGAAGGGGGAAAAAGAGAAAAAAAGAAAAGAAGAACTAGAAAAAAACGGTTCAGGAAACGGCAGACCGGGCTGGGTGTTTCGGAACGCAGCCGTGCCTCGAGACATGAGCTTAGAGACAAGGCGAGACGTAATGTGACGTGACATGTCTGGGTTTCTGCCTTGGCAGGTGAGCAAAACGCCAGAACACGGGAAGAGCTTCGAACGACGTGGCAAAAGTTGATAGTTAATCTTATTTGATTTGGTTCTATTTCCAGAAAGTGAGTCAAGTCAACTCTACTCACCGCCCCAAATCAGGTGGTGTGTGGAGGAGCAGACAAAACTCCCAAGGTAGGTATTTCAAGACGATTGCTGTTATGATGCTCATGACCATTTATTTCCATGTTTCCCTTTGTCGCTCGTCTCCATGCAGGGGGCGAGAGAAAAAAGGGCCTGAACTTTGCCGTTGTTGATTCCTACTCAAGCCCATGCTATTGCTGATATCTTATGTATGCAAGACCATCGTGACCAGTGCGCAGTCCAAACCAAGGATGATATGCTCCCATTGTATATGTGCACTCCTGGCAACTGTTGAAGGAAAAATGCCATTATGCAAAAAGGTGAAATCACATGGCCGATACCTAATGTGCTGATCCTTTCCTCGCCAGCGGGCAAAGGGTGTTCGAGCAAAAAAAGAAAAGAAGAAAGAAATGAAATTCGTCTCTCTACAGATCATAATCGTTCAGTTTGAGTGACAAAATCAAATACATCCGGCATAAGTGTTTCATATCGCTAAACATGAGAAAGGTTTGAACACGAAATATGCAATCCAGAAGCTATGCATGCAGCTTGTTCTTGAGAGCAAAAAGTAAAGTGTGTCAATTCCAAGGAGGGCACGGCATGACAATGGCACACCTATAATGCCATTCGCTTCCACCAGGGTAACAGGCCGTTTGTGATATTCTTCGTTGAACGCCAAGCGCTCCGAGTTGGGAATCCCTTCTGTGGAGAATGTCATCCTAGAAAAGCTGCAGTCCTTCCACAACGGCTGGAAAGCGTTTCGGAAAGGCACGTCGCATTCGTAGAGGTGCCAGGGTTCGATCGCGAGACCACGTATTCTCCAGCGCCGGCTCTGGGCGATGACCAACCCGCTCGAACTCCAGGAGCCCGCCTCGATTGGGATCACAGCAAAGGATGTTTAGATCCTGGCTTTCATTGGTGAAAGCAATACCAGCAATTTCTCCAAAAATGTCCACGGTCTGCTTGGTGCGGTAGGACTGGGCATCAATGATACTGACAAAGTCCGCCTCCTCAGCAGCTACGAGGACATTCCTACCACTGCCAACAGGCGAGAATCGAAGGTTTCGAACACTTGCCATATCAGTTCGAATAGTATGCAGTGGAGTGCTAGCACCGCTCGAGTTGCACCATCGGCGAGCGTCCCAGATCTTGACTCCCCTATCTTGGAAGGCAGTTGCAACTGTTCGCCCGTCATCTGACCAATCACAAGCGAAGCCGTAGTCTAGATGGCCTTTGAGCTGCTGCAGGACTTCACCTGTGTCCGCATTCGTGATCAGGGCGTTGGAGTAATCTCCAACTATGACTCTTAGCCTTCGATCCGGTGACATCGCCGTGCAGTTGGGCGCGAACGGATATTCTGTCTTCGAGATGTAGCTCTCCGTCTGGATATCCATGAGGCGGAACACGTGGTCGTTGCTGGCGACAGCAGCGATAGGGCCCGAGCCAGTCCGAGGCAGCTGAATCTTCAAGTGATTTGTGATGCCATTATAGCCACCAAGTTGCCCGTCAGAGAACGTCTGGCTATTCTCTGCTTGCAGTGACTGGAGAACGTAATCACCGTTAAAGGTACCCGCCATCAGAACCCCATGGTTTGCATCGAGTGCCGTTATGGCGCTCCCCACTCCAGGAAACCTTCGCATATTGAGTGCAAGTTCCGTCTTATTGGTCGCGGAATTCATGCACATGAGGCCTCTGGGGCTGGCATAATAAGCCTTGCTTGCAGAAGGACAAGCAAGCACGTTCCTCAATTGAAAGTGTGCTATGCTCACGTCTTGACGAATATTCATTTTCTTGAACCGGAAGAAGCTTTCCCTCGGAGAGATGAACTCGTGGTCTTCATGCAGCTGGGTTCAAGTATCAGTAACGATGGCACGGACGCCGTCTTCGCATGGCCTAATACTTACACGTAGCTTGTCGGCATCCTGGCAATTGACATGATTGTGGTACGTCACGCGTCGCCTTGCACGAGCATCGCGGCGACTGGTCCCCATCGCCTTCCAGTCTAAACCTTGAAAGTCAAGATCGTCTCCGTTGAGGTCAGCGTACGTGACTTGGACTGGTGGTGCTTCCGTTTGTCGCAGCACGGATCTTATGTCCGGCGGGTTGGTCCTCGTAGCGGAGCCATGGACGCGAAGGCGTGCCCAATCGTACAAGAAGTCAATAAGAGCAAAGTTGTTCGAACCTATCACGAAAGGATTTGGATTGCTCAGCAAGACTGGATGCATATTACCAGCGGCATCAACCATTTGCAGAAACGTTGGGTGCTGAGGAAGGTCGTCAGGCGGTTGCAGCAGAGCATGATTGAGCGGATCCGGGCTGGGGACGGAGAGTTCTGGGGCATCAACGGAATGCTCAGCTTCATCTTCCGAAATCTCAAGGGTTGCATTGGGCGTATGCGCTTGAGATATCAAGTCATCAAGATACGAATCAATTGTGTCCATGGCCGAATTGGCATCATCCTCGTCGCCTCGCTCGGCGACGAGATCGTCCAATTCAGGGTCGAGCATGGCTGCAACAGCCTCGTCCGTGGTGCTCATGCCATGTAGAGGAACCCCCCCATCACTGTCGTCCATATCCAAATCATGTTCATCTTGGACGAGGTATGGGTGGCCTTGCCCGTGCGCTCCACCGTCGTGGTAGTCGTACTGCGACTCAGAGTTGTTGGAGGCAGGTGGATTTGACATTAGCAAGGTAGCGCCGTGGGCGCTGGTATCATTACCCCCGCGCGAGTCGTTCTGGACGTTCGTAACGTCTCGGCCCTCAATCTCGGCCGCGCCGACCGCCGTGTAGAGTGCTGCCAGTTCCAGGTCAACGCCCTCGGTATCCTCAGGCTTGGCGGAATCGTCGACGTTTTGGTGGTCCAAGTAGCGCACAGATGCTAGGATGTTGCAGCAGTCGTCGAGGAGAAGAGAACTCGCCTCCTCGCGAAGACGATCCGCTAGGGGAGGCACAGGGCGCATCGCTGGGGTGCCGCAGGCTTTTGTCGAACGGCAAGGCCGGGGCTTCGGATGCCGGTCGAATGCTGTGTGGACCGCTGATTCCTTTTGCTGAATCCAAGAGGTCGGGCTACAGGACTCGACATGTGGCAATTGGCGCACGATTGGTGACTACAGAGCTAGCGGAGTGTTGAGCAAGCATGTATGTTTTCTTTTGCGTCCCAAAGTGCGCCAATATGGTGAAGTGGTGGCTTGGGACCGATGAGACCTTTTCTTGCTTCTGTGGGATAAGCGAGGCAAGATGTGCGTTCCCCCCAAGGGCAAATTCCCCAACACCGCCTTTCAGTCGGGATGGGCAACGGCTCGGATCGAGAATTAGGATCGAGGAGTTGAATGTGGCTGTTAAGACCACGCCAGACTTAGAGGGGGTGGGATTTGGGCTAGGCGGTGGGCGGTGGGCGGTGGCGGCGACGTAGGCGCAGGCGCGTACGTGCAGTTGCGTCGAGCTGCGTTCCTCTGCGTGTATTGCTGGCGAATGAGCAGGACAATGCGTCAATGGTGCTTCGGCGAGGATGGAACGTGGGGATGTTGGTGATTGATAAAGGCAATGGTGGGTAGGTGGTTGCTTGACTGCTGGCCCTACCTCACATTAAGGTACCTCGGGAGTTAAACCGCAAGTGGTCTTTTGTCGACGTTCCCCCGGACGATCCCCCGACAGCCTGCAAGTACGCTAGGGACGCCCTGGTCATACCCGAACTAATGAGGCACGGTAAGGTAAGGTGAGGTAGCTTAGCGGCGTAAGACAAAGCCCGGCGGACGCTCCCTTGCGGCCCTCGACGCTCTCCCCGGAAGAGGCACGCGGCGTATTAAGTACCCGCCGACGAAGCTCTATCCTTCAGCCGCTGCACGAGCAGTCAGGTAGAGAGAGGGAGGGGTGGGCGTGGCTCTCCTGGCGATAGTGGATCGAAATGGACAGTCCATTCGTGTGCTTGTAGGCTGGGCCTATTTGAGTCGACGCTGCTGGGACCCTTGTCGGGAGAATAGGCATATTAGCCGTAACAGGATGCTGCAGAAAGGGTGTGGGCAGGGGGGAGAAGATCTTCTCGACCATTCCTCATCAAAGAGCCCGTCTCCGCGGTGAGGTGAGCGTTGCTTTGCAACCCTCCCATGTCCACGGATGGGGGGAGCGCTATTGCTTGTTACACAGAATGGGAAACGAATCCCGCCAGCTGACCTGAGTACAGCCTTGTTCCAGACAAAGGGTTGGGTTGATCGAGATCGCCGGGGGTGATGTATGTGTTTGTGAGTGTGATGTAGAATAGTAAGCTCAGTCAGTCCCAAGAAAGAGAGTCGGCGGTTCTCTTTTTTTCCTCACATCTACTAATAGCCCGACTTGACAGGTGAGGTAGGTGCCAGACCCTAGACCCTGCCTCCGTCGCAATTGTCGAAAAGTGACATGTGAATATGTGCTGTCATCATTGTTGCTGTCTTTCGTCAAATATCAACAACAACGACGACAACTTCATCATCGTGGCCATCAGCCTCCGTGTCCAGAAGCGTTCCAAGCGGGCATAGTCCTCCTACTGACCCGCCAGAGACACATGAATTGAGAAGAGTCAAAAGTACCCCCGAACGCATACAATGCCTGCCTGTCTGCCCGTCCGCCTGCCCGCCCACGCGTGCCTCTCTCTCTGCCCTTGAGGCAATCGTCCTTTTCCCATAGTTCATCTACACGCAAGCGAGAATAATTCCTTTTTCTGCCGCCCACAGGATGCATCGGCGTCACCGGATAGTTGGTTCGTCATGCCATGCTATACCCTTTCCTCTCGCCGTTCTTTTCCTTTTTGTGACAGATGGCCTACAGGTCCCTCCTTTGAACGAGGTGTGTTTGGCACCCCCACACTCACGGTCCGAAGCCCACGATAGGACTTTCGTCTTGGATACTCATCCACGCATTATGCGTGGATCCCCGTCGTGACACACTCGCACACACGCAGAGAGAGAGAGAGAGAGAGAGAGAGAGAGAGAGAGCAAGGCAAAGTACACCATGGTCATGCAGGCATGAACCCTTACGGATGCACGTCCGGGGAGTCGTGGCAAATGAGGACAAAAGTAACAGCAGGGGCATTGCCGGATGCCACTCGTCTCCTGCACGCCAAAACATAGTGTTGGTGGCACAACCGGAGACGCAAGTCGGATCAAATCAGACGAGGCTCTGAATTGTGTTGGACCGGCCCCTGGCCATCGCCCGGACGTCATCCGACGCGCCCCAGCTCTCGTGCTGTCTCATTCTGGCCATGGCGCCATACCAACTTGGCGGTATGCGACGTTCTCGAGCCTTGCCTTGTTTCTGCTCCGCGCAGTCACCCACTTTCTCGGGTTCAAGGAGGGGGAGAACGCAGATTTGACAAAATCCCCATATCGGACTTGTCAACTTACGCAGCCATGGAGACATGACAACGGTGTGCGCCTGGATCATTTGGTGCCTTCCAGCACCCCGAACGTACCAACAAGATGGCCATGGTCTCCTCCTTCCTCCCTGTGCCCTCGGTCAAGACTATGTTCCTCACCCCTGTCCTCCTGTCCGGGAGCCAAAGAAGAAAATATGATACATCGCACCATGGGGGTTCCTATCATTTGCTTATGTCAATTCGGATAAGGGCTGGGGCGCTATCCAACGAAACGGGCTGCATGCATCCGCCGATACTGTCTTCCTCTCCGTCTTCGTCCCTCCATCCCTCCCCTCGCCCCCACTCTGCATCTCGTCAGTCCGTCCTTTTCCTGAAGTGGTAGTTCCATGGTCCTATCGTGCCGCTCCCGTTCCCGCGAACCGGGCCTCTACCCGCTGCCTAGCCTCAGGGTTTCTTGACCGTCCCACGCCCCCTGCCCCCCCTGTCCCATGGTCCATCATGGCAAATCCCTGGATTTTTGGTCATCTGGCACCCTCGAAGCCCAGGGAAAGCAACTGTCTGCATCCGGTCCACGCTGTGTACTGACTTATGCACTGCAACGACCTGAAGCAGCTAACCGTATTCGTTACTCTGCTCAACTAGATTATATGATACTTTCCTTTTCTGTCACTTATCACCTGAAGACCATGGATCATTATCTGTCCTGTTTCGATACTTGCCTCGTCAGCTATCGGTCAGCCAGTTCCTTGAAGCTCACCGGTCATCTACTTCCTGGTTGTCATACAGTCAGACCACATGTGTAATTTCAAGAGCCTGACGCACCGCATATGCATGCTGATGCTCTGAGCTTGAGATGCGTTCGGCTTTGTTGTTCAGGACAAGCGGATACTCTCACGGCATGAAACAGAGGGAGAGGAATGTGTCCTCGACTACAGTCATTTCAAAACAAGGCTTTCCACCCGCTCGCCTCTACCCTTTCTACCATGTCAACTCTCGTTTTTGGCTTCCACTACATTTCCCAGCCAACATTCTCGTGATATTCATCAATTGACCTTTAGAACTTGTTCAGGAGTCTCCTCTCGGCTTTTAACTTGACCAGGTGCTCCAGCGCCTCGTCCAAGGGGACAAGGTCTCCCTTGGTCTGCGTGCTCTGATCGTCACGGTTTCGGATGTTGACCGTGCGTGACTTGGCCTCCTCGGCGCCAACGACTGCAGGATTAGTTAGCATATGCATATCGTGACAGTCTCAAATGGTTTTCTTGGGCTACACGTACCAAAAATGAAATTGTACTGCTCCAGCTGTCCAGTGCGAATCTTCTTCTGGAAGGTATTGCTGCTCAGGTCCACATCGATGTAAAGGTGCTTCTCCTGGAAGATGCGTTGCACCTCCTTTGCATAGTCGTTGACAGCAGGCATAACTGGCACAACAAGGATTTGGCGTGGGCTAAGCCAGAAAGGCCACTTTCCTGCAAAGTGCTCAATCAAGACACCGATCATTCTCTCGAAACTGCCGAGAACAGCACGGTGGATCATGACTGGTCGCGCGTAGCCAGCAGGCAGGTCGGGGTCATTGGCATCGCTGTCGACGACAGCCTCGTCCTTGCTCGCAACGTATCGGAGCTTGAAGCGTCGCGGCAGGTTGAAGTCCAGCTGAATCGTGCCGCACTGGTGGTCTCGGCGCAGAGCATCGAATAAGGTAATATCAATTTTGGGGCCGTAGAAGGCACCATCGCCAGGGTTCTCCTCCCATGTAGCCCCAATCTTCTGAGTCCAAGTATCCAGAGCATCCTTGAGCTTGGCCTCGGCTAGATCCCACATGGCAACCTCGCCGATGTACTTCTCAGGGCGAGTAGAAAGCTTCAACTTGAAGGAGAATCCGAACAAGCCATATACGCTGTTCAGGAAATCGAAGGCACTTTCAATCTCATCCTTGATCTACACGGCATGGGTGGTTAGATTGACGGGCCGCCATTGTTTTCCTTTCAGCCACATACCTGGTCAATAGTGCAGAAAATGTGGGCGTCGTCCTGCTGGAAACGTCGCACACGGGTAAGTCCGGAAAGAGCTCCGGAGAATTCGTTACGATGGAGCACACCAAAGTCGGCCATCCTCCAGGGCAGATCCTTATAGGAAACATCGGAGTGGGCGAAGATCTTGCAGTGTCCGGGGCAGTTCATTGGCTTCAGTCCATACTTTTCCTTCTCGACCTCGAACGTAAACATGTTCTCCTCGTAGTGCTGCCAATGACCCGAAACCTTCCACAGGTCGGCCTTGTAGACATTGGGGGACATGACCTCGGTGAAGCCTCGCTTGTGATACTCCTCCTTCATGAGATCCATCAAAGTGTTGAAGATGCGAGTGCCGTGTGGCAGCCAGAAAGATGAGCCAGGGGACACTTCATCAAAGAAGAAGAGCTTCTGGTCTTGGCCAATCTTGCGATGGTTGCGCTTGGCTGCCTCGGCGAGGAAGAGCTTGTACTCCTCCAACGCCTTCTTGTCAGGGAATGAGATACCGGCAATTCGCTGCACCGACTCGTTCTTGCTGTCTCCCAGCCAGTAGGCAGCTGAAGCCTGTAGAGCGGATCAACGATTTTGCACTTATCAAAGTCATGATACTTGAGGCTGTTCATACCTTGAGCACCGAAAAAGCCTTGATGTTTCCGGTGTTGGGCACGTGGGGGCCCCTGCAAAGATCGATCAGGGGACCGCAACGGTAGACGGTGCTCAGGGTACCATCCGGAACGCGCTGCTGAATGAAGTATTCCTTGTACTTGCTGTACTTGAACATCTCCAACAGCTCGTCCTTGGTCATCTCGAGACGGACGAAGGGCTGCTTCTCCTTGATGATCGAGCCGGACAGGGTCTCGAGGGCCTTCTTGTCCTCGTCCGCAACAACCTGGCTAGTAGACTGGTCAGCTCCTGAACATTTGACATCCTTATTTCATGTCGTACCCGTCCATGTTCGCCATATCGTAGTAGAAGCCGGGGGGGTCGGTGGTGGGGGGGCCATTGCACAGGTAGCATCCGAAACGTTTCTCAGCAGCCTCGCCGAGAATGTGAGCCGACGAGTGCCAGAAAACCTTCTTGGCTATATTTTTCGGTTAGTGATAGATATCGCGAGCAGCCATTGAAGAGTGTTCTCACCCTCAACATTATCAAAATCCAACAACTCAAGCTTGCAGCTCTTCTCTAGGGGTCGGGTGAGATCCCACAGTTCTCCGTCGACCGTGGAGATGATGGTGCGCTCGACAAGGGACTTGGAAATCGACTTCGCAATGGACAGAGGAGTGGTCTCCCAGGAGGTGCCCTTCTCCTCCTTGCCATTGGGGAGAGAGATGGTGATCTCTTCGCGGGGCTTGGCTGTAGGTTTGTCAGAAACGTGGATGTTCGAAACGAGGCGGCAAGGGAACACGGACCAGCGATCTCCTCGTCCCGCCTGGCCTTGATCCTATCGAAAACATCCAATCGATGCTTGATGAACTCGGGCGTCTCGGGTAGCTGGTGGTCCGAAAGTGAGCAAAATCGTATCCTGGTTGCTCACGCAATTCGACCATGGAGCAAACTCCTTACCTCGAGGGCGGCAGTCTTGGAAGTCTTGGCAGGCTTCTCCTTCTTTTCCTTGGGCTGTTTTGGCTGGATGGGGAGGCTCTTCTCGGCGGCGCCCTCCGCCGGCTTGGGCGCATCGACCGGTTCAGACGACATGGCGAAAACTCGTTGCTGGGTCTCGACTGTGCTTGTGCGGAATCGTAACTTGTCTTTTCGATGGAGGGGCTACGAGGGGCATATATGCTGAAGTGGGGTTGACTCACGAAAAAAGGTACCCTGCCCCGGTGGAAACACCAGATTGAGTCACTAAGAAGTACCGGCAGATCCTCGGTCTGCCACTTACACGCCACGGTTCCTGGATCTCGACGGTATGACAACGCGGAAAGCTAAAAATGGCGTTTGCAGAGCCTGGTAATGGTGCTTGGGAGACGTTATGCGACTCGAGTGAGTCTGACCAAAGGGAAAGGCTTTTCAGGGGGAAGACACGTCCGACGGCTCAGCGAGCGAACTGTCTTGTCTTACACAGTTGTATTCAATGCGCCTACCTATTCGAGCAGGTAAGATATGGGTATCAATGCCTTTCCAAACGCCAGGAATTCCAGTTCCATACCGACAATTCGCATGCCGAATGAGTCACAAACCATATCTACTAATACACTCCTCCTTGTGCGTTTCCAAGCAGTCGAGCGCGCAGACCCTCGCGCCGCACTTCATGCATCGCACCCTTCCCCAGTACCCGCACACCTCGCAGAACACGCGCCTGGGGTACTTGTCGTCCCATGTGCCTTGCGCCTGGACGTATGTCAGAGGCGGGTGCGCCAGCAGTTCCCTCAGCTCCTCGTCAGACGGTGGCTCCGGCACGCGGGACGCTAGGAGGGGGTCGTTGTCGCCGGGGTGCGCAGCCGGCGCAGGCTTGTATGAGGATTCCAGGATCGGAGGATGATGATTTGTATCAGTCATTTGCACGTCATCCTCTACAGCTTTGCTTTGCGCGAGAGGAGCGGCGTCTTTCTTGCCGGGTGTCGGACGCTTGTTGTTGTTTGCAGCCGCTGCCAGCCTTGACGGACCGGTCGCGGTCGCTGCGGAACCATCCAAAGCCTGCATTGCCAAGAAGTCGTCGAGGTGGTTGGCAAAGGTCTTCTGTGACTGTAGTACCTTTCGAACGTTCGGCGTGTGTTTGCCCTGAGCTGTACATATCTAGAGTCAGCGCCATCTGGCATTTGGAAGTTGTCGAGCAGGCGCCGTTGAACGCACCTCTACCGCCTTTTGCTGGCAAGGGGATCGAAGCATCCCTGTTTCCGTCCCGGTCAAGCGCCTCAACGTCCTTGCGGATGCGAGCCTCCTGCCGCGCAGACAAGTCTCCCAAGCTCAAGCCGGGAGCGTTTCTGGCACGCTTTCTCGATGGCTGGACCGCGCCAGGTGCGCCCGCGGGGCCTGTGTCGGGAACATACGCCCATCCTGGCGCTGTTGTGGTCCTGGCGCTCGCGAGTTCGATGACGCCAAAGTTGTTCATCCTGGAGTGACCGAGCTCATGCGTGTGACAGAAAGCAAGTTGTCATTCGTGCAGGAACCCCGGAATAGCAGGACCAAGGAAACAAAAGAAGCCCGGATAATCCGCTAGCCGGCCCATACAAGCTGGCGGGCCAGGTCAGGTAAGGTGAGGTAAGGTACCTGTAGCTCCCAAAACCAGCGCCCCGCTACCGCCTGGCCGGCAACGACATGTGGCCAATAATGTAAGCTTGGTCCTCCCAGCAATTATTCCGAGCACCCTCCTCACGTTAGTACAAGCATCAACATCGCAACACACGAGCGCATCACCCACCTCCACCGCCGTCGACGCCGCCTCCCAGCCAGCCACGATGCCTGCGACTTCGAGAATACTCTTCAGCGCTGCCAACCGTCAATTGGCTATGCGCAGCTTCCACACTTCCGCCAGGCGGATGGCCGATGCGACTCCCCTCCCGGCCCGGAGGCCCATGGGAGCTTTCCGCGGAGGGTAAGTCAGGATATGAGCTTCTCGACTATCCGGAACCTCTTGCAGGGTGGCTGACAGCTTACGGCCTACAGGCTCTTCGGCTTTCTCCTCGGTACGACTCTTGCTGGAAGCGCCGTCTACAGCTACCTCGTCAAGGAGTACAAGGCCGCCAACGACCTGCTGTCTGAGGACATTTACGTACGTCTCCCAGTCTCGACAAAGGAGAACATCCGCGATGCTCATTCCTCTCTGCGGATCGTCCTCGCAGAATATTCCTCCTTGCTTTGCCTCCTTGCTTTGCCTCCTTGCTTTGCCTACATCGAACAGAGGTGACTAACAGATTCATCATAGACACTCCAGGCGTCCGTGGCTCGTTTAAGCACTTACGTGCAGGCCCTGGAAGAGAAGAAGAAATAAGGGCAGGTGCAAATCTGACAAAACCCTTCCGTCAAGAGGGGACACTTTTGATGTTCACCAGCAGACCGCAACCAATTCATTCGTGCGGTCGTGAACATGTGTAAAACTACCGGAAAGAGGGCAGATGCAACATGCGGGGGGACTTTTGGGCACCTTTCGTCCTCGGTATATTTCACAGGGTCATCAATCAAGCAATTCCTCAAACAAGATAGCACGAATGTCCTTACTCAATTAGCCGAACAATATAAATCCCATACTTCGTTAATGGAGACTATGAATCCCGAGTGCTTTACGTAAACCAAATCCCGCGCCAATCAATTCATGAAATGCCACTTTTTGCACTAGTACATGCTTACAGCTCATCGTGGGTCTCCTCAGCAGCGGGAGCCTCCTCAGTCTTCTCCTCGGCAACCTTCTCCTCAGTAGCGGCAGGGGCAGCCTCCTCAGTGCCCTCCTCCTGGACAGAGACACCAGCCTTGTACTTGCCGTTCTCCTTGACAAAGTCAACGAGGTCCTCAATAGTGCGGGAGCCGCTGTAGGTGACGGGGTTCGACTTGTCACCGGCGGGGAAGAGCTTGATGGTAGGGAAGCCCTGGATGTCATCAGGGACGTCGTTGAGGGTAGCGTCAACCTTGGCGATGACAACCTTGTCCTTGAACTCGCTGTCGGCATACTTGGTGGCAAGCTCATCGTACTTGGGGGCCAGGGCCTTGCAGTGACCGCACCAAGGGGCGTAGAACTCAAGCAGAACATCCTTGGTGTCGTCAAGGACGATGTCGTTGTAGTTGTGGGCAACAACAACGGTGACGGGGCCCTCCTGGGTCTCGGGGATGGGCTCAGACTTGATGCTGGGCTCAATCTTGCCAGCGACGAAGTCATCGACGAACTTGGCGATGGCATCGTGGGTGATCTCCGACTCCTGGTCGAAGGGGAACTTCTGGTTCTTGACGGTCTCCTGGATGGCGAAAGAGGGGAACTGGTCAGTCTTGAGGTTCAGGTTACCGGCGTGGGCACCGAAAGCCTTGGCATCAATGGTGGCGAAGTTGATCTTGCCCTTGTACTTCTCAGCAATGGGCTTCAGGGCAGCGCCAAGAGTCTCGCGCTCCTCCTCGGTCTCGGCGAAGATGTAAGCCAGGGGAATGCCGGCAGACATGTATCCAGAGTAGGTCTCAGGGCCAACCTCGCCAATCAAGGGGGTGGCGGCGGTCTGGGCGAACTCCTTGATGGCAGAAGCGTCGAACTTGTCGCTGAAGACGTTCTTGCCCTCGTCGAAAGACTTGTAGAGAACGATGGCGGGGGCAGTGACGCCCTCGGCCTCGGCGACGGCGGCGTCGTTGACACCACCGAAAAGGTAGGTGTCACGGAGCTCGTCGGCGACGGCGGTGAAGGTCTCGTTGGAGGCCTTGTCATCGGCGGCGATGTAGGCAACAAGAACAACCTTGTCGGCAGTCTTGAACTCCTCGAGGCTCTCCTTGGTGAGGAGAGAGACAGCAGGCAGGGACTGCTTGATCATGTATGAGGAGATGCTGTGCAGGCTGTTAGGAAAGGCCGTACGTCTTATGATGCCATAATTGGATGAGACTTACGCAGCAGCCTTGCGCTGGCCAGAGTAGGGGGAGTGGCTCTCAAGGCCGCGGAAGACCTTGAGGGTGGGGTAGCCCTCAACACCGTAGGTCTTGCAGAGGTCGGCCTCCTCTGTGCAGTCGATCTTGGCGAGCTTGATGTTCTTCTCCTTGAGGGAGGTAGCGGCCTCCTCGTACTCGGGGGCCAGGGCCTTGCAGTGACCGCACCAGGGAGCGAAGACTGCACAAGAACACGTCTCGTTAGCAAGTATTCCATGGGAGGACATGGGTCGGGGAGGGGTAGTCTGGGCGCGAGGCAGGGTGCTTGGAGGACGACTTACACTCAGCCAGGACGAGGTCGTTGGTCTTGACGAAGTCGTCGAAGGTGGCCTGGGTCAGCTGGGTGACGTCCGACTCGGCGGAGGCAACGGCAGCGAGGGCGGCCAGAAGGCCGTAGGTAAGACCCTTGGAGTGCATGGTGGGCTATCGAAGGTGTCCTAGACAAATGCTTCCTTTCTAGAGGGGTATACTGAAGCAAAGCCGAAGCCTAGTGAAGGACAGGCGACGAAGGAAAAGAGAATGGGATGGGAAGAAGGAGGAGGAAGTGGAGAGAGAGTTTACGGAAGAGATTGGACCACTGGGACGTTTATAAAGTCAAGTGGCTGCTCGGCCAAAGCGAATGCTGGCAGTTTGGATTGAACAAGTGTCTTTTCAGGTTCAGGGACCACACCTGCGATCTCCCAGGAAAGGGTACCGCAGTGGGGTGGCCAAGCATGTACTCCAACGATGCGCGGCTGCGTGGGGAGTACAGGTACCGCTGCGCCAGCCCAGCAGGCGGTGGGCATACAGGTACAGATGAACGGCGTGTACGGACGAAGGAGGACCATTCACTTCAATCCGCCCTCCAGCACGCCTCCCTTCCACCTCCGCACAAGGCGTTTGTAGGTACCGAGATACCAATTGCGGCAGCCACGGGAAGTACCTTACCTACAGGTATCTTCCGTCCAGGCGGTCTTGGATCCTCCACCTGAAGGGTCTGATGGATTTCGCCGCCTCTTACAAATCCACCATCCACCATCCTCCTCGGACCCCTGGCTAGCAGGATCCTTTTTTGGAGCTCGTTGTTAAACTTCACAGGATCTTTAGCTGTTGAAGACCTAGACTGTAGGCATTGCTTGGTACATTCGTCGCCCGAGCATTTGGCTGGATAGCTACATGGAACAAAAGGTATGAGTGGCGGTTCTGTCTCGTCCCTGCATTGACGGGATGAGACAACACCCGGCATATCAGTTCCCTTGGTCTGAGACCAGCCCGTGGAGGAGAAGCCACTGTACCCTGCATTCGATGGGACGATCTTCTTATGGATACCAAAAAAAAGGCCCAATGCACAGTGCATGCAACACCCCTGCAGGCACCTTTTGGGGCTGTGGTTTTCCGAGTGGCGGCTACCCTGCACCCCGGATTCGACCTCACCTATCATCTTCTCTCCTCCCGTTGGTTGTCAATAGTCGGTCTGGCTTCGCTTATCGATGCTCAGTCACCGCTTCTGCTCTACAGCTGTACAGTGTCCAATCAGCAGACCTTTGTTATGCAGTCGATTCCAAGGCTCATGTTTTGTTCTCGTTCTTGTGTTTATGGGAACCTCGTGGCCTTTAGCGGAGTGCGAAGGGCACAGGACACGGGACACAGGACACTCAACAATTGGACAAGGGTAAGAAGATAAACCCTAAAAAGAACAATCAATACATACTATCCATCAAAATGACACCTAAGCCACACCGCGTAGGGTAACGTATTGCGCTCATGGGCCAAAGAGGCTGTCACATCGCTGAACCAATGCAATCTATCAGACACACCCGACGATGTTGTGGCGGTCCATGGCCACTACAAACGATGGTGTTGCACTCCTTCATATACAACGATAATGACCAATCCCGATGGGGTGTTAAAGCCTTCTCTGAGTTTTGCCTCGAGTTCAACACCTGGGCTCTTGATTTCCTATATCATCGATATCATTTCACCTCCACTTCTTCAAAACGTCTTTGCGTTGTAAACGCAATGTGGGCAGTTGTACAGTGCGAAACTCTAGGTACCGCCTTGAAGCTCCCAGGGCTCGTCCCCTGTGGAGTCACGCAGAGTGGCGGGCGGGCCTTTCTTTGCCCAAAAGGGTGAGCTATCGTCCAGCTAGAGGCCACGTTGAGGCTACATTCCAACCCCCTGGACCGCTCAGTTTGCCATCGCAACCTCTTGGCCAAATAGAGTAAGCATCCGACCGCGAAGGCCTATCAGGGCCCTCGAACGGGAGTGGCCTGTCCCGGGGTCCGTAATCGAGCAGCCATGCAGCTCCGCTCTGCTTTTGGGTTGGCCAGACCGGATAGTTTCGCACATGCGTTATGGATCAGAAGAGCTCTGCAACCCAATATTGGCAACGTACAGTTAGGATCGCATGTAACCTACAAAGCCGGGTTTCTCACACGCGCGCATTGTTTGGTTAAATTGTGGATCATTCGCAAAACCCAATGGACATCCCGGGATGACAGGTACACCATTGCTGACGCTGTCAGCTGGAGCTTCGCGCATGGCACTCAATTCTACTAATCTATAATCGGCCCCATAGTCATCGGACCTTGATAGGCAAGACCAGGCGCTCCTAGGCGCGCGGTCATGATGACAATTCCAATGTTGAGACAACGTCCGCCCCTATCTGTCCTCAACCAAGAACGTGGGAACGCTCTAAAACTTGCTGCTCGGGCTGAATGGTGCTCTCTGATACTGATGAGGCCATCTTACACGAACGCCAAGCTGATGGGCCACCCGTAGGACCCATTCCGGCTCCCGCAGAAACTGTCTACCGACCAAGACCAAGTCCGCCTCGGCTACCTGGCCATGCTCCGTGGCAACTTCGACTGTTCCCGCCGAGTGCCGCTCGCCATCCTCGCCCAGCACGGATCTGGCGACCTCGGCTTCAGTGATGCCTCCCACCAGCGCGATGGGCAAGTCCACGCCGTCAGCTCGCAGTGCCTGACGTACCTGCCGCGAGAACCTGGAGTGGATGGGCGCCTTCATGACAATCTTTTGCTTGGGGTTGTTGCCACCGCTGCTGATGTCGAGAGCGTCCACGCCCAGGGACGGAAGTAGCTTGGCCAGCTTGATACTACTCTCCACGTCCCAAGATGGCTGCTCTGTATGCTCGAGCCACTCTGTTACGGAGATCCGAGCCCAGAGAGACACTTTGCTGGGAATGGCGGACCGGACTGCTTGGATGGTTTCGGACAGGAAGCGAGTCCTGTTCTCGAAGCTGCCTCCGTATTCGTCGGTACGTTGCTGCCTTAATATTAGTGGAAGCTACATTCAAAGTAGCAGCGGCACTTACGTTGGATGTGGGGGATAGAAAGCTAGTGATGAGGTATCCATGGGCGCCGTGAATCTCAATGACATCGAAACCCGCCTTCACGGCCCGGACGGCAGTATCAGCAAATTTCTGAATGATCTTCTTGATCTCAGGCACGCTCAACTCCTTGGGCGTAGCATGATTGGTGTCCCAGGGGATGGCGCTGGGCCCTACGACGTCGTCAGGCCATCCGCCAACACTCGCGTCCGCCAGCGTCTTCTTCGCGGAGCCTCCGATCCACGGTGCCAGGGTGCTAGCCTTGCGGCCGGCATGTGCGATCTGGATGCCAGCCTTTGAGCCCTGGCTGTGGATGAAATCGACAACACGGCGCAGTGGCTCGATTTGCGAGTCCTGCCACAAGCCCGAGTCCTGCGGAGAGATGCGCCCTCGGGGTTCCACGGCGGTCGCCTCGACAATGACCAGACCAGCGCCACGCAGGGCGAATTGGCCCAAGTGGACGAGGTGAAAGTCGGTCAAGTGGCCATTGTCGGCGCTGTACATGCACATCGGCGACACGACCACGCGGTTGTGTAGCTCGACGGGCCCGGTCCGAATAGGTTTGAACAGAGTAGGCGCCGTCTCGGGCTCGACAGCAGTGCCGGCCGGAGGCTCTTGAGCTGGGGTGTAGTACGGCACGCCGGCTGCACCCTTGTTTGATAGATCCAAAGGAGCCATTGTGAATGAATGAGTTGTGAGTTATCCTTGGCTATATTATAGAAACCACAATCGTAATATAATGCTGGCAATTACCTCCTCACTTTGAGGTGTACTCCCTTGTAGAAAAAATGCAATGGGCCAGTGATGATCTAGTCAAGGCAGGGAGACCAGAGACTGAGAGTGATAAGTTTCCAAGAGCCTCGAGTATGTTTCACCCACGGTTGGTGACCTTGTTCTCGAGGCGTGCTCTTGAAATGCAAGCTTGGCATTTTATATGGTCCAACACTCAGTTGCGCCGAGGAGCCTGGAGATATCTCGCCTATCCTCGGCAACGTCACCCTGCAGTCCACCGCCCATCACTAATTAATAAGCACGTCACCAAAGAATCGGATGGGTGTGACACGGAAGACCAGCCACGGCAAAGACGCCATCGACCAACCCCGCCCGCAGCCGCAGGCAATCCCGAACAGCGTCCATTGGAAGCGCTGCTTTCTGGAGGGGAGTCCAGCTGCTGCATGGGCAAAGGGATTAGTAATTGCCCGGCCCGGCGTTTCGGATGCAGAGGTATGGTCGGTATGATCGGTATGTATGGTACCTTTCCTCACGCATGTCCAAAGGGATGCCATGAAATTTGTAGCGCGTCGCATTGCCTGCATGGCTCGCAAGAGGCAAGGTGAAGAGACTCGACGGCATACATCAACACTTCCGGTTTGCGTGGCACGAAACAGATCTCGACAAGCGCCTGAACTCAGCATGCTGTTCTATTCCATTCCCTCAAGGACCGTGAAAACATCTTCAGGAGAGGAAGATAGGATCATTGTCGAGAAGTATGCGATATCTGTGGAGTTTGACCTACTGGTTTACGAATGGTCACCTTGCAAGGCATGACGTGTTTGCTCGATCTCTTGTCGCATGCTTGGCGGATGTACCTGACCCTGAATTTATTTGACCTTGTTTCTGAAGCTGCCGATCGCATGTAGAATATCCAAAGGAAACAATAACACGACCATATGAGTATCTGCAATCCAGGCCAACGTTTTTTTTTCTTCATGCCGACGCTATTCCCAAATACAAAGTTGAGTTTGCGCCATCACTTCGGCTTTGATTATAGGCTCAGTTCCAAGCGGCCAGCAAGGAAGCGTTCGTCGATGCTGGGCGTGAAAGCTCCTCCAATGACATGGCCACGGGAGCAGCCGGGGTCAGCCTCTGGGACGGATTCGCACGTTGCAACGGAAGGGGGTGCATCGGCCTGCTCGCTGAATGGCTGCCGCCTTCGTTGAGCCTCAACGCCTCATTGACTACCCATCTTTCCACCTCAAGTATGTTGGCTCACCCAGACTCCTCAATTACTCGCTACATGGGGTATGACTACTGCAGCATCGGCATGGAAATGATGTAATGGATGATCATCCGGGATTGCTTCACGTCGCCGGAAAGGGTAATCAAAGCTATTAAGTACAATGTGACAATTTTATTAGCCAGGTATATATCTTTCTAAAACAACAAGACGACGCCTTCGAGGCTGTTCGTCATTCGTAATCTCAAACTCCGCGTGCCGGAAACCTCTTCTCAAAATAAGCCCTTACCCAAGGGCTGCAAATGCGCGAAAAGGTCTAAATCTACATCTACAGCTCGCTCTATCCCTCTATGGTATTGGTCGTCTATGCGAGATCTATTTCAATCGTGCTGGTCCGAAACGCGCTTATTTGGACTCGTCCCAGGTGGGCTTCAGGACCCAGCGCTGGTTCTCGGTGCCCTCGGCGAAGGGAACACCCAGTTCGAAGAGCTTGACGACAACTGCGGAGAAGTCCTTGAAGAAAGTATCGTTGTCCTTGGCGTACTTCTCGACCCAGGGTCGGAAAGCCTTGTCCTTGGTCAGGACGAGATCGGTGGGCAGCATCATCAAGGTCTTGGTGCCCTTGTCCTCGTACTGTGTCTTCGTTAGTATCGGGCGTACTTGGACTAATCCAGAATCGAATCGAGCTTACCTGCTTAGGACCGTTCCACTTCTTCCACTGCCACTTCTCCTCAAGCAGGAGACGGTAGTAGTCGTTGGTCAGAACGGTGGGAGAGAAGGTCCAGGGACCAGTGAAGCCGGATCGGTCGGTGTGGCAGCGGCCCAGGGCGTGGGCGCCAGAGAGAGCGACGATCTCCTGGTCGTTGAAACCCATGCGGTAGAAGATGTTTCGCAGGTGGTCGGCACCCTGGGTGGCATCGGGGAGACGGCCGTCAGGAGTGCAGGCGGCAACGTCGCGGTCAGAACGGCCGGGTCGGTAGGGGATGATGGGGCCCTGCATCTCCTGGAGAGCGCAGACACCAGCAAGGATCCAGAGATCGGAGTAGGTGATCCAGGGGTTCTTCTCTGTAAAATTTGTTAGCAGGTGGTACAGGCAAGACCGAGGCCACCACGAGCGTCGTGGCACGCGGGCAGAAACTTACCCTTGACAGGCTGGAGGAAGTCGCGGGCAGCGAGCAGACCAGCGTTGGCGCCGTGGTCGGACTCGGGGGCGAAGCGCATGGTGGCACCGTTGCTGCCGCCGGTGCCGGTCAGCTTGTCGAAGGTGCCGCTGGCGTGCCAGGCGAGACGGACGAGGACAGGGCCGTAGCTGCCATCATCGTAGTCGTCCTTCTCCTCGAGGCGGGCGGCGATCTCGTTGTAGACCTTCTGGTAGTCCTCCTTGGTGGGGGTGAAGACCTTGGGGGTGGCGTCGGCAGCGTTGTTGGCGTAGAACCAGTAGCCGGCACCACCAAGGACGGCAGCACCGCCGAGGAGCAGGAAGGCGTTGGAGCCAGACTTCTGGGCAGGCTCAGAAGAGTAGAAGCGACGTCCCTGCTGGCGGAAAACCTGGCGAGGGGCGACGGCGAAGGCGTTGCGGGTGGTGGCACGGGTGGCAGCCCGAGCGAAGGCGCGAGTTGCGGAAGCCATCTTGAGGATCAGGATATCGCGTTAGCAAGTGATCGAGGTGGAGGATATATTAAGGAGTAGAATTTTTTTCCCGCCAGAGTCGAAGACGAAATCGAATTGCTCTCCTCAAGAAGGGTATGTGCTTACCTTATTAAATTGTAGGAGGCGAGATGAACTACAAAGGAGTGTGAGGATGGTGGGAGAAAGAAAAGGAAACCGAGTCACGGCGAGGCGAGAGAGAGGGAGATAATAAAAAAGTCCCCGGGGGACTAATAAGGAAAGGTCTTTCTGGCTTGCAAAGCCGAGCCAGGACCCAAGGAAGGGGATAGAACCACCTTTGTCTTGTCACGGAATTGAAAATTCGAGGCCTCTGAGTGGCCAACGAGCAAGGGACCCGCCCTGGTTTTACCTTTTTGTTTGCGCCGTGTACCTTGACTAGTTGATGCAATCGTTTTGCTGCTAGGAGCCTCGGAGGCAAGACGGAGATCCGTTCGAAGCTGGCCAAGGTGCGTTCGCGGCGGCTAGTGATAACGATGACGGGCGACGGGCACTAGTCCATTAATCCACGGCCACAACGTGTGCGAGCACGCCATCATGTTAAGGGACTTGCAATGTGAGGACCCTGAATGCCCGTTGTCAAGCCCATGTGATGTGCATATCTTGGTCTGACATGATACGATGTATTGCCTTATCAAGCGGCTTTTTTTTCTTCTTCTCCTGGCGCCGGAGCTGCTAATCGTGCCAAGTGCTTATCAAACACCTGTATGTTCTGCGGCGCCTGTTGATAGAACGCTGGTCAGTTTCTGGAGATTAGCCCAAGTCACTCAAGGAAGCAATGGGGGCATCTCCCCAATCCTTAGCGAACGATCGGGATACCTTGAGGGAAAGCAGTGAGCATGGGAATCCTTACATCCATTGTCTTAGTTCGCACGAGGTTCCTTTCGAGATTCCAAATGCTTGTCACCGGCTAAGCCTAAACAAGCCAATTTACCCCCACCCGCTCCCCAAATCTCGCCTGCCTCTGGTGACTGCGCAGGGTGCAGTGGTCCCTGGCACGATCCTAATTCTGCTACGTAGCACACGTGGCGATGGCATTCGCCTCTTCAGAGATTTGACAAGCACGCAGTTTTGCGATTTTGCCGATTTTTGGCCTCTCGCAAGTACTATGCTGAATTATCCTAGTGCCCATCTCCCTTTGGATAGGCAGTTTGGATCTCCTACCTACCAAGCATGCAAAACCTGCCGTTCCTGCCGATACCTCAAGGGTATTGCCCGTCTGGTCTCTGTATCTGGCTAGTAGCCTAGCATGACATGCGCTCGCCACCCTATCCGGGTTACACCAGATTCTTAGTCAGGGGGGGATGACGCAGGAGTGCTTTGCTGCAGGTACCTGTTCGGCTGTGGCAGTGGCCTCGCATCATGCCCGTCAACGGCTTTCCTTATCAAAACTTTACAGCCGGGCCCTTGACTCGGGTTTGCAAAACCAAAACGAACTCCCTCTCGGATTCCGAGGCCATGGTAACCGCCCATTCAATTGTCCGAAATCGGCGGCGGCATTTCGCCATCATTTGCCTTTCTCTTGGTTTCAAGTACCTGTGACTCGACACTAACCCCCACAGAGAGGCCAGTCCTAGGTGGCGGATGTTGGACACCCGGCCTGACCTGATTATTTTGATACCCCACAGACTCAGGTTGGAGAGGCCGAGGTACTCTGAAAAATCTATCCTTTGACCCCATAATGTCTGACTCCCGGCTGTCCTGGCCACCACTAGCCCGAATCTGTGTCGCGTCCCGGAAAGGCCCAGGTACTGTCGGCGGAGTCCGCAGCAATTGCCCGGTGAACCAGGGGCTGGGTGCCGCGCCGTGATAAAAGCTCCGGCTGCTCTCCAGCGGTGCGGCTTGGCGTTTCTTCCGTAGTCATATCACTGCCGACATTTTCTCAAGACCGGTTCTAGACAAAGCATAATTTGGCTTTTGTAAGCAAAACGAAAAAAGGAGGGAAAAAGGCTTGGCAATTTGCGTCAAGACGTTTATGTTGTCATGGATTAACACGACAAGTTACCTGAACATGGCCTAGCCGGCCTGTTTGTGCGTCGTGGGCGAACTTGATGGACAGCAACGCCTCGCCTCTGCAGTACCGTAGCCCTTTTCTACGAATCAATTGCTAGCACGTACAATCTGAATCTGCTCGTTAGATTGCCATCACCATTTCGTGTGCAAGAGTTATGGCGGTCATCATTTGCTGTCCGATCTGTCCTATTCCCTGATATACTCATTCGAGTCAATGGGCGATATTACATTCCACCACTCAAGTGGGCATCCTAGCGACTATATGCAGTGCCGCCCCCAACGTTGGTATGATACAAATTGTGTGTTGTGCCCACAACAGCCCTGGTCCAAGGAATTCGTCTCCAAGTGCGGCCGATTTTCCATCCAAGCCATCCGCAGCTCCCATGCTTTCCTTGCACGCTGGGCGGCACACACTCAATCCCTGACCGCGATCCGAGTGG
Organism: Paramyrothecium sp. XJ0827; assembly: GCA_020881915.1. Classification (NCBI taxonomy): domain Eukaryota; kingdom Fungi; phylum Ascomycota; class Sordariomycetes; order Hypocreales; family Stachybotryaceae; genus Paramyrothecium; species Paramyrothecium sp. XJ0827. Next base: position 2,842,399 of record JAJFPB010000004.1, read on the forward strand.
CCAGGCCCTTCTGAGTTTGCCTCAAATAGTGCCATATTAATTAGGTGATAGGCAAGCCTGCTCATCTCGGGGGAGCCAGAGCTTCTCATGCCGTTTTGTCGATTATGCTCGGCCCCAGGGACCTTTATTTGTTTAGACAGTGTACTGCATGGTTAATGAAAGGTGGCCGTCCCTTGGGCGTCTGTGGCGTCTTGATCGCTGTGAATCTCGTAGAAGTTCAGGTACATGGCCTCGGCCTTCTGCTTGCTAGCTTCATCCAGCTCGCCCTTGCTTGCACCGTTCTCTTTGGCGCTGCCACTGGGCTTGGTCAACGTAGCGACCGACGGAGGGCTTGTCGTGATTGTCAGCAGGCTTCTAACAACGAAATGGATTATAAACGTACCCGAACATCTCGCGGTCAACTTGCAGGAAAGTCTTCATTGCGTCCTTGCCTCCACGCTGAACCAAGTAGCCCAGGTAAAGCTGGCATATCTCGCGTTTGACCGCCGTGGAAAGCCGAGTTCTGGCGCTGAACTCGTCAAAAACGTGTTTGACGCGCTCCGCATGCTTTGCTTCCGTCTCGACCGTGGCTGGCTGTTCCAGCTCAAACTGGAACCACTTGTCCCAGAACAGTCTGCTGTCGGCATACCACTGCACGTTCTTGAGGAATGCCCCACGCGCCTCATCAGCAGAGCCCTTCGCCTTCCAAAGGAGGGTAGCCCACTCCGCGACAAGTGCAGCCTTCGTGTAAATATCCACCGTAGGTGAGTCAATCTGGTCCTTGAGCACTTGTATCGCGGCCTCCAAGCCGTTCTGGCGACGCTCCAGATTTGCCCACGACACGATGACCTCGATGCAATCAGGTAGTTTAAGGAGGATAGCAGAGTGAATGTCGGTTGCTATATGGACGCGGCCACAACTCTCTTCGAAGTAGGCCCATTGCAATCGGATACCAGGACGGCTTATGGGAACAAACATGACACTGGCACGGATGTAGATATTGCGCACCTCCTCCTCCTTTCCAGCCTGTGCGGACATCCAACGTACGTAGCGGAACCAGAACTCGTCGTAGAGAGCACAAGTGACGAGGCAGCGCTCGTACAAACAAACAATGCGGTTGTAGTCGCCTTCAGCTTCCTCAAAGTCCAGGTATTTGCGCCAGTTGCTGAGTTGTGAGTGCTCAAGCTCTGTTACGTGGAAGTAGGGGCGTTTGTTTTCGGACTCATAGGTCCAGCGCTTGGAAACCTCGTTCTGTGTGGAGGTGAAGACTTCATAGTACATGCCATCAACCTTGGCACGTATGTCGCGCTCAACCTCGAGTTCTTGACGCTGCGCACCACCATATGCCATGGCTTCAGCTTCTATCTCGGATCTGAACCGCGCGATAGTTTCCGCAGGAGCTATCTCCGAAAGTGGTCGGCTGTGTGAGAGGGTGCGGAACTTCTCGTAGTAGCGGGCGTACTGATGCATGGGAATCCTGATGATGCGCGCATGGATGGCATATATACGATCCTGAGCCTCCTGGCGCTCCTCATACTCAATGTACTTGTCCCAGAAAGGGTGGGCCAGGAAGTCTAGTCCCACGAAAGTAGCACCTCTCTCGAACAAACTGTGCAGCTGTGTCAGAACAAGCACAAAGCGAATTAGGGCAGGGGAGGAAGGGTGAGAGAAACGGAGATCTGTACATGAGGGGTCACGGCCATGATATCAAGTAGCAAAATCGAGTCCAGGTCCCCCAGATGAAAGCGGCAGGTGATGAGGTGTGGTGAAGCTGAGAACGAGTAGGCATGATACGGGAAATGCTCAAAGCCTGGCAGACAAGTGTGAGAGTAGCATCCCCGACGATTTGGGTATCTCGCGGGCATTATCTCACCAGCAGATGCATCAAGTACGTGTAGTGTGAAGTTTTCGCGGGCGTAGCGGCCGTGAACATTAGGTCCAGGTGCGAGACTGCGCTTGATGGAAATGTTTAGGAAAGATCGGGATATACTTACTCCCTGACGAGCTGTGGATCATGGGTGGTCTCCATTTTGAAGGAGCAGTAATCCGTCCACAAGTCGACAGAATTGATGATGCTCGCACATCCACGTTCATAGACCTAGGCGCAGGTCAGCTTGCGCCGCACCGAACTCTGCTGAAGCAGAAGACGCACCATCTCGGCGGACTCCGGTCCTGCGATGTTGAATTCCATGTCGGCGTATTTCTTCCAGTAGCCAAACAGCAGAGGGAACTTGTGTAGGAATCGATCGAAGGAATCTCGAAAGGCTGAGAGAGCCTGGGGGCTGGAATTGCGGTTCAACCCTCCCTCGAGGGTCTCGCTAGCCTTGATCAGGCTCTCCCAGAGCTCGAAGTTGTCTGGATCCGATTCCTAAGGCACAAGTGTCAGAAAAGGACAAGCCGCGATGAATGAGGTGAACTGTAGGAACCAGCACAGACTTACCAGGTCATTGTTGAGCTTGCGAATGGTCGCGTACTCCTCATCAGAGCCCCCGTAATGGCCAAAGTCACTCATGGCTGCAGATACGCAGGTGGCGCTGCTGTGATTGACGAAGATGCAAGAACTGGCCGGTTCGCTTCGATATGTCCGTCCCTTGTGTAGCGGCGCACAACGATCGCGCGGTGTGAAATTGGCGATGGCTGGTTGTATGGGAGAAGATGCGCTGGATCAAAGCGTCGACTTTCTTAGGTCGGCCGCGTGCTAAGCTCGCGTGGGATGCGGTCGGAACTTGACGTGAAGGTACTGCCCGCGAACTGTTGCCCTGGTTGCGGCGCAATAATGGGCTTGCAACTCCACCAAACTAAGGAGCAGATTGTGATGTGGGGCGTCGGCTTGGCGGTCTGGACTACTTTCAAATCAAGTACCGCGTATTTGTCTGATGCTGTGCAGTTCTTCAGAACGGATGAGGCTCGGCAGGCTCCAGCATGCACCTGACAGGACTGGTGCCTGCACATGGTGACTAAGCAGAGGCCCACTAAGCGTTCTACCTGATAAGGTGTCGCTGAGAGCTCGGAAAAGTCTTCTTTTTCTTTCTTCATAGGCTGATGATGATTCTTCAAACAAACATATGATAGGAAGAGACTGAACGCTCTCTAATTAGAGAGCATGATCTCATTTTCGAATCTGAGGCCTTATCAATCATTCCTTTTATTTTACCTACTCATGAATTATGTTTCTTTCGCTTTGTTTTCCTGCTTCCCCAGACTGCGCTGCCGCTCTCTGAGCAAAAGCCAGGAACCCATTAGCCATGCGAGCACCGGGCACCGGGCTCAAGGCCAACCATGCTGCGCTTCTTGGAAAGCTCTGGGATCTCGCCAATTAGCATGTTGGGATCTTAGACTAGATAGCAAGTTATCCTACTTTTTGAACCTTTCATGAGCGTGAACGGTATCTCACGGCTCATCGTGGTTCCCACGCTCCCACTCGTAGCCCTCTTGTGATAATTGGACGCCTGTAACATGCACCACTCGCCCTTGGCCTCAAATTGGGAGTGTCAACAAAATACCCTATCCAGGCACCCATCGTCTTTTGAATATAGCTTATCTCTACCATCCGTCACCTCTCCCGGCAACGGCAGGGTGTAGAGCGGCGTTGGCGCCTCCCATCATTGAGTGACCATAAAACTACACCGGCTTTTGATAGATCTTATCGATAGGGTAGGTAAATCCGTTGGCGCTTAGGCCACCAGAAGCACCAATCCGACGTCATTTCTACGAGACACCCGACACTTAACGTACCTAATCCTCGAATCTCACCATATGGCATGCGTAAATATTTCCAACCTCATGACAAATATGGCGACGTCGACGACAGTCTAGCGCTACGAGAAAAGCGAGGAAAGAGAGAAGCGATGGCCTGGCTTTGCCTCCGTTCATAGCAGATCCTCATTGACCGCCCCAATACGGGTCTTCGTCCCTCGAATTCCGATTATGGACTATCCATCTGGGCCCCTGAGCTCGCAAGCTCTCGCGCCCGAGAAGTCGTGCGAGCTCTACATCCGCGACTATCCTTACCGATCCATCGCCGTTGCCTCCTCGTCCCATGCCCTGATTCTGCGATACAGCTCGTCTGCGAACGACTCATTCCATAATGGCAGCAACCCACCAAATACGTCTGGCAGGCCGCGCGCCAATGCGGGCGACTCCCCTATCGCCAAGTGCATGGTCGAATTCTCCCCGATAACGGATCAATTGCTGAAGGACTACCGTCCGCTGACATCGCGACCTGTGTATGGCACTCTGGGATTGATCGCCGTCAACAACGAGGTTTTTCTTTCCGTTATAACTCATGCCGTGCGAGCCGCGACAGTCCGACCTGGCGAGACCGTGGAAAGAATTGCCAGTGTAGCCTTCTATTGCTTGAGCAGCGCCGACTATGACGATGTCGTGCCGCTCGAGAGCGTAGAGCCCGACATGTCGGACGCCGTTTCTGTGTATAGTCAAACTGCCCCGTATGGGCAGGGGTTGAGCCGTCGAGACGTGGCCGTGGAGCATCCGTGCCATGATCTACGAAAGCTACTTAGCAACGGCTCATTCTACTACAGTACCGTCTTCGATCTCACAAACAGAACCCAGGATAGGTGTGTCAAGCTCGTTTGTCACAGGGCAACATTTGCTAATTCAGGTAGACTTATTAACTCAAACTCCTTCGACATTGACAATTTTGATGATAACTATCTTTGGAATTCTTTCATGATTAGTCCCTTGGTACAATTCCGCTCCAGACTGAGGCCTCACGAACGCGAAGCCCTGGATGCTTCACGCATTCTTACTTCGGCCATTCGAGGATTTTGTAAGACAATGACCATACCACAGAGTGCATCTCCCTTGAGGGTGTCCAAGAGCGGGATGCCGTCTTTCCTGACAGTGATTTCGCGCTTGTCATGTCGGAGAGCTGGTACACGCTTCAATTCTCGTGGTATCGACGATGATGGCAATGTCGCCAATTTCGTGGAATCAGAAACGACGTTCTGGAGCCCAGCAGGTACCCTGTTCTCGTACTCCCAGGTGCGCGGCTCTGTTCCGGTCTTCTGGGAGCAAGCCGCAGACCTGATACCTGGGCGCCAGAAGATTACAGTAACCAGATCACCAGATGGGACCCAGCCTGCCTTTAACAAGCACTTTGAAGAACTCGAACAGACCTATGGTGCTGTTCACGTAATCAACCTCTTGAGCGAGTCCAAACCCGGCGAGGTGGAGCTGAGTACGCTTTATCACCAGGGAATCAGGAATTGCCCCCTCAGCCGTCACGGTGTGGCTGGATCGACCGACCACGCCTTGTTGCGGGAGACCCATTATGACTTCCATGCCGAGACCAAAGGACCTGCTGGCTACGAGGCGGCCCGAGAGATTCGAAGATACATTGAAGATTCCAGCGATGGGTTCGCGTATTACCTAGCCGAGGAGACGCATGATGGTGCGGAGGATTTGCACAACGGCTCCCATACTCGCATGGTTGTTGTCCTGCAACAGGAGGGTGCCTTCAGGACGAATTGTCTCGACTGTCTGGACAGAACCAACCTTATACAAACCCTTATCTCACAGATGGCGGTCGAAGCATTTCTCGGGCATCGGGGAGAATTTGCTGCGTCTGATTTCTGGATGAGGCATTCTAGCCTATGGGCCGACAATGGCGATTCCCTGTCCAAAATTTACGCTGGCACGGGTGCCTTGAAGACTTCTTTCACTCGGCATGGGAAAATGTCTTTGTCGGGAGCAGTCGCTGATATGCGCAAATCCGTGCAGCGAATTTACCATAACAACTTCATTGATCCATCAAGGCAGATTACCATAGACATGCTACTGGGTCGACTTGTCGGGCAAATACCTGTTCATTTGTTCGACCCCATCAGCGATTTCGTCTCGCTGGAGCTGGGGAAACGGAGTGAAGAATACACCTCCTTCACGTCAATCACGATGTGGGTCGGAACCTTTAACTTGAACGGGCGTACAGAAGGCGTGGATGAAGATTTATCTCCATGGCTATTCCCCCCGAGCCTGGGAAAAGCGTCACCAGACATCTACGTCGTTGGCTTCCAGGAAATTGTCGAGCTCAGCCCCCAACAGATCATGAACAGCGATCCCTCCAGGAAACAGCTGTGGGAGCAGGCCGTCAAACGTACGCTGAATCAGAGGCAAGCAAGCGTAGGGGGCGAGAAATACGTCTTATTACGTAGTGGACAGCTTGTGGGGGCTGCTCTTTGTATTTTTGTCAAGACTACAGCCCTGGCAAACATAAAGAATGTCGAGGGGAGCGTTAAAAAGACTGGCATGTCAGGTATGGCTGGCAACAAAGGCGCCGTGGCCATTAGATTCGACTACGCCAACACGCACATTTGCTTCGTCACTGCGCATCTTGCTGCAGGATTTGCCAACTATGAGGAACGCAACAGAGATTACGCGACTATTCACCACGGGCTACGATTCCAAAGGAACCGAGGCATCGAAGATCACGGTAAGAAGCCTACCCCTTGAAGAGTGTGGCCAAGAAGGTGGGAGCTCTTGGTATGAGGACCAAAACTGATACTTAATCCAGATGCTATCATCTGGCTTGGTGACTTTAACTACCGTATAGGTCTCAGCTCCGAAAGTGCTCGAGGCCTGATCAAGAAAAGGGATCTAGCAACTCTGTACGAGAATGATCAGTTGAACTTACAAATGGTTGCTGGATTGGCATTTCCGTTCTACTCTGAACAACGCATCACCTTCATGCCTACCTACAAGTTTGATTTGGGAACGGACGAATACGATACTTCGTGAGTTGGACCGATGCCCGATCTTGGACGCTTTGTGGGACGGTGCTAATGATGCAACAGCGAAAAGGCTCGCATACCAGCGTGGACGGACCGCATTCTACGAAAGGGCTCCAATCTACGCCAGCTTCTGTACGACTCGGCGCCACTCCGATTTTCCGACCACAGGCCCGTGTACGCAGCGTTTGAGTGCAAAATTAGCATGGTGGACGAACCGCTCCGAGAATCTATAAGCCAGGAGCTTTACGCACGGCGTAAAGCCGAGATTGGTGACATGACGGCACATGTCGGTGAAGAGGAGGAGACTGACGACGAGGACCTGATCGGTTACGATGCCATTGAGCCAGGGCTCCCCCCGGCCAGCTCTGACAGACAAAAGTGGTGGCTGGATAATAAGCAGCCAGCCCAGGCGCAAGTCATCGTACCAACCGGAGCTAACGGCCAGGCCACGATACTCAACCCTAATCGTCCTGCGAATCCGTTTGGGCATACGGACGAGCCTGATTGGATCTCGGTTCCACGATCCTCTTCCATGGCGTCTCTCAACAGCATGTCTAGTTCCCCTTACGAGTCTGTCAGTTTGCCCAGGGCTTTTTCTTCCGCTTCGGCGAACTCAATCCCGAGGAAACTGCCGCCGCCATATGATCCCTCGAGCCTGCCAGCAAGGGTTGGAAGGATGGGGTTGGGAGACGATAAGAACAGCCGAGGCTCGCCGTATCCCACGACAGACTCCCCACCTCCGCCACCTCCAAGACGACAAACGGCGGGATCAAGTATGGCACCGCTGCAGGGAGCGCCTGCTCCTGTCCGACCAACGTCATCGGCCTCACAGGTGTCGCAGGTGTCATCACAAAAAAGCGGCAAGCCAGCGCCGCCGGTAGCAAAAAAGCCAGCCCACCTGACCGGCTCCTCTCCAACCACAAGTCCGAATTCAGGCCATGGCACGCCATTTCAGCCAACCCACCCAACTCGGTCCATGACTGGGAATGGCCTGCCACGACCTGCGCAGTCGGCTGGGCCGAATGTTCTTAGGAAGGCAGTCACATCATCGGCGAGCCAGGGTGGCTTCCCCAACCCGCCAAGACAGACGGCGGCGGCGAGCGGCGGCGTGATGCTTCCTGGCATGTCGCAGCGAGATGCTGGAGGGGATGACTTGCGATCTTCAGTTGCTGGTGGCCGCGGGCAGAGACCAGCAGCGTCATCTCGCGCCAACCAGGGGTCAGTTGACCTTCTGGACTCGTTGGGCGATGTGAACCAGGAGATGGGCGGTTGGGAGACGCTGCAGCCGAGTACAAGGGCTTGAGGCACTGGAGATCGATGAATGACTGCATCATGTCAAGGCATCAGACAGCCCATCTGCAGCTGCTGCATATTCTTCTCAGGACAAAGCAACCCTATAACCAAAAATTGCAAAAGAAGAGGTGGGAAATGTTGGTGAAAGGGATGAGATCGCTCTTGGATATGGAGGAGACGGGTGCTTGGTGGCGGTCAGGGCTGGCTTTCGAGGGCATATCGATGAGACGGTCCCGGACAGCCAAATGGGATGTCATGGCCGTGAAAGAGCTTGAAGCGAGCTTTTGAGGTGACCATGGAAAAGTGCCTCGCAGCCGGCTCGACTGACGCTCTCGTGGCAAATAGAGAGAAAAGAGCCAAAGAGCACAATAACACAAAACTGCAAGTCCAAGTCATGAGGGCATCCGTCAAAGAAACCATGATGACCTTGTCAAGTTCCACGTGATTGTCTCTGGAGCATGAACGTTTTCCAGTTCCTACCCTAGGTACTTTCTTTCCCTGCTCTCGAAAATGGAGCCTGTTACCGCATTGTAGTCAATGTTGCCATAAATTGCTATTAAAAAAAAAGAAGAAGAAAAAAAAGTCGAGGATCAACCATGAGTTACGGTCTCGCAGGCCACAGGGTTTAGAGACTTGAGAACAATTGTCCATCAACCCCCTCCTCGCAGAAGTGGACGGGGAGGGACAGGCACATGCCCGAAAGCGGTAAAGCATCGATCCCCCGCCCGGGAGCCAACACGGGCAGACTGGAGGGTGCGCCCGCGTCGGAAAGAGGTTAAGCCCCAGATTTAGAGGAGAGAGAGGAGGGGGGGCGTGTGATGATCAGTTGAGGTTTTGCGCCCAGTCCAGCTGCTCCAGCCCAGCACAGCACAGCACAGCACAGCACACAGGCCACGGTCCTTGAAGAATCTCGAACGAAAGGGGACCCCGGCTTCGGCCGTGCCCCCCGCCCGCCTGCCCCCGCCATTATCTGTATCTGTATTTGTGTCTGGGGGCTTGGGTCACCATTCCACGAGGAAAGGCAGTCTTTCCCACAGCACTCCCACACCGAGTCCCAGATAGCAGCAGTTACCGTACTGGCAGGGAAAGTGAAAGGTAAAGGCAGCTTAGACCCAAGAAAAGTCTCTCGACGACCTCTCAGCGCCTGTCTACTAGCACGCCACTGTCATCAGCGTCCGTCCTCAACAGTCCACTAAGCTGCTCCTCGCTCCCCTCCCCCCCCATCTCCTGTCTTCCATGCCCCCTCATTAGCCGAAGCCAAATTGGAGGTTCCCGCCTTGTGATCGGGCATGTGCCCTTGGGCTTTGTGCTTGTGTATGTGTGTGTGTGTGTGTGTGTGTGTGTGTGAGAGCGAGAGGTGAGAGGGGTGTTTGATAGGCGGGTGCTACTGTGCCATACCTAAGGTAGTAATAGGTTTCGGTGTGAACGTGGAGAAGAGGGGAGCAGAGAAGAGAGGGGCGAACGGTAAGGTAAGGTAAGGTAAGGTAAGGTAAGGTACGGAACGGCAATGCAATGCAAGGTGCATCCAAGCAAGGTAAATGAAGGAAATATGAAGGGTCAAAAGGGCAAAGTGAGACATGAGGTGAGGAGGTCGGTCAGTGCATTGCAGCCAGTCGACGGCGGTGAAAGTAGGTATCGTACCGTGTCAACCTCAACCTCAACCCTCGATCCCAATCTCAATCTCAAAACCCAACTACATTCATCCTCACACAGCACTCCATCTTTTCCTTCTCGGCCTCCTCCTCCTCATCCTTCCCTTTAGCTTGCCGTTCTGCCTCTCTTCTCTTCACATCACATCACGAGACGCCCATATCACCACTTTTTGATACACGTACCCTCTCGTTGGCCCATCAAGCAAAAGCCTTTCGCCACCATAGTTTACTTGGCACATCGCATCTGCTTGTTCTCGACCGCGGGCCACTTTCTCCTCCATACTGAACCGCTTCTCAATCTGGTGAAACCCGTGTCTTTCCCTCCCTTTCCCACCCGTCACCTCTTATTTCCTCCTTCCCTCCCCCCCTTTTTCCTTGCCGGCATCGTGACATTTTTCTACCCTCTGGTTATCGATCCAGCCGTTGTTGTGCCTTCGCTGTGCACAATCACCCGGCCCACCGCGATCTAGTGACATCCCCGTCAAAAAGCAAACCGCATCGGTGCAGCCTTGGCGGACCCCAATTGGGTTGGTCCCTGGATTCATCGTCAGATCCGCTTCCCGACCTCGGACGACGCTGCTCGTCACTGCTCTGGTTTCCCCAGAGCGCGCTCCCGACTGGACCTCAAGAGCCGAACGATTTTGGCACCGCTGTGGAGGACATCGGGTGGAATTGAAAGAAAATAATAAAAAATTGAAAGATCGCATTTACCAAGTGGCTGGCCCTCGTTGCGCCCACAGCAACTCGCACACGCGACACCACTGCCCTCGTCTGATCTACACCCATCGACAAACCCAGGCGCAGGAACCAGCCATTAAAACAAAAAAAACAAAAAAACAAATCGCACACACGATCCTGGACCACGCGCCAAGTATATACAGGACTCTCCTCTCCTCTCCTCTCCTCTGAAGCAGCAAACAACATGGCTGCCGCTGTTGTTGAACCCCAGCTTCCTCCAGAACCTCACATCCCCCCTCCCCCTCCCATGTCCACCTCCAAGCAGAACCGCATCCTCATCTGGCGCCGCGAAGTCGCCTCCGCCCTGCTTGACGACGCCGCTTCCAACGCCTCCAGCCATTCCTCCTCCACCACCGTAACCAGCTCCACGGCGACCACCGCCACCGGCGGCAGCCATCACCACGGCGCCGCAGCGGCCGCCCTGTCCCCCACCCTCGCCATCAACGCCGATTCACCCACCAGCTCCTTCTCCTCCGTCTCGCTGCCCTCGTCCCGCCCGCGCGCCCTGTGGAAGCGCCTGAGCAGGCGCCTGGCCATCCACCACGGGCCCGAGGCCGCCGTGCCGGTCGAATCCCCCCGGACCGCCATGTACCGCGACAACCCGCCGGACGCTGCGCTCGCCCTCGAGGGGCTAACCGTCGTCGACAGCAATGGCGCGGAACGGGCTGACGGGCCGCCCGCGGCGGCAATTGCTCAAGACGCAGTTGCTGACCGCGACGGGAGGGACGAGCAGCAGCCGTTGGGCGCGGAGAGTAGCAGCGGCGGCCCTGACCGCGGGCTGCGCGATCGCCAGGAGAGACTGCAAAGGGCGGCAAGGTTGCTCGAACACGGGCCGAAGAAGGAGGAAATGGCACCCGTCGTCTCGGTCATAAATTGAGATGTGAGGGCGCCGCTCTCCACGACCCTAGGAAGAGGAGAGGAAGAAAGCAAGATGGGCCGACAATGAGAGCGGATGATGCGCATTCATTCCGCGTTTCTTCTTTTTTACTGTAATTTAGCGTGGGATTGGACACAGACTTTAATCGAGGGAAATCACCACAGGACGTGGGTTGATATGAGAATAATATGTAAACCTTTATTTCTTCATCATTAATGCATAACCTGGATCGTCAAAGCATCTAGAGAATTGCTCGCTCGTCAAGCCCCCCGGCGCCGCCACTCCCAGCCGGGCCAAATAAGGCTCCCGTCATCTTGTCAACACTTCCTTTCCGAACCTGCGTTCCAAGCAGTTGCCTGGATCCAAGGGGACGTCTCCGTGAGTTTGAGAGATGGAAACGAATGGGATGGGGCGAAGACGAGAGAGAGGGAAACAAGAGAATTCAAAGTGGTAAAAATGTACGCATAAGGGTAGAGGGGAACGAGGAATCAAGCGGGAAAATCTAACAGCCGGACAGGGAACGAAATGACACGCACAGAAGACCTCATTTAATCAGAATGAAAACGGAACACGGGCAACGGATAAGATGGAGGGCGAGGTTTTTGTTGTTTTTCTTTACTGCTAGCGAGGGCCCTTTCCGGGGTCGGCGAAGGCGAACCCTCCCTAGCTGAACGGACGAGTAAAGAGAAGGCAAAAAAGAGAAGAAAAATAAAAATCCATGCCGCGCATTTTCCGTAAATGAGCCCATTCCGTGCAATCCGTTCCCCTTTGCTACAACAAGCAACGCATTGCGCATGGCGCCGATATCACCAGCCAGCCGGCCTTAGGCGAGAAACCCAGCCATCTCTGAGCCGTCAGCTATGAGCCGGGGCTAGAGTTACTGGGAGGGATCGCATCTCCGGTTCCATTATGCCGGGATGCCCATGGTATCGAGTCGTGACGAACTTAAGAAGCAGCGGCGGGAGCCGGCTCCTCGGCCTTGGGCTCCTCCTTGGGGGCAGCCTCGGCGCCCTCGGCGGGCTGAGCCTTGGGAGCTTCAGCAGGGGCGGCGCCCTCGGCATCGGCGCTGTCGGACGAGGTCCAGAGGGTCAGGTTGTCACGCAGGAGCTGCATGATGAGAGTGCTGTCACGGTAAGACTCCTCGGACAGAGAGTCGAGCTCGGCAATGGCATCATCGAAAGCCTGCTTGGCAAGATGGCAAGCACGGTCGGGCGAGTTCAGAATCTCGTAGTAGAAGACGGAGAAGTTCAGGGCAAGACCAAGGCGGATGGGGTGGGTAGGGGTCAGCTCAGTCTGGGCGACATCGGTTGCGCTCTACGGGAGGCACACGGGTTAGTGGCATGAAAGGGCAACGGGGAGCTTCGTCTCACCTTGTAGGCCTCGTGGGCAGCAGTGGCAGCGACCTTGCGCTTCTCGCCAGAGGCGAACTCGGCAAGATAACGGTGGTAGTCACCCTTCCTGCAAGTTGACGGGGTGGTTAGTACATGAGAGATTCGAGGGCCACAGAAGTGTCGCGGACGCCTCCGCGCGATTGGGAACATACATCTTGTGGTAGAAGACCTTGGACTCGCCGGTGGCAGCGTTGGGGATGAGGCTCTGGTCGAGGACGTCGAGGACATCCTGGCAGACCTTCTCGAGCTCGGTCTCGATCTTGCTGCGGTACTCCTTGATGGTGGAGACGTGCTTGTCGGAGCCCTTGGACTCCTCCTTCTGCTCGATGGAGGAAATGATGCGCCACGAGGCACGGCGGGTGCCGACGACGTTCTTGTAGGCAACGCTGAGGAGGTTGCGCTCGTCGACGGTCAGCTCACCGCCAACCTCGGCCACCTTCTTCATGTAGGTGACCATCTCATCGTAGCGCTCGGCCTGCTCGCAGAGGCGAGCAAGGAAGGTGTTGCTGTTGGAACATCGGTCAACATCAGTCTGAAAGGGCGGGATCGGTGGGGTCGAGGAGCCTGCATGTGCACAAACCTTTCACGCTAGAGCGGACAGGACGTTAGCCATGCATTCAACGACAAAAGGGCAAGATGTTGCAAAGACATGAATCGGGTAGAGCTGTACAGCCATGGGAAATCCGAGCGAGGAGGATGTGGTACGGGCAGGCAGCGGTGTTGAGGGCTAAGGTCTTGATGGCTGTCTGAGGGGTTACGTGGGCTGGGCCGAGCTGGGCTTCAAGGCGGGCGAGGCGAGACTTGGTGGAAATTCGAGAGGGAAGAATGAAGCGCATGACGGAGAACATACCTCGTTAGCCATGATGGAGAGAAAATAGGATTCGGAAGTTGAGGGAGTGGGTTGGTGGTTGTAAAAGTTGCGAAGGCGTTCGTGGGGATAAGGGGTTAAACGGGCGAGGTGGGAAGGTGGGAGGTTGTGGATGACGCGGGATGAGGCGCTGAGAATTGGGGGATGGTGTTTATATTTTGGTTTTTTTCAATGGTCACTTTGGGGGCTGCGGCGACCACCAGAGAGCGGACGTGGGATGCTGCGCTGGCCAGGAAGGAGAGGTACCTTTTGCACCTGGGCCTCCTGGAACACAGAAGAGGGACTCCCCATCCACAGTGACTGCTTGTAGCAGTGGGAAGGGGGGGAGAGCAGTTTTCGAGGAGGCGGGGCCCACTACGGTACCACTGGATCCTGGTGCTGGGTGCTGGGTGCTGGGTGCTCGAAGTGCTGATGCTTGTTACCGACCTGGAGGTACCTTACCTGAGCCGTTGCTGCAATTACTGTACCAGGGTACTTCAGGTAGCTGGCGCTGCCAGGTGAGCGCCAAGTGAGATTGTGGTTTCGCTCCCGATACTAATTTGGTCGTACCTTTGGGCGGGGGGAGAACAGTCCTACACCACTTACCTTACCGGGAGGGGCAGCACCAGGTGCCACAGAACGCTCTATCGGCGGCTTCCCGCCTAGCGATAGAACTGGGGCAACTCTCACGGTGGGCGTACGGAAACTGGAAGAAGCAAGACTTGGGGTGGGAGTGCGGCCGGCCAACGCGCGAGAACAATGAGTACGGCATGCATGCCCACCCAAGGTAGCGCGGGGAGGGGAGGGGAGGGGAGGAAAAAACTCATACAGTTTGCTATCAATTCTGCCTCGTCCAAGTTTTTGCCAGGATTGTGCCATTGACATGTGCGTTGTATGAGTGATCTCTCTCCGGTACCTCACCTTGCCGTGGAATTCTCCAGTCTGCGGGAGTACCTCTGGTTGAGGTCCCGCACTAGCGATGACCAGTACTTTCGGCGCAGTGCATCATTACCGTTGCTTTTGGGGGAGCACTTGGAGACGTGAACAAACAATCCCAGCGAGGAGCCCCTATGTTTATATGATCGAAAACTCTGAAGAAGAATTTTCCGGCCCCCAAACGCAAACCTGGACGTCGTCGTCGTGGAGTTTTGCCTGCTCAGAATCCACTATACTGTAGGGGGCCGGCTCGAGCTGGCACTTGAAAATTGGGTAGCGTCTCCGGTACCTCTTCCCGCACGCCTGAGGGTTTGCGCTCGGTACCTTAGTCCTGGGATCCCATGGGCGCCATGCGAACCTTTCCCGCTACAGACGCGTGCTCCTTGTGATTTCCTACGCCATCTTTGCTTCTTTGCCGGGTCACAGGGCGCGTTTGATGATTGTGCTGGCGTTGCAAGCAGGCTGCTTCCGCTGACGAAGCAGACGGCAGCAGGTCAATCCAAGTGGATGGTGTTTGCAGGCATGAAAACTTCGAGCGAACTGGAGTGTTCCCGATACCCCTACCCATGCCTCACCTCACACCTCGACCCACCGATATGGGCAAGCCTTGTGACATTTCGAGGTGGGCGGTGCAGTCTAGATCTTCCTTGAGGCAGATCATTCGCTCCCCTTTGTTGTGCAGCCTGATGGGCTACCCGTAAACGGATCACCGGGAGCAAAGATGGCAAGAGAACAAACCACAGCAAGCAAACGGACAAAAACTCCGACGGCATTGCTCACTTACAAGACTGGGAATGACCAAATACCCAACGGGATAACCAAACCTGCTCGAGTCAGACTTGAGGGGAGGCTGAAGCTCCTCACGTACCTTTCCGACACACCAATTAATCAAGTTTTGCTCTCCTCGGGGGCCATGGCCGCGTGATCGCGTGGCCACAGCAGCCATGAAAGCACAAGATGCTAGCCAAATGGTGCTGCGGTCCAAGCGCTGAGCATAAGCCCTACGATTTGATCACATACAAAAGCCTGCTGGGCTGGGCTGGGCTGTTGATGAGACAGGTCTGTCCCCCGGCGGCTAGTGCGCGCCTAGCTACGGTCCATCGAACAGCAGCTTCGGAGAAAGGCGAAGGGATCTAGAGCCAGAGAGCTGAGGTGAAGGCCAGGTAGGGATCCGCCCGTTTCCTGTTCCCCGCCCACTTTTGACCAGCGCATTTGCCGCTCTATGCCTCCACCAGAAAAAACAAAACAACAACAACAAAATGCGTCAGTGATACGTGGCGCATGGATGCACTTGTTGACAGGCCAGCACGCACGCCCTGGGTGAAACCAACTCTGATCGAGGTGACCTGCCGTTTGCCTCCGGGCTGCCGTTCCAATATTCGTCACGAAACCGGCTGAAGATGGCAAGCGGTTAGCAAAAAGCAATACCGTAAATCAGGAATCTACCAAAGGTGTTAGTGACTACTTCTACCTAGATTCTTACAAGATTCTATTTGAATAGATGAATAAATAAAATAAATAGTAGAAAATATTCTTTTAACGAATACAATAGATATTTCAAAGGTTTAATCATTATTTACCATATTTACTAGATTTTACTTTGCGACCTGCGGTTTTTGATCGCCGCTTGGATGGCTGCAACGGCGAGCTGTGCCTCGTGAACGAGCAACCTATGCACCTGAACCTAATTCAAACCAGGCCACATCATCTCCGATACCTGGCAAATGATATGCCGCAAAGCACGAAACAGCAGCGTTATTCCCTCGTGATCTCCAGTCTCCTCGCCTCCTCGCCTCCCTGGCTTCCTCAGGCTCCCTGTGAACATGTGAATACGTCCAATGGGAAGGGAAGGAAAGTCGCCTATGACTCACGGCGACAGCCACATCACTGTTGCTTTCTGTTGTTTGCCTATCCTGAGGGGGGGGTTGCTTATCGTCCAAGATTTTCCTTCCAGTCGGTTATCCCTCTGGCCATGCGCTGTCCTGGATTGTGCCATCCGAACCGACCGACTCGATACCAATCATGCTCATATGAGAGCTCCACACTGAGTAGTTCCTTTTGTCATTGGCAACCACTCATCCAGCAGAGAGGTAACCTAGCAATGCCTAGCCAATCTTTCCACTGCGCCGAAATCCTTGCCCTGGCAACTCGACACCAAGGAGCATCGTAATTTCTTCTCCGGAACGGCAGGCCAATAACATTGACTTGTACATGGGATGGCCTCTCGGTCTATCTTTGACCTCTAATTACTGATTTTGAAACAAGAACGCTCCGGCTTTCCCTAGTCGAGTATGCGACGAACAAACTGGCATCACTAATCTTAACGAACATGGGTCTGATTGAGCGAATATCAGTTGATTGACTTTGTTCCAAAAAAATGTATTACAAACCGAAGCGTATGATCTCAGTTTCGTCTCCAAATGAACCTGAACGGAATAATACAGATCGCTCGCTGTTATTGTACACCAAAGTTGAGTATAACTTCGTTTTTACGAATTAAAGCTCCGATGGCTCGGAAGCTGCCGCACCCCCGCGGCCCCAATTTGCTGGGTCTCCTCCGGGTACGCATAGACCAAGTCTCCAGAAATAATCTCGGTGCGCAAAGAAGAGTTGCCACAGCTTAAACCTTGTAGGTAAGCCGATGCCTGTCGTCGCCGACTCATCAGGGGAGTCGAACTGTTGGAGGTGCTGCAAAACGCTGCGGTACTCGTCGTCACCACCGGCGCTACAAGCTGGATCGGCGTCCCCGACACAATATTGCAGGTCCTCTTCCGTTGGAGAAAGATCTTGCTTAGATATGTATATCTCCCCAGCATGGGACGTGAACCCCCACTCCGTCAAAGGCAGCAGAGGGATAGGGTCCTCCTTGTGAGTCACGCGTCGATAGGATTGTTGCTCGGGGCTGTCATCCTCACCAAGACCGAAGACCTCATCGATGAAGTGGGCGAGATTGATGTTCCCGACGCGTGGCTCACCAAAAGTCGTGATGCTCACATCCTCCCAGCCAAGAGAGACTTTCATTTCCAAGGCCGCGAGACAGGCTACAGCGCCACCAAGACTATGACCTACCAAGCGAATTGGATAGGTAGGATACTGGGCCTTCAGCACCTTGAGTTCTGGCAGCACAAGCTCTCTTGCGTTACGCCACGACTCCAGGAAGCCCATGTGTGCAGTGCAGTTGTTGCACTGATGGGCCGGCTTCTGCGGGTGTTTGCCGCCATTGTCTGGCGAAGGGTAAGGGACGTATGATTGAGGGATCGTGCTGAGATCAACAATCGTGTTCGAGATACTGTAGGTGCCTCGAAAGGCAACGATGATGGCGCCATGATCTCCGACCTGACACTCCCTCCCAGCATCGTCGCGGTCGGGCGGCGTTCCATGGTCGACGGCGATGTAGCCGCAGCTGTCACTCAAGAGTAAACCGGTATTCCATGTGGTGACGAGCGAGAGAGCCGGAAATTCGTTGCAGCGCGACACACACTCGAAGGGCTTCCCAATCCCCGTGGACCCGATGCAGTAGGCAATATCGACTAGTCTTGCCAGGCGCTCGAGGCTTGCGAACATCGGAGTAGAAACTGACTTGGTCGTCAACGGCCGATTGTTGCCCAGGACGTGCTGCTCAACTGACACGGCACGGACAAGGACATTGCCTAGTGCAAGTAGTTGTAGGCAATAGGTGATGGCGAGTCGCCACATCGTGAATTATGGTTGGGTCGAGTTGGAAGTGTAGCGCTGTTCGTGATGGTGATACATTGCATATATGGGCGACCAAGCGGTTGACCGCGTTGTTCCTCGCACACTGAACCATGCGCAGTATCACGAGGACGGCATCAAGAAGCCCCAGCAGAATCAATGCATGCTAGAAATCGTTGTGCCAGACAGTTAGGACATGTTTCAATGGCGGCGGCGAAATGCATGAGTCGCAATGTCTACGATGGCCCTGATTTAAGCAGGGGTCCCGTGAGGTGAGGTCATGAGAACAAGTGTTGGGGCCGCTTTGAGTACAAGGTGCCTCGGGCGGGCGGTACCTGGCTCAACAGGGTGTGGCTGGGGGATCAGCCCGGTACCCCTGCGCAATTGGCGGAACATCGGGTACAGCCAGCTACGACCACAACAGGTTAACACCGATTGAGAATATGTCGACTTCAAACGCCATGTTGAGCTTCACTTTTCATGCGATGAGCGAATATCAAATGGTTCGCATACTGTTAATTTTAGGGCACTGATGCTGAAGGGTGTATTGCAAAAAGAAACCTGGCGTCGTGCCCTCTAACATGTGCAGCTATGGCCAGAGGGCATGTCTGCGACGTCCGCACGATATCCTCCACTAAGCCGCCCTCATCATCTTGAGCATGGTCGGATCTGTCACCGGGTTGAGACTCGTGTATCGTGAAGTATACTCTGTAGCATTTCCAGAGCAAGTCCCGCCGGTCCCGTTGCAGACCAGCGGAACATTGAGGACGCCAGAGACTTGGTAGTCAGGAACGCTGCAGTAGTTCAGCAAACAAGGTCACAAAAACTGAAGATGCGCCGGGGAAACATACCCATCGGATCCTGGGCAAAGTCTTTGGATCATCCAAAGATTCTTCTTGTCATCCTCCCAGATGAACTTGACGTCGCGGTTCTCACAAGGGTATCTGGGTTCGAGGCCCGGGGGCGTGGTCGAAACAGAACTCGAATTGAATTCGCAAAACGTCGTCACGGCGTTATTGTCCTCGAAGAAGGTGAAGTTGAACGACTGCAGCGTCGCACCCGTATCGTTGGACTTGGCCGTGAACTTGCTGATCTGGAAATCGTTGGGGAAATTGCACCCGGCCTGCTCTGCCATTGTCCGGAGAGCAACGGGAGGACTGTACGCCAATGTGTTGATCGAGGCAGCCAATGCCACAGGCAAAGCGACGAGACTCAGTAGGTTGAAGTGCATGTTGAGACTGCAAAGTTTACTCTTGAGGATGGTTGGGTTGGATGTAATGCCTGGTCGATTTGGTTGCGGCTATGATGTGGGATATATAAGAGAATGAAACACAACGACCAGTTACGCAGATTGACAAAGGGAAGGCGGACATTCTCTGCCTTTCTACCGCCGTAGCTACACAGCTCCTTCACGTGGCAAGTGACGTGGTACGGCTTTTCCTGTCACCCCTTGCGTACACCTCTAGGAGCCCCTGGGGCGGAGAAGATGGATCATGGCGGCGCAATTGCCGTAGGACAATAAAAGGGCATCCAGCGTCGATCCCCAGGGCGATCCCTCGAGCGCGCACGGCATCCACAAACAAGCCTAACCCGCATTGCCACATTGCATTGGACACTGGGGCGCTGGACTCGCAAGAGCGGCGCTAAAGATAGCTCCGTGAGACGGCGTGATCAAGATTGTCTACAGAGGGTTATGGTTCCAGCTGTGCGCGTGTGGATGGTGTTTGCTGTCAACTGTCGTACTGGATGTGGTAGGCAAGGCAAGATATGCTAGGATGCACGAGTTGCGGGTTGCCTGTCCACGTTAATGCCCGTCGTCCCCTGAAGTGCAGGGGGGATCCACCATCGAAGGCTTTGGGGACCACAGTTTAAAAGCGGAACTTGAAAAGAAATGGTGGGTTTACGCAGGATATCCCTATTCTCCTGAGTTTGCCTATGTCTTTTGATACAACCTACATCAGTAAAATACTGGTGTAGGTGAATGTGCTAGTACCGCGTGTTTGCAACATGATGCACGACATTTGTCTTGAGGTACTGGCTTGAGTGAGAGGCATTTCTCCTTCAATAAGTACTTGCAGGTTGCTCAAGAGTCCACTATTTTCAACTCTCAAATGGCTAGGGAGAAGTCGCTGCTTCTACCTGCGGTAGAGAGTTAATTTATGCAAAGTCGTTATCCACGTAAATTAAGGTACTTTGTAGCAAAGCCGCCGAGTTGTGCATGGAATTTTATGCTGTGCATGTGCATATCGGCTGCTTTGAGTTGCCTTTTACCAAAGCTTGCGCCCTCCTACGGGGGACAAGCCACATCCGCCCCGCCAATCTATGAACAACCTGTGGCTGATCTCTTACCCTCTGCACGTGACCCACAAACGCACCAAATTTTTCGCTCCCGACCGGGCTAACCACCAAAACCTCCAGCCGAAATTTCGCTTCCCGCCAAAACTTCCTCGTCAACCACCACCCGTCGACTAACCCCCCCCAGCCAGCACAACAATGGCCAAGGAAGCTACCGCCCGCAGCGGCCTCGCCGTTGGTCTCAACCACGGTCACGTACGTGTCACGATCTCACCTCGTGGAGGATCTCTGCTCCGCCTATTAGCAGACGATGGACGCTGACCGTTGCGACTCTGTTTCGTCTCTATAGAAAACCACCGCCCGCGTCTCCAAGCCCCGTGTCTCCCGCACCAAGGGCCACCTGAGCAAGCGCACCGCTTTCGTCCGTGAGGTCGTCAAGGAGGTTGCCGGGTAAGTCTAATACATTTTTTCCCCGTTGGTTTCTTCAGCAAGAGGAGGAAGGGTTGTGGAGATTGAGGCCGGGCATCGAGCAGAGGAGCCAAGGCTTGGGAGAAGGATAAGCTTGCAGCGCTGGGAGTGTTGATGCTGGGGAAGACGACGGAATTCGAAGTTTTGAACCAAAGCAGACGCTAACCATTCATCTCTGCAGTCTTGCCCCCTACGAGCGCCGCGTTATCGAGTTGCTGCGCAACAGCAAGGACAAGCGTGCCCGTAAGCTCGCCAAGAAGCGCGTACGTTGCCATAAACCCGACCACAGCCTCAGTTCCGATGCAGTCTGCTAACTTTGATCCCCAACAGCTCGGTACCTTCGGCCGTGCCAAGAAGAAGGTCGACGAGCTCCAGCGTGTCATCGCCGAGTCTCGCCGTGCTGGTCACTAAATCCAGCAAAGCGGACTGGTGACATGACATGAAAAAAGCACTGAATTTGGGGTTTCTGGCATACTTGGGTTTCGCATGGATTGGCGTGGTCACGATTTGACGGCTGTGATGTATTGATGGCTGGGAACAGTCACGCAGCTATCCGGGAATACCAAATTTCGATTGAACACTACAAACTTCCCTTCCTGATTACCACATGGGAACCTTTGCGGTGTCATGCCTTTCATGCTTGTAGGGATATAAGCTTTTCCATGCTATAATTAAAATGCCGCCATAGTAACAGAGATACTCCAAACACCTTTGCTCCCCAACCATCTATTCTTGCGAAGCACATTTCTTGCTAGCCAGGTGGCGAGAGAGCGTAGTCTAAGCTCATGCCCACGGCAACCAAGAGTTATCCCGGTCCCAATGTGTTCAGTTCACTTTTTTCCAAATTTGAACCACTTGGGCACCTTCTTTCCTCCCCCCTCTTTTCCGTCTTCCTTGTTTTCTGTTGCTTGGGAATCGGCCTGTGGTTGAGAATCCTTGGGCTCTTCAACGACTTCCGGTACCTGAGGGATCTCAATTGCTTGGCCCTGCCTGGCGACACTGGACTTCAGGAATGGCTGTTTGCGTATTTGAGGGGGCACGGCATCATCCCAAATCAAGTTGACCAAGGTACGGCCCGAGAGTTTGTACGCTCTTATGAGGGCGTTCCCGGAGTTATCGTCATCCTTGATAATGGTCTTGCCCCCTGACAGGACGAGCCGGAACTTCTCCTCACTGCTTGCCATGACATGTCGCACGGCCTCGTACAGAAAAGCCCCCGTTTCCTGAGGGCCGATTTCCCAGTCACTGCTTGTGTTGTCCGGGAAGCGCACCTTGATGAGTACGGACTTGACAGCCGCAATCTTGGCTTCCTCAGCCGCAGCCCTGTCTTCAAGCTCCTTATCGGATAACAGCCTCTTGTTCCTTGCGCTCTGTAATAGGCGTGCTTGGTGCAACTGTGCGTGGGCAATGGTGGGTGTGTAGTCTCCATCATTGGCGGGTGCGAGAGCCGCCGCAGGCGTGGTGCCTGTCGGGGCGAGGAAGACGTGTACAGGTTGATACGGATCCTCACCCCTCGAAGGCTTCGAGTCCACATCCATGGCATCGCTAGGTTCCGGCTGTTGTTGCTCAGAATCCGCTTGTGGAATTTCTTTCAGTTGCGCAATGGGTTCAGAGGGAGGTGGTGATAGCGCTTTGGCTTGTTCTGGGCTTTCTCCGTTGGGACCAGTGACCTTCTCTTCCTTTTTCTGGGCAACTTCATGCTCCGCTGCCTCTTCTTCTTTGAAGAACTGTCCAATCTGCCCCATGGCCTCAAAAAGCGTCTGCTCCGTCTGTTTGAAGGTAAGCCTGATCAGCACACTCCCAGAGTTGTAGCCTAGCTGGCTCAGCGTCTTTTGGAAATCTTGAAACGAGGCGAGCTCTCGACCCATGATGTTGAGGACGGGGGTCTCATAGAGCAACTGGCCGCTCCCTGAGGACGTGCCACTGTTTGTCTGAGCAATGCCACGAGAAGTAAAGTTGAGATTTCGACCTTGGTTGGCAACACCGCTTTCGAACTGCCGGAGAACCTTCCATAACGTCAAGTCGGAGGGAAATTTGTGTATTAGTCGACCACCAGGGATCTCTTTGGCTTCGGGCTGAGGCACTTGAAGAGCAACTTGGACTGCCGAAGGTGTTTTTGATTTCTGAACGAGCTCGAGCTTTGCGCCAGGGCTCAGGCCAGAGGTGCGAAAGGGGACGGACAGGTCGACTTGCTTCTGGTTGTGCCTGTTTGCACGGGGTTAGAACGAGGCTACATGATGGCCAGGCTAAGCAGGGTCAAGCACTTACTTGACGAGGTACTTGTCGCTCGGAAGATTCAGCTTTTTGCAAGCTTCTTGCAAGACGTCAGAGAGATATGTGCCTGGCGTGACTTTGACAGTCGTCCGGCGCAAGTCGCTGGCGATGACCACGACGTGAGCGGACATTGTGATGACGTGGCAGCGCTATAAGCCAAGTTCGACGAGTCTAGGTAGCACTGGATTTGATGACGATCGGAGAGTGAAGAAAACCTCGTCGGGCGACACCGGGAGTGACTGGTGGCAGAGGAAGATGGGAACGGCGTCGTACGAGCTTGATATGTAGGACTGTCCTTTGGTGGGGTTGTGGCGGGGGACCAGTTATGGGCGGTTTGAGCGTGTGAATAGGGATCAGATGGGAGGTATGTGGTCGTTTGGCCGTTCAATAGTCGTCCAGCATGACAAGACTCCCACAAATCAGCGTGTGTTGTTCAGGGACTTAAAGCGTCAATCAGCTTGGTGCGGGAGGACGGCACGCCTGGCTTGGCCCCGTCCATCACAGGCTTCTCGAACAATCCGCAGGCAGCGTCGTGGTGAGGTAACCGCGAACACCAAGCTGAGCTTAGGCCAATCAAAAGCTCCACAGCGTCTTGGGAAAGGTACTTGGTGGCTGCGCTCTGGGCTGACGACGGTCTAGGTATCGATACCAGCCCGACCTGCGCAAAAGGCACCTTGGCTCAAGTACCTTATCCTCCACCTACCACCTTAGGTACTTGAGGTACCTGCTAGAGGTAGGCCACGCCAGACCGTGTTGCCTTGCATCAGCCAGACGCTACAAGCTGCTTCGGCACGCCTGC
This sequence comes from Paramyrothecium sp. XJ0827, assembly GCA_020881915.1. NCBI lineage: Eukaryota > Fungi > Ascomycota > Sordariomycetes > Hypocreales > Stachybotryaceae > Paramyrothecium > Paramyrothecium sp. XJ0827. Next base: position 2,866,390 of record JAJFPB010000004.1, read on the forward strand.
CTTACCTTACCTCACTGTGCAAGGGAGCTCCAGCGAACCTCTCCTCTGGTCACCATCCAACCGCACCGCAACACTATCGCAACCACCGACTCCAAACGACGACGCCCATTCCGAACGGCACATATTCTCCCCGCACTCGGCATAGGACTCGCGCTGCGTCTGCTGACCCGAAGATACAATCCATTGACGCCGCCGCCATCGGCATTTGGGCCCGTGTTCTGTCTGCTTCGTGCCATCCATCATCATGGTATGTTAAGCTCTGTCCCGACCTTTGACCATCCTTTTGTTCCTATACTGAACTCTGTGCCTCGCGTTACAGTCATCCCCCTTCTCGATAAGTTAGTCCGGCCTATTCACCGCTTCCTCCTACCTCGCGGACGCCCATACGATCCTACCCCGAACAATGTACTAACCATATGCTGCAGACGGCGGCGCCTGCGTCGCCATGGTGGGCAAGGACTGCGTCGCCATCGCCTGTGACCTGCGCCTCGGCCTCCAGGCCCTCACCGTCTCCAATAACTTCCCCAAGATCTTCCAGTACGGCAACAACGTCTTCCTGGGCCTGACGGGCCTGGCCACCGACGTCAGCACCGTCAGCGACCTCTTCCGTTACAAGGTCAACATGTACCGCCTCCGCGAGGAGCGTCACATCGCCCCTCGAACCTTTGCCAACCTCGTCTCCTCGTCCCTCTACGAGCGCCGCTTCGGCCCCTACTTCGTCTCGCCCGTCGTTGCCGGCATCGAGCCCAAGACTGGCGAGCCCTTCATCTGCGGCTTCGACAGCATAGGCTGCATCGACTTTGCCAAGGACTTCATCGTCTCTGGTACTGCCTCGGAGCAGCTTTTCGGCATGTGCGAGGGCTTGTGGGAGCCTGATCTGGTGCGTTTTTTGTCCACCGTAACACCCTTTCCAGAGAAGCCTGCATTCCGTGCTTCAATATTGGGCTCGAGAGTGTCAAACACGTGCTAACATACTGGTTACTATATAGAGCCCCGATGCTCTCTTCGAAACCATCTCACAGGCGCTGTTGAACGCCATAGATCGCGATGCGTTGTCGGGATGGGGTGCCCATGTCTACATCATTGAGAAGGACAAGGTCACCAAGAGGTTACTAAAGGGCAGGCAAGATTAAGGTCGCGTTGTGGTTGGAGTCTGGCATGCCGGCAACGGTGAGGGAAATCTTCTCTGCCTGCATGTTGTACGAATAGAAAACTCGGTCAAATGCTTAGAGCCAGATCACCAGGACGATTTATAGCCCTGAGCCAAGGTGCGACCATTACAAATTATGAGATGAATTATTGCCATGAGTCACCTGCCGCCATGCAATCTTTAGACTTCTTGATTCATGCACTTGAGCTACAGTTCTGATATCTAACACATCTAAACCAGCGCCGTTCATGCATAATGCATCCACTCTAGTTTCTATGTAACTTCTATTGGTTCTTCTTGTTGGTGATGACAGGCTTCACCTCTGTCTTCTGTAAAAAGTATCCCCTCTCAATGAACTTGAGGACCTCGTCAAGGAGGCTGATAAACCAGTTAGTAAGGGGCCAGAAGCAGAAGAAGGGGCGGGGAACTTACATGACAGGTGCGCTAATGGCCACCACTGCCTTCCACTCCTCGGTGTTCAGAGGCACGATGGAGAAGAGGGTTTGTAGCACGGGGGTGTACAGTAGAGCAAAGTGGAGCGCCATCGACAGGGCGATGGCGTAGACAAGCATCATGTTCTTCCAAAGGGGCAGAGTAAGCAGCGACTCGCTTGAAGAAAGCGCGTTCATGGCGTTGAACATCTCAATCACGACGAGGATCGAAAGAGAGACGGTCGAGGCAGCCTTGGACATGTCGTTGGTGAACATCTGGCAGCCAACCTCGGGGAACTCAACCGAGCAGTGGTGGAAGCGGGAGAGCTGGGTGTAGCTGATCTGGGGGCCGTCGGGGTTGTACATGAACCACCAGACGTAGCCAGCAACAGTCGCCAAGCCGACGTAGGTGCCGATGATCAGGTAGCGGAAGAAGAGCCAGCCGCCGATGAGGGCCTCGTCACGCCTGCGGGGCTGGCGCCTCATGATGTCGTGGTCAGGCGGGTTGAACGAGAGGGCAGTCGCGGGCAGGCCATCGGTAACGAGGTTGACCCAGAGCAGCTGCACGGGGATGAGAGCCTCGGGAAGACCCAGAGCCGCCGTGACGAAGATGGACACGACCTCGCCGATGTTGGAAGAGATCAAGTAGCGGATGAACTGCTGAGTGTTGTTGTAGATGGCGCGACCCTCCTCGATGGCAACCTCGATAGTGGCAAAGTTGCTGTCGGCCAGGACCATGTCAGCGGCCAGCTTGGACACATCGGTACCGGATCCCATGGCGACTCCAATGTCGGCCTTCTTGAGAGCGGGGGCATCGTTGACACCGTCGCCCGTCATGGCCACAACCTCACCAATTGACTGAAGGAGGTCGACGAGCTTTGACTTGTGACCAGGCTCGACACGGGAGAACAGCGAGGCCCTCTTGGCCGCCTCGAGCTGCTCACTTTCGCTAAGGTTGTCGAACTCGCGTCCAGTGTAGCTCTTGCCAGTGAGGTCCTCGTCGGGCCCAAAGACACCAATCTTTCGGCAGATGCTCTCAGCCGTGTTGGGGTTGTCACCAGTGATGACGATGACACGGATTCCGGCGTCCTTGCATTGCTGGATCGAGCCAGGGACCTCTGCCCTGGGAGGATCCAACATGCCCACCATACCCAGGAAAGTCATGTTCTGCTCAAGCTGAGCATACTGTTCGGTCGATTTGGCAGAATGAATCAGGGAGTTATTGGAGACATCGTCAATGCTGGCAAGAGCAATAACACGAAGACCAAGGTTACCATACTCGACGATCTCCTGGACCAGGAACTCGGAGAGCTTCTTGTTCAAAGGCACCTCCTTGCCATTGGGTCCCAGAAGAGCCTTGGAGCAACGGTCAATGATGGATTCGGGAGCTCCCTTCACCAAGAGCTTCTTCTTGTTTCCGTCTTGGACGAGCACAGACATGCTCTTCCTGTCGCGAGAGAATTCATAGGTGGCCAGGCGAGGCATCCTCTTCTGGTACTGAGCGCTGGCATAGTGAACACAGTCGGCAGGGTTGGTTCCTTGGGGCGGGCAGGGTCCGATCTTCTCCGTGAGAACTCTCAAGGCACCCTCAGTGGGCTCGCCGATGTTGCTGAAGGTTTCGCTTCGGCTGTCGTAGGCCAGCTGAGCATCATTGCAAAGAGCAGCCACTTCAGTAAGCCGTCGGGCGGTCTCCGAAGTAGCCGTGAGGTTGTCCACAGGCTTGCCATTGACGAGAATCGCGCCCTGAGGGGCGAAAGTGGTACCTTCGACGTCCAGCTCAGTGAGTCCAGTGCCGTTCTCGTTCAGGTAAGCGATCTTGTTGACGCTCATCTGGTTGGTGGTCAACGTGCCGGTCTTGTCGGAGCAGATGACGCTGCAGCTTCCCAGCGTTTCAACGGAGGGCAAGCTACGGACGACGGCGTTCTTAGCGGCCATCTTCCTGGTACCAAGCGCGAGACAAGTGGTAATGACAACGGCCAAGCCTTCGGGGATGGCGGCGACGCCCAAGGAGACGGCAATCTTGAGATAGTAAATAGCTCCCTTGGTCCAGCTGCCATGGCTGGGGTCGTTGAAGTTGGGAAGGTTGATAAGCCAGACGAGAATGCAGATGACGGTGATGACCTTTGCCAAGCTGTCGCCAAAATCGTTCAGCTTCTGCTTCAGGGGGGTGGGCTCCGAGATCTGAGCGGTAATACTGTCGTGGATATCTCCAATAGCAGTATTTGAACCAGTGAGGACCACGACGGCCTTGGCGCGTCCGGTGACGACGGTTGTGCCGGAGAACAGAATGTTCACCTGATCCTGTAGAACAGCCTTGTCGTCCTTGACGACAGCCTTGGGGTCCTTGCTAACACTCTCGCTCTCGCCAGTGAGGATGGCCTGGTCAACGGAGAAGCTGTTGCTCTCGATGGAAAGAATGCGGCAGTCGGCCGGGATGCGGTCGCCAACAGCAATGGTGACGATGTCTCCAGGCACCAGTTCCTCGGCCTTGACGCGGGACACAACACCACCGTTTCGAACAACATTCGCTTCGTTGGCGGAGTATTCTTGCAGGGCAGCAATGGCTTTCTCGGCGCTGCTCTCCTGCGAAACACCGACGACGGCATTGAGGATAAGGATGGTGAGAATCTGGGAAGGTTAGTAGCTGCCGCAGAATGCGCAGAATGCGCGCGAGTGCTCGTAATTCTACTTACAACAGCGGGGTCGACGAAGGCGCTCCAACCGCCCTCCTCCTCGAAGAGGGCGAGGATGAAGGAAACAGCTGCGGAACCGAGCAAGATGAGAACAAGCTGATCCTTGAACTGCTCGAGAATCAAGTGCCACAGAGGCGTGGGTGGCTCTTCAGGGATGGCTAAAGCAACTATTAGAACCGGAAGGTGAAGCGCGGGGCGCGAACAACATCGAAGTGTCTTTCGGTTCACTCACCATTGCTGCCGTGCTCCTTTCGCAACTTGTCCACCTGGTCGTCAGAGAGACCGCTGCCGACGTCGACCTGGAACTTGGCTAGGACCTGGTCGACCGGGCGAGCAAAGGCATCGTCCATGCTTGCTTGGCGTGCGTAGGCGCCGAGGATCACTTTGCTGCGAGACTGCGCAAGTCGGACGGGGGCCGATAACGGGGTAAGGCGGTGGGAGGATTCGTGATGCTTGCGCGCGAGAGAGACAAGCTCCAAACGAAAAGGGCAACACGCAAGGGAAGGGAAGGGCAGGGAGGAGAAGGAGAGAATGGGGAGCGGGGGATGAAGGATTGAAGGGAGTGTGAAATCGACGAAGAAGAAGAAGCGAAGGGTCAAGCGCTTGTCATGGCCGTCCCGATGTGTCCAAGAAATGCCAAACAAAAAGACCCACGTGGCGGAGAAGGAAGGCTGAAGAAGATTCCCGATGCCAGGGCTCAGGTAGAAAGTTCAACGTGTCGTTAATTTTTCTTTGGCGGCGGCAGCTCCCCTGTAGCCAGTTCCCAAAGCCTGGCCAAACAAGGGGGCCGCGCACTGAGCCTCGCCCCTCGTGGCCCCTTGGGCCCCTCCACCAGCCAGTCAGAGGCTCTGGGGGTGCCACCTAGCGTCGGCTAGTTCCTGGCGCCGCCTCCAATCACCAGCCGCCCCAGAGCAGGCTCTTAAAGACCGTACCCCAGACTCGAACCCCTACGGTACCTGAGCCCCTGCGGATAGGCCCCGACCAGTGTTAGTGAGTTGAGGGAAGGCAAGGCAAGGCAAGGCATGGACCCATTGGTTCCGGCGCCCGATGCATCGTCCAGTGCCCCTCGGCCAGCCCACGCTTTCCGCCTCGACACCTTTTCCCGCTGTCCCTCGTCGGCCACAGCGAAGCTTGCCTCAACGTCAAAGGCCTTGGCCTCGCCCTCGGATGCAGTGAGAGAGCGCCGTCGGCACGAGTGGGTACGCAGCTTACGTACCTCCGTGGTTCTGAAGGCTCAGAATTGCCATGCCAAGTCCGGATTGTCCATGTCGCCGGTGGGGCTCCACGCCGATGTTCCGAAAGGACCCCCACCCCAAGGCTCGGCAAGGCCTGGCTTCAGGTACCGCCCCCCGCCATCTTTGCTGGAAGGGGTACATGATTGCATCAAGATGGTTGGATCTGGCACTGATCTGGCGCAAGCAAGCTGCTTCTTCCACAATATCTACATTTGCAGGTTTTGTGCCGGCAAACTAAATGGGGTCTGCTCGACATCAGTCATGCGCCCTACTAGCCACTCTTGAAGTTCTCTTGGCAGCCCTGCTCACCCACTGCAGCTGCACGTCACTGCCAGACCCTTCATCAGGGTATGCCTCTCGGTGCGTATGGCACCATTGCATCCCTGAGGTTATGAGGTCAACGTGTATCTTTGTTCCAGGCTGCACGGCCACATGCCAGTCAAACCGCACTTCGTTCAGATCAGAATATCGGGCCTTGTGTTATATTGTCTGAGATTGAGGGTCGTTGCCCAAATGGTCTTCCGCACGCATGTACATTGCAAGCCTATCTGTGATCTGTTTATAACGATGATGGCTAAACCGCAAGCCTAGCGCTGTCATTGCTCGACATGCGTCTTGTGAGGTTTTCCAGCACGTGTGTAGAAATGTCTGTTTCTGGCCCTCTTGGTACAGTATGTATGCTCATTGTGGCTGCGTTTGTGAGCTGCAAAATGCCTGTGTCTTGTTATGATGCAAGTCGACAGCCATCGTTTCACTAGCGACAATTGACCTCTTACATGGCGTTCTGACCTTTCCGGCACACCTCAAAAGACGACTAATTTCAATCCTCTAGAATTGCGCTTCAGGTTCGACGCTTTGGTACGTCCCCGTATCCGCCGACAGATGCTCCCTCGTCATGAAATCCGCCTTGCGTTCTTGTTGTGCACCTACTGGCTTATCTTCCCTTAAGGTGAGGTATCCAGTGATTCGAGGCCGCGGCACCCGGTCAGCGTCCGTCCACCAGCTCTAAAAGGCCAGGCCCTCCCATCGCCGTAGCACGACACTCTTGTGCTACATGTCCAGTGCCGTGAAACTATGCCTCCTTCTCGTGAACGCAAGCCACTGCCGATGTTCGGTGCAGCCATGTTCGACTTGGGCCAAACTACGTCAGTGAGGTAGAGCCACTCGCATGCTCTTCCTGCGGCAGACACCAATTGGCACCTGCTCGCTCCGATCGGATCGGATGAGGGCGGTGCTCTACGGGGTTGTTCCTGGCAACCTATCCTCTGCCTGCCTCACCTCCTGCATCAACCGGCCGGAACTTGGGATGCTGGCTGGGACTTACTTTGAGGTCCGGGGTTATTTTGCCTTTGGCGACCCAGCCTCTCGTTCGCTAAACCACTTGTCTATGAATCCCGCATCCTGCATTCTTCCCCCTTCTCGTTTCCCACTCACCATGATTTGAAAACATTCAGACCTTCTGGATTTTTGGGGCCTTTTTTGGTGTTTTGAATCCCGCCTTCGCATGGCGGCTTTTTGGACTCTTACTATTCTGTCTTTCATAAGACATGGCTCTTGTTTACCCTTCTTGTTCGCCATCCAGCTCTATTCATAGCTCCCAACGACCAGGTTTGACTCCCTCCCGCGTACTGGCCCAGTCTTCATCTTCCCTCAGAAGCATCACACCGGTGCAGTTCGAAACGACATTGCCTCCTGATTTGGATACATTCGTTATCGACGGCATCAATGGCCTCGATGGGATAGACAGCTCAAGTACGTCGGGACTCGCCTCCAATGATGATTTGGTCGACCCAAGTTCTATCATCGCCGGCACGGCTCCGCCATCCTCGAATCGATCCGATACAACCCCTTCCAAAACTAGAAACCTCCCAATCCTTGGTACAAAGCGACCATTTCAAAAATGGATAAGATCCCTCCATCGGCGGGCCCAGCGACGCAGTCCCTTGCCGAGATATGCCAGCCCCGACCTTTGGCAACAGATGTTGGACTCGGAGGAAGAATTCCAACCACTCCCAACGCAAAGGCATGGTCACAGAGCCTCATCGTCCGGGTCATCGTTTGGTTTCATTTCCGCGGTTCGGAGTGCTAGTGTCAGTCTCTCGAGCGTCAGCGCCGTGACCAGATCCAGGAGGAATACTATACGATCTCAAGTCATCTCCCGCACAGACCGCAGCAGTCGTGCTTCGATGTCGTGTCCTAGAGCCTCCGAAGAAAGTGCTCTTGATAGCGAATACCCCTTGTTCGATACAGCCACCATGGAGCGTTCGCTTCAAAGAAGACGGATCTTGGAGGAGCTAATCAGTACCGAGGAGAGTTATATCGGCGATGTTCGCTTCTTGATAAATGTGAGTTCCTAAATTTTCAAATGGGCTCCGTTTGCCTGATTGTAATTACAGGTGTACATCACCATATTGGCCCCTCTTCCTACTCTGCCAGCAGGCTTGCGGACCTCTATCAACCAGAACCTGACCGAAATTGTCGAGCTTCACGAAGAAATTCTTGGAGAGCTACATAGGGTTGTGCCACACTCGGAGTATACCCAGGTAGATGGACCATTGCCTGCAGCCGCTTCTACACGATCCCTATACTGTGGCCACCGTCGCCTTGACAGCCTGGATGCTGTTCCAGAAGACGACGCAGCCACAACATGGTTCCGAGAGACACCTGGGATGATATGCGAGCCGCAGGTTGCTGCAGAAGTGTCGAAAATCTTCGGCAAGAAGGTTTGGCACGACATAATCTTACACTACTGGGGTACCTCGATTGACAACCGTCTAGATTAATCGGTTCTTCATATATAAGGAGTATGGAGCAAAGTACGAGATGATGATGAAGGATATTGCACTAGCCCAACGAACCATGCCTGGATGGGACTCGTACCAGAAGGGCCTGGAGATTCTGGCATCCACGCTTGGCACAGTTCGAAGCAAGGAAGTTGTGTCCAAGAAATCTTTAAGTATTGGTGATTTACTGGTGAAGGTGCGTAAGTTGGCATCTAACCGCATGTCTTCAGGCTAATCGTTCTTGTTCCAGCCTGTACAGAGAGTCTGCAAATACCCCTTATTATTTGCCGAACTACTCAAGTACACACCCTTCACAGATTGTCCCAACTCTCACATGGAAGTGGAGGCAGTACTCATAAGACTACGTGAAGCAACGGGTGAAATCAATCGAGCTACTAACGATACGCGGATGAAGAACATATTGGAGAAGACTTGGCTTCTTCAAGATAGACTTGTATTCATGAATCGAGTATGTAACCTCGATACTCGGACTGGACTGGCATGACTGACCAGTAAACAGAAACTAGACGCAGTTTCCAAGAACCAGATTCGATCCTTTGGTCACGTTCGACTGTGCGGCGTGCTCTACCTTTGTTGGCAAACCAAGAATGGGATTGACGGCCAATATCTAATATGTTTGTTGTACCGCGATGTACTTTGCTTTGCTTCAGCCGGCAAAGTAGAGCCCATTTATACGATACTTGCCTGTATTGACCTACGTGGCACCAAGGTAGAGGAGGTTGATAACGGACGAGGTAAGAAGCCCCTCCATGCCCACCTTTGACTCGCTCAAAACAGCGTTCTGACCCAGTTACACAAGGACTTCAATGTCACACTGCGCCATTCTCCTGGAAGCTGGTATTCGAATGCGACCATCAGCTGCATGAAGTGATCATGACTGCTTGCACGCCAAAGGAGGAGATGGAATGGCGAGCACGGTTGGTCAAACCGACAGAGGAGCCATCCACAAATGATTACCCGATGCTTGGGAGCTTGCACCTCGGAATCAAGAGCCTCGGAACAGTCTTTGGGAAGCCCGGTAAGCATAACAATAAAAGATCAAAGACATCAGACGACATCCAGGCAGATTTTTAATATCGTATCAGGTACAATCGCACGCAGACTTTCCATACATCGTGCAACAACAGTGGGACCGAGATCACAATTATGCCAAGTCATTCTGAAGAACACGAGCGCCGTACGGGACACAGCCAATGACGGTTCCGCGGCACTGACTATCAACCGCTCGCAGTCTCTCCTGACCACCAACCACCGAGTGGCCATGCTGGCTCCGCCTCGGAGTGAGAGGTCACGGCTGGAGGCGCTTCTGGCTGACGTGTGGAGCAGGGATGTGTTGCCGTATCCAGGCATGACTACGAGGTCGCGTAGTGAGCACTTGGTTCGGTCGTCTGCCTCGTCCATGATGCGGAAACTCAGCGTCGCCAGCATTGCTAGTTCTTTTACCCGGCGTTCAGGCAGCATGAGTCAGAAGCAAAGGACTGTAGAACCGCAAGCCGGTAAAGATGCGTCGAAGCGCTCCAAGAACAATGTGTCTGACGACAACCTGACGAGTGATGGCCGCCATGACACCAACGCAGTCGTGGCAGAAGGCCTCCCTCGCGCCTCGGAAAATGCATTGAACATACACCGCCCTCTATCTCCGGAAGGCATGGAACTGTCGGAAGTGCTGGGCACGATTCGGTACCGGGACATGGCTAAACATCAAGCAGAGGACAAGGATAGACAGGTCCTGCGCGCCTCGTCTTCCAATAGCTTGCGTTTGAGCCAGTCCTTGAGATCTAATAAGTCTGCCTCATTTTCGCTGAAGGAGAACCTATGCCGTCAAACAGATAACAAGACGTGCGAGTCATTGTGTCGAGAGTCTAGGGTTGCCGTAACCAGGGACTTGGGGAAAGGCCACGGCCTTCGAAGCTTGTTCCGATGAAGTTGGAAGATGATGGAACGCCGAGGTAGCTGAGCGAATAAAGAGTGGACTGTGGGTAGGCTCCATTCAAGATGTGGAATGTGTCGGGCTGCGGCAAAGCACAGCATGGTACCTTATGTTATATGTAACGTATTGGTAGTATAAGGCATAGTATGGGACGGCATGGCATAATTATCTACCTTGCTTTCCCTAGCCGCCATGATCAGGTACATTAAACTGTATTTCTGTCTCTTGATCTGAGCCCTCAACACTTTGGACAGAAACAACATGAGCATTTCCGTGCCTGCATAGCCACGGTCGATGATATCACGGTCGCCTAGACTCTCCCTCGGTTCACGATGCATGCCCCTCAGTCGGCCAACGAGCCCAACAGTCAGCGCTTGCATCGCTTTGCCAACGCAACGCCGGAATTTCGAAGCTTTGATGGGGCCGCGAGCACACGAGCAGGTTCAGTGACGTACATTGAGTGGCTCCGTTGCCCAATGCAGGAACCAGCCAAGTTGGCATGTGGAGGAGCAGATGATGAGCCAAGTTATGTGGTTAGCAGGAGGTACCTCGCGCCGGCCGCAGTCCACTGCGAGGAGTGAGGTACCGGGGGATCCGCAGGTAGTGGGGCGGGCATGTTTCTGGGAGCTGGCAGTGTTGCTCATTTACGAAGCCCTATGACGTAGCTGTCGGCTGAGCTCCTCCTCCGAAGCTTTCCTTTTAAGCCTTGCAGCTTCATTCTCCCTTTCCTCCTCCTTCTCCTCCTCATCATACAAACTAAAATACCCTTCAATTGAACCAATCTTCTTTTGCGATTCTACCATTCAACGCTTTTATCCCAGACGAGCCTTGCCTTGTCTGTTCAGAACTTGACGCATCAAGCATCAACCAAACGTCACGCGATACCCCGCCCTCCTCCCGGAGAGCTTCTTTCAACCACCTCCAAACCACACACACCAAACTCCCATCACAATGACTCGAGGCGAGGCTTCCCAGGCCAAGGTTCACTTCAAGGGCCAGAACGACGACTTCCTGGTCTTCGTTGAGGATATCGAGCTGTTCAAGAAGTGGCAGTCGGACAAGAGCATCCCCCTGGCACACTTCATCTCTAGCTTCAAGATCTTTGTGACCCACAAGTAAGTTGCATCAAATCTTTCTTGGAAGCAATGGAATTCATTTGCCATGCGCTCTCCTGCGCATCTCGGTCGTCGGTTTCGGGTTCGTGATCGTGAATCACGCTGGCGCGACACGATCCAAACCTATCCTCCTGTCACACTTTGTCATCGTCCCCGCCGCTGCGCAGACGGATTCCAGACATAGCTTACACACGCAATTACATTACATGTCTGAACATGAATCTAACAATCCAACAGGCAAGGTGCTCAGGGTCAGTACGACGCGGCCTCCAAAGTGTCGCTGTCGGCCGAGTTCGGCACAGAGAACGAGGACGAGGTCATCAAGAAGATTCTTGAGAGCGGCTCCCTGCAGCAGGCAGAGGTAAGCGATCTGCCCAAAGACCACTGAACCGAACAAACTGCTAACGATGATTTCTTTTGCAATAGTTCCCTGCTCGCCAGGGTGGCACAAACGACTCCAAGGGTCCCCTGATTGCCCACTAAGCAAGGGATCAATACGGCGTTTATTTGCGAGCATATTGCGAAGAGCTTCGCGTTGGGAATATGGGCAATTTGCATTTTATGGCGGTATGAGGCGCTTCGAGGCTGGGATGATGAAGCTGGCCAGCAGTCAGTGCTTCCTAATAGCAGAATAATCATGCAATAAAGACCTTGGGCCCTCATAAGAGCATCTAGTGTGACGTCTAAGTGTGAATTTATTGTCAATGATGAAAACAGAATCAGTTTCCTGCCCTAGTTGGTAGGACAACCTCAACTTTCATGGAGCGACAGCAAATGCCCTTACGTTCTGGTTGAATCACAGCCCCCGACAATAAAGCCCATGGTACGTGCTCTGGCTGCTGCGCTTTTGAGAGCAACGACATGGTGCAGCTTCAGGACACGCTGCGGTGAGACTGAGCTCCAGTATTCGCCTTGAGTGGCCCCTGCAGCAATAACAGCAAGAAGAAGGCGTCCAATTCTTACCTCATCAGCATTCGGAGCGTGCTTCACCATACCTATCGCCATGGGAGAGTTTCTTTTTCCATCTTGCATACAAACTTCCAACTAGTGGAGGCTTTAGGTGGCGGGGAAATTATTCTTGTAGGCTATTTTACCTTTGTTAGTTCTTGGAATGGTGAGAATGAAATGAATGACACCAAGAGAACTCTCACCTTCCCCCCTCCTCTCGAGCATGTGCGTGTTTCCCCTGCCCAGGGCCGTAATACCTACCTCTTTGCCGAGCCATCTTGGTCTCGTTTCGGCTGAGCAGCAAGTCCGGTGCCTGCGTAAGCTCGCCGGTTGAGGTTGATGCGAGTAAGTTTGTACCTAGGTAAGGTGCGTGCAGGTGCTCTGTGAGGTGCTAACATGCTATCACTCGGTGGTCCGTCCACACAGCGTACATGTATTAGCGCTTGTCTGGTGCCGGCATTGGCGCTGAGGCTTCCTGTTCCGCCCCTCCCCCTCCTACGCTTCTTTTCCCCCCAAGGTACCTTAGGCAGCGTGCTTTGAGCTACCCCTGTCTTTCTCTGGGGCTTATCCCGTCTCAACTGCCGCCGATCGAACGGTCCCAGCGTTTCGGCAGACTTCTCTAGCCCCTAGGCCCAGCCCACGTTTCCGGGGCCTTCTGCGTCGAAAGGGGTTGTTTTGGACTGGGTCGGTAGCCCATCTACATGAGCAAACTCTGGCGGGGCCTCTGCTTCTTTCTTTCTTTTTCTGTTCGCTGATGCGACGAGGTGAGACGGCGAGCACGAGATGGTTTCGGCCTTTCTCTCACTTAAGCTTCTTCCCCTGGGCCAACATGGAATTAACAATCACATAGAGCGCCCGTGCCTAGCTTGTTGATCTTGATTATTTTTTTTCTCTTGGTATTATTTCATGACTACCATGAATCCGACCTAGTTCGTCTGATGTGCAAGGGGCCTATTGCTAGAATCGCCCTTGTATCCTCTACTAACAGAAGTGGTGCGTCCGAGCTCAATTCTCTTGCATGACGTCCTGTTCAAAGTCGTCGCTAGGGCGCCTTCCGTTGCCGTTCGAGTTTCAGCCCGTTTCTGAACTTTTCAGATTTGTCTCAACCCAAACCCAAGTAAATGCAAAGCCCTTCCTCGTACAGGTCCCGTTAGTCCCTTTGCCCGTGGTTGTACATGTTCCCACGCCCTTTGCTACCTTTGACCCCGAACGCCTTCCTTGCTCCAATGTGTGAGTGTGTGCGCGTGCGCATGTGTGTTGTGTGTTGTGTTTGTTCCGTGGGCGATGCCATGATTTCTAGGTTCTCGTGTTGACAATGCACCATGGATGTCGCCAGACACGCTCTCATGCGCATGCGGAATAGACAGATGCCGAGTGGAACGCCAATCCTTTGGTGCTGTGTATGAGTCTGACAATTGCGAGGCTGTAAATCATCTCTTTTGTCTAGTCTGGCTTGCTTATATACACAAGCCCCCTTTGACTTGGGGTAATAAAATCATAAGTCATGCCGTATTGCTTCTTGCCGGAACATTGCAAGAGGCGTCAGTTGTTCGTAATGGCATGCTCTACGAGGCGGCTGTGCTCGTTAAGCCTTTGAGCCGCCACCGCTTCTGCCGCGCTGAGGCAGGGTCCATGGCGTAGCACAGATAATCTGGAGGGCAAAAAGTCAGCGTCCTGCCTCTCAAGCGACCGTTCACCCAGAGTCAACTCACCTCGCCTTCACTATAGGCCCAGAAGTAGACAACCATGCCGATAACGTAGTAGATTGCCGGGTTGGTCGCTTGGTACATGAGAGCGGCCGACAGTGCGGTCAGCGGAAGGATGGCCAAGCGGAACTCGAGAGATCGGTGGATGGACGAGCCGGCAATGAAGCCCAGGGGCCACTCGAGGGCCAGCATCCACAGTCCGAAGACAAGGTTGATGGTCTGCAGGACAGGAATGGGTCTAACAGCAGGATCTAGGGATCTGGTGAGGAAGTCCCAGAAGATCTTGGGCCAGAAGAAGCCTTCAACAGCGGCGGCAATTTGGTCTGCGGATACTGTTAGTACCGGGGAGGTGCTCTTTGAGTCGGGGTCTGAAGTCTGGACTTACAGGTTGCCGCGGTCATGATGATGAGCCGGGCCCAGTGGTTCTTGATGAGCTTGCCCATTTTGACGGTTAAGTGTGTCGTAAAACGTTTCCTCGCTCTTTCTGAATTTCGTTTCCCGTTTCTTCCGTCCTCGTACTACCGTTCGCTTCCCGTGGGTGCAGGAGAAGCAAGACAGAATGGTGGAGAATGGTATTAGACACGTCGGTTCTGTCAAAGATACCGGCGGTTAAGGGGGAGAGTTGAGTAAGAGGGTAACCGGACCTGCCGAGGGTATCGAGCCGCTGAAAGCGAAGGTGGAAATAGAATAAACCAAGATGTTATTAAGAAAAGGAAGGGCCGACAGGACTAGGCTGCCGAGAGAGAAACGAAGGCGGGTGGCCGAAGGGATAGGTCAAGAGCCAGCTGACCGAGATGGAAGCCTGTGAGGAAGAAGAGGGGACGACCGAGTCTATATTGACGATGCGCCGACGGCCTGGTAGGCGGCCCCCCGAAGGGTCGAGGCGAAGATCAGACTAGGTTCGTGTGTCAGAGAAGGGCTGCTTCTCCAGCTACCGGACAGGGTGTGGTATGAGATGGTTATGGCTCAGACGTTGGATGACGCATGGGACGAAGACTAGACTAGTTGGCGATGGCGATGGCATCCGAGCGGCATTGACATGTCTTGGGGCCAGGGGTGGAGGAGGAGGACAGAGACGGAAACGGGATGGAGAAGAGGCTGTATCAGATTGTCCAAGGCCTGGGTTTGATGGCTGACGGCGGGTTTCTCCTTGTCGTGGGTTTTGGTGTTGCTGTGGTTTTGTGTGCGAGCGTGTGTAAGTGGGCTTGCCGCGAAGGTGAGGCTGGTAGTGTCTGATGAGCGGCCGGGGTGCGCTGGTGGTCGAAGCTTTTGGCACGCACGTACGCCTGAAGGGCAGCAAAAGACGGGGCGCCGTGAGTCTCAAGTCTCAACTAGCTTTATACCTCCTGGTTGTCGCAGTTTCTGGTTTCGAAAGCAATCGGTCGAGACACGACGTGATTGAGAGTGAAGACGACTTGAGGAGAGGAAGAGAGAAGGGGGTCGAGGAGAGGGGCGTGCATCACCGGTGGTCGCAGAAGCAGTTTTAAGGAAAACCCCGAGATACCTTTTACCGTGCAGCATGGAAGCGCCGGTCCACTGGGAGCGGCCCCATGCCAGGCTATGCCATGCCATGCCCACGGCCATGCCACGGCCGTGGATTTCCTTCCCCAGCGATCGCATGCAACCGATAGTCGCACACGTCCTGGTCCCATTTGACGGCCCCGGATCCCTGCACAGCACTCTTTCACTGCAAGTTCTAGCTAATGAGGTACCCATGCCTGATGCCAACGCCACGCAATGTCGGTCACACACACGTATAAGAAATCTACTAATGGAATTGGGGTGACGGCGCGCGGCGGCAGCTGCAACATCAAGAGGGCATGGGTGGGAGGACGGACCACACCCACCGGGGGGGAGCGAGTCGGGCTGCCCATTGAGGAACTGGGCTTTGCATTTCTTCCCCTCGCCTCTCGCAACCACCAAGAGGGCGGACGATGGGTGCTCTTGGCGCTGTACGGGCGGTTCGGCTTAGGTGTGCCAGTGGCTGTCCCTCGCCGTGATTGGGTCTTGGTCGGCGGTTAGACGATCAGCCGGAGCCAATCGACAGCCCCTGGCACCCTGTGACCCCCTGGCGCTCCACTGAGCCGTGCTGGACGCTACAGGGCCGTACGGTACCTGACTCGCCCACCAAAGTACCGCGTGCTCGCCCGTATCTTTTCGACTCGCCTGTCCCACACTGCCCTTGCGTGACCAGTGCCAGGACGGAGCAGCACCATTTGACAGCTCGATTTTCCTGCCAATCCCAGCCTCTTCCCCCTCCTCCCCACACCGCACCACCGCTCAAGTGCGATATTCACTATCGTACAACAATCATACCGCCAGTGTGAAGCCAAGGCATGAGCGTGATTAAACGGCATGGAACGTGATCTCGAATCGGACCAGTTGTTCCATGGAATCGTTCAACCAAGAAATCCCCGAAGGAAGAGACCCTCCTCTTTTTCTTCTCCCACCCAACCCCGCTCCCTGGGCAGCACCGACCCCCCTGCTCGACAGCCACCGAACTGCAGCATCGCATTCAACACAGACACCAGAAAAGGTTGACGAACTACACGAGCCACCACCCCGTTCGTACGGCGGGCGCAGCGCGGCAGGTTGTGTCATTCACCGCCTGCTGAAGCGTGCACGAACAACTTCTTCTTCTTCTTCTGTCTTTTCTTACTGTCCTCTGGCATGCCCTTGAGGTCTCCTTGATGGCCCGCGACTCGGGCCTGACACACAGGCGGCGACACTGTCGTGTCGCAGAGGCCGGTTTTCAGACACGGCTCCGTCTCGGGTGCGGCGTTGCTGAGGCAGGCCACGTTTGGGGCGTATCAGAATGGCCCGGCCTCTTTCTACACTGCCCGCTATCCGTGCTTACGTGAACCAGAGCCAGCTTCCCCTCCCGCGGTGTGCGTCTTCCCTTTTGGGTTAGTTTCCGCCACGGAATCACTTAAGCTACCCAGGCTTTGCCCGTTTGCGTCTAGCGTCCAACAGCCCCCACTTTCCCCCTCGTCCACCTCTTTTGTGGTTCTTGCATCACAGCTTCATGCATTCCATCCCGTTGATTGACTCGATTGCACCCATCGCATGTACTGTAGCATGCCGAACCGCTCATGCTTGCTGCAAGTGCGGGCTACAGGATATCACTTCTATTTTTACCTCTACAAGTCCAGCTTCACCTGGTCTCTTCTCTCTCCCTCATATGCTCGCTAAGCTTCTTAACAAGCTCATCCCCGAATCAGTCACCATCTCGTCACCTCTAGCGGCCAAGCTTATTCCATCTCGTCCAGACAAAGTCCGAATCACCAGCCAAGCTGGAAACAATCACTCTTATTTCCCTCGTCACCTCGCCCTCCTCGCGTAATCAATGCCTCTGCTCCCCTAGCAGGGTGCCATTGATGGGTACAGTATGCCGTTATTTGGTTCCCACCATTGACGGGTTTCTTCAACGATAGAGTAGCATTCCGGGATGTCCTAATCCTGTATTCAGGCTTTCCGGCTTGCCGAGACCTGCAAATACTCGTCGACGTAGCAACCCGGGGGCGCTGTGCTCCTTTCACTATTGGCTTGGCTCGGCTTCTGGGCCCCCAATTCCTTTCGCCTCCACGTTCTACTCGATGCTTACCACCGGAGTCGTTAACGACATCCTTGCCGCAGCCATAAACGCCAGCCTCTTCGGCGGCTCTATGGCGTTTCTGATTGGCTGTTTCTCCATGCATCAATTAACGACAACAACCAACCACGCAACTGATCACTCGCATCTTCATGCATATTGTTAGATTGTGCATCGGTTACGAGCATTTTGCCTGCGGCCCACGGCCCAATCCTTGTCACCTCTTGCCTTTCCCGTCTGCATAGCGAGCCGTCCGTGGCCCGCTTGATGGGCCGCTCCCCAAAATCCTGCGCCGTGAGTGCATGCGCTGCGCGTCTTTCTCCCTCTCCCGACCGCTCTTCAATTATCGACCGCTCTTCAATTGTCCAGGTGACCACAAAATGTGACTCGGTTGTCTGGGGTCGGGCTTTTGATCCTGGATATGATGCTTGTGGAGGCCATTCCTGCTCCTCAGCCGTGTTCACTTCAGCCTGGCCCTTATCTATCCATGCGCCAGGTTGGTCGGTGGACGACGGGGATGTGAATATGCATCGGAAGCTGACTTCTTGTCCTGCCCGTATTCTTACAGTGCACCAACTGAGGGAGAGACGCCTTTGCAGGAGACAGATGCCATTTGATATTCATTGCATTGGTTGCCATTGTACGAACCACCATGCTTAATAGACCTAAGCTTCATCTCGAACAATTCCCCTGTAGATCGGGACCTGCAGCAGACCATCACGCGAACTCTGCTCGTGGCAGTGGTCCAGTCCTTCCGGTTGGTCGGTTGCTTATGCTGTTGGTTGTTAGTTCTGTGCATCCCGCAACGGGGCTTCTGCAAAACAGGATCCAAAACCACAGCCTCGGGTTCACCACCACATTTTAGTTGTGGATCTTCTTGGATGGAACAACTTTGAGCATTGGGCTACAGTACCTGTCCTCTTTCGTCTCGGCCAGCTCATAATCATGCCCATTTCAAAAGTAATATACTCGACGTAGTATCAGCCTTGTCAAACTGTGTTAGGACCAATTGTACTCTCTTCAGTCAATACGCGCTGGTCCTTCAGTGAAGAATGAAATCACTCGGCTGCCGTCCCTGTCTCCAAGGAAGTCGCATATGATTTGCTGGCTATCAGGGTCAAAAGCGTTCCGGGCGAGGTCTCCCATATCCGCGCAGACGTCAGTCAGGTAATTGACTTGAGTTCCAGATAGTGGCGGGCCGCGTGCGCAGTGCGATAGCAGTCGGGAGTTTCGTGCTTGCAAACTCAGCTGTTCTCTGTGGCACTTGGAGTTGGCGATAGTAAGCCTGAGCTTCTCCAGAGTTGGGATAAGTTCTGCTGTTGCTGTTATCGGGAGGATAGGCAAGAAGACACTGCTCAGCATCCTGCAGACTCATCATGTTAGTCATAGATTTGGGACAGCAGCAGTTTCTTAAAGCGCTCACGTACTGTAATTGAAGCCGAGCAAAGGCCGCACCAGGATCGTCGCCCGCGAGCAGCAGCACTATAGCCTGGCGATTCCCACCATCCAGGAGAGAGAGCCTTTCAATTCTCTCAGCCGTTTGTGGAGCGGCCACCTCGAGCGCCGAGAGTAAGATAAGTCTAAAGGCGTCGGTTTGTTTGTTTTGTCCTGGCAGTGGAATCGCGATATCGTGAGTGAGGAGTTGGCATTCTAAGGTGTTCGTTAGACGTGTTGCTGCGTACTCTTCGAATCCAGAATGCACGGCAAACACACCCTTCCATCCTGAACTTGGCGGTTTGGAGAAACCAGCGACGACTGTGGCCCAAGGACTCCTCTTCCTGAGAGTTGAGCAGAACATGACGACGGTGTACACGGCTTTTCACCAACGAAACTTCGTCAAGAGAAGTTATTCAATGGCGTGTGCGCGAAGGAGAAACAGGCATTGAAAAGTATGGATTTGGTTGCAAGCGACATTGAAGTTGGCCAAGTGATGTTAAGACTGAGTAGCTATATGACTTTATTTTGGTTGGAGTGGAAGGTGCTCCCAATGACACTGCCTCAGCTATAGTGAGACGCCTAAGATATGATAATTATTTTTGTACATTTTTGGTATGCCAGAGTAGAAATACCAGCAGACCACCCGCTCGATCCCTATCTCAAGCACGATCCAAACGAGGTGACTTAATACCCTTCCTCTAAGCCAGCACCTGACGCCCAAACATCTATAAACCTCACCCACCCAACATTAGAAATTTGAGGGTAAGTGTACACAATCGCTCAGTGGAGCGGAAGGAGAAGTGACGATATCACCTACTACCATCAGCTGCTCTGCAAGCTCGGCAGCAGAGGTTTGTGGGTTTTGGCGTCCTTGAGCGCTCTCAGTGCTTCCTCAAGAGCTTCGAACCGTTTCCGCTGCTCTGCCTCGGCAGCAACGAGCTCCTCCTCCCTCTTCTGAAGCTCGTCGAAACGTTCCTTGAGCTCTTCGATGCGCTCTCTGTTCGCGTCGGGCTTCTGCGAGGACCTCCAGTACTCATAAACGATCAAGGCGGTAGCGACGGTGAGGATGAAGGCATCGCCGACGACATCGGCGAAGAGATCCACCGCCTTGGCCTCGGGCAATGGACGGAATTTGCGCCTCCAGACATTCTGGAATGGTAGGCCGGACATAGCCCCTAGCCGCTGTTTCTCTTTCTCTCGTTCCTTTTCCTTTGCCTCATCTCTCAACAATTGCTCCTCGGTCTTGACGGTTGGCGCCTCGGCGAGTTCTTTCTTCCGCCGCTCGGCTTCTGGATCTCGTAACAGCGCCACTGATGCCCTCATATTTATCTGGTGGATTGCCTGGCCGTATCTTGCAGCGAATGCTCGGAATCGGGGATGCTCGTGGGCTTGCGCCTTGATGCGGTTCTAGATATCTTCTCAGCAAACTGGCACTGAAGCTTCAGACTGTAGATATTTCCTACCGCGCCATACTTGGAGACATGCCGCACGAACAAAGACGCGAGCTTGAAGAGGGGAAGCGGAACCATGACGACGAGTATCCGAGTTGATGCGCCGCGATTTTATATGCGAACCAGGACGCCGGTGTTCCCGGATGCGACGTGGGAGCTGGACGATGCCGAGTTTCGTGATGAGCGATCGTTCGAGGTTTCGCGTGACGGGGGCGGACGTTATCGGCGCATGGCAGGCTCCAGGCGGAGCATTGCTCTGAAGTTCGATGTATCGCCGGAACGGGTTTTGTCAAGCTCGAACGGCGATCAGGCACCGGAGTCACGAGCTTCCACGACGGGCCGGATACCACAATGATCCGCCGACCGCGCCCGAACGGGAACCGACCGGGGTTGGCGAGGACGCGCCGGGTGATTGGCGGTGACTAAGCGAAGGCCCCCGCTGCTCAACGTTACAGTGGGGACATCACCATAAGCTAGGTACCTTACTTGGCCCGCTGCACTTTCGCCTTCGCTTCTGAATGCAGTAAATGGAGCTTGGTTGCCAGCGGCAACGGACCACCGCCAAAGTACACAAACCACTGATATTGGCTGCCGGGTTACCTGCCCTTGCCTGGCCTGCCTTGGACAAACAGTAACGGTGAGCCCCCAGGCTTGCAACCAATTTCTTCCTCTCTTCCTTTTCCCCTTAGCAGCCCCGACTCGGCTTCAGCATTGATTAAGTTCATGTCTGTGTCTAGCTGAACTCCTGTTTATAAGGACGAGGCCACCCATTGGGCGATTCAATTCGGCCAAACGCGTATGGTGCTATTGCGACGCTCGTGAGTCTTTCCGCTGCACCTCTCAACTCAAGCCAGGTGTCGACGATCCCTTTCGGAATTCAGCTAACAGACATCTTTCGTGCTCAGGCGCGATCCTCTCCTTCATCTCCACGACGGCTGCCGAAGCTGGCAGCTTGCCCTGACCTCACATCTCTATCGACGTCGACGATAGCCTAGCGCTACGTGTAGCTCCAGCGACATGGCTCATCGGCTGGCAGTGCGTGGCGGCGTCGACATGGACGCCCTGTCCCCTAGGGATGCAAATGCCCAGCGACTGCCCAAAGTAACAACGGAAATCAAGACGAAAACCGCGGCTCAGCTCAAGGCCGCCAAGGACAAGGAGCACCCCCCTCCGCCCCCTGCCGAGGTCAACGAGCCTCCTTGCGCAGACCGCCCCGATGGAGCTGTGTATCAAGTCGGCAAGCTGTTGGGCAAGGGTGGGTTTGCTATCTGCTACAGTGGCTATCTGCTTCCCACAAAGCAGAAGTATGCGCTGAAGATCGTCAAGAGTCGAATGCCTTCCAAAATGGAGCAAAAGGTTCGTGTGCCTGTAGCAACTTTGTCCTCCATTGGCTAACGAGCATGCCTAGTTTCAAACTGAGCTTCAAATACATTCGAAAATGAAGCACAAGAACATCGTCCAGTTTCTCAGGGCCTTCTCCTTCGACAACTGCACATACCTCGTTCTCGAACTTTGCCCTAATGGCTCGCTCATGGACATGGTGAAAAGGCGCAAGGGTCTTACCGAGCCTGAGGTCCGCTTCTACTCCGTTCAAATCGCCGGTGCCATCAAGTACATGCACAACAAAGGCATCATTCATCGCGATCTTAAAATGGGCAACATCTTCCTGGACGCCCGAATGAACGCGAAAATCGGCGATTTTGGGTTGGCCGCCTTGCTAGTTGCTGGCAGAGACATGCAAACAATTCGTCGTACCACGCTCTGCGGTACTCCTAACTACATCGCTCCAGAGATTTTGGAAAAAGGCAAGAAGGGTCATGACAACATGGTCGATATTTGGAGTCTGGGTATCATCATGTAAGTGAATACAACACCACTGCGTGGTCGCTATCAAGTTGATGCTAACGGCGTAGGTTCGCCATGTTCACATCTAAACCACCATTCCAATCTTCAACCACGGATGAGATCTACCGCCGAGCGCGTGAGAGGGACTATGAATGGCCCAACTCAGAAGCGACTCAGAGATATATTGGCCAAGAAGTAAAGGATCTGGTCGCCACCATGCTCGAAGACGCAGACCGACGCCCAGATGCGGACGAGATTGTTCAACATCCTTTCTTCACTTCTGGTTACATGCCAGCGGAGGCTGACATGACGCCACGCCTTCGAGAGGTCCCTCCTGAGCGCCAGGAGTTCTACGGTAACTACATGAGCTCCTCTGTACGAGCTCAGTCTACGAAGAACCTGCAAGATATGTGCCGAGAATGCTGCGTAGGACCCTGGAGTCAAGTGAAGCTCATTCACACCCAAGTCTGGAAGGAGATGGCCGCTGAGGAGAAAGCCGGGATGACACCGATGATTCCGTTGGCCGAGAATCTGGTCTACAGGCCTTTTGAGGATTGGCTCAAGGAGCAGGAGCAAATTCGTGCGAAGCATTCTGCGGCCATTGCTGCGCAATCCGCCCTTGAACATCAGTCGACGAGCAGCCAAAGAGCTCCCGTGGGCTTATTACGCCAACCACCTCAGAGCTTTGCTGCACAGCAAAGAGCTCAGAGCAGACCTACTGTCGCCCCAGGAACTAGCAAGCCAAGAGCGGTTCCAGAGGCCACCGTGACCGCGTCTCAGAGCATTCGCTCACGGCCCCGGCATGACTTGCCGCAAGAAGCGCCATCCTCTGAGAGCTCGGCTGAGGTATACAAGAGCGTCCGCGAAACGGTTCGAACGGCTCTGCCTGCCTCGAGATCTGTACCCGAAACTCAAACTCTGGAACGGGTTCCGGCACCAACAAAAATCTCATCATCCCAATCATCACATCTGCGAAAGAAGTCTGAGTCCATTCGGCCGGCAACCCTCTTCAGCCCTTCAGAGCGATGCAGTGATATTACAGGGACTCAGCCTGATGCCATTCTAGATAGGCTACGGAAGTTGCAAACTGAGTTGGAGAGAGCCCTGAACTCTAGAACTATGGCTATCATCTCTTCAAAGACGGTTGCCCCCCCGCATCCACACGTGGTGGTGAAATGGGTCGATTATACGAATAAGTTCGGCCTAGGTTATATCTTGAATGATGGTAGTGTGGGCTGCATTTTGCGCGACATTCCCACGACCGAGGGCAGCAAGACTGCTATGCTCCCTCCGGCTGGTGTTTTCATCCGAGGTGCAGAGCGTCATATTCTTCGACGACAGGATGAAAGCTACCCTGACAGACACCAGCCCGTACCGATGACGGAGTCCATCAAGTTCTTTGAGAACAATGGGGAGGAAGGCTTGGCCGAAGTTACACTCTCGCCCGAACAGTTCCGAGTTCCCGTAGCAGAAGACGGTACCGCAGGAAAGATGAACCCAGGCAAGGACATTTATCAACATCGAAAGCGAGAGAGAATTATCTTGTGGAAGAAGTTTGCCAACTACATGATCGCCTATGGACGAGACGAAGCCGTGCCGGTTGAAGAGATCGGTGTGGCTGGTGCTATAACCCCGGGGCAAAAGGGAACCATGGCAGAACTCGTAACCTTTTATCAACGATTTGGGGATGTCGGGTGCTGGGTTTTCTGTGATGGCCACTTACAGGTACTTTCATCTTTTCTTGAACCTATGATTACACCATACTAACATTCACGATAGTTCAACTTCCCAGATCACACGAAAATCGTTATTGATGCTACAGGCACCTGGTGTCACTTTTGGCATCTGCCACAAGATGCCGCAGAGAGACTTGCGGCAACAGGAACGATAGGAGCCGCTGCTCTTGATGATCGTGCAATGCTCTCCTATCCATTACAAACCCTTCTCAACTTCCAGACCAAATCGTCATCTACGCGCTCGACCCGCACCTCAACGACTACACGAAGGCGGCCAGAGATTGATCCTGAGCTCCAAGGCATCCCTGCTGCAAATGACTTCCGGCACAAGGTCGAATTCATCAAGGATGTCGTCAAGGAGTGGGTTTCCAACGGTGGCCTTGGCAACAGCTCCATGAGCCGCGAAGGACGTCTTCGATGGACAGGGTACCGGGAGACCTTCCACGCCACGGCCCCTCAAAAGCAGGTCTGGGTCACCGTGGGTGCTCGCTGGGGCGATCAAAGGTTATCCACCTACGTTGATCCCAAGAAGCCATGGGAGCTTTTGGGAGAAGATGTGGAGAAGGCGAGGAAGTAACTGCGGAAAACGTTTTGTTTGCTTCTCGGGCGTTGGCTTGTTTCCCTTGGTGCTGCATTGCAGACTCCCTGACGAGCGATGATGCCATGATTCTTTTCACTTCCTTATTTCGTTCGGACAAGGCCGGCATGGCGTTTCTTGGGTTTAAATTCATGTTGTCCTGCGGCCAGAGACGGTCTTTTCACATTGATGGCGTAGATTGGAGAGCTTAATTGACTATTTCACTTCTGATGCACGTATCAATCTCCCACTCAATGCCCGCCTAGTTTGCAGCAAAGGCTCTGACAATTCGGCGCCTGGTACCCAGCCCGAACTCACTCTGAACTTTTAGCCCCTGCCCGGTTACTGCGGGCGGATACAGATCATGTGGCACATCAATAAGCTAGAGTCAAAAGTTTTGAAGAAAATCCATTTACAATAATCTACTCGAGTAACGACGCCAGCCAATGCCTCCCGGCACAAACCAACCGGAACACTCCCTTGATACATATGATTAAACCACCCTAATGGAATGTCGGGTAAGCCTTTGCTGAAACCGCTGATGATAACCGTGATGATGTGGGCCCAGGTGCTCCTCTCGGAGGGCATTGCCTCATACCCTTCTCGTTCTTTGTATTACAACTCTCATACTGCACGCTTCAAATACCTCAACGAGGCGTTCGCTTCCTTTTCCCACTGGTATTATGCTTTGGAATGGGTGATATGTAGGACTGGCGCTTGGGGCCAAACGGGAAAAACAGGAAAAACCAATCGCAAAATTAGATGTCGGAAACGTAGCCGTCGTTGTACTGATGACCATGCGGCGAGGTCCAGCTACCCCCACCACCGACGACATTCTCTCGCGAGCCCCAATAGGCGCTCTTGGTGCGCTTGTCCCGCTCAAACTCGGCCCAGCGTTTCATGGTAATCTTGCTGCTGTCGAACTCGCCCTCATCGTCATGGCCAGACTTGTTTGTATCTCCCGCTGTTTTACGGGTGTCACCCCACGAGAAGTCGTCAAACTTCCAGAAGGCGTACGTAGGAAGAATAAAATTCCAGATAGGCAGAGCAAGTAGGTAGATCAACATCCAGACAACGTATGACCAAGAATGGGCGGTGACGATGATGAGCAGACCAGGCAAACCAAGAATCAGGGCCAGGAGCACCAGGGGCATGATTTGTGGTGGCGAATTAATGATGGATACGATGACTGGAGAGTATGTTAGCTTGAGGACCTCTCCGAACCACCGAGGTATACATACCGACGTAGAAGGTGAAAGCAATGGCAGCTGGAAGAACCAAAGTACCGATGAGCTCGACGGCAACAACAAACTGCATACTGAAGCAGAAAGTACCGCACAAATCCCGCACAAGGACAAGCTCCATCAAGTTGTGGATGGTTGAATTGATCCAGCGGCGACGTTGGGACAGGAGGACCATGAACTTGTCAGGAACTGTTGTCTTGCACACGGCTTGCGGAACGAAGACCTGCTTTCTCTTGGGGAACGTTCTCAACATAAGGGTTGTGAGGAAACGATCCTCACCCAACAGGTACAAGTTCTTCTCGTGGAGCGTCTCGACAACATTCTCGGAATAATGCTCGACAATATCGGGATTAGCCAGAATGGGAACCCAGTAGTTCTGGCCACCCTTGGGCGCCTTGATGCGGTACATGCAGAAACAACCCGGCAAGCAGGTAACACCACCAAAGACGGATTCGAAAGACTTGGCGAGATGATGCGAGATGAAGTACTCGAAAACCTGGATGGCGGTAACCCACGTGTCGCGTTTGTTGGCAATCTTTGTCTCGCCACAAAGACCCATGATCTCAGGATCCTTGACCATGGCGGAGACCATGTGCGTCAGACTGTCAGGGAAGACCTTGGTATCAGCGTCAACCATGAGCACTATCTCGTAGTAGTCTGGAGATATTCCGGTGACCTTCCATAGGCCGTTGAACATTTCGTACTCGAGTTCCGTCATTCTTTCATCGAACATGACCTTCTGCAGGAAAGACATAAGGATAATCTGACTGTCTCGCTTTCCACGGTTGCCGGGCTTAGACTTGTTCTCCTCCTCGGGGGTTCCACACTTGACAATGACCATCATAGGAACGCGTTGCTGTCGCTCGACTGGAATCTTGGACTTGGCACCATAATCGTAGAAACCGCAGTACGCCTTGGCCATGTTGTGCCTCTTGGAACCACTGGCGACAGCGACATAGGAATGCGGCTGTACCAGCTCAGGAGGAGTGGAGTGATCCTTCAACATGCCCAAGCAGACGTCGGGGGTAGAGACTGCTTCACCTTTGCCCTTGATGATACCATCGCAGATAACAATGATGACCTTGTGGCTGTTGGGATAGTCGGTCATCGCAATCGAGTCGAGTGTAGTACGAATACCCTCCTCACCCTCCGAATAGGCCGTGACCAAGCACATTGTGTGAGCAAGAGGGAAGCCGAAGGGCATCCAGTCAGATGGTGGCTGAGGAACAACGGCGTCGTGGATGAAACCAGCAGGACCTGGACCATCAACTGCACTGGGGCCACTGGCGTAAGGGTCAGACTGTAGGAAGCTTGCACGGCTATCATTGCTCTGCTTGTAGACGGTACTTGGTGGCGCAAGCTGATTAGACGTGCCCTGGCTAGCCATAGTGGTTGGCATTCGTCGCTGGCCAGGTCCTCGTTCGTTACCGTAGACGGCGGAGAAGCGGGAAGTGGTGGGAAGGAAGGTAGAGGCCCTCTTGCTGGCTCTGTCAGATCCGTAAACAGTGCTACCGATGTCGCCTGGCAGCCTGGCTGGGGCTCGGTAGATGTCCTCGGACCAATCCTCAATCTGGCGGTTTCGCTTTCGCCTGTCCGAACTTTGCGAGGTTTTGGCGGCAGCGTAGTTTCGGCTAATGAACCACTGGAAGATCAAAGCCAAGGCAAATCTAGCTCCGACAACTGACAGAATCAGGATAAGGGCGCAGTACAGCACAACCTTGGACGCAATGCATCCCACGGTTTCTGTGTCGACGAAGCCGACCTTGATAATCTCCTCGAGACACTGGGCGGTTTTCTTGTCCATCGCTCCCTGGAACAGCCTGGTGACATCGCGGCCACGAATGGCCTCGTTCAGTGGCGAACTTTTATCTCTAAGCTCTTTAAAGCGTCCAGGAATGGAGACTTGGGTTTCGTTGAACCAGTATAAGAGATCAAGGTCCAGGACAGCGCCCGAGTAAACGACCAGATTACGAGTATTGTTCTGAATATCCTCCCAGTCGAAGTAAACGTCGGCTTTCCTCACGTCTATGTCCTTGTAAAAGGCCTTTCGAGATTTAGGGGTCGTGTGACAACTGTAGCCGAAATAATAGGGAATAGTCAAGTTTGGTTCCGATGATCCATCCTGCTTGAAGGCAGTGCATGGGAAGTACCACGCCAGGTCGCCATCGGCGTTGGTCGGGACGTCCGAGTTGTCCGCAAGAGTGATGAGATCCTTGCAGTGTCCATTCACATTCTGGAACATGAAGCTGCCATCTCTTCCTGCGTACGGCTGGCCTGGAAGGTCGTAGACCACGCTGGCTCCACGGCCGTCTTGCCGTAAGGGGATGCCCTCGGCGGGAGGGTGATGAGAAGTGGAGAGATCGTACGCCACGCCGTGGAAAATCATGAAACCATTGTCGACCTCGTTGACCCTTAGTCGCTCCGGTGGGGCGCCGCAAACTGTAGCCGTGAATCCGAAAGTAAGGAAACCGACGATGGCCATGATGGCCAGGATGATGCTGATCAAGCCCATCTTTTCTCTCCAAGCCCTCCTTTGCGCCTTGGTCGGCTTGTTGAAACACCTCAGGATGAAGTCCGGGCACCAGAAAGTGATGATGGCGCAGTAGACGTTCCAAGCACTTGGGGGACTAATCTGTTCCTTGGCTCCCTTAGCTCCCTTGCTCCTGTGCTTCTTGTTGTGCCTAGACTCCTTTACAATTTTGCCTGTTTTGGTTCGAGATGGGCGCACCTCCGCTTTAGCAACGCCCTTCTCTTGGTCGCCACTGACGTGCCTGTCTCGTCTCCTGCGTGGGGGAGAGTTATCGGAGACACTCTCATTGACTTGCGATCCGCCTGACCGGTCAGTTGACGCCTCCAAATCCTCAAGAATAGCATCGTTGCCCGTAGAGGAGGGCATAACAGGCATATTGGCAGCATGCTTGTGATAGTGGTAGTTTCTGTGATCCTTATCAATTCGATTGCGCTCAGGGCGGATCAAGCTTCGCTTGCGGCTCACGCCGTGGTCTGGGCCATGCTGCCTGGACTGGCCATCGGGACTCGTCGGTGACAGAGGGATGCTCTCTGTATTGACATTAGGGTTCGAGATGGTTTCTGCGAAGGAGGATGCGGATTTCCCACGTTCATGATGTCCCACTCCGATAACAGGGTGGTAGCCCACCGACTCGATGTCGGCAGGACGACTGCGCCGCGAAGGAGAATTTCTGTATGCGCTTCGCCGGTCGTAGTTGGGATTGCCTCCCGGCCTCTCAGGAAGAGACATTGTGCTGTTGAGATAAAGATTAGAACCGACGGCTTACTATGGTGTCGAGGCCATGGCCAGCCATGCAGATGAGGAGGAACAGATTCGATCTGGGACGGTTGTTGTGTCTCTGAAAGTATTGCCAGGTCTGTCGCGTCGAGACTATCAAGGCCAAAGGGATGGGCAGATTTGATGCGAGGGAGGAAGCAAGGGGGGCAGTGCGTGACGCTACAAGGTGACTGCGAAGACGTATTGACAGACCGAGGACGCGACCTTAAAACAAAATGAGACTTACGGAGTATGATGCTGTTGTAGCCTCGATGGCTGCGGTGTTGGACCGGATGAGCAGCCGCCGTGGCCGAGTCGTCTCGTGGAGACCTGGGGCTAAGGCTCGGTCCGCGGGCTACGTCGTGCGACCGACCTGCAGCACGACTCGGTCGGAAAAAGAAGATGGAGCTCGACAGTGCTGTCGGCAGCCGGGTGATGGTATCGCGCGATTTGAATAGTCGAAAAGGAAAACACTCGACGGAGTGGAGGGTTGTCAGATGAAGGTTGGCCGTTGTCCAATGATTTCCCTTGATTAGGGGCGGAGCAACGGGGGGCAGCGTAACACAGACGCTGAGAGGTGTGGGCACCGGCCGACGAGCTCGATTTTCGCCTGGGACAACGAGCGACGGAGGACGGGCGAGCGATGGGAATGATTTGGGGGCCAAATCGAAAACGATCGTAAGCTGGCACCGGGTACCACCGGCGACGCAGGACGAAGCAACTTGGGCGAAGAGAACGTGCCGCTCGCAAGCAAGGAAGAGGTCCTCGTCGACAATCTCCTCGCTGGCAGCAGGTTTGCCGGCAACGTTTTGGAGAAGGCGAACGTTAGGGGGGGGGAAGTGAGCGAGTGGTCTGCCCAGTCCTGCCTTGGGAGAAGGGAAAAAAGGGAGTTGGACGGTTGGGGCCAGTGCATAAAGCAATTCCCAGCTGGGAGCATGCCCAAAGTCTGGCCTCAGCTCCCGGTTCTAGCGCATAACAAGCCTGTGTGCACAGGAAACAAGTCCAGGTCCACGGTAACGCACCACATGTGCCTGGATTGAGCAGACCAAGGCTAGAATGGCCCAGCCATGCCTCTTCTGGCAGCCTTCGGATGGCAAAGATAGCCAGCGGTAGCGGGACTCTGGCGGTACATGGCATGTCCTTCCTGGGATAAGCAGCCATTACAAAGGAGGATCGCCAAAGGTATTCTCCATGTATCGCATATCCCTGTCCCTTAAATTTTCCTGCCAATCCACCCTGCGCTTGCACCATCGTCGCCGCAGCCCTGGGACACCCGCCCGCCGCCCAAGGTACCCGTCCGGTACAGCCACGACCTCGAAATACGACGGCTTCCAGGATCAACCCCAGCAACGCCTGGATCGGCTGTGCCGTTGTCCAGTCGACGGTGCTGTTAATAGGGGTTATGCCGCAACCGCCAAGGTCATCATGACCAGGAGCCCTGGCTGTGCTACCCAGTCTCCACCATCTTCTTTTAAATTTCTCCTTGTTTGGAAAACTTGGCCTTAGCCCGCTGTGTTGGGTCCTGAAACCAATCCTCGACGGTCAGTTTGCAATTCTAATGTATGCGACGAAGCCGTGCTGTAGTACTTGGAGCATATCGAACGGCAAATCAGTTTTTAACGACTCCATGGCCTTGTATCATCGACAAATGTCGGCATATCAAGAACTCAACATGGCGGCGCTTTTTTATAAGGTACTTATGCCGTCCTGGGAAACGGTCGGGCAGGGTTTTCCGGACAATATTCTCACGTTGCCAACTGCGCCTCACGATCGTAGACAGGCCCTTGCCTCGCATGCTTGACCTACCCTGTATGTGTTGCTTTCAGGGTTGGACCTCGATGGAATGGATGATATAGGCGACTTAAGGGGTGTGGATGGCATCGATGGCCTGCGTGTATTGCACCGTTGGTTTATTGTGGTGCTTCCTGTATTGAACAAACATCTTACGGTGGTAAGCTTCCTGCCATGGCACCACATGATGTTGCCATTGATTGTTTCACTTGCACCGCTTTACACCAACACCAACAAAACACCGCTCAGTGCATCCACATGTAAGTCACTGGAGGGTCACAAACCCATCCACCTATACGCACGTTGCCACAGTCGCACGAGCATGCTACCGGCGCAGTAGGTACCCGACGTCAAAGTTGTGCGGCCTCGATGAAGCCACGACCCGACCCCATGGTAACACATAGGACCAGACACGACAAGCGCCCCAACGCGTGTGGAACGAGCAAAACACACCTCCCAGGACGCAACGCAAGTTCGCCAACAGCTTTGAAGTGCCAAAGGGACCAAGGCAGAAGCTTCGGGGGCATCCATACTAGCACGAAGCGAGTCATGCCAAGTTTAATGAGGCTCCCCCATGGTTGCCTTCAACAGTAACCTATTCTTATTAGCCAGATTAAACCATGAACCCCGAGCGCAAGTCTCGACTACCACGGGTAGCAAATATTGGTGCTCCCGTGGAAGGCCATGTTAAATTCACACCGGGCCCCTTTCACCATGATGACAGACGAGGCAGAGACAGCCCAAAGCTTGCGCCGTGGCGATTAACATCAATCATTTGTTTTCCGACGTCTGGTCAGGGTTCATCTACAGAAAGCATTTGCCATCAATGCCAAGCCGGACAACGGATGGCAGAGGCGAAGCTTATGCTCGTTAACCATCACGGGCCGAATTTAAATGGGTAATTTTCCCTCGAGCGCAAAAGATAAGTCGCCCCCTATCAGACGAACTCAACTTCGTATTGCGAGTTGGAAGTTTTTTCCGTGTGGGGGCGAGCTGGGATCTTGACTGGGTTCTTACCAACAACTCGTACAGACGACCGTGTGTGCGGAACGAATGGCCAGTAGGCCGCCAAATGGGAAACCGCGAGGACTCTCTGGTCCTAGAACGAGTTGGAACGTTAGGTGCTAAACCGAGAGCACAACCTAAAAAAGGGAAGCGAGGAGTTGATATCTGGGAGCCGATCTTCGACAACCGTAGGTTCCCGCCTCAAAGTCATATCGCACATATTTGCGATGCAAGAATCTCCCCCAAAAAGAATGGATCCAGCCAGCAAAACAAATGGACGAGCGGGGAATTGAACCCCGGACCTTCAGCAGGTTCGCGGCAATGCGAAGCCGACGTCATACCCCTAGACCACACGCCCGGACCGTGGTTGGATATTCATTTTGCTCGAATTACTTACTATACGTGCTAGGAGTGGCTAAGAACCA
Organism: Paramyrothecium sp. XJ0827; assembly: GCA_020881915.1. Taxonomy (NCBI): domain Eukaryota; kingdom Fungi; phylum Ascomycota; class Sordariomycetes; order Hypocreales; family Stachybotryaceae; genus Paramyrothecium; species Paramyrothecium sp. XJ0827. Next base: position 2,898,791 of record JAJFPB010000004.1, read on the forward strand.
GATCTGCCAGTGGCTTCACTACTTTACTGGTTGACCATCTAGCAGACGCCGCGACATGCTGCGTCTGTCAATATCGTCCAGTTGTAGTAGTGTATGTAATACGTGTTATAGTTGAATTGACACACAGGCTCCCGACTCGGTCAATGGACCTCTCTTCATACCCAATCTCTCGGGATATGTCTGACCTAAACGGCAATTGTCTTCTTTTCGATTATCATCGCAATTGGTGTGTCTTGATCTCCCTCTGTGCTGTCGTACATCTTATACCAGTGAACACGCACCTTGACCTGTGCCGCGATGGCGCCTTCAAAGCAGGTGTCTCGCCCCCAGATGCCGACTATTCTCTCCACCCCCAATCACATCATGCATTCAGTCTTCAGCCTGTCCACCGCCTCTAGACCAAGTCGGCCGCAAGGTGGCCCAAGATTGAAAAGGGTGGTCGACCTTGACGCACCAGCCTCGATTGGGCAACTATAGAGTGAGAGCGCACCATAATTCTCGCATCAGTGTAGATGTACCTTGAGATACGGACCCTCCCCACCCGCAATCCCGCACCATGGTGCATATGGGTACAGCCTCCGCCAAGTAGCGCGCTTTGAGGAACGAGCATGGGCATCACAATTTTCGGGGCCCGGGCCCTTTGTATAAGCCGACAATTCCTGCGTTGTTATGTCCATGCCTTCCAGGAACATAATGCTCGTCGAAGGCAGGGCAGGGCAAGGTAAGGTGAAGCAAGAAAAGTCGGTTTCTGTTGCGATCTGCGGCTGATGCCGATTTGGGAAACGCCCAGGAACATGTCGCAACCAGCACCTCTGCTCACCGACCAACACGACCTGGAGCCAAGGTGAGGATGGATGTGATTAGATTACCTCCTAGTGCCGTTGGGTGATGGTGGTAGTGATTGGCCGAGGGGCAGTTGACCGGCGCCAAGAACGAGGTGATCCGCGATCCAGGGCTTGGCTTCTAGCTCCCTCCGAGAACACGAGGTGCTGGCTTTGTTTGAGAGCCCCTATGACGACTGTTGTATGCGACCCGTTTCACCACATGATGGACAGGGCTTAGGGATGCCTGTTGCATTTATGCACGTATTCATACGGAGTGCATCGTGCAGCCCACCACTGCGACCGGTCGCAGGATCATGCAGCTTGAATCAAGTAGACCGACTACATGCCAGAACACGAGAAAACCCTCTTTTGCCGAGAAGGTAGCTTGCGTGCATCGCCGACGAAGAGAACGTGGCAGAGCCAAGCCGCGGATCCAAGGCTCCTAAAATGTGAGAAAGGGGGGCTGGGATCTTCAGCGTCCCGGGTCACGCAATGAGAAGTACCTGCCAACCTGCCCTGGGCTGGATACGAAGGGTGGAGGTTGGGCGTGAGACAGGAAAACGTGTTTTGTAACCAGTGAGCAGGAAGCCCCTGCCCTTTGGTTTTGGACAGCGCCTTGAACAACGCTTGAGGCTCACTGGTAAGCTCGCGGCGCTTTGGTTTCTCTTCTCTGGATGTTTCCCAGATTTGCTGGTTGTGGGCGAAACCTAGCGCTACTCACCGAAATCGACACTGGAAACCCCAAATCCCCAGCCAACAAGGTGGGTGGTGATCTGAGCGGCTGAGGTTGAGGGAAGATGCCTGTTTGGAGTCGCAAGGCCCATGGCCGGACAATTGCGTTGAAACGTCGAGGCTAACGACACCGACTGCAAGTACTTGGCACCTTAGCCTTGAACTCGGACGAACAGGGTTCCAAGTACTCATACTTCGGGATACTTCTCACCCGCCCACACTGCACCACACCACACTACCCGGCACTGGTAATTGTCATCGGAATATTTGAGGCCAAGTCTCGATCCCCATGGCCGCTCTTCCGTCATCTGTGTCGAATTCGAACAATGCTGGGTGGTGCCGTTCCATCCAACAGCGTGGGCGCTTGTCAGACCCAGAAAGCGGTGTGTGCACGTGTTGGGTCATTGGAGAGTCTACATGGAGAATGCAGCTATCACCACAATTCCTCAGTAGTGGCCTAGGCTACCTTAGTATCTCAAGGTAAGGCCGTGCTGCTTTTGAGGTAATCTGCTGAAGATGAGGTAAGTTAAGGTACTTTACCTAGCACCAGCATTGAAGTAAGGCACATTACCTAAGAGCCAGGTGAGGCGCTCTGTACGTTACTTCACTCTAGTACTGTAGTCACTTCATTCATTCATTACCGCCCATTGAAGTGCGCCTTAGCTGACAGCTAGTACTGCTCTCATTTTAATCCGTCGCTCAAAAGCCTCCGCCCATCAGCCTCCCTGCTTGTCGCCGGTTGTCTCAATGTCTTATGTGAACAATGCGGCTACGTCAAAAGAAGCTCGCTCTCATTTCCAGCAGAGAGCTGCCGGCGTGGGCGGGCTGGGCGGCTGGTTCAGCTATCCCCCTCTCCGCCCTCCACCCTCCCCATCAACGTAAGGCGCATGGAGCCGCGGACAGTGCGCTACCGTAGGAAACAGATTTGTGCTAACAGGCAGCTAGCTCAGGAAGAAGAGGAGCCTGGCACCATTAGGGACTGCGCTGCCCCGAAAGTGAGGTGAGATTACATTACACGGCCTCTAGCAAGAAAAGTGTTACGAGCTCGTTCGCTGGCTCGCTCAGGTACCGCCAGGTACAGAGTTCGCCCAAACGTGAGGCCCCATCCTTGCTGCACCCTGTGGCGCCCCAGCTCGCCTACTTGTCATGGAGGTACTGTACCCGCCTGCTTCCCTTCCTAGCGCATGGTTTCACGCCGCCATGCCTCGCACCTACATACCTGGCCTGCCTGTACCCGCATAGGCACGGTACTGCCAGATCCTACCCACCACTCCACCCACGTCCTCTCCCCAATTGTTCATGGAATTTTCTCATATCCACGGACCCGGCCTGCTCCTCACCAGCATTCTTCCAGCTTGATTATTGCTTTTCGGCATAGGCTGCTGCTGATTGCCGGCGCCAGAACCATCCGGCACCCTCGACACCATTCCCGATCCCGGGCCGTCCGCGCACCTGTTCGTATTTTGATATAGGGGACAGGGAGAAATATCCCCGAGCCACATCCTTGCTTCAGCAGCTGTAACACCCACCATCTTGGGACTCGCATATCGGCTCGACCTCATCGGACTTGAGCACCTTCTTGTCGCCGCGTGTCGTTCAACGGCGTCTGCCTGAGCCAATCCTCCATTGGCAAGGTTGACGGCCAGAGGCTCGCGCTGGTGTTGACGGCCACGATTCTACGACCGCTACATCGTCTCGATCGATCACGAACCTCCACTGCAGAACCATGGCTGCCGTAACCACCTCGCCGCCCCCTACCGCTGCTTCGCCTGCCTCCGAAGCCCGGGTTTCTACGCCGTTGGAGAGCCGTAGGAGGCCTAGTGACTCCCTTGCTAAGAAGCCTCTCGCTGTGCCTTCGCCCGACCATCTAAACAGTGCGCCGCGCCTTCGGCAAGCACCTGTTTCCCCAGTCAGGGTCAACTTTCAACAGCAAGAGAACTGGGTGCAGCCGTCTAACGCGAACATCGAGCTTGCTCAACCACAATCTGCGCAGTTTGATCTGGCCTACCGTCCCCGTCAGCCTGAGCATACGGAAACGCCGACCATCCCTAGCTCAAGCGTCCTCAACAGCCACGCCGGCCTTGAGTTTGGCTTTTCGCCTGCGCCAGAACGGTATGAGGCGAATGCCATGAGCCCCAAGGACAGGGTACGAAACCAAGACGTGTTCCGCAACAGCCGCGAGTCGGATGAGACAACAAGCACCAACCGGCAAGCAGCCTCAATCGAGTCGTCCGCGCCAACTAGCAGAAGCTCAATATCAGGTGTTGTTGAAAATGTCGAATGCCCGCCTAATGCGGACTCGCCGGAGAGCTCCATTATCGAGGGAAATATGCCAAGCAATGAATCAGTTCCTCAATTCCAGTATCATCATGACCCCCAGTACCCTCCTCAACGTGTCGCGAGCGTCCCCATCCCCCACGACAACCCTAAGAATTACTCGACCCCGGATCTCCTTGAGAATGGTGCCCATATCCGCCGTCACCTAACACCGAGCTCCACCAACTTCCGACGAAGCTCAATACCGCGGCCACACTCGTCGTATTCTGTTTATTCCGAGAATGCAGCCCGGAGCAGGTCGCCAGGTTTGATGCCTGGAGGTTCGCACATGCGTGCTCCTTCGGCTCAATCGAGAAAGTCCCCGGATGTGAGGAACTCGTCTTATGCAGAGCTTCTCAACGTGCCCTACCCTCAACAGGCACCCGCCCCCATCACACTTGACAATTCGGACCTGAGGAACGTCGTGGGTAACAATGCATCTCTACTCAGCACACAAAAAACTCTCGAAATGTATCGCATGAACGTGAAGAAGACTAATGATTTTTCGATCCAATATTCTTTCGCCGTCTTTCTCATCTCGACTGCCCAGGAGCAGGGCTTAGATCTTTCGAATCCTAAGGGAACAAAGGGCCAAGCTCAAAAGGACCAAGGAGCTACGCTTGGCGGTGCAGGGAACAATCCCCAAGAGCTTGTTCGAGAAGCCCGCCAGATTCTCCAGCGTCTGGCGAATGGTGGTTACCCATTTGCGCAGTACTATCTTGCGGACGGGTACGCCTCGGGCCTTTTCAATAAGGGCAAGGAGGACTACAACACCGCCTTTCCTTTGTTCGTCCTCGCTGCAAAGCATGGCCACGCCGAGTCCGGATATCGCACAGGCCTTTGCTATGAGTTTGGCTGGGGTTGCCGTAAGGATCCTGCCAAGGCGGTCCAGTTTCTGCGTGCTGCAGCCTCGAAACGGCATCCCGGAGCTATGACACGCCTCGGAAAGGCATGTCTTTCAGGAGATCTGGGCGAGAAGAGGTACCGGGAAGGTATCAAGTGGTTGAAGCTCGCTACCGAAGCCGCCGACGCGCAGTATAATGCCGCTCCTTATCAGCTGGGTTGTCTCTACGAAACGGGCTACGGCGACGATATTTTCCAGGACTTGAACTACGCTGCAGAACTGTTTACGCAGGCGGCGGATTTGGGTCACCCTGAAGCCAACTTCCGCATGGGTGACGCATACGAGCACGGCCGCCTCAACTGTCCCAAGGATCCTGCGCTCAGCGTTCACTTTTACACTGGCGCTGCGGAGCGTGGCCATGCTGCCGCAATGATGGGACTGTGCGCGTGGTACATGGTCGGCGCACCGCCCATACTGGACAAGGATGAGGAGGAAGCTTATGAGTGGGCCCGTCGCTCCGCAGAGCTCGGTAAGTTCTTCATGTGATTCTTCGCAAGGCACGATCCACCGCCAGAGAGTTCTCGATGCTAATCATGTAAACAGGCTTTGTGAAAGCTCAGTACGCTGTGGGATACTTCACAGAGATGGGTATTGGCTGCCGCCGTGATATTCTAGAAGCCAACGTATGGTACGTCAAAGCCGCCGATGCTGGCGACGAACGGGCCACGCAGCGGCTCGCCATCATCCAAGCCGCGGTCAGCGGCGAGGGAACGCCCATGGAAGTTGGCCCTCCTAGGAACGGCAAATTGGGCAAGGCAGCCAAGGACGACAAGGATTGTGTCGTGATGTGAGGGTGGGACAAGCTCCCAAAGTCTTAGACAAGGTGTGACGGCATAATAGTACGGGGACGGCACGAGTAATACTGCAAAACGAGTCTTCTGGATGGGATACCCAACAGCCTCTCCCTCAACAGCAGCCTTTTCTTTTCTTTTCTGGATAGAGGAGCGCATTTCCTGAAGGTTATCTGTTTGTTATTTCTTGGCATAGCTGCTGCATCAACTCGCATTCCGCTGGAGATAATTGGACAAAGCTTCTCGGATTCATCGCGTCGGTTTCGATTCTCACTGCGGCCTGGACATCAGGTGGTTGGTACATTCCACCCTTTCATGGTTTGGCGAAAGTCTTGCAGAGGAAGGACTATGTTTTTTGTTGGCAGACGTTAGAGGGCTGGGCTATAGCCAACTTTTTCTCTCATACTTGTCGTTATGATTCAAGCATTGTTATGGGGAACGGATTTAATGGACGATGCATTCAATTCATTTCAACGGCCCTCTGGTCTGTTGAGGGCGCTCACATTCCTTCTCTACTTAAGTTGTTCTTCCTCGCGGCGTATGCGTCTGGACCAAGCATGTGTTGTGGGGTAATGGGAGTTGCTCATCATTCCTTACGGCACGATGGGGAGGATTCCAAGTGCCGGGGACGATAATATAATTCTTCTCCACAGAACACTCCTTTGATACGGAGCGAACGTGCCACTTGGTGTTGATGTGTGATGGGCGGTGAATGGGGTATGAGGGCTGGGGTTTCACCTCTGCGTGCTGTACGCTTGGGATTCGCCTGAATTGAACGTGTGTGGCCCTACGGAGGCTGTATGCCAAGTTAAAGAAGGGATTACTTGAAACCTTGCCGCGCCGTCAAGCAGGAAACGGTATTTTAGTGCAGAATCCTTACCTCGGATCTCCTCCTGATCACAGCTGCCCCTGACCCCATGTGTAAATTAAGCCCTTGGAAACGAGATAACATCTACTTGCCATGACCTCCATTAAACTGACCACCCTCTGTCAGCAACCGGACCTTGGAACGATTAGATACAGGGAGGAGTCCCTTCCGCGAGCTTTTTCGTCAATTATTGGCGGAGTCGTTGTGTCCGTTGGACTAGAACCTGAGACGACCAACAGAACCAACAGGGCAGCAGCCGAAACAGCAGCCTCGGATCCCATGGCTGTGCTGATGACGGTGTGAAACATGAATATGGGCTAGAAGGATCGAGGAGCATCCGTCGATGGACAGCTGTGTTGGACGTTGCTAAGGTGCCGCCAGCTCCTGGGTAGGTCGAAATTTGTGAAAGGTAATCTCATATTGAATTTGCTAGGCTGATCTTAGTGAGACTGGCTGACAGCATGGTCGACGGCAGGAACTCGAGACTGCTTGGAGATATATGCTCGTTAAGCATCATCATCCATATGGGGGACTCATGCAGCGTTGGTGAGGACGAAAAGAGGCCGTCACGCACACGGACACAAACGTCGAGGCCTAGGAAACGGGAGGGAAGGTCAACTCTGTTAGGCTGTCTACGTCTTTTCCCGTTCCAGGACTCGAACTACTGCTCGAAGGACTCATGCTGGCCAGGCGCTGAGTCGTGATACACCCCTCAAGGTGCAGCAGAGGGCTGGCCGGGTACGTCGAGGGTATTTGTAATGTAGTGGGCTTTGATAAGTTCAAGGTAGCTAGAAGATGGATGTACGGCTAGTAGTTGTGATAGTGGTAGGCGCGCAGGGACAAGCCTTTGTGTACAGAGGCCGAACGAGAAAACCATAACTAGGACCACATGTCTGCTGGATGAACTGTAGGGTCGACTCATAATCTGAATGAAGCCTCACATGTACTATGTAGCCTTGCCAATCCATATGGCTCTGGGTAGGCGCGCAGATATCGGTTGGATGGAGACTTTTTGCAAAGCTTGTGGATGAAGAAGCAGACACAGCTCTACTGATACGATTTCCTAGACAGACCCTTTGGTATTGGCTATGGTGCGCAAGCAGCGGGTGGTAATGCGCCTACCGTGCATATCAGTGTCATCATATCAACGCATGCAGTCTTGTTGGTCATCAAACGACAGCCTGGCTTGCCTTATATGTTGGGCACAGGTGAATGATTCAGCCCGACAGCTTGGCGAACCCCAAGAGGCCAGGAAGAAAGGACTTCACGACCGTTACCACAGTACAACATTTGTTTTCGCTGAGATGAATGTGTCCGGAGCTAGCAGAAAAAGAAAGGCATCGGACCGGCCGGTCAACACGTAGTGTAGTGGAATTGATCCCGGCGCGGGCCAGTCCTTAGCTATGAGGCTCCGATTCACAACGGAACCATTGAGAATTGCTACGGACTTGTCAGGCTTGGTTTGCAGAGCTGCTGCGTTTCAAACAATGCCGAAGCTGCTATCCCATCGTGACGATGGTAAGAGCCGTCCTACCAGACGGGGTGTTGGGTTGAGAACTGACAAATCGTACGGTCCAAGGCAACACCGTCAGAGATTGCAAGGTTGGTCAGGCTGCAAGATACGAGCCAACGTCCCACCCACCGAATCTTTCTTTTGGTGGGCTGTGACCACATGCAATGTTGGTAGTCGTGGGCATCTGGAAGGCCGGTCATAAACCAAGTTGTAGCCACATGGGTCGAAGTAGAGTGTAGAAAGGGCATACGGTTTCTGGATGAGTCGAACGCAGTAATCGAACAGGTTATGGGAAGCCGACTCTGTTCGAGAAGTCCAGGCAGTAGGTGGAATCCGGCTGGGCCGATCCAGGCGCCCTTGAGATCCCGTGGCAACCGGCAGTGACAGCCGGCTGACCCTTCGACCAGAGCATCTAGCTTCGACTCAACCATGGATCGAGTGCACGGTTCTATCGATTTGACAGACAGGGATACATTGGAAGAGGGCGGCCCTGGGAAGCTTAATGCGTGGTCCTCCGAACCGAACAGGCGACGATCGACCGCGTTGGGAGGGACGTATCCTGTCCAGCGGTTACTAAAAAAGCCCAACCGCAAAATAAGGAATTTACTAAGCGAAGGTACTACAAGCAGCTACTTCGACCTAAGCTAGGTTCGTAAAGGTTTTCTATTAATAAGATTAATTTAGAATAATAATAAATAGTAATGAAAACGATTTTACAGGAATTTTATAGAGATTTAAAACCCCCAAAGGTTTACTCTTCATATCATTTACTAACTTTGAATTTTGCGGTCCGCGGTTTTTTGCTCGCCGCTTGCCTGCCTTGCCTCCGGGTGTGGAAGAACAGTTCAGTTCAGTTCAGTTCGAGAGACCAGAAACAGAAAACAGCTTTACTCCACCCCACCTGCCCTTGACGCGACCCCACAGCGTGTCGCCCCGCCAAGGACCCACTTTACTGTCCTCCCTGACCATCATTGGGCAATGTCTTATGCAACCACTTTGAGTCTAATTAAACTTAACGCGTCGGGGCGCGACGCGGACGCGTGGAGGAAACGCGTCTCGACGACGTCAGCCCTTCGCACCCCGCCTCGCGGTTCTAGTACTCGAAGACCAGAGAGTCCGACGCCAGCACTCGCTGCGAGCTGCATTGGGTTCTGTAGAGATGGGAGGAAGCGGTAGGCCCAGAGTGTCCTCGTTCTCCCACCCAATATTGTCGCGGTAATCGCGCACATGCTCCTTCCCCCCCCTCCTCGTTCTCCAGAAGTGCTCCCCTAACTGCATGCTGTAGTCGCGGGAGGAGCGCAAGCTCTTGATGACCACCGCAGCCAGAGCTAATGATGCGTGTCTAAGAAGCCATGCGTGAATACATGCAGCTCCCATCATGACCTGCAGCGCCCGTCCCATGGCATCACCCCCACCTGTTCTGCAGTGCCGTTTTGTGATCGTCCGACGTGCAGTTGGCGGCTAGATTGGTCACATTGTCGGTTGCAGCGTCGTAATTTGCGCCATGGGCAGCCACTCTGACCCGTCTCCTTCGAGTCTCACCGCTCTGCATCTGGAGAGATAAGGGCAGCGAGGGGAGGGGCCCTCACGGCTGAGGTGCGGAGTGGATGCGGGTTGCGGTGTAGATCCGGAAAAGAGGGGAGCTCTTGGGCTGTCAATTAGAGCATGTAAGACCATGGTATCTGCGAGGTCTTGATGGCCCGCACTGGCGACACCACCACGTGGTTCCGACCTGGGGCGCTCATCGACGAGTCTCAGCAGGAAAAGAAAAAACCGAACACCGCCATCTCTCTTGGGGCGAGTCGATCCGATTGTCCAAGGGAACGCCTGCACAAGGGCGAGGGGTGCCTGGGAGCTAACAAGTAAATGAGGGACGGGTTAACATTGCATGAAGGATCAGATTCAGAAATCCCACGTTCTTGGTTGCAGCTCACTGTTACGTTGCCTGCCTACTGGTACTCAGCGACAGAACTTGTGTCTCTTCAATAACCTGGGCTTCTCAGGTGAAATGGTTCCACCACTAGCTTGTCGAACGAAGGGCGGTCACTACCGCCAGGGCGGACGCCGAGGAGGAAATTGCATGAACTGACCTCATCAATGACGCCAACGGAAAGCCTACAACATGAATTACTTCGTGGCTGCCCGGAATCCCACGCCAGCCTTACCAAGGCCCGGTGACTATCGCGACAGGCCATCCATGCGGCTTCTAGGGTAGCGTCTTGCTGAGTGTTGAAATCTAACCAAAATTCAACTAAAAAAGGATCAAACCCAGCTACGAGCCTGGCACGAAGTGCAAGCAGCCGTGAGCTTCACTGGGTTGCGACACGCGGCCGAGCGATCAAACCTCCGAACCTGGGAGCACAAGGTGGGATGCATCAAGACTGGCTCTCCCAGAAGTGCGCACAGCATCTCCCTTAGCTGAGTCGGCTGTGACACCAGTTTGACTTTTGCTCATCTATCGTAGCTGTGCCTGGGTCCCTCCGTCCCTCCGCTCCGGGACGTACATCTCATGAAACCACACCCGTGCAACGCGGGACTGGTAGGCTTCCCTGCCCTAGTAAGAAACCAACATGACAAAAAGTTGTAAGCTCTGCTGAGAACAAACTGGGCTCATCCAGCTGCTCGTTGTTTCTCCATGCCGGCGCAATGACTCGGAAAGGACCCCGACAGGGAAGCAGGCCCGTGGAGGGAGAGAAGAAAGAAGGGCACAAGCCGTCCAGTCTAGGTAACTTCTATGCTGCGGGGGCGCTAGTAACGCAAAACGGACCCGAAATATTGGATTTATCAATTACGAAGAGACTCTTGTGCTCGGCCAGTGCTTACTGGCCAATGGTGTATCCTGTGGTACATGCGCACAAGAATCATTGGGCCGAGGGAGACGTGGTACATGGAAAGCTAAGACGGTGCGACCGGAGAAGTCGAGTGCTACGGGATATGCGTACAACGTGCACGGCAATCTGTAGCGCAGCAAGACACGGTGGGGTCCGCCCATGGCTGCTGCAAGTCAATGCCGCAGCTCGAGGCGGAGGAGAGGAGGAGGAGGAGCAGAACGGGCGCAGTGCCGTCCATGAAGAGTGTCATTTGCGAAGCGGCCTTGCCCAGGCCGGGGAGAGCTGCAATACAGAGCGGTCGTCTACGGCCAACTCGCCTACAGGATGCACGCAGAATGAGAGACGCCGACGAGAACAACCAGGTAGTGTAGACCATGCTGTGCTGCTGAGAGACTGACAGAAGAGCATCCCGGTCCGCAGGCCTGTCATCGTTATCCTGCCACATTTGTTTCAGATCCTTCGGTCTTGTCTCTCCTTCGTTATCGATTTGGACCCATGGCGAGGGTTGCAAAGGGAGGGGTGGCAGGGGACGGCGATCATGATGTAAGTCGACCTAGAGAAGAGGACCTGGTGTCCCAAAATGGACTGTCTGAAGGACGTCCTAGAAGGGTGGAAGAGAGAATGAGAGCGAGAGCGTGAGAGCAAGAGAGAGAGAGAAAGAGAGGGAAGGGGGACGAGGTTTGCATCACGATTGCAAGCAGGTTGATTGGCAGCCGTTCTGTTTCTCGCCGGCATCGATGGCTGCAGATGCCTTCCCGACCCGGATGTCCCGCGTCCTTTTTGCTCTCTCTCTCTCTCTCTGCCTCTTTTCGTTCCACTTTGCAGGCCAGGATTTGCGTGGCATGCAGCGCAGTTGCAGCTAAGAAAGCAGCACCAGCTCTGCAAGCAGCGACAGGGCAAGGCGAGGCGAGGCAAGGCAAGGCAAGGCAAGGCACGGTACACACCATGGGCTCGCTCGTCCCCGTAAAAAAGGGGGGCGTGTGCACTGTCTGAGGTACTTTGATGACTCGCAGGCGCCTTGTACTCACCGTCCCCTTTTGCCTGCGCAGAGGGGTCACCGTACCGCAACCGGCACCTTTCCCTCCCTCCCTTCCCTCCCGCCGCGCTTGACCCTCCCGAACCGGTACGGCCGGTACGAAGGACTGGTACCAAGCCACGGCGGTCCGCCCTTGTACCTGCCTTGGCCAGAAGCCCCAGGGTAAAAAAGTCGGGGCTTTTTCCTTCAACCGTGAACCCACCCACACCCCCCCTGGCCAGGGCAATCAGGTGGCCCACCGTCTCACTTAGGCCCTGGGCAGGCTCTGTCGCAGCGCTCATTTAGGTGACCCCCCCAAGGATACCCTTTCTTGCTCCTCCCCCCCCCCAGGCGGAACCTACTTGTATGATAACGCCTCTCTGTGCCTTGACCGAACCTGGTATTTCTCTCTCATCTTCACCTCAACTCTACCACCACACAAACCACCATTGTCGCGTACACTTCAAACCGTTCGCCCTTGGATCGCTCGACACAGTTTACTCTCGGCCTATCTATAGTCTACAAATCGTCTCGCGCACCGCCCGAACCTGTCGCAATACCCACCGTCCAAACTTGCGACCGATTTGCGCGCATTGCGCCTCGCACCCTGGTTTTGCGCCCTGTCGCCGTAGCACCCGCCGCTCGACGATCGCAACAAAGCGACGAACTTCGTCCCGTTCCCTACACTGCGCGGCGCCTCGTGACCACCATGTCCACATCGCCGCCTACAATGCTCCTGCCCGCTGCGTTCCCTTGCGACTCGTCGCAACACGCCATGCCGCGCCTCCAGTCCGCCCTCTTCGCATCGCCTCCCGCCAGCCCCCCGACCCTCTCCTCGCACAACGCCTTTGGCAGCATCGTCTCCACATGCCGCTCCCTACAATCCCTCATGACAACCATGCCCAACAACACCGACGACCTGCCGTCCCTGGCGCAGCTGCCGACCCCGCCAATGGCCTATGCGCCGTCGCCTATGAAGCTGCGCCTGCGGTCGCGCCCTGCTCCCGCGGCCGACTCAGGCGACGAGCACCGCGCACCCCGGAGGAGGATCGCTAAGCGCGCGCCGCCCAGGGGCGCGAACAAGCGCCGTCGCGGCGCCGATGACGACGAGAGCCGGGAGAGGCAGGACGAGGAGGACGTCGACAGCGACCTTGATCTGGCTGAGCCCTCCGACGCAGACGAGCAAGACGTGCAGCAGCGCCAACCGACCGCTCCGTCGACACCCAAGCGCGCGCGCATCGCGCCTGAGCAGCTACCCTTGGGCCTGGAGCGCGCCGACTTCCACGAAATGCACCTGCGCGATCCCGCCGCGCAGCAGCAGACAATCGGCGCCGGCACCGGGGTCGAAGTCGGGCCCGACGGCGAGGAGTGGAGCGCCGAGGACGACCGCATCCTCGTCGAGCTCGTCCTCGAGAAGCTCAAGCTGTCCAAGTCGGAGTGGCAGGACTGCGCGCGGAGCCTCGGCAAGGACCGCCACAGCGTCGGCCGCCGGTGGAAGAGCCTCATGGCGCACGGCGACGTCGGCGTCAAGACGAGGAGCAGTAGCCGGCGCGCCAAGCTGCACTCAACCTGGCGGTAGCCTCCTCGGTTCCTCCGGGCGCCGGATCTTGGCAAGGCTGTTCTGCTTCTGCGGCTGCGGAGCGACTTGCGTTGTTTTTGTTTCTCTTTCTCTCTATCTTTTTCGCTTCTATTGACGCACTCCTCTTGATTGGTCTTGAGAATGCTGCAACAACCTTACTTCTTATCATTGTACTTTACACGAGAATAGTGTCTTTCACGGTTGGACGGGGAACCTCAAGGTAACAGGAACAGGGCAGAGAAAGGGCGGTTTCTATGTCTGCTTAGGAGTTTGGGTTACATGGTCTGGTCGGTTGTCTTTTTTTGTGATATCCTCGCGTCGGTCAAATTGCCACGCTCGAGTTCGGTCTGGTGGTCTTCTCTGGAATCTTTCTTCTCTTGTCATGCTCGGTCCAAAGCGCAACACGGGTTTTTCCCTCGTTGCTGTCGGATCGTGCTTCTCTTCTTTGTCCCCCTCTGGCTTGTCGCCCACTTCAGAGGGGTGGGCGAGCCGCACGCCGGCTCGTCATTCGGCTGGTCTTGGTGCAGGCCGGACCTTTTGGTAGGCAGGGCTTTGGCACAATGCTTCTCTCGATATAGACTCTCGTGTCTCCAGCGCACAGAAATCCACACCTTTTACCAACTTCATTGTTCCCCCGCCGTGCTCCTCTCGTGAAGTGCCTTTGATCGTGAACTCTTGCCACGGATGGTCGGTGTCTTGGCCAACCTCACAGTGTCCGCATGAACGGCATGACGTCCTCCCGGTCCCTAGCACACGAAACCCTAGCCTGAACGATGATCCGGGGCTCCGTCCGTTCGGGCAGCGGGTAAGCTAAAAAAGAAGATTCGAGCCCTGCTGTGGATTCGTTTCGCGAATCCGTGCGCGCGTCGATCATTCATGCTCTAAACGCGTGCCACACACACCCAGCTGCCACCACCCGACTGGCAGGCAGACGAAAGAGCCGGGCCGCATGAACCTTTACATTGACACGCCTGCTGAGCTCAGTGCATGGACCAGGGTTCTTTGAGGGCTGCGCCGTCTGCGTGGCCGAGACCAAGGAACTTGAGCTTTCAGTGACGTAGAGCCACACCTCGTGGCATGAAATGGGAGTGATGCTGTGTGCTAGACGGGCGAGTTGGGAAATTGCTCGATATTCCACAAGATTGTGCTGCGTGCCTCGGAACCATTACCCTCTGCTTCTTGCACAACCTACCTACTTCTTCATATGAACTTATAGCGTGGCACGTCGGGATTTGTATACAGGCGGGATGCGTCAACCGGGCATGCCCTGGCAATCACGGGGGCCGACCATGCTGGAACCGACGGCATAAGAAAAATTCATGCTTTGATTTATTTGACCTCTATCGCATAAAACACCTCTATAATCATGTGATGAGCTGGTCTATCCCTCTCCCCTTGTCCTAGGTCCAAAATCAGACCGACGTGCAGCTATGCACAGAAATAAGCAATCATCAAACGGCAGTCGTACGCCTGTCTACCAGCAACAAGTGTTTTGCATACAGCAACGTCGAACCCAAAGGCACTGTATCCATAATGTCCACATTGCTATCCGTAAGTGGAGGATTAGAGAAAACCGCCTTCCTAAGGCGGCGTCATCTGGCTCTGGTTCTCCAACATCTTGCGCACCTCGCGCTCCAGATTCTGTTCTGCCTCCTGGGCGTCTTCCTCCACCGCTCCCGTGACCTTGTTCGCGAGCTCGATTTTCTTCTGGCAAGCCTTATATATCAACTCTTCGATCGTGTTTGTAGCTATGAGGCGGATGATTTCCACGTCGCGCTTCTGGCCCAATCGATGTGCTCGGTTCTCGGCCTGAATGTCGTCCTGAGGATTGTCCGATTGATCAAATATGATGACCTTGTTGGCCGACGTCAGATTGATGCCAGTACCGCCCGCACCTGTCGTCAAGAGGAACACTGGGATTTCCGGATCCTCGTTGAACTCATCGATCAACGTCTGGCGCTCTGAGACATTTGTGTTGCCCATAAGAACCCGGTGATCGATGCCCCGAAGAGCTAGCACCTCGCGCAGTAGCTCGATCACGCGCGAGAACTTGCTGAATACCAAAACTCTGTCCCCGTTTTGTTGATATGTTTCGACTAGGGAAAGGAGCTTCTGGACCTTGCCACTGTCAAGCTCGGCCTCTTCCGAATAGTCAAACTCCTTGAGGAGCCGTGGGTAATCGCGGCACCATAGATGCAGCTCGAAATCTGACGAGTTTTTGAGCTCTTGTATCAAATGCTTGATATCAGGTTGATGTAGCTCAGACTGTGGTAGTCTGTCCATCAGAATCTTGGCCATTTTCGTCACCTTCTCATCCGTAAAGAGTCGGCGGAAAAGGAGAGGATGAAGCGCGGCTTTCCGGAGTTGCATCCATACGTTGTTCAAATCGTTCTGCCGTCCACGAACCGCGGCCGTTCTTTGAGACGGCTCGAGCCTGAATAGCTCTTCATACTCGTCGTAGACCGACCTTTGCGAATCATTCAAGGCGCATCGCACCACTGTGTTGATCTTCTGGGGCATATCAGACAGAACCTGGTCCTTACGACGTTGGAGGATGAAAGGCTCGAGAATTGTGCGGGCACGCTTGACTCGCTCACTGTAAAGAAAAGCACCATTCGTCACATCTCTTATTGTGACCTTCTGACTGAAGATGTACTTGATGTGATCCATATAGCCATCAAACATTTTTGGATTGATGAAGTTGAGCAGAGACGTCATCTCCAGAAGATTGTTCTGAACAGGCGTGCCTAGAAATAATGAGTAGGGGTTCCAATCCATATGCAAAAGGGGAACATACCTGTCAGTAGCATCTTCCAAGAGGCCGGAATTCTCCGCAGGTCCTTGTATATCTTGGTCTCCGGGTTCTTCATCTTATGACCTTCGTCGAACACAGCTGCGTTAAGGTTGAATGATTGCATGGCCTCAATGTCGGCTTCCGAGTTGATCTGCGAATACGTTGCCAAAACCACGTGGTAGTCTTCAGGATTTTGCTCAACATCGTACGCTATTTCGGCTCGTTCTGCTTGAGAGCCTCGGTAGCCAATAACCGAGAGACTGGGAGCAAATTTCTCAAACTCACCCAGCCAGTTGTTGTAAGTGCTGGGCGGTACCACGATGAGGTTTGGCCATGGGCGTTCCTGCTTGGGCTCCCGCTTGTGATCCTCCACCAAGTGACACATGAAGGAAATGACTTGACAAGTCTTGCCAAGGCCCATTTCGTCTGCTAAAATGCAGCCGATTTCAAACGTATAGAGAAGAGACATCCAGTTGAGACCGAACAATTGAAAAGGTTTCATAGTGCAATGGCCATCCATTCGCTTCGGCTGCCGAGGTATGGGTGGGCGGACGAACCGAGAGCCACTCAGGCTTGTTGGCGTGGGGGGCAGTTCACCGTCCGGACTCGCCCTGGCGCTTTGTTTGGTGTGGCCAAAGGTGTCGAGATCCCAAGTGTCCATCACACTGCGCACAGTCTGCGCTTTAGCCTCGCACTTGGTGACAACCTCGTCTATGGAGGCGACAGCATTCATGAAAACCTCAATGGCATCCACCGCAGTCTCACCAATACTAATCTTGGATGACTTGCGCGATCCAGGTTTCTTGCTGATGCTGACTCGTTTGGCTTGCGCAAGGTCGTCGAACGGACGTTTCTCCACCAAAGGTTCCAATAACGACTCCTTCATGCCTGTCATGGCCGCAAGTTCTTTGAGTGTGCTGTTGTTGATACAGTTGAGAACCCTATCATCGTCCTCCGCAGGAGATGGCGACCGCTCGGCTTCGTATGCATCTTCCTGGTCGTTATCAACCAGGTCGATCACCAAAGGATCGTCGCTCGAAGGAACGCCGTTGGCAGGCTTCTGAGGCGAAGGCGAATCGCGTTGCCGTAATCCATTCATTAAGCGACGTCTTTGCGGTTTCGGTGGGCTAGAATTTCCGCGCGCCGGGCTCGAAGGCATGGTTGCCTCGGAGCGTCTCGATGATGAAGCAAGTGAGCCTTTGCTAACAAGTCGGCGAGCACCGGGCCTTGACGGTGCCTGGGCCTTTTGGGTTCGGCTGGTCCTGGCATCTTCCAACATCATTATAGCATCGTCAAGGTCATTCTTACATGCCCTGAGCGCCTCCTTGGCCTCACTAGCCGAGTATTTCCCTTGAAACATATCGAAGATCTGGCGGAGCTTTTCTGTTGATGGCGTCACGGTAGCTTCAGGTTTATATGCGAAGGAGGAAACGTGCGCGCGGAAATTGGTTGGCCGGATGTCACCCCGCGGCGGTGTGAGAGCTTCCTCATCATCTGATATAGTTATCGGCTCAGGAGCCGGGCGTTTCTTCACGGCCGTAGGCTGCGGTCGAGGGGGTGGTTGAAAGATGGTGCCCGCGGGCGCAAGTCGAGAGCCAAACGGCTTCAGCTTCGGCTTGGGGGATTGAAAGGGGGAAGAAGCAGGGACTTCGACGACGCTGGGCGGAGAGGAAGGTTCGAGAGAGCCGAGTGTCGGCTTGCTCAGGATCTGCGTCGGCTGGGTTGTGTCTCTATCGCGGAGGAAAGCCGAAGGAGAGCAAGGAACTGTATCCCTAGCGAGCTCGTCTTCGTCGAGGAGCTTCAGGGACTTCTGCCCGGTCGCTGAGGTCCGGGGACCATGGTGGGAATGCCGAATTGGCAACGGTGAAGAGCCTGGCGCCATTGCTCGAGACGGGACGAAAGGAGACGGGAAGCGAATTACAAAGAATCAAGCGAAAGTGAGCGCTGAAGGACCATGCAAATCAACAATTTCAAACGCCAAGGTATGCCAATGAGCTCCAATGTCATGAAGCGATTGCCCAAGATTGCTGCTCCGTGAGAGATAAGGAAAAAGAGCGTCAAGTGTGGACCGGGGGCCAGGCGGTGGCGGGGAGATGCGCTACCGGCTCTTTTACGTGACGCACCGGACGCGCCCACCCAAGGGAACGGCGTCACGAAATCACGTGGGCTGCTCTTAAACTCACAAGCCTATGCGAGATGAGTGCACTTGACAGCCGATAGTGAGCGATAAGGTATGCAGAGCCAAGTGCTGGTGAATTGCTGTTTTGATTGAATCGACGCTGCCATTCGAATCATCCTCAGAAACACTATCCTGTTGCAGCATTCCGTCTACCTGGTGGCCTTGTAAATTTCCCTTCCGATCACCTTTCCCCCTAACACCAACGCTTGTGGGTGGACCGTGACCCTCCACTTTTCGATCCGTTCAGCGAGCTACATAGCACACCTTGTCCCGTGCTCTCAGCATCATCTGCGCTACGAAAGGCAACTGAGCGCTCCTTCATCCCACATCATCACGCTGTCAAATCAAATACCATGGCAACCCGTCGAATCGTCGCAACGGAGAAGACCATCCTCGATAGAGATGATGATGAGCCCCAGCACAAGTCCAACATCAGCCCCGCTGTCCCAAAGTAAGTTCCACGCCCTCGCAGCGCAGCGGATGCGCTGGATTCTGATCAACCTCCCTCAGGGATGTCATATACAAGCTCCTCGCTTTCACCTTGGCCATGATTGTGCTGCCTATCGGCTCCTACTTCGTGACCGTAAACACAATATTCAAGGGTAGGTTAGACTCACGGGCACTGCTCGAGTTCAATCCACGGGCTCTTCACCGACTGACTGATTTGCCAGGGAATTCGTCATACGCTGGAGGCCTGGCTGCAATTCTCGCCAACGTGGTTCTTGTCGGGTACATCATTGTAGCGATGAACGAGGATCAGACGGATGCAAAAGACGGGACTAAGAAGGAGACCAAAAAAGACTTGTAGGTTGTCAACGAAGCAGAAGCTAGGAAACCATGTACAGATATATCCTGAAGCCATAAGAAGCAAATTACATGCAGCGTCTTGGTTCACACAGAGTAGGTCACATTGTTTCATGCTAGCAAAGTCCCAACAACTCCACACAGGCTTGTTTTCATACCCGTCATTCTGCGAAGTTCCGCTATGGACAGTCTCTTCCCGTGGTAGTAACCTCGCGTGCCATATAGACCAACTTCGTGCTGAATTATTATCATCCTCCCGACTGAGCAGTTTTCCTCCAGCTACCACCCACCATCTACCGTCGCCCGTTCCTTGGGCCGACCATAGTTGCAGTGAGCCAACATAGAAACGACCTTGTAACGCCTTTCGCAAAATCGTATGCCTATTTGCGGTTCACATAATCTCGTCAAGTTCCTCACACTTGACCGTAAGGATTCTAGCCAACCCTCGCCAAGCTTCTTTCAAAGCTAACAGGGTACACCATTTCTTCTTGTCCAGAAAATTCAATCATTGAGTAGAAGCCATCTCCATCTCACTCCATGCAACGTGAACCAGATATTAATTTTGTATTGGTGGGGAGCATCCTGCACCCGGTGGAAACTCTCAGGGGTATCGACAAAGAAAATGTTTCATAGAGTGTGCCTTGTTGTGAATATCATGTCCTCTCCACCTAGGCATTCTTGCTGAAACGACGCGAGAACCAGCTTTTCCGCTTGTCGGAAGTTTCTACCGAAGGCGCTTGACTTGGCTGGCGTCTCAACACTGACACCTTCTTCTGAAGGGTGTTCGACGATGCCTGTGGAACGGAGCCGGCAGGAATCGAAGGCAAGGGGTGCTTGCTCTTCTGGGGTAAGCCGACGGAAAAGCTCTGGGCCTGGTGTGGTTGCTGCTGGCTGAATCCTATGCCGTAATCATTGACAGGCTCAGAACGCTTGTCGGGAGATGGCCGGTCGATTGAGCTGTTATCGCTACTGGTAGGGTCTGTCTGATATCCTGCGGGTTCGGAGTTTCCACTGCCGGCTGCAGAGGTAACGGTTTCGTATGACCGGTCCTTGTGTGGGAGAGGATAGACGTTTTCCCGTCCATGGTGTGGGTAGTGCGGTTCTGAATGCATTCTTGCGGTGCGCTGCCTGCCTGGGAATGGCCCATGGCCGCTATTGTATCCGGGCTGGAAACCCTGACCCTCGTAATAGCTGTTTCTAGCTGTTCCCGGGTTTGTCGTTCCGTGGTATGTGCTCTCTGGCCTGAGAGACTGCGGCCTGCCTCCGTAGTAGCTATCGTGGGGAAACCTAGGTTGTTGTCCTAATGCGCTGATTAGCTAACTAGCGAACCGATGAAAGCGCCGACTTAGACCAACCTGGATGATAGCTGCTTCGGCGAGTCAATTGGGCCGATGACTCGGTGTCTACAGTTGAGTTAGTAACAGTGGTCTGATGCCCTGGTGCTGCAATCATCAACGAACCTGAGCGATACATGGATCTCCGGGCATAGCCACCATCGATGGCCGCCTCAAAGCTTCGGATGGTATCAAGAGGTCGCTCCCACCGGTGGCGGGTTGGGTTCGACTTGTCAGGTTCGGCTGCGACAAAGTTAGTAACAGACACAACCAAGGATGGAACCTCACGTTGCTTACCTATGACATTTCCAAGGTTGTCCTTGTGCTGGAGTGAGCGCAGAGGTGCCGACAAGGGCTCCGTCTTCATTGCGGCGATGGCAGCTATGGAATAAGTCAGCAAGAGCAGCCGTGGAAGTTTGGTTTGCGATCATCAATGCAGACGTACATGGTTCCGCCTCGTTCATTGCGAGCGTGGGATCCGCTTTGGTGTGCAAGCGCCTGGACTCCTTTTCGGCGTGGGTCTCTTGCAAGTCTTTACTCCCGACGCTCTTATGCGACCTCTCGGAGTGGAAGCTCAAAGATCGATGCTTGCCGTGCGCTGGAGGGTGAGCAGCCTGCTGCTGATGCTGGTGACGATGCTGGTGGGCGGGTTGAGGTTGGTGATAGCTCTGCGGCGGCGGCTGAGGGAACGAGACTTGGGGAGATGACGGAACGGGTCGACGATGATACTGCTCTGCAGGAGCCGCCATGGTGCCGGCTGGGGGGATAGAGCTGTTTTAACAAAGCTGGTGTATGAGCAGGGGGCTCTAAGCGGCGGTGCCAGCCAGGGTCACGGCGGAGTCGTTTAGGATCGAGCGATCGGACCGTCTGGCGGGTAGAACTGCAGACGATAACGGCGTGAGCGCAACAGGGCCGGGGCGTGCTGAGCGACACAAGAGGCAACTAGCAAGGGCAGTTTCTGGGATGCGATAATTGACAGTGGAGAAGTGGGAGTTTGCGGTGGAGAGGTTGGATCCAGAAAGTCGATGTTTGGGGGGTGGGCGGCCCAGGAAGAGCTAAGGTAGGTACAGCACCACGGGCAAGGATATGGCCTTTTTTTGGGGCTGGGTGGGATGGTGGAGCGGGCGTCTTTTCCTGCTTGTCCGCGCTGTGCGGCCGGTAGGCGCCTGGGCGTCGGGGCAAGTTTGATTGAGCAAGGCCTCCTTGGGCGGTAGACCTGGTCAGGCAGAGGTGGTAATCCAGGAGTCGGACCACCTTTTCTTCTCTCTTCCTGTTCTTCCCGTTTGCCGTACGGTAACAAAGACTTGGCCTGAAAGCAGGGCAGGCCGAGAGGGCCAAGGTGGGATTCTTAGGTGATGTGGGCAGAGACGGCCCGGCAACGAACCACAAGCTAAACCCGATCCTGTTGCCGCGCGATGACGACGAAAATACGATGGCCGACAGGAAAAAAAAAGTGATGGAAAACTCGGGTACCGCTTTTTTGCTGAACGCGGTATGGGCCCGATTCGGATGGTGTGCTTTGCCCCTGCTCTTGTGGACTTGTTGATGTTTGATTCTTCTTGCGGCCTCTTCCTCCAATCCAGCCTTTCTGCTGTCTCGGGTCTCGAGCTTCGGTAGGCTATATCTCTCTTATCTGCAGGCCACTGCACCCGCCGGTCCGTGAAACACCACGTCTCGGGACCTTGAGAAAAGTGCTCGCTGGCCGTGTCGCACACGATGCTGATTATTTTCGTCTGGCGCAGTGGGGACTGACGTCAACACTGGACAGGCTGCTGTTTCAGTGCCTAGCGCGCAAGTACCAAAGCGAAAATCGTACCGCTAAAACGCAGCTTAGGTACCGTAGCTGTAGAGTGGTTCCGGACAACTGGCCCAGCGGCGCTGCCTTCGTCGTGCCTCTAATTTCTTAGTGGCTGTGTTAAGGAGCCTGATTCCTCCAAATCCGGTGTCGCGCAACAGCGGATCCTGCTTGAAGCGGATCGCGTCCTCCCTGTTACTGCGAACACTGTCGGGCTGTAATTTTTTTCCTTCGTCGCTTCCCTGGTCGGCTTATCGTAGGCTGCGCCCGGTGCCTGTCTGTGTGTCTGAAAAGAATGCCTGTCGATAATTGTCCGCGATCGAACAAGTCGTGCTGGTGTCGCGGGTTTTACTCCGCTTGCGGTCCGGTTTACTTCAAACGAACGAATGAATCCGAAACAGCCGAATGCTTGTTTGCGGTCCCGTCTTCTGGTTTCTTTTTTCTTCCTTTCCAGTAGTCGGTCAAGGTAGACAAATAAACTCGAAAACCCGCTTTCTGCTTGATATTGTTGTTGTTGCTGTTCACCGGCCCGCCCAGCAATTAAAAAACGAGTGCTTCACAATTCAGGTGCTGTGTTGCATGGGCTTGCACAAGTGCCAATCTGCAAGAAAAGGGGCTGTCGGTTCATCTATATGTACGTTGCCAACCCCCCACGCCGGGCTTTCCGTTTGCGCAGCGCCTCAGAAATCTTTCCTGCTCATCCGGAAGGCTTGCGTATGCTCTTCCAGGTACTTTGCGCCGGTAGTACGGGGAGGGTTCAGGGGCGAAGGTGAGGGGAATACGGGCTGTGTCTCATCACCATTACATGGTTGTTGACTTCACAGAACGCGTGGAACGGGGCATTCACATGTACCCGTCCTCCGAAGTCATCGGTGGCTTGGGCCCTAAATCGTAGTGATCCGACGTGAACTATTGATATCTCCAAGCTTTCCAGTAAACAAGCCTAGCGCTACACCGGATGCGACGATTGTTCCTCCTGCTGCCCACATTCGATGCGTTACTACGTAGTAAGTGTCGGATGGGACCACGACTGGCCTGATCATTACCTTTTGCGTCTTGCATTCGACCCAGATCAGACGCAGTGACAGCGTCAACAAGGAAATCTCCGCGTTCCACAAACCCTACTCCGCGGGAAACCTTAATCAACTTTTACCATGGTATCACCCCAGTAAGCCCCAGACCTGCTCTCGTAGCGTCTCAACAAACCTCTAGTGGACAATCCCGTTGCTGTCTCGATGAAGGGGAGGTGCCGACGAGGCTTTGAGTAGGTGCTTGATTCCCGTCTTATCGCGACACGGGAGCAACAGCCCCAAGCAACAGTAACCGACAGCACCACCCTGGGTTGTCTTATCGGACGTCCTGCAGGTTATACTGTGCATGCCAAGCCTGCGATGGATTTTCGTCAGCTCAAATACGACATGCTGCTGTCCTCGTGTGCCTAGCAAGTGCCGATTCGATGTGCTGGCAGGGGCTAGTGATTGGATGGCACTCGCGCCAGAGGCGAATTGTGCAATGCCTGGTTCTTCGTGTTCGGTTGCCGGGTCCTTCACACCATCTTCCATGCTGCGCAGACCGTGGTGTGAAGAGTCCCATCCGCCAACCCCTCGCTATCGATCGATCAGTCGCACTTCGCAACAACCGGCGAAAGTATGCCCGGTCTCGACTCCCGTTTGATACAGCCCGCATTCTAAACCATAGGATCTTCCGCGCTAGTGCCTGCCTTTCTTGCTGGTCAAGCTGGTTTTCAGCACGGGCGAAGTCGTTGACGCATCGCTTTACGCCAGCGCGCTCTTTGCTCCACTCCATTCAGCTAGGTAGGGCTTCTCACCCGACCGCAAGTAACGTATGGCTTTGTCAACCACAGGGGTGGGCGGGCGATGGGTGGTCCGAGCCCGGTCTTGCTCGTCAGCGTTTTCAAAACACTTAATAGAAGATGAAGGTGGTTGTTGGCGCGGTATGCTCAGGAGAGTATCAAGAAGCTTACTTGATTAGGTTCCTTGGCCCTGGATTGAGTTCAACCCGGGACGGCAAGAATGAACCGCCATAAGCTAGCTCGTCCTCGATTCATGATACGGTATTTCGCTCTTCCTTCAAGTACGCGTCCTTCATGGTGGAGTTAGTACCTGATCGCACACGGCCATTCTTTTACATCTGGAGATTGCCATTAGCTACCTTGAGTTTTCCTACGGTATGTGAGGTAGGTATATTTACGTTTAAAATGCGTAATTTTCGATTTCTCCTTACAGAATTGAGTAACAGCTTGTATCATCTTTGCGTATGAAACCGTGCCACAGGAACCTTTCCCTCCCAGCATTTTGCATCTTCCACGGACAGGGCTCCGAAAGATGACATGGTTAGCGGACATATCCACCCACCTCCCACCAACCACGAACCACTGACCCGAACGGCCATGCGTGGATCGACATTTGACCTGTCAACGCGCCGCACAAAAACTCCGGCGCAAGCCCTTTCCCTTTCGCGTCTCACGCGCCAGGATAATTGATTGGTACCACGTATAATCGAGATGATACAGCCTTGACTGATAGGCTGGCATAGTCAAGGCAACGGCACCATTTGTCTTTTTTCCTGATACAACAGGGCTTGACCGACTCTTCTCGTCCCAGGCTCTACACGTCAAACCCCCGGTCATGGTGTCAATATTGAAATGCTTACGGAAGTATCCGTTCTGTTTTCGGCCAAACCTTGGCAGGCTGGGGTGTGAACAACCGCCGCCTGCCTCCCTCCTTGTTCAGGCCACAATTCGATACGGCAGCGTGGCAATTTTAGATTGACCTGGCTGAGCAACTGGCTTTCGTTAAAAGCTTCGTAGGCGGAGACGGGTTGTTTCAGCTCTTCTAGGCCATTACTGGCTCCAAACACACACTGGCAAAAGCATGTCAAGCAAAGCTTGATAAGTGAGGTCTTGATCTTATTGGCGGATAGACCAGAACTATTGAATAGCATGGTCGGCGGAATAATCAATCGGACAAGCACGTCCTTGAAAGGTGAAGCCGGAAGGCGAAACAGCAATGTTGATTCACACCGCAGCATTGCTCTTCTTCTAGATTCTAAGGCGGCCACGATGTCAAGTAGCCTGTAACGAATATGTGATGGGCTGTCGCATCGGATAACCAATCCCAGAACCAGTTGCTGCAGCACTAACCATTGCAGTCTTGCTAGAAAATCACATATGGTACAAGTCAAATACCAGGAATCCTAAAATCGGTATTTGTGATGAGGCGATGCGGCGATGAGCATGACAAATTTGTCATTCTTGACTACCTTACTAACCCATTGGTTCATAGTCCACCGTGTAGACTTTGTTCTTCTGTTGCTGACATGGGACAAAGCTGCGGCTTTGCTTAAATAGCCACAAATGTGCCACACCACCCCGTTTGCTCAAGAAGATCTCCTATATCAGATTGTATGGTATATCAAACGGTTGACACTGCTCATGGGCAAATGCCATATCAGAAATCGTTGGATATAGCGTTCTTGAGCGTACGGAGCAGGGTTCTGAGTCAAGAAAACGAACCCTCTGTTCGGCATCAGCTGTTAAAACTACGGTGTCTTTGCTCCAGATGGACCATTCAGTGGAAATTAATACCGGCAGGGTCAAGTGATCCTCGACTCATAGTGCCGGGTTTGCGGGATAGAGGACGTCGAACGAAGACGCTTCACATCAACAAGGATCATAGAGCACGCCATTTGCAAAGCTCAATTCCAGAATTGGTATTAATGGTGGCTCCATTAGACCAGGCTTCGGTCGCCAAAAAGAAGCAAGATCGGGTCCAACAGTGAAGAGGAACTCGATACTGTCTCACTCAAAGCAGCCTCAGCAGCCTGATCTGCAGAACCCCACGAGCCATAATCCAGCGCCATCTCAAGTCCAAAACCCATTGCAGACGTCTCCTACTTTGCTGGTGGGATTCCTTGACCACTTACTTCCTCGACCAAAACCATCTTGCTTGAACCAGGATAATTCTTTCGCTCGCAGTAGGGTGGTTCGTCAGACAAGGGTCGGTCCGCCGCAGTAAATTGTTCGAGAATCGCCAGTGCTGACAGGAATTCGTATCACTGAGATCGGAGTTTGTGAAGCGTTTTGAGTTTTGGTATTTCACGTCTTTTGAATTGAATGCCTCAAAGCAAGGCAATATGCTTTATCCTTCCCTCGACCGATGCAGCCAAATGAGAACTACCAACTCCATCCCGAGACCCTCCCTTTTTATATCGACGAAGGGTACAGCATGACACGAACGGAGGCACCGAAGGACTTGGTGGGAAGAGGAGAGGAGAACTTGGCGCGGACAACGCCGGAGTTGCCTGTATCGCTCGTTAGCCAGTGATCAATTGCATGTTATGCTCGAGTCGTAATTACCGTGAGGACGGGTGACCTTGCCCCAGATCACGCGGATCTTGGTGCCGCGGATCTCCTTCTGGCCGCGGTAGACGTAGGCAATCTTCTTGCCGAGGTAGAAGCTGAAATACGTTGTTAGTCCATTACTCTCCCCAAAGGTTATGGTGAGAAGGCGAAGAACATACTTGGCGGCCTGGGTGTCATCGACACCCTCGATCTTGATCAGGCTGGTGCCAGGGGTGGTGACGTGGCGAGAGCGCTGGTAGCTCAGGTGGCGTCCCCTGCGTTGTTCGTTAGTCGCCAGTTCAATATTGTCATTTGCACTGGAGTCGTCGAATCGCAACGCCGCCGTGTGCCGAAGGAACTGCGTTCCCAGGCACTCGATTTATCGCTCGAAAACAACTTCTTTCGTCGGGAATACTCACTTGACATATACTGTAGAAAAAAAGTTAGAAAATGTGTCAACCCGCGCGGTTGCGCTTTGCGATGGGAACGGTGAATACTCACGTCGGTGACCGGCTTCGGAAGGCATCGTGACTGATTTGTGACGTCCGCACTCTCAGGCAGCCAAGTTTTATCTGGAGCGTCGGAAGAGAATGATCTCGCAGCTACAAGATCTTTCCCTTGTGGTTAGTACACGTCGTTGATGGTCGTGATCTCGAACTGAGTGCGAGTGGGTGCGATGTGGTGTGCGCATCCGACTAGCACGAAAATTTGTGCCCTTGCAATCACGTGTGGGCTTAGGGCATCGGGTCCAGGAAGTTGGCATTCGGAGGAATGTGCGTGTGGCTAAAAGTTGTGCACAGCCACATGACTGCCCAGCCACCGGGGATTATCTGATAAGCATGGTGCTCTATGGGGGTGTGATGTAAGCATCTCCGGAAACCCCGATCTTCAAAAACCCCTCGATAGCTATCACGAGGACCGCCATCGGAGCGGACGGCGTTGGGAAGGCCTTGCCTCACCGGCTTTCCTGCCGTCAATCTGTCGCCAACCCTTCGATACTTCATACAGCTACTTATGGATAGCGCGATCCTACATTGTAATGCTGCTTGCTTGATTGCTTACTTAATCGTGCTCACACGGGTGCTGGATCAATGGATATTTATGTATACCTTTAACTGAAGACATCCCAGATCAATGGCAGCCCAGGACTTGTTTGTTGATAGGGCTGTTCTGCGGGGCTGGGTGAATGACTTGGAGGCGCAACGGATTTCCGCGGCAGTATTTCGCGCAAAAGATGTAAACCGTTGCAGCTACACCTACCTTATGTCCATGGGACACTCTTATGCTCCGTTTCGGAGCGCAAGCTCGGTCCAACACTGTGGCAGGCTGACTTGACAACGGATATGAAGGACAGCGGCGGGGGGAAATCATCCCCCCACATGTCGCTTCGTGATACAGTGTAGTCCCGGGATTCTGCAAACTCCCTCGCCTCTTGATCGGAGTCGTTGCAACATCTGTGGCAGTTGGCTGATTTCCAAGTCTAACGAGTACTCGAAAACGGTTCCAAATCTCTAGCGTACCGACAATCTTGATTGGCGGCCATTGTCTGAGCCAATGTGAGAAAAGCTCATTAGGTCAATCTATGAACCAGAATAGTGCCCTCCACAGAAGGGCAGGAAAGCGATGTGATGAGATGCTGCTAAGACATTTTGGCCGCTCCTCTGATTGCAGCGCATCATGCAGTGCAATCTGGGCCGGATCTCGGAGACACGGTTGGCCAGTTTCAACAAGACCCTGTGGTCTGGGCTGGAAGCCTCGGAGTGGGTGCGGAAGGCCCGGACATTATTCGGAGCACACCAGCTTACGTTATTCTCCATACTTTCCAGGGCGCCGTGAGGTGGAATGACGAAAACACGGAATAAATATGTAGGTGAAGCAGGACGGGCATTGTTGAGATTAGTACTTCCGGGCGGCAGGGGAAGAAATAGAAGCGACGCCTCGGGAGAAACGCACCCCGAGTTGGCGCACCTAGAAGAAGAAAAAAAAAGGTGTTCGTCGCCGAAGGAGCGAGCGCATAACGGATCCCAGCCGCATGTCTAGATTGAGCTGCAGCATGGCGCTAGACCCGACATGCCCGCGGTGCCGGCACAATGCATTGCACGAGGCGAGATGGTTTGAGGTACCCAAAACCCCACGCTCGCGACGAGCAAAACCGCAGGCGTCAGGAAAGGTCCAGAAGTACAGAGGGCTCCGTGGAGGCAGGAGGGGCGTGCAGCGGGCAAGCTCGTCAGTGGGTGGAACTGAGATTAGAAAGCCATGGTCTTTGTTTCTGTGACCCGCCTACAGCTCCTCACTGTCCGTCATAAACCCACCTACCACACCATTAGCCGGGCTGCCCTCCCCCTCCAGGTCCCTCCCTCTACGCCGAAAACCCAAACCCTTCCTCCCGTGCATCATCTTTCTGAGAGACTTATACTAGCACATCCGCCGAGTCTCGCTCGAAGGCAGAGGAAGCTTCATAACACCTCTCCCAAGTCCGCATCTCACGTCCAATTTCACGAGCCCAGCGACGCCTGGCCATCCGCCGCCATGGAGCCATCATCCGCATCGTACGTAATACTTAACCCCACTATGCTCGACGCTCCCAGAGCTCTCCGACGCGGGGACGGGCATCATGGCCGACTCGCGCCGCGGCGTGTCGGCCGCGCCGGAATCAACTCTGCTAACTCGGCTGCTGCCCAAAGAACCCTCGAGCTCAAGGAGAACACGACGATTGTCGTCCTCGGAGCCTCTGGAGATCTCGCCAAAAAGAAGACGGTACGAGAGCTCTTTCGGATTTAAAAGACCCTTGCATGTGTGACGCTGACACCCTCATCAACGCAGTACCCCGCGCTCTTTGGACTGGTAAGACCTCAAACTCCGCCAGCATATGCTTGAAAACAGGTTGGCGATAACTCTTATCGGGACGAATGCTAAGCGGGTGCGCAGTACCGGAACCAATTCCTCCCCAAGGATTGCAAGATCATCGGCTATGCCCGCACAAAGATGGACCACGAGGAGTACCTGCGGCGGATCAAGTCCTACATGAAGACCCCCACCAAGGAGATCGAGCAGCAGCTGGAGGACTTTTGCAAGCTTTGCACGTACGAGTCGGGCCAGTACGACAAGGATGAATCCTTCGAGGCTCTCAACAAGCGCCTCGAGGAGATCGAGGGGGACCGCCCTGAGGCGCACCGTGTCTTCTACATGGCATTGCCCCCTAGTGTCTTCACTATTGTCTCCCAACATCTGAAGAGGTGCTGCTATCCTAAGAAGGGAATTGCCCGTGTCATTGTAAGTCGGCATCTTCGTTGAGCCATCATGTCATTTTGACACCAGATTCCTGACCGGCCCGTTCAGATCGAGAAGCCATTCGGCAAAGACCTGGCTAGCTCTCGTGAGCTTCAGAAGTCGCTGGAGCCCGACTGGAAGGAGGACGAGCTCTTCCGTATCGACCACTACCTTGGTAAGGAAATGGTCAAGAACATCCTTATTCTGCGCTTCGGCAACTCCTTCTTGGGTGCTACCTGGAACCGACACCATATCGACAACGTGCAGATCACCTTCAAGGAGCCCTTTGGCACCGAAGGTCGCGGTGGCTATTTTGATGAGTTTGGCATCATCCGAGATGTCATGCAGAACCATCTCCTGCAGGTTCTGACTCTCCTCACCATGGAGCGACCCATTTCCTTCGACTCGGAGGACATCCGCGACGAGAAGGTCAGGGTTCTCCGTGCCATCCCCGCAATCGAGCCCAAGAACGTCATCATTGGCCAATACGGCAAGTCGCTTGACGGCAGCAAGCCTTCGTACAAGGAGGACGACACCGTGCCTAAGGACTCTCGGTGCCCCACCTTCTGCGCTCTTGTCGCCTACATTAAGAACGAGCGATGGGACGGCGTCCCCTTCATCATGAAGGCTGGAAAGGCTCTTAACGAGCAGAAGACGGAAATCCGCATCCAGTTCAAGGACGTCACTTCGGGTATCTTCAAGGACATTCCCCGTAACGAGCTTGTCATGCGCATCCAGCCCAACGAGAGTGTCTACATCAAGATGAACTCCAAGCTGCCTGGCCTCAGCATGCAGACCGTCGTCACCGAGTTGGATCTTACCTACCGACGACGATTCTCGGACCTCAAGATTCCCGAGGCGTACGAGTCTCTGGTCTTGGATTGCTTGAAGGGCGACCACTCAAACTTTGTGCGTGACGACGAGCTCGATGCCAGCTGGCGCATTTTCACGCCACTGCTTCACTACCTGGACGACAACAAGGAGATCATTCCCATGGAGTACCCCTACGGTCAGTACTACTAAACCCAGAAAACAGGCGGCACGAATGCACATACTGACATCGCATGATAGGCTCCCGTGGTCCATCGGTGCTTGATGACTTCACTGCTTCCTACGGATACAAGTTCAGCGATGCTGCTGGCTACCAATGGCCGACCACCAGCGCCACCCCTCCCAACAAGTTGTAAGTATAAGCTGTCGATTGCATATGTTCGTAGGGGTTGGTTCCAGTCGGAGAAGGGCTTCCACTAATGACGTTGGCAGCTGATGAACAATCCGCATCCCGGGTGATACTGGTTTAAGGGGCTATGTCCTGGCAAAGGGAGGCTAAATGCAGCTGGCTCCAGCACGGGTCAAAGACCACCGCAAATGTCGGATTGGTGCGCACATACTTGGCAGTCTAACTGTTTGCACATTGCCCCCTGTTTACGTCGATACATGAAATGCCTAGAGCGAAAAGTAAGGTAGTAAATGAATTCGAGACTTCTCGTCCCATATTCGTAAGCAAGTCAAGGGTGATGTGTGAGGTCGTACAGCTTGTTGATTCAGCAGTATGAAGATACGCAGTGGAGATGTCAGATTAGCAGGGCAGTTCTTGGAGGTATGTTTCAAGATCGGTCAGATTCGCGGGTTGCTCTCCGGACAACAATGATACGTTGATGGCTGAGGCTCATTGAGAGTAGGTAGCGCATTAGGTACAGCTCGCTTGAGGTACCCGAGGAGTACATGGATACCTGGCCAGGCACCGCAAGCAAAGTAATGCATCAGTGGCTGGCAGAGTTCAGTGGTCCGTGCACCGCGCTCACATGACACGGTTGGCTCCAGGCTCTCCCTCTCCCTCCATTGGGAAAAGCTGGGAAAATCATAGGCCTCTGCGCATCCACGGTCCCTTTCAGAGCCGCTTGCTTCACTTATCATCGTTTTTTTTTGTTGCTGGCGCGTTCGATGGGCTCATTCACCCCAACGGATGACTGATACGCCGCATTGCACGAGATCAACTGCGCTCAGCCGAGTGCTTCGGCGCTACACAATCGCACGTCGACGACTTGATCAGCGATCCTCTCATTGCGCTTCCTAGGCCACCACCACCGCCCGTGAATCGCCCTCGTCGCACTCCCTCGTACGGTCGCTCGATCGCCTCCAACGCCAGCTCGACCAGCTGCATTGCTCAAAAAGTCGTTCCGATCTTTCAGGCGCCGAAAACCCGATCCTCCTCGGACGCAACACGCGCCTGCGCATTGTTGTTTTCATTCCTGATGCCGACGGCCTGGGGTGGTATGCATCCTTAGGTCCACCCGAACTCAGCAATTTGACAGACCCATGACGAGCACGACCAGCTGAACCACTCGATTTCTTGTACTCAGGGTGTTGTCGAGGGACCCGGTGGGCCACGAGTCGTTTGAAGCCCTCGTAGCCCCTTGGAGCACACGAGTGGCCAACTCGGGGAAGGGTTGTAGATGCCGGGGCTGGTCACCATGGAAGGTGGAGGTCAGAACGGCGTGCGTACCGACCATGAAAAAGACCGTGCCAACGGTACCATCGGTAGCGATGGTCCTCCAAATGGCTCCGAGAAGGCCAAGGCAGCCTCTGCTGCTACTGGTGCCGACACCGTCGTTAATGGAGGCAAAACAGGCGGCGCCGTCGAGTCAAACGTCAACAGCAATGACAACGAAAACCCTGTGAACCAGGAACCACAAAAGGGGACAGACCGCTCTTCGAGGATGAACGACTTGCCAGACGAGATCGTGCATATCACGCAGGGCTTCGTTCCCCTCTCGCTCTTCCTGACTCGATTGGCCCAGACTACGCACAACTCGCTCCAGGACAAGATCACTGAGCTCGCCAAGATGCCGATTCCAGCAACCGCCGCCAATGGGCATTCGGCAACCTCGGGCACCGCATCGGACGACTACTCAAATGAAAACCTGAGGAAGAAGGCCAACCTGCTAAACTTCGCGCAGGACATGCACGCGAAATGGGTCAAGGCTCTAGTCATCACGGAATGGAGCCGGAAATCAGAAATGGTCAGCAAGCTTATCGACCTCAAATTTCACATCGACCAGCAGAGGATCCTCTATGATGCAGCCTTGGATAACATTGTTAATGTAAAAAGAGACCTCACATTCGCTCGGATGCCAAGCCCGGACTTGAAAACGGCTCTGCAGATATTGTCAACAGGTTCAGCTCCCTGGCTCCCCGATCTTCAGTATATTGAGCCCCCTGCTTTGACAGCAGAAGAGCAGGTCAAATGGATGCATGATCTCAACACACTACTATCCTTAAGATTAAATTTGGATGACTACGACAAGATACCTCACCAGTTTAGAGAATATGAAATCGGCTCTGGACGGGTTACCTTCAAAGTTCCTCAGGAGTTCGAGGTGGATTTAACGATCGCAGACGAAGATTTTGAGAAACAATTCTGGTTCATCGATTTCAGAGTAACATTCAACCCCGCGCCGTCAACACTTCCGGATTCATTACGAGCTTACCTGGAGGCGTGCGTGAACGAGGCTCTGAGCAAGGACGGCCTCACGGGTTGCTACGAGTTCCTACACGAATTTGTTCTCACGATGAAGATCAACGAACTAAAACGACAAGCGCTACAACTAAGTCGGAGCTCTTGGACCGGTACATTGACTGTGGAGCCACTCAATCGTGCCCTGGCAATTCAGTACTGGACTTCTCGAAGTTTGAATCAGAGCTTGAAGAGCTGGGTCCTGATCGCGGTCAACAAGGGTCGGAAGCATGGCACCTCGGAGCAAAAATCATCGAGCTTCCTTGTGGCAAAATGGTATCGGGAAAATAAGGAGGTGAAGGATGTCGAAATCCCTCTGAACGTAGAGGATCTCTCGGCCGAATCCCTCTTGAGAACCGTCATTGGACGGCACATCGAGCACATTCTCAAGAGCATCTACGACAGGTTACTCATGGCACCAAGATTCAAGAACCGCGAGGCCGCTCTCGCCCTACTAATATCCGATTCCGACCCTTCTGCTTCCTCTTTGAAGACACAGGTCGGTTATCGTGACAACGCCTCATTGTTGGTGGAGCCCACAACAGGTCACTTCGCCATCAAGCCGCATTCTAAATTCACCATACAATACGAGCATCATCTGAACAATGGCAGAAACCCAACGGACGACGGAGTGACCAGTCTGGAGAATGTCCGGTGCGGGATGGTGGAAGATGAGCTCAACCGCAGAGGTAGTTGCATGGGTTGGGTGACCAAAAAGGCACTCTTAAACAACGAAGAATTGAGGTCGATAACAAAACTTCGTGACTGGACTCGCGCAATCTGGTTGCAAAAGGAAGGATGGGGTCCGGATTGGTTCATCGTGGTCTTTCTTGGCTTGGGTGGGGATGAGTGGTGGCTCTTTGAAGCGTGAGTTTGAGCCCATACAACTGCTTGACTGTACTATACAGTACACGTGGTAGACTCGATTGCTAACAGAATCGCAGGCACAACAAAGAAACTGAGCGCGGCGTCCGCTTCCATGCGAAGCTTCCACTCAACAAGGGCCATCCTGACCTTTCCGACGCGTTCTGGAACAACCTAACCCTGTTCGCTACAGGCATGATGGCGCAATCCGTCGACATGCGCGAATTGCACAAACTAAAGATCAAATGCCGGCCTAATGAGAGCATGAATTGGTCACTTCCGCAGCAAGTTCGGTTGCCGTCCATCGAGGTTGCTCTCTCAGCAGTCTTCCCCGCTATGGTGGTTGACGTTGCCGAAAAGGAAGCAGTTGGCAGCTCGATTAGCACTGCTGGCGGTAATGCAGAGCTTGCATCCATCGCACGGCCAGCCATCGGTAACCGGCTGTCCCTTTCTCCAAGGCAGCCCTGGGCGACCAATATGGTCAGTGTGAAGTTCAAAG
The DNA here is from genome assembly GCA_020881915.1 of Paramyrothecium sp. XJ0827. NCBI lineage: Eukaryota > Fungi > Ascomycota > Sordariomycetes > Hypocreales > Stachybotryaceae > Paramyrothecium > Paramyrothecium sp. XJ0827. The sequence continues at coordinate 2,933,583 of JAJFPB010000004.1, forward strand.
GTGTCCAGTTACAATCTACGTTGCCAGAGGGCGAGAAGGAGAATGCGACTCAACGCCTGGTCTGCGTATCGGATGCCATCATCAAGGTCAGACGACCCACTAAATTTGCAGCCCTTCCGAGCATGGTGGACCGGGATGTTTCATACAACCCCAAAAGAGGCGAATTCTGCCTGCGGATGCGCCATCCCGTCGAGAAGTCCATGGTCGGAGCCTTGCAGTCTCGAATTAAGGCTGTGGATCGGTTTGTCAGCTTCCTTGAGTCTATGGATAAGGCCAAAGGCACAATCATCAGCGAATCTGTCACACTCCGGGAGGTCACATTTTCTTATAGCGAGACGCATGTTGAAGCGGTTCAGGATGAACCTAGCCAGGCGACTCAACGCTGGCGTGTGGTCTTGGATCTCTCAAAAGATGATATCAACATTCAACTCGAGGCGGGTAATCCTCACCTGAGAGTCGTTGACTTGATGAAACGACTCGTCAACACAGACGGCGGCATTGGGGCACTCATGGTTTGGTTGCCAGCCTCGACAGTGGCACTCAAGGCGATTGATGACATTGAGAGCGGTTGGCAAGACATTCAAGAAAAGAACCAAGGACAGGTCGAGTTTTCGATGAAGACGATCGACTGGATGACAATACGATATACAATTGGGAGTGTAGACACTACGAACAGGCAGAGCCGGAAGCAGCTATCCTTAGATGTGAGCATCAAAGTCCGGCGGGGCGAGCCTTGGTGGCACCTCACACGAACCATCAATACCGATGGCGAGTTACCTCCCGATGATGACTTTACGCAAGCCCTGAAACCTATTTTCGAGGGCAAGGGAGACGGCTGGCTCGGCCTGACCACAAGCGCAGCTGGCAAGCCCAACAATGGCGTCGTGGGCATGCTGCAGGCTGTCGACAACGCCATACGTGCGATGGTGGCTGGCGAGGGGGCTGTGGCCAAGCCAGACTCGCAGGCACAGCAAGTGATGCAAGGCAACGGCAGCGGGGCCGCGCCGCTCGTGATTTTGGAGTGAAGGAGGAGGCTTCACTGAGAGAAAAAGGGGGCCGTCTCCAACTCCTCTCCAAGCTCGACTATTTTTCCACTGACTGTACTTAAACATCATTTTTACTCAGGCGAGGGGTTCCGGGAAATAAACTGAAGAAACGTTGGGGGAGGGCGGACGGGGTGTGTAAAGGCTGGTTAGCTTTGTGGCTTTGATGATACCTCTTGAGTAAAACCACGACTCTTGAATAGCATAATGGAGCATTATTACCTTCCACGTCCTCTCTCTCGGCCAGGAATATTTCTGAAAACTTGTGAGCGATGCATGACTGCTTAATGACATGCCTGGGCTACAGCGACAATGCACTCCGGTAGAAGGAATGTCTCTCTATTTCTATTCTAGAATGAGGATAGGAATTCCTCGGATATTTTTGTAGACACTGCCACTCTTGGGGCGTACACTCTTCCCAGTTTCCTTCGTGAGCATCCTTCTTCGAGTCTATCGTTCTCGGAGTGGGTTGCCTGCATCATTCTCCTGGCAATCTATGTGCTTCAATCCTTTATCGAAACGACTAGTTGAGGTAGCCAGAGTCTTTATTTTCTCTGTCTCCGCAACGGCAGATCGCTCGGAATAGTCGTTGACAGGGAGTCCCCCGTGAAGTACTCGAGGCCTGTCGCCTGCCGGTCCGGACTGCTGCCGGCAAAGCTGTCCGCGGCGCGGAAGCCAGCGGCCAGCGCGGCCACCGTTCCGATGTGGGTGTACGACCCGCCAGCGACGGCGAGCCTGCCTTCGAAGCTGTGCAGCAGCTCCCCGTGGGCGCTGCGCATGCGGCTCTCGTGTCCCACGTGGTGCTGGGGGATGCAGTCCTTGGCGTACCCGGCGACGGCAAAGCACGGCTCCGAGGCGGAGATGCCAAGATGCCGCTCGAGCAGACGGCGAGCCTGCTCGATGGCCTCGTGCTCGTCCGGGACCTCCACCCCGCCGCTGTCCCGGTCGTAGTAGTGGCCGCCCATCAGGACGAACAGTTTGAGACCCGTGGGCTCGTTCGGCCTCAGAGGGATGGCATGTGAATCGTAGAAGACGCCCAGAGCGCGCGCCGGGTTGCGCGAGTGGTCCACGGAGCGGGGGATCAGGTACCCGACATCACTGGGCGCCGTCTCTATTTGGGGGAAGTACAGGTTCACGGTGGTGATGGACACGGCCTTGAGTTTTGCCAGGCTGGGGAGTCTGCCCTTGGTGAGGGGCGCGAGATGTTGGCCCGTGATGGTGGATATGACTTTGTTGTACATCTGAGGACGAGGGCCGGTCTTTGCTGTTGTGATCTGGAGAGAGATGTCAGCAAGGAGCCAGATGTAAAGACCCAGGGGTCTCCTGACGAAATTCTTACCCCGACGCATTTGTCTCTCCTGTCATAGCTGATCTCGCGCACCGGCTCGCCCAACCTGATCTCGACGTTCGGCTGGGCCGCCAGGGCGTGCCTCAACGCCCTGGTCAAGGTCTCCATGCCGTCCGCGCCAAAGTTGAGCATCGGCCCCTTCTCCTCCAAGGCCATCTGCTGGATCTGCGGGTCGTCCATCAAGCCGCGGAGAAGCGGCAGCGACAGGAGGGAAGTCGGGCGACGGTGCTGGGGGTCGTCGACGCTCCCATAGAAGGCGTGGAAGAAGCGGTCGAGGACGCTGCGGGCGCTGAGCTTGGAGATGTCGCCGCCGTAGATGCCGTGCAGGACGGCGGAGGCGAGGTTGTCGCCCACGGCGTCGCCGCCGGTCAGGTCGCGGATCCAGTCCTGCACCGACACGTCCTCGGCCGGCAGCCGCGGTCCGCCGTCCTTCGAGCGCCACTTCCGTTCGAGAAGCCTGAACATCAGGCGCATGAAGCCCGGCGCCGCCGACCAGAAGAGGGGCTCGCGCAGGAACCTCAGCGGGTTCGTGTCGGGCGGGAGGGAAACGAGGTGGTCGGGGTAGTAGATCTGGCTACGGCCTTTGGGGACGTTGTGTAAGTTGAGGCCTAGATCGAGGGCCTAGGCTTGCAGTATTAGCGTTCCGTCCACCGGGTGCTTCCCGTGAAGGTTTTTGGTGGTTCACGATACCAAGTCGTAGAGGACCAAATCGTCGAAGCGCCAGTACGAATTGGTGAGCGACGAGAGGGTCCTGGGTCCCCGTTCGAAGGCGATGGTCCCGCGTTTCCCGGCCAGGTCGACCTTGAACTCCTCCGTCTTGATCCATCCGCCCAGGCGGTTGCTCGACTCGTACAGCGTGATCTTGCTGGTGGCGGGCAGCTTCTTGGCGAGGTAGTACGCGGTGCTGAGGCCGGTCAGGCCGCCTCCCAGGACGGCGACGTGCTCCCCGACGGCGGCTCTGGCGCCCGTCCTGGGGCCGGGCCGGGTGGACGAGGAAGGGCGGCGCGTAACGGCAGCCCGGGGTCCCGTGTCCGCGGTGGCGGCGGCGGCAGCAGCAGCAGCACGCGAGTGGAAGGGCGCGCCACTGCAGCAGGCACGGAGAATTCTCCTGCGGCAGCACGTTGCAGGCGCCGGCGGGCGGTGCATGAGAGCCACGGCGGCGGTGTCTGCGCACCTGCGGCTCATGTCGGCGATCTACTTGGGCATGAAGGAAGGGAGGTTGGCCGGGAGTGGCGGAATGGGACCGATATGGTGGTACGAGATTATCAGTGAGCGCATGATGCTGGGCTCTAACCAGCGTTAGCGGCAGCACAACCAACAACAGCAAACAAGTTGGCTGGGATCAACTGCCCCAGCTCTTTCCAACAAGTTAGCAAAACCGCGATGCTGCTTTTAATAGACCTTGCTTTATCAATCACTCTACATGGAGCAAACAATTGCTGCTCAAGAGCGGCATCCATCTTTCTAGAAGCCGGCGCAGTTACGTCATCCATCGCCTAAGGTAAGGTACCCAAACACGCGTGCTCTTCTGTTCTGATAGCTTTATCCCTTCCACCGAGGGACGTGGCGTGGGCAGCCAACGAGTAGCTGCAGGGTTTCATGCACAACATCGTCACATTCATGCAGGAGTCAAAGTAAATCGTGGGCGGCCGTATCAAACTTTTGATAGCCTCCAACTCAATTGCCGGGTCTCGCCGTCCTAGTTAAGGTATATAGAAATCTTTATGACTTGAGAGGTCCCCGTACCAATCATTCCGAAAAGAAACGCCGTCCATGCTCCCTCCATTGTCCATCATAACAAGAAACCATCATGTGATCAGTATCATACATGGCATCCAAAGTCGGATCTACTCGTCCCTCTCCTGATGCTTCCAGCGTACATGCACCTGCAGATGCGTTCGATTACACGCTTCCGAGGCTGGTTCGAAGCGCGTGCGAGAATGCACCTCAACCAATGACCTCGGTGTCCTGTGCCATTGCCTCTTGCCTTGACGACTCGCCGTCCCCCTCGGGTTGGACAAGCTCCTCTGATCCGTCTTCCTTGACAAACTTCCTCTCGCTGACATGCTCCTTGGCTGTTTCAGAGGTCCAGACCTTATCCTTGAAGCCACCCTGCTGACCTTCCTCGTGCGCGAAGGCGCAGTGGGGGTTGAGGCACGGGTTGAACTTGCACTTTGTTGTGACGTGCGTGAACTTGCAGTTCGGCGTAGTGCAATCGGCTCCGTTGCGGCAGAGCGGCATAGATGGGTGCTTGAAAGGGCAGCGCGGGTTTTGGCAATTGGGGAAGAACTTGCAGTCCTGCTCGCTCTGGTGGGCGAACTTCTGCGCCGGGGAGGGGTGCCGTCCAACGCACTTGCGGTTCTTGCAAGCTGCGCCGAAGCTGCAGACATCGTTGATGTCGACCGTCGTTCCCGGAGGCGCCGCTGGGGATTGATGGGCAAACTTGCACTCTCTGTTGGTGCACTTCAGATTGTACTTGCACACAGATTCCTCGGGGTTGGCGGGTTCGCGCTTCTCGCCAGACATGTCGACGTCCTGGTTCTCGGCGGAGGCGGCATCCGACTTGGCGCCATCGGCGTTGAAGTTGGCCGACTGCTGCTGGCCCCTCCTGTTCTGGTTTCTGTGGTGCGGATCATGTATCCTCTCGGAGAGCGGCTTGCCGCCCCTCCGTTGGTGTCCGAAGTTTCCGCCATTCCCACTCATCAATGTTTGTTGCAGCTGGAACATCATCTGGTTCTGCTGCTCGAGCATCGCAACCAAATCCATCTGGCTGGGCTGTTGTCCTTGCATCATCCAATTGGGCATCTGAGGACCGCCGGCCGCCATATTAGCCAACCCAGCCTGGATACCCGCAGCGCGGTTGTTGTTCATCCGGCCACCACGCATGCCACCTCGAGGGCCAGAGGGAGGGTTGCGCCCATGCGTATTGATCCGCTCGCTGCCGGTCTGACCTCGAACGCGGTGCAGGACGCCATCGCCGGATCGATCCATTGCTTTTGACATTTGGCCAAGCATACGCTTGTCTCGGCCGCCTCTGGCGTTTCCATTTCGCATAGAGCGTGGTCCTGTGGGGCTGTGATAGTGAGGTCAGTACACATTGAAAAGAAGTTGGGGTAGGGGATGGCGCACGCATTCAACTCTGCCACATCGTTGGTGTTCATATCCGTATCCATATCCGTGTTTTCGGTAGCGCTGGTGCCATCTTCTTGGGCGGCCTGGCCGCCATTCAGCTCGGCATTCAGAACCTCAATCTGGTTGAACAGCCAGGCGCAGAATTCGCGGCCGCTGGGGTCATCGGGCGATAAGCTGAGAAGGTCGTTTGAGAGTTCCGTCGCGATTTGTTCTTGCGACTTGCCGTTGACGAGCATCAGGATAACATACTCGGCAAGGGTCGAGTCATCGCTTCCGCCGGAGCCCCAGCCCACTTCCACGAGCTTGGGCAGGATGGCGGCGGTGAGCGCGTCTGCCAGCGGCGTATACAGGCTGACTTCGACAGGCATGTCGGCGACGCTGCGGGATCGATGGAATGACGCGAGCGATGCTGTTCTACCAGCAGTTTGAGGCAATGATAGAAAACCTCCGAATGTGTGGCGAGCTGGCAACAAAGCTTGCGCGCGTAATGTATGAATGGGTGGGTTAAATCGCGTCGAGATCGCAGATATCTTCAGAGGCGATTTGGAAGGGCGACAATTCTCGCGTGAGGGGAGCGGGCGATACTGTATCAACGACGTGGTGTATTTGGCAGATGTTGACTACAAATGTCTGTCTGAAAGGATCACAAAGGAAGAAAGAATGGGTCTGGCATCACGTGACCTATCACTGCGGACGCGAATTCCAGCCCTTTGTCCCTGGCAGCTGAATAAAGCAGTATTGTATCACTTTCTACATGAGTCCGTTGATGCAGTCAACTGGTCAACGCTAGTGAGCGTTGGCTAGAAGGAGAAAGAATCTGCTTAGCGACTCAAAACGTCTGGTTGGGCGCTGCATCACATCATCAATTGCATGCTGCTGCACGACGAACGGTTTGGACAACGCTTGGCAGGTGGCGACATTACTAAACATGTGCAGAGGTACCTACTATATCCGAGCTCTGTCCTTTGGCCAATCAAGTTACTTTGTTTATGTAAGGTACTTTGTTGGTCTCGCGTCGGAGCATTTGCGTCGGAGCATTTGTTACCCTAGACAATCTTCTCCAACCTAGAAATCCAACCTTGCTGCTTGTTTTCTTTTGGCGGCGACCGCTCGACAGCTTTGGTTTGCTAGGTCATTTTAAAGTCGGCCCTTGTCACCTTGTCGTGGTCTTTGAATTGGCTCGGTCTGGTAGAGCTCGAGTGACTGACGTTGGCAATCTTGAAGTAGTCCCATATATCACAGAGCATGCGGCGACTTCCGCACGCTGCGGCTTCACGGGGCTCGACATTCTGTGCCAGCACATGGAGTTAATCTGTATCTAATTTCACCAACATTATGATACTGTAGTGCCTCCATGTCAACAACATCATGCTAGATGAACATGTGTTTGTATTATAAGATAAGCGCCCGGTAGTCAGCTATAGTCATGAATACTGCAACACCCAGCTCCTAGTAAGACAAGTGGACACTACCTTATCCGTAAAAAACCACAGGTACCCCGATCTTGTTACAGTATAACTGTAGTGTCAACAATATAAGGTAGCTTTTTATATCTCCATGACCTGCCAGGACTTCTACCGAGTATGATTAAGCATGGAGCCCTCGTCACATCACTTCAGCAATTTACTGGCCGAGATCCTGGACTAGTATGTGCGTGTGCTTCCCGCATCCACCTACTTGGAAGTAGAGGCGAGGTTTTGATGCCACGCGAAAAAGTGACAGTTAAGACCATATGTAGCTTGCAGTATTTTTTCTTTCTTTCAAATGACAGGCCGCATATGCGTACGGGTTGGCGTTTCTGATCAAGTGACCTGTTTCGCAGCATTCCGACGCCTTGCTTGCTGAAGCATTGGCCGCTACAGCATGACAGAGTCTGAATGGTTCGTCCCTTTGAGTTATGCAGGCGCTGCGCACCGGCCATGTCTTAAATCAGCTCCCACGAACGGGGTGGTCTACGGGCGACCGCACCTTGAAATTAGTCTGTGCTGCATCCGCTGATAGTGCGAAGACGGGAGCTCGCTATCGGGAGCTTTTCTCCACCACCCCATATCCTGCGGCCGACTCGGATCGCCAGGCCTGTATGGATTGGCCTGTATGGGACGTAACGCGAGGCAAGGTGAAGTAACCATTACCTTGGAGGTATCTCACCACCCACCCCTCACTCACGCACCGCACGAACGCTACCTTGTTCTCGTGAGGGCCGTCGTTCTTGTTCAGATGAATGCAACCCTCGATTCCTCAGCCTTGCACTGCTCAGTCCCTGCAAGTGCGGGGACGAAAACCTTCGCTTGCACAACCGTCGAATCAACGGCAGGCCCTGCGGAAACACATGACGAAGGGCTGAGGAGGGGAAACCACTGATGGACGATCCCCGCCGTGGTGTTGCTGGCGGTGCAACCCTGCGGTGTCACTTTGGCCAATTCGCGGTGCAACCTCCAGCCTCCTTGGAGGGGCGGGTGACTGGAGTAAAAAAGTGAGACCTTCAGATGGGCCCTGGATCGAACCGGCCAGCAAACGCGTGCACGCGGCACGGGCAGAAAGAAGGTTTCGGCCCCCTCCCGTCTCCAAACCCGGGTTGAACGGCCTGGGCATCCTTGCTGGTCATCCCTCGAGCACTCCTCCGTCTCAATTGATGAACCAAGTCCCGAGGACGATCGTTATATTAATCCCCTTTATGCTACCGCCTCTGCAACCCCGGGGCCCCCCTCTGGAAAGACCTCATTCGCCGTCCCGCACTCTTATCGCACCGGTCGACTCCTGCAAAACCCCATAGATACAGTGCAGTGCAATAAACCCGGAGCCCTTCCTGGATCAACACCAAGATCGACGTAACGTTGCGCGCCCGTGACCGGGTGTCATTTCTCCTCCTCTCCACACCCAGTGGTCTGAACTCCAATATTCTCCGCACCACACCCGGCCTGAGCATCATCGACGAGGCAGGGAAGCTTTGGTCGGTTGATTGGCTTCGTCGAAAAACGCCCTGGTTGCACCCGGCCTTGCAGGGCATGCTCAGGTTGGCGACCATACGCATGCGTGCATCGCCCGTGTCACATTCCACAACTTATAAATAATACATACTGCGACCCTGGCCTTTGTCTGTCCCGTCGCTTTGTCTCATCTTTATCGACACGTGCTATCCAGCAAGATTCCCCGGATATTGCATGCGCTCGCCGTATGTGAATCCTCGCAAGCCGCCAACCTCCCAACCGCATCCTAGTGATTTGGTCAGCTCGCTGCCAGGAAAACCATCAGGCCATGCTTCTCAAGCCCATCCTCACGGTCGCGGCTCTGCTGCTGAGCCCTGCCGACGCCCTATGGCCAGTGCCTAAGAAGCTCTCCACAGGCAAAGAAGTGCTGTGGATTGACCAGAATGTCAAGGTCACTTACAATGGAGAACCTGTACGCTGGACTCCTCCCAGCTCCTCCTTCCACCATGAGTATGATGCTAAAATAAGCACGATTAACCAGATTCCATTCGGATACGGCTACACGGCTACTCCCGGTGCCAAGTTCAACAGCAAAGACGTGGTCCAAGGCGGAGTCTCCCGAACCTTCCAGCACATCTTCGAACAAAACTTTGTCCCCTGGAGGTTAAACCCACGCGAGTCTGATTTCGAGCCTGGTACCAGAGGGAAGAAAAAGTTCGTCAAGTCGATCAAGATTGAACAGACCAAGAAAGACCACCCCAAAAACTTCAAGCCGCTAGACAACACCGTAGACGAGTCCTACACCCTGACCCTGTCTGCCAATGGCGAAGCCACGATCAAGTCTAGGTCATATATCGGCAGCCTCCGAGGCCTCGAAACCTTCTCTCAGCTCTTCTTCCAGCACAGCTCGGGCAATGCTTGGTACACCAAGCAAGCGCCCGTTTCAATCGAGGACTCCCCCGAGTTCCCGCACCGCGGCGTCCTCCTCGACACCTCGCGCAACTGGTTCGAGATCGAGGATATCAAGAGAACCATTGACGCCATGGCCTGGAACAAGCTGAATCGTCTGCACCTCCACATCACTGACTCACAGTCGTGGCCCATCGAGATTCCAGCCCTGCCGAGGCTGACCGAGAAGGGTGCTTACCGCCCGGGACTGACATACTCACCTTCTGATATTGCAGGTATTTACGAGTACGGCATCCAACGCGGTGTGCATGTCATCATGGAGATTGACATGCCTGGCCACATTGGCGTTGTCGACCTTGCCTACAAGGACTTGATCGTAGCGTACAATGCGCAGCCATACCACTGGTGGTGCGCCCAACCCCCATGCGGCGCCTTCCGGCTGAACAGCAGCAAAGTCTACGATTTCCTTGACGACTTGTTTGATGATCTCTTGCCGCGCATTGCGCCGTACACCTCCTACTTCCACACTGGTGGTGACGAGCTGAACGCCAACGATTCCATGCTGGACCCAGATGTCCGGTCCAACGACACGGCGGTCCTCCAGCCGCTGTTGCAAAAGTTCATCGACTTCGTCCATGGCAAGGTCAGCAAGGCAGGCTTGACGCCGCTTGTGTGGGAGGAGATGTACACGGATTGGAACATTTCGCTGAGCAAAGACACTGTCATCCAGTCGTGGCTTGGCGGTGGAGCTGTCAAAGAGATCGCAGAGGCAGGCCACAAGGTTATCGACAGCAACTACAACTTTTGGGTAAGTGAGATGCGGACCCGAGGTCCCCGGCATGCGTCGCGCGGGAGAGAAAATAAGGAATGCTGACAAGACATGCTTGCTTTTAGTACCTTGACTGCGGCCGTGGAGCGTGGCTCAACTTTGAGAACGGCGGAGCCTATAGACAATTCTGGCCTTTCAACGACTGGTGCGGGCCGACCAAGAGCTGGCGGCTTGTGTATTCGCACGACCCCAGGGCTGGCCTCTCCAGGGAGGCGGCGAAGAGGGTGCTAGGAGGGGAGGTGGCGGTATGGACCGAGTCGATTGACCCTCAATCGCTCGACACAATCATCTGGCCGCGAGCGAGCGCGGCAGGAGAAGTGTTGTGGTCAGGCAGGTATGACGCCTCTGGCCAGAACAGAAGCCAGTATGAGGCATCGCCACGTATTGAGGAGATGCGGGAGCGGATGGTGGCGCGAGGCGTGCGGGCGGCAGCGTTGACGCAGCTCTTCTGCGTGCAGAACTCACCCGAGGAATGCGCATTTGTGCCGACATGATGACATTCAGTTGACGTTATATGTCGATGCCACAGCGTAACTAGCCCATGAAGAATGCAACCAAGAAATGCAAATAGCAATTGATATTTGGTATATACATGCCGTGCGCAAACAGCACAATCGATGATGCTATGGTCAATGCTTGTGGAACTAGGCTGATGTTCAGATGACATGGACTAGAATAACTCAGTCAGAATTGCTGTGACGTACACATACGCATTCCCACGAGCCACCGGTTCGATCGATTTCATCAGACCACACGCGAGCGGCAGCGCGGGCTGTACCCGGAAGCTTAGCGGACACGGAGACACACATTGGGCCGATGGGCCGGTTCGGAGGCTGGCCCGGGCTCCGGGGATACTACCAAGGAGTGGGGAAGCAGCAGCGGCAGCAACAGCAGCAGTAGTGAAGGCCGCGTGAGTGAGCGAGCCACGCCCCCTCATGCAGATCCCGAAGTCGCTTTTCTGCGCGCGCAAGCTGTTCTGTAGCCTACATGGAGGCTGTTGTCTGGACCCGACGATCTTGGTGCCTATAGCGGCAACTCAGTCGCAGGTTTTGGGGCAAGGATAAATCGAGCGAGAGGTAATACGAGGCTCAAAGGGAGGAGGGCTTGTGGGAAGTGGGGAGGGAGCGGCGGTTCCCATCTAGTATGACAATCATATTTATCAATCACAATGCGGCACGCATGCTGAGGCGGTGGATGATGATGTTCGGGGATAGAGTAAACATCAAGAGGGTTTCGCGCACAGGACCAACAGTCGGTGTAACAGGACCCTTTGACAGCCAGCCAGTCCAGTCCGTTCGCCGATGCGAAGAGGTAGCTTTTACGGGCAAGCACTTCGCTAAGGGTTGGGTCGAGGAACAGGGATGCCTGTCACAGATGGGCCCGAGAAAAGGTGCGCGGCGGGGCACGGCCAGAGAGGTAAGTAAGTCTAGCAGGTAGGTAAGTACCTTCCACTGCGCGCCGTAAGTGAGGGTACTTGTCTACCCACTGTGAGAGCACATGTTTCAAACCCATTCTCCAACGATCGATGTTTAACAACGAGGTACCGCACCTTTCTGGATCGACCGGGACCGGGATTCGACAGGAAGTGCTTCTCTGGTCATTACGGATACTCGCCAGAGAAGGTACAGAAAACGGGGCCGGAAGGAAATGCAGACTATGCCCATTGCAGGATCCAGGTCGTGGTGGGACCGCCGCGTCTAATGTGTGGGGAGAGGAGAAGGCGCTTTGGCCGCAAGCGAGGGAGGCAAGCCGGATGGCCGGCTGTGGGGAAGAGAAGAAGTTCTGAGGAGCAGGCAGACGAGGCGGGGACGAGAAAACCCATGGATGGGCCGGACGGAGGGAGGGAAGACGTGTCGAGCGATTGAAATTTGCGTTGGTCAAGGTAAAGAGGGGAGAGTCTTGCTGAACCGAGGCTCAAGACGAAAGCGCATGTCATGTCTGGGTGTAAGTGCCACCACGAGACTGCACCCAATCCAGAAAAGCCATCAGACGGCCTTGAACTAGCAAGACATATCATGACATGAAATTACATGGAGCTTCAAACAAGACACAGAACAAAATACATATTGCTCGAGAGCCGGGAAAACTCCTTTATCTCAAGATGTCGTCTAGGAACCACTCAACATTATGCATGGCGTACAAAAAAGCACAGAAAGGAGAAGCCAAACCCAAAAAAAAAAAAAAAAAAAAGAAGAAAAAGAAAAACACCAAACGGTCGTTCGATGGTTGCAGGGATGCGCACGTCCAGTCTTTAGTGATGCAGGTGGTGGATACGTTACCCGCGGGCTTGGATGGTTTGGGCATAGACAATGGAACAAAACGTCCTACGAGATTGCTTCGTAGGTGAGGTTGGCACGAGGGGGGGGCAACTAGAACCATCTACATGCTATTTGTCTTTCACTCGGAGGCTCGTTCCCTTTCTTCTTCTCTTCTGTCTGGTTCTGCTGATGGGCTAAGTAACAAGAGTCGTTGTCATGGCCAGGGGCTCGGATGGAGTGTAAATGAAATCATGCCTGCCCACGTCCCTCCGCCGCATGCACCCTCCATCGCTGTCGGCCTGTATCTGGCTGCACCTTTACCTTATGTATCCGTACTCTATACATGACAGGGCTCATGCAGGTGATTCCTGCAACGGCGTAGTCTGCAAAGCGGCACTGCAGCTTGTCCGAGGGGTCCGTAGACGACATTGCATCTACACAGTACAGTTGTAGATCAGATGCAGCCAGCCTCAGCAAGGATCGTGACTATGACCATGCTCGTGAACATGACCACCGCCTTAGTCTGTCAGTTTTGGCCGTCGACAGCATTTCAACCCACTCGTTTCAATTGTTTCTTCCATTCGCCGTGTTGTCGCCGGCCCCCCCGGCGCGAAACCCTAGAGCCCCTGCTCAAATTCCCCTCCTTCCACCTCCCACCCCCTTCAGGGTCCCCGTCGTCATCGCCGGTGTCATCACCATCCATCTCTGCATGATTGGGTTATCGCGTTTCTAGTCCGCACCTTCAACCCCCCCATGTCAACTTTTGAAGCTTTTGCGCCATCGTCTACCTCGGCAACGAGGTGCCAGGGCGGGATGCCGAATCTGAAGGGCACACTCTGTCCAGCAGTCCCGACGGCAAGAGATGCACAAAAGCAATCAGCCCAAGGACTCATGCTCCTTGAACCACATAATTGAACTTGGCCATTGTTCCCTGGGACAACCGAGCCGGAGCTTAAGCTTGGCGCAACACCTGCCTCGATTTGGCAGAAGCGACGAAACGCTTGCGCTTTGTCCTGTCCACTTGGTCCTTCGGCTTCCCTTCTAGACGCTAGCTTGCCGAGTCTCGACGTTCCATGATCCATAACCTACCTTCTGATACCCAGTGCTGACCCTTGGAAGAGAGGGGCGCTAGTTGTCCCGAGCCTCCGCCCACCACCCACCCACCATCTGCAGCGTGCGAGCCATGCCTTGGCAGCTCCGCCCTTGTAGTCAGTCCGAGAGCGTAGCGAAGCAAGTACTGCACTGGGCTGTACTTCGCTACGCTCTCGGACATGGGATCAAGATCCCAAACCACCTCTTTTCCATCTCCCGTCAAATCGTCCGCCCCGCTCCCGCACACGGACGCTTTCTTTTTCCATTGCTGGGGGCTTCGCCAGGGTCCCATTGGCTCACTCCTAGCGAACTCCAGACTCCATGGCACCTTGACGTGCAGCCGACCTGACCTACCATCAGGTGTGTAGATATATGAATATAGTAGGTATGTGTATATATACGATGACCTAGGCCGGATCCCTCGACCCACCATCTCGAACCCGTCCTCAGGTGTTCCGAGTTTCTGTAGGTCCCTGTTCCCACGTTTTTGTCTCAACCTCATTCTTCTTTTCCATGGCCTTTTTCTGACGCAAGTTTGTGGTACAGATTATCCGATTTGTGTGGGAGCGCAAGCACGCTTCTATCGCCCGCCACTCCCCTTTCCACATCATCATCTCGCTTACAGCCGCCATCAACACCACGGCCTGCATTTCAGCAGCTCCTCTCGCCTCGCCTCGCGCGCACCTTGATTCACTCAGAGGCGTTGGCCTTGCATCCGTTTCTCCTCTAAGAAACCAGCCGGAGCCTCGTTCAGGCTTCTCCAGCTGCCTTCACCATGGGTCTAGTCGAGACCATCCTGGAGCACCTTTCCTTCAAGGCTGCTGCCATCATTCTAGGAACTTCCTTCACCCTCTGGGTCCTCCTCAGCCGACTCAATGAATATCTACGCATCAAGAAATTGGGCAACTATGGCCAGTCGATCCCAAGCTACATGCCTCTTGGTATTACACCCAGCCCACCCTTTCATCCTTCACCTCTCGACTGTCTCTTTCGTGTCCTGTCTCAGCGGCAGGCGCCTGCACAACCTACAATCAGAAGCCCAGTTGGAGAAACCTGTTGCCAACCTTAGTACTGACCAGACTTGCGCTAGGCCTCGACATCATCGCTGCCAATGTTCGATCCACCCTCGCTCACAAGAACATGGAGCACTGGCGGGACAAATGGTTCGGCCCCATCGGCCACTATACCATCGAGACCCGAATCCTGAACCAGCGCATTGTCTTCACAGCCGAACCCGACAACATCAAGGCCATCCTCGCCACCCAGTTCGCCGACTACGGCAAAGGCGAACCGTTCCACGCCGAGTGGAAGGACTTCCTCGGCGACAGCATCTTCACCACTGACGGCCACCAGTGGCACACCAGCCGCCAGCTCATCCGGCCCCAGTTCACCCGCGACCGCGTCAGCGACCTGCACTGCTTCGAGACGCACATGCAGACCCTCTTCCGCGCCATTGCCAACGGCGGGCCCCTCCAGGGCGAGAACCAGAAGGTGGACGAGGCCAGCGTCAACGGCAAAATTCTAGATATCAGCGACCTCTTCTTCCGCTACACGCTCGATGTTACCACCGACTTCCTTCTTGGAACCGATGTCAAGTCATTGTCGTGAGTCTCCCCCCCCCCCACCCGCGCAACCGAGGCGCAATGTGCCGTGATCAACACCTGATTCGTCCTGCATCATGCCTTCTCAACCCTCACCACCCAAACTTGCTAACTGTCCCCTTTCTGCAGGAACCCCAGGCAAGAGTTTGCCGAGGCCTTCAACGAAGTCCAGCGTATGCAGAACCTCATTGTCCGGACCTCCAAGCTCCGCCATTTTGTGCCCAAGAAGAGCTTCTGGTCCAGCCTCAAGGTTGTCAATGAATTTATCAACCAGTACATCCAACGCGCCCTTCTCCTCAGCCCGGAAGAGCTCGCCAACAACACTAAGTCCGACAAGGGTTACACATTCCTTCACGAGCTCGCCAGCTTCACTCGGGACCCCAAGGTCCTCCGTGACCAGCTGATTGCCATCCTCCTCGCCGGCCGCGACACCACGGCATCTACCCTTTCGTGGGCCATTTACGAGCTTGGCCGCTACCCAGAATCTGTTGCCAAGCTGCGCAAGGAGATCCTCGACACCATTGGCCTGGACCGCACCCCGACTTATGAGGATGTCAAGAACATGCCCTACCTCAAGGCCATCCTGAACGAGGTCCTGCGCCTCTACCCTGTCGTCCCCTTCAATGTCCGCCTCGCCCTCAAGGACACCACCCTGCCCCGAGGCGGTGGCAAGGACGGCTCGGAGCCTCTGCCCGTCCTCAAGGACACTCCTGTCGGCTACTCTACCCTCGTCATGCAGCGCCGCGCCGACTTGTACCCCCCCGTGTCCGAGACCTTCCCCGACCCACAAGTCTTCAGCCCCGAGCGCTGGGCCAACTGGCACCCCAAGGCCTTCGACTACGTCCCTTTCAACGCCGGACCGCGCATCTGCATCGGCCAGCAGTTCGCCCTCACGGAGATGAGCTATGTTCTCTGCCGCTTGTTCCAGCGATTCGACCGCGTCAAGAGCTACATGCACGATATCGACGGTGGCGATCCCACCCTCAAGGCCGATATCGTGCTGTCGCCGGGACAGGGTGTCATGGTGGCTTTCTGGGAGGCCAAGGCGGAGTAATCTGGAGAAGAAAAAGGGGAAAAAGAGTCTTTTCCCCATTTCTGTACATGCAATGAACGGACATGACCTGACGAATTTAGCAATTGTATAATCTCCTCTTTTGTAGCTTTTTTAGAAAATCTACGCTATGATACCGTGACGCGGGCTCTTATCTGGTGTTCTTGTGCACAATGCCTGCCCTTATTTCCTGCCAAAGCTGCCTTTCACCGCTTGGCCAAATCTCCGGATCGCCTCACTCATGCCCTCGGGGCTTGCCGCGGCGAACGTGGCGCGGAAGAAGAGCCCCGGCAAGGGCTTGTCTTTCTCCGTCTGGAACCACGAGCCCCGGGCCACCAGGACGCCATTGCTGATGCACGAGTTGAAGATGTCCTCCTCGATCTCCTTTACACTGCGCGTGGCGGCCTGTGGGTGCTCGGCGCAGTCGATGTGAAACCACAGCTGTTGCGTGTAAGCAGGGCGACAAGCAGACAACGAAAAAGGGGGGTCCGTTGAACTTACAAACATGCCTGCCACTGGAGGGTCCCAGCTCACGAGGTCCTTGGGGAGGTGCTCCTCGCAAGCGGCCAGCAGCGCGTCCCGCTTTTTGGTGTACTCGAGGCGCACGTACATCAGCCAGCGGAGGTAGCCCTCGTGGCCCCACGTCTCGTCGAGCAGCTTGTACAGGAGGAGCTGCGAGAAGCCGCTGGGGCCCTGGCTGGCCATCTCGGCGTGGCGCTGGTAGCGCTCCACGACCTGCGCGGAGGCCGTGATCCAGCCGAGCCGGGACCCGGGTACGAGGACCTTGGAGAAGGAGTCCATGCGCATCACGCGGCCGTCGACGTCGATGCTGAGCAGCGACGGGATGAGCGAGGACACGAAGTGCTCCACGTTGTCGGGCGCGGGCGCATCCGGCTGGTTGGGCCCCGTGTACGGCTGCATCTGGAGGAAGTAGTAGGGATCATCCTCGATGATGTAGAGGTCGTGCTTTTGCGCGACCTGGTAGATGGCCTGCCTCCGCTCGCGCCCTTGCGTGGCCCCGGTGGGGTTGTGCCCGCAGGGGATCGTGTAGAGGACGTGAGGCTTCCGCGCGCCGCGGGCGGCCTCGTCCCAGCTGCTGAGCAGCTCGTCCATGGCGTCCGGGAGGAGGCCCTGCTCGTCGATCCGGGAGCCGAACACCTTGATGCCGAGTGGCGCGATCGTCTCAAGGGCGGTGGAGAAGCTGAACTCCTCGGTCAGGACGGAGTCGTCGCGGCCCTTGTCACAGAGCATCCGGACGGCCTGCTCGAGAGCGCCCGTGCTGCCAATCGTCTGGCAGCACTGCCAGTCGGCGTAGGGCGGTTGAAAGACAATCTCGGTGTGCTCGGTGATGAAGCGGATCATCTGGGCGGACCCGTTGGACTGGCCGTAGTTGAGCCCTATCGACAAATCGTAGACGCCGCCGCGGTCCCGCACGTCGTACTTGCCAATGGTGACCGTCTGCGCTGATTGGGATGTCTCATCCTCCGAGAACCGCGGCACGACTGGGACGGTCATGCTGAGCTCGGAAAAGGGAAACACCTGGCTGGACGGAAGGCCGCCGCCCAGGGATATGAGCCCTGGTTTCTTGAGATGTCTTGCGGCCTGTTTCAGACTGCACGGTTCTCGCTTGAGGCTTTCGGCGCTAAGATGACCTTTGAAGGCTGTCAGTCCTGGCTCATCAGCTCATAGGCCTTACGGATCTTGCGCACCGTTCCAACGTTTGGCTTGGGGCTTGTTGGTCGTCTTGGCAGATGTCAGTTAACACCACCCATCGGCTCCGCCATGCGGCGGGGGCGAACTCACAGCTTCCTTGAACATGTCGCTATCGGATGCTGCCGCCGTACCTGCCACCAGCTTGCCCGCCTGCGCCCTTCTCGCCATGATCTTGTCAATGGCGGACGGCCTCTGTTCCTTCTCATGCCGTGCAGGCAGGGCCGCAGCCGCCGCCGCATCGTGAAGCTGTCTACGGCAACGCGAGCCGCGACATGTTTGGAGGCGGCTAGAAGCGAGTTCGGCGACCGGACGGAGCCGGGTAGCCGGGCGGATTGAGAGCATCATGAGTCTGAGGTGAGGGGGACCTAGGCACGAGTCTGTAAAGATCCACGTCCAGCGCAGATGTTCAAGACAGCTCCTCGTGTGACTTGGGGGGAGGGAGTATCCTTTCACGCGTGAGCCATGAGCTAGCGACGATAGCACTTTAGCTCGTGGTGTTCGAGTCGTTATCACATATGCATCGGGTGTAAGCGAGCCTGTCGTCCTGCAATACGATAAGGATCCCAAGGGTCGCGGGGTCCGGCACCGGCCGTGGCGTCCCGCTTCGCCGAGCCTAGCCGCCGGTATCCACCAGACCCTTTGCGCACATGGTGCAGCTGACCTGGCCCGGGTGCGGGGGAGAGCCTCTCGAGGACGTTGCTTGCCATGCCGGAGCTGGCATCAATCCAATCTGGAGTAGTTAGGCAAAAGGGATGGATCGTAGTGGCCGTTGACACAGGTGGACTAAAGGTTTTGTTCCACCGCGGTGCGGGTGGTGACGACTGCGTAGCTCCGGCCGGAGTGCCACAACGATCTGTTGGAACAGTGGTTGTTTGCGATTTCTGTCATTGTGATGCAAAAGTGATGCGACAACTTTCCATCCAGGGCACCAAAAGGACAGGAAACATGGCTGTCAACATTCCACAGTCCTTTCCAGGAGCGCCGGGACCTCGTATAGGTGCGTGGACTCTGTTGGGGGCTTGGATACCTGACCATGTCAAGTGAGAACAGTCTTTTCCGACCATTAAAGGAATGGGCGCTCGGCCTTGTATTGACTGATTGTGTTTTGTGTTCTCAAATTACATGGTGAGAGCACATGTCGCACTCCGACCGTCCTACACGTTCAAGATGCTGTAAGAATGCAATCACATGGGCGTTACGGGTGCGACCAGAGCGTTGTCACCCGCTCCAAGACATGATCTGACGCTCGGTAGACTGCACAAGCGGCCCGTTGAGGGTGAATTGCCGCACTAGGGGGATTAGATCTTCAATTCACTTGAGATGTTTTACTATGATGTAATTTTGTTGGTTCGAGGTGTTCAGCTTGGACCGCGCCGGAAGTGGACAATGAAGACGGAAGGTTGGAAGCGAGGCCAGCTTGTCTCCAGCGGTATTGGTCCTGTAAAAAGGCTTCGGGTGGCATCGTTCTACTTGAGACAATGCAACCACAAAAGACGGCCCATCGGCAGGTGACGGTATTTCAGCAGTACGTTTTGGGCATCCAAGTAGGAACTGAGTAACGGTACTTCGGTGCGGGCGGTTTGCCTCCCAAGCTACTTTCCTCCAGGTGGTGATGGCATGGTACAGGGCCCGGAGGCTGAGCTTCACTTCTCCGGATTTGCCTACCTTGCTTACCTTAGTTTACCTCAAAAGTACAGAGTACACTACCTTACCTAAGGCAATATAGGACACCTGAGGACGGTCATGTAGGTGTGTGAGTAATGGACCAACGCATGCACCCAAGGCCTCTGATGTTAGCTTAACCCCCAAAGCAACCAGTACGATCTGCATTGCCTAAAGGTGAGGCACGCTGCCTCACTCGAGCAACCCGAGGTGAAGACGGCAGAAACGCCACGTTGTAGAGCATGGCGTGGAGGATGACAACGCTCGGATGCACGTTCCGCGTCACGAAAACCTCGCGGACCCGTTGCCTCAGCAAGGTACGGTGAAGCGAGGCATCAATGTCGGGCTCGTGCACAGCAACCCGGTGGGAACGTCTTATTTGTTTGCTGGCTTGGCTCGCTTGGCCTTCTCGGAAATGAAACGAGCAGCGCTATTCGATCGACAGGCACAAGCATGGGGGCCAGGTCGAAGGGCGCTCGCCGGGTTCCCTGTGTCGAGTCAGAGCCAGCAGCTCCCGGAAACGGTTGGCGCCAGATACCAGAGGGGACGGGCATGTGGGAGACAAGACCTAGAGCACAGAAAGAGACAGAGAGAGGCAACATCATATTGCCTACCTACTGTAAGCAAGCGCATGCATTAGCAGCTTTCCCCATGCTGCGTCTCTCCCATTTTACCCACCAAATGCCGGAAAGGCATTAATTGGAAAACGCCAGGGCCCAATGGCAGATGCGCCCGTCTCAATCCGTCACCACGGGAGACGGACTGTGCGATATGCAAGACCTTAAGGTGCATGGGAGTTTTAGCGTTTGCATGCCCAGGTCACCACCAGCAACAAGACGTTGGCTTGAATTTGCTTGGTAGTACTAGCTACTTGCAATGCCCTACCTTCCTTGCCTGACCTTATCTTTAACCTAACCGGTGCCCTCGGCAGCTTGCCCGGTGGGAAATCATTAACGAGCAGCCAGGGATATAAGAAGGGATTGTCCTCTTCAAAACCGCCACTCACTTTCGGTTTATTTGTGGCACAAAGGAACGAAAAGAGAGAAGGAGACGAAGAAGGAGACAACGGAAGAGTGAGCAACCAAAAGACAGAGAATTCATGAAAAATAAAAAATAACGAGGAAAACAAAAGCACCAAAGTATATCTACCTTGCCTCAACTCGCCGGTTCATATTCGCGCAATCTCCACCTTTAGACCCTAGGAGAGTGCAAGTAGTCGCTGTTGCAACCTCGACCGTTGTAAGTCACCACGACCGGCTCCCAAAACTCGACTCATATGGGTGGGCTGATGCACAGCAAAGTGCCCACTCGCTCGTACAATCAGGGCTGTCCCATGGCAGAAAAAAAAAAGGCACCACAGGCCAATGGCAGGGCCCTGATTCGAGATTGGCCCCGATCATCCCTCCTCCACCGGGCGCTCGCCCCCAAAAAGGGTTCTGAAGCGCGGTGTCTTCTAGCGCGCTTCTTCGCTGGAACTGGTCCTCCGGTCGCCTGTCTCTGTGCACTGACGAGGTGCCTGATCCGCCGGTCCCATTCAGTTCAGTACAAAGCCGGTAGGTGGTGACGGATGGATGGATCCCCCTCCCTCCGGCCCCTCCCCTCCCCTCTGCCCTGCCTCCGTGTGCCCGCAGGAGGGAGGGAGGCAGGTAGGCAGGTAGGCAGGCAGGTAGGCAAGGTACCTCTCAGGGCAACGGACCTGTAGCGTGTACTTGTACTAGAGCGTTCGCCTTAACCTGCTAACCTCGGGGCGGAACCCATACCAAAGAGAGGGGAACCTAAGGTAACTAGTTAACTAGGAGCATGGAGAAAAGAAGAAAAAAAATTTATTATTCACACACGGAAAAAAATACATGCCTGCCTGCCTTTACTTGACCTCTCGTCCATCCTACTTTTGCCCTGCGTGCCCTACACCCTTCACCACCAGGCTCTTCACAGGTTATTCTCTCGGGTTTGCCTCCGTGGTTTGTGTCGTATCCCTTTGTCCTCTCACCGTCACTGTCGTTCCTGGCCGACCTTTGACAGCCGTGGAGTGAGCAGCTGGTCAAACCCCTGCAATCCCGTCCCGTCGCTGCGTTTTCCCATCCTCTCCGTCGACACGCAGCATCTCTCGCCTGTCCTCGTTTCCAGTGCTCCCTTGATTCACTTTCTATACCTGCGTCCCCACGGCACACGGCGGCTTTTCTGAGACCTGCCACTACTTAAAAACCCTGGTCAGCCCTCAGCTTGACTCTGCCGACCCTGCGAGCAATCAAGTTCTGTTTCCGAGGCTCCGAACCGGAACCTTTTCTGCACGGCAATTCGATCGTTGACTGATTGCACATTGACGGAACCCTGACCCGACGGCTTTCTGCACACGACGTCTGCCGCACCGAGAGCTTCTCCCCGATACCCCGAGGGAGCCGACTCGTCTCCAGAAGCAACGTGCCCCGGCTTGGAGAGTTTGGGGATTTGAGACTGGGCTGTCCTGACAGTCAGAAACTTTGTCAGGTCGTGGCAGGGCTGGCTTTCTAGTCAATCTTGACATGACAACTCCGCCTACGACCTCCTCGTCTTCCTCCACTACGACCGAGATGGCGACGCCTTCAGCTTTTTCTTATGCCCAAGCGGCCAAGGGACAAGGCACATCCCCCTCAACCGCCTCCACCACCCCAGCGAACCAGGCTCAAGACAGCCCTTCAGCACCCGCTACAACCAAGCCTACCCAGGCCGACGAGCCTTCTACGGAGGCACCTGATGCCGTTCGCCCCGTCGACTCTGAGAAGCAAGATGTCGACCACGTTCCCGAGCCCGAAGGCGATGCTCGATCCGAGTCCATCCCTGACAGGCGCTCCGAGTCCAGGAGGGATGACGATTCCGAGCGCCTAAATCGGCCCTGGAGGCGTAACGATAAGGGTACACGATCGTCGAGTGCCACCACACATTCGCTGGACGAGCCTGATTCCCGAAGACCTCGAAGAGGCAAGAAGTCTCGACAAGCAGAGAAACCAGCTGGCGAGCAGGCGGGAGACAAGGAGCCAGAGGCTGAGCCCGAGGCTCCCAAGATTGAACTTTCAGAGGCCCCTATTCCCTCGGTCAACATTTGGCACCAGCGGAAAGAGGCCCAGTTGGCCAAGGTGCAGTCACCATCAGCTAGCTCTTCCTCCCCGGCTGCCAACGGGGTCGCAGATTCTGACGAGTCCGGTCGAGCAGCTAGGTCTGCCGATGATGTTCCCCCCTCTCGGGATAGCGCTGCTGTAAATGGCAGCAAGCCTGCACGAAAGTCCGTCGATGCTGCCCGTCCGGAGCGCAATGGCAGCCGTGGCTCGAGGCTAGCGGACAAGGATGCTAAGACTGGGGCCCTTTCTTCAGTCGACGATACCGCTTCCTGGCCAACCCCTGAAACGGCCATCAAGGAGGAGAAGAAGAAGCCCGCAGATAAGGTCGAGCGTCCAGAGAAGGATGTGCAGGATGACGGCGCAAATGGAAAGCCACGACAGAAGGAGAAGTGGGTGACATACGACTACGTCCCCACCGTCAGCTTTGAAACTCAACTCCCTCAACTCCGTGGATCCAAGCCGCGCGGCGGCGCTCGGGGTCCCAGTGGCGCCAGAGCCCCGGCAGGAAACCAGACGACCGAGAAGCCAGCGTCTGCACCGGCTAGCAAGCCCAGTGAATCGAAAGACAAGCCTCGGGAGGTGTCCAACGGAGCCAACGGAGCCAACGGGGCCACGCCTTCTTCCCAACAGGGAAAGCGCGCTTCCCTGGACGTCTCCAGTACCCGGGATCACAGGAAGCCGGCCAACAATGCTAGCGCTGAGAAGGCCAAGGAGTCGGCGCCTGCCCATGCAACCGTAAGTTGTCAAACTCCTCACCTATCTCATGTTGCACAGTCTGCAGTCCTGCATCGTGTGTGGTATAGGCTCTGAACATGAACAAGTGCTAACCAAAACTCTTCAGGAGCAGGGCCAGAATGCTCGCGATCGTCACGAGGGTCGCAACGAGAGGGGTCGAGGCGGCTACCGCGGACGCGGAGGACATCACTCTGTCAACTCCCATTCGCAGCACCAGCCCATGAACGCCGGTGCTGGCTTCACACCCGCCGGCGGCAACGCGCCCCGAGCGCAGGGTCCATACAGCCCTCCTGGCCGTCAAGGCAACCATGGGCAAGGATTCATGCCGCAGGCACAGAGAGGCGGGCGAGGCGGACGCAATGGTAACGCAAACTACCATCGCATGTCCCTGCCCAACGGCGCGGCCCGTGTCCCTCCTGTCCAGACTCAGTTCAGCCCTTACGAGTACCCCATGCCCCCAATGTCGGCTATGCCTTATCAGGCGCCCCCGCAGTGGGACACTATGGTTCCCCCTCTCCTCAAGACTCAAATTGAGTACTACTTCTCCATTGAGAACCTTTGCAAGGACGTTTATCTCCGCAAGCGCATGGACTCTCAAGGCTTTGTCCCGTTGCACTTTGTGGCCGGCTTCAAGCGCGTACGAATTCTCTCTGGGGACATTACTTTGATTCGCGCTATTTGCGAAGATTCCAACGAGATTGAATATGTCGTCGGAGACGACGACTGCGAACGCCTTCGACGCAGGAAGGGATGGGAGCAATTCGTCATGCCGATGGAAGAGCGTGATGAGTTGGCCCGTAATCACGGCCCTGCCCATTTCTCTCCAAAGACCAGGAGCTACATGTATGGCCACCAGTACAATGGCATGCCTGGCATGCCATACGGTATTCCTTCGCCCCCTGCCTACTATCCTCATGGCGAGCAACCTATGCAGCAGTTTGCGGACGAGCAGTTCGGCGCCCATGCCACGCACGGTATGGTCAATGGTCATGGTAACGTAAGCCAGCTCTCTGCGGATGTACCGGACTTCTCGCCCTCGGGACCTGGTGCCTTCGGTCAACAGGCGAATTCTGATGGCACCTCGAAGTCCACCTTGCACCCAGAGGCTGCTCCCGTTGTTCCCAACTCCTACAGCGGCCAGGAAGCTGTCAACGGGCTGTCAAATGGCATCCATCCTGCCCAGAACCAGGAGCAAGCGACTACCCAGTCGTAGATCATCATGGCCTGAAACGGCTTGATGAAGACTAGGCGTCCTCAAGATGTTGGCCGTGTTTTCAACTTCTCAAAGGACGCTTCCTTTTCGGATGGAAAGGGGGGAACGCTCTCCATCACTCCGTTTCCGAGAGCTCGCGGCGCCAAGAACTATGCACTTGGCACTGCTCGAGTCTGGCCGTTTTGCCATTTTTCCGGTTGATCGAAAAGGCTTATATGTTACGGACATCTGTCTCTGTTTTGTGGACCATGTGATGCATTGTACAGGTGAACTGCACAATTTGAGCTGCATTGGACACTGCCATCACAGTAATGACGCGCGGAACTCGATTCAAACAATTTTGCCTTGTTTTTTATCGTCCTTGCTCTAGCCACCACTTGCCGCCGACATTTTATTGGTCTAGAGCCTGGCACTGGCGTTCAGTGGTTGATATATGGTTGTTCTGGCTTTCGGATTTTCCTGAGCAGGCTGCTTCAAGCCTTGATACCTTGAGCATACGGTGCTTTATCGATGGGTCTACTGTCTTTCGACTGTGGTGGATACGAGGACTTGCCATGACGGCTAGGTCAAATTGATGAAGGTTGGAAGTGGATGAGACGCCTGAACGAAACGAGGCGAATCTGGTTGGACCTAGAAAACTCCCAGCTCCTGTCGTCGCACCCCGTCATATATTGAGTTTGGAAACTTCAGCACCTCTCAACTTTGGGGCGTTTGAAGAATGTTACCGAACCACATCGTAGGTTGGTATGACGATGGGCGTTGCGGCATAAAATTGGTATCCATGGCTTGGCTTTTTAATTGCCTGCGTAACGTTTGATTCATTCCTGATCATGGATCGACAAAGACACGATACAAAAAGAAACTCTACGAACATCTGAAAAAAATAAATGGAAAAAAATAATGGAAAAGGATCAAAAGCATATGGGTGTCTTAAAAGCATGGCACATTGGATTTTGGGATGCATTCTGAAGGGGTTTCTAAGGGGGCAGATCACTCTTGACGTCTCGATGCTAGACAGCCTTTTTTGCCTTGCTGAGGCGTTTTATATTGTACAATAGGCTTTCAACCTCAGTAATAGATTTTGATTGTGGAAAATCAACGGATTATGTGCGCAGTTTTGTGCCTTGAAAGATGGCGAATTGGACATGAGGGAGAGGTTTGTTTGCGAGACCAATGAAACGGGCTGTTCCTCCTTGCAGGACCGGCGCAATGGCTACATGGCCATGCCCAACCCGATAGCTGCCGCCAGGGCAACTCCTGCTGCCTGGTTCAAGAAAGCAGTCATCGTGGCACCTGGGTTTGGGGAGCTGGTGGTTTCCGAGTCGTCGTCGTCGTCGTCGTCGTCTGACGGAGGGCCTGTTGCCGATGTTGTCGGCGTCGTGATAGTTCCGTTCATGGGGATGCTAGAGGGAACGGTTAATTGGATGGATTCACATGGCGCCACGTCTAAGGCCTGGTGGGAAAGGGACCGGCTCACCTGGAGGTCGCTGGCGGCGCCGGGGTGGGGACTCCGGAAGATAGGGTAGTCGGGGTCCCCGGCACAGGGCTGCTCACGGAGATTGTGGGGAACGTCGGCGTGATAATGGTGATTTGAATGATGGATGAGGCATCCGTGATGGGAGGCTCGACAGGGAGCGTGTATATATCGCTACCGGCCTCGATCCTAAAGAAAGTGAGGTTGCGTATGAGTACAATGTAGTGTGGTCAACCCCGAAAAGGGGAGGGCCAGAACACCTACGGAGGGAAAGACAGCGAAGTCGTAGCGGCGGCGAAGTGTGCGAGACACGCCAGCAACGCGGCCGGTGCTCCAAGGTTTGATGCAATCATGGCTCCAGATGCAGACTGCGTCTTGGGGAAATCTGCGTGGTCGACCGAGCCTGGATGGCTGTCGAAGCGACTGAGTGCTGGTTATATACCTCCCCTTTCGGGTAGGTGTTGGACCAGTCTACGAATTACGAATTGCCATGGTGATCCTCGAAGAGGGGAAGATGGCACAATGCCCAATCAAACAGGGAGGTGAACTGAAGCAGGCATTGGCGTCGGGATCTACAACAACATTGCCCCGGGGCTGAAAAGACGGGTGTTCTGCGAGCATCGTACGAAGGCGTCTTGTGAACGAAGCTCGGAACCACCAATTGATTTAGCTACGCATGCACCGGAACGGTGAGGTTCGTTCTATGGCGGATGCCGGCTCTGTCTCAACGAGCCCACTCAGCCTACAGCCACGCCACGAGAAAATGAACGGAGGACAAGACACAGCTTGAGAAACCAAAGCCAGAAGATTCTTGTGTAGCTGTGGCAGGCGGCCGTGCTCCCGAGTTCTACTCCCTGCGGTTACGTCTCGTATTGTGCCAAGGACCACCTTAGGCTCATACACAGGACGGCAAAAATACAAGCCACCACTCAGAGGCGTTAGGAGCCTGCCTCTTTCACTTTTACCCTTTGGCAGACTTCCCCATTTTTAAAGAGAATTAAAAGAGCGCAATGATGAGGGGAAGATGGATTGGGCCTGCGAACGAGGTCTAGGGTTCTTGTGTTTTTCTTGGATGTATTTCTTGGAGATCCGAATGCGTTTATCCCGCTTCATCAATTTGCTCGACTGCGTGCCTCTTCACAAGGACCCAAAGTATCTAAGGTACGGTAGGTGTCTAGTTTACTACTAGGTACTTCGTAAGGTAGGGGGTCTCAGCATACCTATGGTATCCAGAGTGGCCTACCTGGCTCTGCCCTACGCACTTTACCTCCGGTGGCAGGCGACGGAGAACATTGAGCTCGACAGAGTAGCTGGAGGTGGACACAAACATGACATCACTTTTGCCTGTGGCTGTGCCACATCCCCTCAGCACTGCCAACCAGAAGGGGGCTGATGGTGTGGCTTTGCGGGGCTGTAACGGAACTACGGTACCTTTACCTACGGACACTAGTACCTTAACCAGGCAACCGCTTTGTAACTAGACCAACAAACAAATTAACGACGAGTCTGATATGGCTACAGGGAGGCCCCCTGTGACACGACCACCCTCCGAACTTGCGTCACGAATCAGACGCACAAGACCACGCTTGGGCACTCGTCATGCCCAAAAGTGGTCCGCGGTGACATATCCGTCATGGATTGGTTGTCTTTGTCGTCTGGCGCGTTCAGGCCATGACAGAGGAGCAGGTGTAACAGCAGCACCAGCCAGTTTCCACCACCAGAGGTTTTCTAGCGAAGGCCGGAGGACTGCAGAGGGATGCAGCGCTCTTGGCTCTGTATTCCTTCGGTACCCCTCCGACGGTGGGGAGCTTCTACAGATAACTTCTGACATGCAGGTAGTGCGACGAAGAGACCGCTGGCAAGCAGCGGCGCTTTCTGATTCGCCGGGGCCAGCCGTGGCATGATTTAGAGAGGTTAATGCATCGAGAATGTGACCCGGCCAGCCCGGCCAGCCCGTCAACCTCGCGGGGTGACGGAACAGCATTCACCTGATGTGAGTGGGTGAGCGGGACGTTGGATGGAACACAGCCCGTCCCTCGTTAGCCGCGGGTCTGCCCTGGCGCCATTACGTTTTGGGCTGGGATTTCGGTGTGTGCATCTTCAGGACTGGATGCCTGTTTTTGTCCGCCGACCAAACTTGCCACGATCTGTCGAGGCGCTCTGGACCAGCTCGCCTCTTTGACCCAAATCACAAAGAGTTGACAACCCTCAAGCAGCGACCAGACCTGAGCTGAGCTTGGCTTTTTGCACCTCTTATCGACTTCTCCTGGGCACCGAGGGCAGGATTCCTGCTGATCCCGTCCCCTTGCTTCGTTGACCCTGCGGAATCTGCCGCCTCATCCTTGAGTGGGAATTGCTGGTCCGCCTTACACCAACCACTTTTCCTTGCATGGGAACTGGGACTACCAAGATTGTCTACCCCTCCCCACCACATTACGTATATCTCACCCGTACATCCCACTCGCGCACACCGCAGCAGCACGCATTTTTCTCATTTTGAACTGTTCAACAAGAAGCGCAGGGTCCCTTTTCCATCCTTGACTGTGGCCCCATTCCAGATTCGCGTCCCTTTCTATTTCCGTTTCCCGCACACATGGCCAACTACGACCCGTATGAACGGGAGTACACCCGGCGCATTGTGCGCGAGGAGCGGCGGTCCGATAGAGAACCCGCCTACCTTGACTCTCGCGATCATCTAAGACCCTACCCTTCGCGCGACCTTGTCCCGCGAGCCCGTGAGGATAGCGACCTGTCCATCGAGGAGGTCCGCCGCGAATTCCCGCCACCCAGCGGACGAGGAGACATTCGCCGCGCCCGCTCAGCTGAACCAGAGTATTACGATGATGACTACGACTACCGTCGAGGCTACGACCGCCGTGACCTGGACCGGCCCCGCGCAAGACGCAGCCCTGGCAGCACCTACATCGAAGAGGAAGAGCGCAAGATCAAGAGCAAGGGCATGTCCAAGGAGGAGAAGATTATCGCCGCCGTCGCCGGAGCCGCTCTTCTTGTCGGCGGCAAGGAGCTGTACGACCGCCGCGAAGCAAAAGGAAGCAACTCCAAGGTCCAACGAAATGCCCTTTCCTCTGCTGCTCTTGCCGGTGTTGGTGCACTAGCCGCCTACCAGGGCGCAGAGTTCTACAGCAAGCAGCAGGCCAAGAAGGACCAGAAGGCTACCTACATCCTGCACCGCGGTCGCGACGGCAACATCACTGAATACTACTCCGACGAGGAGGACGGTTCCAAGGAGAAGAAGGGCAACAAGAACTTCCTCGAGAGCGCACTTGCAGCAACTGGCCTAGGTGCCGCTGTCAAGGCCTTGACGGGTGGCGGTGGCGACGACGACAAACGCTCCGACACCCGCAGCCGCCGCGGTGGCAGCCCGGACTCCCGTGCCAGCTCCCCCGGTCGCACCCGCAACGCCAACAAGGTTCAAAAGGCTGCCATGGCGTCGCTCCTTGCTGGTGCGACCGAAGCCTTCCGTGTTTCCAAGGAGCCAGGCGGCTGGAAGGGTGAGAAGACGAAGCGTATCTTGACCGCCGCTGCTGGAGCTGCCACTGTTGACGCAGCACAAAAGGACGACCATGGCAAGATGGGACTTATGGAGTCGGTCATTGGAGGTCTCGTCGGTAACCGACTGATCAACGGTTCCAAGAACAACATTGAGGAGGACCGTCAGACTGGAAGGAGCCGCTCTCGGTCACGAGCCCGATCATCTGGCGGTGGTAGCGGCGGCGGCGGCGCCACTGGCCTCGCTGCCCTCGCAACTGCTGGGCTCGGCGCTTTCGGGGCCAAGAAGGCTTTAGAGAACCGCTCTCGATCCCGCAGTCGCCGGGGCAGCTACGATTCGCGTAGCCCGACTCCAGACCGTCGTCGACAGCGCAGCCGCAGCCGCAGCGTCGTTGACAAGGCCCGCAACAGTCTCGCCAAACTGGGTATCGGCGCGGGAGCAGGCGCCGGGGCACTGGCTGCGCACGAACATGGTCGACGCGACCAAGATGACTACGATGACCGCGGCTCGCGTCGTCCGCGCCGCCACTCGGATGAGTACGATGATGATCGCTCGTACCACACCAACCGCAGCGACAGGGAGCGGGAGCGTGACCGCGACTATGACCGCGACCGTGACTACGATCGCCCCCGCCGGAGGGGCGGCAGGTCCGAATATGGATCGGACACCGATCTGGGAGACTCATCGGAGGATGAGAAGAGAGCCAAGAAAATGAAAGGTAAGCTTGCTTTGACTACCGGCCTCGCGGCCGTTGCCACCATTCATGCAGCACATGAGGTCTATCAGAGCATGGAGAAGAGGAGCGCACGTCAGAAGGCCGTCACTGAAGGGCGCTTGAGCCCGGCAGAGGCGAAGAAGCTCAAAACCAAGGCCATCATGCAGGATGCTGCGTCCGTTGGCATTGCAGCCTTGGGTATCAAGGGAGCCGTGGGAGAGCTCAAGAGCGCTCGCAAGATAAGCAAAGAGTGCCGTGAGTTCAATGAGGAGAAGGTCCGTCGTCATGAAAGGAGGCTCGAGAGGCGCAGACAGTCCAGCGCCCCCGGCAGCAGCCGGCGAGCCGACACCTGGGACTCGACTCGGTCACGATACGATGGCTACGATGCCGACGATGACTATGGCCCGAGATACTACGACGACAATCCTTACGGCACGGCCAGGCTGCCGGCACCTCCAGTTGGTCATGGCCGCTAAGTTGTAGTCGCCAAGGAGGACTTGCTACATAGGCAGCTTCAACATCACACAACATAGGCACTCAGCAAACCTGGCTGCCGCCACATCCCCTAAATTTACGAATCTTATGACGCAACGAGATACTTGAGACTTAAAACACATGACGGGGCGTTGGGCTTGGCTATTGATTCAAAGAGCAGGATACACTAAGCCGTGCCGCATGGCATGAGACATGTGCTACGGGTGTGGCTCGAGATAGACCGCTGCATGCATTGTTTTTTCCCTTCTTTCCCTGTTTCCCATGTTTTTCTCTGCACAAAGACTTCTCCCTTCAAACATGTACTGAGACGGAATAACTAATGATATATGATTTTGTGATAGACCGTCGCCGCTACAGAGAGTAGTATACCTGTCCGAACGTTCCAAGCCTCCTTGGAAATAAAGACAAGGGCTGAGGACGACAGAAGAAGGAATTCCCTACCTTGCGCTGGTGGTTGATAAGACTCGCAACATTTGAATAGCATCGTCATGGGGAAAATACGCGACAACGACAAAGCAGGTGGCAAGAATCGCAGGATGCGAATTACAGGCAGGGGTGCCGGGGGAGTGTTTGGACCGGACGCACCTAGCTCTTAACCATGGAGCGGTGTGCGGCTTACCGAACGGTGGGGGATGTGGTTGGTGCGTATGTGGGTTGCACGCGCTCTGACCGGCAGCCGCCCAGCTCCGGAACGAAGCAACATGAAGAGAGAGAGGGTTGCGGGAATGGGTCTTTTATGCTGACGATCGGAAACAAGTGAGACTATTGACGATGGCGTCCGAGGAGAAATAGCGCGGGATGAGGGGGGGGATCCGGGTTTACGGCAACACGGCAAGCGGCAAACAGGTTCTGGACTAGGAAGGGGGATCTCGGTATGGATGGGGATCGACAAGTCCGTCCCCGGGCGGACTACGGGATTGAGAAGCTCGTTTGAAGGCCAGAGTGTGTCATTGTGCACGCCCACGGCCTGGGATCTATTCTGTGACGATTCTGGTTATTTCCTTCTTTATGTTTTTCTCTTGTCTTATTGAACGGACCGGGGGAACGGACATGGTCAGAGGAATATCACGGGGCCTCGAATTCTTTAGACAGCCAAACGGCAATGAGACCACGATACTGATTTTTTATTCGCCTTGCGGCTTTTTCCCCTTTCCTTTCTTTTTCTTCTTCTTTCGTGATCTTGCTTCTTGTCTCCAATTAGATGCTCGATGACATACGAGGGGGGTTGGGTGGGGACGTCGGCAATCCCTGGTCGCTCCTAAGAGCGCCTCCCGGTGTGACATCATAAGGCTTGCCAGCTCATCCGAGAAGGGGGCCACTCGGGTGGTCCCGACGAAGTTTTGGTCAGGCCACGGGGGCCACGATCACGATCGGGGATTCAGGTGGGTTGATTCGGGAGGTTGGCAGGTAGGTCCTGTTTGACAAGATACCGTTGGATCTCGTGCCCTCTTCGAATCGTCTACGCGACCGGCGACACCTGGATGCGTAATCTTGGGCGGCCTGAACATGCCTCTCCGGCTCTCTGACCGTTTCATTCATGGGTGGTCTGACCTAACATAGCTTCCGTCCTCGTCTCGTCCCGTCCCTCGTGGACCGTTTCTTGGTCGATTTTGTGGGTGCTAAAACGTGGCCGTTGTCAAGAAGTGGCTTTTGCCATCTTTGCACCAAGACTTCCCTGCCGACCTCGACAAGGGAGGGAGCCTGTGAACATTGGCATCATGATTGAGAAGCTTTTCCCCGCGCGGTGATTTCCCATTATCTCGTCGCTAGAAGCAGATGTGCTAGGTGTACAATACGTAAAGTGGAGCAGGCTCTGAGCCATGCCATACCATCCCGTCCAAAGGATCCCGGCGAAATAGGTAAAAGGTCGCACACTGGGCGACTCCGTGTCGCTTCTGGAACCTTCCCTATCCCTATCCCTATCACTGTCGCAAGCATTGCCATCACGAAGCCTCCGACAGGTCTCCACCCGTCTGCTTCCACTTCTGCGCCAGGGCCATGATGTTGGAGAGGTTCCGTGCTTGCTGGTCGTCGGCCGGGAAGACGTAGTCGAAGTACTCTTCGAACGAGTCGTCTTCGAGGCGTCGCCGGCGCTTGATCTTGCGCGGCATCTGCTTCTGCACCTTTTCCACATCCTCGGCCGAGCCGTGCGTGCGCTCGAAGGATAGCCAGGCGTTCAGCAGAGACACACGCTCCTCCTTGAGATCCTTGTCTCGCATGCTCTTGTGCGCGCGCTCGAAAATCTTGCGTGCTCGCGCTTTGGCCGCATCGCTGACGGGCTGTTCCTCTGCCTCGTCGTCCGCCTCGTCGTCCTCGGGAATGTTTATCTCGAAGTGCGCGTAGCTGATCCATACCTTGACGTGGTCCGTCTTCTCCAGGAGCCTCTCGTACAGGTCCCGCGTCCGTTCATACTCTCCCTCCTCTTCCTCGAAGTCAATGTACGCCTTCCACAGAAGTTCCGGCATGTCGAGCTGCGCTTGATTCACGGCCAACTCAAAGATGGCTCGGGTGCGGTCCAGATCGTCCAGTCCACGCTCCAGCTCGGCGAATTTGATCCACGTCTGGCAGTTGGCCGGGTTATACTCGATGTGCTTCTCGTACAACGTTCGACAACGCATGAATTCAAACAGTTTCCGTTCCAATTCAACGTAGCCATTGAAAATCTTATCCTTGGGACACATGCCGATAGCCCTACCAAGCAGCTTCCGTGCCGCAGTGAGCTGCCCTTGTCGGATCTCGAATTGAGCAGCCAACAGCCATACTTTGGCAAATGTGAACTTTTTGTGGGGTATCAGGTCGAGGCAAAGCTTGTAAATCTGCCTCGTCCTCTCCACGTCCTGGCCCTCCGTCTCTTCCCAGATGGCGTAGAATATCCAAAGATAAATGTACCTTCTCCAGTGCCGCTTTTCCTCCGTTGGCGGTACTTGCGCGACGGCTCGTTCGTAGACCTCGCGTATGCGGTCGACGTCTCTTGATGTCTCCTCGAGGCCGGCGTAGTCGAACCACACGTCGTAGTTCTTTGGGTTTTCCCGCACCTGCTCCTCGTAGTATCTTCTCCGCTTGGACAGGACAACGTCCTCGACCCCGTCCTGATCACCGAACTGTTTCTCAAATGTCGTGTATGCTTTGTGAAGGAGCATCGACTTTGAACGGGGGAGGCGGTCCAGCGCGTATTTGTATATCGCTCGGGCACGCTCATATTCCTTGAGCTTGGCCTCGAACCTCGCGTACGCGATGAACAGCCGCTCGTCGACGAACTCGTCGCCAAGCGTTTCGACTGCGGTGCCAAAAACTTCACGGACGAGCTCGCTAGTGCCAAACTCCTCCTCAAACTTTGCCCACTTGATCCAGTTGCGTGGCTCGGGATGAACCAGGGTGAAGGCGCGGAATATGTCTCTCGCTCTCTCGTACTCGCCGTAACGCTTCTCCAATTTGATGTAGGAGCTCCAGGCTGCCTCATCTGGCTGCCACTGCATCCAGCGATCAAAGACTTGTCGGGTGCCTGGAATGTTGCCGAGCATTTCCTCCATGTAGACATATTTGTACCACAGCTTGTCTACACGGGGAAGCCGCGTGACCGCCCGATCAAGAAGGTTGCGCGCATGGTTGATGTTCCTCGACTTCATCTCCGATTCGATGTAGCGAATCCATAATGTCACATTGCTGGGAAGCATATCCAGGGCGCGCTCGAACACGGAACGCGCCCGACTGAACTCCTTCTGCTCCAGCTCCCATTGTGCATAGCGCGTCCAGTTGTTCAGGTTGATGCGGTTGCGCCTCACATAGTCCTCGAATTCCTTCCTCTTCCGGCCTTGATATTCGTGCAGCTCCTCGAGGTCGACGAAGCGTTGTGTGGGTGCCTGCAAGGAGCCCTCCTGGCGATCGACGGCTTCTCGAAGGAGCTGCTCCGCGCTGATTTGAATCGGCGCGGCGGCCTTGTTCTTGACCCTTGGAGGGCCTCTTGAGGACTCCATTGCGATGGATTGGTTCTTCGACGCGAGTTGCGAAGCTTGTCGTTGGTTGCAGGAAGGTGGTTTGCTAGCTTCAGGTCTCGTCCACAAGGCTTGAAATTTCCTGTGGCTTAGGCTGTGACAGGCTGGAGGTTGGTGGGGCTTGCTGTGGCGCGCCGCAGAAATAAAGAGTCTCTTGTGGCGTTTGTCAGCCTCGCAGCCTGCCAGCCTGCCAAACATTATTTCCTGCTCCTTCTACCCACCTACACAGCACAACACACCTCCACCCTTTCATCCTCAACCTTCTCGGAAACCGTCCGCGCACTCGACGCCGACATGTCGACAGTTGTGGAAGACCTCCTCAATGACTTTGGCAGCTCCGGCGACGAAGCCGAGGACAACGACAACGATGGCCTCCTGCGCAACGACGAGACCAACGGCGACCGCGATGCCATGGACGTCGACGGTGAACAACCCGCCGAGGACGGCGCAACCGACGACACAGCTGCAAACGGTGCCAACGACATAGAAGATACAGAAGCGACAAAGGCCAAGGTCGAAAAGATGCAGCTAGGTGCTGTCAAGGACGTGCGGAGCGTAGCCAGCCTTATGCATACACTGGCGCCAATTCTTGAGGTTAGTACTACCACCCACTGTCGAGATAGACAGCTTCCCATCGGCCTGAGCGGTTCGTTTACATCGACCATCATGAGGACTAGCCCTGACGTTTTTGCCCGACCGCTACAGAAAATCGCCCATTATCGAGCACAGCCCGCTACGCAGACGACGAATGTCGGTAATATCGAGGATCACCCAGAATACCACCTCCTCACCCAGTCAAACAGTCTGTCAACGCAGATCGACGGCGAGGTAATGCTCGTACATAAGTTTATCAGGGATCATTACTCTGCTCGATTTCCCGAACTGGAACGTCTGGTTACGACACCACTGGAATATGCCAAGGTGGTCGCCATCATCGGCAACGGGCCCATGAATTCGGACAGCATCAAGGCCCTGCAGACGTCCACCGACAATCCTCTCGGCTTGGGACTCAAGTCAGTTCTAGATGGCCCCTCGCTGATGATTGTCACGGTCGAGGCCACAACTACAAAAGGTCACGAGATGCTACCTGAGGAGTTGACCCGGGTCCGACAGGCTTGCGAAATGGTCATCGCGCTTCACAAGGCCAAACAAACCCTTACGGAATACGTGCAATCGAGAATGAACATCTTTGCACCCAACCTGACCACGCTCGTTGGCTCCTTGACAGCGGCACAACTTCTGAACGCTGCCGGCGGGTTGACTGGTCTCTCCAAGACACCGGCTTGCAATATTGCTTCGTGGGGATCCAAGAAGAGACAAGCTGGTCTTGCGACCAATATTGGAATCCGTCAACAAGGTTATCTCTATCACTCGGAGATGATTCGGGGCATCCCCAACGACCTCAAGAAGCAGGCGATGAGGATAGTCTCAGCAAAGCTTGTGCTGGCAGCCCGTGTAGATCGCATACACTCCAGTCCTGATGGCACCACCGGAGAGGAGCTGAAGAATGCTTGCCTGGAGCGGCTGGAAAAACTGACAGAGCCGCCGCCGAACAAAGGCCAGCGGGCTCTCCCCGTGCCGGACGACAAACCAGCAAGGAAGCGAGGAGGAAGAAGGGCCAGGAAGGCCAAGGAGGCCTTGGCTATGACGGACCTGCGCAAGGCTCAGAACCGCATGGCGTTCGGCAAGGAAGAGAAGGAGGTGGGCTACGGCACGGGCGAGGG
Organism: Paramyrothecium sp. XJ0827; assembly: GCA_020881915.1. Classification (NCBI taxonomy): domain Eukaryota; kingdom Fungi; phylum Ascomycota; class Sordariomycetes; order Hypocreales; family Stachybotryaceae; genus Paramyrothecium; species Paramyrothecium sp. XJ0827. The sequence goes on from JAJFPB010000004.1 coordinate 2,970,102, forward strand.
CACGGTCGGCATGGGCATGATCGGACAGGCGAACGACGGCCGCATCCGGGGAATGCAGGTGGATCAACGGACGCGAGCGAAACTCGGCGCGAAGAGCAAGGGCTGGGGCGGAGCCAGCTCCGTGGGCGGTGCGGCCTCGTCCATTGGCGGCTTTGGCCAAACGGGAAGCATGGACCTTCGCGGTAAGGGCTTGCGGACGTCCGGGGTAGGCAGCACCGTCGGCTCCGCGACCGGCACTCAGTCGTCGCTGGCGTTCACGCCCGTACAGGGCCTCGAGCTTGTTGATCCCAAGATGCAGGCCGAGCTCAGCAAGAAGCGCAAAGCGGAGGAGGACCGCTGGTTCAAAGGCGGGACCTTCACGCAGGTTGGGGGCGAAGGCGGCAGCTCCTCTGGCTTCAAGGTGCCACCACTGCCTGCGTCGAAGCGAGTCGACACGGGAGCGACCAAGATGGGCCCCCCACCGAGTCGAAAGTCTTGATTGTCGTGGTCATTGACTCAACATTCTCTAACCAGTAAAAGGGGCAGAATAGATATCCGCTGTCAAAGTTGCGCCGAGACTGGAGCGAGTAACTGGATCTGGCATGCAAAATGCTTTACAGCACAACCCCTTACTACCCCCGGCGTATGGCTTTGCTGATCACCTCTTCATTATCACGTCACGAAGACGTAAATAATGCGGGGGAGGGAGCTGACAACGAGACTAGGGCCTCAAATACGAGGAGCTACGTTGTATGTTCCCATTTACGTTTGTTTCCCCTCTGCTGTTTATTTACCACCATTTCCTATAATGCTTCATGGCGTTCGGCAGGGTCCATCCTTTAAGATAGGGGGCGTGCAGCCTGCACGGGATTCGAAGCTAAGGTGGGTGACTAGCAGGCGTTCCGGGGGATTTACAAAGTCTGCTCACCTCGCCATCTTCGGTGCAAAACATGATTGGTGCTCCAGGGTCGGGTGAGACGTTGGGTGGTCTCTTAGAGTTTGTGCTACTGCAGCCGGCAGTCGGCGGCTTCTTGCTGTATAATATCTTTGTCAGGTCTTCCGAAATGCAGGGCGGTCGTTAGGGCCGTGGTTGCAATCCTTAGCAGACTTAATGCTACAAACTCGTAAACTCACAGACTTCCCCGCAGACACTAAACGAGTGTAGTCTTGCGTGTAGATTTCGGGACCGAGTCTAGACGATGGGAGGACCCTAGGCGGTTTTTAGAGTTCACTTGGTGCCACAGACCCCATATTTCACCGAAAGCGACTTTGCATTTACTCGAATCCGGCAGGGAGATCGTGCGGCGCAAAAGTTCGAAATCTGAGCTCGAGGGACGGCTCGGTTGGCTGGCCAGTTGGCCACCCAAATTTTTTCATGGGTAATTAATTTCGATGGCGGTGTTTCACGGCATCGAGATCGAGGAATCGAACATTCGCAGAAAATCGGTCGAAATCGCGGGTCCTTTGGGCAGATCCAGCGCGAGATTTTCCGCTTACAACAGGCTCGTGCCACGGGCCTAGCCAGTTGGTTAGGGGGCTACCGGTGCCACTGTTACCGGTACCATAGGCACAGGTTTTGTGTGTGGAAAGTTCAGCCGTCGATCACCGATGTTGGGGAGGGGCAGGGGTGCAAGGGAGTTCTAATGAAGTACTAGCAAACCCAAGGGGATCGCCGCATCGGATTTGCAATTTTTAGCCATGGTGAAAAAAACAACAGGGTCATCTGCAACGGACAAACAGCGAGGCGGTGCTTGGTGATCTTCACTTGGCGTGTTTCGAGCACACACGGTAGACGTCGTGATATAAGGTACGTGCCAATGGGGACGAACGGCCGGCAGACTCGCTGATGGTCGTTGCTCGCTGCGTAGGATCGGATGCAGCTCCCTCACTGAAGGCCCAACACGTAATGACAGGACTGCTAGCTGTTTTGGGCCGAAAGACTGTCCAAGAAGGCTGGCGTGGTTTCATCGATTGAGAAAGAGGGGACACAGGTGAAACAATCCTTGAAGTACAGTAGACTGCACATGGCTGATGGTGATGGTCGCTTCACGTAAGCCAGCTATATCGTAACTACGGCTGGGCAGAGCTGTCACTTGATTGATTTTAAAGCAAGCACGCAACTGGTTTGGGTTGCGAGAAAATCGTCTGAGGTGAAGTGCCTTGCAAGTTGACGTCGCAACTGAGCCCGGTTCCGCTCAATAAATCCACCCATAAGAGGCCTTGTTATCACCAGTCGTAACGGCTCCGTCCCTGGGGAAAGCGGGGCAAGCCTCCATTCCTTAGTCCAGGGTTGCTGCTCGGTTTTTTTTCCCGTCCAAGTGTTCTCACCTCACCTGCTTAGTACAGTTAAGTCAGTGGGCCATGTGCCTGAAGAAATGGATCGATCACCGATCCCTTTGCCTGGACCCTATGACGTCGCCGTGTCTTGGATTTTTGCGGCCATAGCCTAGTCTAGTTGAAGCATGAGGGCATTCAGTTAAATCGTCTGGCCGCCACGATGGAGTTGAGGAGAGGCAGGAGATGCTTGAGAGGCTACATCTGCAGCTGGAGCTGGAGCTCGAGAGAACACAAGCTGGCGCGAGGCGCGCAGTAGCCTCCAGTCGACTGAACTCAAAAATTGAGAGCACTGGCTCAAAATCGACTTGCCCTGAGCTATTATATAGACCAGCTCGAAAACAGGCAAGGATGCCTCTATAAGGTTTCTCCTACGAGAGGCAGTGGTGTTTTCCCAGCTCTCAACGGAATGGGCTTTGTTACCCCTCGCCTCGCAGCTACTGCGGATTGCCTCGTCTTCGTTCCCCTTGAAAATGGCCCGGAGGAGCCCCGTAAGGGCGGCGATGTGCAGTCCTTCAAAACGGGGTCCCGCGCAATGGCCGGGGATGCAGCGGAGAAGCCGGTTGACCGGTTGCTCGGCGTGTCCCAGGTCGGTAAGAAAAAACCGCTGAAAGAATGGGATCGCTGGCCCATCGTATGACCGAGCCTGCCGCTGCCTTGACGCGCGTCTTTGCTCAGAAAAATCAAGGGACCATTTGTGCTTCAGGGACTGAACGTGGATCTGTGGTTTTCCAGCTCGCTTACAGGTTAGTTCCATAAGCAAACGGGGACAGCCTGCAAATGGAGCGGGTTGCCCTGGCGCTGACACCACGGCGGTGGTGTGTGCGGGATGCAACGGATGTGGACTCAACGGGTAAGGGGCAGGGAAAACAAAGCTGGAAAAGAGAAATTTCCGATGACGTCGTACATATTGCGAATAAAAAAACCCCCAGAAGGTTTAAAAAATAAAATAAAATAAGGCAAAAAGGGAGATTGAGGGAGCGGCAGGGGAGTGTATTGGAGGGTGACGACAGGCACCCGTAGGTTTCCCATGTGGGGACAAAGATCCAAGACTGGGGCGGGGTCTGGTAAAGGTACCTACAGTCAGATACCTTAGCTACGGTAAGGTACCTTAGCTTACCGTAAGCTCCCCACCAATCATCTTATGCCGCTGTAAACTTGTGTACACGCCTTACTGTGCTTCACCTGATGGAAAGGGAAGAAGGGGTCCTGGGCTCTCGCGCAGGGTACTGAAATGGAAGGGACCCATCGCCCTGCATCAAGCCTTATGCGTGGCTTGAAATGGAGGACAGCTCGAAGTGGGCCTACCCGTTTTGGATGATCAGTGGCTGCTGAGGCTTGGCTGCGCTGAAAAAGTCCGATTGCCCAGCGAACTATCAGATCGTCAGCACTCATCATTACCATGGGGTTGGCCCGAGGTGTGGCAGCGGAACAGGCTTGCCAACAGCTTCCAAGGAAATGCGGGCTGCTAGCGGCACAGATCGAAGCACGATCACAAGGGCTCTGCGAGACGGAACGCTGGGCTCTGCGCGGGCCAAGGTTCAACCCCAGTTTGGCAGCGCGTGCTTGGTTTTTTTGCGACTTGGGATCGAAGGTACTGTACAGTACAGTGCAGTACTCCACTTCATGTGCCGTCCCTAATGGATGGTGTCGCGTACCACGAGCAACGAGCAACCAGCTCGCGCCGACTTGGGGCCTTCCCCTCAAGACCCTTAATGTTCGCCATTCCAGCCAATGCAGTGATGGCGGATGATCCGGACGCCCTACCAACACTACTCATGGGGCTACGTTTTCCCACATCTGACAGGTCGCGCACGTCGTCCGGTACCTGAATTCATGGTAAGGTGGGATGGGGGCCATTTCAATATTGGCTACCCATGGTAGATAAGAAACGAGGGAAAAGGGAAGCCACTCCTCGTGCCAGGGAACAGCCTTTTACTCAAGTCAGCCAAGGCAGCTCCTATATCCTTCCCAGGAAGAGTGGCGCCGCCGAGCTGTAATCACTGTTCCTCTTTCATTTTCGCCCGGAAGTGTTGACCTGCCGTTCCGTTCAAGCCTCACGCTGGCAGCCGCATTGTGCATGGCGCTGTAAGCCCAATGAAATCAAACATTGAGGACAAAGTTCAGAGCTCGATGAACGCCACTTCTGCCCCTCAAACCTTTTCCGATATGCCGGCCAGCGACCTGCTACACGTCCTCGTAGAGAACCCCCCTCCTTTTCAGTCCGAATCATCTCTAGTGGCAGGGGAATGTCGTCGTCCACGAACCAGGGTCTCTATAGGCTGTAGGCTACAGAGTACTTGTACTGGGTGAGGTTTGAAGCAACGATGACGTATGCGATCGGTATGATGCCATGGTGAAGCCAGTGTCAGTAGGCACACAGAAAATCGGAAACCCATGGGGGAAGAAAACACTTCAGTGACCCCAAACTAAAAGTCTTCAATGGATTGGCCGGAGCAAAACGACCGGATGAGGGACGGCCACTTGAAGCAGGAAAAGGCGTTACCAGGAGCGGGGAAAGGTGAAGATCCCATTCAATCATGGTCTTGTCAGAATCGCATCACAGAAATGTGGGATGCGTCGGGTAATGGATATGCGCCCCCTGTAGAGTGAGAGACAGGTGATGGCACGCCGTAGCTTCCCAATGTACCTTAAGTACCTGTGGCGCGCAAGCCGGCTTCGATCTGCCCGATCATTGGCTGATGGGAAAAAGTTCATCAAGACCCTGGCACGACCCTTGGGGCGTTAGCTTCGAAGGGGCGGAGACAAGAGTTAGGTTGCTGTCTTAACCCTTTCAAGGCATGAGGGTCGACACAAACCTCCCGAGACTCTGGGATCTCATACACTAGTTAAAACGTGGTGATTTGAGGGTATTTTCGAACCCTCGGGTCCAAGTGACAATCATCGGAGTGACAGGGATTTAGTGAAGGGAGGAGGAAGCTGTGTCGAGACAGTTCACGTTCTTGGGCTCGAAGTAAGCGAAAATAAATATCAACATCAGGTTGTGGTAGATTTGTTCTAGAAATGCGTAGGCGATCTTCGTACGTTGGGTGTTTGCGATGACATGAACACATCAGCGAAGGGCGACCGAGCGGTCTCCGTGGCCACTGCGATCGTCAATATTGGTTGCAAGCAGTGACCTTTCGGTGTAGATGCACCCACTACTTGTTCCTGAATTTCCGGTCAAAAAACCCTTAATCGGTGATGGTAGGCAAGCCCCGGTGCAATGGGTCCGAAACAGCTTTGCAAAAAGGCGTTGCGCAGAACAACAGGGCATGGCTGGACGGACAGGGAGCCGACACCGATGGAATAGGCGCCGGAGGATCATTCTGAGAGCTTTGGCCCCAGACTGGTTCCCTGTTTTCTCTGCCATTCCCCGTCTTTTCTCTCCTTGCTGTGGGCGGGTAATACAGCAACGCACGGGTTGTCAAGAAAGAAGCCCTGCATAATAATTGGCCGCTTAACCAGGAGCACAGGGGTGAAGGTAAGGCGGGTTTTGGGGGTCCTTGACGGTTAACGTGGCCAAACGAAGAGGCTGCGGAACCCTAGGCGTGGCTGAGCTCCGCTTTGGCAGGAGACCGGTCGATATTCTGCAAAGGGAACAGACATGGTGGTAAGGGTGCAGGAGAGAATTTCTGACATGGAAGAAGTGGATGACGCAGTCGGCAACTGAGAGGTGCAAACTTTTGACGTCACCCGGGGAGGCCCCTTGGCGGGACTTGGCTGCAGAGTCAGGGCTATGAAGAGACCCTTGTCTCAGGGGACTGAGGAGGGTCGTCGGTTCTCTCGATGAGCCTTTGAATCGCTGATCGCCTGCAGTGGTTGGCCGAGAGCCATGATCGAGAAAAAGGCAGTTGGATCAGGAGCCCACTTTTTATTGGAAGTGGAGGCAGGTTGCTGTCCACCGCAACACGGCGCGAACGCTCCGACATGGAAGGGACAAGGAAAATTGGAAGCAAAAAGAATGCAAAGCGTGGTGGAGAGCGAATGTATCCTTGATGTTGATCACCCTTTCTTGCTCTGTGCGGCTGGCGTTTGTGTAGTAGCGTCTTAAGCCGCGCAGGAGATGAAGGCTGAGCAATGCACTCCAGTGATGACGGATATGCAATCTAGCAGAGAATGAATCAATTGCTAAACCGCCGCATCGAGAGATGGTGGACAATCAACAGCGAGGGCAGCAATGTGGTGTTTCCCGACTCATCAACGAACCGGGGTACAGGACTCGACACTCGGCGAACAAGGACATTGGGAGGCTCCGGAGGCAAGTCCGTAACCGTAGCCACAGCCGGTCTTGAGCCTCACCTTAAGTGACGTGAACAAGAAGAGATCGAACGATGTTGCCCTTGACGGTGAGCGGAGAGCCAGGGTACGAGTCAAGCCACAAAGGTACAAGATAGCGGATCGGGGTACATGGCGGCGACCAACGCCTTTGCCGTTCCGGTCGATGCCCTTTACTCGCCGGTGCGATACATGTACATGGACCCGAGAAGATAGAACCCCTGCTGCTGTCCCGGCACAAGAGCCATTGCAGCAGCCCGAAGCTGCTAAAGAAGGGTGGTGTGGAGGGGTGGTGGGGAGGAGAGGCGTGTGGCAGAAGCGCGGCTGGCTGCGGCGTGGGTTTGGATTGCCGAGTGGAGCGCGGCGGCGGGCGCCGTGATGGTTTGCAAGCCTAAACTGAAAATGTATCATACATGGGGTTCTGGTGATGTTTTTGCTGGAAATGCACAAAAAAAAGGCAAATATCAGTTTGAAGCGGGCGATCCCGATGCACAATCCTGGAACAAGAAGGACAACGAAATGTTGGAGGGGGGTTTGGAAAGGGAATGGGAGGGGGAAAGGAAAGAAAAAAAGGTAGAGGAAAAGCAAAAAGCACACAATGAGGAAACAAGCAGATAGGTATGGGCACTTGGGGGAAGGTGAGGAGGGGCGTCGAAATAAGGAAATCATCGAAAAGAGCTTGCCGGTGGAGCAGGTACGTTGGGCACAGAAGGTACATGCGGGACAGGTTTGCTGTGGCTGGCCCTTGCTTTCTCGCTCGCAGTGCCTTGACCACCACACCCCCCTCGACCCCGTACCGTACCGGGCTCTGCTTCTGCTTCTGCTGCTGCCATGCCCTGCCATGCCTTGCCATGCCTTGCCTTGTGCCAGCGGCGCCCTCTATTTTCCTCGATCTCCTCGATCTATGGATGGGGTTTCATGCGCGAGAGACACTCCGGTTTGCCCAGAAGTCCCATCCCTCCTCCCCACCCATTCCCCATCATCTTCAAAACCTACCTCTTGTCGCCTGACCCTGGTTCCCCTGCCATTCTGCTTCATAAAGACGCCGGTTCCTGTTACCCTCGTTCCCGTCCATTGTCTGATTCTCCTGTTTCCCATCATACATTAACCGGCCTTTCATACAACCCTTGCTTTGCCTTTTTGCTTTCAAGTCTACCTTAGCTTGAGCTTGGGTCCTTTTTGCCGCTTGTGTACTGTACCGTCCGTGTACTGTACCTGCCATTCTACTCTGCCCTTTTCCGATTTGAGTCGGCCAGCACACCGTGCCTGCCGTACCTTCCTCCTCTCACCTTGTTCTCACCTTGTACTTCCGTGGTATCCGCGACCTCTCGCCTGTCACAACGAAGCATTTCTCTCGAGTCCCAGCAACCGACTCGTCGAACAGCAACGCCTAGTTTGCACAAATAGCTCAAAGCACAACGCGAATCTCAGAGCCTCGGAGCTCCAGTTTCTCAACCCGCTCTCCACTCAACATCCACATTGCAGCAATTCGCATTCGCACCGCTGTGCTTGCTCGTCCGCTACAATGCACGCTCGCGATGCCGCCGGCCGTAAGGTCTCCCTCCTCAACGACGAACCTACCAGCCAATTTGATCCTCGACAACAAACCCACCAGCGCTCCCTGAGCTTCCAGCCTGCCTCGTCGCAGTATGCCTACCCCACTTCGAGAAGCAATTCATCATCTCCCAACACCCCCGAACTCCTGCGTTCTAGCTCCTACGACTCCCAGATGAGCAATGACCCCGTCTCGCCGTTGACACCTTCTGTCGACTTCTCTTACCCCAGAGGATCCCTCTATTCCATTGGCCACGAGTATGCTGCCGACGCACCGCCGGCTAAGCGTCCCGCCTATGTTGACAGCAGCCGCTCCACCTCTTTCGAGGACGACACCTCGGCCACCTCACCTCTACCCGAGCGTCCCGGCAAGCGTTATCCCTGCCGCTACCGCGAAAGCCACGGTTGTGAGAAGACATTCACCACGTCCGGTCACGCCTCGCGTCATTCCAAGATTCATACCGCCGAGAAAGCTGTCCAGTGCACTTATCCGGGTTGCCAGAAGAAGTTCACTCGCGCCGACAACATGAAGCAGCACCTCGAGACGCACTACAAGGACAAGTCTCGCTCTTCCAGCGGGCAGCGCGCCCACAAGGCCTCTCTCGCTGAAGCCCGCCGCAACTCGTCCTCGAGCCGCAGCCGCTCTAGCGGCCGTGTCTCCCCACAATGGGAAACTGAACAGTTCCCTTTGCCCACCCCGCCACTTCCCACAACCCCTGGCGCTACCACTACATGGGATATGCGTGGCCTCAATCTACCCATCTTAAACCGTCCAGCAGCTGCCGGCCGAACACCCAGCGGCCTTGATGCCTTGGCAATGGCCGTGGCCTGCCAAGAAGGCTGCTGAACAATTTGGCCACGCTTCGCCCTGCTTATAAAGCTAATGTATGGGCTCAAGCTCTCATAATCTCATTTCCTATCTGTTTCACTCACGGATCGGCGTTCTGGTTACGGGTCAATGATACACGAATTGGCATACTGGACTCGGATGAAAAACAAGGCGTTACGCGGATATCCGTTGCATTTCTCAGCACCGTCGATCTTCTTACAACAACACGTGAAGTCGCATCGACATTTCTTGACATTTTTGATATTTTCGTTGCACGCGCTAGCGGCGTCGCACACATACGATTAGACGCCTCACCCTAACAATTTACTTTTCTCACGATGGTCGTTGGCAGACCACTCTTCCACCCTTCCCACCTTTCGGGGCTAATGGGAAGATCTACGACGTTTTTCTGGACGGCATTCACCATTTGGTTCTTTCTGTGTTGATCGGTTCATGCCGCATCGAATTACCCGAGTACCCCCTATTGTTGAGTGCTTTACATGGTTGGAAAATATGACGGCGTTGAGGTTAAGGTCTGTTCAAAATTCTACGAGTTGGCCTGCAAGCCACTTGCATTGGCTGCTTCACACAAGCGAAGATAGGCTGCCGCAAAGCTTGCCACATAGTACATAGTAGGCCAGAATTGTTTTGCCAAGCAGTCAGATGCCTCCATGGCATCGATCAAATGATACCATTTTACAATACCTTACCATGCCTGACTTGATGACATGCGTACTACTCCCCCTTTCCTAGACCAAAAAGGAACGTCTTAAGAATACACCATGGCTAGAGGATCGCCAGCTTTCTCTATTATATGTGTCTGGTGGAGCTGCTCTATACTTGTCCCTACGCACGACATAGGTGTGTGAACCTATCCACCGAGATGGAATAGTGGTCGACAAGTTGATGATGCTCCTTTGTCTGACTCATTATCTGACTTATCAATCTGCTACAGCTTTTCTCGATATTTATGCAACTGTGAAATTTGCTCATTAACCTCGTATGAGGTGTACACTTCCTGCGCAGAGGAACATGATCCTTTGCCCTAGAGTCGGCTGATTACTCGATGAGTGCTGTATCGACTGTGCATTCTCACACCGAGAGCACATGGCCTTGGGCCGATGTGTTGGACCCATCCTACGACCAGAATTGATCCTTCTCGGCGCACAACCTAGCCATTTCAAATTGCTCATCGGTCTGGCACACCAAGACGCGGTGCTTCGCACCGGCACCACCAAGGTCCTGCACCACCTCTGTAACTTTCCCCTCGTTGCGGGCGCCGTCCATGGCAAAGCCGAGGCACGACGTGCGCTCGACGACCGCCGCACGGAGCTGGTGGCTTTTCTCTCCGATGCCGCCTGCGAAGACGAGGGCATCGACCTTGCCCTCCAGGGATACGTAGTAGCTGCCGATGAAGCCGCATACGCGGTCGACGAAGATATCAAAGGCCAGTTTGTGCTGCGGGTCTTTTGAAGTCGCAATCTTCCCAAAGTCGGTGGTGCCTGTCAAAGCCTTCCAGCCGCTCTGTTTATTCAGGATCTCTTCTGCTCGTGAGATGTGAAGCTGCTGCGTAGAGGCCGGCGACAGTTTGCCCACGTCACTAGCATAGTGGAACACAAGACTATCAGGACCACGTCAGCGTTGTTCTTCATCAGGGCTCATTGGCAACGCGCGCGATGCGGAGTGCGCTTACCTCGGATCAATGCTGCCGCTGCGGGTGGCTCCTGGTAGGCCAGCTAAGGGAGTTAATCCCATACTGGTGTCCCAACTCTTGCCACCTTTGATCGCACACGCGCTCGCGCCACTGCCTAGATGCAAAGCAATAATGCTCAGATCATCCACCCCTTTGCCAAGGAACTGGGCCACAGATCGAGTGATGAAGGCGTAGCTGATTCCATGGAATCCGTACTTGCGCAAGTGGTTCTTCTTGGCAATGTCTTGATCGATTGGATAGGTCGAAATATGGGGAGGTATTGTTGTGTGAAACTGTGAATCGAAACACGCCACATTCGTCGACTGCGGCAGTTCATTCATGCAAGTGTCTACAATAGCCAAAGCCGCGCCGTTGTGCAGCGGAGCAAGATCACTCAAAGCCTCTAGCTCGTGGTATGTGTCTTTGCTGATGACCTTTGCGTCGTTGAAATCACCGCCATGGACGATGCGGTGGCACACGATGAAGATGTCATCCTTGGACGCGATGTCGTGAAGATCTGCGTCTTCAACCAGCGTTTTGAGCAGGAGCTTGAATGCATCACCTTGGCTTTTCACCTCGTCGCCCGCTTCCTTCTTGTCGTGGACAACATTGGATTGACGGCTGTACGAGATTTGGGCCGGGGGTGAAGTTAAGCCGCTGACTTGGGCCTCTGCAATTTGTCTGGGCGATCCATGCTTGTCGGCCAAGTATACGGAGACCTTGACTGAGCTGGACCCAGCATTAATGGCAAGGATGACCTTCATGTTAGCTAGTACACGGCAATAGCCTAAGGCCGTAGCTTCGTGATATGGAGCTGGGAAGGATTGCCGCACAATTGAATCAGTGTCAACGACGTGATTCAGAAGCAAAAGCCAATTCAATTCAAATGTGATGGAAGCGTGCTGTGCTATTGGGTGTGATGAAAGCGGTTGCTTCCCGGTCGAGGTACGGTGATCGATGACGACAGTGCAATGGTCGGTCGATGCGGCGTAGTCCGAAGCTTCCAGGGGTGGCTGGTGGGGTGAAAATGCCAGCCTATGGGCGGAGCATGTGCTTGGTGCTCTGGGGAATGAGGGGCCATCAACGCCTGATCAGTCTTTTGCTTTGCATATTCCGTTCTTCTTCTGTGTGAGGCTAATTACTGGTGGTGCTTTGCACCAAAAGCATCAGGCCACCGTTCGCCTCTTCTGTTGGCGGCATTGCTGCCTGGACTTGGACAAGATGCTCTTTGCGACTGAAAGTGAACGTCACATGGGCTTCCAAACGGCAGGCATCTTTGCCGACCACATTGATGTATTTTTGCACCCCCACGTTGCAAGTGGGTAGTGGCTGAATAACTTAAACTCTCCGCTCTGCTGGGATCAATGGGTGTCTCAAGGCCGGTATGGTCCTGTGTCTGTCGGATCGATGTTGTCCGAGGAGACGTTGATTGTTTGTGCTTGCGAGGCGCCAGCCTCGGAGGGCACGGAGGAGGACATTGCGTAGATTTGGGGTGATGGCAGCTCGACGTGGTTGGGAGGGAATGGAATGCCTTGAAAGTCACGGTCGGATCCATGGGCACCTTGCCAGCGACCCAGGAACCGCTGATAATCTGTGATGCTTGTGAGACGGTTTGCTTCCTCGTTGCTTTTGAGCAGGACTGACCTTGCTTGTTGGTAAATTGGATAGCCAAATATTTGATGTCAATGGCGGGATGTGACGGGCTCGAGTCGAGATTGGCGTTGGCAGCATGGTCGGTAGAGCGTAGCCGAGGCCGCCTGCGGTGGGCGAGAGAGAAGCGTCGCGTAGAGCCTTCCTCGGGTGCGCTTCCACGACGCCCATGCACAGCGAGTCGGACCTGTCTAGTCCGGTCCTCGCGGCTATGAAACTCTTCCTCAAAGAGGTGAACGTCGTACTCGCGATATTGACATTCGGTCTTGTTGGCGAGAAGGCTGATGGAATGGAAGGTGGTGTAACGGTCTCGCCACATCTTCATACGCTGAATGGCGCCAATGCCCTTGACCTTGCCGTAGGCGTCAGTGCGTCCGTGGACGTTCGTCCAAGCAACATCAACGTCGTAAAAGTCCACGAGGTCTCTCCTGCGCAAGTCACCTTGGAAATGCATGGCGCTCTCGACGCTGGTAAACTCGTACTTGACCTGGACATATTGATCATGGACACACACCCCCTCATCGTTGGTGTACTTGATCCTGTGTTGTTCAGTGAAGGAGATATACCTCTCCGTGTCGGCTGGATCATAGTATTTGCGATGCCGCGAATGCAGGGTGTGGGGATGAATCTCGTTTGGGAGACTCGATGGCACTGTGATGACCTGAGAGTCAGTTGCGTGAAATCAGAGCGGGCATCGAAAGCTGATGTGAGCTTACAGTAATGCTCGAGCTGCTCGTTCTGATAGCTACATTGCCAAAGAACCCGCCGAGGCTCCGACCCCACCACCTCCCAAGGTCCGAGGTAGATGACCTGTTCGTCAGATGTGTCTTGGAAGAGTGTTCTGGTGTGTCGAGTAAACCAGTCAGTAACGGTTTCCGTAGAGTCAAAAGCGTTGGGCATAAATCTCACATGGTTGCTTGATAGCCCGGTGGACCGAGGTCAAGTGGTTGTGGGATGGTTGAGTCGGATGAGGGCGCAGATATGTTTGAAGTGCCGGAAGTCGGCGTCCAAGATGAGTCCACAGGGCTGACGTGGGAGCGGCTATAATACGTTGGTGGACGGCCCAGAGAAGAAGAGGTGAAGGACGAGCCAGACGAAGAAGAGGTGGCCATGCTGCGTGGGCAGTCTTCGAGCGGGTGTGATGGAAGTCGGATACCATCAGTTACGGACCGCCAGCAGCAGCCTTGTCATGACAGCGATACGACGAATCAAAGCTCCCTCACTGTATTGGTAGCAGCAGCGGCGGCAATAGTAAAGACCGGGTGTGGCAGCGGACCGCCATGATCCAACGGGGTAACGAGCAGGCGCTTGAAGGCGACGAAAGAGTGCCGGGCAGCAACTCTTCCTTCGGCCGGGCAAGAAAGCGGCACTGAACAGCTGTATCGCAATGGCCTGGCACCTCTTCCTCCGAACAGTGGCGAAACAGCTGTTGGTCCTGTCTTTAGTTCTGCAGTAACTGCTGCGCGTTGAGACAACTTGGAGAGTGAACCGGCCGGGCTAGGAAGACACACGGATCGCTAGCGTACGTGGTCCGTGGAGTAACGAAGGGCAGGGGTAGGGCGTGGTTAAGCCTGGTCGGGGATGTGGGAACGTGGGATGCGGAATGCGCCTGGGACGCATCAGAGGCGCAGCCGTGGTGGTCCTGATGCTCTTCACATAGGTGCTGCCAGTGCGTCGCTTCTGAGGACAGCAAACGTAGGAGTGGGAGGGAGTCTAGGTTGCGATTATAGTTTGGGGCTTTGATTTGTGGGGATCAGATTCGTGTCCGAGGACGTGGTTCCAGGTCAGGTCAGGTACGGTGGATGTAAAGTAACTGCTTGTTGCCTGCGCTCTCTGCCTCCAAGCTGTATATCTGCCTTAGGTATGTTCTCAGGCTCCGCTAAGTAGAACCCCAGATATTCTAATCAACATTGGCCTGCCGTAACATCGTGGACACTGTGTTTGGAAGAAGCGCTGCCGCCGCCCAACCCCAATTTCCACGAGCCAAATGGTCGGGTTGCGAGACCGATGGTCGGTACATGATTCCCATGCCATTGGCTCCTACCATGAGCGACCCAGTGAAGCGGCCGCACGCTTAAACGAAACTACGATACTCAGCAATAAATGTCTCTCCCCCTCCAGCTTCTGCTGGGACAATGGGTAGGTAGTTCTCCTGCACCGGCCCACCTCGAAGCACTGTCCTTCAGCATGCAAAGCGGCGCGACTCTGGCGTCGTCCACCCAAAATTGCGCCAGGGACATGGGCGCGGGGGTGGTGTTGTCGATTGCCGTTCCACTAGAAGCGGCTGCACTGTGCACGGGGTAGCAAGCTCTCTTTTGATGGGCTGGCAGTTTTTAGGCAGTGGGGTCGAAGGCTGAACATGGTGGGATGCTTGGCTTCCTGCATATTCACCAGTCAACTGTCTTGGCTCTTGTCGTCGTCAACGAACCAGGAGGGAGGCAGTCCTGGGCCTGGCCCAACTAGCTTGAACCAACGTGCAATCACTTTGCCGTGGTATACGCAACACGACTTGGCATACAAACGTGTGAGATAGGCCTAGGCCTCGGCCACAAAACCGGGAAGGATAGGGTGCCGGAGGCGACGATACTCGAGGCAGAGCTGAATGGGAAAGTAGGTAGGATGGGGGACGCAATTGCTACGCTGTAGGTACAGTACAGCAATGCGGATGCGGCCTCGTGTAAGGTAAGCTCAACGGCGAAACCAAGCCGAGTGGTTCACACACATTTCCCAAATTGGTAATGCTGTAATAGGCCTGGGTTTTGGTGTAGGTGTGTAACCTGCTAGTAGGTACTGTAACGTACCGTAGGTACCTCAGCGTAAAGATACTAAAATTTAAGGCACCGCGGAAACTAAACATTGCAATTACCCTGCGTGCAAGTCATAAATTTCATGTCAGCCGCAAGTATCGATGATAACCTTGACCCCCTCATACCAGGCTTTGGATCCACAACGTCCCTAATGAACCTAACAAGCCCCCAATCAATGCGTGGTCTGGCACCTGCCATTGCGTCCCACCAGGTCGACACCACCACTACGGCTTCGACGAGGCATTCCAAAACCCTCTACCGCGTTCCGAGCCGTTGACGTCTTACCCAAGCCCCCCAGTCCCACGTCCCGCATCCCATCCAGGAGGTGTAAGTGAGGGTGCATGCAGCGATCAGCGCTTCGCGGAAGCTTCCTGTCCCCCACACCTGGGTCTAGGCCAGGCGAGACAATCCCAAGCTTCCCCAAACTTTCACCCGTAGTTTGTAGATGGGTGAGAGGTAACCCGCACGACAGCGGTCAGCGTTCCGGTTTGTCGCAAAGAGAGATCCAAACGCTAGCGGGTACGCGTGCCAAAGTCGTCCTATCACCAAATTGCCTGCCTTCTTTCTATCTAGTCTGACGCTTCACCGACGCCGCAACAGGAATTGTAGCCGGGACGGCAATGTTCTGTACTTACCTGCTTCGAATACCATCATGTCGGATAGACAAGCTTACAAGGCCTTCCCAGACCCAGCACGCGCATGTGATGTGGACATTACTCAAGATCAACAGGACGCCGATTATGGTCGTTTGCCTGACGAGTTGTTGCACGTACGCAGGTACCATGATCCATGTGTACCTTTAGGACCCCCACCAAGCTAAAATCCATCCAGACGGATCCTCGTTCAGCACGTGCGTCGACTGACTTGTGGATAGGACAGGTCTGTCAAACACTGTGTCTCGAATGTGCGTCAAGGCTTCTACGACACCACGTTTTGTCATGCCCATTGACAAGCCACAAGCCACAAGCACCCCCTTCCAAAAAGCCCTCCCAAGAACCTTTGGCAATATGAAGGAACAGCCCCGGCTGTGCAACGGTCAACAGCCGCTTCCTTCGTACGACCGAAATCCCACAAACAATCTACCAGCATAAATGTGCGTGTTCCAAGGACTGGGATAGGGGCCCCGGACTGCTCCCACCCTCCGGAAGACCCTTGTCGCCAACACCACCAACACCGCCGCCACAACCTTACTATACCGCAACACCATTCCCCGTCTCATCACCTTACCACAAAGGCATGTACGCACCGGCCCAGCAAGGGCACCATGTGGGACAACCTGCTGGTATGACTGCTCGTTTCTGGGTCTTGGCTGCAAGGACTCGAGAAGCCTTCATTTCCGCCCCTCTTCAGCCAAACTTCCCGGAGGCTTCAGTGGCTAATTGTATGTCCCATCAGATAAGGTAAAGTAAAGTACCTAACCTAGCCTGCCTTAAAGTAAAGTAAGCTACCGAGTAGCTATGAAGTCGGCGGAGGCTTGGGCAGACTTGACCATCGTGGCACTGTGCTACTAACACGGCCGGAGCTTGCCCAGGGACGCCCCGCTGTGACTTCAGCCCTCTCGGGGGGGCCTGCCTCGTCTTGCCTTGCCTTGCCTTTACCCTTTCAACTTCTCTGTTCGCGCCACGACAAATCCTGGGTCCTTTTTTGCTTTTCGCATGTAATGTAGACGCTGCTTCATCTTGTATTGTCTTTACGTTTCCTTTCATTTCTCGTCCACCTTGTTTCGCCATCGCTGTACTCTCACGGCTCATCGGTATTTCTCCATCTCATCTTCGTGTATATGGCCATGTCCTCTGTCGCCCCTGCCATTCGAACACCCAACCCGCCTTGCAATTCTTCGGATCCTGGCAATTATATACTTCACTCTGTCAGGCGTCGAGTCCACACAGCAAGCAAGCGATTCTGAGCCCACGGCGCGCCACGGGCTTTCATACGAACTCGTCTAGCCCTGCGCCTGTGTTCGGCCTTGGTGTGCGACTCGTACGCACCCTCTCCAGGCTGTCCACCTCTTTATAGGCGACTGCTATCGTTGCGCGACATTCCGGGACATGCCTTCCGGCCCAGCAAACCTACGCCGTCGAAACCGTGGTTTCCTCGGCTTCGATAGCTCTGCGCTACCTAGCCAGGATAGCCAGGTGTGTCAACTACCAGCCCACGATTTCTAGGGCTTGGGCTTCGTCTGCTAACTCTGTCACGCTCAATTGTAAAGGACCGACACCAACTACGATATGAGCTCGATCTCAACTCTTGGAACCTCCGCATTTGGGGAGTTGCGGCTTCCGGCTTCCTCACGGATTCGTGCGTCTTTATTCTTGTCGTCTCTCAGTGCTTATTGCTTTGAGGGCAGCAACGTCTTTTCCTAACACGCCTTTCTTTCCAGATACAACCTCTTCTCCACCAATGTCATCCTCGCTTCCGTCTCTTACGTCTACTGGCCTGAGGGAAAATCATGGCCTGGCCTCCTGATCAACATGTGCACGCTCTTCGGTTCAGTCCTTGGCCAATTAAGCTTCGGCTTTTTGGCTGACTTTTACGGGCGTACTCGTCTATATGGCATCGAACTCGTGCTGGTCATCGTGTCAACGATAGGCGTCGCCACGAGTAGTCATGGCTATGGTGACATGTCGTTCCTCGGCCTCTTTGTCTGGTGGCGTTTCGTGATGGGTATTGGTAGGTACTCTCGTTGGACACCACGGCCGTGGCCAAATCCCCCAAACTCGTGTTAACACCAACAAAGGTATCGGCGCAGAATACCCTCTGAGCGCTGTCATCACTTCCGAATGGTCTAGTACCCAATCCAGAGCCAGGATGATATCTAGCGTCTTCTTAATGCAGCCTATCGGTCAAGCCCTGGCGCAGTTGGTAGGACTTTTTGTATTACTTGGATTCGAGGACTCAAAGAAGCTTCGAAAAATGCGCTGCGGCCTCGACACCCTATATGAGACCGAATGCCGGGATGCTGTCGATGGGATATGGCGCATAGTCATCGGTTCCGGGGCGATTCCGGCACTTCTTGCCATTATTTTCCGCTTCTTCCTTTTCGATTGCGGCCTATATAGCCTTGAGGTTCGAAACAAGCCCACTCTCGCCATCATACACACTCAGCGAGTGTACGGAGCGCCTACCGGTGTCCCTTCTAGTTTTCAGATGCATCCCACAAACGGAATGCAGCAGAATGGATTGCAGCTAGCCAATGGCATGCACCCTGAAAACTCTCCGCAACCCATGCCGGTTCAGTTCTCCCTCGAGGATCTCTATAATTACTTCATACGCGAAGGGAACTGGTATTACCTCCTCGGAACCTCAGCTACCTGGTTCGTCCTCGACGTGAGTTTCTATGGCTTGTCTCTGGATAATAGAGGAACCCTATCAGACATGTGGGCGACAACGGCTCCAACTCCCATAGACGATCGGCTTGAGTGTTGGAACTCGGCCTTTCCAAACGGCACCTCTACAGTACCCGAATGGGCAATAACAGGTCTGCCTATGTGGCAAACAGACGCCACACATCCTTGCAACACAATCTATGATGTTCTCGTGGAACAAACTAAGCAGTATTTACTCACTGTCTCCTTAGCATCCATCGCTGGCAGCCTCTGCTTCGTCATATTCGCCAACAGGTTTCCCCGACGCCATTGGCTCACTGCTTCTTTTCTCGTCCTCACCCTAGTTTTCATGATCACAGGAGGCGTTTATTATGGCGTCCACCAGACTGCTGGGGCACCTGCCACCGTGGCATTCGTGGCCATTTGTCACTTTTTCTTCAACTTTGGTAGGTTTGAGTCAGACGCGGTGAACTCCAGCTCTACTTCAAGAATTGATGCTAACTCCGAGACGCAGGAGCAAACACTCTGACTTTCATCACGCCAGCTGAGATCTTTCCGACGTGCTATAGATGTACTTGTCATGGCATCTCCGCGGCGGCGGGCAAACTTGGCAGCATGGTGGCGGTCGGAACAGTATATGGCATCAACAAGGCCTACGACAACGAGAAACGTCAGGGTCTTATTTTCCTTTTGTTTGGTTTTGTGGCAGCCTTCGGAGCCATCTTCTCCTGGGCCTATCTGCCAGACCCTCAACGCTGGGTTCAAGATGACGGCAAGTGGCACTTGGAGACGAAGACCCTCGAAGAGCTAGGCGAAGGCCGCGAGAGAGCTCGACAAGGTGGCGAGGTAATCACATTGAAGGAGAAACTAGCCGAAATGAAGAGGAAACGACAAATGGCTCGTTTAAGGGATGATTCTCCAGAACAACATAGCTGAAAGAAGACTAGTTGGCTGTTTCGTTGTTTCTTTGCCCTTTTGGGGAGCCTTTGGGATCAAGCCTTCGATTGTGTGTTGTTACGATAGAGCTTGGCGTTTTGTGGGCTTGGCATACTATGGTTTATAGACATCAGGAAACTTACCGCGCGGAGTTTTGGGAGAAGTCTTGGGTCTTATTGGTTCCAGTGGCCTGATCTTAAATGGTCCTATCTCGATGCAGGGGTTCATGAGTTACAGCCTTCGAGCCAGGATCTTGTTCCGGAACGACGATCCTGGGGACTTGGTTATAGAAGAACCGTTCACAGGCTGTGTTCTACTTACTACTCACAAAGTTAGACTACAATACCGGAAATTTACTGAGATCATGAAGAAGTTTATTTCACTTCCTCTTCTAGCTGGGTTTTATATTATTTCTTACAAATCTAGCTCGGACATGTTTTATTTGCTTTGGCAATGGATGAAGTCTAAGGTAGAGTTCCGTACTTCCAACGTTATCGTCCACTTGGCAACGGCTTTGGTAAGTTTGATTGCTATGAGCTCGGATGTGAGGCAATGCCACATGGGCGGAACAAGAAACCTCCACATCAAGAGAAGCTTTTGCGCGTTGGGCTGGGACCTCGATCGCATTACCACAAAGAAAGCGATTTCCTACCAAGCCTAGCTGTTCGGGGAGAGCTGATGGCGGACAGGAAGGAAGTGCAAGGGTCGTTTTCATCCCTCCTCGCCTGCTGGGGCCTCTTGTCGGACGAGCCGCTGGTGGACGCTATGCTTCTTGGCCCCGTCGTGCTTCGCCAGTGTACGCTTATGGGGTAAAATTGCACCATGATCACAGTCAGGTCAGCCTCCGCTCATGTGTTTTTGCGACGGTCCAAGAGCTATCCTCGCTAATGGCTAATTAGTGGGGGACTAACCGCCAGCCGATGCTAGGCACCATGCCCTTCCAACCGTCTAGATCTGCGGGTTTCTCTGGGGCTTGAGCATCAGGCTGCTGGACTCGAACTTTAACAGCGTGACGGCTTCGTTGTCACGATCCGTTATCAGGCGACTGCAACGCTGAAGTCCGTTCAGTTCCTGGCTGGGTCACCTTACAAGGTCTACCTAACGGCCCGAGTGGGTGCTCGGCGTGAGACGGACGGCGGCGCCGGTCAAGCGGGAAAATAGAGCTTTCTTGCCCCCCCTCTCCGTGGCAGTGGTTGAGTCCGCTGATCTGAGAAACTGTAGAGGCGTTTGATGGTCACGCGGTTTCGTTATACCCGAGTGCTGAGCCCGCACATCGTCGCGGCCGCGTCTGGCAGAGGGAAATCACCGGCCAAGGCCTTGTAGTAAATCCAGGCACCGCGTGGGTGGTTGAAGAAGGTCTTCGTCTGCATTATGCCTGCATGGTGAGGAGGAGGAGAAGGAGGGTGGAAGTTTCCCGCGGCAGCCGGACTGGTGCCGCTCTTATGCTCCCGGCCCCATCCGCCCGGCTCCGGCGGACGTGGGGGCGACGGAACCGGCCCGGCCCAGCCAATCGGAGTAGCACTCGGGGGCCAGCGCAACGGGTGATACTTCATCCGGAGTGCTCGCCGATCTCCTCCGGGATTCATGAGACTGCAACTGCCGTTAGCTACCATTACAAGCGGCTGTCCCCCTTTCTTATCTCCGCCAGTCTGTAATCAGAATCTTGTTGCTGCTTTGGGAAGAGGACCTTGGCATATTCAACTACCGAAGTGTGGGTGGTGTGGAGTCGATTGATGTGGGTTTTCGCTGCGCTTAATTGTGTACCGAGTAATGACGTCTCTACTCCCTTGCTCAAACAACACAAACAACACACTTCCCAGAGTCTTGTACTCCGTTCATTTTTAATTTGAAAAGTACAACAGCCCATGGCTAATTAGGCATCCTCGCCAATTCCTCTATCAGGATACGAAGTATTGAAGAGATTGGATGTTCTTCGGAAAACTTCGGGCAAGCAGAACACCAAATACCTTGGAAATGGCCACGACGTTCTCAAACTTGTAATAGCATCATGTCACTTGCCGCAATATCTCCAAAGAAGAGTACTCCTCATACCAACTTTTTCCGGGGCATTTCAACGAAATAACAGCCCTGTTCTCAGTAAGCAGCATCGCGTAACATCATGAACAACTCTACCTCGAAAGCACATGCTCAGCCTCGAATGTGATGATACTCCCCAATTAAGACGATGAAGCAGATCGTAAATATGTCAATTCAGTGGTATATTATGCATGCAGATGCGTATCTCTTTGAGCAGTGATCCAAATCCACGGTCCTTTGTAGATTCGTTAATGTCCGGTCATGAACCCTATCCCAGGGGCAAACCACCCTTGCCTTCCCCGCGCTTGTCTGGTATTGATACATATCGGTAAAATCCCAAGCAAATAACGCCCGATGCAAGATCTCAAGTCAAGAGCCACACCCCACAGACCACGGATCATAGCTCCTGGGGGGGAAGACTGAGATGTGTTCCAAATGAATGGTCAAGCGACACCGGCTGAACCATCTTGACTCCTCCATTCACTCCCACAAATTACCTGTTTTGTCACCTCATGTTGTCATTAGCTGAATCCCACGACGATAAATCCATGGCGTCCATGGGTCTCAGGTTCATAAGGGCCCTCAATACACCCTCACCAACTGGCGGCATCCCCGTCTGTCCCTGAATATCTGGCCAGCCATTTGCCAATGTGAAACCACCTTGTTGTTCGTTCAGGCCGGCCATTGTCGCAAACCCGCTCGTCTCGGGAAAGAACATTTGCCCGCCTGTGTCCACGGTGGCCTGGCCCATCATGTTCTGATTTGGAATTATCGGGCTCGCCTGGAACGAGGCTCCCGCTGAGTTGTTCAGCTGACCTGGGGCTAAATGTGTTCGAGTTTCTGCTGTGCCAGCTCCCGTGCTCGAGTTCGGCGTTGGCCCACTACTTGATTGCCCACAGTCCGGAGACACCGAAGTATCTTGACCATCACCACTATCCCCAAATCCAGACAAGTTTTGACTGCCTGTGGTGTTCTTGTCGTACATAGTCCCTGAGCTGGGTGTAAGAATGCGGATTGGCTGTTCGGCAGAAAGCCATCCCTGAGGACCGAAATCGTTGGGTTGAGGTGCGGTTCCCCCTCCTTGCGTTTCGTTCTGTGCTTTGGCGAGCTCAGGCACATTGACCATGTTGTTGTTGTCGTCGGGTTTCGAGAAATGGCAATCGTTGCGGAAGGCCATGATACCCTGAACGCCATCAGGATCATCACACACGGGTTGAGACCTCGGTCCTGGAATTGCGGTTTGCCCCATACCAGGCTGTACAAATGTTAAAATTCATCAAGCAAAAAAAGGGCTCAAGGCCAGTGAGTGTAGACCACTTACGCTGTCACCGCCCCTAGGGAACGCAGTCCTCAGTTTCGGTATGCGTATCGCTAGAGCCTCCAAGTCTACGTCGAGCTGGACAAGGAACGACTCTGTTAAGGGGTTGCGACGCTTCAACGCGTTCATTGCTGAGATGAGGAATCGCAGTGCATCCACGGTTTGACTATCGTCGGGCCGGCTCTTCAGATACTGCACGAATACACGAGCCGAAACGTAAAGACAGAAGGACATGAATGGGTTCATCTGTGAGATGGTCAGGCACCGATCATAGACCGTGCGACACGAAAGCTTTCGGCCCCTTCTCTATTAATTGAGTACATACCGATGTCAAATCCATGTGTGAGATGGTCCTCATGATGTTGGCAATTTCGTTTGCCGCCGTAATACACCGAACCTTACTTTCTGCGCTGACAGATGAAGGGAGCTTGTTCTTTTCAGCTTTAAATATTGCTGCCTGGTGTAGGCAGATGGTTGAAGTATGAATGCTCATGTTGGTGAACACGATGTTGGGGTTTCCTATCCCAGATGGTAGCTTGAGATGACTTGGTAAGTACAATGACGTGTTGAGTAGGATGTTATCCATCACTCCATGACGCTTCCAGAAGGGTCCGTTGAGATCATGGTCAAGGTCGTCTGCGTCTGTGCGATGTAGGTGAATTAGGTTGCGGCCAAAAAGGGAGGCCATGAGCACGGTGCTGGCAAACGATGAGAGCTTGCTGGCTCCTGAGGGAGTCGTGCAATCCTGCAGTGATTGAGTCTGCTCTGGTCTGCTTAGGTCAAAAGACTCGTCCGATGAGGGCAGATTCGTCATTATGTCCCTTTCGTCGATGGCCATTGGCCAACCCGTGCCGATACTTGTGTACCGATCCTCGCAAAATGCCATCCAAAATGTGCGGCGTCGCTCTTCGCGCTCGGTCCAGTCCTTGGGGGGTGGTATGCATTGCTTTACCTCCAGACCTTGTCCATCCAGCCGATGGAGCCCGATCCTAAGAAGAGTTAGCTGGCCAACTTTCGATAAATTGCTGGATTCACACATACATCTGCGCAAGACGAACAGCCGAACCTGTGTTGACCCATGCTCGGGGGAAGTACATCATCTTCATCTCGTAGCACGCAAGTAGGGTATGGGTTTGACAATGGGCCACAGAAATCATGTGCTCGCCATAGCCCTTGATATAATCGGCCTCAACATACTTGCGTGCCCTTTGGTAGAACAGATCTTTCAAGTCAGTATACTTGTCTGTAATTGAGCATGCCATTGTCCACATGGCATATCTCAAGCATACGGGTGGACGTTGGTTCGGTGCACTACAGACGTCTTGTCAGTCCCCATGATGCCGGGTTTGAGAGGGCGTAACACGAGAGGGAATGACGTACAGGTTCATGGCCGCAAGGTATCGATACTTGTGTATCATGGGGATCGAAGGATGGACTTTCTCAAAATAGACCTGGTGAAGTTCGTCGATGGTTTCTTGTGGTGGGAGCGGCTCCTCGAGCCCAAGGCCAATCATCTCCCACGTGAAGTTGCCACCGCCGACGTTGTTAAGCGGCATGCTCATGTTGGTGTTGAAGTTGAAGTCCTCGATATTAGCTGCAGTTGGCGAATCGCCGTTGAAACGGAATGTGTCCATGTCGCGGTCCGGCATCCCCAACGGGGGGTTTCCAACGTTGATATGGGCGGGGGCCGATGTCTGCGGGTTGTGACCGCTGGACACCGAGATGCCCATCGGCTTGGACGGGCTGGCGCCACTACCGTTGGGCTCCTGGGTTTTGAGTAACGTCTCTACCTGCTCTGCACAGACAAGCTTGTCAGCGACCTTGAACCTTGTTCAAGCCGGGGAAGTCGGTGTCCTTGGGGTATGCTCACTCAATCGCTCCTCGAGAGCCTTGACGTATCCACGTTTGGGTCCGCTCTTCCGGCGCTGTTCGTCGTAGGCGCATGAGTGCCCGAGTCGAGAGCAGGTGCTACAGCTGGGGCGGACGCCGTCGCATTTCAGCTTGCGCTTCCTACAAATCATGCAGGCCAGACGCTTCGGCTTCGGGACGCTGGAGTTGTCGGGGATGGCGCTGTCGCGCGGCCCTACATCGTAATCGTCGGGCGGGCTCTGGCCCTGCGGATGCATGCCGTTGCTGGACGGCCCACTATCCGATGGACCGGGCATGGTGACGATGTCTTAGACGTCGTGTCTGGGCGGAAGGGGGGGGTGGTGGTGGGAAGGCGGAGAGCGACGACGGGCGGAAAGCGGCAGAGCCCACGGAGGGGCCGACGCATGTAGCAACCCAAACCCCAGAGAGCGTCGACGGAGCTTGGTCTGGGTGCAAGTGGCGGTTTGGTGGCCGTGCCGGCAGCGGTGGGAAGCGAGAGCGAGAGCGGGATCGGGTCGGGTTGGCGGGATGAGGTGTCGGGGAAGCGACGAGTTGTCGTGTCGCAAACGGAGATGGCGGACTAGTTGTGATAATCTCAGCACGAGATTCGTTGTGCACGGTCACAGGTAACGTAGCGCTCCATCGGACGGCTTCACGGTGCCTTTTAGACTGGTTCTCCAAGTTTGGGGGGAGGGGGGAAGGGGTCAAAGTCCCTTAAAGTTACCACAAGGCGGACGCGCCTCACGCATTAATAATCGGTCGCATCGAGGGCAGTTTCTGCTCGATTAACCTGGGACTGACAACCTCGCATACCTTCCCTTCCCTACTAGTAGGTACATACATTGCTTTAGAGGTACCTTAGCTCGGGGGATAGCTCCAAGTAGCCCGGTACCAGCAGCTCTCGTACCTCTCGGCTATCGTCCGCTGGGGAGGCGCCCACACGCCTCCGGCTGCTGGTCCCCGCAGGCATCGTTGAGAACGTTGCGGAGGGAGTGGTTGGGCGCATTCACCCTCTGAACCGAAGCCCATGAGCGAGCGCCCGCCGATACCTCCCTCCGCATGTACCTCCACCCGTAGCTGTACCTTGGCTTGGACCTGATCATCAACCCTACCCTGCGGTACTGCCTGTACCTTCTCAACCTCAACCCCAGATCCTTCTCAATGTCTTTTACAACTCCTCGTCGGTTTCTCGCATTCTTTTAGGCTGTCAGCTTACGTTGCTTGGCATACAAGCGTCCAGCCTGCGACACGTTCGGGGACCGTTCCAATGGTTTGATATCAAACATGACCCTCAAACTGGCTGATCCGCTATCTTGCAGGGCTAACCAGCACGGCCATGGATCCACCTCGAGGTTCGCCAACACATGGGATCTTTCACGAGGTGTTTCATTGCGGTCCGTCTGAACGTCGGAAATGGTTTGTCTCGCTCGTCTTGCTCCCATCACGTCGGCCTTCCTACACTTCGGACGGGCGATGCTTCTTCCACAATTCGCCATTGGAGGCTGCACCATCGTCGGCGTCTGACGCGGCAGCAACCAATCGCAATAAGATGGCCCGGGACGAAGGTGGCAGCCCGCAATCTCCAAAGCACCCCATCTCAGCGGTGCACAGCCATCTTTTTCGTCCAGGCACCGGAAACGTGCGTCCATCCCATTTCCCAGCGCCTGGGCCACGTCAACCGGGCTGAGGTCGACCAAACCTTGTTCTCAATGCCCCCCTGGCCAGGTTCTTGCAAGGCCAACTAAGGCAACGCGCGCCCTGGGCAAGACAAGACAAGGACAGCCGTGAACTCGTAGATGCCGGACTCATACGGACCCTGGATGCGCCCATGTGGCAGCCCTCCGTTGCACACACCATGCGGAACAGCGCTAGCACGACTCGGCAGGGAATCTTTGTTTGCGGTCACTTCAGCCTTATTGCTGTTTTTGGAATCGGCTTTGGCTCTTGCGGGGGTCCGGCTTCGCCAAGCGTTGTGCACTTTGGGAAATCTCTACCTCTGGAGACCGTTTGTGTGAACATGTGACTCAAATTTTACGCCGTTGGTAGTGAGCAGCTGCGTAATTTTATCATCATCCCGCATTTTAAACCGAGCACTATAAGTTTCTGCTTGGTTTGGAAAAGCCACGAGGAATGTGGACGCGGCATCATAGGCGCCTGGCCTTCCTTGTCGTATCCTGCCCTGCCTCGGCTCCCGTCCCCCAAGCTTTGTTATCTCGTATTTCGTAAGGGTACTTGGTTCACTTTTATACTGGAGACGTTCGAGTGACTCAACAAGACATCGCCAAATCATCCGCGGAAACCGCAACTTCAATGACAGGCCTCAATCTCGGGATGCTAACCATTTTGGATATATCTACGAGACAAGATTTCGCGGCGGCCGACTCGGTACCAAGCCCGGGCCAATGGGCATGTCACTTGGAAACGGTAACCTTCTCGAAAGCGACGAATATAGATCACCCCGGCAGTTCAGCCTCACGGATGGCTCACAGCCTCTCCCCCGCTTTGTGCATCACTCCACCACGGCTGGCGAGCTCGCTTTCACGCCCAGGCCGGTTTTTCTTTCTCCCGAGCTGACGCCTGCTTCCCTATGGCCAGGTCCAGGACTCAGCGTCGTCTTTCCTTCCAACACATGCTGAAGGTCAGCCTGCAGACTTCGGCCGACTGCCCCTGGACGTCCGATCCACGCGGGCCTCGCCTATTCTCCTGCTTTCCCGCATGTAGATTGGTATGAACAAGTGATTCGCCTCACCTGGAGCATCCTAGAATGTCTTTTGGGGTTTTGAATCCTAGTTCCAGAGCATAAATCGTTGGGGGTGGCCCCTAGTTTGCCCTGGGAACTATTATTTCCTATCAACATCGACACCCACGATTCGAAGAATGCCCAAATCACTATAAGCAAGGCAGTATCGCGTTGGGGCCCATGCAACTACTGGGCAAGAACCCGCCGTCTTGAATGTGTGCACATGCTCCCCTGTTTCAACGTGAGATACTTCCAGGCCATTACCTGCGTGTAGTTGGTTAGTAGAAAGTTCCATTTGGCCGAGTGTGCGCGGAGGCCAAGGCT
This sequence comes from Paramyrothecium sp. XJ0827, assembly GCA_020881915.1. Taxonomy (NCBI): domain Eukaryota; kingdom Fungi; phylum Ascomycota; class Sordariomycetes; order Hypocreales; family Stachybotryaceae; genus Paramyrothecium; species Paramyrothecium sp. XJ0827. The sequence continues at coordinate 2,997,776 of JAJFPB010000004.1, forward strand.
CACCTTCGTCGCTTCCGCCGACAACGAAGCTGCCATCAAACGTAAAGCCTGCCGTATTTCACCGCGTTAGTCTGGCTGCAGACGCCGGGAACTCGTTTCAGGAGATGGTGGATGACGCACTGATACTCCGCACAGGGCCGACCATGCGAGTGACTGTCCTCTGGCAGATCCAGTCCGTTGTATCCCATAGGGCAATGATGGAATCCGAGCCTCCGCTAGCCAAGTACCTGCCCGTAGGCTGCAGCTCCGCCGTTTGACACGATGACGTGTGCCCGTCGAGTGTAAACTCTTTGGATTCGTCGCCATCGGCCGAGCTAAGAACGGGTTCAAACTCTGGATAGGAGAGGATGCGAATGCTGCCCTCTGCCGTTGTGACGAAGATCTTCTGGCCGCTCCAACAAAACGATATCTGATTTGTCTGAACCGACTGCTGGTGGGAAGCTATCGGCGTAGATTGAGTCGGGGAGAGGACAAAGATATTGTCAGACTGGCCACTCGAGGCTTTAGCATGTCGAACCAATCCGCCTCACAGGTAGTTGGGCCCATTGTCTTACCTTGTTGCCCACGAGAAGTGTCTGGCCATCTGGGGCCCAGACAAGAGTAAAGGCGTCTCCTAGCCCTTTGACTTCATTGAAGCAGGCCTTGGTCCGCACATCCCAGAACTTGACCACGCCGTCGATGCTCACGCTACACAGCTCGGCATCCTTGGTTGGGTTGAAAGCGACCTTCTCTATGGATGCCGCATGGCCTTTGAGCTCTGTGGAGAATTTGACATGCGGCTTCTCTGGATTCCCTATCTCTGCGTTAGCACGTGGCTTCTCATCAAGCCTATGACTTCCGTCGAGGAGGAGGCCATGCTCGGCGCTCAACGTACAGACACGCAATGTCTTGTCGGCGGAGCCAGTGGCTACGAGAGTTCCCAGTGGGTTCCAGGCAATTGACCGCAGACTAGCACGGTGAAGTTAGCATCCATCCTCATAAAGGTCTGAGACCGCTTGCGCGTGACGCCGTACCCATGCGAGCTGGCCCCTCTGGACGAGTTGGGGTCATTATAAGGTTGGCTTCTCAGATTACCAAAGTATCCTGAGAACCTATCCTTTGACAAGCTCTGCCTGGCCCTAAGTAACGGAGCCATGTGGTCGAGCCGGTCTGGTTGTCAGGACCAAAGACAGGCTTCCTAGCTTCAATGATGCAGGCAGTGCTTGATTCTTATGCGCCGCCTCTTATTAGTCAACTAGGTATCGAATGCAACGAAGGTAATTGCTTGGCAGACGATGCCCGTGAACAAAGTGATGAATTGAGGATTCGGGGGTTGCTCATCAAAGGCACTGGAGCAGTGTGCAATGGGCGAGTTTGACAGTGGACCAGCCAATCAAGTCAGCGCGGAATGTTGGTACCTTCTATATGGGCACTAGGCCAAATACAACACAACATCAGCATTTCCCGAAATGGCTGTGCGTTTTGTTATGCTTGGACGGAAGATGGACCAAACAAAGGCCGGTAACATAAACGCAAACACGGACAGTTTGTTTATCATTCTATTCACGCGCCCAAGCATGATCTTGGGCTCTTCACCTGGGCCTCACAGAAGTCGCGGTGGTTATGACAGCGCGGGTCTTTTTCAACGCTTCACACATGATGCTTAAGCTTGACGAACAGTGTGCGTAGTTTAACACGGGTAAGGTATGCAAATATCATTTCTGCCCCTAGCCTCCCTTCGTAGACCAATCACGATATATATACAAGATTCGTTGACAGTGCTCAAGCCAGCAGAGCCCAGATGCATGACTTTTGTGAGGCATACTTTGCAGCGCAAAGAATGGGAGGCCCTTTCAGGTACTCTGCAGTGAGAACAACCCGATCCACCAGGTGACCTTCTCTAGACTCGCAGGATGTTGCCCATGAAAACAAAAATTCGACCATGTTTGGATTGGTTGCTGGGGCATCCAACTCCACTTCGACAAACCAAGCCTTTACTCCCTCGCCGATGACTCCGAGCGCCGCTTGAATGAAAAGCAGGATTTCTTGCTGAGAAAAAGTAGAATAACCAGACAGTTGTGCTATGTATTGGATGCCTATTATGATGGCACTGACATTCACCTGAGCCGGGATGAGGTGTGGTGGCATGTTGGAGTCGCCGCAAGGAGCATCGATACCATAGGCAGTGGATTGACCAGGAAGTGTATGATGATCGTCAGCGCGTATTAACGTAATGAAATGGCTCAGTCCGAATCCAGCGTGCATGCCAAATCAACTCAATGTTGATCTAAGCGTCGCGTCTGCGGATGGTTCGTGGCGTATTCTGGGCTCATGATATTTGATCCAGAGACAGCTCGACGTCTGTCACGTCAAAGGCGGCAGCGTTCTTCTTGGCCCATTGGCGAGCGAGGATGGATGCTGTCACGTCAATGTTAGCGGAGAGTCAGTTAGATAGGACCGAATGCGACTTACCCTTCAAGAACTTCTTGCTGGCATACTTCTTGAAGAAGGCCTCATGAACAATGGGGCGGGCCAGGTAGTCAACCATAAGCTGCACGACAGGCTCAACTTCCTCTTCCGTGTAGCCGGCGTAGTAGGCAATGGTTTGATCCCATTCACCGCGGTCAAGCATGAGGCGGGACAGGTACATGGCAGCAGCAGCGATATGGCTGGGGCGATATGGCATAAAGCGGTAGTCGAGAAGGCTGATCTCCATGAGATACTTGCCAATGCTACGAGACTGGAAGTCATAGTTATCGGCCTTCGAAACACGGCGAAGAAAGTTCATGGGGTTGGGGTAGCTTAGGTCGTAGTTGAGAGTGCTGAGAACGAAACGCTCAGCGCTCAGAATCTCTGATTCATCGTACTCATCATCGGCGATGCGCTTGAAGTTCTCAACATGGGGAGACAGGACCTCCTCGTACTTGGAGGCAATGAACATGGCTGTAATGCCGACAAGCTGCAGGCGGATGAGAGGCACCACCTTCTCGGACAGGAATCTGTCGATAATGTTGACAGCCAAGAACAAGGTCTCAGGCAGGAGGTGGAAGCGCGTGTGTACCTCAATGAGCCAGTCAACGAGGATGCCTCGCATCTTCCATTCGAGGTCATCTTGGTGGGACATGTAGTTGGGGTTGGGAATCGACTTGACCTCGAGGTCACGAAGGTACTCGAAGATCTCGGTAGCGTACTCGGCGACCATTAAGGGGTCGTCCAAGTCTTCGTCGTCCAGCGCCTTGACCTCGGCAGTGATGGGAAATGCGGGCTTGACATCGTCTTCCGCCTTGGGTGAAGGCGCGCTCGTCGTCTTCTCGCTGAGTGACTCGGACTGGGCCTTGTTCTCAGCATCCACCACGTGGGCCTTCTTTCGGACGGGCTCCGACTCCTCGACTGCGGGATCCTCCTTGATAATGTTGGATGATGAGGTAGCCTTTCGCTTTTGTACAGCACCAATGGCACCTGAGCCCGAACCGTTTCTCTTCACCTCCGGCTTCTTAGTCTCCGTGGTGCTCAAAGCCGATCTGCTCGTGGGGCGAGTTGTGTTCTTCTGGATTCTTGTAGGCTGGGCCGCCTTGGAGACCAGTCCAACCTTGCCAGGGCCACCCTTCTTTCCCTCGACAGCATCAGCCTTGCCCACATTGCTCATATCCCCGAGGGCTGTGCGGGTCCGTTGACTCGTGGCATTGATGGCAGTCTTCTTCGTTTGCAAGGCTCCCTTGGAAGGGACAGCCAGCTCATCGACGCTGAGTGCGGCGGCCTTGGCTCTAGTCATACGCGTCGTGCTGCTGTTCTCGTCGTTCTCGTTCGAGACGAGGCGACGGGCAGGACGAGCCTAAGTGAATTGTTAGTCGAGTGAAGATGGCGTGAAAATATACGCGTAACGGCGACTTACGGGAGGCATCGTGTAATAGCTGATAGCCGGAGCTAACACTGACAAGTGGTATGTAGAATGGTGCTGAGAAGGCGTCAGTATATGAAGAAAAGAACGCGTTGAGAAGGTCGTGAGAGAAAGTAAAAAGAGCAATCGGTGAAGGAAGCCAAAGCTCGCTTCCCAGGACAGCAAAATCAAAATGGAGAGCGGGTCAAATTCACCTCTGGTGGTTAAGAGACAAGGCGAATATCCAAGACCGAGACCGCGATTGGAATGTTGTTTCTGGGGAGATGTCGCCGTGGACTGGATGGACGTGTTAGATGACCTCCGACGCGAGCCTCAATGGTGTTGAAGAAGGGTATAGAGGAAGCGGAGCCACCCGATGGCGGAGAGGACAAGGTAGAGACGAGGTGTTTATGTTGGAAGAGGTCTGTCGTGAGGGCGATGGGAAGTGTTTTGAGGAGCGGAGCAGTGGCAGGGGAGGGACGTGGAGTGGATCAGACACGGCTGGGTACGTACCGTGGATTTCAGTCGCGGCTCGCGATGCCCGTTGCTACGTCAGCAGGCGTTTGTCCCACCTCTGGACGCTGAGGTAAGTAGCTCAGAATGAGACGAAATTGAGAGCCTGGCGGTACGCGACTTTGGTTGCGGTGCGAGTCTGGTAGGAGGTAATCGTTGGGCGCGTATGGAAAACAGGGTTTGCAACCCAATGGAGGCAATAAAGAAACTCCTAAAAAGGCGTGAGGATGGCAGAGGTAGAGGGATGGTTGCAAAGAGGTTTGCAAGAGTGAAAACAAGAGGTGCAAGAAGTCGAGAGCAAAATATGGACCGCAAGCTGTTGAAGAGGTTGGCTTCAGGGACGTGGAGCTCCGACGAGATGGATAGAACGCGAGGTGTCCAGCTGCGCGACGGAGCGGTACGTACCTGCCATGGATGGTGCTAAAATCTGCATCAACACTGGCAACCGCGGGGCAACGGCGGCTTGATTGGCTGTACTGCCCCGGGCTGGAGCAACCTGCCCTCTCGCGCTGGTGCACGAACCATGTGGCTCGTCGCGCACCGCGAAGGTAGGGTCAGCCACACCCTGCAGCCACAGCTTGTTCGGCAAAACGTTCTCCAAAGCTCCGTTGAAATTTCATGTAGCGAAATCGTGCTACTACACCATCGGCTGGCGCGAGAAAGCGTCGAGCACTTACTGTACCCGGCGATTGGAGGTTTTCTCAAGACGCAGAGAAAGCCTTTTTGAGGCATAATCGCTTGTACTGACGCTAAGGGTCGTCCGGCAGCGGTTACAGAGCGGCCTGGACTGCTCTGCGCTGTGGCGACTCCTTGAAGCACGGATAGGAGAGCTTTTCATCATCGACTACAACTGTCTAGCACCGGCAGACTCTTCGTTCCACAATCAACACTCAATTCGAATTGCATTCTCCGGAATAACAATATGCTGCAAACACGTCTTCAGTTGTCGGCAGCCCGTCGAAGCTACCAGCTTCTGGGCTCGCTGCCCTCCGCCTTCCGAGGATATGCCAGCGCGGCCAGCACAACCTCTGCGAGCTCCAAGAGCAGCCTGCCCGACTTCGCTGCCAGCATGCAGAGGTCCAGCACCCAGTCTGCAATCATCCGTACATACAAGCCCCGAACGCCGGGTGTGAGACATTTGAGGCGACCCATCAACGACCACCTCTGGCGCGGCAGACCATTTCTGCCATTGACCATTCCCAAGAAAGGCCACGGCAAGGGTGGACGAAACGTCTACGGTAGGATCACTGTTCGCCACCGCGGAGGAGGTGCCAAGCGAAGGATACGTACGGTCGACTTTGAGCGGCGGCGCCCTGGCGCCCATCTGGTGGAGCGAATTGAGTACGACCCGGGAAGGAGTGCACATATTGCGTTGGTGACGGAAAAGGCGACCGGCCGAAAGACCTACATCGTCGCAGCCGACGGTCTCCGTGCCGGTGACATTGTTCACAGCTACCGCGCTGGTATTCCGCAGGATCTCCTCGACAGCATGGGCGGCATCATCGATCCCGGTATCTTGGCTGCCAAGACGGCCTTTAAGGGCAACTGCCTGCCTATGCACATGATTCCCGTGGGAACAACAGTCTTCTGTGTTGGATCTGCCGGTCACCGAGGAGCTGTCTTCTGCCGCAGTGCCGGAACGTCGGCCACGGTCGTCAACAAGAACGAGGAGACACGTGATGACGGTACCAAAGTCATGGTTGGCAAATATGTCGAAGTGCGGCTGCAGAGTGGAGAGGTTCGCCGTGTCAGCAAGAATGCGTGCGCCACCATTGGTGTAGCTAGCAACGTTCACCACCATTACCGGCAGCTGGGCAAGGCTGGACGCAGCCGATGGTTGAACATCCGACCCACTGTTCGTGGTGTTGCCATGAACAGAGGTAAGCAGCGCGAGGGAGCCGCGATTCCTTTGACGTATGCGCTAACTTGTTTACAGTGGATCATCCCCACGGTGGTGGTCGAGGAAAGTCGAAGAGTAACCGCCATCCAGTAACGCCTTGGGGCAAGCCTGTAAGTTTCCCCTTCCCAACTGCGATTGAGCAGCCCGCTGATGCCTGCCAACAGACCAAGAGTGGTTACAAGACTCGCCGTAAGCACAACATCAACAAGTGGGTAGTGACGCCCAGGCCACGCAATCACGGCAAGCGAAGGGACAAGAAGTCGTCGAAGGAGTAGAGGCTACGGTAGGGACGGCGAAGCGATGCAACTACAGCCACGAGCCTCGTGTGTATTTCTAGACGATGTTGTATAATATGTGACACTATAGACAAGCCATATCTGTGGCATGGCATTTATAGAGCCACAAGTTTCTTACTAAGGCAATACTTACGCCGGGGCCTGCATGCTATCCGGACCTTTCGATTTCTTCACGGTATGATCGGGAAAATGTACAGCAGGACGGGTACAGAGTAGTTTGGAACTCGAGACTATGATCCGAACCTAATGCCACAACTCCCGGGTCCAGGACGAAATTACATGACGAAATTGGGTCGTATTTGAGGTGGCCAAAATAAGCTTTGCCAGGCGAGGTATTGATTGACATTTCACATGGATTAAATCATTGGCCATTCGTTGGGTTGCGTGCATCCGACTGACGAAACGACCGGGGACGGATGGTGGGCACAGTGGCAGATCAGTCAGGGGTCCAGCCAGGAACAAAATGCTGGGGTAGTAACGGGGACAATAGATTAAGCATTGCTCGCCGACGCCGGCGGATACCATGGTGAATCTCCTAGACGGCAATGAAACGCAGTTATAAACATGGCGGCGTGCCCATTCATGCAAGGCTTGGGCTCGATTGGGCATTTTGACACGGTGGGAAAGCGTACAGTATAAACAGGCGAGGATGATGGACGGTCCCATGAAACTGGAGCCTTTTGAGCTTAAATCCAACGATCACCAGCGCTAGCCCTGTTTTGGGATCGGGCCTGAGCGGCGAGGCCCCAGTTCTTCTTTTCCTGCACAGCCTCCCGGAGCCACGTAAGACGGACGACATCAATCGCGAGCGCCGAGCTCACACGGGCACCCGCGGGGCGAGCAGTCGGTCTGCTTACGGGACCGCTGCGGGACGAGGGCGCATCGGCGGCTTCGCGTTCTTCGCTCAGGGAGGCAAAAGGCTGCGGCTGCAACAGTAGGCTGTTTTTCCACCGACAGGTTCACGATCGGCTAGACGGCCTTGCCTTGTGTTGGCGCCCAGGTCGATGGCACAGGATTAGCCGCCCTGGCGGTGCGGTACTGCTTGGCAGGGGCCTTTTGGGCGGGAAAGGATTGACATCACTTGAAATTCATGGGCGGCAATGATTATTTTTGCTTGTCGAAACACGAACCAGTCGTTTCCAGTTTAGGCAAGTTGCCGGAATTTTCTCGTCTACCGGTGGCATGTGCTTCCTTCAGCGGCTGCACCATCGATCTTGTGAACTAGAAAGAAAGGGGAGCAGGAGGAGTCGTGTTCTGGTTTGCATTGTAATTAAGCCCAAGGTCATGCAATTGATTCGGCAAGAGTCCGGGCAAAGCTGCGCAGCGACGGTGGTGGGAGACAAAGGGTCAACTGCAAGCTTGACACACGCCAAGACAGTGAGCTGGGTTAAAAACCGGGGCACGCGATCAGTTCCCCTAAGGGGCCGCGCAGCGCACCGCGGCGCAACCACAGGGATTCTTCGGGGTCTGCCTTTCGCCCACTGTTTCTGCCACTGCCAATGCCACTGCCACTGCCATGCCATGCCACTAACTTCTTGTCACTTGCTCGCTTTAATTAGATCTTGCTCTGCACTACTCTTTGTACTACTGCTACTGAAGCGCCCCTCGGTCTGAGCTTCAATCGTCCAGTTGGTTGCCTCACTGGTACAGTACTAGACCGGTAATTTAGGTGGGCGAGTGAATCGAGAGAAAAAATAAAACAAAGGTTGCGACAACACCTGCCACCACCACTAGCCTCTGACCTCATTCTACTTTCTCTCCCTCTTCCCCCACCACCTCTCCTGAGATCTCTTTTCTTCTCTCACTTGCGCATCTACTGCATTGCGCCCTGATCTTCTTTCTACTGTACACTGTCAAACCTTCACCGCTTTTCTCTTTTCTCTTTCTGATCCAGGATTTTGGCATCTCTGGTGGAAGCCGTGCTGAACCCAACCATCTCATCTGAGGACCTAAATAAACCACGCTGTGACGCAAGCACACTTTGTTCTGTCTATCCCACGCTTTGCCTCTTCGGCTTTCGGGCGCTCGCATCTCTTGCGTCTTCATTGCCCGATCCTCACAAGCTCCGCCTTAGCTTCACACGCCGGCACCCGGCATCTGCTTCCTCGTCTGGTTTCTCATATCACACCAACGCGAGAGTGGAGTGTCTCACCGTCGAGTCGCTGGCCCAAGGGGAATGTCGACGCATTCCATCCTCCACATTTCGGTCTTGGCTTGCTTCCGCCTCCGCTAATCTCTCCGCTAACCTCTCTATCTTTCGTCTCTATCCCTCCACCCTACAAATTCACCTCTCTCCTTCTTCCACTCTCCTTTCAGCTTGAGCTATGTGGATGTACCAAAAGATGGCCGACTCTGCAGGTTCAAAGTTATTTGGCGGGCGTTTGCCCATCCGCACCATCATCTCGTATGTCTTCGACTGGGTCCTTCTACTCGCCCTCGGAGGCATCAGTCTCGTCCTCGGCGAGATCGAGCCTAACAAGCGGCCGTTCTCCCTCAAAGATCCCAACATTTCGTAAGCTGGGCTCCTACCACGGAGGTATCTCCTGGACACAATGGAAGCTAACCGACCGTTTTGCAGATTTCCCTTTACCGAAAAGGAGGCCGTCCCTCCTTGGATGCTTCTTACCTTCAATGCCGCTATCCCCATCGTCGCCGTGGCCATCGTTTCCCTAATTTTCGTACCTGGAGCGACCGTGCCCAAGGACACGCCGCGATCACTCGTCTGGAGGCGCAAGCTGTGGGAGCTACATGTCGGCTGGCTTGGACTCCTCCTATCCCTGGTTTCGGCCTGGTTCTTCACGAACGGCATGAAGAACATGTTTGGAAAGCCGCGACCCGATCTGCTTTCTCGCTGCCAGCCCGACCTCGCCAATGCCGCCAACTACGTGGTTGGTGGAGTGGCCGGCGATTCGCCGCTGTTCCAGCTGTACTCCGCAGATATTTGCCAGCAAACAGACCGACATAGGCTCGACGACGGTTTCCGCAGCTATCCCAGTGGCCACTCGTCCTCTGCCGCCGCCGGCCTCATCTACCTCTCGCTTTTCCTCGCCAGCAAGTTCGCCGTGACCATCCCCTTTGTTGTACCCGGCAACTCCTCCGCTCAGTCTCTTGTGGCCTTCCCCTCGCGCCATCGTTCTGCATCGGCCGATCCATATGAGCCCAATCGCCACCGGGGGATGACGGACGGTCACTCCAGCGCATCTTCACCTCTGCGCGAAAAGGCAAACGACCAGAATGCCAGGCACAACTCCAGCATCCAGTCCGTGCGTAGGCAAGCAGCTGCTCCCCCCATCTACCTCTTGGCCATTACGCTCGCTCCTTTTTGCCTGGCTGTATTCATTGCCTCCTCGCGATGGTACGACTTCAGGCACCACGGCTTCGACATCCTCTTTGGATTCCTCATGGGCACCATCACAGCCATTTACAGCTTCCGATACTATCATCTTCCCATCCAGGAGGGTGCTGGTTGGGCCTGGGGTCCCCGCAGCGAGCCGAGGGCTTTCTGGGCTGGCGTTGGCAGGCTTGGTTACGCTGGCGACCGGGAGAACCTCGCCGAGGCGAGGAGGTTCGAAGAGTTTGGGCAGACCGCCGATACAAGCTACCAAGGGCACTTCACGAATGATCAACACCTTCATCAGCGCTCTGGCGTCACGGGCTACGGCGGCAACAGCGTCACGCACGATCTTGAGATGCAGAACATGGAGCCCCAACCGGCTCACAACCGATTCTGATTTAGCACCTAGATTCTTTACTTCTGTATTTCTGTGTACAAATAACCGATCTCAATGGAGATCTTGGCTTTGTTGCCACTTATGGCGAATCGGGTTCCAAAGGATGGCAGGGTAGAGGCGGAAATGAATGAATCATGTCACATTATCACAAAATGCAGGGCGACATAGCACTTGATTAAAAATGTTGTATTGATCAAACACAGCCCGCTTCAGTGACTCTTCCCTGCTGAAGTGTGTAATAATTGCTCTTTCAAGTGTTTAGGCCCATTTTGGGAATTGTCCATCTAACGCCATTTCCACAAAGCTCTCCGTGGCGAAGAATACCGAACAAATGCTGTTAAAAATAAGCGTGGAGCAACGCAGATGCGGCTGCTTGTCTTGATGTGATTGCCGTCCCTTCCCGTCCGTTCGTCAGTACGACATTGATTCGTGGTCTTGGATCTCCCATGTCATCCGGAGCCCTCCCTTCACAAGTTGCCCTCGGCGACGGCCATCCTCTCCTCGCTCACGGGCAGCTCGATGTCCTCCTCTTCGTCCTCCTCGTCCTCCTCCTCGTTGCCGTTCTCGTCCCTGAAGCCCGTCTCGATCTCGAGCTTACGCAGCCGCCGGCGCATGTCGTCCCGCTTGGCGTTCTGCCACCGCACGAGGGTGGCCGAGGCGTGGACCTTGAAGCCGTAGACGCGGGGCACGTAGCGATCGGCGCTCTTGGGGGGTATCAAGGCCGGGTAGACCTGGAAGATGATGTTGTGGAACGACGTGCCAAAGTAGGCGCCGTCGATGGCGGCGTGGCGTGACGACTTGGGGTTGTAGATGTCCTCGCAGCGCGCGCAGTACAGCTTGACCGGCTTGAGGTTGGGGATGTCGGACAGGCCCATCGGGAGCAGCGGGTGTGAGTGGCAGTTGACCCGTGGGCATTTCCCAAACTCGGCCTTTTTATACTTGTCGAGCTAATGGAGCCTGAGTTAATAAATTGGACGTAGGACGATGCTGATCCTGAGAGAGAGAGAGAGAGAGAGAGAGAAGAAGAACACGACGTACCATCTTCGTTAACCCGCGAGTCGTGACGATATACCGAGCGTGAACGAGGCCGTATAAATGCCGAGCCGACTTTTCGATCGTTTCGCGCATCTCATCGTCGCAGTCCAGGTCGAAGACGTCCGTCACCAAGTCCAAAGCATATTGGTAATACTGCACCTCGGTGTTGAGGCCCGTCAGGTTGAAGCGATCCGTCAGATATTCCTCGTCCACCTCGCAGAAGTACTCATTGCCCCTCGATGAAATAAACTGTGACCACATGCGTTAGCCTCATGACACACGAAACCTTTCCCCCCGCCATCACGACAGCCAAAAACGCCCCCCCTGCCGCGGCCCGCCTGAGCGATCTTTCTTACCCAGTCCCGCCAATAGCTGGTGTAGTCGCTGTCCGACTCGCTGACGTAGTCATCCATCTTGTGCGCGCAGGGAGAAGGAGGGGCGCCCGGTGTATCGTTTGTAAGGAGAGGGTCGTTAGAACGCTGGGCCGACCATAATCAGCTGGGCCCGCACGGGAATGGGATGGATTGCGATTGTGGCGCTGCGATGGGAAATGGATGGGATGGTGGTTTGTTTGCAGCTGCAGGTGGTGGGGTTGGAACGAGCCTGCGGGAGTGGGTGGGAGTCGGGGCCTTGCGATAACGTGACTGGACGCTAGATCCTCCCTTATCGCAAATTGTGTCTTATTACGACCGCATCCCGTCTCGAGACAAGCAGCAACGAGCCGGGCCGTGCACACGATTTATGCCACCGGGCTGAATGAGGTGGATAAATTAATGGGAGTTGTCGTTTTTGTTTTTGTTTTTCCTCTCCGCTTTTTTCAATTTTTTTACGGAGAATTATGGTTGCGAAAGAGTCTTCTGTTGCCGCGTTTTGAAGTATGCATTGCTCAACAACCCAGATCGTCTTGTGAAAGCATGCGGCTACATCAAAAGCTTCAGGTATAGAGGAAACATTTATAAGGTATGTATCCTATGTAGGTAAGATAGGCAGTTTGAATCGCCAGTACTCCGGTTAGAGCACTATCCGTTGTCCACGCGTGAATTACCCATGCTTGCTCCAATTCTCGCCATGATTTAGTAAATGCCCCCAATGAGACTGTCCTATTTACAGGTGCCGAAGAGCAGTATGCAAACCATGATTACGCCACGCCTTGCTATTCAATAACCGCTCGTCTAAACAGATATGTACAAAGCCTCGGAATCAGCCTCAAGACCACGCTAAGTCCCCATTACCAATCCCATTGACTGATGACTTCTCAGTTGTCTTCAGCCAGATGGGCTTACCGTAGAGCTGATACTAGCGGCGTCGCTTGTTGACCGCACGTCAGACTCTGTGCCATCATCATCCCCGGCTGACTTCTTCAATCCGTTGTAGTTCTTCGCAAGGGGAATTTCCAGGCGGTCGCCGATGCTGTCGCTACCGCTCTTCAGTGTGATATTGACCATGTTCATGGCCTCTTGTAACACCTCGCCCGTGTCATCCACGGCAGCAAGGAATCGTGCCAATTCTCTGCACAGGTCCCAATCGCCCTCGGCCATTGCCATCGCCAAAAGCCGGACTGATTGCTCGGCCGACGTCTCCTGCTCCTGCAGCGTATGCAAGATGATGAGATAACCGCCAGCCGTTTTCAGAGAGCCCCTCTGCAACGATTCCTCAAAGAGTTCCTGTGCCGGCGGAAGGTAGGCGAATAGCGTCTTCCACTGACGCACCTCCGTCTTGCGTGTGCATTGCACCACGATATCAAGGTACTCCTTAAATGATGATAGCAGTGACAGCACTCGTGGCAAAACGGCGTCTTCTGGCTTGGGGCAGCTGTCCACTTCTTCGTCTAGGACACGGTGGAGTAGCACTTCAAGTCCATGGGCGAAGTATTCCAGCTCTCGGTACTGCTGTGCTACAGCTGCGGCCTCAATCGTCTTGTTCTGGCGTAAGTAGAAACGTAGAACGTCGGCGAGGACAAGATGCGTCTGAGAACTGTCAGTGCGGTTCCTATTGCTGAGCATGAAGACTTACCCTGATCGCAAAGTGAAAGTAGGAAAAGTTCACGTCACGGCGTTGGACTAGATCAGATTCGACGCCAAGCAAGATGCCCTTTTCTAAAAGAACCGATAGGGGGTAGAAATCCACGGGGATCGAAACAGGAGCCGGCAGTTCCCTCGTGCCATCTCCTGAGGCGAGCTCCATGACTTCACCGATATCGGCCCATGCCTTCATCTCAGCCCCATCAAAAACCCACAGGGAGTTTAGAAGTGCTGCTGGCCCGCGCGGACTTGCGGCTTCATCTGGGTGCCGGGATATGTTCAGCGATGGCTGCCCTTTCATGATTGCATGATACTCCACGTTCTGCGCAATGACGCGCATGTCGTACTTGAGGCGGCCCTCTTCGTTAAGTGATGGGCGCAGCAGGACGAGCTTACCGTCAACCAAGAAAATGACGGATGCAACAGCCACATCCTGTGAGGGATCACCGTTAACCAATTGATCTTCCGGCAAGACCCAACTAAGCCCACGAACTCGGGCTGGCGACCTGACAATGCCATGGAAAGCAATCTGGCCAACCTGGACAAGCCGTATCGAACCATTGTATGGCGCAAACACGTAGTGATAGAGTAGATTCTCATATGTATAAACGAGGAGCGAGTCCTCGTTGGATAGCGTCACGAGTACGACTGGTGAGGGAAGTGTCTCCGTGTGCAGGACGACAGATGCATCGAGGGCCGCTTCCCGTGAATACAAACGAAGCTCGAACGCCCCGTTGCACTCGACAGCCGCGACAAGGATGTGTTGATACCAGCACATGCCTCCTCGAACTTGAAACTCATTCTCCGCAGCCTCGTTCACAAACGTCTTCCAACGACCACTATTGATGCTGTAATGCGCCAGTCCTCGCCGTCCAGCCACGGCAACATAGCGACCGTCAGGTGATATAACGGTCTGTCGGATCGGCCATTGGTTGAGCAGATATGTTGAAGGGATCTTGGCAGTGTGCCACAGGAAGGGTTCTGCCGAGATGCTTGTCAAGTCAGGGAGATCGTAGCCGCGGTACACCATGGCGCTCGTAGGGGTTTGTAGCACGGTCCGAAACACATTGGCTTCGTTGTAGCAACCTGTCACCGCATTTTTGGCCATCTCGAGTGACCAGATTGCCTCGTGTTTGAGACCAGTTAGAAGGATCTCAGCGCCTCCGCTAACCCATGATGCTCCACCGATTCCCAGAAGCCATTCCTCGCCGTTGCTTGCGGATAAGTTGTTGTCGCCGAAGAAGCTACTGCTCCCCAACTTGCCAAACATGCTCCATGTTGACCAGCCTTTTTCAAAGCCTGCAAAGAGACAGTAGCCATCGGGAGAATAACTCAAGTTGGTAAACAACCCTGCAGAAGAGGCTGAGACGGGCAAGTCATGTGTGTGAGAGGCCACAATGTTTCCAGAGTAGTCTTTTACGGAGTAGACGCGAATGTACCCGCCTTTACACGCTACAGCGATGAGCGAGAAACGCGCATTCACCATTGCCCGCACGGCTTCATCGTCGGTGTCTTTCGGTACATGAAAGCAATGTCCTTTGAAAAGCCGCTTCGCCTCCCCTTCTGGCTGTCCCTCTGAGTGGTGACGGTGCCGCTGAACCGCATATGCACGGCCATCACTCGTCACCCAGGTGGCTAAGTTCATGGGACGATCATGCGTCATCTCGAGGATATAAGCCTTCTTTTCGACCCAGCCCATGCGACTCACGATTTCCGTTCGTGTCTGGCTTCCGCTACTGTCGGGCGTCCATCGTATGCATTGAACTGCAGCAGGCTTTCGCGTGGCCACCACCAACTCGTCGTCGAGCGCGAGAGCGCATTCAATTCCGGCATCGACCTTGATGACCATCCGAAACCGCACGCTCACGTCACGCACACCGGTGCCTTCGCCAGGGCCCCAGAGGAACTGATCTGGAGGAAGTCCAGATTGACCGGCAACCAGACTTTGCCTGCGTCGTTGGACATTGTGGTAATCTGTGAAGTAAGGCTTGTATACGCGGGACTCGGCGTCGGTCGCTACGGAGTAGGTAATGAGGTATCCTTGCGAAGTGCGGACCACCAAAATCGCGGAGTCGGGGCGGAGAAGAAGATCAACATTCTCACCGTATAGTTGAAGCGACGACCCGGATCGCACTACAACGGCAAGAATAACGGTAGGCTAACGCTATTAGACGCCTGGTATCCATGTCTCCAGTCGGAGCACTTACCTTGGCTTGCCAGATTGTTATGGAAGTGGCTGTGATTACGGCGAACAGCTGGCCACTTCGTGAGACTCTCAGGGCCAGTATAGGATCGCGCGTAGGAACTGCGCTTGGGTCTGCTGTCTGCGGTTCCGATCGGTCCTCCGAAATGTATTCCGCGTGGTCGACGGATCGGATGGCCGGCGTCGCTGGAGTAGCTGGAGTAGCTGGGGTTCTCGGTGTGGGCGGGGGGCGCAGATCTGCCTCGTCGCTCCTCTGTTGCGAACCCGATCGGGCTTCCGACAGAGCAGGAGAGGCTTCGCTGGCCTCCGAAGGACTGTTCAAGCCATCGTAGGACGTGAAAAGCTTGAAGCCGGGTGCTTGACTGCTGCTAGTGGCGTAGACATGCGGAGTGCCGATGGGCCAGTACATGGCGCCAGGTTACGCCTCGGTTGCGTCCGACAGGGGCACTGCGCTGCGGTCCGGAGATTCTTCAGGCGGCGAAGTGATCATTTCCATGCATCCCTCGAGTCAAAGAAACTTATTCACATTGGCGCACAAACCGATGTGATGCAACAACTCCACACGGAGGTGATCAGTTGCTGGAGCTCTCTCAGATACGCATGTCGATCCACTTGTCTTATCTAATCGACGTCTCCCAGAAATGGCAAGGCAAGGTACGTACCTGAGCTAGCAGTCGTACTAACAACTTACTACCTTACCTACCTACCTTAGGTAGTCGACATCTTGTAAAAGAAGGAGAAGAAATCTCTTAGATAAATCGAAGATATTTCTTATAAAATAATAATGCCTCTCTGGTATAAGTAAAAGATGTTCCTAATATAAGGAGAAAATAATTGGTAGGTAAGGTGAGGTACCTCACCTCAGGCACCTCGGGCACATCAGTACAAGTTGTGCCGCCGCACCTGCACATTGCAAGTTGCAGTTGCCCGAGGAGTGGCAGCTTCAACCTACACCTTCTCAACCTTTTGCATTCGCTTTCCTCACCGCTCACTTCTCTTTTTTCTCCTCTACAACATCAATCGTGCTTCATCTCTACCCTTTTGTCCTTGCACCAGGCGCCCCCAAGGGGACAGTGTGTTCGTTGCAACCATCCTTTGTGTCAAGCACAAATCTCACTAACCGGCTTATTCAATAGAATCTGCCCGATCACATTGTCTCCGGGCACAAGCCGATTCCTACTGTTAGGCATCTCAGACAACAACCGTAAGCACTTCCACCGTTCAGTATTATGAGATATATAATTAATGCGGCCCTTTTAGACTACACTCCCTGATAGGTCTGTCCCGGAGGACAAGACCAGAAAGGCCGGCTTGGGAGCCGAGACGCTCGGCCCCGAGAAGAAGGGCAAGAAGGAGTGCCCTTACTGTAAAAAATGGGGGAGACATAGACCAGAGGACTGTCGTTCTCGCCGTATGTCCAAGTACCGACCATGTTGCGAGAAGGTATGACTAACAGAGATGATAGCTCGACCAACTCTCGAGTTGGTCGAGGGAGGCAGCTTTATGCTGCCTGCGGGTTGCGTTTTGCTGCCTGCGGGTTGCGTTTTGCTGCCTGCGGGTTGCGTTTTGCTGCCTGCGGGCACCGTTCTCCAGGAGGTAAGTCGATAGAATGCTTGAGTTCGCTTTGGACAGAAAACTAATATTGAAGTAGATGAGATCAGCGGCCACCCACAAGGTGGCCAAGAATACCAAAAGGGCCAAGAACAAGACCAAGAAGGAGAAGAAGGGGTCTGAGGGCAGAACCAGATGAAGGGTTAATTTTCATTGTTCAGGCAGCCACATCATCTAATGTTCATTTGTGTCAATAAAGAGTATTGTTCGCTTATTCTGTGACGCGTTAGTTGCGGATTCCTGAAACCAGGCAGTCCGTGTTAATTTCGTTTTCGACATCCAAGTCAAGCTGCCGGCACCGAAGAGGATTGACACTACAACTCGGGTGAATTTTGGTCTTGACACCACCAGGGAGAGGCTCAAGGCCTATAAAGATATCTGAAGTAGGCAGGCCCACTGGCTGCGCAGGTCAAAGAAGTGAATGATCCCGTCAAATTGCATAAAATTTGCCTCTGATGTGCAAAAATCATCGTTCAGTGGCAGTATTGAAGCGAAGTCAAGACCTGGAAAAGGGATTCGGCAAGCTTGTGAAGAGCTGTAGAAGGGACAAAGTACTTATCGTATTAAGTCTGCAAAAGATCTCGACTGCCTTCTGCTCTTGGCCCTTGGGTTAAGCTCGATGAAGCGATTGCTTTCTGTATCCGACCCCTTGGCTGTCCAATCAACCTTGCTGTCATCTTCGAACAAGAGTGACGATTGATATCTCTCAGTTTCTTGTTCTTTGGTGCCTGCGACTTAGCCTAGGTGTGAAAAGGGAATAAGATCACAGTTTAAAACAGGATCTCTTCTTACCTAATATCCACATGCAGTGAAGTAGTGTTTTTGGTGGCCGTCATTAGCTTTATATGACTACTTCTTCTACTTCAGGGATGCAGATGTAATGGATCTGATCAAGGCACCAGCCTGACGACGCCTTATGTGCCACTCTGCTTGCGTGACTCAATATCGCTCTCTTCGTCAGAACCATACTCGCGTGCAGATCGAGCATAGACGGACGCTAGAGCAGAAATAAATCCCACAAGTTCGCGTCATGGCCCTATGGTTTCTCTGAGCTTCCCAATGGCGGAGCCATTCTTGCCAAGGACCCATCATGCATATCCCACAACCACTACCAGCATTGGCCTTGATAAACACTTGACATGAAGGATGTCGATATACGGTTGCTTCTTAAGGTCGTTAGGCCGCTAGTAAAACTGATATAGATTTGCGAATTGCAGGATTTGTGGAACGGCGCCCAACAGCAAGTCCGTCTACAGAGCCATGGAACGAGACTCCCTTTCCTATATCACCAGCACAAATATTTGCCAAGGTACGGAAATCATTGTCCATCGATGACAGGTCTAGCACAATGCTCGGCTGCACATCTATGGAATGGACTCGATGGTCTCTAGTATTAGTCCTCATGGGTACAATTTCTAACGTAATGGCGATTCTTATCTATATCGGGCATACCTTAATTCTGCAAATCCTCGCAAACCTTACAGAGGCATCCTTGGCAAGTTTGTCCACTGGGCGCTATACCGCCGAGCGTGGCAAGGTCCGTAAGATCGCAGTAAAATAAGGCATCACAATGCCATAGCACATGACACATATGGTGTAGAAGCTCCTTAAACCGCAGAGAGCTACTGATTGTATAAGTAAACGCTGCTGTTACAGGGTAACCGAGACCCTGAGATCGTAGCGCCGGACAAGCCGGCGCTGGAACAAGGCCCACTCACAGCTATATAACGGCTGCCCCCCAAGGACCTAGCTAGTTCTTCTTCTCCTTCTCCTTATGCAGTTGAATAAAATCATCAAGGACCGCATCCAGAGACCCCTAGATGCCGCCCCCTTACAGCTGCTCAGTCGTAGCTAGATGTTACAAGGGCTAGTTACCGTCATGGAGCTGGCAGTGCCCATCACTTGATTCTGGCATCCAGACCACTACCACACATATCCTCGCACACTTACGAGAGGTACTTACGAGAGGTACTTACGAGAGGTACTTAAGCAGATATTACGGCCAGACTGTCAACTGTCAAACGGTCGATTGGTCTAGTGGTATGACGAGACTGATACACCTGGTCTGTGTGTCCCCCTTTGGGGGGGGACACGCAGGCCAGAGTGAGGTCTAGGCTTAGGTTCAACTCCTAGATCGGCTATCTTTTTGCTGGCATGTTGCTCCATCCGTTGTGCCCTCGTCAATGCGGATGTGATGTGCCCCTTCAGTCTGCTCAACAGGCTACCTCAGCGAGCTCTTCGGCTTTTTGCCAGTCATAACTCTCCGTCGACCGACAATCTGAATTCGGTAACCGGTCCAGTTGTCATTCAAACCGACCTGCTGCTCTCCTTCCTCCACACTTCAAGGGTGTCGTAGGGGTTTTTCCCAATTATGACTGCATTTGTTTAGCTTCTTTCAAGTAGCATATATGGCAACATGCCTTGCGAGGGCGTACGATCACTCGCCGTTCATGGAAATCTAGCAGTCTGGTCATGTTAAGTGATTTGAATCTTAGGTAGTGAGCCCAAGGCATTTCAATTGCGGTTCGCAGTTCCCCTACTGGGTGATCGTCCGACTTTCGAGACAAGAACTGGTAGACATTCGGCTCTGTTTTTCAAAACCTCGAGTGTACTACAGTAGAAATGAACATGGTTTGACTTATGTCAAGGATTTTGTAATGTGACCGTGAGCCGAGATATTTGTGATGTGGTATATCTTTGATATTGTGGACTGGTTGAGCCAGACAATTCTTGATAGACATCAGCCAGTTGGCAGTGAGAGCCCCTGAGATTAGAGACTGTAAAATTAGGAGGCCATATAAAGCCTCAATATTGTAAGATCGAGTTGGAGGAAGTATCTATTCGGCCATAAGGCATGCCTGCAACCTGATTGCTGCTCTCGCGACCTTGAGCCACCTAGTACAAGGAGATTCAAACCCCTGTGTTTGTCCAGGATACCAGAGCTGTCTATGAAATGGGGGTACTGTCAAATTTGAGATTCAAGAGACTTTTGATGAGTGCGCCTGCTTCTTCATGGGCTCTTCTCGGTATGCATACACATATTCAGCTTCCATGGGCGTCCATTGCGTCTGTCATTGACACCACATGTGACCGAAGTGGACCGCAGAATGGATGCGAAGAAAGACATAGGCGTCACACGATGAAGGAGATTTGGCGAAATTCCAAGCCCTTTTTTATGACCAATTCATCAAATGCTGAAAACCACGCCCTGCCCTAATCTAGTACTCGGTGGCACCGCTCGGGGGAAACTCGAAGTTGACCTTGCGGCCAATCGGCCGTCGCAAATGAAATTTTGAAAACAGCAAAAATCATTCTTTCATCTGGTCTTCCCCCCCAGACTCGTCCTTCTCCTCCTCCTCCTTCTTCCTCTCCTCCTCCTCCTTCTTCTCCTTCTTGGCCTTCTTGGCCTTCTTGGCCCTCTTGGTCTTCTTCGCCACCTTGTGGGTGGGCGCTGGTCTGGCCTACTTTAATGTTAATCATCATCTATCCAAAGTGAACTTATCATCCTCTCGCAAGTATGACGTACCCCCCCGAAAATGGTGCCCGCAGGCAGCAACACGCAACCTTCCGGCAGCACAATGCCGCCTCCCTCGGCCAACTCGAGAATTGGCCGAGCTATTATCTCTGTTAGCCATACCTTATCTCGCTTTATAGTTTATACGTGAACTTACGGCGAGAACGACAGTCCTCGGGTCTATGTGACCCCCACTTTTTGCAATATTGGCATTGCTTCTTGCCCTTCTTTAGATTCATATACAAGACAAGTGTTGACGGGTATTCTTACCATGATAAAAAATTCCTTTTAAAAAAGATAGAACACCGATTTAAAAATGATTTGAAATCTTGAGGCCAAAAAATGTTAGTGGTGAGCTCAAGGACAGAACAGGACGAGGGAGGACAAACACACTGATCACGGAGGATATCTAAGCGGGCGGAGGATATCTAGGCGGATGTCCTATAAACACAAATTAGCAGGATTTCATGATAGACTACAAGCGTGCTTGAGCTGGAGAAATGTTTGAAGGTAATTTCACGTAAATGGTAAAGGGAAGAATGTGAGGGATGGTGGAGTAGGAAGTGCAAGACGAGCGAACAGAGGCGTTGCATCGTTCGAGACAAATTGCTCGAACGGTGAGAGAAGCAAGATCGTGGACGGAAAAAGGCTTGTGTGATGGATTGGTGTTGACAGGCATTGCTGTGCTGATGACTGAAGACATTGGGGGCACTCACAGAATATCGATGTTGTAGGGGAAGGAAAGAAAAGCAGGCGTGGGACATCACGAAAATTTTTCGTATATACAAGCTCGCTATCACAATTCATAACTATTACAATCCTCGATACTAGACAGAAGTGCTGTCTGAATCGTTATCTGTCTGCTGTCCCCGCTATCTATCAACAGTCTGCTCGACTAGTTCAGATGATATCTCAGCAGCCCTCAGGTTTCAAAGACTACAGCCTCTAACGCGCCCAGGAGCGCCTCACCTTAGCGCGCCACGCAGCTTAACAGAAAACTGACGTGATGGGGCTTCGGGTTTCTTTGCTTAGGGCTCCGTTGGGTTCAATTGTGGCTCGTTTGCGGGTGGCTCGTAGCAAGCCAGAGTTCATGGCCGACCGGCCATTTTGGGCCGGTCGACTTCTGCCTTCCTCGGTGATCTCCAATTCAAGGATGCTTGAGCCAGGATACATGCTCGTTGTTCCATGTGGTCATCTAGATACCAATGCTTCTTATTACCGCTTGTCACCTTTTTTTCACCCCGGCGAGCCTATCTTGATGTTGCTACTCAACTAGTAGCTGTTGCATCTCCGTTCCTGGACGGAAAGTCCTGTGACAACTCGCTGTCATCCATTCCATCACGCCATCCATGTCTCTAGTCCAGGAGCCCTTGCCACATATGGAAGAAAGTAGACCCGGGTACGCATATCATCGTTTGATTTTGCAGGCCATACACAGCAAGCAATCCAAAGGATATCGCTGATAGTCCATAAGTGACCCTATCGTTGCAGCGTTGCCATGCCCCCTCGACCGAGACAACACAATCTTCTTCCGATGTCAGAGATGGGGGTGCTGAATCAGAGAAGAGCGCTATGGATGCCGTAACTGTAAATTAATCTCTGAAGAGCCCGGGCTACGAGGGAGCAGCAGCTCCTTATATAGTTATCTGCGCCTCTTGAGGGCTGGAACAGTCGCCGTTTCATGAGTCCTGACATCCGAAGCCTTGCGATATAATCTACCAAGTGCGGTGACATTAAGCATGGCCAAGAAATTCCCAACGACCGAGTGTCAGGTTGATGACTTCAGTTCCATCCCAGCACATGAGCAACAGTGGACATGGCCCTGCTAGATATCGACCAATATTCATCCACCAGCTTGCGCGAAAGACGCTACGTGTTTGTACGCATTGATCACCGTGCATGGGCATTGCCGTTCATTCTCTTTCCACCTTCATCTTAGCTCCACGCTGACTGGGCGAAACTAATGAGGCGCGATCGCTTCGAAGACTAACCCATATTTCCCATCTTACGCCCCTTCCACGATGGCAAACGATGTATTCCCCCAATGGCACGAAGCTGTTCATCAAGGATGACTACCAAAATGAAGGAATGCAATGTCATCAACGAAGATCTACATGGCATGTAGGAGCAGCGAAGGGCCCTACAAGATCTTGGCATATCCCTACATGGATGCTATAATGCTATCTCATGAACGTTGATTCGTTTTACGTCTTTTCAACGTGGTCATTACACGATGACCCAAGACAGTCAAGAAGGCAAAATTAAACTAGGCATATTAATCTCGTCACATTACTAAATTATTAATAAACTAATTATAACATCTACTACATGAGTAACTATATAGTAGTGATCCAGATACTAGAGTTAAGTGATCAGAACCACTGGCTCAATCACAGTAACAGCCCTCCCTTGCTCGTCTTTTTCGGAATTGCAGTACCGTGCCCGCTTGTGCAGATTTCGATGCTCTACCCACTGCTGAAATGGTTGATGGCAGTTTTAGTGTCGCTTTGGTCAACATTCTGTGGAATTCGTAGATTCGGCTGAACAGGTAGTATGGATGATTTGGCGTACGCAGCTGTCTCGACGCACGCCAGGGTTACCACATGAGGTCAGATGATCTCCACCGGCCTCTGGCAAAGATGCATGGCATTTATGCATAGGTAAATTGGTCCATGTTAGGCTTTACTTCACAAGGTTCGACACTCTTCATATGATTTTTTAGAGATGTCCTCTCCAATGATCTATCATGTAGCTCGATGTGGAAGCTGTTGCAATGGGAGGGAGGCAGCTATCCAGCGCGAGTGGCGGAGGCCGCCCCACCAGAACGGACGCCACGGAGCCACCGCCTCGCTGTCATGTGGGCCTCGAGAGATGCCCACCACCACTTCAGACCCGCACGCACCCCCACCACTGCAGCCTATATATATAGAAATTAATTGGTTGCAAAACACACAAGAAGCTGGAGTGTCCGAGTGGTTAAGGAGTTTGACTTGAACGGGGTTCGAAACTCGCTTCCAGCGAGTTTTCAACTTATCCTTTGAGGTATCAAATGCTTTCGAGCGCGCAGGTTCAAATCCTGTCTCCAGCGAGTTTCCTTTTTTGGAAATCGTGATACCTTTTTGGGTGTCGTGCCCGACCGCCTCCCGCTCCCGCATCGCTCCTGCCCTCCGAACAACAGCGCATTTGCTTATCAGGATAACCTTCTTCTAACCTCTTATCGTTTTATCTCACTGTAACCGCGGCTGCCCGACAAGACAAAGCTGCCTCCGTGTTTTTTTGTCCTCCGATACGAGGTTTTGGAGGTCATCTTGCGTCATGCTTACGTTCAACTGATGCCCAGTGCAGGTTTTCGTGTAGACGGAACCTACCCGGTATCACTTTGTCCTTTGCAAGTATCAGGTAGCGTCGTAATTCACACCCTGTACCGCCTTTTTCATGCCTTCTTCATGAAGGTACGTGTTTCCGTGGATTTTTACTTTCCACTCGCATGGCGCAGGATCTGCGAGGTTGTGCTAAGCCTTCAGCAATACCGATTCCGTAACGAGGCAGTCTAGGACTCCGGGCCGCCAAGTTTAATGTAACACCTCTTTGCAACCAGCCAAAACCAAGCGAGGCGCGCTCTCGAGGTGGGGACGCGCAACGTTCCTTTGACCAACCGGCATGCTGGGGTTGTCACGAGGCGGATGCACCCGCCAGATAGATAGAAATCGCAAGATACCAAGGCAAAATACAACATGCATGGCAAGGGTTATGGAAAAACAGGCTGTTCAGTGACTCATACACGCTCGTGCGATACGATGGCGGTGCTTTTGGTCCGCAAGCCGGCCCAAATCATAGTATACATGCGGAAAGAAGTAATGCCCGCCAAGCTCCCAGACCTTTCCAATACCAGGATCCTCACGCGGTAGGCTGCAAGCACTCTTACAATGCAAAAGGGTCAACCCTTCTACGATAGAACAAGGAGCGGGAAACCAGGCTCGTGGCTTAGCCAGATATCCACGCGGCTGCTTGCCTGGCCCCGAAAGTGGTCGCCATACGTAGACCTGTTGAGCCCATGGGGAAGTAGCTGACGAGATACCACGCAAGGCACGCCAGCTGGACCAAGGCGGATACAAGAGTGAGGATTGTGCTATGCAGCTGGAGCAAGTTAGCGGACAGAAACAGACCATAAGAGGCGTGGTCCCACCTTGAGAGCAAAGACAAGCGTCAGGATGATGGACCCAAAGTAGGCTCCCGTGAAGGGCAATCTCGGCGTAGACAGAAGATGATAGACATAGTTCATGGGCCCCATGACCGCCGCGAACGAGGCCAAGAAAAGAAGTGACCCAACGGACCATCTGAAGCGAAATCAGTATCGGCCGTCCATGCGACAGAGATAGAGAGGCGGCAGTGCTCGGCGAGGCACATCAAGCCATGCCAGCAGGGGTAGGGCATCCATGTCACGAGAGGCAACGTGGGAAAGACAGGAATCCGATGTTGTAGACTCACAGAATTACAAACTTTCGCGGTCTTAGGGAAAGAACCGGAAAGAGAGTGAAGCAGATGACGAAACAGGCGAGGGCGGCAAGGTTGCAGAACCCGAAGATCAACAAACGATCCCACCTACTCACTGGAGCGCAGGTTAGCGACTTCCCACCCTCTCAGAATGTGGCATATGCATCACATGCAGAATCTAGGGCACGGGCTAAAGCGTGATGCACATGTTCCCGCTGCAGGGGTGCCGCGCCGGAAACCGTACAACGCCTATTGGACTTTCCAACTTACAGACGAACCAGCCTTCTTCCTCCTCGCGCCGAGTAGGTGCCGGCAGGGGAGCGCCGACGCCTTCTGTAGTTGGGAGGCGGACATATCCACGGCTGCCTTGGAAGGGGTTGAGATTCTGGATGGACGACAGGAAACCGGCGGGTTGGGTGTTGACGGGTTCCTCCTCGCGCCGACCCCAGCCCAAGGAGGACATGGAGTCGCGGAACGCGGTCGACGCCATGGTGCTAGTCGCGGTTGGTTATCTGATTGTATGCGGAGCGAGTTTGATCGACGATGGGACGACGGCTGCAGATCGGGAAGCGGAGCGGATTCGTTTCGATTCCAGGGGGGTGTCGGCCAAGTGAGCTGAAGGGAAACGAGGGGGCTTTGAGAAGATAAAACAAGGTCCACTACAGGAAAAGGTCAGTCATATGGGCAAACGAAGAGGCTTGGAAGCGCTTGGTGTACGCAACCATCGCCGAGGAGGGGGTGAGGGGGGTGCGACAAGGTAGGTTGGGGGAACGAGGAGAGAAGAGCTTACCAGGCGTCCGTGTCGTCAGTCTGGACTTGAAGTACGACAGCGGGCGACTCGGAACAGCTGGCGACCGCGCGTACCGCACTGGAAAAGACCCAGTGCGCAGAGAGAAGAAGAGTAGCGGCAGAAGGAGCCAAGGTCCGGCGCTGAGGCGGAGGGGTGTCGAGCGCGGTAGGGATGCGATGTGGTTTGCGAAAGGTAGCTTGAGTGTAGTCTGGAGACGATGCGAGGTGAGGTTCGGCAGCTTTGGAGTTTAGCGGAGCGTCGACAAGGGGGGTGTGGGCCTCAGTATGGAAGTAGCCCACCCTAAACCCAGTCCCGTTACCATTTGGAGGGGGCCACATGATTGGCAGCTCTGGGGCTCAGTGCTACAGTGGGTAGCACCACGCCCGCTGAAGGGCAATCCAGGTGAAGTTTCCCCCCACCATGGAGATGCTCACCTCTGGGAAGGGGGGGTCGTGAGGCCCGTTCAAGGAGGGTCATGCATTTGTGGACGGCGACAGGTAGGAGCATGAGGGGGGGGGAGAAGAGCAGGCCGTGCAAGGGAACGGGAGCGCCCTCAGTCTTGATCGGAAGGCCGGTGGTGCAGGGCCAACACGCTATTGGTCGGGACTTACAAGGCCGGTCTCTGCAGTACCGTCTGATGTGCCGCCCCCTACACGAAAATCATCCATCTAACCCCATCTTACATGATGCAGAGCACTGGGCAACAGAGCGAGCTCGAGGGGAACGTGGGAGGAAGGGTGGGGGAGGACGAGCGAGAGACGGAAGGTCTGAGCGAGACGTTTCTGATCCCGGGCTGTCATCTGCATGCCCGGCACCTCGAGTCTAACAAATCGGTTTCTCAACTCCAGGATCCCTGGGCCTGCCCACGGAGCACGGCAGCCAACCGCCTATCGGAAATATAACAAGGCGGTGAAAGTTGGGTTTGGACGACGGCTGCAAAGGCGATCCATCTTGCCTTTCCGATCATGCTGGTTTGCTTCTGCCATGTTTCCAAAGCTGGACGCTGCCTCTAGGCTGCGAGGTAAGCCAGGTTGTCCCCTTCCCCCGTTGTCCCTGCTGTTAAGCCCTACCCGGCCCGCGTGGCCAAGAACGGGCAAATTCCAAGGACGAGCAAGTCCATGGCAAACAACCCATGACTTGGTGCGATCGGTGGGGGCGTGCCGATGCCATGACGGAACACGATGGCGGCGCAAAGTCGATCAAGGGAGGTTGGACCCGATGTCTCAAATCCCGGATCACGTTTGTTACTAGGACACCCCCTCCAGGCAAGGATGGCTGGTGGTGGATGGGCCATGAGAATGGTGGACTGAGTACGAGTTCAAGGGTAGGCCACCGCCCACTATCAACGCTACGTTCTCTGGCACAAGCACACTTTGTGTTGCTGCATGCCTCATTCTCTCCTCGACCTGGAGGGGGGAGGACGGCGATGCCTCTCGAGCCCAAATGTGCTTTGGTCTGGTCCGTAGTCAGACGACAACAAGAGGCCCGGGTCGCAGATGATCTTGTAATCCAAGCCATGACCTCCCGTAGCGACTATAAGAACCGGGCTGCCTCGCGTACCTTACAGCTGATCATGTCTGGTGAAACGAATGCCCAATTCCATCATCTGCATCTGCCACCCACGACAGAACGACCAACCAGCCTTGAACGTTGATCCGAATCTGGTACAAGGACAAGGAGAAGGAGAACAAGCAGAGAGACCCATGCGTCAATACCGAGCCACCCCACGCCAGTAACGCATCTACTTTGTACATTGGATGAGTCTTCACCTTACCCAGCCTCGTCCCGCATCGCATAGTTCTACTTTCAACTTTTTGAAAGTATCCACCGGTCTGCCTAAACCGACCCTTGACGAGGCCGACAAAGCACGACCCAAAGGGGCTTTTTTTCGGGAGAAACGAAGAGACGACAAACGGAATCAGTTCCGGACAACTCACAGTCATACAACCGGGCTGAGTAGCCGGGTTGCAATAGCTCACCGTTTCGTCACCTTGCCTTACACATTTACCGCGTCAGCCGAGCCCTGCCTCTTTGAGGACTTGTGCCCCCAATCCATCTAGGACAGGAATATACCAGGGACACAGAGTACAATACCTGTTCTGCCTGCTGCCGCCGCACAGTACCTTACCTCCCGGAGGCCCTTGCGATTTATTATTAGCGTCCTGCGCGCCAAAGACATCGATAGATCTACAGCCATTCCAAGGTCAGCTCTGTTGGTCCCGGCCTGCGAATTTATCAATTTTGGTTCAACAGCGCATAAACGAGACAGCCAAAACGGCCGACAATATTTCCCTCTTATACCTGTGTTCTGTCCTGGTAGCCTCTATCAGCAAGCCACCTAATCTCGCCGGCGCCCAGCCTCACCAGCCC
This sequence comes from Paramyrothecium sp. XJ0827, assembly GCA_020881915.1. NCBI lineage: Eukaryota > Fungi > Ascomycota > Sordariomycetes > Hypocreales > Stachybotryaceae > Paramyrothecium > Paramyrothecium sp. XJ0827. The sequence goes on from JAJFPB010000004.1 coordinate 3,026,110, forward strand.
GTCTGTCCGCCTCGCCCGCCACCGTCGACTTTCGTCCCGGGTTACTTTAAGTTACTCTGTGCCTACAAGGTAATTCTTCGAGACCCCCCCCTCCCATTTCGGCCAGAAAGGTACTTGACCATACCTTGGCTTTTTGGCTTTGGCTTTGCCTGACCTTGACCACCAGCGACCACCACCACCACCACCACCACAACAAAGAGGCAGCAATAATCCCATCACATCTCTGGTCACTTGTTATAAAGCTCAAGCTGCCGCAGACACACCCACCACCCACCTCGCCGCACGCACCCAAGGGAATACAAAAGTTGACCTATCAACTGCCTCCGCGGGTGACTACCTTAGCTTACCAGCACAATCCGTGTATGTGTAGCACACATACAGCAAACCTCCCCTCACAAGCGCATCCATACGACCTGCCGACCTCTATTACTCCGTCCTTTTTCGAGCATACCAACCCGGATTCTGCTGCGTCTTACATCGACGGGACCCCAACGGTAAGCCACCCTCTGCTACGATCCTTCGGGGTAGGTGAGCATATTCTCCTTCTCCTCCTTCTCCTCCTCGCTTGGCCCATTCCACATGCCTTACCTCTTCCCTTGGCTGTCTGTCTGTCTGTCCGTCCATCCGTGGGCTACCGCCGAGCCCATATTGCTCACACCTCCCGCCCTCGCTGTCTTTCCCTCCGTTCTCTTTTCTCCTCTTCCTCTTTCTTCGCCTCACCCCGTCTCTGCCCTCCGCGATCTTGAGCCGTTGAACCTCCTTCACTTCGCTTCGCACTAAGAAGGGGGCATGTTAGCTTGGCCCCAACCACCCACCCATCGCTAACCAAACCAGCCTAGGACAGCGGACACATTTGTCCCACCGCCTTATCCCACTGCTCTCTGCACTCAGCTCTCCGCCTCTGCCTCTGCCTCTGCCTCTGCCTCTGCTCTGCTCTGCCCTGCTCGGCGCTGCCTGTGCGGCAACGGCTCCTCCCCCCAAAGCAGCAAGCAAGACTGACTAGCCCGGACTGGACTTGACTGGTCCGACCGTCACCGCCTGGTCCCTGACTGGTGCCAGCCAGTGTCTGAATACCCGCCCCTCGCCCGCCGCCTTTTTTAACCTACCGTACCCTTACAAGTTACCACGCCGCGGTCCACTTTCTCCCACGCATCCGCTTTCCCTACCGCTCGATCCTGATCCCTCACCATCAACCCCTCCGACGTCGCATTAATTGCCCGCTTCGGTGCCATCATCGCCTCTCTCATCGCACGCTCCCCGGATTATCATAGATGGCCTTACGGTAGCATCGGCACACTTCGCCCCTCGAGTGCACTTGTTTCTTTTTTTTGAGAGGTGAGCACGCCCGCCTCCCCTGCAGTCAGCGCTGCTTTGCCACGTTTCGCCATTCCCGAGCAGCCCGCTATCGCTTCGTTTGGTCATCGACTATCGGTCGCATACCGCTACCTCGGCTGCGCGCGCGTACTGCATCCCCTTCGCATCAAATGCTAACCTCTCGCCCAGCAAACAAGCCGCAAACGTCTTTGTCGCTCTCAATGTGCTCTTAGCAACCTCGCGCATCCCGTTGCAGTACCCACATTGTTCCGCACTACCAAACTTTGATCCTCCGCCCTTCGAGGCGACCCTGCAAGAAACGACACCACCCGCTGTCGACCAAACACTCCATCTCGCTTCGGCCATCCGAACCTCGTCCTTTCATCATGGCCCAGCACGGCTTTAATCAATTTGGCTCCGCCCAGCACAGCGGCAGCATCGACCCCAACGACCTGGCCATGTCTAGTGGCTACTCCCCCTCTTTCTCAAACAACAACTTCGCCTCAAACCACAACAACGCAACCAACGGCTTCTCCAGCGGCTCTGCTGTCTTCGGCGATGACGAGCTTCTCGACGGCCTTGCTGGCTCCTCTGACGCCCAGCCTGGTCTCCACGGTCAGGACTACGGCGGCCTTAATATGGCCTTTTCGCACGGGACCTACCCCTCCCACCGTGGTTCCTCTGGCCTCCAGATCGACCCCTCTCAACTAAATGGCTATTCTAACACGCCGGACGGCGATCCCATCCAGAGCCCATACGCCACCGGCTTCAACACCCAGTTCCGTCAGATGCAAAATGGCCACTCGCTCGGTACATCGCTCCATTCTCCTCTATCGTACTCAGGATCCCCCCTAGCAGGCGCAGATCTTAATGCAGATGGAAGCGATGCCAACTATTTGAACGCAAAGGCCAGGGCCCGCATGTCCCAGCAGATGCAGAGGAAGGCTTCCAACACTCGGAGCCCGATGACCCCTAAGAGCAACACCATGCACGGCCTTTCACTTGGGTCGCAAGAGTCACCAGGCTTTGGCCCGCAGCCCATCAGGACGACAGGTGGTCATGAGAAGTCGCCGTCGGGACAGTGGATTAACACGCCCACCGGCAGCATTCCTGCCTCCTACAACTCTGGATTTTCATCTCCCATGCAGCAAGGAATGGTTCCCATCAACGAAGTCATGATGAAAGGTGGGACGTCCATGCCTGCTAAACTCGGCGTCAACACAAATGCCGTATCGTCTCAGGAGATGAAGAGGAAGCGACGAAGGGAATCGCACAACCTCGTCGAGCGCCGCCGCCGTGACAACATAAACGAGCGCATCCAGGACCTGAGCCGGCTTGTACCTACCCATCGTCTCGAAGACGAGAAGCTGAGGAAGTTGATCCAGAACGGCACTCCGCTGTCGCCGACGCTTACGGGCATTTCCAGCCCTTCTCAAGCTACCTCCGGACTTGCCGGCCCAGGTGCTCGGCGTGCCGCTGGCAATAGCGCCGGAAACATCACCACTGGCCTTCCCATTGAAGACAAGGATAAAGGCCCAAACAAGGGCGACATCCTCAACGGTGCCGTGAGCTGGACTCGCGATCTGATGTGGATGTTGCATCTCAAACTTCAACAACAAGAGGAGCTCATGAACACGATCGCAGAGCTTGGAGGGCACTTCCCGTTCGAACTCACCGAGGACGAGCGACGGATGCAGTCCGAACTCATCGATGCTATCGGAAAGAATGACACAGGAGACTTCTCATACTCTCGTACCTCTGGCTCTGGTCTCCGTGTCCCTCACCACACAGACTACCGCGGCGACTCCGTCAACAACAGCAGCGGTATGGGCTCGACGTTGGACTCAATCGGCATCACTCCTGAACCCAATGGCAATGGTGTCCTCGGCGGAGATCTCAATGATACCGCGCAATTCTGGCACGATCCAGATGATGACGGAAGCGGCCACACCTCTCTCAACTTCAAGGAAGAAGATGAGTATGACATGGACCTCACCCAGTAGGACTGCGTGTTTGGCTCCTCGTTCTTCGAGCGGTAAGACACAATTTTTCCTCTGAATCGTCTCATTCAAGTGTTTGGCTTCAAGTCAAACACCTCTCTCAATATCATGCATTCTCAAGGCGTCCGTTTTGCTGTCGCGATTTTCTTTTTCATTCTTCACAATCGTCATGGGAGGTGGGCCGCAAGCAGAGTTTTGAGTCCCATGGAACTCCGCAGTGGCAAGGCGCCTGCAAGATTTAACGTTGAGCTTCATTTGGTAGAGGACATGAAACGACTTGGGCAGCCCTGTTAGGCATGGTATCTTTGGTTTCTGGTAACGGCAGGCTTCATACACTGGTTCATATATACACAGCGCAGGAGGGAGTGTTTTCGATCTCAGATACTGGTTTTTTTCTTTGCCCCTTCTCTGATAGCTTTTTTGTTTTGTTTCTTTTGGCAGGTCCTCTTTTGCTTGTTGGTCATGTATGGTTGCATCTCAGATTTCCTTGCGATACCTCGAGGCTCTTAAAAGACCTCTCCTTGTCCATTGCTATATTTGCTTTCTTCTCTTATTATTTTCGTTGCTCTACGGGGGGTTCCTACTTCTGTTTTATTTTGTTCAGGTACTCACTCTTTGCTTGGATCGCGGTGGAAGTGGATAATGGCTCTATCGTTGATTGATTACGCCAGCATCAGGCATTAGGGGTTTTTGCATTGTAGTATTGATAGTTTACATTGTGTCTTCACTCTTCCTTTCAGATACCAGATGCGTACAATTCACAAGTTTCATAACAATCCAACCCGTATTTCCCATACGGGACCCTGAAGAACACGTCTATGACGGTGGGGTATCCGTGCAATTGCTTTACCAGTGCCGAACGCACAGCATGTACTCGTTCATGCTGGTCAGCAAGGCCCACACTTCCTTTCTCTTCATGTCCTCCTGCAAAGCTATCCTCTCGAGGGCCGACCGCCCGTCAAAGTACTTGCACATGGTGCGCCAGGCGCTTTTGTGTTTGTCGTCGACAAACCGGCGGGTGATGGCGGCCAGGTAGCGCGACTCTTTGGCAGTCGCCTTCTTGGCGTCGAGGATGATGTGCGGCGTAAGCCCAGCAAGATGCGGCGCACTGTTGACTGAAGGATGGGCGGTGGCTACGGGCACGGCCTTGCGGGTATGAGCGGTGGCCTTGTCGGCGGCGGCCCGGTGGGCGCGCTGCGCAATACGCTCGAGGCGAGCTTTCTCAGCGGCGGCCTCTACGGTGGACGGCGCCTGCGAAGAGGGATCAGGCTCCTCCGGTGACTCGGGTTCCCCAGCATCTTCGCCACGCTTCTGGCTTTCGGTGCTGTCCTCGGCAGCGTTGCCCAACTCCTCGGCCTCAATCTCGTAGTCAACCTCGTACAGAATTTCCGGCCAGACGACGACGTAAGCAAAGGTGCAAAGCTGGGTCGTCCAGCCGCGGGCCAGGAGCCAGGCAAGCATCTGCAACCAGAGCGGCCGGTAAGCCTTACTAGGGCAATGGCTTTTGTACGACCGAGGGGTGGTGGAGAGCTCCGAGAGAAACGCAGGCAGAGGAGGGGCCATTGGAAATGTCCTTTGCCACTCCTGCGAATCTGCAGGTAGACGGGCCAGGTCACAGTTGGGGGAGACGATGTAGACGTCCCGAGCGTGGAGGGGCGGAATGGCAATGGCACGACGCCAGAATATGAAATGCTGGGCATATTTGCGCACTTGGCTCAAGGTCAGAATATTACTCTGGCCAAGCTGATAAAAGCTACAGAATCATGTCAGTGAAAGTCCCGGGTAAGAATGGGACGACAAGGGGACTCACGACGTTGTCGGCTTGGAAAGCCGTACAAACTCCACCAGTGGCAAGACGGTGGCATCACGGTCCGCCTGTAGCTCGGCAACGATCTTCTTCTCATCATCAATCAGGAGTAAAGCAAAGTTGCGGTCCAGGAAGCCGGGCTCCTCGAGGGCGTCTTGGTTGATGAATGTATTAGCCGTCGTGAGCCAAAGACCCCGCTGATCTCTGGAGTCCTCAGAGGGCAGATCTGATAAATAAAACGGGACCGGAATCTGGACAGATGGGGAGACAAGACCAGCCGCAGTGTCGAGGTGAAGTGTTGCGATTTTGTTCTGCGAGATGGCCTCGTAAATGTCGTGAACAGAGGCAGCCAACGATGAACCCTGCAAGATCTCATTCCAAAGATCCTGCATCTTCTTCTCTATCGTGTCCATCAGTGCCTGTGACAACCTTGTATACGGCTTCTGAACTTACGTTCTTCCCGCGCCTTTTCCTTGGCCGCCAGTATTCTTTTTGACTCTTTCCAAACAAAATCACTGTGCTGCTGGCTATATTTGTACGCCTTGTTGACCTTTTTGAGTATGTTATCATAGAGGGAGTCGATTACTTGCTTGACTTCGTTTTCTTTGGGGTTGAGGAAGAATACGAGATTGAACATGGTCATCGAAGCACGCTTCTCCTCATCAGGGTCCTCCTTCTTCGAGTCGTGATCTTTGGATGTAGCCTCTGTAGCCTTGGAGGTCGATGATTCGCCCTCGGGAAGAGCGGTCCGCTCATCGATCGATTTGGCAGACTTTGCTTTGTTGGCCTTCTTGGCCTTCTTCCATCGTCCGTTCTCAGGGACATGGATGGGGTAAGAGACACAATATAGGGGGTCCAGTGATAGCTGGAACAGCTTTCTATGGTATGACCGGGCCGGGGTCAGGATGCCAGCAAGGTCTCGGGTGGGAAAGCCAGCTACATGTTCCCAGGGACAAGCTCGGGAGCCCGACTCGGTCATGAGGTGATCATCATGACCGCGATGTTTATGCAGCTCTGCGTCGGCAACATCCTGGCCTGCTGGCTGTGACAGGCGCTCCAGAAGAATATCACCAAAGTCGCCGGATTCCGGTGGCTCCGGAGCGTTGTTCACCGGCCTGACATCGGGCGGGTAATGGAAGACGAAGGCTGGTCCGTCACGGGAGCGATTGATGATGAGGGCGACGGCGAGCAGGTTATCACTATTGACGCACGACATAGCAGCGGCGCGCCTGAAGGACGTCTCCTTACATACTGAAGCGGCCGATGGACTATGCCAATTAACTGTTCAGCCAATTGAGACTGGCAGGAAGATTGGGTCAAGAGCTGTGGAAGCCAACTAGAGGCAGCTTCATGAGATGCTCGATGATGAGTGGTGGGTGAGAGCTAGACTGGGCCTTGCGAGCACATTACATAATCACAATATACTGCCCTCTCTCAATGTTTCGTCCGAGATAGGTACCTTACTTACCTGGGAAGGAGTACTTAAGTTAACTTAGATGGAACGCGAATACGTTAACAGAAGGCACTTTTCATAGACCAGGTACATGTTAGCCAGAGGAATCCAAAGGCTACTTTGACGACGCAATTCTCAATGGAAGCCATGCGCAGAATTGCTACTCGAGCGCAAGGTGGGTATACTCACTAGCCCTACTACCTTTTTACAGCTTCAATCAGCCATTTCCCTGCATGATGTAACGCGAAGCGAAGCTGGACAAGCTGTTGCTCCTTCAGGCGCGGCTTTCTGGTGCTGGGTTCTTGCATCTATCACCCAAGGTAATGCAACTGCAGCCCTGCAGGGCCGTGGCCGTGCATTTGTGTACGCCCGCCTCAGCTGATTCTGCTGCCATTGTCATAGGCTGCTTGGTCTAACTATGCACGTCCCCTGAGTGATTAACTTATTCTCTCCCATAGTACCTCTAGGGTACGGTTATAGACCCTGCAGGTAGCCGAAATGACCCCTGAATCGAGAAGCGTCCTGGGCACGCTGAGCAGGAACCGGCTAAACGAGCCTAGACCGAGCAGTGGTGGAACCAACTTGGGGCTTTTCAGCCCATCCCACGCTGCACCACAGGGGCACTTCGCAGCGTCCAATCTGAAGGAGTGGGTGGGTGGCGGGTGGCGTGTACCGCACCCTCTAACATGTGACAGTGCTGGTGTGAAGATGTACCAGATAAGGTAATGGAGACATGAGACGTGTGTAATGACGAGTCAAAGACGAGAGGGAAAGCCAAATTCGGCGGCGCCCTCCCAAGCCTGATGGCATGACTCAGCTCAGTAAAACTACCACCCAAGATACCTTAGGTTGGTACTATGAGGAGAGCTTAACTGGTACCTTGCGTTCCTTTGTGACTAGGTGCCGCCGCCTCAGGCATCAGATAATTATATTTGACACTTAATAATTCGATTGGTAACCTCTCTCCCCTTATTAGGAGACGCAATGGTGCTTGCACGCAAAAGGCTGTTTCTGGAAAACTCGTTGTACGCTCGCTCTGGTCTACTGCACCTCACAAATTGTCCCAAAGGGGTTTCATGTCCTAATAGCCGTGCCCGCCTCAAGGCTCCCCCCCCCCGAAAACCAACCAACTGGGCCGTGACCGCCACATTACCTCACGCTAAGTCAGGACGGCAATCGAGCTAGCAAATCTCCTTGCGCTACTGCCCACCTCCCCAATATTTCATTCAAGGCCAAGCACGGGAAAACATGTCCATCAAGGGCCCCATGCTGCGTCTCCGCCAGACGACAGATAATACCTTACTTAGCCGACCGAACCCATCCCCAGCGCAGTCGTCCCTTGTTGGATCCGCTATCCAAGATTGCAGCAACAGAAATGGAAAGGACATGATGGCCTAACAGAACAATACCTACAAGGTGCGACTTTCACATGGCCGCCGTGGCTTGCTCCCTTTGACTGGCCCACTCGTTCTCCCACAAAACCCCTCGATCAACTTGGAAGGGTAACAGGTCGTGTGCGTCCTGTCGACTACATCCCTTCCCCTGAATACTGCTTTGCTTTGCTCTGCTCTGCTTTGTCCTGTCGCCCTCCAACTTCATACCCCGTCGCCTCTTCTACGTCACCCCCGCCGATCCTGTGGCCAATACAGGTGCATGCCCAGATTTGGTGCTAACCCTCTGCCGAAGATCCTAGAACAAATCATCCCGCCTGGCTTCATCTCGACTGGCGATGCCGACAACCTGACGAGCCTTATCCCTCTCAGCCATTTTAGAAACCCCCCCCCCTCTGCCGTCATAGACCACCTACACCGTGATCATGACACTCCCGACTTCGAACGGCAACCATGCCCGCATCCGCTTCCTCCCGTTTGCATATGATAGCAGTGATTCGCGGACCTCGGCGCTAAAGCTCATTTACGCTTTGTTGCCCCAATGGGCGGAAGACGATGCCCACGTCGAACTAATTCGCTTCACCGATGGCATTACCAATACCCTGCTGAAGGTGGTGAACCGACGCCCAGGGCTCTCAAAGGCCGATATCGACCGCGACGCCATCCTTCTGCGAGCCTACGGAAACTGCACCGACCTCCTGATCGATCGCGAGCGTGAGGCCGCCAACCACGAACTCCTCATGAAGCATGGCCTTGCTCCCGAACTCCTTGCCCGCTTCGACAACGGCATGCTGTATCGCTACATCAGCGGCACCGTTGCCCGTCCCGAGGACCTCAGGGAGCCGAGCATCGCGACTGCTGTTGCGCGACACTTGGCGCAGTGGCATGCGACGGTGCCATGCCTGCCCGATTCAAAGTATACAAACGGCCGCGAAAATGGTGACTCAAGGCCCAACGGTCACAATAGAACCAAGTCCGAAGCTGCGCGTGAAGTGCCTGGTAAATTAACGCCGAACGTTTGGACGACGTTACGTAAATGGATTCTTGTCCTTCCCACGGAAACCGAGGCTCAGCGCCAAAGACGAGACCAGTTGCAGACGGAACTGGAGGCGATGATACAACAGCTGAGCCAACGTCCAGGCCTTGGGCGCGATGGGGTAAGGAGCCGCCTTGTCTCCATTGCAACCGTAGGAGCAAACACTGATCAGAATGTGTAGCTTGTTTTTGCGCATTGTGACCTGCTGAGCGCCAACGTCATTATCCACAGGGATGGTGGGAAGGATGGCCTTGCGCCAACAGTAAGCTTTATCGATTACGAGTACGGCACGCCCTCACCCGCGGCCTTCGATGTGGCCAATCACTTCGCCGAATGGGCAGGCTATGAGTGTGACTATTCGGTCTTGCCAACTCGACCCCAGCGAAAGGCGTTTATTCATGAATACGTTGACGCATATTTCAAATTGAAGGGTGAAGCAGTGGACCTGGAAGAGGAGGAACGGAAACTGATGCAAGAAGTCGACGTGTTTCGCGGGGTTCCCGGTTTCTACTGGGGTATCTGGGCTTTGATCCAGGCCAAGATCTCCACGATCGATTTTGATTACGCTTCTTACGCCGAAGAACGATTGGGCGAGTACTGGTCTTACAAGGCGGAGGAAGATGGTACTCGAGCAGCGGCCGGCAAGGAGGTGCCGCTACGAGAGAAGAGGTGGGCAGAAGACCAATGATGATGGGCTTGGTGGCTAGCAGACGACGTTGTGGTTCCGACGGGTGCAATAATAGACTTGCGAGGGAGCATCCATGTTTGGCGGGGCAGAGAATATGGTGGGGGCATCTTGGCCGTGTTCGGCGCGGCGCAGCGGCTCTGGACCTGGCTCTTCCACTCGTTTTCATCCGAGTTCTCACTGAGAATGGAGGGTTAACGTGTGGCCAGGCCTGGAGGGGAGCGCCGGGCAAGATAGGCTGGACTCGAGCCGAGCTACCTATGAGAACAGCGAAAAGCAGGGGATGCAGGTCATCCAGCGGGGAAGAGCGAGTCACTTCACATACATACAGGCGCCTCGGATAGAGTAGGCGATGGCACGATGCTACCTACGGATCGCAAAAACTACAATCACACACCACTAATTAGCCCGGAGCATGGGAAAGGATGCGAGGGAACGGCGAATGGGCCTGCTATTTGCTTAGCAACACCATGGGCAGCAATCTTGGGAAGGGAGAAGAGAGCACTTGTTCCTGCGAGTGGCAGCTCTGCCGGGTCCTATGCACCGACAACATAAATTCCCTAGACATTGATCAAAATGGAAACGAGAATGCCTATCTTTCCATCTGCCGTAACTCCTGCCTCTTGTCCCTGTCAAGCGCACCTTACCTCTCCTTATCTCAAGCCTGAGTCGCGCCGCCAGCACGTGTATGGCTGGAGGGGCGCGTTCCGTCGTCCTCCAGGTCCCGTGTCCCACAACTTGTGCGGGTCGACCAACCAGGTCTAGCTTCGGTTGGGCCTCAACTCACCTTGACATGGAACACTGGACAAAGATATGTGGGTAGGGTAGCAGAGGGAGGTCAGCCATGCACCTCAAGGTCAAGGTTGCTTTGGTGAGCTCTGCGAGGAGCGGTGACAGGGGGAGAGCTCTCTGATGCGAGCAGAGTCTGAGTATCACAGGCGCTAGCACTACTGCCGTTTGGGGAGAATGCAGCGAGGGTTGTTGTTCACGTAAGAAGACGGAGCCCTATGTGGAAAGGCAGGGTAGCATTTCAAGCGGCATGTGTGCAGAAACGTATCTGCAAGGTAGGGCGAGAGAGGCAGGGTGGGATAGTTTGGACCTAGAACCCTCCTCGGTGTTTTTTTTTGCGCCGCTTTCGCGCCTTGCCATGGAGGGAGCTGAGGGCGCGCTGAATGGTCCGGGTATGTCCTCCTCCTTGGGGGTGCCATATAGGCGATGGAACCTTTGGGATGCTATAAGATGTGGCCGAGACTAGGTAAGGTCCAGGTGAGAACGGAGAGGAGGTCAAGGAAGGGAAGGGAAGGGAGGTAGGGATATGGGGTGGGGTTGGGTTCAGAAACTTTTCAACATCCCCGGTTTCGCGATGGGGGAGCCGAAGTCGTGAGTCGCCATCGGTCGATTCTTGCTCGCCATGAGCAGGCGCGACGTGGGTGCAACCAGAAGACACGACGCTGGTCATGAACAGACAAGGCGGCCAAGCAATGTCAACGGACAAAGCATCATCGAGGGTCACTGCGTGGTGGCTGGACACTGAAAGTGCGGGAGTTTGTGCGAGTGGGGGAGGCGTGAGCAACGGCAGCCGGGATCGAATCGAGGGTGGCTGATGGGAGGGGGCTCTCGCATTGCATGCGATTTGCCGGGCTCGTTGCATGAGACAAAATGCGCCCAGGGAAGAACCAAATTATGACAGACGGTATTGTGGCCGATTGCTGAGTGATGATGGCGATGATGGTTGGATGCTACGGTACCTTAATTGGCTTGCGCCGCACGGGCCACCGGCTTTCTTACCTTCCCGAATCAGGAAGCGCCGGCAGCCGTTACGATCCAGGACCTAGGTACCGACAGGCCCGGTCACTCTCCTTCTCCTGGCACAGTAGCGTTGTTGGTCCAGGATACTCCTTGAGACAGTGCGAACTTGCAGCGCGCCCCTTCTAACGGATCCTCTTCGGTGTACCAGCCTGCCTGGGCTTATCATGGCAGGTACCCGAGAAGATGGCGGCTGCTTAAATGATGGAGTCTCTGAGGTACGTACCTGCCAGGGTCCCGGCCCCACTTGGCTTTCCAAAACGCCCGCCTAGTAGCAGAACCCACCAACGAGCCGATTGTTTTCGACGAGGGTGGAGGGCAGGGGGAGGGGCGTTTCGACTGTCCAAGAGAGCAGATGGCATAGGTGAAAAAAAATAAGACGAAGAGGCAAGCATGCCCATGGAAGCGCTCTTGGGACCGTGACCAAAGTCCAACTGCTGGAGGAGGGGAAAAACAAAAAAAACCATTACCCAAGGTAAAGCTTCTCCCTCAACGATACACGCACAGGTCGCGGACGTACATTCGACAAGAACCACTTTGCGCACCCCAGGAGCAAGCTACTGTCACCTACTGCAAGAGGGCACGAGGAAGAGTGTCGTTGACCGGGATAGAAACATACGAACCGCCGCAGTCCGGCAGTCGTTAGCCCAGACCCGGGCCTCCAGCGCAAATCATTGCTCTTTCACAAAATCCCAATTCAAGCCACCGCGCGCCATGAACTGACCTACGACAAACGAAAGACAACCCGCCGTCGCCATGACCCGCGACCCTCGGCTTTGAGATAAAGCCATGTCGTCTGGTCTGGAGCCCGGCCCCGATCACGACCTCGACCTGGCCATCCGCCAGCTGCTCGACCAGCAGGCCGGCATCCAGGCGAGGTTGGCCTCGTTGATCGCGGCCAAACATGGTTTCGATCCGGGTCGGGAGCTCGACATGCTTCGCACCAAGCTGCACGTCCTCGAAAGTGTAGTTGAGAGCCACCGTATGTTTTGCCATCTTCTCTCCTGCGCCGTTCGCAGTTTGCTGCGCAACGCGCTTGCGGGCGGCTTTTGCTTTCTTGGCGGGCTGGCCAGAGGAAACTTGCGCGAACTCATGCTAACACGTAAATTGCGCTTTCCAGATCTGCAACCTTACATATCGCACCCGCTATCCGAGGCCGAAGAAGCCCGCGCGCTGCAATATCGTTGCGAGTGCCTCGAAGTTGCCTGTCTCCAGCAAAGTAAGTGACCCCACTACACGGCGCGCCACCCCGTCACTTCGGCTGGCTGATCTAGCGGCGCAGATGTGGGCGTCCGTGAGCCTCTGCGTAGCTTCTTCAGCGCCGCGCCGACTTCTCGTTTCGGCTTGTGGCTGGAGAGCCATATCGAGCACCACGATCCATTCATCAACAGCCGGCGCTTCCGGGACGGCGGCGGGCAGACGCCGTCGCGATCCCGCGTTGCGCCAACAGTCAAGTGCTGGGATGAACGCTGCATACACTATATTTATGGATTCGAAACGCATGCCGAGCGAGACCGTCATGCCGCGGCGCACAGTGCTTCGTCAAAGAACCAACAACCTCCGGGCATCGTCGCATCTCCACTGCCGACTGCTGCGCATGCGCACCGTTCCCCACCCCGCCCAGACGGCCCGCTACCCAGTCGGTATCCCGTTCTCTCCGTCCAGCTCCCAGCTCCTAGTATCCCATCAACTCTGCCACCGCTAAATCTTCCCTCGCAACCTGCGGACCCCTCGGATCCCTTCCGAAACTACTCGTTTGGTAGCAACAGAGCTACACAGGGCTCTGCCAACGATGCCGAACCCGATCCCTTGCTTCCACCACTAAAGCGAAGTCGAGCTGGACAGCCCCGACTTGAATCTATAGGAGAGCTCAATCTACTCAAGGACAAGGATCCATGCTTGCGGTGCAAGTTGGCAAAATACGAGGTAAAATTTCTCACTCATGTATTTTTTTTTCATCTTCTTCGTGTGTTCTTACATACACTAGTGCGACGCAAATCAGCCTTGCGGGAATTGCCCAGCAGAGTCCTTACGGAATGACGACATCGTAGGACCGTTGGGATGCTTTCGAGGGTCTGTAACGTTGTTTGTGGACATATTCCTACCAGGTAGGATAATCGAAAGTCTCCCTCATGTCTTGACTGAGACAGTCCTAGGTCCTTTATCGCCTAGACAGACACGAACGCCGACTGCGTCGCCGCTCTCGCAGCGGCGTAGCGTCAATGAAATATTACAGAAGTCATTACCATCTGACCAAGAAGCAGCCGACGTTGTTCGTTTCAATCTTGATTTTCATGACGATTTTTGGATATCAGGGTATCTCGATTCGAGAAATTACATCAGCAGTAGGACACAGGACGTGAGCCGTGACGAGTTGTCATTCTCCCCGCCAATTTTACACGCGTTGGCCTGTAGCCAGAATACGGCTCGCACAAATTACAGCATATTCAGACTGATAGGAGTTACAAAATCCCTGTCGACGTCACGCGAAGCTGAAGAAGCAGTGTATCCCGTGCTGTACCATGCGAAGCTACTTCTACGGGAAGTTGCCTTTTACGCCGTGTCATTGCCAGACCCCGCATTGGTCTTTCGACCTCAGACTCAGCTCGTGTCTCCTGAGGATGTTGATATTGACGAGCATATACGTGCGCTGCACGAGTGCATGGGACGCTTTCTGCAATGCTTTGAGAAGATTGTGTCCACCAAATCGACACTTTCACCGAGAGATTGGCTCGCAGTGTTCTACAGTCTCTGCATTTTCAGCGCGGTTAGAACCATCCTGGTCGATATCTCCTCGAGATCTGTTCGTGGATCTAGCCAACAGCACCGCGGTTATGCGAAAGCCTCACCTGAAATAGCAATGCATAGTGCCTACAAGGTCCTTGTGCACTTATTTTCCGCATCCGGCGCAATGCTCCTAGATGCTGATACGGCCACTCTGACACAAGATGAGGCTACCATTATCGAACGTACGAATGACATTATTCACAGAAACGTGTGGCCCAGATTAATTGGTTCCCCACCAAATCGACATACTTCTTTAACAACTCTCTTCCTACTCAATCTAGGTGAAGCCGCATCCGATGACTCAAGTTTCAACGGATTTATCCACCAACTGAGGCAGACAGATGAGAGCTTGAGCAACCCCCATCTACCACCTGCGCTGAAGAGCGCTCACGGACAGCGGCGTTCAATACCAGGCTTCCAAGCGCTTGTCAATCCGCATAGTGCTCGTCTAGATCATATTGATAGCAGCGACGTTTCAGAGCGGCATGAACACGCTAACAGAAGAGGCTCGCCATCATTCGAGCAGGGGCGTGGTAGAAGGCATACTGTGTCTGAGGCACCCGGCTACCTGGGATCGCCTAGCTACTCTGCTGGCTCGCCGATGAGCCCCTCGCGTTTCAAGCCAGCTTATCAACGGCCGCCGCTTCGTCGAGTCTTTTGCAACAAATGCAACGAGAACCCCGAGGGCTTTCGCGGCGAGCACGAGCTGCGTCGCCATTGTGACGCCAAGCACGCTGCGCTTGTGAAGCGTTGGGTTTGCAGCGAACCCGAGGGCCTGTCACAGGCATCTCCGCAGCCTGTTGTTCCGCTCTCCAAGTGCAAAGCATGCATGACGCGGAAGCATTACGGAGCATACTACAATGCCGCTGCGCACCTCCGCCGTGCGCACTTCAACCCCCACCGCGGCGGCAAGGCCAGCGGCGACTGGCCACCAATGACCATTCTCAAGGATTGGATGCGTGAGGTGCGCCAACCTGTGGATGCGACGGCCAATGACTCCTCCAGCAGTGACGAGGACGACGAGCTCAAAGTTCCAGACGATATGCCGGCCAGCTCTAGCGAGCGTGCATTGGTGTTTGATTCGGTGAAAATGGCGCCCCCGGAAGCGGGCGCGTCATTCTTCTCTTCGCCGTCGGATACTTCTTGGAGCGCGGGAGGGCAGACCAGTACGACGACTCGTACGGCCGAGAATCGGAGCCGCTGCCCTATTCCAGACTGCGGCCGAGTCTTCAAGGATCTTGCAGCCCATATGCTCACCCACCAGGAAGAGCGCCCTGAAAAGTGCCCGATCGAATCTTGCGAATATCATGTCAAAGGGTTCGCCCGCAAGTACGACAAGAATCGCCACGCTCTGACCCATTACAAAGGTACCATGGTCTGTCCGTTCTGCCTGGGCTCTGGCACAGCCCACGAGAAGACGTTCAACCGCGCCGATGTGTTTAAGCGGCACCTCACTTCCGTCCACCACGTTGAGCAGACGCCGCCCAACAGCCGTAAGCTCATCCCCAGCGGGATTAGCAGTGACGGGATGCCACACGCAAGAGGCACGGGCGATGGGCCCATGTGCTCCATTTGCCACGGTCGGTTCTCTGCTCCGCAGGACTTTTACGAGCATCTGGACGACTGCGTGCTCAATGTCATCGTCCCTACAGCGCCGAGGCCAGCGCAGCAGCCACAACAACAACAGCAACATCACCACCACCACCACCATCATCATCATCCAAGAGGCAACGAATCACTCACACCAACAACGTCGTTCAGAGCGGAGGATGCCGACACCGCGGACCATGGGGAGAGAACGGTCCAAACCGACGCACAAAGAGAAGATGCCATGGACCTGGACGCGCGGCCATGACCGCCGGTAGAGAGAAAGTCGATGAATGATTCACGTACACGAAATGATCAAGTCAGTCAACGGTATTTTTAATGAATTTGTATGTGTGTGTTTTTCTTTTCCTTGGCTCGGATACCAACAAATACTTTTTTGTACTTTTCAGACCTACTACGCTGCGCATGCCGGCGTTTTGAGAATAAAAGGGGATCGCAAAGATACAAAGGTCGTTTGGAGTTTATCAGATAGGCGGTGGATTTGGGGAAACGGCAAACTTGTTTTTCGCCTTCGATTTACTCTGCAAGTCTGCATGCACCGAGCTGTCGAATCAAGTTCTTTTCGAGATGGAAACATTCATCATATCATTTTCAACGCTAGCATTACTGTAAATGTCTATTCTAGGCCTGCTCAACTATCAAAATCTTATGACGTTTGCTGATATCAAGAGGAGCTGGATTGTTCCGAGGCCCTCTTCTCTGTGTTGAGAACTCCATTATTCGCAGCGTACGGCTTGGGACTCGAACGCTTGAAGTAGTCGTGTATCTCGGGCGAAAACTCGCCATCATCAGGCATGCCATGCTCCGTCTCCTTGGGTCCCATGGAGGCGTGGACAGATTCCCACTCGGCGCGCATGTCGTCAATCTTGGACTTCCAGTCAAGCTCAGGATCGTAGGCCTTGCCGACGCCACGAAGGCGCTCCCAGAGGCTAAGATGCTTTGGGTTGATGGCCACGCCATGATACTCGTGCTCAGCGCCTCGGCGAATGTACTGCCAGCGGCGCTCCTGCTCCTTCAAGTCCAGGCCGGTCGTGTCGGGGAGGAAAAGCCACGTGAGCAGCATACCAGCGAGGCCGAACCACGGGACGACGTAGAACTTGGTCTGGTCGTCGATGTAGTTGTAAAGGACGGCAGCAAGCAGAGCACCGGCCTTACCCATACAGGCGGCGACACCGTGAGCCGTAGCGCGGATAGGGGTGGGAAAGACCTCGCCCGCAACGAGGAAGGTGACAGAGTTGGGGCCGAATTGGTTGAAAAAAGATGAGATAAAGTACATGGCTTGGAAAGCGTGGATGCCACTGGGACTCGTGTAATACTCGTAGTTGAAGGCGGGGATGACAAACATGAGGAAGCACATGAAGAAGCCAACCTGCTGCATGAGCTTTCGGCCGTAAAACTTGTTGTCGATCAACAAGCTGGCGAGATAATAGCCAACGAGGGACACGGCGATATTAACAAGGTTCCAAGACCACGTGGTCAGGAGACTGTCGGGGTTGTTGTAGATGACCTTGATGAACTGACCCTGGAAGAGCTTGTTGCCATAGAAGAAGACGTCATTGCAGAACCATGTGCCAGCAGTAGCCACCAGACGGCTACCAAAGTGGGTGAAGCAGGAACGGAGGGCGGTAACATCGTATCCGGTCACGTTGGTGCGGCGCTTGGCATTCTCGAGCTGCTTCGAAGCTTGCGGCATCTTCCAGGTCCTGTAATAGACAAGCCAGAGTGTTCCGATGGCTGGGAAGGCGAAAGAGAGACGGAAGGCGTACTGCGCTGCGGACGTGCTGTACGGAGGGGAGCCGTCGCCTCGGTTGAAAATGACCAGGAGAACAATGAGGATGACCTGGTTGACAAATTGTCCCCATCCCTGCATGAGGAACGCCATGGTGACACGGCGACCGCGATGCAAGCGATCCTCTCGCGTGGACAGCTTACCGGCGGTGGCGGCGCTTTCGAGCGAGGAGGTTGCGGTGATGGGATACTCGCCTCCAACACCAAGACTGTAGAAGAAGAGAGACCAGGCATAGCAAATGACCCAGCCCTGCAGTGTCAAACCCCAGCTAGCAGTAAGCATGAGGAGACCGATGAACATGATGAGGGCATCTTGAATAAGACCCCAGCGACGACCGACCCAATCACCAATAACCTGAGAGTTCGTGTTAGCTGACAGTGAACTGAAACGGGTAAGCATGGGGAATGAGACTTACACCAACAACTACCTGGCCGACCATAATACCAATAATTTCCAGGTAGGTAACAGCAGCGACCCAGTTCTTGCTGCAAACTTCATGGCTGCTGCCCCAGCATTCAGGCCAAACGTGCTTGAATAATGGCTCCAGGTTTCCAATAGAGAAGAGGACATAGCCCTCGAGACCGAGACCAGCACCTGGAATTACGGCGTGATGAAAATACCAAGAAATGGGGGAGAGCGGATCCTTTCGAACCATTTGGCCGATGGTGCGGAGTTCCTCAGATGCAGCTTGGCGATCGACATTGGAGACAAAGCTGAGGCGCTTGTGCCAGGGCAGGTCGGCCCAGTAAACGCCATCAGGAGTATATGAGTCGTCGGGGCGGGTTACGTGACTGAAAATACGGCGCTCGACCATATCAGCATTCTGGTCGGGATAGTCGTCGACGAGGGCGCCGGGTCCGTGAGGCACAGGGATCTGGCCCGGGATGATGGGCGAGTGCGTGCCGGGCGGAGGGTTGGCTTCGGGCGCCATGATGGAGGTGGGCTGTGGGAGGTGACTGGACGAGGAGATCAGGGGCTTCGAGAGCCAGGCAGGGAAGCCAATGAAAAGCTTAATATGGCCAAAGATAACGTGTGGCCAAGATCTGGGGTTCCTGCCGTGGGTGTGGCTCAAGGGTACGCCGGAAGCGGTACAGGCGCAAAATCAGGCGTGGATCAAGGGATGTGACGGCCAGGCCTGTTGAGCTTGTGGAGGCGTGAGACAAGAAAAGTCCAGACTGCCTGACGACCCGAGGACAGGTTGTCTGGGAAGAAAAGAGAAACGGGTTTCCTCGAGTGAGATTATATTCGAGCTGTGGGAAGCTTTGAGCATTTCTTTATGTACGGTCTCGTCCATGGGAAAATCCACCAAGCTTTTAGGCCGCTTTCAACGACCGAGGGGACGGAGCGGCGGCGGGAACCAGAAAGGAAAAAAGCTTCTTTGCTCGACCAGTAAGACCATGGTGTTGAGCAGCGTGCTCGAACGCCTGGCCGACAGCGATTCAAGCTCGGCCCGATGGACCCGGCTGGGAAAGCAGGGTCCGCCACTGTTTGAAGGTTGTGGGAACGAGCTAGAGGGTGGGAAAGGCAAGGAAGAAGGGGAAGGGGGAAAAAAAAATAGCCCATCGTCCGATGCCATCAGGGATCTAGGCTATGGGGAAGGGCGGCCCATCGTTTCCGGGTCGGGTTTAAAGCAATGTACATTGCCAGACGTGGAAAGTGGCAGCAGGAGCGTGGTTCAGGCGCGTAATGAGAAGTCTCGTCTGTCATGTAGCCAGTTTCTGACTCGGGAAGGCCCAGGCCATACCATGCCAGGCTATACGTCTCTGTTGCTGTCTCTAAAGTACGTTATAGTTATACAAAATTAAAGTTTTGCAAACACTTCGAGATGTGCAAAAGCCTGGGGAGCCACTGCCTCTTCCACGTGAGCCAGATGACTTGGAAGGTGCGAACACCGTGGCTCCGGGGGAAAAAATTTGATCAGACCAGAAAATCCAGGCAAGTCCAATGTCAGACCAAGCGTCCAGTCCAGTCGCTCCTGCAGAAGTTGAACCGGATGAGACGGCATGGCAAGTGCGGATCTTGCTCTGCACATCTCCACCGCAAACGTGACGACACCAAGCCGTAGCGCGGCACTTGCCAATGCGCGGCCCGCCTGCTAGTCGGTCGCCCTTGTACTCGGTCATGCGAGTCCCATCAGTGTCGACGCAACCTCCAAGTGGTTTTTTTAAATTTTCGCCATCGTTCGTCGACGACCAGACGAGGGATACCAATCGGATGGGTACAAATAGGCACGTTCCCCTACACTCCCACCTCGCACTACCCTCACATTCTACAGGGTGGCCTTACTCTGTTGCTGTTGCTGCGCCATGACGAAGCCCGTGCTTTCGAGGGGCGGTACTTCCGAGGCTTAAAGTGGAGGTGACCTCGTCGGTAGTCGTTCGTTGTTATCCGATGCGGAATCGCTTGGCAAGGCCGTCTGCTCCCGGTCGCTGTCCGAAACAGGAAATTGCTCGTGTGCCCTTTTTCCCGCTACGCTTTTCTTCTCCTCCACTCATCCACCCCAGCCCCAGCCCCAGCCCAGACCTGGTTGGATCCTAATAACCATTATACCTGCAAAGGGACCAATTGAGGAGGAACAATAGAACAGGGGTCCCGGAGCGATCAACGGCCGCCTCATTCACAAACGCCCGATTTGTCTTCTCCCACACAACTAGCATCTGTGTGTGTTGGACGGGCAAATTCAGTTCTCTCGTACTTTGGCTGGCAATGCATGGGGCCGAAAACGTGCCATGCCAGATGAGCAGCCGAACATTCGGATTCAGACCGCGGACAAGTCCATCGAGTTCGCCTCGAGTGAAAGCTCAACCCAGCCCCTTGCCTACCGTGATCCACTGCTGCTGCTTCAGCCCCCGGTTTTGTCACGCTTGTCAGTTGCTAACGGTGGTGCCTCGGCTGCTCGCTTCTCTCGCCTCCTCACAACTACTAGCCTACACGCCGCTCCAGTCTAGAAACATCTCGTACTTGTTTGTAGCTCTGTTATGTGTCGTACAGAATAAGATGTGTTTGTATCATACATGGAAGAAAGGAAAGAATCGGGAACGATTTCTTGGTAAACAAAAAGAAAGGAAAAGTTGTGTGTGCCTTGCGGTCAAGTTGCAAACATAAACGCATGCTCGCTGCTGCTGCTCGCTCGCCTGCATCCGCATCTGCATCTGCATCCGCATTGCCACGAAAAGATCGGCTCCTCCGCCTGCTTCGTTCCATGCCCAACAAACACCCCGCCACATATCTCCATTTCCATCTGAACTTAGCTGCTGATTCACTCCACCGCTACGTCGCATACCATGGCTAGCCAATTCAATGGCTTCTCCTCTTCTCTTGCCGTGGGGAGATTCGAGAAAGTCCCTGGTCAAGATCGAGACTCTCATCAGACCACTACTCATCCGTATACGAGCCCCTCAGCCTTCTCCCCTTGTAACCTCTGAAACGCCACGCTTTCCAGCCATACAAAGGAAATAAGAGACAAAAGAAAAGAACAAAATGATATGAATAAAATATGCTTCTTCTTCTTCTTCTTCTGCTTCCCCACCCCCATGTTCAATCTCGTTTAGCCAATGGTCGTGGGGTGGCTTCTTCGTCCCTCTGTTCCTCCCCAGTTGTATCGCCCTGTCTTTGGCTATTGTCTCCACCATCGCCGCGGAGGCCTGCTGAAGGTCGCGGTGTCGCTTCCACGCTGCGTGCTTTTGTTTCCGGTGGAGTCTGCGCCGTCTGCCCGAAAGCCTCGATACCAAACATCGCTGTACTCATCTCCTCCAACGGCGTCGTCGCAACCTGCGTCACTGCCTCGGGCGTGCTCTCAGATCCAAGGGTAACGCTGTCGTGGCTGTTCGCTCGCATCATCTCGATGCCTAGTTTCGAGCTGGGCAGCGCAGACTTGCTGAGCATGGACTTGCTGCCCCTTCCAACTTGCTGCTGCTTATCATGTCCATGTCCCAACTCTTCATCCTCGTCATCTGCCGACTCCGTGCCTTCTGTTGCCTGCTTCTCGATCCCTTCCCGCTTGTGCTTGAGCTTATCCAGGGACCGTGGAGCGTTTTCCATGTATGCAGGCGCAGACTGCTGAGTGAGCAAATGAGGTATCGGCTTGCTAGCTCCTTCCGGCCCGCTTAAGAGATCGGCTTCGGTGATTCCCAGTCCGCCTTCATCCCAGTCCCCCGTTGCCTTCCGTGAAACGATAACTGGCACATCATCGGTCGTCGCAGATTCTGAGTCGCCGAAGACGCTTGACGTAATGGAATCCTCCCGGCTTGACAGAATAGAAGATCCATGTCGCAACGCAAACATGGAGACGCTTGATGTAGGGCTGTCGTCTGCCCGGGGATTGGCTTTGCGGAGACCGGAAGGCATAGGGTGCGGAATGGGGATGGGACCAATATGGCTGGGGGATTCTGGCCGCCACTGGCAGAGACTGCGAAGCACCTCGGTCAACTTTGATGAGCTGATTGGCTTCTCAATCAAGGAATCGAAATAGTGAGGTGCCTGAAGTTCCTTCAGATAAGCCGTTATGGCTACGATTGGCGTGTGGGAGTTGGCGTTCTTCGTCTCTCTGATCATCCGCGCTACATCTGCACCGTTGATCTGCGGAAGCCTGTACTCCAGGAAGATCACGTCGAATTTAATCTCGCTCATCGAGTAGCGCACCGCTTCCGAACCGTTCGGTACAGAGATTGTGCGACAACGGAGCTTTTCCAACAACTTCTCCATCACCATCCGGGACACAGGATGGTCTTCGCAGATCAGTACGTCAAGTGGACGGAAAGTTGGACCGCCATCAAATGCAATTTGTGATAATCGTCTTGAACTCTGTCTTCTGCGCTGCACACGTAACAGTGCGCTGTGTTTCTCTCCTTCGTTGTCGGAAGATGAAGGTGACATATCGAAAACTTGACTTCTCCGATTGCGGTGATGTTGCAGAATTTCTGACGTAACAGGACTGCCTTCCTGAGACCCTACAGTCAACGATCTTGACCGACTTGTTGACGAGTTGCTTGCCTGCCGCGGCGTTGCCAATACTTTCTGGGGTGAGAGGGCGAGCGGCGGCGGCGCTGAACCTCGTCCCTTGATCGGGGAAGCGGCAACTGACGTCGCCGCCTTCTGTAAACTAGGTGGCACTCTAGGAATCTCAAATGCAGAATTTGGCTGCAGGGAGACACTAGACTGATGGGAAAGGCTGGATGAGTTGCTCGAGGCCTTGCGGCGTCCCTCAGCACCCTGCCCTGTGACAAAGGAGACCAAGAGTGGCGACGATGGCTGGGATATGCGGCTAGGGGAGGAATTCGCGTGGCTTAGTCCCGACGGGGATTGAGGGCGGTTCGCAGCCTTTGCGTTCGAGATTGTTCTCGAGATAGGGTTCGATAAGACGGGGCTCCCTTCAAGCGAGGGCACGGGAGAGACCGGATTAGCTCCCGGTGTAAGAGACGGTTGTTTGGTTTGGGCAGCCAAGGCCTCCGCCCGTAGTTTCTGGATGACGTCCTTATTGGCTTTTTCGAGCACAGGAAGGTTCTTGAATGAAAACGAGCCGAAGTCATCCGTGGGCACTGGCTCGCTCAGACGTCTCGACTTGAGGTCTCGTACATGCGGGGGAATGTGTAGCGGCATCAGCTTCCGGTTGAGCGAATTCACTTGTGAGCGCACCCTTGATAATGCGTCATGCGGCCTTTCTGGGTAATCGGAGCCTGCCGTGGAAGATTGCGGTGACATCTGGTCTTCCATCTCCTCGGCAAAGGACTGGAGAACAGCGCCCCGAGCATCAAAATACTCGGTATCTTCAGGGTTCTCTGGTTGGGGAACAAACTGCGCTTCATCTTCCAACAAAGTAGTCCAGTTCACTCCTTGAAACCATGAGTGGCTGCGAATTTCTTCTCCGCCACAAGCATGCCTTTCGTCGCGATTAGAGCCCAAACGGGAAGGGGGATCCATGCAGAGCAATTTGTTGATCAGATCCTTGGCCTCCTCGGAGACTGGCTCACATTCCGCGTCATCAGGCCACTGGATCTTTCGCGCAAGTATGTTTTCAAACACCTGCTCTGCTTCGCCGGCGTGGAAGGGCGGGAAGCCGTACAGAAACTCAAACATGATGCAACCTACAGACCACCAGTCACTAGTTTCATCCTGCTTATCGCCTTTAATGGTCTCGGGAGCGAGGTAGTCTGGTGTGCCAACAAACCGGCGATTTGTATCCTCCGGATCAAAAAGAGCCATCGGCGGCGGCATCATGTTTGAAGGAGGTAAGGAGTGCCTGTTGTTGTCCGCGCTAGCTCTCGATCCCACCTGCGTGGCCAGGAGGTCCGGGGAGCCTTGCGATACAGCTTCCTCGTCAACGGAATATTTGGGGTTTGCAGCCTGTGAACCTGGATCGAGGTCGTTAAGGGAAAAGGCGCCAAGCATGTGAGTGAGAGTTTCGCTACCACCGCTGTCGCTGCGATGGCTGCTGGAGATGCGACGAGGTTCTGCCTGCATGGAGCCTAGGCTGAAGTATGAAGGCTGGCCGAGATTAATGATTTCCGAAGTAACCGAAGGTGTGGTCCCAGGGGAATGGGACGAGTGTGCATGTAAGTCCAGGGACGTCGAGCGAGAAGACGCCATAGAGGTAGAGCGAGCAAATGGCCCCTGGTTCAGGAGATCTGGTGTCGTGTCCGTGTTGTCGCTGTCGAGGGCACGTTTCTGTCGGCCTACCAACCCCATTCGTGAAAGTCCGAAGTCGGTGAGTTTAAGGTGACCTTTCTGGTCAATCAATAGATTGTCAGGCTTCAGGTCTCGATGAATGATACCTCTGCTATGCAGATGCTCAACACCCAATACGACCTCGCCGAGATATTTCTTTGCCCATTCCTCCGGAAGGCCTCCAAGCACCTTGATGAGTGAAGCGCAATCGCCGCCATTGAGATATTCCATGACGAGGTAGAGATAGTCTTTACTAGAAAAAGTCCAGTAGAGCTTCGCCACAAACTCGCTCTGCCCTTGCCACATCATGATGGCTCGCTCGGCTTTCACATTTCCAACCTGATTCTTTGCAACCATGTCGGCCTTTTTTAGAACTTTAATGGCGAAGTATTCACCAGTCGACTTCTTTTTTGATAGATATACGCTACCAAAGGCACCCTTGCTGATAGGCTTGATAATCTCAAAGTCCTTGATTGAGGGTTGCGTCGGGCGTGCTTGAGGAGGGGCTTGACTCGCGGATAGTCGAGGCGAAGGTGGAGGTTTCATGACAAAGTCGCAAATGGCTACCGACGATTGACGTCTATGGTGCCGCGAAGCCATAGCAGCCGGCGAGCCAAAATCACTGCCTGGAAGCATGGGTGATGCCTCGGGTGATGTCATTCCTTCCGAAGAAAGAGGAAGCCCCCGCGGTTTGATCCGCAAGGGACTAGATGGCTGGGTTGAACGTGAAGGAGATTCCTGTCGTCTTGGGGAGGATGTTCCGGGTAAAATCAAGCTCCGGCGGTGGTGTTGTCGAGCGCTGGCAGCACGCCTCAAGTCACCAAACTCAGAGACCGGCGAATCCGTCCGTGTTGCGGCTCTTGAAGCGACGGATGATGACCGTAAACTACCTTCGCTATCACCCGCATCGCTCTCAAACATCAGAGAAGACGACTCTCTCCGTGCTTGAGGGTGTCCTGTAAGCTGTGCAGCGGTGCCAAAGTGTGATCGCGGGGTCGGGCACTCCTTGGGACTGCTGGACCTTGTAGACCCCATCAAGGACGACGGACGAGACCGCCGCCGACCCCCGGATGCTAAATCAACTTGTCGAAGAGCAGCAGCTAGAGCCGAGGGGCTCGTGAGAGTCGGAGCATACGGCTCCTCCGTCACGTGCTGAAGCTGGTCTGGTTCTCCGAACGCTTTGTCCTCGTGTCCGCCAATGAAACTAAGACCACCTTCTGTGCCTGCCCTATCCTCTTCATCTTCGGTGGAATCGCTAAGCCGTCCGGCAGCGATGCGTGCTGCTTTCCTCATTGCTTCGTCAATGCAGTCTTGAACCAAGACGGCGAATTCAATACGAATACGTTCGGCATATTCGATGATTCGCCGATGGCGAAAGACGGCATCAACCTTTGCTCGAGCTACCTTCTCCGTGTCCGAACATAGAACGGCCAACCCTTGCTCCTGCTCCAAGGTGTTTGTACTGGGGGATTGCCACTGTAAAACTTGAGAAATCCGTGATTCTGATTGAGGCGACTGTGTTCGAAGCTCCCCAGTGCCCGGCTGTGCATCCTTGAGTGCCGGTATACTTACTTCAATGGCAGTATCACACAGGTCCATTAGTAATTCTACAATCCGGGCTTGAGGTCGTCGGATAGCAAATGAGCGGGCTCTAGCATGCCCAAACCCACCCGAGCGTTCCCGTGACCGAGAAAAGGAGGTTCCCGGTGATGACTGCGTTGAAGGAGGTGGCCCGATTGGTAGGCCTTTGTACTCTGCTGCAGGAACTGTTTGCTGCTCGCCAGTCATGGAGCGACTCTTGCGTGCCTCCAAAGCATCAAGGACCTTGACGATTGCATGCCGATGCTCGGTGAGATTTTCTTGCGCCATCTGAACGTCCATCTCAGCACGGTGTTCTTGCAAACACAGATCTGTGTGCTTCTCAAACCACCAGGGCGTGATTTGTCGTTCACAGATGCGGCAGAGTACATGAGGTGGAGGCGGATACTGGTCAATATCTTCCCCGGCTGTCTCGGCAAGTTGGGTGAGATAGCTGGCCAAAACTTCAGCTCCTGAGCCAAGGGAGTCCACGATGAGGCTTGGAAGGTCAATCTGGACCTCCTGAGGCGCTGTCCAAGGGCGCAACATCCACATGGTCTATTCCATTAGTCCTGAAATCCGGGCGTCGTTTCGCGGCAAGGTTCACTCACATGACTTTCGCCTCCTGAGGCACTGTCGTATACCATGATACCTTGAGCTTCCAGGTCGATGGTTTCAAATTCGGCTTGGGGCTCAGGGGCGTCGAGAGGCTGCTCATCATCACTCGAGTGTAGTTTAGCCAGTGGCCCTGATCGCATGGTGAATCGAACACGGTGGCTCTTGGAATCATCCGTCTTCATTGACTCGACAACATCAGTAAAGATGGTGGTGGGTTCGCTGACGACCAGCTCGGAGATCGGTTTGCCCTCAACAGACTCGATCTGCGTGCCAACAACATCGGCCCACGACGGGCTAACCCATTTGATGGTCCCATCAAGATTCAGGTCCATGAGGGCATTGAGAGTCTGCTCTGCAGCCTCGCGGAGCTCCTCGCGCTCTTCCCTAATATCTTGACTCAATGATCGCTCCATGGCATTGCCATGTTGGGCCCGCAACGATGACAACGCTGGTGAGACCAGCGGGGCACCGGGCGGCTCCATCTTTTCCCAGTCGACTCAAATGCTTATATTGGGATCGGATACTTGGCTCCGGTGCAAGGCCTCGAGGGGATTGTTGGCTTGGCCGCTGGGAAAACAGAAACGAATATCGTAGATAGACTTGAAGGCTCTGGGCAGGCGCCAGAACTAGAACTCCACGAGACTTCGAGACATGACTGGCGAGGGCCTGTGAGACTGGTACCCGCGGATTTCGACGAGGCTGGATCGGGAGCCAACAGGAGCACGCATGAGGGTCGCTGCTGGGTTCTGGCCAGCGGAGGAGGTAGTCGAGGCCAGACTGCGGGCGGGAACGATCCGCTCGATCGAGCGTCCCGGGTCGTTTTGTTGGCTATATGCGGCGTCTCGCAGATTTCCAAGTTCTGCTGAGAGAGGACCGCAAGGACACTGACACGCACGATAGTTGACAGAGGCCGAGTTCAGGGCAAAGAACAGGAACCGCTTCACGATGGTCGAGAGGTCGCGTTCCGTCCCAGAAGTCGTTAAGCGGGGAAAACGGCGGAGCGGGCCAATTACAAAGCAGCATTATGCTGCTAGCATCCCCCTCTAGAAGGATCAAACACGGCAATTGACTGGTCATGAGATGCTCAATTATTTTCCCCGTCATTTCGGCAGACCCCTTCGTCCAAAAAACACCATCTTTCCCAAGTATCAACGATGACCTTGAAACATAGGCAGGATATTTTCCAAGCGGGTCAATGCCTGGAGACAATTTTGTGAGATACCGCACGGTATCTCCATCATCAGGCCATTCAGAGAATAAGCGCAGGCAGCACAGGCGTGGATACCACAAAATGCCCCCATTGGTTAATTGCTGCTCACGGAACAAATATCCTTGCACTGGCATTGATCGTGCTGAAGGCGCGGGCCCTGAGACTGCGCCGAGCATGCTCGGAATGCGCGGAGAACGTAGGAAAATAACGTGGAGAAGGCTATGAACGAGGAGACTTTGGACAAGGTTTGTTATGCCATGAGAATAGGCACCTGCGCCAATATCGTCCTGTAGATAAAGAACAACGTCGAAATCCCCTTGGCGCATCCGACGCGGAGCATGATCGGAAACATGTTGTCGCACACGTTCTATTTCGCACCGTCAATTCGGAATTCCCATGTAGAACGTATTCCAAGGGGACTTCTCGCGTATGCTGCTCTCTTGTCGCTAGTAGCGTGGCCTAGTCGCCTTGTGACCTGCAAACCAGCAATCGCCGCAGGCAGGCTGGCTGGCCGGCTGGCGGTGCTTGGTAGCGGTATCGCTGCAACTCGGATAGCTACATCAGCATCACTACCTGCTGATTGCCGGCGGCCTGGCCACCGCCTAGTACGAGCTGCTGCTTTTGACAGATGAAGATGGCCACTCGCCGATCGTTCACAGCTCTTTAATCCCCGGCTTTCCTGGCTCCACGTTTACCGCTCACGCGAGAGGGTCGTCGTTTATGAAGCATTAGAAACCTGCGCTGGGGTTGATCATCTGTGAGCAATGATCTACATCAACGGACTGGGGCTAAGCCAAAATCTATATTTCGCGGCTTGCTTATGTCACTCGTAGACCACTTCTGCATCTCAAGACCGTTGTGTCTTATGCCTGCTTTGTACATTTCAATTCGGAGCAATCTAACGTTCAATTGTCCGTGAGGTTGAGGGGCGTTCGGGGAGTGGGAGGTTTTGTAGTAAACACGGCAAAGTGGCTCTCCGACCTTGTTGCCTCGACAGGCACTTGATGATAACCGACTAATGGAGAAAAGCACACCATGGTCGGCATCACAATCAGCCACCTTAGGTGACCGAGCGGTCTCATAAGCTTCGTGCCGCCAAGCGAGATCATTGGCATGATGTGCTACTGCTTTCAGAGATGCAGCTGTTTTAACGATATTTGCTTGCCGCGTGGCCTAGGTGCATCGGTCGCCGTATGCATTGCCTTTCGGCTGCAAACATGCAACCGATTGATAGGCCCACCTTGCCTATCCGTACTGTAAACAGATGTTTTGCGTTGCATGCTGGGTCAACCACGGAATGTGTGAGGTTTTTAGGCAAGAGGTAATCCGTCCATGGTTACATGCTTACTGATTGTGGGCATGAGAGCCGCTCCGTGCATCAACAAGTGAGTGGCCTGACGCACCAGCTATAAGAGCTTGCCGTTGTCAGACACACAGCCCGGGTCGGTGGTAACCCACATCTTCTGGTTAACGGGACTGGTTCGTACTTGGATGTCGTGCTTAAGGTCGGTTCCGACTCACTTGAGTGCTTTACGCCAACGGATCGTAGTGACAGCGCTGCCAAGGACGAGCCAGGCATCCCTTTCAACATTGATCAACACATACCTTATCATTGAGGTTCATCGAGAGAGCCACAAATTCAGTCGAGAGGGCTCACTTTGGTTTCCTCTTCCGTTCTTTCCGCCTCCGAGCTGACGCTAAATCAGCCAAGAGGCCGACACTCAGGAAGCGCCAATCCATGACGACATGTACACGGCCGGCACGCGGGTTCGTCGAGTCCTGTTAAACTCTGCGGATGGTTCTACCTAAGGTAGTAGTTAGTGCCCACGAAGGCATTTTATTGAAAGAGGTCGATGGAGGGGCATAGTGAAAGCTCCTAAGGCAGTGCATAGTTCGGCATGTTGCTCGGTTATCCAGGCCCAGACTCGTTGTACTTCTCCCACAGCAGCCAATAGGTAAGCAAAAGTCGTACCAGGGAGGTTTTTTCAAAAGCTGTTGTCCCCCACTCGTCCTCAAAAACAGGACCCTAGTTGCACACACGCTATCAGGGATGTGGCTTGCGCCTGGACGTCCGGTGGAAAGGAGAACAGGGCTTTACGTTTTCCGCGTCGGCTTCTAGGCCTGTGGTCGGTCGGCTGTTACATGGGTACATGCCGCATTACTGAAATTGTCATGCAGGCCCCGTGTCCCTTGTCTCCGGGCGTGGCTAAGGTATCCGCACCTCGCCTGGCCTTAACTATTAGCTGAGACGTCAGCGAGGCTAATAAAGTACCTTGCCTTACCTGGGAAATCTGCGACTGGTGAGGCATTGCTGGTACCTGTAAGAAGCTGCGCACCGCTGCCATCGCAGTCACTTTCCCGATAAAGTCTATTTATTGCCCCAAGGACCTACCTACCTACCTTTCTTGCCTTCCCGTGCTGTGCCTTACGTTACCTGCCTACGTGCTTTGCTCGCGCGGGCTTAAATTAAAAATCGACCCCGCCATTCCACTCGGCTACTCTCATTTCCCTGCCCTTGCCGGATATTCTGCAGACACAAGATACTGACCGTTGTATCCCATTCATCACCCGCCCGTTGCGCAGCCTCGTGCCGCCGTGAAACCTACATCGCTGTCCCAGCCGCCTCCTCAACGGGTTCAGTTAGCGCACATCCTGCGTTTGTCAGCGCAGCGCGGCGCTCATTGCCCGAGCGGACCGGACCTCCGTCGACTGACCTGTTTCCACTCAAGTCTCGACGTGCTCCGGCTAGTCACTTACATTGATTAAGTTCTGGACGCATCCGTACAATTGCCGGCTCGGTAGGCTCATCCCCTCTGAATGATCAATTGACTCATCAGCCTTACGTCTTGAGGACATGGTCTGATGTAATAAACTCTGAGCTAACACGGCAGGCGAAGCAGCCAAACGTCGTCGCCTAAAACCGACACGGCCGACATAATTTACTCCCACCCACTCACCTCTTGACCTACAATTGCAGCAAAATTCAATGTCGAACCAGGCTTTTTCCAACTACTCATCAGCGTCGCCTGACGCTATCGAGCAGGACAAGGAAGCACAATCGTCCCTCAGCCTCGATGCCTTGAAATCGTTGGCGGAGAAAAGAACAGCCCGGGGTGAGCTCACGGCCACATACCTTTGTGGAGACTCTTACGTGTATCCCCAGAACTGACGGCCAGGATAGATGGCAATCCCCCCAAGCGGCGTGGGCCCAAGCCGGACAGCAAACCTGCTTTGACTCGAAGACAAGAACTAAATCGACAGGCTCAGCGGTATGTTGTTCGCTTCGCAGATAGTAGGCGCCATGGTTGGCTGACTCGGCTTGTGCTTTTTTCTCGCAATCCAGAACTCATCGTGAGAGAAAGGAGCAGTACATCAAGGCCTTGGAAGACGAGGTTCTTAGGTTGAAAGAAGTCTATACCACGGTCTCTCAAGCCCAGGATTATTTGTCGCACGAAAATCGCCAGCTCAGGGAGGCTTTAAAACTACACGGCATTGCTTTCCCATCATCCTCAACAGTGGATGACGCGATCAATCCTGCCAGCGGTGCTGCAAGTGTTTCGGGCTACAGCCAGAGTTCCGGTCCTCCAAACCCGCTCACACCAGGCTTGACCTCGCAATCGACCGCGCCTTCGATCCCGTCCCCGAACCAATCAACGGAGCGGCGGCCCATGACGCGATTTCAACCATGCAGTGCGACGCTGGCAGCACAACAAGCAGCTCAGCAGGCATCGGGCAGGGCGGGTCTTGACTCTGAGCAAGCGGGCATTGATTTCGTTTTAACGTACGATAACCCCTCCTCGAAGGCTTATCTTTCACCTCCCCAGTAGTGACCCAAAGCCACTACATCTCTGGAGGGACAACGATCGCAAAGCGATGCGTCATGTGGGCGGCCAGGCTAACGGTTGCGGTTGCGCACGGGTTCATGTAGTCTCGAGAAACCGTGTATGGCGCACTTGCCATTCCTGGTTGACAGGGCCGCCGAGACGGGCGGAGACCCTTGTGGCCATGCGCTCATGGCAACATGCCCTCCGCACCCATTCGACAAATTGACGACAGAAATCCCATTCGGCCATACACAAACCTATGGCGAAGAAACCTCGCCTCCTCAGCAGACGTGGGAACTGAGCAAAGGGGGGCTGTCGGTCCTCCTAGATCTAAGCCAACGACTCAATCTCGACGGCGAGATCACCCCCGTGATGGCGTGGCGCATGGTCATGGGCCATGAACGTTTCTACGAGCTGCAAGAAACAGACCTTCTCAAGCTTGCTGAGGAGCTGGGTCGCAAAGTCAGATGTTACGGGTAAGTGTCTCATCTCAATCACCCATTCCATATGACCTCGGCTGAACGGTTGTTTGCAAGGTTCGGCGCCGTCATAGAAGAATTCGAAGTCCGGGATGCTATTGAGGGTGTCCTCTCCGTACAGGCATGAAGTGATGTGGAAAGTGGAACAAGGTGTGACAGGAAGACATATGATACCATCTGGGTTAAAGTAATGCTTAAAACAGTGTTTGGAGTTGGGAATGGACGAGCATAGCCTAACGAAGGAGACGATGGGATTGTGATTTGGGACTTTTAATATTACAGAGATGAATCAGATAAGCAGTCCACGAAAGTATTGTTGAATATGAGCGGGCACGAAAGAAGGCTTCTCGTGCTGTCACAAAGCGTGGCACAAATGCGATGTGAAAATACCGTGCACAATTCTTGTGCATGCATGCCCGTTCCAAAGGTACCTCCACAGTGCCGTTTGACCACGCAATCTTCTAGGTACCGTCCTAGATGAGGCTGCCACCTGTCAGCAGCTGCCAGCCGCGGGGCTTTGGGGGAAAAAAGCTGGACAATGTAAGGTACCTCTCTACGATTCGGTAGAGAAATGCGCTTGCCCCACCCCCCACCACAAATTCGACGTGGGAATCCAAATTTCCAGCACCACAGCCTGGGTCTCTTCGCTACATCCACGACAACCCACCATCATCGTGAAAATGGCCGACTCGCTCGACTACGTCAAGGTTGTCGAGGCCTGCCCCCCTGGCGACGGCTGGGGCCCCTCAGTCACCACCGAAACCACCCTCGATGGCGTCCCCTACGCGCCCTTCTCCAAGGGCGACAAGCTGGGCCGCATGGCCGATTGGACTGCTGAGGGCAAGGATCGCGAGCGTGGCGGACGCCAACAGTACAACCGCAACTACCGAGGTGAGTGGTCCTCAAGAAGGAGAAGAAGCTTGTCCGGTATCCAGACGTATTTTAACCTCTTCCTTCTCTCTAGACCAACAAGTCTACGGTGCCAGCCACGCCATCACCTTCAATGCCCCCGTCGCCGAGGACGAATCTAGCTTCTCCGTCGTCAGCAACACCCGAGACACTACCAAGTCGAGGTACGGTCGTGGTGCTGTCTTCACCCGCGGCCGTGGCCAGCGCGGTGGACGCGGCGATACCCGCGGAGGACGCGGTGGCGCCCTGCAGCGTACCGGTCCCGGCGGTCGCCAAGGTGGCTATGGCGGATACGATCGTGGCCGTGGTAATGCTGCTG
This sequence comes from Paramyrothecium sp. XJ0827, assembly GCA_020881915.1. Taxonomy (NCBI): domain Eukaryota; kingdom Fungi; phylum Ascomycota; class Sordariomycetes; order Hypocreales; family Stachybotryaceae; genus Paramyrothecium; species Paramyrothecium sp. XJ0827. The sequence goes on from JAJFPB010000004.1 coordinate 3,059,386, forward strand.
GCCGCGGCCGTCGCTTCGGCTGGAAGGATTATGACAAGCCCACCCGCAACCGTGATGCCAGTATAAACATCAAGGCCGACTGGCAACTTCTGGAGGAGATTGACTTTAACCGTCTCGCCAAGCTGAACCTCGAGACTGACGACGGAGAGGACCTTGACGACTACGGTTTCCTGTACTACTACGACCGCTCCTACGACAAGCCTCCTGTCAAGGGCGCCGAGAAGAAGCTCCAGGCCATCGACCGCGCCGCCTACAACGTCACCACCTCTTCTGATCCCATCATCCAGGAGTTCGCTGAGAAGGACGAGGCCACCATCTTCGCCACCGACAGCATTCTTTCCATGCTCATGTGCTCTACCCGCTCCGTCTACCCCTGGGATATCGTCATTGTCCGCCAGGGCAACAAGATCTTCCTTGACAAGCGCGACAACGCCACCCTTGACATGGTTACCGTCAACGAAAATGCCGCTGACGCTCCCCTTGACGCTGCGGACGGTGGCAAGGACACCGTCAACCAGCCCGCCGCGCTTGCCGAGGAGGCCACCTACATCAACCACAACTTCGCTAACCAGGTCGTCAACGAGAGCCAGTCCTCCCAGGTCGTCATGGCCCACGCCAACCCCTTCTACAACTCGTCCGAGGACACCGATCCCCCGGCCAGCAAGGCCTACAAGTACAGGAGATTCGATCTATCTACCAACGACGAGGAGCCTGTCTATCTCATTGTGCGAACTGAGATCGATGCTGTTCAGAAGAACGCCATCAGCGGCGAGGATCAGCTCATGACCATCAAGGCGCTGAACGAGTTCGACAGCAAGGCCCAGGGAAGCGGCGGCGCTCTTGACTGGCGCAGCAAGCTGGTCACTCAGCGTGGTGCCGTCGTAGCCACCGAGATGAAGAACAACAGCTGCAAGCTGGCCCGCTGGACGGTGCAGAGCATCCTGTCCAAGTCTGACGTTATGAAGCTGGGGTATGTCTTCCCCCCTGATATATGTCGCGTGTTTTGACCTTGATCATGCTAACCTGAGATTGTAGTTTCGTCTCCCGTGTGAACCCCCGGTCTAACGATAAGCACGTCATCCTGGGCGTCATCGGCTGGAAGCCTCGTGACTTCGCCAACCAGATGAACCTCTCGCTATCCAACGGCTGGGGTATCGTGCGCACAATTGCCGACATGATCATGAACCGTGGCGAGGGCAAGTACGTTCTCGTCAAGGACCCTAACAAGTCGATCCTGAGGCTGTACGAGGTTCCCGCCGGCAGCTTCGAGGATGATGACGAGCACGACGACGAGCCGATCCAGGAGCAGGAGGAGGCTGAGGAGTAAAATAAAAGAGGAGATAGAACAGGAGTGTCATGACTTATTTGTAGACAGACGTACCAGCTTCGATGACATAATGATACGGAAGAGTGAATGCCGGTTATTGTGTCACGTCTTTTGCTCATGGTACTCCAGTGAGTGGCAGGGGTTTCAGTAGCAACTGTTATGATCCCGAGGGGGGTTTCTCTTGATGTCTCAACTGTTCAATAACCACTCAGCGACCTAGCAAAACCCACACGCCCAATGCTCCTTGTGGAAGCAAAGACAACAATCGCAGTTGGCCCGTAACCCATATCAACCAAGGCGAGTTTGCGTCCGACACTTCAGTAAATGCCACAACCACAAGTTATCCTAACATGCTCCTCCCAGCGGCAAAATGAAAAGAAAGAAGAAGAAGGGACATCGACTGCCCCTGGTCTCAAAGCCTTGTTCCCATGATCAGCGTATTCCCAAAAGTTATCACCCCGTTCCAGTTCCAGTTTCCCAGCCATTTTCCCCAAAACAAAGCCCTCCATCTCACAAATCCCATCGCCGTCGTCGATCAAACCATGCGTCGGCAGAAAGAAACCCATTAGGCAAGGTCGCCCGGCGCAGCATTTGCCTCCTGTTCCCGCAGGCGCCTCTGCAGCGTGAGGAGCCATTCCCGCAGCGCGCCGCTGGACTTTTCGATGCCGAGGCCCCCGCAGGCGTGGTGGGCGGCGGCGACCATGAGCTGAAAAGCGGCCACGTCGTCGGGAGCGCTCTCGTCGGGGGCGCTCGGGTCTGTGCCGAGCCCTTGGGCGAGGAACTGGCGCACTTGGTCGCTGTCCCAGGCGTGCGCGGCTTGGTCGTGGAGGCACTGGGCGAGGGACCGCCCAGGGTGGGCGCGATACATTGCTTGGGCTCCTCGCTGAAGCGCTTGGCTTAGGAGCTCGACGTCCATCCGTACCCATGGCGAGGTTTGCGGGTTGCCATTTGGAATCGTCCTGTTCCGAGTCGGTTCAAGGCCAGCGAACTGAGGCCCCTGATGTTGGGTTGGAGATCCAGTTCCCGTTGAGTGCAGCCATGGTCGGTCTCTTTCCCCGGTATCGTCCCTGTGATTAGGATCGGGGCTTGCAGCCAGGCCTGCACCTGTAGCGACGTTGTGGCTGTAAGAGGCAGCATGCTCGTTTGCCACGGTAATGAGACTGTTGATGGAAGGAAGTGAGACCCTTGGCCGGGCCACTTTATGATAGTCAACGGAGTTGGTGCTAGTCTGCACTTCTGGGTAGGTTGTCACCCGGTATCGAGAGACTCGGTGCGAGTTAGGCGAGGATCGTAGGCGTGGGCGCTTCCGGCTCATCGTGCCGGGGGACTGGTCATCCAGCGGAGGTAGATAGTCCGTGATCGCTTCCATACCAGCAGTTCTCGGGAGCATGGGCGAGTGTCGATCAGTATTGTTGCTAATCGTGGGAGCTGCATGAGAGCTCTCCGAACTACCCTCCCGCGAGAAGAGAGGCCCTGGGTTGAAGAATGCGGAACTAAACGATCTCTTGGCTTGGGTAGCAGCGTCTAAATCGTTGTTGACGCCGTCTGGCCCAGGACGTGTGGGCTCATGTAGAACAGAAGGCTGAGGCATTGGAGAGAATCGACTGCCCGACTTCATTTCGACGCCATTGTATCGAAGAGCCATTGGTTGCCAACGTGCGGCTCGTATGCCCATGGGAACCGGTTGAGACAAGTTTGTCAGGATGCTCGCGGCGACACCTACTTGTTCGCTCGATGCCTTGTCGTTACTGTTGCAATCCATGTCCGGGGTGGCTGGATCTTCACAAGAGCTGCTCTCCAAGAACATGGCCTCATCTGTCTCTTGTGTGAGGTTGGGACTCCCGAAGTCTACTGATCCATCACTGGGCAGTGTGAGGTCCGTGAGAGGGCTGTCGAGGGGAGTGTCCGGCGATGACGCCTCACTGGGCGAGTTGCATGATCGGCTCGCGCGATCACGAGCTCTGGTGGATGCCTGGCCCCTTGCACGACCGGAGCCTCGACTCGACCGTCGTGCGCCGCGGCCCTTGCCTCGACGGGATCCGCGGCTTGTTGAGGACCTGATCGTTCCGTATGCCTTTGCCTTCTGGCTATCAGCAACAGTCCAGACAACGCTCCCCTCGTCCATTTCGTGAAGCTTGTTCTGGTCGAGCTTCCCGGCGTCGTAGCATTCGCGGCAGATGGAGAAGCTGCACTTGTTGCAGCTCTGGATCATGGGCCGGCGCTGCTTCTCGCAGCAGTCGCATTTGGCCATGGCGAACGTCGTTGGGGTCCAAGTAGTGTGCTTGGTAGACAGGCCATAGGATGGTGGCTGGAGATTCGGTGTGCCCTCGTGAGAGCTCGTGACAACCTCGCTCCTGGCAATTGCTTCGTGTTGCGTCAACATGGCGGCGTGGTTGTTGTTTGTTGTATTTGCTGCTTCCTCGACAGATATGATAGGGTAATAGCTGTGGTTTTCTTTTCCATCAGTCATATTCACGTTCGTGGATGACGCTGACATGCACTCGGTGCCAGCAACTACGGGATGATCAGCCATGAGAAACCGTGCCTCAATAAAGCGGGCCTGGTATCCAGGGAGTTTGTAAGAAGGATTGTTGGTCATGTAAGGTAAGGGAGGAGGGAGCATGCGAGATTGGGGCAAGTGTTGAGGACGTCGAGATCAGCTTTACACTGGCCTTGCCATGCACGGAAAGAGATGGTGCAATGGAAAAGTGCAGAGGTCGCATGCATAGTATGAAAGTCGAAGGTTCAAAATTGGGCTTTATTATATTGGCTTTGAAGCTCTGTGTATACGAGTGAAACGTTGGAATTGGGAAACGGCCTGGCGTTGAAGGATTCACTGCAGCAGAAGACGGCCAGCTGCGGGCAGCCAAAAGTGGTGACTATGTGATAGGGGGGTTTGGCCAGGAGAGCTTGTGATTCACGACCGATCGTTAGTGGTGTTGTACATATAAATAAAGACAATCATTCGGAGCTATTGAGACTCGTGAGTTTGATAGGTTATCGTTTGAAGCACCATTCATCGTTGAGGGGATTGCTCAGTATCAGGATAATTGTTGGAATACTTCCGAGAGCAATCATGATATAACGTGTGTGTCAGACCCCCAAGATGAATTAAATGTTATGACAAAAGCATGGCAAATGGCACGGGTCAAGACATGGGAGAAGCGAAGTCAGGGCCGGGGGAGTAGATGGAGAGCCAGACAAAAGCTTGGCGCACTGGTGTAAGTGAGGTTCGCCAGGGCTGCAGGGTAGGCGGAGCGGAGGCCGGGGCCGCAGCGACCGCCCCCTTCCGACTCAACACCCGGTTCCGCCGGAAGGGTCCCCCTGTTGGCGATCTCGGCCGCGGCGACAGCTTCCCCGCAGGTGCAGCCATAAATCGAGCAGCTGGGCAACGGCCCGGAGGTAGGAAGATGGAAGGCCGACCGACCCGGCACCGAGCGGACACTTTGTCCATTCCACCGCCGCAGGCACAAGCACAGGGACAGGCATAGCCGCGCGCGGTCGACCGTGGGGTGAATTTACCTACCTAGACCTTGGGCAGGCAAAGATCAATTACTTTCTTCTCTGGTGTAAGAAATTTAGTTACAACCCCCCTGAACAGACTTCGGACCTTAGAATACCTTAACTGCGATTCTTATTTTTGTTGCTGGAAGTTCTTTTTCAATAGTATTTACTACTAGTTTGATAATTTGGCACCACCTCTTTTTGGCTAACTGCTTGGCAAGACTCCCCTTACCTTGGATGGTGGTATCGCACGGGAAGAGCGCGTCAAGGTCTGGTGAAGGCCAATCGAAGGACCGGCGGTCCGGCAGTTCGGCAATGGTAACAAGGGCAGGCCTGAGCAGACGCCCTCGCTGCACGTTTCGCCTCTGGCCTCCTCCTCGGCGTGTCCGCATTGCGCGGCCCCCTTCATGCGCCCAATTCGGTGGAGAAAGCGATGGTGAAGGGAGGCCGAGGAGCCGAAAGCCAATTCGTCCAATCGCCAAACCTTCCGTCCACAGCATTCGCAGCCGCAATGTCTTTTTTTTTTTTTTTTTGGGAGGAAGAGAGCGGGGCCGGATCTGGACTTGGACACACAAAGGTTCTCTGGATTCTCTTGTCACACCACCTCCTGCTCGAGGAAAGATGATCGACAACAGACAACTTAATCCCATATGCGGGTGAACAACCGTTGCAGGAAAATGCCTACTTCAAGAGTCATATGGAACAGCCCACGAAACGACAGCAACAATTGGACGTACCTAACACGTATGTCATTGTTGCAAGGTTTTCCCGGCTGGATGCGCGTCGCCCAATGTGTTCTGCGCCCGGTAGCCTTCACCTGTCTACAGATCTCGTGAGAGGAACAGAATTTGCCCGTTGCTCCGAGGGTGAGGGCTCCTCAATCGTGAGGTACGATTGAATATGAAGCATAGAGGTGCTGCATCCTTTTTGTTATTATAGTGCTATCACACTGACCTATACTTTGGCTTGCCTCACCTCAAGGGCCCTGTGTCTTTGCCTTACCTGCTCCATGCACCTGTAACCCTGCTGCCCACCATTTGCCCACTTTGTTTCCCACCGGGGGGTTCCTCAGTGGCGGTGGCTTCTGCCCTGCGCCAGCTCCAGCGTAGGTAAACTCTTGCCGCAAGGCGAGTCCATTGCCAAGGTAAGGTAGCTCGAAGCTACCGTGCCTCACCTCAACCTCAAGCTATCCTTTGCTAGAGCTCAAGCCCTTTCTCGCAGACCCGTGCCGGCATCCGACCGAAGGTAATTAATTGCAACTCACCACCTCGGTTCTAGCCTTATTTTCGCTTCCTATTTTTGCTTTTTTACTTGATCGTCCCCAATTCCCTCTCTCTTTCTTCTTCCCTTCTTCTTTTTGCAGTAGCCCTTAATTCCTCCCGCCAACCACTTTCCATCACGGCATTCGCGCCCGCGTTCCGCATCCCGCGCCTTTTCGCTTCCTCTCTTCTTACTCGTCAGCCCCGCCCTGTGCCGCTTCGCTCGTTTAGCCTCACACACCTCCAACAAGCCCGCCATCATGTCCGCTCAAGACTATTACCAGCAGCAGGGCGGTTACCCTCAGCAGGGCGGGTATCAGCAGGGAGGCTACCCTCAACAACCTCAACCTGTAAGCATTGCCTCCCCTCCCGACTTTGTCGCTTTGCTTTGCGGATCAATGCGCTGACCACGGCGACGGCGCGCACTCTCCGTAGAGCTATGGCCCGCCTCAAGGACAGTACGGCCCGCCACAGGGACAGTATGGCCCTCCCCAGGGCCAGTACTACGGTCCTCCCGGTGGCCAGCCTCCCATGCAGTATCAACAGCAAGGTCCCCCACCCAAGCAGCGTCGCGGAGGAGGTGGCGGCTGTCTGATGGGATGTCTGGCCACCCTCTGCTTCTGCTGCGCTGTCGAAGAGTGCTGCGAGTGCTGGTAAGAGACGATGTGTACCATGGCTGACGCAACCGCAATACTGACCCCGTTCTTCTCCCAGCTTCGAGTGCTGTGAATGCTTCCTTTGAGCTTCGTCACGCTTCTCGCGGGCGCTCGCCTACGAGCATCCCAAACAACCACATCCCTCTCACAAGCCCGCGTCGCTACCGCCCCTTCGGTAGACTCACGGCTCTACGAGGTTGCGTGGAAGGCGGATTCCGCCCTCGCATGAACCTCGACGGGCAAGGAGAGCGGAATATATCCGTACACGAGGACTCGGCGTCTCGGTTGCTTTCTTACGGGGCGCACTTTTTGTCACATGAAATTATGCGAACATCTGACTTTGCTTTGCCATGGTCCGTTTTCCACACTTGGATACGTTGTCTGACTGGGGGGTTTTCCATTGTTTTCTTTCTTTTCCCTTTTGGACACAATTGTATATTGTACATCCCTATAGCAGCAAGTCAATAGCTCTCTGGCCTTGCTGTAAACCTTGTAGTCTTTAATGACACAAAGTATTCATGGAGAATTCGGAGCTTGCTTTTCTAGGATCCCATATCAAGATATCAATCTTCTTCTTCTTCTTCTTCAGCAGTTCTTGGCTATATACAGTTTTGATGCGCCATGTCCCACGATCATTGGTCCAGCTGCACGTAATTGGCTGGGAACAGACCGGATTTGCCCTGGAAGTGACCGAACCACCAGTCGTCGTCGGGGAACTCGAGGTTAGTAACCTTGGCGTCTTCGGGGAAGCTGAGTTCTATTGCATCGGGTTAGCCACCTTCACCGGATACTCCAAACAGTCGCTGTGGAGTTCTCTTCACTCACCATTGTCTTCGGCTGCCTCGTAGTCATACAAAGCCGTTGCCGTGGGTCCAGCCGCAGCCGCAGGAGGGGCCGCAGACTTCGCGGCGGGCGGCGGCACCGGTGCCGGCTCGGGCGAGGGCTCCCGCTGTGCCACAGGCGGCGCTGGTGGGGGAGCCGGAGCGCCAGCCTCGTCATCGTCGTCCTCGCCTTCCACCAACTCAACGTAGTTGCTGGGGAACAGGCCAACCTCGCCCTTGGAGTTCGTTCCCATCCACCAATCCTCGTCCACCATTTCAATGTCTGTAACGTACTGTCCCTCTACCAATTCGATTTCGTTGTCCTCGGCCTTCTCATAGTCATATTGGATGAGTGCTCGCGTGCCGCCGGTGCCGGCCTTACCCGCCGCCACCTGTTCAGGCTCGAAGTTCTCCTCTGCAACCGCCTCGGCTGCGCCCCGGGCCAGGTGCGCTGCCTCCTGTTCATCAGTCAGATCATCCTCCTTGGGCACGTTAATTTGACTAGGTAGGACAGGTGGGGGAGCACGCTCCTCTTCTGGTTTCTCTAGTGGCGGCTCAGGACCACGGGCGACGGGAATGGCCACGCGGACAGGTGATGGCTCCCGTTCTTCCGCAACAGGCTGATACGCCGAAGGATCTTCGGGCTCTTCTTCTTCGTCGGCAGGGATGGGTCGACTTGGTAGTCCGGGCAGCGCAAAGCCACCAGAAGGCCTTGAGCTGTCTGGGACGGGTGGCGGTGGCGTCGGCTCGTCCTGGAAACCTCTTGTGGCCGGCTGAGGAGGTGCGGCCGCACCAATCGGAGCTGTATCCTTAAACCGATCCTTGAGAGCAGATATGCCTCCAGTCGTTGCAGGCTCCTGGTTACCCTCATCATGATCATCCTCATCCTGTGGCCCAGCGGAACCAGGTGTAGGACGTCCAAACTGGCCGGATGTCTGCACTGGGGCCCAGCTCTTTCCGCTGTAGCCGCTCTTCCACTCACTGCCACTCTTCTGCTCGCTAATAGGAGCCGCGGGAGACGGGGTGGACGCGTTTCCACCGTCACCGCCTCTCTCTCTGGCCTTCTTTTCCGCCCAAAGTTGAGCGGGTGTCTTACCCCCTTGATCGGCAAACGTTCGGCTAGCAGCTCCTACGGGAGCGGTGGATGGCGTGGTTGGGCCACCGAATCCGAGGCCGCCTGGCGTGGGCGCCTTTGTGCCCGTGAACGAGGATGCACCGCCAAACTTGTTGGCAACCTTTGGCTTAGGTAGAGAGGTTAAACGCTCAGATTGGCTCGGCTGAGAAAAGGCAGCGGTTCGGTCGGCCAATGCCTTCGGCTCCGATGGCTCTTCCTCAGCGGCAGGCTTCTGGGCCCTTGCGCGAATTGCAGCGATATCCACCTTGCCTATGGGTTCGTAGGCGCCCTTGACGGTTGTGGGTCTATCATCACTGCTCTTCTGCGCCTGCGCTCGGATGGCCGCAATGTCGACTTTTCCGATAGGCTGGTAGCCACCCTTGACCACATCACTGGGTCCGTCATCTTGTCGAGGTGCTCCGGTGAATCGTGCTGGCTCGGGTTTCTGTTTGGTAAGCTCCGCCATGTTGACCTTGGTTGGCTTATACGCAGATTCAACCTTTTCAATCTGCGAACGAGTAACAGGAGGCGCGTCGGCACCCCAGCCATCTTCATCGATATCCCCACCACGCTGGGATCGAGCAGTGACCAGGGGATTGCGGGCGGTGCTGGATGCCGTAGGTGTAAAGACAGGTTTAGATTTGATAGGGGGAGGTGCGGCTGCAGCGGCGCCGCCAGAGCTGCTCGATGAGTACTTGGCGCCCGAGGCATCGGCAACCTTTTGCATCACGGAATCCGGTTCCAAATCGCTATCGGAGCGGGCAGTGATCTGGACGTGATATCCGTGAAGGATCTTGGAGACGGCGGCTAAATGGCTGGTGAAGTAGCCCTTGGTACGTTCAGGAACGCCGCCTCCGCACCAGGCAATGAGGACAAATTTAGGAAGGCCGGAGTTGGGGTCCTTGACTTTGACAAATGCGAATTGGACCCTTCCCTCGTTGAAGTCTTCGAACAAGTCAAGCAATTCGCCCTCTGCACAAGTTAGTGGGACACCAGACGGGGCCTTAGCCTATTCGGATCTCACGTACCACCCGTGCTCTGAACCTTGAGAACGCTCTCCTTGGAACCGCTGTCCTGGAAGGCATTCTGTAAGGGAGCTTGCACAGAAAACAAGGCCCATTGCGCGTATGTCGGAGAAGCGGACGACGGCGCAGCTCCGTTGATGACGCCGTTATAGCTGCTCTTTATAGAGGGGCCGTTTATCGAGAGGTTCAAGGAAGCCATGTTGTGCAACGATCGTGTCTTCGAGGTTGTTGGTCAGGGTGGAGAGTTAAGGGGTGAGAAAGGATGACGTTGCCAGTCCCTGGAAGCTCCACGCAATGTCGGAGAAGCTCTCGCAGCGACAACGGGGGTGAGAATGAGGTCGGGAGAGACGGAAAAGATCGCCTTGGAGCGCCGGTGCACTACAAAGACGCGCCTTTGAGATTGGGAGGTCAGAACCGTGATCTCGCCAGGTCTTCGGTGGTAATGGTAAGGTAGAACAGCTACCAAGTGTAGGTCCTGTGGTGCTCTTGGACGTTCGGCTGGGTAGATGGGAGGGGTGAGCGAGCGTTGACCTGCCTACTAGCATAACGATGTGGGCGCCCAAGCTCCAATGAGGCTGTGCAGCCACCAGGTATGCAACTAAGCGGGCTGTGCCACGTTGGCTGGGGATTCCGGATGAGCGCTGGGAAAGACCAAATGACGCAAGCCGGGGGGAAGGGGACCCCTCCCGACTCCCGACGTCGCAACTGCCCCGCCAAAAAAACCACAACTCTGACACTCACATTTCGCACCAGCACGCTTCCGAGACGCCACACACAATGTCGACGATCACCGAGATCACAAGCGTTCCCGAGTGGGAGCAGACGTTGGCTTCCGTGCCTGCATCGGCCCTGCTAGTCGTCTCCTTCCACGCACCATGGGCTGCGCCATGCGCTCAGATGGCAACGGTCCTTTCGACCCTCGCGTCCGAATATCCCGTCACCGAGCCATTATCCACGAAATGGGTCTCCATCAATGCCGAGGAGCTCAGCGATGTCAGCGAGACCTACGACGTCACGGCGGTTCCCTTTCTCGTCCTCCTACGAAACGGTCAGGTAGCTGAGACTGTGAGCGGCAGCAGTGCCGTGAAGGTTCGGGCGGCGATCGAGAAGCATGCCCAGAGCGGAGGTGCTGGAGCTGCCGCGCCCGAGGGAATCAACGGCATCCAGCAGTCCAAGGAAGACTCAGCACCCGTGGACCCGGAGAAGCAGAAGGAGGAGCTGAACAAACGACTTGGCACGCTCGTAAAGGCGGCACCTGTCATGCTGTTCATGAAGGGAACACCTAGCTCACCACAGTGTGGCTTTTCTCGCCAGGTGGTTGGCCTTTTGAGGGAGAACTCTGTCAAGTACGGCTTCTTCAACATTCTGGCGGACGATGAGGTGAGACAGGGTCTCAAGGAGTTCGCAGACTGGCCGACCTACCCACAACTGTGGATGGATGGCGAACTTGTCGGAGGACTTGACATTGTAAGATGCCCCGACCCCCAGGGGTTACGACCTCGTAGACAGACACTGACACTTGACAGGTCAAGGAGGAACTTGAGAGCAATGCGGACTTTTTCAAGCCTTACAGCGTAGCCGGGAATGCCGACCCGGCTGCGGCCTGAAATTGACGACAAACCAAAACACGCATCAAGAATTGCCAATTGCAAGCTTTTTCATAATGCATGTCGCTCAAAATTTTCTCCTCCCATTTTGATGCAGACAGGCCGCAAGCGCATTCGATTAGTAGACCAATGTACAACGGACCCGTTTACGTCCAGTCACGAAACATCAGTGGCATCGGTACATCATTCCATTGCATGTATGCAATGCAGACCATGTGCTCAAGCACGCGATCTGATTGCTGTACGGTCATGCAGGAGCCAGAGACGCATAACGGCCAGACCGATGGGGGGGGTTGCATTGATTGGGGATGTTGGCGGGAGCCCGCCCTGAGGAGCGGAAGTTCAACTATGATTAGAGCTCAGACGCAGTGACCCAGCTGCCAAAAAGGCGGTAAATTTTCACAGTACTGTCTCGAAACAAGGCGGAAATATAATGTATGATCCAATGCTTGGCAGCCATCCAGCGCGCGCGTAGACGTGTTTGGGCATGCAGGTAAGACTTGTGTGACGCCATTGCTTGTAATCTCTTCCCCAGCTGTTGTGATGTGTTGTCGTTGAGAAGATAGACCTTTAATCAGCGGAAAAGTGAGGTACTCACGTACCCTGCAGTGAGGTGCTTGGCTGAGGTGGTGAGCTTTATCCCGCTTACAAAGCTTTCGTCATTGCTAACCAAATGCCTCAGGGCACGTGCCTTACACTGGGGATCTTATGCGGGTTTTAGCACATCTTCCCTTTAGGTGAGGTAGCATTTGAATTACATCACAATGATTTGGCGGCCGATTTACCCTACCCACCCTACTGGTAGTGCTGTACTTTGCCCTATTACCGTTCTTTTTATTAGCCAGACACAGACGCGGCCATATCCATGCATGCTTAAGGTAGAGCGGGGGTTCCTTGATGACTCTGCATCAACACTGGCGTTATGAGTCACACCAGTTGGCCCTAGGCGGAAACTCAACCGGAATTGTGTAACGAGAACAACGTAGTCTCATTGCAGCCTAATCCAGACGGATAGAGAACAGTAGGGCTAGATACCTTCCATCAATGGTAGGAGGCTGTCTGTTATCCCATGCATGTATTGGATAGGATGAACTAAGGTCGGCGCAGCGAGAGCCACGTCGTATAACGCGTACACCCCTGCAATCCACCAAGCGGTTAGAGACGAGAGAGAAAGAAAAGTGAAAAAAGTGCAATAATATTTTCGATGAGTACCCTGCCGAGTGAAAAGCACCAGTGATTGTTAGTCTTTTCTATACCTCAGGAAAGTATAGACGACTTGATACAATGAAAGACATGATATGTGAGTTTCCTTTCGCCCATCCCAGAATATGAAAGAACTAAACCCATTGGTTACCTTAATTCTCAGGGTTACTATGATACCGGGTTGTCCAACTACCTCGCATTAGGTTTTGCATTCGGCCCTGATTTACTCAAACCCTTGCCTACAACAACTTAGCTACTACCTTACCGTACCGCACGCTTGCCTCGAGGGACGTAGTGCCTGCTTGCGATCTAGACTATTCCAAAAGCAATGCATGATACAGAGGTACGGTCTCTGTAGATGAAAGAACCCGCTGACCACGGCGACTCGGCGAGTCACCGCTCCGAAGTTCTGCATGCCATGAATCCTCCATCTGGGCCCCCATGGGCAAGATCCGGTACCGAATGGCTCGCTTCAACGGCTCCCTTGCCGGAGCCAATCCTGGCGTGAGTACTTTGGCACCCACAAGGCGATGGAGTTTGGGGGCCGTTCGCCGAACGCATCTGGCTTACATTTGCCTTACGGCGGACGGACACAGCAGACTAGACCCTGACGCTAGCGCACATCGACTGGGACAGGTGCCAAAGGCCCAAAAGGAAGCCATAGCCACCCCCCCATCCACGCCCCCCGTTCTCCCTCCCCCCCCCCTCCCCTCCCCTCCCAGGCTGTCGCTCGCGCGCGCGGACTTGGGCCCATCCATCGGATTTAATAAGCCATGCCGTAGGATGACATTCAGATTGATAACCTTTGACAATCTCATTGACGATTTCCAATTTCCAACTTCCAACTTCCCTCGCCTTGGCCTGCGCCGGTCCGTTTACGTGTAGACCCGGTAAGTGAGCCCATGCGATCCACGGCCATCGCGATCTCACTTGCTAACACACCATCTTGTAGCGTAGCTAGCGAAGCTGAACGAAGCAAAGCGAACCGGCGCCTTGGACCGTTCGCTCTCATTGAACCAGCCAAACTTGCTTCCCGGCGCCTCCGTTGCGCCGCATCGCAGCTTCATCCTTGCACCACGTCCGCGGTTGCCGACATTGCTGCAACTCGATTGGCCTCTCAATCTATTCTCTCACCCCATAATCCTCCTGCATCATCGCCGCCTCCATCATCATCATCTTCATCTGCCGAGCTGCGGCCCCCCCTCCGCAAGCTCGCCCGCCTTGCATTGGCCATCGGCCTTTTTGCCGCTTTCTAGAAGCACCAGTATCGACGCGGAGATCGCAGATCCCCTGGACCCTGGACTGCAGCCGCGCGGGACCTTGTTTGATGACTTGGTGAACCCAAGACGAGTTCATCCGACCCGTCTTGATTTGTGCGATCCCTTAGTGGAGTGGCTGGAATACCCACCGAGTCTCGGTTGAACGTTGCGGCCCTTTTCACCGGCACCAACCAGCAGGCTCACCGCAAAGCCTCGCTGACCTTGAGTTGCCACAAGGGGGTCGCATCCTTTGGGGTATATGGGCTTGCTGTCTCCTGACCGGACCTGCAGCCTGGCCTGACTGATTCGCATATGCTGAACGCGTAATCATTCTTGTCTGTCAAGCTATTCTGAGTCTTGCAAGCCCTTGTCCTTTGTCATAATGACCCCTACACCTCCCTCCACTACCAACTCTTCCACCGGCGGTCGCTCGCCCGAAAACCAGTTTCGGGTCGTCAGGAAGAGGAATCGCGTGCCGTTGAGCTGCTACCCTTGCCGGACAAGGAAGTAAGTCCAGATCCGAGATCCTTCCCGCCTGCATGCAGCGGTGCTGACCATTTCTTTCCAGATTGTGAGCTTCCACTACAGCCGCCACCCCTTGCTCATCGTGTACGTGCTGGCTGACTTGTTGCAGGAAGTGTGATAGGAGCCATCCATGCAGTAACTGTACGAAGCGCGAAGGTCAGGGCACCTCGTCCTGCACCTACGCCGCGCCAGTTACTCGCAGGAAGAATCAAAGTCAAGGAGAATCGAGCCCTGATGATATGCAAAGCCGTATTGACCGTTTAGAAGGCTTAGTTCTTTCATTGATGCATGGCGGAGCGAATATAGACCCTGCCACTGCCTCAGCTGCCGGCGCTGACGCGCCCGGTTCTCGGTCGGTAACTGACAGCGGCTCATCCGCAAAAATAGACGAAGATGCAGGTAGGGGAGACGGCGATGGCAACGAAGAGACCGACGACGAAGACGACCTCGCAACATCTTTGGGCGTCCTCAAGGTCGACAACACCCAAGGCAAATCCATGTACATCGGACAGGAGCACTGGCACACCATACTTGCCGATATCGCCGAGGTCAAGAATTACTTCATGACGTACGGCAAGACGGAGTTAGAGACGAGTTACGAGCGAATGCGGTCCTCAAAACCAGCTACAGCCCGCGAAGGCCCGACATTGCTGCTAGGCGCCGTGCCGGCCTCTGAAATCGAACTACGTGCGGAACTGCCCCCCAAATCGACAGTTATGGCGCTCTGCAGTCGCTACTTCAACTCCATGGATAACGCGGTCAACATTATTCATGGGCCAACATTTCAGAAACAACTACAGGCACATTGGGAGGATCCATCCAAGACGCCTCTGATGTGGCTAGGCATGCTGTATTCAATCCTTTGTATAGCAATCCTGAGCTACCACAAGGCCGGTGATGAGCCGCCCGAGTGGAAGGGTCGGGCGATGGACCTCGCGTCGGAGTATCGACTTCGAACCGTGCAGTGTCTTATCAAGGCAGATTATACGAAGCCGGCTGAGTACACCATCGAGACTTTGCTGCTATACGTTTTTGGCGAGTATTCGTCTCGGTGGGACGCCGACCTTGGTATTTGGCTCATTGTGTCGATAATCAACAGAACGGCTTTCCGTATGGGTTATCACCGGGACCCGAAGTGGTTCCCTTCCATACCTCCGTTCCAAGCTGTGAGTTCAACACTATTTCTTTCAAGCCGCGCAGCTGCTCGCACAGCAAGCTGCCATGTTGAACAATGTCTAATACGATGACAGGAACTGAGACGACGAGTGTGGGCCATGGTTCGCATGGCGGACGTCGTGTTCTCGCATCAAGTGTCTTTGCCCAGCATGATCCATGAGCACGACTGCGATACAGAGCTTCCGAGTAACATTTTTGACGAAGAGCTCCAGCCGGGAATGAAGGTTCTGCCGCCTTCTCGACCAAGTACTGAGCCAACACCAATTGCCTACATGATCGCCAAAGCGAGACTCTGCAACGAATTGGGGAATATTCTGCAAGCGACCACGAAGGTTGGGAAGCCCGTGCACTACGACGAAATCATTCGATTCGATGCCAAACTACGTCAAATAATGCAGGAGCTGCCACCGCACTTGAAGCTGACGCCACTTGAGGGGTCTCATGACCCTGTCACGCTGATTATATCACGCTTCAATATGGAGATCCTCTACTTGAAGATACTGTGCTTGCTGCATCGAAAGTACATGACAAGAGCGAGGCAGAACCCAAGATACGCCCATTCAAGACGCAGTGCCATTGAAGCCTCGATGCAAGCACTAAACCACCTCGCGATGCTGCACCGAGAGTCACAGCAGGCGGGACGATTACGGTCCCTGGCCTGGTTCATCAAGTCCATCGCGACCAAGGATTTCGTGCTTCCTGCCATGCTCATCGTTTTGGACCTCCACTATGACAACTTGGCCGTGGAGTCGGGACAAGTCGACCAGCACGAAGGTGCCGAAATATGGCCACCCGAAGAACGGGTCAAGATGGTCGAGGCCGTGCAGACGGCTGGAAACATCTGGAAGGATTTAGCCCATACTTCCATGGTTGCTTTCAAAGCGGGCAAGGTTGTTGACATCATGCTGAAGAAGATTCAGTACCCGTCACAATCAGAAGCGGAATCCGCAGGCTCACGAACGGAGTCCGCGGCATCGGTACCATCATTGGTCGCTAGCTTTGGACTTGATCCATCGCCAACGCTTTCTCAAGACTTCATGTCGCCGGCCAGTGTCCCTCCATCCATTCCCCCGCCCGGCTTCAACCAGCCGTTGGACGTCAGCGAGTCAAGTGCCTTTATGGACTTTGGCCTGTACCCTGGCATGAGCGCTGACTTCCAGATGGAAGGGCTGACTGCAACGGGGCCGCAGTCTCCCTTCTCAATGTTGGCAAACCTCGGCGGGGGAGTAGGGACAACCCAGGATGTCCCCACGAATCTTGATTGGGTGAGTCAACAGCACTCTTCAACTGTAAAACTAGCATGAACTAACCCGCTCCAGAATGCTTTCGAGAACTATGCCCAGATGTCAAACTGGGGGGCTGATCAGAGCTTCCAAGTCTACGGGACCGGGGAAGAGCCAGGTTCCACGTAGGCGGCAGGACGTGGAGTTGATGGAAGCCACACCAGGGTGAAAAGGACGGAGATGTAGGAACAAAAGGCGTGTAAGAAAAACGTTTCATGTATCCTGATTTGATAGGTACGCGTCATGTCATGTACACATCAAGTATCTATACCAACCACACATACACTCCACTCATACCGGAAGGGAGGTCTTATAGTCAAATGGAAATTGCGCCACACAATCTACTCCCTGCATTGTTCAGCATGGCAGAGTGTAACAATAGTGAATTTGCACATCTGTTTTTTCTCATTTATATGTATACGAAGATTGTAAAGAGTAACTAAATTCTTATCATTCTTTCAGTCTGGTTTAATAAGCATATTATAGCTTATACGTATAATCCTATCTTTTTACTTTTCTAAAAATGGATGTTGAGATAGACTCATATTGTCCAGCTTTGAAGTCTACGATAGAGAATAATACGGGAGGAAAGACTGTATCTGTATTCAAGCAGAAGATTAAAGTGGCGGAGAGCTTCCGCGTGCCATATCGTCCTGGAGATAATTCACAGGCTGGCCGTCGAGACATCTCGTCACAAGCAAAATACGTGAGTCCTTTCAAGGCACGCCCATCATTGTGTCTATTCAAGAACGAGCCGCGATCGCAATATATACACTATACTCTTGGTTTTTTTTTGTGTTGGCCCTCCTTCTGTCAAGAGTGACACGCTGCTTGGAGATGTCTACGTATACATGCGCCATCTGTAAGGGTAGCGAGGCCGGTGCCGAGGAAAGAAAAAAAAAGGGAAGTGGAGGATACAGGTAGTGGTGAGGATAACGGGGGCTCCACGCTCTTGTGAGCATGTGAAATTTAAGTGGTGTACAGGTAGAACACTTTACAACAGATGAGACATGTGATCCATGGCCCCCTCCCAATCATCAAGATAACAAGAACGCCTTGTGCTTTGTTTCTTGCAGCCCGGTCTCGGTCTCTTCTACACCCTCATGACGCCTGACATATGCATCATATAGACGGACCCTTCTCTTCTTACACGCAAGGGCACAACGCATCCACACAACGCTCAGTGGGAGATGATCAGATGACCTCGCCAATGATCTTGGCGGCCTCGCGGTAGGTCTGGAGGAGCTTCTCGCACTTTTCGCGCTCCTTCTTGACTCCATCGTCCTCGTATAGGAGTTCCTCAAAGAGGGTCTCCTTGTAGAGCTCGGACACAAGACGGTTCTGCACGACATCCTTGCAGTGGTTCACCAGAAGGTGCATCACGGCCTTGGGAACTTGGTCTGCAATCGACTCCCGGACGATGTTGAAGTATGATGAAATGAGAGCGCGAATAAGCTCGGTTTCCATGGCCTCCCGCTCAGTCAGGGCTGGCTCGTTGGACTCTCCCTATTAAACCAATTAGCATGAGCATTTGGGCGGCAAAGCAGCTTTCTAGAAATCGGAGGCAACTTACAAAGTGCGAAGCAAGTCCGTAACTCCTTCCAGTGGGATCATTGTCGCCATCTCTTGATGGCGGAGGGCGCAGGGCCACCTTTTCTTCGCGACGCAAGCTTTGGGAGAAGATAGGTTCTGATGACTGGCTAACGTGCCTGGCGCCAGGTGCTGGGCTATGTGGCATGCCTGCTTGCGAGATTCCATCCTTACCAAAGAAATAGTTGAGGAATGTGTCTCGAGCACCGCCGAGACCAGGGCCATTCAACCTGCTAGGCGAAGCTGACCGAGCGCCATTCACAGCTGCGGCCAAGCTACCCGTGCCATTTTCACGGACAGCTGGTGACATGCTTCGCGTGACCTTGGTCGCCTGCTTGCGGGCACCCGCCTCCGCCTTCTCTGTGGCGGCGACCTCGTCGTCCTCTTCAATGCCGTCTGTGCCGTTGGCACCAAGCTCCTTGAGACGTCGCTTCTCACGTCGCTCCCGCTCTTCTTGAATAAGTCGTTTTCGCTCACGCTCTTGTCGGGCGCTTACGACGTTACCCATTGCGGCCGCGGCTCCGAGGAAGTTAGGGTGGTTGGTGTTGATGTAGGCACGTTGGATGGAGATGAGAGATTCGACGTATTGTGAAGCGGGTCCTAGTCGTTCTCGGAGAAGATCTGACACCGTCTCGATGAGCTTTGCTTGCAGTCGCGGGAATCGTAGCAGTTCAGTTGAGCCACAAGTGTGGCAGATCTTGATCAACTCCTCGTACACAAGTTCAACGCAACGTTGGCTGGGAATTTCTAAGAGCTTAATCTGAGGCTTTACGAGAAGATCAAACGCCATCTCGGGAACGAACAAGCTGGGGCGGGGACCGGTGGAGTTGCGAATGGCCGTTCTAATGTCTAAGGCGGATAGGTTGGACGTGGGGTCGATGGTATCGAGAGAGCTCCCGAAAACGGAGTTGAAGATGTAGTAGATGCGAGCTCCTCCGCAGAGTTCCTTGGTAGAAATCTCGGTCGAGGTACCGTCGATTGATGATATGAATGAAGTGGCAAATCGTGTCATCAGCTGCAGAATGAGAGAGCCACGGTGCTCCTTGCCGCTGAAATGCATATCTCCATAGCTAGCGAGTTCTTGCTGCGTCTGGCCCATCAAGGTGTTGAGACGAGCCTTGATGTCGGGCAGTCGCTCGCGGATATGGGCCATAAGCGTTGTGTTGAGAGTCTTGGCCAGGAACTGCGTACCACAGCGGGTGGCAATGTTGCGATAAGCAGGATGATGCCTGAAAAACTCAGACTCGTCCTTGAGAGCATCCTCCATGGGCTTGTTGCCCTGGATGTCCTGTTGCGAGCGATTTACGACACCAATAAAACCCAGCTTCAGTGGATAAACACGCCCCGAGAGGATGTCCAGGGCGTTTGTGCCATGGTCCATAAGGTCGACCTTGGTGAGGACGCCAATTGTCCGCCTACCGAGGGCGTCGACATGACGGGCCAGTTTCAGAGCTTCGGAGTTGACGATGTCGACATTGGCAGGGGAGACGGCGAGGATGATACTGTTGGGCTTGGCGATGTATTCAGAGATGAGATTTCGGGTCTGCTTCTCGATGTCGCTGGGTTGATCGCCGATGGGCACCTGCACAAACTGTCAGCGTCAATCTAGGGTCCCGCTCGCATGAAGATAGGCACCTTGGTCAAGCCGGGGAGATCGACAAGGGTCAGGTTGAGAACATGCGGCGAGTAGATCTTCAGGTTGATGGGCTGCCTGTTGATGCCCTTGTTGGTTCCTGCGATCCTGGCAGTTTCATTTTCGATCTCGCGCTTAACGTCGGAAAAGTCTGTGAATTTCCTGTTGGGGATGTGGTGGAATTCGGCCCATTCGGAGCGTCGTGCGGCGTCTGGAGATCTGTACGGGTCGGCAGTTGGGTCTGGAGCGTTCTCATCCTCGGGGACGTTGATGAGCTGCAGAATAAGGGGGCGTCGAGTGACGATGCCGCTTCCTCGGGGTAGGAAATCCCGGCCGACAATGTTTTCGAGGACGGACGATTTACCGGCAGATTGAGAACCGACAACAACCTGTGACCAGGTGAGAAAAGCGCCTTGGAAGCTGGAAGGGGGAGGGGGAAGCTACTTACAATCTGAGGCAAGTCAAGGGAGTCGCTGCCGATGGTGTTGAAGACGAGATCTTGCAACTTGTTGACGGTAATGAGCAGATCCTCGCCGAGGGCAGCCATGACGACGAATGAAGCAGGTCAACCGCTTGCAAGAAGGAAAGGTGTAGCTTGCAAACAGTGCAGCACGGACACGGAGAGCAACGGACTGTCTATCTGTGGGAATTGCAGGCCAGGGGCACTCAAAGGGCTCTGCGCTGCGCGTCGCAGACAATCTCAGGATTTCATGCGATGATGCTACAGCAGCCTTGTTTGACACTCCAGTTCACGTGTGAGGTCTGTTCTGGCATGGGACGGTACCTGGTAGTACCCACTTGCTGCTACGCACATTTATGCACATGCTCGTCACCACCTGGTTTTCTTGGCTCAACCTGTTTCCCGGCTTCGAGGCACCGAGCCCCGCTAGCTTCATAGCGAGCGAAAATTCAGGTAGCCGGCATAATCGCTGCAGCGAGGCGAGCGGACGCAGGTACAGGACGGGACTCGCTCACGCCACGATGAGTTCGTGGAGCAATTAATTGCCTGTCGATACAGCCCTTCACGCAATGAGCACGTTTGGAAGCCCAGGGCCGCTGCCGTCGACCAAGCCGACTCCGTAAGTCTTGAAAATCTGTGCCTCGCAAAACCGAGAGTGCGCTGTTACTGACCAGAGTGCTCCGTGTCTTGTACAACCAGACCTCAACGGGGAAGCTTTCCGTTGGATCATGATGGTCAGATATTACCGAGCTTTTCTTGATTTATAAAGAGCAAAATTCTCAATGATTCTCACAAACAGGCGAATGTAAACATGTAATGTCAACCTACCTTACTTGTATGAAAAAGGTCCGCGGCGTCAACGAGAACGAATGTCGCGAGCTGGCCAAGGCCTACCTTACATGCAGGATGGATCGGTAAGGCACTAACCCGCCGGAGCGCCACCCGACGCAACGAGAACGCAACTAACCTGGTGTCTCAAGAAACCTCATGGCGCGGGATGAGATGAAAAACCTGGGCTTCGCCGAGAAACCGCAGCCCAGCAAACCACAATCGGAGCCCGAAAAGGGTGTAAAAGGCGAACTGCAGTGGTAGCGGAGCAAATGAGAGGAAGCCACGACAAAACACGCCGGGGATCCGCTTCGTGACGTTTCCGCCCGCAAAAAACGGCAGAGGCCACGCACTTGTAACATCTGTACTATTAGCTCTACTGCGTATAAATTATTCCACGGGAACAGGCCTGCCGTCATGCTTTGGCCAGCACATCACCTTGCCTTGTGCAATGCATGATCCCGACGGTAGTCGCTGTGGCTGGAACCGCCAGCCCGTTGCCTGGTCAACCGGCAGGTGGTGATTCACCCTCGAGGCCCTTCTTGGCGGCCCGACCGTCGGCTCGAATCGTTCCAAAGTCAACAACGCTATATCTACCTACCGACCTTGATCACTCCTACTTCCTCCTTCACATATCGCGCCGTGACCATTTTCTCATAGATCCAGAAGTATTGCTATCGTGTCCGTCATAATGAGAGCCATGGGGAGACCGACCGAGGGCAAGTCACGCAAGGTGACGCCGCCCTCGCCCTCCTACATGACAAACGACCAGTTTTGTGAGTTCTGTAGATGGAAGATGGACCGAGCCTCTCACTAACCCATTTCTCCCGTGCAGCAAAGTACCTATCAGAGCTGCGGAGCAATCGCATAGCACGTCCTGGCGGTGCAAGACCTCAACCAGCTGGTGCTCGCCCGGCCCCCAGCCGATCCAGCACAGGCCGACCCAGCATCGATGCGGCTTCCCAGCCCGAGGCTCTCCCAGAGCAAGCCGCTGTACTCTCACGGGCGCCAAGCGCTATGGGCAGCATTTCCTCCCGCCAATCCTACTCAAGCGTGCGAACGCGTGACTATTATCCTTCCCAGCCGTCGGTTCCCCTGAAGCCTTCCGAGGTCGTGCCTAGTGCGACGTACATAGAGCGCGGCCACCGATGGATGGAGAAGGAAGAAGCCCATTCCCTTCGGGATGCCATGGAAGAGATGCAGTTGAGGGAGACGCCCAAGGAGGAAGCCCCGGATGACGAAACCCGAATATACAACGCCGCTCTGGATGAAGCAGCCGAACTTGTCTGGCAACATTGCAACGGCGTCCCGCCTCCTCAGCCCAACGCACCGTATCGCTACAAGCCACATCTTAGAAAGAACAGCTACGCGCATGCTCGTACCGCTAGTACGGGTAAATACGGACAGGATGCTGAGCCCAGCGGC
Source organism: Paramyrothecium sp. XJ0827 (assembly GCA_020881915.1). NCBI lineage: Eukaryota > Fungi > Ascomycota > Sordariomycetes > Hypocreales > Stachybotryaceae > Paramyrothecium > Paramyrothecium sp. XJ0827. The sequence goes on from JAJFPB010000004.1 coordinate 3,082,081, forward strand.
TTGGCACGGGAAGCGAGCTCACGTTCGGTTTCTGGAAGCTCTACAGAAAGCGATGGCGGGTCGCGACGAGCCCAATCTATGGACATGAAGCCAGCTGTCGCTGAGCCAAGCCGCAACCCCCCCAAGCCATATGGGAGCGTTGGGGCTCGCCGCACCAACCCCTTTAGTCGCCGCCGAAGCAGCTTGAAGCGAAACATATCCGGGGAGGTCGCGCGACCCTTTTCTGGCGACCAAATTTGGGAGGAGCCCGAGTCAAATGCAGGAAATGGGAGCACCAAAGGCGGCGCGGTACCGGAAACGTTGAGCAACACGACCCAAAACCCATTTAGCCGTGTTCGCTTTGAGTCTCCCAAGCACGAGCTCGGCTCAACCAAGTCTCTGGATCGCATTGAAATTCACCGCAATCCCCCAACACGGTCTCGCAACCCTCTTTACACTACCAACTCTTCTTCTAGCCAACCGTCTGTTGACGACGAGATTGAGAGGAAGAATGGCGTTGAGGTCCGAAGTCAGGATATTCGCGAGGCGACCAGCATGAGGCTCAAAGACCGTAGTCCCAAGCTTCCCGAGCCCACCGCCGTCAGCGACAGTCCTGGACGGCCAATTGTAAGCTTCGATACGAACTGGAAAGCCCCGGACGAGTCAACTGATAAACACCCAGACCGCTTCGCCTCCAAATCCTCTAACCCCAAAGCTCAGTCGTCCTCACAGCCTATGGGCATCCCTTCTATCACTGTGGCGGAAGACGATTCGCCGTCGTCCCGTGCGGATATACCGTCAATCTCCATAGCTTGCCCAGAAGAGGCTACAAGTAGCGGAGTGCCAATCATCAATATTCCAACCATAGCAATCGATGAGGCGCCGAGCAGCGGCAGCAGCGCTTCCACAAACATACCGGTCATTGTGACGCCCGGTGATGAGGCTACCACAGGCGCAAGGCCTCTTCCCACCCCAGGCGCGAAGGGCAACAATTTCCGAAAAGCTCAGAAGCCAAAGGGGCACTGGTCGCCGGCTCCAGGGGCCGCAGGGCGAGCGACAGCAATTTGCCACGAGTGCGGGTTTCCCATCGAAGGCAGGTTCGTGGCCCTTGCCGGTAACTCGGAGAGATTTCATCCGCAGTGCTTCAGTTGTTACACTTGTGGGATAAGCCTGGAAGCCATGGAGATTAGTCCGGAGCCGGACCTCAACCGCAGTGAGCGCCTGCAGAGGATTCGTCGCCGCGAGGCTGGCGAAGTCTTGGAGGAGAAGCCCGGCATGACGGAAATGGAGGATGGAGATGATCGGCTCCGATTTTACTGTCACTTGGACTGGCATGAGCAATTCGCACCGCGGTGCAAACACTGCAAAACTCCGATTCTAGGCGAGCATGTTGTGGCTCTTGGGGAGCACTGGCATTATGGACATTTCTTCTGCGCCGAGTGTGGTGACCCCTTTGAGCATGGCATGACACACATCGAGAAGGACGGATACGCCTGGTGTATCAACTGCCAGACGAAGCGCACAGAGCGGCGCGCCCCCAAGTGCAAGATGTGCAAGACGGCTGTCATCGGCCAGTACATCAAGGCGCTAGGAGGGGAGTGGCATGAGCATTGCTTCCGTTGCGCCGCCTGCCGAGGCGGGTTTGACGATGGGCAGATCTTCCCTTCGGAAGCTGGCGGGCGAATGGTGGTGCTTTGCACGGGTTGCCGAGCCAAAGAACTGAAGTCGTGAGGGAGCATAGCCTGGGAGTTTGGTTGACGTTTGGTATCTGGGATTGAGGGTAGTCGGGAAACAAGGTGTTTGGGATGTTAGCGAATTGATTTAGAATGGCAGGCTCTATTCCTCATGCGCCTAACGCAGCCTCATGCCACGGGTGTGCTTGAGCTACTCTGGTCAAGTTCTCGAAGAATGCGATCATGGAAAGCCAAAACGAATGGGATGTGTGTGAAGTGTGCGTTCATCATAAAAAAAACCTTCGTAAATCAACGCCCGATCTCCTCGTCTTCCTTCTTTGCCAACGTACACAAAGCCATGGCAGTTACAAGGCGGTTCGTGACCCCAAAATACTTGCCAAACGCCTCCCTACAAGCCCAGAATTATTTTCAGCAGCGTCCCCAGGCTCCGCCGACCTGCTCCTGGTGTACTTCGAGAGTGTCGCCGTCGGCCATTTCGAGCTACGGGAAAACAAAGTCAGTAAACCAAATCGCTAGGGAATAGGAATAGGAATAGGAAGGAGGGTACAAGCACGGGGGAGGGGGGGAGACGAACAGTGTCTGGAGTGTCGGAGGGCTGGACGCGGGAGCCGTCGAAGAGGAAGCGCACCGAGGTGATGGCCTTGCCCTGGCGTTCGCAGAAGGCGTTCATCAGCTTCTCTAGCTTGGTGCTGCGCTTGATCTTGAAGAAGATCTCATTGTTGTTGTCGGTGACCTTGATGTTCAGGTGCTCCGTAGGCGCAGGCTGGTCTTGCCTAGGGCTTCCGTTCTCGTACTCGCCAGACATGATGGTATTGATGACCTAGGGGGTAAAGTCTGGACGCGGGAGAAAACGGGCTGGTTAGTTTCTTTCCTGTGTGTAATGGTTTACGCGCGCAAGCCGCAGGAGCAGCAACTTACTGGAAGAGAGGGCAGAAGATGTTGGTTTCCCGGCAAACGTCAGAGACAAGCTTGTCGGTTGGAGTTGCGTGAATGGGAGACGTCAGTGGTTGGGTGCGGCCGAGTCCTATACGCGATCGTGTTGGAAAGGTTCCGGTTGTATCACGTTTGCTGGTGGAGGAATGATGGTGTTTGGGGGAAGAAGGGATGAGGCCGCGAGGGTGCGTAAGTGAGTAGCCAGATGGTGAAGTGAAGGCAGCGAGTGCGCACAACCGCCAAGGTGGGGAGCGGCCGTGATAATTGGTCAGGCTATCAGTTGGGAGGCACTTCAGCCTCTGGGGTACTCGAGAGGTACCTGCTTCACGTTTGTCCATCGGACGATGAAGGTAAATGCACGTAACCACCGCACCATGGTTGAATGGACGAGTTAATTTTCTCATGAAGCTCGATTCCTTTCCTTTTGATTCTTTTTTTTTTCTGTTCACGGTTCTAGGTTCTCATGCTACCTTGAAGTCAGAAAAGGGAACACCTGCTGAATTTTAATCTACGGTACATTCCTCCTCTGAAGTTTCCGTTACACAGTAATACAGGGTGCAGATTATATGGGGGCATCGCGTTTCCCCGAAGCAGGAGTCCTTATCCAACAAAAGAGGTACAGTTCTCTCTGGCGGCAGTGCGTATCTACAGGTACCTGACGTGGAGGTTGGGGGCAGCTAATAGCATGCTTTACAAACGCAGCCGGTACCTTCTCACGAGCGCGCTTAAAAGACAAGGTAGCACTCCGTACATTGCGGCACCAACCAACAGCAAACACCTTATTCCAGGAATAAATCGACAGGATTTTTCATAATTGTACTTTGACAAGCAATATGCTCTTGCTTGCTCGAGCACTCGCGCTTCGAAGCCTCCCTCAGGCGAAAAACAGGCGCTGCTCTTTACTACTTTGTAAAAGTATACCCTGGCATTGTCCATTTGTCGGAATCATCAATGCTAGTGCCGATGACATCAATATTGTCCCTCGTAACTCGGTAGCCGAACAAGTAGCCAGGTACTCGATACATTTATTGTTATTATCTCCTGAGGCAGCACTCAAACAAGAACGTAGTGTACCCATTGTCCTCCATGACATACCTCTATCCGAGCTACCAATCAAAGGCGCAACCAGCACTTGCAGCTCAGAGCCTCCAAAGCCACACTCCTGCTTCCTTCATTGAAGCTGACAGAACAAGTGCCACCGATTCATAGCTCTTTTATGCTGCCCGGAGCGAATGATGGTAGGTCATTGGAGTAGTCAACCTGCGATTGGTAGTGACCAAGAAACTAACTCGTCGCGGGAAATAGGCTCCCTCCAAGAGCGACGATGTAGAGGCACGACCTCCGTGCCATCCACGCGCAGTGAGTTCCTACTGACCGAGCTTTTCAAGCCTGGACTGACGCACCAACTCACGTGCCTCATAGTGTGCGATTCAAGGTAGGCGGCAAATTGAGACCATGGCGAGAACTCCAATACTGAACTAGCTGACCGACCAAAGACTGTCTCACGCGGAACAACTACAACGAAGCCAAGTGCCAAAATGCAGTCAAGGCTCTCTACGAGTGCTGCGCGAACTTCTATGATCGCTACGGCTATGATGCCACCACTCCAAGCTGTCCGAAGCCGAGCCTTTTGAGGTTGAAGCTGGAACAGCAGAAAGAGGGCAAGTGAGATGGATCTGTGACGCTCGTCTTTTGGGCGTTAGCCAGTATGAGGAACTACTCAGGCAACAATTACGATGAGCGACAAATTTTTCTAGGCGATCATTGAGCACGCAGGAGATCCTCATGGGACCTGAACAAGCATTGACAATCCTGTTCCGAGACTCTAATATGAATGCCGATGACATTATGATGAAGAAGAGAAAAGAAAATGGAAAGCCCACGAAAATTTCCCTTGACTTATCGTGGACGGTCGTTCGGCTTGTTGCATAGACGCTAGACCTTAATGAGCTTAGGTTTAACTTGGAAAACTTAGTCATCAAAGAATGCGCTGTCCCGGCGACCAGCTGTAGCAATTGCGTCCCATGAAGGTACTTTCTAGGCGTGGCTCATGCGTTAGAGAGATATCAGAACCTTGCAGAGAAGCTACAAGCTGCAGCGCGTTTGCTTGGATTGATACGGCACGATAGCAAGAATCTCGCCGCCATTGCGTAGCTCTCTTCGCGCCAACGTTTGAATTGTGTCGTTTGGCAGTTCTTTCAATTTAGTTCTGGCGGCCAGCGCCGCCTCGCATACCCAGTTCGCTTGCTTTCGAAACTGGGCATGTCGGGCAGCTTGGGAAACTTCTAAACATCGAGACGAATTCTGCATCCACGAAACGCTCAACTTCCGCCTACGCCCATGAACATCAAACATTGATAGACAAGCTTCCCCTAAACCGTTCTTGTTGCCAGGACCTTCATCAAACTCAACATGGAGCTCAGCAAAAAGGACAGCCTGGACGTCAAGGACGATCCGACAGAAAATGCCAGCCCCGAAGTCGATCCTTTCGCCCGCGCCTTGGACGATTGCCTCTCGAGTCGCGTTGCGCCGTCCGAGCAGCGGTCGAGAATACTAAATCTACCGCAGAGGTATCACGATATTGTCCTTCGGCGACTGGCGGACCTGCAACCGGCGCGCAGACGAGGCGGGCAGGATGACGTTGACATGGATGCGGACGACGCCGAAGCCAGCACATCGCCCACCGCGGACGATGAAGAAATCCAGCGTCTGGAGCGGGAAGTGCAAACCTGGGATCTCCTCCGCAGGATACTTCCTCTAAGATATTCACGTGTCAAGACGGACGCGGCCACCTCCTATGCCTTCGGAGGCGCGAAACCTGCCCCGAAAACCATACTGAACGATTTCCTCGAGAGCAACCCGGTGGCGCAGGAGAGACTCGCTGTCCTCCAATGGCTGCAGAACAATGCATCCACAGGCCCGGACATTGACGAACTGGTCCGCGAGCTTCAACAGAATGCGGATCGAGGTGACATTATCGCCCATGGCTGGCTTCACACCCGATCCTCCATTAAGCTCAGGAAGAGTCTTACGCAATGGCCTCATCTCCTTGATCGCCAGTCCTCAAGCATTGGTACATCTCTCCAAAATTCAGCCGGAGCTCCGTTGGTCACCCAGCTGGACCCAGACGCAGTGACAAGGCAGGGCCGCAAGTTAGAACCCCAGGACGAATACTTCGAGCGAGCCATCTGGCTTGGTTGCTTCGAGCACATTCGTCGCGGTAGCAGCCTCGAGACTATTCGCGATTGGTGCCAAGAAAGGACAGAGATGTGGAGAGCCATCTCCATGTCTGCAATGCTTTTGTCCGCGGATGACAAACGATCTGTTGGGGACTTGGATCCAGCATCACTAGCTCTGTGGCGTCGCATGTGCTTCGGGGTGGCCCGACAAGGCGGCAGCGATGACTATGAGCGCGCGGTGTATGGCATTCTTTGTGGCGACATCACGAGCGTCGAGAAGGTTGCCGAGACTTGGGATGACTTCCTGTTCGCCAACTACAACGCGCTACTACGGACGCAGCTGGATGCCTTTGTCTTGAGCCGATGCCCCCCGGGCATGGCATCAAACCTTACGCAGCCCTTTTCTTCGTTCGATGCTGTGCAATACCATGGGGAACAGGATGGAGTCGAGAAGCGACTGATACGGTCCTTGGAGTCACGAAGGAGCACCCATAACGAAGCGTTGGAGCCTGGCAAGGCCCTCCAAGCTGCTGTCATCGCCAAGGACATTGGGCACCATCTCTACGAACAAGGGTTGGCGCTGACTCTGGACAAACCAACTGATAGCACAACAACGACATCACTTTTTGGCCTCCAGGATGCGCAGCCGAAAAAATACTTTTCCGAGAGTCAACGGGATGGGCTGCGTATTGTTGCCCACGTATACTCATTAGTAGCCCTCTTGGAGCGCCTGGATCGTCAAGAAGGAACGTCGTCAGCCCAGCAAACGTCGCAGGAGTGGCGATACGCGCAAGGGAGCATCATAGCCAGCTACACAGACTACCTCCGTGATGCAAAACTCCCAGAACTGATCCCACTGTACTGCTCCATCCTCGAAGCCCCCAGGAGCTATGAGGTTCTCAGCAAAAGCACGATACTGCTGACCGATTCGAAGGATCGGTTGACGCAGTTACATCTAATCAAGCAAGCTGGCATACAAGTTGTGACATTTGTCAAGACACAGGCATCCATTCTGTACGATACAGCATCTGCTCACCAGCAGACATTCGCTGCCAAGGACACCTTTAAGATCATTGAAGAAGGGCCCCCAACCGCAAGGCATGGGCGGCTCATCAAGACTGATTTCATCAGCGAAGATGAGAATGCCGTGGATAAAAAGCATGAACACTTGGTTCGATCTTTGGAATGGCTATTGATGGTTACCGAGACCTGGCCTGACGTGTTTTCAATGGGAACCAAGGTCTACAAATTCTTCCTAAGTATGTCCCCTGCTTGGAAATGAGTTGATGTGACGTGTATTGATATCTCACAGAACACATGCATCTTAATGCAGCACGGAAACTCATGAAAAGTGTGAGCTTTACCAGCATTGTCCAAGATATGGTTGGCCAGGACGAATACGAGGACACTTGGTACGAAGACATCGGATTCTGGACACAGCAGCTTGAGCACTACGGGCTTCAAGACGTAGACGCACAAACCGTCCTGAAAGACGCACGTACCTTCCGAGAGCTCGAGGCGCTTGTGAAGGCCCTGGACAGCTTGGAGACTGTCGCGTCTATGGTTGAAATTTCTATTGAGTAAGTCTGCGTTGCTCACCATACCTGAACAACTTGCTAATCCCTGCCAGCATGCCTGCCTCAAACCGTGTGTTCTGGGATGAGCTCGGGCGCAATATACTTGCCACCAAAGAGAACATGCAGCCGTTGCTTCGAAACTGGTTGTTACCAGAAATTCAAGGTGTGTATAGCTTACCGGAGCATCAGAAGGTCTATCCCGCTGACGCCGTAGTAGAAGGCGACAAGGAGCTGGCGGAACTGCGCCGTGTCTTCCTTCCAGAGACCATGCTGGCATATGTCAGCGCACTGCACTTCGCAGGCACAGCGCTCTCCCGGGACAACCTATTGGAATGCATGGAACTTGCAGCCGTTGTAGCGGAGCGCAACTCGGACCTGGCGGCGAGCTTCGTCGAGGCTGGACGGATGAGGGAATTGGTAGAAGCCTTTGCGGCAGCCAGCAGAGCTCTGGCCGTTGCAACAGGCGACAAGAGAAGCACAGGCTCTGGTAGCAAGAAGCTGCGGGAGATGGGCTGGACTCGAGACTTGTGGTCTATCAAGTCCTAGAAGGGCAAAGCACGGGTTTACTTGTAGGAGTAGCTGGCGAAAGGGATCAGGAAGGCCTCGGATACATAGTGTGCAACATCAAGAGTACGGGGAAGTAGAGCCTTGGAAGAAGATCAAACGAGGAAAGATACCCCAGGGTTGTTAGTCGGGACAATGGCTGTGAGTTTGCCAACGTGAAGGTTGTACACGCGGGATGTTTGTAGGCCCAATCACGATCCGGTTACCTCGGATAGGACACATCCTCACCCGGTGTGGTGTTTTGGAGACAAAGTGCCATATATGTACGACTTTCGTCCATCGTCCATACCGCTCATAGCTCCGGGATTCCTAAAATTGATAGCTTACCTTAGGTGGGTGAGCGCCCACGTCATTACCCCAGACCTGAAGTTACCCTACAAGACTGGCTTCTAAATGCCGTCACTACAGGTACCTCAGCTTGCTGTACCCCACCAATCCCCAGGCGCCCGCCAACCCGTCGGCTTTCAACGTCAACCTTCGAAGCTCGGCTCAACCGCCGCATGAAGTCGACGCAACCACTCCGAAACCGTACCTTGCCTCCCGCCCCGTCCGCCCCAGATGGCGAGCTTTCCTGCCGAGGCGCACGCTGCCACGCCGCCGGTGCCGCCGCCAAAGCCGGGCAGCCACGACACAAGCCGCATCGGCACGCCCGCGGCTGCTGGGAGCTTCCCGGCTGCGGACCCCGAGCGGAATCGCGGGCCCGGGGGACCAGCGGCGTCGATAGCGAGCGTACTGCCTGCCGCGGCCCCTATCCCGGATCCGGGCGACCAGTGGCTTCCAGAGATCCTGCGGGATAAGTCGTACGTAATGCCCTGCGCCGGTATGCTTGTCAGCGAGTGCTTGTACGAGCAGCGGCTGAGAAGCATTCAACATTGCTTAGCTACATGCTATGTTGAACTGGATCTTGACGCCTGACGTGCCTACAGGAAGCAGGATCTTGCCGAGATTCTAGCCAGCCCGGAGCTACTCAATGCCCTGACGCAGTCCCCAGGCACCGCTCACCCCTCGTTGCAGGCGTCGCACCAGACGCTGCAAGCCGCCCTCGCCGACAACATCGCGCTCGCCCAGCAGGTCGTCGATATTGAGGCCCGCCTGGCGCGTGAGCGCGCCACGACGCAGGCGCAGCTGATGGCGACACAGGCGCTCGAGCGACAGTGGCGCCAGCGGCAGTCGGACATGGACCACGCGCTCGCCCCGTTCTCGCCGGCCTCGCTGTACCAGCAGCTCAACCAGGGCGTCCAGGAGCAGGCCCTCGTGTGCCAGGCCATGGAGGAGAGCTTCCTCGACGCGAGCGGCGCCGGCGCCGGCGAGGCGGCCGGGGCTGCCGTCTCCGAGCGCGACGTGACGGACTGGATCCGCAAGTACCGCGAGGCGAGGGTCGCCTACTACCTACGGCACGAGCGCAAGCAGCGGTGGGATGAGGGCCGTGTGGGTGGCTGGCGATGAGAGAGCTGCCCACATTGGAAGTCCAGCATATGGGACGAATCACGAGCAACGGACCGGCTCACTAGGAACTTGAGACCCTTGCGGGCCGTGGTCCCCCCTCGACGACTGCGTCAGGCATACAAGCCTGCCCACATGCATGTTGGAAGGGAGCTTACACGGCTCGAACAACTAATTTTCCCTTACTAGCTCCGCACCCTTCTGCCACCATGGGCTGCCCCTTTTTGGTGCAACGATACATGGATGAGGTAGCATATCGCTCGTCATGAACCAGGCAGCTTCGCATAGGGTATGTAGATGTTCGAGATGTGTACAAACCTTGGTGAACCTAGGGGAAATTACTCGGAGACGGGGAGTAGTAGGAGCAGATGACAGCGAAGAATAAGACTATTTTTCTATCCCGCTCGGACCAATGTCTCGTCCAAAACTCCACAACCCGTGTCTTGGATCGTCTATTTACTCATAAATACATACTGCAGGATGATACGTACTGACGACGCTCGCTTGCAACGTCACCAGGTGACAGGCACGGGAAACAATGCAAGCATCCGCCGAGCCGCGTTTCCATCCCGACCCTCCGACCTGGCTGTCCCAAGGATAATGCGACATGTCTGGGGGCTTCGCGGGAAAACGTGACGGCGCGCGCAGAGGGCAAAAAGAGGGGGGGGTCCCGCTCCGCCGTCTCTCGCACGTCAACGTCTATAATATGCTGAATGGGCTCTTCTTCATGTCAGGGCTGCGGGGGCTGATGGGCAAGGCGAAGAGATCGTCCTCGGTGTCTAGCGAGTCCGGGTGAGCGGCAGCGGCGCTCGGAGCGTCCCCGTGCAGGGCTGCGTTGAGAGACATTGGGGCGGAGCTGGTGGCGTTGGGCGGTCGTACGGGGAAGGACGAGACGGCAACGTCCCCACCGGTAGGAGACAAGGTGAGACTTTGCGCACCGATGCTGGTGAATGTGTTTGCTAGACATGTAACGTTTCGTTAGACGAGACCAAGGCGAGAGGAGACTTTGCGGCAAGGGCAGCCAAAAACGTACCAGTAGGGCTGGGCACTAGATCCGACGAGGACGTCGCCAGGCGCAGCCCCTTGAGCTTATCGCTCAGGCGACCAGCTCCGGGCGAGCGCGGGGACCGGGGCGTAGCCGGGTCGCCCTTCTGCGCGGGAGAGGGAGGCGGGGGCGGCAGGAAGTTGTCGACGATCCACTGCCTCTCGGCGCGGGCCATTTCCAGCCCGACGCTCTCGGCGTTGGTCCTCAGCTCGGCGTCCATCTCGCGGTCGAGCTCGGAGAGGCGCTTCTTGGCCCAGATGGTGTGCAGCACGCCGCGGGGGCCGGCCTCGAAGTCGAAGCCCTCGGGGAAGATGGCGGGCAGGGGCTGCAGGAGGAGCGGCGGGCGGCCGCCGGGCCCGGCGACGGTGACGGTGGCGGGGACGGGGGCGTCGGTGGGCAGGAGGAAGTAGACGCGGCGGCGGCGGGCGCCGTCCTGGTCGCGGTCCGACTCGGTGGCGGGCAGGACAGTGGACTTGCCGGGCCAGGAGATCTCCCAAGCGGCGCTGTCATCGGCAGGGTCCGGGTCGAGCACGGAGGCCGGGGCTGCATCGGGGCCCGGCACGGCGTCGGTGGAATGCGGGGGCGGTGGGCGGTCGACGCCGCCAGCACTGCTACCTTGCTCAGTCACCGAGTCGGCGGCGCCAGCGACGACGCCGGGGTGCCATTCGACCATGAGGATTTTTGTGCCATGCTCGCTAAACTCGAACCGAGCTAGATGCGCGGTGGTCATAGGCGCGGCGTCTGCGTCTGCGTCTACGCTGGCGTTGGGATCAAGGTCCGCCGGACCAGGACCGCCTCTAGCAGCAGCGGCAGCAGCACCGCCTCCAACAGCGCCAACGCTGCCATGGCCGGAATCAGGAGCAGCGCCAGGGACGACACCAGCACCAGCACCAGCACCAGCACCAGCACCAGCACCAGCACCAGGACCGGTCGGGGCTTGGGCCTGGGCCTGGGCGTCAGTGTCGGAGCGAGACTGCAACGACGCAGGAGGGGCGGCAGACCGAGGATGGCCCGAAGAGGAATCCATGGTGTGAGGCAAGCGGGAAAAAAACACGCAACCAGCCGGATTAGCAACACGGGGCGGCGCGAACGAAAAAGCAATTCGCTCGAGACCGCTTGTGGCACCCGACGGTTCGACGGTCTGCTTTCACAACACGACACTGGCTACCCTTGGCCCCCCTAGGCTTCCTTCCGCTTAGGGTGGGTATTCCTGGGGTTGGGGGTTCTTTGGGGGTGGATGGGGGGGGGGGACAGACACGGAGAGGGTCACGCGGGGGCAGCAAAGGGAAAGAAGATTGGGTTTCCGGTCAGGCGTGGTGTCGCGGTAGTGGCGAGGACATCGTGGGCTTCCCGGAGGGTCGTTCGGGGGGTCTCGGCCTTTGTCGGTCGATACAATGTCAAAGGGGCATGGCCTGGGAAAGGTTCTGGTGGGCAAGGGAAGACGGGGATTTCGGTTCTGGCGGGGATCAGGGGGGTTCGCGATTTTGGCTGGGTTTATCCTTACCGCACTGGCTGAGGACGAGATAACGACGCGGCGGAGGATGCTGGTGCCATTGTTCTAGCGGCGGCCAGGTTTTGGGGGGGATTGTTCAGTGGTGCCAAGGCCCTGGGTCGTTGGCCTCAACTCGTCCTGCGCTCATCTCTGCGGTTGGAATGCCAGCAGAGCGTGGAGGGCGAGAGCAAGCACGTCAGGGGGTCACGGTGGACGGTGGTACACGCGCAACTAGTGCTGTACATCGCAGCCTCTATTTGGACGTCCTTTTTTATTTTTATACCAATGCGTCCTCGCATTCATGGACTGACGCGAAACTGTATAGGATTCACGGAGCGTTTGCGTCATGCGTTGTTCCAGAAGGAGACGCAGACGCAGAAGCTGCAGCTGCAGCAGGTAATTAACTCCAGTAGATGACAGAGCAGAAGAGGGGACAGGCCGTGGGAGAGGGGGGAATGGGGAGGAGAGGGGGGATCTTCGCGGCTGAGCAAGCATGAGCTTACTCATGGATGTGTGTCTCGTTGGGATTGCAACCATGCGTGGTAATGTTTTGCAACTATGCTGCAATCAACGAGGAGCAGGAGGCTGTCGAGGGCGGCTCTCCAGATCTAGCTGTGCCTGGCCGGGCTGTTTGGTGCTTTGATACACCGCCAACACGATTCGAAAGGCGCTGGAATGTGTGGAGCCGGCGAAATGTTGAACGTTCTTGTGCCCGCGCGTACGTGATGGAGGCTTGCCCCGTGATACTGGAGCGCAGCGGGTCCGTCTAAGTAGCAGCTTGGGCTTGGCATGGTAGCTCCTGGGCACATACTCGGTCTATGCCTGAAGTAGCAAGCCCCAGATCTGACAAGCTGCCACCCCCAGCTTCGCTCGGGTTTTCGGGTGAATTGGAACTCGATGCATGGGGATTATGGAGCTTCCAAAGGGCGCCCTTGTTTCCTCTCTCTTCATTCGGCTGCCAGCCGTCGGCTAAAAGCACCGAGATCCCCTGTCCAGCACAGTCCATCTATATTAGCCTAACAGTTCCCCAGCGTGGGCGTCACGGGTCAGGATCTATCGTCACCTTGCAGATATACTATACCGCCTACCGCACGCACTCTTTTCATTAATTTGCCCATATTCAATTTATTCGAGCAGCCCCATGAGGCGTCGGCAGGCTCGTGACTTGACTTGCCTCATACTGCTGCTGTAAGCACGGATGGAGGAGGCACTGCAGCTCACATTGAAAAATTAAAAAGAAAGAAAAATAACCACCGACATGGAGCCATGTAAGCTGCACCATGCACCGGAATGGGAGCCCGGGCAGGCTTGCTTTACCCACTCTCACTGCTAGGTGTCCCCCGTTCTCGGGGCCACTCGACAACAATCTAGCATCCGCACGGATCATCGTTCATACTTTGTCCACGGCACTCGTCGCACCTTTCTTCGGCCAAACACCACTGATCCACCGGCCGGAGCGGAGTAGTGCCGCCGAACTAAGCCTCTGATAGCTTGCATCGGGTCCGGGGGATGGATGGTTTCGGGCGGTCCTATTCTTTCGGGCCTTTGCCCTTGACTCCTGGGGCCGATAGTCTGCGTGTCTTGCGATAAGCCCGTAGCATCGAACCAAGGGGATTGGTGTTCACAGTCGGCCCAATTGAGGGTTCGTCTTCATCTCGTTGGGAAATGCCTGCCCGAATCAGGTAGGCCGCCTGATCTGACCCGACGGCAACGCTTACGAGGCCTGAAGGTCATGCATCGCGGAAAAGCACTGGACAGAGAAGCATGCGCTTCTTCTTCGGAAGGTGATGCCTTCGAAACATGCATGCATATCCTTGACGTCGATCCGTCGCAGTTTTGATTGCGCGGCACAGCCAACACCTTGAGCCTGGCATCTATGTCCAACGCTCACACAAGAGACACGGGCCAGCACCTGTGTAAGACCCACGTGCGGCGTCAGGCATTCTCGTCATTAAAGCTGGAGACTGAGACCAACGGTCTCGCTCGGAAGCGCCCGCAAAAGATAGGAGAGCGGATCAAGCTGAGTGTGCTGAGCCAATGTCATGGTTCGAGTCGGTGGACACTGCGACAGGCATTCACAAAAACATCGACTCTGGAGCCACAGGGTCAACACTCGGGCAGAGGAGTCGACTTTATCGAAGGAAGAGCCTCTATCTCGGCCAAATCCTGGTCGAGTTGAGCCGATGAACTGAATAGCGTGCTTCACCAGACCGAGCGACCGGAAGGCCTGCTTGTAAGAGATCCACGGGCGCACCTGAGGTCATCAATCCTCCCAAGAATAGCTCCTCGACAAAACAGACTTGACCAATGACGACACTGGTGTGGGAAGAAAGAAGAACGAGCTTCAGAGGGAAGCGGCTGGCACCTTTTCCCCTTCCCTATTCTTCTTCTTCCCCCCTCGGGCCGGAAGAGTCGCAAGACAAATCAGCGTCGACAGTTGAGCGTAGAAGAACCGTAGAAGGGCACCAGGGTTTGAAACGGTCGCCTCAGTAGGCAGAGAATTAAAGAAGGCACAGTACAGCACTGTAACGCAAACGCTGGGGAGATGACCGGGGGGTGTGCTGAGTGAAAGGGTTGCTTTCTGGGGCGGATCAGCGCCGTCGAGACCATTTGGGCTCAGCAGGCCAAAGCTTTGGGCGGAAACCCCAAGCAGAATAAGCCGCGGTAGGGCCGGGGTGGCTTTTGGCGCCGCCAAAACACCGGCCAAGGGAAAATTAAAATTTACGGTGAGGTACGTTAGGGCGGGACAGTAGGCCCGACAGAGGCCAGAGGTCAGATTCGGTTACGTTTGCAATGAAACGGCATGGCAACGTTACGGAATGCCCGCGTCGCCATGGATCCGCAAAGCAAAGCCTGTCCGGCACGGCGGTAACCTCCATGCGCGCCGGGCCTTTGATGTCTGACCGACAGCGCAGCACCCCGAGCGGACCGAATCGACCACCCTTCTCATAGACTGGAGGTTATCGCGTGCCTCATGACATAGTGCTAACGTAAATCGAGTAAAGTATTTGCCCAAGGTCGCATTGTAGGCAGATTGCGCATCTGCTGGCCACAACAACTGCCGAACTCAAGCGCTTGGGACAGTGGCTCTACCACGAGTGATGTGCCCGTGTCCCGTGATGGTCAGACATGCATGCCCATTCGTCTGCATCGGCAGAGGGCTTTTCATTTGGTGATGTCAAGAAACACGGTTTATGCCTCCAGGCACAAAGACGAAGAGACGCCACGAACAGCTAAATTAAGGTAAGTTGGATGGCTGCCAGTTGCATATCCGTTAGCGCGCCACGTTTTGGCCAATCCAGGTCTCGATCTAGTTGTGGCGGAAGGGAATATCTGCGAAGGGAACAAGGCATGCGCAGCTATCTCCCGGTTTTAGAAGACTTCACCGGTCCGTAAAAGATTAAAGAACCGCGGGAAGGGTGTGGACGGGTGCCGTAAAGGTGATATTGGACTGACGAACTCGCTCCAACACGAGAGCTGTCGGCTGATTCGGGCAATGCTCTGGTGCTGGCGCATGCCACATTTGGCAAGCGTGCAAGGAAGGCAGGTACGTACCTAACATACCTAGATTCCTCTTGGGGTACCTTACCTTGAACGGCAGCGTCAGGGTATTGCGAAGGGTGCGGCGCCCGGCGAGCACAATGACGGGCAGATTCTCGGGATAATTCGAGGTGGAGGCGGCCTCCTGCAGGGCTGCGGATTCCAGAAGCAAAAAGTCAGCCAGTAGCCATGGCGCGCAGACCGTAACGTACGGAGAGAAAGCCTGGTCGCACTAACAGAGGGGAGAGGAGAGGAGAGGGGGGAGGGAAGGGCAACAAATACTGCGCGCAACCCGACGGGAGTTTGCTAGCCCGGCCGTTCTGTCGTGTCCGGGCGAGGGGGCAACGAGCGAGAGCAGCCGGCGACGTAAAATGGCACGGATTTCGAAACGTAGGCAGCCTGGGGAAAACTGGACAGCTGCAAGCAAGTGGGGAGAAGGGAGGGCGCGCGGGCGGAGGGTGCAGGGTGGAGGAACGCAGAAGCGTCGAACAGGGTGCGGCGCGGGGTGTCGCCACTGTGCGGTGCCCTCTGGGCCCCATGGTGCTTAGCTCGGGGCTACTAGGCGGGCCGATTGTCCACTAGGGCCCTTGTCCGGGAAAAGTCCCCTGATAAGGTAAAGCAGGGCAAAAGGCAGGGCAAAGTTGAAGCGTACCACTGAGAGAGGTGGCACCGTAACAGTCGGGGACGCCCAAACGGAGCCGGGGCCTGAGCCGGGACTTGAGCCAAGAAGTCCTGGTTATGCGCAAAAGGCTGGATGGGACAGGATGAGATGTGCGTAGAGGGCGAATCCTTGGAATGAGAAACATCCGCGGGTGGCAGACGGAAGAAAAGTGAGGTTATTCAGGATGCCATGCACGAGCTTTACGCCGCGCATGCACCTCGTGCTAATGGAAGAAGGGTGACGTTCAGCCTCCCATTCTCCTTCTATTCCCCCCTCTTCTGTGCGTTATCAGCACAAGAAGCTACCTACAGTTTTCTCTCTCTCTCCCTCTGGCCTTGCTGTTCGCTCCGCCAGCTTTGAACTCTAGATAGGCAAGGTGGTTGCAATACGTCAGGTCAAATGGCAACATCTACCTCTAAAACCCCCGTCTCCACTCTCCGCGGTGAATGAGGGCCGACTCGGGGGTGACGATCCCGCCCATTCGATTGTGGACATGCCCAGGAGTACCGTACCTTTAGGTGAAGTGAGGTGCTGCTGGCCTGGGACGATAGGGACAGTACGGCACAGTGTCTCTCGACTCCAAGGTTGGTTCTGGCTTGCTACGTCTTGTCGCTGCCCCCGAGTCCTCCCACTGCAGCTCCATCGATCGGTGCTCTCTCCACTATTACGCCGGCCAATGCGCCGCTTCATCCAATCAGGCTGCGTCCTTGTACACCCGCCCACTCCCACTCTCCCAGGAAAACCCACGCATCCACATCGCCCTGCTTGCTGGCTCTCTCTCTCCTTCTCCTTCTCTCTCGCTCTCACTCTTCTTGCATCACGTCCACACTCGTTATTTTTCCTTCTCTCGTCCACCCCCCTCCCCCCCCCTTGACCCCCGTCGCCCAAATTCGTCAACCTAACTTAGTGCAAACGCGGCGGCCACTCTACGCAACTGGATCCCCTTCTTTCCCTCCCCATCGCTCTCTACCACCATTTCGCCGACTGCGACCATTCGTTTGCACTGTACAACTTTTCTATCCCTCCGTCCACCCCCGTATGCCAAACTCGTCCAGTCGTCCAGTCGCTCGCCTCAACTCATCTGCCGTCCATCCATTCTATAGTTCACTCACCCCTTCTCAAACTCTCCCTGTACTCCCGCTGCTGCAGCACCACTACAACCTCTGTCGACCGGCACCAACCATCTTCCTCTCGACATCGAACTTCGTACCCGATTGCATCCTCGTCCTCGTCCTCACCCAATCACTTCTCGGCACCCTCCTCCTCATCGACTTTCGGTCTGCTCTCCCGCGACATCACATAGTCGTACGCTCGCATCGAGGACACGCTTCTTCTCACGATAGCCTCCCTCGCCCACTCGTGTCTCGATCCAAACCGGTTGCATCACCAAGAGACTCTGCCGAGCCATCCGTCTCGCGACACTGCGCCATCTCACCGGTCGGCGCTGCCCACGATCTATATCAGCTATCCCAGCCCTGATTCTACCTCCCGCCATGTCGAGCTCCTTCCACAGGTCTACCTGCGCACTTCAATAGAGACGACCGTTGCCCTAGGGGCTGGCCGATCCGGGCCGTAACTCATCGTCAGCTATTGCTCTGTCGCCCCGTCACTCGTTCGTTTCACGTCGCCCACCATGGCCAACAATCGCCCTCTACCGATGGACCCTCCTCATATTACCGAGTTCGCTTCGGACCGGTACTTCCAGAAGCTGAGCCAACTCAACGCTCAACAGCAGCAACAACACCAGCAGCAGGCCAACGTCTCTGCTGTATTTCCTCCCTCCCAGTTCATCCTTCCCCTACGTGAATCGAAGACTTCCGACTATGGCTCCGTGAAGCAACCCGCGCCAAAACGAGAAAAGAGCGGGCTTTTTGGTCTTCGATCCAAAGTTACACTACCATTCCATCGCACCTCTCATGCCGTCGCTCCCGAACATGCCATCTCTCAACCACAACCCCACTCTTCAGTTGTTGTTCCCATTGTTGCTCCTCGGAAAAGGTACGTGTATAATTGCTTGTCCAATGATGATGCAATAATTGGATTGTAGTCTAACACTTGCTTAGCATTCCCTTTGATCAGTCATTCCTCGGACTGCCCAACGAACTACAGATCCAGATTCTCTCACTTCTCCCGCTTACCGACATACTCAACCTCCGACTGGCGTCCAAATCTTGGCATACACTGATCACACTCCACGAAACGCCAATCGTTCGTTACCATCTCGACCACCACATTCCCGCATACGCCATCCGCCTCTATCCCGTCACCGACCCTGCAGATATCAACTTCCACTATCTTTGTGGTCTGTGGCATCGACTACATGTTGCTGCCAAGCTTTCGTCACTCATGTGCGAGTGGATTACGAAGGAGATCTTTTTGCGGAAGACAGATTTACAACGGCAGGGCTTCGCGCCTCAACGCGAACGCATGCGCCGCCGTTTAATTCCTATCCTCTTCACTACCTTCCACTTTTTCGAGACATACCGGAAGCTGCATTTGGAGTACATCGCCAAGAATGGCCATGGCCTTCAATGGGAGCCTTACACACAAAACCCTATCGAGGCACAGATCATGAGCATGTATGACGATCGGACACTACTAAGAGTTCACGAAGCTTTTCCACTGGTTATTTCTTCCTTCTGTCGTCAACTCCGTCCGCCCACGTACGTTGGTCGAGTCGAGAAAGCGATGCGCGGTTATATACATGACAAACCATCTGACGATGTCCACGTTGCCATCCTCTGCATTGGTGGCTTGCGCCAAGTCGAAAGGTTGTGGGAGAAGAAGGGCTACAACAACCGGAGGGGAGCTGTCGACGAATGGTTCAACGGGCTTACGAAAGCATCTGTACCTATCGAGACGACGCCGAAGCAACGTCGCGGTATCATGGGCATTGGCTTCGGCCGTAAGAAATCCGGTCTTGAATCAAACACCAACACCTTCTCGACCAGCAACAACCTGAAGAGGACTCGCAGTGCTTCCGGGTCTATGGACGACAACTACCCTCCCGAATTCAGCAACTGGGTATTCAATACGAGCTTGGCTGCCGGTGCACCCATGTCGCCACTCAGCCACTACCACGCCCAGCAAATTCTCAATGATCTCCCGGCCCTCCAACAGATCTGGGTCGCTACTGCCGAAGCACTTGTTCTAGAACGGGGGATTGTTGAGAGGACGCAAGATATTAAGCGTGGACAACAAATGATGCTCGATCTTATCCGCGAAGAAGGTCTCGACGACGAAGACGAATGGTGGTATGGTCGTAACAACCCCGATTCAGTGCGACCGCCGCCTGGGGCCAACGAAGACGAGGACGATGTCCTATAACACGACACTCTAGACTTGCACGATTACTCTGCCATGCAGCTTTTTCCTATGTTCTCATTCCCTTTTCAATTCTTTCTCTATCCATCTATCAGAGGTTTCGATACCAGTCTCGTTGTCATCATGTAGTCGCACAGAATGTGCTTGGGGATTATCGACGGAAGACATGAAGCATTTACAAGGCGTTTGGGGTGGAGCTGACGGGGCCAGGAAAGGCACCCGTTCTTTGGGAGGTGGACGCCCACGTCCCTCATCAGGTCCTAATCGGCTCTTGTGTAACGCTTACAAGAAGGACGGCGTGGAGCCAAATGGTTTTTTTTTTTGGGAATTCATGTCAGGCATAGAGACGGCTCGTCTACTGTATGATGTCCAGCCACTACGGTCAATACAAACATGCTTGACCATCATTCAGCGTTCATGCGTACCATTCATGTGATGTCGAAACTCACCTAGTAGTACTCATCGAATACATGCACTCTAGTCCGGGTGGCTTTCCACGAACTGATGAGCTCAGTCGTCCACGTAGCTGCCGTCGCTATGGTAAGATTCCAAATATTTCTAATGTTATTGGCTCCCAAGGTCGACATCAAAATCAGCTGCGGCACAATCATATCGAGGTCAGCTTTCACTTCTACCCGCCTCCCCGGCTGCCGCGATATCTCAGCCCATCTGAACGCTTGATCCATGACGCCATGGTGGAGCAGAGGTATTGGGGACGATATCCGGGGTTTGTTCACTAGGTATCAGCTCTACAGACATGCCTGTACAGATACCTGAAAAGATTGGGTCACACAAGAGCGAGGTGATTATGCTCTATTGCAGAAGGTAATACATTTCAGACTGCCATCCATAATGACTCAACACGCAGAAAACATTCGCTTGGTATCGTAAGAGTCATACGTCGTTAAGACAAATTGCCGTGTCACAACGCCAATCCTTCCTTCATTCCCGATCCATCTGTTCCTATTCCATGCCGTTGTCCTCCAGAGTGCGATAGAGGACCCGAATTCGCAATAAAATTGTCAAGAAATAAAAAGAAACTGGTCCTAATAGATCCTATTCCGTATGCTTGGTTCGCCTAGAGCCTCTTCCATTGGCGAACCACTGCCGAAAGCTGCAGCCGCAGCGTTAGCTCTATCACTTGCGTTTTGGCTGTTCAGGACATAGTCCATGTTGACATATCCTTCCTCCCCATAGTTACCGTACTGGCTCATGCCGGGCGATGGGCCAGACGAGGATCTTGGTGATTGCTGGTTGGTATAGCCAGGGCGCCGTAGGCCTTCCGGGGTTTGCTTGCCTCGGCCAAGACCTCGGGCTCCTTGGTGAGTCGGGTCTTTAGTGCTAGCTTCGCTAGTGTCATGTTTTGACAAGGTCTGAGGGTAGTGAGATACAGGCTGGGAGGCGGAAAGGCCTAGTCCAAAATTGCTTCCTCCATTGCCCGTATGATTGTACTGAGTCACCGGTTGCCTTTGTTGTGTGTAGTATGTCTGGGGCGATCGATTCGGTTGCGAAGCAGGGAAAAAAGTGGACGGGGGCTGCCGCACCTGAGCACTGCCGGGCGATTCTGCCACATTTTGAGAAGTTTGGGACGACGGTTGAGAGCCTCTGCCTAATATTGGCGATTGCTGCTTGGCATGGCCTTGAGGCAAATCATTTGTGCCATGATTGTGCTGCAGCTGTGGCTGCGCTTTCTGTTGCTGCTGGCGTTGCAATCGGTAGTTAGGCCCAAACCTCGCGGTCGTTCTCACTGCAGGCAATTTGTCAACAGGCTGCTGCATTTCGACATGGTGAGTGCCTGGTCCAGATTGCACGATTCCACTGAAGCTGTTGCTCGGATTTGGCTGTGGTGGAAGATGGGAGGCTGGCAATTGGACATCTGGGACGCTGTTGATTCGTGCCTGGCTTGTCTCCTTTGACATTCGCCGGCGTTTAGTCTGTGGCTTCTGCGCAGGGCTTGTTGCTGTTCCAGGCGGCTCGACTGGATTATGAGGATCATGCGAGACTGGAGTTGAAGTTGATGCCCTAGAGTTTTGCTCACCAACCGTCGGCTGCGGGCCTGTCTTTCGTTTTCGATGGCTGCTGTCACCTGGGCCCCCGAAGACGTGTCCTTGATGAATGTTTTCGGCATTTGTACGTGTGTTGCTCCCTTGCTGTCCACCAATTGCATTGACCAGAGCGAAACTAGCAGGACTCAAGTTTGAGTTCTGCTGTGAAGCGTTATCAGCTCGCGGTGTGGTAGGCATCTCGAGTGCTGAAGAGTCACCGCTCTGATAAGTGCCTGGTGCTGTAGGCTGCACAGGGCCCGACTTTTGCGTTAGCGGAGAGGTTTTGTTTTGTTGTGAGGAGCCAGGTATTGGTAAAGAAGCGCTTGCCCCCGAACCAGTTGGTGTGTCACTTGCTGTTGCCTTGGGACGGTTCTTGGAGCCTTTTGGGCGGCCTCTCTTTTTCGACCCAGGTGTTGCACCATTTACAGTGCCAGGCATAGTCTGACTAGCCTGCTGGCCCGGACTGACTGGGTTTCTCGGTTGAACAGGCGTCTGAAGAGCAGTGTCCCTGCTGACAGCATCAAATGTAGATGTCTGCTCGCCGATAGGTGCTGCGCTTTGATTGGCTTCGACTGTCCCGGTGTTTGGCATATTCGAAGAGCCTTCAGACGCGGCATCCGTATTGTTCGTGCCAGCCTTCTTCTTGATGCCTTTATCCTTCCGGACTTTAGAGCTTTTGCTCCCCTTCGGCCGACCTCTTGATCTCTTAACCGGAACCTCCGCGGAAGTGGCCGAATTGGTGACGTTAGTGACTTCAACCGTAGACACAGGATCTGTGGAAGCCGTGGCAGCGACCGGAGGGGGGCTTGGAAGGATTCCCTCGCCGGCATTGCTTCCATTGACAGGAGGAAATATCTCAGCAAGCCATCCAACCAAAAGTGCGCCAGATCCATTGGCTCCTGCGCTTTCGGGAAACTTGTGGTCTGCGGGAGGGGGGGCGCCTGGAATACCTCCAAAGTATGCGAGTGCCTTACAAAGCTGGTCGACGACTAGAACAGGGTGTAAGCTGCGTAGAAGGGTAAGCAGACGGGCCTGCTCGGACTTGGTCACATGTGGTGGCAGCCCCGGAGGTTGAGAGTACGCGGGCGAGCTGTTTTCGCCTGGCTTCTGAGCAGGAATGGCCGTGGGTTCCAGCACTGTCGGTGGCGGGGGGTAAGGGACGGGCGTTTGAGGTGTCGAAGAGGCGGAATGCGGTGCTTGCGATTGTGGAGGAGCCGGTGCTTGAGCCGGCAGAGAATCAGAAGGGCGCCATGCGAGCTGGCTGCGCTTGACGGATTGATACCCGTTCTTGTTTGCACGTTGAGCAGCTGCCGCAGTAGATTCGCTGGTGCGTTTGGCAGCAGCGTCCCTCGCTGAAGTCCCGGGCTTGGTCAGGTCCATGTGCATAACACCAAAGTTGCCGTTTCTCTTGTCCGCCATGCCTTTCAACTTGCTAGGGACCGGATTGCGCACGCGTCCGTCCGGAGCAGTGTTGAAGGACGCTGATGGCTGGGGATCGGTAGCATCTATGCGAAGTGAGTACTCGGGCATGCCAATAGCCGAACGCTGAGTGTCGCCCCGTACCTTTGCTCCTGTTACGTGCTTGTGTAGAGGGCACGCTTGGAGCGGAGGTCGATATTGTGCCAGCAGCCGTACTGGATGGTCTCGTTTCGGCTCGGACAGGAGTCATAGTCGGCGCCACACTCGCGGTCGTAGCTGTCTTGCTTGTCAGTCCAGATGCGTCGGGGTGGCGAGAGCTGGGGGCATCGCGTACAGCTAGTGGAAGCCATGACGAGGTCCAGTGAAATCGAGCCGTCCTGCTGCTTCCAGCTGCATACCCAGCTGGCACTCGAAGGTATGCTGGGAGGAGGCCGACAACCGTGTAGGCCCTTCGTATATGAAACCCCCAGCAATGCGTCGCATGTTCATTCATTCATCCATCCATCCATTAATCGGTCCATGTAGCTGGAGCCAACGGATCCGCACGCGCTGCAGGTTCCCGAGACGTGTCGTTTCCGAGCCCTGCTCAGATCAGCGACGGACGGTCGGTCGTTGTAAGAGGGCAAGCATCAAGCTATTGCTGTTGTCCCATGCGAGGGTCTTAAGCCACGGGCCGTAACGGTAACCGCGACTCGGAAGCGGTTCAGCGGGCAGTATTTGGGATGCGTCTAACCGGGAGGTACGGTAGGTTAAGTACCTGCTTGTACCTCTTCCATATTGGCCTCCGCACCGTTACCACGTCTCCGCGCCCACGAGCTTCCAGAGACGTGGGAGCTTATTATGTAAATACCTACGTATCGGGTGGCTCGTGGTTGGTCTTTTTGCCGTGAACACTCTTGCCTTGTTTTTCATTGTGGTTTATTTTATATCTTAACCAAGATGCACCGTATTGCCAGGGCTTGCAGACCATCGATACCTGCCAACTAGCGGTCGTAGAAAAGCTTCCTGGGCTGCGGCATCTAGCGCAGGTTCAGGTGCACGCTGTACCTTGCTGGCTGCCCGGATGAGGCAGGGGGAGCTTGTGCTATGCTATCCCATCGCATAATCACCCCCAATGCGCCGCCGAGGTACCTGTATTGACGTGCTACGCTGGGGCACGCGGCCCCACCTCGCTGCGTCAGTTCTGACCGACAGCGGTTGTTGGATGGGCATTTGACGCCAGTCTGCTAAGGTAAGGTAAGGATATGTACCTGAACACATAGCTTCCCGCAGGTAACGAGAGAGCATCAGACGACTAACCTACCTCACTCGATCGCCAAGCTGGACAGGAGCCTTCGCGACTTGTGATCTTCAACCTCATCCACCTGTTGCGTCCTGCCCAAACACCCCAGCCGCCGTCTTCTGGCATCATGTCGACCAAGTACGCCGTCCTGTCGCTGCCCCTCAGCGGCTTCGACTCGAGCGATCGAGACGATGCCCTGTCGTCCCTCAAGGCCACCATCTCCACCGACAATGGCACCGTCCTGCCCTTCAACCTCCCCAACTTCAAGATCGGCACCCTCGATGGGCTGGTCCAGCAGGCCGATGACCTGGCCAAGCTCGAGGCCAACTGCCAGAACGTTGTGGCCAAGGTTGCCGAGTCCTTGCGATCTGTGCTCCCCAATGATGAGGACCGCCTTGCTCAGTACAAGATGGTCAACGACAGTTAGTCCCCTCCTCGAACTCGGCACGAGCGAAGCCCCCCACGATACATCGCTTCCTTGACGAGATTGCCGCATCGTCTTCACAGGCTGACAGCTTCGCAGAGCCGACGGACCAGTACCTGGGCAACTTCAGCTGGAACAAGATCCGCTACCGAGCCGACAAGCCCTTGAGCGAGCTGATTGACACTCTCCAGAAGGTGCGCATAGAGCGACAGCTGCTTCACGAGCTACGACGCCCCTGCCGGAACCGCTTTGCTGACTTCTTGACCACTTCTAGGAGCTCGTCAATGTGGACAATGACGTCAAGTCCAAGTTCAACCAATACAACTCAGTCAAGACGAATCTTGCGGCTCTCCAGCGCCGCCAGACGTAAGTGCTGGCTTCAGCTGACTTGCACGCTACCTTCAGCCTTTCTGACATGTCCTACGCAGCGGCAACCTCGCCACGAAGTCTCTAACTCCTATCGTCGACCCGTCCCTGCTCGTGCAGGATTCCGAATACATTGAGACCCATTTGATTGTTGTGCCGGCGAACTCGAAGAAAGACTTCCTCAAGAGCTACGAGACCCTGGCCCCAATGGTGGTGCCACGGTCATCCATTGAAGTCGCCACGGACGACGAGTTCGTTCTATTCGCGGTGGCCACCTTCAAGAAGCACGCCAGCGAGTTCATCCAGAAGTGCAGAGAGAACCGGTGGACGCCCCGCCAGTACAAGTACGTCGAAGGTGGCCGCGAGGAGGAGCAGCGCGAGTTGGACCGAGTCACCAACGAGGAGCGCAAGGTTTGTGGCGAGGCGCTACGCATGGGCCGTACCGGTTGGAGCGAGGCAGTCATGATCTGGATCCACGTCTTGACACTGAGGGTATTTGTCGAGGCTGTTCTCCGCTACGGCTTGCCCCTCGAGTACGTCACGGCACTGGTCAAGGTAAGCTCCCCGTTCCCGGGCGTCAAAACCGACGTCTTGAAACAAGCACAAACTCTCGGGGACATCACACTCACAGGCATGGCAGACGACGACAAAGACAGTGGGCAAAGTCAAGTCGAAATTGGACTCCAGCTACTCGTACCTGGGTGGCAACGCAATGGGCAGGGACAAGCGCGGGCGGGTCACAAAGGACGACGCTGCGTTGAGCTCCGACATGGCCGCTGCGGGATTCGCGTCGGGCGAAGGCCACGAGTACACTCCATATGTATACTACGAGATCGAGTTCCCATGATAGCTGGCCGCACGCATCCCTTGCCACACCATTTATATATCTCCCCCTCGCCCGATATCATGAGCATTTTCCCATCACATGCTTCGACGCTTGTACTTTACCTCTTTATCATAACCCGCGAAAGCCTACAGTTGGTGGGATCTCAATGGCATTGCTATGTTTTTATAGAGAAGCATTGTGTATGTCTCATATGCTTTTATTTATTTTCTGGAGACTCCTAGGTTGACTTGATGTAGCCCTTCTCGGACAGCCACTGGACGATCTGAGCAACGCACTCCTCAACAGTGTTCTCGTGCGTCTTGATTGTGATCTCGGCGTTGTGGGGCTCCTCGTAGGGGGCAGAGATGCCGGTGAAGTCCTTGATCTCGCCCGCGCGGGCCTTCTTGTAGAGGCCCTTGGGGTCGCGCTGCTCGGCGACCTCGAGGGGCACGTCGACGTAGACCTCGATGAAGGGCAGGGGCTCGTCGTCGCTACCGGAGGTCTGGCTGTGGAGCTGTCTGGCCAGGTCGCGATCTGCCCGATAAGGGGAGATGAAGGAGGTGATGGCAATGGTGGCGGAGTCGGCAAAAAGCTTGGCGACCTGAAGGGTGTGCTTGTTAGCAATGGTCTTTGGTTGGTGGCGGAGGAAGAAGCATCAAGCACAAGCTCCGGGCCGTCGGTCGAGACAAAAAGCGCCGGTCGCGCCGGTTCACTGGGGGAAGCAGGCAGGGACAGACAAGACTCACCTCTCCAATGCGTCGGATGTTCTCGTTGCGGTCCTTCTCGGAGAAGCCCAGGTCCTTGTTGAGGCCGAAGCGGACGTTGTCGCCGTCCAGGCGATAGGCCGAGATGCCCAGGTGCAGGAGGTGCTGCTCGAGGGCCGTGGCGACGGTGGACTTGCCCGAGGCGGAGAGGCCGGTCAGCCAGATGGTGAGGCCGCGCTGGCCGGCGAGCTGGGTGCGCTCACGGCGCGAAAGCGAAGGGTGCCATGTGATGTTGCTGCAAGGCGCCGCCCCCGGGTGGTGGGGTTTCAGTTAGCGACGTGAAGCTGGGGAGATGCGACGGTATGCAGGGGATGGTGATTTTTCATGGCGGGGTTATTCTCAATGCGATGGGGGAGACAGAAACTTACGTAGCCATCTTTTCTGTTTGGTTCTATGAGGGTAACTGGGAATGTATGGAGGTGAGCGAAATGACAATAAGAAAAGATTGTATAGCGCGAACTGGGAAGAAAAACTGCAGTCAACAGAGAATTCGGAAATGCGCAAGTCAGGTCAGGCTACTCGATGCGCAAAGATGTGATTTCCTTTCCCGCCGGTTGCGACATAGAGGGGCCGATGACGGCACCCGGCACCCGGCGCAGGGCACGCAAGCACGCCGGCGCCCATTTGCCGCTGCGGCTTTTTTCGAGGGAAACGTAGATCCAGAGCCTCTGATTCGGCGCCAGGCCACTCGCGACCCCCACTGCGCACATGCGACTTCAGCGCCGACGCCTTGGTTTTCCCAAGGCTCACGGCTCGGAGCTGTGGGTATGGCGCGAGGCAGGGCCCCGGTTGCCTCGACCCGTTCGTTACATGCGCAGGCTTCTGTAGGCGAGGCGAAAGGGAGGAGCAGGATTCAAAATGGTGGTTCGGGCCGTGCCGACGACGATGCCCTAGCGCAAGGAACCTCTATACAATGAAACTAGGTAGATATTCAAGCATAAGAAGAAGCTGAAAAATGAAGACGAAAAAAATGTCTATGACACGATGCGACCAGAATGGCTTCTCCTGCTATGCTGTACGCCTGTGGCCCAGTGACCGCGAGGTACCGGTACCAACTGTAGTCCCTAATTCCTGTTACCTACTGCAAACACCGTAAATAATATAACATCGTTACTGAATTCGAGGCATCATCTGCGATGTAGGTCAGCATTGCACCACAACTCAACCCTCTCGCGCCGCGAGCAGGAGGGGGGAAAGGAAAGAAAAGAAATCGGGAGGGGATCCGACGCACCGCCGCGTACTTGGGCGAGATGTACAGCGCCGTGGCCTCGGCCAGGATGGTGGGCTTGTCGCCGGGCTTGCCCAGCAGCTCGACGTGGCCCTTGACCCAGCACTTGCGGCCGTCGACCTTTGTGGTGTGGGCGCGGAGGACGACGAAGCTGCCGGCGGGGGCGGGCTTGCGGTAGTCGATGTTGAGGTTGGCCGTGACGGAGATGTTGTGCGGCAGGGCGCCGAAGGAGCAGCGGGCCAGCCCCTCGTCGAGCATCGTGGCCAGCAGGCCGCCGTGCACGATGCCCGGGTGGCCGCACAGGTCCTCGCCGATGTAGGCGACCGAGGTGAGCGACTGCGAGGCGCCGTCGCCCTCGATCCAGCAGTACGGCGGCACCGCCATCTTGCGCGGGCCCAGCAGCGCGCCGCCCGTCAGGCTGCGCGCGCGGTACTGCTGCGGCATCTTCATGTGCGGCCGCGACTCGACGGCGCCGGGCCGGCCGCGCAGCTCGGCGACGAGCGGGTGGCTGTTGATGGTCTCCTCGGCACGCTTGGCCTCGTCGTCGATGGCCACGAAGCGCTGCAGGCTCTCCTCGTCCGAGTAGAAGCCGAGCCCGTTGCGGGTGAAGGCCTGCCACGTCGCGCCGGCGCCGAGCGCGGCCGATCCGAGGCCGACGATGGCCAGCGTCACGCCCTTCCGTAGCGTTCCCGTCGAGGAGCCTGCGCAGGGGGGCGGTGTCAGTAGGCCATTGAGAGCCAAGGCAAGCCCTCTTGTTTGCCTTCCTCCGCCACGGTATCCGGCGAGGCGATGCACGTACCTGACGTTGCCGAGGCATAGCTGCGCGCCGCCTGGCCGGGCCGAGCAGACCTCGAGACGGTCTGGGCCATGTGCCGTCCGCTGCGGCCAATGCTGCGACTGCTGAACATGATGGCGCTGGCGAATGCTCTCTCCCGTAAGGTAATGCAAGGAAAGCAGTGACCAAGAAGAGGGAGGGGAAGAAGAAGAAGAAAAAAAAATTGCGGCCCGGTTGTTCGGTTCCAAGGGGTCCAGGTGGCTTGACTGATGCTCGGGTTTCAAAGCATCCTATTCACATAGGGTCCAGCCACAGGCGCATTCGGCCGAAGGTAGGCGCTCGCTCGGTCCACCAAACGTCGACGTGTGGTGCCTGTATATGGAGAAAGGGAAGAGACAGGCTTCAGCAGTCTCTCATATTCCGATGCAACAATCTCATACAAAAAGTCTTTGACTGCCAGCGCTTGGTTTCCTCATTCTGGACATTTCGGAGGTTTGTCGAACGGCAATTGAGTTGTGCCTGGCTGTGCTCTTCTTCTCGGTACCTGGCGCCTGTCAAGCCAAGCTAATGCACGATTTGGAGCAGCTGGGGTCAAGCTGTACGTTTCTGGTAATTCCAGTTCCGACTCCCGTGCAGCAAATCGCCGAGACGCGACCATTGCGATTTGCTGCCTTTTCAGGAAGCTTCGTCCCGTTTGTCCCCGTGCTACATGGCATTCTATGCACTCTTCGCCCTGCTCCAACGGTGCTAGTTACCTTATCCAGACCATTGAGTGGCGTTGAACCATCGATTGTATTGCGACCCGGACTAGCGGGTGTCACCGCGTCCCAAGCACCCTCGCACTAACACCACCACTACCATTCCGTTGCATTGCCTACTACGCTTGTTTGTTGTCCAAGTTTTAAAGCGTTGCGTCCCCCGATACAATCTATTCGAGGCTACACAAGTAACACCCATGTAGCTTCAATCAGTCATGCCGATCCATGTTCTTTTCTGTGAACCGGTTTTACAATGCCGTGGCATTGACACCCCCTGGGCTTTTATGTCATAGGATGACGCCATGCAAGACCGCGGAGCTAGTATAAGTGCAACGCATCCCAATCAGCAACATACCAATCCATGACCATATCGAAGAGCTCTTCTTGAATTCTCTTTACTGAACCTCCCCATTACTCTACGTACCATCTACTCTCACTTCTCCATCTTCACTATGGTATGTTTGAACTGTCACTCTCGGCTTCAAATTGATGTTCTTGCCGTAACATGTCCTAGGCCACTGCAGAGACCGTCGACCTTGGCCCGTCCCATCCGCCCAAGGAGGACTCTATCGAGGCCTTTAACGTCATCCTGCCTGACCTGAAACGAGAACTGATCCGCATTCGCCGTGATCATCAGAGTGAGTGCATCTTTTCGAACTTTACTCTCAACGTGGTCACACAAAGCTAATACTGACCCAGAACATGAGCCTGAATACTTCGCTGCCGCGGTACGGACTGCCTCGCCAATGATCCCGCATCCCCCGGTCAAGAAGCTAACGCATCTTGGTTTCACTAGGACAACCTCGACGATGAACAATTGGCTGGCTTTTCCGCCGACAATCTTGAGGCAGTGCGGGTTGCCGTGTCGGCCTACGGCATTCATCTCTTTGCCAAGGTCCGCATCCCCGCCCTGCCCGAGTCTGGGCCGTCATACATCCACATCCGCATCTTCACAACGGGAGCGGACAGCACAAAACTGCACAGCATCCACACTGAAGAAAAGGACGCCGAGGATGGTGGCAAGACATACCGTGCCATTTTCACAAAGGACGACGAGTTGGAGTGGTTCGATACCTGAGGTAGACAAGCACGGCGCAGAGTACTAGCAGTAATTCCTTGATTGTTTTGGTTAAGCTGTCTAATTGTTTCAAACACCTTCCTCTTCCTTTGCAAGAAGCTCCGCGTAGTCGTCCACGGATGCAAACATGGGCAGTGCCTTGAGCGCCTTTCTCCTCGACCTAGCTGTGTTCTTCTTCGTGTCCTCCTCCGCGCTGTCCTCCTCAACCGGTGCCGCCACCAGCTCGTCTGATCCCGCTTCATCTGCGTCTTCCGCATCTTCCACATCTTCCGCATCCGAGAACATGCTCAAATCATCGTCGTCCATATCGCTGTCCAGGTCAATTGCCGGCGAGTCGTCACCATCGGATGCCATGTCGTCCATATCCAAGTCGTCGAAGCCATCCTCCGAGCCGTCGCCCTCAACGTCAGGCTGAGCGGCCACCAACGCCTTCCAGATCTCGTCTTCTTGTGCGTCCTCGTCTTCGGCAGGTGCGCTACGTGCAACTGGCTTGGGCTCCTTGGCGACATGCTGGAAGTACTCGTGGAAGAAGACATCTTCAGCAGCAACGTCCTCGGCCTTCTTCTTCCAGAACGCCGGTGTGTTGACTGCTCCAGTAGCGCCAGCACCCCTGCTGCCGAGCCAAATATCTCCCAGATCCTTGTTGACCTTGACAGGTTGCATAAGAGAGGTACCACGTGAAGAGTCTGTCGCTTTAGCATTCCTGTAGACAAATTTATCCAGGAACCTAATGAGTGAATGGCTTTCGAGGTCAGGCTTCTTAAACTCCTGCGCATCAAGCACTGAGGCGGCGAGGACATTGACTGAAGGGTGGAAATGCGCCAACGTCGGTATCTAGAACGAGTCAGCCGCAAGCAAATAAACTGAAGAAAATGATGGCATACCAATTCCCACAAGCAGCTCCTGTTTGCGTTGCTGTGCTCAGGATCTCTCTTACGACCGTCATAGACAGGCCTTGCCTCTGCTGGCTCGTCGTCAAATATCGACTCCTCGGGTTGATCAATCAGAGTGGACAGGTCTGGGAACGTCTTGCGTAGGTGCGAAAGCACATAGAGCAAGCCGCAGATGAAGGCCGGCTGGTGCAGTCCGGCAATTTGCAGCATCCTCTTCGCGAAAGCCTTGACTCTCCTCACGTCAACATCGTTCTTGAGTGCACGAAGCAACAAGTTCAAGTAGAGTGACTGCTTCGATGAGGTCACCAAGCGAGGATCCAACAGGGATTCGTAAAGGACCCGGTAAAATCGATCGCTTGCAATATTCCTGGAGGTCGAAAGATGCTGAATGAGTAGAAGCGCCTGCACACCGGTATTGAAGTTCGCTGAATGTGCTATCCTGAAGAGAGTGTCCAGATGCTTTTCCATTCTATCGAGTTGTTAGTGATTTCAAGGGACACAGAAAAGAGAACGTACATGGCTTCGTTTGCACCCACGAACGGCGCCGCACGGTTGACACCGGTCAGAATAGCGGACACTAGCTTGTCAGCTGCCTCTCCTTCTTGCTCAGGAGATGTGGAAGAAGTGGAAGATGTAGGCTTCGTAAACTTCTTATTCTTCCTCACGTCGCCTTCTTTGGCTCCCTTGAAACCGTCCGATTTGGGCTCCCCCAGATTGCCGGACCTCAGCATTGTGACGAAAAGATCGAAATAAATCCGCACCAGGGATTCTGCAACAGCCGGTTCCTTGCTTGTCAAAATTGTTTGATTCAAGGTTGTGATTGCGTAATATCTGGTTCGGTGATCTTGGCCGGGACGGAGGAGCACTTCTTGCTCAACGGCCTTGACGATGACGGGCTTCATTCCCGGGTGAAGATTCTGGAGTTGCAGTAGCAAGTACGACGCCCTAGACGCAATCTTCCGGCTCCTGTCACCAAGTTTGTTGACCAAGAGCCTCATCAAATTCGCCTCTTGTTCCGGCTTCTCCTTGAGCAGTCCGTATAAGAGGTCGACGGCTCGGGAACGCGAGTACTCGATCTCGTCGGAGCACCAAACTTCAAGCAACTGAATAACTTTGAAGTATGTCTCCTTGAGCCAATCCTCGTAGATCCATGAAATCAAGTGGGCCTCGGTGATCTTGCCTGGCAGAGCTTGACCTGGCGTCCATGTCTTGACCAGATTACGCTGAAGCGTCCCGAGAAGACCTGGTTGGGTTCGAAACGTGCGCAAGCGACGATCGGAAGGAAGCAACGTGCCAGGCCCAAGCAAATCGACGAGAGCGCCGATGGCGCCAATTGCCTGGGCACGGCTCTTCTTGGAGGCCAGGGACATGAGGGCGTCGAAAGCGCGGACGTTGTGGACAGGCGATTCTTGAATGGCGAGTGTGAGGGCGGAAATTTTGTCAGTGAGTGTACCGGACGACATGATGGTAGACAAGAATTTGTGAGACGACGAGGCGAAGACGCTAGTTCTGTATCTGGCCGCATCTGCTTCGAGCAAAGTTGTGGCATGTCTCTTCAGAGATTCGACGGCACCAGTGAATGGGCCGAGCTGATCAGTTGTCGGTCCTGGGAGCTGACCTAGTTTGCTTGCGTGCCAGTCTGCGCGAGGTTGGTAGACCTGAATTACTGGGGTTAGTGGTCAGACAAGTTGCGAAAAGTAGGAACGAGCTTACCAGGCCTGGTATCTTGCCGGCAATGTCCTCAGCTTCAGAAGCATCCTGTTCCTCATCCGAGGCGTCGGCGACTGCCTCATCCTCTTCCTCTTCCTGCGCCTCTGGCTCGGCCTCCTCGTCGCTAGCCTCGCTTGGTGCATGGTCGGCCAGGCCGAGCTCTTTGGAGAAAGCAGCAAGCTCGTCTTTCAAACGCTTGTCTATGGGCTGATCCGAGCCCTTGACGTACTCGTCGTCGGACGAATCCACATCGTTGATGAGCTCGAGGTCCTTCTCGTCGCCTCCCAGGGCTTTGATTTCCGCAAGCAGAGCATCTTGGTCCTCCTTGGACAGTCTCTTCGCCGGGCCCACATCTGAGTTGCGCTGCCTCTTCTGCTGCGGCTTGGGTGAGTCGTTGGTAGGAGGCTGCTTCCGCTTGTGGTCGTTGCCGCTTAAACTCTTGTCAATCTTGGAGGTGATTTGCGACAGAGTATTTTCATTGAAGCTCTGTCCGTTGCCCGAGTGCCGTGGGCCCTTGCCCTTCTTCTGGTGCTTTGACATGATGGCGACACGGCTCACTCAGAACAGAAAAGTTATGCTTGGCCGAGTTCAAATGAATTGCGATAAGTCGTGAAAAGCAACTTTTTTCGAGGGTCGCTGTTGGCTTATCTTATCGATTAGGAGCCCCACCAAAAAGGTACCAGGCGTCTATCGCGGCTTGGCGGCTGTCTTCCGTCGCCTACCTCACTTTATCCATAAACATACATTCATGATCTCATTCGCATTTCTTACTCGGCACTGAACGTGCCATTGGGTCCAATTTACCTTTGCTAAAAGTAGAATGCCGGTATAACATTTTCAATTGGACCTGTTCGCTGGCTCAACATGTCGTCCATCGGGCCGTTAAGACTTGGCCGCGGAGCTCGAGGCTGGACTTTCACTAAGCTGCAGATCCGAGCTCTGTCTCAAGCAGCGTCGAACCCCAGGCGAGCTATCCTCTCCAAGATATGGATCCCCACGGGCGGCGTCTCTGCCACCGAAGGCGAATGTAATGTGCCTATCCATCAAGCGCCTGCGTGTTGCTGACAGACTCGAAACAGCTGGGCATGGGAAACTCATTCGCGCCGGGTTCCTACGCCAGGTCAGTTGCTTGCTCTGGTAAAGCTTGGTACTGGTCTAATATCATTTCAGT
This sequence comes from Paramyrothecium sp. XJ0827, assembly GCA_020881915.1. Taxonomy (NCBI): domain Eukaryota; kingdom Fungi; phylum Ascomycota; class Sordariomycetes; order Hypocreales; family Stachybotryaceae; genus Paramyrothecium; species Paramyrothecium sp. XJ0827. The sequence continues at coordinate 3,116,251 of JAJFPB010000004.1, forward strand.
CCCAGTCAGGCATCTTTCATTTGCTGCCGCTTGGCCTGCGCGTGCAAAACAAGATTGAAGAACTCCTCGACAAGCACATGCAGTCGATAGGTATGCTGTTGCATTATACGGGGTGAGCAAATGGCTAAACAATTTGTACAGGGGCTTCACGCTTAGCCCTTTCATCAATCACAACAGAGGAGCTATGGAGGAAAAGCGACCGTCTTGATCGCGTGGGCTCAGAGGTTGGTCTGCTAGAGTATGTTTCCAGGCAATCACTGACAGTAGGCAGCTGTTCCGCTTCAAAGATCGTAAGGAGATGCCGCTCATGCTGTCTCCCACACACGAAGAGGAAATTACCACTCTGGTCGCAAGCACTCTGAACTCATACAAGGACCTCCCCTTGAGGCTTTATCAGATCAGTTTGTGTCCCCGACATGGACATTGGTCTCGTACACTAACAGAGGTCCGCAGCACGCAAATATCGTGATGAGATTCGTCCAAGGCATGGCCTCCTACGATCTCGAGAATTTCTGATGAAAGATCTTTACACCTTTGACGTGTCTCAGGAAGCTGCGCTCGACACGTATCGAGACGTGTCTGCGGCGTATAGGGCGTTCTTCGCGGACATGAAGCTACCGGTCCTCGAAGCTGAAGCTAGCTCAGGTGATATGGGTGGCGATCATAGTCACGAATATCACCTTGCCAATCCAATTGGTGAAGACACGATTGCGACCTGCACAGATTGTGGCTACGCTGCCAACGATGAGGTTGCCATGGCTCGATCAGCGCCATCTGCTGCTCTGGACGATCCTGAAGCGACTCCCTCGCACTTTGGCGTATGGCGCGGCATATCAAAGGACAGGAAAACGCTCATCAATGCCTGGTATCCAAGGTCAGGGGAGGCCGATGCTGATGGCAACATCAACATTCATGCAATCAAGGCCGTTATACCGGATATTGACGCCAGTATCAACGATCCCCTACAGGCGTGGAGTGACGCCGTGGGCGCAGCCGAGGCAGACACGAGTGTTGAGGCAGGGAAGTTGCAGCTCTTGAACGTCATCGACTCGAGGCTCGTCACAATATTTGAAGACTTCCGAGACAGACTCGACGTCATACCTTCACAACTTGAGGGCAGGACCATCCGGCAGTCCTCACTCACAATTGCACCATCCGGTCAAAGCCTGAACCTGCTGCAGCTGTCAGATGGCGATGGGTGCCCACGTTGCGAGACCGGCTCCCTCAAAATACACCGAGCCCTCGAACTTGGACACACCTTCCTCCTGGGAACCCGATACTCAAAGCCACTGGATGCGCTCGTCACGTTACCACAGTCGCCCGCTTCTCCGGTCCCAGTTCAAATGGGCTGCTTCGGCGTTGGCCTTTCTCGCATCTTCGGGGCGGTGGCTGAACATTCAGCCGATGAGAAGGGGCTGAAGTGGCCTCGCGCCATCGCGCCATATGAAGTGGTTGTCATTCCCACATCCGGCGTCACGCAGGAGTCTCTTGACCTGTACGATGAGCTTACTTCCGGCAATTCGGGGCCTCGCCTCGATGCTGTTCTAGACGACCGTAAAGAGACGTTTGGCTGGAAGATGCGGGACGCTGATATGACAGGGTATCCAGTAACTGTCATCTTGGGGAAATCATGGCGCGAGCAAGGAACATGCGAGGTCCAGTGCAGAGCCCTGTCGCTCAAGGAGAACGTGTCTGTGAATGTTCTCTCGGATTACTTGAAGGATGTTTTGGCCAAGCTGTAAGATTGTGTAGAATAGTATAGAACGTTGGGTGTACGACCACTGAACAATGTAAGGAGCATAAGGGCTTGGTCACAGGAGTTGAATGTAACACTAAATATTATTCAGAGAAACATCCTGGGAAATTGTTCGCAACCTCACACTGGTCTAAGACTGTGGAGATTCTACCCAAATCTCGCCTTCTGAGTATAGTCAGTGAATGAATCATGGGAGATGAATTTGGGCGAAGAGGCGATTCTACGGCAGTGCTTGTCACGCAGTAATCTGCTGTGTTGTTCTGCTCCTGATCAAATTGTAGAAGGTGAAAGTTGTTTTTCAAGTGGGCATCCAGAACTTAAACGATCCTAGTTTTACAAGCCGTTCCAATGTCTTGATGGTTTACAGTTTGTATCTGGTCAGTTATGCCTTTGAGGCCAACAAGGTCTCTTACCCTCCAACCACTTTGGGTCGCCACAGCCTGAGCAGTTACTGCATCACACAGTATTACCCTTGAATCAGTCTCTTCATAGTGCATGGTGGTGTGGATTCTACAGACCGTAGTCGTTTTCTATTAGAGTAAAGCTCTGCAAAATGATCTAAGTGTAAAAATTTTCAGTAATATTTTGAGGTATCAGGACATTTTTTCTTAAAACAAAGGCAAAATTGCTATACCTCTTACAAGTTCATGCTAGAGTCGTGCAGGAGGTGGTTTACACGATTGTTTGTCACGTCACTCCAACACGCCTTAGGACAGTTATTATGAGAGGCACATGGTCAATGTCTATCGATGTCTATGTCTTAAGCACAATTTTCCTGGTCTACAAAAATCCACCAGCATGTTGGAAAGCAACAATATTTTAATCTGAAAAGGGGAGCGGGTTTGTCATGTGCAAGATTGACGTCGGAGCGAGCATGATCGGCGGCAGGCCACCCCACCCTCCCAAATATTCTAGAAGCGCTCGCACTCGCATGGAGGGGCCTACACCACCAGCTTCCCGCATTCAACCTCGCACCGACGCGACAATGTCTGGTCAAGGTCAACAAGGTGTGCCAACTCCCCTTGAGTAGAAAACCCCCTTCCATGACGTGCGCCAGAGTACTGACGTTCCATCGCCCCAAACAGTCAACCTCGAGACGCTCGACCCGCAGCAGCTCTCGCAGGTCAAGAAGCAGCTGGACGAGGAGCTCGAGCACCTGACGAACTCGTACAGCCAGCTCCACGGCGCGCAGAACAAGTTCCGGGAATGCCTCCGCTGCGTCCAGGCCAGAGCCGCCGCCCCTGAGGGTACGCCATCCCCTACCGCGATCGAAGCCCAGCGACGCATCGTTTCCCTCCCTCCTCCTCCACCGCCGGGTCGAAGCTAACACTCGCGGCCGGGCCGCTCCAGGCTCAAACTCGGTGCTCGTCCCCCTGACCAACTCGCTATACGTCAAGGGTGAGTTGGTAGACGCCGAACGGGTGCTGGTGGACGTCGGAACCGGCTTCCTGGTTGACAAGGTAGACCCCTGGCCCATGCGTGCGCATGCGCTGTCCCTGATGCTGGGTTGCTAAGAGGCTGTGCAGAAGCTCAAGTCGGCCGAGAAGTTCTACGAGGGCAAGATGCAGGAGCTAGGCGAGAACCTGAAGGATCTGGAGGCGATTGTTCAACGCAAGCAAATGAACGCTCGCACCGTGGAAGAAGGCAAGTTGCAATTCGTCCCAGTCGATGGCCACTCCACTAACTTTGACCCCTTTTACAGTGTTACGGCAGAAGATCATGGCTGCTCAAGGTTCATAGACTCAATGAAAAGCAATTCCTGTTATTGAAGCTATCGATGAAGAAAGCAGTCGTCATGTCCAAGGACAAATGACTGCGGTGCAAGGTGGGCTTGAGGCTCCCTCGATATACCTTACCTTGATAGCTCGTCGATTACTTGATTCGAACCGATCCTGTCCTGCTCTGCTCTGCTCAGCTCAGGCCCACGTTGTTCAAAGCCTGTTGCACCTCAAGGATACACTGCAGAAATTCCTCGTATCTCTGTTGCAACGACGGTTCTTCACCTGGCCACATGTACTTGAGCTCGTCGCCCCAATCTCTCCTGAGCTTCCCCGGTTTGACATAATTAATAGCTTCGTCCCAGTGCATTCCAAAAGCCTGGGCGCCCCAGGTTTCGAAATCAGCATCTCGGCTTACTTCTAAGCCCTTCCAGGTGCGTGTCGTGCTGATTTCTACCGCATATGCCGTGTCTCTGATTGGCATATCTGTAGACATCCTGATCTGGGTGGATAGAACTTGCGGGTTGTCTGGTATCAGCCCGTGAAGTGAGAGCCTTGGGAATCTGAGTAGGCCTTGCTCGGCATCGTCGTCGGTGATTCTCACACGGATCTTCTTTTCTAGAAGAGCCAGCATGTTGTCTGGGATGTGTTCGAGTGTCTCTGAAGCATCTACTCTCAAACTCCAATCAAATTGCCTATAGTTTCAAAGTAAGCCGGGAATTGCCTCCGCATGATGCTAGTCTGTCACTCACATGTCCGGCGCTACTACTGTCCAGTTCAAAGGCGCACAGTGCGCCATCCTCTTCATTTTTACGTTCGATATCTGCGGGTCCGCATGTGCCAAGATGGTGATGTCGGCTTGCAGGAGCGCATCTTCGAGAACAAGGACAAGAGTACACTTGCGATGGTCATCTGGTCTGCTACAGAGCCCACCGTCAGGCTCAGTCAGGATTGCAACGGCCTCGTTGGCTTGGTGAGCCCGTTGAAGCCTACGTAATGGTAAGCATGATTTCTTTGAGATGCAGCGGGTTGACTTGCCTCGTCTCCAATCTCGCCCGTCCTCGGCGAGACCAGTTGCCCGCCATGGTGGCAAGATCGTCAAAGGAATGCCCATCACTTGTTCTTGTTGTCGCAATCTTGCTCCAGGTGACGAAATGGCCAAAATGGACTCGCATCTGAAGATGCTGGTCCAGGGCCATGACAGTGTCAAAGGACGGTTCGGCTTCGGCATAGAGTCGCGAGATACAAGCCTTCATTGCAGCTTCTGGTTGAATTGTATTTGGTGATGGGTTTGCGATTTCAGGTCGTGAGCTCGCGTTAAAGACAATCATGTCTTGATTGCTAGCTCTGGTCGGTGGCTGTACAATGAACCGGGTGCCTATGTTTTCATTTGCGAGACGCATTTCGCAGACCCAAAGGTTAACGGCCGCGATACCTTCCTTGAGGGCTAGGATCGCCTCCGCATAGATGACGAGGATGTGTGGTTTTGGCTTGGTTATCCAGACCTTGAGAGTTTTCCGCAATTCGTCAAGAGCGCCCAAGTCATCAAGAGCAATTGGGAGAAGGTGTTTTCCTGGCAAAACAAGACGAGCCTGGGAGTGGTGTTAGTCTGTTCCTGAGTCGAATGGTGTGTTTGTTACCTCAACAAGGCCGCCGCGCTCAATGGGCGGAGGACCGAGATATACCTCGTCCTTGATGACAGCGGTCTTCTGACGGTGATCATCGTACTGAGACTTGGCTGTTGCCATTCTCGGTTGCTTCGCAAACCCGTGATTGGTTTTGCGCTCGCCGCTCTGTTCGACAGCATGACGAGGAGGTGGCACATTGCGAGTCCCAACAGCGAAGCCAGCTCCTCTGCCGGGACGTGAAGATCTCCCACGACCCATCTTCAGGTAACAGGCTTCAAGTCTCGAGCCTAGCTCATTCAACCGAGAAAGAGAACTTTCTGGGCTTTGGAACCATGTTTGAAAGAGGGAGAGAAAAGTTTTTCGGGTGAGCGGAGAGCGGAGAGCAAACAATACGGAGGAGAAATAAATAAGGGGACTGGCAAACGGCTGCCAGCTGACAGAGGATGAAGGGTAAGGTACTCCGAGACAGGCAGAGGCAGAACGACCAGGCAGTGGAGAAGTGATAGGTACCTACCTTACCTCACATACACTGATCTGCCACCGAAAGGTTATAAGTGGGAAAATACATAGGCGCATCGGAAGGGAAGCTGCGCAGGCATGGATTCACCGTGCAACACTCACCAATGCGAGGTTGCCGCTGTGCCTGTCCGTGATTCACCGCTTTGGTCAACACAACAAATCGAGAGTGACGGTTGAGTTATGGAGCAAATAGCCACTTTTGGATCCAAATACACATGATTAACTTATTTTGGTGCTTGAACTGTCATTGCAGCTTCTTACATGCAGACGCAAACAGAGGTTGGCTACATCACAGGACTTCCTACCGTCCAATACCTGTTTGTCTATTAGCTCCATAGCTGCGCAGGCGTCTTATGAAAAAAAGGAATCACTATTCAATTTGTAAAGCTCACGATCTGGTGATGGTGTTGTAAACTCTTTGTTGTGGCTTCACAAGTCATCCGTCGTCGTTGGCAGCTCTCTTATCGTCGCCCTGATAAGAGCTCCCAATATGCAACTAATAAGTTGCAACCAACGCCACGACGCGTCTCAGCAACGCGTTAAATGGTAATTTCCAGAGCTTCCAATTCAACGACGGATCCCATGCCGCCTCAATCGCCCGCCCGCAAGGCCGCCGAGCCCCAACAACATCGGCGCAGAGGAGCCCCCAGCGGCGTGTTCCGCGATGATTCGGACGACGAGCTCGGCAGCGACGACTTGCCCTGGGAGTGGATCTACGACGCCGCAGAGACCGAGCGCAGCGACGCAACGCCGAGCGGCCGCAAGAGGAGAAAAGTCTCGGGCAACAAGATCATCGGCGCTCGCCTGGGGACGTTCGAATGCCATGTTGGAGACTGCGTTCTCCTCAAGGCCGAGGGCTCCAACGAGGCCTGGGTGGCCATCATCCGCGAGTTCGTCGACGGAGACGAGGACGGCGATAAGGCAGCCAATTTCTTGTGGTTTTCGACCGAGAAGGAGATCCGCAACAAGGAGAAGAAGCGCGATGACTTTTACTGGGTAGTCGGCCTAAGTGCACTGAGTTCTCCCAAAGGCTGGTGGTACTAATACGACACTTTCCAGAACGAATTATACATCACCCCTTCGTCGGATCTCAACCCCCTGGCTTCGATCAACGGGAAGGCCACTGTGACTTCGCAGGATCGGTTCCTGTCCAAATACCCGTCCGGCACAGTCCCACGTCAGTCCCCGGACTTCGGCAAGACCTTCGTCTGCCGGCGAGGCTGCAATACACGGACAGCTACGTACACCGAGGAATTCGTCTGGGAGGAGCTCTTCAACGATTCCGAGGACGTCTCCAAGCTGTTCGACTTTGTTTCCAACGGCACGAAAGGCGTCAGGGGAAGGGGCCGTGGCCGTCGGCCCCGGAGTCCGCCGCCCAGCGATGGTACCTACCTCCCGCCGCAGACCCCGACCAAGTCAGGGAGGGCGGGAGCAACAACGCCGCAGTCAAGGAGGAGCATAGCGGAGCCCGGATCGCGGTCTGCCAAGAGGTAGGCGAGCTTGGGGTAGCCGATAGAGGAGAAGCTAACATGCTGTAGGAGCACCGTCAAGAAGCTGGAGTTTACACCTCTTGCAACCCGAAAGCTGTCTCCCAGTCAAGTTCAAAACTCACCATTCCAAGTAGCCCGGTCACGACTCCACGTTTCCTCCGTGCCCGATAGCCTCCCCTGTCGCGAGGGCGAGTTCTCGCTAGTGTACTCGCACCTGGAGGCGGCCATCACCGACGGAACGGGCAACTGCATCTACATCTCCGGCACGCCGGGGACGGGCAAGACGGCCACCGTGCGCGAGGTCATATCGCGCCTGGAGGACTCGGTCAAGTCGGACGAGCTGGACGACTTCATATTTGTCGAGATCAACGGCATGAAGATTACGGATCCGCACCAGTCCTACACCCTGCTCTGGGAAGCGCTCAAGGGCCAGCGGGCCAGCCCGTCGCAGGCGCTCGACCTCCTCGAGCGGGAGTTCAACAACCCGAGTCCGCGACGCATACCGTGCGTTGTGCTGATGGATGAGCTGGACCAGCTCGTTACAAAAAACCAGGCTGTCATGTACAACTTCTTCAACTGGCCTACCTTGCGACACAGCCGCCTCATCGTCTTGGCCGTTGCGAACACGATGGATCTTCCAGAGAGAACATTGAGTAACAAAATCAGCAGTCGCTTGGGTATGTTGCGGCCGGCTCACCCGCTTTCATATTGGTATCTATCACAACGTAGCACACGAGTATTAACCATAACTCCATAGGTCTGACCCGAATCACTTTCCCCGGCTACAACCACGAGCAGCTCATGAAGATTATTCAATCCCGTCTCGAAGGTGTCCCCGGAAACATTGTGGACCCCGATGCCATCCAATTCGCGAGCCGCAAAGTTGCGGCCGTCAGTGGAGATGCCAGGCGAGCGCTCGACATATGCCGCCGAGCCGTCGAGCTTGCAGAGGGTGACGTACAGGGCGACCCGTCCACGCCTAGCAAACGCGCGAATGCGTCGGATGCGCAGGAGAGGGCGAGGAGCGGCAGAGTCACCATTGCCACCATCAAAAAGGCCATCAACGAAGCCACCACAAATCCCATCCAACAGCACCTCCGCAACCTACCCCTCATGTCCAAGCTTCTGATGGCCGCCCTACTTTTGCGCATCCGGAGGACCGGTCTAGCAGAGACTACCTTTGGCGACACGCTGGATGAGCTTCAGCGAGCGTCCGCACACGCCTCCGGGAACGTGCCTGGCATGGCCCAAGTTCTTCCAAGCGCCTCGAAATCAGGTCAGGCGAACGGGCCGCGCAGCGTCGGCAGGCCGAGCTGCGTCCACACTGCAGCCCTAGAGCTCGTCGGCGCTGGCCTCATTAACCTGGAGGCGCAGCGTGCCGAGCGATCAAGTAAGCTACGCTTGGCGATAGCGGACGATGAAGTGAAGATGGCTCTCCGAGACGACACGGACCTGAGAGCCTTGGGAATCGGTGTGTAGTATTAAAACTTTTGCTCATTAAGGGGTATTCTTGTATCCATAGCCGTTGCGTCTAGAACTTGCGGCGGCCCAGATTCGGCTGCCATTGTAAAGGATGCGTCTCAACAGACGCCTTTTCGTCCTCCTTCCATATTTTGACTAGCAACTCGTTAGTAAGAGCGTTGCATTGGTGCACCTTCAAACGTCAAACTCACTTGTCTTGTCTGCTTCACCAGTGATGAGACGCAAGCCTGACCTATCAAAGGTCGAGCTCATTATGCCAGACTCTGCGTCAAGCGAGCCGGGCTGTGCTGTCGTGTCCAGAGCCTGGAAGCGGTGTCCGGTCTTCCAATCCCAGAAACTCATCGATCCATTGTCGCCTAGGTGTGTCACATTTAGTACATGCCGTGGTGGAATGCAGGAGCGGATGCTTGGGCTTACCTCCGGAAAAGAAGACGTTATTCTGGTTGACGCTCAGGGTGTTGACAATGGCATTGTGGCCTTCAAAGTTCTGCATGAAAGCACCCTCTGGGCACTTCCATTGCTTGATGCTGCCAGTACTGCCACTGGCGAACGTGAACTCGGTGGGATGGGTTGCCAGAGCTCGTACGCCCTTCTTGTGGTGGGTCAGCACGCCCATGGCCTTGCCAGCAGCCAAATCCCACATGCGCACAGTCGAGTCGAGAGAGCCGGTGATGACCTGAGGGTCAGCCTCTTGACACTTGAGGTCGGAGACGGTCTGCGTGTGTCCCGTCAGGACGTGAACCTGGTTTCGCGTCCGCATGTCCCAGACTCTAGCGACACCATCACGACCACCCGTCACCAATACATCGAGGGTAGGGTGCAGGGCCAGGGTATATACGCCGCTCAGGTGGCCATGGTAGTGTCGAATGACCTTGTTCGTCTCCAGATCCCAGCACTTGACCAACTTGTCTTCACCGCAGGAGAACAGGTAGGGGTGCCTCGGTGAGACTGCCAGGCCGCGGACGGTGCTGATGTGGCCGGTCAGAGTGAGCCGTAGCGAGCCGGTAGCGAGATCCCAGATTTTGATCGTGCGATCGCCCGCGCCGCTAGCAAACCATTTGTTCCCTGGCTCGACGGCAAGACTGCGCACCCATCCCAGATGTCCCGAGATGACCCTCATAAGCTTCCAGGGAGGGTGCCACTCTGGCTTCGCCTGCTGGAAGGTCGTGGTACCGAGCGGTCCCCTCGTGGTCAGGCTTGTGTTGATGTTGGCGTTGGCCTCGGGCGCAGCGTCGCCGCTGCTCTTGGCACCCGTCGCCGGCGCCGCGGACCCGGGTCCTGCTTCGAGCAGCTTCTGGGCCGGTCGTTGTGGGATATTGGCCTTGACGACCTTCTTGCTGGGCTGCTTGCCCGGCTGCTTCGCGGCGATGACGGCGGGGAGCGTCTCGACGGCGGAGTACTCGGCGTGGAAGCGGCGCTGGACCATGGGATCCTGGGACGCGTCGTCGAGCTTCTGTCGCTTGCCATTGGGGCGCTCGGCGGCGCGCGCATACAGCTGCTTCGAAACCGCAGCATTGTCCGACACGAGCGCGCTGAGCTGCGAGGCGTTCTGCGGTGCTTCTGGTGCGGCCATGGTGATTGCGTCGGGATGGCCGAGGGTGTGATGTTCGAGAAAACTTTCGGGAGCTGGCGATCGAGCATTCAGTTTCATTGAGAGTCTGCTAACTAAGGTAGGCGGCGTGTGGCGGGTATTCGCGTGGCTTAGCCGCCAAGCTAAGATCCTTACCTTGCCATTTAGCCACTGCAGGCACCAGGCGGGCCAGTAATCCTTTCCCCATGCCCATCTAGGCTACCCTACATCCCAGCTACTTGAACAGAGCACATTGCTGCCTCTTACAACAACTCACAAACACAACTCCATCTTCTTATCGAGTGAGGATAATTACTCAATATGGAAAACCCAGATGATCGGTATCCCTTGCACACGGCTGCGCGAGAGGGGCGAGGTGAGCCGTACTTGATCTTCCCAGCTTGGCACAACCTACTAACAACGTAAAGTCGCCATAGCGGACAGCCTTCTCAAGGTATGAGAGCAGACGATCCAAAAGAAGTGCACAAAGCACCACTTTCCTGGACTAGTATTGATATTCTCTGCCCAGAACGACCCCAAGTTATCCAAGCGCAAAGATGATGACGGGCGATATCCCATACACTGGGCTGCCTCATCCAACAATCTTGACATCGTGCTGCTCCTAGCGAACCAGAAGGGCTTTGACCCAGACGTACAAGTTCGTCAAAACGTCACCCCATTCAACGTCGAAAAACGAAGCTGGAGCTGACTCGGCCCTAGGATGAAAGCGGCTGGACCCCTCTGATGATCTCAGCGAGTGTGCCGGAGAGTGAACCAGTTCTGAAGCTACTGTTACAGAAGGACGCTGATATCAACGCGAAGAGTATGTGTATCGGGAGCCGCACACTTGAGCAATGCACTGACGCCAGGAACGTTCTAGATTCGAGTGGTCAGGTACGTTGGCTCCCGCATAGGCACGATAACTTTGGTGCCGTGAAGATCAACGACTGATCCTGGGCCTACTTACAGACTGCCCTTCACTTTGTCGCATCCAAGAAGAACCTAGACGTGGCTCGCCTCCTGATCGAGAGCAAACCGCCAGCATCCACCAGAGTCCGCGACCGCCGCGGCCAATACCCCATCCACCGTGCCGCCGCCGTGGGCTCGGCCCCCATGGTGCAGCTGCTCCTCAAAAACAAGAGCCCGCTGAATGCCACGGACAACGAGGGCTACACGCCTCTTCATCACGCCGTCGCCGAGGGTCACGGTATGTCTGGCACTTGACGTTGGAAGTCCGCTTAGCGCAACGGATCTTGCTAATATATCCTCCCTTCCCTCCATCTAGGTGACGTTGCCGTCCTTCTCCTAAAAGAAGGTGCAGACTTTACGCTGAAGACAACCGAAGAGCAGCTGGCCATGGACCTGGCCCCGGACAAAGAGGTGCGTTCTCCAACATGTTTCATAGCACGTTTTTCTACGGCGCTGTACGTCCTAACGTTGGCGGCTTCAGGTTCGTCGATACATTATGCAAGGGGCTGAAAGGGAGGGAATCGAGTTGTCACCATAGATTTTGGCCGAGAGGCAAAAAATGACACCAAATGATGCCCACGAGGCATGTGCTCTTGATATTGCTCATTTTATGGTACGCTCCACGAGCTCCCGATACATGGCCTTGACGTCTTGTACATCCGCCTTGAGCTCCTCAACGAGCTCGCTCTTCTCACCCAGCATTTCTAATGTCGTCTGGTATCTTGCGTTGAGCGATGTGACTTCTTCCTCTAACTCCTTGACCCTTGACGGCGCAGACTTGGCCGCCTCTAGATCCTTCATCATGCTGACAATGTCTGACCGTGCCTCGTCGCGTTGACTGCACACCCGCGCCATCTCCTCCTTGGCAGCAACCTTTTCCGCCTCGAGCCGCCGTATCGCAGCGCTCATCCGCTCCACAAGTTGCACGGACGGCCCTGCGGCAACCGTCGACACCGAGATCATGTCATTTGCAATATGTCGCGGCGACGCAAGGCCTGAATCATACGCCTCGTCTTCGCGTTCTCCAATCGGCGGCGACTGCGCCGAAGACACCTCGCTGGGGTGCTCGAAAGGCAGGAACGGCGACGGCGGCTGTCCAATGGCCGCGGGTGAGAGAATGCTGCGGGCGATTGGAGGCTGGCTGGATAGACGACGTCCTAGCGAAAATTGCTCACCCGACGAGTCCGGTATGCTTCCAGGCGTGTGCGCGCGCCGGGCCCTGCCCGGAATGGGAAGATTGACCAGGTCGGAGCTGTAGGTACGTGGCGGAGGGAAGAAGGGTGACGCTGGACGACTTTGACTCTGGCTCCTAGCCGTTGCCCGCGTCACATCCTCCACCCACTGACGCCGTTCAGCTTCAGCTGCATCTTCTCTATTCGCCGACTGCTGCCGCTTCTCAAGTTCCGCTCGAGCTTGCTCAAGAGCCGTCTCCGCGGCTTTGGCCGAGGCTCGTAACGATGCCAGCTCCTCACGACTAGCTTCTAGTTCCTGCTGGGCCGTCGCAAGTGCGGGCTGGAGATCCTGTAGTTCCCCCTCCATTTGCCTGTTACGGCTGGCCTAAGAAAGAATAAGTATAAGTGCAAAAAAGGAGGAAAGAAAGAACAGTATAGACACAACTGAGTACTTACAGCATCACGAGCTTTCTTGCGCATCTCAGACTCTCGGCGCTGAGCTTCGTCCCTCTCCCTTTCGAGTCCTGATACTTTGGCAAGGAGGGATGCCTCGATGCCTTGCCAATTATCGCTCGCCGTAGCATACTGCGACTGCAGCGTCTCGATCTGCCGCAGTAGCTTGACTTGCGCCTCACCACCGGTGCCGGACGACGCCTCTTCCGCTGCGGTCCGCATCGCTTCGAGTTTGCTCTCCATGTTGCGAAGCTCATGTTTGAGGTCGGTCTCGACGATGCGAGCGCGCTCTACTGCACGCTCATGCTTCTCGCGCCACTCAATTGTCTCCTGACGAGCCTTGTCGGATAAAATGTCTTTTTCTGCTCGCAGGGTAGCGAGTGCGTCCTCTAACTCCTTGTGCTTCTCTCTTTCCGCCGCCAAGGCTGTCTTGAGAGTCTCAGCATGACTTGTTTCCAGATGCTCCGTCTTGGTCTTGTGTTCGTGTTCGAGACGACGCAACGATTCCTCCTTGGTCGTAACCTCCCTCTTCAAAGCATCAATCTCCTTTCGTAGACCAGCGGTAGCCCGCCGCGCCTCCTCCTGAATCTTCTCGTTGTCCTCGTTCCCGTCAAGCCGACTTCGCAGTGCTTCGACTTCTGAGTTCGCCTTGTCTCTTGCCTTCTTGAGCTCCTCGACCTGCTTCTCATTATCGGCCACCTGCTGACGTAGCTTCCTCAGCATGGTCCTGAACTTCTGCTCTGTGCTCGAGAGCTTTTGGCCTTCCTCCATCAAAAGGGCAATCCGTTGATCCTTCTCGGCGAGCTTGCGCTCATGACTACCGGATGGGGCAGAAGCGGCCGCTTTCTTGGCCGAGTCAGCAGCATTTTTGGATAGATACTGTAGCTTTGCTTGGAGAGAGTCTATTCTTTCCACGTATTCTTGGATCTCCTCTTGCTGCCGAGCGACAGCCTCCTCCAAATCCTTTGCCGGTATTGATGATGCCTCGATCCCTTCTGTGCTGGGTGGAATGGCTTTTGAGTCGGATTGCGATTGCTCAACCCGGGTCGGCTCAGTTTCCGGGCTTGGTTTTGCCTCATCGGCGACTGCCTGAGGTTCATCTGCCGCAATCGCATCAGGTGTCTGCGTCGAAACTGCTGGCTTGTCTATTTCTGGCTCATCCTTTGGTTCTTCATTGTTCTCGCTTTGCGTAGGGGCGGACGAAACGTCTGGGATAGCTGGCGCTTCTGGCTGTGCTGGGGTGGACTCGATCTCCTTTGTCGCCTTCTCCGTATCGTTGCTCGTGTCCGGTTCGCCGTCCACCGAGGTTTGCTCCGACGCGTCTTGGCTTGGCTTCTCGGCAGGTTCGCTGTCGATTGAGGGCCGCTCCATGGAAGGTCGCTCGGTCGACGGCCGACTCGCCTGATCCACCGAGCTGCGCGGCGAGGCGCCGCCAGATTGTGCTTTCTTTGCGGCCATGGCCTTAGCCAGCCTGGCCTGCAGCCTGTCATTCGAACGGTTGCTGGGAGTCGCCCGCGCGTTGACTGTAGTCGCACCAATGGTCAACTCGGAGTTCAAGGGCAAGGGGAATGCTCGGCTTCAGCAACAATAACGCAACTCACCTGAGTTTTGGCGCGCGGGGGGAGTAGTCGACTGAGCGGCGGGAGCCGTCTTGTTGGCCGAGTTGGCAGAGTTGGCGGTGGGCTGGCCGTCGTCGCCCAGCATCGTGTCGAGCCGCGACTCGACGCCGGCAACGGCCTGCGACAGGAACGAGCCCCATCCCAGCGAGGACTTGCCCGGGGCCGCCATGGTTGTGGTTGCTGAGGCTGAGGGCGCCCCAACGGCAACGGCGGAGGGTCGTTGTCGTCGTGGTGGGTTGCGTGTCTGTCGAAGGAGTTGAATCAAGAGGCAAGCATTGCCTGTCTTGTCTTACTTGGCTCAACAAGATGCAGGGCCCTCTTACTAGCCCCCGGCTGATGGGAACACCTTACGTATGGCCTAGGCCTTGGGCCACGTTTGGCTGACGAACCCCAGCCAGCCGGGCAGTGTCTCACCTGATTTCCGAGGGTGACTGGCACGAACGAATCCTTGGCTCAAAGGACAGACTTGAATGAGAGAATGTCAAGGCAATACTGGCGTTGCGATATTGACAAGGTCCACGTCCATGGATTCACCTTGCGTTCTGTCAGGTGAGTGAAAGTCTAGGTAGTAAATGCAGTCGGTATGGTACCTTATGTTGAGGTATGACATGGTAACACAAGGCGCGCTACTGCACTTACTGCTGTACAACACCACCCGAGCTCCGCTGAACGGGTACATTGGTTTCAAGTGCCTTCCGTCGCGGCACCTTCTCAACATGTCCCCAAGGCACAATGCCTACGCTACTACTACCTCAAATTATTATTATACTGGCAGACACTGGCAGACGAGAATCAACCACAACTTCGCCAACCGTCGTCATCAAACATCAAACATCAAACATCAAACAATCTACAACAAGATCAAGTCCACCGATTTTGGAGAATCACAAGAAGACAAATTACATTGGTCTCTTACACCGCGCGGCGAAAGTATCTCTAAGCCTAGCCGATCTACACCACGTGGGCTCTAAGCTAGGCGGTCGTCCACATCAAAGTTGTTTGACACGAAAGCCTCTTGAAAGCCCCCTTTGGACCCTCGTAATACCTTGAAGCAAACTCGAAGGGTGTCCTACAGGACTTTGCAATCGCTGACGTGAAAGCTAGGAGACAATGACATAACGCGACGGAACCCGCAATCTCTTAGGGAGGGTCCTACCGCTGCGATGCGTTCACCACTTAAGAGATGAATGTCCGTACGAGAGTGCTAAGTAACCTCTTTTAGAACCCTTCAATTGTACCGAACATGATATGAGCTGCATCTACCATACTGCCGGCCTTCAGGCGCCATCCAGCACGGCGCATTTCTCTATGGATGGCTGCCCGTAAAGCAACCTTCCTCCTCGAAAGCTTCGTTCGATCGCCGCCTTGGCTGTATCGCGCATGGTTGCCTCATACGCCTTGATGCTGGCTAGGGAGATTCTGTCCGGACCCGAGGTTGCTTTAACCAGTGCAACAGCGTCTTTGAGCGCGCAAGCCACCCCAACGGCGCCAGACGGTGACATGACATGGATCGCGTCGCCTGCAAGCGTAACGTGCGCCGATGACTCCCACTCCGATATGTCAGGCGTGGACGAGATGATTCGAAGCTTGGTGGCGAACGCTTCGTCTTGTAACTCAACGAGGCATCTGATCGAATCGTTCCATTCTGCTGTCAGCATCGTGTTGAGCTCTTTGGCGGTGTGAGAGTTATATACACCGGCTATCATTTGCTCGTGGAAGCCGAGCGCCTTGGATGGGGCCAGCATCGACCAGTACATATAGTCTTCAGGTAGCTCTGGGTGATCTCCCTCCCGGGCGGGGAAGTGCAACTTCTCAACGAACATGTTGACGGGCAGTTCAGAGTCAAATATGATTTGCTGGATGACGGGGGCGACGTCCCGGACAACATTCAATCCACGCAAAAGGTCCGGATGCAGTCTGCGCCTGAGGTCTGGGGTCAAGTATGTACGCCCGTAAAGGCAAATGCCTTCTGCGTCGATGATTTTATGCGCGGGCACCAGCTGCTTGCGAATACGCGAGTGGTTACCGTCCGTGCCAACAAGTAGTGAACCCGAGGCCGAATCCCCATCGGCAAAGTAAAGAGTGACGGGTGCGTCCGAGTTTGTTTCGTTAACCTCGTACCGAACGGCCTCTTTACCCCATCGAATCCTATCCTCAAGCCCACGAAGAAGTACCTTGCGCATGAAACCGCGATCGACTGTCCAAGGCTTCAACCCCCTGAGAGCGCGTCGGGCTGTCGGCTGGCCATTGATAGCATTGAACATCGACTCAACCATGATGGTCTCGGCTGAGGTGGCCTCGATCTCGTCAATAACCTCCTTAGTTGTCAGGAACTCCAGGTCAGGATGTGAATCGGGGAAGATCTTGATGCGATAACCCTGAGCACGAGCCTCAGCATTCTCGTCACGCTCGAAGATGGTGAAATCAACCCCGTTCTTCTTCAAGCCATGGGCTAAAGCCAAGCCTGCAAGGCCGCCGCCGGCAATGATAATGTGCGGTGCTGGCATGTTTGTGGAAGCCTGCTGTCTCGTCTGCGTGGGAAAATAAGTGAAAGTTGCTCAAGATGGAATCAACTCAGACGCCGAACATGGCCGCCAACACCTAACGCATCAACCGACAGTCTTATCAATCCAAAATCATTCATTAAAACGTGACCAGATGCAACAGTGCTGCATGACTTGTCATAAGAATTGGCCCCCAATACGCAGTTTTGGCTCATTTCGCGGGCACCCACGTTGCGCACGTACTCCCAGCGCCATGGGAATACAAAAACCCAAAGAACATGTTAGCCACAAATGCCATGGTTGCAAAAAGCAGTCCAAAAGTTTGCATTGGTTTTTGCTGCAGACACACACTACCTGTTCGGAAAAGCTGGAACTGGCAGTGCTAGGAAGAGGAATCTTGCTGGAATGATATGCAGGGCTTCGACACCTCGAGCGGAAGATGACGAGGTTAGGCTGATGGTATATTGGCTGTTGTCATTTAAGTCGTGATGCTCTATGGTAGCAGACACGGTTCGATCAGAAACACTTATTTAAAACAAAGCTCGCTTTAAAGTACAACAACAATCGACGTCTATCCTGTAAGCTTCCTCCACCAACTGCTCCTGGGTGTTGTGTCCATGAGGACCGAGTTTCGACGGCTCTGGTACCGTTCGTCGCTGCCCTCCGATTCCGCGATGCGCCCTCCTCGTTCCTCGCGACGAGCCCGTCGCCTGCGCTGGTCGTCCGTCTCCTCGGTTGTCGCATCTCCATATTTGGCTCGTCGGCGAGCCCTGCGCGCCTCACGTCGTGCCTGTTCATCATCTGCCGGCCCGGCTTGTCCTTCGTTCTCCGGCGGTGGTGGGGCATCCGAATGCTCCTTGACCCAGGATGAAGTCCCTGAATGAGGCCAGGCAGTCCCCGCCGCCTCCTCCTGTCGACGATGCCTGCGAGGATATCCGTATTCATCTGCTGACTGCTCGCCGGCTCGCCGACTGCTCTTCCGTGGACGATCGTCGAGCGTGTCAGATGCCCGCATATCGCGCCTAGCTTCGTGCCTGCGACGGCGTTCGCCCTCATCTTCCGAGTAGGCGGCTTGATGCGTTCGCCGCCGTTCCGGCCTTGGCGGCCGTGGCGCCTCCGCTTCCTCTGCCTGTTCTGCCGCGAGCGCTGCCGCTTCCCGCTCCTTGCGAAGCCGGCGTCGCTCGGCTCTGCGTGCCTCTTTCTCTTCCAACGCCCGACGCTCTTCCTCCTCCCTCTGGCGAGCTGCCCGGCGTTCTACACGGCGTGCCTCCTTCTCTTCTTGTCTCCGCGCCTCCTCTCTTGCACGCCTTGCTTCCTCTCTGTGTCTTTCGGGCACCTCACGCTCGGGTCGCTTGCCCTTTCTTGCAGATCTACGGGCGTCGCGTTCAGGCTCAACCATGATAGCGTCCCCGTCATCCGCCGCCTCGCGTCTGCCTGGTCTGCCTTCATCATCCGTGGGCGCATATGTGCTTCTGCGTCGAAGCTCGGGCCGCTCCGCTTTGGGAGTCATGAGACCGCTGAAAAGGCCGGAAATACCATTCTTCTTGGAGCTCGATGAGCCGCGCTTCAATGGTGTGTCTGATGGTCCCCCAGCGTCGACCATGACGATATCCTCATCTTGTGGTCGCTCTGTTCGTCGTCGACTTGATCTCTCGGCACCAGCTTCGCCATCAAGTGCTCCTACCATAACGATATCATCTTCCGGAGGGGCGCGCGACCTATGGCTCTTCTTCTGTCTCCCCATAGCATCCACCCCGAGAATCTTTGCGGCCTTCGACGACATCTCCGGCATTTCCTCAGGGGGTGGAGAGGCGAGCCCATGCGCGTCCACTGAATGGCGCCGGGATGATCTCCCGCTAGCACTTGGCCGTTTTTCTCGTGTCGACATGGATCGGGATAGAGGAGGTGTGCTGAACATGGCACCGGCTCCTCGTGACCTAGATGGAGTCTTCGCTGCCTTCTCTGATCGTTCGCCCTTGTCGGATGTTGAGCCTTTGGAAGAAGATTTCTCCTCCTTCTCGGGAGATCGCTTAGACGGCTTCTCAGATCGTGATTTAGACGACCTCTTCTCTTCTTTCCGCGGCGGCGTAGTCGCTGTCCATGAGCCCCAGGACGTGCCATCCCGATTGATCTTCGGTCGATCCTTTTTCGAGCTCCTGGGCTCAGATGGGGGACTAATTGGGGCATCAGGGACCGCTGGTGGTGGCGGAGGTGTCGCTTCCAAAACAGTAACTGGATCTTCTTCCTTCGTCTTACTCCTCTTGCTCTTCTTGGACTTCTCCTTTGGCGGAGCTAGATCGACTATTTCCACGATTGCCTCGTCTGGCTCTGGAGCATCAGGCATCTCAAGAGGCGGGGGTGGCGGAGGCGGCGGCTCGGGAGCGGCAGCTGGGGGTTCTTCCTTTGACCTGCTCTTCTTACTCTTCTTGGATTTCTCCTTTGGCGGAGCTAGGTCGACTATTTCCAAAATCTCCTCCTCCGGTTCTGGTTCCGGAGCATCAGGCACTTCTGGAGGTGGTGGAGGCGGTGGCTCGGGAGCAGCAGCCGCAGGCTCTTCCTTCGACTTGCTTTTCTTGCTTTTTTTTGATTTTTCCTTTGGGGGAGCCAAGTCTGCTGTATCAGCTACCACTTCCTCAAGCTCTGGAACAGCAGGGGGCCGGGGTGGCGGTTCAGGAGCAGCAGCCGGGGGCTCTTCCTTTGACTTGCTCTTCTTGCTCTTCTTGGAGGACTTCTCTTTGGGTGGTGCCATATCAACGATTTCGACTATCTCATCCTCCGGCTCGGGAACAGCAGGTGGTGCGGGTGGCGGCTCCGGGGCTTCTGCTGGAACTTCCTCCTTTGTTTTACTCTTCTTGCTCTTTTTCGACTTGTCCTTTGGCGGAGACATGTCCACTATCTCGACAATCTCATTCTCATCGACCTCTGCGGGAAAGCTGCCTGGCACTTCTTCATCTGAAGGGAAGCTCCCAGGCAGGTCGGAAGACTTGTTACTTCTCTTCGCGTCCGAATCCAAAAGATCGAAGTCGTCGAGCGCTGCAATTTTGTTCTTGCTCTTGGAGAGTGATCTGGAACCCCAAGCATCTTCATGCGCAGACAATACATCTTCCGCAGGTGCCGCAGCTTGAAAGCTCTTGAGTTTGTCAGCAATCTTACCCCCAACCGTCTTACGTCCCGCAGGTTTCGATGCGGCGTCCACATCTGCCGGGTTAACGGTGGCATCTTCCAGAACTATTAGACGAATCAGCAATCAAGTGTCGGCCGGCCCGTGGATAAATCCAACAGGCTGAAAATAGAAGAACAAACCTTTTTTCTTCTTAGAGCCCAGACCCCAGAAGCTGAATGCCTCGTTCGTAACCTTTTCCTTCGGCGGACCAAGGAGCTCCTCCACTTGTTCTGGGGTCAGTTCTGGTTCCGGCTCGGGTTCCGGCTCGGGGACGACTACTGGTTCCGGTTCCGGTTCGGGCTCCGGTTCGGGCTCTGGCTCTGGTGCAGGCGCAGACGCAGCGCTCTTGGATTTTTTGTCTTTCTTCTTATCCTTTTCCTTGTCCTTCTCCTTGTCCTTCGATTTGGAGCTCTTTTTCGACTTCTTTGCTTCCTCAGCCTCACGTGCTGCCTGCTCTTCTGCTTCCCGAGCGGCCTGCTCCTCAGCCTCGCGGACGGCCTTCTCTTCAGCCTCACGCGCCGCTTGCTCCTCCGCTTCTTTAGCAGCTTGCTCAGCAGCGGCTTGTTCGGCGGCTTCGCGGGCAGCTCGAGCCTCGTCTCTTTTGGCAGCGCTCGCCATTAAGCGGTTATACCTCTCCGTCTCCTTCTTGTTCAGCTTTCCCTTCGAAGCTTTTCTCTCCTCGAGGTAGGCAATGTCTTCCTGCTCCTGAGCAACCTCAGCAGCCTCTGCGTCTGCCTTGGCTTTCTCCTCTGCTTCCAATCGTGCTCTCTCTTCGTCCTCTCGTGCCTTTTCCTCAGCCTCTCGCGCGGCTTGTTCTTCGGCCTCACGAGCAGCTTGCTCTGCGGCTTCGCGTGCCGCCTGCTCTTCCGCCTCCTTTGCTTCTTGCTCCGCCTTCTCCTTCTCTGCTTTCTCAGCCTTCTTCTTCTCCTTTTCCAATTTCTTGAGCTCTTTCTCGCTAAGCTTCGGTTCCTTATCCTTTTTGGACTTGTCCTTGTCTTTGGATTTCGACTTGGATTTGGACGAATCCTCTCCTCCGGTGGCATCGGGGTCTCCTAGTTCATCTTCTGGTTCAGCAAGGTCCATAGAAGGGGGTGTAGGTGCCGGGGGAGGCAGGTCAGCTAAGGCGTCCTTCTTCCGAGATTTGGAACTCATCTTTTTCGATGAAGCCCAAGCCCAGTTGTCGTCAAAAACCTTGCTGTCCTTGGTCTCCTCCACGTCGTCAGGTTGGACTGTCTCACCGGTAATATCGTCCAAGACCTCTACTGGATCATTCTTGGATTTATCCTTCTTGTCCTTCTTTGTTACTGCCCCCCATATATCGTCACTTGGCTCCTCAATGCCGTCGGGTTTCCATGAGTCGTCGGTGGCCTTGCTCTTCTTGTCCTTCTTTCCGGTGCCCCAAGAGCTGAAGAAATCATCGTCGCCAGTGGCTCCTGTTTGTTCCGGTTCGATGGACTGGTCCTCGCCTGCTTCGAGCTGGATCAAATCAGCGGCTCCTTTCTTCTTGTCCTCTTTGGTGTCCTTGGAGTCCTTTTTCTTCTTGTCCTTTTTGCCTAGACCCCACAGGCCCCAGCCGTCTTCCGCAGGCTTGTCGGCATCCTTGGATTTAGAGGATTCCTCCTTGGGTTCGTCAGCAGCATCGGGGAACATGGAGTTCTTCTTTTTCTTCTTATCCTTCTTGGAGCTTAAACCCCACGTGTCTCCATCGTCCTCAGGTTGCTTGTCTTCCGCTGGCGGAGGCTCCTCGATCTGGGGCTCCTCGACGGCTTTCTTGGAGGACCCTCCGAAGCTGGACCAAAAGTCATCCTCGTCCTTGGGCTTCTCCGTTTCAGGCTCCGGTTCGGGCTCAGGCTCCTTCACCTCTTCGACTACACCTTTTTTCTTCTTCTTTTTGTCTTTGGAAGAAGTGGTGAGACTGCCCCAAAAATCGGTGTCTTCCTTTTTCTTCTCGGCCTTTCCGGGTTCAGGGGTTGCTTCCTTGGCAGGTTCTGGTTCCGGGTCTTTGCTCTTCTTCTTGTCCTTTTTGTTAGTAAAAACGCCCCAAAAATCGTCATCGTCCTTTACTTTTGGAGATTCGGCTGGTGGGGGGTCAGGTACCGCTGGTGGTGCTGGTTCAGGATCCCAGATGGAGGCTTTTTTCTTCTTGTCCTTCTTAGAGGTTTTGGAAGTCAACCCCCATAAATCATCGTCCTTCTTCTCCGGCTCCGGCTCTTGTGGAGGTTCTGGCACCGGCTCCGGAATTGGCTCCGGAATTGGCTCGGGTTCAGGCTCGGGCTCAACCACCTTGCCCTTCTTCTTCTTTTTATCCTTCTTACTTAGGGTCGCTCCCCATGGATCCTCTGCCGGTTTCACCTCCACGATGGGTTCAGGCTCAGGTTCAGGCTCGGGTTCGGGTTCAGGTTCAGGTTCAGGCTCCTTGGGTGGTTCAGGAGCAGGTGGCGGAGGTGGTTCTGGTTCGGCATTCTTTCCCTTCTTCTTCTTCTTGTCCTTTTTGCTCGTGAGAGCTCCCCACAAATCGTCAACGGCTGGCTTAGTCTCCACCACAGGTTCCGGCTCGGGCTCGGGCTCCTTGGGAGGGTCCGGTACTGGTTCTGGCACCGGCTCAGGTTCAGCAATCTTGCCCTTTTTCTTTTTATCCTTCTTGGAAGAAAAAGCACCCCAAAAGTCATCCGCCGGGGCAGGCTCTGGCTCGGCTGCTGGCGCTGGGGGGTCGGGAACGGGCTCTGGTGGTGCGAAGTCGTCCAACAGATTCTTCTTCTTTTTGTCCTTGTTTCCTCCGCCCCAGGCAGACCAAACATCTTCCTCCTCCTTTTTCTGTGGGATAGGCTCTGGCTTAGGTTCTTCTACAGGCTCTTCCACCACGGCGCCTTTCTTCTTCTTCTTGTCCTTCTTGGCCGAAGATCCGAGCCAGTCTTCCGTAGCAGGAGCTTCGGGCACCGGCTCCGGTTCATTCTTGCCCTTCTTCTTCGGCAGCCCCCAAAGATCAGATTCGACAGGTGGTTCCTTTTTCTCCTCTTCGCCAAAGCCGCCAAATGATATCCCCGTCTTCCCGGCTTTTGATTTAGCTCCAGCCGCTCCCCAGGGATTGGAGCCCAGCTCGTCTTTCTTGTTGCCAGTGTCGGTATTGGCATTGCCACTCCCTAAGCCAGCCCAGCCCCAGGTGTTTCCTTCCGTCGCCCCTCCGGTATTCCACTTGGTACCCCATGCTCCGACACTGTTCTTGGTATCTGAAGGGCCGAGGCTGAGGTCTAGCTTCCCGGAATCATCTCCTAGCTTGATTTCATGGAATGCGTCGCCACCGAAATCCGACGTCGGAATAGTTGGTGGATCAACGCCGGCCTCGGGTTCTGGTTCTGCACCCTTCTTACCTTTCTTTTTCTTCGCCTTCGACGTAGTGAAAGCCCCCCAAGGGTCCTCTGGTTCAGGCGCGGGGGCGGGTTCCGGTTCCGGTTCAGGGACAGGTTCGGGCTCAGGAGCAGCTTCCTTTTCCTTCTTGTCTTTGTCATCCTCATTGTCCTTCTTGCCGTCACCATCACCTCCACTGCCACCTGCTGAATCGCCGTTACCGCCATCGCCACCACCACTGTCCCCGCCATTGCCGTTACCATTGGCGTCGCCGTCGTCCTTCTGGCCTCCGTTGTCGTCGTTGTTTATTTTGTTGCTATAGGCAGCGGCGGCGGCAGCAGCTTTCTGGGCGGCAGTTTTCTTCTTCTTTGCAGCTTCGTAGAACCCTTCTTGTGAGTTGAAATCAACCGTTACGTCAAGAGCTGGATCTCGAAACAAGTCATCGCTCGAACGACGCTGGCGGGGCATATGGGACGAAGGAGGAAGGAGCAGGTTGTTCGAGTCGAAGGGTGGTTGCTGATGAGCAAAGCCATCTGTGGCATTCGGATCGGGGAGCTCGTCGGTTGAGCTTAACTGGCTGCGTGAAGGCAGTCTGCGCAGCCACGTTGGTCGCAAGCTCGGGAGTATAAGCTGCCTCTCAATCTGAGGAACAGCTTGCGGGGTTGGCTCGTTCTAAGAAGAAAGGTATAATGTTAGAACGCAATAAGCTAAGGTGGCGCAAAGCTTCCCTCGGCGGCACGAGCCGATGCTCCAGGGCGGGAGACGGTTACAACGAAATCGGCCTGAGCAGAGCGCAAGTGGTATGTATTCTTGTGGCTTCGGCTGCTACCAGCCGACGCTGGATTTGGGCATCTACATGACGAGACTTGAAAGGTACATACTTGAGCAGCATAGCATCTCTGCAGCAGCCAGGCTTGCGAAATGAGTTCCAACTGTGCACCTAGACGGCGCTCATCCCATCCAGTCGTCGTCGTCGAAGGTGGGGACCCTGGCCAGCCAAACCTGGTTTCTCTCCATCCTTCGGTAAAGACCAAAACCTCGGCCGTGGCCATTGTGGCAATTGGAGCTCGTACGGTCGCAGATCGAATGTCTAATCATGGAAGCTGCGTGCGGGAGGAACTTGCGATGATTCCAGCGATGAGATTATTACCGAGTATCGCTTAGGAAACTGGTTGTGAATTGCTTAGTATAAGTTGTGCCTGCTGGCTACTGGTTGTCGTCGGTTCGGATTGGCAGGCTCGTTTGTTCAGTGTAAGTCTATTTAACGGCCGCGTCGCGCGCTTTAGGATCGAGGTGAAGTCGCAAGGTCGATGGATCCGTATGCTCGAGATAGTGGGAAAGAAAAGCGCTGTACAGATATGTTCATCGGAAAAGAAAAAAAAGAGTCGCAGAGGAGGAAGAACAGCAATTCGAGTGGCAGGTTGGCGGATAAGATAACAGCACGCCGTCGAGGAAGGCAAGGCAAGGCAAGACAGGTACCTTAGGGATGGCACGGAGGTATCTCGTTGCGGAAGTGTGGCGCCAACCACCGTTACCCGAGCGCCCTGTATACCAAATGAGCCACTGTTGTGTTATCCTGTTATCCCACGTATACTTGGCTCTGTGTGCCACTACGGGAGGGGAACACAGAGAAAAGTGAAGAGACGGCAAAGGGTAATAACTACTTGCACAGGAGGTCTTGCTTCCTGATCCTCTCACTCAGCTCCGCCCTCTGTGTCGCTGGCTCAGAAACGCCCGGGACGCAGCAGGGGTCTGGGAGGCGAGGAAGGGCATCCAAGACAGGCGGTGATGTAGAGCAGCCAATGACGCCGGCGCCCTTGGCTTGGATCGTCGACCCGTGCGAAATGCGACTGTCGCACCGAGGGACGCAATGCAACGCGATGACTGGCAGGAGAGTAGATTGCTCGCTTTTCTCTCCCCTCCATCTATGGAAGAGCGCAGGGGGGGGGGAGGCGAGGAGGAGTGGGAAGGGAGCCGACGAGATGTTTTGTGAGATGGAGGTGACGCTACAGTCTTCCGGAAGGTAGCATAATTGCTTTTAATCGCATTGACGCACACAACACACCACGCAACAGACAGACACACACACACGCACAACCGGAGCTATATGCGGATGAGGACAAGATGGCTGGGGGCGGGGATGGGGAGTCATTGGCTCTAGCCATCACCAGACCCATGATCCATCCACCCACCCAGCACCCACCACCGCATAGACTCAATAGCCATTATGCATAGGATTGGACGGGGATGGAACGAAGCTATACTGCACCGAGAAGCACAAGGACCACTTGATCCTCCCGTTTCCCCAGCTCTGAGCCCGAAGCACAAGACATTATTTAATAATGCCTTGCAGGGATATTCGTGCTCGAAATGACAAGTACATTATCAAACAAACCGCCCGCATTCGCCAGTTGGTGGTCCTCGAGTCGTAGCTCCCCCCCTGGATGGGGCGCGACGATGAATAAGGTACAGGAGGCATGCATGTGTCCAACATTATGGTCCAGTAGGATGTATGGCAACCCTTTGACAGTCACGCTCTCTACCCCCCACCCCTGGTAATCAAGTCCTCGATCAGAAGATGGTGTGGTCTCGGCCTGTCATGGGGCTCAGGTGAGAGCAGTACCGGTTTCCACCCCTCCTCCTCTCCAACAACCTCTCCTCGACTGGATCTCTGGTATTGATGCAATGGCTTTCGAGCAGCATCTCGCAATCTGAGACTCAAGCCCTGGCTGAACTAGAGTCTCTGTATCGATGAATCTTCACTCGTATTCCTTACCTGAGTTCCGAGTGGATGGGTACCACGTCAATGAACCCCACTCCTCCTTGCTTTGTTTGCCAGACATGGCCAAGTACATGAAAGAGTCGAAGCTGTACGCCGTTCTGTCCCGGCAACAGATGGAAGATCCCATCCGGGTGCATGCCGCGTGGAAATGCGATGGGGTACCGATACATGCAGAACTGGGCAGCCATGCCGCGGCTGGCATGTAATTAGCTACAGTACTGCCCTGCCCGGCCCTGAAGCTGGTCTGGCCTGTTGGTTCTGGTGGTTCGACGGCGCACCAGCCACGAGCGAGTCCACTTTTTGCGAGCGGGTGGGGCGTCTCGAGGATCAGACGCCGGGAGCTAAGTGGTTCGGCTCCCGTCGCAATGTTCGAAAGCTTGCTCACCGCTTCATCGTGGGCCTAGCTCGACGGCCGACAACGCTGCGCGAATACTGCGCTCGATGGGGGGAAAATTCTGCCCACAGCCTGCCGCTTGAAGGAAGCCGCTGATCAGCTAGCGTACCCCGAATTAAACTCGCGAAGTCCAAAGGCGGTCAGACCCGAAGGGTCTCATCTTTCGTCATTGGGAGAAACAGTGGCCTCGGCCGTAGCATAAGCCGCTTTTCCTGGCGCCTGGGGGACGCATCCGATGCGGTAGAGCCTCACTTGACCCCCGAAAAGAACATAAACAAATGAGGGTCGAGAAAGTCGATTGAATTGTGTCCTTTTCCTTCGACCTTGATTCCTTCTCTACTTGTCTGGCGTGGGCTTCTTCTCGAACCATACATATGGGGACGCAGTCCATGTAAGGCACCACGCCCAAGATGATGGTGTGTGGCCCATTCCTGGATGAGGCGCCCTGTCCGTTAATTTGCGGCCAAGCACAGGACACTGACGGGCTCCAAAGCGCAAGCAAAAGGTTGTCTGGAATTGTCCAAGACATTATTAGCATTAGCGGGTAAGATGCACCCAGTCAGGCATCTTTCCTCCCGGTCCATCCATAGCGTCCAACTTGTCAAATGCCTGGATGGTCATGGCACATTGAAAGAGGCAGTTTCGGCATCTGCATTGGTCATAGGGCATTTTTTGAGATATCGAGATGTTGCATGCATCAAATGCTGGCAGGGCAACCGCGGGAAGGACACACATCTCATGCAAGCCGCTGCAGGGCCCATGCGGTACGTTAATCGCGCTTGTGGCTATGACATTGCAAAGCCATGCATGGTCCAGCACCAATCGGGCTTATCAAGATCAGCTTTTGTCAATTCGGGGTGATAGATTGGTTTGCCGGTGACTCGTTCATGTTGATGATCAGGCTCTTCTCGTCCCCTTTGTATGCCCGCGTCCTAATGTCCGTTCCTGCGATGCTAGACGGATTGGATTGGAAGCAGGCAGACCGAGCGACAGATAAGTTTTATCCACGGAAGATCACGCTGATCAGCCCAGGCGCCACGATCATGGAGTTGCAATGCAGCGACCTTGGTTGAGTAAGGAACCTCCCCTACCTTGCCTAGACCCATGGTCTCAAGATGAGTGGCGAGAGCAAACTGCTCTCACGTAGTCTGTCGCAATGATGCAGCCCAACATCAGGCTTCTCAAGGCCAATGGGCTGGCGGCGGAGAAGAATCGGGCAACCGCTACCACAACAAAACGTGCTCGTGTACCCTCGCTTTTCTTACGACCAAGATTCTAGGCGAATTACTTGTGATGAAAAAGAATAATAATAGTAATAAAAAGAAGAATAGATGAGGCCACAAATCAGCCTCAAGGCTGACGCAACCTCGCGAGCTTCACCTATGCAAAATTGCAGTCCAAAAATGTATTTCGAAGGTCGTGAGTCAGAATGATGCCAATACCCGTGACTGAATATTCTCGCCATTATTCTCCAGCCGGATTGTGTCGTCTTTTAGAGGTCAAATTCTATTCCCGTGCACTGGTGTTAGTGTTGAGGAGCAGGAGCGAGTTCGTTTTGTAAGGTAGTCCCTTGCTTCCTTATTCCCAGCCTGCCACGATCCTGACCATATCCGGAGAAAGAAGGGCCCCTCAATCTGTGAACCTCCGTGTTCATCGCACCTGCTTACCTACCATATTTCGCCTTGCTCATCTTACACTCTACGCTGCGCTGCACTCAGCCAACTACACTGCACTGCATACACCTACTTATCGTCGAGCATCATTCCATTCAATCGATGGTTGTGCCTCCGGCTGGGCGCGCTCAATTGGCACAAACAAGGGAAACGGCTCCTTTCGCGAGAGCCTGTGAGGACCGCGCCTTCAACTTCACTTGCACAACAGCCGCGTCGCCTTGAGAGCCCAAGCCGCGAACATCAAACACCACATCCACCTTTCCATGCCGCCCACGCGGCTATGGTGCGCGTTTTGTATCCTGTCTGGCTCTCGTTCCGCCGCTCCTCAGCCCTGTCCTCCGAAAGTCTCCGCCCTGAAGTTGCCTACCAAGCCAACCTTATTCAGACGAGTCTGCCATGAAGGTGCAGCGTCGACTCGCTGTCTCCATACCGATACCCCTGACCCTCCCCCCTGCCGCCGTGACCGCGGCTCTGCACACCGTTACCTCCGTCATCCGCCAGTTCCACACGATCTCACGCTTCGAAGCAGCCCCCGTTCAGCCAGGACTCTTCGCCGACGACTCCTTCTTCAGTGCCGAGGGACCCATTTTTGCATTTCGAATCTACGAAGTCATCCATCTCGCTCCCGGCTTGACAAAGGACGTCACCTATCTAGCCTACTTCCAGCCATTCAACAATGGATTGCGATGTCGGGCAGATGGCACAGCCGGAACCATTACTTGGATGGAGTTTTGCGTCCGTCCAAGAAGGCTGGCTAGCAGCCCAGATGGCTCCTCTAGTACTCCCAGTACTGTCGCAGAAACCGAGGAATACGAGCTCAATGAGGCTTTGCTTGTCGAGGCTAACTCGCTGATGATGGCGACTGTCATCCAGGCAACTTTGCAAACTCACACAGGGTTGTGTAATAGAATACTGAACGAGGTCCTCGGGAGTTACTCCGGCTTCCTTAACGACTCTCCACAAGAAAGCTTAAGATGGCCTGGCCACCAAAGATGAATGGTTCGAGGAAAACAAAAACACAAACAGGCCATTAAATGCGTGAAAAGCGAACGTTAAAGTTCCTCGGCCAGAGTGGCATGGCAGGTAAATTGGCAAGGCATCAAGAACTCCTTTTCTTGCAGAGGCAAAGATAACAGGCGCGCCTCATCCAGACCTATATCTCATACACCAGCTTGCCTCCGCTCACTTTCCCCGTCCCTCAACTCCCCTAGGCCAACTATCACACCCTCAAGCCCTCTCCCTCCGCGATTGAGGAAGATACGTGGCGGTTTGATTTTGCCTTCGGCGAAAAGACGTTCGCTGATCTCGACGAACTTACGACCAAACTCATAGTCCTGAGGCGCAGCCTCAATCCGCTCACCGTACCAAAAGGCTTCGCCGAAGGCATGGTAGCCAAGAGGAGCGTATATGGTGGCTGAGGGACTCTTCTCTCGAAGTGTTTTCTCCTCCTCGGGGAGGAGAGTTGTGATGCGGGGTTCCTTGGCCGTGGCCACTTTGGCGCAAACCGTTGAGCTTGCTTCATCGCCATGGCAATCATATGCATACTTCAAGTCGCCTCCCACCAGCTTGCGGACTTCATCGACGAGGTTTGGGGACTTGTAGTCCAAGACTTCATCAGCCCCAAGCGAACGCAAATAATCCGTATTAGCAGCAGATGCGGTTGTAATGACTTTGGCCCCAGAGAGCTTGGCGTATTGGACAGCAGCAATACCCATGGCTGTGGTACCGCCATAGATGAAGACCCAGAACGGTTCGCTTGCAGGCTCGGTCGGCAATGGGAGCCCAAGGCCATGGTACAGACCAAGTCCCTAATTCACATATCTCAGTGCCCGGAGACTCTATATACTTAGGGACAAGGACTCACTGTGGTGAAAATTGAAACACCGAGGCTTGCGGCCTCAACGTCGCTGAGGTTTTCTGGAATGTGCATCTGGACACCACTCCTGACAACGATAAACTTGGCAAATGCACCATCCGTTTTCCGGTAGTAATTCCTAGCAAGCCGTCCAAAGATCAGAATAATGGCACAATCATGGGACACGTTTTGGTTGTCTTTGGAATACTCACGTTCCGTGCGCACATCCAGCGATGCGGTCGCCTATCTTGAACGACCTGAGAGCAGCGGGCCCGACATGCTCAACGACACCGGCATAGTCAAAGCCAACCCAGCAGCCGCTGGCGTCCCACTCATCTTCAGAATCAACGTGCTTCCAGTCAGTTGGGTTGATAGCTACGGCAGAAGTCCGTACGATCAGCCAGTCATCAGCAGGCAAGGTAGGATACGCCACGTCTTGCACTGCGACTTTGTGTGGTGCAACCACCACGACAGCTTGGTTTTCTGCCATCTATATTGCGATCAAGTCAAACGAGAGCGAGGCTGTCGGACAGGAGTTCCTTGATTGAGATGATTTTGAAACTATGCAATTGTTGCAGCTCTATATAGGCCGGCAGACGGTGACGGCGTCAAATGGACGGGCTCCGCGGCTCACCGAGAGCACATCATGCTCACACGTTTCCTTCAACATTATAAATCAAAGTAACCATGTCACAGCCTAGTGGCAGCGATGGAATGCATGCGACAAGTGGCTATTCTCAGGATACCCTGTCTAGCGCCACAGATCGAATGAGGAAGCTCAGCTCAGTTTGTAAAGGAATAATACTCCGACAAGACAGGCACCAGCTGCCCGTCGGGATTGTTCATTCATTGCAGCAAATGAAGTGAACGCGGTTTGTCTTAAGGGACCGCAGTTTCAAATCCATCCCTCAACTGTTCGGTAGACAATACCAGATCAATTACCGTATGCTTTGCGTCCACGTTTCTTGAACAATGAGCCATCAAATTACTATCAGACTCAAAGACGACTTATTTGTGACCTCACGAACGGCCGAGTTTATAGTACATCGATCGTATATATCTTGGACCCATGCGAAGAAACAACACTTTCATGCCCAAACATGATGACGGACCGCTTGAGGCCATGCTCTGTGTAGGATTGACCATGATGGTCGAGTCAATCCGCTTGTGGGCTTATTAATCCCTTTTCGAGTCCCACGTGCCTTGCCAGGCACTCCACGAGGCCCACGCACCGAGGGCTTAGGTATCGACGCTGGCTACCTTGGATTCCTTAATCAACAAGGTGTTTTCGTCCTGCAGAGGTTTTGGCTTTCCATCGATGCATCGGACTATCTGACCTCGGATCGCCCATCAAGAGCCAATACCGTAGCTGGGTGGTTAAATCCCTGGCCGTCAACTCCATCTTCAGCATACCCATGCGCCTCTGTGCCGGGGACTGGAGAATCGACAACTAAGCTGGCGGCGGGACAAAATCGTGCAGGCTTCGATGGAGCCGCCTTTGGCCCACAAGGACGTGACAGAGCTGAGGCGCCGAGGAGCCTTTGCTTGGGGCACAAGAGGCCTTCGCCTAGGACACCGCTACGAAAAAATGCGAAAGCTAGGTTGCGCATCCGCATGGTTGCTGATAGTCACAAATGAGGGTGAAACTGGGGCCGCGCAAAGCTTTCATCAAAACGTAAAATACGCTGGGCTGAAGGTGAATTCAACAAGTGGTATCTAACGCATGCCGTCTATCCCTTGATCGTCCTCCTACATATGATCGAAACAAGAAAACAAAGCAAGCCAATATGCGCTCACGCCTCTGCCTGAGGCGGTTCCCCTTCATTATCATTCATATGCAACGCTCTTTGCGAGCTGAAGCTGGGTGGGGAGTAGGTAGTTGCGGAGGTGACTGACCAACGTCTCACCGTTGACAACTCAGCGGCCACCAAAGTCACTGGCATAGCCCATCTCGCCGAAGTTCTGGCCCATGCCACCATCCCCAAAGCCTGTGCCAGGCCCGCTCACGTACCCTCCATCGTCCGCTTCGTCGTAGTCGCTAGCATCGAATGATGATGGTCCGTCGTCGATTCCGCCTCCCATGTCCGCAGCAGACCAATTCATCTGGGCCAGAGCAGGATATTGTGCCAAGAGAGCGGCGGGCAATGTGTAATTGCCACTGGCGTCCATGGGATAGGCAGGGCCGGGGTCCATGCCCATAGGTCCTTGAGGGGCATTTAGGTTTTGAGCCATGTTCTGGTGCATTCGCTGCTCCTGCCATTGGCGTTGGCGCTCGATCATCTCTTCGTCAAGTAGAGGCTTAATGCAAATTCGGCCAGCTTCTGATCGGAAATGACGACCAAGAGCATCCGCACGGGCGAATCTTCTACCGCAGCCCCACTGACCACCAGCCTTTAGGTCTCCTTTGCAAACAAATTTCTTCTCGCCGGAATGCAGGCTTTCGTGCCGCTTCCGATCGTGTTGACGGGCAAAAGCCTTCCCACAAACATTACAGACAAATGGGCGCTCGTCTGTATGAGTCCTCAGATGAGATCTCAGGTTGTAAGCGCGAGTAAATCGTTTCGGGCAGAGCGTGCATTGAAAGGTAGCTGGGTGTTTCTGTACGCGCTTACTGGATCCTGAGTCTTGGGGATTTTGATAATCGGGATCAGCGAGTCTTAGCGCGATGACGTTGTTGGGTACCGCCGAGGTCGATTGCCGTCTCCGCGAAGGGGACGATCCCTGACGGTCGAGCGGTGATAGAGAGCGCGATGAATCACGAGAGCCATTGTCGGAGCCCATAGAGGGAGACAAACTAGATGAACTGCCCGGACGGGCAATAATGCCCCCAACCGTGTGAAACGGATCCGTGACCGCACGTGGGCGTCCACGCTGGCGTCCTGCGAATGCGTTAGTAGTGAACGTTACTGATATGTGGCATTCCGCCCGATCCAGATTCTTCTAACCTCGTTCAGGTGGTGTCAGTGAATCCTGATCCATCTGCGACTTCACCGTCTGGAAGGTCCCGGTCTTAGCATTGTTCGGCGGCGCGAAGTCGATGTTGATTGCAGGAGGCGGAACTTGGGAGACATCAGGGCCGCCTATGGTGTGCGAGGGAGGAAACGATTCATTGGTTTGCATGTATTGCTGTGGAATACCGTACTCATTTCCGTGCTGAAGCGCCAAACCAAACCCGTTGTGGTTCATATCGGGGGTTTGTTGGGGGATAAGGCGCGGGCTAATGGCAGGGCTGTGAGAAGGGCTGTGGCCTGGGTGGCCTGGACTACTGTGGTCGTTGAGAGTGAAGGACCCGATGCCGAGGACTTCTTGGTAAAGGCTGCCATCGGAGGGTCGTTGCAGCGGGGAGTGACCAGCGGGGTCCATGTCGAACGAATCTGCGCTGGCCAAGTTGGGAGAAGGAGAGACGGAGGAGACATCTGAGTACTCAGATGGTGTGCGCCTGTGGCGCTGGAACTGAGGCTGGTTCCATTCACCAATCTGGTTTGGCAACAAAGCCGCTTCGGGGCCTAGAGACGCATGCCTGGAATGACCCCCTGGCGGCGACGAGAATTGATGCTGATTGAAAGAGGGAGACTGTTGCGCCGAGCCGGGGATGTGGGCATCGGGCTGGAGGAGGTGCGGTGGGGTGGGGGAATGGTGAACCCGAGGCGAGTTCATACTGTTGATGTCGTTGGGGTTCAGCGTCGTTGACTGGTCGAACAGAGGAGCGTTGTACTGGTCACCTTGGCTTCCGGGGGGGAAAAGCGAGAAGTCGCCGTCGCCGAGGTCAGGCGACAGGAAGCCAGGCTGTAAGTTGTCGTTGAAAGCCAGCGTAGAGTCGGGCCCGGCCGCGGGCGGTTGGTGCGCAAAGCTGTTGATGGGGTCAAAGGCGGTAGGCTCCGACAGGTTTGAGTGCGCGAAGGAGGAGTTGCGATGTTGATGCTGGATGTGGTGCTGCTGGTTCAAGCCGATGTTCAGGCCGATTGATGCATCGCCCGTCGGGTACGGGCCGGACGACGGCATTTGAGATTGGTTTATAAGATGCTGCTGATGACCGGTCGACGGCGACCGGCCGCGTTGCGCTTGATGATCCATGCTGTTGCCGAGTTTAGAAACAAGACAAGGCAGACAGATAAACCAGAGTCAGCCTTCAGGCACCCGTGGCGATGCTCCACGAGGAGGCTGTGCTCAAGAAAGTTGATGCAATGAGCGGGGGAGGGTCGCAGCAAGCAGTCAGGGAGGGGACCTTATTAGACGTCGGCGGGCGCTTGGGACTGTCGGGCTTAGCGGTTTGGTTTGCAGCGACGGATGTGGGTAGGGCGGTCGATCTGAAGCTGAAGCGCTGGCGCCGCCTTTTAGAAGTACCTTCCTTGCCTTGGAGCAAGGTCAGGTCAGGTAGGAAAGGTGAGGAAAGGTAAAGTAAAGATGGTACTGTGCGGAACAGACAGCACAAGGAGTGAGACTGATCAGCACTTTCGGCGCTACGGTATCACAGAGGCCAAGTGCGACGATGGCGAGTTCAGCAGGCGTCTGTCTGCCTTGCGGCCAGGTGGTCGTCACCGAGTGTATCACCTTCTACCGCACTTCCAGGCGGGCGTTACTTGGGGTGATCTGAACTTGGCTTTTGGTCGTGCGTTGGGTCCTGGGTCGCGGAGCGAGATGACTGAGGCAGGGGGGGCGGGAGGAGACACCGTAAGGCGGGACGTGATGAAGGGGGGGGTGATGACGGTCTGTTGGCCTGAGTGGTGAGAAACACCAGGGGGGGGGCAGACGTCCAGTTACATCGTCTAGATGCGGGATAAGTAAGGTACATTGTTCTGCAGGTAGGTACCTACCTGATGCTGACCCAAGCGTACAAGTGAGTAAGTTACTCCGGAACGGTCGAGCCAAAAAGATTGTCAGGCAAAGCGTGGGTTGTTTGGCGCGTGATTGTGAGGCTGTGCAAGACGCCTAAACCGCTTGGAGTTATCGCTCGCTCCTCTTGGACTGCGACGACGTGGTTAGTCTGCGCTGTAACGCCGACGAGCTAGTAACTAAGGCAGGTACTTTTATGTCATCGGACGACAAGAGGCCCGCGGATCTGGTGAGAGTCGGAGAGACTGACTCTTGGCAAACCCTAAGCTTTTTAGTAGGATGGTCTTTGAGAGTTTGAGATGGAGGCCACGGTACGGTTGTGAGGTAGGTAAGGTACCGAGGCAAAGTAAGGTACCTTACGGTACAGAGTAGCAAAGTTGGTAGATAAGGTACCTCACTCGCTGACATGGACCTGCAGTCGTTTGGCAGGTGGGGAGCCCGGTACGCTATTGGCTGCGCAATTTCGCTGCAGAACCAAGTTGGGTCGCTAACTGAATATGGAACGACTTCTTGTCGCAGAGGCAGGTCGAGTGGGCACTCAATTTGCCATACCTTCGTTGACGGGAAATTGCATCTTGAGCATCACATCCAACCAACGGCGCTTATTTGCCCATCATCAGGCCAAACAATCTCAGAGTGGAGGACGCAGTAAGCATTTTGCATTTTGCATTGCAGCAGACCGCAACAACCGCTCACTTCACTTCTTGGGTGGTATTTCGGTCCCACCTCGTCTTCCAGCGATTGCCCAATGAAGCGAACTCTCGCGGAAGCCGACCCAGAAGGCAGACCCAGAAGCCAATGGATCGACACAAACCGGCTCTTAAACGATATAGGCTACTGTCCAGCACGGCGCTCGCGCTCTCTATCTTTGTTCCCTCGCAGCACCCACATCGTTGTCAGACGGATGCACGACTGGGCTGGGTCTTTCATCCCAGACACCTCGCTGTCCCTGCCCCGTGTAACCCCCAACGTCTACCAACTTGCCCATTAGGCGAACCCAATGCAATGCATGAAAATAGCCAGCATCATCACTCACCTTTTCGTATTTGACACAAGACTGAGACCTCAGGCCTGGTCATCAATGCGAACAGCATTGGAAGCGCCTTCGTGACTGGCCACGCTTGCTTCGACGCCCGCTTGCCCTCAGGGGACTCTGATCGTCTCTTACAAAGCCTCGACGTCGTCATCCTGGACTTGCCCTGCTGAAAATCGAATCGACGCGCACGTTACATGCTTTGCGCAGCGACAGAAAGCACGGGGCCAGAGACAAAGCATGCATGTGCAATCCCTCCAAACAAACCACCGGTAACTTTGTTTGGTTTCCTTGTTTTTTCCTCCCTGAGCCTTAACGCGCGGCAGGTGTATCGTTATTCGTCAGCATTGCTTGAAGCCGCACTGAGCCGGTATGCCACGACATCTCGTTGTCATAGAGTTGGTGCTTTCCTGCCAGCACTGCCACGATGAAACGTGTGCAACCACTGGCGCGTTCCATGGCCTGCTGCGTGATGGACCAATCAGTAGACCAGGGGTGTCGGGCAACGTACCCATCAGCCTTACACAGGGATCCTCGCCGCCCAGGCCAATCGGTTAGAGGCCAAGCTTATGCTAAATTAAGCCATGGCCTGGTCATTCGCACCCGCTCCACAATGCGGTGAACCATTTCCGGGGTACCACGTCTCCTAGAAGCTTGCCGGCTTGACTTCATCTGTGCCGGTATCAGCCATTTGTCGCAATCATGAATCAAGCATATCCTTTGCCGCGCTGGGGCTGTGCCTGGATTGTCAACGAGACCTCGTATCTGTCCTGGTTCTAATTCCGTCCGTCGATAGACCCCGGAGGCGGCATTGCTGCGGCATGAGCGACGTAACCAACAACATCGTGCTTGATGTGAGTCCGAGTAGCAGACCGGTGCATCGTAACGCTGAATCACGTCGCTGTCGCGCATCAAGCGTCGTTCTTCGTATGTCCTCACTCTTCTTTGCATGGAGCGATTTGTGCAACCAATCCCGCTCCGCCGTATGACACAAGCCGAAACAGTTTGGTCGAGCTGTTCGTCGCATTTTGGTCCTTCGTCAAGTATGAGCACAATTGTACAAACGGGCCCCTGAACTACAATCAATTCCGAATCGCGAATATCAATTGTTCTAGTGGTATCATCTCTCTAATATACATAGATCCGAACACTAATATACAGCTGTTCCTTACGAAAGGACATTCAGAGGAGGCCACTCAGTCCTCCGTTGCTTGAGCAGCAATAATGTGTAATGGAAACAGG
Source organism: Paramyrothecium sp. XJ0827 (assembly GCA_020881915.1). Taxonomy (NCBI): domain Eukaryota; kingdom Fungi; phylum Ascomycota; class Sordariomycetes; order Hypocreales; family Stachybotryaceae; genus Paramyrothecium; species Paramyrothecium sp. XJ0827. Next base: position 3,153,451 of record JAJFPB010000004.1, read on the forward strand.
ACATTCTCGGTTGGCATCCGTTCTCGTTTCACTCAGAAGACTTGGCTTTCTTCCAGGTCGTCTGATATTCGCATCAGATGACATCAACACGCTCGTAGCCCGTGGGTTTCAGAGCTGGCTTGGGAGGTTCTCTATCCTTGAACTCGCTCACAAACGGGTTTGGGTCTTCCATCTGATTCAGGTTGCCAAACGTGTGGTTGACGCCACGGTGACCAGCCTCATCTGCTCGAATGTACAGGATGAGGTCCTTCATGGTGCGATTGCCCTCGGGCATGTTCCAGTACTGTAGGACAGATCACTTGTCAGCAGCTACGCTTCCACAGGTAATTCACGAGTTCGACTCCACTTACCTGGACAGCAATATCAGGGATGCGGAACTGAGGGTCCGACCACTTTGGCAACTTCCCTTCGTCAATTTCGCGAAGGACTCTCGTGTAAGTATGGACGGCTTCCTCCTCGAGGTACCCGACGAAGCGATGAACAATCCTCGGGGACAGTAGGTAGGCAACAAAGAGGCCGTTGAAGAAGACGCCCTGTGCACCGAGCAGAATCGTCTTCATGAACCAGCCAGGCTCACACATCTTCATAAAGGTCAAAAGATGCATCCTCTCGTTGTAGCTTTCCTCGAGCAGTGTCTCGATCCATCCGTTGTCGCGCTTCATGCGTCGAAGACTGTTGAGATGACGCAGCATGCCGCCCACCATGCCTGGTACGCCGGCGATGCTCTCGAGGAAAATGAATCGAACAAGCTATAGTCAAACGGCGGTTAGCACATCAGATACATTGGCTCAAAACGGTAGAGACGGGTCGAGAAATCGAGTATTGAGGGGAAGAGGGGTCTGCGCACCCATTGAGCTTCTGTAAGTGGCTTCGAAGCCACTACGGCTGTTGTCGGGTTCTTCTTGTCGGATTGCTGTTCTGGCTTGACGCCAGTGCAAATGTCCATCCAGAATCTGGCGAAGCGAACGAACTTCCATGCCGCCCAGTCGCTGAACACACGTGGCTTCCGGTGGGCCGGCTCAACGGCCAGCATTTCTTCCATGGTATAGCCATGATGTGGCCATGCAGCCCTCGTTGTTTTGATGTGAGGTGTGTCTGGTGCCGGGAAGATATCCCGAAGATAGGTTGCTGGGGTTGTTGAAAAGAGCCTGGAGCTTTGGCATGCAGCACAAGCGCCGAGGGTCAAGCCGGCAGGGCGTACAGCAAGTGTGACGGGCTGGACATGGCTCAGGGCAACAGCTTTCAGGAGCTGCGCCGCTTGTCTGGTTGTCTGAACCCTGAGGGGGTTGGTTGTTGATATCATTGGTCAAGGTGTTAGTCCGAATGACCACGTAGGAGAGGTTTGTTGTTCACAAGGTAGCAAAATATGCCGTATGGAATCTTTATGTATTGCGATGAAGTTCGGTAAGCCCAAGTCCAGTGGCGAGAGCTCGCCCGATCATTATATATACACCACTGGGGACAAACAATACATGTCATAACAGAGTTGAAAAGGAGCACATGGCCCGGGCCACTGGGTCAGCCATCCCGAAGCCAAGGTCCTCCGACTAACACAGCCATGGCCCAGTGTGGGAAGCGAGCGCGGTACGAGAACAACAAAAGCGAACAGTCACGAAGATGGCCCGGGAACCGAAGCTGTGGATGCTGACAAGTTTTTTCTTTTTCTCCTTCCAGATGACCCCGAACGTACCGTCAGCCCTGCAGGGAACGAGTCACAGTTTTGCTTGGTGTTGTTTTCTTGGTTGCGGCGCCCCTCGCCGACCCGGAACCTTCCGGGACTGAATGGCTCCAGCGCAGAGGCGTCCAGCACCCGGTTCTAATTCTTGTCTCTTCGTGTTCCGAGTGTCAGGCCCTTTTTTCCAGGGCCCCGTGACTCATCCAGTAAGGTACCCTCGCCCTCAGGTAGCCTATTTGCCATGCGTCAAAGGGCGGCTTTCAAGGTGGGAATCAAACGGGAATAAACCGCCCGTCACTCACCCGTAGCTGTTACGGATAGCTCAGGGCACGTTTGGGCGCCCCCCTTCTGTCGATATTCCCTCCCGCTAGAAGACGGGCTGGAATCCACTCCATGCTACCGAAGAACCGCCTGGCGCATGAAGTAGAAAGAAAGAAAAAAAAGAGGGACGTTGCCCCCTAGTCTTGGGGCTCGCGCGGTAGCCTTCAGGCCAGTCGAACTTGCCAGTCACCACCAGATTAGTTGAATGGACAGTCGCCACGACACAGACACAGATGCTTACAACACGCTATTCAGGACACGATCTGAGTCGATTTCCCCCTAAACAAACTCACTACCCAAACTTTGATTTGCATTTCACAACAGCAACTCACTTATTCGGATATCGCGAAGTCTGACTGCCTATTCCTCTTCCATTCGTGATGAGAAGCAGCTTGGTGAACCCATGGCTGTTAATGCAGTAATCCCGCCACTGGTCAGCAGCGGAATAGCGCAGCAACCTCCTGCTCAAATGAGCTTAGCTACTTCATTCAGCATAGAGAAGGGCAATTTTGTTCTTGTTAAACACCAGGAAGTCTACGAGGCACCGGACGGGATACCAATGGGTACATATAAGTCTCCTGCTTGTGAGCCTGGAGACCAAGTACTTCAACGGGCTTGCAGTTGAGGTTCCGGAGACGGTACTGCCTCTGAATGATACAGTGATGGGGATGTCGTAGATCTTTTGCGAGGTGGAGGATCCGCTTCATGATCAAAATGTTTGACAGCATCCCTGGCCATAAGGGAAGTGAATATTTGGTAGGTAACGGAGACGAAGCAGGTAAAAAAGAAGGTGAGCAAGCTGTGGCCCCGGAGTTCGTAAGAAACCAAATGATCTCCTTCCCGGGTCAAGTGCTGACACTAACAGGTAACTCTAGAGTGCCTTCCTCAAAGCATTGGGGGTGATCAAACTCAACTGTCGACAACGATATCGCTGGAGAGCTTCCGCCAGCTCACTCCACACGCTTCAAGGGAACGAAGGGTCCTGCAACATTTGTTGTCTGATATAAGAAGAGTGTGAATTGACCACTCTAGTTCCCCATTCAGGCCGTCGCTATCCTCCCCGTCATCACTTATTCCCTCCACGTCGTTTCCCTCTTCGTCCTCATATCCCAATTCAATAAGCGGTTGCTCTGCTGGTTCCCCATCTCCAAGCTCATCTTGGCGGACTTGGTTTGATCGCTCATACACTGCTTGCTGGAGTCGGTCAGATTGGTCGAATCGAAAAGAAACGGCATGGGCATGGCTTACATATTCAGCGATGCCCCCCGTTGGCGCTTTACGATGCGCAAGTACCGGCTGCCTGCCACTTTCGATGTGTTGAATGATTCCATCTCGGAGGCCAATGTGGAAACGCTTGAAAGGCCACAGCCTATCCGACTCCTGGCGAGTCCCAAATATTGCGTTATCGTAGCCCATTTCGACGAGAATTTGGCGACACCAATCTTTTGTCTCTGGTCTAGACATGTGCTGATATCGATATCACAAACGAATTGACATGCTGTAACGTAGCAATTCAGCCACTTCGAAGACGTTTGGCTATCTCATCAAAAATTTCTGCCTTGAGTTGTTCACTGTACTCCGCATCTCTTTCACTCTTGATGAAAGTCACTCTGCCATCCAGAGAGTCAATGTCGTCTCGTATTTCTATCATCGTAGCTTCGTCGATGTCATTCCCATTGGCTGGTGATAGTGCTACCTGAGCCTCCAAGCCTTCAACCGTATTCTCCAGGCGTGCAAGTTTGTCCTTAAGCTGAGCGTTCTCATCTCTTAACTGAGCGTTGTCGGCTTGCAGGTCTCCAACCTTGGACTCTAGCTTGTTCAACTTGTCCCAGAACTGGGTAAATATGTCGGGCTGGTCGTCTTGTCGGGGCCGTTTACGGTTAGACGACGCTGCGCCGTGTGGGAACTCTGTTGCTCATTCGTAGGATGGTGGTTTAGGCGGAGCAAGAAAGGCAACCTTTCCTCCATCGCCGTTGAACAAACGTGAGATATCATGGTCGGGATCGGAGGAAGGTTGAATCTGACGTTGTTCCACAATCTCGCTAATGGATTTGAGCTCATCGAGCGATAGCAGAGACTCTTGGATGTAGATTCGGAGAGAAGTGACACAAGACAGCTCGTATATGGAGTCGAGAACCCTGCCTGAGCGCGCTCGAGCTGCCACAACCGGCTCCTTGACGTCGCTGGGAACGAGAACGGTGATTGTGTTGTCTAGTTCCAAATCAAGACATGTAGTCGAGTCGAATTTCTGCTTCGCAGCATTGGAAGGCTTCGGCAGAGTGGAATAGTTCGAAGGATTTGATGAAGAAAGGGTTGATGCGGAGGCATAGCCCTGGCCCAGCTGGTTTGTCCTTGAATCTGAAGGGTATGCTGATCTCAAAATGCGCGTAAGATTGGCTGCCGTGCTTAGAAAAATCGAGTTGCAACGTGAATCGTATCGCGTCGTGGGTCGTCAAGGTACGCGTGACACCTTCCCACTGCCACTCCACGACAGCTGTTGTTTGATCAATGTCGATACGTGATGGGAGTCGCCATAGCACATAGAACCTATTGGTTAGTACACCAAATCGGGACTTACCCGCACTGCAAAAACTTCGAACAACACAGCCACAAGAGAATACCGGCTTCGCTGGTGGGTGCCTGCGACCTCCAGTAGAACTGCGAGGTCGGCTCGAAACTCCAGTAGAACTGCGAGATTCCGATCAGGGCCCTACTACATGCCCCGGTTATTCTACCAAAAGGAGGCTGCGCTCATTCTTTGTGGGTATAATCCGGAATTTTACAACGGCTGTAGCGCGACTTCGCTGGCGGGTGCCTGCGACCCCCAGTAGAACTGCGAGGTCGGCTCGAAACTCCAGTAGAACTGCGAGATTCCGATCAGGGCCCTACTACATGCCCCGGTTATTCCACAAAAAGGAGGCTGCGCTCACTCGTGGTAGGTATAGTCCGGAATTTTACAACGGCCGTAGCGCGATGTACCGGTTTCCCTTGCGGAGCATTGTCGAGTTCGGATGGATCGAATCGAGAAGAAGCGCGGGAGAATGCGTTGATGAAGGAGAAGAATGGTTGTGGGATGGAGACGTGGCGAAGAGTGTAATAAAGAGGAAACATCTTGAGAGAGTGATCTGAGGGTGAACGTGAAGCACGTGAGTTGTTGGAAAAGTGGGGAAACTCTCTTCACTGATAGTTGCTGACTAAGGTAACGCGGATGGCCATAGCAAGACGCCACAGCTCAAATGAAAATAGCCGCAGAGAGCACTGTTCACGCCATAGGTAATATTACAACCGACTTGAAGAGAATCAAAGATAGTATATATAAGTATAATTAAGGAGATTTTAGGTAAATAAAAATAACAAAATAAGACCTTATTTTTAAAATAATAAATATATTCTTTTTTTATAACTTCCTTTTTAGATTTATAAAAAGAATTAATATAGAATTCCAGAGGAATTTTAAGATATTTTGTTACAAATAAAAGACGCTGACAGCAAAAAAGATATGGTCGAGTTGGGTAGTATTGACGAGCGAGCTTGAACTGCCGGCAAACTGAAGAAAACCCAAAGATGCCACTGAAGTAGATCGGCAATGTGCACTCAGATTGACCATCAATAAATGTCTGGGTGCTGAGTGAATCACTCAGCTTGAACAGGAGTTCCAGGAACTCTACTCTTGCGGCATCTTGATTCGTGGTATTGGATTTATTATCCATGCATGAAAAGTCATATGAAGTGGGCCAATCCTCTGATTCTTCTTGTTGAGGATGTTCGAACTCTTCACTCTGCTCTTCTGTACCATCTTCGATCTCCTCTTCTAGTTCCTCAAGCTCTTCACCGTCGTCGGGTTGGCCGTAACCCCTATACTCTCCACCCGGCACACTCTCGATATTAAACCAGTCATCCAAGGAAGATGCAGTCGAGTTTCGTTTATTGGTAGTATTCGGCCATTTCCCATTCTCCGCATCAACATCATTTCATACCCTATGGTCCCATATAACTTTGAGGATATGAGTATACTCTTTAAGCATGTGAACCTTGATCTGCTGCCTGACCGTAGGTGGCATTAAGTATACCCTCAGCACAGATAGGATAAACCGCTGCTACATGAACCGATATTGAGTCCTTGTGCTCGGCTCTGTTATAATGGAGAATACCCCTGGCTAATAGGTATGACTCTTCGAAGAGAGAAGCCAACAGCGAACCAGCCTGCTCGTATTCCGAGCTGTGCTCTCGCATCGATCAAGCATTAGGTCGATAGTTGCCCTATACAAGCAAGCTTTTGCTTGTCTTGATAGCGGCTGATAAAATCGACTTCTCCTTCTCGTAGTCCATGGCCAAGGACGAAATCTTTCCAAATGGATGTCCCAGGTTCTCAAATAGGTGGTTGATTCATTGCGTAGAGGATTATCTCGGCGAACAATTTTGTATATCTGTGGCCATTGTGTACGTTCTAGCTATGGGCTGGTCGCGGCAAGTGACTCCTCGCACTAACTTCAAACCAGCCATGCACATTTTTTCTCCATGCGATCCTGAAAGAATTTCTGATTCGCTTGCCTTTGACTCCTTCCCATCAAGCTTTGGTCGACCACGTTCAGGAATTTTTAATTGAAGGTATAGTGGAAGATAAGGGTTGTGGTAAAGATGGAGATTTGGCGGTCGGGGTGGCGTATTTGCAAGCGCCACGAAGAGTTTCGGAGTAAAGACAAATAACAGTCCGGTTTAGTCGATGTTGTTTTTTGCCCTTGACTGTGAGGAGAAGATCATAGTAGTCGACGGTGGAGTATAGGCTGTAGATAAGTAAAGAAAGATAGACATTAACAAACAAATAATAAAATGGGCAGTGAGGGACAGATAGAGCTTACGTTTGTCGATGGAGTAAATGCGTAGAGGGAGTAGTGGTCTGACGATCAAAATCAGAGGCATAGGACATTGTGATATTGTGATGGTTTGTAGATCTATATCGTCTTATATCTTTCGGTTCCTTTGCATATCTTCTCTAAGAAGCAAGACAGATGCAGAGCAGGTTCAGTTACCAGTCATGGCCCCCCCTGGAGCTTTAATTTACTGAGTCTCTCCTGGGTTATAACCTCATGCCCCGTGGGGCTTCAGTTGTTATAACGTCAACCCTGTCATTGCATGCCCCATGGGGCTTCGACTAACTTTATCCTCTCTCGGTATACCAGTTTATAATGAGCATTCGTAATAGTAGTCGTCGCACTTAGTAGAGAGGAAGTGAGGTAGTGAAGGTAGTAGCACGAGTGGCGTCGCTCGCCGACTGTCGGGTTCCGAGCTAACGTACGGGACCATATTCGAGTCGTTCGTCCAATCCTAGGCTTGGCTTTCATCATAACCTTGTATAGATCCTACCTCGTGAATCAGGCTCTGCATTCCATGTGCCTCTAATCCGTATATCCAGAACCCCCCCGCTCGGAAGCTTAGGTCATTCTGTCGAGTTCCCGTGGTGAGGCTTAAGCTAGGCACTACCTTAGGTAAGGTAGGTAGGCAGAACTCAGGAGGCACAATCTTGCATGTCGGTTTGGGGGACTATTTCGCCGGGTATCATTCATCTTGTCCTCTATTTACCATTTGCCTATCTCTTTCCACAACATGACGGCTCATTTGAATGGCATAACCCCTGGGGCATCGATAGGCTTCAATCGCCCATGGCTGCGTCGAGACAACGATGTAAAAAGATATCGTCCCCAACATTCACGCGCCGTGCCTTTTTTAAATTTCCCTTTTATCCCTCCAGAATCCCATCCGGCTGCTCCTCAGAGCGGGGCTGCGAAAACAACACGTACATAGAACTAGAGAAGCCACGAGTGTATTACATCCTAGCTTGAGTTAGTATTGAAACTTATTCACGAAGGCATTTGAACGTACCTCTGGAGGGGAGTCAAGCCAAGAAGTCGCATGCCGTTGTTCAGCACGATACGTGCGGCATCGTACAGGGCCATACGCGCCTTCATCAGCTCTGGCTCGCTGCCAACAACCTTCAGGTGGTCATAGCTGCTGCTGATGACGTGAGTCATCTTGAAAAGATATGTGAGCACCGTCGTAGGCTCCAGAGTCTTCATGGTGTTCTGAACGGTGTCGGGCCACTGAGCCAGGATTCGGACAATGTTGACGGCGTGTGCCTCCTTGAGCAGCGAGAAGTCCGCGCTGGCGAGGTCCTCATCGGAAAGGTTTGCACGACGCTTGATCGAGCACAGGCGGGAATGCGCGTATTGCAGGTAGGGGCCAGTGTCGCCTTCGAACGAAGTCATGGCGTCCATGTTGAAGGTGTAGTTGTTAATCCTGCGTGTCTTGTGAGCTCGACTTTCCAATATCTGGGGGCGGGGGGCAGGCAAGGGGTGAGTACTAACCTCTTGCCGCTCATATCCTGAACCATGACACTGCTGATACCAAGGATATCGGCGGTGCCAACGGGATCCTCGACCTGCGCATACTTGTCTTCGTTCTTCTTCATGGTCTCGTGCATGTGGTCGGCACAGTCCCTGAGGATATCATCCAAGCTAGCAGTGGCAACACATGTCAGTATCCGCGTTCGAATGCTCCTCCGTTCTACAGTGGTTTGTACTCTCCACAGCGTGACTTACAACTTGACGGTACCCTTCCTGGTGCTCATGCCAAGGACAAGTCCAAAGTTGATGTGCTGAACTCGGCTGGCAACCTCCTTCTCCCCAAGAAGCTCAATGATCTTGAACAGCTGCTTCAGGTGAAGATCCTGGGCGCTAGCGACGACATAGATCATATGATCAAAGTTGTACTTCTCGTACTGGAACAGGCATGTTAGCTCCGTCTCGCAATCCAATACCCTGAAGCAACTTACTCGGCCAAGGAGCTCTCCAATGTCGCGAGTGAGGTACAGCGCGGTGCCATCCTTCTTTCGCACGACGGCCTTCCCCAGGCGCTTTCCATCCTTTCCAGGAACAAGACTCTCAAAGTCCACAAGGACGGCTCCGCCATCACTCTTGGTGATGCCCTTTTCTTCCATGCGCTGTGCGACCTTGGCCATGGCCTCCTCGGAGACCTGACTCTCACCTGCATACAGTAAGCACGATGTTCGTTAGCCGGGAAAGATCTCACGTACCGCTGAACACGTCAAAGTTGATGTTCAGTCGAGCATAAGTGTCTATACGAGTTGTCAGCATTGTGTCATGAACTGAAAGTCGGCGAGATGTAGCCGCTTACCTTTGTATCGCGCAATGCTCAAATCTCGGAATCGCTGCCACTGGGCAACAACGTCCTTGTCACCATCCGTCTAGTCAGGTATTAGCAGCTGATGCTGAAGATGGAGATAAATTGGAGAGCTGGGTTGTCTTTACCATTTTGCGGAAATATTGGCGAGCTTGCTCATCAAGTGATGAAGCCTCCAGGCTGCTGACATCCTTTCCTTCCTTCTTCAACGCCTCGATTTCCGCGATTTGCGCCTCCTTCTCCGAATTGATTCGGACGTATAGATTGAAGAGATGGTTGATGGCGTCGGCTTTGAGAGCTTCTTCGTCTCCGTACTTCTCATAGGCAAGTGCGAGCAGACCATACTGCTTTCCCCAATCACCGAGATCTGTCCTAGGGTCAGGCAAAGCCAACATAGAGACGTCTTATGGAAATGAGGATAGACCTACAGTTCATCCTGGTAACGTCCCAACCGCTGCCTTCGTAAAGGTTTGCGAGGAATGCTCCAATGATAGTCGAGCGGAGATGGCCTGCATGGAAGGGCTTGGCCACATTAGGAGAACTAAATTCAACGATCTATGTACGTCAGTGATGCGCCTGGTGCATGGAACAGACTGCTCGCACAATTCGTTTTTGGCCCTTGCTAGGGTCTTTTGGGTCTTTCAGTCCAAGGAAGCGATTGCGACCTGAGAGGAATTAGACGGGTCGACACTCAAGCAGGTAGATCTCGACGTACCGTAGTCCTCGCCCAACTGGCGAATCATTGGGATGACGGAGGACAGCAGAGGCTGGTGCTTCGTAAAGAAGGACATGAAGGGACCGCTGACAACAGGCTTGCTGAACAGGGGGTCGTCCTCGGGGAACTATGATGGAGTATTCGTCAACAAGAAGCCCGCAATGCGCTCGGGCACCGCAACGAACCTTGCCAGCCCATTCGTTTGCGAGGACATCCGGCTTGGCGCCCTTAATTCGAAGAGCTGGGACGGCGAGGACAAAGTCACCCTTATCCAAAGCCTGAGTCCATTGGGCTGCCGGGTAGACAATGGCAGGGTCAACACCAGTAATATCGGAGAGAACGTTGCTGAGATGGGCTCGGTATAAGTCGAAGGGATTGATTTCGGGGTGGATGTTGGGGAATTTTTGGGCAACGGCATCCAAGGTCAGACCGCTGACCTGGTCGACGAGCCGCTGCACTGCGCTTTGCTGGGCCATTGTCGCAGTCGTCAAGGCTCGTGCCTGTGGAATTGGCGATGGAGGGGTCCTGGGGAGGCGTCGAGGGTCGTTGGTGGAGGCAGAACCTGAACCTGGCGTGGCTCGAAGGCTGGAGAGCTTAGTTGCGGCAGAGAGCCAACGTCGAGTCTTGCTCGGAGCTGGGGGAAAAAGTCGAGTTGTCGAAGTGAAGAGGGAGTGAGGGGCAGAAACTCGAAGGGTTGACATGGAGAACTAACACCATGCGCGATGGGGTTTTGAGCTTGCAGTTGGAGCGCGCGGACTGGTCAGTGACTCAAAAATTGTTCTCCAGGTCTCCCCACCATTGCAGTGCGGTTCCTCCTACATCGCTCTCGGCCAGGGAGTCATGCTGGTACCCCTCCATCAGCGCGATTCTCTCAGGTACGGCGGCCATTTGTTCCGCCGACCCTCCGACAGGCGCCAGGAACAGTAAGGTAAGGTACCCTATAGAAACGCTTCGTCCACAATCGCTCTTTCACGTGTGAAAACCAATCTTCAATATATGTGTCGGAGTCTAATACACAAAAAAAATTGCGAGGCGATTCTGATCTTTTTCGGGTGTCTTTAAAGTTCCTTGTGTAATGCTTAGTTCCTTGGTACGGTTAAGCTTTTCATCTCGGGGTTGATGCTTTTTACGCCTATTCCTTGACATAGAACCCTATGGTCTGTATCGCTATTTGCATCACCCCAAGCTGGATGAGAGAACCCTTCGTGCTATGTTGGCGTAATGGTACATCTAGTTCCAGTTAATACAATCCAAATTTTTTCTTCTTTTTTTTTCTTTCTTTCTTTAAGATTTTTTATTTTTACTGGTTTGCAGATCACAGAATGCATAGCAAAGAGAGGGTTTCAACACATCTCGACAATTGCCCCTTGTCAGCGATGGCCGCTAATCGATGTGTATCCCTGCTGTCTCAACCTGGCTAGGAAGTTGAAATGTCACATGCCCTGCCAAAAAGATACGCGAGCGCGGCGGGTTGGCCAGCACCACTATGTGACGTATTAGGCTAACCACCATTCCCAGCAATTTATGATCGCGGGGCAAGATGAACCAGGACGGGCAGCAAGGCAGTGTGACTCTTACCCATCTCACTTTTTAGGTGGTCTTCACGCAGCAGTAACGGTGGCAAGGCTGTATAGGGCGGAAATGGCTCGGTTTTGTCCGAGACACCACGCACATCTAGCATGATGCCCTGAACACAAAATGCGTAGTCATTCAAGTATCGCCTCGGTTTTCCACGACGTAGCAGACGCGCCATCAGATTGCGACTGAATCCTACCCACTTGTAACAGGGCAGATATCTCTTGTCTGCCCACCTCGAAAACACAAGGCCTCGGGCCAGGTCAAGCATTAAAGTAGGCTGTTCCAATACTTACTGTGCCTCGCCCATCCCACCTTTTGCAATGGAACCCCACCCCTCCTCTACAAAACCCCTCTAGAACAATCCACAAAGAAATTTCCGCCCACCTTTTTTTCTCTAGCACCCAGACTTGGCCGTGTCTGCCCAACGCATACCTTTCCTCTGCGAAACCCCACGACCCCCCCAGCCGAGAGAACGCATCGTCTTTTCAGTTGCGACATTTTGCTTCTCGCCAACGCATAGATATCCTCAGACACCTCTCTTTCGGTAGACGCCAATAACTTCAACACCACCAGTACTTGACATCATGCCTGCCCGGAAACAGTGGGGTAAGTCCTCTGATTAGATAGTCTTCCTTGCAAGTCCCCTTTCTGTGTGTGTGTCTGGTGCTCGTTCGCGCGGGCTTCAAAGTCCAAACATATCTTCCCGCAGCCTTTCTACGATGCGACGCGCATCGGCGGGGTATGCACGCAGCATCGGAATTTTGATTTGTTTCTCTCTCTCATGCGCTCGCACGCTGCGTTGACTGACCGCTACTTCGATCAGACGAGGAAGAGAGTGATAGCAGCACTACTCCCCCTACATCTCCTCCCGCCACCACCACCCAGCGCCGCCGCCAGTTCGAGGACGAAGAAGAGGAAGATGTAAGAGCCAGGCATTCCATACCAGTCACCACTACAGCGACTGATGAATGAGTACATTAGGTCCTCGACTCCTGGGATGCCGCCGACGACTCCGAAGTAGAGCGCGAGAAGGCAAAGAAGGCCGAGGAAGCCAAGGCCAAGGCAGCCGCCGCCGCCGCCGCCGCTAAGAAGCCCAAGGGCCAACGCATCGCCGAGCACCAGGCTGAACGTGCCCGCCGTGCCGCCGAGGACGAAGACGACTCCGACTTTGAAGATGAGACCGAGGCCGAGCGTCGGGAACGCCTCCGCCGTACCGAGAAGGAATCCGATCTGAAGCACGCTGAGGATCTTTTCGGCGAAATCGGCATCAGCAACAACCGTAAGGGCAACACTGCCGGAGCGGCTGTCGCTATCGACGCAAAGGACCCTACCAAGACCGTCAACATTGCCGCCCTGCCACTCTTCAACCCGCAGACCAAGCTGCAGTTCGAGCAGCTGCGCAACACCCTGGTTCCCATCCTAAGCGCGAGCAACAAGAAGGCTCATTACACCCTGTTTCTTCAGGAGTTTACCAAGCAACTGTCAAAGGACCTGCCTAGTGACCAGATCAAGAAAATTGCCAGCACTCTCACTGCCCTGAGCAACGAAAAGATGAAGGAGGAGAAGGCTTCGGAAAAGGGTGGCAAGAAGACCAAGGCAGCTAAGACCAAGACTTCCCTTGTCACCAGCCGCGCCAATGCCACCGAAACGACAACGTACGAGGACGACGGTTTTGGAGAGTAAGCGATCATCTAACCGACTCGCCTAGTGTAACAGTACTGACACGAGTATAGTGATGATTTCATGTGAAACGGTCAATAAATATCCTACGCAGAATCTCGCTTCTTGTGTCCCCACATCATCGACTCAGCCGCGATATCCGCATCCTCCAAGAAGCAGACACGTGCCCGCCGTGATTTGCCTCACTGTCCCAGCGTGGGATAGTTCAGATTTCATGGGTAGCACAGAATGCCTGTTCGGCGATTCTGCGTCCGCCTTCTCGATTGCAAGCCAGCCACACGCGTGGCTGCGGGAAGGCGGATACACACTCGCATGAGTTGGGTGCATGTGGTGGGGTTAGCATTGCACCAGACGGACCTGGGGAAAAGCATAGGGAAACGAGGCGTTGACGTTTTGGTCGATTTTGCGTTATATGAAATTTGCGTCTAGACATGATGTCTTTCAACAAGAACCAAATGTGGACAGGTCGGGCTAGGCTCGACTTGTCCCAGTTGGTAAAAGGAGTTAATGCTGAAGATTGAATGATCATAGAACAAATCCCTGGGAGTATTATGCATGTACTCGAGAATATGGTAAAAATATGTTTTATCGTAGAATATGGGATATATGAGACTCAACCTCATGCTGAGGAACCTCACTCATGATTAGTATAGTAGACTGGGCTACAACACCGTATTCCTCGACAATACGAACCCATTACTGTTATACCGTATCCAGCAGACAGGTGAACTTGGCCTATACCATGCCAGGACGAACCATTGTGCAGTTAAATATACCAAACTTGACCAGACGTTATCGCTTGATCGCTTTTCCTTCTATAGTAACTGTCTTTCCTCAAGCCATATTTGGCAGTCTGCCTCAAGCACGACTGACTGGCCCGAGCTTTTCTGAGCCATGGCGCCCAAGGATTGTACGACCTGGATCTGTCATTCATGAGCGAGTTCTACTCCACCGCGGAAACTCGTGCTTTCAAGGCTGCTCTTGAGGGCGCTCATCTCGGCCTCCAGCTCTGGAAGCGGACAGTCTCGCTTCGCCGTCTCAAAGTCTACCACAGCCACGTCATGCCCATCCCGCACGAGAAAGTTATGCTTGTTGATATCGCCAAGCTTGATACCGAGCTCATGCAACCGGCCCAAAGCCTTCTGGCAGCCTTCGATGTCCGCTGGCCCAGCGGCTCTCGCGCCTTCCACCCACTCAGTCACGAAGCCAACCACACGCCCGTCTTTGCCCTCGGTGAGATGGCCTAGGAACTTGGGACCAACGCCACTGTCACTGATCCATTGATACGCGGCCGTCTCAATCTCAATAGATGGGATTTCCCAGGGCCAGACCGCGAGTTTGATGAGCACAGGTTTGCCACCCAAGACCCCGGGATGCGTTGAGACATGGACTCGTTGCCTTATTCGGTCTTGTCGTGTGAAATCCAGCTCGTTGAGCTTCACGGGATGCCAAAGACTCTTGACCCCGGCAAACTGTACTGTCTCGTTCTTGACAAAGATGGCCTTCCCTGTCTCGGGATCCCTGGCTGCATGGCCTTGATTCCAAGTTCTAGTCGGGAAGGGTGGAAGAAGCTCGCCAAGTAACACGGGCTCAAAGGTACGGTCGTCCTCGGCTCCGCGGAACGTGCCTGGCGCTGTGGATACGTACTTCACATGTTTCCCGTCGACGAGGAAGCGGTAATCGCTGTCGTCCGTGTCCTCGTCGTCGATGAGACATGCGAGGAGCCTGACGTTGGTGTTCCTTTCTTGGGGGGCAGTCATTCTAGGGAAGTGGTGCTGAGACGACAGGACACAGTTGCGAGACTGCAACGAGGTGCCCTGGATGCAAACGGCGGCTGGGCAGCATGGCCACTTGAGAAGCGTGAGCATACGCGCTGTGAAAGTTGGTATCCGCTGGCGGGCCTGTATCACCCAGTAGCCAATCAGTCTGTCATACGTGCCGCCCAAGCTGACGTCCCTTCCCAAAGACCAAGGTGCATCGTCGCCAGACCTACAGAGTTAGAGCCAGCGCCTTATCAAGCATTGATCAGCTACGCGATGGATGACCTATAGCTAAATGCACCCAAGGAGGTTAAAGCATCTTTCACAACTCATAATTGCAAATATCTCTTCAAAGCGCCCACTACTTCATCTGCAGCTGTAAATTTATGAGTCCAGCAGCCCGTTATTACATACTTCAGATCATCATCCACTGGAGGGAAAATGCCCTGAGCGAAACGCTCACCGGACAGTCTGTAATAGCCCGTGAACTCACCTGTGGATTGAAAAGGCCCATTCAATTCTCGGAAGGGCCAATGCCCTGTGACGAGCGTATAGAAAATGGATCCCAGGCTGAAGATGTCTGTGGATTGTGTAGATTCATAACCGAGGCGAGGGTCAAAGAAGCCAGCATCTGGAAGGTGACCACCGTCTAAGCCCAGCCGGGGGCAGGTCGAGCTCCCAAAGTCACACAGCCAAAGATCCAACGACCCTGGTGCTGAAGCATGGACTAAGAACTTTTCGGGCCGTAGATCAGAGTGTATGATGCCGTGATGATGAATGTATGCAATAGCCTCTGCAATCTGATAGCACCACTTCCGACAAAGGGGGGTGGAAATTTCGTGGTTTCTTATCCACTCTTGGAGGTTGCCGTGGCTGGCTTCCGCGAGCAAGACATTGTCGTTATCGGATCCGAGATACCTGAGAAATGTTATTTACGTTGGGGACTCACGAGCCATGCATCTCACTTGACAATTCTAGGATGATCACCGAGTATTCGCAGGAGAGTATGCTCAATTTCGTTGTGCGATGTCGAACCATGGCCTGGTTCCGAGGTCTCCTTCACCTTTTTCGCAACGATTCCAGGGCCCACGCGGGTTATGACTGATGTCGAACCTTCAAATGACATTGCGCTAAATCAACCTGCCTCATATGATGAGAACAAGGAGGAACGTTGCGTTGGCTCAGCTCTGAAGGCGCTGTGGGATTCCAGGTTGTCTTCGTAAGCGGTGTGTGCTCGCGACGTATCGCCGGACCCGGAATAACATCCATCTCGCACCACAGTCGATCTGGGTTACATGCAGGAAACGGAGCGCTGAATCAACAAAGCACACTCAATGAGAGGTACTAGTGCCCTACGTGATTACGATGATCATGAGATCAAGTGCGACCTTTGCTTCGTCGTACGGGAATTCGACAAGGTATGAGGTGTTCATCTGCTGGAACACTTCAAGATCGTCCAGGTAATGAACTTCATTACAGCACTTGCCCGTGCCTAACCGAAAATTGGATGACATGGCCATCATTGTTGCACAGCTGAGCGGATTAAGTATCATGCATATACTTGGGAGTATGTTAAAGAAGATGTTTTATCGTAGGAGCTGGGGTATCTGAGAGCCAACTTCATGCCTAGCAACTCATGATGAGTAGACCAGGGCCACAACACCATATTCCTTCCTCGACACCACAAACCTTAAACGCCCTTCAGCAACCTTACCCAAACAGTTAACGCCGCGGCTTCCAGATTACGTGACCCCTTTCCGTGCCACAGGCCCTTTCTGTGGATAGTGTACAATGCCCCGTCTATGTTTGGCAAGTAACGACGAAGAAGAAAAAAAGGAAGAAAAAAAGGCCAATTACAATAGTACAGGAGGAGAGTGTATATCGAAACAGTGCATGATCATACTACACTGCCCGCCATGCCCATGAACAAAGCATGGGCGGCCAACGAAAGGGTCCAGAAGCCGACCTTTTTGAACCGGCGGACTCGGCTGCGCTGATCCTCCACATCGTTGGCAAACGCTTCGTATGTCTCGGCTGATAAGTCATGCATGAGTCCGCAATCGAAAACGGACCACGAGCCGTCGAAATCAGTTGCTCGCTTGACGATCCGGCATGTGATTGGAATGTAGGTTTTCTTGGCGTTGATGTACGCAACAATGGGACGAACCAGCGCTTGGTTCACGTAAGACATGTCTGTCGTGAATATAGGAACGGCGGCCTTGACATCATTAAGGTGTATACGCAGATCCATGATGAGAAACCTGCGATCTTCCTCCGATTCATCCAGACCAGCACCTGGCGCTGCTTCTGACCCGTGCGATACTGTGTCCGAAGGGACAACCGTCTCGATTACCGGAGAAGATTCACCAGTGACATTTTGCAGGAATCGGGTTCGATTCGCCCTTACAATTTCTTCCAGCTGATCAGAGATATCAACGACGACTTTGGTGATTCCCTCATAAGTGTCGGCTGGGAAAACAATGTCAGCTACAATGTCGACATTGCCCTCGTAGATCCAGCCAAAAGGGCCTTCGACGCCACGATTGAGGTGGTCGATTTTGAGACCATCAATTCTCAACCTGCTGAACTTTTTCCAAGCTTTGGAATCTCCAATGCCAAAGTCGGCACCCTGGTCTTTGCTCGGGATCAACCCGTGGACCTGGCGTGGATGGATTGTGAAGAGAGAGCCATCAAAAGAGCCAGACATGTGGCTAGCGGAAAGCATGTCGTAAAAAAGCCACTGTTTACGTAGCTGCGGCAATTCGCAAGAATATATGCTGACAGAGAAGGGTCGAAACCCTCCTGGTTGGTGTACTGTCAGAAGAAGGTCCTCGAGCTTGAAGATTTCGATCTCGAAATCGCCAGGAGAATGCTGATGTCGGTACGAGAGCGGATCTTCTTGGTCTGCTGTCCAGTTAACCGAGGTGCGGTCAATGACACCCCGGACGCCTCGCACCTCGACATCCTTGAGCAAACCTTTCCCGCTCCACCATTTAATGAAAGAAAGGGTAACATTCACGTTCGCTATGGTCACGTCGAACTGGGTGTAGTTGCCGTCGTCCTCAAGCTCATCGTGCTGAACCTGCCGATCCGCAGCGAGAACTGCAGCCGCATCCGATGATCCTTTACTCACGGAAGATTTGATCTGACCGGGTCTGCGGGAAACAAATACGTTCCGAAATGAGATGACACCATCGTTCCATTTAGGCACAATGGCTGACTCAAACACAACGGTAACACCGGCTGATTGCGTCAGATAGTCACCAACCCATCTAGCGAGTGTTTCTGAAAAGAGTTAGCTGAATGGTTACCTGGGGAAGATCACCGACAGGCGTACCTTGAGCGAAGACAGTGTTGATTGAGAAAATGAGCAGAGAGAAGAACGTCGTAGTACCGACAAGGATCCAGACTATATGTCCCAGCATGAACCACGACACAAATGCGCCCCATTCATCCGCATTCCAGGGACGCATACTCCTGATCGAGGCCCATTTGAATCTGACTTTAAGTCTGGACCAGAAGCCAGTAGCTGCGGCGAGCAACTCCTCCTTGGTTGGGCGATGTGGGATTTTGGGAAAGTGCAGGTATTTTGAGACGGATGACGCTATCGATTCGGTTTCCGAGGTGCTTGATTTAGAACCCTCATGAACGGGGTTGTCCGGTAGTCGAGCATCATCCCTGCGTTCGCTGACCTTCTTGCCGCCATGGTTTCGTGCATTACTGTTGTGACTCGCTTGGTGTCCATTTCGGTCGCTGCTGCTGTACAGTCTATTATGAACCAGGGATAGCAATAAGCCTCGCGGCGCTTCGCGATGTCGACATGGCAGGGTGCGTGGCCATCTTGATAATGTCGGACCCAGGGTCGAGGGGATAGGAGTGAAAGCTCGGCTCCCACTAGATGAGCCGTGGGAAGAATATCTGCCCCCCGGGGAAGAGGATGGGTCGGAGCTGACGTGCAACTGTCGATATTGAGACCTTGCGATCGGGATGGGCGACGGTGATAGTGATGAGGAGGCCGATTGGAAACCTTGCTCTACACGCCGGAGCAGCGAAGCAGACGGCGGCTGGCTTGGGATGCGGGGACGAAACCCGACCAGCCAAGACGGTATAATCTTCGACATTTCTCAACTCATGGCGCCTGAAGAGGAGCAGGCAGGACGCCGAAGTGTGGATGTGCCAAACACCCCAATGAGGTAGTGACGGGGACGCTGGTGGTGATGATGTAAACTTTGCGAGGTAGGTACTCTGCATGACTGGTCGACGGACCAAGCTAATCGATAAGCCCCGATAAGCTCCACCCACCAGTGAATTTGTCGAGTTGCGGTAAGAAATTTTTGGAAAATCCAACGACTAGCGTAGGAATAACCATCATATTTCCTACAGGAATCGGATTTCCAATCGCCTCAGGCGCCTGCCAGCAAGTCCCGGAACATATCGCGACAAGGCTCACACTCAGAAATTTTCAAAGAGGGTTCCCATCACGGATTTGTATATCGACGCCCATCATGCCCGCGCCAACTGCCCTTCAGAAGGTGGAAGAGACCCCGCTCGAGGCGGTCACTGTACCTTTGCCACAAGGTGAACCTCATTCTTGCGTTCCCTGGCCTTGCGACAGACTACTAACGCGGATGCGCAGAGAACACCGATGACGATTTCTTGCTGGATGCCCCAGACATGCCCTCGGGCGAGTCCGATTTCCTTGGTCCCCAGGACCAGGATGGAGAGGAGGGCATGGCTATTGATGAGGAGGGCCGCCCCCGATTTGCGCCGGCCAAGGACATTGTATGTGCTATTATCTTGCGCTTCAGCTGACATGAGCGCACTCATGGCTAACTTGAGAAACAGGATCCCATCACCCGAGTAGAAACGCGAAAGATTCCCGTCCCACCCCACCGAATGACGCCTCTGAAACAGTCCTGGGCCTCCATCTACCCTCCTCTGGTCGAGCACCTCAAGCTGCAATGTCGCATGAACATCAAGCGCAAGACTGTCGAGCTGCGGACTTCAAAGCATACTTCAGAGTCGGGAGCCCTGCAAAAGGGCGAGGATTTCGTCAAGGCCTTCACGCTCGGTTTCGACGTTGACGATGCTATTGCCCTCCTGCGATTGGACGATTTGTACATTGAGACATTTGAAATCAAGGATGTCAGGACGATGCACGGCGATAGCCAAGCCCGTGCTATTGGTCGTATTGCCGGCAAGGATGGCAAGACAAAGTTTGCCATTGAGAACGCCAGTCGAACCAGAATCGTGCTTGCGGATTCTAAGATCCATATCCTTGGCGGCTTTAAGAACATTCACATCGCTCGCGAGTCGATTGTCAGTCTGATTCTGGGTAAGCCTCCTGGCAAGGTTTACGGGAACCTGCGAACGGTGGCATCGAGGATGAAGGAAAGATTCTAGACGACGATAACGAACGAACGGTTTGCTTGGGATATACTCGGTCTTGTGGCGTTTCGGGGGGAGGGCGGCATCATTATTTTTACATGGGCATTAAAGCATGACTCAAAATTCTTCACGACAGCGGTACATACCTAGCTTTAGCTACAGCAGGCACACTTGAATACCAGCAAGTAGCATGCTCAACAGCATGAGTTGGCTACCTCGTCCTGATCTCTCGGTGTGGTACGTAACATGAAGCGGTGAAGTCTACTCTGTTTGCCGATAAACGGCACGAATTGGACTAGGTTTGTAGTTTTGCACATCACATTTTGATATGTCAAGGTGGGCATCCAGCATTAGGTAAAACCGTGACATGAGAGAGAGATTGCGTAAGAAGGGGTCTAATCTTCAGCCTTTTTAACCTTGTTTGGACCGAAACAGAGACGTGCATGGTGCGATGTTTCGTGCCTAAATGGGCATCAGCAAAAGGAAAAACGGAGACCGGCGCAAGTTTGAACGTGGGCATATCACAGGCAGTCTTCCACCTGACGCTCGGACAGATCTCGTCAGGCCGTGTCAGCCAGTCAGTGCGAGGCCGGCCAAGGCAAAGCAAAGCAAGGCAAGGCAAGGTACGGTACGGTAGGGCACCCCTTCGAGATGGCACATCTGGCACGGCACGCGCGGCTAAGGCAAACTATGGATGTTTGGGTCGTGGTTTGATGTCGGGGCTTGTTGCAGCTTAGCTTGAGGTAAAATGGTCAAGAATAGCACGGACATGAAGCGCCGGACATGGAAACAGGGAGAAAGGCTAAATCCATCCAGACCCATTCATTGAGATCAGAGCTTTGCCACAGCTTCAAAGCCCTCAGCGACGCAAGTACGCAGTGCACATGTTTCACGCACGTTTGTACATTGGAGCTGATGAGGGGCACGCAGGGTTACAGTTAGCACGACCGAAAAAAGCCCCGCGCCATGGTGCCCTTGTCCGTGGTGGTGCCCTGGATGGGGCCGTATCGGCAATCTGCCAACTGCTGGCGCCGTCAGCCAACCAATGCTGGCTGGCCATTTGCAGGCGAGGGCAGTTGGTTTTGCCCCTCCAACACAACTGCATTGGCGCAACCCCACTTTGAGCGTGCCAGAGGCTCCAGAGCTTGTACCTCAAGGTTGGAGTGAGGCAGAGTGTGAGGTGTGGTGTGGTGAGGTGAGGTGAGGTACAGGTAGAGAGGTAGAGGTAGGTAGCTCAGCAACCTCTGCTCTTGCTTACCTTAGCTCTTCTTTTCCTCAACACAGATATAACTCCCCTACCTCTTCTTCTTCCATCTTCACTTTTTTCCTGAAGACGATCCATTGCCCATCAACCTAACACCATCCAGGTCAGTATCGCCCTTTGCTACCCTGCCCTTCGTCCATTACCCCTCCATCGTCCCCTCACCACTCCCTCTGTCTCTGCCCTCCATCCCACCTCAATTCATCACCTCAACGCCTCCCTCCTCCCTACCCCGCCATGATAGCTCAGCTCTTGGAGTGGGAAAAATTGGCCAAACGGCCTTTTGGCTGTTGAGGCATATTCTCAACACTCCGAAAAGTCGCCCACTCCCAATTGAGTCATATCCCACGGCGTACAAGGCATGTCTCGGCCAGTAAACTGCCTTGAGCACCGTTCTGGCTAGCTGCTGCATCCCACCTTGTCCCTGAAAACTTGCTACATTTTCGTCTTCTCGCCGATCTCGTAGCCAAGCAGCAGACGCATTCTTCGTACTGACATTCTCAACCATCACGTTAGTCATCACCTACACAGTCAACTTCAGTCAACATGGCTATCACCAAGGTCCACGCTCGCTACGTGTACGACTCCCGCGGTAACCCTACCGTCGAGGTTGACGTCGTGACCGAGACTGGTCTTCACCGTGCCATCGTCCCTTCGGGCGCTTCTACCGGTTCGTACCGCCCTCCACATTGCCTCTTAAAAGTCAACGGCAGCTGAATAACCGAACCCGCAGGTCAGCACGAGGCTTGCGAGCTCCGCGACGGCGACAAGTCCAAGTGGAACGGCAAGGGTGTCACCAAGGCCGTCGAGAACGTCAACAGCATCATTGCCCCTGCCCTGATCAAGGAGGGCCTCGATGTCAAGGACCAGTCCAAGGTCGATGAGTTCCTCAACGGCCTTGATGGCACGCCCAACAAGACCAAGCTCGGTGCCAATGCTATCCTCGGTGTCAGCTTGGCTGTCGCCAAGGCCGGTGCTGCTGAGAAGGTGAGCACTCTTTGCGTGCCAATTGTTGAATTCCTGCTGACTGATGATAGGGTGTTCCCCTGTACGCCCACATCTCGGACCTCGCTGGAACCAAGAAGCCCTACGTCCTTCCCGTTCCCTTCATGAACGTCCTGAACGGCGGGTAAGTGAAACAGGGACAAGTCGGAGTCTCGAATAGTTTCTAACATTTACGTAGCTCTCACGCCGGTGGCCGCCTTGCCTTCCAGGAGTTCATGATCGTTCCCAGGTGAGTAATGGCTCCTTCATGCCGATACCGTCACCCGCTAACTCCTGTTGCAGCGAGGCTCCCAGCTTCTCCGAGGCTCTGCGCCAGGGTGCTGAGGTTTACCAGGCCCTCAAGGGCATTGCCAAGAAGAAGTACGGCCAGTCTGCTGGCAACGTCGGCGATGAGGGTGGTGTCGCTCCTGATATCCAGACCGCTGAGGAGGCTCTTGATCTCATCACTGAGGCCATTGAGCAGGCTGGCTACGCCGGCAGCATGAAGATTGCCATGGACGTTGCCTCTAGCGAGTTCTACAAGGAGAATGAGAAGAAGTACGATCTTGACTTCAAGAACCCCGACAGCGACCCCACCAAGTGGATCACCTACGAGGAGCTCGCTGCCCTGTACTCTGACCTCGCCAAGAAGTACCCCATCGTCAGCATTGAGGACCCCTTCGCTGAGGACGACTGGGAGGCCTGGAGCTACTTCTACAAGACCCAGGACATTCAGATTGTCGGCGATGACTTGACTGTCACCAACCCTCTCCGCATCAAGAAAGCTGTCGAGCTCAAGGCTTGCAATGCTCTTCTCCTCAAGGTCAACCAGATTGGTACTCTGACCGAGTCCATCCAGGCCGCCAAGGACTCTTACGCCGACGGCTGGGGTGTCATGGTCTCCCACCGGTCTGGTGAGACTGAGGATGTCACCATCTCCGACATTGTTGTTGGTATCCGAGCCGGTGAGATCAAGACCGGTGCCCCTTGCCGCTCTGAGCGTCTGGCCAAGCTCAACCAGATCCTCCGCATCGAGGAGGAGCTCGGCGACCAGGCCATCTATGCCGGCACCAAGTTCCGCCAGTCCGTCAACATCTAAAGTGCTGACTTGGCTTTCCCATGATGGGAATTTACGGGAAGAAAAGGTGTTCCGGATACGGGACAGACTTGGGCATGGTGAAATGCCGAGGGTAATAATAGATAAAAAACTGTCGATGTGCTACGCAGATAGTCATGAATGAAACGAACTTGAGAACAATCAAATCATTTCCCTTGCACTAAGGGGTGGTGATGAGGTACGTGCAACTAAAAGTCTTTGTAATTGAGGCGGCCGTCATCGGTCCTGCACTTCGTGGCCAGTCGGTGTACTATATTGCTCGTAGACGTTTTTGGCGTGTGTGGCGTAGTGGGTTTGGGCCGTGGCTGGTATCACCACAGCAACGACCCTAATTTTAGGGTCAACACAGATGTCCCTGTTTCCCATCAACAAGCCGCTTCATTTGTAGTGGGGTGATCCTCATGATTATTTACCTTCGTCTGTCGCGTTTCAAACAACTGCGCAGGCACCTACGACCGGGTCATTTTACCTCTTCGATGGTTCTTAGTGCAACACAGAGATAGAGGAACTAACCGCAGCAATGGCACCATCAGAAGACCTCATCAACTTTGATGTCATCGAAGGCCAGAAGGAGAATATCCAATCGCTCCCCGGCGGCCGGTCGGCGAGGAAGCTGGCCGAGCTCTACACGCAATCGCCACTGCAAAAGATCCCGACCCCAAACCCTTCCGATACCCAGACCATCAACGACTCTATTCGCGCAGAGTATGAGGCCGAAGTCCAGAACATCTCCGAGTCAGATGATCCACTGGACGTATTTGACCGATATGTGCGCTGGACGCTCGACGCCTATCCTTCCGCACAGGCGACACCCCAGAGCCAGTTGAACACGCTTCTAGAGCGCGCAACGAAGACCTTCATCTCAAGTCCTCAGTACAAGAACGACCCCAGATACTTGAAGCTATGGATGCATTATATTCACTTCTTCTCGGATGCGCCGCGGGAGTCTTATGTCTTCTTATCTCGACACGGAATAGGCGAAGGACTGGCCCTTTTCTACGAAGAATACGCCGCCTGGTTGGAGGCAGCTGGCAGGTGGGCGCAGGCCGAGGAAGTCTACAAGCTGGGCATCGAGCGAGAAGCACGACCCGTACAAAGACTTCTGCGTAAGTTTAAGGAGTTCGAGGCTCGGCTAGCTCAACAGCCAGAGGGCATCAATGAGCCAACCTCTCCGGCTCTGCCTTCCGTGCGGCCAGCTCTAGCGGCCAAACTTGATCCCTTTGGGGGATCTGCTCGGTCGACTGATCCCCAAGCTCCTCGGCAGCCGCCAGCT
Source organism: Paramyrothecium sp. XJ0827 (assembly GCA_020881915.1). Classification (NCBI taxonomy): domain Eukaryota; kingdom Fungi; phylum Ascomycota; class Sordariomycetes; order Hypocreales; family Stachybotryaceae; genus Paramyrothecium; species Paramyrothecium sp. XJ0827. The sequence goes on from JAJFPB010000004.1 coordinate 3,178,400, forward strand.
ACCTCGTCGAAGCCTTCCAAGTCCAAGCTCGCCATCTTTTCAGATGCAGATGCCAAGCCTCCCGCGCTCTCATCGCGAGGACCTGAAACCAAGGGCTGGGACACTATCGGTTCCATCGCGGACCGCAAGAAGGAAAATGTCATGGAACCAAAGCCATGGGCAGGGGAAACGCTGAAGGCCGGTGGCAAGAAGCCAGCCGCAGCAAAGATGATGGTGTTTAGAGATACGGTATGTTGCTTCATTATTTCCCACTCTGAAGCCCCCATGTTGATTGTAATAGGACTAATGTGTGGATGGTGGCGTTCGTGTGTATTCCAGTCTCTTTCCCAAATAAACAACATTGTGGTTGTTCCATCCAAAAACCAAGTGACTGTTCATCCGCAAACTGGCAAGAAGGAGCGAATCTTTGTTGATCTCGTGGCCATATACCCAACCCCGGAGGAACCCGGCACGGAGTTGAGCTTTGAAGAAATCATGGCTGCGAATAGGGGCTGGCTCGATCAGTCGTGGCCAGATGAGCATGTGGATGCAAGTATCGTTCCCGAGCCCCAACCTTCCATACCCGAACTTGAGCAAATCACGAACGACGTGGCGGAGAAACTCATAATTCATCGGGATGCTGGCATGTATGATGAGAACGGCGCAGTCAAGGACCAGCCACCGCCTCGAGTCGGTAAGAAGAAGAAGATGATGGAAGTGAATGAAACACAAATCAGTAAGTCCCTTGCCCACACAATCTCTGCATGGCTACTCACTATTTGCAGTCAAGGCGAAGCTGGACTCTCCATCTGGACCTAAACTACGCAAGAAAAATACCTCGGAGCCTACGATGACTCTGCACACCAGGGCGGCCACCGACGACATATATGACATATTTAACGCGCCGCTCCGCCCGGCCTATGGAATCGAGGAAGAAAGTGCAGATGAGGATGACTACGAGACGGACGGTGACTATACCACCGATGTCGAGAGCACAGGGACGACCAGGCAGATTGACACCAATGAGCCTGACGATGACGATGTCAATGATGAGGTAAACGACGAGGTAACTGAGGCCAAGAGTGTCAGCGAGTGGTCTGATTTCTCCACTCGGAGACACGTTCCTGACCTCAAGGATGAGGACTCTCAGGAAGACCCCGAGAACGAAAACATCACACATGTGTCGGATCTGATTGACCCAAGTGCTCCGGAACCAGACGCCCTGGACGCAACAGAGTCGTTTACAGATGCACATTCATCTCAACAGGAAGAAGATGTGGATCATTCTGAAGTAGATGATCCGGAAGGAGATGACGATAGTGTGGTTTTGCCGGAGCAGGATCACTCCCCCCCTAGAACTCGGACAGTGTTTATTCCTATTCCTCCGGAGGATTATGAACCGCCAACTCGACCTTATAGGGACCCGGCAGAGGTGGCGAACAGTCGACTCCCATTCATGACACCAATCACGGAAAGAACGGAATCTTCCTTGGATGTTGAAATTTTCCGGGCAGAACATTCCAAGACGCCATCTCGAAGGGAAGCATCTCCTGCGCGCACAGACGAGCAATCGGATCTGGAGCCCTTGAGCAGTCCTCTACGAGAAATTGTCAACGAAGTGAGACCAATTGCTCGGGCTTCCGGACCATTAGCACCAAAGCCAGCAGTGGCCCTGGGAAAGCCTAGGCCGCTGGCACTTCGGGGGCCTATTATCAAGGATGTTCAATGCAACCCCGTAGATGAAGCCGTGCGGAACGAGATCCTAAACCACATACAACCACCTTTGAGCTCTTACAAGGGGTTCTACGACCGCCGCAACTCCAAGTATGAACGGGGAAGCGAAATCCGCAAGTACGCAAAGGCGATAGCAAAAGGAAGCAAAGGGACCACAGACAAGACGGCACCACTCCCCGCAGCGGTTGTAGTTGAGTTCCCCGATTGCAGCTCTGTCTACACTCTGAAGCGTGAGTTGGGGGCCGGGGCTTTTGCGCCTGTTTACCTTGTTGAGAGGGACGGCACTGAAGAGATTGAGAACGATGAGAACGCGGTGGTGGCCATGGGCAAAGGAGCATTTGCTACTGTGCAACGCGCAAACGTGGAGGCCCTCAAGATGGAAACACCGCCCACTGCCTGGGAGTTCCACATGATGCGAGTTGCTCATACACGACTTGGAGCCCAGCACAGGGCTTCTGCGTCGCTATCTTATGCCCACGAAATGCATCTTTACCAAGACGAGGCTTTTCTATTCCTCCACTATCATGCTCACGGCACCTTGTTGGATGTCGTCAACTTCTTCCGCGCCGAGTCTTCGGGTGTTATGGACGAGCAATTGGCCATGTTCTTCACCATCGAGCTCCTGCGGACTGTCGAAGCGCTTCACTCCAAGCAGATATTGCATGGCGACCTAAAGCCTGACAACTGCCTCCTCCGTCTTGATGCAGCGTCGTTCGATCAGCCTCTCGGCAGTCAATGGCTAGCAGACGGGGGTGATGGCTGGGCCTCACGGGGTGTAGTACTGATCGACTTTGGACGTGGCATCGACATGAGGAACTTTGTGCCCGACGTCGAGTTCATTGCGGACTGGAAAACAAGTGCGCAGGACTGCGCAGAGATGCGCGAAGGCCGCCCTTGGACCTGGCAGATTGACTACCACGGGCTGGCAGGCATCATTCACTGCCTGCTATTCGGCAAGTACATCGAGACGGTGCGATGCGACCAGGGCGGCCTGGGCCGTACGGGCCGCAAGTACAAGATCCGCGAGAGCCTTAAGCGGTACTGGCAGACGGACATTTGGGGCGACTGTTTCGAAGTGCTGCTCAACCCCGGGTCCTTCTTGCACAACGAGGACGGCTCCAAGATGCCCGTGCTCAAGTCGATGCGAAGCATCCGAGAGCGCATGGAGCACTGGCTCGAGGCCAACTGCGAGAAGGGCGTCGGGCTCAAGTCGCTGATGCTCAAGGTGGAGGCCCATGCCAAGAGCCGGAAAGCTTGAGCAGGAGCCGCGAGACAGGAGCGGCATTTGGATACGACACGAGTTTATGAAGCTGTTTTCGTTTCTTTTTGAATTACATTTCCTGATGTAGAAATTACAGGAAGGGGCGTTATCGAGGTTGGGATTGGAGGCACCTGTACGCCATAGGCCTTGCGCTCTCTCTCCATCTAGCTGACTAGAGTCGTGATGATATTGTACATATTCCTTTTCTTTTACATTAATACCCAGTCTTTGCACGAATCATACATCTACATGTTGCACTGAGGGCACTAGTCCTCGTCATCAGAATCCGTGCCCTTTTGTTTCCCCTTCTTCTTTGTCGTTTTCTTGGCAGCCTTCTCCATTTTGGCGACCATGTCCTCCAGCTTGGTGACCTTGCCCGCCTTCTTGGCGGCCTTGTCCCCCTTCTTGTCGACCTGCGCCTGGATCCGCTTCCTCTCCTCGGCGCCCTTGGCCTGCAGCTCCCGGTCCAGCCGGGCGAAGTCGTCGCCCTCCGGGTCCATGCCGATGAGGCTCTCCAGGAGCTTGATCTCGTCGGCCCAGACCTGCTTGTCCTCGACGGCCTTGCCGTCGGGGCCCTTCTTGTCGATGGGCGTCTCCAGGACCATGGGCATGTTGCGGAAGGCGTCCTCGTTCATGACGTTGTGGAAGGCCCGGAGGCCGAGAAAGCCCGTGCCGATGTTGGCGTGCAGGTCTCGGTTGGAGTTGAAGGGGGCCTTGCTATCGTTCACTATGGGGAGAGTTAGTCGTTTGCTATGGCATTTGTGGTGACTGGGGCAAGGGGGGGAGGGTTGCTATACAGTGAAATGCTTTCAAGTATTTCTGTCCCACAATGTCGTTAAAAGATTCCATCGTCTTTGTAAACGCATCGGGTGACCGCAAGTCATACCCTGCCGCGAAGGCGTGGCAGGTATCTATGCAGACACCCACCCGGGTCTTGTCCTCAACCAAGGCGATGATGTCCCTCAGGTCTTCCCAGGTAGAGCCGACCACGTTGCCGCCGCCCGCCATGTTCTCCAGCACCGTCACCACCGTCTTGGTCGCGGCGTGCGACTTGTTCAGCTGCGCGGCGATGCGGGCGATGGCCGCCGGCCGCGCCTCCCCGTTCGTGTTGCCCGGGTGGAAGTTGTACAGCTTGATGCCCAGCTGCTCGCACCGGCCGAGGTCCTCGACGAAGCTCTTGTACGCCTGCTCGGCCTTGGCGGCGTCGGCCTGGGCGAGGTTGACGAGGTAGGAGCCGTGGGGCAGCGCGTGCTCCGCGGCGTCGTAGGCGTGGTGGCTGCACTGGCTGACGAAACCCTGCTTGGCCTCTGGCGTGATGGGCGGGTTGTCCCATTTGCGCTGCGACTTGAGGAAGAGGGCGAAGGAGTTGGCTCCGATCTGGACGGCGTTGGCGACCGCGTTCTGGACACCTGGGGACGAAACCGTCAGCGAAAGGACGCTCTCAGGGATGTTTAGCCAAGAAATGGTGACCTACCTCCGGCTGCGCTGACGTGGGCGCCAATGTACATGGCCTTCTTCAGCGAAGAGACCGCGGTACGCTCTGCAAGCGGCATTGTGTCGTCGGCCTTGTTCTTCGTCTTCCGCTTCTTGGTAGCTCCGGCTACAGGCGCCGCTTCCAAGGCCGGCTCGCCCTTGATATCCGGTTCAGCCTCAGCCTCAACCTCAGCTTTACGCTTGCCCTTGTTCACTGCCGGCTCGCTCTTCGCCTTCGTCTGCTTCGCCTTGGTGGGGGTGCTCTTCGACTCGGGGAGCTTCGCGTCCCGCTCGGCGTCCTCGTTGTAGTTGACGGGTTGCTTCTGGCGGGACGATGAGCGGCGCATCATTCTGGAATGCCTCCCGTGTGGTGGAGGCCTTGGGATTACGGATCTATGACGTGGCAGAGGCGTTTCGGGATGGGTATGAATCAACGGAGGTCCCGGGCTTTCCAAGGGCAAGGTTTGTCTAAGATAGTCCCGTCCTTTTGATCGGCTCGCACGCGACGAACGCGATACCATGGGCATAATTTACAGAAGCAACGCGGGGTCATGTGATTCAACCATCCCATCAGGGATGCCAATCACACCATTTAAGAGCTTCTTTCTTATTTTCTAGGTAAATCTGCATCTGATAAATCAACTGATCATGAATCGATTCAAAACTTTCCATCCTTCTATTAACTCCATTTGAACCGTTATGAGACAATGTTTTTTCACTGCTCCTGCAGGAGGTACTGTCAGACCATACATTTCGTACGCAAAGGAAAAATACAGTATTTATACAACGTTAAAACGATCGCGCTTTTCACTGTCTAATCGTGAACCTAAGAGATGATCTTCATATCTTCTACCCGATTGCTGGCAAACTTATCCTTATATGCTTCGTACAACTTCTCGACCTCCTGGACATACTGCTCGTGAAGATCATCAATGTCGGATTGAGAGGGCTGGGGCCCGCCCCGTGATCCGATTTCGATCGGTCTTCCCATCACAATGTTGATAGGCCGCCGGTATGGCATGAGACCAACATCGTAGTTGAGTACGCCGCGTCCATGTAGAGCCGGGACGGTAAACTTGAATACCTTGAGGATGAAGATCTGGATCTTGTTGACTATCGGGTGACTCTTGGGGCTCAGCTGATCGTAGATGTCATTTTCACCAAACGCGATGACCGGCACGAGATCCGCGCCGGTGCGTAGAGCCATCTTTATGAAGCCCTTGCGGCCTTTCAGGATCAGACGGAGGGTGCCAGGCTGCGCCTCCAACGACTCACGGGCACCACCGATGACAATGGTTACTGCACGGCCTTGCCCGTCGTTGTTTGGCCCACCCTTGGTCAGCGTATTCGTGATGGACTCTTTGGACACGGACCGCAGGCCCATGGCCAAGATCCAGTCTCGGTAGAAGGGCAGGCGGAAGTTCGAGTCCAGCGTCAGGAGGCTGTTGGTGATACCTGGAAACTTCTCGGCGAAGCCCAGTGCATTTGTCCCGAACGCGCAGAAAGCGCCATGCGATATGATGCCGTGGGGATGATAGCCGAATATGTACTTCCTGTTGGGCGGCAGGTCCGATGTCTTGTGTAGTTTGGCGGGGAAGTAACCCGCAAACAGCTTCCAGAGAGGCAACGACCTCAGGTACTCGGAGCGGTACGCCAGGTTTCCGTTTGTCGCCGCCGTAGATGTGGACAGGTGGATGAGGTAGGGGACCAGGATGGGCCAGCTCAGAGGATTGGCGCACACGAACCAGAAGCAGGAGACGAAGACGACAATGGACATGCAATGGAAGAGGACGGCCGCGGTTTGCATGCGCCGCACCAGAGGCACACTCATGGGCGCGAAGCGAATTCCTCCAGCCCTCCAAGCGTCCTTCTCGTGCTCTGGAGATGCCGCCGTGCCCAGTGGCGGGTACGGCCGGTTCTCTCTTTTCCGTCCGTGGTTCTCACCACCGACGGCGACAGCTGCGGCGTACGAGGCTGGTCCGCCGTTGCCCAGGCTGTGGCTTGAATCAGTGAGATCGCTGCTGCTGGCCATTGCGCTACTGCGAACAAACGCGTCTGGCTCGCGGTGTCCATTCTGCTGGCTCTGTGTTTTGAGATTAGGTGTGCTTTTGCTGTTTGAGGGAGAGTCGGGCGCGTACCTCGCTGATGCCGCGGTGGGTGCCATTGACGGCGTCCTGGTTCCCGCCAGGCTGTGTGATTGTCGTTACTTTTTCATTGATTGCGCCGTTGATAGTGCCTGCAGGGATGTTGAGCAAACAATTCTTCATGACCGAGACGAACCACAGCTTATCTCACCTTGTTGCCCGGGGCCGACCGTCGTATCGGCGCTCACCATGTTGTTTATGAGTCCTGGAAGAAGGGAGAGCCGAGAGACAGGTTGGAGAGGACGATAGCACAGCACGTCGAGCAAACCAGGTGCGTGGCCGATGCGCCGAAGAAAGTGTAAGGCAGTTCTACGGTCCCGCCGGCATGTGACCCGGAAGCTACGTAAGCACCAGATGCTCGAGACCAACACCCGATGCAGCCGATGGGTTGATGATTCAATGCCAGGGACGTGGGACGTTCCCGCCAACAAGCGCGAGGAATGACGTTATGTCTCCAGCACCTGGAGTCGGCTCAGCCACTGAAAATTGCTGGCAGGCCCCCTTTGAGCCACGTATTCCGCCCGTTTGCCGACAATCGGTGGTGGCTTGGCCCGGAGACATGATCGACAGAGCTTCTCCCGTCGCGTATCCAACAACGTACGGTATTGACAAGAGATAGAATCATACAATATAATCACAGGGGATCTGCGGCCCCCCAAACGGTTCAACTTCAGAGAGTCGCATGAGTTTGATATGGGAGTCGGTAAAGAGTAATTCTTCGACTTATGCCCCCCCCTTTACGGTACTTCATTTGGTATGAGGGGTCCGATAATACTGCAGGGCTACGGATTTGCCGCTGCTAAGAGAACCAAGCGGTGCAAGGGACCTGGCTTGGAGAGGCCCCGGACAACGACAGCATAAAAACGAAAGATGCCAATATCCTTTGAATGACATAAATATACCCAGTCAATCAGTCCTACTATAGGATGCGTTTCAGATGTCAACTGCCAAGGCTGGAAACCCCGACAGGGCCTGACGAGGCCCGTTTTGCTGTCGGCGAGAACACACATGTGATGGATATGAATTGACTGCAGCCACGAGGCAACCTATCTTGAAAGACACCTAATATGTATCGTACAATACAATGAAACACCTGACATGAGAATTCATCCATAATCGCCGCCTTTTAGGTGGAGGCCCCTACCATCCACATCCAGTGGCCCATTCCACTTCAAACGCCAACCTGCTGCAGTTGCATGTCAACCATGTCATAAACGACAGTGATCGAATCGAAAAGATCATGCTGGGGCACATAAGAGCGAAAGACAAATGTTCCCAACCTCGGTTGGGGGAGACAGCTGCGAAACGAGAGCAAGGGAAAAGAAAAAGAAAAAAAGTGGGCGCTTGCAGGCCACATCAACCAGTAATGGAGCCCTCTCGGGTCTCCCTTTGCTTCTTGAGTGTCGCAACTTCATGGTCGAGAGCATGCACTCTATCCGACAGTGATTTTACCTTGTCCTCCAACGTTTGGATGTACGCCCACACGCTCGGGTCACTTTGCGCAAACATATTTCCGCTGTCTCCGCTGGGCTGCGCCCCACTGGAAGAACGCGCGTGAGACAAACCCGTTGCGCTCGGAGCCGCGAAGCCGGGATGGGTCAACCCCGGGAGCTTGGGTCGACTTTGCCCACCGTGAGGGGACTGCAGATCCGACTGCCGCCGCCCAAACTGTTGCTGCTGGGGTTGTTGTTGTTGTTGCTGCTGCTGCTGCTGCTGCTGCTGCTGCGGTAGGTTTGGCGATCGCTGGCGGGCTACGTTGGGTGCCTCCTGGCCTGGAGCGCTGGGACTTAATGCTTTGGGGCTCTCCGTCATACCCGCCTGAGAGTACACGCCCGTGCTTCCGCCGCTGATCGGAAGGGATGATATGCTTGTAGTAGGCGTGTGATTACCGCCCACACTGTTCTGTACACTGGCGGACGTACCCGTGCCGCCGTGAGGCTGACCTACTCCAGGAGGATAAAGGCCGCTACCCGATGAACGTGGCCCTGCTGGAGGATACGTGCGGGAATGCGCCACGTAAGCGTCGTTCTGATGTTGAGTATTCATCCCAGGCATGCTTTGCCGCCGGAACTCATCATCGTCCCCGTTGTCATAGGCAAGGCCTGACATGGTAGAGTCGTCACCGTCGCCGACATCAAGTTCGTCGCCGTCGGCAAAGCTGCCCATGCTAGACCGCCTTCCAGCACAGCCACCGGCTCCCTTGCTGTGTCGCGCAAGGGCGTCGCCTCGCGCAAATTTACGGTCACACTTGGGGCAGACGTGAGGTTTTTCCCCGGTGTGAAGTTTGCCATGCCGCTTCAAGTCGTGCAAGCGGCGGAATCGCATCTGGCATTCGGTGCATACGTAGGGCTTCTCCTGGCTGTGCGTCAAGAGATGGCTCTTAAGGTTGTGATGGCGCGTGAACTCGGTATTGCAATACGGGCACTTGTGCTTCTTGCCACCCGCTGACGTCGGAGACGTCTGGCCGGGTGAGGGGATAGGAAAGCTCATGCCGCGAGGAGGTGGTTCCGCAAGGCCAGCTGCAGCTTGCAAGGACCCTGGGTACGACAGGGAACTAGGCTGAGTCCTCTCCCCCTGAGCGTGGTCCTGCTGCGAGGGAATGGATTCGCCTTTGGCATCCACGTCCATGGGCGTGGGGCTTTCCGTGACAGGAACGCCAGCAAAGCTGGTGGCGCTCTGTGGACTCGTCTCGCCGCGGTCTTCGACGCGGGAAGCACTGGTCGGGGGTATGGATAAGAGGTTCGGGCTTTTCGGAGCGGCCTCCATCGCTGCCGTTGGGGCGGGTTGGGGAACGTCCGCCGGGCGGCTCATTGCTTGTGTGGCCCCCGACATGAGGGACGCGAGCGCCTTGTGGCTTGGATTCTCGGTGGTTGGAGGTGGGCTCAAGGGCTGAAGGTGGTGCTGCTCCTCACGACGTCGGCGCTCGTCCTCGAGGGCTGCCGCGCCTGTAAGAGGTGGCGGAGAGGACTGCACCGTCGCCAGGGCAAGTCGAGCTGACTTAGTAGGCGAGCCGAGAGGATTGAGCCTCTGGGAAGCCAAAGACCGCGGCGACGTCGGCTCAGGCTCGCGCGGACGCTTCAATAACCTGGCGCCAATGTCGTCGGTCGATACGAGCGAGGGAGGGCCGGCAGCTGAGTGAGTTGAGGGCGGGGCTTCGGTCGCAACAGCGCCAGCGTCGGATGCCATGCGGTGCAACGTACGAGGGATGGTCTAGAGTAATTGTTGGGAACGCGCGGGACCCTGCTATGCAAGAGTCGCGATGTCTAACAGCTAAGGACTCGATCAACCAAACATGTCGAGGCGGACATGAGAGGTGTGGCTGAAGAACGTGGCGAGAGCTGGCTTCTCCGAGCTTCCCTCTCCGGCCTGGTGGTTTAGAGTAGCTGGCGGGGGATTGAAAAACTAAGAAAATCCCAGAATTGATGTGGCAAGGGGCACTCGCGCAGGACAGAGGCAAGGAAAAGAAGAACAGGCGAAGTGGGATTTCTTTTTTGTTGTTGTGAAATGTTGACGCGATGAGCCGCGATACTGGGAACCAGGCGCCAATTGCAAGGTGGGTAGATGAGAAAGTGTTTGAGAGGAAAGAGACTGGAGGACGGTTGGCTTGGGGCGGAGCCCAGCCTCTACAGCCCGGGTTCGCAAGGCAAATGTGGATTCAATAAACCGGCAAGGCAAGGCAGCGCAGCACAGCGCAGGTAAGCTGGCGAGGTACCTACTCGCCCTCAGGCCCAGCACAGCAGCTTAGCCACCCAAGGTAAGGTATACTTTAGGATGCGGCGCAAAGGGCCAGAAGTGGGGCGGCCAGGCAAGGGTCGAACGTCAGCGGAGGAGAACGTGACAAAATTACACGGACGCACTCCGTCGGCCTTTGTCCGCAGGCTATTTCGCCCCCCAACAGACGCACAAACACACGCTCTCTCCTTCCCTCTTCCTCTCTCTCGCTCGCCCGCTCACCATCTTAATTTAGGTTGGTTATTCCAATGCATTGCAAAAAGAAGCCGGGTAAATCTGTTGGAATGCGAAACCGACAAGCTCTGAGCAGAGAAACTCGAGCCTCAACCTTACCATCCCCCAACGCTTCATGTTTTGATGTTCAACCCTATTCCCTGCGGCCCCGTAGATGCCGCGGTTGATGTTGGTCAGTTTATTTTGTCGCCGTCGGCCGGGCTGACAAGGTCAAAAAGTATTGGCACAGCCTACGAATATGGGTCATGTCCACTCAGCAGCCTCCCCGTCAAACTCTCTTGCCCGAGACGCTTGCACGTCAGATCAGATGTGTAGATCGGTTGTTTCACGCAGACGCCCGCCGAGAGGCGATTCTGCCAAGAGTAACATTAGATAATGGATCCCGGTTGAGCCACTGAGAGCGCCTTTACGGCCTCGCCTACTGACAATCTTGCCCGCGGCTGGAGATATTTCTCCTGCCTGATGAGCGCAAGTATCTCCACGACCAAGTCGCCATCCGACAATCGCACTCATACTACAGTAGAACGGTGGGCATCCCATTTGCGTCTCTCTCTGTCTAGATCATCCCTCTAGAACCGCTCACCGAGTGCCTGTTCGCAACACGAGTCTAATGTTTTAATGTCCACGAGGGAAGTGGTAAAGGCGTGCATCCTTGAATTCCGCGCCGGTATATTAGAGCGTGGCGGTGCAGCGAGGGGGCGGAGCTGGGACTAAGCGACGGCCAACAAAGAGTACCTACACGAGCGAGTGGTTCCGCCGTTACGTTTTAAGGTCATTTATATTATAAGGACCCGGAAAGTAGTCTGTTGGCACTTTGACTACTGGGAGGTACCTTATGCGGCAATTCGATGTTAAGCAGCCTTGGAAAAGCAGAGATTTTATGGCCACCATCGATGGGTCAACATCATTTGAATCGACTCGTCCTCAGCCATTTACGGCATCATACCTTAGCTGGGGAACTTCCTACGGGCTACTCACCCCTGTCGCTTGCTTCTCAATCTTTACATCCCAAATCCGACTATCGGTTACGCCACCGTCCAGGCCAATGGCCACTGTCACCTTCACTCACTTAGACGGTGCCAGTACCTGGGGCGCTCGAACCCATGGAGAGCTAAGGTAATGATCCGATGGTGTGGCCTGACGACATGCCAGCATGACGAGGAGGCAGTCAGCAGCACCGGCAGCTGGGATGTAAGCCAGCATCACGAGAGCCAGAGTTGGTTGAATCCCATTCAATAAAAGCACGGCACCCCAACACGCTCCAGCCAAGCCAGCTTCGACAATGTCACACACACATCGGTCGCGCCAACGTCATCAACATTGCAGTAATGGGTAGGAGTGGATCCTGAGAATCTTAGTTGAAGCTGAAAAGGATGTGGGCAATTGACTTCGGGATCTGGCGATGCCGGGCGATTGTCAAGGGGTCACTACGACTCTACCAGTCGTTGTTCTTGTCCAGATTGTAGCATCCGATTCGCCCTTTCCAGCAAGTCATCGAGTGGTGTGGCAAAACAATGAGGTCGAACCTCACAGTGCCACGGTGACCGGGTCCTTGGGGCCCGGCTCGTAGTATCCCAGCCTTGCCTTGGTGACGTTGCTCACCGGACTAGCCCAAACCGAAGAGGGGCGAAGCTGCAACTTGGCTCAGCTGCCCGTCCCGCAAAGTAGCCCAAAGTTGACTTTTGGTGTTTTGACTCTAGCCCGAAGAAACGGTGACAGGTGGCGGCTAAGCCGAAAAGAGGCGAGATGACTGCTGCAAAGTCCCAGCGTGGAGTCTTCACCCCGGATCAAGGCTGGCTAAGGTGCAGAATCCCGAATGCCATCCCAGCCACAACATGGAGACCAGGAACTATCGCCTGGTGTGCCTTTTCAGCCCAGCCACTATTGGCTGCAGGCTGCCATCAATACTTTCCTGCATGGACAGACTACGTGAGCTTTGTGATCACGATCGTCAATGTCGCGAACCAGTTCCCCAGCAACAGATTATCACTGGCAGCGGCCCACTTCGACCTTCTCCTGGTGAAATATGGCTTGACCGTCACCGTCGCATCCAAACACAGGCATTGGACCAGCCGATCACTGGGAAGACGGCAGCGCAAAAGGATGACATTATGATCCCTGTTGATGCTCTGATTGGCTGTCATCGTTGTCAGAACCTTTACGGCTTCGTCAAATCATGTGGCCGAATTGCAAATTGTTGGTGATCTGCACCCTCAAATTTGCGCCGCTAGCCTGGCGAGGTATTGTCTTGCTTTCAGGTGGCTGTTAGGGGTCTTATCGCTGCAATACTAGACGACTATTTAGGAGGCTGAGGATCTTGAGCTTTCCGGTCTTCCCAGCGTGAGCAGCACTGTAACGGGCATTGCCAGAGCACGTGTGGGATGATACCCGAAGGGGTAGTGGTTCGGTATTGCTAGCGGTCAACCAGCAGTGACTAGAAAGCGGCGGGGGATGATCTTCATAACATTACCACCTTCAAAACCGAGAAAGACCCAGGCAAGCAATTAGCAAAATGAGCAATACTGCAGATCTACAGAGGTACAAAGCCATGCAAATAATTTAAATATAAAAAATTACTTAATAAAGGAGTCAAATAAAAGGTACTTATTACAAGTAATTAAATAAAAATCTGAGTTAAATAGTATTAAATCTAAATCCTCTTATAAGTATTTTTCAACGTATTTTCTCCTATATTCTTGCTTTTTTCAACGTATTTTCTCCTATATTTTTGCTAATGTTACAAGAGAGGATATCTTTGTGGTCTCTTTTTTGGCACACCGTTGCCGGAGCGCCTTTTCGAGGCCAAGATCCACAGCGCTGCTTATCTGATAATCCCTCCTGCATCAAGAGGTTTCTCAGCTGGCTTGTAGCACCCGCTCAGGCCCAAGCAGCAAGGATCAAGAGGTTATCAGCCTCATCAAACGATCGGCATTCCTGCTTGTCTGTCGAATTCGCACAGCTGCGATCAAAGCCTGCGACAACGCCGGTGGGTCCGAGTCTCAGTACAAATGGAATGCATGTGGCCAAGGCAACTTGATAACGGATGACTACGTTGAAGGCATATCGTCACGATCGTGAAGCTGGAACAAGCTATTGTAGGACACTATTTTGTCGGGTTCCGGACCAGCTGCCTAGACCTTCCATTGTGGCTTTTGCTGCAGTCCCTATCGGCAAATGTAGACATGGCAATGGTGCGATAGATGGACAAAACGACGGCAGGCGATGGAGCTGATGTTAGTACTGGCCAGCTCAGGGCGTAGAAGTTGAAAGTGACGACCTTTGGACAGACCCAGCGAATGTTCAAACGAGGAAAATTACCTCAAAGACGGGATAGACAGCCTGTGGAGGCAAGGTCCGCTATCCACGACGAGATTTCATGGTTGGCATTGAAAGCCTTGCATCATGACCCGAAAAGCCATTCCGGAGTTCGGATATGAAGAAGGGCTCTGGCCGATCCTGGAATGCGACGCGAAGGAAACCCCTTTCCACGTTGTGTGGTGGCCACGCCGATCTCGAGCGTCCCCGGACGCGCTCGACCAAGTGCCTGTCTGGTGCGAGCGGCGAACGCGGTGATGAGATTCAACGCCTTACAGTTGCCTTGCGGTAGCGTACGGCAAGCCAATTAAGAGACATGTTGGGCGAGATCTCCCGTGATTGCCGAATACTGTTGGAAAAAGCAAAAGGATGGACTACACTGGGGTGGCTCCTACGGCGACCGGTGGAAGCGACCGTTGAAGTGACTGCGGAAGAGACGGTGGCTGACGAAGTATTGGCGAAACGACGCTGACTCTGCGCTCATCCCATCCCACCCTACCCCCCCCACCCCTTTTACGAGCCAATGTTCTGAGATTTCGATATTTGCAGTAGTTCTCAAATATTCGTAGCAAAAAATAGAACATGGTTCTGGTAATAGGAGCATTCTGTGAGGGCGGGCTCGACTCACCCACCCATCCACTTTCGTAGTCTCTTTTGCTCATTGCCGGGGAGGGGATGCCTATGAGCTAAGGCTGGTGACTGATGTCTTGGCTCCGGCGATCCCATTTTGCGCCAGATTATCACAACCTGCCTTTGGCCCCTGCAGCCCACAGCAGGTGCAAGGATCAGTCTTGCCGGGGCCTGAAACATGAACCCGTCCGATAGAGTTCTTAACATGGTCTTTATCAACATGGGATGACGATGGGGATGCGCGTTTGACGAGGAGCGCATGTGCTGTATGCTGTACAGATGAACAGCACGCGCTTAAGTGCTGTGCTACCTTACTCCAATGATCATCTGAGGCGCAACCAACCGGGCCAACAATGAGGGCCCTTGGGAATAGGGGGCAGTGCACCGAAATTTCCCAGATTGGACTTGGCCAGGCCTGTGTGGCTGATACAGTCCAGTCACCAGTCATGAAAAACACAACGGTTGTGCATGCAAGCTGGGCACCTGAATAAGGCAATTGCTCCTGGCTGCAGAGCAAACGCTCGGTCGGCTGACTGGCCCTCGTTTCAACGGCAAGGCATTTTGTTTTCTGGGCTTTGCCGACGCAAGTTCGTATCTTCAAGGCCGCGTCAGATCCTTATTTCGTGCCAAGGGTTGCCAGTGGGTCGCTCGTAACTAGGGGACTTCCATGGAGATGCGGAAGGAGGAGTGGTCACCGTGCGGCCATGGGCCATGGTTTTGTTTTCCCAAGATCCTATCCAAATGCGAATAACCGAGGGGATGCCTCTCTCGGCCGCTCTAGTTGGCCGCTTACCAGAAGAAGCAAGGTGTAAGAAGTGCTAAGGTCAGGTACCCGGGCGGCGACAATCAAGCTCCACATATTAAGACTCGCCGTACCTGCATAACTGGTAGATTGCCAGCCACCCCGTTCACCTCAAACTGGCTGTCTCTGCTCGTTTGGCCCCTCGTTGAGGACCTCGTTGAGGAGCAGAAATGAAAGAAAACTTCGTGGCGGGCGGCCTCGAAGATCGCGCCCTGGGGAAGGGGAGCGAAGACGGGCCACGAGCTACGCGCGCGACTGCTGCTGCGCTTCACCGCGCTCCGGTGCCGTCACGAGAGTCCGTGTCTCTGGCCCCGGGCCCTGCTCAGAAATGAAGAATTTCGCGTCGAGAGGGGGCGCCGGGAGGCCACTCGCCATGCCCAGCCTCCATCTGGCCTCTGCCCGCGCAGTGACCTCGAGTAACAGGCGCTTGCGTGAACTTGAGGCGAGAGAAGGCGCTTGTTCTGTCAAAGTAGATGAGATCTAATTTGTGGTTGATTAATTGTATTTCCTTGGTCTGAGCAAATTGGGTGCGATTCGACCACAGGCTCCGCTTCGCCTTGCCTGACTCCTATGCCGTTTACCGCTCAGTGGACAAGACGAGTCTTGCCAATCACGGCAATAATGTGCGTCTTGGCTACCTGACCGCTGCGTGTGCCAAGCTACCGAGCTAACGCCAGGGGGATACTTAGTGTCCACGCCGTCGCTGCAAGCGGGACCAGGTACCCGCGAGACAATTTCGTTGTAGCGCTCCCAGTAACGTAACTAGCCCCGTCCCATGTACCCGCCATGCGGCTTGGTGCATCACTAACTGACGACAATCCAATTTCCCACGGGCCCGACCAGCGCCCCCCCCCCCCCTTCAGGCTCGTGGGTCGTTGTCCCTACCTCTTTGTCTCTGCCGTGCGTCCTTGCTTGTTGCTCTCCGTTGGTCTGGGGCACCCAGGCCCCTGTCGCATGTCTGGAACCACCATGGCTGTCTTCAATCCCTTCCTCCCTTCTATTCTCTCTCCTCTCTCACTCATCGCGCTTTCCTCCAAAAGAGAGTCTCGTGCTCTCTACCACGCTCTTTGAAGCCCGGTTCCAGTGCCATTACACTCGCTTAAACAACATTCGTTCCCTACGGGTCCTATTCAGCGGCCAATCCGCCAACATCAATATCTCCTAAGGTTCGTTGTTTATGCCTGGTCGACGTTGAGTGGAAGCCGGTTCAACAGTCACAAAGCCCGCGCCCAAGCATCATTTCACAGTTTCTTGTCCACGAATCACCCGATTTCCATACTACTTCCGTACAAATGCGCCCGTTGGACTAGACTAACGCATCTCTTGAAAAACAGGACGTTGAATTGAACCTGAGCAACCATGAAGGCTTTTATCAAGTACGGCATTGCGGCTTCCCTCGTCGCCGGCGCCGTCGCCGACCACCGTCACCAGCACCGACACGTCAGAAAGAATGTGGGCTCCCCCGTCGAGAAGCGAGAGCCCGACGCTGTCACCGAATACGTTGTCGGCCCAACCGAGACCGTCTACGAGCTGGGTGGAAAGGTGATCGATGCTGCGAAGGCAAAGGAGGGCCTGAAGGATGGAGACTTCGTCATCATCGGCGAGACTACGCCGACCTACTCTCCTCCTCCTCCCCCTCCCAAGCCAACCACTTCCAGCGCCGAGCCGGACATGGGCGCCAAGTTCTTCGAATCCAAGCCTGCTTCAAGCTCGACCCCCACTCCTACTCCCGAGCCCACCACGTCCGACCCCCCCAAGCCCACGACCTCCAAGGTTGAGCCTCCCCCTGCTCCATCCAAGCCTGCCGAGCCCGCCGAGCCAGTACCCGAAGACAACGCTGGGGGTATCGATGCCGAATTCCCCAGTGGCAAGGTCAAGTGTTCCGAGTTTCCCTCCAAATGGGGCGCCATTGCCCTCGACTGGCTGGATATGGGCGGCTGGTCTGGAATCCAGTTTGTTCCCGATTTCACCTCGAGCTCTCTGAGCATCAGCAGCATTATCACCGGTATCGCGGGCCAGACTTGCGGACCCGGTGGCATGTGCTCTTATGCCTGCCCACCTGGATACCAGAAGAGCCAGTGGCCTGAGGCTCAGGGTGCCACCAAGCAGTCCATCGGTGGCCTGTACTGCAACTCGGACGGCTACCTCGAGCTTACGCGCAAGGAATCCAACAAACTCTGCGAGAGAGGCGAGGGCGGTGTGACGATCCAGAACGACCTCGACGTCGAGGTCGCAACCTGCCGCACTGACTACCCCGGAACTGAGAGCATGGTTATCCCCGCAGTCGCGAAGCCCGGATCCAAGGTTGAGGTCTGCAACCCCAGCCAAGACAAGTACTACATCTGGGATGGCATGAGCACCTCGGCTCAGTGGTACATCAACAAGAAGGGATACGGCGTGAAGGATGCTTGCGTGTGGGACAGCGCTAAGGACCCCGAGGGCGCCGGCAACTGGTCGCCCGCCATTCTCGGTGTTGGCAAGGCCAAGGACGGCATCACCTACATCTCCATCTTCCGCAACCTTCCCTCCAGCCACGCTTGGCTGGACTTCAACGTTGAGATCACTGGCGATGTCAACAGCAAGTGCTCCTACATCGACGGAAAATTCACCGGAGGCTCCGACGGTTGCACGGTAAGCATGACTCCCCTACGAGCTATTCCCCTTCGTAATGAGATGAATGATGCTAACGTGGTTTTAATGGGATGTAGACCGGAATGCGCGATGGCGGCAAGGCCATCGTCCGATACTTCTAAGCCCCTCGATTCCATGAAAACCTGGATGGGCTTCGTGTGATGACTAGCGTGCAATTCAGTCTTCGTGTGCATATTCGTGTTTAGCGGCCTGCCGTTTCTGAGAGTAAGAGTCGAAAGGAAAATCAAGGCCTTCTACGAGATAAGCTGGGCTCTGGAACTGGTAGTGAGAACCGGCCATTGGGAACCCGTTGATTCGGGAAGAGAGGCACGTGACCTACGGATACCACTCAGTTCGCAGGCAACGATACGACCGGCTCTATTGCCAACAACTCGAGGGTCGCTTGTCAAGTAGGGGGGAAATACCCATGCATTCTTTGGTGAACTCTCGGAGGATTTCTGTACATTTTCGATGATCGTCTCTCTGCCCTAGGTGGTGCGATATTGTGCTTCTTGGTATAATTGTAATTCTTCCTTGCTCACGTAAACCATTTGATGGGTGCAGTGCCTGGCTTGGGTAAGACCTCGTAATGCAGGTGGATCGAGCATGGGCTCAGTCTCTTCGTGGCAACCTCATGGGATACGTGGTTGTAGCTGTATGCCATGAATCCTACTTTAAACCTGTCTCATTTATTGGGAAGACCAATGGCGTAATATCGATGTAATAATCCTTCCTCGGCAGCCGGAACTCGGACGCCAATTAAGTTTCGAAATGATGCAGCCACATTCAAGCCATCTTGAAATGTACCTGTCGCCCTTTTATTGGTAAAGGAATGGTTGGACAGGTTCACAATTGGTAAGATGGAGTTTCTAGGAAACGTGCGCTCGGATGGCACTTGTACCGAAAGTTGGGGTAAACCAATTGTTCGTCCGACACGGGCACATGCGTACCTATTCTGGGAAAGAATCACAGACATAAGGTACCTTAGACCCCACCTACTGCATGATTGAGACAAACCCGCATCTCGTGATGTCGACATTTACGTATTGGATTCCTCCAGCTTCTCTTCTTTGACCTGCGCTTGGCGCGGCGGGGGGAGGGGAGGGGAATATCGTTATCGGCCCCAACCTCTCTCCCCGCGCTCCCCTCCGGCACCTGGGGCTCCAGGGCTGCGGGAACTCTCTTCATCTCATCAATTGATCAAACCTGAAGCTAGCGATTGTTACATCATCATCGCATCGAGCGTGTCCACATGAACGCTTGCTGTGGCGACGGGAACTAAAATCCCAAGCGCGTCCCTCTACCAACGCTCCCTATCCACCGCAGTTGGCTCCCCCGCCACGAAAAGCCGGTTTTCGGTGACGACAGCGACTTTTTTTTTTCTTCTTCCCTTTCGAGTCTTCTCGAGCTCCCTTACCTTCCCTTCTCTCTTGCTTCAATCCGGTCGGTCTTTGCTCCTCGCCACCATGTCCCTCCACCGAGTCGCAAGCATCGAAACGCTCCGAGACCACCACGCTCGTCGCGGCAGCGATGCTAGTATCCACTCGCGCAAACTGAGCTTCAACCCGCTACCCCAAGTATGGGATCCGACGCAGGCCAAGCTGGACCGCTCGGGGATCGACCTGCACCAGCACCAGGACCGCCACATAGCACCCATCGGCGCATTTGAAGTACCGCAATGGAAGAGAATACGTATGAAACATCCCAATCGTACTTGCGCTGCTCCTCAATCGCTAACTGAATTGCTCGCCTGCCAACAGTCCAAGTCGCAGCCGCCGTGCTCTACTGCCTATTCGCCGCCGGCGTCGTGTTCGGATACGCCGCGCTCAAGCCGGTGCTGAAGAAGGAAGGGGCCTACCGCGATGTCTGCCCGGCCGAGGACGATACGTGCGTTGAAATCCATCTCAATCTCATGTTCACCGTTGCTGCTGTTGGCACCAATGTCTTCGCACTCCCCGTCGGAGCCATCCTGGATCACTTCGGTCCCAGGGTTTGCGGCATCATCGGGAGCTTCTTCCTTTTCGGTGGTGCCCTGCTCATGGCCTACGCTCAAGTCTTGTCGTTCGACGCACTTCTCCTCGGGTACCTGCTCCTTGCGCTCGGAGGCCCTTTCACCTTTATCTCCTCGTTTCAGTTATCCAATGCCTTCCCACGGCACTCTGGCCTCATACTAGCCCTCCTCACGGGTGCTTTCGACGCCTCCAGCGCACTGTTTTTGGTCTATCGTCTGATTTTCAACGCAACTCATGGCACTTTTGACCACCGTCGCTTCTTCCTCATCTATCTCATTGTCCCCGTCACCATCTTCGTCCTGCAACTGGTTCTTATGCCAAGTCGTTCGTACAAAACCGTTGGCGAGCTGGTGGACCAAGCTGTAGAAGCAGATGCTCATCTTGACTCAGCCATACTCGACGACCAGATTGACGAGGGAACAGCCCTCCTGCAAGAAGAGCGCAGGGAGCAACGGCAGATAAGCGAGGCTGTTGTGGCTGACATTGAGACGTTGCTAGGCTCTGTCACCGCTGATGACCAGGTCGAAGCCGAGGAGCGCAAGAACAACGCATCCGGGGTCTGGGGCATCATGCATGAAAACACGGTCTGGGAACAGATCACATCCCCGTGGTTCATCCTTATTTGTCTGTTTACTATCATACAGATGACGCGGATCAACTTCTTCGTCGCTACCATCCGGGTGCAGTACGCCGCCATTCTGGGAGACCTTGAAAAGGCCATTCAGATCAACGATTTCTTCGACCTGGCGTTGCCAATCGGTGGTTTGATATCCATCCCATTCATCGGCCTTGCTCTTGATCATACAAGCACCGTCGTCGTGCTTACCGCTCTGGTGACTACGGCTACACTCATTGGAGTCCTTGGCGTCCTCCCCTACATGTGGGCGGCTTACGCCAACGTGATCCTGTTCGTCCTCTACCGCCCCTTCTACTACACTGCCGTCTCGGACTATAGCGCCAAGGTATTCGGCTTCCGAACCTTTGGAACCGTGTACGGGCTCATTATATGCCTGTCGGGCGTCTTCAACTTCTCCCAGTCTGCGCTTGATGTCCTTTTCCACATCACGTTCAACGGCGACCCCGTCCCTGTAGATCTCATGCTGTTAGCCCTGGGCCTAGTCATTGGCATTGCACTTGTTTCTTTCGTCATAGTAAGGTCAAGGAGGATAGCGAATGGTGGTTCGCGATAGATACCCTTTCGTTGCTGTTCACAACCAGCCTGTCGCTTTTTTTAGGCTGTGTGCTTTAGCCGAGCATGCCCGGCTTCGCGAAGCCATTATTCGTATAGTCGAGTCGACATGATGCATTCCGTAGACAGTAGTAGGTACAAATTGTTTAGCTTGAACAGTATTTAAATATATTCATGGCCTATATCCTTGTTCCAGATTGTGAAACATATTGGGGGCTCACGTTGCAATCATCTATCTCATATTCCTACAGAGAGAGGACTATCCTTCGAAGGTTGGGGTTCTGAAGGGGGTCTTCCCGCAGTACTGACCCCAGCCGTCCACCTGAGCAGTCGACCACTTCAGAACCTTGCTGAAGCCATCGTCATTACCGTCCTCCCTCAAACAGAAGAATTGGTTGTCTGCACTGCTAACGCTTCCACTCTCCTCAACGGATGGCGGGTACTCGATCTGGAAGACGGGCTTGTTCTTGGCAATATAGGGCTGGAACTCGCCGCAGAAGTCATCGCGCAGACAGGACTCGAGGACAGCGAAGTCGAGGTGGTCGACGACGGAAGAGGTGAGGTCGGGCGCGTTCTTCTGGCCAACGAGCAAGTTGTTGCCAGTTTTGGTCTGGAGGGTGTGGGCGTAGTCGGCAAGGGTGTTGAGGTAGGTGGCGTAGTCGGCGGGCTTGAGGTTGAAGCCCGTGGGATCCGCGTCGTCGTAGGCCCAAGCATCGACATTGTCTGGGTCGACGGCGTCGCAGCCGACCTGGACGGCAAGGTCGAGACGCGACTTCATGATATCGACGACGCGGGAGTCCCGGATGTCGACGTACCACTCCTCGTCGTCAAAGGGGTACGAGAGAGACTTGCCGATAACGTCCGCAGGGAAAGCCTCCTTGTCCTCGTCCCAATCCTGCACAGCGCCACCGTTGAAATAGCAGACGACAAGCTTGCCGGAACTCTGCAATATTCGTTAGCACCCCGGTTTTCGTAACGATGCCAAAACGTCGCCGCATGGCACGCGATGCGAGAAACCTACCTTCAGTAGAGGAACCATGTCGGGGTAGTCGCGGGCGTGACCAAGATCGATGTCCCAGACCTTGGCCTCGGAAGGCACTAGGTCGGAGGCAGAGTCATGGGTAATGGGGTTGTGCAGAATGATATTCCAGCTCACGTTGGGCTTGAAGTCAGTGGGAACCTTCGGAGCGGATTGTCCGGAGCAGCCGCGGGCAAGCATCAGGCCAGTAGAGGCCATTGCCAGCTGGAAAGATGCAAGCCTCAAGAAAACCATGATGGTAGAGGAAATCTATACACGAACGAAAGGGAGAATAGAACAAGGTATCGTAGATGGAGAAGGAAAGGCCCAAGAGACTAAGACAGTGGGATAGGAGAACGAAGGGAGGCGTTGCAATTGGACGAGTGTGCAGCCTCGTTTATATATTCTGTTGCGGAGGTGGGTATAGGAGTTACTATATCAGATCAACCATGAAAGTCACCGCGTGGAGAGATCCTCCAAGTCTTAACAAAATAAGCAAGAGGCGGGACACAAATGTTTCCATGTCGTTAGACCCGTGTCCACAACCTTGTCGAATGACTTCATGAGAGCCCCTGATCAATCTATTCTGCTGGTAGACGGGTGGAAGGACCTCTGAGAACTTTGTAGCTGTAGCATCGACCGGCTGTCCGGACCGTCTCGAACCATCCTTGATCTCCTCTTTTCTGATTGGAAATCGACGGGCAGCCCAGCTGAGCAAATCTCACCAAAGACAGAATTGTACTCGAGGCTGCTGCCACTAGGCTCTGCTCGGCCCAGTCCCGGAACTTTGGTGGAGGGGGCGCAGCTATGAATAGAACAGGTGCCGGCTTGGATGCAGGTGTAGCCTGTACTGCATGAGGGGAACGCAGAGCATAATCTCCTAAGCCTGCTTAAATGTCCATTGTAGGGTTAGGCTGGGTTCTGGGAGGATCAAATGTTTTCGGCGCTAGCAAGGGTATGATGTTATATTGCCGACTTGATGCTTCTCCATTTCCAAGGCTCGTATCCAACTATGTGACCTGCACGGCGCATTCAAACGTTGCGCCTTTGTGCTGTGAAGGATTCGCCTTCTGGATGGAGTTACTGGCTGACCAGCGGATAAGCTGCAGGTTGAAGGACCGGCGATCTTCAATGAAGCCCCGATTCCGGGGTACTCATGCCTCCTGACTAATACGAAAACAGTCTCACAATTCCATGGCCGTGCCTACAGCTGCCTCACGCGCACGTCGAATTTCGTCTCGTCTTTCTTCGTTCTCCTCCTTCAGTCTCTCATCAACCTCTTCTCTTATGGCTGCCAAATCAGGGGGTATTGTCTGAAACTGTACGCTAGGAGCAGCTTCGACAAAACGTAACTGTTCAGTGACATGCTGCACTATCTCCTGCAAGCGTTTCTGGGGATTACGATTCTGTCGTGGCTCTCCCAAAATCTGCTCCAGGGTGGGGAATAGAGTGTCGTGGCGGAACTGATCGCGCCATGGGGTATGCTGTGGTAGGATCTCGTTGATTTTGTCCTGACAATCAATGGCGATACTCGTCTCGTATGTCCAGGCGCGAGCTACATTCCTAGGCGTGTAACCGCCGCCGCCGAAGAGAATTAGTGGAATATTCATCTTCTTGCAGAACTCAACACAAGCGCCATGTCCTTGCACTTGAAGGTTAAAACGTCCAAGGCGATCACCCGCCAAAGAATCAGCGCCGCACTGCAGTGCTATGGCGCCGGGGCGGAATTTCTCAACGATCTTCCCGATAATGTTGTTGAAAAGCATGTCATACTGCTCATCGGTAATGCCGTCATTGAGCGGTACGTTGACGGCATGGTGCGCGCCAGGATTATGCTCACTCTTGGGGCCATTGTCATCGAGCGCACCTGTCCCCGGGAAGAAATTGTTGGGGTCATACTTGTGAAATGACACAGTCATGACCCTGTCCGTGGAAAAGAAAGCCTCTTCAACACCATCACCGTGATGAACGTCGATGTCTATGTAGAGCACACGCGGGTAGAAGCGGAGAAGCTGTAGGATGGCAACGACAATATCGTTGATGTAACAGAAGCCTGACGCTTCGGCTTTCTTGGCGTGATGGAGACCACCTCCCCAGGCAATGGCGATGTCGGACTGCTTGGAGCATATTTTCCGAGCAGCATCCAGGGCGCCACCGGCGGATAAGGAGCAGTAATCGTACAAGCCCTCAAACAGCGGGCAGTCTGAGCCACCAAGGTTGAATTTGAGGTCAGGGTTCTGGTTCTCCAGATCGCGCGGCACCGGTTCTGGGAGCACAGTGCCGAGAAAGTCGAGATAATCGGTAGAGTGAAAGGTAGCGAGCTCTTCGTAAGTGGCGGCTCGCGATATGTAGTTGTCCATGGCAAATGACATGCCATAAGAGTAGATGAGACTCTTGGAAAGGGTTAACCGCCACGGCTTCATAGGGTGTGTCATGCCAAAGTGATGTTTCTCCATGTCCGGGTTGCAGTGGAATGAGACATTATAACCCTTCGGGCGCGTTATGCCTGATTCTTCGGCCAAGCGTTTGCATTTGTTGTAGAACTTTGCATTGTCCATTTCACTGGCCAGACCCAGGGGGTTGTTGTAATCCTGAACGATCTCATCGCGGTCGACATCCAGCTTGTGAGGCAAGTAGTTGGGCTTGGGGACCCGATACCTGTACGAGTCGGCATCCATGACGAGTCGCTGCAGCCTTTGCAGGCTTGCGCCAGCCGTGAAGCTTGAAAGTTTGAGACGAGGTCCACAATCTCGGGTTTGGGCTAGATTCTGGTTCTGGGCGAAGAGCACCGTCCGTGATCAGGCGCAAGATCAGTTCGTGATGATGTCTATGCCGGAAACGCAAAGCTGCTCGAGACTAAGGTCATGAGCGGCAAACGGAAGGGCAATGCAAAAGGTTGAAGAATGTCATGTGGTTGGTGAAGAGAGGTGAAGCCAGAGACGATACTAGGACGCTTTTGGTGGTGGTGGCTAACGCTCGACTAAGACTAAGGTAAGACTGGGAGGCGTTGCAGGTAGTTTGTACCAAATGGTGGAAGGGCACTCTAGGATGTCTGCACCAAGATGGAGGAGAGTGCCCCTCACCAACCACCTCTACCAGGATTAGTCACGAAACATTTGGTGCTGTGCATGTACTGCCAAGTACCTCGTCTGCCTTACGCGACTGTGGAAGCTCTCAAGTTGCCTGGCCAGATATGCTGTGTAGCGTACCTTACTTCAAGGTACTAGGTAGGTACCGAGCAAGAAATATCCTGGGGACATCCTCTCCTCTGGAACCACAATAATACCCACAGATCTGGCGTCGGTTCTAAGACCCGCAATCTGGTATACTTGGATGGTCTTGGAGGCCATCCGTGACTTTCAGGCTCACAGAGGATGTACGAGGCGACGAACGATCGTTTTAACAGTTACCAGGCTCGGGGTAAAAATACAACTAACTGTAAATATACGTTCCCTTATGGCCCGGTATTGCGTGTTCTACAACGAGATCACACAGTTTAAGGCGCCTCGCCTTCGGCAGGCAAGGTACCTTAGCTTGTGGAATCAGGAATCCTCGAGATTGGATGAATAATCTGCCTACTTACTGTGCCTTGAGCTATAAAGCCCTATTGGGCGGCACCGTAGATAAGGTCGTCAAATACAAAAAAGAGTCATCTGAAGCCGGCTGTAAGATGTGTCTTTTGCTTCATGGAGGTTCTAGAACGTACCTCAAAGGTAAGGTAGGGCCGGCGCGTACCACGTCATTCAGCCAGGACACAAGGGAGACAAGGCCAGACAGGTGCCTACAAGGTAAGGATTAAGGTACCTGCCTACCGCGCGCCCGGCTTTGACTTTGGCCCTCTTTTTCAAAATCGTCCCTCGGGCCGGTTTTTGCTACAGTAGTCCTCCTCTCCATCAGTTCAATCACGGCGCCTCTTGCATCGGCCGCCACTGTCGACTTCGCTCGCAGCGAGCATCATCGCATCACGAGGTGAGCCGACCGATTCATCGAGTTACCTTGCGCCTGCATTCGCGTTGCTCTGGACAACCGTGGCCCGCTGTGCTGTCTTGTCCTGTCGTTCGTTGCGTGTCTTCTGTTGCCACGCGGTTTGCCGCGGGGGGTCTTTTCGTCCATTCGGGACTTCAGCCTCAACCTTGACCTCAAACCCCGTCCATTCCTTATTCCTTTCCTGCTGCCCCCGGCTTCCCTTCATCGAGGCCAGAAGATAAGCAGGAGGGGCAAGAGAACACCCGTCGTGGCATTTCTTTTTTCGGCGTCGAGTGGCACCTGTTCCATCTTTCACGTTCAACTACCGTCCCTCGTTTCCCATTAGCACATTTTTTCCCCTACGTATATGCATTAGCAGGTGGAGAGGGGCCGCAACTACAAGCACCTGCCCGCGTTCCGGCATCTTCACCTCTCTCTGCTCTTGTGCCTTTTCGACCTGCAAGGCTTCATGCTTGGCTTGGCTTCGCTGCGCTGCGCTGCTCGTCCCTCCCGACCGTCGTTAACCCATCATGCCTAGAGACGACCTGTCCATCGACTTCGTCAAGAGGATGCCTCAGGCTGAGCCGCTCGACCCCGGGCTCATCCTCGATGACTGGACCAACCGTGTCCAGAATCTCCCAGAGGAGGTTCGCTTCATCCACGACGAGATCAGTGACAAAGATCGCCAGTATAACGAATGCATTCGCCTGATCGAGGACCGTGACGCCAAGATTCAGAAATGGATCAAGACGAATGGCAGTCACGAACCCAATCCAAAGGAGGACTTGCTGCGCGCTCAGATCCGAGAGAACTATGCCAACGCCGACCAGCTGTCTCTGGACAAGATAGCGCTCACTCAGAAGCTGCAAGTGATTATGGATAAGCACCTGCGTAGTCTTGATATCCAAATCAAGCTGCTCTACGATCGTGCCGAGCCCGGCTTCACCGACCCCGACGAGGTTCCCTCTCTATTGCGACCCAGCGCAGCGAACCATACTGCCCCTTCGTTTCGGTCTCTGAATCCTTCGAGCAGCATTACAACGAATGGAACGCCTGCGACCCCCCGGGGCAACCCCACCCCAGCTTCAACGCACCCCGTTATGGCTCGACTTCCAAACCATCCACAGGTTCGAAATGTCCAGACACACCAACAGCAACAAGGCTCTCAACCGCAACACGCAGCGTCGGCTCCGGCAACGCCAGCAGCGACCATTATTCTTAACAGGCAACGGGAAAGCTCTGCAGGCCCAGCTCCTAAGCGAGGGCCCCGAGCCAACACTGGATTGGGCAATGCGCCTGCAGCTTCCAGTGGTCTTGCGCGACATTCGTCACTCGGCCCTGGCACGCCCAAGAACAGCACTAGCACAGCGTCCAGCGCTGCCGGGGTGGTCAGAGCCGGCAGTGCTGGCCCACGCTCGAGCTCCATCAAGTCAGTGGGGGGTGCTCCCGGTCGCCGCGGTACACCCGCTGGCCTAGGTCGAAAGAAGCCCCCGAGCAAGTCGTCCCTTTCTCGAGTAAAGAAAGCATCCAACAGGAATTCTCCAGCATCGACAGCAGATAGTGACCTGTCGGATGCGGAGAGCGGCAGCGGAGACGAGGATGAAGGCAACGACGGTCGATCGAGGGGGACACCGGCGGCAGATGGGAAGGATGAGAACGGTGATGAGGCCATGCGAGATGCTGAAGACGATGACGAAGACGGTGGGGACGACAAGAAATACTGCCTCTGCCACAATGTGAGCTATGGTGATATGGTGGCTTGCGACAATGAAAGCTGTCCCTATGAATGGTTCCATTGGTCGTGTGTTGGCCTCAAGAGCGAACCCAACGGCACATGGTACTGCCCCGTCTGTCGGAAGAACAAATGAATGGCAGGTATTTGAGTCACATATGTGGAATAGGCGTACTAGTGGGCAGCCTGGCACCTGTGGGAATTTGGGCCTCGGCAATCATCGACGCAGGTTGGGTTTGATTGGGAATGGAGTACGGATAGAATTGATTTTGAAGAGGTCGTACCCCTTCTTTACTTAGCACAGAACAAAAGATACCCAATGTTAACTACACTCAATAAGATCGATCAAGATGACACTCTATGTCACCGAGATAGGCTCTGTGCAGGATGGCATTATAAGAGTCATTTCTCATAAACTTCTTGCATTCCCTTTTGCTTTTTTTTTCTTCTTTTCTTTTCTTTTCTTCTATTTTTGGTCACAGCATTGTCTATCCACTGGAGGCTTCCAACTGGTTGTCACCACTTTGCAGAACGCATCGTACTACACCGCGTCTGACACCCTCAGTCTCTTCACGCAACGTCGTGAGGATGCCGCCCCTTGACTGCGCCGTCTCCACAAAGTCGTCCAGCGATCCACCCACCCCAAAGTAAAGTCTCTTTGCGCCGATGAGGGCAGCCGCATGAGGTGCCCCGAGGGTTTTCTCGCGCCCGAGGATTGTGAATATAGTCTCTGTAAAGGCCTGGAGGGCAAAGGGCGAGTAGATGGTCTCGGCGCCGAGCACAAGGGTGACTGGGGACGGGGCCCGCGGCAGGGTGGCCGGCAGGTCGTACAGCAGCTTGATGAAGTCGTGCGACCAGGCGCCGGACATGAAGAGCAGGTCGATGCGGGCATCGGTCAGGAAGGCCTGGAAGGCTGCGAGCACCTCCGGGGACAGCTCCAGCTCGCCCTCCATGCCGAAGGCCTCCGCGAGGGCGGGCGTCGATTCGCGACAGCAAAGTGCCCAGGTGAGGAGGAAGTTGGGCAGGGTGACGAGCTGAAGCACCGTAGGGTTGTAGTCGGCCACGATGAAGGTCGCCGAGCCCGGCGGCTGGGTGCCCCGCGTCACGGCCCAACGGAAGAGAGCGAGTGATGGGAGTGCGGTGCCGCAGCCAAGCTGGATCAAGATTGTCAGTCAAGATGATATACGGAATGGTTTGATACACGAGAGAGAGCCGCCAGGCAGCCTGGAGCTCTGGAACGCCCTTTGCTTACCTCCATCACCCTGAGGTCGGTACTCGGCGAGCCGCTCAGTCTACCCTCCGCAGCGAGGACTTTGACGAGGTCAACGCTGCTCTCCCAGCTCTTGAAGCCACCCTCGTAGACGCCCGTCCTCACGTCGTGGGTGCCCAGGCCCTCGGTGGCGTGCGACCCGGGGGCCCTCAGGTCGTCCTCGGCCATCAGCTGCACCCGGACGTCCCACAGCTCGCGCCGCGGCAGCTGGATGCGGGTCCCATCGTCGAGGTGGACGTCGAGGCAGCCGTAGGCAATCTTGGACGGCAGCTGGGCCAGCAGGTCCGAGAGGCCGTGGTGGGTGGGCGGCAGCTGGGGCTTGCCGGGCACGGGGAAGGCTCCGGCGGCGGCTGGTGCTGGGGCCGGGGGTTGGGCTGCGGACGAGGCAGAGGGAGCCGGTGCCTTGGACTCGACGTCCGGCTCTATGTCCTCGCCAGAGAATCCGAAGGAAAAGGCCATGGGGGTTGTATGCCTCCTTCTCAGGTCTCGGCAAATCCGACCAAGTTTCCTCGATTGTCCTTTTCCCGTTCCTATTGCCTGCGGACGGGAAGCTCTGTGGGCTTACTTACCCTGTAAACCCGACCTTTGCTCTTTGTTTTATTTGGTGGTGTTTTTAGCAAATATTCAGAAGACCATCACATGTATCGGCACAGTGCCGCGCATTTGCAGACCCCTGCCACGCCGGGTGGGGCCGAAAAATCCGTCGATTGGCAGAGCGGCGGACGTCACTTCCTTGACTCGAGCTAGAACCGTGGGTGTCATTGACGCCGAGGAATAGAACTACTTTGCCTTTCTCGCCCTCGCTTCCCCATCCGCCAGAAAGCAGAAGCGACTCATTTTTGCTCGTCCGGAACATGCGGCAGTCAGTAGCGAGGTTGGCGACCGCGGCCGCGGCTCACGGCGGCGGGCTCAAGCCCAAGCCAATGGCCCTGCTCCCTCCCATCCCCCTTTACCGGCGGCTGCTCCGCGCGCACCGCAAGTTCCTGGACGGCGAGCAGAGGTTCCTGGGAGACAAGTTCATCAAGGACGAGTTCAGGGCCCACCGCAACATCGACAACCCTGCTCATCTTGTACGATATCCCCGCAGTCCCCCAGTCTCACGTCCGACGCACCTTCTGGCTCACGGTTGGCTAACCCGCTTTCCCCTACCCACGCAGATTGGCTTCCTGTCCGAGTGGCAGCTCTACGCGCAGATGATTGAGGGCGATTCGTGGGTCGGAGAGAAGATCGACCAGGGCAAGCTCGAGAAGCTAAGCGGTGAGTTTACGGCTTTAATCATGTTCTCACTCCTAGGTCGCTGATCGAGACATGCAGACGAGCAAGTTCAACAGTTGTATGAGCTGATGCAGGCGATTAAGAACCGTCACAAGGAGGGACAAGGCGAATCGTAATGTGGCCGTCTACTGAGTCGCCATCTCCAGTGTATTAAACTTGTATCTATAAAGCATTGCGTCCACCGCATCTATTCTATTCTCTAGGCCAAAAGCATAACGTCACCGCGCGAGTGTCCGCTCATCTGCCTTCCAGCGCCTCCGCAATCCAGCTCGCTTGGATGGCGCTGACCTTTTTCGCGTAGTTCTTGTTTGTGTACACGTGCTCCAGAAACATTATGGCTTCCTTCTTCTGGCCGTGCAGCACACTTGCCGGGTGAATGGCGACAGTGTGCTTCCCTTGAACCGTAACAAAGCTGCCATCCGGCGCTAGCATTGCCGTCTTGAGCGCGAAGCCTTGCATGAAGCACTTGAGAAGCGCCTCTGCCCTTTCGGGAGTCAACGGGGTGAATGGCTGCGGGTCGGCTGGAGGAGCCTCGCTGAGCAGTTTCTCCTTCAAGCACATGCTCCGCAATTGCCGGCGAATGTTCAGGGCCTGCCTCATGTTGCGCATGTTGATTTTTCTCTTCTTACACCAATCTGTTCGATCCGCGTTCTCTGCAGTATACTGCTGCATCGTCGTCAGGTAGGTGAGGATGTCGCCTTCCCGTCGCTGAACCTCCTTGCGCGCCAGCTCGACTTCTTCTTGTGCTTCTTCGGTTTGCACTTGCAGAAATATGTCCTCGCCAGATGTTATGCACGAGATGATGTCAATTACCTCCGTGACGCAGTCGTATTCCGGTCGCGCAGCTGCCAAGAGTACTGCCCCTAGTGGTGCTGGGACTGGAAGCCTTGCCATCTTCTCTCCGTCAGGCGTAATAGATCCGTCGTCGGTCAGTGCTTTCAGGAAGTGAAGGTGAACCAGTGCCTTTTCAATGGCTTCTGTCTCCGGCGCATCCATCAAAGGGAATGCCAGTACATCGTGGATTCCACGAGCTTTCATAGTGAGGACGGCTCCAAGCACATCGTTTCGCAAGATCTCGGGCAGGTCGGCCTCGCGCAGCGTCTTGAACGCTTCTTCCGTGTACAAGCGAAAAGACTTGCCAGGGCCTTCACGGCCAGCTCGTCCTGTGCGTTGCACGGCTGAGGATTTGGAAATGGGTTTTGCAAGCAAAGACTCCATCCCAAGGCGAGCCCTATACTGTTTTACTTTGGCTTTGCCACAGTCCACCACATAGCGCACGCCAGGCACCGTAACTGAGGTTTCGGCAATGTTTGTCGCCAACACAATCTTTCGGGTGAATGCTGAACGGACTGGAAGAAAGGCCTCTCGCTGAGCATCCATCGACAGTTGCCCGTAGAGGGGGAGAACTTTGACCTTGGGCACATTGGACGCCAGTGTTGCAGCGTATTCCTCAATCAGCCGCTGGGCAGACTCAATTTCCTCCTGGCCGGTGAGGAATGCCAAGACATCACCCGGTAATGGTTCTTCAAGATGAATCTTAAAGATCCTCTTGAGTAACGCATCCTGAAGATCAGCAACCGGTCGTGGCTCGTGAATAACTTGGACAGGGAACTGACGGCCCTTGATCCGCAGTACTTGCACAGGGCTTTCGCTCGCTTCTGGCGTTGGAATATCGCCAAAGAACTGTCGGATTGTGTCCACGTCTGCCGTTGCACTCATGATAACAACCTTCAATGGCACACCGCCACGACCCGTGTTGCCGCTGGACAGGATCTGCTTTAGGAAGCCAACGAGGAGGTCAGCGTCCAGGCTCCTCTCGTGGACTTCGTCGACAATTACGGCGCTGTATTGTCGCAGGTTTGGGTCCCGTAGTAGTTCCTGGAGCAGCATTCCCTCAGTGAGAAACTTGATCTTGGAGCCCCGAGGCACTTGACGGTCGAATCGAACAGAGTATCCAACCATGCCATCAGCTCGTCCCTTACCCAGAGGCGTCCCAGCTTCTTGTGCAACGCGATGGGCGAGCGTAGTAGCTGCGACTCGTCGGGGCTGCGTAATGGCGATCATGCCACCTACTTGAACCTCCTCTTCTGCGCCTGGGAGCTTGACCTTTTGTCGTCGGCACCATGGTTCCTGATACAGGAACTGGGGCACCTGGGTACTTTTTCCGGAACCAGTTTCGCCAACAAGAACCAGCACATCGCTGCCTTTTTTCCTGACGACGCTCTGGATCTCGTCTCGGTGCTGCCAAATGGGAAGCTGCTTGCGAGACTCGAGTAATTTCTTATCCTCCCTCGTTGCAAACTTCTGCAATGAACGATCCTTTGGTGGCCTTGTGTCTCTGGGTGTTGTCTTCTGTTCTGGCTGTGCCTGTGCTTCTGGCTTGGGGCCGGTTGCAGGTGCAGCCGGCTGAGCTACGGCCCGTGGTTTCACAGGCGCAAGATAGCCTTCCAGGGAAATAGCCTTGCCGCCGATAGTGAGCGCATTTGTTGGTTTCTGTGTCTTCCTCCTTTTAGCAGGATGATTTGTATTATTCTCTGAAGCCATTTCTAGGAAATAATGAAGGGCTGGTCAGGGAAGGGGGCTGATGGTTCTCTTCAAGAAGGGGAAGAAATTTTCGATATCAGATGTAGTTGCAGGTCGAGATGCTGCTGGTGGCACCGTTACTTTCTTCCGCTGCTCACACTGTGCAGCGACACCCCTCCGCTCTTCATGCTGGCACTCCTTTGTTTTTTTCACCTCATGTCTGCAAGAAGATATCTAAATACGAAGCTCAGTGAGGTTCCAAAATGTTTTAACAACTAAATCTGCGTCTCGATCGAGCGCATACTGAACCCCCCTAATGTTAAGACCGACAATTAGTCAAGACTATGGAACAAGTCTCATTATGTTCACAATGAAAGTCCAAGACAAACGAGAAACACTCGCTTTATCCGTTTGTTCTGGAAACCTATGTATTTATGAAAGAAATGAAAATCAACGCCGATAGTGCTATTCTACGACTTTCCAATGCTCAACAAATACATCATGCATTGCGTCTCCTTGAGTCCCTGAGTGCTCGACCAAAGGACGTGTCACCAGATCAGGGCTCACAGCTCATGAGATGCTGCATGCTGGAGACTGGGCGTGCGTTACTCTAGAAACAAGCCGTTTCATTGATCCATTCAACAAATAGTCCAATAAAATGATGCGCAGAGTCGCCAGCGACCTTTACTTGAAACGAGCCAGTCGTTCTCTGTTCATCCGCGTAGCATCGTCGACGGCATCGCTCTGCGAGATGTATTAGTGTTACCGGTCGATTCACGAGGCGGGTCATACATACCTTGCCCATGATAATGTCGATGCGCTTGTTCTGAACATCCACTTCCTTGCCAATCGCCTTGCCGACCATGTTCATCATCTTGACTTGGCCTTCTAGCTCGTCCAAGCCATCATCAATTTGATCTTCAAGCTCATCCGCTCCTTCTTCGTCGTCCAAGTTGTATTTACCATATTCCTTCTTGCGGGCCTGCGTTCGAGGCACGCCGGCGCCGCCGATTTCTCGAAAGTTTGACTCCATACGCTGTGTGGCAGCGAAGCCTTCACGCCTGGTGGCCTCACGCTGATCACGCTCTTCGCGATGACGATTCATCACGGCCTCGTCGGCCTTTAGCTGGCGTTGCTTGGAGGTAAAGGGGTTGCCAACGTGAACAGCGAACATGCTTCGGTTAAGCGTCTTCAGCTCCGCTGCTCTATCCTGAGCAACCTTGTTTTGGTTGGCCGCAAGGTCCAGGTTTTTCTCTGTGTTGTGCAGGCGTTCACCTTGAGCACCGAGTCGAGCGAGCGTCGCACGTCCCACTTCGTTGGCCTGCCTAGCCATTTGCACGGATCGCGACACTGACGAGGCGCTTTCCTGCTGGACACGCCTCTTCTCTTGGAGGATTGACTGGTACTCGGCTTCCTCTTGTTCCTCTGCCGTCAACTCTCGCGACTCGCCATAGCCTCCTGAGTAGTCACCAGCGGAGGGATTTGCCGCGGATCCGGTTTGACCATATGAGCCGCCCGCTCCTACGGTTTGTTGCTTTTGAGTGTGCCTTTGTTGGGCATCGGAGAAGAGGGCATCTCTGTTGGAGTCGGGTTCGTTATTGCCAGACTGGCCGAACCCTCCGTACCCGCCAGGGCCCCTAGCCCCGGCTGCCGGGGCATTGTCATAACGATTGGAGCCATAGCCTCCACCCGATCCGTAGCGGTCACTGCCATAGCCGGGCGCAGGAGGGGGTGCGCCGTAGCCCCCACCACCAGATGCGGGTGACGGTGAACCATATCTGCCGCCGCCAGGACCGCCGGGTCCAGCAGGGGCGCCTCCTGCTCGAGGATCATTGTTCAAACTCGCTCGTGCTTGCTGGTAAGGAGTCACGTTTGCGTATTTCGCGTTATCGGCGTAGGGGTCACTGGCTTGAGCGTATGGGTTGTCGGCTTGAGGGGCTGGACTCGATTTCTTGCGGCTGAACAGCGCACTGCGGCTAGAATCTTCGCCGTCATCGGCTTTCTTTCCGAATCCGAGTTTCTTCATTTTGGACGTTTTCTGTAGGAGCTAGGATGAGGAAAAAAAGAAGAAAGAGAAGCAGAAGAAGAGAAGATGTGGAAGTAGGAGAATGGTGGAGGTCAGCGAAAGAGGCCCGAGACCTGAGACTTAGGAGTTGTTTCGAGGGCCCCTCCATGCGCCCCGTCCAGCCGCCCGGGGCTGGTTCAGGGTTCTAAGTTAAGGCACCTCACAGTGGGTCGGTCGTTTTGCGCCACAGGCTAACGAACTTAAGGTACCTGGTATTCTGGGTCGTAACACGATTGGGCACCGGGGTGACGAATGGAGGCTCAGCCACCTAGAAACGAGCTGGCTGACGTACCTGCAGGTATTTGGAAGGCAGGGTACAGGGCTCAAGGCTCAAGGCTTCAACATTCGTCGATCTGTAAAGACCCTGTTGACGGACTACCGGTAGATGCCTGACCGGCCGCTAAGTGCCTAACTAGGCGGAATCTGCACCCGTATTGCCTGATCACGAGGTGAACTGGTTACAATATTTGACGGAAGGGTTATGTTTCGCCTTCGAGAGAACAAATTCGCTTCATCAATGCAAGCGCGCCCAACTACCTTTTTGTCAAACGAGTTATAGTTATTATGACGGCTTTATTGAGGGCGTATCTAAGCCGATCACGTGTAAACGACTTTTATCAATCATACTATGGCCAAAGTCCAGGAGACACTCCTTTCTTGGGTAATGGCGAGTAAAAGAAAGACGGGTGGTGGGGGGTTACGATCTAAAGGAAAATACGAAAATGACATTTGACCTCTCAATCCATAATACTTGACAGTGAACCTGATATGGAGGAATTGCCCAACACATCAAACTCACAGCAAATAACAGGCATCAAGTCTTCTTCTTTTCAACAGCCTCTCCGATTTTAACTTGACCAAGTCCAGTTGAGCCTGTAATCAATCTTGCGCGTAGTTATGCCCGACTCTACGTAAATGCTGGTCTACAATGAATGATTCGAGTTCAGAGGTCGAGTCCATGGCCGGTCAGCTTGGACCATCAGGCCATGGCAAGAGGCGCGATGTGACTATTTCGACCTCAACCACAGCACCACATTCTCGCTGCCTGGATGTGGACTTACATGGATGAATTGAACGCAAAGAGGTTGGTGGTGGTTTTCCGAGATCGGGTGGACCCACATCGCCCGATGGACTTTAGTCATGGCGGCGACGCACCTTCGATGTGTCACCAAACACGAAAAGCGGTCCGTCCAGTGACTCCAGTCACTGCACCCGCCGCCGCCTATTCAAGAGCCGAGGTTCATATTCCATCACGACAAGAGTCCAACCCGTTATCTCCAGCTTTGAAGTCAAACACCATGCTTTTCACATACTAAACTGGACCACTACATTTTTTTCTCTCACTTCATCCAACTCAGCATTTCTTCGAGTCAAGATGATAACGCGGAGAGTCTCTCATTATACACTCAACAACCTCTTCCATCGAAACTTACTCACTTGACCGATAGATTTCGACGCAAGAAGCTCCAACATCTATCCTGCAAAGATCCGCCTCCCTCGGTGCCGTTGACCCACAAGTCCGTGGAGCCCCGTTTGTTCGGACCGCCAGTCCACGATGGCTTCCGTCTTCACTTACGACCCGGACCCTCCGCGAGTCTCATCTCCCTGGCTTGCTCCAGAAGATCCCGACAAGAATTCCACAAAGAATTCCACCCAGGATCCAGCAGATGCCCGTCATGGCCTCTTGTCCGAGTACGGTGTCACCAAGCTTCAGGCCGAGCCGCAGGACGGCCCCACAGAGTACAAGCTGCACTTGCTACTGAGACCAAGGCGTGCTTATAAGTCCATGAGCACAACCTCGCGTTCCAAACAGTCTGCGCGAGCATCGACACCATCGCCAGCGGCTTCGAGTCAACCTCGGCAGCAGCGGCTGCAGCATCTGACAACGCAACTTCTCTGGAGAATGCAACAGTCCTCTCCATATCATGCCTCCAGCTCAAAGGAACTCACAATCCCCAAGCTTCCCGACGATAGCGTCGATCTCAACTCACATATTCTACCGGAAGCTTTGGTCCCCGGGCTTGAAGAGTCTCGAGGCGCCTTGTATGAGATAGGTGTCTCCGATGACGGAACCCTGGTTGGGCTTACCAAGGATGAGATGGATGAGAGCATTGCCACGTTACGCATCATGGCGGCAAGCTTGGGCTGCTCTGTGGAGATAGTTCGGATGATTATTGTCGGCGATTGCGAGTGGGTTGAATTTGCTGAACTTGTCGACGACGCCTTCTCTACACCCACAAATGTCACTAGGCAAGGCAGATTATGGGTGGCTGAAGCGTTTGTGACGCCAAATCTTGGCCAACGTGTCGAGAGCAAGCAATCGCCATACAGCGGTTTCGGTGCCCCTGACGAGACTCGGCCGAGCATCGATGCGACGCCGTCACAAGCAGCTACTGTTCCAAGCCGAGGCAGCTCTACCACTCCGCAGCTCAGAGTGACCTTCACCGGGCCAACAACCTCTGGAAAGACTAGCTTGTTGGGGACGCTCTCATCCGGCACTCTTGACAACGGTCGTGGCAAGAGTCGGCTTAGTTTATTCAAGCATCGCCATGAGATGGTCTCGGGCATCACGAGTTCCATCGCTCAGGAACTCATTGGCTATAAGGAGCGAGCCATTCTTAATTTTTCGCATGGCAATATCGAATCTTGGACTGATATCCATGACTTTGCTGAACAGGGGAGGCTCGTATTCGTGACGGATTCCGGAGGCCATCCCAGGTACCGACGCACCGTGCTCCGCGGGCTTATGAACTGGTCACCTCATTGGGGGGTCCTGTGCCTCCCTGCTGATGATGGTCACGGTTCTTTTGATAGGGATCCTGGCTCCTCTACGCCTCCCAGTCTGCCAGAAGTAACCGCAGTGCCTATCGATCTCATGGACGCTCATTTGAGATTGTCCCTCAAGCTCGACGTTCCGCTGGCTGTCGTCATCACAAAGCTAGATTTGGCCTCCAAGGCGAGTTTACAGAAGACAATGATCAAGGTTTTGACAGCCGTTAAAGAGGCCGGTCGAATACCTCGCATTCTCCAGCCGGACCAGAGACAGGCCTACAGTTTGCACGAAATCTCGCCAGAGGACCATGAAAAGGTCCAGTTGATTGTCAAGGATATGCACGAAAGTGAAAGCCTCACGAAATATGTTCCTATTGTGCTCACAAGTGCTGTTAAGGGCACAGGGATCGGCCTACTTCATGCGCTGATGGAGACCCTTCCAATGCCCTCACCGCCGACGGCTCGCGACTTCGTGGGCCACGTCCTGAACCCTGAGCAGCCACAATGCTTGTTCCATATCGACGACACCTTCAATCTTCCAACCTCTTACAGCAATTTAGCGCAGGGTTCTGAGAGATGGGGTAATCGGGGCGTAATTGTGTCTGGGCATCTTCGATTCGGAGATCTCTCAGTGGGCGATGCCATCGTTGTTGGGCCTTTTCCCGCTGAGGATGAGGATGCTCGTGGCTACACGCCGGCGGACAGGCCATCGCCGAG
The DNA here is from genome assembly GCA_020881915.1 of Paramyrothecium sp. XJ0827. Lineage (NCBI taxonomy): Eukaryota > Fungi > Ascomycota > Sordariomycetes > Hypocreales > Stachybotryaceae > Paramyrothecium > Paramyrothecium sp. XJ0827. The sequence continues at coordinate 3,216,874 of JAJFPB010000004.1, forward strand.
TAGCTACGGCCTCTCAATATCGCATCCCTCGTCCGCAGAACTTGCGCGCATCGCGATGAAGAATGCTGTGTCAGCATCCAGCATTGCCGGCGAGTGGCACAAGGCGCGCATTGTTAGTATTCGTAACCTTCGTCTGCCTGTACGGACCCTGGAGGCTGGCCAGGCCGGATCTGTTGGAATTGTGTTTGGGTCTGAATCTGAGGCTGAAATACAGCTGCCGCGGATTCGAAGAGGGATGGTGCTTGCGATACCTTCAAAGCACATGCTAGATACAGGACTGTCGTTGCAGGCTGCCAGCGGCTTCACAGCGACATTCAGTGACACTACAGTAGGGTCACTTGCGATTGGTTCCTTTGTCAACGTCTACGTTGCCAGCGTTAGGGCGGCTGCTCGAGTGGCTGGTATTTCCCGAATACAGCGACACGATCTGAATAACACGGCAACGGATGATATGGATGAGATTTTCAGCCTGAGCGGTGACGTTGACGAGACTGTGCCTGACAGTGGTGCAGACGTGTTTTTGGAGTTACTTCACAATAGAGAGTGGGTAGAGCTGGGATCAAAGGTCATATTATTAGAGGGAGGGAGCCAGGATAAGTCGGGACTAGAAGGATTTGTGGGAAGAATCGTGGAGATCGTAGAGTAGGTGTAGCACAGTTTTGGGTATAATTTCCGGGCGTTATATAGCGTTGTTCAGCATCGTGGTCGGGTGTGGGAGCCCAACCAGCCTTCTTCGTCCTCGTTCATAGCACAGCAACACCAGTCTTCAAGTCCTCATCAATTTTGCTGTCAAGTTTCTCCAGATTGCTGCCCTTAAGCTCTCACTAAGCCATAAAACAGAGTCCACGTCAAGATGAAACCCGAGAGCCCGTTCAAGAGTCCACTGGTCCAAAAGTCGAATGCGCCCTGGAAATAGCGACCCGTATCAAGTGGCTGCCGCCCCTCTGACGTCGACGTCGGCGCAACCTTGACGACATAGAAGAGCGAAGCTGTGATGACTGAGAAGATCAAGTAGAAAAGAAAGCCGCTGTAGGATTCGAGACCGAGAATGCCTGCGCTGACGCCGACGAGGGAAGCCATGAGGCTGTTCAGGTTGGAGAGAGACTAGGGTGGAGGCGAATTAGTTTCAGAGTCAGACTGTCGGCGTCCTGCTTGATTGAGCGCACCTTTGTGTTGTGCAGCACCGATTCAGGTACGATCGGATGGATCTGGTAGTCACGCTCGGAAGGCATCGTGGATGATCTCGGTTGGTCGACGATACACGCTTTAGCGATATGTGTTCAGGGCTCGTCAATCGGCCTGTCGCTTGAGTATGGCAGGGTATCGGCTTGGGTTGATGCGCGACAAGAGCTTGAGGGCGTGCGTTACGCTACAAATAGGCAATGGCGAGCTTTCTGACGAGGGACGGCATCAACGTAGATTGCCTGCTGTGCGCGCGAGCAAGGTAAGGTACAGTATAGGTGACGACGAGTCGAACTGACAGTGTCGGGCCGATGTGCTCCGTCCCGAGCTTCGAGCTGGAGCTTTCGCATGTTTGCTCCAGGGTAGCTTTGAATGGGGAGTCGATTGACGCCAGGGCCTGGACTGAAAGCGGAACTGGCTGGATGGTGGGGGTGGGCTCGGTGACCGCCATCGATAAGATCCGAATCGTCCAAGAACGACCAGTTTAGGCGGGGCGCCAGCCCGAGGTCAGATCGAAAGCCTCGACAAGGCTTGCTAAGCGATCGGATCAACCCTGACAAGTCTCAATATCAAAGGGGCTGGACTTCTCCCAATCACCCGTCTTGACACCATATCCTCTTTTCCCAACAATGGAGCTCACATTCGAACCGCTGAAGAATGACCTGCTGCTGCGCGCGGCACGCGGTGAGTTCGGCCTTCTCTGCTTAGCATCATTCTCGCCGAGTCGTGTAACTGACCTACGGCCTTGTGAACCACAGGCGAAGTCGTCGAGCGGCCGCCCATGTGGGTGATGCGTCAAGGTAAGACTGTCAGAGGATATGCCTATGGGAGCGATCCTTCCCCTAGCAATTGTTCGAGGCTTACGTGAAGCTTAGCCGGACGCTATCTCCCCGAGTATCACGAAGCCAAAGGAAACCGAGACTTCTTCGAATGCTGCCGAGATCCCGAGGTCGCCTCCACGATCACGCTCCAGCCTGTCGAGCGCTATGCCGGCCTGATCGATGCCGCCATCATCTTCTCCGATATCCTCGTCATACCGCAGGCCGTCGGCATGCAGGTCGAGATGGTAGACAAGAAGGGCCCGCACTTCCCCAATCCTCTCAAGTCGCCCGAGGACCCGCAGTATCAGCAAGTCCTCACGCGCGAGGTCGACGTGGCCAAGGAGCTCGACTACGCCTACAAGGCCGTCACCCTGACCAGGCAGAAGCTGGCCGGCAGGGTGCCCCTAATTGGTTTCTGCGGAGCACCCTGGACGCTTTTCTGCTACATGGTTGAGGGTGGCGGAACCAAGCTGTTTTCCCAGAGCAAGACGTGGATTTACAGATACCCCGAGGAGTCCAAGAAACTACTGCTGAAGCTTGCGGATGTCTGCGTTGATCACCTTGCCTTGCAGGTCAGGGCGGGAGCTCAGGTACGTGAACCTGGCATTTCGCACTTGCAACCTTTCTCTTGGCGTTGTTTACTCACCTTCTGGTAGCTGGTTATGGTGTTCGAATCTTGGGCCGGCGAGCTCGGCCCGGCCGCCTTCCGCGAGTTCTCCGAGCCTTACCTGGCACACATTGCCCAAAAGCTCCCCGAGAAGCTCCAGAGCCTCAACCTAGAGCGGGTTCCCATGACGGTCTTCCCCAAGGGCGCATGGCATGCTCTCGACTCGGCATGCAACCTCGGCTACGATGTCGTGGGCATGGACTGGCTGCAAGACCCTGCGGACGCGGTGCGCATCCGCGGCGACCGCAAGATTGTCTTCCAGGGCAATGCGGATCCGGGCGTGCTCTACGGGACAAAGGAGGCCATTACAAAGGCGGTTGAGGAAATGGTCAAGGGCTTCTGGGTAGAAAAGAAGGGTTGGATTGCCAACCTGGGTCACGGTAAGCGTCCATCCCCCCATAACCATGGCAAGCTGGATAAGTAAACTAATGATGCCAGGTATCACACCGGGTGTCGACCCCGAAAACCTCAAGCACTTCTTCGAGGAGATTCATCGGTTGACAACAGCATAACCGTTGCATCCGCACCGGGTCCTGCTTGGTGGCTTACAAAGACCACCTTGCCAGGCCAAACTCTAGGCGGGCAACATAGCAGGGCAAGCAAAAGACAGGAAGATGGCGCAAGTCGGCTTGGTTGCAAGACCAAAAAGGAAAAGGGTACACTCTGGCACCTGACATGGATATAAAGTGAATAAAAAGAAAAGCGTAGAATAAACCCCGGTAAAGATAAGAACAAAGCCTGGTATATCTCTAAACAGCAGCAACCCCTCCCTCATGACGACTGACTGATAAGCATCCGGCACCTTACTGGACTTTTTCTGTTTCCCAATAATCATGACTGCGCATTGTTCCCAGAGACAAGCTGCGCCGAAAAATCCAACCCGTTCCAACTCCAAGGGCTAACAGTTCAGACAAGACGCCTTTCCGACCATAAGTTCCGAAGATAAATTCACATGTTCCCTTTCTTTCTCTCTCTCCAGCAATCAGAGCCCGTCCTGAGAGGGTGAAGGGAGGCTGGCGGGCGCTCAAGCCTTCTTGTTGAAGAACCAGGCCTTGCCCTTGGGAGCGGCCGTGGTCGTCGAGTCGCTGCTATCGTCGACGGCGCTCTCCCCAGCCGCCTTCTGGGCAAGTTCGGCGTCCTCGCCTTTGAAGACGTTGCCAGCGCCGCCACGGCCGGCATACTGAGCACCTGTGCTGGAGCGTCGGGGAACCCTGAACGAAGCAATGTTAGCGCATGAGTCAGGTCGCGATGTTCTTTTGCGACAGGCGCTTCCGCGAAATCCACGCGGAGTTCGACAAAGCCAAGACGGTCGGCGCGAACGGAGAAAGAGAGAAAGAAAAAAAGCAAACATGGAGGGGAGGGGGATTGATGATCATGACGTTGGATAGCACATACCCTTCGACATCCTGGCGCAGACGAGTCTCGATGGGGTCCTTGTTCTTCGCCATGTTACCAGTACCACCGCGGCCGGTCGTAACGACGCTCTTCTTCAGGGTCGGGGTCTCCAGGTCGGCAGGGGTCAGCTTCGGCGAGCCAGACGCCTTGGCCATGTTGCCAGCGCCGCCGCGACCATGGGAAGCCAGTTGAGAAGACATTGCGGGCAGTGTGGGTTTGGGTCGCTGCGAAATGAGGATGCGGGCGCAAAAGACGGGCGAAAAGCGCAGCGCGCGGGCGAATCAAACGGACCGAGTCACGAATCTACCAGCGCACCGAATGTGCCAAACGTTTTGATGGGCAAGCAGCAATGACGCGCGATTGAGCGACAGGCTTTGCGGAACGAGCAAAAAGCAAGCAAGTGAACAAGCCACAGCAGGATGCAGGAGCAAGAAGAGTTGGTGGTGGTGGGATGGAGGGGACTTGAGAACAGGACGACTCAAGAGGCACCCGTTATATTTTGGACCCGGCGACCAACTTTATTAACCTACTGGCGCTAGCAATTCAGGGCCCCAAGAAAGGCACGCCAATTTTCATCCACGGCCAGTACGTTCGCTTTGGCTTCGGGGCTGGTTTGGGCGCATGAGCCTACCACGGCCTGCACGCGAAGGACAAGGCCGCAAGAGTCTAGTCCCCCTCGGCGTGCCCATTGGAAATTGCGCCATCACGCAGAGGAAAACTGGGACTTGAGAGGGGGGGTATTGCGTAGATGGATGAGGAGGGACCCTCCCGCCAAGCGTCTAGGTGGCATTCAAGTTTTTTTTTTTCTCTTTCCTGCTGGTCACACGGGTGCCCGTGCAAGGGCACCAAGGCCGCCGGGGAGGCTGAGCTTACCGCTTTCCGACAAAGGCTGGAAATAAGGTAATGTAAGGTTGGGGATTGAGATGCAAGCCGGCACTGTTGATCACTGACATGCCACCCCCCCCTTCCTACGTCCGCAGGTTTGGCGGGCCGAGGCGTTATGTACAGTGGAATCTACGACGGTGTTGTTGCCGCGTGACTTAGTCGTGCAAAAGATGAGCTGCATTCAGGTATCAACCGTTCATGCGGACTTGTCTCGATCCGCGCCCTGCATGGTCAGCAAGGCACCCAGCTCTCGCCCGTTCTCAGCTCTTGGGGTCACCGATTCGACTGGCTTGGTGGCTGGTCTTGGCGTTACTGGCCCAGGAAATGGGGTTCAGAAACAGGGAGGGTCTAGGCTTTTCCACTCCGTGCTCCCCTCTCCTCCCATCTTCGGCCAGGCGACTAGACTAATCTGTCCATGGACATCATGGTCATCAGACTCTAGGTTGCCACCTTTAAGTCGGTCTTAACCCAATATGAAAGTCAGAACATGGCGTTTGTCCCAACGGTCTTATTTCCGTCACTACTACTAATCATGTCTGATAGACTAGAACCAACAGTACAAAAGTAGACGTCAATCCTGCGCACTGATCCCAGACTATATCACTTTCCACCATTCGGCGTGCAGTAAGCGCGGAAGGCGCATTGTCCGTGCTCATATAAAATTCATACCGGAAGCTTGCCAGTCCATGTATTGCTCTCTAATGTCGTGCCCGTAATCCCGACTCTAGCGTTGCATATTTGCTTCACTATATCCTGTAACGCTAAGAGTCATCTACCGTCGATCTGATTAGAGACATAACAGGACCAACAAATACGGTCCTTACCCACGCGTGGCATTTCGAGATCTGCTAGATATTACTGGCCCTTGGTCTTCTCAAGTCGACCACGTGAGATTGATGAAAATAAAAATAGTCACAAATATGTTCGGTTGCGTGTATATTGAACAATGAGCGGTTCCTTGATCGTCAGTCAGCCAAGATGCTTGGAAATACGACCCCCCTTCTTCTTCTCAGTAACAAAACACTACCACTCCCTGGGTGCTTTAACAACAAGAATAGTGCCACTTCGGTGGGACATTGTAAAAAGTCGCCCATCCTGTCCTTATTCGTAGGCGCACATGTTCGCCTACATATCGTAGTCGTCGTCATCGCCGCCTTTACTGTTGGCATCCTTGCGAATGGGTATCTTGATGCCTTGCGCAGCGAATGTCTTGCTGAGAGGCGTGCTCTCGCAAACACCCGGGAATTTCTTGGCTGAATAGACCATGAAGGGCTCGCTGAAGCAAGATGCCAAGATCGGTGCTCGCCCAGTGTTGACCTTGGGAGCATCCGGCTCTCGGGGAACTCCGCTACGTGGTCCGACGTTGACGAAAGAAAATCTCAACCTAGACGATCGTGGTGAGCATGTGTCAGACCACACCAAGAACCATGAGAGCTGTAGACTTACCGGAAGGGCCCCTCTGTCCGTACGCTCAGGTCTTGAAGGACGAACCAAATGCCGATACGATCAGTAGTGTCGCTAAGCCGGAAAGCGCTGGCTGCCAGGCTGCCAATAAGATTCCTTGTGAACATGCCCGATGGCTGCCCGCCAACCATAGCCATTCGTGCCAACGCGTTCTGGTCCTGCCCGTAGGGAGACGGTGCGGCCCCGTTTCGTCCATACTGGCCCAGTGTGGCTTGGGACGTGAGCGGTGAAACGCCAGGGTCTGCTCGGTAGCCCTGATGCTGGGGAAAATATTGCTGAGGGGGGCCATATGAACCATTAGCAGGATACGAAGGGGTAACTGTGAGTCGAACGTTTAGTACTTGGACACATGTACCGCACATTTTTAAGGGCAATCAAACCCACCATGTCCATAACCAGCCTGAACCCCGTAATCTTGAACGTAACCAACTTGCTGAGGGGCGTTGTAGGCGGCTTCACGCCCTTGTGGGAGTACCTGCTGGCCGTATGCGACTGGCGTCGTCTCGCCCCCATTCAGGGTCGAGTAAGAAAAAGGTGTCGTCGACGAAATAGCCGGGTTGCCCGATGATGAGCGAACCAAGTTCACTTCTCGCTTTCCATCTTCGCTCCAAAGGTCGACATTCAGGACGAACATAGAGTGATCGATCTCGCTATGCAATTGTTAGTCTACGACAACTCTGAGCATCACGTTGATGAGCAAGACATACTTGCAATCAACCTCTTTACCAGTCGCCATGTCTGTAATGACAAGTCGTACACATGGCGGTGGTGTGATGGGCCTCCGATCCTAGTGGCAATGGTCAGTACGTGAGAAACTGTCGGGCCATGCCAGTATCATCACAAACCTTATCACCAAACCCGCACATACGAGCGCGGCGGGGTTGCTGAACAACATCGAGGCTGCGACAATGCATTGGTTAGAGGATGGGACAGTTGTATGGGAAGATGTTTGGGGAACGCACTAGTACTTGCGACCGCTGGCCTCATCTACTTTGGACAAGGGAACGAGTGCCTCCTGCAGAGCCTGGTCATCGGAAACCGAGGTGGAAGCCTCCTCGGGCCTCCCTGTTTGCGCAAGTGGTTGCTGATGATGAGGGATAGGGTGTGGATGCGACTGGGCTTGCGGATGGGCACTGTGGTGTTGCAGTGACTGTGGGTGCGGGATCTGATCATGGTGCGGTTGGGGTTGGGAGTGTTGCTGGTGAGGAAGTGAGCCAGAGTGCGGATGTTGAGCATGATGCGCCTGATGATGGGTTGGCTGCGCAGGATGCGGGTGAGGGTGTGGGTGAGGGTGAGGATGTGAGTGTTGGTGAGAATGCGCGAGTGGCGGGGGAGCTTGATGTCGTGGCTGTTGGTGATGATGGAGATGCGGCTGTTGTTGCTGCGACTGCTGGTAGGCCATGGTAGCGGGGGCATAACCGCCCGAGGGCGTCATGGGCATCGACTGTGCCATATCGGGCTGGTGATGATAGGCGGTATTCATGTTGGCTCAGGACAGTCGATCCGGTGATTCCTCCCAATCTCAGCCTCCGGATTTGTCCCCTTTCCTACTCGGCTCAGCCTCACCCGTCGTTATTTTCGCCGCTACACGCCGTCCTCTCTGCGCGTGCTTAAACAGCGTGCGTCACTCCCTCGTCGCTGTTCGCAGCCCAAGAACTGTGTTTGCCGGGCAAGGAGAAGGACACGGGCGCTTCCCGATGCACTGGCCGATGATTTGGGTTTCCGCTCGTCCCAGGAGTGGGGGATGAAGCTAGAGAGTACTAAGATAAGGTAAGGCAGACGAGTCTCAAGTCTCCCTAGAACAGCGCCCCCAAATGGAGGCGCGAAGTCAGGTGTGGGACTGCCTAACAAAGGAGGAGATGTCCTCGTTTATCGTGTCCTTCCTTTCCTCGCAAAAACACGGCTGTCGGCGAAGCGACCAAGTGGAGAAAGGGGAGAAAAGAGGTTGGGCTGGCGAAGATTGCAATACTGAAAGGTTGGACAAGGGAAAAATTGATTGCCGGAAGCCAAAGAGAGAGAGAGGCATGGGACGCAAGTGTGGTAGGTACCATTATAATTGAACCATGGGCGGCAGGCCCAATAGGAAGGTACCTTGGTTGGACGACCTTGGCGTGAAAATACCCTGAAAACTCCAAGTAGACGGATGTAGACACCTATCTGGTGATACCGCATGCTTGGCCACAGTATGAGGTGCCCAATGAGGTACCTTGCCTAAATGATTCCAATGACTGCCTTATCCTAAAGGTACCGTATGGTCCTATGTTCCCCTCCCCCTGGCCCCGGGTGCCTTCCGCGATGGCGCTCCGTCTTCACCTCGCAGGGATGAAGGTCGAGTTGTTCTGAATGCATTCTCAACGGGATACGCATACCTGCTCCGCGTTAACTTCCGAGGTGCCTGCTAATAGCTGAAGCTTAACAGGGCCTACAGCGGGAAGTCTAAGCCGAGCACTCCCCCCTTGTGCTAACTAGCCGCCTGCAGCCTAGCGTTTATCCCTTGAGATTGTTCGTCCTTGTACCTGGACGACGCTGTCAGTCGTGCTCGCACAGTTCTGATAGGACCGCAATGGACGGACCGTCCTGAATCTGAAAATCATATGGGATCGATACTGCCGGCATCCGGCCAACCCTTGCATCTTTGCAGGTACACGCGGCTTGCTCAACACGGATGCGCACCTGTTGATCAGTGGCTGCTGTCGGGGCCAGTTTGTGGCTTCCGGACCTGCACCGTTGCCATTTCTAGCAGCTGAGCCGAAGACACGGCTGGCTAACATACCTTAGGAAATAGGAGAATTGCGGACAATGCGTATGTACACACGTGGCATCAATCGACAAGGGTTGCACCATACACCAAAGGCTGCTTCGTTCATGCTTGAACTGAGACCAAGCACTTCGGTGCTTGCAGATACGGGGACCTCGGCGAGGAAAATGTCACTGGAAGGCAGGACTTGAGCCCAGGCAACCTCAAATGCCTGCGGGGGGTTCGTCTAAGACAAGGGCTGGCTTTCTTGTCCAAACTGGGTGTGGATGGCAAAACTATGGGCTTTTGATCAATCTGGAAAGTAATTTTCCCCCGTACCCACGGCTCTGAAGCATACAACACGCACGCCTCGAAACAAGAGATGGAGCCAAGAAAGAGAGGTGGCGATCCAATCTCGTTTGTTATCCATGCACATCATTCCCGTGCGGGCAGTCGCCTGTGACCTCAATCATGGTAGTAATCTCCGGCTCAGACGTGCAGCCGGAGGGTCTCGCCAAGCGCAGAGTGGTGGTTGCAGAATCGAAAATTCCTTTCCCGATTTGGAAGTGCTAAAAGCCATGGTAAAAAAAATGCCGAATCTCCACCAGAATCGTTTCGTGCAGGTTACGGCAGATCCTACATGGCTACATGAGGTGGCGCTAGACTTGGATATGAGTGCAGGGCCTGATATCAAACAATTATTTATTTATTTATTTCGCTGTTGGTATGAATCTCCAAGAGAGCTTTAGCTGAAGGGACTGGCTTTCGGCATAACATGATGCCCTCCCTGCATCGGGAGCCGATGAATTGGGCGGGCTTTCCAGCAGAGCAGCCACGCACGTACAGAGCCGGTTTCAGTTGAGCCAATGGAATGATCGACTATGAACTTTCCAGCGCGGTGCAGAAATCTCTCGCCTGGTTCTCCCACTTCTATTTTTTAGTCCTTGTTCTTCCTTCTCGTCGCCTTCTAGCTTTCGGGGTTGTTACTCATCAGCCGGGGTACCTTTCTTCGACATCGGAGCGTCGGAGTCACTGCCCCTCCAAGGCGTGGGTTGTGCCCAATATAACGTACCTGGCCTTGCCCAATCCTGGTTCTACAACCCCACCATGTGCCTCGAGTGCCCCGCTACCGGTGCTAATTCTCGATGCAATGTGTGCGCTTCTGATAGTGACAAAACGTGGCGCATCGCAGTAGAAAGAGACATTTTCTCTCTCTCAACAGGTAGCAAACGGTCATTCGGCAGTAATTCCCCCTTGTCCTCCTCAACGGCCTCGACCATGGATCTCGTGAACAGGTTGGTCCCCGTCCTTGGTCATTCCAGATCGATTGTATGAGGGCGACTACTAACGACGTTGGGCCGTCACAGTCTCCAGGGCCGCTTGCTCTTCGCCGTCCCCAAGAGTGAGTGACTCCATCCGGGTTTACGAGCCCACGGCCGTCGTCCTCACAACTAACTCGCGCGCTTCTCCTCTTCCTAGAGGGTCGATTGAATCAGGCCGCACTCAACCTCCTCGAAGGTGCAGACGTCCAGTTCAGGCGCGAGAATCGCCTAGACATCGCCCTAGTCAAGAACCTGCCTATCGCCCTGATTTTCCTGCCCGCGGCCGACATTCCTACCTTTGTTGGTCAGGGCAAATGCGACATTGGCATCACGGGGTGGGATCAAGTTCAGGAGCACGATGTGGGTGTTAGTGCCATCGCCGCCGGCCGCGGCGAGACGGTTGATGGAACCGAGACTGTCATGGAGCTTGGTTTCGGCGCCTGCAAGCTCCAGGTCCAGGTGCCAGCGAAGGGAGAGTTCGCCACGAGCAAGGACCTCATCGGACGTAACATTGGGACCAGCTTCGTTAACCTGACGGCCGACTACTTCTCCAAGCTCGAGGCCGAGGCCGATGGTGTTGCCCCTGACAGCACCCGGAAACTTCGAACCAAGATCATTGAGCTTAGCGGAAGTGTCGAGGCTGCCTGCGCATTGGGCGTTGCTGACGGTATCGTTGACCTTGTTGGTAAGTCACGGCTGAATACTTGCGGTTTGGGCCACCTGTTAACTGACGTTTTCATCCAGAATCGGGCGAAACCATGAGAGCTGCGGGCCTCAAGGCCATTGACACCGTTGTTGATACGTCTGCCGTTTTGATCAAGTCGCGAGCTCCGTCAGACCCCGAAATGGTGGAGCTGATTGCATCCCGCATTCGCGGTGTCATTACTGCGCAACGGTACGTGCTCTGCCAGTACAACATCGAGCGAAGCCGCCTGTCGGAGGCCACAAGTATCACTCCTGGGAAGCGTGCGGCTACTGTCACAACGCTGGATACCGAGGGCTGGGTGGCCGTCAGCTCGATGGTGGAGAAGAAGAAGATTGCGCTGGTTATGGATGACCTCGCTCGTGCCGGCGCACAGGATATCCTCGTTCTCGACATTCACAACGCGAGGTGAATGCGGCTTTGAGACTTGTCGAGTTCGGTCAGATCAACCAATACACGTGGTGAGAAATATGAAGGGCATTAAGCACGCACTACCTGCTGGGAAGTAGTCGGCAAGGATATAGGCTGGAACGGAATGGTGCAATTTACAACGAGGTTATTTACAAGCAGGTTAACTAGGACTGGCGCGAGAATGATTCACGGAAACCTACTACAAAAGGCAACATAGTATCACAAAAGGTTGGGCTAGAACATAGAAAAAAACGCAACAATTACCATGAATGGCATGATAAACGATGGATCTGCGCTCAGTGAGTTCAAGATGATATAGCACCCAAGACCTTTGCGGCAGCTCCTCGGGAAAGATTTCGCATCACGCCGTATAGGATATGACGAGGCCTAGGCATATCATACACATTGTGTCTCAAAGGGCCTCCTGCAAATCGATTCTCCATCACATCACATACCTTCGCATCGACGAACACTAGAGTGTCGAGTGGATGATCTGACGCCTGCTGTGGGGTTCGTAGTCGTGCACTGACGAAAAACCCGTGGCTCCTGGGGCGTCAATCTCGATAGCAACGTCATCGCCAGCCGTTTGCTAACACGAACGTTAACGTCAAGGTGCCTGTAGATCAGGACGTGCAATTGATTGTATTGGCGGGGGTCCCTCATGCGGCGAGAGAATCGATACTTATAATAGCCAAGTCAGGCCATTTTGGGTCTCACACTTACTGCCAGAACCTTCGCCCTGCGCCGCTCGGGAGCCAGTTGCACGCTCGCTTATTCCCATTCTTGGCAGTGTGCTCACGCCGCTTTTCTTACACCTAGCCAGCCCCAAGCCAAAACTCCAAAACACCCACCTCGGACAATCCGCCTTGGGACCACGCTGCTGCAGTGAGGGCTTTCAGGTCCGCCGCTTCAGCGCTCGCTATAAGTATCCAGATGCAAACCATGGCAAGCAATTCCGAACCTGCCGGCCAACCCGGCCAGCAGCCATCGAGGCTTTATACTGTAAGCTACCTTATATGAGGCTGAGACGGGATGATGCTGCACGCACAGAATAAGTGGCTGACTTTTTTCCCTTCTGAAAAGCTCATCATGACACCAATCAATTTCGTCACTTTCCTGGTCTCGCTGCTGCTCATTGAGCTCCGGTACACAGTATGGCGTTCTCACGCCCATTCACAGGGGCCGAGCAGGCTCCCCGCGTGGCTCCATCACCTCGTCTACAACCCCAGGCCGTATGAATACGGACGACCAGGAGACAAACCCGCCCCGGCGGGTGCCTGGTTCTACCACAGCAAGCAGAAGAAGCTTATGAAGATGGAGGCCCAGGAGGCGTTTGCCATGCGCAACACCGTACTTGTGTTGCTCGCGGTGACGATCGCAGCAGCTACTGGATTGACGTGGCTTTTGCTCAGCTGGACTTTTCGCCGTCTTCTTGCCCACTTTGCGGTGTAAATGCAAATATGTACGCCGGCTTGGTAAAGCTTTTCGAGGGATGGTCGCTCAGTCGCAGCCGGGCTACACTTGGACTTCACCTAAGCCACGCTGCCGGATTGTCTACGAGACGGAACACAGTCATCGTGTGGGCACATACGTCATGAGAAGATTGGAAGTTCAAAACGGAGATTCGTGCGTAATCCAATGCCATCAAGTGGCCGTGTATTGAAATATTGTCTCATTTTCATCATTGCCCAAGCCCGTGGGCTCTTTTAACATCACCAAACTCCATCCGTCCATGGATCTTGCCCGCTGGCTGCGGTTGATAACCAGCCTCGCACTATGGAAGATCCCGCTCCATTGGCACTGCGCCACTGACGGCGCAGACGCGACAAGTCTAATTATGTCCGGCGTGCGGACAAAGAAGTTGAAGAAGGAAAAAAGAAAAAAGAAAAAAAAATGGGGTTGAAGAAGAGAAGAGCCGAGCCGTAGGCCGGCATGAAAGCATCCGTCAACGGATGTGTCTGGTCGTAAGCATGAGGTCATCGGGCCTATAAGCCATGGCATGTTCTGCCCCTTCCGCTTTAGAAACGGATCGACTCGATACGCTCCTCGACGCTGCCCCAGTACACGATGGGTCGTGGCTCAAGAATCTCGAGTCCACTGCCAAAGCTGCGACGCTCCTCCTGCAGGCCAGCGATGGAGGGCTGCTGGACGATGACGCTGTTGATGGTGCTCGCGGTGGATGACCGGGAGCTCGTCGAGTAAGACGAGCGGTGGGACGACGAAGCGTTTGAAGAGCGGCGGGAGAGGGTGCGCATCTCGGACGTGGAGAAGGCACCCATGATGGACTGGAACTCTTGGTTGTGCATTGTCGAAGATTTCCGGAAGTGAGAAAGATTAAGACAGTGGCTTTTGTGCAGGCCGAGTGTCGGTACCACGAGGATGCGGTTATGGTATGTGCGGTCGTATATATGTTTGTGTATGTACGGGGAGTCGCCTTGTCCGTGTAGGAACGAGTGCGGAGCCAAAAAGCAGGAGGCAAGCAATTAAAAATAATGTGCAGATAATCAACCAGGTGTGAAGCGCCAGGCCCAAAGTCGATGGAGTTGAATGAAAGAGGGAAATGGGACCAAAGGATCCAATGCACGGCAATATTCAAGGCACAGCCTGTTGGTCTCGTAAACAAGAGTGAAGTGTCGAAGACGGGCGGGTTGAGGGTGTTTTATACAGGCCTAGCAGCAGTCCCCGACGTGCAATCAACGGATGAGACGAGGCAGGCTTCGTCAACCTGGAACTCAACCCCTAAGCGATCCCCCAGCCCGGTGCCAAAACTCCGTGCTCCGTTGCAGCTCGCCCCAGTCCCCCTTTTTGCCTTCTGTTTCGACAGACTAAAAGAGGTAGTGGTGAGGCGGGCATGCGAGCTAGGTGCGGCAACTTGTTTCCAACTTGCTCCATACCACCTCGAGAAACAAAGCCCACACACCAGGGACAGGAACGGAGGGGATCAGGGGGGCTTTGCTGCTGCTGGCTGGCTGGCTGGCAGTAATACCCTTGGTCAGAACAACGAGGCTTGCGTGCACGGGAGACAGAAGGGCTCAGGCGTCGGTTTCTGCTCAGAATGCTGGCCAGGATGAGGGTGAGGGTGAGGATGGGGTACCTTGGTCGAACTCATGGTAGGTACCTTACCTTACCTTGGCCAGCATCGGATACCGATGCTATGGTGGCTTGCCTGTCAAGTTCCGTAGTTCAATCCCATCAAGACCCTCCCTGTCAAGCGGGCAGCCCTCCAGTTCCCATCACGTACTCGCCCATCCGTACCTACAGTAGTGTCCCCCAGCTTCAGACACCCATGGTGCATGCTCTCCACGATCTCCCGCTGCCCCTGCCTGTCCCATCCCTTGTTCTTCTCCCTTGTTTACTGGGCCCTTCCGTCTCCACTGGTGATCTCTGAGCCAATGGCCGCGCCCACCGTGGCCAAGCCACGGGAAACCGCGGGCGCCATGAGCCCCGCACTAACGTTTCGGCCGCCGCATATGACGTTTCAGCGCGTCCTGCCATCGGCTTCTCGTCACCTTATGCCTGAGCTTCGACTACCATCCGAAACGGCTGAAACCAGGCACCGTCTCGCTCATGCTTACCTTCTGCCTCTCCGCAGCCACCCCGACGCCCGTGCGAGGACTCAAGGCCAAGTTAGCTTGCATCGCCTTGAGCAGAGCAATCATTACCACACGTCCATTGTGCCCGGAGATGCATATCCGGTCTACTGGTCCTTGCGCTTCAACTTCTTGCAACAAACAGGTTGTTATTACCGGTTCGGCCAGTCGGCCCTCGTCTTCCTGGTCTTGCATCATGTAGCATTTGCCTGATCTTTCTATCCTGACTTCCCGAATACTGTGGATTGCATGAGCTTCTCCAAGTCCCTTCACAACCCTGCCAAACATATCGAAACATAACACCCCGTGCTATTGTACCGCTTTGCTGGACCAGCCTTACTGGGGCATGTCGGAGATTACAGCACTGTCCACCTCCTGTCTCCTATGCTTCGTCGTAAATTCTAAAAAGGATTCCCTCTTGTGTCAACGAGGCAGATGGTCTAAACACTCAGCCTCCTCTTCTTCCAGGTTCCACTTGTTTTCCGAGACGCCACGCTTGAATTATCGCCAAAAAAAAAACACAAAAAAAGAAAAGAAGAAAAAACACAGCTATCCATAGCCGGAGATCCGGCTCACGTTTGAACGACTCTTCTCTTGTAGGAAATGCATGTATCTACCCAAGATCAAATAATTAAACGCCATCATGTCGTGACTGCCTGGACTTGCGCATCGTAGCTCCACGTCGAAGGCTGTCAACCCAGACTGACTCGTCAAGCATCGAGGAGAGCGTTGGACTTAGGGCACTACCGCGTTGCGTGCTCTGCTCTGGCGCTGGCTGTTCATCGTCTGGCTCATACAGCTCAAAACTAAATGCCGATGTCGTGCCGCGCTGCCTGGAGCCTGATCCAGCCGCTGCCGTAGAAATCGATGTAGATGTGCGTGGGTAGTTCAGCGGGTGCTGGTACCCCGAGTCAAGCGATTCCATGTTTTGTTGCGCGTCCACGGTTCTCCCACCAAGGAACGGTTCCCCAACATCAACAGTAAGGTGAGTTCTCGCCGAGCCCTGAGATTGGAATCGTTGTTGGTCTCCATCAGGGTTTCTGTCGTCCACCAAGATCTCAGGGACATCCAATTGCGGTATTGCCGCCAAGCGGGATGCACGTTTCTTTTCCAGATGCTTCTTGAACTTCCGAGTCCAATACCTGCAATTTCTAGAGTCAACATGTTGCTTTAGTTGGTCTGTGATGGGCAAGATAGAGCTTACACTGTATCAAAAAAGCCCTGCACAGTTTTCCTGCGAACCTCATCATCCACACGCTGCAGACGAGCCCGACGCCGAAGAAATTCGTCCAGTCTGCCCAAAGTCAGTAAATTTTCCATAAAGCGAGTTTGTAGTGCGGTAGGCTCCTGTCTTACTTCAAGCTTTTGCTGTCGTTGATGATGTTGTAATGAGCCAATATCATCAGCACCGTAGTGAAGCTCAGGCCCTTGTCTGGATCAGCCGAGACCATGACTTCGTCATAGAAGATTCTAAATCTCTGCCGTCTTTGACGGATCTTGATGACGTCTATCTGTGCCAACCTTCTGTTAAGTTTGTCAATATCCAGCTCGGGAGCCGCAACACCAGGTGCACCAATAGACGAGTGGCGGGCCATGCTGGTGTCGCCTCTGACATCCTCAAGAATTTGTCGAACAGAATCTTCCGGATCATAGACGCGCATTTGAAAAACTCCTGACAGCTCTGCTAGCAAGCGCGGGAAGGCATCTTTGCTGATCCAGCCATGGCCCTCAGGGTCTACACTACGCCACGCTTCCTTGAAACGTCGAATTTCTTCTCGGTCAACAACGGCCATGCCACTTGACCGCTGATAAACGTAACTGAAGCTCTCGTAGATCAACGAGACAAAGAGGTTCACAAAGATGTACATGCTGACAATGTTCCACGCAACGAAGAGGAATCTGGCCCAGGCCTTGCTGCCACAGTCACTGTTGAAGAAGTTCTCTTCGTCGACACAGAGAGGTGGCTCGATATTCGCGTAGTCCTCCATGATCGCATTCCAACCTTCGCCGACACTCATTCGGAACAGGAGGATCAATGCTTTAGGGACAGTGCGAAAATTGATATTGCTCCCTTCGTCCGGTCCAAAACGGGTCAGACTGAATGCCTGCGTCATTGCAATTGCAAACACCAGGAAGAAAACGAGCCATGTAGCCAGCAAACTGCCAATGATGGTCAGACTCGCGGCAGCCGTCTTGAAAAGTTGGTCCAAAGCGTCGTTCCGAGGAATCAAAAGCAGAACAATGGCGACTAGGAAGAATTTATGGAACTGTAAAACCGTTTCACCGCTTGAGTTGAGGACCAGGAGGGCCAGGGTCGCAAAGAACGCTCCAGATACGGTAATGAGCGCATACAGGTCCCATGAGCTCTTCCGGAAGCGTGACCACCCCAAGCCGATGATGCGAATCGTAATGTTTCCAGCATAGAGAAGGATAAATGCCAAGAATATCAACTCACGGGTCCTGGACCAAAGCTCTGGCTCGTCTTTGTATTCCACAACAAGCAATAGCAGGTGCAAGACGAGTACAGCTGTCATGCATTGGTACCATTTACCTCGCTTCTCGATGGCTCTTTTATGGCACCACTTCTTCCAAGTCTTCTCGGACGCGTTGTAAGAGCTTTTCGAGGGTGATATGTGACGCAGAAGCTTCCGAAGCTCCAGCCAGGAACGCTGTTCAGCTGTAAGAAAAGCAACCCCCGTCTGTTCTGTGTAGTTCCTCATGAAGATGGATATGAAGAGCGTCAAGATGAATACCGTCGACATCAGATTGAAAATCACGAAGAACACAGCATTGCCTTGAGACGCCAAGTCCTGTTGTTGTTGGCCACGCCCCGTAATCGCCTGAACTGAGAAAGAGGCATCTGTCCAGCCTTCCTGGCTGACGATCTGGAAGAGAGAGAACATGGAAGACCCGAAGTCGTTAAAGTTCATGTAGGGGTCGGCGGCAACCCGCGGAGCAAGTAGAGGCCAGGCCTCGCTGAAAGGAGCGCTGCTGAACTCGCCAAAACATTGGTTAAGCATGGAGATATCGTCAGAACCATCATTGCATACCACCAGTAGGCCGTTGAATAAATTGAGTCCGTAAATCGCAAAGGGAATCAAAAGCGATATAGATATGAAAGCAGCCTGTGATTAATGTCAGTATGGGTGCAGAGCGTAGCAGTGGCTTGTTTGACGTACTCCAAAAATCTTCCACCACCCAACAATGATCAAGGAATGAAACGTGTTTCTTGCGCTGTCGCTGACATTGAGAAGACGAAGCGCTCGGAGGGCTTTGAATGCCCCTACTGCTCGGGAAATGGCGCCATCGTTGACAATCAATGTCGCGACATTAATCCACAGTGTAATTAACACGATTGTGTCCATAATGCCCCAAGAGCTTCGCAAATAAGCATTAGGCGCCCACGCCAAGCCATCTGCTATGATTTTGATGCCAGTTTCGACAGTGAAGACAGCGGCAAAGGCCAAATCTGTCCACACGTACCAGTGAATGGTATCCGAGCCGTGTTTTTGCTGGTACTCCTTCTGAAATAGCGGTGTGGTCACACATGCCAGAACAACCATAGCAACGATAGCAGCATATATAAAGGCCGAGAATGAATACCAGGCGAGTTTGTTAGGCTCAACTCCATCAAAGCGCTCAACGCCGCGGGCCGGGCCAACCAGTCGCTGGCACATGCGCCGAATTCGATTCTTGGGCGAGAAGATGTACAGCGATGTGTTGTACATTGGATGCTGAGCAAGATACTCCCGCTGAGCTCTCCGTCGAGCAGCTGTAGCAGAAACAACGTGTCGAGCCATTTGACGGGGGTCCATTGTATCATTCGCACTATCGAAGCGGATGTTGGAGTAGAAGGGATTCGCGTTCTTCCCAGTCACTTTATGAACGAATTTTCCCCAGACGCTTGAAAGAGTGCCCGGCTTCACATCTCCGCCAAGCAAGAAAGTGGCACTTCTTTGCGGCGCTCGGATTTCGCCACCACTGTCTTGAGGACCGTTCATGTGATCGTCAAGGAAGTCACGCACAACAGTATCCTTGAGGAGCATTTCCATCATTGCAGGTCCATAGTCTAACGGATCTTTGCGTTGCCGTGAGCGACCGAAGCCGAAGATAGTTGAAAGTGCAAGATTGCTCGAGGCTTGACTTCCGAGTTCCTTCTTTTGCAGGAAAGCCTTGACCTGTTCCAGCCGTTTCTCGTCCTCGGACACATCGAAATTCTCTTGGATAACAGCAATGAACATGTTGATGAGGATGAAAAAGGAAAGAATGAACCAGCCAATGAGAAACACAGCTCCGATCCACGCAGTGCCAAACCCCTTCGTGTAGGAAGTGACAGAATAAAGAATACCAGTCCAATTTTCACTGGTAAGAACTTGGTATGTCCCAAGGAATGAATTGTAGATGGTATAAAAGGAAATGCGATTCAACTCGCCGTCTTCATAGAGTGGTATTTCTCCCCTGAACAATTGTGCGGCATGGATAGCCACGAACAAAGTCATAAGGAAGACAAAGAGCATCAAATTGGCAATACCAGCGGCATTACCTAGCACCAGGAGAATGAGGGTTCTGGTGACCGGAATAGCCATAACAACCCGGTACACACGGAGGATTTGAAAGACGGTCAGCCATTCGAAGGCGCGTGTGTCTCTGATTGGTGGCAAGAGTATGATTGTGGTAACAACGGCCAGCAGTAGATCGAATAAGTTTTGCCAGCTTCGGTGAAATTCACGCCAATTGATTGCAAATCGTAAAAGTATCTCAATGTCAAGAAGTAGAGTGGCGATCAGTTGAGTAATATTGATGATTTGTTCCCGCGATTCGGACATAGTTGAGCTGCGACATGCCTGGGCCACTAGGACGCAAGCAATGACAGCCACCCACACTAAAGAGGTCTTCTCGTACAGTCGTTGTAGGGACGAGGCTTTCCGCAAGGGCTCATCAGGGTGTGTGTAAAGAGATGGGTCTTGGTCGGCAGTAAAGGCGCTGGATTTGCTTTCTTCGCGAATAACTTGAAAGGAGGATGTGATCACGGCAACAAGCAAATTTGTCAGCCAAAACGTCATGATCATGATGCCAGCGCCAAAGAAGAGCGCTGCCTGCATATAATCTGAGCCCATCGTGTAGTACATGAGGTCTGAGAAAGTGTTCGCGCTCATGATGACAAAGACCAACTCCAAGGATTGCAGGATGTTGTCAAAGCTGACAGTCCCGTTGAAAGGGTTGTCTTGTTCGAGGCAAAGTGAGCCTCTTGGGCAGATGAAGCCTTTTCCCTCACTAGTGCCAGATTTGAGGCTATTTAGCGAGAAACTCCCTTCGAAACGCACCCAAGGCATGACTCTCCCGGTGTCATTGTGGAGATAACCACCACAAAAGCCTTCCTCGTGAGTAAAGGAAGCGTCAAGGTTTTCTGGATCAAGGGGGTCAAGCCAAACGCATTGCCGACTGAAGCTAGACTTGAAGCTTTGCATTCCAATGATAGCAAAGAGGAGCCAGAAAAATCCAATAAGAAAAGCCACTCGAACGAGCAATGGGGCTGCCTTCTTCAAACTTCGAAGAATAATCTGGTCATGTGTTAGTTCCGAGCTTGACAAAGTCCACAGCGAGCTGGCTTACCGCCGTTCCATGCGTGAGAGCCAGCAGTTTCAATATTCGAAGACAACTCAGCATTTTGAAAACGTAAAGGTGGTGCTTGCTTTCCAGACCAGTAATACCAAGAACGAAAGATATCCAGAATGAAACCACTGCGACAAAATCCAAGCGATTAAAGGAATGCCTTAGAAATGCACGTCGGGCTAGTTGAAATTGCTGCTGGTCTTTCATAGTGGTTGGAATAGCTTGCTGGCCCTGCATCAAAGTTGTGAATGATCGGGCGATGGGTGGCATGTTTGGAGGCGGCTCCCGGTGGCCCCTTACAGAGTTCTGGCGGTGCGGTTGAAACACTGCCCTGTAACGCTCTGCGACCAGCGTTCGTATGCCCTTCTTGCGATCTATGGTGCTGTACTCTGCAGCATTCAGAATGAATCCAGAAACGACAATGCGAGCAAACAACTCCAGCGTGAAAACAATGAACAAGGCAAGCAGAGCCCAGTCAGTAAACTGTGCGCCCCAGCGCTCAGGGCGTCCGTTACCCTCGATAAAAACATTACGGGCACTTTCAACGGTCAACAAGACGGTTTGCAAGACAATGAGAAGTAAGATGAGCGGTTCCGTATAGGGATTAAGTAGGATGTCACAGAGCCATAGTCGGAGTTTGTTATCGGGGGCAAGTGCTCCTAGCGACCTTCCCTTCAACGTGTTGAGCGGAAGGGGTCGAGCTTCAGCCAAAGGTTGAGTTGGCAGTGTGTATTGCGTTTGTTCCAAGGGCTTTTCAGTTGGCGATTGGGCACTTTGAGAATGGTATGCTGTGTCAACCAGCATTGACACGGCTTTGTCCGAGTTCGTCGCTCGCTTTGAAGACCGCGACTCGTGTCGAGAAACTCGTTGGTCCACAAGTTCACTCTCGCCACTGATGTTGACAACTCGCTGGGACATGGCACGTACAATAGATCCAGCCCTCAGTAAGGCACCGGACGTGGTCGTCAAATGCGAGCCTCGGCGCTGCTGATCTGAAGGAACCGAAGTAAGGCCATAGCTGACAGCATTGGAAGCTCCAAGTCGAGGCTCAAGGTATTGGCTAGGCCTACCCTCCGTGCCCCTTGCTGCACCATCATTGACGTCGGATACTGTCTGAAAGCTGAAGCGTGGCTGCGATTCTTGGTTGTGGGCCGCAAGAGAGCCTGATATCGGCTGTGCCCTGGAGGTCAAGGGGACATCATCAGGTTCGTCGTACTGCCCGTTCGAAACATCATCCACATAAGGATGAACGTAAGGTGAGGCTGTATCGAGAGGGTCGACCGAGATGGAGAACGGACGTGGTTGGCTACCCATGATTTGGAAATCAGGCGGCAATGCTGCCTGGAAGCCAGGAGAGTCGATGGGTGACTCGAGTCTTGGTTGCGCTTCGGCGGGTGCATCGTAGGGTCCCCAGTATGTCGAGAGGCCTGGGAGTTGTGTTTGATCTGACCCGTGCAGCTGTTCGTAACGATCATCGTTATAGCGGTAGTTACCACTGTCGTCCGAGGTGTCTAGGTTTTGCAAAGGGATGGACTGCCGGCGCCGGGCCGCGCGGTCATCGTGAGCCGGTGCCATAGCAATTCCGCGTTGATAAGAGATTGCTACCAACTGGGAGCTGTGCTCATACGCTAAACATCACGACAGGGAAATGGAAAGAAGTCGCAGCAATGTGTAGCGTCCAGGCATAACCACGTTTGAGCTTCCAGCCTACGAATAAGGTATAGGCAAAGATTCAAAAACGAAGGAAGACTGCACAATGGGGAACAGCTGCTGTTAAGGTGGGCGCCTGGGGATGCTGGCCAAGATGTCTGAAGCAAGCCGCCTTTGGATTCGGCAATGCAACACGAATGCTTCCACTATACCTCCCAGCCCCTGCGTCGTGGGTACCGGCCGCGCAGCTAACCGCAGGGAGAGGCGCCAGCAGGGTACTCCGCCCCGTTGTAGTTCGTATCTTTCAGCCCACTACGCTTTCTCCGTTACAGGGAACGGCCCCCACTTGCGGCCAACTCTGAGTGGGTGATACTCCATAAGCTCCAACGCAAATGCGAAAGGGGGTTCGATGTCTGACACAGGTACATGCAATTGTGTGGGTCCAGGCTAAGGTACCTGACGGATGTAACGCGATCTTTCTTCATCTTTTTCGCGTCATAGTCTTTCTAAGCCGCCCGTACCTTATTCGCATTCTCAACTTAGCAGAATGATCACCGCACGACAGCACCCCATATTGGAATACAGAATATCTCTCTCTTCGACTCGCGACGGGCTACAGGGATGTCGTTGAGGAAGCGATCCGTCGAGGCCCTGGAGGCGAACGGCAACGATGCCACGGCATCTTCGCTCTCCCAGCTTCGAAACATGTGGGAGTTCGCGAATCTTTGCCAGTGGATATACTTGTTTGGCAAGGCCGCCAAGATCGATAATTCTATCGATGTCGAGGTAATATCACTGCCTTCGACAATTTCAAAATAAGCACATGTCGGCTTGTACTTACGACTTCGTAGGAACTAGAGACAGAATGCCTCAAGCCTAGCTCGACCGTTCTCGATGATATAGCACTGGCAATTCTCAAACTTGTGTCATCACACCGTGGACTTACGTACGACACGCCTCCCCTTCGTGCGAGCACAGCAGACTGACCAACCGTCAAGTCTCTCAATATTTGACGATCAAGCAAGAAAACAGTATCTTGCGCTGGCTCCTCTTCGCAACCCTTTTGGGACTGGAGTTGATCCCAACAAGTTCAGTGACTTTGACGTGTTCACCAAGGTATGCTATGCTGGAATGAAGTTGGCTTTCGCCCATTACGAGAGCTTGTCGCTAATTAATGCCGGTTCCTAGATACGTGTTATGCAACAGCTCACGCAGTGGAGCATGAGGCACCCCGAACGCATTCGTGAGAAAATGGACGAGCAACGTGACATAGAACAAACAGAATGGGTTAGTGGCAATGCTATGCTTCCATTGGGCATCAACTGATAGCTTTGCGCAAATTAGCGAATCGAACCGTACGGCTGGGACAGTAAAGATCGAACCTACTATGTTCTCGATGATAACAGGGTTTACCGGTTGACAGAAAGTCCTGCCACATCGAAGCCTTCTCGTGGCAACAAGACATCTTCACGCAGTCGACGTCAATCGAATAAACGACGTCGGTCGAACCGAAGCGAGGTGATTGAGACAGACGACGATGACGACGATAACCCGACTGCCGACGACAACGGTCTTGGCGGCATGATTTGGGAATGCGTCGCAGTAACATTGGGTGATGTCCAGGACCTTCTGGGGGGGTTCAAAAAGACTCGAGACAAGAATGAACAAATACTAAGGCAGCAACTCGAGGATCATCTTCTGCCTATTCTCGAGAAGCAGGAAGAGGCCCGCAAACGTAAAGAAACGCAACGAGAAAAAGAGCTGCTTAACCTAGCCAAGATGGCCAACGCCAAACGATCCAGTCGTATCGCTGGCAAGGTCGAACGTCAGAAACAGGAGGAAACTGCCAAGGAGGAGGAAGAACGCATCAAGGCGGCAGAATTGGCGAGGCAGCGTGAGGAGCAGAAACACTTCAAACTCGAGCAACACCGCGATTCGAGGCTAGCTTCAAGGGAACAGCGTCTCCGGGAACGTGAAGCACGGCGCTTACAACATGAAGAGGAGCTGGCAGCCCTCTCTGAGGATAGCATGAACGGGCCGGGCGGGAAGTCACGCATGTCAGAGCGCCGGCGTGAAGCCGAAATCTCAAAGAATCGCGAAGCTCTCAAGCAACTTGACGACGAGGAGGACTGGGTCTTTGATTGTGTCTGTGGTATGTATGGTCACGTCGATGATGGCACCCACAGCGTGTCTTGTGAGAAGTGCAATATTTGGCAACACAGCAAATGCCTAGGTATCAGTGAGCAAGACGCTGAGCGACCTGATTTCCATTTTGTCTGCGCAATGTGTCATCGGCGGCAGGATACAGCAAATGGCAAACCAAAAACCACCATAAAGTTGAAAGTCGGTCACTCTGGCGACTCGGCCACGCCGCAAGTATTGCCTGAGGGTACACAGGCTCAACTACCACTTTCGAATCTTGTCGTGGAACTGCCGGCAGGACTACCTCGTTCGGACAAAGCAGGTTCGCCCACCAAGCAGGCGCCGCGATCCCCACTTGGAAAGACATCAGAGACGGCTGGCGGAACGAAAACTACCGCTAGTCCCGGCTTGGAGGACACGGTACAAACATCAACCTCGAAAGCAGTCCTTAGCCTCGACGATTCCAAGATCTTGCCGAGTCCTCGAGGTACTGATGCGAGTGTCTCCGTGCCAGGAACTACAATGACCCCTCTCCCCATCGTGAACAAGAGGCAAGTTGAGTCTTTAGTGTCTCCCTTTCTCGAGAATGTTCACGGTCAAGGTCAAGGTACCGATTCCCCTGCTGTTCTTCAGAACATCGCATCCAGCATGCATGCCACACCCAGAAAAGAGAACAGTGGGTTTCCGATACGAGCGGGCATATCTCCAACCAAACAGTCGCCACGACCAATGAGTCCTGCCACGGCTGGCTTGATCGGTCCCAACCCAACCGTTTTCCCGCCAGTGACTTTATCGCCATCACCACATGAAGTCATCTTGACTCCTCCGGTCAAGTCGTCTCCTCCTCGGCCGGGGACAAAAGAAGCCTGACAACAAGGGCGACAGTAACGAAACAGATTTCAGTCATCTCAGTGTAACCTCAATTTGGGAGCGTTTGTTTCCCGGGGTCAAGTGTCGCTTATTCTACGCCGCGAACTCTCAAGTTTTCAGGCATTATACTCCAACAACGACGTCATTAGGACCTCTTGAAACCATGGGGAAAACGACTGATCTAGAAGTCCATGCGATGAAACGATACCTGTTGCGAAACAAGCAACCTCGTCTCCCAAATCTTGACAATTTGTCGGAGTTGTTTTATTTGGTTTGGCAAAAACGAGCATACAAGCACAAAGAAATCCCGATTCACAAGAATCCAGCCCGTCCCACAACTAGTTTGCCATTATGATGATGAGGGACATGATCAATGATTGGCTTGTCCCTGCAACGGGTAACATTACAACAATGTGGCGGCAGTCGGCCTACACCCGCAGATGAGCTGCGTTCTATTGCGGTCTGGTGCCTGTGGACGATACTAAGAAAGGCGCCTTTGATCATTCAAACGACTTGGGGATCAACGTGCTTCCGCCTTTGGGCCAAAGGTCGAGGCGTGATCAAATCAAAGGCACTTCTGAAACAAACAATGGGATGTTGGTGGGGGTTCACTACCCGTCGACCAATTATATTATCGCTTTCCTTCCATTCGGATGTTCCAGCATTCCAGTCGTCCAGGAATGGAATCGCAGACTTTGTTAGCAGCTACGTGCATGGGGCAGCCGCTTGGGGCTACTTCTCCCTTGAGTCGGAGTAAGTCACCACGGTGAGCGATGCGGCCAGTGGCACTTATCATTCAGCATTGACAGTAGCTCGTGATCATGATGCTTGGAATAGCATGCTGGAACAGGAGCCCTCATTTGACCTTGGATGTCAAGACCCGGGTTGAGGTATGGCCAGTCAGCCTATTTCTAGAGCATCACCTTACGAGTAGAAGAACAAAAATAGAGTATGAAGACATGCACCTTTGTTATGAGACGCGGACAAAGGGCAGCGACTTCTGCGTGAATGGAGGTTTGTGCATAAGATGTTGCTTCATTCCGGCAGCTAGCTGTTAGCCAGTAGTCTGAATCTCCAGCTTCTCGAAGCGTAGCCTTGAGGAGGTAATTTGGCAATACAACGAGCGCAAGTTGTTATGAGGTTGAACATCTACATCCCAATATTTGATGGGGAAGGGACACATTTACCGGTCTGTCATTAAAACCACAACTGGACCATTTGCGGTGCCTTCGTAGTCCTCCGGCGCAGTGACCCAAATCTATTGTCACGGTCCACCCACGGACGAGAGAAGTTGTGTCGAATACAAAAACAACGAAGCGACCATTCACACGATCCACGGACTTTGTTGCCCTTTGGGAAGTCGCAAGCACTTCTTGTCCAAGGCAGATTACTGAAACTAGCTGCGCTATACAGTCCAGTCATTTTCAAGAAAGGTCATTTTCGTGTAAGTTACTGAGACGGCAGCAGTAAATGATTCTTTTCTGACGAGGCACTACCACAGCCAAGGGGAGCAGCAGCGCCCACGATTAGCAACAACCCATTAATGGTAGAGGCCTTATCCGCTCGAACAATCAACAGGTCGGTGGAGGTCCTCTGTTGGGGCCCAACTCACTTGGCATGAATCTTGCGCCTGGCGAGACCCCCTTCCCCAACTCCCCAAAAGGACGAGTCACGGCGCGGAAGGGAAAGAAACTAAAAGGACGAGCGACATCAGATCTATCCGAGGAAAGTCCAAAGCGTACTAGGCGAAGCAGATTAAAGAATCAAAAGGAGCGTGAGACTTTGACCAAGATCAGCAAACCGCTTTCGGAAGCTGCCCAGGATAGACCCGATATCCCGATAGTTGACCCGGCCAAGTTTGCCTACAGGTCTGTCGAGGAGAGGCAGCTTTCTGTGAAGAAAGGTGGCAGAATCAGGCGCCCACTGAACGCCTTCATGCTCTACCGCAAAACGTACCAAGAGGTGGCCAAGAACTTATGTTCAAAAACCAATCACCAACATATATCAAGTATATGTGGCACATCGTGGACGCGCTTGGAGCCTGATAGGATTCGCGACAAGTTCAAGGACTTGGCTGAGGTTGAAAAGAAGAAACACTTGGAGGCACATCCAGGTTACAAATACATTCCTGTATCGACCAAGACGGCGAAGCTCGAAACAATCTCCGAGCCACCAGACGAGCACGACAGCAGTAATGACGATGACTATGATGACGATCATGATGCCCAGAGGCAACCGTTTCACGTTCCGCTCGTGGATCCAGCGAGCGTGCCACGCAGTGTGATCGATAGAACGGTGGTATATGAAGGATATCCAGCGCAACTGCCACAGCTAAGTTCTGTGAGGGATGATCACTGGGAACGGGACAATGGGTTTCAAGGACCACCACTCCCATCTTCGGACTACGCCCAAGGGAATATGCGATACGCCCATCCGCATGATCTTTATCCCACAGCATCATGCAACCGCATACAGAATCCAACCTTCGACGGAATTCCCATGGCATATGCCTCGAACATAGAGCTTCCAGCCCTAACCCAGACGCAGCAGTCAATGACTTCCAGTTACGATCCCCTACTCTCAAGCCATGCGGGTCCACTATCCCCGTATGCAGGTGTTGCTCCCGGGATGTATCCCCCTCTAGATGCCCAAAGTGGATGGCAGCCTCACATCACTCCGGGACTATGGAATCCGATAGAGATGCACGACCCATATCTCAGTAATCAGGATGAGTGGAAGATTGAGGAGTTAGAGCCTGGTCAATTTGATCAGTACTTTGATCGGTGATTTGGCAAGGACGTGGCTACACTGGCTTGGCAGAAAGGTCATGCAAGGTGGCCTGGTAGAGTTTGAGCCTGGTCTTTTTGTTACCTACACGATATCCAGGTCTCACATTTTCGGCAGGGCTGAGCAGAGTAAGGCGCAGGTCTTCGAATCTCGTCGCTCAGGAAGATAGACGAAGACATGCCTACCACAGGTATCTTCATGCCAGGTGATCCTTTTTCATTGCGTACGGGATTTTATTCTTGTCGGTTTTCACATTACTCCCGCAGGGTCAGGTTTAAAATTAGTCAATGTTGTTATGGTTGGTGTTGGATCTTGGGTTAGTTAAATAGAGTGAAGTCAGGATTTCACAAAGGGCGAATTAAACGTGAACAAAACCCTACCTTGATGATTTTCAAGTTCCTGTACCCATGTGTACAACTAGCACGAAATACAAGACAAGGCATCAGATGGATTGACTACTATACCGGCTTGTGCCATGTTCAACTCTGCCAAATGTCGAGCCGAGAAACCCATGTAGGGTAGTCTCGGGATTTAGCTACTCGGTAGTACTACCTTGCAAAGCCGCGAATGCTCGCCAACTGCAAGTGGAGCGGATAAATAAGCCACCGGTGCCGAGCACCAACATGCTTTGCCTGACAATGTACATAGCTGTCGCTGTTGAGCTTCATAAGGTACTTTAGTGGAGAGCTAGAAACGTCTCTTATTAAACCAATTTCGTGGCGGGGGACTTGCGACTTCACACTACAACCTACGAAGACAATAATCACATCAACTGGCTGTGCACTGCCAAACTTCAAACCTCGCGAGCATTTGAAAATGGCCTGGATCCCACGATCTGTAACCGTCGCAGGCTTGGTTGTGCTGGCTCACGCGTAAGGCGCCCACTTCTGCTAGACGCCAGACGACTGACGTGGATGATAGCTGCTATTCCGCGCAAGAACATGCTGTTCTTTCGGCTTCACGATCCACCCAAGCTGCTGCCTTACCCTTTCTGTCAAACGCGCTTCCTCTCGACATCTGTATTGAGACTATAGTGGCAACCTTGATTGTGTGCTTGGGACTAGTCCTAGGATCGCCAACCCTTCGACCAATCCATTGGCATGTGTGGGCAGGCAAGATCGAGCGGGAAGGTAAGAAGGGGTTTTTGGATGGAAGTGGCGAGGTAGAGAAGGACTATCGCGGCAACCCTTTCACGTTCTTAGAAACCCGCCCAGGCTTCGTCGACATTCGCAAGCAGCGTCGTGAGTTCTCAGACTGGGCGAAAGGACAAGGCAACTGATACGCAACACGATACGACACTTCACATAATATACGAAGACTTTCAAATAAGTCCACGGCGTGCACCATGGAAGAACCCGTGATCCATATACCATCCAATGTGCTTCTCGTATGCTATTTCGATCCAAGTCGGCACAACCCATAATTGAGAACGGATGTGTAGACACACAAGCGTGGATGTACCAGTCAGAGCTCGCAATCTTTCTTATAGCCTTCCTGCGTTCCTGAACTTTGAAGTTGGGTAAATCTTCTCGGCTGCCATTGTCAATGCCGGCTAAGCCGCCATTACTCTGTCGTCGCTGGTGCAGATCTGCCTCTAACGTGGAAGCAGACAGCATAAATTTTCCTGCGCCTGTCTAGACTGACTAAGGCCAAAACCTCGACGTTGGGACCCAGGAGCTGAAAGATGTCAAAGTACAGGCTGATGAACCACTAGGCGGAGGCAAGGGCAGTATCCCCAGGCACCTAAAAGGCAAGGTAATTATTCACAGCCCTCCGACGTAGCCATCAGCCTGGTGCCCAAGCTACTACCGAACTTACCTGCATACTCAAGTAACCGTGATATAAAAAAACGAGCAGTGGCGCACCGAGTGCCTGTCTCCTCGCCGGCTCGTCGGTCATGGAAGTTGTGTCAGCTAGCAGGTATGCAGTCCCGGCTCTGGTAGCACCTGCCTCTACTCACCCTCTGGCCACCACACTCCCCGATCTAGGTACTTTTACCTAATGGCAGTCAGGCGTACCTTATGCCGTTCTAGCTCGAGTTACCTACCATGCCTTTGCCTCTTTTGCCAGAACGAGTTTCTTCTGCTGCGAAGTCCACAGTAGCCAATCTATCACACCATCTATTCTGCCCCGTGATTTCGTTGAACGATCTGAACAGTATCAGCCTTCACACGAGAGGGTTGATAGCCCCACCGTCATCTGGCTGCCGGGAGAATGACTCGATCGTCACAGAGGGCCCCGAAAGCCTCTGGTGGAACGGCTCATGCTCGCTGGCATTCGCGAATTGGCGGCAACGCATTGCGCCATCCTTCATCACATGGAAGTACTTTTTCAACCCTTGGCCGAGAAACACGCAACAACGAGGCCTCTCATCACGACGACAGAGGTGGCCAGAACCAAAGTCAATCTTCGATTATGTTTACAAGCCCCGGTGCATCTTCGACCAACCTACGAGCGGATCACTTTGATAAAGATGAGCCTCACGAGGCCGTAAGTCATGGCGACTCGCACGAGGTCATCATGGCCATGAGCCTCAGAAACGACGGCCTGTTGGGTTGTGCCTATTTCACTACGGACAATGGGGTTCTCTCCTTGTTCAACCATTTGCCTATGTCTGATACCCATGAATGGGAAAGCGTTATTGTTCACGCGCAGCCTACAACAATCCTGGCGTCTGCCCGCACCCCCGAATCTCTGATGGTCTTTTTAGAAGAGAGATCCAACCTCGATGTAGCTGGTATGAATGGACCCAATGCCGACGACATGAATGGCCAATGCTTATGAAACCTTCCCAGACGCAGCAGTAGGTGGTTTCGTTTTGCGGGTACTCCCTTCTTCTGAATTCGCATACGACGCTGCATGTGAGAAATTGGTTAATCTTGATCTGCACAATTCGACAACTGTTCAAGCGGTTATATCCGATGGCGGAGCGGACTCCATTTCATATAGTAGCAACGCACATTCGCATGGAAACCCTTATTCCGAATCGAGACACATGAAGGTATTACGATGCGATGCATTAGTCAATCTTGAAGATTATGCCTCTGTGAGAATGCTGCCTCCTCTTACGAGACATTCCTGACATCCCCTAGGTGTCCTGCGCTGGAGCGGTACTGAATGATCTGTTACGTCGACGATCAACCGACTTCTTCCCAGGCAGAGACGAGAGTGATTCGTTATTTCAAGTACGCCACATCCAAACGTCTTGCTTCACGGACTTCATGCTGGTGAATACAGACACACTGCTATCTTTGCAGATAATAAAGTCGGAGATTCATCCCAATAGTCAGGCTTTGGGCCCGGCCTCCAGTGCTTCTGGGCAAAAGGAGAGTTTATCGTTGTATGGACTTTTCCATCATTTAGCTAGTACACCCCAGGGACGAACTCGGCTTCGCCAAATATTTCTCCAGCCCACACTTCAAATGGATGTTATCACTCAGCGACAGCGAGCAATATCAATGCTCACCAAACCAGAAAACGAAGAGATCCTGATGCAGGCAACCGCCATACTTCGAAGGATCACCAACATGAGAAGCGTTGCCGACCATTTGCGCCGGGGTGTGGATTCATCATCAAGTGGACGATCGTTTAATAAAGACATCTGGATAACACTAAGAAGATTCGCTGCTCAGGCATTGAAGCTACGCGAGTGTGCTACTACTCTGTCTGCACAGAACATCGAAGTGGTCTCGAAGGTAAGCAGCAATAATTTCACGTTACTGCTGCGTGGTGATTCTATCTGACTGTGAAGCTTATCAACGGTATCGACCCTGCGAGCCTCATAGCGGTCGGCGACATGGTCAACAAAACGATTGACTTCGAACAGTCCAGATCGCGGCAGCGGTCATCCGTAAGAGCCGGCGTCGATCTTGAGCTTAACGGGCTAAAGCGCCGATACGATGGCATGGGAAGCTTTCTCACCGAAATTGTGAACCATGTGAACACGATGTTACCACCATGGGCCTCCAAATACATTCGGTCCTGCATATTTCTTCCTCAGCTAGGCTTCCTCATGGTAGTGGAGCTCGACCCAGACACAGGAAATGGTCTCTACGATGGTGAATGTGCCGATGGTGGAAAGTGGGAGAAGCTTTTTACAGCGGACGGTGCTGTGTGTTATAAGAACAAATACATGAAAGAACTCGATGAGCAGTACGGCGATATGTACTGTGAAATTGGCGGTAAGCTTCTGCACCGCCTCGAGCAAGCTCATCTAACTATGAGATAGACAGGGAAGTTGAAATCATTCATGAATTAGCCTCCGCCGTCATCGCTCATGAAGACGCCTTAATGCGAGCTTCTGACATTTGCGGGGACTTTGATGCTATACTCGCCTTGGCCGTGGGCGCAAAGAAATACCAGTGGGTTGAACCTTGCATCACAATTGAGCCCAAACTTGAAATTGAAGGAGGTCGTCACCCACTGCAAGAGCTTGTGGTACCGGCATTTGTGCCAAATGACTGTTATATCGTTGGAGGTCGGGGAAGCTCGATGGGCGATCACATGAAAGCATGCAGTCAGGCTCTTGTTGTGACCGGTCCCAATCATTCTGGAAAGAGCATTTATCTAAAGCAGACGGCGATCATTGTCTATCTTGCGCATATCGGAAGCTATGTACCGGCGGCAAGAGCGACGATCGGCCTGACTGACAAAATTCTCACTCGCATATCCACTCGGGAGAGCGTTGCGAGAACCGAAAGTGCCTTCAGCATAGACTTGAAGCAGATATCGCGGGCGATAGCATCATCGACGCCAAAAAGCCTTGTCATCGTCGATGAATTCGGGAAAGGAACCAACCTAGATGATGGAGCAGGACTTTTGGCAGCACTAATTGACCACTTTTGTGGTCTGAACGAGGAGATGCCACGCATGCTAATCGCGACCCATTTCCACGAGGTCTTGAGTGAGGAGTGGACAAGATCGCTGCATAGTCTTTCTCTATACCACATGGACGTCGTAACTAACTGGGAGACCGACAGACTAGATGACCAGCTGACATACTTATTCAAGTTAACCCCTGGCTGCTGCAAGTCGAGTTTTGGGAGTCGATGTGCAGCCTTAAACGGAGTTCCCAGCGCTGTCACTGAACGGGCCGAAGCCATTTCAAGTCTACTAAGTCGTAACGAAGACATCAGTTCGGCTTGTGCGAAGTTGACAGAGGAAGAGCAGCAACATCTTGAGTTGGCTGAAATGGCGGCAAGAAGATTCATAAGCGAGGATTTGGATGACCACGACGGAGGCGGCAGACACCGAGAAGCTACGGACGCGAGCGGTCTCCTGACCAAGATACTTTCGAAATAAAATCCTAACCTTTTTCTTACATTGAAATCATCATTCTGGAACACATTTCGTGCACAGGGCTGGGCAGCCATTTCTGATCAAGAGTTGTGCATCGAGATGGGACTCAACTGATTTGGACTGAAAGCTGGTTCACAAGAACACATTCGCGGATAGCTCAAGCCCATATCGAAGTGATCATTATGAACTAGACGTTGCTCTGGTGTTTGAACACGAGGAACCTGACTCTATCGAGAATCCCTTTCTCAAGAATATGAAATACGTACATCTATCATAACCGCTAAACACATCAACTCTCGGACCCAATTGACCCATATGCTCACCGAAAGGATGACATAGATCCTCCTAGTGCTGTAACTTCCAGGCAAAATAATACTAATGTACTAGGAGAATCATGAGACCGTCCTCGGGCCACTCATGTGTGCCTGGCCAAAGTGTGGTTCAGCACCAAAACCTCGCTGCGTTGAATCGTTCCCGACGTTACCCGTGCTATGTAAGAAAAGACGCAAGGAAGGTCCAATGTTCAAGAAATAGAAATAGATCCAGGTCAAATACAAGAAGAGCCTTGCAAACGCCGAACCAAAGAGTGTGGAGCCTGCGTAGCCCGCTTCTTTCTGGTAGTCTATATGCAGACCTGCCGGAGGTTCATGCCAAATGTGCAATGACGAACCCGGCGCTTACGCCAATCATGAGATAAGCTGAGGCCGAGCTGTAAAATTTATACGTCCCTGAACTGGACTCGAAAGTATCACAACTCGTAGTTTCTAGGGCCCCACAAGCTTGAGTACTCAGGCTGGAGCAGATGGACGTAGCTGAGGCACCAAGCTGTGCCCATTGACCACCCACTGTCGTTCCCCCGCCTCCAGGGACATCTATTGTCACAGCAAAGCCGCCTCCTTGGAGGCCCGATGTGCAGGCCTCGTAATTTCTTGAGCATGCTCTGACGGCGGAGGAACACTCGCCGCTGTCCTCGAAGCTCGTTGCTGCGAAAGGGAACGAGAAGTAGGAGTTTGGAACGAAAGATACGGGAGGAGGAGGCCGATTGGTAGGGGCGGAAGCGGGAGCGGTACCGGTGCACACGGCTCTGGGACATATGAATTGGATTAGCAACCATACTTGAATAGCAGCGACCCGGAGCGACGTCGCGCAGCTTACGCATACTCACCCAGAGGGACAGCAGGCTGGCGCATTTTGGGTATCCAACTGGCAAATCTGGCCGGTCTGGCAGCATATGCCACTGAAGACGGGCCCAAGCGAAGCGTCGCACTGAAAGGTGTTACTTGGACATTCGTCTCGCCCGAAGAGAAAGCCTGTCGCGACTGGCGCATAGACTGCGGCGGCGGCCGATGCTGCGGAGGTCGCGACGGCTGTTGACGCAAGGAATGCGACCAGTACAAGGCCGGTCTGTTGCCTCTGTGTTTTGTGACGAGCCATTGTGAGACAAGAAGATTGATTCGCAACGACAATAGCAATACCAGGCGCTGGTTGTTGTGTTGGCTACCTACTGTAGCTATAGCACTGAGGTAGCTCAAGGTAAGGTAAGTAGATAAGGCAGGCGAGGCACCTTTTTTGAAGCTGAAGCAAAATTAGAAATAGATACTGTACGTACGGCCAAGCAAAGATTCGTGTATTTCAGTTGGTGTTGTCTGTGAAGGCGCTTTGGGGTAAGGTAAGGGTGAGGTGAGAGGGCAGCCCAAATCGTTTAGCGACGAAGGATCTTGGTTGGCTGGGAGAGGCAGAGGTAGGATTGTACCTTGACGGCTACTCCACCCAGCAGCAAGACTGAGATCCCTTTTCGGCATCGCCAGAACCCCACATTGTGCCTCAGCTTCATGCTCTAATTACCACGTAAAAAATGTCAAATGGTGTACATCATAAAATTGAGACTTTGTCAAGCAGGAAACCTGTTAGAATATGCATCATAATGTTCTTTTTGGTCTAATTTACCAGAACAGAGATCATTTCAGCTGCTTGAATGTAAGAGCACTGGCAAGCTACTTTGAGCAAGTGACCAACATGTAAGTCCGTGAATATCGCAAATAAATCTCGCAATAATCAATATTTATTACGTTTAAAGTTATAGAAGTGGCTTGTACGCATGAGTTTGAGGACATATACAGAGCGCAAAGAAGCTCAACTGGATGACATGAGAGTTGACAAGCTGAGCCCGTATGTAGCTTTTTCAGTATTGTGTCTGGCCAGTCTTTCGTACCAACTCGCTACTAATCGAGAGCCTCAATGAGGAAATGAACGTCCTATTACTCTCGAGCGAGGCTTTGAAGCAGAAATATGAGACACTTGATGAAAGACTATCTATAAGGCAAGGTAGACAGGGAAGTGCTATAAACCGAGCTGTTGCTTAAATACGGTACCGACTTAGATGACCACCATGATGTCATTCATCGCGGTGTTGGCCCAGCAACCTAAGGTCATGGTAGTGGGGTTTGCGATCGCATCTTTCTGGGCTTGCAAGTTCACAGGCTAACGCTTCCTACAAGCTATGAGAAAGACGACGCGGCTGTCGCTTCCATACCGCCTTGTGTCAAAAGAAATTATTATTGTACTTCCCCCACACAGCGCCCTTCAGAATCACGCCATCGATGGGCTGTCAATTGTGTCCTCGTACGTGAGCTAGTATTTGTCTTAGTCGATCAACGGCAGTAGTATTTGAAGATCCCACAGCTGCATCACCCTGAGATCTTGTCAACTCTTCAGCTTCCCGCTTTGCGTCCGAGACCAGTGGCCCGAGGTCTCCCCAGACTTCTGCATTATAGCTAGAGAGAACTTCGGCCCATTGTTGAGCCCAGACTTGCCGGGCATGGTTTGGGTCAGCCGTACCCAGGAATTGCTCGCGGTCTTTACTAGAGGAAAGGTCGGAGCTGGTGATGAAGTCTGGAGAGAAGTCAAGCAAGCCGTTCCAGACTGATGCACCTAGATCTGACTCAAAGAGAGCCCTCCGGAGGCTCACAGCTGCCTCTGGAGACAGTTCATACGGGCCATCTAAAGCTTCGAACGTTTCTTCCTCGTCGGGCCGGCTGAGCATGTCCACAACGGCAAAGCCATCAGATGCTTCTTGCCATGCCAGTGACTGGGGGAAGTGTTGAGGCCCTTGGACCTGCTCGTGGGTGAATTGGAATCCGAGAGGCTCATGAAACTGTTCAAATGCTTGGGAAGTCTGCCCAGAATGCGTGACTTCGTGCCTGAAGGTTTCACTTATACCGGAGCGTTGATTGCGATGGTGGGCAGCCTCGTTGGATGCGGGCGACTCCCAGCTAGATGAGCTCCCCGAACCGCCTGCGGCCTTCTCTGAAGTCATCAGGTTGGGCAATGGTTGGGTGCCTGTAACCGAATTGAGGGCCAGCCTCCCGGATGCTTGAAGGCGCTCTGCGACTGTTGGTTCTTTTTCTTTCTCTTTGCCTCGCGAAACATTTCCGTTGTTAGTCTCAGACACACCTGACTCTGGTGGATTTTGTTTTTGGTTCGCCATTGCGGCAGAAAAAGAAAGATTAGAGCTTCCACCGGCCAGCAAACGCGTTGACCCTTGTCGATTCGAATAGATCGTGTTCCCTCCGCAAGCGGGAGTTCCGTATTAAAGTTGCCCACTTGCACCTCGGCTCCCCACACAAGCTTGCCGATTCACACATGACTGCCATCGCATATGCAATTACCTAGGCGCTAGATGAGCTACAACGAACGAAATTGATAAGAGTCATCACTCGAGACTGCCAATCTTATGAGCCGTATCCGAAACTTCTTCGTGAGCGCGCCTAATCGACTTAAAACTAATAACCCTGTCATTTGGGTCAGATAAATGACTCTTTCTTTTGTTGCGGTAAACATGAATCATTACGGGAAACGTCCAAAAGTGCACAAAAGCTCACGTCATGCATGCCTGCACCTAAACACAGCCAGATTGTCTATGTGAGATATCTCGGTGTCCGTTGCCTAGGTAGGCAAGTACCTCACCTGTTCTTACCGCTTGCTTTTGGCTCCTGTAATAGGTGTAATGGCATTTGAATGTTCAGCGTAAGGCAGGCCTAAGTATTTCCCTCTGCAACCATATAAACTTTGTTAGTTGGAATACTCTGTAGTTTAAAGCAAGCGTGATATGGTAAAGGTGTAGGTAGGATAGGAAATCTCCATTCCTTGCCTGTGATTTTCATAGCAAAATTTGAGAAACATGTTATATTCAGGACCCAATTAAGGACAGGACTACTTGGTGCTCAAACGCGCCGGTAACTACCCCGTCGCATTCTTCCTACGCTCCATGCTTACCGACTCGTAGCCACTTAGGATTTGTGACTAGCTCACATCTGCGCGCGTAGCTACGTGGCAAATGAATTCTCGATTCCCCCAAAGTAATCGTTCGTTTATATTGGGCAACGTTTGTAAGCCTGAGTCCCCCAACGGAGGTCTGTAGAGGTCAGGTGGGTAAGTATGGAAGGTGAGGGACCTACAGTAGTGCCTGCATGGTAACTGCAGCACCACTCTAGCAAATCTAAGGAACGTAGCCTGAGCTCCCCTCCCAATGCAAGGTTAAGGTAAGGTGGGCAGGTACCTTAGGTACCTGGCGTCTCGAGAAGCAACTGAAGGTAACATTGGTTGGAAGGTTTAGGAGCAAGTACGCCAGGAAGGATTCAAGTTAAGGTACCTTAAGGTGAGGAAGGTACTTAAAGTACCTTGAGCAGGTGCCCAGGTACCTGAAGCACTTAGGCCCAAGTACCTAAGAGACCTGATGCGCCCTACCTTAGAGCTGCTCAGTAAGGTACCGCGTTATAGGTACTTACCTCGGAAGTCTGGCTGAGGTACCTTACATTACGTTTTATATCTTGAGGTATCGACCCGACTACCACCAAACCGTCGAACGTACCTTACTTCACTCTAGTAGCTGTCACGAGTGCGTACCTTAGGTACCCTACCTTACCTAAGGCAGTTCCCTACCTTACCTTAGGCTTGACGAGGCACCAAGCCCCACCGACCCTCTCGAATACCTCCTGCTGGGTACCTTCATTTGTCGAGAGCATATCAGCGGGCAGTGGAGTTGCAGCAGTGGGAACCACTCACGCAGCACGCACCGACCCTCATCACCGCATCACAAACCCAACTCGTTCCCTTTGACCTGCTTCTCGATATATCCGCCAGCCCTGACTCTAGCAATCCTCCTCCATCCTGCGCCGCTCGCCCCAGTGTCTGAATCTGGTGTATTCTCGCCCCTTGTAGGGATCTTCCGTTCTACGCATCTACCCCGTCCAGCTCACCTGGTGGACGACATCATCGTCATTCTCCTCCGCACCCGCCGTGGCCTTTACTCGTCGCATTGAACTGGCGACGACCTCTTTCAAATCGCCAACCTTGTGACGCTCTGTATTTGGAACAGCGAAATCGGGTTCT
Source organism: Paramyrothecium sp. XJ0827 (assembly GCA_020881915.1). NCBI lineage: Eukaryota > Fungi > Ascomycota > Sordariomycetes > Hypocreales > Stachybotryaceae > Paramyrothecium > Paramyrothecium sp. XJ0827. Next base: position 3,255,802 of record JAJFPB010000004.1, read on the forward strand.
GCTGTAGCTAGAGCTCCGCCACTTGCATTTTCGTTTGCTCATCGCCGCCACTCTCTCCCCCGCCATTACCGGTTCTCCGCCCGCTTCTGCCCATCTATTCTCGTGCACCGATCCCCCTGCAGCTGCCCACCAAGATGGTTGACAGCGAAGCCAACTCACCCACGTGGAAGTTCACTCAGTATGTACCCTCTCGGCCGGCCATGAGATAAACACTGACACCGAAATCTTAGGTGTTTCGGCGACAAAGGGGACGTTGAAGACATCACCGAAGGTAGAGATCGTCCCCGCCCTAAGCTTACAATTATGCTAATATTCTCCTCACCATGTAGCCGATATCATTTCGACGGTCGAATTCGATCATACGGGTAACTACCTCGCGACAGGCGACAAAGGAGGTCGCGTCGTGTTGTTTGAGCGAAACGAAACTGTACGTGTTTCTTCTCTACCAAATTCCCTGTCACCACCACGAGTCCTGATCCTTGAATGTAGAAGAAGTCTTGCGAGTATAAATTCCACACTGAGTTTCAGTCCCATGAACCCGAATTCGACTATCTAAAATCCCTTGAAATCGAGGAAAAAATCAACAAGATAAAATGGTGTCGTCGTCAGAATGCCTCACATTATCTGCTGTCGACCAACGATAAAACAATCAAGCTGTGGAAGGTCTTTGAGAAGTCCTTAAAGGTGGTTGCCGAGAACAATCTCTCTCATGATGTCACACCAGGAAGCATTGCCGGAGGTGGCGGCGCTCCTCGGCCGCTACCTTCCACGCAATTCAAGAATGCCACTGACCTCAAGCTGCCACGGCTGACCCATCATGATACCGTCGTAGCTGCGGTTCCACGTCGCACATATGCCAATGCACATGCTTACCACATCAACAGCATCTCGGTAAACAGTGACGGCGAGACCTTCATCAGCAGCGATGATCTACGCATCAACTTGTGGAATCTCAACATTCAAGACCAGAGCTTCAACATTGTCGATATCAAGCCCGCCAACATGGAGGAGCTCACTGAGGTTATCACTGCAGCTGAGTTCCATCCACTCAGCTGCAACTGGTTCATGTACGCTAGCTCCAAAGGAACAATCAAGCTTGCCGACATGCGGGAGAGTGCGTTGTGCGATCAACATGCCAAACGTAAGAGCGCCTCCTATCTACTCAACCAGAAGCCTTTTCGGCCCTTATCTAACTGCGAACAGTTTTCGAACAGGAAGAAGACCCATCATCACGATCCTTTTTCTCCGAGATCATCTCTTCCATTTCGGATGTGCGCTTCTCATACGACGGCCGCTACATCCTGTCTCGCGACTACCTGACCGTTAAGATCTGGGATATTAATATGGAGCGGCAGCCAATCAAAACGATACCCATTCATGAACACTTACGCCCACGACTGTGCGACACGTACGAGAACGATAGCATTTTCGACAAATTTGAGGTCGTGTTTTCTGGAGATGCAAAGAACGTCATGACCGGCAGCTACAACAACAACTTCATGATTTACCCCACCGATCCTGAAAAGGAGGTAGAGGTTGTCTTACAAGCAGACAAGTCGGCTTTCAAGGCCAAGAAAGTTGGCGTGCCTACGCCGATCAACGCATCGACCAGCCCAACCGCGACGAACGGAGGCAAGAAGGGCAACTCTCGAGCAGGCAGCCCTGCTGGGGGCGCGCAGGGACAGAGAATGCGCAAGGAGACGGATGCGGATCAGATTGATTTCAACAAGAAGATCTTGCATATGAGCTGGCATCCCTTCGAAGACAGCATTGCTATTGCAGCCACGAATAACGTACGTTTCTTACACGCACCTACATGCATGAATGCACGCACTAACCCCTCATCTCAGCTCTTTGTCTTCTCGGCACTCTAAAAGAGGCAACTGATGATATCCCCGCCTGGGAGGGAAAACTTCCGAACGTGCTGGCGACGAGGGAGTCTTGAACGGCCTCACTGCAACAGGACAAGATGGATCGGCGGTTGCCTCGTAGATTCATATCATCCGTCCGGAGTTTAGGGGCAGATGCTTACAGCTAGCAAGAAGAAGGGGAAATCTGCAGGCTGGCATATTGTTGCCTATTGGTTTCAGGCCGTCACCCTACACCAACCGACACTTATGGAGGCCTTGTTACTTGCGCTATTATGGTTACTTAGAAGCACACAAATAGCGCGGACGAAGAGGAAGTTAAATCCCTGGCTTTTGCCGGAGGCGGGAAAGTCGTGGTTCTGCTGGGTCTGGTATGGTGTAGCAAGATGCGGCGTTCTGCCGCCATACATGGCAAACCCGACCAAGTTTTGGTGGAAAGTTACCAAACTTGAATAAGGTCCTGCTAGAAGGACACTTGACAAAGATTTTCCCTTACATCTCCTCACGCGTGTCCGTTGGGTTAGAAACCGATGCAAGTCTAGATGGTACCTCGAAATAGAAGGCTGTATGCAAGAGAGAAGCCGCTGCCAAGACGTAAGAACCAAACCGGCCATATCAGTCGTATTGGGAGAAGAAGGACTAGAATCAGAGAAGGCAAACCTATAGGCGCTCACTCGCATAGGTTCTCGTAAAAAGTTCACAATGATGTGGTATCCTTTTTTTTATACGTTGATGGGGGTTGCCAGGGTACTTGGTGCTTGCCATTAAGGAGAGAAAGGAGGGGCTTGGATTTGTGAACACGGACGCCCCCCACATGTAGTCTAGGTACCTGGCAAGGTCGTTTCAGATGCTGTGGTAGGCGTGCCGGATGACCGTAAGCAATTGACTGCGCTTCGTCTAATGACATGGAAAAGGACAGCATATAACTTAGCACTCCTACCGCGATACTATGCTACAAGAGCCTCCACGTTGCTGACTTACGGCGCGCAAAAAATAAGGCGACCTCAGAGCAGCAAAACCACTGGCAGGCGCCTCTGCAAGATCTTCACAACCTTCGGAAGGAAAATCCATGCACCTGTGGTAACCTACCTACCTACTCAGGATGAGTGAGACAGCCAAACGTCGCGACAGCGATGTAGGCGAAGCTAGCAATGACGGCCTGCCTTCCACAAACTCGACGCCATCAGATCGCCAGGTGGCACTGGAAGCAGGCTCGTCTATGCTGGCAGCTGCGGCCATGCTCGGCCTGATCTTTGGCGGCTGTTGTTCGAATGTGAGACCGAGAAGCTTGAGCCCCTGTCTACCCAGGCCAGAACAGCTTACTGACAGCTCCTTGCCCGTAGGTCTACGCCCTGGAGGCAATCGTTAAGTAAGCGGAATAAGATAACTTGATCTATGCCTTAGGACTAACATTCAGCAGCTTCGAGTCGGCCAGTGGTGAGTTGCTACCCTCAGCATCCGTGCTTGACAGCTATTATTGACCGAGTACCCAGGAACTCTTCTTACTTTTGTGCAATTTCTCTTCGTTGCTGTGACTGGCTACATTGCTCAGTTTGATGTGACACGACCGCCCTTCTTTCTTGCGCCGAACAAGGTCCCGCTTCGCCGCTGGATAATCAACATTGTGCTCTTCTTCAGCATCAATATGCTTAACAACCATGCGTTCAGTTACGACATCTCAGTGCCCGTACACATCATCCTCAGATCCGGCGGGAGTATCACGACAATGGCTGTGGGCTACCTCTACGGCAAGAGATACTCTCGTATCCAGGCACTTGCGGTTGTTTTACTAACTTCAGGTGTAATATTGGCTGCTTGGTCAGATGCCCAAGCCAAGGTAACATCACCCTTCCACGACGCTTTCAGCGGTCTTACAGCAATCACTAATGTTTGGATTGCACAGGAGGCATCGGGCTCTTCCTCGCGCCCAACGTTTGGCACTGGGCTAGTGATTCTTTTTGTGGCTCAACTTCTGTCCGCAATAATGGGACTTTATACGGAAGCAACATATCGGCAATACGGCCCGCAATGGAGAGAAAATTTGTTTTATTCGCATGTCTTATCCCTGCCTCTTTTTCTTCCATTTGCTCCCGCCATGCTCCGGAACCTGGCCCACCTAGCTAGCAGCGAGCCATTTGAGACGACTGCGCCAATGGGAACCCTGCTGGGGCTCAATCGTGTCCCCCGGCAGCTGATATATCTTGTGGCCAATGTCTTGACACAGTATGCCTGCATTCGCGGGGTGAACCTCCTTGCGGCCAGGGCTTCAGCACTCACTGTCACGATTGTCTTGAACATCCGGAAGCTCGTCAGTCTGCTGCTGAGCATCTGGCTATTCGGAAACTCGCTTGCTTCAGGCACGCTCATTGGAGCAGTTATTGTCTTTGCTTCTGGGGGTCTCTACTCCCTGGGCTCAACACCGAAACGGACAACGGACACAACAGAAAATGACAAGCAAAAGAAGGCATGACTATGAGCGGCTTGGTAGGAGAGAAAGGAGCGTCGCCTCGAAGCGTAACGCGGATTATTTGCAAGGGCAATGTTCATCTGCCCTGTGCGCAGCTTCAAGGCATCTACAACTTCAACGTTCCGAGTATCTGTTACCGGGCCGGGCAGCACCAAATCCCCCAAAGCATGGCCATTTTACTCTAGCCGACAATATATTGTACAACAAACATTCGACTCAACCATAGAGCTTCCGCATTAGTATAAGATGAAGGCTCAATTAAATTTCAATGATCCCGAAGAGATCAGGGATCAGAGCAAGTATTTTAGAGATGTTTTAGCGGAGGAACATCTTCACATATCGTACGATAGGTAGTTCATCTAGCCCCATCATCCAACCTGCATATTCCGAATATCGTGCCTACCACTGCAGTAGGAGTTGCGGCTGTAAACCTTCAGTGATTCCGCCTCCTCTTTTTTATTATGGGGAGCTACGGACGGATCTAGCTATCTACATGAGGACCTTGATTTGTAGTAGGTTAGCTGGCGTTTCGGGTGCCAATCCGTGTAGTCTTTCCCATTCATTTAGTTCCGGGTTGCTGTGTTGCAGGAGCAGATACTAGGTGGGTACCTACTTCAAGCTAAGACATACGAAGTGCTCGGGCAGTGCGGACATCGGCCGTCTCCAGGTGGATGGAACGGGCGGACTCGGTTGATGCAAGTACTCGATATAGGCATTCGCCGACGGCTCACAGATTCTAGCCCCCGCTCCCGGCCGATGTAACATCGATAATACCTTGATTGGCTAGGTGCATGACAAGTGTGGCCCCAATTTTCGACCAGAAAGTTGCTGCAGCCCTGTGATCCCGGCTCTGGTTGGTCGTATATCGGAAGCTTCCACCACTATCTTCTATCGCAAGCCTTTATACTCTGGATAGCACCCAGAGCTTGGATTCCATCGCGCCGGCAATCACAGAAGACCAGGAACCATGACGGGTAAGCAATCTACACCGCACTCATGAACACTACATTTCGGACCTGCTGGTAAGTATAGACCCCAGGAAGCTGCCTTGCAATGCATCGAATTGACCAGGTCGACTCTGTACTAGACGAACCTATCATATACCTAGACCAACCAAGTGCTTTCGCCGTATACACAAGAGAGTCGGATGGCGAAGAAGATGAATTGGAGGAGGCAAGCACAAACCGCTCCGGCCCTGGAGAGGCCTCGCCTGATGCACAAGATGATGATGAGCATGGCGATCTCCAAGAAGGCATGCTGTTGCGAGATCTTCCAAAGCGGACCACCTTCTACGACCCCGTTGCCGAGCGTCAGATGACGCAGACAGATGCTAAACTGTTTTATCAACGCAGCAGAGCAGATGGCAAAGGTGGTGCGAGCAGCGCCTGGTCCCAGTTCACCCCTCATGGAAGTCCCGTCATCGTGTCTGGTTCTCAAACTGCAACCGAGTACGGTGGGGACTCTCTCGTCCTTGAGAAAGAAGGTAGGTACTCCGGATTTCATGTAGGCAGATCTAGCCAGAACCAACCGTGCTGACGTGACCGGAGACAACGCAGGTGTTCACGAGTCGCCGATCAGGACCCATTCAACCGTGAATCTCAGTGGGAGCCAGCCGCAATCATCTCTTGATGCCAGACTTGCCAGCTCCGCCTATGGTTCCGCCGCCGCCCTTCCCAGTGGTAGCTTCCTTGACACCGAGCCCCATATCACCTCGGAACTCAGTGCGATCTCCAAGAAGATAGAGAGCATCTTGGACATGCGGCGCAGATACATAGCCCTTTCAAATCAAGGCGCCGATGATAACCCACGCGATAGTACGAGTTGGGATATATACCCGCCGCCTCCGGAGCCTGCTTGGAGACAAGATTTAGATTCTTCTCCTGGTCAACACGGCCCGGGAAATGCTTCCAGCCCTGCCGGTTCCAAATCTGGGGGTCATAATAGACCAAGCCGCAGAAGAAAACCAGGGCAGGACATTGGTGAAGATTTCGAAATGGCTGATTTGCTTCCCCTACCCGGAGACGACGGCATGGAGTTTCGGCTCGATGACGGTGGGGTTTACCAAGTTTTCGAAGATGCTGATGCCCAGACCCCGTCGATAAAAGTCCCAACTATTCGAGAATTTTACATGGACCTCGAGAAGATTCTCAATGCCTCCTCAGACGGGCCGACGAAAAGCTTCGCGTTTCGGCGTCTACAGTACCTGGAGGGCAAATTCAACCTATATGCACTCCTCAATGAATATCAGGAGACTGCCGACAGCAAGAAGGTACCGCACCGTGATTTTTACAATGTGCGAAAGGTGGACACCCACGTTCATCATTCTGCTTGCATGAACCAAAAACATCTCTTGCGCTTCATCAAGAGCAAGATGAAGAAGTATCCGAACGAAGTGGTCCTCTTTCGCGATGGAAAGCACCTCACATTGGCAGAGGTTTTTGCCAGTATCAACCTGACGGCCTACGACCTAAGTATCGACACTTTGGATATGCATGTACGTCTATTTACAGGCCTCGCAATACTCTCTGGAAGACCCCTGGCCGCTGCTGACCGGTACCTAGGCTCACACCGATTCGTTTCATCGTTTTGACAAATTCAACTTGAAGTACAACCCAATTGGTGAATCGCGCCTGAGGACCATTTTCCTCAAGACCGACAATTTTATCCACGGGAGATACTTGGCCGAGATCACTAAGGAGGTCATTTCTGATTTGGAATCGAGCAAGTATCAGATGGTAGAATGGCGCATCTCTGTTTATGGCAAGTCTATAGACGAGTGGGACAAACTGGCCGCGTGGGTTGTGGACAACAAGCTCTTCTCCCACAACGTTCGGTGGTTGATCCAGATTCCGCGCCTCTACGATGTCTACAAGGCGAGCGGATTGATGGATACATTTGAGCAGGTTGTGAAGAACGTCTTCCAGCCGCTCTTCGAGGTGACTAAAGACCCGTCAAGTCATCCAAAGCTACACATTTTCCTCCAACGAGTCATTGGCTTCGACAGCGTCGACGACGAAAGCAAGGTGGAGCGCCGACTTTTCAAAAAGTTCCCGGTCCCCAAGGTTTGGGATACCAACCAAAACCCCCCTTACAGTTATTGGATCTACTATCTTTTCGCCAATATGGCCTCGCTCAACCACTGGCGCAGGAAGCGTGGGTTTAACACGTTCGTGTTACGGCCACACTGCGGAGAGGCTGGTGATAGTGAACATCTGGCTGTGGCATTACTATGCTGCCACAGTATCAGCCACGGGTTGTTGCTCAGAAAAGTCCCCCTCCTGCAGTACATTTTCTACCTTGACCAGATCGGTATTGCTATGTCTCCTTTGAGCAACAATGCCCTGTTCCTAGCATATGAGCGCAATCCTTTCTATCAATACTTCAGGAGAGGGTTAAATGTTTCTCTTTCCACGGACGACCCTCTACAGTTTGCCTTCACTAAGGAGCCCTTGATTGAGGAATATGCCGTGGCTGCACAGATTTATAAGCTCGGCTCTGTGGATATGTGCGAGTTGGCCAAAAACTCAGTCAAGCAGAGTGGATTTGAACTCTCCATTAAGAAACAATGGCTGGGGCCGAATTGCGATAAGCCGGGTAGGGCGGGAAACACCATGGTGAAAACTAATGTACCAGACCGTCGGGAGGAGTTCAGGTACCACACGCTCTTGCAAGAACAAGACATGTAAGTTTCCGCGGCTAAGTTAGCTTAAGAATGGAAGCAGCTACTGACGAACTTGGTCCGACAGCCTTCGACGCTACGCATCGTACGATAGTAGCACTGAAAATGCCCCCGACGATGACAATCCGAGCAAACAATCGATGGAGATGTCGGGACCTAATCCTGGACTCGCCTCTTTGGCAGGACCACCAAAAGACCTCGAGGATGCCCAACATGAGGTACCATCGCCAAGTGCGGGCGTTGCGGAAACCCCTAGTACACAGTCTCCTCGTGATACTTCTCGAACAACAAATATGTTGGCAGACATGCATCTATCAGGAGGAGACCCGAGAATGTTTCCGGGCATCTTGACTCGAGGCCAACGTACAAATAGTTTGCGGAACTTGGGACAGGCTGATGACGGATCAAATCCTCCAAAGGAAGCAGCAAAGGAGGGATAAGATCTTTATTATGGTTGGTGAAGATTGGGGGATGAGTCTAGAAACTTGAAGACATAGAAATCCGCGCACCTAACATAGACTGGTTATGAAGCCCGTGGACACCTCTTTCAATGTTGTTGAAGCAGAACTGGAACCTGCTCGAGAATGCTTAGGCTCGATCAGCAACAAAAAGAACCTCTCTTCAACCACAATGTACGACTTCCTAGAATGGCCACGTGGACTGGCAATGCCCTATTCGTGTATCACCTTTCATTCTATTAAGGAGTGCAAAGTCGACTTGGATCTTTATTGTATGATTGATCATGAGCGTTGAAGGATTGTCTCGCCACAGCTCTCCGTCCAAACCAATGGCAAGAAGGGATGGCGCTGAGTTGCCGTAAGAATGGCGAGTAGGGATACGTCTACGTTATCTGGTTGGACTTACTTCATAGTCTACTTTGACGTCAGTGCAAATATTTGAGTCTCCCGAGAAACCGACTCAATTGCAACACGTTTAGGGGGAGAAGACAAGGGACTGGCGATGAGATGAAATAAGTTAAAGTGAGGTACTTTGTCATAGGGAATTTGGAGTATGGTACCTACCACAGACGCCACAGAGATATACATGTCTTATATTGTAGCCAAAAAATATAATTAGAAATATTTCAAAAAAACTTGTAACTATCTCTGTGCCTTGTAATACTGAACGGGAATTTCTACTATCAGTTTCAGTGAGCATCTTATATTTAATTATCAAATCAAGTGATCAGAGTGGTTATTGTTAAGTGTTTTACCAACCGCTTGCCAACTAAGGTACCTTATCTACAGCCCAGTGCCTTACCTGAACGTGGTTTGTGGTACCTTATGCGGTAAAGTAAGGTACCGTACCCAGCCTTGGTTTGGTCTAGCTCCACCACGCACGTCAACGTCGTCAGTCTGCCAGGCTTATCCCCAATTACCGGCGGCCAGCTACACACACCTACCCTACCTACCTTACCTACTCTTAGCCTACCTTTCCTGCCTTGCCTCCTCATCCCCACTAGATTGCTTTGATGCCGATAGACAGCTTCCAGTATTGTTACCAGTTACGCCGACTCTTTGTCGTGCTTCCGTTGTAACAATAAGGTTACAGACGCAGCCGACACAACGGACGCTACCCCTGCGGCACCCAATTTCGGCCACTGGGGCGCAGCGCAAGCAGCTTCTTGTACGGAACCGGCCTCCCTGAGAAGGCCAGCATTCTGGCAAGAACCAGAACAACGCGGATCAAAGTGCGCCTATCTCGGTCGACATGGGGTTCGTAGGCGTCTGCCGGGCAGTATACGACTACACGCCCCAGGCGGAGGGGGAGTTGGCCGTGGACGAAGGCGATCTTCTATACATCTTGGACAAGCAAGGCGACGATGGCTGGTGGAAGGCTAAAAAGAAAGCTGGCGCGGATGATGAGGACGAGCCTATCGGTCTCGTGCCGAACAATTACGTTGAGGAGGTGGGTATTGACGCATCACTTTCTTCCCTGTGTGGTTGCACTGCTCTGTGGCCCTGAATTCGTTAATCTTGCCTTCTCTCGCACCGGAACTTGTTATGCTAATCGCCCCTGTTTCTTCGCTATTAGGCTCAAGCACTTTGCCTTGCACGGGCTTTGTACGAATATACCCGTCAGACCGACGAAGAGCTTTCGTTCTCCGAAGATGCTCAACTCAGCGTTTTCGATACCTCAGATCCGGACTGGATTCTAGTCGGACACGAAGACGACTTCGGTTTCGTCCCCGCAAACTATATCGAATTGCCAACTGCTGGAACAGCCGACGCTTCTGCGGCAGACGACGTGGCACCCGTGGCATCGCCTCCGCCCACCCTACCCACCCGACCCCAGCCTGTCGCCGTACACGACGAAGCCGAATCCTACAATCCAATCGACACGGCATCCTCGGCGAATCCTGCTGCTGCGCTGGCTGGTGTGATGAGAGGTCGAGCCGACTCGCACCCTAGCTCACCACCACCATTGTCCGCTACCTACGCGGCACCACAAGTTGCATCGCCTGTCTCTGACCAGGATTCCATTCGTTCCCCGACCCTTCCACCTCGTCCACGCCATGCAGACGACACGTCCCAACATGATCTGGGTGATAGAGCAAGAGAGCCATCACCTCCACCGGATCCGCGCCGAGCTCCACGCGGTTTCCATATGTACAACATCAACGAAATGGTATCGGTTATGGGTAAGAAGAAGAAGATGCCAACAACGCTGGGAATCAATCTTGCCACTGGAATCATTCTCATTGATCCCGAACGGGCATCAGATGGCCCACCGCAGGAGTGGTCGGCTGAAAAAATGACTCACTACTCCCGCGAGGGCAAGCATGTCTTTATGGAGCTGGTCCGGCCAAGCAAGAGTATTGACTTCCACGCTGGAGCCAAGGACACGGCGGAAGAGATCGTCACAGCTCTGGGCGAACTTGCTGGCGCTGTACGAGCCGAAGGGCTAAAAGAAGTTATTATGGCCGGTACTCCGCAACGGCAGCGAAGGGGAGTTGTGTCCTACGATTTCACGGCGCAAGTTGACGACGAAGTCACAGTTGCTACAGGAGACGAAGTCATTATCCTTGACGATTCCAAAAGCGAGGATTGGTGGCAAGTTCGTCGCTTGAAGAATGGTAAAGAAGGAGTTGTTCCTGCCAGCTACGTCGAGGTTACTGGTGGTATTATGCCACCTCAGCCCTCGTCGGGCTTCAGCTCAGCCAAGTCGACAGTAGAAAGCAATCGTCAAGAGGAGATCAGGTTAACAAAGGAAGCACTGAAAGCCAGCAAAGAACCGGAGCATCAGGTAGGGCCAGGAATGCCTCTCCCCAAAAGGGCCAGCAGCCTGATGGCAAGCGAGAATGGTAGTAACTCTGGCCAACAGCGGACTCGGCGCGAGAATGGTCGTCACGACGGCAACAGCCATTCCAAACCCAAGCCGAGTGAGTAGCATTGGAGCCCCCGCCCCTCCTAACTTTTCAGACAGGCAATCACTAACTAACCTATTCGCATCCGGCAAACCAGAACCCGACGCCTCGAAAGTACGTACATGGACAGATCGATCGAAGTCCTTCAGTGTGGAAGCCCAATATCTTGGGATCAGGGATGGGAAAATCCATCTCCACAAAGCGAACGGTGTCAAAATTGCGGTGCCCGTGGCAAAGATGTCTCATGCGGATCTTGAGTACGTTGAGAGAGTCGAAGGTATCTCTCTTGACGATGAGAAACCGCTTGCAGATATCAAGAGGTCCAAACCGTCCGAGAAAAAGCCAAGTCAAGCCGGCGCGACTGTCGAAAAGAACCAAGGGCCAGAGTACGACTGGTTCCAGTTCTTCTTGTCGTGTGATGTGGCCGTGGGTCTCTGCGACCGCTATGCTCAAGCGTTCGCCAAGGATTCGATGGATGAGAGTGTTCTGCCAGATGTCGATGCTACTATTCTCCGAAACCTAGGACTCCGGGAAGGAGACATTATCAAGGTGATGCGCACGCTGGACAACAAATACGGTCGCAACAAACGCAGTGTAAGTTTCGCCTCGGATTCGGCGGGTGATGGCGAAGGCGGTCTTTTCTCGGGGCCTGGAGGCACGTTGCGAAATAACACCAGAAAAGGACGGCCAGCGCCCGCCGTTCAGACAAGTGATGTTGTTGATCCAGCTGCTTTCTCTTCGAAGAAGGACAATCCTAAGACTACTGCGGAAGCTGCCAAGCCATCATCTCCCCAGTCATCTGTTGCGTCGCCGGCTGCGCATCAGCCATCCACAAGTGGCTTTGATGATGATGCGTGGGGTATCAAGCCGAGCAAGCCGCAAGCCCCTAACCCGGAGGCACGACAAGTCCCTACGGTGGAGTCTTCGTCGACCGGTGGCAAGAGCGTAGACTCTCAAGCAACCCCAGCTGCTTTACCTCCTGCTCTTACTGGTTCTATGAAGGAACTTTCGCTCCTGAGCCAACCTCTTCAGCCTACTAAGGTTGAGCCTCCACCAAAGACCGTACCTATTAGCCAGGCCACGGATCAAGCCTCCGCGCCGGTCGCTGCTTTGCCCCAGCAGCAGCAGCAGCTTCCCGGGGCCAGTCCGTCGTTCTTCTCAACCGTTTCTCAACTCCAGCAACCACAGTCGACGCCAAACCAGCAAGCATCACCCGTTGGAGGTTTCGTCAGCCCACAAGCTCTGATGCGTCAGCGACCGCTACCACCACAAATGACCTCAAATCAAGGGTCTCTCGTGCCACCTCCTCCCCAAAGGCCGCTTTCTGCTCCTCAGTCGGCACAGCCCAGTGCTTTCCCTGCACCAATTCTGGCGCCTCAAATGACAGGATCTTTGCAATCTCAAGTGGCACCCCACGGGCAGAGTCTCCATGAAATCAGTCAGGCGCGTCTGCAGCAGCAATTCACAGCACAAATGCAACAACCCGCGATGACTGGCTATGGGCAGCCTCAAGCGCCAATGCAGTACCCTGGCCCCAATCAGGGACAGTACATGCAGCCTATGATGACGGGTGTTACTGGGCCAAGTCCTTTCGCCGATCAGAATCGCATCAGTCAATTCATACCCATGCAACCTCAGGTGACCGGTTTCCCAGGTGGCCTTCAACCCTCACAAAGCCCTTTTGGCCAACATCCACCTCAGAGTGCCATCAACAACTTCCTGCCGCCGCCATTAGAGCCTCAACGTACTGGTCTGCCGCCTATGCAGCCACAGATGACGGGTGTTGGCGGTTTCGGTCAGGCTATGCCACTGCAGCCACTGCAACCCCAACAAACAGGCCCCCCCCCAGCCGTTCGCTTCGGTGTTTCTAACGAGCCCAAGAAATTGGCCCCCCAGGCGACTGGTCGGAGGGCTAACTTAGCGCAAGCCAGTAAGTTTTTCTTGCATATCATAGATGGATACTCGACTGATGAACCGCAGCCCCTCAAAACCCATTCGGTTTCTGAGTACATCATTCTAGCACGCGATGGCAGAGGCCTTTGAAGAGGCCCTTTGGATTTGATCAAGTATTATGTTGATACCGGAAGTGGTGGCCAGCTGTATGGAGGCATCTGTCGGTTGTCGGAGGCGTAAATAATCACAACCAACTTGGACATTTAATTAAGCATAATTCCTCCCCGTTGATCCTACGTTTCTCTCCCAATCATTATAGTGTTGTGGGTATCCAGGCGGATAGCGTGACAAGCCAGCTTCAAAACCCCTTCATACGACTCCCGTCCATTATCGCCATAGTATCATGGGGGTTTCGAGGTGGCTTCCAAGATAAGCCATTTCTCGTAGGAAAGCCTTTATCCATGATCGAGCTGATTTCAATAACGATCAGGAACAAGAATACAATCGAGACGCCTCTTGGACCATATGTAACCACGAGCAGCGGCCCGGGCCTCCCCTAGCCCGCGCACACAATGCGATGATCAAGTGCCAAATTGTGCCAGGAAATGCCAACGACGATGTATATTGAAGTAGACGTTACGTAGCTTGTGTAATGGTAAATCTAGTCTATACGGAGCTATGCTTTGCGGCGCCGGGCAACAGGAACTGCAGACAACCCCGAGGCATTCGATGCAACATTGGGCTCCTTCTCTGCTGCTTTAGGCGCAACGAACCTCTTCCGAACGGCCTGGATCATCTTAAAAAACCAAAAGAAGTTAAGGCTATTGAGCGTTATGTTGCTCGCCAAATAAACTACACCCAGCCAAAGTGGAACGGTAGAGCTGTCGGTTGCAAAGACCATGATCGGGGAGACACGGCCTCCAGCCGAAGGGTAAACGCTAACAGCGCTGAAAATATCGCCAAAAACGCGGACAGATTGATAGGTGCCGTAGACAAGGCGACAAGAGAAGAACGTAAACAACAGCGTGAGACCATTGTAGAGCTGGGCACGTGACCCAGTCATTTGCATCTTGTCCATGAACCAGTGGACGTTGAGGAACGGGGTCGACAGCTCATAGAGAATGAATATACAGCCATAATAGTTGATAAAGGGCCGCTACCAAAGTCGGTGTGTTAGCAGAGCTTCGATAAGACTAGATGTCCATACTAGAGCAACTCACATAACCAAGTAGATAGACGAGCAAAGCCGAGATGGCATGAGCCAGGGTTCCTAACCCGAACACATCGAGATGAAGGCTTGTGACGACTAGGTCCCAGACGAAATAGCCGGCGGCCAGGGACTGGACGAGGCCAGCAGCGCCGGTGTATCCCCAGATGCGCTCCTCCCAATTCATGTTCTTACGGTCCTCATCCCGCCACATCACCCATAACGCGAGGGCGTTAATGAGAGTGCTCTGAACCATGGAGACGACATGTGCATCCCAGTTGAGACGGCTTTTGGGCGAAAGTCTCGCGTAGTGTTGGGAAGCGAGAAGCCTGGATAGGATGGGAGAGATAGGATAGAAGATGACGGAATAGAAGAGCGCGGCGGCCAGGACTTCGTGAACATGCAACGGCAGCGTGGCGAATCCAAAGCGATCAGCGAACGGCTGAACCAGCTTGGAGAGCCATGGTATTGGTGGTATGAAGAAGGGATCCTTCATTGCGATGCGCTCTCACCCGAAACAATACGCTTGAGCTTGCTTAGCCTTCCCGGACGCCAACAATGAAATCGCTGAACGTCAAGACGAATGATACCGCACGGTAGTGGGAAATGACGTTTACCAGACCAAAGGGAAAAAGACAGGGCCAACAAAATGGTTGAATGCTAGGTTGAGCAACCTGCCTAAGTTGGTAGGCCCCTTGGTTAAATAAGGCAGAGTACGGCACCCTGCCGCGTGGTTCTGGGGCGGATGTTCAGTTCATATGAGGTAAAGCTCTGCCTTTAGGCAAGGCACCAGGTAGTAGATACCTCATTGGGGGGGGGCAAGTACCTACAGGTACTGATGGCTAGAAGCTCACATGAAGACCATGAGCATATGGTGAGCAGGCTAATAGAAAGAATGCCGCTATTACCTGGACGTTATTGGTCATGCGATCATAAGTTTATTAACTAATCCTGCTCTTGGTCTTTTAGATCCAATAGGTAATAGGTAAATGAACATTGCGAACCTGAACAGCTGGGGGTACAGAGAACTGTTGAGCTCGCGAGGATCCCCTAGGTCCTAGGGTCAATGGAGGTCGGGCGGGGCGCATGCCTTGGCCACAAGATGTGGATGTACCCCGTCGTATTGAGCTATCTAGGTGAGGTACCTACCTTTTCTTACAAGTTACAGAGCAATTAGCAGAAGTACGCCGGAAAGGGTACGGTATTTTGTTAGGCTACCTGCTAGGTAGTTGAGGTACCTCGCCATACCCATCTTGGCCCCGCTGTTTACCTAGAGATGTTAGAACCAATTGAGTGCCACAGTGAGCTCTCCTGTGATCAACTCCATCCCGTGGCCTGTCCTCCTGAAGCGTTGTCCTCGAGACCCGATCCACGTCGCAACTCTAGGGATTGGCGGCTGGCATCTTGGTTCAGCCAGGCCGGCGAACGTCACACCATGGCGGAAGCTCTCAGTGATGTCCTGGGCACCCAGTCCAGGGCAGATGGCACCTCTCTGGCCTACCTGGCCCATCTTGCAGAGCTCCAGGTTGACGCCCTACGGTCGTCGGAACCCCAACGTCTTGCCCAGGCATCCCATTCTCTATTGTTGTCATTGCAGGAACTTTCTCGCAAATCTCACAAATCGATCGTCGAGTCGGCAGCCGGCCATGCATCCCTCCACGAGAAATTACCACTGCTTGGCCAAAGGGCTAGCGATCTGTCCCAGTCGGTCCCCCGCCTCGAGGCGCAAGCAGAAAGCTTCTCGACCGCTTTCAGCAAGGTTGGGGAGAGTAAGATGTTAGCACGGCGCAGGCAGGCTTTGCGCCTGCTGCAAAACTCGGAGCGTCTTGTGGGCGTTATGGAACTACCACCGCTACTCACGTCGGCCGTACTCACGAACCCCGTCACGTACTCGTCTACCCTCGACCTTTACGCTCACGTTCGCCGTCTGGCATCCCTCTATCCCGACTCCGCCCTGGTCTCCTCCGTCTTGCACGAGGCCGATGCTGCCATCCGTCAGATGGCAGCCGATATGATTACGACGCTGAGGGCGCCAAGCTTGAAGCTTGCTGCGTCTCTACGAACAATGGGTTGGCTGAAGCGCATCATACCAGACCTAGTCCAAGGCGTACCCGTGGAAGATGCCTTGCCCGCTATGTTCCTTGTCTCCCGCCTGTGCACATTAGGTGACACCCTAGATGCCCTGGGGCCGCTGAGGAAGTTGGCCGACGAGGAACGGGAGCGCCAGGGCAAGGCTTCGCAGACATGGTCAGGTGGTCAACAGGCAGAGAGATATCTCAAACGCTACATTGAGGTCTTCCGCGAGCACAGTTTCAGCATCGTTTCCGTTTTCAGGAGTCTCGGGGCCAGCTTTCCTTCTACGACAACCGATGCCGGCGATAGCCTTCGCCCATTGCCCACAGCTTTGTCGACATTGCCCCTACACCTGGTTGAAATGCTCCTTGCGACGCTTCGCACATACCTGCCAACAGTGAAGGACCAAGCTTCCCGCGAAAGTATTCTTACCCAGGTGCTATATTGTGCCAGTAGTCTAGGACGACTTGGCGCAGACTTTGGCATGCTTCTGGCAGCCATTGGTGAGGCACACTGGGTCGACGTGGTGAAGCGACATCGCATGCTCGCCGGACGTCTCGAGTCCGTAATTGGTGATTACAAAGGGCAACAGCAAGCCCTCAGTTAGACGTGGTCAATGTTGGTAGAGGTTAAAAGACAAGCCTGAGGCTACACGAGTACCTTCTACCTTATGCTTCTATCGGGGAGGTACTTCAGCATGTACCTTTCTAGGCATCACACCTCACTTCCCACTGCCCATCATCTTCAATTTGGGCTTACCAGCTCGGCATTTCCACCGTTGCCACTAGGAAAGTTACTGTCACCGAATCTGTATCCCCGATACTTTCATCTTACCGACTTACTCAAATTGGGACCATGATGAGCGCTGTGGCTGGTTCATCACAATGAGCGTTACCGAGCCCGCCAAGACGGTCAAATCAGGTGAGGCTCACATGAAGGCGGATGCAAAGGCGCAAAGACAAAGCGCCGAACTATTTGAGCCACTCTCTTACGGATGCAATAGGGCGGCATTTCGTATCTGGCCTCGGGTCCGGCGTGGCATCGGCCATCATACTACAGCCGCTTGATCTACTCAAGACGAGGGTTCAACAGTCAGGTCGACCATCTCTCAGGGCCTCCTTGCGAGCTCTTCTACAATCACCCAATCGTGTGCAAACGTTATGGAGGGGCACCGTACCATCAGCTTTGCGGACCGGGTTCGGATCAGCCTTATACTTCACTTCTCTTA
Source organism: Paramyrothecium sp. XJ0827 (assembly GCA_020881915.1). Lineage (NCBI taxonomy): Eukaryota > Fungi > Ascomycota > Sordariomycetes > Hypocreales > Stachybotryaceae > Paramyrothecium > Paramyrothecium sp. XJ0827. The sequence continues at coordinate 3,273,584 of JAJFPB010000004.1, forward strand.
ATGCCGTCCGTCAGTATGCCCGTCAAATTGGCTTCATGGCTCAGAGACAGCCTGTGCAAAGCACCTCATCCGCTTTACCCTCGCTCACTAATGCCGGAAACTTGATATCTGGAGCGGCTGCTCGGACATTTGCCGGCTTTGTGCTTATGCCCCTCACCGTCATCAAGGTGCGCTTCGAATCCAATCTGTACACATACCATTCTATTTGGTCAGCAACCAAAGGTATATATCGGGATACCGGATATCGTGGTTTCTTTTCTGGCTTTGGGGCTACAGCGATGCGGGACGCGCCTTACGCCGGCATGTATGTTCTGCTTTATGAAAAGTTCAAAGCACAACTCTCATCTCTGGTCACACCCACGCCATCCGAACGCGGAGCCGTGGTAAGGACACGAACCTCTACGGCCAGCCTTATTAATTTCAGCTCAGCCATCGTCGCTGGTGCCGGCTGCTCGGCGATATCCAATCCCTTCGATGCTGTCAAAACGCGTATACAGTTACAGCCTGATAAATATCGAAACATTTGGCAGGCATGCCGTAAGATGGTTGCCGAGGAAGGCCTCCGGTCTTTGTGGGATGGTCTAGCATTGCGCATGAGCCGCAAGGCGCTCAGCTCAGCATTAGCGTGGACCGTGTACGAGGAATTAATTCGACGGTCAGGAATTGCCTGATGTTTTGTATTATTCTCAATATAGCGTCATGGTACGCGCTCCAGAACCTTTCTGCTCAGTCTTAAGCAGCATATGCAACAACTACATGTCAAATCAACTTCTATTCGAGCCGAGGTACAAACAATGAAACTCTAGTACAAATGACAAGATAAATGGTATTGATTACTCGTTATTTCATAATCGATGAACAGAGAACCAAGAAATAGAAAACAGTAGCATAAGCAATTGTACGAGCTGAAGTGGGGGTATCAAATCATGAGGAAGGCCGGCCGCCGGCTAGGTACATCAGCAAACCCGGCGACTTGCTCCTCTTGCGAGACTTGCTCTTGTCCCGTACGAACACGAGGTCCTTCTCGTGGCGGTGATGGTGGTGATGCCTATCCTCAATGACAAGCAATTTGGTCCGCTTCTCGCGAATGTACTTGGTGTGCTTCCACAACTCATCTTGCTCCCACTCGGGGACCCAGCGCTTGATCAAGACAAATTCAGGGTCCTATTGGTAATCGTGAGTTAGCAAAAAGGTCCGCAAAGAGAGCCGACGCACACAGGGGATGATGAAACGCAAGGACAGGAAGCCCACATGATGGCTCACACGTACATTATCAAAGTCAAACTCAACACGATATTCCCGCAATGTCTCGATGGACAGATGCTTGCGGGCCATTCGAGTGTATGTCGGGCGCGCCACAGGACCCGCCGCTGGCGGTGGAGGGGGGGGAGGGGGGGGAGGCTCGATTGCCTCGGGGATCTTCTGCTTGTTGATGATGGCAGCAATGGCCTTTTCGTCAAGGCCAGATCTGATGAGATCTTCTTGGAGCCGACGCTTGTACTCTCTTTCCATCTCTGCTCTCTCCTTCTCTTCCCTGGCGATACGCTCCGCTTCCTCATGCTTGTAGCGCTTGACGGCCTCTTCAGCCTCCTTTTCCCGCCTTTGCCTCTCGCTTGCAATCTCACGCTCCTTTTTCAGCCGCTTCAACTCAAGCTCCTCCTCAATGCGCTTCTCCTCCTCGGCGGCGGCCTCGCGTTTCTTAAGATCATCGAGTTCACGCTTGGCTCGCTTTAGCTCCGCGTCATCCTTGTACTCCTTGGCCAAGCGACGTTCCTCTTCCTCACGAGCCTTGGTGACGCGAAGACGCTCGAGCTCCTGGCGCGTCTGCTCAGCTTCCCAGTCCTCGCGGCTCATATAACGAGAACGGGAGCGAGAACGGGAGCGCGAGCGGGACCGAGACCGGGTGCTAGAACGACGGCGTCGCGTGACGACCTGCTGGCGACGCCGGTTGTCCTCCTCCTCAGAAGAGTAGTCGTTGTAGAAACGATTATTGATGATGACCGGCTGAGCTGGTGCAGGGGCAGGAGGTGGTGCTGGCGGTGCCGGCACGACGACCTGGGGTGGGCTTGCACGAGGACCACGATCACGCGACCTTGAGCGATGAACTATGGTGGTGCGCTGTTCAGGCACAAGATAAGCAGGGCCGGAATCATAGTAGCTACGAGGTCGAGCGGGCCTCTGGACGTAGCGGACTGGCTGAGGAGACGGGCTACGGTGATGACGGACACGAATGTCCAGGTCATCGTCGTCGTCGTAGTAACTGCTCATGGCGACTGCCGGATAAGCTTAGCAGAAGGGTCGTGAAGCAACGGCAAGAAAGAGAGGATCGAGAGCGTGACAGCTGAGCCGATGGAGGGGTTATGGTTGGGTGGGTGTGGGTGAGCGGCTGCTGATAGTAGATGTACTCGAATTTAGATAGACAGGAATGCGTGGAAACAGTCTTGCGGGGTCCAGCAGGCGGCAAATTCAAGAATCACTGGCGACGATATAACAGACTGGGAAGTAAAGTAGGATATAGAGAAGAAGGAAGTCGACGAGTCTGACACAAGGATGGGCGGCGGGTCAAGCGGTAGAAATAGTCTACTGAGCGAGTAATAAGAGGTGCGGCGCGCCTAAGCGTATAAGCCCGGGGTTACTGTACGTTAGCTTGAAGTCGGGCTGGGGCGGCTGAAAGTGAAAGAAAGGGTGGTAATCTGTGAGTGGGCGTAGGGCTGGAGGCACTTGAGACAAGTTGAGGGGAGGGGGGAGAAGAAGATGGTGGGGAGGGTGCGAAGAGGGGGGTCAGGGTCGGGGATGGATTATCAGGAGCTGCTGCATAAGAGGCTCGGCGACATCTTCTGGTTGGTCGTGAGGCGGAAGAGGCCGTCGGGTGGCTCTCGAGGGCTTGAGCTTGTGCATATCACCAAGGGGCAGCAGGCAACTTACGCAAGCAAACATTCAGGACAGGATGCCCAGCCGGCTGTTACTTGGCGGCGTGCCGGCACGGGTGGGAAGAGACATGATGGCGACAGAAGCGATGCCAACTACGAGACGAGAAGAGGAGCCCTTGTTCCACCAGCGGGAAGCACTAACCAGCATCTGCAGCCTGGCGAGCCAGCGGCCATGCCGTGCGCCCATCTACCATTGGTGCGTCGGGAACATTTGGGGTGGATAGGCAGCGAATATCCTCCTTGCTGCCCCGTCGCCATTGCTGAAAATAGGATCTTTTGTGGCTCCCTCTGGCTGTTCACATTCAGGTCCTGGTTGCCCGGAGGCTGCTGCTCTTTGTCCGGTTTTCGGAATGCTGTATGATGCAGCTTTTTGCCTCCTCGGCCACGTGAGGGTGGTAGAGCTTACCTGTCTGACCTCGAAACTTCCGGAACACAAGGGCCAGGCAGGCGTAAGCTTTGCAGCGCCGTCTCTGCTGTTGTCCGCGAGGCAAGGTGGCGCACGTCGGAGAGAGGGAAAAAATGAATACTGCTTGTGCGGCTCTGTCTAGCACGCACCGAATGCAGTACTACACGTCAAAATGCGCTGCAGCACCTGAAACCCGATCGTCCCATACTGGGTGCTACACTGTAAAATGCCGAGCCAACACCAAGCGCTAACGACGCAGCTTCCAGGCCACTCAGCAGACTGAAGGCGCACTGTTCCGGCTTCTTGGTTCGGGCTGGCTGCCATGGGCGTCTCATCCGTGGCGCGCGCGTGTCTCGTTATTCCAAGGTCCTCCACATGCCATACCGCTCGTCAAATCAAATGATAGCGATATGCGGCCTGCCTTACGGGCCAGCGTCGCGTGCGCTTGAAACTCATGGCTGCGACCGTGTATGCAGACCGGGCTTTGGAAAGGACAGGGGAAACCAACCCCGCGCCTAGCAGAGACGCAGTTGGCGGAGGGGTCCTCTTATGCAGTCTACTCGATCTAATCTAGCAACATTTCATAATGTTCTGTACCGTAGCATGGACGACCCGGATGGTTATCTTAGATAACGGACGCCAGACCGGACGATCGGGTCTTCAAGGCATGAAAAGAAGTTTTGGTCCTACCATTCAGGTCTCGCAGCTGCACTGCAAAGGGCTCCATTTAGCTTAGCATGGGCTACATCCTCGCCATGGATGAGTTTCTCTACCTAAATTGTACCCATACGCGCCTTGGCCAAGTGCTTAATGTGCTTGCCAGCACTACTTCTACTGCCGTACACACGCATTTCGGCATGTGAAAGGACGCTGCATGTGATATTGTCTGGGAGGTCTGCCAATCGTACAATGAGAATACCCACGGTGACCCGTCTAGGAAATGCATGTTGTCCCGCGTCCTCTCGACTTAGCGGCTGCGCAGCATCTGTTCAATGTGCTCGCGGCTATTCTTGTGCGTGGTCTCGAGATACAGTAACCGCTGGCTCAGCTTATCCACCTCACTCTCGAGATCATGTGTCTGATTATCTAGCTTTTCTCGTAGTGCGCTTACAGGTAGCGACACAAACCTAAGCAAAAGGGATCAGTAAATGGCATCTATGCGAGAAACGCCACGTAGAAGCTGGAGCAGGCCTATCTCAGGCGCTGTTCAGAAAAGAAGCAGGCTCCAGAGGAGCCCCAGTGCAGGACGAACGAGCAGAAAGACGTGGTGTGGATGAGTTGAGAACATACATTTTGCCAACACCCTCGTAGACTGGTGCATCATCAGGCAATGTCGCCATCTCGTTCAGTGTCAGCCGCACAAGACGTTGTTCGCGTTGCTTGGCTGTCATCTGTGTCCGCGCCAGACCAATCTGCTGCTGCGCAGCCACCGCTTGAGTCTCGATTTCCCGTACGAGCTGTGTCGCCCGTCAGCTACTAACTTCGAGTCATGAGAAGCGATTTCGTGTGCTGGGTCCACGAGTCCAACAATGCACAGCAGGCACAGCAGATCCGAAATGATAAAGATTTGAAAGAAGAAAAGATGACAAGAAAGGGCATCAGCTTCAACATACCTTCTGCAGTGCTTCATTAGGAATCGCCATTGCGACGGTCTTGACGAAATTGCACCAGCGAGGCAATACTGGCTATGTTGGTTTCGCCCGCGCGTTGGATGAGGTGAGAGAAGGCTGGCTGGGCTTTGGTAAGCGCCGAGCACCTTAGTTAAGGTAGGTAGCGCATCTTGGTGCATAGGTGGTACTGTAGGCTCTCGACTTCCGTCATATAATTAATTGTAGAACCACTTAATTGTGAAAGGCACCAACGGTTGGCGGGGAGCTATTAAAGTACGTTAGGGAGATAATAAAATTGCTTAATTTTTTTTAGATTAATAGTATAATATTATTAGTTAGATATTAACTTTATATTTCTAAATAAATATAAACTTTATTATATATATTTTAAGTTAAAATAAAAACTATTTTTTTCCTTATAAAATATAGTAATTATAATAATATATATAAATAGTATATTCTCTAGATACTAAGAATAAAAGATTTCCTATTATTATTATAATTAAGATTATATTATTTATTATTATAAATTTTATTACTATAATTTTAAAAAAGAATTAGTTTTAAAAAAAATTAAAATAAGAATATAAATATAATAAAAATAATTTAATAAGAAGACCTAATACTTAAAATCTTAAATATAATAATAATAAAATTAATAATAAAAATATTAATAATATAATATATTATAAGTACTTATAAAATTTAAGTTATTTATTTTAATAAGAACTTAATAAAGTTATTAAAATATTACTATATTATTTAGATTTAAATAAATCTTATAATTATAGCTATAGTAATATTAGTAATAAAGCTAAAATTAATAATATTAAATTTTATAGTTAGGTATAGGAATTAAGTTAATTAATTAACTAATTAACCTATTTTAAGTTAACTTATTTTAAGTTAACTTAATTTAGGTTAACTTATTTTTAATTAACTAAGTATAAGTTAAGTTAATTAACCTTCCTAAGCCTATTTATAGTAATATATATTATTAACTTTTAATAAAGTTAAATTAAATTATAATAATAAAATTATTTAAAAATAATAATATTAAAATCTACTTATTTCTTTATTACTTTATTAGAATTAAAATTACTAAGTTATAACTAAAGAAAATATTAAAAATAGCTTACTTTTTAATAAGACCTAATAATTAAAAAAGAAATTACTTATATAAGAACCGCTTATTATTACATAATAACCCCAAATATAACTTAGTAGCCAAGGTACCTAATATTAGATCTAATCTTATAATTAAATAAGTCTATTATCCCCTATAGTAGCTATACTAGGTATATTATAGTAGTACCAAGTAGGTATACTATAGCAGTTACAGCAGATATATTATAGTAGCTATAGTAATTACATTATAGTAATTATAGCAGTTATATTATAGTTACTATAGCAGTTATATTATAGTAGCTATAGCTATTATACTATAGTAATAATAGTAAGCAGGGTTAGGAAGATTAGTTAACTAAAAATTAGTTATTCTAAATAACTAATAAATAACTAAAATTTAATTAACTAAATTTTAGTTAACTAATTTTTAATTAACTAATTTTTATTTTAATTAATTTTTAGTTAACTAATTTCTAGTTAACTAAAATTTAATTAACTAATTTTTATTCTAACTAATTTTTAATTAACTAAAATTTAATTAGTTATATTTAGTAACTTTTTAAAAGCTCTTATATATATATATAAGCTTATATAATATTATTTATATTATTATCTTTATATATACTAGAATTAATACCTTTATTATAAGCTATATATTATATCTATATATATAAAGGATTCTATTATATAGCTATATATATATAATAAAATTAACTAATTAAATTTTAGTTATTCTAAATAACTAGTAAATAACTAGAAATTAATTAATTAATTTTTATTCTAATTAATTTTTAATTAACTAGATTTTAGTTAATTAAAATTTAATTAACTAATATTTATTCTAATTAATTTTTAGTTAACTAGATTTTAGTTAACTAATTTTTAGTTATTATTTAATTAGTTTACTAATTTCCTAAGCCTGCTTTTTACTTTATTATAATGAAAATCTCTTATTCTTTATTAAGAATATTAAAATAAGAAGTATTATTTATAATATTAATATTTATTAGAATCTTTTATATTAAATCTAGAGCTACCTCTAATATCTAGTAAATAATATTTCCTAGTTAAAGAAAACTAATAAAATTAAATTCTAATTAATATAAAGAAATTAAAAATAACTTAAGTAAATAATATATCTATATTATATTATTATTAATTATTATTATAATTAGTTATTAATTACCTATAGAGGTACTATACTACCTTATATAAATAAATAAAGAATTAAGTTTTTATATATATATTTCTTAATAATTACTAATAATTTATAATATTTAATAATAATTATATTTACTATTAAATATCTATATTATTTATTATTTAAATTATAGATCTCTAATTATTTAAACTATATAATTATTATTTATAAATTACTTATTAAATTAATTAATTATTATTTATTATTTATTATTTACTTACTAAATTAAATTAATAATTACTTTCTACTTTTATTATTATAAGATAATCTAATTCAATATAAAAAACTAATAATAAATATCTAATATTTTATTAAGAAATTTATTAAAATAATCTAAATTTAAGAATCTTAAATAGGGATCTAAATATAATAAAAATAATTTAATAAGAAGATCTAATACTTAGATCCTTAGATATAATAATAATAAAATTAATAATAAATATATTTATAATAAATATAATATATTATAAGTACTTATAAGACTTAAGCTATTTATTCTAATATATAGGAACTTAATAGAGCTATTAAGATATTATTATATTATTAAGATCTTTATTAGATATATCTAAATCAGGCTTGGGAAGGTTAGTTAACTAATTATTGGTTAACTAAAAATAAATTAGATTAACTAATATTTAGTTAACCAAAAATTAATTAAACTAAATATAGGTTAACCAAAAATAGGTTAACTAAATATTAGTTAATTAAAAATAAGTTAGCTAATATTAAATTACCTTATTTTTATCTATTATAATAGCTATAACTAGATTTTTAAAGCTTATATAGAAGTTATTATAAGATATCTACTATATATATATATATATATATATATATATATATATATAATTATAGATATTAATTTAAATATAATAGAAAAATAGATAATTAACCAAAAATAAGTTAACTAATATTTAGTTTAATCTATTTTTAGTTAACTAAAAATAGGTTAACCAAATATAGGTTATTAGTTAATTAGTTAACTAGTTTCCTAAGCCTGATCTAAATAAATCTTATAGCTATAGCTTAGGCTTGGGAAGATTAGTTAACTAAATTTTAGTTATTTAGAATAACTAATGAATAACTAAAATTTAGTTAACTAATTTTTATTCAGAATAATTTTTAGTTAACTAAAATTTAGTTAACTAATTTTTAGTTAACTAATTTTTATTTAGAATAATTTTTAGTTAACTAAATTTTAGTTAGTTATTTTTAGAAGCTTTTTAAAAAACCTTATATAATAAGGGGCTTTTATTATATTATCTATTTTATAGCTTTTATATATATTAGACTTTAATCCCTTTATTATAAGCTATATATAGTATTTATATATATAATAGATCTTTATATATAGCTATATATATATAATAATATTAGCTGAATAAATTTTAGTTATTCTGAATAACTAATGAATAACTAAAAATTAGTTAACTAATTTTTATTCAGAATAATTTTTAGTTAACTAAAAATTAGTTATTATTTAATTAGTTAACTAATTTCCCAAGCCTGCTATAGCTATAATAATACTAGTAGTAGAACTAAAATTAATATAAGTTCTATAGTAATATATTACTTAGCCTTAATAAAATTAAATTAAATTACTTAAAGAATAGTAATATAAAAATCTACTTATACCCTACTTATTATAATTAAAGTCTCTATTTATTACTAATACTAATAATAGAAAAAACCTATTATAATAACTAATCCTTAAGATATCTCTTAAGAAGCTAGAATCTATATTAAAGCCTATAAATAAGAACCCTTAAGAATTATAATAACTATTTCTATATACTAATTAAATTAGAAAACTAAATTATAATTAAAGGAAGATATTAAAGATAGATTAATTATTAATAAGATCTAGTAACTAAAGAAAAGTACTACTAATTTAATTAAGAAATAGAAACTATATTATATCTAAAATATAATAAATTAATATTAAAAAAAGAAATTAAATAGATTTTTTAGGAAGAAGTTTAATAAGTAGAATAAGAGACTTAAGAAGGCTAAATAAGATTAAATACTAAAGTTAGAATATTAGGCCTTAAGCTAGAATATATTCCTAAAGCTCGTATTATTATAGGAGATAATTAAGTAAATTTAACTTATTTTAATTAATAATATCTATTCCCTAAGATACTTAGAATAAGTTTCTTATTATATAATAATATATATTATATATAAGTTTATATAAGCTGCTATAGTAGTTAGGCTAATTATATAATCTATTATATAATCTTAGTAATAGTAGTAATAATAGATCTTTTATTCTTAGTACCTAGAAGAATCTAATATTTTATTAATTAAGTTCTTACTTTTTAATAGGCATAGGAATATAATAACTTATATATAAGCTTTATAAATCTAGTTATAGCTATTATAATAGATAAAAATAAGGTATTTTAATATTAGCTAATTAAATATTAATTAACTAATACTTAGTTAACTTATTTTTAGTTAACCTATATTTAGTTAACTAATCTTCCTAAGTCTGCCTAATAGTATTAGTACTAATATAAACTCTAAGTAGCTTATTTAATAAATTACTAAATATAAATATTCTTTTGACCTTAGTAAGTAATAATCCTCTATTATTAATAAGTTATATAAAATTAAGTTATTATAACTAAATACTAATAGGGTAGTTAGGTAGAGAGGTACTAAGAGATCTATTATAGCTATTCTATTATAAAAACTAAAGCTTATTAGCTTTAGGATTTATTATACTAATATACTACTAAATATCCACTAATTTAGTAATATTATATAACCCTAGCTCTAGATTTCTTATAATAACTATTTTCTTCTACTAAAATAATTAACTTAACTATAATTATATAATCTTAGCTTTATATTTATATAATCTAAGCCTACTAGTACTAACTATATAAGTAGCTCTCTTTATTATCTCTAGTTCTTTTTTTTCTCTTTTCTTTAATAATCTTAGGTTTAATTAATTTAAGATTAAAGATTATTTATATTTAGCCTTACTATTAATAAGCTAAATATAGGTAATTCTTTATCTTAAATTAATTAAATCTAAGATTATATAGTAATATAGTAGAATTATAGTAACTATAAATTATAATCTATACTTTACTTTTAATTTATTAATAACTTAAAAGTAAGATATTATTACTTATATAACTATAATTTAATTTTTCTTATATTTCTATTAATTACTTTATTATATATAAATTATTACTTATTTAGTAGTTATTTATAATAATATTACTTATATAATATTACTAATAATAAATAATAAATTATTATTATATATATATATTTATTTTTCTTATAAAGCCTTCTTATATTTACTTCTTTTTTTCTTCTTTTTCTCTTCTTTATATTTTCTTATATATATATTATTAAGTAAATAATTAATTTTTCTTTATATATATCTTTTTTCTTTTATATTTTATATTTTTTTCTTATATTATTTTTTAATTAATTTCTTATTAATATAAGTTCCTAAAATAATTACTTATTTCTTTACTTAGGCTTTTTACTTCTTAATTAATAATATCTTTTTAATAAGATATAGTAAGAAATAATACCTAAGACTTATATTTATTTTACTAATTAAGTATAGTATTTCTACTTATATATTTTAGGTACTTCTTTTTATTACTTATTTTTCTTAAGTACTTTTTCTTAAAACTTATTTTCTTTTTAATTTTTCTTTATATTATTTATAAATATAATTTTATTTAGTTCCTAGAATATTTATTATATACTTAATTTTATTAAGAAAAAATAATAAAATAATAAAAATAATAAAAATAATAAAAATAATAAAAATAATAAAAATAATAAAAATAATAAAAATAATAAAAATAATAAAAATAATAAAAATAATAAAAATAATAAAAATAATAAAAATAAAAATAATATTAATAATATTACCTTTATTATTATATTTATATTTAAGTTCTTCTAATATATTTTTATTTTATTTAGTTCTTTATTTCTTTTTACTAATATTTATATTTTTTATATATATTACCTTTATATATTATAGAAGAAATATAATAATAATAATTTATTATATAAACTAAAGAAAATTAATTATTACTTTAGTAATAATTTTTTATAATTTCTAGTTATTATATATAATATAAGTATTAAAAAATACTTTATAATTTTATAAGTTAATTTTTTTATTAGTTTATTATTAATTTTTTAGTAATTTTACTTTAATCTTAAAATTAATTTAGATCTTCTTATTTATTAATATTATAAGCTTATAAAATAAATTAAAATTATTAAAATTATTAAAAAGTTTAATAAATATATTTTTATATTTCTAGTATTTTATTTAATAAAGCTTATTAGAGCTAATTAGTAATTAATCTAGGATTTAATTTTCTTAATATAATATATAGCTATAAATATAATCTTATTAAATTAAAGAAGAAAATAATTATAAATATTATATTTTTATTATATTTTTATTATATTAATTATTTTTTTAAAGGCCTAAGATTATTACTATACTTAGCTTAAATAAAAATATTTTAATATTACTATTAAAAAATTTTTTAAGGCCTTATATTATAAGTAAGTTATTTAGTAGTATTTTATTATAATTAATATAAAAAATAATAATATAGAAGTAATAAAATAATATTAACTTAAAATATCTTTAAGAACTATATTTATAAAGTACTTTTCTAGACTTTCTTTTATAAAATTAATTAGAATTTATAATAACTTTATTATTTCTTAGGTACCTAAGAAATTAAATATATTTATTATAAAATAAAGTAATTATATATACTTTATTTTAGTAATATATTCTAAATCTAAAATTACTTTCTTTTATTTTATTTTTTATTTTATTTTCTTTAAAAAAAAAGTAATTTACTTTATTTTATTAATTATTTTTTATTATAATTCTTTTATTAATTAATAATTAGATTTTATTAATATTTTTTATTTTTAATATTATACTTTAATTAAGTAATATTTAATTATTTTAATTTTTTAATATATAATTATTACTTTTATAATTATATAATTAATTATTTTTCTTTATTATATTTATATAATTTATTTCTTTTTTTTAGATTTAATAAATATTTATAATTTTAATAATATTTTATTTATTTCTTAGTTCTTTCTTTTATAAAAGTCTTTAAATTTATAAAGTAGTTTTAAAGCTATAATATTTCTAGTTTTTATTTATTAATTAAATTTTAATAACTAATTTTTTTACTTAATAAAGTAATAAATCTTCTACTTAATAATACTTTTATTTTAGATTTTCTTAATTTTTTCTTAATTTTCTTTTTTTAAATTAAATATTAATATTATTATTTTTTTTCTTCTTATATTAATTTTATAGCTTTAAAAAACTAATATAAAATATATTATATAATTTATTATATTTTTTAATATAATAATATAGTAGATTTATTTATTAATATATATTAAGATATAAAAAGAGCTAATATATTTAAAAAATAGGGGTTTTTTATTTAAATTAAAAATTCTTTATATTTAATTTAATTAAATTCCCTTAATTTAATATTAATAGTTTATATATAATATTATACTTTTTTATTACTTAAGTAATTATTTCTTTTTAGTTTTTTATTAATTAGATCTTAAATTTAAGTAATTTTTATAATTACTATTATATATTAGAGATTATAATATATTAACTATTAATTTCTTTTTATACTTAAAAAGAAAGCTTATAATTTAATAATATTTTATTAGCTAATATTTTAGTAAATATATTTATTATATTATTATATATAAATTCTATAATTTATAGTAATTAAGTTTAATTTACTTATTAAATATTAATAAAGTAATATAAGTAATACTTTAATATTTAATTTATTTTCTTTATTTATTTATTAATTTATAAGTAAAATACTATAAATAATCTCTATTTAATTTATATTTAGTAATATAATTTTAATTAGAATTTATTTATAAATAGTAATCTTTAATTAATTATAATTTCTTTAAATATATTATATTTAAATTTTATATTATAATAAAAGATTTTTATTAAGTTTATAATATTAATTTTATTACTTATAAAAAAAAAAAAATATTTAATATATTAATTTATAATTACTAAGATTATATTAATATTTTAGTTTTATTAATTAATAATAAATAATTCTATAATAAAATCTATTAATATTTCTTTTTATAGTTTTTAAGATATTAATAGAGATTTTAATATTTAATATAAATAGTATTTCTTTATAATTACTTATTAATATATAATATAATTCTTAATTTAATTAATTATATTTTTATAAATTTCTTATTAATAGAACTTTTTTAAATTAATTTTAATATTTATACTTAATTAAAGTAATTTATTAGTAGATTATTATAATATAAATAAAGTAGCTTTTATTTTATATTTAATTTCTTTAATATATAAATTTAGTTCTTATATTTAATAGGCTTAGGAAGATTAGTTAACTAAAAATTAGTTATTCTAAATAACTAATAAAAAACTAAAATTTAGTTAATTAAATTTTAGTTATTTATTTTTAGTAACTTTTTAAAATCTCTTATATATATATATAAGGTTAGATAATATTATTTATATTATTATCTATATAAATACTAAAATTATTAGCTTTATTATAAGCTATATATTATATCTATATAAATACTAAAATTATTAGCTTTATTATAAGCTATATATTATATCTATATATATAAAGAATCTTATTATATAGCTATATAAATTAACTAACTAAATTTTAGTTATTCTAAATAACTAATAAATAACTAAAAATTAATTAATTAAATTTTAGTTAGAATAAAAATTAGTTAACTAAAATTTAGTTATTATTTAATTAGTTAACTAAATTCCCAAGCCTGATATTTAATAAATCTAAATAAGTATATAAATTATTAAAAAGGTTTTTATTTCTATATTTTAAATATATTATTAGTTCTAATTTATTATATTTAAAGTAATATTACTATATTTTATATATAATATTTATTAATTCTTCTAAGGGTTTTTTTCTTTAAATTATTTTATTATAAAGAGCCTTCTTTATTTCTTTATAAAGAAAATATTATTTATAATTAATATTTTTATTAATTTAATTTACTATTTTTTTATAAATTAATATTTTATTATTATTTTTTTTATAAATATAAACTTAAAATATTTTTAATTTATATAAAGATCTTTTATTATATTTAAATTAATTTATAACTTAAGATCTTTTTTTTTATAAAGATTTCTTATTTAATTACTAGAATTATTATTTTTTACTAATATTATTTTTATTTCTTTTAATACTTTTTATTAGGCTTGGGAAGACTAGTTAACTAGAAATTAGTTAACTAAAAATTAGTTAACTAAAAATTAGTTAACTAGGAATTAGTTATTAGTTAATTAGTTAACTAGTTTCCCAAGCCTACTTAGAAGCTAAAATTAAGAAAATTATTTAACTAAAATTTACTTATTTTAAATAATTAGTAAATAACTAGAAATTAGTTAATTAAATTTTAGTTATTATTTAATTAATTAATTAATTTCTGAGGTTTTTTAGAAGCTAATTAGTACTAAAAGAGATCTTATTTTAAATTAATTATAATAAATCCTAGAAAGTTAAGTAAAATTCTTCTCTAAGTTCTTAAAATCTCTATATTTTTAATTCTTTAGTAAAATAATTTTCTTTATTATTTCTAAATATAGCTAAGATCTTTACTTAATAATAATATTATTATTAGTAAAAAATATTTTAATAGTAATAAATATAACTAAATTAATTAAATAATATCTAATTAATATAAATAATATAAAAATTACTAAATATAAAGCCTCTACTAATTTATTATATTAATTTATTATAATAATTAGTAAATAATAGTAGTAATATATATATATAATTAAATAATTTCTTCTAGGTTCTAAAAATAAAGAATCTATTATTATTATTATTACTAAGGTTATATAATAGATTATATAATTAGCTTAATTACTATAGTAACTTATATAAACTTATACTAAATAATATATATTATTATATTATAAAGATTTATTTATATTATTAATTTAAATAAATTAGATTTACTTAATTATTTATTATAATAATAAGAACTTAGTAAATCTTTTTATTTTTACTATTTATAATAAAAGATATTTAAAGACTTTACTATCTTTAATTAAGGACTTTATTTTTTATATATTTGTCTTAATTTTTAAATTATAGATCTTATTTTTTAAGAAATATAGCTTATTTTTAAACTTATTTAAATTCTTCTTTATTTTATTAAAGCTAGTTTTTTGGTAGCTCTTAAATTATATAATAGTTTATATTTATTTTTATATTTACTTTAATTATCTTAAGATCTTCTATATATATAAATATTAATTAATATTTAACTTTATTACTAGGGGTTTCTTTACTTAAGAGATCTTATTTCTTAAATATTACTTTAGACCAGGCTTGGGAAACTGGTTAACCTATTTTTGGTTAACTTATTTTTGGTTAGTTACCTATTTTCAGGCATAGGAAAGGTAGTTAACTACTAACTAATTAACTAAAAAGTAGTTAACTACTAGTAGTTAGTAGTTAATTATTAGTAGTTAGTAGTTAACTACTAGTTTTTATTTAATATTATAAATATATATATTTATTAGCCTTAAAAATACTAAATATTACATATATTATATTTATATAAATATAAAAAATCTACTTAATATTATAAAATTTATATATATTAAATACTAATAAAAATAATTATATTTTAATCTTAATAATCTTATTTTATAATTATATATTTTATTTTTAATATTCCCTTATAGGATATATTTTTATATATATTTAAGGCTTTAAATATATATATATAATTATTTAAATAATATAGTAGTTAATTAGTTAACTACTAACTACTAGTAATTAACTACTTTTTAGTTAACTACTTAGTAGTTAGTAGTTAATAGTAGTTAACTAATTAGTAGTTAACTAAAAAGTAGTTAACTACTAATTAATTAACTTAAAAGTAGTTAACTAATTAGTAGTTAACTAAAAAGTAGTTAACTACTAATTAATTAACTTAAAAGTAGTTAACTACTTAGTAGTTAACTTAAAAGTAGTTAACTACTTAGTAGTTAGTAGTTAATTAGTTAACTTAAAAGTAGTTAACTACTAGGTAGTTAGTAGTTAACTAGAAATAGTTAACTACTCTTGCCATCCCTGCTATACCACAATACTATTTATAATAGCACTTTTATTACTTACCTAATATATAAGTAGGCTTAATTTTTTATAACCTTTTAATACTTCTTTAGGCAATAAATACTAGATCTATTTTATTCTATAAAACTTAATAAGGTATTTTTTCTCCTTATGTAGGTATTTCTTAGATATAAGATCTCTAATAATAGGGGAGAAAAGTAGATTAGGCTCTTATTAATTCTAGTATATAAGTAATAGCTTAGCTCCTAGGTTTTTATCTAGCTTTAGTAAGCTTATTTATTACTAGAGATATTATAAGATTATAATATCTCTAAGATTTATAGTTTAATTAAAGTAAATGATACTACCTATTACCTATTTATTAGATTTAATAGAGAAAAAGCTATTTCCCTTAGAAGATCTCTTTAGATTTAGATTTCTTCCTTTAGTTTAATTAAAATTATTTAATAAGATATAATTTCTAAGTTACTTTATAGCTTCTAATTAAATATATAATATATAATTATATTACTAATAATATCTTCTATGGAGTCTTAATAACTAAATATAAATAATAAAATTAAACTTATAATTATTACTATTTAATATAGAATTCTAGAGGAATTTTAAGAAAGGGATTTATTATAAAATAAAAAAATATACTACATTAAGAAATTATATTAAAATACCCTTATATATACTATAGTAATACTACTAAACTCTAGCTATATAGTCTTGCTCTTAGAGTAGTATTTTAGTAAAACCTTATTTTACTTCCTACTAGTAGGAAATCTCTAGTATTTCTTACTCCTATAGGACTATAGAGGAAAATTTATATTAATTACTAAAACTTATTAATAACTAAGTTATTTTTATTAGCTATAATTTAGTTTTCTATATATTAATTTAATTAATATATAAAAATAATTTTATAATTCTAAAGAATTCTTATTTATAAACTTTAATAATTTTAATTTCTTAAGAGATATTTTAAGGATTAATTATTATAATAAATCTAGTAGCTCTTTTATTATTAGTATAATAATAAATATAGGTTTTAATTATAATAGGAGTATAAGTAGATTTTTATATTACTATTCTCTAAGTAATTTTATTTAATTTTATTAAAACTAAATAATTTATACTACTATAGAACTTATTATTATTACCTTTAGCTTTATTATTACTATTACTATAGTTATAGCTATAAGATTTATTTAAATCTTAGTAATATAATAATATTTTAATAGCTTTATTAAGTTCCTATTAAAATAAATAACTTAAGCTGTATAAATACCTATAGTATATTATATTTATTATAAAAAGTTTTAGTATTAATTTTATTATTATTATATTTAATATCCTCCTAGGTACTAAGAATAAAAGACCTATTATTACTACTATTACTAAGGTCACGTAACCTATCACGTAATCAGTTTAACTGCCACAGCGGCTTACACGGACTTCTAATAACACTTATTACTTTACTACAAGAAGTTCATTTATTAGATTTACTTAACTATCTACTATAATAGCAAGAGCTTAGCTCTAAACCATTTACACTTAGCTTATTAACTTAAGCAGTAAGTCTTACTATCTCTACTATCTATAATAAAGGATCTCTAGTCTAGATTATTAGATTTCCTTAGCTAGATACTTAATTTTTTTATATTTCTTTTAATCTTTAAATTATAGGCCTTATTTTTAAGAAATATAGCTTATTTTTAAATTTACTTACATTTTCCTTTATTTTATTAGAGTTATAATAGGGGAATAGTATATATTATTAGGGGGCCTATTTTTAATAAGGGGATAGTAACTAAGATATCTTAATTTATAATCTCCCCCTACCTAAGCTATATATATTTATATAGATTTTAAGTATATAACCCCACTAGTAACTTTATCTTTAGCTACTTACTTAGGTATAATATATTACTTTAATTAGGTAGTGGGTATATACTCTATTATACTAGGCTTAGGAAACTGGTTAACCAATTAACCAATAACCTATATTTGGTTAACCAATTTTTAGTTAACCTAATATTGGTTAACTTATTATTAGTTAACCAATTTTTGGTTTAACTTATTTTTGATTAATCTATTATTAGTTAACCAAATATTAGTTAACTTATTTTTGGTTAATTATCTATTTTCCTATTATATGTAAATTAATATCTATAATTATATATATATATATATCTAATAGATATCTTATTATAACTCCTATATAAGCTTTAAAAATCTAGTTATAGCTATTATAATAGATAAAAATAAGGTAATTTAATATTAGCTAACCAATTTTTGGTTAACCAAATATTGGTTAACCTGATTTATTTTTGGTTAACCAATTATTGGTTAACCAACCTTCCCAAACCTGTATTATACTAAGTACCAGGCAACGGAAACTAATTAACTAGCTAACTAGAAAATAATTAACTAGAAAGTAGTTAACTAGAAAATAGTTATCTTCTAGGGCTTATATATAAAATATAAGCTATAATTCTATATATAAATATATCTAAGGCTAATAAGATTATTTAGAAATAAAGATAATATATTAATTATTTAAGTAAATAGAATTAAAATAGTTAGTAACTAACTAGTAGTAACTAGAAAATAGTTAACTAGAAACTAATTAACTAGAAAATAATTAACTAGAAAATAGTTAACTAGTCTTCCCAAGCCTACTACTAAGTGCTAATAATACTACTAATAAATTTAAAACTAATAATATTAAAATTAGACTTAGCAGTACTATAGCTACTTATATAGAAACTATACTACTACTATAAACTTAATTATAATCTTATCTTTAGTAAGTTCCTTAAGCCCTAGTAGTTATACTAATTTATAATCTCTTTACTAATAGCACTAGTAATTTAGAGAAGAGCTTATTTATTTTAGATTATAAATAATTATAGTAAATACTAATATTAAATTAAACTATATTATTTTAATTTAATTACTTTAATTAATAACTTATAATCTAATCTCTACCTCTGCCTCTACCTCTACCTTTACTCTATTATAATAATATTAGTAGTAGTATTAGTATTAGTATTATTACTAGTAAAGAAGCTAATTTAAGTAAGGTAGCTTATAATAATATAGGTAATATATAAGGTAGAACTCTTAAGTTTAAAGATATAAGCTCTTTATTATTTTATAGGATTCTTAGGTACTCTTAGAGATATATAATAATATTAGGATTATAAATTAGTATTAGTAAGTACTTAATATTTTATTATTTAAAATTAGTAGATTTCTTATAGCAGGCTTAGGAAGACTAGTTAACTATTTCCTAGTTAACTCGAGTTAACTAGTAGTTAACTCGATTCTAGTTAACTATTTTCTAGTTACTACTAGTTAGTTACTAACTATTTTAATTCTATTTAATTAAAAAATAAATATATTACCTTTATTTCTATATAATCCTACTAGCCTTAGATATATATATATATAGAATTATAGTATATATTTTATATATAAGCCCTTAAAGATAACTATTTTCTAGTTAACTATTTTCTAGTTAACTAGTTTCCCATGCCTGTCTTATAGTAAAATAAAGCTAATAAATTAAACGCTTCTTAAGTTACTACCTTATAGTAAATAGCTTCTTTATTAAGGGCTTATTAATATATATTTTAGCTAGAATTATATAGAAATAAAATATAATATATTAGTTCTAAGTTATATAATTAAGATTATAAGGTAATAATAAGAATATAAATTCCTTTATCTTAGGCTCTTTATATTCCTATATTACTATTATCATAGTAATTTCTACTTTAAGAGCTTGTAAAGTATAGTATTACTTAGTAATAATAATATTAATAGTAGTATCTATAACTTAAAGAAAAATATTACTAAATTACTTATACCTAAGACTAAGAATCTCTTCTTATTACTACTACCTTATAGTTATATTATTATTTCTATAGTCTCTTTACTTATACTTAAGTATTTATATAATTATATTATAAAGTTAAAGAAGATTACTTATACTTATTATAAGATATAATTTTATATCTTTTTATATAGTTTCTATAGAACTATTAATTCTCTATTTAAAGTTATAATATTAGTTAATATAGTATTTTATTTATTATTACTTCTAAGATATATATTTATTAAAAATATAATAAATAATATATAATTAATATTAAATATTATTTTTATTTAGTTCTACTTATATTACCTTAAAAGCTAATTCTATATATATATAAATAATATACTACTATACCTAAAATATATTCCCTTAGTTATAGGTCTTCTTCTTTAATAAAGTAATTATAATACCTTCCTTAGCTTTAGTTTATATAGTATTTTAACTATAAAGATTATTATTAAAAGAATACTTATTAATAGTAGCTATTTTATTAATATTAAGGCTATTTAAGTTAAATATATTATTAATTATACTAGAAATAAATTAATACTTAAAGATATAGATATAGATCTTAGTATTAATATAATAAATATATAATTAAAGTTATATCTATAGAAATACTCCTATAATAGTATTTCTAAGCCTTTTTTAAAAATCTATAATTATAATAGTAAGTAAGGGAACTTTAAAGTAAATATAGTATATCTTAAGTTATTAATAAAGCTAAACTAAGCTAACTAAGATTTATAATTAATTAAAGTAAAACCTAAGTTAGCTATAGATTATTAATTTATAATACCTATAATTTAGTATAAAATTATCTTAAAGTAATTAGTTTTATATATATTATTAATTCCTAGGACTTTAGGAAACCTTTTTTATATTTTATAATACTAAGAAATTAAGAATGTATTTAAAATACTATATAATAATCTTCTAGGGATTCTTTTTATTAAAATAGATCTTATATTAAACTTACTACTTTCTTAAAAGATAGATCTATACTTATATTAGTATTAATTTATTTAATATAGCTCTCCTTAATATAATATAATTATTATAGATATTATAAGTAATAAAATATAACTTATTAGGAGTTATATTATAAACCTAATCTTCTATCTTATAAGTAATAAGACTATAATTTAAAAAGAGCTTTACTTTTTTTTCTTTATTCTTTTATTCTTTTATTTATTTATAATTTATAATATAGGTAAATAGGGCTAAGAAGAGACTATAATTATATTTATTATAAGTTCTATAGAACTAAAAATACCTTACTTTCTTTAGTATATTAGTAATAATATAAAATAAGTAATTTATTTTTATAGTTAAGAATTTCCTAATTTTAGTACTTTAAGGAGCTTAAGTATAGCTATAATTATAAATAATCTTATAGTATATTAGTTACTTTATACTATTAATTATAATATAGTTTAATAGTAATTTCTTAATAATACTATTAAGAAAATAGAAATTCTATAAGAAGTTATATAGTTTCTTAAAATTATTATATATTTTAAGTAGTAGTAGGGGGGAGATCTAATTCTTAAATACCTTATTAAAGAAGTTTTTATTATTATTATCTTCTATAATATTACTAGATATATTATTAGAGGCTTTAGTATCTTTAATCTTAATTATAATATTAGAGAATTTATTATAATTATTAAGGAAGTTATTAGTAATTTTAAAGTAGGTATTTTCTTTTATAAGAGCCTTAGGAACTATCAGGCTTAGGAAACTGGTTAACCAATTAACTAATAACCTATATTTGGTTAACCTATTTTTAGTTAACCTATATTTGGTTTAACCAATATTTGGTTAACCAAAAATTGGTTAACCTGATTTATTTTTAGTTAACCAATAATTAGTTAACTAACCTTCCCAAGCCTGGGAAATATAGTTTTAATTATATTACTATTAAGTTCTTTAAATACTAATATAGTATTATTAAGTAACTTTATTAGGTTAGATACTAATTCTATAGCTAGGGCTTATATTTCTAAAGCTTTACTAAGAAAGTTAGTGTCATGCTAGATATAGCACCTTGGGCCTTGACCCTTGTAAGGCCCCTAGGACCCCTAGCTTAGTCAGCCGAATCCCCCTATATCTAGGAGGAATCCGGCTCCCTTAGATAGCTAGAGGAGACAAGCTTCCATATAACCACAGACCTGATTCTCAGCGTAACAGTTAGTAATACTAGATCCCTAGGAGCTTAGGGCTATTTATATTATATTTATTAGGTAGATATAATATTAAGTAATATATATAAATGCCTTAAAGCTATTTAGGGCATTAATATTATTAGATATTATATAGTACCTTTAATAGAGCCTCTAGATTATTTTTATTAATTTTATTAGTATCTTAATTATAGGGAAATTACCCTACGTATTAACCCAGTACTATATAAGAGGATAGGCCATAGGGGCCCTAGCGCCTAATTACTATTTCCCTAGCAAAAATAGGCCCCCTAATAATATGTACTATCCCCCTATTACTACTCTTTTATTAAAGCTAATTTTTTAATAATTCTTAAATTATATTATAGCTTATACTTACTTTTTTATTTATTTTAGATATTTTAAGATCTTCTATATATTATATTAATTAATATTTAGCTTTATTACTAAGACTTTCTTTACTTAAGAAATTTTATTTATTAGATAGAAGTAACTTTAGATTCAATATAAAAAGGTCTTAATAAATATCAAGATTATAGAAAGTACTTCCTACTTTATTATTTTTAGTAAATAGATTTATAGAAGATTTTAATTATAATAAGGCAGTAGGGGAATAAGTAGATTTTTATACTAGTATTCTTTAATTTAATTTAACTTTATTAAGGCAAATAATATATATTACTATAGAACTTAGTATAATATTAACTTTGGCTTTACTACTAGTATTACTATAGCTATAGCTATAAGGTTTACTTAGACCTTAGTAGTATAGTAATATCTCAATAGCTCTATTAAGTTCCTTTATATTAGAATAGATAATTAAGCCTTATAAGTACCTATAGTATATTATATATCTTTATTATTAACTTTATTATTACTATATCTAAGGTTCTAGCAGGCTTGGGAAGACTAGTTAACTAGAAATTAGTTAACTAGAAATTAGTTAACTAAAAATTAGTTAACTAGGAATTAGTTAACTAAAAACTAGTTAACTAAAAATTAGTTAATATATATAAATATATATAATAAATTTACTTTATTATATATAAATATATTATTAGTATTAATATTTAGGGTATATTTAATACTTAAATATAAAATTAAATACTTATATTTAATATAAGATTTAAATTATATATTTAATTAAAATCTAATTAACTAATTCCTAGTTAACTTAACTAATAACTAACTAACTAATTTTTAGTTAACTAATTTCTAGTTATAACTAAAAATTAGTTAACTAGAAATTAGTTAACTAGAAATTAGTTAACTAAAAATTAGTTAACTAGGAATTAGTTATTAGTTAATTAGTTAACTAGTTTCCCAAGCCTGGGTTCTAGGTATTAGATCTCCCTATTGAATTATTTTTATTATATCTAGGTCCCTATTTAATATTCTTAAATTCGGGTTATTTTAATAAATTTCTTAATTATATACTATCTTAAGGTAAATACTTTATATTTTAATATATATATATATACCGCGTAATATACCTAGCTACTACATTAGTAACCTTATTAGTATATAGACTATAGGTCCTCCACTATAAAGATTATAGATTTAATTCCTACCTATAGTACCTATTTTTCTTAAAGAAAGTCCCTTCTAAGGAAAAATAGAGCTACTATTATTGGGCCTACCCTATAGATTATGTCCTTATTATTATTACTATATTATACTAAAATCTATAGGTATTTTTTCCCTTATATAGGTTAATTAAGGTTTTTCCCTAATAGAGGGCCTTATAGAGGGCTTTATAGGCCTAAGCAGGCTTGGGAAATTAGTTAACTAATTGAATAATAACTAATTTTTAGTTAACTAAAAATTATTCTGAATAAAAATTAGTTAACTAATTTTTAGTTATTCATTAGTTATTCAGAATAACTAAAATTTATTCAGCTAATATTATTATATATATATAGCTATATATAAAGATCTATTATATATATAAATACTATATATAGCTTATAATAAAGGGATTAAAGTCTAATATATATAAAAGCTATAAAATAGATAATATAATATAAGCCCCTTATTATATAAGGTTTTTTAAAAAGCTTCCAAAAATAACTAACTAAAATTTAGTTAACTAAAAATTATTCTGAATAAAAATTAGTTAACTAAATTTTAGTTATTCATTAGTTATTCAGAATAACTAAAATTTAGTTAACTAATCTTCCCAAGCCTGGGCCTAAGGATTACTAAATTACTAGGTAAGTTACTAAGCATACCTGCCTATAGCTTCTAGTTATAGAGGACCCTATAAATCCTATAAATCCATTTATATTAAGTAATAAATTAAATTTAGGTCTTAATTTAGCTTTTTAGGCTAATATATAATTCATAGTATATATTAGTAATTTAGTAATATAAGATATATCATTAGATTTTCTATTAACTAATTCTAAAGTAGCTAATATCCTTAATTATATTTATTTAATTATAAATAATATAAATAGATCTAATAATATTATTTAATTTAATCTAGAGAATTAAGATATTAGATTTAGAAGTAGGTACTATAAGTCCCTTATATATATATAAGAGATCTTATAAATTGAATCTATTAAATTTCCTTATTAATTAAATATATTAATAAGAACTAGAGGCTAAATATTAAGTATTTAGTACCCTAGCTACAGAAAAATATTAAATTTCTATAGATCAGTTATATTATATTATTATTATTATAATATTTTTAGATACTATAACTTAGTAGAACTTAATATATTATATACTAGAGGTAATTATTAAACTAAAAAAGCCTCTCTCTTATATATATAGAAATATAGCTAATAAGGAATTTAAAGATATATTTCTTATTAATATTAATTAAGCTAAAACTAAGGCCCTAATAGCCCTATTTAAGATCCTAATAAGGCCTTTAATTTAATTATGAAATTAGTTATATATAATACTCCCTAAAAGCAGGGTTAGGAAGATTAGTTAACTAAAAATTAGTTATTTATTTTTAGTAACTTTTTAAAAACCTATATATATATAAGAGCTTATGTAATATTATTTATTTATTTATTTTTATATATATTCAGACTTTTTAGCTTTATTATTTACTATATATAGTACTTATATATATATAGAATCTTATTATATAACTATATATATATAATAAAATTAATTAACTAAAATTTAGTTACTTTAAATAACTAATAAATATCTAAGAATCAGTTATTATTTAATTAGTTAACTAATTTCCTAAGCCTGCCTAAAAGTGTCTTATATATATATACATTATATAGGAACTTAAAAAATATTAAAATAAATATATTAAATATATTAAATATATCAATAATTCTAATTATAAAAATTATATAAGTTATTTCTTATATTATATTACTTTTCTTATATTCTTATATATATAATACTTACTACTTTATATATTAAGGAATTTCTATAGTTATTTAAGTTCTTATATTACTAAGGGCATAATTAAATTAAAGAAATGTTTTTTAATAAGCTAATAGCTAGAGGCCATAAGAACATAATTAATTATATGTCCTATTTACTAGGGCTTATATTAGATTCTTAGTATTAATTATAGTATTTTATAAAATCTAATCTCTTAATTTACTATTTAAATATTAAATTAGATATAATAAAGTTAATTATTATTAAATATAATCAGTAAGTAAATTCCCTAGCTCTTAGTTATATATATATTTATATACTAATATTATTTATAGACTTAAAGGCCTTAATAGGGCTATTAATATTATTATATTTTTTAATAAATTAAGAGATAATAAAATTAGATCTTTATTAATTAAATTCTCTTTAAATATCTTAGATAATAGTAAGTTATATATAAATAAAATAACTACTAATAATAAACTATTATTTATTTAAAAGGGAAATATATTCTTAAGAATGTAAGTTATTATATATATATATATATTATATTATTACTATTATTTACTAATTACTATAAGAAATTAATATGTTTAATTAATAAAAGTGTCACGCCAAGCATCGGCTTTCTTATTAATCTCTTAAAGCTATTTATATATATATATTTGCAACTAAGGTTAAGTAATTTCTATTTAGAGTTATAAATTAATATAATTATAGATTTATATTATAATTACCTTATTATCCTTTATATAATATATGCTCATAAAATAGGTAACTTATATAGCAAATATATATATAGAGTTACTATAGTAATATTCTATTAGGCCAAATTAAAGGGCATTTAGCTCCCTCTAGGCTTTACTTATATTTATTTAAAATTACTCTATAAGTATATTAGTCCAAAGTTATAGTAATAATCTATAATAATATATATATCTTTTCTCTTTTATACAAAATCCCCTATATTAATTAAGAGCCTTACCTTAAAGTAGTTATACTATCTACTTATATACCTAGTAATAGTAATCTATAATTATAATATCTTTAAGGGATTTAATAAATATAAATATATCTTAGAAGTAATATATTATACCTTAGTAGAAGATATCTTCTTCTTCTTTAGTATTAGGCTAAAAGATATTAATAATTTTTATTTTAAACTTAGGTTTTAATATTCTACTAAATTTAATATTAGAATCTATATTTAATTTATATAAGTTATTACTTAGGAAGAAGAACTACTTTCTTTTAGAATAATTCTAGGGATATTATCTATATTTATTATAATTATATTAGCTATATCTATTATTAAATAAGTTATTATTATTTAAGTTACTATATAGATTATTATATTATTAATATTATTTATTATACTAATTAACTATTTAAGGTTATAGTATTAGCTATTTATTATAATTATTATATATAGATTACCTATTATATTATATTTATAGGAACTTAGATCTATAATACTATCTATAGTCTTATTTATTAAGTTCCCTTAAATAGTATAGAATAATTATTAGTTATTAGGGAGGTACCTCTTATACTAAATAATATTTATAGATCTTATAATAATACTATTTATTATTTAGTTTAGTAGATCTAGGATTTTATATACTAATAGAAGTATATCTCCTAGCTTATTAGTTATTAAGCTATTACTAAAGTTTATTAGAAAAAACTTCTCTATTACTAAGAGCTTATATTATATTTTATATTTAATATTCCCTATTATTTATTATTAGTTAAATTAAATACCTAGATCCCCTCTTCTTAGGGTATATACCTACTATATCTAGGTAATAATCCCTAGATCTAATTTCTTTATTATCTATAGCTATTTAGGGCCTAAAGGGCTTATTAATTTAGGAATTAATATTAGCTAGTTCCTATAATATAACTATTAATAATAATAATTAGTAAAATATAAGAAAATTTATCTTAAATAATATAATAAAGGTTATAAATAATTATAGATCTACTTTAGTAGTAATTATAGAAATATAGTTAATTAATATTAGAGGTATTAAAGTCTCTATTTATCTTATATTATTATAGTTCTTAGGTAGTTCTATAATTATTACCTATTACTAATTATAAGTAGAAGCTACTAGCTCTTTTTTAATTATACCCTTTATAATAAATTATAACTAAAATAATATTATTAGCTTACTTATAAATAGTTAATATAGTTATTTACTTTATTTATATTTTTTAGTAAGTATAAGTAAATAAGGGGTAGTAAATTATTATATTAAAGAAGTAGTAATATAATAGTAAGGTACTAATTTATTTACTAAAGAATTAGAAAATAAGTTATATCTTTAGTAAATAATTAATTTAATAGCTTATATAGATTAGATAGTATTTAATACCTAATTAATAATAATATAAACTAATTATAGGTTATTTTATATTAGTAGATATTTAGTATTAATCTAATAATTAACTTATAGGTATTAATTATTATACTTAATTAGAAAATAAATATTTAATATATACTAATAGTTAAGGGCGTAATCAAGTAGAAAATACTTTAAAAAGTACAATAGTTAATATACTAAATATAAAATATCTATAAGCCTATTTATTTATATAGATTACTAAATAGTTAAGGTAAGTAAACTAAATTAATAGGTTATTAACTAATAAATAATAAGTAATAGGTTCTTAATAAATAGTAATTAATAGATAGTAGTTAATAAATAATATTAATAAATAGTATTTAATAGATAGTTAAGGGCCTACTACTTAACTTATAGTTAATAAGTAGTATAAAGCCTTTATAGGAGTATAATTACTACTAATTATTATATATTATAGTAAGAAAATAGATATAAAAAGCTTGATCTGTTCTCTATTTATGGAGAACTGACTATGAACTATATAAGAAGCTAATATAAGCCTAATAGCTTATAATATATTATATAATGTATTATTATATATTAAAAAGCTTTATACTAAGTAATTTCCTATTTTATTTATATTACTTAGGTATTATCTAGCTATATTTACTACTATAAAGATTACTTTTTTACTAGTAATAGTATTATTACTAAGTAAAGGTCTTAGTTATATTTAGAAATAATAAAAAATTAATTTATTAAAGAATTAGAAATATAGGGATTTTATAAACTTAAAGAAAGATTTTACTTAATCTTTTAGGATTTATTATAATTAATTGAAAATAGGGTATCTTTAGAGCTAATTAGCTTCTAAGGAGTTATAAGATTTTCGAAATTCTATATAAATAGGTAGTAAATAGATATATAGATCTAAGGACTATAATATATATAATAATTATATAAAGTATTTATATATATACTTATAGTACTATAAGGTATTTTATATAGCTTATATAACTATAAATAAAAGAGTAGTAATAGGTGTACTATAGTATATTTTTAGGTATACTATAGAGAGAATATTACTAGTACCTAGGGCCCCCTACTAGCATTATATTAAGAAATTTATTAAAATAACCTAAATTTAAGAATATTAAATAGAGATCTAGATATAATAAAAATAATTTAATAATAAGATCTAATACCTAGAATCTTAGATATAATAATAATAAAGCTAATAAAAAAGATATTTATAATAAATATATTATATTATAAGTACTTATAAGACTTAATTATTTATTTTAATAGGAACTTAATAATAGAGCTATTAAGATAGTACTATATTACCAAGATCTAAATTAACCTTATAGCTATAGCTATAGCAGGCTTAGGAAATTAGTTAACTAACTGAATAATAACTAAAAATTAGTTAGAATAAAAATTAGTTAACTAGTTTTTAGTTATTTACTAGTTATTTAGAATAACTAAAATTTAGTTAGTTAATTTTATTATATATATATAGCTATATAATAGAATCCTTTATATATATAAATATAATATATAGCTTATAATAAAGATATTAATTCTAGTATATATAAAAACAATAATATAAATAATATTATATAAGCTTATATATATATATAAGAGCTTTTAAAAAGTTACTAAAAATAACTAACTAAATTTTAGTTAACTAAAAATTAGTTAGAATAAAAATTAGTTAACTAAAATTTAGTTATTTACTAGTTATTTAGAATAACTAATTTTTAGTTAACTAATCTTCCTAACCCTGGGCCCCTAAGACCCCTAGGGCCCCTATATCTACTACTAGTAGCTTAGTAGCTACAATAGCTGCCTTTTTTGAGCCTAAATATTAACTAGTACCTATATTAGTATATATATTTACAAATAATCTAGTTACTAGGGCTCTTTTACCTTATAATAATAATAAGGAAAGAGAGGTCCTATATAAATGTACTATATAAGTTCTTTATTTCTTTATTATATTATATTATTTCCTTTTCTTTTTATTATAAATATATATATAAGGCTTTATTACTATATACTAATATATATATATATATATAGATGAAATTTTTAAGCTACTTATAAAGCTAGAAAATTAAGCTTAATACATTTAAATCTAGCTAGGTATTATTAAAATAATTACCCTGAAATTGCCTATAATAAAAAATCAGAATTAGTTAGAAAAAGAAGTAAGTTATATTCTATTTTCCGTATTTTCCCTATTTTCTATATAATATATATAATATATATATATACTAATTTAATATAGAAGCCGACCTCTTAAGCCTAACTACTACTAGCTCTATAATACCTTAAACCCCTAGTAAATGCCCTAGGGATATTATAGCTATAGTAAATTGATTTTCTAAAAAGGAAGCCCTTAATAGGGTCCTAAATTTCCTTATAGAAAATAATATCTCTTTTAATATAATAGATTTACCGGCTTTTTAAAGCTTATTATTATATTATAATAGATAAGTAAGGATTTTTATATTAATTATATCTATACTTCCCTATATATAATTCCTTTCTAAGCCACTACCCTATATCTCCTAAATTACTATAATCATTCTTATTTACTTAGTTTATTATATATAAGCTAATATATATATATATCTATTTAGTGAGGCCCCTATTATTAATAGGATGAAAATACGATTATTATTATCTAATACCTTCGAAAAGGGCCTAAGGGCCCTAAATAGCTAATTTGAAGATAATATTCGAACTAATGGGGTATTTTCCCTTATATTTGGGGACTAACTCCGTGCCCACTATAAATCAATATTTGCCTACTACTTTTGTAGTAAATAAGACTAAGCTCTAATTTCTGCTCTACTATATATTTTTATAGGAATTAATAGTATATTAATCTCTTTAATATCTTATATATAAAGTATAAGATTATATAATATAGTCTTAAAATATAATATAAAAAGCTTAATTAATTATATTATATTAGCTTATTATTACTACTACTATTAAGATCTAATTTACTAAGTAATTACTTTATAGTAAGTCTCTTTAGTAGTAATTTAATTAGTACTTAATATAAACCCTTATTATTATCTATAATATTACTATTTTTCTTATTACTTTAGCTAAGTAAATTAAAGCTAGCTATAAAAATATATAAAGTTACTTATAATATTTATATAGCTCTTATTTCTAGTAATTATTGTAGTAGAAGTTTATTATAATTAATCTTAGTAATTAATATTTACTAATATACCCTTAGTATCTCTATATTTACCTTATATATATTTAATTAAAAAAGCTATTATAATTTAACTTTAGTAGTAATATACTTTCTAAGAAATATTACTATAGGTACTATAGAAAGTAGTAATATAATAACTATAGTTTTTTCTACCTTAAGTCTCTTAAGGGCCTTAATATATTTAAAAGTAACTAGATCTTATAAACTTAAGTTATTTAGTATTTTCTATAGAATAAGGGTACTCTTAGATTAGCCCTTACTTCTAATAATAAAGGGCTCTAATTAATCTAAAAAAGCTACTTTATTTCTCTTAGCTTAAATATAGTTCTAATATTAATAAGAATTAATATAATATAGAGATATAAATTACTTATTTTTTTATAAAGTAATAAGGTAATAGTAGTAAAATAAATTATATATAATTATAATCTTATAAGGTAATAATTTCTAGTATTTTTATAATATAATATTATTATTAAGTTCTTCTAATAATATTCTTATTTCTCCTTAAATTAATTTAAGTACTATTAATAAAATCTTCTAATAAATAAGAGTATAAAGAATATTTAAAGAGAAGATTAATATTTTATTTATTCTAATAGCTCTTTTTAATTTAATACCTATATTTTTTTTTAAAGAAAAGTAAGAGCTTCTTAAATATAATACTAAGATTATTTATATTTATAGTAATATATTTCTTAATTATAATATAAAATAATTTAATAATAGAAGTAATTAAATTACTAAAATAATAATATTTATTTATAAAATAAACTATAAGCTTTTCTTTTTATAGCTAAATTTAGATCTTAAAAGTATATTTCTTAATATTAACTAGTTAATTAAAAATTTTAATAAATATAGTAAATTACTTATTAAATAGTTCCTTAAAGCAATTATTAATAAGTATAACTTAAGTTATAAAGAATATATTAAAGCTAAGATCTTAAATAATCTCTTTAGTAATTAAATTCTTTATTATTTTAAAGAAAAAGTTCTTATACTTAATAAGAATATTCTTATTAATATATTAATAATAATAAAAATATAAAACTTCTTATAAAATAGTATTTATATTAAAAGTCTTTATTAAAGTAATCTTATAATTAGTAACTATAACTTAGGGTTATTTAATACTAAATTCTTTTATTAATATTATTATTTATTTAATAATTTAAATATATTATACTTTAGTTTCTTTATTTATAAATATAGTAATAATATAGAAGATTTTATATATAGATAGTATTTTATAAATATTAAATATTAATATCTTATAGTAATTTATTTTATATATATTATTAAAGAACTATATATTTAAATAATTTTTTAAAAGCTAGATTTCTAATATTAGTATAATAAATAAAAAAAGAAAGTAATCTTTATTATTTATTAATTCCTAGATCTATATCTTATTACTCTCTTATAGTATATTAAGTTAATTAAAGAAATATTATATAGAGATTTAGTTAACTAGCTACTTAAGATTATTATAATAGGATAATAGGCTTTAAAAAGCCGGCGAATCCATAATATTAAAAGACATATTATTGTCTATTAGGAAATTTAGGACCTTATAAAGGGCTTCCTTTTCCGAAAATCGATTAGCTATAGCTATAAGGCCCCTAGAGCATTTACTAGGGGTCTA
The DNA here is from genome assembly GCA_020881915.1 of Paramyrothecium sp. XJ0827. Taxonomy (NCBI): domain Eukaryota; kingdom Fungi; phylum Ascomycota; class Sordariomycetes; order Hypocreales; family Stachybotryaceae; genus Paramyrothecium; species Paramyrothecium sp. XJ0827. Next base: position 3,306,725 of record JAJFPB010000004.1, read on the forward strand.
AGGCGTATAAGAGCTAGTAGCTATAGGGCTTAAGAAATTGGCTTCTATAATATATTAAATTAGTATTATTTATATATAATTATATATATATATATATATATATATATATATATAGGAAAATAACTTACTTCTTTTTCTAGTAGATTTAGAGGCCTTATTATAGGCTATATTACAATGCTTTTTCTTATAATACCTCGCTAGATTTAAAATACCGGTTATAAGCTTACTAGCTTTATAAGTAGCTTAAAAATCGCACCTATAAATATATATATAAATTAGTAAATACTATATATATATTAGGAAAACTTATATATTATAATCGCAATGAATTTCCCTTTCTTTAAATTCGATATAGGGTAATAAGACCCTAGTAAATAGGTTATTTGCAAATATATATACAGAAGAAGCCAATAGCTAATATTTAGGGTTAAAATAATTAGCTATAGAGCTACTAGCGGCATCCGAGCTTCTAATAGATTCCGAGGGCCTATTAGAGGCCTCTTCTAAATCTATAGTAGAATTATAATCTACTATAGATATATTAGAGGCCTCTATAGCATCTGTAGGCAGCTGGGTATTGGGTAGGGAAATAGGGGAGCCCTCAGAGGCACTAAGAGGCTCCATATCGTCCGAATAGTCAGATATTGTAAATAGATATATATATATATATATATAATATATATATAAAAAGGGTAGTTATAATAGATAGATAGTAGTGGATAGGTTACTAGATAATTCTATAGTGAAGATAGAATTTTAGGCAGGCTTGGGAAAGTAGTTAACTACTAACTACAAAGTAGTTAGTTAGTAACTATAAAATAAATAAAATAATAATTATTAAATTAACTATTAAGGAAATTAATTTTAACTTTTTTCTTAAAGTATATTTATAAGATAAGGGACCTAATACTATATTTTATATTATTATATTTAATAAAAAGGTTTTAATTAAATAATAAAATTAATTAAAATTAATTCTTTACTAACTACAAAGTAGTTAGTAGTTAACTACCTTCCCAAGCCTAATTTTAGGGAAGGAAATAGAGGTTCTTTTATAGAAATTAACCTCCTACTAATTCCTAGAGATTCTTTTCTCTTCTAGAATCTAAGTTTCCCTATTTCTAAGCATTTCTAAGTATTAAAAATCAATTCCTAAGCATTAGAAATCAATCCCTATAAAATAGGAAGGGATTTACAGGTTATATAACTGCCTGCAGCCGGCAATTAAATTTTATAGTAGGAAATCTATCTGCCGGCCTTGGCAGCTAAAAATCCCCTGCTATTATTATAGGAATTATAATCAGAAATTGCCCAAGCCTATAGATCTTTTCCTAACTAGGAAAGAGTATATATTAAAATATATAATAGATATATTATTAGTATATAGATTATTTCCTAAAATTATATAGGAAATTATATATAATATTAAAATATAAACTATATTATAGTATAAGGTTATTTTTCTATATTTTTCTCTATTTTATATATAATATTATAGCTTATATTAGATCCTAGTATCTCTTAAGCTCTAATTCCTTACTTTAGAGACTTTTAGAGATTTCTATATTAAATATATATATTCTAGGGTCTAGGGTAGTTAATATAAGCTTAGAAAACTCTTATAGAGTAAATAACTATATTATATATCTTTATAATATTTTATATATTTATATATATTATCTATATATATATTTGAAAATTATTTAAAGTATTATTATTACTATTATTTAAAGTATTATTATTACTATTATTATTACTATTATTATTACTATTATTATTACTATTATTATTACTATTATTATTACTATTATTATTACTATTGTTATTACTATTATTATTACTATTATTATTACTATTATTATTACTATTATTATTACTATTAGTACTACTACTATTATTATTATTATTATTATTATTATTATTATTATTATTATTATTATTATTATTATTATTATTATTATTATTATTATTATTATTATTATTATTATTATTATTATTATAAATTATAACTAGTTAACTGGAGTCAGGCATGGGAAACTAGTTAACTAGAAAATAGTTAACTAGAAAATAGTTATCTTTAAGGGCTTATATATAAAATATATACTATAATTCTATATATATATATATCTAAGGCTAGTAGGATTATATAGAAATAAAGGTAATATATTTTTTTTAATTAAATAGAATTAAAATAGTTAGTAACTAACTAGTAGTAACTAGAAAATAGTTAACTAGGAAATAGTTATAACTAGAAACTAGTTAACTAGAATCGAGTTAACTAGTCTTCCCAAGCCTGACTGGAGTTAACTAGAAAATAGTTAGCTAGTCTTCCTAAGCCTGATATTCTGTAATACTAGAATAAGGGGATAAGGCAAATAGGAATTCCTTATAAATATTAAGGCCTATATAAGCCACTTGAAGTTTATTAAAGCCTAAATAGTAGTTAGTTATATATATATATATAAATATAGATAATATAATAATATAATAGTAAATAATATAATAGTAGATAATATAATAAAATAAATAACTTACTTATAAGCTTATAATATAAGGTAAAATTACTATCTAGGAAAATAGTAATAATTCCTAGATAGGAAGCCCCTATATTTAAATACCATATATTAAATATAAGGGAAAATGCCCTATTAGATCGAATATTATCTTCTAATTAATTATTTAGGGCCCTAAGGCCCTTTTCGAAGGTATTAGATAATAATAATTGTATTCTTTTCCTATTAATAATAGGGGCCTTACTAAATAGATATATATATATTAGCTTATATATAATAAACTAAATAAATAAGAATAATTATAGTAATTTAGGAGATATTAGGTAGTAACTTAAAAAGGAATTATAGCTAGGGAAGTAATATATAATTAAAATAAAAATCCTTACTTACCTATTATAATAGGATAATAGGCTTTAAAAAGCCGGCGAATCTATTATATTAAAAGAGATATTATTTTCTATAAGGAAATTTAGGATCCTATTAAGGGCTTCCTTTTTAAAAATTAATTTACTATAGCTATAATATCCCTAGGGTATTTACTAGAGATTTAAGGTATTATAGAGCTAGTAGTAATTAGGCTTAATAGATTAGCTTCTATATTAAATTAGTATATTATATTATATTATATTATATTATATTATATTATATTATATTATATTATATTATATTATATTATATTATATTATATTATATTATATTATATTATATTATATTATATTATATTATATTATATTATATTATATTATATTATATTATATTATATTATATTATATTATATTATATTATATTATATTATATTATATTATATTATATTATATTATATTATATTATATTATATTATATTATATTATATTATATTATATTATATTATATTATATAGGAAATAGAGAAAATAAAATATAACTTACTTCTTTTTCTAACTAATTCTGATTTTTTATTATAGGCGATTTTAGGGTAATTATTTTAATAATACCTAGCTAGATTTAAATATATTAAGTTTAATTTCCTAGCTTTATAAGTAGCTTGAAAATTATATCTAGATATATATATATATTAGCATATAATAATAAAGCTTTATATATATATAGAAAAAAAGAAAATATAATAAAGAAATAAATAACTTATATAGTACATTTATATAGGACCTCTCTTTTCTTATTATTATTATAAGGTAAAAGAGCCCTAGTAAATAGATTATTTATAAATATATATGCTAATATAGGTGCTAGTTAATATTTAGGGTCGAAATAGGTCGCTATTACAGCTACCAAGCTACTAGTAGTAGATATAGGGGCCCTAGGGGTCTCTTCTAGGTCCCTACTAGAATTAAATTCTATAAGGGAAATAGTTAAGGCCTCTATAGGGTCCGTAATTAGCTAGGTATTAGGCATAGAGGCCTCAGAGCCACTAATAGATTAAAGGTCGTCCAAATAGTTAGACATATTAAATATATATATATAATAGATATATATAAAAAATAGGGTAATTATAATAGATAGATAGTAGTAGAGTAAATAGATAGTTACTTAGTAAAGAAGAATAGGATTCTTAGAGAGGAATTAAGTCTTCCTTTATAGAAATTTTCTTCCTACTATTTCCTAGGAATTCCTTTCTCTTCTAGAATCAAAGATTTCCTATTTCTAAGCATTAGAAATTAATTCCTTCCTATTTTATCTACCTGCATTTTTAGCTGCCTTAGCATTAATAAGGAATTTAGAATTATCCTATAGTAGGTCTTATAGTTATTATAGCTAATGCGGGCACTAATAAAAGTCCCTCTAGTAAATGTAGCTAGTTATATAGCTAAAACCGGATATTAGCCGAATGTAGATCTTTTCCTAATTAGGATATTATATATATTTATAGAGATTTATTTTTAAATATATTTATATAGATTTTTCTATATTTATAGCTAAAATATTAGCTAATTATATAGCTATTTAAACTAAAGTATAGTTTAGAGCAAATTAGAGCTTAAGGAATTATTTAATTTTAAAAGTACTATATATATCTATACTATATATATATATATATATAATAAAGATATTATATATATTATAATTATATATAGAATTTATATAAATATTTTTAGTTCTATATATATTTTCTTTAGCTAGTTATATAGCTATTTAAACTAAAGTATAGTTTAGAGTAAATTAGAGCTTAAGGAATTATTTAATTTTAAAAGTACTATATATTACTATATTATATATATATATATATATTAGAAAACATTATATATATATTAGAAAACATTATATATATTATAGTTATATATAGTATTTATAAAGTTATTTAATATATATATATATATAATAACTAATATTTGGTTAACTAAAAATAAGTTAAACAAAATAAGTTAACCTATATTTAGTTAACTAATAATTAGTTAACCTATAATTGGTTAACTAAATATTGGTTAACTTAATATTAGTTAACCAAAAATAGGTTAAACCAAAAATAGGTTAATCAATTATAGGTTATTGGTTAATTGGTTAACCAGTTTCCCAAGCCTGCTATAATTACTACTACTCTTTTTAGTACCTATATTATATAATTTAATATATAATTCTACTATAGCCCTAGGGCTTTAGTACCTTCAGTAATATAGAGATTTATATAAGTTTAGTATAAAGAAATAAAATATCTTTAGTTATATATTTAATATAATAGGCGTTTTATATAAAGCAAAAGTAATATTTTTTTGACTTGAAAATAAAGTGAAATAAAACAATAATGAAAGGGACCCACTCCGTGCCCACTATAAATCGATATTTGCCCACCACTTTTGTGGCTAAGGTGGCTAAGTAAGTATATTTTTTATAGCTAGTATTTCCATTAATAATTAAAATATAAAAGAATTAATTTAAAATTAAATAGAAATAATATAAATATATATTAGTACTATATAATATTATATAAGGTCCTATTATATATTTATATATTTTAGTAAATATTTTATATAATTTCTATTATTTTTATATACTTAAGATCTTCTTAGAAAGTTTAAAGGTATTTTCTAAATCTCTATAGCTTTAATATTAAATAAAAATATAATAATAGAATTAAAATCTGTAGTAATTAGTATATATATATATAAGTAATATAGCTATATTATATATATTTCTTTGTATTTTATAATACTATATATATTTAGATATTATAATAAGAAAACATAGGAATTTAAAAGATATTTAGCCCTCTTACCTAATGTAGTTAGAATACCTCTCTAGCCACAAAAGTGGTGGGCAAATATCGATTTGTGGTGGGCACGGAGTCGGTCCCTAATAAAAAAGCTAATTAATTAAATAACTTAATAATATTATAATAACTTCAAAATATATTTTAATTTCTAATAAGTATTATTCTTTTAATTTTCTAGGGAATTAAATTATAAACCTTTTTAAAAGTCTATAACTTATTATATAATCTTAATAATAGTAGTAATAACAGGTCTCTTATTCTTAGTACCTAGGAGTATAATATATTATATAATATTATAATATATCTATATTATATTCTATCTAAGTAATAAATATCTTATTAAGAGATTTACTTTTTTTTCTTTTTTTCTTTAATACTTTTATAATTATATTAATCTCTTCTCTTTTACTATTATTATATCTTTTTATATATAAAGACTTTTTTATTTAGCTCTTTATTATATTTATTATTTCCTTACTTATATTTACTTAGCTTTACTTTTAATTTTTATTTATTATTATAATAAATAAGCTCCTCCTAGGTACTAAGAATAAAAGACCTATTATTACTACTATTACTAAGGTTATATAATCTATTATTAAGAAATTTATTAAGATAACCTAAATTTAAGAATTTCTAATAGGGACCTAGATATAATAAAAATAAATATAATCTATTATATAATTAATTTAATTACTATAGTAACTTATATAGATCTTAGATAATATATATTATTATACTATAAGAAATTTATTACTTCTTAAGAAATAGATATTATTACTTAAAATAAGTTAGATTTATCTAAGTATCTCCTATAATAGCAATAGCTTTAGGGATATATATAGGCCTCCTCTAATTAATTTTTAAATATCTTATAAATCTTTTATCTAATCTCTTATTTAAGCTCTTAAATATCTTTCTATTAGCCTTACTAAGCTTTTTATTTCTAGATTAATTAGCTATATTTTAAATATAACTTAGTTCCTACTTCTTAACTAGATTTATAGTACTTTTCTTTAATTATTAAATCTTATTAATAATTAAACTATCTTTAATATTTACTTTAATTATAACTTAGGCTTCTATATATTTAGAATTTAATTAATATATAGTAATACTTATTATTATGGATTTGGGTGGACAAAGCTGATACTAACTTAGCATCCGCTTTGGACACTCCTTTAAAAGCGTGCTATATTCCATAGCACGCTCCTAAGATAGATAATAACAAGAAATACACCAATCCTACCTTCCCTTCCTACGCGTACAGAAAAGCCCTTCCAATAATTATTCTTAAGGGTTCTTACTTATAGGCAGGCATAGGAATTAGTTAACTAATTAACTAATAACTAAGATTTAGTTAACTAAATCTTGCTTATTTTTAGTTAGTAAAAATAGAACCTATTAAATTAAATCGAATATTAAAATTCAAATCCTTATATATAAAATAATCTATATATAGTATATACTAGATAAATAGCTATATAATAATATAAATATAACCTTATATTAAAAATAGCTATTTATTGTTTATTAGGGTCTTATTTCTAATTAACTAAGATACCTTATAATTAACTTAAAAAAGCCTCACTAACCAAGATTTAGTTAATTAGTTAGTTTTTTCCTATATCTGCTTATAGGCTTTATAGTAGATTCTAGCTTAAGAGAAAGTATTTTAAGGATTAGTTATTATAGGTCTTTTTTATTATTAGTATTAGTAATAAATAGAGATTTTAATTATAATAAGGTAGAATATAAGTAGAATTTTATATTACTATTCTTTAATTTAATTTAGCTTTATTTAGACTAAATAATATATATTACTATAGAACTTATATTAACTTTAGCTTTATTACTACTATTACTATAGCTATAGCTATAAGATCTTAGTAGTATAGTAATATCTTAATAGCTCTATTAAGTTCCTATTAAAATAAATAGCTTAAGTTTTATAAGTATCTATAATATATTAAGAAATTTATTAAAATAATCTAAATTTAAGAATATTAAATAGGAATATAAATATAATAAAAGTAATTTAATTAAGATGTTAAATATCTAGAACCCTAGATATAGTAATAATATAGTTAGTAATAAATGTATTTATAATAAATATAATATATTATAGGTACTTATAAGGCTTAAGTTATTTATTTTAATAGAAATTTAATAGAGCTATTAAGATATTACTAGGGTTAGAAAGATTATTTAATTAAAAATTATTTATTCTAAATAACTAATAAATAACTAAAATTTATTTAGTTTTTATTTAAAATAATTTTTAATTAATTAAAATTTAGTTATTTATTTTTAGTAACTTTTTAAAAACCTCTATATATATATAAGCTTATATAAGATTATTTATTTCTTTATTTTTATATATATTAGAACTTCTTAGCTTTCTTATTTACTATATATAGTACTTATATATATATTAAATCTTATTATATAACTATATATATATAATAAAATTAGTTAACTAAATTTTAGGTACTTTAAATAACTAATAAATAACTAGAAATTAGTTATTATTTAATTAGTTAATTAAGTTCCTAAGCCTAGATATTACTATATTACTTATATCTAAATAAACCTTATAACTATAGCTATATTAATACTTATAATAAAGCTAAAGTTAATATTTATATTCTATAATAATATATATTATTTACTTTAATAAAATTAAATTAAATTACTTAAAGAATAGTAATATAAAATACTACTTATTTCCTTACTACCTTATTATAATTAAAATCTTTTATAGATCTCTTTATTAAGAATACTAAAGTAGGAAGTACTTCCTATAATTCTAATATTTATTAAGATCTCTTAAGTTTCTATAATAAATCTAAAGTAATATCTAATAAATAAGATCTCTTAAATAAAGAAAACTAATAAAGCTAAATATTAAATAATACCGAAATATATAGAAGATCTTAAAATAATTAAAGTAAATATAAAAATAAGTATAAACTATAATATAGTTTAAGAGTTATAAAAGAAAATTAGTTCTAATAAAATAAAATAAAACTTTAAATAAATTTAAATATAAGTTATATTTCTTAAAAAAATAAGACTTATAATTTAAAGATTAAAAGAAATATAAAGAAAATAAAATACTTAACTAAGAAAATATAATTTAGAATATATTTCTAAAGATCTTTTATTCTAGATAGTAGAAATAGTAAGATTTATTACTAAGCTCTTATTATTATAGTAGATAATTAAGTAAGTCTAACTTATTTAAATTAACAATATAAGTAAAGTTCTTATTCTATAATAATATACATTTATATATAGATCTATATAAACTATTATAGTAATTAAACTAATTATATAATCTATTATATAGTTTTAGTAATAGTAGTAATAATAGATCTTTTATTCTTAGTACCTAAGAGAAAATTAAGTTCTATTAAAAAATTAAGAAATATATTAAAATAACTTAAATTTAAGAATATTAAAGAGAAATATAAATATAATAAAAATAATTTAATAAGAAGATCTAATACCTAGAACCTTATATATAGTAATAATAAAATTAGTAATAAAAATTTCTATAATAAATATAATATCCTATAGGTATTTCTAGGGCTTAAGCTATCTATTCTAATATATAGGAACTTAATAGAGCTATTAAGATATTACTATATTACTAAGATCTATATTAAATAAATCTTATAGCTATAGCTATAGTAATATTAATAATAAAGTAAAAGTTAATAATACTAGATTCTATAGTAATACTAATAATAAAGCTAAAGTTAATAATATTAGGTTCTATAGTAATATATATTACCTGGCTATAATAAAGTTAAATTAAATTAGATAATAATAATATAAAATTTACCTATACTTTACTTTATTATAATTAAAATCTTCTATAGATCTATTTATTACTAATATTAATAATAAAAGATCTACCTAATTGATAATAAATTCTTAAAATACTTTCTCTTAAGAAGCTAGAATCTATATTAATGCCTATAAATAAGAACCCTTAAGGATTATAAGATTATTTCTATATATTAATTAAGTCCTAAGAAAATAAAAGTTATAACTAAAGAAGATATTAAAAATAACCTAAATATTAATAAGATTTAATAACTAAAGAAAAATATTATTAATTTTATTAAGTAATAGAAACTAAATTATATTTAAAATATAATTAATTAATATAAAAAAGGAGATCTAATAAAGCTAAAAGAGAATTATTTAAGATATTAAATAAGAGATTTAAAAAAAATATAGGACTAAGTATTAGAATTAGAATATTAACTTAAATTAAAGCTCTTATTATTATAAAAGATAATAAAATAAATCTAATTTATTATAATTAAAAATAGCTATTTTTATAAGATTATAAGATTAATTATTTTACTTAATCTTATTTATAGCTATAAAGATAAATAAATTTCTTATAATATAATAATATATATTATTTAATATAAGTTTATATAAATTACTATTAAGAAATTTATTAAAATAATTTAAATTTAAGAATATTAAATAGGAATATAAATATAATAAAAATATTTTAATAAAGAAATTTAATACCTAGAATCTTAAATATAGTAATTATAATATTAATAATAAAGATATTTATAATATAATATATTATAAGTACTTATAAGACTTAAGTTATTTATTTTAATAAGAACTTAATAGAGTTATTAAGATATTATTATATTACTAAGATCTATATTAAATAAACCTTATAATTATAGCTATAGTAATACTAGATATAGAAAAGTAATTACCTACTAACTAATAAACTAAAAAGTAATTAATTACTAGTAGTTAGTAATTAATTATTAATTTATAATTAATATTATATTTTTATATATATTTAAAAATACTAAATACTATATAATATATATATATATAGATATAAAAATATACTTAATATATTAGAATTAATATATATTAAATACCAATAGAAATAATTATATATTAATTTTATTAATCTTATTGATTTTATTATATAATTATATATTTTAATGTTAATTTTCCCTTATAAATCCTATTTTAATATATATTATAAGCTTTTTATAAATATATATATATATATTTAAATATTATAGTAGTTAATTACTTTTTAGTTAACTAATTAGTAGTTAGTAATTAATAGTAATTAACTATAAAGTAATTAACTAAAAAGTAGTTAATTACTAGGTAGTTAGTAGTTAACTAGAAATAATTAACTACTCTTATTATATCTAAGTAATACTAGTAGTAAAGCTAAAGTTAATATAGATTCTATAGTAATATATATTATTTACTTTTAATAAAGTTAAATTAAATTATAGTAGTAAAATTATTTAAAAATAGTAATATAAAAATCTACTTATTTTCCTTATTATAGTTAAAATCTCCTATAGATCTATTTATTATTAATATTAAGAGTAAAAGAGCTACTTAATCTACTATAATAACTAATCCTTAAGATACTCTAATAGTTATTAATTAGTCTTTAAAGCCTATAAATAAGAATCCTTAAAGATTATAAGCTTTTAAATTATTTCTATATAATAATTATATTACTATATAGAAATCTAAGTTATAATTAAAGTAAATATTAAAAATAACTTAATTATTAATAAGATCTTATAATTAAAGAATAGTACTATAAATCTAATTTAAAAAAATAGAAAGTTAGTTATATTTATAATATAATTAATTAATTTAAGAATAAGAAGCCTAATAAAGTTAATAAGAAGATATTAAAGAGCTTAAATAAGAGATTAGATTAGAGATTTAAAAAGATTTAATAAAATAGAACTCCTAAAGCTCTTATTATTATAAGAAATAATTAAATAAATCTAACTTATTTTAATTAATAATATTTATTTTATATAAATAAAGTTCTTATTATATAATAATATATATTATAGATCTATATTTCTCCTAGGTACTAAGAATAAAAGACCTATTAATATTACTATTACTAAGATTATATAATAGATTATAGGCTTAGGAAATTAGTTAACTAATTTCTAGTTAACTAAGTTTTAGTTAACTAATCTTCCTAAGCCTGATAGATTATATAATTAGCTTAATTACTATAGTAACTTATATAGACTTTAGATAATATATATTATTATATAATAAGGAATTTATTTATCTTTATAGCTATAAGTAGAATTAAATAAAATAACTAATCTTATTATGTCATAATTCATAGGTTACCAAATCTGGCCTATAAAAGGCTAAGATTAATAGTAGTAGTACTAAATATATTAACCTTAATTAAATATTATTATTTAATCTTAAGTTTACCTTTTCCTTATAGTATATCTATCTTTCCTTTAGCTATATTTAGTAGCCTTTATATTATATCTAATATTATATATAATAAATCTTATAATATTTTAGAAAATAGATATTATTAATTAAAATAAATTAGATTTATTTAATTATTTCTTATAATAATAAGAGCTTTGGAGACTTTATTTTATTTAATTCTTTTCAAATTTCTTATTTTACATATTAAATTTCTTCCTAAGAGACCTATTTAGTTTCTTTTTCTTATAGTAATTAGCTATATCTTAAATATAATTTAGTTTTTATTTTTTAATTAAATTAATAGTACTTTTCTTTAATTTTTAGATCTTACTAATAATTAAGCTATTTTTAATATCTCCCTTAGTTATAACTTAATCTTCTATATATTAAGGATTTAATTAGTATATAGAAATACTTTATAATTCTTAAGAGTCCTTACTTATAGGCTTTAATAATTCTAGCTTCTTAAGAGATATCTTAAGGATTAGTTATTAGTCTCTTCTATTATTAATATTAGTAATAAATAGAGACTTTAATTATAATAAGGTAATAAAGTATAAGTAGATTTTTATATTACTATCCTTTAAATAACTTTATTACTATAATTTAATTTAACTTTATTAAGACTAGGTAATATATATTATTATAGAACTTATATTAACTTTAGCTCTACTACTAGTATTACTATAGCTATAGCTATAAGATTTATATAGATCTTAGTAATATAGTAATATTTTAATAGCTTTATTACGTTCCTATTTAAATAAATAGCTTAAGTCTTATAAATACCTATATTATATTATTATTATTATAAACATCTTTATTATTAATTTTATTATTATTATATTTAAGGATCTAAGTATTATATTATAGTATTAATATATAATTATTTAATTCTTCTAGGTACTAATAATTTAATAATTTAATAATTTTAATAAATTATTAAATTATTAAATTATTAAATTATTAAATTATTAAATTATTAAATTATTAAATTATTAAATTATTAAATTATTAAATTATTAAATTATTAAATTATTAAATTATTAAATTATTAAATTATTAAATTATTAAATTATTAAATTATTAAATTATTAAATTATTAAATTATTAAATTATTAAATTATTAAATTATTAAATTATTAAATTATTAAATTATTAAATTATTAAATTATTAAATTATTAAATTATTAAATTATTAAATTATTAAATTATTAAATTATTAAATTATTAAATTATTAAATTATTAAATTATTAAATTATTAAATTATTAAATTATTAAATTATTAAATTATTAAATTATTAAATTATTAAATTATTAGTACCTAGAAGAATTAAATAATTATATATTAATACTATAATATATTATATATTTTTACTTAATTATTTCTTAAAATATTTTTAAAAAGTTTTAAATTTAAAAAAGTTTTTAAATTTAAAATACTTAAGTAATAAATAAATATTAATTTATTAAATATAAATATTAATTTCTATATAAATCTATATTTATAGATATTTTTCTTATTCTCTTATTTATTTTTAAATCTACTATATACTTATAGAGATATATTATTATCTTTCCTAATATAGCTCACTAGATAAGGGGTCTTATTAGTAAGATTTATAGCATACCTAGTAATTACAGTACACCTAATAATATACTACAGTACATCTATCACTACTCAATTAGATAGTCTGTAACATTTGCTAAGCTAAGTCAACCCCCTTCTGTCCTGGCCTTGGTGCCCGCTACTTCGCTTGCCACATACGGCCAAGAGATAATATCAAGAGACAACATCACAAGATCGTCGGGAGTGGTGTTATTAATCGTCTGAACAGATGCCTGTTTTAACAGACCGTATTTGAATCTACTCCTCTAGCGCAAATTTTCTATTTGTCAACTACCTCCGGGCCTCTAATGGGTATTTCCTTATCCTTTTGGAGGCCTGGATGCCGAGAACCCTTGTCTTTAACCTTCTTTTCTTTCTTAGGTGGAGGAGGATAGCCTTTCAGTGCTGTCTCTTGCCATTCACTGGAAGCCTGGTATGCGGCCTGGATTGGGGCAAGTAACTCGTTCAGAGCTTCTGCCACTGCTGGCTTGAGGAGTTGTGGTGTTAACTGCTGAGATTAGCGAGGTTCACGTACGATCCAGACAAGGCATTCCACATACCACATCATTCCTGTAATCTTCGTGCATCTGAGTTATGGCGGTATATACCAAGGGCTCCAGACCATCTCGTTCGCGTTTCACACGGAACTCCCTCTTTCCCTTCAGGGCGGCAGCGGGCAGGAGGACAAATTCGATGAAAGCCAAGACACCGTTCTCCTCGACAATCTTTGGAGTGGCAACTGCTTTGCGGATCTTCTTCGCGACGGTTTCCGGCGAGTCAAGGAGGTCGATCTTGCTGTCTAGCCACCTGTCAATGAAACCCACTAGTTCAACGTTCGGGAGCACAAACCCAAGTCACTTGAGCTCATCTTCCCACCATGCAAACCAGGCACCATGGGGTTAAGCAAATGGGCACGCTGTTCAAGATCAGTAAGAAGCTAATCGGCTGAAATGATCGAAATCTTGGTATACCTCTCTGTATCCAAGCTTGGGGAGCCACTCTTTGGCAGCAACGAAGAGCTTGCGCTGGTCGACACCTAGGAATCAAATTTCAGCCTGTATTGCGACCGGTACTCTCGAGAAACCCAAACCTCCAAATTGAGCATCGCAGTCCAAATATTGCTCATCCAGCACCTGAAGTATGGGGTAAAGAAGACTGCTCAGTGGCGCATTATCGGACTGCTTCACGACTTCGGCACCAGCTCGCTTGGCGTCGTGTTCCGAGATCAGCGAAGTAAGCTTGTAAACATCCATGACATAGTCTGGGCTCTTTTGGTAAGAGCTTCCCAGAACAACACGAAGCTTCTCAACGGAAACACCGACTGCTTGTAACATGGAGAGTACGATGTGGCGATAGAATTCTGCACGATGCTGTACGAGCTCAAGAGGTGCTTTAAGGTTGTCGAGGAATCCGTGGATGTCGGCTAAAAGGATTGTCACATCGCAGCCAGCAGCTAGAAGCTGGGCAATCTTTATCGCAGGCACAAAATAACCGCAGTGAGGACGTCCGGTGGTAGCACTTCCTGTTCAATCATTAATACGCCATCCATTGATACCTCGGGATTTCGCGGTGGCAGCACACTTACCCCAATATATCTTGGGACTGCCTCCTTCGTTGATAATCTTCTCAATGATTTCTGGGTTCAGAATCTCGGCAAGATTCTCGCGGATCAAGGCCAGCCTCTCGGCTGCAGCCATTTCGGTCATTTTGCCCGCAATCAATCTTCGCGAAGACTGACTACCCCCGCCAAAGATTGAGTGAGGTCTGTCGTCTCGGGAATTGACGAGTCGTTTGAGTCACAGTAGAATGTAGAGTTTGGCGGGGTACTGGGCTGCCCCGCCATCTGTCAGTGGTTGTTTCAACACAAGCTTTGTGCTCACGTAAGGCACGGTGACTGCATTGAAAGGCATGCAATAGTGTCGTCCGTTACAACGAGGTCTTAAGGAAAGGACTACATACTTTTCATATGAGATTGTATCTGAATACATCAAAACAAAACTGACATGCAATCTCAGGCTCGGACTCATATTTCCCTTTGAGACTCACTCTAGGACAGTGCCTGCGGCCTACTAGATCTCGTTAGGGGCTGCCATGTGGTTTGGCACTCACGAGGACAGAAACAATATTTCGTCTGAGGTCATGGGACTAATTTGGCAGTCGAACTTGGTCGATAATCCAAGAAATTGAATGCAAGTGACAACGACCAAGGAACTGGGCCCGTGATGTTATAGTGTAATGTATTGACCCATCTTCAGAATTTAAGACTATTACAATTGCGACTCGTCTTGGGTCACCGGCTGCCCCATCTGACCCGTGGCTGTTGTATCAACCTCTATTGTACAGGAATCCCGGCTAAATAAGATATATTCACAACCGAAGCGGGCTGAATCGCTTTGCTTGCGGATAGAGCTCCCACGGTTGGTTGACATGGCTGAGCCCATTTTACAAGAGCATACGCCTGGGGTCTTCGATGTACTCCTTCACCTTAACCAAAAACTGCACAGCTTCCCTGCCGTCGAGCAGACGGTGATCATAGGTAAGAGCAA
The DNA here is from genome assembly GCA_020881915.1 of Paramyrothecium sp. XJ0827. Lineage (NCBI taxonomy): Eukaryota > Fungi > Ascomycota > Sordariomycetes > Hypocreales > Stachybotryaceae > Paramyrothecium > Paramyrothecium sp. XJ0827. The sequence continues at coordinate 3,322,883 of JAJFPB010000004.1, forward strand.
GGTACATCATAGGTCGAATTTCGACTTTGCCGTTGACAGCCACAGGTCTCTCCTTGATGGCATGAAGACCGAGCACAGCGCTTTGAGGGAGGTTGATGATTGGGGTACCCATAAGAGAGCCGAATACACCACCGTTGCTGATGGTGAATGTGCCACCAGCCATGTCCTCGATGGTGAGTTTTCCGTCGCGAGCCTAAGTTCCATCTCGCATTAGTGGCAAGTTCAAGGGATGACGTTCAAGTATAAGTACCTTCTTGCCCATGTCGGCAATCGATTTCTCGATTCCGATCAAGTCCATTGACTCAGTGTTACGGACTACTGGAGTAACGAGTCCCTTTTCCGTGGCTACAGCGACGCTAATGTCGACATAATCTCTGTAAACAATGGTGTCGCCTCCGTTCGGGCCCTCGATGGATGCATTGACGGCGGGGATATCGCGCATGGCCAGAACAGCAGCGCGGGAAAAGGCGCTCATGAAGCCCAGCTTGACACCTGTCTTCTTAAGCACATCGTCCTTGTAGAGCTTGCGGAATTCCATAATGTTTGACATGTCCACTTCATTGAAGGTTGTGAGGGAAGCGGCAGTATTTTGGGATTGTTTTAAACGCTCGGCGATACGGAGTCGCATGCGGTTCATCTTGACCTATGGGCCTGTTAGCTGGCAGGTATGTGTATTTAGCGAAACGAGACCACTGACACGTCGCTCCTCGCGGCTTCCCGTGGACGGTGCTGATGCTGATGCCTGCTGTTGCTGGGGCTCTGGCTGCTTGTTTGCCGGCTGCTTCTTCTCAGCCCCCTTTGTGGGCTCCGGCTTGCTTGCGGGTGGCTCTGTGGGCTTGGGCCCGGATTTAGATTCGGTTTGGGTCTCTTGTTTCTTTGGCTCTGGTTTTGATTCGGGCTCCGACTCCTTGGATGAAGCTTCGCTCTTTTCAGGCGATGACTCGGACTTGTCACCTGAAGAGGCGCTTCCACCTAGTTCCAGACGAACCAGGTCCTGGCCTACAGTGACGGTGTCCTCCTCGCTGACAAGGAATTCCTTGATGACACCCGCTTCGGGGGCATTGACCGCGACATCGATCTGTGTTCAGTCAGCTTGGCGTTTTTGGTTTTAGGGCGGGCGGGTGGCATTACCTTGTCGGTTTCGATGGTTGCGATTTCTTCGTCTTGTTCAACAAAATCACCAATGGATTTGGAGAACTGCTTGAGCGTGCCCTCGGATATCGACTCGGCCATCTGAGGCACCTTGACCACCCTGTCAGCGTAGTTTCGAACAGTCTGCATCATGGCTGGCGTCATGACGAGGTGATTCCGGGGCCTCAATGGACGCAGCGCCACCAATCGGCTGGCGGTAACGAGGCGACGTGAGAACATGGTGAGGGCTTCGACGTTTGACAGGATAGCAAAGAGCTGTGCGGTGGAAATTGACCGCGATGAGAATTGGTGTTGTTGACAGCAAGGCAGAATTAGAAGCGGCCGAACGGATTGCTCGAAATAACTCGACCTTGGGAGAGCTTAGCCGGAAGGTCAAGGAGAAAAAAAAAGCGGTACCTGAGAGGTCCGTTCCTCGGTAACGCGTCAATGTACCCAGGGGTCTCTCACTGTAGCGTTCCTGTCTGCTTGTACCTGTCGGTACGAGCTGCAAGCATGCGTAAAGTATCATGGCTAGCGCTCTGACCCGAATCTGCGGCAGCTTCAACTGGGCAGGGGTGATTTGGGGCCGGCTTCACCCGCAATGACCCAGCTCAATTAGTGCGTGCTTGGAATGGTAGACCTGTCCCGTATGGCTTCGGATTTGCACGCAGGCTCTCAGCACGCAGGGTGAGCACAGCTTCATCGTAGTATTCTATATTCTAAGTTCTCGATGTTGCTTTCCAGCTCGCTGGGGCCCCGAGCTGCAGATTGCACTTGACTTGCAGAAAGTGTGATTTGAGATTGCCAGTCACCATAAAGTGCATTTTATGTGAATGCGTGAAGCTGAGGATCTCCAGTAATAACTAGGACGGCCTGCGTCGTTCCAGTGCTCCCCTCGTTTTGGCAGACCTACCCTACATGTGGCCAGGCGAGATAGTTGAAACGAACTAGGCAAGCTCAAAGGTCGCCCCTATACGGCCTCCTTGTGCTCTCCTTGCTTCGTACATCTATCGATGCTGTCAATGTGTGAAGCCTGTTGTGCATGAATAGGGGATGGTTGTGATTCCAGTAAATCTGTTAATTGTCCTTTATTTGCCTGCTTCGTGCTGGCAGTACTTACAAAATCGGCCAATAGAGGAGCTGTCAATACCCGACCGTCATCGTCACGGCTAAACCACGGGAAAATACCGGATATTGCATGGCAGAGGCACCAAGGCACTCCATGACTACTGCAATCCACAAGCGACTACACGGTTTGGAAGCTGAGGGACGAAGCTCACCATTGCTAAGTTCGCGAGGCAGACCAGGCCGCAGAGACCATCAATCGACACCGCCCGCGCACCAATTGCAGGGCTGTCATACCCGAAACGACAAATCTTTGTCCGTCTAGCTCCATCCGGCAGCCACCGTGATCCGAATTTGGCGACGAAACCTGTCAATCGCCATGTCGTCGCGACGAGCAGCATTGTCAGTCCAACGAGCCATTGAGCTTCTCTACTACCCGTACTGACACCGTTCGATAATCAGGTCGCTCTACCGCCGCTCATTGAAGCTGGCGCTGGACTGGGCTGTACACCGACACCTATGGCGTGGACAGGCGCTCTACATCCGCTCACTCTTCGAAGCCAACCGAAACGTAACAGACCCAAGACAACAAAGGGTAACGCCACACGATCGCGCACAGCAGACAGGACACTGACGCGGACCCAGGCACTGCTTTCAGAAACCGAGAAGCTGTTGGAAAGCTGGAAACACCCCGACCCCTACGTCCACCCCACTGCTCCTGGAGGTAAGCGAACTGGTCCACGAGGTGCTTTTGTAGGTGGAAGCTAATCTGATTTGCAGGATCCAAATACGAGCGAAACTTGCCATCTCCAGTTCTTGACCGTGAGTACCCATACACAATTTGGAAGCTAGGTCCTGTAAGGTCTCAACAGGCACTAATGTTACTTCACAGCACCACCATTCGCGGCAAACAAACATTGAGGCAATTGTAAACAAGTAGGCAAAACAGGGAGCTTGTACATAATAAACTAGATTTTGGTAGCCTCAATGCACCTGTTGTAGACGCAAGAATATCAGATGGCGCACTTGCGACTCTTTACAAACGGACTGACTACAAGAAAACCAACGGTATTATGGATCAAACCAGTGCATGAGCAGCCACCGCAACATGGCTGCTGAATTTCCTCAAGCCAACACGCGCCATTACAAAAGCAAAATGCACGACACACGAGACACACGATTCGAACTGCACTCAAACACCAAAGTTTTGACTTATGTTATTCTCATTCATGACCATAGCCGTGGGGGATTATTGTACAACCCTGACGCAAAAATATAAAGAGCAACCGTGAACCCTGAACCGTGACCCCTTGTCATGACAACCCAAAGCAACCAACATTCGCAAGAAAGCAGAACCAAAAGACGCATTTACATGTCCTGGCTCAAGTTCTTGCCAGCCTTGCCGCTCTTCTTCGGCAGGAGGTCTAGGAGGGTCTATGTTAGCGCGTGTGCGGATGTACCAGGAAGCAGACGACTCACTTTGGTGGATGTTAGGCAGGACACCACCCTGGGCGATGGTGACGTGGCCCAGGAGCTTGTTCAACTCCTCATCGTTTCGGATGGCAAGCTGGAGATGACGGGGGATGATACGGGTCTTCTTGTTGTCGCGAGCGGCATTGCCAGCAAGCTCGAGGATTTCGGCAGCCAGGTACTCGAGGACGGCAGCCAGGTAGACGGGAGCGCCGGCACCGACACGCTGGGCGTAGTTGCCCTTGCGCAGGAGACGGTGGACACGACCAACGGGGAACGCGAGACCAGCCTTAGACGAACGGCTGTGTAAATGTGTTAGTAGGCGAGGTCGTGCAAGACGCGTTATGCGACAAATGGGTTCAACTTACGACTGAGCGTTCTTGGAGCCAGAGGCCTTGCCACCAGACTTGCCACCGCCGGTCATTTTGATTGATTTGGAAAGGTGAAGGGTTGGGTTGAAAAAGTTGTCAAAAGTACGTCAGATTATGACCGTTGGACTGAGTATGGTAGCTGCGGGAAGATGGCAATGATGAAGTTAGGTGGAAGAATAGAGGTCAGCGGGGGGCGTGGAGGTTAAGTAGTTTTTGGCGCGTTGCAGCCGTGATCACGAATCACTCAGCTGTAGCGCGGATTTTGCGCTAGGCCGTATTCGGAAAATGGGTGTACCGAAATAAAAACAACCAGCCAGAGGTAGAGATTGCGGGAAAAGGTAGTGACAGGCGTGCAGAACCCACAGTTGTCCCACAGCCGCGCTAAGGACCATAGGAACATAGACGCGACTCTCGGCCACGACACGGTGCTCACGCCACCCACACAACCTCCTGTGGCTTGTGCTGTTATCCTGCGCCTGCCATTTGCGCGATGTGAAAGATGAGGCGAATGGACAGATCCCATCCGCTTCCTTGTCCGCTGCATGGCCCCATTCTCTATTCGGACACTCTCGCTGTTTCACTAATTCACGAGACTCAGTACTAGGTAGCTGGGACACGTTTTCTGGTTCACCTGGCTAGATATTGCGCCTCTGCCTCAGTGGCTTCTCTCAGTCAGCAGAATTGTAGATGAATTAATTTCTTAAGAATAAAATAATAATGAACTGAAGATAGACCTGTGGGGTTTTGGAACTGTGGTTGCCCGTACTATATTGACCTTACTGCCAAGCTCACTGAAGTATTGCCAGTGATGACCAGGTTGTGATATCCTTCCCATGGTTGACTATCCTCCCCACTCACTGTATGGGTATGTGTACATCACGAGATTATGACATTCGTTGTATCTTTGCACCCAGCTTTTCACTGCGAGGAGTTAGTGCACGATTTCCACAGCAGGATCCTGTAATAGCTACAGTACGTCAAAGGTTTCGTATGCTTCGTGGGTTTTGTCTTCATGTCGAAGAACCCCGGTAGTTGTGGAGGTAGAAGCACTTGTGCATGCAAGCACCTGCGCATGCTGGATGACGACACTCAACAGTCGTCCAATGGCTACAGTTGACCATCAGTGGACACCTCGCTGTTGCTTCAGCAAGCCCATCAGCTCGAACTTGCCAAATTGGGTATGGCTGAATCTGAAATCTAGACCAATCAAAAAAAGAGGGTTTTGTCAACAAGGATGTTCGAATGAGGAATTAAACGGTATTTCCGGTTTTAGGCATGGAAAATGACTTGGAATTATTATGCAGTGCTGTATCCAGTTTGGAACAGCGATCCCCGGCTCCACCTGTCGCGGCAATGCAGCTCAGTAAGACATTGCAGGTTCGACCTGCAACACCACAGGTGTACTGCACTACAGCAATAATTCCAGAAGTGTAGATACCAGTGCAATATTTGCTCGTCGAATCAAACAACTGCCCACTTGTAACCCAGCAGACCTTGAAACTACAACGATTACCCGTTGAAAATGTATCTTGCAATAATCTACAGAAGAAGTGACAATTATTGAGTGCATTTCCAATCGCAGATGACCAAGCCCTGGAATATGCTTCGTTGCATTTCGCAGATTTTGGTTTACGCCATGCATAGGGTAGGTAAAGGGATTGAGTGCATGCTGCGCATCGTGTGCATCCGGGTCGAAATCACCAGCCACACATGGTTGGGGAAATACCCCGAAAGAGGTACGTACCCTCAGCGCGACAAGGTGAACGCGCGCAACCGCGACGCCCGCCCGCCCACTTCTGCACCACCATTCACCCCCCAGCAATCAGTAACCGGCTGCGAGCATAGCGCGCCCAGCTACAAAAACCCAGCCCACCCCCAGAGCCCTCTCCCTCCGCCTTCAACCTCTCTTCTTTCATCCACCACAACTGCTGCAACCGTAACCTCCAACTCACTCGTCTTTTCGACCCAACTTACCAATTTTCTCAAACCACATCTTCACCCAAATTTTTCATCACCGCACAAATGGCTCCCAAGGCTGCTGACAAGAAGCCCGCCGCTAAGGCCCCCGCCACCGCCAGCAAGGCTCCCGAGAAGAAGGATGCCGGCAAGAAGACCGCTGCTTCTGGCGACAAGAAGAAGCGCTCCAAGACCCGCAAGGAGACCTACAGCTCCTACATCTACAAGGGTAAGTCCCTTGTTTTGGTCCAACGCGCCCGGTTGCTGTTTCGGCACCGGGTCCAACCTCGACACGTCAACGCGTCGCTAACACAAACACAGTCCTCAAGCAGGTCCACCCCGACACTGGTATCTCCAACCGTGCCATGTCCATCCTGAACTCGTTTGTCAACGGTACGTAACCCACACTGCACATGGTCCCAAACCCAACCTAACTCGGCATCACCAGATATCTTCGAGCGCGTCGCTTCCGAGGCCTCCAAGCTCGCCGCCTACAACAAGAAGTCCACCATTTCTTCCCGCGAGATCCAGACCTCCGTTCGCCTGATCCTGCCCGGTGAGCTCGCCAAGCACGCCGTGTCTGAGGGCACCAAGGCCGTCACCAAGTACTCCTCGTCCACGAAATAAGCAGGTCGATGCCAGTGCTTATCAATTCGAGCCTTTTTGAATTCGTGTTTTTTGCGTGGCATTAGGGTGTCATGATCTGAGATCCCGCAGAGGGCGCTTCACGCGCCCCGAGTATATGGGAATCTTTAATGCGTTACGGATGGTTTTGCTTTCTGGGGCAATGTCTTCACAGGGTCAACGGGGTTCGCGGTTGTACAATAAACATCGAGAATAGGGAACTCGATTCAATGAATTCTTGCACATTCTAACCTTGTTCGCACAACACTGGGAAGCACCGCGCCGAACTAACGTGAACAAAAGGTGGTTCTAATTGACAGCGCCAACCAATGCAATGGTCTCGATATCGACAATTCAGGCCAAGCCGGCCTTGCTCCGCTTCATCGTATGTGTAACAGGCTGCAGAATCCCCTTGTTATGCATGGCTCCAAGAGCGGTACCGCTGCTCCAACCCATCTTTTCCAGCATAGCACGACCGCGATTCTCTACACCCAATTCTGGCGCCGCTGCACCAACAACCTCCCCATCACGATATGTCGCGGCGGCATCATTTGTTCGAGCTGGTGGTAGTCGTGGGCCACGCTTGGTCTTCCCTTTGAGATCCTGGCGGGGGAAATATCGACGATTGATTCGGCTGACTGCCTGGTCAAACGTTGATTCTACGTACTGTAGAGTACGGAGCGTGCGATATATGGTCGTTCTGCGTTGATCAGCCTTGCCTGTGGACTTTGATTTAATGTTGAATTTATTGGCGAGGTCGTGAATCATCTTTCGCGCATGCGTATCCATTGGTGGAAAAGTAAGACTAGGTTAGTGTAAGTATATTTCTGGCAGTAGAATAGAACGGTCGTGGGATGAGGTTAACTTACGTCTCTTGGGCACCTTGCAGGAAAGATCTCATCTCTTCACTGACTTCCTCCAAGCTCATTCCTTGAGGATATTTGATACGTAGATCACCTGGCTTCGTCTGTCCCAGCAGGCCCAACGCCCGCAGCTCTTCACGCTGCTTCTTGCGTTGAGATTTTTTAAGTCGATCATTTTTCCAAGCTGCTTGCAACGTTTGCTCCAGTTCAGAATCCGAAACTCCGAATGAAATCTGTCCGCGGGCTCCCTTACGTTTCCGGCGGCGGAGGCTTGGTCGTTCCCAATCCATGAAATCAAAATCCCCAGCTGGACTATCATTTTCGTGCGCTGGCGATTCTTCGGACGAGTCACTGCTGCTTGAGTCTGAATCATCAGAGCCGAACATTGCTGCCGGGCCCAGAATCTGATCATGCCCTGCAAGAAGCTGTTTGAGTGTTTCGTCGTCAAGTTCGCTCTCTGAACGATACACGTCCGAGGGCAGGGCAGTGGTATCCTCAGCAGAAAAGGTTGCATCTCGTGCCTTCAAACCACCCCGGCCGATCTCATGACCACTGTTGCTGCCTTTGTCTGACGCATCCGAGTCTGACGCAACATCGGTATCCGTGCCACCTAAATCCCGTCCACTGTAGGCTGTTTGCAATAGAAAATCATCGGTCTCTCCATTCTCCCGCATGTTGGCGATATAGTCAGCGATTAATGCATCCTCCTCGTCTTTTCCCGTTCGCCCATCTGTTACTGCTCGCTCACTTTTCTTTCCACTCTTCGGGTTGCGGCTTTGGCGTCGAGTCCGACCGACATGCAGCGTTTGCGTTGGCTTGATAATCTCGTTCTCAACAACTTGAATCTCTGCGTGAATCTGGGCAAGTGACATTTGGTTGAAACTGCCTTCCCTCTGTCGGATATTGCGTCCTTTAAACAGAATAACTTCCTCATCACTGGAGCCTGTGCTTTGAGATAGTGCTTGGGTTGGACTCGGTACTTGTTCGTCTGGAGGGTCTAATGGAGCTTCCCCAGTAACGTCAATGACGAAGAGCGGCTGCCGCACTACCGGTGCTTCTACGCCCCTTGGAGTCACAGGTGTAGCTGGTTCGCATTGCAAGTCCTGCAAGGTCTCCACAGGGGTAGACTCCTCCCGAAGTCCTTGAAATGTTGGCGACAACTCAGGTTGCGGGAGCTGCACCACCTCTTGAGGAACTACTTCAGCTGTGCGGGTAGGCTTGGAGTCGTCTTGATTGCCAACAGTTGTCTGAACGATGAGATCTTCCAATTGCTTAAGAGGCTCGCTCGTGCCAGCACTGATGAATGAGATTGGTTTACTTCGAAGACTGTTACTGCTGCTCCAAAAAGAATGATCTCGCTGAGATGTTTGACGAGCTTCGTCCGCCAAAGTGAAACCCCCAAACGCTAGTGAAAAATCAGTAAACTGTTATAATTTTGAGACGCCAAATTCGTAGCACAGAGTGTACTGCAGTCGTGTTGTCGAGAATGGGAGCTCACATGTGCCATGAGGCTTTGAGGGCTCAAGATATGTACGATCTTGAGTAGCGAAGCGACCGCCACGGCTGCTCCGGCCACCACGCCCACCTCTAGAGGCTCTTGCTCCTCTGTTATTTCGTGGCATTCTGATGAAGTTTAGGAATCGCGAAATGCCATGTTGTGCCAGAGTGATGTGGCGGCAGTAGTATCGGAATTCATCCAGTGGCAAACACTGGAGCGCAGGTTGTGAGGTGAGCGTAGTACATGCCTTCTGTAATGCCTTAACTCCTTACCTTATGTCATTGCGAACGCAACAGGTACAGTGGGGAGGGTGACCTGTATCCCCACGTATCTACTAACCTAAGGCACCTAGACCAACGATATTCAAAGTGCTTATAGCACTACCTTACCTTAGGTAAAGCACAGGGTCGCTTCTTGCAGCTGGAGCGGCACACCTCAGGTCAGTTTAAGGCATTGGGAGAAAGCTAGAGAACAGTAACTGAACGCACAGGTAAAGGCACTTCTCTTCACTCCCGGTAGCTGCCTACCTTAACTATTTTTTTTGTGCCTCTGAAGTGCTAGTTGGATTCTTTTTGTGGTAGCGACAGTCGCGTTCTATCAACGGACCTCGAGTGGTTGGTTGGTAAGGATTGCTGCACGCCTGGCGCTCGCCCTAGATTTTCGAGGTACCTCACAAGGTATCACCCCGTTTCACAGCCGCCATGCCCCAACAGGCCTGAAACAACTTTGCTGCATCGCCAACGCACTGCACAAAAGGTAGCAATAGTTGGTAGTTGATACACTTGCTCTTCATGATGTATGATTAAGATGTACTTCGGTCTTCATTTTTATGAATATGAACAAAGGTGACTAGGATACAACGATTTCTTCCCCACCTTACAGCATCAACCTTCTGGAGCGCCAACTTAGGTCCTGACGTAGTGCTAAACCTACCAGGTAGGTACCTAAGCTAGACAGGTACTTAAGGTAGGTAAGGTCAGGCATCACCGAACAGGTGGACACCCCCGGTAAGGTAGCTGCCTGCCTCTCAACGTGGGCGCAACACAGGTCAAGGAGATGCCGAATAATTCGCTATTGGTTGAGTGTCCTCGGTAAGAACGGCTCTACGTAACGCAGGCTGCATCCTGGCAAGACACATCGTATTTTGACGGCGTCCTATGCAGTTATTCTGCTTGAGAATACTGAATCTTTTTAATTTGAGGCAATGTTCGGCCTGGTTGTTCCTGGTTTCGGACTGGGATTCCTTGGTGTAAGTGCGCCGTCTACCTTACCTTATCTCTCATCGCCTACTCTCATCGCCTACCAAGGTAAAGAAGGTACCTGAGTTACAAGTAGCAGGTACCTCAGTACTGTATCTACCTTGGCTGCCTGCCACACCTCTCTCGGCCTCGCTCCCCTCCATCTCATATTGCGAGTCACGGGACGGGCGCATCATCAACCACATATCACGTACAAAGAACCCCGTATCCAGCTGACGCCTTAGTATTCTAGATCTGCTGCCGACTGTCCACTCACTATTTTCTAAGTTCTTCACCCCCTTCCTGTAACTAGGAGAAAGCCGGGACTCTTCGACATCATATATGGAGTCCGCTATGGCAAACGTCGACCTTGGCCCCTACCGACGTATTGTGCAACTGTTCTGGGATCCGGAGCCTGTCAATGACCGCAACCTCGATCACCCTGTATGGTGTCTCGGTCGCTCTTATAAGCTTACCGATGCGAAACGCCCTCGAATCGCCAACGATGAACCAAAACGCGAGGGTAACGATATACAAGCGACTCCCAAGCCGGCTCTGGGAGTCTCGCCCCCAAGCGATGCCATCCAGAACAACACAGCAACAACCTCTATCAATGCACCTGAAACCCCACCAGACTCAGCATCCAGCAGCTTCTCCTCATCTTTAGCATATGAAGATCCTGGACAAGAGGGCGGGTGGCCGCAAGCATTTTTGGACGATTTCGAGTCGCGGTTCTGGATGACGTACCGATCCGACTTCGAATCTATACCCAGGTCCAACGATCCAAAAGCTTCCTCCGCCCTGTCCTTCTCCATGAGAATTCGAAGCCAGATTGTAGACCAGACGGGATTCTCATCCGACAGTGGTTGGGGCTGTATGATTCGATCTGGCCAGAGTCTTTTGGCTAACACTTTGGCAACACTTCACTTTGGACGAGGTATGAACAAGCTTGACACGGCATCTCTTAAAAGATCGTGCTAACATCTGCGTCTAGAATGGCGCCGTGGGCACAATCCTGAAGCAGAGCGGGGTCTCATCAAATTATTTGCGGACGACCCTAAAGCACCCTATTCAATACATAACTTCGTGCGCCATGGAGCGACTGCTTGTGGAAAGTACCCAGGGGAGTGGTTTGGCCCATCTGCTACTGCTCGCTGTATTCAGTAAGCCTTGCGTCCTGGTTCATGTATCTTGTGCCTTCAAAGTTTACTAATTTACACGCAGGGCATTGGCTAATGCCCACGAATCATCTCTTCGGGTCTACTCTACTGGAGATGGTGCAGACGTTTATGAGGATAGTTTCTTGAACATCGCCAAGCCCGATGGGGGCCAGTTCTGCCCGACTTTAATCCTAGTTGGGACGCGCCTTGGTATTGACAAGATCAACCCGGTCTATTGGGAGGCGCTGGTCGCCTCACTGCAAATGCCACAGTCTGTCGGGATAGCTGGGTATGTAAAGCTCTATTGAGCCAGAACCACTTTCTTCTAATTCAGTGTCTAGCGGCCGCCCGTCATCATCCCACTACTTCGTTGGAGCGCAGGGTGCAACTCAAGGCGCCCACCTTTTCTATCTCGATCCGCACTACACCAGGAAAGCGCTACCGTATCACGAGGCGCCTGCAGACTACACAGATGATGAGGTAGACTCATGCCATACGGCAAGACTGCGGCGAATTCATGTACGGGAAATGGACCCCAGCATGTTGATAGGCTTCCTTATTCGCAATGAGGAGGACTGGACTGAGTGGCGACGGTGCGTCAAGCACGTCCAAGGGAAAGCCATAATCCATGTCGCGGATCAGGATCCCGTGTTACAAGGTTCGGGAGAAGGCAGGGCGGGGGCGATTGATGAAGTCGAGATACTGAGCGACGATGATGAGAACGATGCCACGCCTGACACGTAAATTTAGGCCGACTTTTATCCCATTCCTTGGTGCTATTGGGTTTGCACTTTCCAAACCGATGAGATTGATGATATCCACCCCAATCAACACAGTCGTGTCTAATGCATTCGGGATCCAGTCTCAAAGGATAGCCCCGCAAGTGGTATCCGTACTGATCTCCCTTTGCTGGTCGCACACAGTAGAGCGAAGCATGCAATTTCTTTCTTCTTCGTTTTGGTTGATGAACGGCAGGGAGGTGTTCGCAGGCGTTTCTTGAGGATTGTGAGCATTCGATAGAGTAGTGACTTTTGCAAGGCACAAGTGAGCCACTCGCCAATTATTCATTCTAAAATAAGTGATCTCTTCAACGACGCTTCTTTCCTCCAGCAACAGGTTTCGCCACTGGCGCTGCATGGTCTTCATCACGAATGTGAGCGAAGAGCTTGGACCTAGAAGAAAATGCCTCATTACAGACGGAGCAACGATACTATAAAAGTTAATAATGGAAGTCTGGATGGAGGAGGTCTGCTATATGCCTACCTCATCGTTGTCTTGTGTGCGAAGGGCGGCTGCCTTCTTTTCTCTCTTCGCCTTGGCTTTGCCGACCTTCTTCTTTGGCGCAACATCCTCGACTGATAAATCATTTGCAGAAGCCGATAGTGCGTTATCAAGCGTGTCATCCAATGGGCCTGGTTTGGTATCGCTTGGCGGATTTGATGTGAGACGATCCTCCACAGCACTCCTGGGAGCGTAATCATCACTGTCCAGCGCATGATTCGAGCTCCGAGAAGAGCGGCCGCTGTCAGCTTCATCATTAGAATCTTCTGACTTCTTAGTATTCGACTCGGCAGGTACGTCTGGACTGGGGCTGGCCAAGCCAGAGGAGCCTGGAGGGGTTTCCTTGAGAGTTTCCTGTCCTGGACCTGCCGGCTCCTCTAACTCGAGATCAAGTTCGGCACCCTCTTTCTTCATCTGACGACGCAGCTGCTGGACAGCTTTCACATGTTTCTTACTTCGCTCATGGGCCTCCAGCTGATTCTCACTTTTGAAGGTTTTGTTGCAAACGACGCATTCTAGCACTTCGACTTCCGAAACCTCCTCGGATTCAGAGAATTGATCCGAAAGGGGGTCGTTGTCTTTGGACCGAGCCCATTCTGGGACCTCGTAAGCAGCGAGCTTTTCTTGGTTTGCGGCACGCGAGCGAGCGGCTTGGGCGGCTGCCGCATCGCGTAGCGACTTTTGACGCTCAGCATCACTCTGAGTATTAGGGATATAACGAGTATCGCGCTTTCGCACAAAGGTGACAAGGAACCGAACTGCATCATTGAACTCGCGAATGGCGTCGTCGCGGCATTTTCGATTTTCTTTCTCCATCAAACGACGAACTCGCCGATCAGGAGCGTCGGAGAGCCGATACTTGTCTTTCCACGAGAATGACTTGACTGTAGAGAAACTAGCCCAGCAAGCGTAGAAAGGTCGGACAACGGTCTCATATCCATCGTCTGAAGAGCCAAATGTTGGGTAATCAACGCAATCAACGGCGTCGAATTCGGCGGCAGCCTCTTCCTCCAGAGCTAGGTGCTCGAATGTCTCTCTAGCAATACCAAAGAAACCGTTGGTCTCGTCAGTGAAGGGAACAGTGGCATTGAATTTCCGAATGAGACTCATGATCTCCTCAGTGGAGGTTAGGCGGACATTGCGGAAGGTGGGTGGTTCGTTGCCATCTTGCTGGCCGTCCAGTCCATTCAAAATGGCATCTCGATGTGAGTCGTACCATGCACGCTCCTGAGGATCGGAGAGAACCTCATATGCAGACTGGATTTCAGCAAACCTCTTGGTAGCAGATTCGACATCATTCAGGTTGCGATCCGGGTGAAGCTCTAGAGCCCTCCTGCGGTAAGCCTTCTTGATCCTTCAAGTCGTGTTAGCAGGTTTTGCAGCTGTCGCGTGCATAGAAAATTTGGGAACTTGCTCGTCATCGCTTGCCAGGCGCTCGACGCCAAGGAGGTCATAGTAGCAAGTCTTTGATTGTTGTTGAGTGGCGCCAGCGGCGTCTCCTTGACTCGAAGACTGGTTGCCTCCCATAGTGGTGGCAGTTACCTCAACAATGAATGAATTCTTGAACGATAAAATTAAGGCAAGCCAGTGAGGAGATGTCGGACACCAAAGTTAGGTAGTCTTCGACGCCGGCAGTCGGGGAGCTCAACTACCTTAAAACACCGACAAAAATAACGTGCAAGCTCTGCAAGCTCGGCTCACTGTACTAATCAGTATCAATGAAGGGTCGGTTGATTTTCACATGAACTGAGTCACCCGCAGGTTTTCGATAGACTCATTATGAGAAATATTACTTGACCTCATGGCTTGAGCAGGTAATGCTAGGTACCTTGTCTTACTTAACAAAGTCGTGAAACCCCAAAATCCCTAAGTCGGAGTACTTCCAGGTACATTGAGGAACCATTTGGGCCTAGACGACACGACGAGATCCACGGGATCGCCCCATCCCAAGTTATTCATAGCCAAGGCGGTGCTTGGCAGACCAGCTTGAAGCGACCAGATAAAGGTGCAAGATGGTTTTTTTTTTTTGGGGGGGGGCATTACTTCAAATTGGGTACCTTAGCAATGGAATTATATGCTGCAACTGCTTTACCATATCACAGTAGCACTGGACATTTGAGCTCACCTCTGCATCCTGCTGCGGGGGTGGCCATACCGCAAGGTCCCTACCTATCAGTAGGCACCTTGCTTTTCAAGAACCTACCTACCTAGGTAAGTATCTTAGATACCTTAGACGGTGTCGAAAAAAGCGATGCCACACAAAAGCAGCTGTTTGGGTCCCCTAACCCTGACACACGGGCTTTTTCTCTTTGTCGACGGTACTTCCTGGGATTCTTATTTAGGCGCGATTTCGACTTACGGTAGGGTAGGTAGGCTTAGCTTGCGGCGTCCGCCCGCGTCGAGGTGCATCATCGCAAGGCTTTGGGAACTAAAAGGTAGACTTGATGCGCCTCGAATAGGGTACTGTACTTCGTTTAATTTCGTTTTATTTCATTCTTGTTCCTGTCTACATCTCACATGTTATTCTTTTGATGCTCCATAAGGTAGTATCTGTCCTATCCAACAGCGAGGCGACGTGAGGTACTGGCGAAATTTTTACAGTATATGCATGATCTACCTACCTTACCCAGCTCGGCTCGGATACCTTATTGAACTAAAATATCGTGTCCCCATCTATTTCCCTGTTTTCTTTTCCTCCGCAAGATACTGTTTACTTTAAGAGTTAACCAACCGTGCACCGTTTGTCTGTGGCGCTGGACTGGTCAGGGCAGGACCCAAGCTTCAGCGTCCGGGTGGCACAAACTCAGCCAATCTGGGATGCGGTCAAGCGGTCGTCACAGTTGATTCGATGAAGGACCCTGGCGCCAGCTGATCCACGAGCTGCGCTCCCGAGAGCCTAGACCGAGAATCTGTGGCCACTAATGAGGCAAAATGGCACATGGGAGGAATCGAAGCTAAAGAGGTAGGACCTCGACTTCTTCGCCAAGGTCGGGCACCATAACGGCTAGTGCATACAAAAGACTTCTCGTCCTCTTCGCAAACTCCCAGGCTGTTGAACACTATCACCAGTGCTACCCACGCACAACCCATGGTCTTTGCGCTTGCTTCTCCTTGACGAACACACTCTGTTGTACCAACCACCCCGACCGCCGATCGCTTGTCTCCCCTGCCCCACGCTGAAACCCCATGCATGCCTTGCAGCTGCACATTTGCTCTCCGTTCCAGCCTCAGCGTGACCTGTCTCGCCTGCCATGAAGTTCGCTCATAGCTTCAAGGATTCTCTCGCCAGCCAGAGTAAGCATGAAGCTATCTGCTGCCTGGATCGCTGCCCTAAACTTGGGGACCGCTCGTTGCTGACCCGGACTTCCCACCCCAACCACAGATTTCCCTTCTCATTGGGTTGATCACGCCATTCCCTACGGCCAGTTGAAGAAATGCTTGAAACACGTTCAGCGCGAGCTTCAAGAATACGGCCTCGATCCCGAGACACTTAGAACACTGCTAAAACCCCCCGAGGGAACATCGCCCGTCGCTCTCAGCTACCACCTTAAAAGTGCGCACATCCATAACTTCCATCGAGACATGCAAGCGAGTACTTAGCAACTATGAGGCAAGCTTGCTAACATTTACGTCTTCAGCCACTGCCGAGTCGCATCAAATCCGGCCCCGACTGACGGTCACCCTGCACCTCCAAGATGGCGTCGTGGTTGATGCCTCGCTGACGCCGGCATCTCGTCGCTTCCTCGACCGAATTGTCCACGACTTGACCGCCAAGCGCAAACCGGAACTCGACCAAAGCCCTGAAGACTCTACTCTCGCGCCCGCCATCGACATAATCGACCCTCCTATATCGACCACACAAGCCCTGGCTGCGTTACGAGGTGGCTATGAAACCATTGAATTGCCTCTTGTCTTTGATGGCGAGTTCTTTGCACTGCTGCAGAACGATGTGGATCGACTCGACGAGCTTCAAGCCCAGGAACGTAAAAATATGGCTGCAGTCATCGAAGAGCTTGGAAAAGAAGTCTCGTCGGTATCCCAGCCAAGCCGTTTTTCACGAACTGATCTAGCACGGTGGCGACACATCTTCGAGCTTTATCTGGATGCTCAAGTATTCTTTGCTACAAATGAACAAGACCACGGCCTTAGGTCTAGCCAAACTGCCCTGAAGCAGCTACAGTGGTTTCAGAACGAGGTGGAAAAACGGTCACTGGCCAAAGGCTTCAAGCTTCGCGAAAGTCGAGTTGCTTTTACGCGGTTTCTCAATCTCAATGCCAGCCTGTTGACAAACCTTCAGTTCCAAGAATTGAATCGTCTTGCCGTATACAAAATCCTGAAAAGTAAAGTTGTCCTACTAATCCCGCGCTTGCAGTCCTGAACCTGGCACTGACATGTCTAGAATTCGATAAGAGAACCTCATTAGGAGTATCTGCAGAATTTCCGACGGCACTACGTTCTGATCGCCTCTTGACCGGAAGTATCGCCAAGGACATTTGTTCCGAAATTTCGCAGAATCTTGTATCGGTCGTGCCGCAGATTAATGATTACCTCTGTCCGATTTGTTTCTCAATTGCTTACCGACCTGTGCGCTTGGCTTGTCAACACGTATTTTGCATACGCTGCATAGTCAAGATTCAACGCCGTCGAGAGAGGCACTGTCCCCTATGCAGAGCGGACGTTGTAATGGACGCGTGCTTAGGTATGTCCGAACGTTTCGTGGCCACCGCGCCTGGATATGTGTTAACGAGAGCTTCAGACAATCTCGACTGGGATCTAGCCAAATATTTGAAGAAATATTTCCCGAAGGAGGTGAAAGAAAAGCAACATGCCAACGAAATTGAGCGCTATATCGAGGATTATGGCGTTGAACATATTAGCCAACCATGCAGTATCATGTGAGGCTACGGGCTTTGATGCTGCATTGTATCTTGCCACCGCCCTTTCTTAATGGTCTGGGCAATCCATCCAGCCCAGCCTGAGCTGTAGATCTGCATTCAGGGCTTGAGTTTGCACTGATGTAAGTCTGTCTATTTAACATTGTCTATCGAGATTATTTACACCTTGACTAACTTGACCAAGATACCTGTCATGATTACCCCAAGACGTCGTTTGGAGGGCGAAATTCTCGTGGATATTCAGAAAATTGAATCCCCTGCCCACCATCCCAAACCACACCGTCCGCTGAGGCGTGAGCAACAGAAAACGTGCACAGTGTGTGACGAAGCGTCTGGTCGTCGTTCTAGTGTTAGATCTAAAGAACCGACACCGCCTCCGCGGCTTTCAGGGCTTTTTGGAAAGTTTCGCGTAATTCTCCCGTTTCCTCCAGTCCTACACTAACTCGGACAAGATTTGGGTCAACACCACACTCAGCTGCCCACGGCATTTCCTGGTAATGCGCCAGCAATACATAAGGAGAGCAAAGAGTAAAGTTGGTCCCCAAGCTTGGTCCTTTAGCGATTTCTATCGCATCATAGAATGCTTGAGACTGCTGCGGGTCGTTGAAAACAATGGACAATAGGCCGCCATAGCCGCCGTTGGGCAAGCGACAAGCGTCGTAACAGGGTCGGGACGGATTGTACTTGGGGTAATATAGGGCTTTGACTAGGGGGTGATCGCGTAGAGTGTCGCAGATAGCCTCCGCGTTAATGTTGATACGGTCGACACGTGCGATGAAGTCTCTGCTGTTTCGCTCCATGAAGATAACGTCTTCGGGCCAGTACGTGTCCTCGTAAATTTCGCCCATGGTTTCCTTGAGCTGGGCGTAGTACCTCCCATCTGGATTCAAAATAGCACTACCTCCCATAACATTGCAATCGCCGGAGAAGATTTTTGTCAGACTGCTCACAACCATATCGGCCACGTGCAATACGTTAATATTGACGAAGCTGCCGATTGTCTCATCGACAACCAGAGCAAAATCATACTCATCAGCCAGTTTCCTAATGCGTTGCAAGTCTGGACAGGACAAGAGGGGGTTTCCGGGGAACTCGCAGAATAAACCGAGGAACCGCTCGCCACGCTTGAGACGCTCCTCCAAATCATCCAGTTCCGCAGATGATCCATGACCGTAGAACAGACATCCGGGCCCGAACTTCTGCAGGATCTTGAGGGTATCAACATAGGGGAAGCCATAGTTGATGCTCTTGAGAGGCCCTCGAGCGGCTAGAAGTGCACGGTGAGCATTGTAGATGGCATTCATACCCGCGGGAAATAAGTATACGTCGTCCTCACGAAGGCTGACAACGCCTCTGGTGTTGGTGGCCATGGGAGGCAACGCGGCTTCGTCCAGGTCCACCTCGCTGGTGAGAGAACCAGCGATTCTCCTTCGAATAGCTGACTTGGCTGGTTCGACAAGGGACAAATTGAGGTTCCTCCCAAATCGCTCTTCCAAAAAGAGTGAGCTCTCCCGAGATTCCACAGGATCCTCCACGGGAGGGGAAGTGCGCTTCGACGTAGCAGAAGAAATTCCATCCACGGAGCCGGGCCGTTGGTATCGCTTCGGTCCACGCAGGGGCCTGGTTTGTGGAGTTCCGTTGGTGGGCGAATGCGACGCGGTGGCCGGTACCATCAGATCAGCTGTGAGCAAGGCATGGCAAAAGTCGGCACGTCGGCTGGAGACACCATCTCCAGTATGCTGCCAGTACTGCTTAGCCAAGGGGAAGGCATTTTCTGGGAATAGTACAGCAGACACGGTTGGTGACAGCTGTTTGAGCAGAGGTGAGAGCTGCTTTGAAGCATCCAGCACAAGATCAATGATGTCTGCGTCTGCCAGGTTACCGTTCGTAGTTCGCGAACGTATAAAGTCAAGACAACGTCTGGCACAAGAAGGGGTAGGAAACAACATGGCCTTCTGGCCTTGTTGTCCATACTTGGACAAGACGTCCTGCGCTAGGGCCTGAATGCTCTTATGGATGAAGAAGCTACAATACACAGCAGTTTAGCCAAGTAAATCCGACAAACAGCGAGTGAAGGAACCACCCTCGAATATCTTTGGGAACTTACCGTGGGTACCCAGTATTCATGCGGTCAACAACCCATGGCTCACCTTCTTCGTAGCCAACATTGGATTGCCATGTGGGCAATGAAACGCTCACAGCCTGAGAAACTGGTAAGTAACTTCGATAAGAAGAAAGAAGAAGGGATCAAAAGAAAAAGAAAATAATAAGAATAAGAAACTTTGCCCGCCAATACAATGTCGGTGCGACGAACTTGGAAAGACTCACGTGAGCAGTATCTGGGGGGATGGACTCGCCCAACTCGAATGTAGGCATGATCGAACAGGACCAGGACGGGTCAAGCGGCCCCAATTGACAGTACAGTGGGTGTCGTCTGCCGGTGCGAGGCAAGCAGCTTTGAGTTCCGTGGCGACTAGAGGTACTCGGGGCAGCGAACTTTCAAGGTTGGCTGGCAGTTGGTTAACGATGGAAAAGCAATGGGCCAGGTTGAAATTGGGCCGGAGGAGTGCAGAGGTCAGGCACGCTACAGCACAGCTACCTTAGTAAATCCTTAGTCCCTTGTGCGATAGACTACCTACCTTACCTTATCATGCTCACCTTAGCCTCGCTGGCTTTGACTTTGCCTCATGGTAGCGCGACCCCACGAAACCCGAACGCAGGTCTCCGGAGGGGCGGCCGAAGATCGGAGTGCTTTTTGTGCTGGAGTCACGGGGGTGGGGCGACGGAGGAGTCAGGACCAACCGTCACGAAACGAACGCATCAACATGACCACAGGCACGGAATATTTCTCGTACTCCAGTCATGAGTGGGTGAAAAGAGGGAGAGAGGGGTTGTGGCAATGCACGACGACGCCCTGGCTACGTTACCTACCATGGCCTTCGAATCGGCTCCGACTGCAGGAGGTGCTCAATGCGACCCTCCTCCAGTCCTCGAAATAAGGACCGAGCCCGCTGCATCATGCGCGGATCGGCGCGTCGGAGGACTGCTGCATTGGCCGGCGTCTACTGCGCGAGGCAAAGCGTTTTGTTTTACGAGATATCTTCAAACCGAGGACCAACTGCTCTTCTCTGCCTTTCGAAGATCTTTGAAGCCTCGCATGGCCATGAGTCTGAGTAGAACCCCCACTCAGAATTTAGCATAAAGCAACTGCACTGTGTATAGACCCTAGCTTGATTCCCCTCAATGCCCATTTCGTGAAACCTGTATTCAAAATACGCCCTCCATGCCTGCAATATTACCGACTGAGACGGATCAGAGGCGCCGAGTTGCGCGAACATACATCGCCATGTCATGAATGAAACAAAATATGCAACCCGCAGGAAGGGTGGGACGAGCCAAAATAAGAGCAAAGCAAAGCATAATAAAACAAAACAAACACCCCCTCCTCCTCCCTCCTTTCTCGAAAGGAAACAAAGCAGAGGGGCAAAATTGAGAAAGTAAAGGACTCGAAGACCAGGCCAACGATTGATCTTGAGGGGGACCAAGAAGTTGTCCATTACTCGCTCAACGATGGTGCCTGTGGCTTCGTCGACTGCTCTTACTACCGACACAGCTAATGCTGTCGCTCGGTGCCAGACTGACCAGGTCGTCATCCCAATTGGCTTGGCTGCTTCCCACTCCACTCGTTGGCAGAGGCACGTGTCTGGCTGAGGCTTGGCTACGAGTTCTACTCGATGACCTTCTGCCGCCTGCCTGACTACCAGAAATGGGAGGCCTGGGAACAGACGCCCGACTGCCTGCTCTACTCCTGACCACAACCTCGTGCTCCATGTATGGCTCCTCATCAAACGGCACCCTCACTCTGGGCGGTCGAGTCGTCGAGGTCGAACGGTGAGTCCGTGCCGAAACATACGACTCGCGGTCTGCTTCGTGAGTCGACCGGTGTGAACGTGAGTGTGTTTGAGATTGGGAAGACCTTGGTACTGCACTATGCCGCGAGGGAGCATGACTTCGCATACCACCTCCCGAAAGAACATACGTCGTTGGCTCACGGCCCAGAGGCGTCTCACTGCGGGACCGTACACTGACTGTTCGGCCAGTCTGGTGTCTAGATGAGTGGCGGCTGCGGCCATCGTAAGCTTCGTCAACATCTCGGGCGTGCGAAGCAGGCTTGCCGATACTGGGCTCATAAACACGTGTTGTAGGTGGTAAATATCGTGGCGGTGGCCACACATTCTCGAAATCCTCGACCACATCGGCATACGCTACCCTCCAGGCCGCATAATCGTCGACGCGCTTCCTAGGAGGATAGTCGTGTGCGGTGCCACGGGCGTGATAGTCATCGACAGGTTTCCGTTGACTCGCTGCGCTGAAAGTCGAGCCCCGATCATCGTAACGGCTCCTCCTGTCTGAAGGGATCTTTTCAGGGAACGTGGCCCGGCGGGGTAGCAGGGGGGCGGCATCGACCTCTTGAACTGGCTTTCGTTCTCTATCTTGAGATACCAGGCCGTATGTGACAGCGGCACCAGCCGCAACGCCTAGCAGCGCACCGAGTACGGTTGTTGTACTTAAGCCGCTAGTTAGGGAGCTTTGTCGCGGCGAGTCGGACTGTATTGGCTCGGCCTTGGCGACCTGACGCTGAGTTGATGGATGTGGCGCCGTTGCTGATGACAACGATACATTGTGAGGCCGGGCAGAGGACGTTGATGCTGAGTCGTGAGTGAGGCTCCGGCGAAGTGGGTAAGATGTGTGTTCGGAACGGCGAGACATTGCATAGGCGTGTTCCGGGCGGTCCTGCTGCTGATGGTGATGATACGGGGGAAGAGAAGGAGCAGGACCGAAAGCCTGGGCAGATGCTGCTGTGGAAGGAGGCCGTGTAGAAGCAATGTCGTAGTTCCAGTGGAGGATACGGCCAGCCTCTTGGCGGGTAGACCGTGCGGTGCGTGAAGCGGAGCCAGCGTATTGAACAGTATCTTGGGCGGAATAATCGTCAGGATAGAATGCCTCCATCTTGTTGCCATTCAGGTCGTAAACGACGGCCCGACTCACACCGCCGTCAAAGCCCAGCCAGGGGCGCTGGCCCCCAGGGAGCAGCAGTGGCGGATTGGCCCTCAGCCCGCAGCCATGGAAATCAATAACGGCGGACCGGGACGGGGCGGTGAGAACCAGTGATGAGAGCCTAAGCGGGCCCAAAGGCGTGGGGTTCTGGCGGATCTGCAGCACGGGTTCCCCGTCAAAGCCGTACGTTACCGACGCTGGCGGGTCCTGATCATCGCCAGTGGGCTCAAGGTCAATGTAGGATAAGCCCAGTGGTTGAAGGACGGCTGAGTAGAAGGAAGAAGCCGATGCGAGGTGCGACACGTCGACATACGGTACGACCATGCCTGCTCATAATAGTATGACCCAGGACCTTGATTCCGACGAGCGGGAAAGCGCCTCTCCAGAGTGGCTTGTGTGTGTGGCAGTGACAATGCCTATGGCTGTGACCACAACCGGGTCTGCAATAATAGCATGGAGGCGTCGAGCTGCTGCTTGCGGCTGTGTGGTCAGCGAGGGGGGGAGCGAGAGAGACGAGTGAAGGCAAAGGAAAGGAAAGGAAAGGAAAGGAAAAGGGGAAGAGGAGGAGGAGGAGGAGGAGGAAGAAAGAGTACGCGATGGAGCTACGGGCGGTTGTCGTCCAACCGCGTGACTGTCACTTACCTTACTTAAGGGACGATGACGGAGCTGAAGAGCCAGTCGCTGCAAGTAAAGCAAACTCGCATTGCTATGGTACATGGTCTCAACCCCATTGTGGCTTCGGCAGACAGCTCATGTATCACTTGCGAGGTGCCCGAGCTTAGGCACAGTTAGGCTTCTTGTTCAGAAATCGCCAATTATAGACGACGAATCAATGGAGTGACTTGCTGGACCCAGCCGAGCTTGGTTCAGCAGTCCACATCCCTTCGGCTAATACCTGACTTGGGGGGTACTATCGCCTCTCTTCGCTCCACTCTGCATGCGCAAGACACCCTTGGTGCCTCGTTACATTGCCTACCTTGCCTACGTGCTTACCTTGCTATAGGCAGGCTCCTTGTAGGGGATCATGCAAACCAAGGCAACGAGGCTGGATTGCAGCAAAGAGTTGCCTTAGTTTTAGCGGCTGAGGCACGTAGGGCATCCCCCATAGAAGCTTGTGCATGGCGACTCGACTTGCATATGAACAAGCTTCTATACCAGAACACCACCGCACTTCCGCCAGACCTGCTCACCAAAATGAAACAGAACAAAAGGAAAGTATGGGAAACCGAGAGCAACAACAGCAACAAATGCACCTGCATTTTCAGCTTTAATGATCCGCATGATTGCCTAGGAGACGGGATGTACCAAGAGGCCCTCTTTTACAGCCCAGATGTTATTACCCATCATTGCTGCTCCAGCAGAACCGTTAGCGACAGGAAAGCTCAATAGTCCGCGATTCTCTACCCGGTACGCTTTGGATTCGTCTCAGCCATGGTGGCCTGGGCAACCGAGCGGTTGATTCTACTTCCTTCGCTCTGAAGCTACCAAGCTCCTAAATCGATGAAACATCAGATGAGGATGGCAGAGCAAATATGCAGCATCATTCGCTGAAACTGCTCTTTCCTATGCTTACTTCTACCAACCCCTCTACCATGTCAGTAGTGAATACTTGTTCAATAGTGAACACCTTCCATCGTAGAATGTCTGAGCCCAACCCTGGGTTTAGCCACCTCGTGTAACCGAGATTTGGGCCTTGCCGTGTAGGACTCACCAGTAGTTAAACTTACCCTAGGCAAGACATCCCACCTTGGTTCCAATTCAAGACACCGGCGATGTTAAAGTATGCAGTCATCCTGCCGATATACTCTGCTGCAAACAACAGCGCGCGTTCATTTGTTCCTCGACTCTGACAGTAGACATGGGAGGTAATGTCGGGCCTAATACAGACATCGTCTTTATGGATCCCTTCGCGGTCACACTAACCAACCTGCACAACGTACAATTACCCAGGCTGATGATTCAGAATACACCCAAAGATTTTATTACTTGACGCAAAGCAACGGAGCGCTAGCCGTACCAGAAAATAACCATGGACCTTTTGAAAACTCCCTTTACCGTGTTCTCCAAACTGGCTCAAAGGAGATCTTTGCGACAGTAAGCGACCGGTACCCCCCTGTCCTTTCCTGTATACTAGTAGAGAAGAGAAAGTAATAAAATTAAAACAGATCGAAGGAGACATGGACGCCAAATAAACGACTTATACAAGGTACTAGGCTTGCGCGTTCGGCAATGCGGCGTGACTTGCCAAATCCACATATCATTCGGTACGCAGGCTGCTGTACGACATAGATGGAGTGGCTTCCTGGAATAACAAGCGGCCTCACCTCTCAAACTGAAATCATGCAGCCGCCCGCTCAAGGGACGTGAGACAATGCGCCGGCCCCATTGTGCTCATTCTGCCTCATCCCGATCGTGTTTTGACGCCTATGCAGCGAACATCAAGTCCCACATCACCTTGTTAGGACACTTTCTCCAAGCTACTGGTGATTTCTCATCCAGACGACGCGTATCCACTACATAATATCCCAAGCATCTTCGGCTGCGTGGCAGAACTTGCTGCACGCCACACTGGCCGAGAGCGACCAGCTGCTGATGGCGATCTTCTCGTCCACCAGCGAGTCTGCGAAATTATCCGCACCCTTGGCCATAGCACCAACGAAGACGCAGATACTCTCCTTGGGACCAACGCTCTCGACGTAGTCACGGAGCCGCACAAGAGGTGCCTCAAAGCTCAGGGTCACCTTGCGACAGTTGGGCGGCAAGTGGTCAGTGATGGGATTCTGGATCACCCGCAGCAGCTTGTCGTTGGAATTGGTGGAGCGGATTGACAGCCGGTGAAGTAGCTGAACCATCAGACCGGCGAATCGCTTGAAAGTTCGGGGAATTCGGACCGAGGGGGAAACTTCGATGAGAACGCCCTTGGCAGTATGTATGTAGATCTGGAGCTTTCCAGCCTTGTTGATGGGGGAGTCAAGGAGCGTCAAGAGGCACTAGACAAGAACATGTCAGCATGTTGAATGCAGACTGTGGGTTATCCAGAGGTTGAACCTGGTGTGTAATATCGGGACGAGCATCACTGATGTCGCGGTTCATCTTACGGAGCACGCCGATATGCTCATCGCTGTTGAGGAGAGAGTATTTGTCCTCGCGATGCATGCCCGTGCGGCTGGCACCACCATGGGAGGCTTTGTACGTCTCTAGGCTGGCGTTGGACAAGACCACGATGAGTCGCTGCGAGTCTTTATCGGTCGCGGGGATCGGCGTCTTCTGTTCGGCTACGAGCTGCGGCAGCGCTGGCGGCGGCAGCGACTGGGTTCCTAGAGACGGAGAGTCAGCACAGAGTCAATACCGTAACTGACAATGCAGAGGCGGGCAGAATGCTTCTTACTGGGCCGCTTGACACCAGATCGGCGCTCCGGGGACGACATGATCTAAATATTTGGTGAGGACAGCACGGCGAGCAGTGTAATGGCTGGCGAAATCGTCAAGAAAAAATCCGGCAAACAATGAGAAGCGACTACTGTCACAGTCAATTCCGGGTTGTCGGCGCAGCGGGTTGGTTGTGTGAGGATGCCCACGCCTTTTTTTAAACAATGGAATGGTGGGAGAAGTTTGATGAGGGGCTACCACGAGTCGGATAGAAAACCCAAAAGATAGTGACCGTTATGTACCTTCCGAGTGGAGCCAAATCAGCGCCGTAAAACTGGCGCCGAAACCTTCCATGCGATCGAACCCTGCTGGACCCGACTGACAAGTCGCCCAAAGCATACCCTCATTGGACGATCGTTCAGGAACTACTTGTCCACTAAGCCAACTTTTGCAAGTGTGCCATTGCCAGATGTTCTCGCACCAAGGCCTTCTCCAGTTCAGACTTGTCAGCATGGGCCATTCTACGAATAGCAATTCCCTTTTTGCCTCTTTTTGTTTTTCATTCTTTCTCCTTCTGCGGGATACTGTAGATTCAAGCAGTATGGCCGACATCCCTCTGAAGTTGACTCAAATGTGTGCAAGCAATTTGTCGGATGTTTCTAATCACTGCCGGCGAACATCAAGGCCAACCTTCGGCAAAATTTCGCGCCGAAAGATCGAACCGTTATGCAGCCAAGGTAGGATGCGAGCCTCCCTACCCTCCCCTACTTCGTAAAACCCTCTTGACGTTCGTTTCGATGTGGCACGATGTCAGCCTGATTCGTCCCCTTAATGATGCAAGTTCTTTTGCAGGACCTCCCTCAACGCAAGCGTCCAATGACCCTCCCTGCACAGAATGATAATCATGAAATATTTTGAGTCAATCACATCGAGGTTCGTGCATGAACGGGAATTCATTACGTCGATGGAATGGCCCGCATACTGTAATTCTCCGGCTTTGTCACAAATAACCTCGCCCGAACTGGTTTGCCGGAAGAAGTCTATCCTTCATTCCGTATCGGCCATGAATCCAAACACGTTGTATTGTGTTAGAGCTAGCGGTGGACGGTATTACTGTAGCCTACCTTAGACAAGAATCAAGGGGTTTACTTGTGATGTACCGGTGCCAGCTATTGGTTCCAATCATTGGTCACCACCAATTTCGACTTGTATTAGGTAATCTGCTACCAACATTTATCAGGGAAGGCTAAGGTACTTAATTCACCATGATTGGCCAATACAGTCTCTGGATATGCGGGACTGGCTTTGCATCTAGACATTTTTCGAGATTGATCTCTTAACACTTGTTCGAACAGCTGCGCCGTTGCGCAAACCCGACGAGCCATCACGAAGAAAATAGCAGCGAAAGGACGGAACGATATCGATACTACTTCAGGACGCCACAATGGCCGCCCGATCACCTGCGGCTAGTGCTGCTCTCCGAGTAAAACATGAGATCCATGGTGTCGTGGTTTCAGCAGGTCTGATGCAGAAAACCGTCAAAGTCCGGATCGGCGGCCAGCAATGGAACAACATTGTGCATAAGGTGTGAAATTGTCGCCCTCAACCCCTACATGGCGTCGTTCTCGACCGCCCACTAGCCAACGGCGCTTGCTAACCTATTTGCATTGATGTTAGACCTTTGCCAACCCCAAGGAAGTTCTCGTTCACGATGCAAATTCGTCCCTACGCACAGGTGATGTCGTCGCTATCGCCCCAGGGTGGCGTACATCCAAGGGCAAACGTCACTATGTCAAGCAAATCATTGCACCCTTCCGCGAACCGATCGAAAACAGACCACCCGTCCTGCCCCTGAGCGAGCTCATAAATGTATATGAGACGAAGAGGGCTGCCAAAGCGGATCGCAAGGCGACGCGCCAGACGGAGACAGAGACAAGGAAACAAGGAGAGAAGAAGAAAAAATCGGAACGAATAGCATCTTCGACGGAAGCTAGAGACGAGGCGCAGTGAGGATACGAAGAGAGCGTCGTCGAGTGCCACGATATTTGATTGAGGCCACTATGTGCCGTGTATAGTGCTCGAGAGCCTGTATTATAATGCCGTGGCCTGGGTTATGGCCAACGCGGCAAGGCAGAGTCAAACTGTACGATATTCGATTTGGGGTGGTCTAGAGCCTGCCACGGACGGAGTGATTTGACATGACTAGGAACTTTCAATTCTATGTTAATGTTCCAATGGCTGTTGATTTTGTCCTCGGGCAATGTTTGCTTTCTCTTCTGCTACTTCTGAGTACCCTATCGGTGGCCAAGGTGCAATACACTCGCTCAACCCCCTCTTTCGCCAAACTCCATTGCCCAGTCCTCGTATTGCTTGAGGCCGGACTTGCTGACGCTCGGTCGAATAGTCCCGAGGCTTGCTTGGAAATCTGCTAGTGATATTGGTCGAATATCATCCATTGTCATATGTAACAACGCATCCCCCAACGAACGCAACGGCCCCATAGCGGCGTCTTTGGCGAGTGCCGTGATGTCTGATCCCGAAAAACCTTCGCAAGGCGTCTATATGAGCGGAGTCCATATATGGCGATAAAGAATTGCTACTTACCTGCTGTCAGATCAACGAGTTGCGCTATATCGTTGCTTGAGAGACTGTGTGTCTGTTGTCCCAAAAGCGTTCTCAACTGGGTTTCCCGCGTCGTAGGTTCGGGGAGAGGAATGTACTGACGTCTCACAAATCGACGACGTGCAGCTTCATCTATGGCCCAAGGCAGATTGGTTGCTGCTAGGACTAGAACTCGGTTCGCATCTCCTCTTTCTTTATCCCTCTCACT
Source organism: Paramyrothecium sp. XJ0827 (assembly GCA_020881915.1). NCBI lineage: Eukaryota > Fungi > Ascomycota > Sordariomycetes > Hypocreales > Stachybotryaceae > Paramyrothecium > Paramyrothecium sp. XJ0827. The sequence goes on from JAJFPB010000004.1 coordinate 3,351,692, forward strand.
AACCTCCCGTCCTGCCGCAGCTCGCTGTAGATCGCTCCACTGTATCAAGAATTCTGTTTTAATTCTTCGGGTTGCCTCATGCTCGCCCGATCCTGACCGCTGGGACAACAGCGAGTCGATTTCATCGACAAATATGATACTCGGAGCTAGGACACGGGCAAGCCCAAAAAGAGCTTTGACCAGCTTTTCCGATTCTCCAAGGTACTTGCTAGTTAAGCTGCTGGCTGAGATGGAGAAAAATGTTGATTTAGACTCCGTCGCTACTGCTCGAGCGAGCATGGTCTTTCCGGTTCCCGGGGGTCCGAAAAGTAGCATACCCCGAGCCGGCTCTCTTAAGCCCATAAACAAATCAGGGCGCAAGAAAGGGTATACTACTGTCTCTCGCAATGCATTTTTTGCAATTTCTAAGCCGGCTATGTCCCCCCAGTGAACTTCATCACCTTGGACAACAATGTCGTTGAGGATTTGCTTGGCCGCACCCTCATCAATGCCAGGAGGGAGATTCTTCAGAATGGCTGTCTTCTTCCTTTTCCAAGCTTGATGGTCGGAACTTCCCACTTCCGCCTTCTCTTCAGATGACTGGCTGGAGTCATCTTCGTGGCTTGGACCTCTTTTGTGTCTTCTAGGCTTTGAGCTGTTTGCTTGCTCTACAAGATTAGCCTCGGATAGGCTTGACACCGAGGCCACCCTAGCTTTGTTTCGGCGTCGTTGGCGCGGTGGACTTGGCAGGTCTTGATCTGCTACATGTGTTTCTGGACTGTGCAGCTGCCGCCGAGCAGAAGCACGTTTGACGACGGGACCATCAGATGCATTGCGTTTCTCAAATGCGTCGGCGGAATCATCTCGTTGTCCTGTATCCTGGCACTTGTCGCTTCGAGGAAGCTTGAGATGTGACCCCGCCGGTAAGTTTGGAGGGGTCGCTACCCCACGATCATGTTTTGGTGGGGCCTGATCTGGGAGTGTCGTTTCCGTTTGCAATGAGGACCTGATGAGAGCACTGGACGCTGCGCTAACTGACAGTATGGAAGGCCTGACATAAGAGTACTCATCTGAATGCCTTCCCGCGTAGGAAGACTGCGCGTTTGGGAGACTATCGCCATCCCTTGGTGGCACTAGTCTCCGTGAATGACTGTCCCACTGTAGGGAAGTCAAGCCTGTTTGTCGAGTAGGCTCCTTATGGTTGCGCGTGCTATGCAATGATGCTGGGGAGTTATCGTGAGTTTGTGACACTGGCGATGGTTTTTCGCGTGAACCGAGGGCACCCCAAGCTAGAGTGGCGGCTTTACTCGAACCTTCTGCAGTCTGTACGGGTGACTTTCTACTTGATCTCGAAGGTTTTGAGCCTTTGCGGAGAGTTGTTCTCATGGTATATTTCTCAGGGCTTCGAGAGCGGGCCGATCTTTCTGGTCGCGGGGGAAGGCTGGGCGTGTGTAACGATGCTTCCGGACTCAATGCCTCTAAATTAGCACGGGATCCGCCTGAACTAACTACAGCCATCTCAGATGAAGCCCTATTCGGTAACGAAGGTCGATGGGGTAGTGAGGGACGTGAGAGCTGTGCGTAAGACACAGCCGGAATGGTGCCTTGACCGATAGAACCTTTCGATTTCGTGTCAGCCGACCCATCGGTGTCGAGCACGTTGCGAGCTTCGAGTTGGGGCAATGACCGTGGCGATTCTTGTCGAGATATGCGAAGAGCCTCCAAGAGGTCAATTCTCTCCTTGCACTGTAGCTCCAACTCCTTGACTGCATCGAACAGTGCTCTCTCTGTATCTGTTTGGCTGGTCTGTCCTGAATAACCTGACGTCGCACGATGCTCATATATTAGATGTAGAGCATTCCTCCAATGTCGCAGAGCCTCGGACTCATCGCCCTACACGGATAAAATCATGGTTAGCTACAATGATGCTACAACCAAGCAACTCGCCGTCGAAGGGCTTACTTGGCTCTCATAGTAGACTGCAGTGGAGCAGCTGAGGTAGCTGTCATCATAAGTTTTCTGCAGTGCTGTCAAGGTCCTGTTGCGCAACATTGCACCAGAGGTCGGATGTTGGCAAGCATCGAGGACTCCGATATACGAGCAAAAGACTGCCGCGTTGTGATTGTCGGAGGGAGAGACAACTCGATTCAAAGATCAACAGTACCAGCAGCCTCTGCCATGGGTATTCAATGCACTGTTCGCGGGCGGGTTCGAGACGGATCGATGTGTCGTAGCCAAGGTTCGTAGTGCGTCTGTTACGGGGAAGTAGAGAGAATGAGCCGGCCGCACGCGATTGTACCTCACAAGACGTATGTCGACTGGTCTGACAAGCATACCTTAGCAGAACGCTAGGCGACAAGTGCCCTCAATATTGAAGTGGGAGTGGTGGGTGACGTAACGAACGTGGCTGAAAGTGGCTTACAGCAGCCACGGCGCGGGGCAAATCACAAGTCGTTTTGGATAATGGCTGTTTTGGTAAACTTCACATGTAATGCAACCAAGTGACTATATTGGTTGGCTATTGCTAGTCTCTACCATGAAAACACAAGAATCGATTGATATGGCAAGAAGCATAGAGGTCAAATGTCTGTGGCAGTCGTTATTACATCAATACTCTGGGTTCGCCTATAAAAACTGGGCTGGACGTAGCGCTGGAATGACTGCGTTTTCTGTCGGAGAGACAGACCGATGTGTAGGTCAATAAGCCTTTCTAAGCAGCTCAAGACAGGAGAACGCGGATTTCAGCCGTAGTTCTAGGAAACAGTGCTCTTAGCTCCCCCACCTCATCGCTGGTCCCTACTTGGCCGTCCATCCTCATGACGAGCTCTTCCAACCGCTCGAAATCCTCACAGAACATTTCAGCAGCTTCCTCGGTGACTTTTCGAGCAAGCTTCGAGTCGTGCAGGTTTCTAAGATTGTCCATGGCGTCCATCAATGCCGAGGGCAAAAAGTCATCTAGACATTGACTTGCGTGGCTTAGAGCAGTCTTTTCCAGTTTCTGCCCTGTTCCTGCTGCTGGGAATGCTGTTATGAGAGGCCTCAGGCCGGAGGCGTCGAGGAAGAACTCATGTTGTGTATTTGTCAGCTTCTCGGCCTCTTTGTCAACGCTTTCCTGAAGCTGCTTTGCCCGACTTGCGGTGAAATCGAATCGTTCAAGGCTAGTCGCAGCCGCAAGCCTACAGTTTATAAGGAATATCGAATTACTCGGAGGTCGCATCGATGTCGCCATATTTTCGCACCCCGACATGAAGGGCTCAAAAGCCTCAGAAAGAATGCTTTCGAATTCGCGTTCGCGGACATCGGAAGCCGAGAGCGATGAATCGTAAGTTCTCGCAATGGCACTCAATTGCTTCAGACATTCTTGAAGAAAGCTAGGTAAGCCAAGATCAGAAGGTGTCTGTTGGAATTCTCCTTGAACCAGAGCTATGCGATCCCTGACAAGAGCTCGGAATTGTCGTAGTCCTTCCATTTCAAGACTTCGGATACACTCCACAAGGTTGGATTTTTCTCCTAACAGCTTTTGAAACGTGACCCGATAGAAGTTAACGAGGTTCGAGAGGTTGTAAGCTGGTATAATCTCCTCGTTTGATTGAATGACTTGCTCAACTCTTTGTCGAAGGACTCTAGCGGCACCAGAAACGTCTCGATCAACGAGGTCGTGAAGCGCGTTCAGTGCATTGAAATCGGCTTGGTGCTCCTCTTCGTCAGCCAAGAGGCGCCAGACCTCGGCATCGCGACCAGACTTCAAGCCCTTGGCTAGTTCCTCTCCCTCTGCGACAAATAGGACTTCCAAAGCTTCACGTTCGCTGACTGTCGCAGAGTGAATCCAGGCCAGCATGTCGCCGACGTATCTGAGAGGATCATGTGCGGTCATGTCGATGGGCTTTATCGAAGGGTCGTCTGAACCTCCTGACGAATTACCAGTAAGTGCCGCGTAGAAGGAATCGGTAAGTACCCTTTCGCGAGCATCAGCGAAGAAATCTAAGCAATTCTGGAAAAGCGATGGCCGCTCGGCCAAGACTCTCAATGCATGCCGAACTGAGGGGTTGAGCTGCGGATTCTCGAGATTGAGCGTTTTGAATTCTCGTTGAACCCATTTGTAGAGCTTCTGGAAACCTTGGTTTATGTTTTTTGATGCTTGCTCCATGAGCTCAGATCCCAATGTTTGGTTCTCAAAGCCCAACAGTACCTCACAATCTTTGCTGATCTTTTTTGCTTTTGAGAGTGCGGCAAAAAATTTATCATCGACAGGCTCAGCGCTCAATGTCAAGGCTGCCAGCTCATCATCCGACATGATGAAATGGTCCCTCACGGCATGGAGAAGCTCCTGCTTCGTCTCGACCTGCCCTCGCTGCTCAAGGAGAGATGACGCTTCGTACAAGGCCGGGGATGTCTGCCCATGTGCAGCCATGAGTTGATCCTTCATTTCTTGGTATCCAGAGTTTAGTTTGGCTAAAGTAGACCCAATGCGCCTCAATTGCTATATGTGTGGTAAGTAATATGCTTTTAATACGCGACGGAGATCACTGTGTTACTGACCTCGGCAACCAGGCCAAATTCGGTAATGATTTCGCCATTGCTGTCAATGACTTCTTTTTGAAGCTCGAGCCGGATCTGGCGCCTTGTTTTGGCGTCGTTCACAATGTTCCTCCCGTCGAGTAAGGCAAGCGCATTCCGAAACTCAGTGTCGGAGTATGAAGTTGACAAGACAGTTGTAACCTTGGCGGCTAGCGGATTTGTATTCTTCGCAATGTACGAAATCCCTGGGCTCGGTGGAGGAAGTTGTCCCACACTGAGGCCATCCCGTGAAGGAAGATCATGTAAAGAGAGCGGCGAGCTGGGAGACATTGCAACCCGCAACGGTCTCTAGACCAAAAATGTCTGACCGAATTGAGGCACAGTTTCTGGTCCTCCAATTTCACCACTCCAATTTCACCCTGGCACCTGATATGCGGACACGGGTGCCCAGGGCTGTGCGAGAGCTGTGTTGACGACACCGAGCTGTTGTGACCACCTAAGATATCTCGGGGCAGCCCTGAATCCTGTCTCTACCTTCAAGACCAAATGTGGATAGGGGAGCATTGTGGTTGGCGGGACATGCGGTGGGCAGGGTGCCGAAGGTAAGGTACCTCAGATACGTTTAGTGACATTAGGTAACGCTAGCTTTCGAGGAGATCCCCATCGACCATAGGCGGCAGGCGGTGGCGTGCCTTGCAGCTCAAAAGCCGGCAGAACTGTGCGTCACCGCCTCACGGAAGGTTATCAGCTGCCTGCTGTCGCTCACCAAGGTACCTTGCCTACAGCGCCACAAGTAAGGTAAGGTATGTCACTGGGAAGGTAAAGCACGGTATGTGCCATCTCCCGCACAACCTCACCTTCCAACTCCTTTCCCTTCCATCATCGGGGTCTCGCCTCCATCATGCGAGTTTAATGTCAACTTCCCATGACTTTGGAAATTTATTGCTTATGGTGCTAGGTGATAGACAACTGGTAAGCAGCCCGACTTTCTTTGGCATTTCGTCATTCGGCCCCACGTACCTGGTCGGCACATGGCCTCAAGTCACGCTCTCGACGTCCACGTGCTGACGGTACGCCTCGTACACTTAACTGAGAACTCGAACATTGCAACAACCTATGATACCCTTTCCAACTCTTCTTCGATCACCTCCAAACTTTCAACACCAAAGACCCTCAGTAGCGTCGTCAGCTGTACTAACACCTTGCAAGCTACTGTAGAGCTCGCCCGACCGATCAGCGAGCACTCTTTATGCTATACAGATTCCAAGATTAACCGATCACTACACGGACAGCGATGCGTTGAATCGATGACAACCAGAAACGATTAGTTCTGAGTTTCTTTGAACATGCCACCTCACGTGTTTGGCAGTCTAGCGTCCCCTCGAGGAACGAGGTCGTTCTATGAGGATCTTCGAAACAGGGATGAGGAAAGAGATGTGGAGGAGGAAGCGGGCTTGAATGTGGACGAAGAGAACTTTCGACACACTTTCCACGATCTCGATGCTGAAGGCCTTACGACCGCTGACAGTCGCATGACCGTCGACAGTGCTCCGTATGTTGCAAAAGCCCGTCCAGCGCACCCTTCCAGACCACGAACATCCCGAAAACCGTCGACGAGATGGGAGGTTCAGGAAGATGAGCTTGACAACGACGTTCCTGCGTCGCTGTTAGTAGAGCACAATACTGGAAACCCACAAGGCTCTGCGCCAGCTGCTATGCTGTCGCAGCAAGCCCACACATCTCCGCAGTCTCCTGCAGGGCCCTCTGGAGCACGATCGCGAGCCCAGTGGGAAACCGCAACTAATCAACAGAGGCTCTATAATACCCAACTTTTCGAGCAGGCGTCGGGGCGGCCTAGATCTCTCATGTCTGGCGCTCGATCTGGCAGCCCTCGAGAAACGGCTATGTGGAGGTGGGTAAACACTGCAAACCTAGACAGCTTTATGCGTGATGTATACGACTATTTTGAAGGAGGAGGAATCTGGTGTATACTCTGCGCGAACGCGCTCTGGCTCCTGTTAGTCTCCCCATGCCTTCGGCCTCCTTATTTCTCGCTGACCCGTAGGCAGGGAAACTCTGTTTGTCGCCATCTTCTTGACGTTCCTATGTCAATGCGTTGATTACGGCAAGATTCCAGAGAGCAAGTCACTGAGCCAGGTTGTTGTGAGCCAGTGTACGAGACGCATGTCATCACTTTGGAGCTTCGGCATTTGGCTTTACTCTTTCTTCTTTATTTGGAAGTCAGTCCAGTACTTCTTCGAGATTCGGCGCTTGATACACATTCGAAACTTCTTCATTCATCTTCTTGAGATACCCGAGCAAGATATGCAGACGGTATCGTGGCAAGACATTGTCGCACGAATAATGGCTCTTCGAGACCAGAACCCCAGAACAGCAACAAACCTCGCACCAGACCTTCGACGATTCATTGGCACACAGTCTAAGGAAAGATTGGATGCACACGACATAGCCAACCGATTAATGCGCAAGGACAACTACCTTATTGCCATGATCAATAAGGACATATTGGACTTGTCACTACCATTTCCCTTTCTCCGTGATCGGCAGCTGTTCTCAAAGACAATGGAGTGGTATTTACACTATGGTATCCTTGACATGGCCTTCAATGAATTAGGCCAAGTCCAGCAAGATTTCCTGCGAGCGGATCGGCGCGGGTTACTCAGTCAAAAGCTGAAGCAGCGCCTATACTTTGCTGGTATTCTTAACTTGCTGTTCGCCCCAGTTGTACTTACTTATGTGGTCATTGTCTACTTCTTGACCTACTACAACGTAAGTTTCGCAGCCCGATAGCGTGTTAGGCTGAGCTCACAATAGCACTAGGAATATCAGAAGGACCCAAAACAAGCCGCAGCCCGCAAGTACACAGCGTTGGCAGAGTGGAAATTTCGCGAGTTCAACGAGCTGCCGCACATTTTCTATGAACGGCTCCATATGTCCTACCCATTTGCGACACGATATGTCGATCAATTTCCCAAGCGGATGACGGAGGACATTGCTCGAAGTATCGCTTTCATGTCCGGTGCCATCACCGCCGTCCTGGCTGTTGGCGCGATCCTGGACTCTGAATTAGTCGTCAGCTTCGAAATCACCAAGGATCGAACGGTCCTGTTCTACCTCGGAATCTTCGGTGCTATCTGGGCCATGACACGGGGAATGGTGTCGGAAGAGACGGCTGTTTTCAATCCTGAATATGCGTTGCGCAACGTGATTGAGTATACGCATTACTGTCCTGACCACTGGGAGGGCAGGCTTCATAGTTTTGAAGTGAAGCAAGAGTTCTCAGAGCTTTACAAAATGAAAGTGGTCATCTTCTTGGAGGAAATAATGGGCATTATCACCACTCCCTTACTCCTTCTCTTCTCCCTGCCGAAGTGCAGCGATCAGATCGTGGATTTCTTCAGGGAGTTTACCATTCACGTGGACGGTTTAGGTTACGTATGCTCCTTTGCCGTGTTTGACTTCAAGAAGGGAGTCGGCAATACCGGGCAACAGCAGGGGACAGCCAACGACGTTCGTGAAGACTATTACTCGACCAAACATGGAAAGATGGCAGCATCATATTATGGATTCATAGACAACTATGTTATCAACCCCAAAACAGGGATACCAGGACACATGCCTCCTTCAGCGCGGCAGCAATTCTATCCACCACCAGCGTTTCCAGGGCTGAGTTCGCCGACTCTAGGAGCAGACATGCACGCTTCGTGGACGGGACGAGGTGATGTAGGGCGGGCTCGCAGCCGAGTCCCAGGTACGATGGCTCCGAGAACACCCCATGTAGGTCCGACGCTAGCGCAGCCATCGCCGATGGCATCCTTACTACTTGACCCGCATCATCATCCCGCCACCGGAGGGATACTCGCCAAAAGTCTGCATAGGTCCAGGCATCCACGAACAGGCTATCGTGGAGAAGGCCAGATCATCGAGGAGTCTTTCGGAGACCATACGGCCACTCGAAGGGCTGGTGAAGATGAAATTTACGAAGATGCCGGGGGTCTGGGGGAGTCGATGTGGGAAACCTCACCAGGTAAAGGTCTCAGTCGCGAGAATAGTGCCGCCACCAGCAAGGAGCCGGAGACGGGAGTTCTAGGCCTTATTTATCAACTTCAACAGGCGCAGCCTAGTCGCCGGGGTGCGGGCATGTTATAGCTTCGGCATTAGCCGTTGAGTTGTCTTGTGGAAGCATTTTGGAAGGATCTGCATCATATTTCTTAGCAAGTTTCGGCGTTAGTAGCATGATACCATATGCAATTTTATGTTAATAAAAGAATTAAATGAAATGATCCGATTAAAGTGAGGTACCTGAAGTTTATGTCATAAGCAGATTTATCCATTCCCAGCTGTGTCTCGCATGAAGTCAACAGAAGAGCTAGCATTGGAAAGGCAGACTGCCAAGTTACGTAGCGAAAGCAAGACCTGCGGCACAGAATGCGATGTCTCCGGTGCGCAGTGGGATGAAAAAGTCACTTCAAACTCCGCGGAGTAGTTTTCGAGAGGATCACATGGTCTAGAATAAGAAATTGGGTGGAAGCTTGTCTGCGGCCGTTTGAGCGACATTTTGGCCCGGCTGACAGGGCATGGGTCATTGGTTGGCAGTAGCCGTTATGATTACTTGATACGAGATGGAAAATTATCTGATCATCAGATAAAGCAGGGTCCCTGCAACATCCAATGCATAGATGGGGCAAGCGCATGCAGCGAGCTACCCAAACCTACCGATTGCGATTTGCAACAGATTCAGGGATGAAAGCTGAGTCGGAGCAAATAATGAGACGCCTGAAAAGACTGAAAGGGGCCCATGTCGACATCGAATTGGCCGTTGCACTGTAAAGTTCAACCTCCAACACATTGTGTCTTTTGCATCCGTAAAGACTTTTTCTTGCCCTGGCATATGGAAGGAACTAAGCACATCTTCTTGTTAAGTTGTTCCCTCCTCTGCCTTTTGGGAAGGGGGCCTGTACCGTAGCCATTTTATGGCCGTCAACGAATCCGAGCAGGGCCGAACCCGGAGCAATTGTGTCGAACTGTGGTTCATCCTAGCAATGCGAGGAAAAGGGCGGCTCTGGGCGGCATCGGCGCGCCACTCTTCGCTACAGTCATTGTGGGAGCTGCAAATGGGAAATTGATGCGTCATCACCTACGGTCGTCCGTAAACTACAGTACCTACCTACCTTCCTTACCTTAAGTACCTTACCTCATTAGAGAGCACTGGAGCATGCCGTCGTCCTTTCTGGTGTGATGGATCAATAAGCACCGGCCAAACTGCCAGGGTGTTCTCGCAACACGACCGAGTGTCTGAAGACGAGGCAGAGAAAGCGTATGTTGCGATATATCTACCTTGCTTTTCCAGAATGGAGTTTCCAAGCCCGGGCACTTCCACGTGTACGTCTTATAACGGCAATAATGACCATATTGCCGAGGAAAAATGTCTCCACGCCGGACCGCGACGCCGTAAACGGATTAGATGTCACTGATAACCCCCGGGGGACTACCTAATAAGATACCTTCCTTACCTCAGGTACCTTCAGGCCAGCCAGGAAGATGTAGCGCCGAGCGGTACCTTCAATCTTGCAGCGACCCAGTGCCAAGGTCCCGTACCCTCATCGTCCTAAGCCGTTAGCTTCTTATTTCTGGTAACCTCGCTCACTTCGGTACCTGGCCTGCTGTACTTGTCCGACCGGATCCCCAGAGCAAAAAAAAAGTCCTCCTTTCCAATCACACCCATACTTGTGCCACCAAGAGGCGTGCTGATTGCGCCGTCGCCGTCGCCAGCTGTTGAACTGCCTAGGACAATTTGACGCAGAGGACATCTGCCATCTTTTGTCGACAAACGCTCTGTCCTGGACCTCGTCAGCGCGCCCTCGAGCTCCACCGCCCAAGGTAGCCAACCAACCGACCAACCGACCGGCCGACCGAGTTTCTCGACTAACTGCTCTACTAGCCAGAGCCTCTCCGGACTTCCGCCACCGTCCTCTGACTTTTTGATCGTTGCTCCAAGTCAACCCGCGCGCATCCCTACAGCGCAAATCGCATCGGCTCTTTGAGACTCCAGATCTTTGCCCTCGCCGACGCCCAGTCACGCCGCCTGCGTCGGTTCTTGCTGCTCTCCATCCGTCAACCTGGCTTCCCTCGATTCCAAGATCCTCGGCGGAGCGTCTGCCGCTGTGGCCAACATGGCCCAGCCAACTGCTGAGCCGGTTGAGGATTACGAGTGAGATATTTCGCATCCTGTTTACGCACTGCGCAGTGGAGCTGACCTGGACAACAAAGCTATGAATCCCTTCCGCCCAACTTCTCTCTGCTGCAAAACATGGCGGCTGGTGCATTCGCAGGCATTGCTGTACGACATCTGGCTCGACCAAACTCTGCTTGGATTTCCGCTGATTCATTCGCCTCAGGAGCACACCGTCATGTACCCAATTGATGCGATCAAGGTGCCTACCTACATACCCCTCGTCAGGAAGCGGATAGACTGCTAACACCTCAATCTGTCGACAGACCAGAATGCAAGTCTTGACTCCTAATTCCGCGACCGTCCAGACCGGAGTGATCCGCAGCACATACCAAATAGCTTCCCGCGAGGGCTTTTTCAGCCTCTGGCGAGGCATGTCTAGCGTCATTGTGGGTGCCGGTAAGTCTCGAGACGCTTCATCCGCCCTGATCCCTATGTCTCTGACTCGTGATATCTGTAAATCAGGACCTGCCCACGCAGTCTATTTCGCCACATACGAGGCCGTCAAGCATGCTATGGGAGGCAACCAGGCTGGCGTGCACCACCCCCTTGCTGCTGGTAAGTAGCTTGCCTTGATTCACCTTATCCACCCGAGGCATTCGGAGAGCTGGTAGACTGATATCATGTCTTGCAGCTACTAGCGGTGCTGCTGCCACTATTGCCAGCGACGCGTTCATGAATCCTTTCGATGGTAAGCCTTCAGCTAGCATTCCACTTAGGACAAGTGTGTAAAGATGGAGGGACCGCTAATCTGGCCATTCGCGTGGCAATAGTTATCAAGCAACGCATGCAGATGCAGAATTCTAAGAAAATGTACCGCTCGATGGTCGACTGCGCTCGTTACGTCTACAGGAATGAAGGTCTAGGCGCCTTCTACGTTTCCTACCCGACTACCCTGTCCATGACGGTCCCCTTCACCGCGCTGCAGTTCCTCGCCTATGAGACCATATCCACGTCGATGAACCCCGACAAATCCTACGATCCTGCCACACATTGCATAGCAGGCGCTGTTGCCGGAGGCTTTGCTGCAGGCTTGACGACCCCCATGGACGTCATCAAGACCATTCTGCAAACCCGTGGCACATCAACGGATCCTCAGGTCCGGAATGTCAATGGCTTCGTTGGTGGCTGTCAGCTATTGTACCAAAGAGAAGGCTTCCGTGGATTCTTCAAGGGCGTTCGTCCTCGAATCCTCACGACTATGCCGAGCACCGCCATCTGCTGGTCGGCCTATGAGTTTTCCAAGTACGTCTATATCCTGCGATTCACAATGTTTTCTTGGTGATAGAATACTGATGCATTAAACAGGGCTTATTTCATCAAACGAAACGATAGCCTCTGAACAAAGCAATGGGGAAAAATATAGATGAGGCGGTACTTGAAGGATGCTGGAGCTTAGATTTCAGACGGATGAAAACGTTGACTTGGCTAACCCCATTAAAGCCATCTCTCTACATTCTCCGTCCAGGGCCCTTTTCTTCTTTGCGGCAGGTACGATATAGGTTAATAGATTCGGCGGGACATGGGCGGCAGCCGGAAATAGTGCTACGGATAGATCTTGGCGCGTTCTGGCATCCAACATGGGTTGTTGTACATAAAGGCAGCAAGCGGCAAGAGTCGGGTAGCGGGGAGCTGGGGGCGATGTTTTACATATATCACTTGTGCTTGAGAGGGGTTAACAAATTCAGTACCCGGCGATGGCGTGTTGAACACATGGACCGACATGCACATACAGACCATTCTTCTCTATGCCAGCTTCCTGCTCAACGTATGGTCAGTCGTGTCAAGGGGGGCTCGGATATTGTATAATTTGCTAGGTATACTAAAAATCCTCACTTGTTCAACGGCTCGACATACAGAGCGCTTGTGCATTCTCTTTGAGCATGAAACCCACTGGGCGTATGCCGCTGTTTAATTACGAGACATGCTGCTGTACGTCATCCCTTCTTCTACTTAACAAACACCAAAACTCCACCCCATGCGCTTTGCCCAGGTATCCATTCCAAGTATAAAATAGCAGCAACCACAACGCACGAATCTTAAAATCCAAAGGGACCTCCGCCGCCGCCGCCGCCGCCAAAGTGGAACTTGAAGCCCTGGCCGCCTCCGCCCTGCTGGTGGAACATGAACGGTTGACCTCCGTGGCCGAAGGGACTGCCCTGGTGGAAGGGGTTTCCGCTCTCCTGAGAGTTCGGGTCATCGCCTCGGTCGAACCTGGCTCTCAGCTCGGGGTCGCTCAGCACTTCGTAGGCTTCGTTGATGGCGGCCATCTTCTTCTCCGCTTCCTCTTTGTTGATACCTTGCATGGCGGCCTTGTCGGGATGGAACTGCTTGGTTGCCTTACGATAGGCCGTCTTGATTTGCCTCTCGTCGGCATCGTTTGCCACTCCGAGCACCTTGTAGTAGTCCTTCGTCTTGCTACGCTTAAGAGCGATGCGGGCCTTGTTGAGAACGTTGTTGACCTTGTCTTGTTTGTCAGGTCGAAGCTCGCCTGCCTTCTCCAGTGTTTGTATAGCCGCCTCGAACTCCTCCTGCTTGAGCAATGTCTTGCCGCGATAGAATAGACCCCAGAAAGAATCGGGGTTGAGCTCCAAAGCTTCGGTACAGTACTTGCCAGCCTCTTTGTGGGTAGACTAGAACAAGGAAGAGTCAGCAACCAGAACCTCAGCAGTACAGTAGCGATCGACGTGGCTTACCTCTGAATATGCCTGGCAAATTAGTTCAACAGCGCGTTCATACAGTTTGATGTTGGCTTTTTGAGGGAAACGTCCTGTCTGCCTCAAATCGTCCACCTGCTCTTGGATGGATTTGACCAAGCCCGGATCCTCTTCCGTGCCGACTAGAGTCCTGCCGGCCGTGGTGAATTGGCCTCTGTTCAGTTGACCTTCGGCCTTGGCAAAGGTCTTTTGGATAGCCTTCTCTTGCTTGTGAAGCTTCTTGCAGATCTTGGAGTCAGGGTCGGACTGCAGACATTTGCGCATCTGGGAGATACCGTTGTCCATGTCGCCAAGGCCGTAGAAAGTCGTTGCGGAGATGAAGAGATGGGGGTTCGTGTCTCCAGGCTTCATGTGCAGGACATGCTGGAGATCGCTCATTCCCTCCTCGAACTCGGACCGCTCGAACCTGCAGCGTGCGCGGAGTTCACGCAGCGGAGGGTTTCGCGAGGCGACGAGGATCGCGACGCCTGCGTGGTTGACGCAATCGTCCCACTGCGCGCTTTCGGCGGCCAGGTTCGCGGCGGCGGCGGCGTGCTTGGCGGCATCGAGCTCCGTGACCTCGTTGGAGTCGGCAGCCTTCCCAGCGGCGAGAAACTCCAGTCTTGCAGCATCCCAGTCTGCAGACTTTGATTTGATCTTGGCAAGCTGAAGGTGCGCACCTGGGAAGCCGGGCTTGAGCGCAAGCACCTTGTTGAAGTCCTCTGTGGCCTGGCTCATGCGGCCGAGCGACAGGTAAGTCGTGGCGCGCTTGAAGAGCGACAGATAGTTTGTCGGGTCTCGGGCGATGGCGGCGTCGTAGTAAATGAGCGCCTCGATGGTCTCGCCCCGGGACAGGTGCGACTGTGCCGAGTCCAGCAGAGACGAGACAGGGAGGTCGTTCGGGATGTCCTGGGGCGACAGGGCGCTGGCAGAGGCCAGCAGGCCGGCCGCAACGACCAGTTTGGAGATGGGGAAAAGCATCGTTCGTCAACGAGTGGTGCAGACCGATGCGACCAGAAATCGATGGGGGGATGTGCACTTAGACGAGAGCCGACGAGCAGTCCGCAGAGGTTCGCACCACTGGCGAACACCAGGCTGAACGGTGAATGACCAAAATCAGGGTCGACCAAAGACAAAGCGGATCGTCCTCTGGGAGAGGAAAGTAAAGCAGGACAAAGGGAGAGGGCGCCGCAGCCAAGGACGAACGAAGAAGACGGAGAAGTAGACACCTCAACGTTCAAAGAATGAGAACAAAGGGCGTGGAAGCCAGGTCAGGAGGATACTGTACTGTAGAGTAGGATAAGTCAAAGGCCAAACGCCCACGCTGTCCTCTGGTAAAGAACAGCTAAGCACATGCCTTCACGGATACCGCTACGAGGGTACCCTGGCGGGGAGTGGCGCACATCGACCAGGGGCCTGCGTGCAGTGGGCAACCTGGGGTCAGGTACCTTGCCTTACAGCGTACAGGTACTAGTCGATACCTGTACTTTGGCACGTTCGGGTGCCGCGTCGTTGGTATAGTACTTGATACTTTTTAGCATGCAATCCCCCAAAATGGGTCCTGCCATGCTTTTCACATCGGGCACGGCCGTCAACTCCCGATTGGAGGAATCCGAATAAACTCTCCAGGTACGCACCGCTTCGCTAAGAGAGACCGTAGACGTTCCTCTTCCTCGACCATACCATCATAGACAACGTCTTGTACGCTCCTGGGTATCCGCTTACAGTGGAATGCGATTGGCAACTGTTATTTCTCGTGCAGCACCTCATTATATGTCCTTACGGACTTCAGGCACATCCAGCACCTACAAAGCTATCTCGTGTGTTTCACCGCTGGTTCGCAACGGCCAAACCTGCTCTTCTCATCATCATTAACCAGTGATGGCTCAACTCCCGCGGCCCCAGGACCCAGCCGCCATCTTCTCACCGTCCGTCGCACGTATAGCTGCCTCTACAGCACGCGACTGGTCTTATGTTGACTCGTGGCTTGCCCACAAGTTCACCGGTCGCCCGGTTCCCAACTTTGAGCGAAACCCAGACACTCTCAAGGTCCTTCTTGCTCTGGCCTCGCACAATGAGACTGCCGACGAAGAGCGGCATATGCTGCATCGCGCCGATGCTGCCGCTCTCGAGGACCTGACACGATCAGATCTCGTATCTCAAGAAGGCGCCCGGCCTCTGCGGGACGGCTTGCTCACCGCCCTTGAGCATCACCTACCAGTTGAAGGAAACTCGGCCCTCGAAGCCATGGCTCTTATGGCTCTCCAAGCAGGCATAGCCCTGCCAAACCCTCGGGATCTGGCCCAGAACATCATCAACCTGCAGAGCAGCATTTATCAAACCGAGCAAATGCAAACTCGCACGGAAATCCTCTTGCGCCATATCAAACATCAAGAAACTCACATACAAGAGCTAAGCGAGCGCCTACAAACGCAGTCATGGAAACCTTCTCCGGATCTGGCAAAGCAGAACCTGGAAACACAGCGGAAGATCAAGGCGATGTCCATACAGCTATCCGAGCTTCGAGACAGGGTGTCTGCACTTGCCACATCGCTCGACTCGTCACAGCCCTCCCTCCAGGAAGTGGTGCGAGACGAGAGCGAGTACTTGGCCATACTCGAGCGGAAGAAGAAACTTGATCAGCAGTTGGCAATATTCCAGGGTTTGCCTACCAACGCAGAATCGGCTCGCCTAGAGCTTGACAACCTGCGCCGGCAGCTGCGTGGGGTCACATCGCGCCGAGATGCAGTGTTTGAAGGGCTTGTTGAGCGTGAAAGTCCCGTCAAGCGGCGCTGATATTGTGTGAAATCACTCTAAATACATCGTACAGGTGCCTACGCCGCATGTCCGCGGGGGACTTGATGCATAACGTTCAAC
Organism: Paramyrothecium sp. XJ0827; assembly: GCA_020881915.1. Lineage (NCBI taxonomy): Eukaryota > Fungi > Ascomycota > Sordariomycetes > Hypocreales > Stachybotryaceae > Paramyrothecium > Paramyrothecium sp. XJ0827. The sequence goes on from JAJFPB010000004.1 coordinate 3,368,015, forward strand.
CACGTCGGTTCTTCCCAGCTACCGCACCCCCGAGTCTTCCAAATTGCCTTCCGAGGCCAGATCGTTTCATGGCGGGCGCAGGCGCCGGTGGAGCTGGATCCTTTTGGGGGACTGGGGGTGGCCCCCTTGGGTCTTTACCTTTCGTGTCCATGGTCCCGTCTCCAATGCGAAGTTCGCTGACCCCCACAAGCGGAACATCGTCTCCATCAGAGTTATGGCGCTGGGCTCTCCTGGCTCGCTCCTGCACGCTGCGGAATTTCTCAAGAAGTTCGACCCATCGAATGTTGCCATCTTCTCGCCCTTTCAGGCGATTGGGCCGGTCGTAGTTGGAAGTACCTGTGGCCGTAGACGTGCTACAGAAATGTCAGTATACGTAGCTAGGGATGGTCGTTGGAGCTGGCTTTTCCATGTAATCATGCCAGTCACCATTGGTGAAAGGTGAGACCTACTTTCGGGGCGCGACATGTAGATAACCTATCGAGCTGACGCTATTAAGGCGATTCTTGAGCGCCGCAAACGCCGATGACTGAGGAAGTAGCATCAAAATCCCGTACATGCACTTGTACAGGTACGGGTACTTCTCCGGCTCGAGGAGCTGGAGCCGTAGGTCTATAATGCTCAGTAAATGCACTCACTGCCAATGGCAACCAAACTTACAAGTAAAGACAGGAGACTCGATCAATTGCACCAGCTTATCGACTTGGATCAGCATGTTGACAGTCATTTCAAGCTCCGCGCTACCAATAGTTAGTGTCCTGAACCAAGACAAGTGTGCTGTGGCCCTCACATAATCTGCAGTAGGTGATATGCTTGCTCGTAAGCTTGAGCGAGCAGGCAAAGGGAAAATGTAGCCACAGCGTTGTAACACCATGATCTGAAAAGAGCCACGAATAAAGTCTGACCATCCTGCACATTCGAGTCAGTCATGAAATCGCATTAGCTGAACCAGCATTTCACCCACCTTTGCCTCTAGATTTCGAAGTCGTCTGCGCACTTCTCCGAGCTGAGGAGCAGTGATGAGATTATTGTTCAAGTTTTGGACCATTATACTGGCAAACTCGACATCCTCTTCTTTCTCAATGCAGTCTGCGAGCGTGCGGTAAATACGTTCAGGGCTGAGACTTAAGCATAGCTGCCGGATGATGAGATTGCCCCTGGTCTCTAATAGCTTCCTGTCTGTCGAGAAGAGTTGCAGCAGATTCACCATGAAATTGGCGAAGTAATCGTCCTCACTATTGCGCGAGATCTGGGACAACAGCTGCAAATCTTTTGTCACCACTGCGTCGGACGGGTCGGATAACGTCTTGAGCAGAGCAGGGAAAGTACCATCATTAAAGGCCAGTACCTTTTTCGGGGCTTTCCTGTGAAGCATGATGAGCCAAGTGAGAGCGGCGACGCGTGTTGCTTCGTGGTCGTTGAGGAATAGCAGCGTAAGGGAGTTGACCGCAGCTGCATAGTCAAGGTCCACGGGCGATTGAGGTGAAGGTGTGCCTGGACCGGCTGAGACAGACTGAGGTCGCTGGCCAGGGGTTGGGCTCATCACGTCGAGCTCTCTAGAACTCGATATCGAGCCGCGATCTCTGCTATGTGTGTGAGGGTCCGTCTCATCAGACAGAAGAACAACGTAGTCCATGAGGCACGAGTTTACACGCGTAGCGGCAAGACGGATCGTTTCTTTGGTGCTGGCCATCGCGGGTAACATGTGGGCCAGGATCTTGGGGGTAAAGGGAAGGACATCTTCGGGGCAAATGTCAAGAAACTCTACAATCCACCTCAGAGATTCTAGTAAAGAATCCTCCTCTGTTCGAAAGTCAGTAGATTGCAAGGACACGGACCATTGTGAATAACCACCTACCAAGAGGCGAGTCCAGCGTGGCAGTTAAGATCTCGAGGATCTCTCTGTAGTTGATCTCAACATCCTGGCCAGGAATCCAATCCTCCTCGATGCTGGCGTCATCATCGTCATTGAGCGCATCGGAGTCAATCTCATCGCCCTCTTCAAGCTCCGGGCGAAGGCTCGCACTATCACCTGAGTCTTGTCGCTTTCTCTTGCCGCCTTCAGCAGATTTCTTGCTTTCCACGATGCCTTTCTTCACGCGGGCTATGCGCTTAATTTCGTTCAGAAACTTGTCCAGGCATGCCTGGGTCGAGGCGCGCACATCGGCATTCTGGTCGCTTAGGAACTTGAGTAGTCCACCTAGAAAATCGGGGAGATGGGTCACGAGTTCAAGATCGGGTATGGAGTCCAACAGTGTTATCCAACCAACCAAGAACTGACGGGTAAAGGGATTAATGACCCATATACGTTCCTTGAGCAAAGGAATAAATTTCTCCAGCGAGAATGCTGTAGGAAGCTGGGTGTCGAGGTCATCCAGGCCGTCCTTGTCATCTCCTTCAAAACCCGGCGGCGACTCCAGAACAGACACATAGGAGGCTGCCGACTCGGAAACGATGTCCTTGATGAGCCGATCCAAAAGTTCAGCCCCATTCTTGACTGACAGCTCCGAGTCCGCACCCAGCTGCAAGAGAAGACTTAGTATCGGGGCTTCGGGTGTTGCTAGCAGACGATCCAGAACGTACCTTGCAAAGCTGGTCAAATATGCTGTTGAAATAAATCAATATTTCGCCCTTTGCGACCTTGGCAATATTGTACATCGCCTCGCAGGCGTAGTACCGGACTCTAGCATCTTGATCGGTGAAGCATGCAAGTACGGGGGGGACAATCTTTGCTAGATACCGCGGTAGCTCCTGAGGGTGCAGATGATGCGTTAGACGGTAACCACGACTTCGCCTCCGGGAGGAGCATGAGGCTTCAAATGGCAGTTTGCAGCCAAGGCAGCCATGTTACTTACTGGGCCAAGAGCAATAGCAGCAGCAGCCAGGCCAATCAAGCCTCCGTTTCGGGCATGCGGCTGGTGAACCGCGTACGAGTACTCATTGCAGAGTTGCTCGAGAATATCATGGACGCGTTGATAATCCTTGGCGACAACGAGGTCACGGATGACTCTTTCAAGCCTGTATGCACGGATGTCATCAGCGGTCTATCATAGGCGAAAAGGCTTGAGCTGCTACAGCTCCCCAACGAGGTGGGGGTGGGAAGACAGGAGACAAGAGACCCAGGTCAAGGCCTGGGCCGCAAGTGGGAATGGGGAAGCCATATGTGAGATGAGAAAGGTGAGTCGGGCGGTAGATGCAAGCTCAGATGTCAAGATATGGGGTAGGAAAGTGAAACATACTCAAGTGCGCCTACTTTGCGCTTGTCGTAGAGCTTGTCGTTCAGCGCACGCTGGATGTTGGCATCCATATCGTCGGATGCTGCATACGCATGCCTCAGATCGGCAGATTCATGAGATGTGCGGCGAGCTCAGAGAGACAGGTGCGCGTGGATCCGTACGTCCCAGTCCGAGCAAAGCGTGAGGGCGGGTGAGGGCAAGGCAGGGCAAGGCAAGGCAAGGCAAGGGTATTCAAGACGGACGAGGGATGGGCATTTGTCGGACGTCAAAGAAGCCCGAGACGAGACGTTATCCCGGCAGGGATTGCTGCTTGATCGGTTGACCTAAAAGTCGATTGAAGTATCCGTAATGTATAGTGGCGTCACTGACGAAAACCGGTCAGCTTCAGGCAGGCGGAGGCGGCCCCTTAAGCCGGGAGGTCTTGTGAGCGGTGCCTACCTTAGGTAAGTACCTAGGTACCTTACCTTACCTTGCGTTAGTGTGTTTGGTTAACTGGGCCTGAAACGCCCCTACCACGCCTCGCTCTGGTTGGCCAGTGCCACGACCGTTAAGCTTTACTGTGGGCAACTGAGACTAAAGCACCTTGCCTTAGACAGCTCTCGCCTAAAGGTAGAGCGACCACGCGAGGAATGTCCCGAGCGTGGAGAGCCTCAATCCCTCGTCCTTGGCATCTTGTCTCTTACCTCCACCTCTACTCTGGCTCTTGACTCGTCTCGATGCATTCATGGTATCTTCCTTTATTAATCTTTCTGGCTTGTCATCCCCAGCTCGGCCTTCCCAATCCTCATCTTGCTCATCTGACCGCCTCAAGCTCTACATGACCACTCGTGGCACAATGCCATTGACTTGCAGTCCCTCACTTTGTCGTATTGCTCCCGCTTGCGTCGTTCGTGCCAGCGCCCTTGGCCTGGTCGTCCTTGTTGCTCTTGTCTTCTCTGTTTCTCTTTGCAGCTATGGCTGCCCTCTTCGCAAAGTCGTCCTGCGTCATGTTAGCTGGTAAGGTTGCTTAACGGGGATCATGGGACAGCAGCCCGACTTTAGTGCCCCTCGCTTTGCTGATCCTAGCCGCAGCAGCATCGTCCATCTTATCTCTTTTCATCGCGAGGGTTTTGACAGAGTTCAGGAATCGTTACCAGAATGGTTATTCCCTGAGCAGCGCAGCAAAGTAATGTCTTAAGCAGGAAGCTCGCACGACGATGACTCGAGCACGAGTTGGCCCTCCCGCGAGGGCCTGGTGCTCGCCTTTTAAATGCTTCCATGCAAACCCATATGGTCACACAATTAATGCTGGGACAGACTTTTCCCTCGGAGACAGTCCGTGAGAATACACCACCCCATGCAACCACATCATCACATTTGGAAACGTGTTCTGGGATCATGGCGCACCCCTAGCCTCCCATGCCTTCGCCATGGTCAACGGCAGTGAGAAGAGAGATGCTTTGTCTTTACGGCATTTGGTGGCCAGCATGGCCTCGGGACGCTTAGCTGCGGACCGTGGCTTGCAAATGCTCGTTGTCTAATGCCGCAATATGCGAGTGTTGGTCAAAGCTGATCGACAGGAGCGTGACGTTGTATGCAAGCCAGTTCTGACCCCTGATTTAATGGATGCAGTTCGACCATTGATCCTCGCCTGCACATGTGCGGCGCATCCTGTTCCTGGTACAGGCAGGCAGGGTTTGGTCCTTCGTTAACTGACTCGGTGCGGTGAAGAAAAGCAATGGGTAGGCAACTTCAGCTGAATGGTGGTGCAATATCACGAAGAAAAGGGAGTGGGGGTTGGTTCGGGTGGAAAGCTACGAGCTCCTCAACTGTTCTAAATTCAATGTATAGAAGTAATAAGATAAACTCCTTCGGTCGTATCTTCGGGCTAGGAGCACCTGGACTCAGGCCATTTCGTAGGCTGTGGGCTCTAAATATGCAGCTGTTCTCTTTGCCTGCTCACACTCACGATGCACCTCTGCAGGCAGGCGTGGGAGACCGAATGCTCCAAGGTTGTTGACTACGACTCATTAGGTCGAACCCGGACATGTAGTCCAGATATAGACGGCCAAGAACACTGCAGCATGGTTCAGTATGCAGCAGAATGTGTGCCCTGCAGAGAAGAAGGGCGGTGACCGATCTACAATGATGTGTTGCCGACGGGTTCATCGAACGACATGCGTTATCAGGGCTGCAGATACCAATTGAGCGAAAGGGCTTCGCCTTACCATACGACCAATTTAATGACTTGAGGCTCAACTGGCCCTCGACAATCAGAGGATATCCGTGCGCCTCTTCAATGAATGGTGGAGCTAGAAGACTACACACATATAAACCAAGCTGAAGGCGGTCCATGCCAACGTAACACCGAGCTACACCGAGCGATCATGGTGTATATGCGCCTCGGGCGCAGGACTTTCCCATTTCGTCATGAATGAGAAATTAGTGCGTCCAAGGAAAGGGGAGGCGTCTTTGGAAAACGGGCTGCTCACGGGAAATTGGAAAAAAAGACGCACTGCGGTCGCATTACCGGCTATCAAACCACGTAGGTGACGAGCGGCAGGTTCCGTGATACCAGCCTGTTCAGCCAAATGGGAATCGGTCGTTCCTTATGCAGGTAGGTGAGGGTTCCTGCTTCCTGCTGCGATCAGTAATCAATTGAGGCTGGTCGGACCAGCGACAGAAGCAACAGAGCCAGGGTGCCAAACAGGAAGGTCTAGCTACGCACATTCTGATTCTCTGTGGGCGCTGAGGTTGACACGTCTTGCAAGACCCCCTTCGAGGAAAGACTAGGCACTTGTGTTCCTGTACGAGGAAGAACAACCAGCTTTTGTGATCTAGGTTCTAAAATAACAATTCTGTCTCTATTCATTAGGTTCATTAATGGTGTCCAAACGGATCCCCCCTGCTCACGATAGTCCGTTGGCACTTGGCCAGTATCGCCGCCTGCCTTGAGACTTCCGACAAACGCCCCAACACTCTTTTGTTGCTGTTGGTGAACCCGTACAAAGCATACGGAATACCGACTTCATTGCAGAACTCCTGCACAAGCTTTTGGGTCCTGCGGAGGTTGTGCCGAGGTACTCGAGGGAACAGGTGGTGGATAACCTGAAACTGCAGGCCGCCGTGTATGAAATCGAGCCATTCGGGGCAATCGACATCCATAGTGGTCCGGAGCATCTTCTGCGGGAAAGACTCATGGGGTCCAAGGTCGGAAGTGCTCATGGCAAAGTGCGACAGCACAATCTGAAGGTGGAGTGGCGACGGTGTCATGTTGCTCACAACGAAGAAGACCAGACGAGACCGGTTATCTGGGATCATGCAGTAGATCACACCATAGCCGTACCAAAGCCAGAAGAAGATCTGCCCGGCAATCTCTAGCCATCGGTGCCAGGCCGCTGGTCCCTTCCTAGGGCCCCGGCCAGCAATCAGAAAGTCCCAGGACAGGAAGTACAGATTGAAGCGGCCGAATGCCAGAAAAGGGTAGTAGGTCCAGGCCTGCACACGAAGGAGAAGTTTGGCGGCGGCGTCGTACTCCATCAAACGGTCGTAAAATGTCGATCGCAGGTTGCCCAGGAACCGGTGAGAGATGGCAAAGAGCGGCATATGCTCAATATCCGGGTCATGCTCGGGGGCGTTGGTGACAATGTGGTGAACATTATGATTCCTCTTCCACCAACCCATCGACAATCCGCCTAGGAAGTCTGCGATGATAATGCCAATGATTGTATCAGTCTGGAAATCATGGGTAATGCCCATGTGTCCAGCGTCGTGGGCAGAAAAGACAAGCTGGTGCCACATGGCGCCCAGAGATATGCCAGCAAGGAGGTACTGTTCAAAATGAAGGCAAACGAGCATTCCGACGAAAAAGGAGGCGTAACGGAAGCACTCCACGTAGTAATTCCAGTAGTGGCATTTGTAAAGGTCTTCGTCCTTGATGCGCTGGTGTAGCTCTCGGTACTTGACGACGATGGCTTCTTGGGTGTCGAGGTCGATGTCAGGATACATGTCAAGATCGAGCTTTATGTGCTCCTTGGTAAGAGTGTCCAGATAGGACATGCCGTCCATCTCCTCATCATTCACCGAAACAGAAGACACTGAGCTGGGAGAGCCAGGAGCCCCTGCTCGCTGCCGAATGCCGTGCGCGTACGTTTCGTCGTCAAATACTGGGGATGCTTCCCGTGAGCTGGACGAGCGCGACTCCGGATCCTTTCCTATGTGTGCATTTGCCTTGTCTTCCGCTTGTTGGGCGGCCGATCGGAAGACCCCGCCTTGTATGGGGGGTACGAAATTCACCCACCGTCCCTCAATCCTGCCAATGCGATATCGGGTCATCATTTGCTTCGCCTCGCTGGAGTGTAGCCTGTCGGGGATCCAGTCAGTTCCGTGCCCGTGGAGCCGTAGGAGCCGTAGGAGAGGGAATGGCGTACACAGTAACCTCGTCGGTGGCATCCCTGCCTACCAAGTGCATCATTGCCTTGTCTCCTCCAGGATGGTATTTGAGGAATGGGTCGACTTTGAGAACATGCTGGTCCACGATTATGATTTTTCGGTCGTCAGCTATGAGAGCTTCAATTTCGTCGCGGGACATGAGTCTGTAGGTCTTTTCCTTCGTGGCAGCTGGCGGGGAAGCCGTGGCCGGCGTCTGCTGCGTATTCGACATGGCCAGCGGATGTGCGCGAGGACGCAAGGTGCTGCTAGTGCTCCGATGCAGGTAAAAGGATCCAAGCCAACGTGCTGGACTTGAAGAATTGGAAGTAGTGGTGCATCAGAGTTCACCGCTCACATAGACAAAAAGTCGATGTTCAAGGGAGGTGGTACGATAACGATGGGAGGATCAACTTACCGTACCGGCCGAGGCCCCACAATCAATCGTCTCCCCTTTTCAAGGGTAAAGAAATGTACCTGACCTTAGCCTTTGGTCTGGCAGGGGTTTTGCAGCACTGAATGGATGAGCCACACCCGAGGCCCAGTGCAGCGGACCGATCCATTAGTGGCTGGAGGGTGAGCTCTGTGGTGCGTTTGAGGTGCCTAATAATGTAACCTGCCAATGGCATGGCAAGGTGCAGTACCTTCCCTCATAGAGAGGCTGTGTATCATCTGTATTGCCCTGAACTAAATACGGTGCCTGGCATGACTACGGCGACACATGCCTTCACAATGAGACCTTCCAAACGTACCGGAGGATGGAGAGCACGGGACCTTGAACTATCCAAGCACAGCTTCATTCTAATCAGTCATGTCTTGACATATATTACTAGTTTTACAAAGAATGCCTTTCCCAACAACAAACCTAAAAAAACCAGTATACGTCTTGGTTCGGTCCTGGTTGGGAAACCCGTTGAAGGCTCGACCAGCCTGGCCATCGGCTCATTGCCAATGGCATGGGTGCCATCCACTAACCATGCAGTCAATCCCCGTCTCTATTTACCATTGCAACTGGGTACAGAAAGAAGCCTTGGCACCGGGCTCGGTTTCCCGTCCTCCCGCAAGCACTGGGTGTGTCTCGCATCCAATATTGGTCTAAACAGTTTACGTTTAGAAGTGGATGGCCTTTGAGTGAGTAGCCATGGCAGCCTCCTTGAAGGCTTCCGCCAAGGTAGGGTGGGCGTGGCAGGTTCGTGCAATGTCTTCGCTGGAAGCGCCATACTCCAGGGCCAAGGTGCCCTCAGCGATCATCTCACCGGCGTTGGCGCCAATGATGTGGATTCCGAGCAGGCGGTCAGTCTCGGGGTCAGCCAGCATCTTGACCATGCCCTCGGTGTCCAGGTTGGTCTTGGCTCGGGAGTTGGCGCTGAAGGGGAAGGTACCGACGCGGTAAGGGATGTTCTGGTTCTTGAGGTCCTGCTCGCTTTGTCCAACCCAGGCAACCTCAGGGTACGTGTACATGACCGAGGGAATGCAGCCGTAGTTGACGTGACCGTAGCCCTTCTTGATGTACTCGACAACAGCAACGGCCTCCTCCTCGGCCTTGTGCGCAAGCATGGGTCCGAAGGTGACATCGCCGACACAGCGGATGTGGGGAATCTTGGTTCGGTATTCGGAGTCGATAATGACACGGCCGCGCTCGTCGAGCTCCATGCCAATGTTCTCAAGGCCGAGACCGCCAGTGTAGGGACGGCGGCCAATGGCGACCAGAACAACATCAGCCTCCATCTGTTATGATATTAGCCCAATCCAAGCGCCTGAGAACCCTCCGAGATCACTTACAGACTCAGCCTTGCCACCCTTGGCAGCATCAACCTCCAGCTTAACCTTCTCGCCAGACTTGTCGCCGCTGACGACCTTGGTGTTGAGCTTGAACTCCATGCCCTGCTTCTTCAGGAGCTTCTGGGTGCTCTTGGCGATTTCGGTATCCATGCCGGGACCGCCAATCTGGCCCAGGAATTCGACAACGGTGACCTTGGTTCCCAGTCGGGACCAGACGGAGGCCATCTCGAGGCCAATGATACCACCTCCAATGACGATCATAGACTCGGGGATCTTCTCGAGGGCAATGGCACCAGTGCTGGTGATAACCCGCTTCTCGTCAATCTCAAGACCAGGGAACGGGGTGGCCTCGGAGCCAGTGGCGATGAGAATGTTCTTTCCGCGGACGGTAGTCTCGCCACCATCATTGAGCTCAACCTTGATGTCGTTCTCGTTAAGGAAGGAGCCAGTGCCCTTGATGTACTCGACGCCGTTCTTCTTGAGGAGGAACTCAACGCCCTTGGTCAGGCCGGCAACTGCGGTATCCTTGGCCTTCATGAAGTTGGCCAGGTTGAGCTTGACATCGCCAACCTCGATACCTCGGTTCTTGGTGTCGTGCAGGATGGTGTGGTAGAGATGGGAGTTGTTGAGGAGAGATTTCGAAGGAATGCAGCCGACGTTCAAGCAGGTACCGCCAAGGGTGCCGCGCTTCTCGATGCAGGTGACCTAGATGGACATTGTCAGAGGTTGCTCATCAGATCGTTTTGCGCAAAAAGAAAAAAGGCTCTGCCAACCTTCATGCCCTCCTGACCGGCCTTGATGGCAGCAACGTAGCCAGCAACACCGCCACCGATGATGACCAGATCCTTCTCTTCTGTAGGTACCGATCAGCATATATCTTCTTGATTGGACGTGTCGGGACGAGGTGGACCGAGAGGGACGACGAACCACTTGCTGAAGCAAAGCCTCGACTCCATCGTGCAGCGTTGGAGGGTGCGACAATTGTGGGTAGGCTAGGCGAGTAGAGACAGCACGTTAGTCTTCAGGTTCAAGAGGCAAGCAACGGCGGCCAGCGGAAGCGTTTTTCCAAAGCCACGAGAGGCGCGGCTGCGGAAGCTGATGCCATGGAGAATTTATGTCGCAGAGGACTCACGATGATCGGAGGAAAGCGACCGGCCGAGCCGTGTGACGCGGTATTAAGCGGCTAGCGAGCATCTTGAGGGATGTCGAATGTGTTCTGGCGGAGATTCAATGGGAAGGGGAGCGCCGGACGCGAGGTGTGGTTGCAGAGGGTGCTGCGTGGTATTTATTAGGATGAGGTTCTTCAGGTCGGAGAGCTTCCCAGGTTTCGGCAAAGTCTCAGGGAGCTTTCCGGAACCCGCCAATTCTCCCCAATTTTTTTTCGTAGCAAAATCGCCGCCGCCCCTGACCGGCTACAAGGCAGAGGGCGCCCAGCAAGTACCGCCCGTCGCTCGCACGTACCTCCGTGCTCAGGCGCGCAGCCGTGCGCTAGGCGGGCTGGAATCTGGGTACTGCAAGGTACGGCGACCCAACAACTTCAGCTTGTACTCGCTGCTGGCATTGTTCTCAGCACTTCTAGCCGGTCAGTTACTAAGCATGGTTCCCTACTTATTCCCGGATAATACGTTCAGAATAAGCCCGAGACGAAGCGATGTTAGCCATGCAATGACGGTTTCGGCTCATATAGACATGGAGTGGTGGTGCATCCATACCTCTGCTAGCAACTCGGTAATTCGCTATGCTCCATCTCCAAACGCCTTGTACACCGTACAGGTCAAAAGGAAATATGTTGGTAACGGAAGCAGGTTACCATTCAACTGCTTTCTACACAAAGTATAAACCACTATTCTACCCATCAAGCTTTTGGAGCTTGCACCATTGACTGTGCCATGTCTCGCACACGTTCCAGCTTCTTCACATCCTTAGCAGGTATGAGTTGCGTCTTGCGCAGCTTCTTCCTCAAAAACCAGTGAACGCCGGCGGCAAGCAAGGGCAGGTCTCGGGCCACCCCAAATACCTTGTCGACGCGGGCTACTTCCTTCTCAGGCTTGCCTCTGCAGTCCTGAAGCAATCGAATCATGAGCCATTCAATGAATTTCGATGTCCAAGGGTTGAGCTCCGGCAGATCCAGTGGCTTTAGGACGGCAAGAGTCAGCGTGCCGTCAGCGATGAGAGACGCGTAGAATTGGGCGACATGTTGCATGCGCCGCTCGTCCTTCATCCGTTCCATGTCAGCCGTCTCGTCGTCTTCCGCTGCTTCCCCGAACAGTGATTCTCCCATGCCATGGAATATCTTCCAGAGCCGGTTTTGTAAAGCAAAACGAATACGGCTGTTTGAGCTGGTCTGGCGCCCGATCAACGCGTAATACGGGTTGTATTGCGCTTCGCTGCCCACACACTGAACCAGAACGCGTGCAATTTCGAGCTGGTCATCTCTCTTGAGTCCAAGTTGCAGAAATTGCCTGTAACCATGCTCGGCGTCTGTTGCCGACATGAGAGCTGTGAAGATTGACACTTGCGCCGTCGAACTCAAGCCCTGTGCTCTCGCCATGGTAGGATAATCAGGCAAGACAATGTCCATGTCCTCATCATCTGTGATATCGCCATCCAAGGCTCCTTGGCGGGAGTCGTCTCCATAATGACCGCTGCCCTTGGTGCCAGGTTTTACGGGGACGCTCGCACCCACAAGCCACCATTGGCCCCGAGTTTCCACGCTTTCCAGGTCTTCAAGACTCATACCCATAGGCGCGAGTCCGTCCAATCTCCTTGTTTGCGACTTCAACTCTCCAAGCTTCTTCTTCATACGTTGCACGTGTTCTGACACCACGCCAGATTCAAGTCCTCTAGCTTTCGGCTTGCTGTTTTTGAGATCGCCAATAGTTTCGATCATGAACTTGGTACGAGCGGAAACTTTATCGTAGCCTGCCTGGGACACAGTTTTGTTGAGCTTGCTCGAGACGTGCTTGAGAGTCTGCGGGTCATCCTTTCTCAAAAGTCGACCGGCCATGCGGCAGATACGTAGGAGAAGCTCCACGTTCAGCTCAGTCAGCTCACTGAGCAACCTCTCCATGTAATCAAATATGATCTTGCAGCTAACCACCTCAAAGGTGTACAGTTGTGTGAGGAGGGCGATCAGGTTAGACGGTTCCTTGCGAATTGCCGACTCTGAAGTAGACCCCTTTGCCGCTTTGTCGTACTCGGAACCAAAATCCTTGACAACTCTGTTGACCAGATGAGCTCCAAAGCTCGAGCCCATCACCTTGTAGACGGCGGCAACAAAACCACCGGTCAGGACAAAGAATTGATCCGGAAGGCTCTCAGGCTTGCAGATCTGGGCCAGGACAGCATCCGCAAGCATTTCGGTGACCTCGCCGCGTGCATTCTTCTGATAGAGCTCCTCGGCTGACTGAACGATGGAAAGAATATTAGCGTCTGTAAGACGATTGATCAATCCCTGGACCTGCTTCCGTAACCGGGCCTTCGTCTCGTCTTCGGCACCCGATGCTCTCCGGAGTGATGGTGGCACATACTTTGCCACCACAGCTCCTGTTACGGGGGCCACGTATGGATTCTCTTTTTGCCGAGGCTGAGGTGTAGTCGTGTCCTGAGTATCGGAGTCGAAACCGCCGAAGGAATCACCTTCCGAATGGTCTTCAAATGCATCTTCCAGATCAGAGTTCTCCACTTCCTCATCTTCATCTTCGGAGCCAAGCATTGATTCATCAAGACTCAGTTCGTCATCGTCATCGTCTTCATCTTCATCTTCATCTTCATCATGGTCAAATTCACCCTTGACACTATTTGGTCTCTGTTTGGCGACTGTGCCTGGGTTATTCTTGGCTCTCTTAGCAGAGAGCCAGTCATCATAGTCCCTTTTGCGCTTCTTTGAACCATCGTCTGTATCATCCTGCTCCGTGCCCAAGTCGTCGAGAAGCTCATCTAGGCCATCGTCCTTGAACGCTTGAGGCAACGATTTTCGTCCCTTTTTCAAACCAAGCTTCCTCTCAAAGTCTTCGATGGCAGCATCGTCTTGAGCAAGTTTGTCTCTGACGGATTTACTTGGCTTTCTTCCCAGGGCCGTTTCTTGTGAGTTTTCTGCTTGCTCCTCATCCGAGTCAGCTTCGCTGAGATCAACATCAAGGTTGTCGCTATCTTGGTCCTCGTCCTCTATATCGTCCATGTCCTCGTCCGAAGATAGGCCACGTCCATCATGCCCTTTCGAGATTTGAGCTTTGCCCACGGGTTTGGATGTCCGTAGGATGGAGTGAGGTTGGTGTGGATATGGTTTCTTATTACCAGCCTTGTACTGGTTGTGAGCTGGGCGGCCTGAAGGATCCTGTCGTCCATAAATGTGGTTCTTCTTCTGTACACGGTGGGCTTTCCGCTGGTCTCTCCGGTTGAGTGGTCTAGGTGCCCCTTTTCTGCTTCGCGGATTGGACCCTCTCGGTTCAGGCACGTCTACACCTATGCGCTTAAATAGCTTCTGTTGAAGCTCTTGTACAGATGTCGACGGCATCTTGCATGTTTTGAATGGCCTCTGATTTCTTATCCTTTTCCCCCTAAGGACCGGTAGAGGAGGCGAGAAAATTTGGAGTCTCGCTACAAAACTTGAGAATTTTGCGGGTTGTTGGCTGGATCACTGAGAATAGCGATGGACAGGTCCTTGCGAGAACCAATGTGAACGAACGATAGTGAAAGAAAAAAATTGCTAGCAGAGAAGCAGGCGCTGAGAAGCAACGCCACTCTTGAGCCACACATGTGGTAGAGAGACCTTTGGGTACATGTGCGGCCACCATTCCGCCCTACTTTGGGATGTTCCAAAGCAGTGAGTGACATATTGTGGCGCGACATGCGGTACGTACAGGTAGCGGGGCACACTCATAGCCACCCCCCACAGACATCTGGACAAGCGCAACCTCATCTCACTTTACGGCTTCACTCTCACAACGTATACCACGGCAACATGGCTTCACGGCCGTTAAGTCACGACCAAGTATGAAACTTCATTCCTCTGGGAGATGTCCCAGCATACTCACAATCGGTATCGGGATTCGCTAACTTGTGACGCAGTTTTTCGATAAGCTCGGTGAGCTTTTGAATCACAGCAAGGGTAGCGATCATGGAGCCATATATCTGACGCAGAAGCGAAGTACGTTGCCCTGATTTGTCTCGAAGCCTCGCCTTGCCTTATCTCTCGAGCCTGCCTCGTTTTCTCCTGTGGCTTTTAACATCTTGCTAGTGGCCGACGGTCAGGATGTGCCTCCCTCTACCGAGGAGAACCCTTTCCCGGATCTTGATCCAGGCAAGCCTCTACCCATTCTCATCCGAGCATCGAATGGAAAGTCGAAGAAAGACCGGGCAGCCAAGATCAAGATCGCCACAGTTGTGCAGCCCGATGATCTGGACGCATTCTATTCTCGCTATGCCGAGGTCTGCAAAGCTGGCATGACATTACTGAAGCCGAGGGACCGAAGCAAGAAGAAGGCAAAGGCCAAGAAGAAGAAGGCTACTTCATAGGTATTCTGAGGGGGTTGTTTCGGGTTTGGCGCACATACCATGATGAAAAGATTGGCACAGTTAGAGCTTCACCATACGAATGAAATGTCGAAACATGACATCGTTAACAGTCTCCGACATGATGTGTTGGTCAGCGTTTGTACGAGCGTAAGAACATAATTTTCTCCTGGAACTCAAATCTAGTTGTCCTTGGAAATTGGGTTCCTCTTGACACCCTTGCTATTGTGTCGTGGCAAGACGCTCTCGTGTTCTAGATCAGCGACCGGGAGAAGCCCACGTCTCAATGCACTGTGGGACCTACAACGAAGAGGCCCCTGTTTCATTATATGCAATTAGCCCCAGATCAGCATTGACAGTCTTGTCACTTATGGCAAAAACATATAGATATATTGCATTAGAAGAGATAGCCTAGGCGCTGAAGGCACAATCTATACTTCACATGTCGAGGGCATCCGCACCACGGAAAGGCCTTCTGACCAGAAACATGTAGCTTGACCCCTCGGCCATGCTGCAACCTATGTTAAAGCTACGCATTCAAACTCATTGGTGGCCATATGGCCAGAAGAGGTGTGAGCGTCTACAACATGGAACATCCGACATATAATGGGGCACGGGTGTGGAACGTCGAAGCACGGTTCCGTCTGCCTAACCAATAAAGCAGTTATAGCGGGTACAAGTCTGAACTATGACCTAGTATTCCCTTGTCGCTCAATACTGAAATCCTAATGCCTGGACACCCAATTCACATTCAGAATACAGTCTAAGTAGGGCCACCCAAGATGTCCCTGGCCTACATAGCCGAGAGAGAGGAATATGTAAACCCGAGCATTGAGGATATATTCCTCTTCACTGTCGCCAACCCTGCACCGCCCGGTATTGATTGAGAAAACGGTTACTTTTCGAGTGGCCATGCCTAGACTCCTCTGTTTAATAATAATAGCGATGACCACCAATGCTGCTTTGAAGTCAGTCTCAAGAGATGCATTATATCTCATCCCATCCACGTTATCCTTCCCGCTCTCCGGTTTGAGTATGCTCCTTGTGCGGGGACCTGTTTCAGGTAGCAGCCGAACAAGGAGCATGTTGAGGAAAAAAAACAGAAAACTTAAGAAAGCGAATGGTACAGGGTATAATAGCACCACTTCCCCCCCCCCCCGGAGAAGAATCTGGGTAGCGCAATAGACGTAATCAGATTCCCGGCCCGGTACCCTACATGATCTGGTCCTGAGTCAAGCCACCATGAGGGTCTGTATCCATGGTGTCCGCGCCAGCCTGGTTCAGGTACTTGACGAAGCTGAGATTCAGCGGCCGTCCGCCGTACTGGTAACCCTGGAACTTGGCAATGGCCGTCTCGGCGGTTTCAGCAGAATCGAAGCGAACGACGCCAGTGCCCCGAGAGCGGCCGCTTGGCTCATACTGGATCTCAGCTTGCTCAACCTTGCCGATGGTGGTGAAGAGTTCGATCAGATCGTCGTTGCTGGTCGACCAAGGAAGCTGCCAAACTGTTAGCCCAAGAGAACTCGAAGTATCGGTTGACCTAAGCATCTTACGTTTCGGACATAGATGATCTCACCCCTTTCCGTGCCAGAAGTGGCATTATCGGTGAAAGGGTTGGGCGGGATATTTCCGGCCGGAGGAGCGTCGAAGTTACCGCCAGAGGGGGCACCGCCGAAGCCACCCCGACCTCCAAAGCCGAAGCCGCCACGACCGCCGCCGAAGCCGCCACGACCTCCGAAGCCTCCTCCTCCACCTCCTCCTCCAAAGCCTCCACGCATGCCTCCTCCGTACCCACCGCGTCCGCCGAAGCCCATGCCCGGGCCCCCAGCGTAACGGTCTTCACGGACCTCTAGCATGCGTCCCTGCCAGTCGTAGCCATTGAATTGCTGAATGGCGTTGCGAGCATCGTCGGGGTTCTCGAATACCACAATGCCCGAACCTTTAGGACGTCCGTCAGGACCAACATGCACATCCGCGCGAATCACGTTGCCGGCTCGAGCTGCGATATTCGTCAGTCCGTGTGTACAACACCACAAGTGCTCGCATGACCTACCTGCCTGCCTGAACAGGTCCTTGAGGTCTTGCCAGCCTACGTTATAGGGCAGCTAGGTTGAAGTTAATAAATGATCCTAGGAGAGGGGTAGGTGGTAAAGAGCGAGGGAAGCACAAACGTTGGCGACGTAGAGCTGGCGGCCGGCGCCGGCGCCGGCGCCTCCTGGAGCGCCTCCGCCTGGAACGCCGCCGTATCCGGGGTTGAAGCCGCCGCCCACACTTCCAGCGAAGCCACCACCGCGATTACCGCCAGTGGCGCCAATGAAGCGAGGTTCGGCCTCTCGATCCTATTGTGGTGTCAAAATGTGCAATTACTTCCGCCGAAATCGAATGCCACAAACCTCTCGAACGTAGACAAGTCGGCCCATGAGGTTCTGGTTGCTAAGCTGGGCGACAGCCTGTTGGGCTTGCTCCCTCGTCGCATATTCCACAATTCTAGCGGTTGCAGTCGTCAGTCTCAATTCGCAGAAAAAGGAGAGGATTGAACAGAACTTACCCGCATCCCTACAATCACCCGAGGACATAGTCCCGACCCGTCAACCCAGCCGTCCATCAAACCGAAAAGGGATAGAAAGCCACAAAAGAAAACCAGCCGGAAGCAAAAAGACTACGCGATGAAGCCCACCTTCGACATTCCGTTTGGAAGCAATAGCACGTCGGCAAAGAGAACCTCGCCAGCTAAAAGAACCGATCGTCAGCTCCCGGAAACGATTCCCCCTCCGCTTCTTTCAATCCTCACCCTGTCTCATAAAATCTTTGAGGTGGTGCCATTTGACGTCATACGAGAGATTGCCCACATAGACTCGGCGGTCCTGCTGGGAAGTTTCGCGAATGCTGCTCATCATCTGCTCTCGAGCCGCGGCTCGTTCTTCGTATGATCGTTGCGGTGCCTGGCCACTGAATCCCGCACTCGGACCTCCACCGGGTGCGCTAGTTCCAGTCATGGGAGAACGCTCACGACGGCGGTAATCCTCCCGGCTGTTAGATCTACTGCGGGGCGAGTAGGATCTTCGACGAGTTTGGCGACCAGGACTTCTAGAGCGCCGACGAGGTGATCGAGACCTCTCGCGCTGAGCGTGTGTTAGCTGGCAAGATACCAAGGTATTATATGGTGTTGGATCCTTGTCTGTATAGACGACGGGTAGGAGATGGTGCAAGTGCCTCCAGGAGGTGCGAGTTCGAAATGCGCCACCTGGTTCTCGGCAGCCCCATCTTCACGGCCAGCCCACCGCAGCTAGGCAAGCAATGCTGGCCGTGATGACCCCGGTTTCACAGGGGCGACTCCATTTGCCATTGTGAGTGACGATAAATGGTATAAATAGCTTGCAGTGTGATCCAGCCTCCGAGCCTCAGCGAAACATCTAGCTTCGATGGAAAGCACTTTGACGCTTGCGCTTGCGCGAGTTGTTCCACCTCATGATGCTTTCCAGACCGAGGCCGACGAGAGGTACGGCGAACACGGAGGATAGGCATGGTGTAAAGGCACAGGTGCAGGGCGTATGGTAGACTTACTGGTCGATAGTTGTCACCGGAATCGGCTGAGCTAAGGTTAGAACGATGAAATCCAAAGATGAGGATGAGCAAGAGAAAAGGGCCGGAGAGGACGTGGGACAGGTAGGGTAGTTGAAATAGCAGCGGCGTGGCCAGAGGGTAATGGAGGGGTGCAGAGACGACAAGAATGCAGGCAGGGTGGACCTCGGGCGGGAGACATGCAGGTAAGGGGGGGTCTTCTTTGATAATGCAGTATATGGGGAGCGGCGACGGAGGAAGAAGGGGGTTTGGGGAGAGGTAGCGGCTGTGGAATGGTGCAGTGAGTTACATGCAACTGGTATCACGTTGGCCCAGAGTGGCCTCGGTGGGATAAGGCTAGGATAGGTTGAAGAAGGCAAGAGGGGAGAGAGTCCCGCAGGATCATGCGTCCGGCAGAGCCAAAGAACGAAAGAAGGACGGGGGATGAACAGGCGCTTGCGAGGCCAAGCGATGCGCAGGCGATGCGACGGGGAGGACGCGCAGGAAAAGAGGAAGAGGCAGTTAGGCTGAGGTTAGATGGGAATGGGCATGGTGATGTACCGTCGAGGTAGCCGCATACAAGGTGGGTAGGGAGGCAGCGGCGAAAGCTAGGTAGGTAGAGACGGAGGTAGAGGGAAAGCGAAGGCACCGGGGAAGAAGGAGAGAGGCAAGGAGACATACCCATGATGAGATGGACTGTGCGCGTGATAAAGGACAGACAGACCCTCAAGCTCGTTGCGCAGGTGAAGGTGTCTCAATGGACGGATGGTTGGATGAGATGGATTGGGATAGGAGTGTGTAGCTCAAGCCAGGTAAGGTCGCGAAAAGTAGGGGCGCGACGACGGGCGCGATTGAATCTGGGTGAAAAGCTGGATGAGTAACGGAGCTAGTAGTCAAGCCGAGGGACGGATCTCGCATACAGCGCAGGCGCGGCGCGAGCTTGGGGCTTGCTGCAGCACGACTAACTCGGGAGGTGGGTTAGCTGGCAAGGCAATGTAATGTAAGGTATCTGTATGGTAAGGTAAGGTAAGGTAAGGTCGGGTCAGGTAAGGTAAGGTCGGGTCTGGTCCGGGTGTCTGGTCAGTACGTGATGGAGGAGGTAGATTCGAAGGACAGACAGGCAAGCAAAAACTGGTGCAGCGAGTGACGGGGAGGGAGTCCGACGGACGGGGTGACGCAGCAACCCTCCGAAAAGGTACCTGGGACAGGGTAGCCAGGCTGGCGCGTGCCAAAGTACTGGCTGTAGGGTCCAGGGAGTGTAGTGCCGAGCCGTGTGCCTGATTGTGAGGTCACGTAATGTCACGCCGGAACCAAGGCAGGTTTTGGGACCAGTCAGAGTCCAGGCAGGGAAGAAATATGCAAAAGGGGAAAAAGAAAAGTCGCGCGTAAAAGAGTGGGAGACCAGGCGACGAATCAGCGACCAGGACGGGGGAGGGAACGGACAGCCACGGCAAGGTAATGTAGGGTGCTGTATCAATTTCTTACGGGGGGGTGTTGTGGGCAGCCTGTAATCAGTAGGTCAGAGTTACGTTTACCTATTCTTCAGGTACCTCCCGTACCTGCCAGACCACCAGGTACAGGTAGTCTGTCTCCTGTATACCTGACTTCTCGAGGATCGTCACCCAGCGCCAGTGCCTCGGTTAGCGCTAACGGGTACCATCATCCTAGCAATCACAGCCTGAAGCTTACACGTCCTCTGCACTGCGCCATACGGCATGCCTTCGTTCGGGAAATGCGCGTTCGCCCACCGTGGGCTAAGGTACCTCAGCTGACCGTACTTGCCCTACCCTTTGCATTGCGAGGCATCTCGCCATTGTGTTTCCACAGACTCGCCGCTCGGGAGATTTCATCGTCTTAAAACATTGACTAACACGGACTGCTTCTACGACAAGCTTCGCACACACAGACAACAAAAGTGGCCCGCATTTGTTTGGGAACGGCTGGTGGGGTGCTGCAACCCATCTGCGAACAGGGTAAACTACCCTTGTACGCTATGCGGACACAATGCTACAAGAGCTGCAGTGTGCGGTGTGTGGGAAGTTTTGCCTGCAGACAATCACTGATGCCATGCAAGCTACCTTCTTGGGGTGAGCAGTTGCGGTATCCCCAGCAAACATCGTGGCTAGTTCGATCTGGCATGGTGGCCGTTACGAGAACGAGTAGCTACCGCATTGGCTAACAACAAAGCTGCACCACTCCGCCCAAGCACAAGACATATGCGAGGGGTTGAAGACCCCCGGGGCCTGGTTCCAGGACGTTAGGCCGGCACACAATTACTGAAAATGCCCTGCTGTTGCATGTTGTTATGGAGCAGACTCTGAGCAGAAGCATCGTTCGGCTTGACAAAGACAAACGAAGACAAGTCAATACTTTGTGCGTGTCTCTGGCTTGGCAATTGCACCAGCTAGCCGCCTTATGGACTTTGGGAGCGGCCAGTATGCGCAGGATCATGGTAGCGACCAGCGTCTAGTGAGACGAGGCTGCGTTGGATCAAAACTCGGCATTGACTCTGCAAAAATGTTTGATGAGGTTATGGCGTTTTGGGCGCCTATGTTGCTTGTGGCATAGATCCCTGTCAGCGACCAGTGAGAGCCATTCGTTTCCCGGCCTTTCTTTTCTTTTCCCTCTTCAGTCCAGTCCCAATTATCGATCTATGCGAATGGCACGCTCGGTGCCGAACCCAGTTTTCAAACCACAAACTCAGCTGTGGATGTTCCGTTCGCAAACACGCCAAACAACTGCATATTCATGGATGTTTTACACGATCCGCCAGCGTCGCTGCGCAGCCAGAGGACTGTTACAGTTGCACCGAAAGGAATCCTTGCCATGGTCCTAACGGCACACTCAGCGCCGTCCACTCTGTTAGCGAGCCTAGGAACAACCTCCGGCTTTAGCCTCCTGGCGGCATCAACCCTGACACTGGACCCGATGTTGTTACCAGCGCCCCGCGTCCATCTGACAGGGATTTGCGACCGGGCTTTGCCAAGGTGCAGTAGCTAGCGGCAGGCATATTCACAGCGCCGCGATCCACAACGCCAAGGTCTAGCCGCCAGCATCCTACAGGGCTTCTCTGGCTATGAGAAGCATGTAAGGGCACAGGGCATCGAACGGAAGAATGTCTGCGGTAGCAGAGTTTTCATTCGGAATTGGGAGCAATAGCGTTTCCAATGTGCTCACTCAAAGACTCGTATTCCATTCGCCAATGTATCTCCACTTCAGCATAAGTAGAGCCAAGATCGATGTCCTCCGAGCCCATGGGTGGCACACGGCCACTAAAGGCACCTTGAGAGGTCGCGCTTGGGAACAACTGCCTCCACTACCCTCGATAACTGTGGTGCCTGTAAGCATCTGCGGAACATTCATGGTTGAGTGAAACAGGGCTGCTTATTTCCCAACAATCGTCCATGACTTTTCACCATCGAACACCTGCTCCGGGATCCGATGCTTAAAGGCGTTCCGAATGTCCCCGCCAGTTTGATCTCATTGCAGCGATATCCCAGCACATCGTATCGCAGAGGGAGAGAGAGAGAGAGACGTTTCATGATAGGCTTTTGCTTCGATCAACCTGGTCCCAATCGAGGCGGTGGGGGGTGGTCAATAAAGCTGCCCCCGATGAGACTCTCGCCCAGGACGCACGCCCCGAACTCAAGGTTTGGTGGATGATCCATGAAAAGCTAACGGATAAGGGTCATTGCGGGGCCAGTTGGTGGGAGATGCAGACAAATCTCGGGCGTTAGTAGCGCAGGCACTTTGGCCAAACCCCAGCATGCCTATTCTCCTGCCGATGCCGCTGCCCCAAGGTCGTGACGGGAGCATTTGATATGACTACCCGTAACATGTGTCCCTCGTCGCCTCAACGGCACCTTTGATTCTTCTGCTGCCTGAGCTCAGAAACATACCGACGCAGTCAGCCACAAGAAAGCTTGGCGCAGCATAGTCGGGCTTGTGTTTTGACAGCAGCAAGGTCTTGGATACAGTCATAGCTCGGTTCGTCATCCTTGGGAAGCACTCATGTCTTCCGCATAAGTCGCATACTCTCAAGACAGGGTATCCCAACAACGAAGCGGCTGCGCACTGCTACTTTCATGGTGTATAGGGGTGGACACATGGGGCGCCCGCCAGGGAAGGAGACAGACATGCTTGACTGGGAATTCCGCTGCTCACCTCGCGCGGCAGACTATTACGGTACGGTACAATGTCATCCACTGCTGGTCGCACGGCATGAAGCGGCCCTCACACCGAGCAGACTGCTTGGGCCAATCATATCCGCCGTCACGGCGACCTACTGCATAAAGCGTAGCATCCCACAGGTTCATCCGGAGCCCCGGCCATCCCAGACCGGTGAGAAAGAGACGCGAGTGGTCCACCAAGTTGCACCAAATGCTATGGCGGATGCCGCAGCCATGGCGCAGAAGCAGCACGGGTGGGCCAGTGCGTGCTGTATTGGTTTGTGTTTACACCAGAACTTTTGTGGGGCTGGTCATCACTGCGTTCTTTGTGACAATGCCGGCTCTTCTGTGTGTCAAGCATGAATATGCGTATCGTGTGGCCACCGGACGGCATCCGGAAACCCTCCGCGCCGTCGATCCTGTTCCCAAATAGGTATACATTCCCATTGCTGCCGAGCTCATCCCCTTGCATTAAAGAGCTTTAGTGTTGACGAAGGCGAGGCAGCCTGCACGCTACAGTGCTTTGCGGAGTACCTGTGCATCCAAATCATATCGAGTTAATCAATGAATATGCGCATATATGTGTGCCTCCCCGCCGCGTCCGACGACCGGCCTGATCAACCAAGGAGTGAACAAACCAGTATTGGGATCATTACGGATCGTCCTGCAGAAGCAATTCGATATTGGCTGCCAGTATGATCTCCAACCCCGGAATCTTGTGTGTCGTGACGTGTTGTAGAGCGAGGCTGTGATGTCCGACACGTCCCTCTTTCCACACCAAGCTAGCATAATTTATCAGTCGATCTCTACTTTGCTGCGCTTACAGGGAAGTAAAGAAGCCACTGAGGACTTCGGCCGCACTAACCTCGAAAAGAATGGCAGTGGTATAGTTGATGATATTGTAATATCGGTCATTTGGATGGACGAGCATCATCCTTAGCAAGTATAGGGTAGGGAGCACTAGGTAAGGTATTTCGGCTTGCCATGCCTCCGCGAAAAATCGTTATCGGCCGATATCGATAAATTTCGAGCTTCACATGCAACATTGGCAGCGGCATCACTACAACGTTATATCTCGGTCCCGCCTTGTCCAATTCGCCAGGCAGAAGACCAACATGGCCTCGTCATCAAGCCATGTCGCCCGCGCGACTGCGTCTGCGTCTCGCTTGTCTCGATTTCCATCAAAGTTGGCCGCCCGCCCATTCCACTCCTACGGACACCCGCCGCCTCCGGGTCCTTTCAACAATGTCGAGGAAGCCATCCTGTCTGCCGCCTACAAGCACGTACCAGAGCACGGATTCTCCCAGAAGGCGTTGGGACTGGGTGCCCGCGACGCAGGCTACCTCGACATCAGCCCCAGTGTTCTCGCAGACGGCCCCTTCAGTCTCATCCGATACCACCTCTTCGCGCAGCGGACTGCACTGGCAGCACGAAGCCGCCAGCTCTTCTCCGAGGAAGTGAGCCACAACGGTGCTGGGGCGAGGGTGGAGGCACTGACGTGGGCGCGATTGATGGGCAACAAGGATATCATTCACAGGTGGCAGGAGGTACGTCCGACGGCCGTACAAATCACGACTGTCGTTCTTGGTGGCTAATGCGAAATTACAGGCCCTGGCTATTATGGCCCAGCCCAGCAACGTTCCGGCATCCTTGAAGGAACTGGCCATGCTTTCCGACGAGATTTGGTTCCTGTCTGGCGATACATCCGTTGACCCGTCCTGGTACACCAAGCGAGCGAGTCTTTCGATGATTTATAGCACCAGCGAGTTGTTCATGACCAACGATAAATCCCCGGATTTCGCTGAGACGAATAAGTTCCTGCGTCGCAGGCTGGAAGAGGTCAAGTCTGCTGGAAGCGTAGCCGGCTCCATCGGCCAATGGGTTGGCTTCACCATGAGCGCTGGGGTCAATGTCTTGAGGAGTAAAGGCGTACGAGTGTAATGGCAATTCCATTAGTGTTTGAATATGTACGAGTAGTGTATCAGCGCAGCATCTTTAAAGCCAAATAGACCGAATCCACCAGGAGAGCATTTCGCATTCATGCCCGTCACATAAGCCCATCCCCTCGTGTCCCATGAACGCCGTGCGACAACCAAGCTGAACGCCCCAGGGTATATTGTTGGTACCAAAGTCAGCACAAAACCCACGCAAATGCCCTCTAAATCAGTGTTCGTTGGCGCGGATCCGTTAGGCTATAGGAACGTAGTTAGTTAAAGAATGCTCCTTAAATATTATCATCGAGCTCACCGAATAATCTTGACGTCCTTGTCAAGCCTAGCTCGCCCTTCAATGGCGTTTGGAGTGATGAGGATATACTGCCTCGAAACTGAACGTCGAGCGGCATCGACCTGGTACAATGTGTTAGCTGCGGCTCTCACCCAGAGGCGACACGAAAAAGACAGGAGACGTACCAGCATATTAGTGCTGATGGCTCTGTTGACGTTGTCCATGAAAACATCAAACTCATCCAAGCACCGGATAGGTGAACCAATTGCTTCCCACACCGACAGGAGCATGCAAATCGACGAGAACGACTTTTCTCCTCCGGACAAAGTCTTCGTATTGCGGCCGGCGGAGCTTTTTCGCGTTTCGTCAGGCTCAATTTGTATGTTGACTTTCCTTGCCTGGTGGTCTAGGTCAATCTTGCCTCGGAAACCACGCTCGCTGAGGAGGTAATTGAACTGAATCCGGATACGAGCGCTGATTTGACGCTGGAATTGTCGCCAGAGATGCAGACGGTGCTCAATCGCTCGCTTGAGGGATGCTATGGTATCGTCCAAGTCCCGTGTCTGGTTCTTGACGTCGTCGTATCTTGTCTTGGCTTCGCTCGCGCGATCGTAGATCTGTTGATCGGTGGCACCCAATCGGGCTTCCCTCTGCGCCAGTTGGTCACGGATCTTCTTGTACTTTTGCTCAATACTCTGGTATGACTCGTCGTCCGGGATGTGTACTCGATCCGGCGCCATCTCAGTGGCCTGCCTTGTGAAATCAACCACTTCCGCTGCCTTCTGATCACGTTTGACCTCGGCTCGCTTTCGCTCTGCCTTTTCGATGTCCGATCTTTCGTAGGCTTCATTCTTCTTCGACACGGCAATGCGTCTCATACTTTCATGAGATCTTATCTTCTCATCAGCCTTGTTTACACGGTGTTGAAAGTCGTTGCGCTCTGCTCTCTGCGCATCCAGCTTCCGTTTCGCTTCTTCGACCTTGGCTATCAGGTCACGCTTCGCTAATCTCATGTTACCATACTGAGCCCCGACTTGGGCCTCCTCGGCTCGCAACGCTTCTAACTCGGCCCGCAGGACAACAAGCCGATCGTCAGCTCCTTCGAACGCGTCTAGCTCTGAAGAAACCCGTTCTATGTCGGCCTGTGTCCGTCGCAGGTCGTTCTCCAAAGTCTTGATCCTCTTCCGATTTGACTTTAAGTCCGATTCGCAACTCTCGAGATCCTGCTTTGCCTGACGTTCCTCTTGATTCATATCTCTCAGCTCAAGACCTAGTTGCCGGAGGTGCTCTCTCTGGATGGCGATTTGGCGTGCTGCGTCCGACTGCATTCTGGGTCGCTGACCTGTTGGACGAATGGGGCTGGTACCTATGGTACCCATGCGATTGGTAATTCTTAATCCCTGGCCGCGCTTCCCTTTTCCGTCATGAAAGCAAATGCATGCGGCTACGTTACGGGGTGGACCATCATTGTCAATCATGATGCTCTCAGCTTCCGTACGTTCCTTGACGAGTATGATCTTCTCAATCTGATTGTTTATGATCAATTGAGACCGTATAAGCTCGTCATCAAACTCGAGAACTCGAAGAATGGTGTCAAGATGCGCTTCAGGTTCTTGATTTCTTGTGTCAATCCTGCCGCCGTAGGCGATGTAGATAGGTGGTGGTCTCTTCATGTTCATGCGGCGCATGAGACCAGAGAGCCGACCTTGATCCCGCTTGTTTCGGACTACGAAAGCGTTCAACGCTTCGCCGAGCGTCTTCTCGAGCAATCCAGACCATTCCGGCTTCAGGAGCTTGATGTGAGCACCCACAGGACCTAACGGCTTGTGTTCAAAACCTTTGTCGTCGTCAACAGCCTTGACAAGGGATGTTATCTCCCGGTCAAAGCCATCATAGACCGATCCGGTGCTTCTTTCCAAATCCCGCACCTGTTGTTCTGCGAGGACAATTTCTTTGCGCTTCTGGTCTTTCACTTGTTGGTGTTGTTTCAATGCCTTATCCGCTTCCGCCAGGCTGTGTTGGAGGCTTGGTTTCTGTTGCTCCGTTTCGGCAATCTGATCTCGTATGTTTTTCTCCTTTGCTGTTGCTTCGGCCATTTCAGCGTCCTTTTCGGCCCGAGCAGACCCAGTAGACTCTAGTAGGCGACGTTCTTCCTGTTGGATCTTCCGCTCGCAGGCATTGATGTCGTCTTTGAAGGTTTTCAGACGGATGTGTGCGTCTCTCTCCTCGCGTTGCAGGTCAGCCTGCTCCTTTCTGGCCGTGTTGAACACCTCCTCAGCCTCTGCGACCTTTTCCTCAAAGGTGACACGCTCATCATCGAGATTCGTCCGAGCAGTTTTCGCCCTTTCCAGCTTCTCCTCAACATCAATGAGGGCCTTACCCATTCGATCACATTCCTCCTCGGCCTCAACAATGCGCTGATCGCGGGTCACCAAGTCTTCGTTCCGCGCGTCAAGCGCTCGTTCCTGCTCCACTACCTGAGACCAGACCATCTGGTTGCGGTAGTGCCTGGCCTTCTCGCGCAGACTTTGATTTTTCTGCGCCGTTTCTGCAAGCCTCTGAGCATCCTCCATTTCTTTCTTGACAAGCACAATCTTTGATTCAAGATCGTCCCGGAGCAACAAAGTCTTGTCCAGAGTATCTTGCGACATTTTGTAGTCGTTGTCCAATTGCTCCAACTGGACACCGGAGACAAAGTATTTGTATTTCTGAGCTGGGGTTGCGGAGTTGAGGAATTGACGAGCATTATCTTGTGAGAGGACCGTCAGGGGGTTGCCCATCTGGAGGGCATACCACTCAGAAATTTCGTCCACTTCCTGTTTCTTGGTTGATATGATTCGGCCGGTTGCGCTCTTGATCTTGAAACCACTCGCTCCTGATTTGGAGAAATGACGTTCAACGATGATGGATTCTCCGTAAATGTCGGGCGAATAGGCGTCGGAGCCCGCGTTCTTGATCTTGACGACGAGGCTGCCATGCTCCTGCCCCTCTTTGACAAAGGACCTCAGACTGCCACCTCGGTTCGTATCGCTGGCTTTGCCTCCGAGACACAACGTAAGTGCCGTGAGGACCGCACTCTTGCCGCTTCCGTTTTCACCGACTATGAAGTTGATGAGGGGACCGAGCTCCACGTGCAAGCGCTCGTGGCACATGAAATTGCAGCAAGTGATGCTTTCGATGATGCCACTCTCCGCTACCATGTTATCGCCGAGCTGCGTAGGTCGGCGCAGGAGCTTCTGGGTAGCTTGCTGGTCGTCCCGCTCGGGATCCTGGAGGTGCCTGAAGCCAGCATCTCGCATGAGCTCGTACTGGGTTTGAGGAGGCGAATTCGGGGGTTGCGACTCGATTTCATCTTCGCTATCGGAGCTGGGCGGCGAGGCTGTGCGCTGGGGTGGTACGGGCGAGCCCTTGGAGCCATCGTAAGAGATTCGCGCTCTTTTAGACTGCGAAAGGATTAGCAAGTCATCAAACGATGCCCACGTCGCGCAGTCCCTACAGTCGAACTATTTTGGAGTTTGGAGCGAGCCTCCTGTGCATCGACGACCTCTTCGTCCTCATCGTCCCTGGCGCGTCTCGATCGTTTGATGGGAGCCATGGTCGCGCGCAAAGACGGCCTCGACACCTTTAAAGAATCACGAAACCACAGCCGCAGGGGTTTCTGCGATCAGAGCATGATAAATTTTCAGACGTGTTGGGTTATGATAGGTAGGCAGTGGTTGGCCTTCCTCGTCGCTGCCTTCTGTAAATTGATAGCCGATTATGCACGTAAAGGTAGTCCCCGCGAGACGCGACTTCAGACGTGTTTAATTGTGGGCTACCTCGCTGGAAATAATTGTACGTCTTTCAAGGCAGGCGAGGTAAGGTAAGGTACCTGAGGCGTGGTGCTAGGTACCTACATACCACGCGGTGCAGGGTCTTAGCGGTCCCGATTAGCGCTGATGACGAGGCCCACAGGTAGCTGCACCCATAAGTACGGCCACTTCGGAGTTGGCGGGGTCGTGCTCCCCACCTCAGGGAACGGCAGGCATACTCAGATGAAGCTCTAAGAGTAAGGTAGACGTAGGTACTTTACTTGTAGGCTGCGATACCTCTTCAGAGATGAGACGCTAGTTCTTTCTTTTGCCTCGTCCACTTACAAAAGGCGATGCAGATATTTTCATGAGTTCTAGAAGCAGAGAAGCCAACAGACTTTTGCTTTCCTTCGGCTTGACCAGGAAAACGTGTCCTGTGGAAACTGCTTTTCGTCGTTTCCTTTCTTAAACAAAGAGCAGTATCTCCTCCACTACAAGAGATGTCGAGGACACCGGGCCTCAATCAGTAGGAGGATTTCACGGCATATATCATCATGGCCGACCACCAGCACCC
Source organism: Paramyrothecium sp. XJ0827 (assembly GCA_020881915.1). Lineage (NCBI taxonomy): Eukaryota > Fungi > Ascomycota > Sordariomycetes > Hypocreales > Stachybotryaceae > Paramyrothecium > Paramyrothecium sp. XJ0827. The sequence continues at coordinate 3,397,272 of JAJFPB010000004.1, forward strand.
GGAGCAGGAGGGCCTTTTTGAGCGTCAGCTCACTGAAAACTCCGTGGAATATTATCTCTTCGTCTCTGGAGAGAATGCAAACGCCCGCAACCAGCTCGCAAGGCTTGAAGCCGTACGCCGAGCCGCACTGGAGCTGTGCCAGTCAGTAGCCAAGGACTATATCTGGCAGCGGGACGAGTTCAATCTCGAGCTCAAAACCGAGCAAGGTGAGAGCGTCTTGCCTGTTTTCTGGTCACACTCCTTGCTGACGCTCAACTAAGGTCTTACTTTTCTTTACGGCGTCACTGACTACGGCGACTCTGTTGAAGATGAGTGGCTGATTGTTTACTTGCTCCGACAGTTGAGCCAATCCCATTCAGACCTATGGATACGTGTTGCAGACGAAGACGGGGAATTCCTCCTGATCGAAGCAGCTAATGTGCTTCCGAAATGGCTGAGCCCAGAAATCGATAGATACCGGGCCTGGATCCATGAGGGGAAGCTTCTCGTCATCCAATATGCCAAGGACGCCCCTGAATCATCATCCCCACGTAATCTGTCATTGGTCGATGCTGTAAAAATCCTCCAGTCAAGGCCAGAAACGTTGATTCACTCTGCCTTTGTTGAGGCGGAGGCCTTCTACCGACTCGAAAAGTACCCGGCGCACATCAATGACTCCATGCACCACTCTTTGGTCACTATCCCGAGGAACCTGGCGCACATTTTGCACGCTCTACCTAAGTCTGTGGCACCTGCCGTGGAGGCATTCTACTTGCGAGATGCCCTCTCGTTGAAACCCATTGTATCTTCATCCGCACCCTTGAACTTCCCCCCGTCAGATTTTGTTACCGTGAGTGTCCGTTTCAGCAAGGTTTTATTTGCACAGCTGCGCTCCCAACGATTCGACGCGCCGCCACGCTGGGAACAGGCTCTTCGCAGGGCTCAGGACACGACAGGTTCGGAAAAAGCAGACAAGGATACCTCTAGATTAGAAATGGGTATGAAACTAACTTGCGGCTTCGAGATGCTCGCTAAGAAAGCTGAGAAGAGCAAGAGGCGGGTAGTAAGGGAAGTTGCCATCATGCTGGATGACTTACAGGAAGATGGGCAGGAAGCGTTGCCGAAGGACGAGGACATCCAAACCTGGCCGGAGCATGACCGCGACGATAGCGAGTCCTGGATGGATATCAACTATCAGGACTTCGAAGAGGAACTTGAAGGAAGAGGCCAGAAGAGGTCAAAGGATGGTCAAAAGGGGTTTGGTGATGACCGAACCCAAGCCGATCTACGCAAGATCGTGGCTCGCTTTGAAGCATTTATGAATGATGATACCGCAGGCCTTGACGGAGCTGAGTTGGATGACATGGATGTGGATGACGACACTGACGACGAGGAAAGCAGCGACGACGAGGACTATGAAGACAAGGAGGTGAGCTTCGATGAGGAGGAATTCTCCAAAATGATGAGGGAAATGATGGGACTACCGTCACCAGAGCCAAAGCGCACAGGGAACACTAAAGCCACAGAGACCCCCGGCACCAGCGAGGCGGAAAGGACTGGTGCAGAGGATGACGCGGCGATCCAAGAACTTGCTGCTCAGATGGAATCCGAGTTGAGAGAGCAAGGGGCCCTGACATTGGATCCGCCATCAGAGACGAGCCGTCGGCTGAAAGGAAAGAGGGCCGAGGCAGCCTCGACATCACGGGCAAAGCCGGCGTCCGACGAACGCGACGAGGATAGTGACGGGGACGAGCTCGATATTGACTACAATCTGGCCAAGAACCTGCTGGAAAGCTTCAAGAGCCAAGGCGGCATGGCCGGCCCGACTGGAAACTTGCTTGGGTTGATGGGCATCCAGCTTCCCAGGGATGAGGATGACGGCGAGGAAGAGCAGGAAGATGACGCACCTGGCCCGTCGCGGCGGAAGGCTCATTAACCAGACTGAGCCTGCTAGTTGGTGTTGAACATAGAATACAAAACATCAGTCTCAAAGGGTTTATCTGGAAATATTGGGTATGATTGCCGTGAAGATCTACATCGAGCATTATCGACGTAGAAGTCGTTCACATCAAACCCAACCCCTCGACCCCAAGCCTGCCAGCCCCTGAGTGTAAGCTCACGGCGCCGCCGGGGCGTCCCCGCCATTGCCGACCTTCTCCGCCGCCTCCGCCTCTTCAGACGCGAGCTTGTACACCTCATTGATGTTGTACCGCTTCAGTGCCTCCCATTCTCGGGCGTCCACGACGGACATGCCACAGTGATTCTAAGATGCTTTCCATCAGCCACAGTCATCGAAAATGTGCAGCAAACAAGCGAGCGCGTACCTGGAAGATTTCTATTAGGATGACCTTGTCGGGACTCGTCAGGTTGACTTTGTGCTTGGGGCTGATCAGGCCGGCCACCTTCTTGATCACAGCGTCCGAGCGGAATAGATCGTGATTGCGAATGTTGTGACGAATGGCATACTTTTTCGAAACCTTGTTAGCTCGGGACTACTCTGGCTTGTGCCGTAGTCATATACTTACGGTGAAGGTGGTTTCATGAGCCTGTCCGTTCTTCTCGTCCGGGTCACTGTCCTTCTTTGCGTCTTCCGCTTGCGGCTCGTCGCTGTCCGCCTCTGGGTTCAGCTCAAAGTACGGGGCAAGAATCGTCCGGGCCACTCGCGGAATGCCCTTCTCCGTGGCTTTGTCCGTGTCCAGGACGGGCACCAGTCGGTTGACGTATCTGACCTTCCTTGTCATGGGATCGCTGCACTTCCGCGCATCCTGGCATATCCTGAGTGCCAGCCTGTCAGGCTCCACCGGCTTCATGGTCTTCATGAAGAACAGGCATTCGATGCCCGTCGACACGGGCGTGAAAGTCTGCCGAATCTTGGGCTTCTGCGAGGATCGCATGCCCTGGAGTTCCTGCTCGATGGACTGCTCAATGTCCTCGTTTTCTTCCTTATCTGCCTCTTCCTCGGCCTTTTCCTCGGATGTGGGAATGCCATATAATTCCTTGCCATACTGCAGGGGCACAGCTGTTAGCTATTGACACGCAAAGCTCCAGCCCCAGCCCTGGCTGAAGTCCATGCTACGAGAATGGGACGACGGAGACATACTGCTTCGCAGAGATCCTTAAACTCGCGGACGGCCTTGAACTTCATACCCTTGGCAAAGGTGACCCAGATGCCTTCATCACCAACATTGAATGTCGTGCCCATCTCGACCTTACCAGCCAACTTGGCTTGCTGATGAGGGGTCCTCCATCTGCCAGCACTACCACCCTGCAGAGAGTACCGTCAATTTACTTTCTTGAAGCTCCGAGGATATGAACGCTGCAATGACAGAGTCGGCACCATCTATGACCGAGCACATACCTTACTTCTCTTGGCGGATGGGGCACCATGGGAACCTCCTTGGCTTTGCTTCCGTTTACTATTGCCCTCGGCCATGATGATAAGAGCTCGATTTTTGGCCAGCTTTGCACTCTATTAGTTCACAGAATTACTGACCAGAGGTCGAGGAGGATGTGAAAATACCAATACACCCTGCGAGGACTTGGAGCTTAAATTGGCTTAGTCAGCATTGCTGAACGACTTTCAGAAGGACGTCGCCTGGTCCCTTTCAGCTGTGTCCGCAGCAAGCAAGCAATTGATCAAAACTACCTAAGTCAAACGGTGTTTATGTGATGGATACAGAATTTATTGGTAATTATAAGAGAAAGGTAGTGCAGTCGTTCAGAAACGTTTAATCACCTGTTAAGCACCCAATTGACCCAGAGTCACCGACTGCCTCCTCCAGCTTTTTCCGGCAACAGTCAAAGAGCAGCCGCCTTTAACTAACCCCCAATGACTGAAGAATACTCGAATGGGACCGGATATGTCCAATTAATCAAATACAAAACCCCCAAACTCTTCCCATTAAAATTATTCCTTCCGAGCATTCACCTTGGCACTGGCTGCCGCCGTCTTGACCAATGCCCGAGGCGCATCTTCCTTGGGCATGTGAAGCTCAACGAACTGAAGACCCTTCGCCGCGTTGAAGTCGGCGTTTTTAAGCAGAGAATTCACTTCATCCTTTGTCTTGACGACATGTTTCTTGGCCTTATCACCTCCACCAAAGGCATCGACAAGGCCTTTGTAGTTCCAGGGGTTGATGTCGTTGTAGGCAGCCTCCATGCCATGAATGTGCCGCTCAATGGTGAAGCCTTCGTTACAAATGACGAAGCTGCTGCCCGTTAGCATCAAGCTATACATGTTGCATAACTCGCAAATTGTACTCACATGATGGGCTTCAAGTCGTGTCGTATCATGGTGCTGACTTCTTGAGCTGTCAATTGGAAGGATCCGTCTCCTACGAACAGCACGGTTCTGCGATCGCTGTTGGCGTCCTTGGCCGCGAGAGCAGCACCTTGACATGCGCCTACCGACCAGCCAATACTACCCCATAGCACTTGGCTGAGCGCAGTCACACCAGCAGGGAATTTGGTGTCCCATATGCCGAAGTTGGCAGTGCCCGTTTCAGTGACGACAATGTCATTCTGCTTCAAGAACTCTCCAACGCGTGGCCAGAACCATGCTTGAGTGATGGTCGGAGAACCATCGTCGAACCTGGCCACTTCATTTTCGACCGTAGGGCTCGGCTGGGCTGCCAGCTCGTCTGGTTTCACCTGTGCAATGAGTTTTTGCAGCACGCCCTTCATTCTAACGCCCGGGTACGTCGAGTATTTGACCACACAATGATCGCTGTGCAGGTCGATTGATTTCAGCTGCGATGTGCGATATGAGAAGCCGGCAGTGTTGAAGTCGCTCTGGCAAAGAGTCAGCTAACTGTGCATTTACCAAAGTTAAAGGAATTGAAATTCACCTTGAGACCGCCGATTGCGAAAACTAGGTCAGACGATTCTACGATATCCTTGACTTTCGTCGGGTGGGAGCCATCTCCAGCATAGACACCACCGTAAGAGGGATGATCCTCGTTGACGGCACTTTTACCCATTGGTGTCACGAAAACGGGTAGTTTGGTCTTTTCAATCAGCTTGTGGACCTCGTCAAGCACGCGGTAACGGATTGCACACGCATCGATTAGAAGCACCGGATTCTTGGCAGCCTTGAGATACTTTAGGACAACGTCGACAACGTAGTCCTCCGCTTCAGGATCATTGCTGGGCTCAGAAAGATCGATAGGCGTATCGAGGTTGGCACCCTCGATCTTGGTTTGAACCATGTCTGTAGGTAGCATGATGTAGACAGGCCGGGACTTGACCCAGCATTGCTGGAGTGCATGGTCAATCTGACCGGCAATTTCAGATGGCTTGTTGAGCTTCGCAACGTCAACGGAGATTTCAGAGCTCATGTTGGCGAAGACGTTAAAGTCGCCGTTGCCCAGGGTGTGGTGAAGAAGCATGCCGTCCCGCTGCGAGATGGTTGATGGACAGCCGACAATGTGGACGACGGGAATCCTCTCTGAGAACGCGCCGGCCACGCCGTTGATGGCGGACAGCTCACCAACACCAAACGTGGTGATGAGGGCGGCTATCTTGTTGACTCGAGCGTAGCCATCGGCGGCGTAAGCTGTGGGTTGTGTCAACGGCCTGCCACATGCTATGGATTCAACATGTCATGCTGCTTACCGGCGTTCAACTCGTTCACGCTGCCGACCCATTTCAGTCCCGCGTTTGGCAGATAGTCGAGGGCCACGAGGTTGAAGTCTCCAGGGACTCCATGGACGGAGCGGACACCGACCTCGTGAAGGCGGCGGAATAAGTATTCAACAACGTCCACGGGTCGCTTGAGATTCTTAACACGAATGTCGGCCATGGTTGCTAGCCGCGGGAGGAGTACTCAGAACTGTAAAAAAGGGAACTTGTATCTGGAATTTGCACAGCAGCGCAATCTCATGCAACAGATGAGGTTGTTGCTCGCTCAGTCGCCGAGTGGCAGCACGGGCGAGAAAGTAAGTTTCGATTCCAGCCCGAGTGGTATGGGTCGGTTGTTCTTTCCTCTAGTACACGCCAGCAGACAGAGCTACGATTTGAACCAGGTTGAAGCACGTAAGAGAGATCAATGACAAGTTATTGATTGACAGAAACTCCTTTGGAGAATACAAGCGGCATCTACTCGATTTATTACGAGGTATGATGGCAATGGCCCCTCTTTTAAGCTGTATGGCCCGACCTCTGCCCGCTTCGCTGGACCCGAAGCTTCCATGGAGACTAAGAAAGGTGCTGGCAACAGCTCACTTCACTACCTTATCTTACGTAGTGCACTTTTCCAAGCAGGCCGAACCACCTACGTAATGGATGTTGCCGGGAAGTCTCCAGGCTGGGCTGCCAGTTTGTTCTGTTAAGTGGAGCACCGCTGGAGGGAGACCCACCTGAGCTGCCGGCCAGCTCCCGGCCGAGAAGCCGAGAACGGCCCGAAGGCACTCCCGCGGAGCGCCAACGATGCGCATGCGCGCCAAACTGACATTAGGCTTGACACTATCAAAAAGGCTTCGAGCCTCAAAACCTAGTCTACGTCTTTTTGTGCGAAGGGAGCATAACTCGCAAGCTTATGATCGCGATTGGCTCACGGGAATTTCGCTTAACCATAGTCTAGACATTGTCTTCTTTCGTCCAACAGCACAGCATGATGGCCAGAGCAACCCCTGCCGCTCGAAAAGGACCTGTAACTGCACAAGTTGATGGGAGATTGCATTAGGGTGGCGGCATCACGCCTCTTTCATCTATGGCGTGATCCCAACGTCACCATCGATCTATGCCTTCTATCCACCCTCCGCTGGCTGGAAACTTGCACAATCGCGTCCGGCCGTCTCTACCACTCGAACGACGGCAAGGGTTGGAGCCTTGCCTATGGCCCCTCCTTAACGCCGGAAACCAAAAGGAAGGGAAAGGAGAGGTATCTAATAGCTACTAGTACAAACACGACCACTCGTACACGTGAAGATTTGACGGCCACGTCTCCCAGGCCACATCTCACAGGCGGCAGCGAACCACGGTCCGTCAGTCGCACCGCCCATCCTTCCAACCCGTCCGCCACCGCTCCTCCCAGCGCGAGCAGTCAAAGATGGGCTTGCCCAGCTTCCGGTTGACGTCGTTGTGGGCGCCGCACAGCCACATGCCGAACTCGCCTCGCCCGCCGACCCGCGGCGCGTCGCGCCGGATGTAGGCCTGGAAGTCCTCGGCGCACACCCAGCAAGGGTACAGCCGGGAGAACAGACCAACGAAGCTCAGCATGTCCGACCGCTGCTCCGGCGACGGGTGCTCCGGGTACGACGCCGCCATCGTGTGCAGCAGTGTCCAGCTGCTGCGGCCGAGAGCCTCGACATCCGGTGGGCATTCGGTGGCTGGCTCGCTCGGAGGAGGGGCGGTGGTTGAAGCGGTGGTTGCTGTCGCTGCTGTTTTCTTTTTCGGGAACCCTTTCATCATGGCCTGCCAATCTTTAGACGAAGTACAGGTGCGACATCTGTAAGCATTCTTGTTAGTACCAGAACCAGAACACGAGTTTCGGATGGCTGTGAACTCACGGCTTCCCGTCCTTATCCAGAACCACGCCTTTCGGCACTGCCGGGCCAGCGGAAGCCGCAACGGTAAGACCGCTGGCGATATCGGGCTCCCTGGCGTCGTCTGCCATGCTTGCAATCCCAGGAGTGGTTTATGGGCGGTTTTCACGGAGGGCGATTAAGTGATTGGAAAGAAAACAAGAAATTTGTAAGCTATCACGACGGGCGAGTCGGCCGAGTGATCCGTTCGGAGCCTAGAAAAAAAGGACCTTATCGATAAGTGGTTGAGGACCCCTCCGTGACGCCATGCCGCTCCGCTCCATCCCACGTCCGTCCCACCCAAGCTGTTCCGGGCCATCGCCTTCACATGCAAAGTCCAAAGGACCAGCTCTACTACCATTCACCAGGGTGCGCAGCTCCCAATCCGCAGTTTTGATACCCTCTAGCATAAGCTTGAAGCCTTTGGGCCATGTCCGCAATTGCTCCCACAGCAGGCGCCGACGCCGTGCCGCTTCTTTTGCTCAAGACGGCTTCCACGCCCTCCGATTCGTACGAGCAGCTCTTCGGCGAAGCCACCGGCCGCGATGGCAGCCGCTTCGCCCCGCAGTTTCTGCCCGTCATGCAGCACAAGTTTGAGGAGGCCGGCTTGGAGAAGCTGCGCGACCTCCTGCGGAGACGGCAATTCAACGTCACGGGCGATTTTGGTGGGCTCATCTTCACTTCGCAACGCGCCGTCGAAGCCTTCTCCCAGGTAGTGGCCGAAGAACAAAAAGGTACGAGTGTGTCGCATGCTATTCCCCCCATTGACGAAATACCTATCCCAAGTTTCCGCTGTTAATATCTGGGATCAATTGTGCAGACGATCCGTCTTGGCCACATCTTCAATCGGTACCAATCTACAGCGTCGGTCCTGCCACAACCCGCGCCCTCCAAGCCGTATCCCAAGACCCCCCGCTGCAGATCTTCGGCCAGCATACCGGAAACGGCCAGGCGCTGGCGCACTTCATCCAAGAACACTACTACGAGTGGTACAACCGCGAGACACCGACCGTGCCGCTGCCTCCGCTACTTTTCCTTGTTGGCGAAGTCCGACGGGACATCATCCCGCGCACGCTCATGGACGGCGCCTTGCCGCGCGATCGCAGGATAGAAGTGGCCGAGGAGATCATCTACACAACTGGGGTGATGGAGTCGTTTCCGGCCGATTTGGCGGAATCGCTGTCCGCAACCCGAGATCGCGGGGCCCGATGGGTGGTAGTGTTCTCTCCAATGGGTTGTGACAGCATGCTCCGGGGTCTTGGATTACTGGACGAGGCTACAAACAAATTTATCCCAGGTACGAGAGACGGGAAGACCTTTATAGCTACTATAGGCCCCACGACACGGGACCATCTCATCCAGACTTTTGGATTCGAGCCGGACGTTTGTGCGAAGGAACCTACGCCCCAAGGGATTTTGCAAGGCATCGTAGAATATGAAACAAATAGAGGTCTGTAGATCATCTCTCGTCTGTGTGAATCGCTCTTCTATAGAATGTAATGTTTGTAAACAGCTTTGACAGAAGGCAGTCGACCCTGTGCGGTCAGTAATTGGGTATCATTATGTAACACTATTTATCTAGCCATGTTATCCAGCAATTTTTGAGAAAGTACTCTCTGCTTGATTTCTCTCCCGCATATGTCCCTGCTTCGCTAACGCAATTCCGTGTGAAGGGATATTGCAACCAAGAGACCAATAACACCGGTGTAAACGCCTTGTAAACGTATGCTTCCATAACCAAGTTGAAAGTTGAGTGGGGAGAACCTCAAGTTTTATGCGGTCCTCATGGAGGTCATTGCTGTTTGGCCACAATCAGGAATCCAGTGTCCTAGGCACCCACCACCCACACCTCCACGCCCACAACAGAAAACTTCTCCCCTTCGTCACTGAGCGGCTCGTTGCCGAACGTCTCACACTGGGAGCTGTGCCCGACATCCAGCGCATCGTCTAGCCACAAGCCGTAGTGACCGCCGCCGGAGCCCACACTAAGGAAGCCCGTCTCACAGTTGATGTAGCAGTCATTGAGCCCGCTGTACGGGAAGGCCTTGAAGCGAATCGTCTCGCTCGCAGTACTGGGGGTGGGTGATGTCGTCGAGTTGCGCGCAAGTGGTGCCAACGTTGTGTTGCGTGTGAGGTTGGTGGTGTCTGCCGAGGGCGGCGGCGGAAGTGAGGCGAGGGTTGAGGCGCGCCAGAGGAAGCACTCGCCATTGCCAAAGTAGGACGGGGCTGGACGAGGATAATCAGACAAGTAAGCTCCGAAAGTCTAAGTGATCAGGCCGTGGTTAGTGAGCTGTCGTTGGACGAGGAGTTGGCAAAGGGAAGCACGAGGTAGGGCCATGGCATACCCCTCCTTCTTGGTCTGTTACCACGAGCACAAATCCCACCCTTTGTCTGTCGTACTGCCTGCATTTCGCGTACAACGTGCTCAAGCTCGATCCATCCTGCTCCAAGCTATACACAAGCCGCCAGTCCTCGACAATGCGCAGCCTCTCGGGAATCATGGTCCGAATCTCCTCCGCCACCGCGTGCGTCAGTAACTTGGCGGCCTGAGGTGTGCCCTCGCGGTGCCCATGCAGCACTAACGGATCGAGTGGCGGAGGGCGGAAGGGGCTGAGGGTCCGCTGGACGGGGGTGAAGACGCCGTTGATGCCGTCCTTGGAGGCACCGGACGGGGCGCCGAGCGTGTGGGCATCGGGCTGGCCGCTGGAGAAGTGGCCCGAGTCCTCGCTCGAGAACCGTCGCACTATGCCAGTCCACATGCTGGATATGACCGAGCCAGAAGCGCTGCCAATTTGGGTAGCGAGACCGATGAAGGGGGGAGGTGTCTGAGTGCCCGATGATGGCGGTGTGTCGGGCGATTCACTTCGCTTGATGTCAGTCGACATGGGGAGAGGGAAGATGGAACGATGGGGAAGAGGCCGAGAAGATGAGGCAGCGTGTCAAGCCACCAGTAGTCAGCTCGATTGTGGAGCTGAATTTCGAAGAATAGTACGTGCCGGCTCCCCCGGTCAAAGTAGGGAACAAGGAAGCCAGAAGAATAATCTGGAGATGAGTTCTTGCCAACAATCAAGCAACGCCAGAAGGCAAGGTAAGGTAAGGTAAGTACTGTACCTCAAGGCACACGGTGCTGGCACTAACCAGCAGTTGTTGCATGGTGGGGTTCATGCCACCTCACGTTGCATGGGCGACTCCACCGCCGCGGCCTGTACCTGTACTTGTCTCTCTGTGCCCGTGCCTGTACATGAGGCTCAGGAGGGGCAGGAGCAGGCGCTGTTGACGTAATTCGGGCAGGGTTGCTGTAGCAAAGTACCTGGCCTTACGTACCTCTAGGCTGATCTAAACTCCGCCAGGATCACTTACTGTACCGACCTTGAGGCTGCAAAAAAGAATAACCTTTCATTCCCACTGCAAACAGCTACGAATGAGAGATTGTGTGCGTAAGCTACATACAACGTCCACCATCAGCCTCGTAGTTATCAGAACGAAAGCTCCCTGCACATCATCATCTTTCAAACAAGACCAAGTTATCCTTGCATACTCAAGGGGAGATCACGCTGATCGTCTCGACACGTGATGAAGGCTTTGATTTGCTTTAAAAACAGGAGCAGCCGTAAACCCGGCGCTCGTCAACCCAATCGTTGTCCATTTCCTGAATAGTATTATCTGATGATGCATTTATTTACTGCACTGACGTCTTACTGTCCTCAGCGAACAGTCAAGATCCGTCCCTCCTCCAGCTTCCCTCCCTGAATCTCGAATTCAGCCTGTCCGAATATCTAGGGGCTGGTCTCTGCCGCGCTTTTTGCCCAGCTATACCCATGTCGTCCCTCAGCGCCACGCAGCCCCTTGGCTTGTACCAGACAAGACGCTTCCCGGCTTAGATGAGCCATCCCTACTGCTCTCCGTTGACTTGCGGTTCTACCGCATGATCTCCTGGTAGATAAGCTGCTTGAGCTGCTCCTTGCTCAGGGTGTCCTTGTGCTTGTCAAAGTCGAAGAATTCCTCGGGAATCGGGGGCGCCGTTGGCTCGTCCTCAGGGTCGTGGTAGGGCTCAAGGTAAGGGTGCTTCAGAGCCTCCTCAACTGTGATACGCTTGACTGGGTTGAAAGCCAGGAGCTTCTCCAATAGATCCAGTGCCAGGTCGGAAGTCTTGGGGAACAGGGTGCGGAAGGGCACCTTCTTCTTGAAGGGCAATGAGCGGATGTACTCTCGAGCACGGCGGGACTTGATGCCATAGTAGTCCTCCATCGTGGGAGTGCCAAGGACATCGAGGATAAGAGTCAGTTGGTGATGATCTAAAAGCTCATGGTCAGCTCTGTCGACTCCAAGTGCTAGCAGCGACAGCTCTAGCTTATTCCAATTCTTGCACTCACAATCTTTACCAGGGAACAGAGGCTTGCCGCTCAGCATCTCTGCCAAAATGCAGCCTACCGACCAAACATCAATGGCCTTTGTGTATTCCTTGAAAGTCAACATGATTTCGGGAGCCCGGTACCATCGGGTGGCAACGTATTCCGTCATGAAACCAGAGTTGTCCTCCTGAGAGGCTGCGGATCGAGCAAGTCCGAAATCGCACACCTTGAGATCGCAATTGGCGTTCAGAAGGAGGTTCGAGGGCTTGAGATCTCGGTGCAGGACGTTCGCCGAGTGCATTGCCTTGAGGGCGCGCAGAGTCTGGTAGATGAAGTACTGGCAGTGATCGTCCGACAGGTCCTGCGTACGGATGACTCGGTGCATGTCCGTCTCCATCAACTCCTGGACGAGATGTGAGCAAAAGCACGCATGAAGAGTGGCAACCTTGGATCCAGGAGGATAGCTAAAGCAGCCGGGAAGGGGACATTGTGAGACATACCTGAATGAGATAAACCTCGTTGAAGGAGTCGTAGCCTCGGGGCTTCTGAATGTCGAGGATGGAGATGATGTTTTCGTGATTAAAGTAACGAAGCAGCTTCATCTCTCGAAGGGTTCTCAAGCAGAACATTGAGTGGTCAAAAGGCGTGATCTTCTTGATAGCGACCTTCTGGCTGGAGGGCTTGTGAATCGCGGAGCTACCAACACCATGGTTAGCAAATAGCGCGGGCAGAGCTAAGCACAATAGGCGATACGACTTACCAGACCACTCCGTAGGCGCCCTCACCCACAACATCCTGGATATCGTATTGCTCGCTGACATTGAAGGAGATCTTCCGGGATGCAGCCGGGTTATTAGGGGGGTTGGAGCGCGACATTGTTGACGATTAGAGGCGCGGAGTAGGCGCCTGCAAACTGATTATTCGGCTAATAAACGACAGTGATTGCAGCCAAGGATGCAGCAATCAGAGAAAGTGTGGACTTGTATTGCTGCCGTCGAAACTGGTCGCTATAAAAGGGGGGTATCACGTCGTGAGTGCGTAAATTGGCCGTCGGAGGATTGGAAATGGATCAAAACCAAGAACCCGAAATATGATCTAGTCTAGGAGCCTGGAGTCAGTCATGATCGGACGAATGGTCGCAGGAGATGAACCAAGAACCGAACGCTGCGCATTGGGGGCCAAGTTGCCAGAGCGGAAGAGAGGGGAAGATACACGGGAGTTTGTAGCAGAGCAGCGAATGGCAGCTCTGCCTCACAAAGCGATGAGCTTTGAGCCATGTGCAATGCCTATATGAAACAGCCGGAACCATGCGCGATGCATTTATGGTCCTTTGGAGCTCATGATCCGCATCAAACAAACGGAAGAAAACAAGTACAACGGCTTGTCTTGCGTTCGCAAGTTGTAGCTGGATCTCGGTCCTTGTCCGCCCCCCCCGAACTCTAACAACTGATGGAACTAGCAAGCCGGCAACAGGGGGAAAGAAACAGCTGCTTTCCCCAAGTCAAGTACAGTTTTCGCCGGAGGCAGAACGAGTGATCCAGAAGGTAACGCGATCGACGGAAATAAAAGAAGAAACCCAAAAAGCAAAGCAATGGCAGAGCAGCACGTACCAATCTGATTCCTCAGCTCTCCGCAACAGGTTGATTCGGCGGTTGCGAAAGGGTGAGGTAGAATATGCTCTGGCACCCCGCTCCGTGTTCCTGGCTAGCAAAAAGGCAAGCCGCGGATGCGTTGATCGTGATAGGAAAAGGGCGAAGACCGAAGCCAGAGAGGGTGAAGGGGGAAATCTGGCCGATTTTGAAGCTTCTGATCGCCGCAGCGCCCTGGTCCGGAGAGAGAGAGAGAGGAGAAACAAGAGAATGATACGACGTAAGTGGTAAAACAAGTCGTGGAAAGGAGAGGAAGAAGCCAAAAGGCGAGGAGAGAGAAGCGGTACCTCCCCCCCCAAGACGGGCGCGCGCCCAGTGCATGGAGGGGCTCTGGCGGCAGCGGTGGGTGCGGAGTGAGGGTGGGTGGTGCGCCGCTAAACAGGGGATCTACCCCCCCTTCCGCCCCCCCCTTCCTACGCTTTTCTTCACACTTTGGTCCTTCACAGCCAGAACAAGGGGCCCCGCTACCAATAGCAGTAGCGGTTGGCCGCCGACGCCAAAAAAGGGACCAACCGCTCAGTGCGTTTCCCACCTTTTTGACTTGTGATCAGTGATGGCCTGTGACCTCCTGTGACCCCGGGGGCCAGAGAAGAGAAGAGGGGGGGCGTTGGTGCAGCAAGCCTAGGCTTGGAGATCCAGAGGGGCTAACGTTAGGACTGCGTACCGAGTCGCGCAGACCAGCAGCACAGCACCAGCACCAGCAAGCCCTTTGGCTTCTTGATCCGATGCAGAATGCATACGCACGATGCGCTACAGCACGCTGCATGGATAAAGCTTCTCGTCGAAGCTACCTTTGTCCCAGCCCGGGTTCTGCATCACCGGAGCGTCCTCTGAAACAACTGCCTCAGATCGGACGGGAGAAGCCCTTCTCTACCACCGTACCTCTTTGCCTCGCCTGGCCCTGGCCCTGGCACTGGGGTTTACCAGGGCCCGTTTTAGCAAAGTCCTGTTCCGGGAGGACTCGAGCTTTCCAACAGCTTGATTCGGCTGCTTTGGGCCAGTGGCCCCCGTGAGGACCACCGCATCCTTGCATTTCTTTTTTGGTTCTTTCCGGGCTTGCGATTCGCCCGATCCGTGCTACGGGCAACCGTATGTTCGCTACCTGAACCTCGAGGGCCCTCCTCTGGTGGTTTAGCTGGGCATTTTCTGTGGCTGGGCGAAAGCTCGGCATCACCGTCTGGCTTTCCGGCGTACCGGGTTCGAACGACCGGAATGTTTTGCCGCGGGCGGCCCCGGGAGCCCTATACATCTCCGTAACCTCGCCGTAGGGACAACGGCTTGACAACGAATGCTTCGTGTGACAGACATAAACGCGCCCAGCAGCCCGACGTAGCCTCGCCTTTCCACTCCAACCTCTTGCCAGTCACGCCCAACAGCATCGTGCACACACACACACACACAGCACACGTTCACACGCAATCCTTGCACTCCCGCCGCTCGGGGTCCCTCCCTGCAAGGCCCCAGCTTTAGCCCGTCCACTTAAACGCTTGGGGACGGACCGGATGCTCTTCAGGTCTGGCTTCGCTGGGGGCGAAGCTAGCAGTTTCACCTTTTTCCCTTCCCACCACCTCAAACACGCCCAACGCTCTACCATTTTGGCTCGTATCGTCTCCGATTCCCCACAGGCCACCCAGAGCACTTCATCCAAAACGCCATGGGCTTTTCCTCTTCCTTCTTTACCATCTTTGTGTTCCCACTAATTTCCCGTTGCGGCCTGCCTACCTGAGGTAGGTAATCACTGACCTACCGTACCCGAGGTAAGATAAGTGTAGTTTCTCGTCACCCATAACCACACCTACTGCATGCAGCTGGATGCGCGGCCGTACCTCGTCACCTGCATGATATGAGAATCGGGGAGTCTCTGGCAACTTGTTGGCTGCAAAATGCACGATGCGGTTGGTAGCGAATTGGTTCCTCGTTTACAGGCTCGCATAGCGGCTTGGGTGTTGTCGGCGCCTAGCACACGGCCTGATTGGCCACTTCAGCACCCGGCGGCGTGTGTTTCACACCCCTTCACATGAACCCCCGTTCAGTCCCTTGTCATCCAACTCTGTTGCCAAGCGTTTCGTCCCGGATAGTCGAGACCATCAGTACCAATCAGGAACCCGTCGTCGGCTTTCGCAATCGAGTCTGCTCACGCAAGGCACCTGCCCTCGTCATGACAGCCGACTGTGCCTGTGACACGCTCCTGGACAATGCATCGCCGTAAGCGAGACCCAAGTGCCATAAGTCAGTTGGCTGCTCGTGAAAAAGAACAAGACAAGGCTGCCAGCCAAGATGGGGGACAGTTGCACCAAACGAATGCACGACTACGCTTCTCGTCTACCCAACGACCAGCACGAGGGCAATACTGACCATGCAAGGGTGAGGGACCGAGCGTTGAGCGGCGGGATAGCCGGTTCGCCGTATGGGATGGCGTCACTGGCCAGTAAGTATAACACATTGGTGAACATTGTAACTAGAATATGCTCCGGGGCATCGCTCTTCCCATCTATACCATCACATGAAGAACGTAGTCATCAACTCCTCTCACAGCCTATCGCTCTCTCCCTACTGCACCACCTTTTCCCTCAAAACTCCTAACCATTGTGCTGCGCTAACGCTCTGATCCGCCCTATCCTCCACCAACAGGGTCTGGGCCCACAGCTTCAGGCTGGGCTCGCCGTCCTCCCGTACAATGTAGAGATGTGGCACCGTGATGCTTCCAACTTGCAGCGAGCGATGGTCCCTGCTCTTTTGGACGACCGCACGGATCCGCTCGTTGAAGTCGTTCTCGAGCTCCGGAACCCTGCCCTTGCCAACCTGGACCTGGGTCCGGTCTTCCACGCCGAACACATCCGCAAGCAGCTGGGGAACGGCTTCGCGACCAACCCAGAGGAATTGCGTTTGGCCGTCATCAATCAGGTATAAACCGTACGGCGCGAACCTCTCAGACGACAGGTTCAGCGGAGGGGGCAGAGTAATGACTCCAGTCTCCTGATCAGGCACGCCAGCATTGTCAGGCATGTCGTGGAGAGAATAGAGCCTGGGGTAAATGTAGCGCATCAGGAGGGGAGGAGGAAGCGTGGACAAGAGGCACAGAGCAGCGGACCGGATGTCCGAAGGGATCTGTGCCGACTTTCGCAGACCAACGTTCTTGATTAATCCGAGGAACAGCACAGGGAGGCCGCGGAGGTTAGCGGGGAACTGCAAGCCACCTCCCATGCTACCACCAGCGAGTTCCTTTCTGAAAGTCACCAGGAGTTCCGTCAGCTTGCTCTGGAGAGCGTCTCTCGCCGCATCCAGGCCGCTGCTGAGGGCCCTCTCCACGGCCTTGTGGCTGAAGTAGGTTGTAATTGCGACCTGGTCCGCCGACGCGTACATGTCCGAGAGGTTTGCCGTGGTCGGAAGACACAAGGTCATCACCCTGATACGACGCTCGCCATTGCAGGTGGTGTGGAGGACGGCGGCCTGCAAGCAAATAGTCGTCTTACCGAGGTTTTCGTCGATGGCCACCTCGACAACATAGCATTGGTCGCGGGGAAAGGCCGGGAAGGCGCAGAGATCAGAGCTTCGGTTGAAAAAGTTGCCATAGAATGTGTTCATCCGCAGACCCGAGGTAGCGCGGACTCGGAGAACAGCCTCCAAGCCGATCTCCGACGAAAGGAAGTCGCTGAATTCGGACGCGAATTTGAGGGCGTCATCCGGACGAGAAGCGTGCCAGCCAGGGTAGAACCAGGTTTGACCACCGGTGTACCTTGGAAGGTTGCTCAAAGAGGCCACGTCTTGGTATTGTGATGAGAACAGGAACATGTCGATGGAAACTTGGTTCTTGGAGCACTCCACGGCAAAACTCTTGTAGAAACTGTTTGACGTCTGCAGGAGACTTCCCTCCTTGGACGTTCCCAGAAGCTTCTTGTCCTCCCTCATCTCCAGCTTGCCGACGCCCAGGTTCGGCAGCGAAGCAGTCAAGACGACAATCTTGCCTCCCAGCGCCGAGATAAGCTTATGGCCCGCGCGCAGAGCAGGGCCCATGCATGAGCCATTGCTCTGGTTGTTGACGAACATCTGGGGCAGCCTCTGGAGGAACTTCTCGATGCTTTGGCGGCTCTCGGCAAGAGGTACCAGGAGGTCATGAGGGACAGGGAGGAACGGCTCGTCGAGATCGCTGACAACCAGCATGTTGGTTTCAGCATTCTCTTCGCTGTCCTTGGGGACGGAGAAGTAGTGCAAGCTCGAGTCTACGGCGATGAAGCCCAGCCTGGTACGCCTGTCTGCGTTTGGTATCCTGTTGAGGCTGTCGAGAATGGTGCGGGCGCTCGTGGCAAGCAGACCGCTGGAAATGGCCGCGTAGCTCACGTCGAAAAGGAACAGATAGACAAGGGGTTGCGGAGGACGGACCATGTATTCTTGAGGAGCGACAAACTCTACAACGGCGTGGTTCAGCTCGTGCCGCTGCCATCTGTCGACGCTCTGCTGCGCCGCGGCGTCCCAGTCGAACGCCTGAGGGACATCGTTGCTGAGGTTGCACATGTTACACTTCCAGCGATGGCCATGGTCCAGGAACGTGACATAAGGGTTGATGTATGTCCTGCAACGACGGCAACGGGCAATGACTTGATCCTGGACGAGGGGAACGGGGTCCTCGCTGTCGTGGAGCGAGCCGTATGGCTGGATGACCAACGCGAGAGGTAGCTTGGATTTCTTGAGCAGCGAGTTGTTCGTGGGTATGGCGTTGACTGTCGAGCGGATGTATCGCGAAGGGCAGTTGGCGTCGGGGGAAGGCGTCACGCTGGACTGTTCGCGAGCTGTTAGCAAGCTTGGTTATCTGGGAGGTGCAGCCAGGGCAAACTCACGTTGGGAGGTAGGATGATGGACGGGGGAGGCAAATCCAGCTCAGAGACGTTGAAGGGCTGGTTGAGAAGGTCTGTGGGATAGAGCTGGTTAAGAGCAACAGGCCGAGGTGCCTGCGCTCCCTGCTGTGGCGGTTGTTGGACTGGCTGCGATCCTATTTGCATGCCTCCCATTCCCTGCGTGATGCCAGCGACGCCGGGCGCGCCAGGGCCGGGTTGACCGCCCGGTACGGGATAGCCCTGATCGGGAGCCTGATAGCCACCATAGGCAGGTTGTTGAGGAGCGACGGGCTGCTGGCCGTACATCTGGGGTTGCTGGTATCCTGGAGTCGCAGCGGCCTGGGGCTCATTGGCGCCGTAGCCACCGTAGGCGGGCGCGCCCGGGGCGGGAGGCATGCCATACGGCTGCCCGGCTGGTTGCATCGAGCCACCGGCGGTGGCATTGGCTCCGGTGCCGACGTCGAAGGCCTGGGCCGCATAGCCTCTCTTCTTCTTCTTGCCGGGGGCGGCGGCGTGGGCGGCGTCCTGGGCCTGCTGGTCGTCGTAGGGCTGCGCGGCCTGCTGGTCGTACGGCTGGCCCTGAAACTGGCCGTAGCCGTCGTTGGGAGGAGCCGACATGGTGTAGTCAAGGCGATGCAGGATATGGGATATGGGTTGAGGGTGGGTTGCAGGAAGCTCGGAGGTTGGCAGCACCAGCTTCCCACAGGTAAGTGGGCGGGCCAACTGCAGTTGTGGCCTTTTCCCAAGCTGGACACCGCCTACCGACAGTAGGGGAACCTACGCCTGGAGGGGGTCACAAAAGGAGGGGCGGGCAGCTGTTAGTGACGTGGCGCTGGACCTTAGCAAAAGTCATAACACGCCAAGAAGGGAGCGAAATCATGAACAGGTCAAGATACCTCCCATTAGGGGTACACAACTTGACAAGAGTGTAATGTCTACCTCGGCTTCCTTTTGGTAATTTCAGCTACCTTCATTTCCTCGTTTCCAAACGTTTTGTGTTTTCTGTATGATCATATGAAGAACTTTGAGAAATTATTCTTTCTTTCTTCTTCCCTAGTTACGCCGGAGTGGGCTGTTTCTTGTTGCTACAGTTGTTGTTTTTCTATTTTAAAAGTCATTATTGACAAGCTCATTTCCTTCCCCCATAATGTGCTGTGATCAAGGGATGCTGCATGTCTTGGGTGTAAGAGAAAAAAAAATTATGACAGTAGGGCAAGATGAAGCACAAATTCAGAAGGCATGCATGCGCAACGGAGCCTACCGCCACTGCCAACTTCTTCTTGGAGCTGTTCTGGTTGTTTTGTAGAAATTGAAGCGATAACTGCTACGTCCTGTGTTATGGTAGCAATGCATGTTCAGACACAATGGGTCCGTTTGAATTTGCAGTTATGGATCGATAAGGAGATGGCATGTTTAGAAGGTCTTTCCTACCTCAGTAGAGATCTAGACAGTTTGCCAATTTTTCTTCTTACATGATGACTTGTTGCCGCTGCTACGATCGACCTCTCATTCACCAGAGTTGGTCCTTGACACTCCTTACGTACTGCGCGCTCATTGCAGCTACCCAAAAGCTCACACCTGCAAATGACAGTAGGGCTGGAGGCTTAACAGATGTTGCTGCCTGCTGAGTCATCGGCCACCCTAGAAATTCGATCTGGCGATGTCGTCACAATTGTGTTGCTCGTACTTGGTTGGCTGATGCGCACGCAAGGAGCTAAGAGATGTTACGGTTCAGCCGTCCTAGGAACTCCAAACTATATTCCTGCGGATCCGAGAAGCTGGGTATTTGAGTTTTGGGGGTTTTGAAGGGCATAGCGCAGCATTTTCAATGTGAATTGGCGAAGGCGCAAGTCGAGACAGGTACTTCAGCAGCTGAATCTTGCCCATTTTCAAGTAAATAGAACAATATTGCGAACAACTTGTGATACCAGAATGCGGGACTCTCGATAACCCGGCAGCTGGGCGAATTACCAACAGTGCGCACACAACTCAGCGACCACACTCACCTGGACATTTCCTACCTGCAACCACTTTCAATGGTGTGGCTGCTTTCCGGTAAGAACAGCCTCAGCTACTTGTAAGAGCTAAACTTGACTTACTTTATCTAGGCCTTGCAGCACGTCATAAGCAGCACCTTTCCTGCGCGCAACCACCTCCCATAGCCCGACGATAGCCAACAGACAGCTGCAGCGCTATCGCACATGTTGGCTGTTCACATTCCCCTGAAAGTTTGGAGCCGGTGCGTGGAGAATCCCATACCGCCGGAGGCCGCGTCATAGGCGCACTGAATCAGGGGAAAACCTGCAAGACATTGAACATCTGCATGCCATAAACCTCCTTTTGCCTGCTCGAGATGCCCACCACGGAGACACCGTCAATGTTCAATGGCCGTACAAGGGGCCTGGCATGTTTCACACTCGGCTGCAGCCCAGCCAAGACGTAGCCAGCCAATGCCAACCGCGAATTTACGCCAGTCATCAGCTGCAACGACCTGCACTTTGGGGGCCTGTCCATTGCCTTTCGTCCAGGGACCTTGCGACTTTTGTAAAGTGACCGACGGCCTTTGACAGCTTGGAATATCAGGAATAGGCAGCAATCCCTGCATGGCTATATGTTGAGCCAGGGGTTTGGCAGGCTGGATGCTAGTTCCTGGCGTACATCCAGCCCGTGTTCCCACATCTGAGGTCCCAAGGCAAGCTTCCACTACCGAAATACGGACCCGCCAATGATCGCGGCCGGGAAGGGAGGGGGACCTTGGGGGGACAAAGGAGGTTGCCGTCTCCCATTTATCTGTTCCTATTCTGGCCCCAGTTCCCCTTCTCTAGCTCTCCACTTCACATGCGTGTGCGCCAGCCAAACCAAACCTGGAATCCTACGCATGCAGATCCAGTCTCGAGAAGGTGCTAAAATAAAGAAAAAAGGGTCCGGCTCCTGTCGATTAAAAACCCTTGGTCCGAGCCTCCTCGACTCACTCCTGCCAAGGACCTGTGAGCTTTTACTCACTTTTATTTTCTTTCTCTCGCGCGCGCCTCTTCTTCCATCTGGTTTCTCGCCTCGCCCTCACAAGCCCGCTGCTTACACTGGCCGACCCCGCGGTGCCTACCTTGCCTGAACCACCAACAGCTCCTTTGCCCTGGCTGCTTCACCATTGACGTGCTGCTGGCAGCCTCCCAATTCGACCAATTTGCCCCGGCTGATAGGCGATCAACCATCCCCCTGATGCGATCGATCTGACCCGAAGGATTACGAGTTCACCGCAGGCACCGTACGCGCCCTTCCCCGTTGTCACCCCTCGACACCACCTGTCGCAACCCGTCGCAAACCACATACCGAACCAGCCATGGCTGCGCATATCGGGTAGGCAGCTTCAACTCCCTGTATCAATTACCTTCTATTAACTCTAACGCTTTTTGCCTTGCAGCCAACTTATTCCCCTCATCATCCTCGTCCTCTTTGTCTCGGCCGGCGCATGGATCGGCTACGAGATCTACCTCAGCGTCGGTAAGATGCGAGAGACGGCCTCGGAGAAGATGAACAAGAAGAATGTCGTCTTCACAAAGGATGGCATGCGCGTAGGCGTAAGGCAGAAGACGAACGAGTCCTACGTCGATTCCACCCAGAAATATGTTGTCAAGGCTTGGAATCTCGGCAAATCCAAAGATGCCAATTCTGCCATTTCAGACTCGTAAGAATGCCTGCGCCTCGATCCGTGCGGCCCCCGTCGCCGTCACGAATCTCCTCTGCAATCCTTTAATGTGGGAATCTGCTAACTTTGCCCTGGTGCAGGAAAAAACAAGGCAAATCCCATTAATCACCATCTTCCTTACATCCCATCAGAGCAGCTTGGACAGGATCCTTGAGGCATTCGTGTTAGATGCAGCGACCTGAATCGTTTTATCACTATGGTCGTCTTGTGCCTTGTGATGATAGGCTCGCATCGTGTAAGGAGAAGGTTGTAGTCCCCAACAACTTATACGGGGAACTTCATGTGTTAGACCACAGCCGGAACGAAATCTGGGGGGAAGGGAGCTGTACTAGGGACACATCACGACTCACGATTCAAGGTATTATGACTATCGCTCGTTGAGGTTATCATCTCAGCGCCTGGTACCGAGTCCATGCTTGCAGCCATTCAAGGAGGACACAATCGCGCACTTGACGGCTTTCTCATCACTATATTTATTCTAGATGTCATCTACCAAATCAAGCAATCAAGCATTGATATGCGACGTCGTTATAGATAATACTCCGTTGAATGGCTTCGAGCTATCATCGTGGCCAAGCGTGAGATATCCCAAGAAAAAACTTATGACGAAACAAAGGCAAACGCCAATCCCCGTTACTGACAAACTAAGCCGTAAACACGCCAACAGCAGTGGACGTAACGTTGTGGCTCAACTTAGGGTCCGTCACCCATATCCAAACCTGGACCCAAACCCTAAAACCCGAAACACGCTTTCAAGACCAGGCAACAGAGTGTAGCAGAGACCTTCAATAGGCCACGGTACGCTCAAAGCACAAACAGTCCTCGAGAGGCACTAAACACCTACCCACATCATAACGTCGTTGTCGTCGGACTTCCCCGCAGCTCCAAGACGGTCTGCTGCGGAGGCGAGCCACCGCCGTACTTCACGCCGGCCTGGCTTAGCATGGCTAATATCTGGGGGTCCATCGGCATGCTCCGCGGCAAGGACATGTCCTGCATAGCCTTGAGCTGGGCGGGCTTGAGCATGGAGGCCTTGCCGGACAAAATCTTTTCTAGGCTGCCTCCGTTGACATAAGTACTGTTCGCGAGACCGTCTCTCCGAATGAGCATGGAAGGAATGCGGTAGTTTAGCTGGTGGTGAACCGTCAGTATGATATAGCAACGACGGTGTGCTTGTAGCGGAAACAAGGGTACTCACCTCGGTCAACATATTAGCGTACCTGACGCCTAGTTGATTCGCAATGAACATGAGTCGACCTTTGGTCCATGCACGCTGCGAATCAGTGGTGTAATCCTGGTTCGCTATACACGTCAAGGGGTAGGTCAGGAGGTAGCCGGGAAGTCCCTTGAGCGCGTCGTCCTGGCCGCAGACAAACGTAGACAACCCAGCTCGTTCCAGGAGGTGCTGACGCGATGAAAACCATCCGAGCTGGAAGGGAACTGAAGCAATGATGTCTGTGATCATATCGACGCACGTCTTTGCTGCAGTTGCGTACTCTGGTGTCGTTCGATAATCCACGGGCGAGCAGACCCATGCGGCGCAGCGGACGATGAGGGAAGCCAGGAGCAAGCGCGAGCACCGAGCCATGTTATAAATGCTGGCCACCATGAGATCTTGGTACACGTCCACCCGTCCTGGGTATACTTCCGCTCGGGTGTAATCGCCGTTTGGAACGTAGTCTTCCCAGGTGACGGTCCTGGGATGATATTCGTCAGGCAATCTCTTGAACCAATTGACACACTCCTGGTCCAGCATCTGACACTTCCGAATGGCATCAAGCATCAGCTCAATGTTGTCCGGTGTTCTTGAGACGGTAGCCATCATTCGGTTAATCTCAGCTCTCAGTTCGGACATGCGAAGGCTGAGCCGCTGACTGGCTGCACCGTGCACGTCCAAGGTCGAGCCATCGCTAACCCACCAATCGGCACCCATAGCTGGTGGCCTTCCACTGGTAATTGTATGGACAATCTATAACGATTCAGCCAAATTTTCCCCACGGAATGCATCAACGCGAATATCAGTTGAGACAACATACCATCTGCGTGCGGACAGCGACGAATAGCTGTAGTCCAACTTTGGTGCTGAGTTGGTTACGCCCCCTAGCTCTAACAAGCTGGACGGCACCTTCGATGTGGGAGCCCCAGGACATGGTTCCCAGCTGTCGTGCCGTCATGTTTTCGAACAACCCCAGGAGAAGAACCGCAGCGAGCGTCGAGTCCCGCTGCGCAAGCTCGGGGCTCCTGAGGGCTTCATGTGTTGCCGCCAGGGCCTTGGTATAGGTTCCAAGGGCGTCGGCTGCGAAGTCGGCGCCCGATCCTACACGATTGTTGAGGGATGCCAGGGCACAGGCATCAAATGCGTACTTGAAGTGCCTCGTGGAACCGTCGGTTTTTAGTAGATGCGGTAGGAAGTCCATGTAGCCTCGAGGAGAACCCTGGCGGGGCACAAGGACAAAGTTGGACACGAAATGGCATGACGCTTGCTGATCGAGGGGCAATTGGATATACGCGCCAACAGACTGGCTCTCTGGAGGTGACGTGGATGACCGGGTTGCCGATGAAGGAAGGCTGTCATTGATCTGTTCCGGAGAGGCGGATGCCTTTTCGGCCTTGAGTGCCAAAGCCTTGCGGTTGGCCTTCTTGGCTCTCCTCTCGGTTGCCTGAGTCTCGTTGCGAAAGACCAAGTCAAACTCGTCCTTGTAGCCGGGACATTTCCTTTGGGATTTTGCACACTGCTTGCAGGTCGGCTTGGTCTCGTCACACTAGAATAGTACCACATCAGGACTCGAACGTTCTGAAAAGAATGCTGGTGCGGATGGCGGAGCCTACCTTGATCCTCCGAGTCCTGCACATCTGACAGCCCCTAGAGGGCTTTCCACAATATACCATGGCGACAAGAAGCGGTTGAAAGCGAGTACTGAATCAACGAGGAGATAGGACGTATAAAGTTGCCGTTTAGGATATCAAAAAAAAGAGAGAGTTAATTACACGAATAAGTTCAGGGATGTTGGTTATCTTATGGTTGACAGCCAGGGATTCTTAGTACTGTTGAGCGAGGATGCCAGATAACGGAGCCGGATGAATGAAAAGTAGAAGAACGACAAGGGGTCACGGGAAGGGGCTTCGTCAAGAACAGCTTTGTTTCGGTGGCCTCAATGCTCTGCAGGAGGCATCAAGTCAGATGAAGCTGATACTCAGGTGAGGCCCCGAAGGTGAAATAGCGTTTTGACGGATGTTCAGCTTGCGGGGCGGGTCCTCTAGTGGAGCCGGCAGAAAGGCCCGGCCTGAAGAGGCTTAGGTTGATGGGAATGCGTGGTTGTCTCGGGGTTAAAGTATATGAAAAGTAGAAGGTGTTTGGAAGAACAAGGACAAGGGAATAAGCTTGTGGAACGGCTGGAATGTCTGCTGGGCGTTGCACTAGCCCACGTTGCCCGCTAAGCAGGGCGCTGGTGTAGAAACAACGAGCAGCGCAGCGAACGGCTTTCAGTGGGGTTCAAGACAAGAACGGTGGCTAGGCGCGGTAGGTAGTTGAGGAATGCTGCAGTTGTCCAGCGCCTCTTGGTCGGTGCTTTGTCGTTTGACACAATATGTAATGTCGAGTTTGGGTGACACGAATGATGATTGATGAGATCTCCGTAAACTTGCCTGTCCAGGATCGTCAAGGTTGGAATAGCGGAGGGAAAGGTGGTCAGTCGGAGAGCCGAGGGTTGCGGAACGTCCAACGATGCGTCCAGATATAAAGTATCCTAGCGGTATTGGTGTTGTAATGGCAGGCCGGCTAGCGGTGAGAGCCTTTCCGTTACAGACAAGGAGGTCAAGCTGTCAGAAACAGTCATGGAAGGGGACCAAGAGGCAATTTCAAGCCTCGTGAAAGTTTTGAAGGTTTGGCATTGAACCACGATTGTCTTGTCGAGTTAGATTGTGGGGAAGAGGGAAGAGTCGATGGCAAGATCGGGGAAGAGGATGGGGGGGGGGCTGCCGAAGAGATGCAAGTCTTCGTAGTGGAGGGTTGGAAAGTGGTAACGGTTCCACAGTGTGAGGTCGACATCGACTAGAGGCTTGAAGAACCTTTGATGCTTGTCCAGCCAAGACCCTAGCCTAAGGTACCTTGCCCTGCCGGCCTGACAAGCGAGCACGGAGGTTGAGAGACCAGTTTGCAAAGCCGGTCGGCGCGGCACAGTAGCAGGAGGGTGAATTAATGGCATCTCCTTCGGGAAATGATAGCTGGGGACGAATGCGTCCTCTGGCAAAGAAAGACAGATCGGTACCTGCAACGATGAGAGACCCCTCTGGTGGGTTACGTTTCGGACGCTAATGCAACCGCACAAGCAACCCTGCTCCCCCTCAATGCATTTTTACCTGCCAGTGCCTAGGTCTCGGTACCGCACGAAGTCAAGTGTAAAGGTAGAGGACCCAGCCACGCTGAGGAAAAGACGACGCACCCTGCTGCTCCAACTTCCTCGTCGGCCACTTGGCTTGTGGTCAAGGCACTGGTCATTCGTCAAAAGCAACATTGCAAGTGTTTTCGCATGATTTGGCGGTGCCAGTCTCGGAAATCTGCAACCAGGCCATGATAGCCAACGTCTCTCGCTTGGACCTTGTCTCAGAACGGGTATGCCTACCTTACCTAAGGTAATTGCTACCTTGCCTTATACCTCGTACCCCCACAAGTAACTTAGGTTAAAGGACTTTCCGCGCAGGTGCCGGCAGGTAGGTACCTCACCCTCAATTGCGTTCCGGGAGCGACCGCAACTGCGCCGAGTCCACTGTAGCTTATCGGCGAGGACGACCCGCAGTCCAATCGCGTAACGTTCCGTCCCGCTTGGCCTGGATCTAAGGTAACCTGTCCAACCGCTTACAGCAGGATATCTGTCAGATGTCGATTGTGACCCTCAACATAGGTCTCCCTACCGTAAGGCACGGATATTGGATTGCTTGCTCAGCTGGTTGCGGGCACAATCTGTCGTGTATCGGACATGAGCACAGGCCTGACACTCTTCGACGCCTTTGCTCCAAAATTATGCTCGATCACCCTCAAACGGGCTACATTTTAGCGGACGAATCGACGCTGTGGTCTACGCGTCCATGCTTTGGTCCAAAGCATTGGCGAGTTTCGAAATTTGCCCCCCACCCCCTCCCTTCTGCGGCATAGTCTTGGGCTGGGACTCATGCCTGGAGCATGCCATCACATCTCACTCGCGACCCATGCGACTCCTACCATCTTCAACATGACAGATGGCATCGAGCCATACGTCGTCTTGGAGTTTTCCATATTCCGTCGAGGCCCCTGTGCACAACTAATTAGAGGGAGGCGACGCGTAGCAAGAAACATTGTTTCGTGACAACCATGGTTCTGGGCAGGTCGAGAACAAGCGAGATGGACGGCCTCTTGACATCCATGTCCCTGCCCACCGTCGCGCCTCGTCCTCTGTACTGGCAAAAGGCATCTGGCTTGCTGGAACCCGCAGGCGCTCCGCAACGGCCGGCGGTGCCACACGATACGAGACAACGTCCGTATGCCGAGGCTACAGGCAGCCTGATTCATGCCCACCAGTATTCCTCAGTTCCAGAGTCCACCATCACTAGACACTAGTCCTCCCGAAGACTCCGTGGTAAACTTCAATTCAGCCCCGGAGTGGACGGACGTTCGTTCTGTTTCATCGAATGAAGGTCAGGTATTTCCCCTTGCCTGCAACAACAAGAATTGTTTCCATCCCGCAATATCCTGTCACAAGCTCCAAACAGCAGTGGGACAAGAAGGTGGCACAAATACCACACTGACGACGCGCATGCTGCTCCCACCCACTACTCAGTCACAGGTCCTACATTGCCTATTCCGCGGGCTTGGCCTTGGTGCCACGCTACATAACGACCAAAGCCTCGTTTCCCTTCTGCCATCCTACCTTGCTGTGAATGTTTATTCTGCTGACATTCTGCTGACATGTTTCATGAACCAACAACAGCACACACGCGGCTGGTCTGTGGCTGCATCTGCGTCTGACCGCGGAGTTTTCATCTTCCGCCAGAAGCCAGCGTTTCGCTTTCTTGGCATAGGGAAGAACAAGAGGGAAGCCGACTGTGTCTCGACTCTTGATTCTCATAGGTCTGACTCTCACACGGTCATAGCCCCGCCCAGCTCACTGATGAGTGCTCGGATTTTACCTCTGCCTCACTATCACTCCTTTCATGACCAAATGATTCCTCAGCGGGCGTGCCAGATGGCGGATTCCCGTGTGTCAAGTGGTATACGTTAACACGAGTTTCGATTTATCCACGACCATTCCATCCTAGCACAATGTAGACTGTTATTCATCAATTTTGACCAAAGAGTCTGCAAAGAGTGGATGGAGAAGTGAGAGAAGAATCAGGTTGATGAAATGGAGTAACCAAAAGCAAATGAAGGCATCTTGCCCTCGAAATTCGGGGTAATTTGAAAGCATCAAAACCAGGGACCCCTAGATCCTGCGTCGTGAGCTGCCGTGATAATATGTCACGACGAGCAACAATAGCAGCCAGGCAGCGGATATCTTCCTCGTGTATGTCCAGCATGTTCACTTACCTCAAAGCCTGTCATCGAGGAAGAAACAGTTGTGGAACTTGCGCTCGTCAATCCAAATAGAGGTGGAAGGAGATCGGTCACCAGCAAAGCTGGGAGAGAGGTTTTACATTACTTGTCAACGTAGATGTGTATTCGCAAGCGTCATCCGTGCCGTTATTCCAGCTGTCATTGGATCTCCTGCCCCGAGACCTCGCCATCGAGGTCCTCAACTCGCCACAAAACACGCGATTTCCTTCCAACGCCGGCGCGCGGATCCTCCCTCGCTTTCTCGTCTTGTTACGTCCGCTCGGACAGTCTATGCTTCAAACCGACTTACTGATGGTCCCAAATGCAATGGAGCCGAAAGAGCAGCTGGCTGCCACAGGAAGCAGTCCAAGTGCCGAAGGGCAGACGCCAGACGCTGTCGATGTGTGGACGAATGAGCCAGCCATTTGGGGGGTTAACAACGATATGAGACTTCCACTTGGTTTCGGTAATTCTCACAGGGTACTCTGCAAGCTGGCAACATTAACATCAAAAGTTTGGCAACACTCGCGACACACTCCACGTCTATTACTCGTATGTGTATTTTATCCTATATTGATAAAGATTTCTCGTCGGCTAAATGATGAGACTACGTTGCGCACACAAGCAGCGATGGTATTCATTCGAGCTTGGGTGTCTCCAAGATGTGCTCCAACGAAAGGCGATACGCTTTGTCCGAGTTGCCCTTCCCCCCATACTAATCTATGCCGCACATCACATATGAACCCTCCATCTTTCTAATCTCCTCCGTTATAACTCCGGCAAGATGGCATCGGCAAGTGCCTGCCATGGGTGGCCAGCCTCAGACAATGACACCTTGCGATCCTCGTTCCCAAGAATATCCGCTCGCCTTCCTGCTCATCCTTTTGCTCATTCTATTTTACACAGCTGATGCATGCTTGTTAGTTTTCGAATAGGTTCGAGACTCCTTCCAGACCGTCCGGCGTGTTTCGTCTTGCACCCTGCGCCATGCCGGCTCTGGTGTTGGCTGAGTCTGCTCCTTGCGGGTCATTCATGAACTCCTGCGCCATCTTACTCCGGGCGCTCTTTTTGCCTCGTCCTGCGCCTCCAAAGCCACTACTCTTTGGCAACTTGCCCATCTCCGAAATGCTCACA
The DNA here is from genome assembly GCA_020881915.1 of Paramyrothecium sp. XJ0827. Classification (NCBI taxonomy): domain Eukaryota; kingdom Fungi; phylum Ascomycota; class Sordariomycetes; order Hypocreales; family Stachybotryaceae; genus Paramyrothecium; species Paramyrothecium sp. XJ0827. The sequence continues at coordinate 3,427,012 of JAJFPB010000004.1, forward strand.
CCCTTTAAATCTTTCAGCAAATCCAAAACTATTGCTCTCTGCTGGCGCGTGTGCATGTGAGGCTTGGAGACGTAAGCGGCAAGACGATCTAGGCCCGCGGGGTTGACGTTAGGGAGCGAGAGCAGGACATCCCTCGGTGTGGCCGTGACGGGGCTGTAATGGACAACAACCGCTGCGATCAAAGACGCCAGCTCCTTCTGTACCTCCACGAAATAGGGCTCGTGGAACGATGTTATGCAGGCTTTGAGTACGTCTGTGGAGATGTACTCTCGGATGACGGCGGCTATCTCTGGCGGCACCTGCGATGCTTCTGCCACTGATGAGCCACCTTCCTGTGCTTGCTTCTTCGAACCCTGGGAGTGCCCCTGGAACTCCGGGACGAGTGAGATGAAAAGGCGGAGTATCATGCTGCAGCACCTAGTGTCACGCATCCGGATGCCATGGGTACAGAAGACGAGGAGTGGCTCGACAATTTCCCGGCGCGTCAGGCAGAACCGTCGCAAAGAAGGAAAAGCGTCTGGACCATCCTCATCTGTGACACCTGTTTGTGCTCGTGATTGAAGGGTAGGTGGGTCTGTTGGCATGGTCAGTAATGAAGAAGTCTTGTTGTGGCTGGTACACATACTCGGTTTGGTAGGGTCAAGGAAGTCCGCGACCATCACGACCGCAGTATACGTCACTTGACGCAAGATGCTCTCTGACTTCATTTCTTCTTTCAACGCTGCTTCTCCGTCCGCCGCAATGCTTTGTTGCTGCTCCATCTTCTCCCACTCGCCATTGATCTTGGCATCCATTTGTTGGAAACAAGCGGAAAGCAGCTGTGGTAGAAAGTGCTCTCTGTAATCCACTGGACAATCGTCAACGAGATACCTGACAAGATTGAGCAGATTGTTTTGCTGGTGTGTCGAGAGCCAAATAGAATCCGTAAATAGCGCCTTCGACAGTGGTGCAGAGAGTCCCTCGAAGCCGTAAAACTGCATGTCGAGCCTGCTCATACAATAGATGATCGCGTAAGCTGTTTCACGCACAAAACGTACAGATCCGCGAATTGTAGATGCAAGCCCCTCAATGGTGTGTTTCTTGTCCATGACGCGAGCATAGAAGTCGTCCTTGCTCCCTTCGGAGATTCCTGATTGCCAGAAGCGATCGCTCAGCACTCGGTCCACCATCGACCGCATCTCGGTGGGCAACCCTGTCCAGTTGTCTGGGTTGTGTGATGCATGTGCGTAACTAAGACGGGTCAGCAGGCGCCTCTAGAGTGTTTTGCCTAGGGAGCATACCTCAGGAACTCGAGAAGATCTGCGAGAATGTTGGAGAAACCCTCCTGCCAGAGCGCGTACGAAGCTTGGAATGAAGGGGATGATTTGTCAAGTCTTTCCACTGAGAAAGCAAGAAATGACTTGGTTGGCCGCAGAGGCAGTAACTGTGTCCATCATCAGTTTCTCTGGTCGGGAGGTCCAAGTTAGGTATGCTCGCCATACCTTTTGACGTTCTTCCAATTCGTTCTGAAGAGCGAGACCTTCAGCATCAAGCTCGCACGAGCCCCAATCGCGGATCTCATGCGCCCGCCGGTTTGCCAAATATGCCTGGGCCTTGTCTATCGCAAGGAAGTCGCAGAAAGACGAATAGGATGTGAGAGCCGACTTGATTCTTTCGTTTTGCCACTCCGCCTTGACAGGCTCGATAAATTCACGCAATTTCTGCACCTTCGTCTGGGTATCAACTGTGCTCGCTCGATGTCTGTAAGTCGTCAGTGACAATTCCGCCGCGGCATGGAAAAGAGGAGCACCCTACATTATTAAAAATAGGAAACTCCGGTAGGCAAGCGCGCGTTTGTCGTCAAGTGTTCCAGACGCCATCATCTCGTTCACTCTTGCCTCGATTTGATCGTACACTCCCTATCAAACATCAGTACTACTCGCGCAAAAAGTTTTGGAGGTTAATTACCAGGAGATGATCCGGCATCTCCGATGCTAGCCGCTGAAGCTCTATCATGCTCTCGCCTTGTAATTCTTTGATAGCGTCATTAAAAGCGCGATGCTCTGGTTGCAGGGTTGGCCAGGTCATCAGGATGTGTTCCAGGACCTTTAGCATGAACCCAGCATTTTTGTTAAGTGCTGTTGTGGAGAAGTAGACGAGTAGTTGCAGAGTTCTCTTTCGAATCAACGGGTCCTACCACGTATTAGATGATTGTTCATGAAGCCTGAAGTGGTTCACTCACTTCGAACGACATCTCGAGCAGCTTGTTGCACCAGGCTTCCAGGTTGGCTTCCAGCTCAGGGCCTCGTTGTTCCTGCAGGCCATTAGTTTCATCACATGTTCGCTTGTAGGACGATGCCACTCACATGCTCGTGATGATGTGTCCTTCTCCACTTTGTATACCCCTTGAGCGTTGCCTCTACGACCGTAAAGTGCGCATCGACCCTCAATACGGGCAACGAATGCTTGGAATATTGTTGTTCTGGCATATTAGTATTTTCCGTCGAAATGCAAGACACCATTAACTTACTGTCCATCGGAGGTTGTCCGTCATAGAGATGCTGAAGGACGTTTTCTGTTCGTCCGAGGATGTGCGACACAGCGTCTACGAGCTTGAGCTGTACTATGCACTCAATGATTTGAGAACTATATCGTCTGTAATTACCGAGGAATGCGTGACGCTCGGGCAAATTGTCCGTGTCCTCCAGAAGGAAAAGGAGAGTCGGGTCAGTTGTCTCATGAGGAAGATTTTCATATCTGACCAACCTAGAGCTGCAGACCTCTAGCAGAGGACCAATCATAGGAGAAACCATGTCGCTGGGTCCAATGTTGCGGTTCGCCAGTAGCTTAGTCCATGAGACCAGAACAGGGATGGAAACCATCAGACTCTGGTTTTGCACAACCTGAAGCAGCAGCTGAAGAAATTCATTGCTTGCACAGTCCAGTGGTATTTTGGAGAACTTCCGTTCAAAGTAGTCTCCTAAGCATGAGAGCATCTAGAGAACTATTAGCATGTGGACTTCGCTAGCAAGACCAAGAAGGTTGATTACTTCTGAGATTTTCTTCATTATCTGATACTTGTCATCGTCAATATCGTCTGGGTCGACGACTGACCACTCAAAGAGGTTTTTGCAAAGCTCGACGGAGTTTCGGCTGTACATTGGCGTCACCAACTCCGTAAACTCCTCGTCCGTGAAGTTTATCCGGCAGTAAAGGGCATGAAGAGCTTCCAGCGCAGCCTGAGGGACGGTTAGCGACGTGAGTAGGCGCACTGCAACATTGGTGGCAGACCTTCTGGATATCGACAACCGGTGATGCCAAGCCGGCAGACATGACAGTAACGCAGTGTGCGGAAGAGATGGCCTTCGGGATAGCCCAAGGCATTAGCGACAACAGCACCGTTAGACCCTTGACGGTGCACGCCTTTACTTCCTCGTTGTCTTTATGGTTGGAGTTTATGCAGTGGTTCAGGAATTCGCAAATTCGGCTCAGCCAACCCTCATGACCATGTCGAACGTCCGGTCCAGGCTGTCTATTCGGAAATGTATCGATCAGGACGGCGGTCGGTGTAAAGACCTCGACGCAGGCCTTGCTCAAGACACCCTCGCGCATGGCCACAACAGAATCATCACCAGCGAAGACTTCGTCGGATAATGTTTCGAGGACGAACATGACAAATTCTTTGTGGACTGGAGAGTCCGGGACCTGCCACAGCTGCACAAGCATCGCATCCATGTCCATCCATTCCGCACCCCAGCAACGCTTTGCAACCTCGACCCAGAGTTGCGCTGTCTTGTTCCTCAAATATGACGGGTCGGCGCTCGAGACGGCCTGGCTGAGCTGCAAAACCCAGTTCCTCAATGCTTCGGCCTGCTCCTCTGTGTAGGAGGCCCATTGGTAGCGTATGGCATGCTCGAGGAGAGAAAGGGCGTAGTGACGGACAACGGGGGACTGCGACTTGTCGGAGGCCAAGCTGTAGCCTTGGAACGGCGCCTCTTGCAGATCCTTGACCTGTTCCAGGAAGGACTGTGCCTGTCTCCGAGCATCGTTGGTCGAGTACGGGCTGTGAACCACCTCGAGAGCTTGGTGGATCTTGGACAGGACGTCGCCGTCCCCGCCGTTGCTCGGATGGCCGCCGTTGGCAGACATGGTCGAGGCGAGCCTAGCAGCGAACTGCGACGGTCGGAAGGCGTTCGGCGAGGGCCGCTGTGTCGCTGGCAGCAATGGGCTCGACGGGGACTTCAAGGGCGGGTTGCTGCCTTGGCCAGCATGCAGACGTGGTCTTTGGAAAGCGGCTGAGATAGAAGCTGGGTTGTTGTCTGCGGCGTGAAGTGCTGACGGCGGGGTGATACGGCTCTGGTTCAGGCGGAAGCTATGAGGCGGGCAATTATGCGCCAGTCTCGGTTTAGGTAGTAGGTACAGCACGGTCGGTACAAAGCTCAACCTCAACAACCAAGTGGGCTTGTCAGGTCACAATGGACGCTGCGGGCCACTTCTAGCTCACCGGCCGGCGTTGGGCAGCTCAAGACTAGCGGCGCAAGCTGGGAAGCTCTTTTCTTGCGGCACAACAGATCAGGTGCTGCGGACGAATGCGGTGGTCAAGCACGGAAAAGCAAACGAGTCACAGCCAGGATGGGGGTTTTTTTTTCTGGGCGCGAGAAATCCCAGTGAATGAGGCGTCGCGGGGTGACAGTGGAAGGAATTACAGGCTGCAAGGCTGATGGAAAAAATACCAGTAGAGCATGACGCCAACCCAAGTACCTGCCTCTCTCAGGTAAGGTAGTAGGTAGCTTACCTTACCTTGTATCTTTGCCCTGCGATACCGAGGTATTGGTACTCCAAAGCTTATGCCAACCATTGCATGAAACGAGCTCCTTATTTTGATTGCCAGTGCATTCTCTTCTTGACGTCGCAAGTCTCGAATCTCGCAGATATCACAACAATAACCCGGGTTTTCGTGATTTCAACAATGAACGAACTCACACCCGTTCGCACGATAGAGACGCGGAGGCTATCGCAGCTCGACCACGACAACCCTGATCTATGCATGGACGAATCGCATGCATAACCGTCCAATCCCTCGCAAAGTGGAAACCTGAAGAGACACCATTCCCCGCCATCAATGTCTCAACCTGGTCTGTCGATCCACCCTCCCGCATTCCAGTCAGGTGGCTCATGAGCCGCTCATTTTAAGCTTGCCCGGATGTGTTTGCGCGTTGCCATTCAATACCGTCCTAGGCGGTCTTTACCCACTGTCCGCCTCATAATCCCATAAGCAGAGCCGCTTGTCGTAGAAGCTGACGGACACGCAGCGCAGTCGCTCTCCGCTATGGCCAGGCGTGACGTGGCAGCCGTAGTTCATGCTCTCATGTTCTTCAAACCGGGCCAGAATACGGCAACTCCAGGCTTGACCGTGCTCGCTCACCATCTCCACGATCCTGGCCCCCGCGTGCATACAGGATGCCAGGATCCGTATCCTCGTCGTGCCCCCATCTAGGGCCCGGATGTCGATCAGATCTAATCTCCACACCCCGCCGCCGAGATTCTCGTCAACGACTAGTTCAACCCTTCTCAGCCCGTGCGAAACGTTCAGATCGTGGATGAGGAAGACCCGAATATGGTCGTCGTAGCTTCCAGTCACTACCACTCTGCCTCCATCCGCACCGAAGCTGGGCAGCGGCAGGATAGCCGTAACACCTGCATCGTGCCGGCCTTTGATGGCCAACGGACTGTGCGGGCTCTCATGCGTCTTGGTCGCAGAGGAACGTTCCCAGGCGCAGGTTGTGTAGCGTAGCACAGAGTCGTCTCCTCCACAGTATACTGTTGCAAGAGTCTGCTGGCCGTCTGCGTCTTCAGTTGCCGGTGAAAGGGCTATGCACCAAGCCTCCAAAGAGTTCTGTAGCTCTAGGTCCAGCCACTCTTCAATCCGCCACTCGGGGTCAAGGTGTAGCATTCGTGCCAGGCCCGTAGAAGTCGTCACTGCGAGCAGCCCAGTGATTGTAGGATGCCAGTTGCACTGCAAGAATAGCACATCCTCTCCCAAATCATCACACCTGCTGGTAGCCAAGTGCTTAAGGGGGGCTGCGGCATCTGAGATGGGATCTAGTCGAAATACTGCGAGGGTTCCCGTACTCGAGACGGCAGCCAAGACGTCTTCGTGCCCAAGAATCGGGCTGAACCTGATATCTAGTAATGCTGATGGCTGTGGCAGCGTTTGTAGCAGGGTGCTGCACACCTACCGGATCAGCAACTTGCAAGACGCGAGAAGATTACTGACCAAGCACTACTCACAGTGTGTTGTCCTTGACCCTGAATACTAGGAGACTCCCGTTTCGACTCTGCGTCTGCTTCCGTTGCTCTGGAACCTCCTCCTCATCTTCTTTCTCTTCGTTTGCCGTGTCTTCATTCTTTTCCAGATTGTATGTCCCGACGACGAAATATTCCGGATGTGTGGCACAGAATTGTATGCAGCTTGGAGGAAGGTCCAAGGTCAATGACACTTCGGATGAGATGACGGGAGCTTCATCCATATTTCTTTATTTGGAGCCGAAATTAATACGCAGATCCAACTTGAGCACCGATACGCCACTGATGCTTGGTAGAACGACCTCCATGAATGTTGCGGTCCGTTAGCATTTGAGTGGTGGTTGTGGTGGAGCTTTCAAGCTTCCTAAAAGGCTACTTACCTTTAGTTACGTGCCCACTTACCCTAGGCAAGGTATGTACACATTCGGCAATCCAACCGTGTAAGTCTTGATGCCTGAAATAGGCATTTTTGAGGCCGTTAGAAGCGCATGCGCGTTGAGCATCTCCGCCCTAATGCTATCACTGGCCATTTCGTTTGCCTATTTTCAATGTAGCCAGCTTCAGTGACAGTCACTGGTAAGAGGACGTGGAGCACAAGTCTTTGGCCCTGCAGCTTCCTCTTCCCGTCCTTTGCCCTCCTCTCTATACTTTGGATATTCCAATGACAGCCAATGTCTCTTCACCTAGGTCCTGAGAAGTGAGCAGATAGGACTTCGTAATTCCTGACAGTACCGACATGACCTCGCGTCTTATCATCAAGGATGGCCTTGGTGGGGTTTCATCGTGCCGGAGGTACCGGGATGTTGGAGTTAGGTCGCAATCCACATCTAGGTGTGATATTCTCGACTACCTGACATTTATGCAGTAATAGCCGGTTCTATGCATCTGTCAAAAAGCAAAGTTGCTTGCTTTTGCCAGCCACAGACATACCACACGCCTCGATGTGACGCTCAAAGAACGGGTCTCGTTTCCTGATCCCTACGTGGACTGATTGGCAGGACTGATCCCTGGCCCTGGTCCTTTGACGCTAAGCATGCCCATGATTCCTGGTTCCTCGAAGCAATTCATGGATGACTTCACCTTAACCTCACCAACCCCGTTGATTCACCCATTCGAGAAGCCGACGCCACGATTCGGGTCAAAGGAAAGCCCACCGTCGACGACAACCTCGCGCGAATTTGAGCCGCTGTATTTCCTTGGTCCTTACACCCTCAACCTAGCTTGATGACATGGATTCTGACGATTCTGATTTCTATGGTACGTAAGATGGGCAGAGCTGGTAAAAGTAACCCTTAGCTAAATGCAGCCTCTTTCTTGGCCAGGTAACACCATGACGGTTTCTAGCTTGCAGAACCGGGTAGACAAGTTTGATGCCCAGGAATGGATCCAGCAACATAAACAGAGCCCTGGCTACCCAAGGGCTCGTGCGAGAACGGCGGCCAGCAACTCGCAACTTCACAATCCTTACTCAGGGGTGCCTTACGCATGGCAGTTGACGGAGACCGTGGACGACTTCCTCCTTCGGCTTCCTCCGGCCACCACTGATCAGACGCTGGAGACGCCGTGGATCTTTGTATGCAACCCCTTCATAGCCCGACTTCACAAAGAGCAAGGCGGTGGCCAATCTAGCCTGGGAAATGAGGACGAAGCCCCGGAAGAAGAGGGAAGCCAGGTCTCGCTTGTTGAAAGAGGGGCGCGGGAAAGGCTCGACATTACATCCACCTTTATCCAAGACTTGAACAAGTCAAACAAATCCAAGTCATTCATCGAAAAGGAACTACGGAAAGAACGGAAGCAAGCCGTGGAGGACATACTTACCTTGGCTCATGCCGCCAAAGTCCGAGCTGGAAAGGTGAGTGGTGACTTTTCTGCTGCTCCGCGACTGGCCTAACAATGCCAACAGTGGATGCTTTTCTGCAGCACCAGCGAGGTAAACGAGGTTTGGGGCATCATAGCAAAGGCCACTGCGAACAATGAGCTTGGCATCGCAGCAAAGGTGGCCCCACGACCAGAAGGAGGAGACTCTCGGAAAGAGCGCTTGATATGCGTTTACACCCCCGATTTCAAGGACAAAGCCGATGTCGGCCGTGTGCTTCAGCGTCTCCGAGAGCTGAGATTGGTCGAGGCAAGAGGACGACCGATTTACTACAAGCCTGGTATGCTACAGTCTCCCCTCTCTCCTCCCACGTTATGCTAACGGAGATTTGGAGATGCTTTCACCTACGTGGGCATAGCTAGCGGAAATACTTGGGGAGTGCGGGCTTCTATATACAGCTCCATGGATATTTTCCAGGAATGAGCATCATTGCGTGAGACCTTTCCCCAGAAGCACTCGGGCAGATCAATCGTCGAACGTTGCCCAACCAAAGAGCGTCGAATCTGTCGTGCTCGTAATACGACGATCAAGACTTGGTGATACAAGCGGCCAAATCAATCGCGGTGGATGGAATAGGAGGGATAGATGACAGAGTACGCTATTGAAGTACGTAAAAGATCCTGAACGCCGTTATATAATATGCCCGAGCCTGTTGCGTCACTGAATGCCATCCCGTTCGTGCCCCTCAAACAATGCCCCGACGCCGCTTGCCAGTTATGCGGGTATGGTTCGTCAATGTGATATGTCATGAAAGACGCTATATGGTGAGAAAAGCATCGTATCAGAAGATGTCGGCATCGCCGTATTCCATGCCTGTAAAATGATCCATGGTTTTGAGGGGCAACACAAGACGATAGGCGCTGTTGCCGTTGAGGTAGTATCGATGAAGCTTTTTCGACCGGATGAAGCCGAGCCGCTCATAGAGCCTCATGGCCGCGGTGTTTGTTTCCTCTGTTTCTAGGACAATCTCATCCGCATTACGCTCAGCCATGGCCTCGAGCGCTTTCTTGACCAGAGCTGTTGCAACACCATGGCCCCGGTAGGGCGAGGCGACTGCCAGCATAGCAATGTAACCGCGCCGAGTCGGCGGCGAATGAGATGAGTGTACCTCGAGCTTGCAAACGATGACCCCGATAAGCGACGAGTCTTGTGGATTCAAGGCCTGGAATTTATAGCATCAGCCAAAAGATTCTATGCTTGCCAGGAAAAAGCGGAACCGACCATGAAGCAGAGATGGGCCCACTGGCAGAGGAAGTAACGGTAGACGTATATGCTGTATGGCTCACTCAGGTCTTTCGAAATGAGGGAGCGTATGGCGGGGAGGTACTGGGCCTCCAGGCCATGCTCATACTGAATGTACCGCAAGCCCCCAAGCATAGCGGAGCTATGGGCGAGGAGATCCATCTAAGGGCCAGGCCGAGGTAGGGCAGCGGAGCGTGAATAGTTGGCTGTGAAGCGGAGAAAGTCGAGCAAGAGATTGGAAGGAAAGCCGGGGGGGTCCCACGCTCAGGAGCACACAACGACAGAAATACAGATGACCGCGTGAGATGCTGTTCATGGAAACATGAGTCAATAACCGACGCAGGGAACGTATTGCCCGAACGAGCAACGCCTCAGCCTGACGCTGAGTTTCTGGAAACAGCACCGAGTCCCAACTCCAGAGCACAGACTACGCCAAGCTGGCAAGGCAAGATAACCATGCGAGTCGAGGTGAGTCAAGTGGGTAAGGCAGATGAGGAGACCTCCGACAGTCTCTTTTCCAAAGACAAAGACGGGACAAAGGCAAGCAAGCAAGCAAGCAATCACATGCCATTTGTCCAAGGATTGGGTCAGACACAAATGTGGAAGGAAGTAGGTGCCAGCAACATGGGGCTTTCTTCGGCGCAAAGCTACCAGACCGGAAAGGTGCCTGCCTACCTCTGCCTGCCTGCTTGGGTACCACAGAGGAGCGCTGCACCACCAATATGGCTCAACGGGTGCGCTTACGGCAGACGTACCCTAGGTACCTTACCCTTACCATGCCTTGCCTTGTGGTCCGCGGGGCCGCCGCGGTCTCGTTACCGGTATTTTTTACTCCTGCGGTTTCAGTGCCATGCCGTATTCGGGCTTTTTCTTCAGTAGCGGGGCTGCTCACCTTAGCTTCCCTTGACGTCAACCATAAGGCGGCCCAGTTCGAATTGGCATCATTTTACGCACCTGTGGGCTGAGTAGATTGTCCATGGTCTGGGAACGTGCACCTTCACATGCTTCCTAGATGCAAATTTGAGACAGCACCGCGTTAGTCCGCGCCGGTTCTACATCGCGCCCCCTAGTCGAACGTACCATCTTGCACATCTTGGATGGAAGATTTCTAGTACTAGTACCTGGCACTCTTCTAATGGTTCTGGAATCATTGGCGACGTGCGTTCCGACTACCCGATCGTCCGACACTACATAGTACATACGCCATTGACCCGAACCAACCGACGCATTCCTCGCAACCGATATCCTTGGCAGAGGCTTGTCTTCACGACCCGCCTACCGATCCTATACCCTTAAAACCTCCTGCTCTTCAGAGTCACGTCATGGCGACGACTCTACGAAGACGTCTTGTGCCCGAGACTCGGGCTTCTGACATTGATGACTCGTCCAGGGACGCCAGCCCTGCGGAGCAGCCAACACAGCACGTCCATGTGATCGAGCACGCCCCCAAAACTCGGAAGCGTCGCACGACGCTGATTTTCCTGCTGGGCAGTCTCTGCGGTCTATTCGCGGCTGGATTCTTCGCCAAGAGCAATGATTTGATAGATTTTCCCGAGCTGGGTGAGCTCAGCATGGACAGTCTGTTCGACGTCCTGCCAGCCGGCCTAGTGAGGGACATGCGAGAGCTTGCTCAGGGCGAGCGCGATGTCGCCGACGCGTACGACTCGTTCTCCGTTGGCCTCAAGGCACGGGCCGAGGGTCTCGATGCTCACCACCCCATGATCATGGTCCCTGGCGTCATCTCGTCGGGCCTCGAGTCGTGGGGTACCGCCAATATTTCGAGAGCTTACTTCAGGAAGCGACTCTGGGGTAGCTGGACAATGATGCGAGCCCTGGTCCTTGACAAGGAAACATGGAAGAGGCACATCATGCTCGACAAGAAGACTGGCCTTGACCCACCGCATATCAAATTGCGCGCCGCTCAGGGTTTCGATGCGACCGACTTTTTCATCACTGGCTATTGGATCTGGAGCAAGATCCTCGAGAACTTGGCAACAATCGGCTACGACCCCACGAATTCGTTCACGGCGGCCTATGACTGGCGCCTGGCGTATCAAAATCTTGAAGTGCGGGACAAGTACTTTACTCGCCTGAAGTCTTATATCGAGACCGCTGTTCTGGCAGAGAACCGCAAAGTCGTGGTAGCATCCCACAGTATGGGCAGCCAGGTCGCTTTTTACTTCTTCCATTGGGTACAGTCGGATAAGGGCGGCCGCGGAGGACAAGATTGGGTGGAACGCCACATTGACTCCTGGATTAACATCAGCGGCTGCATGTTGGGTGCGGTCAAAGACCTGACGGCGATTCTGTCGGGGGAGATGCGTGATACGGTTCAATTGAACGCATTTGCTGTATATGGCCTGGAGAAATTCTTGAGCAAAGAAGAGAGATCGGAACTCTTCCGGGCGATGCCTGGTATTTCCTCCATGCTTCCCATTGGCGGCAATGCTGTCTGGGGAGACTTGAGCTGGGCACCGGACGACAAGCCGGGTCAGAAATATTCGTATGGATCGTTCCTCAACTTCCGTGCGGGCTCAAACTGGACCACGCCTGACCGAAATTTCACCATGGACGACTCGATGCAATACCTCTTCAACACAACTGAAGACTGGTATCAGGACCAGGTAAAATCCAGTTATTCACACGGGGTAGCACACACCTCTGTTGAGGTCGAAGCAAATGAGCACATACCCTCCAAATGGGTCAACCCGTTGGAGACGAGGCTTCCACTGGCGCCGAGTCTCAAGATTTATTGCTTCTATGGCGTTGGGAAGCCCACAGAGCGAGCCTACTACTATCGAGCACCTGATCAACCAGTGTTGACGAATCTCAACATTACTATCGACACTGGTTTGATCGAAGGCGAGGTTGACCACGGGGTCATCATGGGCGAAGGAGACGGCACCGTGAACTTGCTCAGTACAGGCTACATGTGCAACCGTGGCTGGAAAATCAAGCGATATAACCCCGCCGGCGCCAAGGTGACCGTGGTTGAGATGCCTCACGAGCCCGAGAGATTCCACCCGAGAGGAGGGCCAAAGACGGCGGACCACGTTGACATTCTGGGAAGGGAGAACCTAAACGACTTGATACTGCGGGTAGCGGCTGGGCGCGGGCACACCATCGACGACTATGTTGTCAGTAGCATCCGCGAGTACGCTGGCAAGGTCAGGATCTACGAGGAAGAAGAAAATATCGATCAACCGGGCGATGACAATCAGGAGTCATAGAGTGATGTTCCGGGACAGGACCTTGGTCTGACCTTACTGACTGTACTGTATTTCGGCGCTTGGCGTTTGGTGATGCGAGCATTGCGCTTCGGTGGCGGCACGGGTGTCGTGTTTCCAGGATGGTTATACCCTCATGCTTGAAAGGATATGATATAGAGCTTAGATGCATTGGATAATTACATTTTCACACAGCATGAATCCGCAGGGGCTTCTGTGAGTGATTTGGTCGATGCAGGCTCGACCTTATTTGCAATGGCTTGCAGCTTTTCGCTCGCTTCCGTTCGATATGGTTTTGTTAACTGGACAGGATCTTCATCCTAAGCCAGCGGTCAGGCGTCCCGGCCATTCGCCGATGCACCTGCCTACCCTGTGAGGAAAGCAAACCGCGTGAATCAGCTCTCCATACAACGAATCATTTCGTCAATCACGCAAGCTCTATATATCCTCAAGTGCTGGGCCAGCGTTGGCCGCATGGCGTTTTTGAAATGCAGTGGTTGCAGTCAATTTAGTGTCAAGCCCCCTCCACTCCCACTACACTGCACTAATAAGAATGAGGTCACGGTTTTGGCGCATCGGCAACCCCACCATCCTTCCTCTTGCTCCGCTCGCAATTGGGGTATCTTGTCCTTTCGGCAAACCCTCAGTGTGCGGCTTCGCTTTGTATTTCCGCCTCTGCTGTCCTTGCCCGGTACATCTTTCTTACACTCCGTGTGCTTGTGCCGGCCCGATGAGATCGATGCGGCTCCTGCACCGTGGGCTCAAACCTGGTAACCATGGCGGACTATGAGGATTCTTCGCCGTCCCCCGAGGACGAGGAACACCTTTGGAACGGTTCGTTGCCGACGGCTTCGCACCGCACCGCACAAGACGGACTGCTAACGACTCTTCAGAGCTGGATAGATGCATTTCGATTCAATGCGACACCCATGAATCCATCGACGATGCTTTGCGCTCGTGGCTCGACGTGGCGACAAAACTACGTGATCAATACCCCGACTCCCAAGACCAGGTCTCTGCATGCGCCCACATTCTCTTAGGGAGCGAGATTTTCCGCGGCAACAAGGACTATGTTCGCACGCAGATAATACATAGCCTCCTGCAGGAGGACGACGCGGCACCGCTGCACGCGATTGCTTCCCTACTGCTCCTCGACGGCCAGGCCGATGAATCTCTGTTCCCACGCATGATCCAGGAGGCTTGCTTTCCTCGGCTGCTGGACCTCATCAGGAGCGAAAGTGATGGAGACTCGAGGCTACACAGGATGCTCTTGCACCTCATGTACGAAATGTCACGAGTCGAGCGACTTCGCGTCGACGACCTGGCCCTGGTGGATGATGAATTCGTCCACTACTTGTTTCGACTAATCGAGCACGTGTCGGACGATGTACATGACCCATATCACTATCCAACAATCAGAGTATTGGTTCGTCACGCATATGCACCCAAGGGTTTGCTGCTTGCTAACGCGCTTCAACAGCTTGTACTGAACGAACAATACATGCTTGCCTCGACCGATTCGCCTACTGACGCGTCGAATGGCTCTGCGCCGCTAACCAATCGAATAGTAAAGTGCATAAGTCTCCATGGCCCGTCATTTCGTACTTTCGGCGAAAACATCATTCTCCTTCTAAACCGCGAGACGGAGACGTCACTGCAGCTACTTATTCTAAAATTGCTGTACCTGCTGTTCACAACGAAAGCAACCTACGAATATTTTTACACGAACGATCTCCGGGTCCTGTTGGATGTCATAATACGGAATCTCATGGACCTGCCGTATGAGAAGATCTCACTGCGACACACTTACTTGCGCGTGATGTACCCTCTCCTAGCCCATACACAACTCAGCCAGCCGCCTCACTACAAAAGAGAGGAGATTTTGCGTGTGCTCCAGCTCCTCCGTGGGTCTCAGAATGCGCATTTTGCACCTGCAGACGAAACCACTGTTCGGCTTGTGAGCCGAGTTTCGCACGTGACGTGGCTGGAGTTGGGAGACTCTGACCGGGGCAACGCTTCTCCCGTGGAGGGCGAGGTCGCCCGCAAGAAGCTCGGGATAAGCCTGTCTCGATCACAGACCGAGAGTAGCGTTAGTGTCAGCGACGTCGCGGCAGTGATGGAGAAGCCAGGCGTTCAGACTCCGAGCCGAACGGCAGCCGAAGCCGGCGCAGAGAACGGCCAGGAAACGGAGAGCGATGCCCCCGAAGAGAGCAGCAGCATTGCTGCCCGGGCAAAGAAGATACTACCTGCAGTACCTAAACACAGGCACGGTATTCCATTCGCGGCCAGTCAGAAGATCCCTTTGTTAAACGGATCTGCGAAGAAGGTCCCACCCAAAGCACCTCCTCCACGGCGTTGGGGCCGGATGCGGACTGCCGAGGTCCCACCAGTTGAGCCGATACAGGAAAAGGTAGAATGAGACGCCATCGTTGCTGAGGATGCTGGCCGTCGTCATAATAGTATTAAAGCAAGCATCGACATAGTCATCTCAAGGCTTGAATTTCGCAATCATTGGCGCCATTGTCTGGTCCCCGATGTAACGGGAAAGATACAAACACATGGTTCATGCGCGGCGCATAGGAGTTGCGAATTATTGGATAAGGAACATTCTTTGGCGTATTGGGTGCCAGCACGAGTGTCCTTTCATTCTGTAAGCCACAGATGCTTTACAGGATAAGCTACGGTAGGCAAGAGTACGGGGAACGCTTTGCGGGCGGCTTAGATGAACGAAAGAGACGATGCCGGTGCCGTCGCAAAGTGCAATCCTCCATTGAAATACATGTATATACCACTCTGGTGCAAGCTCTATCGGATTGAACAGTGCTCTGAGCCAACGAGTGCAGCCCGCGCCTTTTTCGCGACCCATTCTCGCACAAATGTACATGCTAGCAAAGTTTTGATAACTGGTTGTCCGATTCCCGCAGCGTCTGCAAAAGTGCGATTGAGATCCGCGCCCGGACGCAAGAGCGGGTGCTCTTGGCGACAATTGTTGCGGAGATGCCACGGCCGGCGTACCCGACTGTGGGTCCGAGTTGATGCCGAGTCCCGGGCGGCGCTTCAAGCGCCTTGACCATGCGGATAGCGCTAGATCCGGGTCTGAAATGTTGAGTAATCCGGGGGTGATTCCAGGCAAGCGATTAATAAAACAGCCCAGATCGCAAAACCACAGAGAGACTAATAAATATGTAACAAGTAGAGGCTTTTATTAGAAATAAATCTCTATAATGATTTCAAAGATAAATCTTTTAAAAATCTTAGAAATAAATATTATTTTCATTAAAAATTTGTTATACTTTTTATTTATTTATTCTCCTACTTTCGTAAACTATTAACGATAGACCGTTTTGCAGTGCGGGTATTTTCGCTCACCACTTGCCAGGCTACCTGTTGTATTCTACGAGCTACGGGCATGCCTCTTGCCTCATTAATGGTTACTGGATCTGCCACTTCATTCTAGGGGTTGGAAAACCGGGTTCCGGAGGCGCGATGCAGGCTGCGAGCGATCCATGGTAACTTTGCTTGATTCGTCAAGTCTACAAGCGCTACGGCTGCTTGTCCATGGGAGGGCTTTGGCAACGGCAGGCAATTACGCACGGCGCCAAATGCCTTTCTACCTATGATGAATCACCGAGGTAAGGCCAAGAGAACCTAACCGAGATATGTTATCCACAAGAAGCCGACGGTCAGTTCCCTCGCCGTTCAAGTGCCACAGATGATTACGTATCTAAGGCTAGAGTCAGGAAAAACTGAAACACCAAGACGACGGAGTGGAACAGGGAGAACAGCTTGGGCATCGTGGATCCCTACGTGGAATGATGATCGTCAGCTAGGTGAGATCTGCCGGCGAACAGGGTGTGTGCGCGCGCAGGAGGCCAAGGTCTGAGAATCGCAACTCCCACATGCACAGCCATGCGGGATCGGGCAACTTGGATCAACACGTGCAGGCGACTAAAAGGAAAAACCTGGCCTGAACAGGACTTTGGGATGCCTGTTTCGTTCGTTCTAAGGATGGCCGATCCAGACCTCAGGGTGCAAGCCGCGCGTGTGACGTCATGTCTCGGGGGTGAGCTAGCGACGCCCTTGACTGACCACGGAGCGGCCCTAGGTTTGCTCCTCAAGAGCCCAAAGGAGGGGGGGGGATCGAGAGCGAGCCTAATCGTTAGCACCGAGCTTCCATCGGGCACGCGCCAGCGCTAAATGCCCGGCTGGAGGATGCTGCGAGGCGGGCTTGCTACGAGAGCGATCCATCCAAGGCCAATTCGATGCAAACAGGTTAGCCGAAGGGGGTGCTGAGCGACTTGACTCGCACGCACAGATGTAGTGACAAGATTGCCAGGGGAAGTGACGAACGATGCAGCTGATTACATGATTTCGAGCACTGACAGCTGGAGATTTGTAGAGAGACGATGCTCCGGGGGTGGTGATGGAGAGGTCGAGGATGTAAACGGAAACATGCATTTTATCAAATTTCGCGGAGCAGGCGAATCACTGTTTGTGCACTTTGTACTGTAAAGCAGTTCCAGCCAGCCTTACGCACGAGTTCGATGGGGAAGATGATTGCCAGTAAGAACCCACTGGGTAGGTGTGGTATGAACCCAGTACCTCCTTCATGACAATGTTATGGCAGCAGCTTGAGGTACTGGTACACCGATCCTGTAGGCATGCCCACGACCCTTGATCTTGCCCTTGGCCTGTGATTCTGTGATCCCTCTTGGCCGTCCCCACACCATCATCCCCATCTTCCGTCATCGTCGGATTTCCCGTCAGCTGTCCACGCAGTGCCCTTTTTTTGCTTCAGGGATCAGTGGGGGGCGGGCCTGTCTTCATCTTCTTCCCACTTAGAACAAGACAGGGGTTGGGATGTCCCGATCTTTCCTTTCTCCTTTCCCTCCATCCCAGAAAACGCAGCAGCAAACACGTTGCGTTGGATAACACGACTCCCTCCCGCAAAGTTTGGCCGGTAAGTCTCCTGCTTTTTGCGTGTTTGTTTCCCCTTCCAGCGTGCCATAGCCAAAACCTACTGGGCCTACCTCATTCTTTTCCCACTGTCGGCAACAGCGCAGCCGTTGGTTGGCTGCACGGGCTGGGACTAGTCCCGGAACATCAGACCTTTGGCGGCCATCATCATCATCATACACAAGCAAGACCTGACTGAGCCGGTGCTAATCATTGCGTCAACACCAGCAATTGGCCGCCCCCTTTCCCGTACCATTTCCATTGCAGTTACAGCCCACCACGCTATCTCCCGTCGGCTCGCCGGAGACCCCGTTCTTGTCGTTGGCGCATTCCTCGACGCACCCCCTCAAAAGCCCCCCAAGGGATAGCAGGAGGGGGAGTGAGACAGCTCTCGGTCGTATGCAAGCCCTGTGGTGCTGTTGCAGCCCAGGCCAGTACCCGTCCTTCTGTTTCGCTCGTGCGGTCCTGTCGTTCGCTACCTTTTACCTTACTGTAGGTAGCCAAGGTAACTTTGAGGCGCCACCTCCGCCATGGACCCGTCAAACCACCCACAAGCAGGGTCGCAGTCGCAGTCGTCATCGTACCGTTCCAACGACAACTCCCACCTCCAACCCCAACACCACCACCACAACCACAACCAACATCACGGTAGCGACACCACCGCCGCCAACAACTACCCTTACGAACAGCATAAACGTATCCCTACAAACGTTCGCGAGAACTCTTCCATTGCCGCTCCGCAACCTCAATCCCATCACCTGCAAGCCCCCTTTGTCGGCCGCTTCACCGAGGAATGGGACGCTAGCCAGCGAGGCAGCTCCATCATCGACGGTCACCACGGCAAGATGCAGCGCTCCGCCTCCGTGCGCAGCTTCAACCCTGGCGATGACCAGCAGCAAATCGTCCTTCCCTCCAGGGGCAACACCCTCAAGAAGAGGAGCTCCTCCCGCCGCTCCGCCAGCTTGGGCCGCTCCGCCAGCCGGCGCAGCATGAAGGCGGGCAGCGTCAGAAGCCTCGCCCTCAACTCTACCTCAGACCCCGACGAGGCCCACAGCGCCTTCTACTGTCCCATACCGACCTCCGGCAACCCTACGGAGGTACTGGCAAATAGATTTCAGAGTAAGCGCCTAGTTGTTGCGCACACCTATCGTCGGTCGTAAAGGTGTATCGTGTGCTAACCGTGATCTCACAGCTTGGCGCAAGATTCTGAAGGACCTCATAGCTTATTTCCGAGAGATTCAAACACATTACGAATCTCGCTCCAAGTCGCTCATCAAATTGGTCAATGCTTCCAACAACATTTCCACACCGCCAGGATTCCTGTCCTCTGGCGGCGTCGACGACGCATTGCAGTTCCTACGATCCTACAACAAGAACGCGGTGATGGAGGCCAACAAGTCCAAGGAGATTGAAGAGGATGTCATTCTGGCACTGACGGGCTTAAGGAGCGACTTGCAGCAGAAGATCAAGGAGATCAAGCACTTGTCTGGCGACTTCAAGAATGCGGTGGACAAGGAAATGGACAATACCGCCAAGGCTGTGAAAGCTCTTGCTGATGTGCTGGGGAAAACTGAGGCAGATGCAGCCTCCACCACAGGCAAACAGGATCCTTTCTTGTTGCGATTGGCTGTCGATCGTCAAGTAGAGCGCCAGATTGACGAGGAAAACTACCTCCACCAGGTGAGTGTGAATCGCGTAGCATCCCGACCCAAAAGAGCCGCGTGACTGATGAGACTAGGCATATCTCAACCTCGAAAGCTCCGGCCGAGAGCTGGAGTCGATTGTGGTCGGCGAGATTCAAAAAGCCTACAATGCGTACGCAGGAATCTTGAAGCGGGAGGCGGACAACGCTTATGGCGTTATCGAAGAGCTTCGCGAGGGCCCGATTTCCATGCCCAAGGACCAGGAATGGACACACTTTGTGACCCACGATGACCAGTTTGTTGACCCATCAATCCCTCTCCGAAGCCCCGATCAGATCCATTATCCAGGCCA
This sequence comes from Paramyrothecium sp. XJ0827, assembly GCA_020881915.1. Classification (NCBI taxonomy): domain Eukaryota; kingdom Fungi; phylum Ascomycota; class Sordariomycetes; order Hypocreales; family Stachybotryaceae; genus Paramyrothecium; species Paramyrothecium sp. XJ0827. The sequence continues at coordinate 3,446,593 of JAJFPB010000004.1, forward strand.
GGACCACATTTCCGCCCAGGAAATCCGAGCCGGACTCCTGGAACGCAAGAGCAAGTACCTCAAAAGTTACACGGCAGGCTGGTAAGTTTAGACACCCACCCCCTGGTGGTTCTTCAAGGCGAAGCAAGCTAATACGGAGTCCAGGTACGTACTTTCTACTACTCATCTCCACGAGTTCAAGTCGGCAGACAAGGCGCAAGCCCCCGTCATGTCTCTCTACCTGCCAGACCAGAAGCTAGGATCGCACTCGACCGAAGGCGGATCATCGAACAAGTTCATCCTCAAGGGACGACAGACCGGATCCATGCACCGAGGCCACACCTGGGTCTTCCGCGCCGAAAGCCACGACACCATGATGGCCTGGTACGAGGACATCAAGGCTCTGACGGAGAAGTCGCCCGAGGAGCGCAGTCAATTTGTGCGCAGCCATTCGCGCAGCCTCAGCCAATCGTCGCGACGGTCCGCTAGCAGCGACGGCCTTGACGAAGACGAGGAAGACGAGCAACCGTTCTCGGCAGGATCCCAGATCGACGTCAACCCCGGCCCCAGGCCTGACGCGTTGTCTCGGCGATCGCAACAACCAGGTGGGCGGTTTCCATCAGATATCCAAGTCAATGCGCAGCGAGGCTTACAGGCCCCTCACTCGCCCTCTAGTGTAAGCTCTGGTGTCCAGGAACCGCAGCACACGGATCCCCAAGTGATTGCCGGCGCCGGCGCCTTGACTGGGGCAGCAGCAGCCGCAGGATACCACCATGGCCAGGCCGACGGCCACCAGAACTACACCCTCGGATACGGCGGCACCGGTGGAACTACTATGGATACTATGCCGTCGCAGGCGGCAATTGCCAACCACGAGGCGCAACACGATGGCGTGAATCCTTACACAAGTGAGCCGCTGCACCAGCAGTCGCAGCCTACGCATCATCACGAGGATGCCACCTACATCGTTCCGGTAGTCGCGGCGGCGCAACCATACCAACAGCAGCCGCAAGCGGACCAGTTTGAAGAATCTAACAACAACCGCAACCCGAGACACGAGCAGGAACATGCTGTGACTGGCGGACCCAACAACGGCGGGACGTTGGCCCGAGAGGCCCCTCAGGAGGCACCTCAGGCCTACTTGAACGGCGATGCCCAGCCACTGAACGGAAGTGCTGGAGGCAACAACGTGAACATGCTCGCAGTCAATGCGGCCGGCTTCCCCAAGTCGGAGTCAGCTCATGAGGCGGAAGCGCTGGCGGTTCCTGAGATGGAGGCCAACGTGCCCCCAGCGTCGGCCATGACGGCAACCGACGACGATTCATTGTGGAGCAGAGAGACACCTGTGCGACCCACAAAGAACAACGTTAGGAACGACAGCGTGGCGACCATCTCGAACCTGCACATCCCAGGCGGTTACCCCAAAAGCACCGTTGCAGAGAGCTCGTAAGGCCACAAGTGTTGTCCTCGTCATGTTTGCTTTTTCGTTTTCTTTATTTTTCTTTTCCCTCCTCGATTTTCCCGTCTCCTTGCGTCTTCCCAGCAATGTACAGTTTCAGGATGAATGGGCTGGCTTCTCCAAGGTAGTTCAAAGATGTACGAGTAACACCGGAGGGGCCGTGACAGTGGGCCGGTTTTCAAGAGTTTGGGTGTCAAAATGGGGGGTCTTCACTTTCTTCTTTTGCGCTTGGGTTGGTGAAACGGTGCTGCTGGGCAGGCGTTCGTTATGAGTATCGATGTCGAAGATTACCCTCGCTAGGCAGTGAAAATTCCATGCACAGTTTTGGATCAATCGCGTATGTTTTTGAATGAAGTGAATAAATGAAAGACAGTGCAGTACGGCCTCTTTCTGCCCGATTTGTTTCTTTCTGATTCGTTCTCTGGAGAAGATTACCGATGAGCCTCAATTGTCATTCCTCGCCTTCTGATCGACTTACACAGCTTATAAAAAAAAAAGGGGTTTCATCAAGATACGCACAACCTCGTGGCTGCAGCTCCATCAGGAAACCCCGCCAAAAAGTTGTTCCGCGCGATCGAACGAACCCCCCACCACCATGCCCCCTCATGGGCCAATCAGATCGCGCCTAGGAGAGCTTTGCACTTCCGCGCAAGGCCTCGAAAATTTCACCTTAGCACAAGCCAGGTTTGGAAAAAAAATAATCCTAAAAAAGTATCACGAACAAACCCGACAAACGACCCGGTTCCTCCACCCCCCCCCAAGGAAAACCTGCCAACGCTTTCTTGGGAACGAGAACCACCCGGCTTCACCGACTTCCTTGCCCGACAGAAACGAAGGGGGGAAACACCAGAAGTTCAATTGGCCCGCGCCTGCAACTCCCCTTCTACTTCTTCTTTTTCTTTTTGGTCCAACCATGTCTTTCCGAGGCGGAGGCTTTCGAGGTGGCCGCGGCGGCGCTCCTCGCGGTGGAGGTATGTTGCTTTCTTCTTTTCTGCTTTGCCCTGCCTACCTCGTCTCCGGAGGGCGACGAGACGTTATGGGCCTCGTTTGGAGCTTTGGGAGACGGCGAGGGCCCGGCTGTCTGGAGATCAATTGGGAAAGTTTTTTCGGCGGCTGACGGTGTGTTTGCTTCGGATTAGGTCGCGGCGGTTTCCAGCAGCGAGACTTTGGTCCCCCGGCTACGGTTCTAGGTACGAAAACCCAATCCAACCCCATTCCCATCTATCTGCAGCGAATTGGTGGCTGCTCCTGCTTCTCCTCCCCTTAAGCGCCAGGGTCACCGATGACGGCACCCCTACCCGAAGGGAGGGAAGCAGCGTGTTGTTGCGCGAGGAGCAAAGAAAACGTGGTCTGGAGAAAATCCAAAGAACTCGTGTGAGCTAACCTTCCTTTTTTCCCACCTGCAGAGATGGGCAAGTTCATGCACGCCTGCGAGGGCGAGATGTTCTGCGAGTCCATCAACCCCAAGATCCCCCAGTTCAACGCCCAGATCTTCCTCGAGAACAAGACGGCCGTCGGCAAGGTCGACGAGGTCCTCGGCCCCATCAACCAGGTCTTCTTCACCATCAAGCCCTCCGAGGGCATCCAGGCCACCTCCTTCAAGGAGGGCGACAAGTTCTACATTGCCGGCGAGAAGCTCCTCCCCTTTGAGCGCTTCCTGCCCAAGCCCAAGCCCCCGCCCGGCGCCCCCAAGCCCAAGCGCGCCGGCGGTGGCGGCCGCGGCGGCCCTCGTGGTGGCGGACGCGGTGGCTTCGGCGGCCGTGGCGGCGGTCGCGGAGGTGGCGGCGGCTTCGGTGGTCGCGGTGGCGGCCGTGGAGGCAGCGGCTTTGGCGGACGCGGCGGTGGTCGTGGCGGCAGCGGTTTCGGCGGCGGCGGCCGAGGCGGTGGCGGTGGTGGACGCGGACGCGGCGGCTTCAGCAGGGGAGGCGGCGGCGGCGGCGGTCGCTACTAAGCAGAGCGCCGGATCCTGAGAAGGTTGCGGAGTCTTCAGAGCCACGATCAACAGCATTGCTAGAGAGATGGAGGGGGAAAGGACCAAGACGGGGGTCGCATGTGTCGCTGCAAAGGTGGTTTCTCTGTCACAGGAAATAACGGCGTTCTACGGGTATTGGGTTTTGAGCTAACTGTTTATCATCTTTGCTCTGGCTTATGGTTCCTCCTGTCCTCTTTTTTATGTCCAGCTCCTCCGTGGTGAAGGGAGGGTGAGGATTATGTACAGACACCATGGATACGAGAATCGAAAAAAAAGAAATGGGAACGAAAGAATAAGAAGAAAGAAGCTAGATGACACTCTTGCTGTGCCCATGATCATCGTATGATTGCTATTCAACATCTCGACGTTACATCGTCGTCAGGTTAAGCCTCGTCTATCTGGGGTATCGTTTTGCTTGCGCCTCGCTGACGCAAATCCTCTTGAAATGCAAGCCGTCCATCCATGTCAACGTCGTGAATGACTCGTGATTAGTAAACTTAGTGAAAGAACAACTCCTAAACACCCGAGCCCAATGCCCATGTATTGAGCCCCCCTATATCCAGCTAGGGTAGTCTCCGGCCTCCCATTGAGTGACCTCTCAATCGCACCCGAAACGCCCAGAGCAACAGAAACGGCAAACATCACAAGCGCAAATCCCAGGGCCGTTGGCGTGGCCGGGAATTTGGCTGCCGCGGTGTTGCAGAGTAGCCGCATGGCGGACTGTGTGACGATAACCACTCCCGGTGACACGAGAAGGATGCTGAAGAAGGTTGACCGCCAGTAGACCTCCTCAGCAGGGGATGTGGCCATGAGAACGAAGCCAATGCAACTTAATAATGTAGTGGCAGACAGGAGCACTTCTGGACTCGCAATATATGGAGCCAGGTACAAGGCAACGGCGCTGGCAATGCTGACTAGAGCCAAGGGTATCAGGCCGGCGCTGGTGAGAATTGGCGACCATGCTCGCAAGTGCTCGAGTATCTGAACCAAGTACCATAGCCAAATGAAGAACGACGCCCAGTAGGTGGCTAAACAAGCAAACGGGATACAAACTCTACTCGTTATGGCCCCTGCTGGCAGAATTGGCCGAGGAGCCATCCGCTCGTTGTACAGGAACGCAGCCAGAGAGATGGCCCCAAGAATTATTAGTAGGTAAGGATAGGGTTTGTTGGATGGAACAAGAGAGAGGAGATTTAGCCCAACAGTGAGAAGGATGGTTCCCAAGGCGCAGGTGAGCATCCCAAGAGCGTCAAGCCGGTTCCACCAGCGGTCGTAGGCGGTGTCATCTCTTTTCCTCTCCGGGGGCGCAAGTACCAGGAATCCCAGAACCCCAAGCGCGAGTGAAATGAGAGCCAAGGAGACGAAGGACCACTTCCAATTGGCGGGTGTGGCAAACAGGGCAGTTACAATGCCTCCAACAACGAAGCCAACTACCCCTGATATGGTCATTAGTGTATTAGAAACATTGGAGGGCTGAGCCTGGTGCAGCATGTCGGCGATGGCAGGAACCAAAAATGCTAGACTGGCGCCCTGCATGGCCCGACAACTGCAAACAAAGGCGGCACCCGATGCGCCAGATCGCTGAACTTGACCAGCAAGAGCGACCAGCTCTGTCCAGAGCATGAGCCACATGAGACTCCCGACAACGACAATTTTGTAGCCAAAGACGCTTGCGACTCGAGAGCCGGGCAACGTAAGCGCCGCAGCACTTGGAAAGCACGCAGAAAAGATCCATAATATCTCTCCGGGCTTTTGTGCGTCTGTGCCAGAGAAGGACTCGCCAATAGTGCGGGCAGGCACAAGAGTCTGCGCAAAAACCACCCCAACAATGGCATGGACCATAAGCATGGTTCCGATGAAAATGCTAGAGTTGGACGTAAGCGATACCGGCGAAGGAGGTAGCGGCTTGGAATCATTTGGCTGGCCTGAGGCGGACAGCATCTTGTTTGTGTGCAAAGTGAATGGCTCCGTTTTGGGATCTTCAAGACCCAGGTACAGACTGCCTGGAAGTGAGGCTGTCTCGCCATCGCTCTCAAAGGAGGAGTAATCTGACTGGTGCATGCGCAGACCATCCTGGTGACTGGCAACCTCAAACCGCCATGAACCAGATGGAGTTAAAGCTCGAGACTTCAGCGACGGTACCAGCCCGACATTTGTAGTGCTGGACAGTCTGTATGAGTAGAGGCAGTCGGACGTAGCAAGGTGTGAGTCGGGAACAGTCGAAAAAGTGGCATAAGACTCGCGGCCAAAGTTGCTCATGCTCGGTTCTCGAGGCGTTATCGGTAGCTCCAGTGGGGGTGGCAGTCTCGGGCTTGCAAGGTCCAAGAATATGGTGATGTCGAACGAGGAGCGGTCTACGCTCTCGAGACGTTTGGCCGTCGGAATAGGGATAGCTGACGTGTGGAGAGTCAGATCACGAGGACTGCACGGAGAAGCTTCAAGCGGTGTTTGGAGACTCAAAGCCGACTTTCTGCTAAGTGTAGGGGTGAGAGGCGAGACCACGTGGGCATCCATCGAGATCATTTGGCATGCGGCCAGGCGCATGCTATTTTTCTTGGGAAAATGCTTCTCGGAAGCGCTGCGTGTTAGCAACATTCCCCGCTCATACGGAGTTGTTACGCGCGGAAGCTGAGTTCGTGATCGTTGAAGGGTCGGCTGAGAGTTCTGCCACGGTCGTAACGGGATAACGCTCTGGGCTGGCTTCACCACATCAACCCTCCTCTTGGGGAAGAGGGTTCCCGAAAGTTCCACATCTTCTTCATCGTCCCCTAGACCGGAAAGAAAAAAGCCAGACACATCCATAGGTGAGGCTTGTTGGAGATACTATCATCAGATGGTGGAAGTTGGCCGCATCAACTGTAAGTCATGAATAACTCGTCAGTAACAATGCCGTGCATCTTTTTCAAGTGTCAATGAGTAGACGCTTGTGGCGGCTGATATGGTGAGTGCCAGAGAGCAATAGTAGGGTTCATACCTAGCGGCCTGTGGCATGGTCTCGTGGCCGGCCTGATTGACCGCAACGGGGAATTTGATAGAAGATGGAAATGTACGATATGATACGATATGATACTGGGGAAGAAGGAGAAGAAGAGGCTTAGGCTGTTGAAGTCGGGACTGTATCGAACTTCATTCGTCCCATGAGTTGGCCCTTGTGCTGCACACGTTTCGGAGGGTAAGCCAAAACGGCGGCCAGGCCATGGATTTGGGCTCGGACTTGGGCCAAGCAGCACCTCAGCACCTCCCCGGGGATGAGGCATAGGGACCGCCATTCGAGGCATTCTGGAACGTGGTGTTGGCTGGTAGTCTACCGTGCATGTGGGATTGGCAGGCATGCAAGCGCCGAGCGCCTGGAAGGATGCGGGACCCTTGCGGGTGTGCCGATGGGGCTCATCTTAGCTGCATCTGCATCTGCGCGGCGGCGGCAAGGAGCGCGGGCGATGGGCAGCTTCGCCGTGATCTTAATAAGCTCTGCCCATAAGTAATCGATGGCAGGGCCCGCCGCCCACGCGTAAGGTGCCCAAGTCAGCCGTGCCTGCAAAAGGATCGAGTCGTGGAACGCGGGCTTATTCAAGCTCTCTTTATTTTTGAGGCGGTGACAGGATGAGGACGAAGACAACGACGCCGATTTGAGCTTGTCATTTCATACCCGTCCTTCTTGCATCATCCCCCCGGCCATTTCTTCAGCAGCCTGCGTGGCACAGGCCATGGGGTTTTGAAAGCGCGCGTCTCAAGGGGTCCCCTCCCCCTTCTCCTCTTTGTGGTAGCCGCCGGCTTGCTGCTGACTACCTTAGCCCAGGGTGATTTTGGTGCTGGTGTCGGTTGGGTGCTGTGCGTGTTGATGCAGCAGTTGGGATGCGATGAGTTCGCGGACTCGGAAATGAACCAAGTACCTCGACGTTGTTGAGGAAAGCGCTCAAGGTTGACTAACAACAGAGCCACGCAGAAACAGGAAGGAGCATCCTTTCTTTATAGCTTAATCTCAACCACATCGCCATTCGTCATCTCGTTGCATTTCATCTTATTTCGCCTCATTTAATTTCAAGTGTGTTGATCATTAGGAAGCGATAGATTCCAAAGTGGACGCGCCCCTACTCGACCTTTTGTACATTCAGCCTTCTTTCGTTGCTAGTAGCCCCCCTCCTCCTTCCTCTCTCTCCTCGCCCATGTTTGCTGTTCGGTAAAGTCGGCAGGGTCGTCAGGCCTGATGGTGAGAGCCATGCCACGGCAGCGTAAGAGGTCTCTTGCGTCCGCAAACGCCCACCGCTGTTCCCGGCTGTTCATGCAGTTGGTTGCGTGGGGCTAAACGCTCCAAGCAAATGGGTGGGGGAGAGCGTCTAAGTCTTAGACGACGGCAAATCCTGGCCTCGGCTCTGTATCATCCTCTCTACTCAGATACTGAACGTCGCCTTGGGTGCGTAATGCAGAATGCAGAAGAATTGTTCACTAATCTCACTCTGACATTCCATCAACTCACGCCGGACATAAGAGTTGCAACTAGACCAAATGATGACAATTCAGCCCACCGTGTCGCGCCGGAGTGCCGCGGTTTTTGCGGGCATTTGCGGATCTCTGCGGATGTTGCGGGCTTTGTTCACGGCCTTTTCGTCGGCGGGTATCAGAATCACCGCATCGACCCATGATATCTAGAACACGATAACCTCCTAAGCTGCAGCCTCGCCATCTGACAAAGCATGAAATACTTGGTGGCCCATCGTGTGATTCAGGGATATGATTATATATCAACATTCACTGAGAGTAGATAAAAGGACACTTTCTCGCCATGTAGAATAGACGCCATCTGAGAATCATCATCATCCTCATTCATACCGGAAACCACTATTCCAGACTTTCCATAAAAGAAACCATTCACCTGAAGAAAATGCCTTCATATCTAATCACCGGAGCAAGCCGCGGCCTGGGATTAGGCTTCGCGACCGTACTGGTTCGCCTCTCCTCCCTTCCCCTTCCATCTGCCGTGTCCAGTTGACTTACACGAACCACTACGCCACAAAACAGCTCAAGGACCCCAACAACGTTGTCGTTGCAACAGCCCGCAACCCATCCGCATCCGAAGGTCTGCAAAAGCTCAAGGTTGCGTACCCGGATGGTCGTCTTCACATCGTCCAGCTCGACGTCACGGACGTTGAGAGCGTCCGCAAGGCTGCAGAGGAGACGACGCGCCTGCTTCCTTCCGGCCTTGACAACCTCATCAGCAATGCCGGTCCGGATTATCCGCAGACGCCATTCGAGGACATGTACGTTTTCATTGTTCCCCGCGCGTCCCGTGGCTGTCTAACGAGCTTCACACTGACTTGGCGATGCTTAGTGACTTCGACGTGCTAATGGAAGAGGTTGGCTTTAACTTGAAGGCTACCATTGCCGTTATCCGCGAATTCCTTCCCCTAGTGCGCAAAAGTGAGGGCAAGAAAATCGCCGTCATCTCGTCAGCTCTGGGCTCCATTCAGCAAGGCTATCAGATGGTCGGTCTTGCAAATGCCTATTCCGTTTCCAAGGCTGCCCTGAACATGTCAGTATAAATCATCCCTTTTTCACATAAAACTTCCGTACTAATTCCTGTCCCAGGCTTGTCAGGAAATGGAGTTCGTATCTCAAGAATGATGGCATTACCACAGCTATCATCCATCCCGGTACGTCCTTCTCGTCTATGAACTAGTATCTACCTGCTCACACATCATGCAACAGGGTGGTCCGGCCACACCCAGATCGGCAGCAGTATCGCAGACTGGGTAGCAAAATACGCACCCGGGCTTCCGAACCTTCCTGTTGAGAAGTCGGCTGAGGACTGTATGAATGTCTTGAACAACTGGACAACCGAGGATAATGGCGGATTTTTCAACCACGATGGAACAAAGCTCCCATGGTAGAGCTTGTAACCCAACTGCTGTCAGAATACCGATCATCTCCATCTCAATCGAGCCATGGTTGTACGTCTCTGCGCTGCGATTGACGCCGCGGTGTTCCTTGCCGCCACAGTGTTTTCTTTGGCCTCCAAAATACTGAGATAGATGCCTGAGAGGTCTTAATGAGAATCGTGTTATATGTCCAGCCGCTCTCTGTGGCACACTCACCTGCTAAGCCCCAACGTGGTTTGATTTTTTGTAGATTGTCCTTGATCGACGTAATTTTTAGCTGCAATGCTGCGTCCGCGTTCCCTTCAGACATCATCACCATCATCACACCTGCTTGATACATGACATGCAACAAGACAATGGACAAGTGGCTACTGTATCCTGGAATTCGCTCCATGTCTTGCTTGCAGGACACGGCCGTCTTAGCCAGAGCAGCAAGCGCCAACTCTGTTTCTGGAAACAAGTCCCCTGTGACTGGCTCGGAGTCTTTATCTTTCCTTTGCTTCCGCCATGCGTACTGCTGAAGGAGCATGAGGGACCTGTGTTGCCATTAACTCTTGTGATCCATTCCCATGGTACAGCTTTACGTACGTGTACACTAGCCCTGACGGCGTGCAAAATTCTAGCAGTCGGATCTGAGCTTCATTTTCTATAAGATTGACCAAGGCCTGTAACGTGCGGCGCAACTGTGCCGTATCGTCTGGTTCATCTAACTCTTCAGCACTTGAACGGGTATCCTTGGTCGATACAACTTTCAATGTCTGTCCGAGTAGATAGGTGGCTTGTGATTGTCGAGAGAATCGGCCCATCTTCAGCGTGAGTCCTGTAGAAATGCTCACGGCATTTCCTGGTCTCGTGTCCTTTTGTTCATGAGTAGGCGTCAAAGACATGGGGCCAGTTTCTTCAGCTACTTACCCCTTCATTGAAATCCTGGTCATCTATCGGAAGATAGTCATCAAAAGCAGGACCCGCGGCTGCTGTGCGCCTTGACGGGTTCCCAACATTCAGGATACTTGAACGAGTTAACATAACAGTCATCGTCATCACCAAGGAGCCGTTCTGACCAAACTCACCTATCCAGCATCAAAATCCCCCACCACACCCTCCTCATTTCCTCAATCTCCACCCATGATCCTTCAACATTACCCTCCGGTTCGCTCATGAGCTTGTCCAGCCCCAGCGCCACACCGTAGCGCGCACAGTCGCCCACGGTTAGATACACCGCAGGGAAGATGGCCTGGCTCAGTTCGTACATTGCAAGTAAGACGCCGGCCTGGAGAAGATGGATCGTCATGATGCCCGCCGCTTGGAGGTCGCGGTGAAACTGCTTGGCGAGTCGATACAGCTCGGTCGCGCCGTCTTCGGCTCCCTCCGGCAGGGCCGTGCAGTAGAGCTCCATGCACAAGGCCAGCAAGCTCAGCTCACATCGACGCGGGGACATGGGGTGCAGAAGATTCCCAAAGAAGCGCTTCCGGGAGATGATGGGCATCCACAGGTCCGCAATCGCAAAGTAGGCCGTTGCAGTCTCCCGAATCCGGGACATGCCCCCTACGGCGGCGGCAACGTCGGGCGGAACAGCGAAATCGCCGCGAGAGAGCTCGAGCTGAGCTTGACCGAAAACATCGGGAGCTATAAAGTAAAGAGCCGATGCGACTGCCGAAGATGCAGATGGGACTATCAGGTCATGATGAGCCCGTTGCGGCAGCGACGGCGAGGCACCGGCACTTGAAGCAGACTCCAAGGTCGGCGTGACGCTGCGAGAATCAGGGCGCTTTTCTTTCTGTCCCCGCCTTGTAGGATAACTGCATCTCACGTCCTTGCCGGCGCAGAGCCGACAAGCGGGCAACGCTCTGTCGCAACGTCTCTTCCCTCTCCGGCAGGGAAAGCAGGCTACGCGTGCACGCTGTCGTGCCAGGCCCTCGTCGGGGGATAGCATTGGCCCAAAGGTAAACGGGCGGATTGGGTTGTGCTATTTTTACGGGAAGGATGATTCCTGGTGTTGGTTGTCCTGGATTAAAATCAAGCTGCTCAGATACCGCGGTCGGCGCTTACTGATCCGATAGCTGTAGTGTCGTACTCGAACACTGCGTAGCACGAAGATGAACAAGGGTCATGCGCACAACCACGAAAAGCTTCTAAAGAAAGCCAGCCAGCTCCTGTGTATCGCAAAACCCCATTTAGTAAGTCATGCCCGTGTATTATGCTCGTAGGCGCACATCGGCGTAAAGAAGGAGGCGTCGCTCCATCATCAGTAAGGGTATCATGAATCATTTCTACGATGAACTGCGTAAGACATGAACTTGGCCCAAACTGATTCCTGTTCTCCAGGCTCGAATCCTCCCCAGTGTACTGTATTCAATACCACGTAAACTCTCGTGTTTCCTGATATCTCCTTGCAAGACAGACCACCATTCATCCTGTCATGCTTCCGCCAATGCTCATTGTACCAGATGCACAAACGGCACGCGGTGCTCCTGCATACGCCTCGTCGCCATCTTTTTTTTCAACGCTGATTTAGGGCTTGGGCAGGCGAATCGTCTTGCTCGTCATCAGGCATCCGTGCAGCACAAAGATGAGGACAATAGGATGGATCTCGAGTGCAGTCCCCTCGAACCATACGCCCAATGGGAGCTGTTCGAGAATCGAACCATTATGCACCCAGTAGGCCATGATAGCATCCATTCCTAAGGAAGTAGGAATGGGCGTGCCCTCGAAATACTTGCTCTTGCCGGTGGCGTCCTTGGGGAGCACCGACACGGTCACGTTGAAGCGAGCAAGGCGCGTAAGGCCGCATAGAACGAAGAATGTAAGGGCGAGGGTATCGATCGTGGAGCGGAAGCCAATGCAAAAGGCCACCATGGCCGGCGCAACGCCGAACGAGATCTGGATGCAGTTAGCGATTCGCTCAAGAGCTCGGGTGGGCAAGCGTCCATCAGCCATAACGTACCAGATCAGCAAGAGAGTCGAGCTCTTGCCCCATGAGACTGCTCTTCTTTCGCCAGCGCGCAACTTTGCCGTCGAATGCATCAAAGAAGAATCCGAAGGGGAGGAAAATCAGCGCCGTCCAGACGTGGCTGAGATCTTTCGAGTCGCTGAGACAGAACCGCAGGGACGAGAAGACCGACATGACGCCGCAAAAGCCTAGAAATGGATCGTTAGCCCTCGGCCTCGAACGTGGGGCCCAAACATATATCTCGTCGTACCGTTCAAGAGGGTGATGAGGTCAGCGAGGTGCAGCGCCCTCACGAGCGAGAAGTGGCCGACGTCTGCGGACAGGAGCGTCTTCTGCTTATCGACGGCTTTCAACACGGAGCTGTCAGTACGGTCTGCTCGGAAATACCACGCCGCCGCTGGACATACCTGGCTGGCCCGAGCCTGCGGTATTGGGAACGCCGCCGTTGGAACTTGTCGCCATGGCGCTGGTACGCTTGGACATGACCGTCTAAGTGTGTATGAGGAGTTTGCCGCTCGAGTAAGTGCGCAAGAACCGGTGGAAGGCTCAGTCGACGTTGATCGGAAAGGTGTGCAAGATTGTGCGGAGAATGAGTTGAGCGGTCAAGAGGTGACGGCAGAGATTCTAGGTCCTGGATTTGACATGCACTTTGCGGGCTGTGCAGAGGACGCCAATTTCTGGTTACCTCATACCAGAATTGCAAGGCAGGCCCAAAGTAGGCTGGTAGGTAACCTGCTTGTGTGGGGACTGCCGTCATTATACCTGTCGTCCTACCTTAACCCACCCTGGCTTGCCTGGCTCACTTGCATTGGGGGCTTTGCAGGGTACCTGAGGTAACGACCAGCGCTTCCATTTGCACGTGATTGCACTCTGGACTTACCGGCGACTCCCAAAATGCTGGGACAAGCATTTCGTCATCAAAATCTGGTACCTCACGAACCCGGTTAGCCCAAGCCAAACACCTCTTAGATTGAGGTACGCAGTGTCGTGCATTGCTGCTATGCCGGAACCTACCGTGATTTTGCTTCATCGCCATCAATGGCATCAATTCACAAGCTGATTGCACATTATACTCTACTTCATACCCAGATTACCTAGGCACCGATAAGCTAGGTCTCTAGCTGGGCACCATAAAGTCATTCAAAGATTCTTGTCTAGTGTGTAATGTATTTCATTTGCTGAGAAGCGAATAGTGCATGTTCTCAGCTGATGGGTATAACAGAAAACCAAACGCCGCGCTCAGGCCATTGCCTTTCGCCCTCGTGTGCTGAGCGAGGCAAGCCTACCTGCCGTATGCCTAGGCCTATGTCATGTATATCAAGATTATGTCCGGCCTCACCCCTCGCCCCGTATTCAATGGAAACCCGTCTGCGTATATAGCTTGTAGCAGTAACTAGCCAAGCTCCTGTGTAGATATGTACGTGTGAAAGCAGCTTCAGCGCATGGCTCCTCAATCAGAGCATGGCCCTGCTTGCTCCAACTCCTCCATATTTCCAGAATTTCGGAGGCTGTATTGTAGTCGATGTTGCGAAATGAAATTGGTATCATCGTCGTGTGTTCACCGGTTGATTATAATGGAAAATCCGTCCAGCCATGCGCCGCATGTGCCTGACACGCCGCATATGTTGAACCCTCGCGGAGGTATTAATGTGTGCCTGTCGAATGTTAGCTTGATGCCGCTCAAGACAGGGAACCAAGAGTCAACTTACGCCGATCCACCATGCGCATTTCCAAACATTGGAGATCTCCGACCCAAGCTGGTTAGGATCTGGATGCCATCAATCCAAAACCCAGCCCTCACGACAAAACCGCTGATATACTCGCCCCGGCGGACATCTATCAGGTAGCTGATTAGATACTGAAGTACTCGGATCTGGGACCTCTCCATTACTTACCGAATTCAAAGCTGTCGCCACCCTGCTTCCCACCCTTCTTGCCAAAGGTTTGAGATGAGCCGTCATCATAGAAGAACTCTAGGCCATCGACCGCGGAACCGTGGAACACAACAACTCGCGAAAGCACACGGTCTTGTTTGATGGCACTCGTGAAAACGGTCTCCTGCGGCTGGGAGCCGCTCATTTTGGAATGGCCGATCGTTTTGCCACGGAAGGCCTGTTTACCATTGGCAAGTTTCACCGACGATTCCTTCGCAGTAAAGCTCTTGAAGTCGTCAATCGTCAACGAGCCACCTCCATGTGATTTGATCGAGACCTTGACTCTGCCCTTCTTCTTGACTTCCGGAAGGCGTGCGCGCAAATCTTGTTCGCTCAACGTCACCTGCCGTTGAGGTGGCCCTCCATCCGTCGCATATTCAATCCAAGCGTGACAGACATCGTCGCCTTCGGCAAAAATCTCGACGAACAATACTCCGGTTGCTGCAACTGCCAGGACGCTGTCGGTGCCAATCGCATAAGCTTGTACACTATCATCGGGGCTCATGGGCGGGTCGTTTGGAAGCTTGAAGGCGGGATGAGCTCGGAAGCGTAGACAGTCGAGTCGATGCCAACCACATTCGTCTCCTTGCAAGGCCAGGCCGCCCTTCGTCTTCGTCCTTGTGGAGTACGCTTCCCGGGGAACGAACGTTCTGTTCAGAACAACGTAGTCTCGCAACATGATGCCCGATTCTTGGTGAGGACAGCCGAATAGGTGGCCTGTTTCGTGAAGGTGGGCACCAATGCCAATGTTAGCAGCTTCCCAGGAGCTTCCGGCGTCGTTGCAGTCGTTTGCCACATGGTTTGTGTCAGTCGGAGTACAGTCAGTAAATGCTGGTACAACCTCCTCGAAGCTCGCCGGATAGCTCTGCAGGCAGTGGGAACCAAAGATGGCAAGCTGCAAGTCTCCAGCATTCCCTCCTAGAGCCGCGTGGCCGACAATAGTCTGCGCACCCTTGTCCCAGTGAGCATCGAGCAGTAAGACCGAAACATATAGCTTCTGTCCAGGTAACGGGTTAAAGTACTGGTTCACTGCATCCGCGGCGATGCCATAGAGCGCGTTCTTGTCCGTGGCCTTGTTGTATTGCTGCGCCTTGTTGAGATCCCGAATCTCTGCGAGCGTCTTGTCCGAGCGAATAATGTGAATCCTAGCCTCCGATCGCATCGTACCATTCTCCAAGTCGCGATGGTTGACGGATCCAGTCGTCCACTCTTCCTCAAACCGGAAAACTCGCCTCCCAAGCTTGTTTCGCCACATTTGCTCCGCGGTAAAAGCCTGCCACAGGTATGCGGCCATGCGGAACTTTCTTATCGCTGTCTCGAGGCCGTTGCCCTCTCTCTCAACTCGTGCTGGCGCCGCGTCGAATGTAGCGGGAGAATCTTTGGCCACTAGGATGGCCAATTGCAAGGGCGGAGCATTGCCAGCGGGTAGCATGTGAACCGTAAGGTATGAGGAGTGTAGGGAGCTTGAGGCCGCGCCGTTGCTGAGCTTCGGGCTTGAGAAGTCAAAGCGAAGTTTGTTCGGACCAGGCTGGAGATAGACGAGGGCCTTGAAGTGAGATTCGCACACCGGCCAGCTTACCGGAGGAAAGTTGTCGTCAAGTCGAGTAACGGTAAGGGTGCCATCTAGGGCATGGTGCGAAGGCTCGCCAATCGTGCCATGGACCAGGAGGACCTTTTGATAGACCTATTGAAGTTAGTATCGATTGCTGCCCGAGAGACCACGAGTCCGAACGATCCGGTTGTCGCGGGTCGTAGTTTGGGCGTTGACGCGAAAGAAAAGAAATGAGACATACCCAAGCGTTCTCTGGAACATTGCCGATCTTAGGTGCATATGGAGATACCAGCACACTGTTCCTGCTGCTCGGGGACCCCACGGCGGACATGCCGGAGACGCTGTTCCTGTTGGAGTTGGTACCGGAGGACAAGGGCGGCCGCTGCTGGCGATGCTGTGGTGGAAGAGGAGGGACCGGGCTCTCCTTGACTTGCAGGTTCAGTGCTGGGTCGGACTGCTGAGCTATGGAGGGCGGCGTCAAAGAGCCGCTCGAGGGAGCAGTGCCATGACTTGCCGCACCCTCGCTGGAAGTGTCGGTGGAATGCTCGGTGCGAAAGCTGGCCCTCGACCGGCGCCGCAATTCCTTGAAGTTCAGGAATGACGGAGCCATGGCCCGGAATCCGGCTTGAAAATGTGAGGCGCGGAGTTATATTGGCGAGGACCTTCAAGGTCGCCGCTGAGGTTGGGAGAATTTGGGTTTGAGATTCAATTGGAGATGAAAGAAGGACACGGCTGCGCGGAGGCACGGCTGTCAAACTCGTAAGCGAGCGGCAATGTCGAGCAATGCTGCCGTGTGGAGGCGCGCGCGCTCGACGTTGGTTAGAGACTGGTCGCAGCGTTGTTGCTCTGCTCTCTGCTTGTAAAAGAAAGGATGAACGAGAGGTACTGTGCAGTTCACGCACGAACCGTCAGGTGCGATGACGGCAAGACAAGGAAATTGTTACCGCCGGGCAGAAATCGTCACTCTCATGGACTTCAAGGAAACAACAAGAGCACGAACGAGCGATAGAAGGAGGAGAGATTTTGGCCTACCAGGGGGCACTCGAATGGCGTTTGTTGATGGAGAGCGAGCAGCTGGCCACGGACCTACTATGTACACAGTGGGTACGGCGGCGGCGCAACAGCTACCTTCCATGCAAAATACGGTACGGCACGGTATCCGCACGCACGTCCACGACGCAGCCAGGAAGCACCCGGCCTGATGAAGAAACGCTGCCCGGCAGTAAGAGCAGCGCTAATTATGGACCAATCCCTGCAGCCGCGCTACCTGAACCTGGCAAAGCTCTCGATGGAGCCTCTTTTGTCGGTCATTTTACGGGCCTACAACCTAACCGGCGGGGAGGGGAGGATGGTCAATGACGTTGTGTTTGCCGGTACCTTGCCCCGGTACTGCACCGTGTGAATTGCACAAGGTTGGGTTGCATGGCGAGGGCGAGAGATTTGTGGCAGCGTTTGAGCGGTCGCACCCAACAAGGACGACAACCGCCGCAGGCGGCACAAGTTCCTTGGCTTTGATCGGCCTGGCATCCGCCTTTCCCTGGTCTAGAAACGGGGATTCTGGGAAATAAGGTCGAGTTAGCTTGGAAACCAACGGACTTCGCATGCCATTGTCCGGCCTCGATGCAAGCTTGCTTCCTTGGCAAGGTTGGGTTAACTCCCGCAGTTCTCCATGATGATGTTGACAGCGTGATGATGACATCGCTGTTGGTGAGAAATTTGCAGGGCCGCCCTTTTTCAATCAAGTGTATGAATGAAGCATATCGTCAACAGTTTGCCTTTCTCAAAGCCCCTGCTACTACGATCCGACTCGACGGTTTCAACGTCCAGAACCGCCCGGCACTATCAATCCGTGCAGCTGACGCACAACTCGTACGCGGCACCACACACATCCCTCGGCCTGCCTTGGGTATACAATGAATAGTGCCAGTAAAGGCCGACAGATCGATCGACCATCAGCGCATGCTTCGGTAGACCTAGTAGTAACACATCGCAATCAGGCGTAACTTTAGCACAAGCTTTCCTAGCACGCTGCCACCGGGCCACCCAATAACCCGGCTGCGCTGCACTTCACTTTAGGCCATCCGGCAACTGTCTCGTACTAGAGCCGGTATACTTTTCGAAAGAACAGAATAATCGCAATCGGTTTGGTCCGGATTCGACAAGTCCGTCTCGCCACAGAGGGTAAAAGCAGTAACTAAAAATGTTTGCCTTGCTAAGATAGTTATGGGGCTTAGCTTGTTTTTGGCATCACACCTTTTTATGTTGAGGCCCCGACAATGACCAAGTTCGATGTCAGAAGCTGCAGCATGGCGCAGAATCCGTCTCGGATACCGGACAGTCTTTGCCCAAGACGGACTCGCTCCTAATTGCCCGCATATGGAAATCTGCAGTGTGCATCTCAGATTCGGCAGCGAAGTCGTTACAATTGGGTGTCAAGGTGCATGGGCAAATCAAGGAAACGGGCATGGCTGGCTGTTGGATTTCTACCGATCCTGCAACCAGGAACACTGATAACGCAAGGTACCTTGCTTTCCGTTGCACACCTTACCTTACCTTGTCTTACCTTGATCCGGCAAAACAGGGCATCTGATATCGATTGAGCATGGCTAATCCGTATGTGCCGTATTCATTGCATGCGTGTGTACGTACCTTATCCATGGGAAGCTCCATGGCTATTGTACACAGTAACTGAGACACTGTCTCCAGTGCCTTTGAGGACTTTCTTCGTATCGTCGCGGCTGCGTCAGCCTGCGGGCCAAGAACTGGTCCAGGCGGTGGAGCTTCAACACTCGGATTCGAATCGCCCCATCACGTTGGTGCGAAAGGAGTGCTGGCTTTGGCAATACTCACTAGCGCTTTACGATTCTCGATTGAGAGGTGCTTGGACTGCGCATCGTGCAAGTAGACGGCCATGCTCTCCTGTTTGGAAAGGTTGGTGCTTCTGGAACCAAGCTGCAAAATCAGCGGCCTGTTTGGATTCATATGAGCTGTCATTTGATGGCGCAATGCAGATACGGTAGGATTATGTTTGCTGTAACCAGCCAGCGACCTCGTGTGATTGCTTGCTTGCTTATCTTTCCCTCCCCCCTTTCCAATAGAGCGTGTGGTAAACACGAGCGAAAAGGCCCCTGGTCAGGACGCTGCTGATCACCCATGCTACAACCATCCCCCGTACCAGAGCGCCTCTGATGGACAAAATCGGCAGCGGGCGCGCCGCCTGTACACTCTGTTCGGACAACTACAGTCACATCCCTTGTAAGCGCTCCGCTTTGCTCTCTTCTATACGAGAATGGCCATTCCCATTGCCAATTGTGAATCGTAATCGGCAAAGAACACCTATCCCATCATTTTTCGCCATTGGCACGTATGCCTTTCCAGCAGATATTTGATTTAACGGGGGGGAGCTCGCAAAAGTGTGTGATTGGAATTTTCAATGCATGCTTGGGACGGCTCGCTCGATCTCGATCTCAAGGTGAGCGCAGATAGGCCCCGCAGGCCCATCGGCAGAGGAACGTGTCTCAGCTTGCCCTTCTCGAATCAAGGCCATCAACCCTGGCAGGCCCGTTCTTGACCGGCAGGGATATAAAGTGGTTTTTTCCAAGCCGCCCAAGACAAAGACCCATCGCCCAGAGCGTGCTGCGATTGTGATCCCAGAGCCGACCTGCGGTGTTTCGAGTCAATGACGGTATCGTCTGTGGGTTTAAAATGAACGATACTCCTACTCGCTCCTTGTCATTGCCGGTCATGTGCTAATCCTGTTCTGCAAAAGGCGACGGCGTTATCTCGAAATCTTTCACCTCAAGGCATGTGCTACGCAATTCTCATCAACTGACCAGCAGCCGTCCTCCAGTCTTTCAAAGAATGAGCCACAGGTTGGGGCAGCCCAATTAACTTTTCTCGTGCTATTCATTGGCTGCTGTTTGGATGTGACGGGCTGATCATGCCCACCCGATGGACTTCTCCGACCAACACCAGGACATCTCCAGTCCGTTTTCAGTAAGGTAGGCTAGTAAGCCCAGGCAACCGACTGCAGGCCATTAAACTCTTGGCCAATCAGACCGGAGATATGCTGTAGGATCGCTTCTCTTTCAGCGCAGCCATTTGCTGCAGGAAGCCAGAGGTAGGCTGGCCAACAGCAAGTCACGGAGTCGGTGCGAGCCGCACTCTGGGCATTTTGTCGAACGGCCTATCAAAAACAGATGGATAGTTCTTTGCAAATCCAAGAAACCAGTTGCTGCAGACTACAATGGAACAGACGCCTCAAGCGTTCTTGGGCATAGCGCTGAGTTGCGGCGCCGTGACGTCTGATTCGGCCTTGGACGAGTAGAGTACCATTCACAATTATTGATCATTGCAGCTCAAATGTCTACTGCTAAGTGTTCCGAGGCGTGAATGTTCCGCCTCGGATAGGCATGAAGGAATAATGGACAAGCTCGAATTTTACTGGTAGAGGAATGTGAGAAATTTGTCTCCGGCGGCGTGAGCCCGGGAGTGGACGGGCGACGTGAGATGAAAAATTCCCACCGCATAGAATTCGGCTCACGCTTCCAAGGGGACCCAGGCGTGCAGTTGCTACCTTATACTGTTTAATTTTCCCAAGACTCGCCTCCACCTCGACGCACGCAAAAGCAAAACTCAAAACTCTGGGTATTGCTGTTTCGCACAGCAGTTCGCTTGGTTTTAATTTGCCTCGGAAGCACTGCGGTCGCTGTCAAGCTCGTCGTCGTCGTCGTTGTGTGCACATCACCCGTTCACCGTGCACGCTTATTCTTCCCCCCGGTAGCCGCTGCCTCCCCCCCTGCTTCCTTCCTTTCACCTTTCCCCAGCCCCAGCCAGAGGACCCTCTTGCACCACTTCTCATCCCTCTAGCAACTCCTCATGCTACAAACCTTGGACCACCTCTACATGACGACCATAACGCAAACCAACCATTCGGAGAGCGGAATACCGCAGTTGCATTACCAGAATCACCAGGCCATGTCGTCGCCGTGGAAGAAACAGCCGGAGGATGTCGTCGACTGCGTGCTGAAGCGTGCAGAGGTCAGCAAGGTACGTTAACGTTGCCCACTCCCGACTCTGGCCCTCGCCGGGGCGACCGCTCACGATGGAAAATGCTGACTGGCAATTTTACAGATTGCACGCCGCTTGCAGAATCGCCTCGCCCTCGCCCAGTTCAAGACCAAGCATGGCTGGGAAGACCTCACCCTCGATACCATCGAGCCCAAGGTCGAGGAGGAGATGCGGCGCAAGCGCCTCGTCGACGGCGACGTCCTCTCCGACTCGTCATCGAGCGCCTCCGACCTCCCGTACCCATCCCGAGGCACACTGATGAGCTCCCCGCTCAAGGCGCCCCTATTCTCAGATGCTGTCGGCTCGAGTAACGGCAGCTCGGGACACAGGAAGCGCACATACTTTGCCTCGTTCGACCCCAACTCAAGCCCCAGCAAACGCTTCCGTGAAACACCCACGCACAAGTCCTTCTCCAACACGGCAACGTGGAAGGCCAGCCATCAGCTCGCGCAATCATCGCCTATCAAGCCACGCAGGCAGCAGCACTTTACCACCTCGGGCGGTCCCGATGTCTCCTTCTTCCAGCAGCGCCTAATGACGAATGAGCTCACATCACCAAACTACGCCGCCCCATCGGACGATGATGATGATCTGCTCCCGGCGCATTCATTCAACGTGCGCTCGTCGCCACCTCGCACACCTCCGATGCAGACCCGTTCCCTTGCAGCTCGGCGAAGCAAAGACACCCTGGTCACACCCGGACGCAAGACTGGAGAAGAAGGCGCAGATTTATTGCTCTACCTAGCCGCATCACCATCGCCAGCCGTAGCGTCCAAGACCAGAATGGAACCTCCCTCGACTCCGCCGCCGAAGAACTCGAAGCTGGATTTGCCATCGTCCATGATGACCACGCCCGGCGGGGGTAATCTCTTCCCGAACACACCTGGACAAGGCTTTGACTTTGCCGACTTTGTCAACATCACACCCAGCCCAGCACAGAAGCCCTGGAAGACTCCAGTGTCGCTATCGGCGCGCACACCACTGAGCGTAGCCCGAAGACGATTGACGTTCGATGAACCCCTCGTCTAGCAGCCTCTGGCTGCAAGGTGGATTTTCCGCGTGGCTGAACTTTTATTCCCTTTGTACATGATACCACGACAGTACACAGCTCAATTTCCAGCGCATGCCCGGCGCCTACGATTTGGCGCTCCACACATGCTCAAGCACACATGGGCGTATTATAATTACGCTCACTACACTGTACAAGAAGACTTTGACATTTTGGGCTTTTTTTTTTGTTCCTGGGGAGGGGGAAGGCGATAAGGGCATATGATTTTTATTCCCAACCAATATGGTGAAGGGAGGTGGTGTTACAGGGCTTGGACTGGATATTTCTTTGTCGTTCTGAACGGAGCGCCACCAGGGAGGGTGGAATCTGTAGGCTGGACTGAAAGGACAGTGGCACAATTGATGGATTCATTTGATCTGTTGGCACAGCACCCAGAGTCGGGGCCCCTGGTCTCGGGCCAATTCCTCCATGTCCTCTTTTTTTCTTTGTCCTTGACGCAAACGTGTACGCATCCCTGCTAGCGCGTCAGGACGAGTAATTTACGCGTCTTCCGAAGGGTTATTCGCGTTCATCTCGCGTTGCCCACGCGTCAGACTTTAATGAGTTTTGTAGCCAATGGGAGATCTAGATCGCCAGACGGCGCGATGCTCATGATGTCATGTCGTGATCTAAAGACAGTTCTAGCTTGAGCTTTCGTGGGGTTAAAAGGTGATTATTCTGTAACAATCAGTCATCCGTATTGCAACGTCGATGCGGAAAGGACAGAACTCTATTGACCCTAGTTGCTGTGGTTTTGATGCTGCCCGTTTAAAACGCATTGCGTCCCTCTTTCGGACAAGCTCGGTTTCGGTGACGGGGGGCATAGTCCATGGGCCAGAGAGGCAGCCGCGTTTTCACAAGCAGGCTGACAGATAGAGAGAGATACAGAGGGTTACGGCAGACTCTCTTCCAATTGTCTTTTCTGCTAGTTCCAGCCAATAGTACCAAGTGAATCAAGTTCGTTCTCCATGTAGCCAAGGGTGCGGATACTAGGCATGGCTTGCACGTTAGCCTCCAGGCCAGACAGGATCGATCCCACATTAGGGTTTCCACGCGTCGAGCTGCTGCGTTTGTGACGCCGGCGGCAGCGTAATATGCTCGTGTTGACCGGCTTTGCTACTCACGTAGAAATCGTCTCTGTTCTTTCTTCACGCTGGTGGTTGAGGTTGGGCCAGAGAAGCTACTGTTGGAGGTGCAGAGTGACTCTAGACTGATGGGTTTCCCAGTTCTCGGGCAGCTCGCAGTCGTTTGGTGGCAGATGCGGGGACAACATGTTGGTGTTATTTGCCACGAAAGACTTCCCCTTGTTCCCTGGAATGACCAGAAAAGTGACTCTTTCCTGGTGCCCCATTTGAGTACTAGACACCGGTCACGAGATGGGCTGGTGCCAACTGGTTGGTCGTCGAGTTCACAGAAAAGACCTGCGACAAGTACTGGGTCATCTCGTCACTAGTTTCAGCTTCACAACCGAGCTAGCTACATCGAAGGAATAGTCCCATTCTGCGACATGCATTCGTGTCTATCAACAGACAATGTTTGAACCTGAGCTCTAACGTCCTGTTTTGCAGACCATGTCTAGCTTATGTTACTACAGTTTCCATATGTGAGCCACACATGAGAGTGACCGTGGCACTGCTGGCGTCATAGATCTGTTGATGGGTGTGAACAATTCTCTTGTCAATGTTCCATGAGTCAGCTACTGCTAGGCCTCGCAAATATTTTAAGTTGTATGCCGGACTAAGGCATATGCTTCGTCGACGCCAGCTAGCCAGGTGCCCAGGTATGGCCGTGGGTGAGTTAGAATGAGACTGAGGCGAAGTCAAACTATACTGCCAGCTAAGTCCAAGAATGAGAGAAACGTCTAGGACGCTTCGAGGCGATGGTTCACAGAGGGACTGGTTGGTTTGATTCAACTGAATCTTGAGAGCTGGATATGAGCACTCGGCGTGGCCTGTGTAGTCCTGGATGCGAACACCTACATGCAGCGTACCACACGAGAAACCGAAAAATCCGGTCACACACCCGGAACGCCGTGGCTAATCTTAGGGCTGGTACAGGCCGCTGGATAGGTGCTGATGACAGTGCAGGAGAGGTAATTGCTCGCGAGGACATTGGCAGGTATCTCCGGTACCTCGTTGAGATAAAGTTCATGACCGCACCCAGATAGAGGTCGTGAGTTGCCCGCGATTGACCCCTCGATCATCGAAGCGCAGGCATAGTGGGGAGTCGGTGGTCACGGGGGTGCTTCTTAAGAAGGCTCTCTTGGATAGAAGTAGGAGGTTATGTTTTGGTGATACACATGTTTGGATGTTCGAAAGGGATATGAGTTGGGGGAAAAGATTAGGGGCGCGCTCCCGCGTAGAACACGAGTATAGGATAGCATCCATTATAAGACAAAATCGAGTTCATTCAGAACTCGCAGCACCCGGCAAAGAGCAATAGGATCAGGTCATTTGTGATGGCTGGCGACTGTCCACTTGCCATGAGACCGGGTACATTAACAGACAGACCAGGTTCTCATATCAAAGGCCCTCAGTACCTTACTCCTTCTGCACCTCAAGATTGATACGAAATGGATTATCACAGGCTTATGTTTATAATATCTCAGGATCATTGCAGGTCAGCTGCTTCAAACCAGTTGTTGATCACATTTCGCATTCAGACATTGAAGCAAGTCATGTCAAACATTCTACCACACATGAGTCCCATGGCAGTGTATATGCCTTATATGCATGTATAAATATATGTTATTATTACAACATAAGGACCAATCAATTCGACGGCGACATATCAATCTTGAAGAATTCTTGGCATTTTTTCATCTTTGCTCAACGAATGTTGTACAACTGACAGACACCTCTCAGCTAGTTTGGGTATATACGAGATGTTCCGACGATAACACATGACAACGTCCATAACGTCGTTTCCTTCTGCCCCCTCCCCCTTCACATACACAGTCACGTTGACGTGACCGACAAACCAGGCATCGCGGCGATGGGCTGCCTCCCCCCTTTTCCACTTTGAAACATAACCACTGAATAAGCATTACTCCACGCCCCGCGTGTCCTGTTGGGTCTCTCCTCCACCAGTTCCCCTGCATTGAGTCCATGACGAAGCAGCAGGTGGTCATGGCAATGCTCCATAAACTCCCATGCAATCAATCTCCACCAATGTTTTTGTGTTGTTACCAAGTAATCCCGTCCCCGCTCGTTCTCAACTGAGGCCACCGCACCTGGCAGGCTACATTGCCATGCCGATGCCGTTGCTCTTGCGAAGTTTCGCTCTCGGTTTGCCTCCGGTAGACCGCGTCGAGTCCGCCCTCTTCGCCACGGCCGGCCCTACGTCCGGTCCGGGTTCGCTCCAGTCGCCGGTGCTGACGCTCCTGATGCTGCCGCTGCTGCTCACGCTACTCACGCCGCTGGTGTACTTGGTAGTCATGGTCGACCCGAGCGTCAGCGACGGCGCCTTCGCATGCTTGAGGCTCGGCATCTGAGCGATGTCGCTCTCCGTTGGAAGCGAACGACTTTCGATTTCCAGGTCGAAGGGGTCCGACCTGAACTTGTTGCGCCTCGTCGCTAGCGAGTCGAAACTCTGGTGCGAACGATACGCTGATCTCCCTCCCGCGCTACTAGCGGTGCTCTGCGGTCTTGACCCTCCGCTCCCGCTCATCGTTCGTCCCCGTGACCGTTGCACGTCGGTAACATATGAGTTCTGGGGTGGCACGGTCGACGCCGGCGGCTGCACGCCACCTGCGTCAAAGGAGAAGGAGTTTGGCCCGCCATGAAGGCTTCGCCGTGGCTGTGCCGGTACGGCGTTCATGTCTGAAAAGGGGTCCATAAAGGCAGAGTTGCGCAGATCAACAGTCAGTGGCCCCAGGAAACGGTCTCTCGAATTCGCACTCCCGTGGCTGCTTCCTCTGCTGCGCCTGCGCTGGGCCTCTTGCTCGTCGATGTCGATGAGTCCGCGGAAATCCTGTTGGTTATCTTGGCTGCGCGGCACGTTGGGGTACCTGCCGCTGGCGCCGAATTGCTGAT
Organism: Paramyrothecium sp. XJ0827; assembly: GCA_020881915.1. Taxonomy (NCBI): domain Eukaryota; kingdom Fungi; phylum Ascomycota; class Sordariomycetes; order Hypocreales; family Stachybotryaceae; genus Paramyrothecium; species Paramyrothecium sp. XJ0827. The sequence goes on from JAJFPB010000004.1 coordinate 3,472,464, forward strand.
TTCGCACGCGCCAGTTGAACTTGGCATCCTCGCCCAGCCGGGTCCACCAATCGCGATATCGATCTTTCGCCGTCAGGATACCGCCCGCGCCGGCGGTCATGGGAGGCGCGCCATACGGCCCCGGCTCGTCCATGTAAGGTGTCGGGCCCATGTTCATGTTCATGTTGCCACCGGGTTGGTTATTTCCAAACTTCTTACCAAAACTCCTAAAGTTGTTGGATACAGCCGCCGCAATCTTTTCGGAACGTGGCGTCGGACCAACCGAGTCGTTATCGAATTCATAGGCCCCGGCCTTTTCCACGTTTGGTGGCATCGTCAGGGGCGTTAATAATGTGCTCCTCCGCCTCTTTAGAGATCTCTTCCTCCACAGCCATATCAGGAAAGCTATCAAGGCGATTGCAGCAGCAGCGCCGACGCTGCTTCCGATGATGACGCCTCTCGAGGGCATGCCGTTTGCGCCATCCATAAAGCCAGCCGGCGCCTCCCCGTTTTCACGTGCGCCTCCTTCACGATCGGGCTGAGCGGGACCTGAGCCGCGTCCAATGGAATCATCCAGTCCAATGGTGGTAATGAGACCGTTGCCCAGTGTGGTGGGCTGCCCCAGTTCGGCCTCGGCAGTGGTTGGAAGGACCGGGGGCTGTGACGGCTCTGCTGGAAGAGCCACGGACGGCTCTGCCGAAGGGGCAACTGATGCTATGTCCGATGACGGAGCGGGGAAGGGGGCTGCTGTTGCAGTTGTTTCCTGGGATGGTGCCGAAGGAGTAGATGGTGCAGGCGCCGGGACTATGGTCTCGGTAGATGTAGGTGCCTCAGCGCTGGGTGTAGCAGTCTGGCTTGGCGGGGATGGCGGTGGTGAGCTTTGAGAAGATGCAGGTTGCGCCGGCGGTGGTGGTGGCGGAGGAGCGGGTGGGATCGAAGTCGCCTCGGGAGGCGGCCGGGAAGATGATGAAGAAGATGATGAGGACGACGAGGATGAGGATGAGGAGGATGATTGAGTTGCCTGGTCCGGCGGAGGAGGCGGTTGGTCAGGTTTTCGGTCTCCTCTACCTGGCGGGCCGTTGCCATTCCCGTTGCCATTCCCGTTCCCATTCCCGTTCCCGTTCCCATTGCCGTTGCCGTTGCCGTTGCCAGGGCCTCGTCCAGGGCTGTCGGGTCGGCCAGGCGGCTTCTTATCGTCCTCTGGGCCAGATGGCTCTGGTGGATTAGGTTCAGATGTGGGAGCTGGAGGCTCCTCGGGGGCCGGAGGAGCAGAAGGTTCAGGCTCCCTTTCCGGTTCTTCTGTTGCAGTCGGCTGCTGGTCGTTGCCAGGAGGCGCCCGGCGCGGTATGGCTGTACATTGCTTCCCGTTGATGGAGGTGATGAACGCTCCCTCGGGGAGGTTAGACATGGCGAGTCAATCTTGGGTCGCCAGTACTCTTCGCAGAAGAGGTGAAGAAGAGGGTATTATTCTTTAAACAGAATTCGAATTCGGTGACGCTGGGCAGTGTCCGGCTGCGCGAATGGAAAGTGATGTCGAGAGGTGACCAGGCGAGAGGAGATCAATGGAAGCCCAGACCAGCCATGCTATGATGATACCAAGGAAATAGCCCCAATAATAACAAATATGTCCGCTGGAGGGGATGCGGAAAGAACAAAACAGAGCAAACTTCACACGCGCTGGAAGGAAAAGGGAGGAGAAGAGAGGACGGGTGAGACTAGGTGAGGTAGGTATGAAGCAAACGAAAAAGATGGACGAGGACGACGAGACCGGAAGGGGGGGCGGCTCTGTCTGGGTCTAAGTCGAACTGCTGGGTCCAGGTCCGGGTCTAGTTTCTACAGCATACAGTAACACGAACTCTGGCATGGATGGGGCCCGGAGGAGAGGGCAGAAAGGGTGGTGGACAGAGCCACAGGATGCCTGTCACCCTCGTGGCCTTAAAGCAAGCCCGGTTTGAGTGCTGTCAGGGATGCACGGATTGGGCTGTAGACGCTCGAGCAGCCTCGGGAGCGCGGTGGTGGTGAGCGCGGCGGTTGGGAGGAGGGCCAGGGGGCCGGGAGTCGGGACCCCTGACCTGCGACACTCCTGATGCACGAGCTCCCCCAGAATTGGGGTCGACGAGGAACGAGCGTCTAGCCCCCATGTGGCATCAGCGTCACACACGGGCGCGACTGTGTGGTGCGTGCGTGTGCGTGGCCTCTCTGTCCCTCTGCCTTGCCTGTCGGGCTGGCGGTCCTGGTTCTGTACGTTGAGTGCACACTTACACACACTTTTTACACTCACACACATGCGCGCGGCAGTTGTCGTTGTAGGAGTGGCTGTGGCTCTCGGTCGTGGGCTCCAATCACTGAGTGCCTGCCCGCTTGGGGAAATACCCGATTTGCCAAGACAGGAAATTGGACAGAATTGGACACGACTTATCCGATCATTTCATGCAGTTGGCGACGGATGCTTTTTCACCTCTTCTCCTTTTACCTTTTCCCGCATGCGCCCGCGTAAGACATCTCAGCAGGGGCGCGTCAAGATGACGATGGTGTGAGTTACAAGTACCTGGCAGGGCGCACGGAAAGGCAAGGAAATATTCGTACCATACTAGTATCTTACCTACCTTACCTTACCTTTAAGGTCCCTGAGGTAGGAACCGTAGGTAAGGTACCTTAGTGGTCGCAAGTGTGCCAGGGCAATGGCTCTCCTAGGTGCCGAAGGCCATGTGCAGGCTCATGGGGGGGGGGATTAGCGCCGTTGAAAAGCAGCTCGAACAAGACTATGCTCTCCACCCTATCACATTACCCTGTTCACATCTCGAGGGAGCGCACCTTACCAACTCACGTTAACTCACCACTTGGTGCACAAACATATTGGTTTGGTATGAAGCACTAGGGTTGGGCCCATTGGAACCTCAGTGGCTGAGAGAAGAGCTCTGGCAGCCCGTTGTGCTCCACAAGGTAAGGTAAGGTAAGGCAAGTAGCCTCAACCCAAAACGATGGCCTCCCCGTACCATGGACGCCATCACGACAGCGGAAACACAGCCAAGACAACGATCTCCCGGCTGCGGGGGCCACTTTACTGCCAAATGCTCGACTAGCAATCACCCTGGCCGCTCTCGTTGGAGCGCGACGAGGGTCAAGCAAGGCTGGCCCCCTCCCCTTCCGTTGGAAATTGTCCGGCGACGGGAGAGCTAGACCTTCCCACCAGAGACCAGCGCCAAACCGTCCTGGACTCGTCCGTCTCCACGTACTTTCGCGTTTCGAAACCACCGCCCAGCCTACCACACCCAAGGGGAACCCGGCTACTCTGTACTGGAACCTCCTTGGCTCCTCCAACTTGTGGGCAAGCCTGATACTGTCCACGGCAACTTCGGCCGAGTGGCCGTTTTCTCTTTGCTCCTGCGTTGTCCGCTGCCGTCTGCGGAGCGACTTGCGATGGAGAAACTTGGCATCCATCCATCCATCCCCCTGCTGTGCTCAGTCACGCAAAGAAAAGCTTGTCGTTGTCTGGTCTCCGCGGGCCTGGGCGACGAACCAAGAGGACTGGCAGTGGCCTGAAGACAGGCTAGCCCGGAGGCCGAGGGAATCTTCAAGACCTTCTAGCCTACTTGGCGCCGGGCCTCTGCCTCGCTTGGTAGACGTGTATACGAGCAAGCTCCCATCTCTAGGTGAAACCTGAGAGTACTGTCCACCACTCTGCCAAAGCGTTCGTGCGAGATAGATTATCACGTAGATCACGTTTGTTTACCCGAGTGGAACCGCCGTGAGTCCACGCCCGGGAGATGCACGAGTTTCTTCTCCGACGGGGCCAGGGTCGGTTATTTGATTCACCGGTCGACATTGCCTTCCTCGTGCTAGTCTAGTCACTCGACCGGCTCCTTTCTCGTAGGCTTTGAGGGGAAGGTTTGACAGTTGCTGCACGCCGTGTATGGAAGCTGTTAGGCATGCGATGACAGACTACGTTGCACTTTAGCTTAGGCACCTGACAGTTCATCTTCTATAGTCTTCGTCACCATGCGATCAAGGCCCTGTTCGTCTGCGTCGCGCGAGAGATGCAAGCCAAACCGTTCGAGATGTGAATCAAGCCACCAAGTCAGCAGAGGAAGCCCATTGGTCGGCGCCGTTGGGTTTCGGCCCCCCTCGCCTCCGCACTGGTCCAGGAGACACGGCCGGACTGGGACGCCGATGCCCACCCTCCCATCTGGCGACCCAACGGCGGCCGCCGCTCGCAAGCCACCCGTCCTGCTCCCGCCCCCATCCACCCAATATCAAGCAGTTACGACTAGGATGACCATATTGGAAACAAGGCTAATCAATCCATTGTTCTGGGCGTTACCAAGGACCCTTTTCAAGGTTATTGTGCTTTATTAGCTTCCCTCCATCTTTCGTGTGGTTGTTCATGCGTTGCTGTTCAGAGTATGACGGCCTCACCCGAGTCACACAAAATAGTAGAAAGCTGATTTTACTGCCGCATCTCCGCGCGGGCGCAATGAGAAGGTTGTGGACGGAGTGTAAGACCACCACCATGTAATCCATAGAAACCCAAGAGTGCATCTACTACGAATTAGATCCTTGGGTGCAAAGACATTAATTACCGTGCATAAGAGCCAATCCCGTACACAGCTCCGAATTGTGAGCAAAAGCAAAGACGTGTAGGGTAGGTCAGCAAGCGGGGTACCTGCCTGGGCCACGACGTCTCGAACCAGCTCGGGGGCCCGGCGTGGGCTGGACCACGCAATCCCCAAAGTCGTCAACATGTTTGCCAACTTCGCCTCGCTGGGTAAGCTGCACATTTCCATTTTGCCATTCTCCAAGCGGCACTGCAAGGAGCGTTCCCATCTCCGACTGTCACCCGACTCCCTGCCAAGCGCAATTGGGGCCATAACAAGCCCAGGCCCAACTGAGAGATTCACACCTCAGCAGCTTCACTAGCCATCTTAGCCACAACGCTACGAACCTTTGCTCCCATTCCTTTCCCTCTCCGCCCAGCCATGCACCCCAGACCGTTCATCTCTGCCTCGCCGCCGCTTCACATTCTGACGTATCCAATCGCTAGCAAGTCTGCCAGCCAAGGGCAAGGTCGACCCCAAGGACATACCACCTCCTACTCCTGTCACCCTCCCCCGCTTCCAACCCTTTGCTCAGGATGACGGCCCCGTGGACGAGGCCGAGGCGTTGACCAACCTGCTCACAAATGTCGGACGCCCGACTGCCGCTCTTGGACCCGCAGGCCTGAGGGCAATCGGACTCGACCTCATCCTGGATGCCAAAGCGCAAGATCTCATCCCAGACCCCTCCTTGATACCGGACTTCAGCCAGTGGGATAAGTATGACGCGGACCAAGCTCGAGACCAGAGCCAGGCGACGAGAAAGCCCCTGAGGAACGGCAATCAATCACCTGGATGCCAGGTCTATTTTGAGCGGAAGCGGGAGCTGTCCAACAACAACGAGGACTCCTTTCGCACCGTTCGCAGGCTCCCAGCCCCCAAGGGAAAGCAACAGGCCAGGCTTGGCAACGCTTACGAGTTCTTTCGCTGTCTTGAGCTGTTCACGGCATTCTGGGATGATCCAACGGAGCCTCCCCAGCTCCCGCCGTCTCCCGAGGTCCTCGCCTCCGATGCTGCTGCTGCTGGAGATGACAAACCGCAATCCGAACCCGCCGCGGAAGAGGTCGGCACAATCACACGTACCATGGCTGGTGCATCGATGCCCGCAGAGTACCGGCACAACCTCCTCACTGCTTTCGTCAAGCTCATTGCCTACGACTTTGGCTGCAATGTCTCTCTGGCCCGGGTCGAGCCGCGACTGCAGCTTAGCTCTCCGCAGGGATCACCACTCCGCCGTAAAAGTTACACTCCGTCCAGCTGCAGCTTCGTCTTCCAAAGCCCCATGACACGTGAGGCGGCCCGGGCCGGCATGGTCTACGGGCCCGTAGCGGCTGTGAGCGCCCGCGGCGTCGTGAACATGGCAACGCCCGACGTCGAGACGGCTCAGGCCTCCGATCTTGCGCGAGAAGTCATTGCCGCGCTAATCACAGCCCAGCATCGCGCGCGCGACGGGAAGACGGAGACGAGATTTGGCGAGGGAGAGTGGTGGACTTCCAAACCACGCTGGGGCGGCGGCACGGGCGGTCCGATAGGTCGCGAGATCGAAAAGGATGCTGTTCAGGGCGACAAGGACGCCAAGGCGACGGATGCCGACGGCCTTCCTACGCCAATCGTCAAGAAGGCGCGCAAGAACATGTCAATTTACGACAACTACCGCATGGTGCGGCCCCCAGCCTCAAACTGGGATAAGAAAGCAAAGTACGAGGCCATTGGCAGGCAGAAGGGCACAGACTACGATGACATCTTCGTGGTGAGCTCTCTGTTCCATCACATCTCCGTGCTGCGCGTGCGAGTACCTCAGCGACTTCTCGAGGTGCTCGATGGCTCGCCGGAGCCTGACCTGACAAGGAGGAGCTGGGGTAAGGTCCAGGCGTGGCGTAGCCCATGGTACGATTTCTTCGACGTCAAGCACCGGCTGGAAGCCATGCAGCTAGTCTGGGGAATGATGGCGTACCAGATGAGGAAAGAGCCACAGGACGGCGACGTCAGCATGCCCGACGCATAACCGACATGGGCGCTCATGTAGGACTGACGGGAGCCTTTCTCTGGGGTTCTGGCAGCGCACACTGAAGCGTGCGATATACACGCCTGCCGCCGATGGCCATCTAAACGCATCTGCTGATTATGCGCTGGTTCGAGGGCTCCGCACGGTTTGCGTCGGCATCGCATGTAGGAGGAACTTCTCCACGAATTGATGAGACAGTGACGCCATCTCTAGGATATGGTTCATAGCCAAGAGTAAATAACACAACTCGCGATCACGATGCCTCCCCTCCCCTCCCCCCTGCTGTTTTGACTTCCATATTGTTTGTGGTGACACCGCTCCGTTCGTTTCGCAGAGAGCCACGAAAGGCAATGGTTCGTATCTTGGCATGCAACCTGCTTATTGGCTAATGACTCGCAAGCAAGGGCCACTGCTGCCTCAACCATGCGCACACTGGGGTTTCTGTTATAGGGCCCCATATTCACCTATAGGCCTTCTTGTCTTTTTCGGCGATACGATCCTCGCAGCGAGCTAATGCCTGGTGCCTTGCAGGAGAAAGAACAGGAGGCCCAGGGCGGGCCCGCGTGGCCAAGTGAGATGCGCAGGCAGGGTCTGGGGTTCGGAAGTCCGTACCTATAGGAGGGGCGTTAAGCAATTTGGCAATGCAGCTCAACCCTTTCATAAGCATTCTTATTTGTCTGCTTCAAAGTTTCAGCTTAGCAACTATCATGACGTTGAATCATCAACTTTGAGTAGCCAGTCAAAGGCAACAACACCGATTATGATGATTTTATCATACGCCGATCACTTGGCATTGCATGCCGGCAGTCAATCGTTCCGTATTGGTCACTATCTCGCGGAGTCCCTGGGGCACTCAGGTGAATCGCAAGAAAAAAAAAAACCACAATCCTAGCGGAGCTGAAACCCCATCGTATGGCCTTGAACCGGGGTGAGCAAATACGGGAACTCATTGGAGAGTCGAGCGTCCCGCACCCCCCTTGGCTCTTTAGCTTCCGGTCCCAAGCTGGCGGATCCGCCTCCCACCCCAGCAGCCGAGCAACAAACAGTGTTGATTCCTTTGAACGACCCCCTGCACCAATCCTTGCATGATAGGCATACCAGATCGACGTGAAGAGAGATGATAGAAACCGGTCAACGTTTGTTGGGAGGATGCTAGTCCTGGGACCCATTGATGTTCGGACTACGAACCGGCTGAAAAGTGGTGTGTGTTATGGGGACGGACCGCTCAGTCGAGGCCTATCTCAGCCTCAATGACAGGTGGACGTTCGGAAAGACGTCGCCAGCACATGGGCTACTTGCATCCCCCTCGGAACTGCCACGAGGCCCAGGCCGTTGAGAACTACCGGCGTCTCTAGAACGGGACCTAAACAGAAGCTCTATCTCTGTGCCGGACCTTTCGTCGCAAGCGCCCTAGTCGCGGGCCCGTGTCTCGCCGCCAAGATACAGGTATACAGGTCTAGAAGGCGACAGGCTAGCTGAGGCGTTGGCCCCGGAGGGTTACACGATTGGTCGCGAAAAATATCGGTGGCACTGGGATGAGCCTCCTCGGTCAGGCTCTGGAATGCTTTTCTCACGGCGAGCTGCCGCTCTCAGTTTCACTTACATGGGGCCCCACGCCGGTAGAGGGTGGCAATGCCACGGTACCGGTAACGACCAAGACAGGCACAGTTCAGGAGGACATGGCCTCGGGGTCGTCGAGCTAACCCGCCTTTTTGCGTCAGCGTGCTGGTCCATCACCTACTCACCTTGATTGGTGTCATCAGCCAGTCGCTGCCGAAAAGCCTCGGTGAATGGGTTCGCGCCATAGGCGAAGCGAAGTCTGCGCTTGGCGGAGCCCATCTGCAAGCCACCGTGTGATAGGTAACGTGAGGCAAAAACCCACACGCCGGATGCATGCTCACGGTAGACGCGGCGCCCTCGAGGCACAAGCTGCTCTGTGTGCTGGGTGTGTAAGGCACAGTAGGTCATGGATCAGGGAGTCAGAGATGCGGCAGTACCATACTGTGGACGATCAACCCGACCGTTGGGGCCAGAGACTTGTCCTGCTGGCGAGGCTGGAGAGCAGGGGTTTCCTCTTTGGGCTGGCACAGCGAGACTATATGCAGGGTTCAGAGCTGTACGGACAATGGCACAAGCTGCTTCTGGCCCGTACGGTGCTTGCATTCAACTTGATTGGTCGGTGGGTAGCATCAAGACGGCAATCTACCGCCCTCATGTGCAGGCCATGTTACGCGAAGTCCCAGCGCGAACCAGCTCTCTGATCACAAGAGCAGGAGAGACATATGCAGGCCATGGATAGCCCGTAGCAGCAGAGCGCGCGAGGCGACCGACCCAGTGGCCTGTGTCTGTCAAACGGCGTGCTTGACACGTCGAAGTGCATGCTGTCCCTCGAAAGCGCAATTCCCACCAAGCCGCGACCCACGCCCCGGGGGGTCAGCTCGCCCTGCACGTCTGATTGGTCATGTTTCACATCAGCTGTCGGCCTGCCCGGTTGATGTCCCGGAACGGACGAGTGTGGACCTAAAATTGACGATACCGTTGCTGTTTTCTGCTCGCGAGCGAGCTTGGCGTGGTGCGTCTCGGAAAGGCCAGTCCCTTTTGATTGCTGCCGCTCGCGAGGGGAGGGGGGTCGGGTTCCCCCATGCCCACCTAATCTGTAATTTATTTTACAACGACGCCGTGGTGGCATTGGCGACTTGGATTGGAGGTGTTGGCAGGGAAGGGGGGGGGAGGAAAGACCGGGACTCGGAGATCATGGAGATCAATGGAGACCTCCATGATATCAATGGACGTTTCCTCGCCATTCGGCCTCCGCGCTGCCGGACCAATCGACCGCCTCCGCGAGAAATGTCGGCCACTATACAAATCGGTACAGCAGCGCGACGAGCGCACCCCCCCTTCCCTTCGTCCCCCCACGAGGCCCCGCGAGGCATGGGACGGCGATGCATGGGGGCTGGGGTGACGTTATTTCGCTTCGGTTCAGCGGGATCCGGAAGTTGGGACGAACCAATTGGGCTGTGTAGGCGATGCTGTTTGGTCCATGGGGTGACAATCGGGAATGCCGATCCCCTCGCATCACCACCCGCCTCGAAAGCTCGAAAGTTTAAGTAAGCGGCGTCTTGCACCGCTTTGGCTGAGCGATTGCATTAGTCTGCGGCAGAGCGTCTACATGAGACCCAAGTTGCAATGCTGTCATGGTCACAGAAGCAGTTCGCGAAACGAGTGATGCTGCCAGATACAACGCTGTCAATAAGCAGGTGTTTATCAGGTGGTATAATTAGCAGCCAACTGTGATGCTCATCGTTATATTGCTTCTGTAGGAGGGGGGAAAATGATTGAAAACATTTGTTATGTATTCTAGATTCAAAGACTTTTGCCATGTTGCTTTTTCTTTAACTCTCTCTGACTATCCTGACTTAGTTGCCGCACTGCTGGAGAAACCAAGCTTGGCTGTCTCTGTTTTTTCGCTCACCGGTCTACTGTACTAGAGCTGGCTCACGTAGAAAGATGGGAGAAGCCGGCAGGACGCTCGACATTGATTCCAAAAAAGGAACGATGTCATGCAGGCGGTGCAGCGCCCTCTGCAAACCGAGACTGAAGAAAAGCATGGGCATGTCCGGCCATGTGGTGGAGAGACATGGGCCGCAGTCGAGGCTTTGTCTCAACCTAAATGGTTTTCCCCGTCGAGCAGAAGCCGTCTAGAACACCACCGTTACCTTCGTGACCCTGGTCCAATCTTAGCATCCCACGCGAGGGGGCGCCGCGCGGTCGCTGGGCTTGTCTTTTCTTGGTCATCCTCGCGTGGAACGCTAAGATCCGGGATGGTGGGTCAGGAGGGAGGAAGGGGACTGAGCAGAGGTGGAGGGAAGGGAGGGGACAGATAGTTTAGATGACATGCCGCGGTGTCATGTTGAGGAAAAAAGCAAGGAGAGAAGGAAGATGGAAGCATGTTGCCGTCGTTGGAGAGTTGATGGGCGCCATATTCCGGCGGGCTGGAACCGGGGCCCATGGCTCATGTGGCCGCCGGAGGACGGACTCTGGAGTCTGGACCCCAGTTCTGCACCGTCGCATACATGCAGTAGTCTGGTGGATCGTTAGCGGAGAGGCTGCCGTTCCAACACTTACCTAGACCACCAGGCTTTCACACGATATCACCTGCAATGTATTTGATATCGACCCATGCGGATGAGGGTGAAGGCTGCAAGGGCTCGCCAGGCGCCAGGGATGGGAGGTGATGGCACGGCCTGTCTTTGACGGGAGGGGACCAGAACCCGTAGCCGCGAGATGAGTTTCTCCCTCCCTCGGGCTGCGAACCTGGTACCAGAACACGTTTCCCCCTTGCCCGTCGGTCCCGATGGCTCAGATCTTGCACCCTCCCACCCCCCCAAATCCTTCCATCTCGAATGTCTCTGTTTGCCACGTTTTTTTCCCATCCCACGACCCGTGCGTCTGGGGTTCCCTGCGCGCGCGGGCTTGGTGGTGGAAGGTGGTAGTGGTGGTTCTGTCTCACAGAAGTCCTGGCGAGGAGAAGGGGGATGGACTTGCGAGAGACAAGACAAAAAGCCATGGCTGGGGGTTGGAGGGGGCCGTCAGGCAAAGACAGGAAGGATATAGAGTCAAGGAACGGGGACCTAGAGTCAACACACACGCATTGGGACTCAGAAGCATACCGGTCCCATGTCTTGTGCGTTTTGGCGTGTGTCAGTGTGGGTGGACGAAGGTCTCTGAATCTCTTCTTCTTCTCCTACTCTTCTGCTCTCTGCACCACCAACAACGTGCGCCTCTCTGTCCCAGCACCACGCAAACGTAGACGATGGTCTCAACGGAAGTGCTAGCTCGCCCAAAGCCACGTGCGCCGGTCAGCCCTTCCCTTCCTCGGGCCCCCCCCTCCATCTTCCTTTCTGTGAGACAAAGAGTTTCTCATAGATTGAGTCTGGGTGAAGCCGCGTGCATTGAGCTGATGCACTTGCACAAGCTAGTTTCGGGGTGCTATCATGGGGGGACGCATCGACAAGTCCGGGGTGCCAGAGGTGACGGGGCTCAGATATTCCCCTGTCGACCCAAAGACCCAGCGAGCTGGAACCCCCTCCCTTCCCTGCCCCTTCACCCTGCCCTGGGATAGCGGCAGCACAGAGGAGAGGACTGTACGGCACGGCCTCAGCCGATGCACGGGTTAGCTTGGGGACAGGGGGACACCGTTGATGCGAGCACCATGCTTCTGCTTGGAAGCGTAGGGCCAGGGACTTCTCCCCACACCGAATGCACCTGCTCGTATGCATTACTGTAAGTCAGGACGTCGTAGGATATCTTTAGACACGATGCATCCTGAAAGCATCACTAGAGCTGCGGTGGTGGATGGGCGTTCTCTTTACGGAAAAGGCAGTGCAATGTAGGGTCATGCAGTGGAAGAGCAAGCAGAGAGAAAAAAGAAGCAATGTGATGTTGTCCCGTACCTTGACCTAAATCCGCCAAGAGGAATCTAGACTACGGTATAACGGAGACAAGCTTACGCTAACAAGGGAACGACGATAAGGCACGCACGGGGCCAAAGTACTTTACCCTGCCTTGTATGATAGCCGGAGAGAAGGGCGACGGGACGAGGGGTTGGCGTGCGAAGCTAGTATCTAGTAGTTTGTTTACTTTGCCCGTGGTCTGCCAATGACCACGAGATACCTTGCCTTAGCCTCCAGCTTCAGTCGTGATAAAAATCTCCGTCCTGCAGGGAGAATCATATGCTATGGCGAGCCCTAGCCCGGGGTGTCGTGAGATTAGCATTATTATGGAGCTGCCGAGGGATACCGTGGTTCGGCTTGTTTCTCCGAGCACATGTTTGCCGTCTTCAGCAGCACGGGTGTCTTGGTGAAATGCCGGCATGCCCAAAAACAGCAGCAGGACGTCTTGGGTCGAAAAAGATACAGACGAGTGTCTTGCGCTTGCTAGAGTGGCATCGGGCTGTGGGCTTCTCGACGTGGCATGGACGGGCCTCGCGAATGTAGGCACGTCCTTTTGGGTTATTTACAGCTACGATGAGGACTGCATCAAGACGACTGGGCATCGAACCCGGCCGCTGCAGCCCCAATCGGAGAACAGCTTGGGAAGTGAGAGAATAAAAAAAGAAGAGGGAAAGAAGGAAAAAAGCACGCAAGACCTGGGATTTTTCGGACAAGGCCTCATCTCATGCCTGCACTGCAACGTCTAATTTGGCTTCCTTGCGCATAATCGTGGTGGCTTTGCATGGCTTTGTTCGTCGGTACCCCATACAGAAGTGGTCTCCAGGGAAAGGATGGTAAGGTAGGCTCAGGTTCAGGTGCATGTAAGGTAGGTAAGGTAAGGTGGTAGAGGAACGGTACGTACACGCGCATGCGAGCGCACACAGCACACAGCACACAGCGGCGGCGGCAGCAGCAGCAGCAGCAGCGAATTGGGGCCCTGGCTTGGCCTGGCCTGTGACAGCCGAGAAATAATTCTTCTGCCTAGTCGTGGGCCACTCCCCCCCTCCTCTCCTACCCTACCTACCCTTTTGTTTTTTCAGATCTTCACTATCACCACACCGGTCCAACCATGGCGGGCTAGGTCAATGTGGAGCTCGGCTGAGACCATACTCTCAGATTCCGCTTTCTCTCCAAAAGTTATCGTCCTGCGCTTTACCTACCGACAACGAGCTGCCATAGCGACTCCATCCCTCGTCTCTCGGCCACATCCTATAAAGTCTACCGCGGCATCCTTTTGCTCCGATTCTGCGCCCGCAGTATCTCCGTCTCTCCCCCTCATCATCCTGTGCCCATCTTCTTCAATTCTCCACGCGACCCAACGACGGCTACATCGGAACGACGCCCAGACACACTACCGATCTGACACTCCGCCCTACCCTGTCCGTCTTGCCTTACCTCACCGCGCCTCGCCTCGCCGCCGCACCTCGTTTGGCCCAACCACCAAAAAAACCGACTTCGCACTCCTTCGCCCGCACGAACCATTTTCCCACCTACTCTGTACTCGAAACTCAAATCACAACATCTCCTTTCCGAACAAGAAACGCGACCCTGCTATGTCGGGATACCCAGGCTACAACAGCGGTGCACGCTACGGCGCGCCAGCGCAGCCGTACCAGGGTAGCTACTATCCGTATGACCGCCTCCTCCACCGCCGGCCGCGTCATGGTCCCTTGGGAATCGCGCTGACCTGCTCCCTCAATGCTACAGACAGCAACCTTCCTACAACAATTTCCCTCCTCAGGGCCAGCATCCTCCTCAGCAGCAATCCTACGGCTACCAGCAGCCCGCTCAGCAATATGGCTACCAGGTATGTCAAGCTCATGGCCCATGGCCGTGTGAACTTTCAGGACCAATTTGCTGATGCCCGACCTTTTTTGTCACGGCAGCAGCAACAGCCTCCCCCGCAACAACAATTCGGCCACTATGGCCAACAACCGACGCCACAGCCCAACTACAACAACCGTCCTCGTAAGCCACACCTGCGAGGCGACCTGCCGAAACCCTGCGACGCTGTGAGCTAACCTGCTGCCCTCTAGCCATGCCGCCCGTAAACTCCAACTCTTACAACCAAGGTGCCCCTCCCCCACCACCAGCAGGCCCGCAACAATTCGGCCACGGCGCTCCCCAGAACTACAGCTTCAAGTACTCCAATTGCACCGGCCGGAGGAAAGCCCTGCTCATCGGCATCAACTATTTCGGCCAGCGTGGTCAGCTTCGAGGATGCATCAACGACGTCCGCAACATGACCGCCTACTTGGCCGAGCACTTCGGCTACAAGAGGGAGGACATGGTCATCTTGACTGATGACCAGCAGAACCCCATGAGCCAACCCACCAAGCAAAACATCTTGCGGGCCATGCATTGGCTGGTCAAGGACGCAAGGCCCAATGACTCCCTCTTCTTTCACTACTCAGGTATGTGCTTGTTGCTTCGCCATGAGTTCTGCTGCTAACCGTATGCTCAGGCCACGGCGGTCAGACCAAGGACCTGGATGGCGACGAGCCTGACGGCTACGACGAGGTCATTTACCCCGTCGACTTCCGGCAGACCGGCCACATTACGGATGACGAGATGCACCGCATCATGGTCTCGCCCCTCCAAGCCGGCGTCAGGCTGACAGCCATTTTCGACTCATGTCATTCTGGCACGGCACTGGACCTTCCCTACATCTACTCTACCCAAGGCATCCTCAAGGAGCCCAACCTGGCCAAGGAGGCTGGTCAAGGCTTGCTCGGCGTCATTTCTTCCTACAGCCAGGGAGACCTCGGAGGCGTTGCCAACAACCTCATCGGTTTCTTCAAGAAGGCCACAAGTGGCGAGGAGGCACACAACCGTGCCATCGCGACCAAAACTTCCCCTGCCGACGTTATTATGCTCTCTGGTAGCAAGGACGATCAGACATCGTGGGTCTACCCTCCGCATGCAATTCCCCTTTACCCCGGACACATGGCTCCCGCTCCCATTTACATCTAATGCCCTTTCCTGTTCGCGCCTTTTGTGTTTGCTCTTTTTTGTTTTATTCCCCGGTTATGAAGGGCCAAGTCTGCATTGTTCGCTAGGCATATGAGTTCTCCATCATGAAAAGGAACGGTACACCCTGGTTTATACCCCGATACTGGGTGCGGGAATGGCGTTTCAGGATCATATAGAATCTGAGCATGGCTTGGAGTATTAGGCTGGGCTTCAAGTTGCATCAAGGCATTAGGCAAGCGTTGGCCAAGGCTTGCTGGGATTACGAAGGGAAGGGTTAATGGGTTTGGTTTGGCAATTTGGAGTTATTAACATATATTATTTTTTTGGACGCTCTGAGTGTCGAGTGCAGCCTCTACGGCCGCAGCTCGCCACTCAGGGCGACGGGTCACGTTGGTTCACCGTGAACCCTGGGAAGTTTCCCAGCTGGCGTCACGATTCCCTCACCTCGCAGCACCATCCGCCGCATTGCTCCGATCACAAGCTGACCAAGCCTACAGTGCCGACGCTACCATTGCCTCTCAAGCCACAGGCGCCATGTCCTGGGCTTTCGTCACAGCTCTAAAGAAGAACCCCCAGCAGAGCTACGTGCAGCTCCTCAACAGCATCCGTGATGAGCTAGCCACCCGCTATTCGCAAAAGCCCCAGCTCTCGTGCAGTCACCCTCTCAGTGAGTCGACCTCCCGCGGTGCCCGTGTTGTCGCTTCTAACCTTTCTCGAAGACACCAACCTTCGTTTCATCCTGTAACCCATGACACCCCCTCAGCGGCGTGCGGTTTGTGTTCTTGACCGCCTCCGGCTTGTACATGATCTCCCATCTTGGCATACTTCCTCATGACAGCGCATTGGTTCTTCGCTTGTTTTGGATTGCGGCCTACGGGCAGGTACCTCTCTTGGATAAATAATGGATGGCAAAATGAGTGGCTGCAATTCCGTTGCATGTTTTACGATTTTACGCAAGCCCAGCTATGTTGAATGTTTGAACTTTTGAATACGTGATTTCGGCGCGACCCTGTTCCTCAGGATCTTTCGAAGATTGTTCACATGCGGTTGACGGAACTCACTCGATGGCATATGCGATGAAGGAATTGTTTGGCGCTCATGAAAATCACAAGATTGATGTTCAACTTGATTTAATTCAGACTTTGCAAGCCAATTTAATGCCCGTGAACCGAGAACCCCCCCCCTGTCAAAACAGGGACCATACCATCCGTAACTTGCGCCGATGCCCCATGCTTACTGATTCCAAACACTTATCCTTACCAGTCGTAACCATCTGTGCTACCCAAGACCAATTCGCGTTTAGAAACACAACACTCAACAGACAGCTTCCGCAAGCCGTTGCTCCAATTCCGCTCTGTCATGGTGAATTCGAAAGCAAACCGACCACTTGGAGGCTCTTGATCATCCTCCCAAACCTCCTCTTCGTCTCGGAAAGTGAAGGTATAGATACTTCCCCTTCATCGTCGTCCGTTAAGCCTCCACCCGCACGACCTTGAGCTGCCGCGCCTTCCTAGACCGACGCTGCTCCTCGTTGGCGGCCGCCAGCTTTCGCCTGACGACCTCCTGGGCCGCCCAGCCGCGCGCGGCCACGCGCATGCGGGCGATGAAGCGCGCCGCGAGGAGAGCCGTCTTCAGGGCCCGCCTGGGCTTGGGCACGGCGGTGGAGCTGCTGCTGCCTCCGCCGGCGCCGGCGGAAGACCCAGGCGCGGGGAGGGCCTTGCGGCTGCCGAGGAGCTTGGTGCGGATGTGCTCGAGTTCGCGGAGTTGAGCTTTGTTGCTGTAGGTAGGGAAAAGGGGTTGGTTAGCCACTCGAATCTCTTCACGGAAATCACGGGGTTTCGAGCATTGTGAACGTACCAAGCGTTTGCCACGTCGAGCTGTAGCTGGACAAACTTCTTTGCAAAGGCGGCGTCGGCGCGGAGCGACGCCTCGCGCTCCCACCGGGCCTGCATCCACTCCATCTGCATCACCATGCCGCGCAGCTCCTTCTTGTGGCGGTCCTCCGCGCCCTCGGCGGCTCGGATGAGCGTCTCGAGCGCCTCGCTGTCGACCTGCCGGTCGTCCTCTTTGGCCACGGCCCGCTGCGTCCGGTCGTGACGCGGTGTGTGCTTAGCACCGGCGCCGGTAGCAGCAGCGGCGGCGGCAGCCGCGGAACGGAGCCGCTGCATGTCCCGCTGCAGCTTCTCGGTGCTCATGCGGTACGCGGCGCGCTCGCTGCGGGTGCGCTCGAGCTTGCGGCGGAGTGAGGCCTCGGACGCGACGAGCCCGTCGATCAGCTCCTGCTGTTGGCGGACGTCGTGCTCGAGGTTTTCGACCTCGGCTTGTGTCCTGCGCAGGTGCCGCTCGTGCTTGTTCGTATCGGTCTGTGAAGCCTGGGCGGCGGCGCGCTCCCGCTCCGCCTTTTCAAGCTTGTGCTTGAGCCGTTGCAGCGCTCTTTCGTGCTGGGCCACTGCTTCCTCGGCCTGCTGGTTCGCGTGCTCGAGAACCTCTTCGAGCACGAGCTTCTGGTCTTCCGAGTCGTTGAGCTGTTGCATCAGGTCTTGTGTAGCCTGCGAAGCTTTGCGTTCCACCTCCCGGCTCTTTGTCTTCGTTTCATGCAAGGACTTGAGAGCAGCCGTTAGCTGTTGTCGGAGAGCTGAGGCTTCCTTGTCGTCGCTTTCCAATCCGCCCGAGGTTGACCGTGGAGACGTTATCAACCGCGTGATTTCTTTGTCGTGAAGTTGGCGCTCGAGCTCAGCTATCCGCTTCTTGAAATCCTTCACAGTATCCCTGTGACCATGCTCCCGCTGCAGGAACTCTAGCTCTTTCTGGCGCGCATTGGATAGGTCCTTGCGCATGACAGATAGTTCGCTGTTGCCCTCCGAACCGACCGGCACCTCGGCCACTGCAAGCTCCATTTGGTGTTCCTCTATACGGCGTTCGAGTTCGCGGATAGTACGGCGAGCCGAGACAAGGTCGTGGCTTTCCGTAGAAGAGGATTGCCGTAACTTGGTCTGAAGCTGCAGGATTTCTTGGCCAAGACGCTCTTCCTCCTCGGCCGCTTTTTCAATCTCATCCTCCAGGGTCTTCTCGATGGCCTGCTGCTGCTCCTTGATCATCCTGTTTTCCTCCTTTAGGCGACGAACCTCGTTGTCCAACTTTAATTTTGCGGTACGCAGGTCGAGGCGTTCCTGGTCAACGCGAAGCGTGTCATTGTCCTGCATCCTCGAACGGCGCAGCTGTGTATTGAGCTCGTCACGTTCCGCTTCTGCCTCGGCTAGAGAGCCCCTGACCTTGTGAAGCTCGATGCTGGAGCTGGCAAGCTGATCCTGAAGCGACTGCTTTTCCTTGCCAACCTTTTCCAGTTGCGTCTTGGCGTCCGATAGTTCCCATTTCAACCGTGCAACCGATTCGCTAGATGCCTGAGCATTCTGATTCGAAGCAGCCATGGTTGATTGTGCGGAATCGGCGGATCGCCGAAGCTCTGTAAGCTGTGTTCGGAGGTCCTCGCATTCCTTCTTCGCATTCTGCAGTTCTTGACGCGCCGGACCTGCTTCATCGTCCAAGGTTGTCTGAAGCACTTCGACCTCATCCTCCAGCGCAGCCACCCGTTCAGATTGCGTCTTGTAATCAACTCGGGTCTGTCGCAACTCGTCGCGGACGGCGGATAATTCATTGCGCAGCCCGGTAAGGAGGGTTTGCCGTGTCTCCAGCGCATCCTGAAGATCTTCGATCTGCCTGGCGAGGACACCTTCCTCGCTTTTATGACGTTCGGCTTCGCTGTGGATGGCTGCCTGTAGTTTGGACTCCTTGTCAGACAGCGCGCCCTCTGCCTCACGAAGTCGGTCAATGGTTCGCTGTAAGCCGGCAGCCTTTTCCTCGGCACGGTCCCTTTCCGACTCAAGAGTCTGCTTCTCCGTCTCCCACTTTTCGCTGTCGTTGTCGTAGAGGTTGTCTTTCTCTCGGATCTCTGCTTGAAGGTCTGAGATTTCGTCATTCAGGCGCTGCACTTCGTCTTGGTATTGATTGCGGAGATCCTTTTCGATCTCGAGGGCGTGCTCTCGCTCTTCTGCGAGGCTTTGCTCGAGTTCGTCCATTTCCTTCTCCAGTTTATCCACATCCCGCTGGAGAGCGGCAGCCTCACTGGCAAGTGAGTCATGACGCGATTGAAGAAGGTCTTTCTCTTCAGCCTGAACGAGGAGCCTCTCCTCCAGTTCTTGGATCCTGGCTGACCCGGACTGTTGATCCTTTTGGGTATTTGATTGCTGCTTCTGTAGATCTTGGATGGTGGATTTGAGCACCTCGTTCTCTCGGTTTACTGCTGCAAATTGCTTCTCGATTTTGGCGTATTCTTGGCTGGAGCTGTCGAGCTCGTCTTGAAGCCGCAATATCCTTTCTTCAGTTTGGCGAGACAAACCCTTCGTTACCATAGATTTGTCAACCATTTCCTCTTGTAGTTCCTGCAAGTCGCCCTCGGCTCGATCCTTTTCTGCTAGGGCTTCCTCCATCTTTTCTTTGGTTTCCTCCAATTGGTCTTCGAGACGACGGACCCTTGCTTCTAGATCTTCAATGGTTCCTTTGGCTTCCTCGAGTTCCTCGTTGTCATGGCTCTGGGTAGCTTGTTCCAGCTCGACAATTTTCCGGAGGGCGTCTTTGGCCTTTTCGTCGGCTTCGTCGAATTTGTCCTTCATGTCCTCCAGCTCATCCTCCCGTTCGGTCAAAATACGGTCCTTATCGCGGAGCTCTGCTTCGAGATCTTCAATGTCGTCCCTCAATTTCTGCAGCTGCTCGTCATCTTTTTGTCCTTGGCTAACCTGGCGCTGAAGGTCTTCGAGATCGGCTTCACGGTCTTCTAGTGTTTGCCGTAGCTTGTCCATCTCGGCACGCTGATTTCCGTCGGCGTATTTACGCTTCGCCTTTTCCTGTAGCTCCATCATCTGCTGTCGGTAGCTTTCGAGGTCGCGTTCAGCTGTTGTGAGGTGTTTCTTGTACCGGTGGAGCTCTCTCTGCATTGTGACTTTGTCGACCTTGAGCTCAGTATTCTCTTTTAGCGCCGCCTCGCTGAAGCCGGGGCCGGCCTTTCTAAGCGCGTCCTCCAGGAAGTGAATCTTTAACTTGAGACCAAAGTTCTCCTTCTCGATCCTATCGATAACGTTCTCCTGTTCGCGCAGAGAGAGCTGGTTCCCGTCTTGCAGAGGTCCCTTGTCACCCCCCCTTCGTTTAGGCATCGCCAACGGTGTAGATGTAGTGCTGCTGGCGTCCACCTGTGGAAGAGTCGCATCGATGTAGGACTGGTTGCGCGATGCGGTGAAGGTTGACATGTCGGCGCGCGGTGTCAGATCTGCCTCTTCGATTCGACCTAATCCTGGCGTGGTGGATAGAGAGGCGCCGTTCTCTTTCCCGCGGCGCCTAACACTGTTTCTGGTTGCCGATTTAAGAAGCGGCGTGAATTCACCGCCACCGATACTGGCGGGAAGATTTCGTCGGTCGGCAAGGGGCCCTCGCTGTCGCGGAGTCCGTAGGCTGACTCCATTTGAGCGGCCATTGCGAAGCTGTTGTAGGAAGTTGTCCTCCTTGTTCGGCGACTGGAACGATGCCTCCTGGGAGATGTCGGCGAAATCGGGTTGCTGGCTGAGGTACGTCGCGTCTCCGAGATTTGTTCGTGGGGTGTCTAGCACGCCACCGAAGCCCGGTCGAGCCATCGAGGCGACTGCGACGACAAAACAGCTACCAAGGGGCAAGCGAGTATGCTAGAGTAGAAGTGCGCTGCGCGGGTAGCGCATATCAACGTGGTGACGCGCGGAAATCGACCAGATGGGCAAGACGTGTTGGATTGGATCTCGGGTTCCGACTTGCGAAAGACTAGGTGTCGGTCTGAAAGGTTGCTGATGTGCGAGCTATGCCGTGTAGTCGTGGTGAGGAGCGGTGTTGCGAGCCATTGACGTCGAAAATAAACCATACACGATGCGCGCCTTGGGTATGAGGTACCTTAAGTGGTGGAGGAGGAGGTGGTGGAGGTACGTATCGTATAATTTTGACGAGAGGCACGCGTTGGGCTTGTTTACTTTACAACCGCTTCCGGGCTAGCGCCCACGAGAATGCTAGATCTGTGGGGTCGGCTTAGCGACCAATGGCAGTACACGCAGCGCAGGGTTGGAGGGGTCGTGGGCTTGGCTACCTTAGCACAGCGCGATCTAGGCGCTGCCGTCAGTGAAGGGAGCCGCTGTCAGTGCGCCGCGGGACGCTGAGATTGCTGGCATTCCGCTGCGATGCGATCGACCGCCTGCAATTGGAAGCGCTATCTGCAGGCGGGCGTATCTGGGCATGCCTGTGCATTCTATCATCTGCACAGGCGGCGGCCGTGGGCCTCTGCAGGATTTGCTGGGAAATAGGGCCTCGACTACCTACCACACTCTACATGGCAAAATCGAGACTCAGCAACGCTCATGCGGAGCTGCATCCCTTACCTGGCACACTGCGGCGGCGGAGTGCCCTGTGGAGAGATAAGGCAAGGTACCTTACCTTAGGTTACCTTACTGTGCTGTGCTGTGCAAAGCCCTCGAGCACTACAGCGCAGCCCATCAATCCACAGAGGCTTTCCCGTGGGCAAGGCAATTTTCATCCCATCCATGACGTGGCGCACGCACCCATCGACAAGCGGTACCTCTGCCCCTCGCTGTTAGCCAGCAGCGCCACGCTGTGCGGTGCCACTAACTGAGGTACCTGCGGTCCAGCAGCACTCTCCTCTTCCACACCTTTTGTCAATGTGATATAAGAGGTAAACTACGGCCATGACAGATCTAGCGACTCATTCCTTCAGCCTACATTAGCTCCTTCGAGCTTCATCCCCCCAATATCCAGGACGCCTCGGTCAATGCCAATCACTTAGGCCCCAGCCCGCAAAGGCTCCTGCAGCTCCGTCAGCACCCCTGCTGCAAATCTTGATTCTCCAGTCTTTGTTGTAGACGTCAAAGCTGCGGCGACCTCCTCCTGCTCCTCCTTCGCTCTCCCTCCTCCTCCTTCTCCTGCTCCTACTCCTCCTCATCCTCATCCTTCGGCTGAACTCAGCATGCCCATTGACCAATTCCCCGACGAGGTCATCCAGCACCTGCTCTACTACGTCTCACCCACTGATAACCTAGCCAGTATCCAATTGCTGTGCTATCGCTTCAACCGCCTCGGCAATGAACAGCTGCTCTGGCGCCATCACTGCCGGGCCACCTTCAGATACTGGAGCCCCGAGCATGACTATCTCCGCAAGAGCTCTTTGAGGGCGTCCGAGGTGGACTGGAAGGCCCTCTTCGTGTTGCGACAACGGCGCAATGCTCGGGCATCTCGTCTCCTCGACGAGATCCTGGCCACCAAACTACGGCGCGTGGATCACATGGAACAGCTCTGCTTGTTGGGATATGATGTCAAGGATTTCTTGCTCGAGCAGCGGCAGACCTCAGAAACTGCCGAGGACGTGCTGTCGAGACGGTGAGTTTTCCTGCGCGGCATTGCTTTTTCCGCCACCAGCTGAGCTGACTCTCCACCAGATACTTTAGCGAGGCTATCCTCAATAGTATCCACAGGGCCATTGCCGTCAAAGAGTGGCACAGGCTTCGGCCAGGAGGCAACCAAGCCTCTAGCAGCCAGGTCTCTGGAACGGAACTTGAGCGTGCCCTGGCCGCTTTCGACATGTTTGTGTTATACGATCAACCTGGCGATATAGATGACGTGTGTCAGCACCATGCTAGCAATCACTTGCCACTGGGTTTCCACTAACCGACATGCCCAGGTTACTCAGATGATTGATGAAAGCACCTCTGTGTTTCGCTCCTCTCAGCCTCACCTTGACGAGCTCACGCCGCGCCAAAAAGCCGTGGCCTTGAATCGATGGCTTAGGGAGAACAAACGCTTCGGTGGCCTCGATGCTTTGAATTATCGCATGCTGCGGAATTGCTTGATCGGCCAAATCATGCGTCGGGATGGAGTTGGTTCCTTGCCAGTGATTGCCAGCGCCATTTTTTGTTGTATGGCACACCGCTTGGGCCTTGAGGCCCATTGCTGCTCAGTCCCAGGTCACGTTCACGTGGTGGTTATGGCTCAGGCTGGACATACTCTCGATGGAGGGGTAGTTGAAAATGGAGCCCAGTCTCAAGACAAGATGTACCTCGACCCATACGGATCCGATGACGAAGTCACGATTGCCAGTATTGAGCAACGGCTGGCCCCGCTTGAGCTGGAAACATCCATTGATGGGGTCCTCACCCCTGTGCCGCCAGCATCAGTTGCCCTTCGAACTGCTCAGAACATCAAAGCCTCCTTTCAAAGGACGACAACGCTCCCGCAGGAGGCATGGTTCTTTATGGTTCAGCTGGCGCGAGGACACCCTGTTGTGAACATATTCGCAGCATATTACTCGTCCATGTGGGCTTCGCTTCTATTGGTTCCGGCGTACAGTGCTGATTGGGATTTGGAACTATCCTTGCTTATGAAGCGCTTCGCAGCCTCGTGGCCCGAGGACGCCTGGTTAATAGAGAAGTACCTGATACCGCTCTGGGACACTTTTGCGCCATTCCGAGGTCCCTGGGCTCGCCATGCTATCCCGGAGACAGCTGAGTTTTGGAAGCCCTTGCGTTTGCTGAGGGAGCAGGATGAACTTGTACCACCAGTAATACGAAGGCACACGAACGGCGCCGATGTTATACCATACAAGATTGGTCAAGTGTTTCGGCACAAACGGCACAACAGAATTGGCATCATAAGGGGCTGGTCCCATGGCGGATCGAGCCGCTTCCCGTCGTTCCATAGCACTGACGATGCGGACCACTCCGACGACAACAGTGGTGGGGAAGCTCTGAGCCCTACACGACCTCGACTGCGAGTCTACTTCGTCTGCTTGTAAGTTGTGCATGCTATTGACTTGACGGCCCTTGAACTCACTCCGTTGCAGGGTGCAATACGCGCTAGACCCCTACGTTATTGCTGCAGATAACATGGAGATAATCCATGACCCAAATCTGATCAAGGAAGACATGTTCCCGTGGGCGGGTAAATACTTTAAACGATTTGATCAAGCCACATGCACCTTTGTCTCCAACATGACGGAGGAATATCCAGACGACTGACAACGAACGGCTACGCAAGACTGAGATGAATATATCCCGAAACGACTTATGAACGGCGAACAAGTTTTATCAAGCCTCTCGAGGCTGGGGGGTCTTACATACATGTGCATTATATCATTAATCAGTTACAAGGATCCAGGCCCCTATGCCGCGAGACGCTGGGCCTTGGCCCTAATACTATTACTCTAGACTTGTCATCGAGTCTCTACCATTACGACGAAGTCTTGATGATGTCTTCAAGGACACCCTTTTCTGCAAGACTCTGAACCCATTGATGCAGCGCCGGCCCGTAATCTTTCTTTCGTCCTTTCACCCTCCGTTGCTCCTCGTCTATGGCCATCATCTCCCCTCTGTATGCTCCAATGGTAGCTTTTGCCTCAACCACGAACTGCTGGAAGATGTTATAAGTCTCTTCCATGCTGTCACGCGTATTGGACAGCCGATCCTTGAGTGATTGTGGGACTTTGTGGCTCAGCACCTCCGATCTTGTTAGTCCAAACTCGCCGAGCCGCGTCTCGTTGTCCAGGTCTAGCAGATCCTTCTCGAGAGAAATCAGCTCGGCAAAGGTAGTGTTGTCGCCCATTTGCTCCTCCAAATAATGCAATGCAGCCAATGCGCTGGCGATGGAGTGAGTGTACAGAGACAAAGGACTTTTGCATATTGCAATGAGATTGAAAGATAGCTGGGAGTCTTCGTTCTGTAGCATGCGGGCTTGGATCTGAGGCTGCACGACAGTTGTCCAGTCTTCGCCTCCAACTGGCATACGTCCTGGCGCTCGGTCAGTCGATGTGATGAGATACGAAAACAAGGCTTTGCGCTGGAAGGTCCTACATACCTATTAGGCGAGGTTTTTCCTTGAGACCATCGAGCTCCCACACAGATTGGTCGTCGTGGACGTAGGCAACGAAATGGTAGGCGTAATCCATATCTGCCCTTTTTCGAGTTGTGAGTTTCTTCCTTTTGGGCGTTGTTCGTTTCTTTGACCGCGCCGAGGCTGCATCGTCAGCTTGCTGTTCCAGAAAGAGATCCGCATTGAGTTGATTCATTCGCCGTGTAAATGAATTATGGATTGCTCTGATGAAGGGGTCTGTGCTAAGCCTGTGACCACGTAGAGCTGTGCAGAGATTCTTTGTTGAGTTTTTGAAATCTAGAAGCCTCGAGCCCGGGTTCACATCGGCGTTCATGACAATGTTAAGTAGGGCGACAGTGGCGCAAGCATTTGGGGTAGTCTTCGCTGGTGTTAGGGTCTATGGTATGCTGTTCTTGGAGAGAAATAACTTACTTGGTTGGCGAACCACACCTCGCCGGTTGCCTTTCCGTCGCCGTTCTCCTCGTTTTCAGGTAAATACTGGTAAAGGAAAATCAAGCCATGTACCGGTTTGCTGCCTTTGTCAGTCAAGCTGCAGGTAGCAACAGAGAAGAAGGGGACGCAAACGGTAACATGTCAAGCGAGTCTTGGTCGATCGAGAAAATCTCCTGCGCCTTGACATCTTCAATACCCAGTTCCTTCAACATAAAATTAAAGAAGGCCTGTAGGACCGTACGTTAGATTGCATATACCGCGTTTACTATACGTGGGCGAAATGCCTTTAAGAAAGACGCGGCAGGGGAACTGAGGCGGCACGTACCGGTTCGGATTCCATTTCGTTCCAGCCATCCCAAGACTCGATGTCCTCCTGACACAACTGCGCCAAGGCATGCTCGAGGGGTTTCGCAGGCAATTCGACGAACTTCTTTGCTGTGTCGTGCGCTTTCCGCTTGGGATTCCTGCGCGTAAGATTCTCTTGAGGTGCGTGTGCGACCTTAATTTCCGGCAGCTCCTGATCCTGGTCTGGACGTTGATGCTGGCTCGTCGCAGCACGAGCAGAAGGCTTGGGTTGACGGGCAGACCTGCGAACGGGCGCCTCAGGACAGTCAGGCTCAAGTTTTTCGATTTTGAGAGGCTCAGGCGAGTCGTCCATGTTGTCGTCGATTGCCATCGGTCAACGGAGAGCTTTGGTAACAGCCGTTGGCGCTGGGATGAATATGATGTGAAGAGGCTGGGCTTCACCCATTCCAAGGCAAGGCAGACGCGTAGAAGCGCTCAGCGGTGTTTGCGTTCGACCAGATTGGTCAGTGGATGTAGTCGTAGGTAGTTTATTTGTGAAAACGCGAACATTGTAGGAGTATCTTCTCCGAGGGTGTGGTGTCGAGTTAAGTTGATCTCATGCCTGTCACGGTCATCGGCTGATTATAAGAACGGGTTGCCTCTTACCACCAAAGCGTAGTCGATTTGCCTAGCATGGCAGGAATCTCCCACTAACGGTGCGTGGAAGACGGCTGTACGGTGTAGCCGGCTGTTCGTTGCCGTTCAAAGGCATGCCTTACTACCTTAAATGAAAAGAAGTCAGGTAAGGTAAGGTAACTACAGTCCCTTATCTTATGTAGTAATTGTACCAAGCATTCGCAAACTCTCACTCATGTTGGCAAGAAGCCCATTTGCACATCTTACATAATCATTCATTACTCTGGATTGTAAAGTGTGTCGCGCAAGAGGACTCTATCGTTTCCTTTGCATGCAGCAGAAACCGCAACTCTGATTAACTCCATTCTGTGACTGTTGCGTCGTTCTACGTTAATTTAAGCTCTGCTGAAGGAGGTCCAGGCATGCATGCATCAGCCCCCTGGTTTAGGTCAATATTATGGTATGGGGTGGCTCTGAAGCTTTCCGTCATCCGCCAGGGCTACCTTATCTTGGGCTGTTCACCTCCAATACTTTGCCAAGCGGTTAGCAGAAAGGGACAGCAGCGGATGAATAGTACCTTACCTACCATGGATAAAAACTACTAGGTACATGTATACAGAGCACTTCCAGATTAATGGAGTATTAAATAGCAGATTGTTCATACAAAAACAATTATAATTAAATAGTTTATGATTGAAACCTGTTTAAGTATTAACTTCGTTTCCTTCTGTGATACTACTAACAATTACGATAGTACGTACATCTTTCCAAACACTCTGTTTATTTTGCCCACTGGTTGCTCAGCACATGGCAGTTGCTGCTAAGGTACCTCAGGTAGCCGGCGGGGAGCCCTGAGCTGAGCTTAGCTCATTGCAGAGCCCGTCCAGCCTCACCCCATCACCCTACGGAGCACCTGTCAACAGATCCACGCCAATTGGACGAAAAGCAGCGGCCAATCACAGGCCCACCTTCGCCTTGGCCTTGGCCCGTTTCTTTACCCATAGACAAAAGACCGCGTCTCGACGTGACGGAATCTTGCAGGTGGATTCTCCATCGTGAAAAAGTACCAGCGTCCGAGCTAAGGCACGCACCACCAACAATCGGCTTCCCTACCCAACTCAACCCAAACAACACAAACCGCGTTTGTGCGTGACGCCCTCTCTTCCATTCCGCCCGATGAGTTGAGTTTGCGAAGACAATACACACACCGCGGAGTGCAATGAGCGAGACTCCCCATATGAAGTCTGGGTTTCCAAAAACCCCAGGCTCCAACCCTCGACGTCGAACCCAGCTCGAGACGCCCTCAACTGGAGCCTCGTCTACCTCCTCCCGAGACGCCGGACTGAGCCCCTCCTCCAAGCCTTCGAACAGAGCATCGAGTCTGCCTCAAGCCCCGGAGAACGTCCCTGCCAATGTCGCGAGCGAGCCCGTCATCCCGCTGACCCTGCTCGATGCACCTCAGCAACGACTGTATGCCGTGGGCGTGTATGCGCTGTTGTGGGCTTGGAAGCTTTACGACTGGTTGCAAGTCGTGGAGGATGGCGACGTGTCTTGGTGGCTCTTCCTGAAATGGATCTTCATCGACTTCGCCTTTCTCTTTGGAATCCCCGAGCTCAGGATCCCCTGGCTTGAGTTATCCCAAACTGCTGTTATCACCGCCTTCACGGGCCACCTGATTATCAACTACATGCTTATGTTCAATATTCCGGTAAGAACAAACTTGTTATTCTTTCCATCAATTGCTCGCTAACATGGCAATCAGCTACCCTGGCAATCTGCGCTTCTCGGGTTTGCCAAGGTCCTCTACGATCGCGAGATATCCATTTCTGAGCACAATGTCAAGGTCTCCAACATCTTGAACAACCACTCCCTGATCATGGGAAAGCAGATCATCAACATTCTTCCCGAGGGTTCTGCCGTTCTCAACCCCGATAACACGCCATTTTGTCTCTCCGGAAAGATCAAAGAGGCTTCGCTGCCCATTTATTTCAATGCCACTATCCCTGCCGAGGTCGAGCTCATCCGCATAGACCTCGACACAGAGAAGTCTGAAACGATCAAAGTCTCCAATCGCGACATTAAGAAGCTCGCGAAGCAAATCAGGGAACACAACAACGATCCCACCGCCGATGCGTTCCCCTGGGAGTATCGTGTCAAGAAACCAGGCGTCTACCGGCTGGGCAAAGTGTTGGACGAGTACAAGCTCGAGGTGCAAAGAACAGCAAAGGACACATACGTCGTACCTTGCCCCCAAGCCAAGTTTCGCAGCTCCGAGTCATCCTCGAGATGCATTCGCGACCTATCTGACCTCTCCTTGGAAGTTTTGGGAACACCACCCCTGAAGATTGTCTACAGTCGGACTATCAATGGCAACAACCACAGCTTCCACTTTCAAAGCTTGCAACCTGACGGCTTCTCCTCTCCTCTCCTTGGCGCCCATTCAAGCGTCATTTCGCAAGACACAACCGATGTTTCCTGGGTCCGCCCCTCAAAGGTCACAGTTGGTCTTAACGAATCCATGTACGCGTCAGGAGAGTGGGAGTACTCTGTCGACGAGGTCCACGATGCTTTTGGCAACATGGTCAGCTACGGAGAAGTCAGTGAAGACGTAGAGAAAATGAAATCGGATTCTTTGACCAAGAAGTTCTTGGTACGAGAGCGGCCCAAAATTCACTTGAAGGGCTGCGATTTAAGAAATCCTATTAAAGTCGCAAAACACAAACAAGCTAAGCTCCCAGTTAGCTTCTCTCTTCATGGCCCTCTTGACGATACTTCCCATACCATTAGTTGGGATTTCTCTCCCATTGACACATTGACGAGCGGCGGTGACCACGGAACTGAGGTGTCAAGGGGCACTCACTCTGCCAAGAACACCCTTGACAAACCTTTAATCTCAGAGCCTGGTCTGTATACACTCAAGTCCGTCACAAGCGGTTCATGCAGTGGTGAGGTGGACGAGCCTTCCTCTTGCTTACTCCTGAATCCCATTGAGCCTCAGTTGTCACTAAAATCTGAAGAGATTCCTGATAAGTGTGCTGGGAACTCTATCGGGTTGCGTGTGGACTTGGATCTCGTCGGCACACCGCCTTTCAAGATTCGATATGATGTCATTCATGACAACCATGTCCAGAACCTCGTTCATCAGGTCAACGGGCTCCGGACGCAGATGGAGCTTATTCCAAAGACAGAGGGGCACCACAAGTACATCTTTAAATCGATTGCGGACGATGTCTACCCAGGCCAGCCTTTGACTGGTTCTGACAAAGTGCTGGAGCAGGTGGTGAAGCCGGCGGCAGAGGCGAACTTTGTGGGCGTTTACAACACAATCAGCGCCTGTCTGGATTCCGAAGTCGAGATTCCAGTGGTTCTCATCGGGGATGCTCCTTTCAACCTCGAATGGGAGATGGTCCATGAGGGAAAGAGAAAGACGGAGCGTGTGACAAATATCGAAAGCAACACATTCATGATCAAGACTGCATCTCTATCCAAGGGTGGTGAGTACGTCTTGGCTCTGAGCAGTGTTCAGGATAAACGCGGTTGCCGGACTTTCCTGCAGAGGCAGGTAAAGATATCTGTACGCCGGCAGCGACCCCGGGGAGGCTTCGGCTTGGTTGAGCAAAAGAACAGCATTATGGCTGTGGAAGACGAGACATTGCGGCTGCCAATGCGTCTCCAGGGTGAAGCGCCTTGGACTGTCTCGTATCGCAACCTCAACGGAAGCGATGATGTGATCACCAAAACGCTGAAAGGACCTAATGATAACCTTGTCGTCAGAGAGAGTGGCATCTACCAGCTTGTGGGCGTTGTGGACCGGGAATGCCCCGGAGTTGTGGACCCGTCTGCTTCGACTTTCCAGGTTGACTGGTACCCGCGTCCACAAATCTCCCTTGTGGAAGGGGAGAGCATCACGCCTTCGACTGATGGCTTCATCAAGAGGGACGTCTGCGAGGGAGATATTGATGGTTTCGAACTCAGCCTCAAGGGTACGAGCGTCTTTGTGTTCCAAATTATAACTTGACATTGGCTAACACTTTCTAGGATCTGCTCCATTCAACGTTCAGTACGAGGTCAAGCATAAAGCAACCCAAGGTTCGAACTCAATCAGCCGCAAGGCGTTCGATGCGGCTCTTTCCAAAGCATCCATTGCAATGGACACGGGCAAGGCCGGCGACTACACCTACAAGTTCTCCAGCCTTGAAGATGCCCTTTACGGCAAGGATAAGAAATTTCAGCCTCTCGTTATCCGGCAGCGTGTTAATGCCAAACCCTCGGCCACATTTGCCAAGCCTGGCCAGTCGTTCAAGTTTTGCGCCGAGGAGCAAGAGCAAGAGGACTCAATTCCCATTACTCTTAGCGGTGTTGCACCTTTCTTCGTTGAAGTGGAGATCAAACATCAAGCTGGAGCTCCTTTGGAAACATATCGCATCCCTTCAATCAACACGAACTCCTTCAGCATGCAAATCCCTCGCCAGCATCTCCGCCTCGGTAGCCAGCAAGTACGGATTCGTACCGTCCGTGACGCTAGGGGCTGTCAGCAAAAGTACGAGCTCAATGGCCCCTCGATTCAGATCCAGGTTTACGAGGCTCCATCGATCTACCCTCTCGAGTCACGCCAAGACTATTGCGTCGGTGAGCGCATCGCGTACACGCTCTCTGGCACCCCTCCGTTTGACATTGCGTACGATTTCAATGGTCGCTGGCACGCAAAGTCTCAAACCACCAGCTTCCGCCGTATTGCTGAGAAGCCTGGTGATTTCATCATCACCAGCATCTCGGACAAGGCTAGCGAGTGTCGCGCAGCTGTAAACATTCACAAGACGATTCACCCCTTGCCAAGCGTTCAAATTAGTAAGGGACGGCAGTCAAGGGTTGACATTCACGAGGGCAATGAAGTAGACATTCACTTCGATTTCTGGGGCACGCCTCCGTTCGAGTTCACCTACACGAGAAGCACGAACGCAAAGAAGGGCCAGAAGAGCATCATCCTGGAAACCCGACACGACATCTCCTACGAGCACAGCAAGGTCGTCAAGGCTAGCCAGGAGGGAACGTACGAGGTTGTCGCCATCAAGGACAAGTATTGTTCCTTCTCGACGCAGCAGGTAGAAAAGAGGAACAAGTGAATAATAAGAAACCGGGGACAGGGCCTGAGTTGAGCGAGCGGAAATGTAGGGAATGGTCGCAACGAATCCAAGGAGGGGGGCTTGTACATATGCATCTATACCATGGCACGGCGTTTGAGTGAGGGTTCAAATAGGTTGTCTTATATAAATTCTTGAATATGCAAAGATGAAAAATAGCACAAATATGGCGGGGTTATAATTTGCAATGCCTAGGAATCTCGATGGTATCCAGAAAGGCAAAAAGTGGATTTACTATTCTATTCTATGGTATTTTACTCCTGAACCTCGATCTTCTTGATCATCTCACCACCCACACGGGCAATCTCCAGTAGAACTGCGTCCTTGTTCAGCTCCACGACGTCTTCCTCGGCGTCGGCGACAGCGGCAAAGTTGTACGGCAGGCCGGCCCTGAACTTCTGGCGCTGCAGGCGGGGGTTCCAGATGGCGCCGACGACGGCGTCGTCGCTGGCACCCTCGAAGAAGACGAGCGTATCCTCGTAGACGCGGCGCAGCTCGTCGAGGAGGACGTCGACGGGGTGCGCGCGCACGGGCAGCGGGACCTTGCCGGTCCGGTCGTCGAGGTTCTTGAACTGCGACGGCTTCCTGGCGCCCGCCTCGGTGGCGGCGTCGCGGATGATGGTCCGCACGGCCTTGGGCGACAGGTGGATGAGGACGTCGTAGTCCTGCAGGGACGACTCGAACAGCGCGGCGGGGTTGAGGCGGTGGTCGTTCTCCTTGACGAGCTTGCAGGCGGCCTTTGCGAGGCGCGTCATGCGGGAGGCGATGAGCTTGGAGGGGCCCTTTTGCGTGTATGCGAGGCCGGAGGGGTCGTGCGAGGTCGCGACCATCATGACGGTGTGGTTCATGTTGGGGTCCCGCTTCCTCCACCCCTCCAGGTCCTTGCGGATCGAGGAGTAGTCGGCCGCGGTGAGCGTCTCGGCGGAGTCGACTACCAGAGGCTCGTCACGCCAATCCCACCTCGAAAGGAAGTCCAGGGTTCTCAAGAATCCCATAAGCGCAGACGAGGGGATCTTCCAAGGGTAGGGCTTGAGGAAGACGTGGAGCACGAAGAGCTCAATCAGCTCGTCGCTGATGTGGCCGCTGAGCTTGTGGCTGCTAAACCACTGCTTGACCAGCCGTATCGTGGGTGACAAAGGGAGCAGCCGCGTGCAGAAAGTGGCGATGGTTTGTGAGTGGAGCGGGAGGGTCGTGAACAGCCACTTGCACTTGGACAACGCGGCCTCAGACTTGGCGCGTACCTGGTGGTCCAGTGTTTTGTTCTTGACCTGCCGTTCTAGCAGAGTCTCCTCCATGTCGCAGTGAAGTCGCAGGCGGAAGACGGCTCCATTCTCGTAGATGATGTCGAGGTAAGCCAGGTTCTCAATGCCCACTGCGTTGTTCTCCCGACCCAGGTAGGTAGTGATGTTCTCGTGAGCCGCCGTCAAGCGCCGGTCGAAGTCGAGCAGGAACTCGATCTTGGCCTCTTGGATGGCAACGAGGTTCTCGGGCCACTTGCTGGACGCCTCGAAATAGAGGTTGACGTTGATGGGCTCGATCGAGTCCTTGTGGTAGCCTAACAGGGGCGGTTGGATCGACGAGTACCGCGCAAGTGGTGAAACAGGTGACAGTTGCCTGATTTGAAGGGGTAGGTCGTCCAGATTGCGGATGTCATACTCGAAGGTCTGGAAAGCTCGGCGAACAGAGTCGAAGGCTTCCTTGTCGAGGTGCGACAAGCCGATGACATTGGAGATCCCGTGACCGAACGGGGTGACGCTGGCCTTGTCAACCTTGAGGTGACGTCCCAGTGCATAACGAGTGATTTCCTCGCAGATCTGAAGTGGCTGCTTAGCAGACCATTCCACGCACTCAAGGATACTTCCATCCTTGAATCTTCGTAGCTCAGCCTTCTCGCCCCAGAACTGTCTGAACCTAGCTGCATCCTTCTGCTCCTCAGCTGGGGGGCCGTGCTCCATCGAGCGTGACATGTTCGAGTACTCGAAGACGACCCCAACGCGAACAGTATCTACGCCGGCTTTCTTTGAGTCGTGCAGTGCCCAGCTCGAGCCGTGGGGTTGCTGAAAGTGAACCAGTTGTGCGCGGTTGCCGTAGGCCTTTTTCAAAATCTTGTACGCTTCCAAGCTAAAGTTGGTACAGACTCCCCGGCGGTCGGGAGACTTTGGCGAAGGAGGATTATGAATCTCGAAAATGACGTCGTAGTTTTGAAAGGAGCTGTCGGCCTTCATGATGAAGGAGGGCTCAAATTTATCAGCGGGCTCATCCGCCAGCAGGTCAGTTGTTGATTTTGCATAGGAGCGTAGCAGGTTGGCGGACCAGGGGCTCATCTTAAACAGAAGATTGAGCCCTCTCGCAGCATCAAACATGACAGGTGCTTGTTCTCGAAGATCACTCGCATCCGATACCGTGCCAAAAACAAATGGCTTCTTGCTCAAATCGGTAGATGAAAGGAACTGGATGACGGCCTTGAACAATTCGCTGCTGCTTAGCGACGTCGACAGCGCGGGCTGCCCGTTCCTACCACCAGTCTGCAGCAAAAGTGCCATCATTGTTGCCAGCTCGAAATGCCCGAAGCCGCCCTGAGAGATGTCGCCGCCGAATCCGCGCTGCTGGAGCCAAATCCTGCCGAGGATGCATGCATCTTGGAACGCAGCGCACTCTTTCTTGGTGTGTGTAAGAAGTCTCAGATAAGAGATAAAGGTCCCTTCAGCGAGCAGCGTTGCATTATAGAAAGGAGTCGCGGGCAAGTCGCCATCTTTGTTCGCAGCCTCCTCCACTCGGTTACAGTTGGCCTTGGCAGCGAGCTTGGACTTGGGGAAAATGTCCTCCGGCGCACAAGGTATAAGTCGTATCGAAAAGGCCGAACCCTTCGAGCCCTTCTTGGAAGTCTTGCCACTCTTTTCACCAGAAGTCGTATCAACGCCCGATTTTGGTCGTAGGACAAGGATAGGAAGCAATGGATTCTCGTTCAAATGCTCGAACTCAAAGTCCATGGCATCCCCGAGCTCCTTCTGAAGGTTTGCGGCAATGTATGCAATGTAATAGGCCCTCCGATAGAAGTATCGCATGTTGAGATAATCCTTCTCCTGGAACATGGAAGAAGGCATCTGGACAACCATATCAACAGTATATCGCGACTGGGTTTTCACCATGGTCTTGAACACATAGCTGCCCACAACATTGCATTGCGCTGGCTTGGAGTACCCCAGCAGGTAGGGCGCATCTTTCGCAGGCTTGGGCTCAGGGTACGGGATAACGATGCGGTGCTTCTTCTCGAATTTGGTGGTCGCTTCAAATATCTACGAAAAGGTTAGCCAGATCGTAGCAGCAGCAAGGCCGAGTTAGCATACCGGCAGCGGTTCATGAGAAGGGATGGCATCCACAATGCTCTTTATTTGATGCAAGTAACTGTCGACATCCTTGAGCGCTTTGCCATAGTCCAATCTGGACTCCTTCAAGAGCTCGTCAGTCTGGAGGATGAAAGTGCTGGCTGTCGACAGGCGGGCGGACGAATGGGACTCGAAGTCGATGAGTGCATCATGGCGCAGACCAGAAGCAGACCCAGATTTACCGGCATGCTCCAGCTTGCGACGCTTCGAGCTAGACTCCATTGTGTTGGATGGATGCACAACCGTTGAGATATCACGAAACAATGCGCACTCGGACCTGAGACCACGGCACCTGCAGTTGGATTATGCTGGAATTTTTTTACCAAGGGTCCCTTATCAGCGCGGGGCGATAAGATAAGCCGATAAGGCACGGCGCCCCCAAAGGCCACAAAGGGATAAGCCGAGGCGCTCGAAGGAGGAATGACGTGGGGACCCTTGGTTTTGACACTGGCCATGCCGATTGCGTACCTGAGTGTTGTCCCTAGCATTAGTGGCTGTCAGTCCTGTGCTAATTACTGTAGGCGATGGGAAGAATGCCATCGTCGGAAAGGCAATTGTGCAAGCAGATCACACCGAAACAGCGATATCGGAGGCAACCAATACCAAGGACGGTGAAACCACTGCGTCCAAGCTGCGACTCATTTTCGTCGCCTTTAAGTTAAACAACAAATATCCCCAAAACTACTGTCATCACCTCACGGCCTGCGGCGCCGAGGTCCGAAAGCGGGTAAACGAAACAGCACGTCGCTGACTTTCCCAGGTGAGTGGCTTGAGCTAGGCTTGGCGTCTGGGGAGTAGGCGAGGAAGCTCGGCGGTTGAATGGTTATCCAGAGCTTGGGGGGGGGGGGACCCGACCCGATGTGGGGGAGCCGCCATTATCCGCAGCGGACGGCAATTCCGATCGGGAAGAAGCGGCTCTCATAACCCGAGCATGATGGCCAGCTCGAGCTTCAGCTTCAACTTCGCATCAATTCCCTCTGCCTCTTGACAGAGCCTTTGGTTCGAATTGAGATTGTGACACGTATACGAGAGTTGGCAATCTTCAGAACCTTTTGCATTGCAGTCGAGAGCAGCATCTGCCTCTGCCTACGGCCTTCATCTCACCTCCCTCGTGATCCTAACCATTCAGCTTGCAAAATGCCAACCATGGCACTTCGTATGCGAACCCTCAGGGCCTTTGCTCGGAGTGGTGGTAATGTGAGCTCCATCGATCCATTGCACTAAGACACTGTGAGCTGACAGTCATGGCAGCCTGCCACGGTCCTCGCTAGGTCGTTCTCTGCCACGGCACGACGCGCCGAGATTAACAAGATTTACCCCTCCGCTGCCGAAGCCATCAAGGATTTGAAACCCAACTCAACTTTGCTATGCGGCGGTTTCGGTTTGTGCGGTGTTCCAGATACCCTCATTGACGAAGTTCTCAAGAAGCCCGAGCTCAAGGGCCTTACCGCTGTGTCAAATAACGCCGGAACCGACACCTCAGGCTTGGGCAAGCTCCTGAAGACGAAGCAAGTCAAGAAAATGGTTGCTAGCTACATCGGCGAGAACAAGACATTCGAGAAGATGTATCTGACAGGCGAGGTCGAGCTTGAGCTCACACCCCAAGGAACGCTTGCTGAGCGCTGCGCCGCGGGCGGCAAGGGCATCCCTGCCTTCTACACCCCAGCGGCCTTTGGTACGGTTGTGCAGACGGGCGACCTGCCTTTGAAGAACAAGCCAGATGGAACCCCCGATCAATTCTCCTATCCCAAGGATGTCAAGGTCTTCAATGGCAAATCATATCTCCTCGAGCACAGCATAGCCGGCGACTACGCCTTTGTCAAGGCGTACAAGGCCGACAAGCTTGGAAACTGCCAGTTCCGGCTCGCTGCAAACAACTTCAACGGCGCCATGGGCCGCAACGCAAAGCTGACCATTGTCGAGGCTGAGCACATCGTCGAGCCCGGCGAGATTCCTCCCGAGTCCATCCACCTGCCCGGCATCTACGTCAAGCGAGTGATCCAAAGCACGGCGGAGAAGAACATTGAGAAGTTCACGTGGGCCAAGGACGAGAACGATGCGGACGCAAAGGCAGCTCTCGGCACGGGAGATACCGCGGCGAAGCGCGAGCGCATCGTCAAGCGAGCGGCCAAGGAGTTCAAGAACGGCATGTACGCCAACCTGGGAATCGGCATGCCTATGCTTGCCCCTAGCTTCGTGGGCCCCGAAGTCGAGGTGCAGCTGCAGTCCGAGAACGGCATCCTCGGTCTTGGACCCTACCCCAAGAAGGGTCTGGAGGATGCCGACCTGATCAACGCAGGCAAGGAGACGGTTACCCTCAACCCCGGCGCGGCTGTCTTTGGCAGCGAAGAGAGCTTTGGCATGATCCGCAGCGGACGCATCAACTTGACAATCTTGGGCGCGATGCAGGTCAGTGCTTCTGGAGACCTGGCCAACTGGATGCTGCCTGGCAAGGTCAAGGGTTTTGGCGGTGCCATGGACCTCGTGAGCAACCCGAGCGCCACCAAGGTCGTTGTCACGATGGAGCATACGGACAAGAAGGGTAATCCCAAGATCGTCAAGCAGTGCGCGTTCCCGTTGACGGG
Source organism: Paramyrothecium sp. XJ0827 (assembly GCA_020881915.1). Lineage (NCBI taxonomy): Eukaryota > Fungi > Ascomycota > Sordariomycetes > Hypocreales > Stachybotryaceae > Paramyrothecium > Paramyrothecium sp. XJ0827. The sequence continues at coordinate 3,509,933 of JAJFPB010000004.1, forward strand.
TCGCGCCTGCGTGTCGAGGATCATCACAGAGCTGGTACGTTATCCTTGCCAGGATTTGTGTCTTTTCGAGCGTTGAGTGCTAACCTCGCCGTGTCTGCAGGGCGTCTTTGACGTTGACTTCACCAACGGCCTGACATTGATTGAGATTGCCGATGGCGTCACGGTGGACGAGATCAAGAGCAAGACGGAAGCACCTTTCACGGTTGCCGAGGACTTGAAGCCAATGCTGTAAGCAAGGGCTTGTAAATATTGCTTTTTTGGATACCTTAGCTTAGGCGTGATGCCGGGATGAAAATGTACACTGATTGATATCTTCCGATTTGAGGTACATTGCTAGATGTCTGAAAAATAACAAACTACCTTGTGCCTTGAAGTCTCGGTGACCACCTTGGGATGTGAGACCAGTCATTCATTCGTCTTCCAGATGGGCGAGGGAGATGGGGAAATGCCCTATGACCAGTCAACTTAAGCAAAGTCAAGAAACTTCCCGAAAAAGAGACGTGCAATAAGAAGGGGAGAGCCGCAATGCGATGATCATGATATTATTGAATGGCACTTGCCGTGCATCGTAGACTCCCTGCTTTCTATTTGCCCATGGATCTAGCCGTTGATGGCTGTCGGACCCAAACCACTAAATCCACTAAAAACATGCACGTTTCCCGGCAAGTCCGTGTCATATCATCTCCCCCAAGGTGCCTTACATGTCTACCTTATGAATGATGCCTTGCCTTGCCATAGGTTGAAAGCATTTCTATAGAGCGACAGCATTCTGCCTTTCTTAGTCCGGCACTTCCGCAAGGTGGTTTGATGTGGTTTGGTCTGGTTCGGTTCGGGTCGGAAATGTCATGCCACGTCAAGTGTCAGATTGCGCCCCCAGCCCTGCGCGAATCCATCCGCAGACAATAGCAACCCCAGCATCTTCATGCCCAAATCACAACTGGGACCGGCTGATCCTCCTCTCTCTCTTGCGCTGGGGATCTCCATCTCGCAGCAATGTTCGACCAGTCGTCAGGTCTAGTCTACAAAGAATGGACGGTCCCGCGGCACGGCTTCTCTGCCAGCGCGGACCTCGACTGGTCGCGGAAACGGCCGTATCCTCTCTTTACGGCCCGTGGCGTCCGCGGTCCTCGGTCCTTGGTTGATATGGCTACCAACGTCATCGCAAACAACATTGGCGAGGTATCCGACGAGATGCTGGACGCCATGCCCTTGCCGGTTGTCTGGCGCATATGGAGGTTCTTGGAGGCAAGGTAAGTCTCGCTTGAGCAGCATGTCGAAGCAACCCTCGCTAACCTAATCCTCCCAGGGGCGTCTGTCTGCATGCGTGGAAGCTTTTCTCGAGGATTCTGCTTCGTGAAGAGGATGACAAAACTCTTGGCTTGTACCGCTTCAGGCAGCACATCTGCCGTCCTGACGTCGAGCTGAAACACTATGTCCAGCCCATGTCATCCTTGTCTGTTGAGTTCATCACGCACCTGGTGATAAGCGGTGGTTGTACATTCAGCACACACGAAATGCTGTGTCTCGCGGAAATCAGAAACCTTGGGGTTCTCGAGATTGTCCAGCCGGCTGATGAGCTGCGCGCCATCTTCCCGCAGGTAAGCGATGGCCTCATCAGGGGCTGGACCGAGGTTGCCAACCCTTTCCCCCTGCTGCGCATCTTGCGGATCTGGGGTGATCAAACCACCACGCAGGACTCTCTGCAGCTCCTGACGAAGTTCCCGTCCCTTGCTCTGTACGATGTGATGGGCTCTCGGGAAGACTGGGCGACCCCACACGAAGAAGGCATAAAAACTGGCTGGGAACTTGCGCAACCCGTGTCGGGCCTGGAAGATTCCCTTCTGCGATACCTTATGCTCTTCGCTCCACTGGAGGAGACGCGGAGCAACCGCCTCCGTGAGCTTTCGAGGAGCATAGACGGCGACTTGTTTTCCGTCTGCGGCGACTCGCGCTGTGCTGTTAAGTTTGTCGGTGAGCACGAGGCGCCGCCCCTGCTTGACTATTTCACCGACAGCGCCAAGGTGAACATGATGTTTTGGGATCCGGAGGCCGCAGCCCGTGAAGCTAGAGCCTGTCATGGTGTGCCATTCGAAGCCTGGGCCTTCTGGCTTTATTCCTTCATGGGGCAAATGAGCAACAACCGCGACCTCGAGGACCATGGGGTGAGAGCCGACATTCAAGCTGTGGTTGGGCCTTTTGTGCTACCCTCCAAACCCATGGCATGTCTCTTTTTGGGACACAGCGGCCGCGGGGGTATCTCATCAAAGCCTTCCTACGTCAGCCGTGGACTGTTCTCCACCAGACGATATACCTTTACCAGACCCTCGGTGATTCGCGATGCATCCATGGCCCCTCCGGATCCGATATCGTTGCCGATTACCAACGACGTTATCTCTGAGCGCACAGAACCGTCCTTGACAGTGCGAAAGCAGAAGAGGAAGCGCCTAGACGATGTGTTGCATGCTTTCTCGAATTGATCATCCCCCACTTGTTATGTTTTGGCGCAGCACCACCATCAAATTAAATCCAGCGGGCTTAACATCTCGTATTTAGACTTAAAACCTTGACACATGAGATTCTTCAGGACACATTATCAGAAACTGTGTGAGAGAAACTGGCCGGTCTTCGCACAGGAGCACTTTAAATACCGCAGCTGCTGGATGCTGCCTTGTCAAGGAAGCACTTTCCCTCATCATCATCACCAGTGGTTTCACAGGTGAGCCTACACAGCCAAGCTGTGGCATTTCTTTGAGAGCTAAATCAAAATATGGATTTCTAGTCGGAACTTCGATTTGACGCGAGGCAGACGTCGGCAGTAGCGGGCGTTTCTCTTCCTGGCCGTTCTACTTGCCATCATGTCCGCTCAGGGGTCTGAGGATTGGAATCACGTTCGGCCGGACACGCCCACTCATGTACTTACTTACGTTACACATGACATACCTTCGACCGGATATACATCTGACGATGAATGGGGTCATGTTTCGGGACATGGAACCTTTTCAAGCGGTCGGACTACGGCAGGGTCGGTGTCTGACGACAATTCGGAAGACGATGGTTCGGAGACGTTTCTAGAGGTACGAAAGGGGAGGAAAGAAAGACAGGCATCACGGGGAGGTCCTCTTGGTCTGCATCCTGGTGACGAGGACTCCAACTTAAGTCTTTCATTTTTCGAACAAGAGCAGAGAACAACTATCGATGCAAGTGACCCTACGGGGAAGACATGTCTACCAAGTCGTGAACGCTTCGAGCTTCCAAAGCCCACATGCAACACGCCCGTTGTGCTTCCACGGGACGCGCAGACTTTCTTTCCTTCATGCTCGCCATTGCAAGGAGTCAGGGAGCGGCAGTGCCGTCTACCCCCTGGTAGGTGTGTGGCCTGCACAGCACGAGCGCCGCGGCCCAAGGAACGCCTAGAAGAAGAGTATTCACATGGATCTCCGGAGCCCACTACGATTCAAGAGCCAGCGTCTGTTGCTCCTCCGATGCCGCGGGCTGATATTACTTCACCACCATCCCACGAGATTCACAAAAACATCGGAGCGGATGAACGGACAAGGAGGACACCACACCTACTCCCCGGGTCCAAAGAGAACATGATTTTTGAGGCGCCGGTTGCGCCGCTGAACACCCTCCGCATGAGGGCAAATGATACACTCGTGCGCATGGCCTTCGATGGGGCGGACGTTTTACGCGTTTTCAAGGGCGGTGCTATGATGTATTCCACGACTGTAGATGCAAGCACCCGGCTGGAAGTGGAACATCTTCAGGGAATAAATCCACACAAGATCCGTCCCCGTCATTTGACGAGAGGTATTGCTAGCGTTGGAGGTGCAAAGATCGTCCCAGATGGTCATATAAAGATAGACGAAATAGACGGAAGGTATCGGTAGACCAGAGAAAAGAGTTGATGCAGTTGTACATCTTCGATTTAGAAACTTTCAAGGGTTGCGCGTTTGTCTACAGCAGTGGTGACGGCGATAGCCAATGGTTGGAAGCAGTGATGCCCGAAGGAGTGACATACGCAATCGAGAAGACGTGGCACATGCATCAAGTCTACAATGTCATGGGAAGTGCAATGAAATGTCCCGCCTCATAGTTTTATCTGGCCCAACCCCAACGGCACGAATGCCGCCAGAACGCGAGACAGAGGGTAAGTCAGCGAGAAATCAGTCTTTCCTCCAGTTTCCCCTCCAGGACCATCCATTGAGTATTGAAAGCCAGAGTGAATATGAAGGATTTTGTTTTGTATCTTTCTAGTAGGTTGAAGAAGAAAGGAAAAGAAAAAGAGGGAGAGGAAAATTTCCAGCTGGCATTATCAAGGGGAGCGGCCCGGTGGGTTCGGCGGAAGAATGATGTGCCGCGGCAGCCAATGCTTGTTGGCCAAAATACGGTGACCAGGACCCTTGCTCAGGTACCTGTAGAATATCGCATCAAGAGACTGCCCGGCTCAGGCACGGGATACAGCAGGGGATATTTTTCCTAGGCCAAGTAGCGTCACAGTTACTCCCGTTGGATTTATTTACCTTTGATTTGATCCCATCTTGGACATGCTGCCAAGGATAGAACTGGGCCTCAACTCAAGAGAACAATCCTTAACAGTCAGCGACATGTAGAAGCTGTAGCAAGTGCAGTTTCTGAGACCGCCTCCAACATGCCTTCATCTTCTACACAATGTACGCAAACAAATCAACTGTTTCTTGATAATGACTAGGCCGGGCACTTGTCCGAACTGCCTTTGGATCCCCTGTACATAACCTAGTGACTGTTGCAAGCACCGCAATGTCATGCATCATGCGTGTTCCGGTCCCTGTCGTGTGCTCCCTGTTGTGACTTTGCAAATCAGGCGCTTGGGCTGCCACAGTGGTGCGCATCCGTGACTCACTAGCGTGTGTTCTCTCTGGCAAAAATATCAAAGTAACCGTAATTGGAGGGTTTGGCCGTGTTATTTAAGTCGTTCGATCCGTGGTCCGGTGCAGAGCAAACTGTTGCTAGGTGGACTCTCTCACTGTCTTTCTCTCTCTTCTCTTGATTTGCCGTTGGTTTTTATACTGCAAAAGTCCGTGTTTTGCGACGAAAACTACCCCGCTACCCCGCCACTCTGCGCCCATCAACTCTGGTTGCTTTTCTTCACCTGCCGCGACTCTAGAGACTGCACCAACGCCAGCACTTTTTTTTCCCCCGGTCTACTTGTTTATCAATCCATTCTTCAACATGGCTGGTCGAGGAGGTTCTGCAGCCTCGTCTCGGGGTCGAGGAGGGAAGTTTAAGAAGTACACAAGAGGAGGTTCGTGTCTGCTCGCGCAAGTCCAAGGGGCGCCGAAGAGCTAACCACACATCCCAGGCGGCAAGCACTTCTCTCGCGACCTGCAACCCATCGATGCAGAGGGCAACCAGGTCAGCATGTGGAGTGCCGGAGCGAAGCAAAATGAAGATGACGACGACGAAGATGAGGATTCTTCCGAGGAGGAGGAGGATGAGGATGAGGAAGATGGAAAGGCCGGCGCCGCCGGCGCCTTGAGCGAAGAAGCAAGCCGCGAGGCCCGTAAAGCCCAGAAGAAGGCTCGCAAGGAGGCCGCCATAGCCAAGCAGCGTGCCCACACGATCGAGGTCGGCGACCTGCCGTCCAGCGACGACGATGACGACGATGACGATGACGACGACATGCCTGCCAACCCCAACCACTCCAAGGCCGCCCGCAAGCAGGCCACGAGCACCACAACCGCCGAAGTCGAGACCATCACTGAGGGCGTCGAGAACATCAAGGTCCCCGGCAGCCGCCGCGAGAGGGAGGCCCTGGAGGCCGCGGCCGCCAAGGAGCGCTACATGAAGCTCCACGCGGCGGGCAAGACGGACGAGGCCAAGGCCGACCTCGCCCGCCTCAAGGTGATCCGCGAGCAGCGCGCGGCCGAGGCAGCCAGGCGACAGGTTAGTACCCTTTTATGCCTTTTTCATTTTCATATTTCTTCTTCTTCCTTTTGCTCTCTTTCTTCTCCCTATCCCTCTCGACACGAACTCCACCACTTCTTGTGCTAACCACATGCCACCCATGCAGGCTGAGAAGGAAGAGCGAGATGAGAAGGAAAAGGAACGCCGGGCCGAGATCGAGGCTAGGGAGGCAAAGAAGCGGGCGGCTGCGGCTGGTCCCAAGAAGGGCAAGAAGGCCTAAAGGGTGTGCTTTGGCAAGCTTTTTTCTCCTTCCGCATGACATTGGGATTGTATACCGAAGCAGTTGTTGCAAATAGGCATGACCAAAGAGTTACGAATATACCAATGGCCTCTCAGAGCTCCTCAGGTGGAAGCCATGTGAAACGCTGTGGGTGATGTGGATTGCAATACAACTATACATTTATCGATTGTGATTGAATGATTGATCCATGAATAGTGGATTTGAGGAGGATGTTAGGTGTATAGTTGCTTGCCGTTGGGGCCATGTTGTTATGTACAAAACGTCATTGCACGTTAAAGCTGTTACCACTTCCCAAAGCCTCATCGTGAGATAAAATTAGGAATGAGCCTCAGGTTAATTACTGGATAAGTTGCCCATACAGGTATGACACCAAAGAAAGAGGGACAAATTGTTTAGAAAGCATTGAGTCATGATTTATCCGTAGTGAGCCAGGCAACTACCGTGGAGTCACAAATCCTAGCCCAGCTGCATTGCCGCGTCGCGTTCAACAGAAGGCACTCATCCAACATTGGGCGTTGTAGGGTAACTCGGTCGATGTGGGCGTAGAAAGAGGCCTGAGGAAACGGAGGTAACCGGAGAGCAAAAGCCGCGAAGCGCAAGGTAAAAATCTAGAAAGTGATGGCGAATAAAAACCTCTCAAAAGCTCTAAAATATAAGTAAAACTTCTTTAAAGAAGATATTGGGTTTTCTTTAATATTTGAATATGAAGTAGCACATAGAAGCTTATTAGAATCTGGGTAGAAGTAGCTGAGGTACTGTACCTGGAGTACATTTAAGTAAATTCCTTTGTTTTGCGATCTTGCTCTTTTTGCAAATCGCTTGGGAGGCTCGTGTCCTGAAAAAGGTACCTGAGATGCAGCGCCACTGGGTGGAGCTCCCGCTAGAACTAACGACGTTGTACCCCACAATTTTTCGTCCCCAGTGGATGGGCAGAAAAAAAATATCACCTCGACCCTCGAAAAATCCCAATCGCTTATCCGACCGACCGCCTCTCCAGCCATCTATTTCGTTTGGGCGGAATAGTGTGAGCTACAACACCACAACACCCTTGACATATATCTTGTAGAAGGACCCTGCGTTCCTCCCAACCACCGGAGAACACAAGAAATCTTCGAGATCAAGCTTCAAGATGGGGGAACTGTCACTGCGGGTTGGTTTCCATCTCCTCGTACCCCGCTGCTCACAAGGGCAGCCATCCCCGAAGGATGCTCGACTGACAACGCTGCACCGTCTAGGATCGCCTGCGCGACCATGCCGAAGCCTTCGACGGTCTTCTGAGCCTCATCCCGGCCAAGATGTACTACGGGGAAGACAACAGTGTATGTGTTCCTTGCCCGCCACTGTCGTTCCTACCTCGCCGCTTTCTCCCATCCACCTCCCTGGTGCTGGCTATTGATGGCCCCGTGTCTGGTCCGCTTACCACAAATGGACTCTTGGGCTAACCGCGGTTGACACAGGACCAATGGAAGAAGACCAAGCAGACCAAGCAGGAAGCTGCTGCTGCCCGCAGGGGAAAACTCGACCCCGACAGCGAGTTGAACCGCAATGCCAAAGAGGTCATGGACGAACGTGCCAAGAACAAGCGCAAACTGCGAGACCTGGAGCCCGAGGAGGCCAACGAGGAAGAGGAGGGTGAGGATGGCTTTGAGGCTCCCGAAGGCGTAGAGGTCGAGAAGCCCGGCGAAGGTTTGAAAAAGAAGACGGCGGAATCCAACAAGAAGAAGCAGAAGCTCGATGACGAGGATGCGGGCGACGTTGGCGAATCTGCGGATGAACAGCCTAAGTTGTCCAAGAAGGAGGAAAAGCAGGCCGCCAAGCGGGAAAAGCGCAAAGAGAAGAAGGCCGAGAAGAAATCGAAGACTGCTGACGCGCCCCCGGCCCCCGCCAAAGACACGACCGGAGATGCACCAGTCGCCGCCACTCCCAAATCGCAGACGCCCAAGGCCAAGAAGCAGGCAAAGACTCCTGACGAGAAAGCAACCAAGGCGGCCGCCGCTCAGCCAGCAAAGGTCGACGCTCCCCAACCGGAGGCTCGGAAGGATGTAGAGGAGAGCAGCGCCTCAACCGCCGAGTCAGAGCCGCAGTCTCCCACTTTCGATTTCAACATACCCCTTGACGGCGCTCAAGATAACTCTGCTGAACCAGCAAGCACCACCACCTCCATCTCCTCCACCGTCCCACCTTCAGAAAAGCCGAAACACATCAAAATCCCCGCGGACACATCTGCCCTAAGAGCTCGGCTTGCTGCCAAAATTGAGGCCCTGCGAGCGGCCCGCAAAGCTGACGGACCGGACGGGAAGCCCATCCGGACCCGCCAAGAGCTGATCGAGGCCAGGAGAGAAAAGCAGGCCCAACGAAAGGAGCACAAGAAGGAGCTGCGGAAGCAGGCCAGGCTAGAAGAGGAGCGGAAGCGCGAGGAGGCGCTGGCATCCAACTCTCCTGGCGTCATGAGCCCTGCCGTCGAGTTAGACGAGTCAACCGGCAACTTCTCGTTTGGTCGCGTGGCCTTCGGGGACGGCACACAAATGTCCCATGACTTGAGCTACGTCCTCAACCAAAACAAGAAGAAGGGCCCTTCGGACCCCAAGACTGCCCTCCTCAAGGTGCAGAACCAGAAGAAGCGTTTCCAGGAGCTCGACGAGGAGAAGCAGAAGGACATTGCCGAGAAGGAGGCGTGGTTGACGGCCCGCCGTCGCGTCGAGGGCGAGAAGATCCGCGACGACGAGAACATGCTCAAGAAGGCCGTGAGGCGCAAGGAGACGACCAAGAAGAAGAGCGAGAAGGCGTGGAAGGACCGCGCCCAGGGCGTCGAGCAGGCGCAGAAGGCCAAGCAGAAGAAGCGCGAGGAGAACCTGAAGAAGCGCCGCGACGAGAAGATGCTGGGCAAGGCCGGCAAGAAGAAGAAGAAGGGCGGCCCCAAGAAGAAGGGCCGTCCCGGCTTCGAGGGCAGCTTGGGCGTCGGCGGCCGAAGGAAGTGAGTAAAAGATGGTGGAGGAGGGGGGTGAGGGGGGGGATGGCAATCGCTCGCTTCAACGAGTTCCAGCTTCCACATAAAATGGGGGGAATTACCCAACGGCGTAAGGAGTCTGTGTGTCAGAAAAGAAGGACCCCGGGACGTTTTGGAGTTTCTAGTGCTTGGCCTTTTCTTCTTTTCACCAAAGAGAGCTCTCGTGGAGCGTGTATATCTCATTGTACCTAGCACGACCGTGACATATAATATGCATCTTACATGGTTCAGAACACTTCCCGCTCTCCGTAGGGCTCGGCCACCTTTTGTGACATGATTAAGACCATGATGAAGGGAAGCCTGTCTCCATGTACAATCTTATACACCAAGAAAATGTCCCAAAATGCGCTTTCTATCTTTCATAAGTATCGGCAGCTTTCATCCTGTTTTGATCTTCTCATCATGACTCACGGATCATATTGGTGCTTTAAGCCATCGAAATTGTTGCGATTCATCCTGTCTAATATAATAAAGTGTTTGCTAGAGTCGTTTTCCCCTTTCATGACACCCCCTTTCCTCTCTTTTCCCCCTTCCCTTTCTCGTGCAGTCCTCTTCCTTATTTTTTGCAAATTCCAGTCAAACTCCTACTTATCAACATCCCACCGGAGAGAATACAAAGATTATATCGATATAGTTTGGTGAAAGGGGAGGGCTCGGGCGGCAAGAAATGAGCACAAATGGAGGCGAGGAAGAGAAACGAAGGAGAAAGGAAGGAAGAGGAAGAGAGACTAGTGAGAGAGAGAGACAGGATTGGGCGGAGGAAGAGGGCTCCCCGATTCGTGGAGTTCATCACCGTCTCAAGACATTGCAGATGCTTGCTCGGAGGGAGAAGCGGGTGGCGATAGGAGAGATACTGCGTCAAGAGCGGGGTGACATGTGCTCTTGTGCATAGTTGGTGGTCGTCAGTGGCGGGAAGAGGCCTGCGTGTATCTCGTGTATTCTCAGAGTAGCATTGATGGAAGTGATCGCATCGGCTCTTCTCGATAGCCTCAACACGTTTACACACTCGTAACTTATAGGAGGGAGTCAAGCCTGGTGAACACGTTCAAACAAGCTGCGACGACTTCAAACTGTAGCTCCTTGTCCTTGTGCTTGTTGATCTCCTATTCATCACGAATCAGCTTCTATCATCTGGTAGTTCTTGGGTCACTTCGTCAGCTTACCTCGGAGATCAGCTGAGGGAGGTTGGCCCCGATGCCATTGCCTGTGGCCTTCTTGCCAAAGGGCCACTGGCTGTAGTCAGCCAGCAGCTCGTCCGTCTGGGCAAAGGCCCGCTCCCTGGCCTCGTGGCCCAAGGTGGAGAGCGCGTTCTCGAGCACGTTGGCGGCGTAGGCGGCGCACACCATGGCGACGGTGCGCATGTAGCGGAAGTCGAGCGACTCGGGAAGGAACTGACTGCCATTGAGGACAACAGTGCGCTGTGTGAGCATGTTGCGGACGCGGCGGCGGATCTCCTCCTTAGCACCGCCGTCGGCGACAGGATGGGTAGCCATGTCGAAGAGGAGGAAGTTGCGTTTCTCGGTTCGGAGGATGCCCTTGTCAACGAGGCCCTTGGCCAGACGTTCGCGGACCTGCTTGAGCTGGTAACCAATCTTCATGAGGTTCCAGGTCTCGCCTTGGCAAAGCATTAGCCCGGATGGTGCAGGGAAGTCGGGACACGTAGCGGTAGCTCAAAACCTACCACTCATCAAATCAATCCAGGAGCTGACGCTCATCTTCTCGCTCTGCTTCATCAGCTTAAGCGCCTCGTCAAGCAGGACCTCTCCGGTAAGAGTGTCATCGATGACCTCGATATTTCGGTCGGCCACGGGGAAGCGCCGCCGAGAGGCATCCTTCTCCATGGCAATTCGGCCGCGGAACGCCAGCTCAAGGACGATGCAGCCGCGCAGGGCGTAGGAGATGTTGTCGTTCCAGAAAGATAGGTAGCCCTAATGCAATTCATTGTTCAGTCTCGATCTCGGCGTCGATCGCATGGAAAGGGGTAATGCGGTTATGTTTCGTCGTACCTGCTTATCTTTGAGGCCAAGCAGCAGAACCTCCTCCATCATGGTCAGCTTGGGCTGCTTGCTTCGCTCGGCGCTCTCGCTGATGTCCCGGGGGTCGAAGGCAATCTTGTGGCCATTCTCGTTGCTCTCGTAGCTCGTCTCGGGGGCGCTGTCCTTAGCATTGGCTTTGCCGGCGCCGTTGCTCGTCTCGCCATCGGCCGAGCCGCTGCCATTGCCCGCAGCAGCCGCGCCGGCGCCGCGACGCCTCGTCAGTCCAGATTGAGTCGACATTGCGATGGTGTGGAGTTCGTGTTCAAATGGGCGCGCACTAAGGTGGTAATGCGCTCCTGTAATCGATCGTCCAGGGGTAAAAGCTTGCGTTGCCGACACGGACCAAGAAACAAAGGGCGACCAGTCGCAGGAGGGACTTAAACCCAGTGCAAGTTCCGCGATCCGCTGATTGGGCTCGAAGAATGGCAATGTGAGCGGGAGGTTACGCTCGAAACCGTGCTAGGCGTCCAAGGCAGAAATTCCCAAGTCCCCAAGGCTTGGCAGTAAATAATCCTGCTAGCGAGGATGCAGGGAGGAGGCACGGGGCAATGTTATCGACCGCGGGTTGGACCAAGAGTGGCTGGACACTCTAGATGTTGGCAAACGTATCTTGGGCTCGGAGTGCCAGTCTGCAGATGGCGATGCACCGAATCAGGTCGAGCGTGTCGAGGTTTAGATGTGCTTGGTCGCGTGGCCCCTTTGGAGTCGTTCTTCAGTAAGACGCCGCCGGTCACTGGGCAAGCCACTCCCAATAACTTGGGTGCTACAGTGACTCGGTGGGTACGAGGCTGTTCACCGCCCAACAGAGCAGTCGTGGTCCAATTTTAGATAACTAGACCAGTAACCACGGGGTACCTGACGGGGCACTTGGCGATGAGTCAGCCAAACCCTCATAGAGCGTGTCCACTAACGACGTCTTGCATTCGGCGTGCCAGAGAATAACTCGCGTCTTCTTTGTTCGCGACGACGCTGTGTGCCTCACCCACCCAGAAATTCGATTCCTCGATACGACGCGATGCAAGAGGTGAAAAATAATCTGCAGTTTGGCAGGGTGGCCTTGGGTCTCCCACCTTGTTATCTGTTAAAAGAAAGCTTTTCGAGCAATTCATTGATACTTCTGCCCGGACGAACGAGCGATACAGGACAGTAACGAGTGTCAGTGACGGAGAAAAGGATAACAATGACAATGGAGAAGTCTTCATTATTCATTATTTATTCCTATATACCTCAAGTCATGATTGGCTTCAAACATAGGCTTCATTGTGCCTGACAAGACTTGCGATCATCCATCTGGTTGCTCAATGCTTACAGTATCTTCCATTGTGAAGGACCTGTCCATTCCCTTCTCTTGCCAGAGGGATAAAAAGCAGTCAAGTACCACTATTAAAGACCGAAGTCGGTCTGGATCATGGACGACGTGTTTCCGCTACTGCTGGGTGGGCACATTGCCGAGAGAACTGGCCTCAGTTACGGGCTGCCTCAGAGTTACGTCCAGCTAAGGCAGGAGCTAAGGCAGGTTTCAACTTATACGAGCACTTGGTTGACCGTCGCAACGATCTTTGAAAATCGACCACCATGTGCGGACACCACAGTTGGAGCCACCGAGGCGGCGGCCGCGACCCGAGCCACATCCAGCCACCCCGTGGCTACTGGCAGCTGGCAGAGGCTGCGCCGACAACAACCCCTTATAGCAGAAAATAATTCAATGGTCTGCAACAGCGGGTGAGCGGCGGTTGAAGTGGTGCAACGGTCAAAGGCACGGGTCGTGGGAAGGGTCGCCCTCCGCGATACTGAGCCAAACGACCGTTGCAACATGGATATCACGACGAACCCTCAGACACGCCACCACCCCTGGAGACTAGCTCCGAGGTGGAGGGCCCTGGCGCAAACAAATACTCCATAAATCGAAAGTAGGGGCGCGCTGCAGTATCACCGCTAGAGAGTGATAGCAGGGCGTAAAATGGGCCTCTCGAGGCCCTGTCTTTTTTTGAATCCTATCGTGAGAAATGCTATGAGGATTCGAATCCCTTTGGCTGTTGTTTTTTTAATTGTTGTGCTGCGCGGTGCCAATGAGTAGTCAAGTGCTGGCAGCTGGCTTGGGATAAACCCGACTTTGCTCGGTGCACTACGATTTCCTTTGATGCATTAGAATACGACGAGTATATGGTACTTTTCGTCACATAACCCTATCAGAAAGTATGTGAAAGATGACCGGGTTCATTGAGATCATATTATCATATCACTGCAAACGGGTATCTCAGCATTTTTCCAATGGCATGCCTTTTTGTCTATGGCGCATTGTGACCCGTTTGTACCCGCTGACAATGCCGCGTAAACATGCGTAAACAGTTCTACAGCGAGGAGATGCTATCTGATCCGTTTGCCTCCTTCCAGACCGCATCGAAGTCGACGCCCCCAGCTTCAAAAAGGTCTCGAATCTTCTTGGCCACTGCTTCTTGCCTCTCCGGACCAAAGCCTCCCGGCTGCGATGTCTCAAACTGCACAGTCTCGACCCAGCGGTAGAAGAGGTCCTCCTTGCCAAGAGCCGTCAATGCATCACGGAAGGCAAAGACCTGCCTCCGCTTCAGATCCTCGTCTGCGGAAATGCTCGCCTTGATGTCGTACGAAAGCCAGCCCCAATCTTCATGGTAGATGAGCACAACGTTCTTGAAGGCATCCAGCGCAACGTCCTTCTTGTCAACAAGTTGATGGGCCTTGACCATGGCGGCCCAGTCCAGGTCCCATTGTCCGTTCATGAGAAGGTACCCCGTCTTCTGCTCCTGAACAAGAGGTGTGGTCGACTGGCGAATGATGGGGAGCAGTAGCTTCTTGCCATCGCCGTCTTTGAGAAAGTCGCCAAGAAGCGTGTCCCATTCCCTGCTGCGGCGGACGTAGATCTCCTTGTCACGGAAACCGACGTTCCAACGCCATCGTGCTGGGTTCCCATGATCCGATGCGAGCGCGAACTCAACGGGCCAGGGCCAGACGAAAATGAATAGCAGAAAGTCGAATAGGAACACAGCTGCTCGCTTCGCAATCTCCCAGTACAGTTCGTTCCAGGTGGCATCCTCCGTCTTGAAGGTGACGTTGTCTGGGCGCGCAAGGGCAGTGACGGTAAGGGTCCAGTACCAGGGAAGGATGGAGTACATGCGCCAGACGAATGCTACGGCGACGGCAAGGTTCATGACAACCGGCACGAGGAAGATCTTGCGTTTGAAGGAGGCCGGCTTGGAGTCGATGTGCGTGATGTACACATGCTTCTCGGAGAGCCCGGCAATGAAGGGCTCCAGGACTTCGGGAGGCCTTTTGAACGGGGTGGGAGGATTGGTCCGGTCTTGTGAGAAGCTCACAGACTTGGCGTTGCCGGACCGTTTTGATGGAGCCATGGTTGCAAGCAGCGTTGATGGCGAGGGCTCAAGGCAATCGGCTTGACGACTCGCATGTGGGATTTGAGGATGAGATGTGGTGTTGCGTGTCGTTGGACCTCGAGGTTACCTTAACGCAGTACCTTGTTTGACCCATACGGTAAGGTAGCTTCTGGAAGAGCTCCAGCTCTTAGTGGGACGAACTCCGTTCCGGTAGCCCGCCTACAACCCACTATTAGAAGTAAGGGGACGAATTTGTTCTGCAAAGCAAGGGATGGCTACAGGCATGTCGATTATATGTGCATCTTGAAAGTCAGCAATGTCCTAGCTCCTGAAAAATACATACTCATTATCTAGACTAACACTAACTTACCTTACCTTAACTGTTCTTGCAGTAAGGTAGTTGGGAAGAGCAGAGATTGAAGGTACCGCTAAGGTAAGGTACCTGAGGCGTCCGTGGCGGACAATCCCAGTCGCCGAAGCAGCTGCTGGCGCTAAAAAAGTTGCCGTCTCTCGCAGTCGCATGTGCTCGCGAACTTTCTCTCGTCTCTCCGCCTGAGCTTTTGTCGCATTCAATGCCTGCTGCAAGCTGTCGTCTTCGCAGTAGCCTCTTTTCGCGGCAATGTTAAGAGCAACAGGATGGAAGGTAAGTCTTCTTCCGATCCACCGTTAGTGTACACCTCTCATGCCTTCACCATCAGGATCGTGGCAACAATTATGTCTGCGCCTTCTGCCGAACCCAGCTTCTCCCTCGACACGAAAATCCTCGCAGCCAAGGTGCATTGGCTCGGGTCGCCTCTGGCACGGCTATAGCTCCTAGCAGGGGAAAATTATCATCAGTATGCGGCCTACGACAGCTCTCCACGACGACAGCCTTGCGCAACACAGGCTCCGGTGGTAGTAGTTCGGGCTTCCCGCGAAGCTTCCCAGGCACTGCCGCAGGCGCATTCGGAAGCTTCAGGTCTGGCAGCGCGCAGCAAACTGCGGCCGAGCCAGCAGCCAACCGTGGGCTGCTTCCTCATGAACGCGCGGCTCGGCAAAAGGCAGCTCCTGTTCAGGAGACCCAGAAGGTTTCTACCAACCCCCCTGCGAGGCAAAATACACGCCCTGAACGTTCCAAGGAGCGCCAAGGGGGGCCCGCACGACTGAAGAATGAGGCAGAAGCCAAGATATCCAGTCATGTACTGGCCGACATCTTCACCAAGTCGCGTACTCCAAAGACCTCTCCCACGTCCCATGCGTCGAAGCCCGGTGGGCACCCGAAAGAAGGAAGAACGACGCAGGCCCGTTTTGGTCGGACCGAAAATCCACAGCAATCCCACGGTCGGCACGCCGTTGGCCAGGAAACTCGAGCGAACACGACTGCCAATCAAGCAGCAACCAAAAAGGTCTTGGGTCACGGTGCCTTCAGTAACCGAAAGGCTACAATATCAGAGCCAGCCTTAGATTCCAAGTCTACGTTCGAACGGTCCTTCGACGGAGCTCGGGCAGCTCAAGCTCCTCCCAAATCGAACAAATCCCAAGACCAAAACGACAAAGATCTTGAAAGTTTCTGGGATCAGCTGGAGAGCAGGGTCGGTGCCAGAAAGCAGTCTGAAAAGGGTAACAGAAGAAGGGCATCTCGTCCGGATGACGTCGATGCTGCAGACACACCTGCCAAGACCGAGTCGTGGGCGCCGGCGCCCACAGCATCAAGCAGGGGCCGGAACGATGCTAATGTGGGCCGGGCAAGACGATCCTCGAGGTTTGATGATGAACAGGAAGTTGTCGAAACTCGGCCAGGAAAGAAGTCCAAGCGCCAGAAGAGCAATCGATACGACGACGTTGACGAGGACACGTGGGACGATGAGGCCTTGGAAAGGTGGGAAAGAGCCCAACAGCGAAAAGCAGACAAAGCGGCGCAGAAAGCTCTGAATGCTCAAGCGAAAGTGCAGGCTCCAATGCCGATTTTCCTGCCGGAATTCATCAACATATCCAATCTGGCGCAAGCCCTGCAACAACCACAAGCGCGCTTCTTGAATGATCTTGAGGAGATGGGCTTTGAAAACATCACGCATGATACCATCATGACTGGCGAGACAGCTGCTCTAGTTGCCGCGGAATATAACTTTGATCCCAAGGTAGATGATGGTACGCTTCGCGATCTGCGACCGCGTCCACCACCTGAAGATGTCTCTGTGCTCCCGCCGCGGCCTCCAGTTGTCACCATTATGGGCCATGTTGACCACGGAAAGACGACGCTCCTGGATTGGCTCCGTAAATCCTCCGTAGCGGCTCAAGAACATGGCGGCATCACTCAGCACATTGGTGCGTTCGTGGTCAAAATGTCCTCAGGGAAGTCTATCACCTTTCTCGATACGCCAGGCCACGCAGCATTCTTGTCCATGCGGCAGCGAGGAGCGAACGTCACCGACATTGTCGTCCTGGTGGTGGCTGCCGACGACAGTGTCATGCCCCAGACAATCGAAGCTCTGAAGCATGCCAGGGGTTCCAAAGTGCCGATCATTGTGGCCATCAACAAGATCGACAAGGAAGACGCCCGAATTAACGAGGTTAAGGCTGACCTCTCGCGCCACGGCGTTGAAATTGAAGATTATGGTGGCGACGTCCAGGTCGTTTGTGTCAGCGGCAAAACAGGCCAAGGCATGCCAGACCTAGAAGAAAACATTCTAACGCTATCGGAAGTGCTTGATGTTCGAGCCGAAACCGATGGCATGGCTGAAGGCTGGGTTATCGAATCAAGTATCAAGCAAGACGGTAAGACTGCCACAATACTGGTGAAACGAGGCACGCTGCGTCCGGGTGACTTTGTTGTTGCTGGCAGAACCTGGGCAAGAATCCGTGTGCTTCGGAACGAGGCTGGCGTCGAGATAGATGAGGCCCCTCCTGGAACCCCCGCCGAAATTCTCGGCTGGCGTGAATTGCCAGAGGCTGGAGAACTCATCCTGCAGAGTCCGGATGAGAACAAGGCCAAGATAGCCGTCGAATACCGGGAGGAGATGGCGGAGCGCGAGCAGACGTCTCAGCAGCTCGTTGAGCAAGAGCAGCGCCAACGTGAGAAAGCTGCAGCAGAAGCGGCGGCGAAGGAGGCGGAGGAGGCAGGTGAAGTGGTGGTCGAAGATGCCGCGCCTACCACCGTCATCCAGAACTTCACGGTGAAAGCCGACGTTATCGGATCCGTGGAGGCGATCTGCGGCACCATTCAAGAGTTGGGCAACCACGAAGTGCGGCCCAAGGTTCTCCGTTCGTCGGCAGGCCAGGTCACAGAGTATGATATCGACCATGCGGCAGCCTCAAAGAGCATCATCGTCAACTTCAACAGCCCTATCCAGCCCCATATCAAGGCCCTAGCCGAGGCCGCCAAGGTCAAGATAATGGACCACACGGTCATCTACCACGTCGTCGATGATGTCAAGAGCGCATTGTCGGACCTGCTCCCCTTGAACGTTTGGACACGCGTGCTCGGCGAGGCCCAGATCCTCCAGTTGTTCTCCATCAACATCAAGAAGAAGGTCTTCAAGAACATTGCCGGATGCAGGGTCAGGAACGGATCGATCCGCAAGTCCTCGATAATTAGGGTGCTACGGCGAGGAAATGTCATCTTCGAAGGTAAGCGATCCGCCGGCGGTTTTTTTAACAACCCCCCCTTCCCCCTTAAGCTTCCCTTTCACGTGCGGAGACTAACAAAACACGTCGCAGGCAAGGTAGACACCCTCAAGCACCTCAAAAAGGACGTTCAAGAGACCGGAAAGGGGTCCGAGTGCGGTATCGGCTTGGCCGGCTTCGAGGACTTCCAGGTCGACGACGAGATCCAGGCCATCGAGGAGGTCAGGGAGAAGCGGACGCTATGAGCGAGCGGACGGTATCCGCACGCGCCTATACCCCGTGCAACTTTGCTCTGGGGTTGTGAAAAATGTACACTACATGTATGAGTTCTGTGGTTGGAAGATGTAACATAGATTTTGGGTTCACTTAGATCAAAAGTAGACCTCGTGCCATCAGTATCCATGGCAGGGGATCATCATTACAGAGACCACACATATACAA
The DNA here is from genome assembly GCA_020881915.1 of Paramyrothecium sp. XJ0827. Taxonomy (NCBI): domain Eukaryota; kingdom Fungi; phylum Ascomycota; class Sordariomycetes; order Hypocreales; family Stachybotryaceae; genus Paramyrothecium; species Paramyrothecium sp. XJ0827. Next base: position 3,528,575 of record JAJFPB010000004.1, read on the forward strand.
AAATAACGCGGTTACAGCAAAAGGGCACCCGACGATGTAGAACCTTTTTTTTTTTTTTTTTACGTTGTCAAACGACAGTGCATCTCACCACCTGCTCGGCGCGGATACGCTATTCGCAGAAAACGTCTTGGTCGTGATGGCCGCCCTGCTCCTCTCCTTCTCCAGCTTGGCCAGGCCAATCTTGTCCGTGACGGGCGTGGCCTCGATGATGTTGTCAAAGTCGTCGTCGTCGCCGCCGTCGTCGTCCTCGTTGTCCGAGTCCGGCTCGACATCCGAGGCGGGCCGCAGGCGCTGCTGCTGGTTCTGCGGCCGCGAGATGGTGGCGGGTTTCCGCCTGTCGCCGTCGTCCGGGTTGGGGTTGGTGAAGGTCTTGGAGGCGAGGACCTTGCGGCGGATCTCCTCCATGGCGGCGTCGTCCTCGCTGTCGTCGGAGATGGCGTACGGGTCTCGATCCTCCGGCTCCTCTGCGTCGTCCTCCGCGCCGGCCTTCTCGGACTTGGGCGGGCGTTTGCCTAGGTATATGCCGTCTAGGCTCTTGTCGTCGCCGTCCTCATCGCTGTCGCCCTCTCCTTCTTCGTCGGAGTCTTCCTCATCATCGGAATCCTGTATTGGCCTGCGGTTCGTGTTTCCGCTGGTCCACATGTCGTCCTCGCCTTCTTGTCGGCTCTCGGCGTACTCCCTTTCCAGCTGCTCCATCCACTCCTCCTCCGTCTTCTTGACCGCCGCTTCGTCGGCGCAGGCGGCGTACCGCTTGAGCAAGCTGCTGTTGATCTCGAGGAAAGACTCGCCGTAGGCAAAGGGGGCCAGGATCTGCTCGGCCCATTCTGGGTGGCCGCAGATGTAAAAGGCGGCCGCCAACGCCTCGACGCAGTTCAGCCGCCACGGCTTCCCGTAGTTGACCGTGTTCGCAGCGACCAGGTACGGTAGCAGCCTCTCGCATTTGCCGCCGACCTTGTTCCACTGGACCTCCTTGGTGCGGGCCCAGGAGCACTCGACGACGGCGGCGCCGTACTGATCGATGAGCTCGCGGTCGGCGGGGGAGACGACATGCTTGCCGTTGGGGGTGATGATGACGCCGTTGTGGCGCTGGCCCAGGTGCAGGTCGCGCATGAGCCCGAGCTTCATGAGCTTCTTGCCCGAGCAGCGCTTGGGGTCGCAGTGGCCGAGATCCCAGCACGCTGCCTTGAAGGCGGGACGGCGAGACGTGGGGTCGTCGTCGTCTTGGTCGTTATCATGGCGGGGTTGTCTTGAGCGCGGAGGGCCGCTGCTGTTGCTATACTTCTTGCCCTTGGGGCCGAAATCCTTCTTGTGCCGGACCATGGCGAGTGTCGCCTCTGTGTGAGTGTGATAAGAGTAAGACGTAGCCGTTCGCTGGTGTTTGATTGTCGTGTGTGCAGCCGTGCAAGTGGATGGAGTGCGGGTTGTATTTTTCCTCTTCTCGCCGCCGCCGCTTGCTTTAAGCAAAATGCATAACCACGATAAGTGCCAAACTTCTTAGTGCAGCCGCGGTGGCACAAAGAGCCATGGTGGGGTCGAGGCTCGCTCGGATTTCTGCGTGCTGGCGGTTCCCTGTAGCGCCCAATTCGCCCCCCAGGGTAGCCGCTGGAGTGGTCGAATCACAGCGTTTCTAGCGCATGGCTCGCCCGGGAGGCTGAGCCGCTTGGTCCCCGTCGATTGGAGCAGGCAGCCGAAGTGTCAGCCTGTACAGGTACCTGGCGTTCCGTGCCTGACGTAAGGGACCAAGGCAGATCCGCCTTGGACATACTTTGCGTACGCTAGGCTCCGGGCTGCAGGGTTGCTGGAAGCTCGTACCTCTACCTCGGAGGTGCCAATCAGCATCACCACCGCCCAGGCACTTCCATCCCTCTCCGGCCTGCTTCTGCATCGTGTCCCTCCCTCCCCCATCCGAGCTCTTGAGCTCTTGACCGAAGAGCTTAATCGCCCATTGACTCGCCGCCGGTATCCGCGATAACCAGCGCTCACTCAAACCCGAGTTTTTCCTTTGTTTGCAACTTCCGCTGACCGCCTGCATCACCCCGCTCCATTTCCCTCTCCATCATCCTCCGAGCAAGCAGACATGGAGGCTGCCTCCGCCCGCGCGGCGGCTCGCGATCGCTGGAACGAATTTGGCCGGGCCCCGTCGCAGCTCCAGCGGTTCATCCAGGCCGCCTGCAGTCCGGAGAACTACGAGCCGAACCTCGCCTTGAGCCTCGAGATCTCCGACCTCATCAACAGCAAAAAGGGAAGCGCCCCGCGCGAAGCCGCTACCGCAATTGTCGGCTTCATCAACCATCGCAATCCCAATGTTGCCCTGCTTGCTCTCAGCTTGCTCGACATCTGCGTCAAGAACTGCGGCTACCCATTCCATCTCCAAATCAGCACCAAGGAGTTCCTCAATGAGCTGGTTCGGAGATTCCCTGAGCGCCCGCCCATCCGCCCAACCAGGGTCCAGGCCAAGATCCTCGAGGCCATAGAGGAGTGGCGCGTTACGATATGCGAGACGAGCCGCTACAAGGACGACCTAGGGTTCATCAGAGACATGCATCGTCTCCTCAGCTACAAGGGCTACTCGTTCCCCGAGGTGCGGCGAGAGGACGCTGCTGTCTTGAACCCCAGCGATGTAAGTTAAAGCTCCTGCTCGACGCCGTTCTCCGTGGCGTGTCACTTACAAGGAATGCGCAGAACCTGAAATCCCCAGACGAAATGGAAGAAGAGGAACGCGAGGCACAGTCCGCCAAGCTGCAGGAGCTTATCCGGCGCGGAACCCGTGAAGACCTGCAGGAAGCCAACCGCCTGATGAAGGTCATGGCCGGCTACGACACTCGCTCCAAGACAGACTACCGCGCCAAGGCCGCCGAAGAGATCGGCAAGATCCAGGCCAAGGCCAGGCTTCTCGAGGAGCGTCTCGAGGCGTTCAAGCCCGGCGACACCATGCAGGACGGCGACGTCTTCAGCGAGCTCGCGGCCGCCCTGCAGAGCGCGCAGCCCAAGATCCAGAAGATGTGTGAGGAGGAGTCAGACGACCACGAGGCCGTGGCCAAGCTCTTCGAGATCAACGACAGCATACACCGAACCGTCGAGCGCTACAAGCTCATGAAGAAGGGCGATCTAGACGGCGCGGCCAAGGTCGCGTCGGGCGCGCCGCTGCCATCACAGGCCGCCGCAGCCGCTTCTTCCTCCGCCGGAGGTGCCGCCAACGAACTCTCCCTTATAGACTTTGATGCCGAAGCTACGGGCACCAATGGCAGCAACGGCGCTGCCGGCGGTTCCTCCCAGGCTGGCGGGTTGGAGAACGACCTGCTCGGGCTGGACATTGGCGGAGACTCGAGTACCTTTGGGCAAGGCGGAAACATCGCCCTTGGCTTCGGCGCCAACCAAAGTAAGGACGAACCATCTCTGTATTCATTCGCTCCGTGTGCATGCTGACCTTTCATTCAAGATATCCCTGGCCCAGCCCTTCTCTCCTCCATGACTCAAGAGAGCAGCGCAAAAGGACCTCCCCCCAGCTCAACACCCACCTTCTCCCAGTTCGCCTCCTTCACCTCGCCTCCAGCATCGAAATCCGCCACCCCTCAACCGGGAATGGTGCAGCAATCCGCCTATCAACCACCTCCGCAGCAAGCCGCCGCTTCGAGCGATCCCTTCGCCGCCCTCGGCGCGTCCTTCACCACACCAAGCCACTCCCCCGCTCCCCCGCCGCCCAAGCCCACCGTGTCCAGCGAGGAGGACGAGTGGAGCTTTGCCTCGTCTCTACCTCCAGAGGCTCCGAGCAAGCCCAAGGAAGTCAGGGATACTGCCAGCAACACGAACGTGCGGATCGAATACGTTGCCCTCCGCTCACCTGGCGGGGTTGCGATGAAGCTGTCGTTCGCCTTTTCCAACAATACCGCCCTGCCTATCAGTGAGCTTCACTTCCAGCTGGCAGTCACCAAGGTTAGTTCCGGCGTTCTCCCCCATGGGCAAATCTGCCTCCCATCCACCCCATTTCACGGGTTTCGACGCCCCAGGAACTCCCCGCTGACCTCGAGTAACAGGGCTACGAGCTACAGCTACAGCCGCAGACGGGTCGCAACCTCGCGCCCAAGCAGAGCCGCGGCATCACGCAGGACCTGCAGATCTGGCACGCCGGCGACAGGACGCGCAAGGTCGAATCGGTGAAGCTGCGGTGGCGTGCCTCGTACAAGGTCGGCGAGGAGCAGAAGAACGAGATGGGCGACATTGCCGAGTTTAGCATTGCGTAAGGGTCAGCGAGGAAAGATGGAGCGAAAAATGGAGAGGCTGCTGATGGACAAGAGCAAGAGGGTCGTGTGAATGACACGAAGATAACGGGGAAGCGAGCGCCAACGGTTGTTGATAAATCAACGAGCAGTATCTCTGAAGTAGGCATTTACGATCAAAAGAAGGAGTCATGTAGAGCGCGAACAGATAGAGCAGATGACGAGGGCATCTCATTTGAGAATACTTTAGTCCTTTCTAATTTAGTGTCGTCTGTCCTGGTGGCGTTCATCTCACCCTGACATTTGCAATCAGAGCTCAATCTTTGGGCCTTCGGAAACAAAAAAAAAAAACAAAAAAAAGCAAGAAACTGAGGGGAAGTTGACATTCCTATGTTCATTTGAACTGGAGATTAGAGACTCGCTACAGATATATCTACATGCTCCTCCTGACAAGGATTCCAGCTCGCCGGCTGGGATACTACCGTGTCCGGCAGCCATGATGTGTCTCCCGAAAACGCCTTTGGAAAAGAGCAATCCGCTGATGCGCCATTAGAACATTATGCGTCCTGATGTGAGCGCATCTATAACGCAAGGAAGAAAAGAACAACCGAATCCCGACAGAAGACAAATTCACAGTCGCGATGTATCGCGCTGCGTGAGCATGACTCCGATTTAGAGTCATCTCTAAAACCCCTGCAGAGCCCAGCCTCGAAGTAAATGAACCAAATCGAAGGCCCCAATCTCTCAACGGCGTGCGCTTGGGTGCAGTATCGTGGTGCGATCTCGAAGTCTACCCGTTCTCTAAGCACCCAGCTCGCTAACAGCGAAGGAAGGAGTGGTCGGCTGTAGGGCGTAGCCGTTCGTAGAATTCTTGGATAACTGCGCCAAAGTCTCACGCTCGGCCTTTTCCCGCTCACGCTGTGCCTTTTCAGATTTGGTAATGCGAGGTTTCCTGGTGATAGAGCCGCCTCGAGATCCAGGGCCCCCACCACGGCCACTGCCACTCGCTCCACGAGTCGAAGCTCCTCTGCCTCCGCGACTTCCTCTGCCGCCTCGTCCGCGCTTAGGAGGGCCATCGTGACTGAGTATTCAGTAAGTATCAACAGCAAAGCAATTGAGCAAATAGTCAAGATCACATACCCTGAGGCTGGTTTTTCTACCTCGGGAACCAGGGGCCCCGAATAGACGAAGAAGCCGTCCCTGCTGGCTGCTGCCTGTGCTTCCCAAAGGAGTTCCGAGTCATCAACGAAGTCGTCATCAACATCATACTGATCCTCTTTGAAGTTCCGCTTCTTCTTCGGCTTGGCGGTGGCGTCCGGTCCGCTTGTGCCACCGTTCTCTGGATTGCTAGCTTCACCATCGGACAAATCGACAGACATTTCGTCACCAGACTCGCGTCCCGATTCGATCTTCTCCAGCGACGCTGCGGCGGCCGCAATACGGGCTTTGCGGTCTCGGTTGGCGGCCAGTCGTGGATGCAAGGCGTCCCAGCCGTATCGTTCCTCTGCCATGCGCAGGAAATTAACGTATTTATTGGTCTCCCCAGCCTGAATCGGAATGTTGAGCATAATGGTAGGGGCTTCGGTTTCCTCTCCAGGTCGCGCCTTGCCGAAATCCAGGATTGACCTCTCATCCGGCTCGTTTAGAACATCATCCAAGTTATCCGTTTTGGGTGTAGAAACACCAGCGTTTGGTTTCTGCTTGGGCGAAACTTTCCTGACGGGACCATTGGAGATTGTGGTGAGATTCGAGTCCTTGACGACAATGCGCTGGACGGGCGGCGGCGGCGGCGGAGGTTCCTTTTTAGGTTCTGGGGCGGGGGTTTTTGAAGTTGGAGTGGATGCTGCTGCCGGCTTGGAAGACTGGGATGGCGAAGCTGGGACGGACGATGACTCCTGCGCCTGTATCCTGGACTGAGCGGAGCTGACAGGGAAACCCAAGTGCGTGTGGTTTGGTGATTTCAGCGGTGGCGCCTGAGGCTCAATGAGGCTTGCAATTGAAGGAGATCGGCGAGTCAGTTGGCTAGGTGCTCGAGGCGACCCTGAAGTAGAGAAAGGATTGTGGGGGGTGACAGTCTCACGGACGGGATCATAGTTGCCGCGAATTGGATCATACTTCTGCCCACTGGTGCGCAGCGGTACAGAGGCGGACTGGGCCGGGGGGTCGGAATTAAGGATGTTTTGCATGGAGCCAGGATAGCCCTCCCGTTTGGGCAATTTTGGGGAATAATGCTGCTCGGGGAGCTGGTGGTGGAGCGTCGAGGGGGATGGAGACGAGACAGAGGTGTTGTGTGGTTGATGCGAGGAGACCAGGCCAGCAGGAGCGAGAGAGCGGGAGGATGGTGAAGGGGCGACGGAAGGCGGCGCACTCGCCGGGGCTGGAGATTCGGCCTCGACATCGGAGGCAGGCGCAAGCTTTCGCTTTCTTTGAATGGGAGGCGCATTAGGGTCTCGAGGCTTCCTTGGCTTCCGCACTTTTGGCTGGTCCGAGCCGTCACCCGTCTTGGGCTTAACAACTGTCCCGGGCTTCCGCCCCGGCTTCTTGCGAGGTACTCCAGCAGCCGTCAGCTGCACCCACTTGCCGTCAATCATGGCGTAGCGTTTTTGCTGTCCGTTGCTGCTACTGGTGGTGGTGGTGGTTTGATACTGTGAGTAAGGTGGTTGAGCACCCTGTTGTTGGAGCTGGCGCTGGCGCTGCTCGTTCCCTACGACAATTTCCTCCATGTCGGCAGGGTTGGGCGGGCGGCCAGCGGCCTGGCGCGACGGAGACCCGGGCTCGGATAGCGAGCCAGAGGGAGGGGAGGAGAGCTCTCCGGCAGACGAGTCGTACCTCATGGACGAGTCTGCATACGCGGCCATGGTGTTGTATTAGGATTAGATAAGGAAGATGAGATGCGACACCCCTGTGACCCCTGCGCTGCGCGGATGCACGAACACCAAAGACTTGCGCGCAGTGCGGGTAAAGTCGGCCAAAATGTGTCAAAGTGGGCGCGGATTAACGTTTGTGCATGCTAGGTTTGATGCAGAGCCGTCAAGAAAACAAGAAACAAGAGAGGTGAAAAGAGAGAAAGCGAGACGCGGAGCCGTGAGAAGAGCGTTGATTCACGAATGGTCCAAGGTCGAGGCGGAGCTACCACCAACAATTTACTGCTGAATGGGTGATGCGTGATGTGACGGTCGACGAAGTGGTGCAACGTAACTGGTTGGTTGGCGGATGGGGCTAAAGTGTGGAGCCGGACGTGGGAATAGCTTCACGACTTGCGGGAGTTGGGTGGTCGGGCGGACAAAACTCCAACGAATGCGGCGCGAACAATGCGGAAATAGAGCGTCGTGTGAGGGCTCGGAGAGGGTTCAATGGCAGGAAAATGTGCAGCAGGGCCAGTTGCACAAAATCGCGATGCTTGTAGGATGGCGCAGACGAGATCGGAATGGCAATTTGATGAAAAAAGGCGAATCTTGAAGTGTTTTTTGCGATGTTTTGCGGAGGAAAAAGGTTAAGGAAAGGGGGAAGGGAAATGGGAAAAAGATTGGAAGGTGGGAGGGGGGCGGGAAGGGGGAAGGAGATGGGTTAAGGCAGACGGAGATGGCTACAATTTTTCGGCAAAGACGTCGACATTTCTTTTCCAGCGCTGCTGCAAGAAACGAGAGAGAAAAAACGGGGCAGCAAGGCAAGGCAAGGTGTGTGCACACGAAGGGGAGTAAGAAAGGAAGGACCAGACCATCTTCGACGAGACGGGACATCATGGGCGAACCTAATGGGGGAGCCTTTTTTCTTCTCTGCGACTGACCTATTCAGCGTGACCAAAAACACCATGAACGAGGGAAACTGGGCTGGGCCCGGGGGGCGTGTGAGGGAACAAGGGACCGGCGGGATGTGCCAGGCAGAGAGAGAGAGAGGGAAGCGCAGGCAAGAGTCCGAGGTAGGTACCTCGCTTGGGTCGAGACACGACACGCTCAACACCACCAGCAAAGATGGGAACGACCACGATCTTGGGCCTCTAGGGAACGGTCAAGCACCAGCAACTAGCGCCGGAAGTGCCTACAGCACAAGACGGCTCGATATGGTTGGAGGGGAAGACGAAGGGGGGATGGATGGATGGGGGGCAGCAGATGATGATTTGAATGGGTCCAGTGTCAGCCGGGGATCCAAGCATTGATACCGGGACGAGGACCAGAGGGAAGGAAAATAAGACAAAAGGCAGAATAAACACCAGTCCGGGTCGGCAATTGCTGTACTGTGCTGCGAGGATGGCGGCCCGGGTAGCACAAGTACCGTTGTTGTTCCCCCAAGCCTCATCTCAATCCATCAAGCCTCCCCATTCTTCAAAACCATCGGAAATCGATACCCTGGTTTAGCTCTCCTGTCCTCCCCACACACCCCTTGCGCTATTCCCGTCCCGCAGGATCGAACGTTGGAAGCCAACGTACCAAAACGAGCCACTTGTGTGTATTGGCCATGCCGACAAGGATCGTATTTAAGTTCCTGTACGGAGCAATGCTGGAGAGCAAAAGAGGGGTGGGGGGTGAGCCCAACGCATGTCTGGCCTAATTGGGATTAGATGTCGACGTGTTGGCGCAGGAGAACGGGGTGTAGGAAATGACATTTTTTTGGAATGGAGGCTAGCCAAGGACAATCTTTTTCCCACCCCCCCCGGCCCTTGCGGTTCGTTTCTGCTGTGCCTGATTCAGACGACCCGAGAAGCGCGCTGCAGCTGCACCTCACCGACCACTGCTCACCTGCAAACCGGCCGGCTTACGTGTGGCTGTTCGCGTTACGTGATCAGGACGCAACGTCAGCCGTCGACGTTGAGGTGGTTCCTTTCATCAATCAACATGACTTTGCGTCAAGTCGCAGGTTTTGTTTCTTTTGCGCCGGTTTGACGCTCCAGCCCATCACTTGCGACGGTGCAGGCTCTTCGAAAAATCTAGAATACGGGCTACATTGGACTGACTGGTGGTGCGACTCGTAACGCGCCTCTTCACCGCCGAGACAAGACACTTTTTAGCAGCAGCTAGACAGAGTAGCGAGAGGGGAAAAGCCCGCAATCTTTTGTCGTAAATCTCACCTACGCACACACCTGGGGTTTGCAATGCACGGTTGGTTGTGGCACAGTTCATGCTTGTCCCCAAACAAGTTGGAGACACATGTCGCTCGTTATGAGCTGTAACCAGTTCAGTGTCACATGCGACCGCTTGGCATCGTTGGCAAACTGAGTATCTGTATTAATTCTGCCTTCTTTTCCCTTTGAACAAAGCAGGGTACACTATTGTCGCTCAACCTTGTTTAAATAATAACTTCAAAAATTGTTTGTCAGATTTTGCATGAGGTCTTTTTCCTTTTTTTTCCCCTGTCCCTTCGCGACCAGCCTTTTTATTCATTTTCTGTTGGAAAAAGCAAATATGAGTGGATCTCAACACGTGTTGGGGATGTTGCGCGCTTTGGCCGACTTTCTCAACTGCAGCATTATGCGAGCGCAATGAAATCGGTAACACGTTCAATGTCTTAGCTTTCTCCGCAGCATGTCTCTGTGTGCATCTCAGGCTCAGACAGACCGGTGCAACTGCACAACACACGTAGACGGTTATTTTAACCTTTTGTGCCTCCGTCTTCCCATTGCTAAGAGATCTTGAGTTGTAGAAAAGATCGACGCTAATGCATATGCGAAGTTGGTGTGGCTGTGCGTGGCATGTGAACCCCAGGTCAAATGCACGGTGCTTTGAGCTGCACTGAAAGATAAATCCTCCGTAACACGTACCGGTACTAAAAACTTAGCTCCAACCCACAGTGAATTGTCGAGATACCTTACGCAAAATTGACGTAACAGATACCCTGCACACAGGACGCAGAGGAAAAATCGGTGTGAAATTACACAGCGTTCCCTGCCTTCCGTGTCCTACGAACTGCTTAGCTCAAGGCTCTTGACAGATTACCATTGGCCAGATAGCGTCTTACATGAGCTTGAGCCCCCCTTTCAAGTACCTTACCTTATATTAATAACGTGTCGTAGCACAGAGGTAGCAATCTCTCCGAGAGAAGAAAAACAAAAGTACAACAACGTATCGCAAAATAGATCGGTATTATCGCAACGTAGTCTAGGAACATGGTTGTTCTTTTTCATTCAGTATTTCCATACTCTTTCCTCCACATTCGTGTTGCCGGTCTTGTTTCCTGTTGCTACCTTATTTTACCAATCAAGCGAAACAGTGCGGGTTAGCCAGCACCCCATTGGAAGAAGAGAGGCTCAATACTGTACAAAGAATCGACGAGTGAGACCAAAAAGGTACCTTGGCCGCCAAGTCCCTATATTATTCGATTTGGTCTGCATCAGTACCCACCGTGGCTTGCGAGGTACCGCGAAGAAGGGAGCCTCGCCCGATCAGGCATTTCACGTGGCGAGGAAGCTAAGGTAATCAAGCTGGTGGGGAAACAAGAGAACTGCCCCGCCAGAACATTCAGAAAATTGTCAACTGCATGACAAGCACTCCTGTGGCGTTTGCTTGTCCAGACACCTCAGCAGCTCTTGGGACCATGGATTTGATCGGTGAGATCGTCGAACGGGATCTCAGCGGTAAGAAACCCGTAGAGTTTTCCGACGTTCCCAGCACTACTGGGTTTCCTCAGCTGAAGAAGCGATGGACCCAGTCGGCATTCAAGCAACGACGAGCTGGCGGCGCCCAAGCCAGCAACTCGCCCAATCCTGCACCCTCTGAACCCAGCAGTGATCATGCGAAGCCAGATCGCAATGCTACAGCTCATATGAGCTTTGATCAAGTGGAGCGAAATCGGATCGACCAGGAGAACCGTCAAAAGTTGGACAACATGAGCCCTCAAGAAATCGCCCAGGCACAGGAAGATTTGATGACTGGGTTGAATCCTGCTCTTATTCAAAGACTACTTCGCCGTGCCAATATTGATGAACCATCTTCATCCTCGCCGTTTGACTCGGCCGTGTCTGGCCATACGACGAGCTCACAGCCAGTACCCGAAATCAAAATCGACGACACCTCCAAACCCGCTATCGTTAGAGCGCAGTCCACCACCGCTCCCGCGAATGTCACCGAGCCAACTCCTGATGTTGAGGTTGCAGCTGAAGATAGGGAGCCTCAGGAACCTCCTTCAGATATCCCGCCTCAGCATTCTACCCATTTCCCAGCTCCTCCGAAAGTTCCGGATCTAGATCCTACTGACCCGGATTTTCTTGCGAACCTCCACGAAAAATATTTCCCTGACCTTCCTGCAGACCCAAGCAAATTAGCTTGGATGGCTCCAGTTCCGACCGAGAACAGTCCTGCAGACAAGGAGTCACCCTACTATCCTCACCCCGAAATTAGCATTTCTGCCCTACGATTCGACTTCCGCGGTCGTTTTCTCACACCGAGGATTAGCAGATCAATCCCAACATCAAAAGGACTTCATCATCATGGAGTAGCGCCGGAATCTGCAGGGTATACAATCGCAGAACTGGCACATCTTGCAAGAAGCGCGGTGCCTGCTCAGAGGTGTATCGCATATCAAACTCTCGGACGGATACTCTACCGTCTGGGTCGAGGAGAATGGGGTACAACTGCTGATGACCCGATAGCGATGGGCATTTGGGCCTCAATGAAGGAGGGACGGGTTCTCGACAGTCTTACCGAGGCAGCAATGAACGAGGGGGGCCACCGAGGTAGCCGAGCTTATGCGACCGAGGCCATGTGGCTCTTTGAGAAGGGCGGTTGGAAAGAGAAGTTCAAAGGACGCTGAGCTTGCTCCTCAGTAACGGGGCTATCGCTAATGATGGCCGCCTGCTACAATCATATCAACAACACCAACGCATTACCGCTCATATCCCAAAGCTTCTGTGGAGGACGGTGTTTTCGAGACGAAGCTGTGCTTCCATTCAGGCACGTCATAAATGCGCCCAGCGTACGGTGCAAGGGTTGGCTGCGCCGACACGCCGCTTCCTTTCGCTCAGCACGATGAAAACGTTAACGGATACCCAAAACTTCCGACTCATTTGGACCACTGGCGAGACCGCTGTTCGAAGCTTAAAAGAGACTCTAAATAAAAACTCGGCCACTCACACCACAGCCCAATTGTGTTGCAGGCGCGCCATTATCAGTGGGTTTGCCTCTTGCTTATGTGGGGAATTAGCTATCAGAAATAGTCAATGGGCCACGGGACACAAAATGCATTCTCCATTGACTAGAACATATACCAGAGGACTGTAACCGACTCATGATAGGATCGCATCTCAATTTAGCAGCACTTTGTGCCATGAGTTCTGAAACACTTTGAATCTGTAGCATTCGTAAACTCTGCATGTTGCGATTTTGGTGGGTCCTCTGCTTTGATCATCAATGCATCTGGGTCCTCCCCTTTCTAGCGGCCATGCATAATTTAGATTTCTAGGCGCAAAAGAAAACCCTGATAGCCAATTACGTGTGCAATGCTCAGTAAGCGACCGGATGCTCACCGCATGCAGCGCTCATGAGTTTAGCGATTGTGCTGACACGTCGAGATGTCAGAGCATTTTTGTGAGACACCTGAGCTTAGACGTCCAGGTACCGTAAGGTAAGGTAGGTATAGGGATAAAAATCAAATTCTACTGGATTATCGTAACTGCAAGCATGTTGAAGCACCTCGTAATTTCAGTGCCCGCCGTACCGTACCTTATCCTACTGGGTACCTGGGCTGATAAGGTTGAGCTTCACCAGCTCCATCAGGCGCCAAACCCACGCTTACAGGGGACGCAGAGCCCTACAACGCCTTCCCGTAGGCTTAGGCCCCGGCCTGCTCGCGGCTCCGGGGGGCCCATGCTAAGCCTGATCGATTGGTTGCACAACTACCGGAAGTCCATTCTCGCCCAAGACCCCACCAAAGTGTGGCTGGTCGGCGCCCGCCAAAAGCCCACAGCCCACAGCGGGTGCCGCGGGGGTACGTACCGCCGTGTGCCAGTCAAAGGGGGAAAAAACTGTCACAAAAAAAACATCACCCACACTCCGCCATCCTCGACTCCGTTTCTTTCTTCATCCCACAGCGAAACGGCACCGCCGCGCCAATCCCCCCCCCCCGTTCCCGTACCGGGCGCTTGCCTCCCTCCCCTTTACTTCTCTTCTGGCATCTGTTCTTCACTCCGATCCTTTCGTGCGTCCAACATTGTTGCTGCTGCCGCCGCCGCTGTAATTGCTCGTACCCCAAACATCTCTCCGCCACATTCGGTCCGTCCAAGGAGAGCATAGCCATTCAGAGCCTTTGTCAACAAGGATCCCCTCCTGCAGACAGAGCAACGCGGTGACAACGACTTCGATCGACTCTTCGTACCGCCGAAGCAACAGATATATCTCCTCGCTCTCGCAAAGTGCCCCAATCGGTGACTCGCCACCTTGCTTGTCCCGTACAATCTTACCACTCCTGAGCGTTGCCTTGATCGCCAAGAATTCGACACCCGGCTTTGTGCCAAAACACCAGAAGACGAATCAAAACCAAGCCCCTTACAAAAATCGGACGGGACCTTGTGCGCCGACTTTACCTCAACCACTGCAAACATCTCCTCCCCAGATCCTGTGACTTTGACTAGCCATGGCATCTCCGTTGCAGTTCGCCTACCGAACCCAGAAGACCATCGGTGTCTTTGACGCCGCGCCCGTCTACGAGTCCCTCGCTGGGTTCATTAAGCCCGAGGGAAACCTGCGGTGCTGTGCTTACTCTCCCTGTGGTCGCTTCTTCGGCTGGGCCTCGCCCGATGCCGTCATCGTCGTGGACGCTTCGACTGGAAGCGAAACCCTGCGTCTTCCCATCGTCAACGTCTACGAGTTAGGCTTCTCGCCTCGCGGCAGCTTCCTCATCACCTTTGAGCGACCTGGTAAGGACGAGGCTGGCGACGCGACGAAGAACCTCAAGGTCTGGCACACCATTGAGGAAGGCGTGGCTGGCTCTGACAAGCTGCCCCTGGGTCAATTTGTGCAAAAGCAACAAGGCAACTGGAACCTCCAGTACGCTGCCGACGAGAAATACTGTGCCCGCCTTGTCACCAACGAGGTGCAGTTCTTTGAAAGCCACAACTTCAGCAATGTGTGGAACAAGCTCCGCGTTGAGGGTGTTGCCAGCTTCGCCCTTGCACCTGGAAGCCAGAACCATGCTGTCGCAGTATTTGTGCCCGAACGCAAGGTGAGTCTTCGGCCACATTGATAGGTACTTCGATGTAGTTACTGATACCAATTAGGGTCAACCCGCCGCTGTGAAAGTCTTCAACGTGCCCCTGTTCAACAGCCCGATCTCACAGAAGACCTTTTTCAAGGGTGACAAGGTCCAGCTCAAGTGGAACAAGCAGGGCTCGAGCCTTCTCGTGCTCGCCCAGACCGAGGTCGACAAGACTGGCAAGAGCTACTATGGCGAGACCACGCTATATCTGCTGAGCACAAACGGCCAATTCGACGCTCGCGTTAGTCTCGATAAGGAGGGACCCATCCACGACGTTTCTTGGTCCCCCAACTCTCGGGAATTCGGTGTTGTTTACGGTTACATGCCGGCCAAGGCGACCATTTTCAACCACCGTGCTGTGGCAACTCACTCTTTCCCTCTCGCACCCCGCAACACCATCACGTTCTCGCCAACCGGCAGATTCGTGCTGGTCGCAGGCTTCGGCAACCTTGCTGGACAAATCGACATATATGATCTGGAGAAGGATTTCCGCAAGGTCTGCACGATTGAGAGCGGTAACCCGAGTGTCTGTGAATGGAGCCCCGATAGTCGCTACATCATGACAGCAACAACCTCTCCGCGACTGCGTGTCGATAACGGCGTAAAGCTTTGGCACGTCAGCGGCCCACTCATGTACAACGAAGATATGGTCGAGCTGTACAACGTGCTGTGGCGTCCTGTGGCCCCCGAAAGCATTGCAGCTGGTGATCCCTTGAGCCCAGTCCCGGCTCCGCACTCCACGGCCGCGACATATCTTGGGACTGTCAAGACTCCTAGCAAGCCTGCCGGTGCTTATCGCCCACCGGGAGCCCGTGGTCTCGCCACACCTCTGCATTTCAAGCGCGAGGATGAAGGTGGCGCTGCGCACATCGCCAGCAACGGAACACCGGGCACTGCATCGAACGGCTTTGGCCGCCCCCGTCGTGGAATTCCCGGAGCCGAGCTAGCCGAGTCTGCGGGTCCGGCCATCCGAACCGTACCTGGCGCAGAGTCTACCGGTGACGATGCGCAGAAGAACAAGAACAAGAAGAGACGCGGTAAGAAGGGTGGAGAGGGTAGAGCCGAAGGCGAGGTCGGAGGGGGAGCGAGCCTCGCCCCCCCGCCGCGAGACTTCGGTCCCAGTTCAGGCAGCGATGGGCGCAGCCCCGAAAGACGTCATGGACCTGGCGGAAACCACGCTCGAGATCACCGCAGCCGCTCGCGCCGTCCGGATGGACGCAGCCGCAGCAACACTGACGGCCGGCCCCGAAGCAACACCCACCGAACTCATCCGCTTGCCGGGCAGAACCAGGATCAGGCCCCAGCTGCCAACGCCGGCGCGGATGCCTCCCAGAACCCCAATGCCAAGAAGATTCGCAGCCTGCAAAAGAAGGTTCGCGCCATCGAAGACCTGGAAATGCGTCTGGCTGGAGGGGAGAAGCTCGAGGATACTCAGCTGAAGAAGATTAACACGAAGTCGTCGGTGTTGAAGGAGCTTGAAGGCTTGGAGCGCGAAAACTAAGACGGAGGGTGTCAACTGCGATTGTGAGAGGAGGAACGTATGAACGCGGCACAGGCTTCTCTGCCCAGCGTGAGCTGTCTCACAGGGGTGCAGGGACACCAGGTTCTGGCCGCCACGCCAAGAGCGAGTACAAAATTCTCAGTGGATTTCTAGAGATCGTGAATGGGTTTCATGGGACGCAGGCAAAACTGTGCAGGAAGCTGTATAGATAGGGGCGCAACCACTGGGGCTGGCACTCCAATAATGCCGTCATTCCTCGGTGCAGGACCTCTGTTGGAAATTAAGCATAGCATGGAATACCAAGCATCTTGCCTGAGACGAGCAACCCTTTTGTCTATCTAGTGAATGTTTGATTCTTCTCCAGGTTCTGGTAGACTTGGTGTGGTGTTCGGTGTGACACCTTGTGAGTGTTTTTTTCCCGCGGTGAGGTAAGTAGTTGTCGCGATGCACATCTGAGGACACTCTATCATCGAGTTTATATAGAAAAGAAACAGGTTCTTATTAGCCTAAACCTCAGAAGATTGGATAATCATTTTTCACTCTAAAAACAGGCTAATGCCAGCGGGCTTTTGAACAGACATGAAGGCCGAAATGGGCAGCTGTCGGTAGGTTCTGAGTTATGTTACGTTCTCTGAGTCGGCCACTTTGCAGAACCAGACTGTGCCTCCGTTATTCCAGAAAGCACTCATCGGCCAGATGTTCTTCTTCCCCATCCTCGACCGGGGGATGCCTGCCATCCCAGGGTTCGAATATGTGAGCGTCCCTGGATAAGCCGCCGACGGTCTCCCAGATGAGCAGAAAGCCGAACAGGCCCGTCACTATGCCCAGGAAATCGGCCGCGGTTAGGTGATTATGCGTCTTAGGCAGGATGACGAGAACGATGGCGACGAGAAGCCGCGCGCCGATGCGAAAAGGCTTAGTAAAGAGAAGCGTCCGCTCGCCCTCGGTACGGTACAGCATACCATACATCCACAGGCAGAGCATACCGACGCCCAGTCCGCCGCCCAGGAGCCAGCGGTGGCCGTCCTCGAAGTACTCGATGCCGACGCTCATCGCGGCGACGTGGCCTCCGATCAGGAAGGACGAGGAAAGCGGCAAGTGCAGCAGGAAGAAGCCAAAGGCGGTCCAGGCCGACCGGCGGATGGGGTGGGTGGCGTGGACGCTGCCGTCGCCGCTGGCGTAGATCCAGTTGAGGGTGAAGGCGATGACGAGGGTGCAGACGGCCTTGCCGTATCCTGCGGTCAGGCCGATGCCGGTGGGGTTCCCGACGACGATGCTGTAGACGAACTCGCCGAGGATGATGATGAAGAAGGCGGCCATGCGGTCCACCTCGTGGGCGATGTCGACGGCCGTGCTGTAGGTCAGCTTGAGGCGGCGCTTGATCCAGGGGCTGAGGGTGATGGCCCACGTGGCCTCCTGGTACACGATGACGGCCAGGGCGACGCAGGCCTTGGCCCGGAGGCCGATGCCGTCGAGGAAGAGCGGGGCCGTGAAGAACAGGCCGACGAACATGAAGCCGGCCAGGAGGCGGGCCTGCGTGCGGTGCTGGTAGCTCGCGAAGGAGGCGACGAGGAAGGCGGCGAGGGTGGTGAGGCGGGCGACGACGTAGGCGCCGGCGGCGACGCGCAGGGCGGCCGGGTCCTCGTCGACCAGGTTGGCGCTGTTGGCGTAGAGGATGAGGAGGGCCATGACCCAGAGGACGAGGACGCGCTGGGGCAGGTCGTCCTGGTAGAAGCTGTTCATGAGCTCGCGCAGGTCCGAGTGGATCTGGCGGATGAAGCAGAAGTTGAGCAGGAACTTGGCGGCCTGGGCCCATCCGGGGTCCTCGGACAGCGTGTCGGCGAGGGAGGCGAGGATGGCGACATCTTTTCGTTGTCAGCTTCTGCTGCGATTGACCGAGGTCAGGTTCTGCGAGGGGCGTGTTCTTGAGGTCGGATGTCCTGGATGCTCATGTTCAGGGCGGCAGACTTACAGAGCAGGTCAAGGAACAGCTCGAAGCGGCCGGCCTGGCGCTCCTCGTCGCTGTCCTTGCACAGGCGGTCGTGGTGGAACCATTGCAGCGCCTTGGGCCGCTTGACCAGGTAGCGCGACGGCTTGTGGTTCTCCTGCAGCTCGTTGCAGTTCATCGTGTGGTCGGTCCCGGCTGTCCTTGTTCGCGGCGCGGGCCTAGGTCATTGCATGTAAGTGAGAAGAAAAAGACAGCCCCCCCTTCTTCTCTTTCGTTCTTTTTCTTCCTCTTCTTCCAGCCTCTTGTCGGCAACCGATTGGTTTCTGATTTGGGAAAGAAATATCAAAAAGATTCGGTGTGAGGGTCTGGTGTGAGTTTGGCCACAGACGTGAGAATCTTCGGGACGAGGTTGTCAAGTCGAGCCGATGGGGACGGAGTTTAATGAGACGGCCGGGAATGGCGGGGTCGCAACCAACGCGCCGAGTGTCCATTCGGCCATCCCATTGATAATGCTCGTATCTTTCGGCGCGGACATGTTCCCCGTAGCCCCTAGCAGGGTTCTTGGTGGCGCCGTTGGCTGCAGCCCAGTGGGGTCTTGTCTTGTCATTCTAGGAAGGCCAGCTTGGTAACATTGCCAAGATAACGTGCTCGTGCTCATTCTCCACGATATTGTTGCGGTTACATTTACCTTCCCATGTTCTATCCAAGAGGGACTTCTTTTCATTGACAACTTGCATTCTCAATGCCAACAGCCCACAGCCTCATGCTCGTATTGCGTGCACCACAGTGAGGATGTTTCCATGTTGGTCTATGGTTTACCCATGTAAGCAATTAGTGGAATTGTACATTGATAAAACCGCCCAGAATTTTCGAAATAAAATAAAAATTTAAATACTTAACTAATCAAATATAATGTGTGAAGTAGGAAATTAATAACACACTTATCAGATAAACATTTGAAGATTAAACCGTGGCGAAGAAGAAATAAAGGTAACCAGCCAGTAGAAGCCCATTATTCCATGCCAATATTCAATACAAGAACTGGGCTCAGGCGTTTGATAACGATAAACATTTGACAAGTGAAGACTGTGTTTTGCAGAGCTTTCGAGCCGGTACAGGGTAGGCACAGGCGCTAGTGTGGTGGGGGTCAGAGAAAAAAACTTTTCGTCGTCACCCACACGCACCAAAGGCCGTCTATTACGAAATAACGCATGGCTCTTCAACAACAAGCATCGGATTCGGTGCCCGGTTAGCTCAATCGGTAGAGCGTGAGACTCTTAGGAGTACACGAAATCTCAAGGTTGCGGGTTCGACCCCCGCATCGGGCTTTTCCTATACAACCCCATTCTTCGATTGAGGACTTCTTTTTTGCTTCCAGACTTACATGCTGTCTGGGCGGACACGCCGTTGCATCTCTGGGTCAATCTCCTTTTTTGGCCTTCTGTCATTCCTTGTTTTGCCCGGAACTTGCCTTGTCCAGCCATTTTCGTCGAAATGGAGCTACAACCAATCGTTGGGCAGGCAGTCTTGGTCTTGATCTCGAATCTGCATACCGTGGTGGGAAGGAGTTTCTTCTGACTCTTCCTCATACTTGGCTCACCTCGTCCCGCAACAGCAAACCTTGGCAGTCTTTATATTCTTCGTTCCCTGACATCTCCCAAAACAACTCTTGACCCATGTTGACAAGCGGTTCTGGCGGTAGATGCCCTCAATCATGTTGACAATGTCTCACTTTTAGAAGATCGCAATCTCAAGAAGCACAATGTCTATTTTCAACAACATGTTTATATCCGTTGCCTATACACGGCATCCGAAACGCTTAACTCGATCTGCTGATGCATATATTCCCAATCCAATGGCGATCTAGTTCTTCATCGGAGGCAAAGACGGACCCTCTTCTGAATGTCTCGCCAGCTTCCTTTCGTTCTTCACACCTTCACCTAGGGATGTTCTTTGCAAGCCTTTAGGACTACCAGGCGAGACCTCCAGTGGTTTCTTTGTACCCGCAAGTCTCCTGGCCTCGTAGCGTGCCCGCTTCTCGTCGATTCTGTCCTGCTCCTCCTGAAGCTGCTGCACTGCCCTGCTGCTGGCACGAATCTGGGACCCGTATCGCCACAAGACAAATGGGATGGGAATCAGAAGCACCTCTAGCAGGCCAACGAGGGTTCCTGCCCACTGCGGCGTGAGCGCCTCGTACATGCGAGGCCCGGCGAGCGGCAACACGCCACCGAAGATACTGCGCAGGACGGCGTTACCTGCCAGCGCGCTGGCTGCGTAGATTTTGTACGCGGTTGCCATGTAGTGGGCGCAGTAAATGAAGGATACGGTATTTCCGAAGCCGAAGGGTATGCCTGCGATGCCGATAGAAATGACCGGGTGGATGCTCGCCGGGAGGCAGGTCCAGGAGAAGATGAGTTGGCCCAGCGGCGTCATAACGGCCCCGATGGCCATGACGAGGGCCGTAGCCTCGGGTTGGACCTTTCCTTGCGCATCGCGAGGCTGAGAGTTGATCAACCGCCGGAGAAGTGGCTCCACGGCGATGGCGAGGAGGGTTCCAGCCCCGATTCCCAGGAAGGCGAGGCCGGACATTCCAGAGCTCCAACCTCGATGTTGACGGAAGACTATTGGGTAGGCGACGAACCCAAGATAGAGGATGCCATAGATCAAACTGATCCAGAGGTTCATAAACCACAATATGGGCTCCGTGGCGAACAAGATGAACGGGCGGGAAAGGTTGACCCTTAACAGCGCCATCGAGGACACGCGCTGGTCATATTGCGACCACCACCTGGGATCGTCCAGCTCCCGTCGCATTCGAGCGGCCTTCCGCTGCAATATCGTTGGCGCATACGTCTCTTTGACAGTCAGCATGAGCCCGCCCGCGACGCCGGCAATAATGAGCACAATCCAGTTTGTCCATCGCCAGCCTAGATATTCAAACACAAAACCTCCAATCAGGGGGCCTACCACGGGTCCATTCAACGGAGCTACAGACCACAGACTCATGGCTGCCGCCAGAAATTCGGGCTCAGAAAGGTCTACAACGCTCCCTGGACCGTTGGAGATGAGGGCGGAGCCGAAGAGAGCGCTGCGAGGCAGGACTCGGCGTTAGCGTGTGTCTCACATGAGTTGGGAGCCCATAGCCCGCGACTTACCCGATGAAACGAACCACGAGAATGCTCGTGAGGGACTGAGCCAGGGCACATGGTATGATCAAAAGGGCCCAGATGGTGAAGCAAACAATGTAGACGATGCGGCGGCCGTAGAGCTCGCTCATGGGCGCGACGACAAGACTGCCGACGGCCAGGCCTAGGAGGTAGGTGGTGAGGCCTAGGGTGACGACGGTGGTGGATGCGTCGAACTCCTCCATCAGGCCGGGCGTGCAGGACGTGTAGCTTGTCGAGTACAGGACAATGACCAGCGTGGCGATGGAGACGACCGCCAGGCAGTACGCGCGGTACCAGAGCGACCAGTTCTTTGGGTTTTCGGGGTCGCCGTCCTCGAAGATGACCTCGTACTCGGGCATCCTCGAGGCAGTGCTGTTCACGCTGGCCGCCGTGCGGACGCGGGCGACGGGCTCGCGGGCCCGGCGCTCGGCCTCCGTCTCGATGTCCGGGGTGACGACGCGGCTCAGGTTCTCGTAGAGGTCCGCGCCGTCGGCCTGCCGCTGGCTGGTCCTGATTGGCTCCAGGACGGGCGACGACGGCGCATCCGACGAGTGGTAAGACATTGTCTCAGATCCGGCCGGGGCCGTATCCTTCTCCGGGTCGGCCGTCATGACGGCTGTGTCTCGGCTCGGCTGCATATGACACTATGACACTGTAGTATCGAGACTGGGGCCCGGAAAGGCGTGGGCTGCTATCTCTTAAACCGGGGAGGTTGCTTCTGTTGGAAATGAACGTTTAACAGGAGCTATGAGCAAGACCCATTCTGGAAACCAAACTCGAGTATCAGCATACGGTGGCGATTCCTCGGCGTTGGCCTGCATTCCGCGAGATCTGGACGAAGCTGGATTTCTGAGCGGAAAGAGGGAAAGAAGGGAAAAAGGGAGACTACGGCGTTGGCTCTGGGGGTCATTGTCATTACAGGCCCGGGGGTAAAACGCACGAGTTGGGGCCTCGGGACGCCGCCCCGCAGATCGCAGGGCCCAAGCTATTGTGGAGTTTCGGGCCCGGCTAAGGGAGGACAGAACAAGCCGCCCGTCCGCCAAAAGCGACGCTCGCGCTACATCATGTCCTCGTCGAAAGGGCGCGTTAGCCAGCAGCAGAGTTCCGCGCTCGATCAGTTCGGTAGCGATCTTCTGCCCGGATGTCTGGCGCAACACATCTCATACTGCAGCCATGTACTGCAGCCATGCTGCAAGACCCAAGACCTGCAGCTCTGCGCATGCACTCCGTCGACATCCCTGCCAAGCTCTCTTTCTCGTCACCACACGTTTGCCCTTGCTGGGGACCCCCTCCCCATATCCATGTTGGTCAGCTCACCCGAAGACAGCTCTCCGCGTGCGCGCATAGGTGGATCCTGATGATGGCCGTCATCGCGCCCTTCCCTCTGCCGCAGACGCTTGCCGAAACCTTTTGCACACTGAGCAAAGGGCTGTCCGAAACCGGAAACGGTTTATCAAGGGAGCCAAGAAGAGTTGTTCGTCACCCCTCCATGTTTTTTTATTACAAATGCGTGTTGCAAGTAGCCCAAACAAGAGTCCGTCGTCGATAGGAGGATATTTCCAACTTCATGATATGATATCGGCCGGATCCGGCGTCTCTTGGTTTATCTCTACCGAGAATAACCAAGCACCGAAAATTCCATCCTTTGCTATTTTCCAGCACCCTACCATGTAGACTTTCCGCGTACTGTTTAAAGTTCTTTGTGACCTCTTCGAATTAGGGGAGTGGAACATCCACAGCCGCTTTAGGACGCCGTCTTATTACCGGGACCAATCGCTGGCTAGTGCCCTGCAAGGCGTCCCCGCTTTGGTCGGCCGCCCGCTTCCGAGACCCGAACTCCGATAATTTCGGCTCCGACCCGTTCCTACGGGAATGGCACCAGGTGCGTTTTCCGCAGCAAGGCATTTCTTTTTGCTTCTTCCAGCAATCGTGCATGATGCATCGCGACCCGCCGCCAAGATACCAATCACGTACGAGAAGAACTTTTCCTGGGCGGCCTTTTTAAATTCCTTGCATGTTTGTGGCGTGCGGAACTCTGCTCAACATGTGGGGTGTCGCGGGAGTGCGGACAACCTCACCGACTTCAGTTTCGACCGTCTTAACATGTAAGGATTGGAAGCTTAGCAGAAGGAGCCTTAGAATGGTATTTTAGATTCAGCATTTCTGGTGGAGTAGAAACCAGCTCCTAGCCGTTCTTGGCCAAATTAAGGATTTGATGGCTTGACCATACAGTCCATTGCGAAAAGTACCCTGTCACCCAACAATCGCCTTCAGCAACTTTTTCAATGATGGAGAAGGCATTTGCGAGCAGGCACCACCTCTGACAAATGCAGCAGGCTGCATATATGTTGGTATCACCATCCTGTGCGCTGTGACAGCATCCCCAGCCTTGAGGCCCACAACAGCAGCAAGGAAAGCCGTAGCGAAGTGTCGGCCCTGAGGATATCTAAGAAAGTCAGCATGTGCATTCCGCGTTACAAAGTAGCAGTTGAAGCTTGGATTACGTCTCCAAAGCCCATCTTACCTCTGACTTGCTCTCGCGAGCACTGTCCCACAAGCGACCGGCGAATCGTGGACGTAACGTGGCCCAGGTGCTTGTTGTGGATGTCGAGAGGAGGAAGTAGTGCCATTGCGCTCGCAATAATGGTGTTGCTATGATAGGCATGCACGGCAAGGAACAAGTCCTTGCGGTCACTGGCGTCCACAAGTGTGCATTGTCATCTCAGGAACATAAGGCCCAGGTCTTGGAAGGACACGACGTGCAGTTTCATCTACAGTCGATCTGAGCAGGGCCAGTCGCTGAAGCTTCCTGGTTCATCATAGTGCCTCACAAGTGGCGCGAAGTAATCTGAGCTGGCATTAACGGCAGGTTCTTTCAACGCAGTGCTGGGTACTTTGTATGCAACTGGATGAAATGTGCAACGATAATGTGCGCGGTGTGCCTGAAATAGTACAATCTGGACCGCAGGTTTTGTTCCGACCTTATCTGTTTCAACAGTTGGCCTACTAAATCTTAGGTGAATGCATGAATTCTCGGTCGGTATCCAGTCACGAATATCCTGGGGAGCCATTTGGTTGGCGTCAGCCCCCGATGAAGCTGTCCTCGGCAAAGTCTTCGCAGCCCAAGGAAAATGCGCGGATATAGCCCCCAGCAGACTGACTCACTGCACTATATGCTCAGTCGGTCATATATCTCACCTACCAATATCTATGGGGGTGTCATGGTGGTTGCAGAAATGGGGGTAGGGTTTGGATGACCTCATGTTACCAGTAAGACCCCCGAGTCAGCAGCCTCATTAATGGTGTAGGTAGTACAACAAACCTAAATCTTCCAAACTAAACAGCTAAAAAAGATGAATGAAATGATGCGAGCCTTCTGCCATAGCCAACTACTCGACCCTTGGCCTGGAGGAGGGTTGCCGACACACAGAATGTGCCTGGCGTTGCATGTAGTACAACTGCTATTGAAAAGGCGTGAGCAGACAACGTAGCATAGACGGGGTTGCACAAATTACCAACAGCGGAATCTATTACTTTAGTTTGCCGTCCTCAGGGTTACGTCGTTAGACCTTCAAAGTAGGGCGGAAGTGATGCCGTCCCTACCGGGGCTGCATAAATACTGCATGGTTCACCACATTGGATGTAACTGCAACACTCCATTGCTGAGATTTATTCCGGAACAACCCCTCTTTTGCTCAGCCCGGGTTTGACCCGCCTCATGTGCTGAGCCTCGACACAACCCAACGAACTCTGAGCCCCTGGTTGCATGTTGAAGTTGGGTCTCCACTGCTGTTTGTCTTGACTGACCTGGCGTATCGCGGACGTGGTGCGTGCTCCTGACATCCCCAAACAGGATAGACCGTCTAATACTACAATCGAACTGTGTATTTGACCTTGAATAACCTTCCAGATGGCTCCCTGAAAGAGCTTTCTACCTTTGATCCGGCTCTACAGTAGGCGTGGTTGCCCAACGTTGCGTATTCGTACGTGGCGAGTGGCATTTCCAGGCACCATACTTTCATTTATCTCGTATAAGTATTTGGGTGTTTTGTATTTGGGAGATTCTGTTCACCAGCCCCACATGCGGACACTGCTTGGATGCTCATCAACATATTCTATCCATACGTGATCAGGTTGTTTCTGACGATGGTCTGCTACCGAACGCTATTGACCTCTTCACGAATGAAAAAGGCCATGGTACGCACGAATCAGCAAAAATCAGACATACTCGGGCCACTCTAGATGCCAGAAATCCATCTCGTGCTGGAACGTCTTCATTACTGTTATGGTGACTCTGTGAGTATTGTTGTGTTGGCCTTTGAGCCCCCACACGCGCACACAAAAAAACGGCCTAAATATTGTTTCTTCATGTTGACTGGCTGTCCCTCATGAAGCCGAAATACTCCTTCTCGCCATAGCCAAGGCGGAGAATGTGTAGAGCGAGTCCTTATCTCGCATGACAGATGTAGGTGGACAACAGCACTTGAAAACCCAAGGGTTTGAGGCTTAATGTACCATAGAAATCATTCATTACAGTCCGCTCCTCTGGCAGTCTTGCGTTCCAAGGCTCACTCCCAACACCTTGCCTTCGATAAGGCTCGACGCCCAACTCATCAATTAATATAGCGCAGGATAATTATAAAGTAACCCTCGATATTCATCTAGGGGTTCCGGAAACCTGGTTTGGGATTTACCAAGTTACTTAAGTTGGAGTTGTCTCGACCTTGAGTAATTGAGCCATGGTAGCCGCTCCAGCGTACATCCCTCGTCCCCTCATGCGCCAGAACTAAGCCATATATTAAGTCCATCGTCCCGCAACTTATAACTTACAAGTCAGGAGAAGTCATGTAATCCTAAATACCTGATTGTAGTTGAATTTGACACTCGCACCCTGCCCCTCTGCCAACGGTTTTCATCCGTCCTCGGGGCCGAGAGCTTGAGGCATGGGCCTCTGTTCTTACCTTCATCGTCTTGGCCATGACTGTACTTCGCTTCCATGCCGTTTTCGTGGTTAAACAAGGCAAATGTGCGCTGATGATTACCTCATACAGATACCCGTTGTGGTTGCGGTTGCCAGCAAGAGAATATTCTTCTGGGCTATATTTGTGTTATATAACATACATTCTTCCTAATGTTGATTGACTGGAAATTTGCAATGGTGCTGGAGAGCCTGTAGCCAAGCTGATGGCCATGAACACGGACATATTAATAGTTCACGTCAAGATTAGGGGAATTTTCTCCCTTGATTGATGTAATAGCCTCTCTCCAAACCGTTTCGTTATATCACGGACTAAATTGTACACAGTGACAAAACTATGATCGGTTTCAGCTTTATCTGGACCAATGGCACAGGCTCCTGCGGACTCATAACTCGGAATGTGTATGTTGAACTATTCCGACCCAGTCGCAGACTTCGTGTTATGAGTAACTCGTGACGTTTTTCATGAGTGCTTGGATGCTATATTTTGTCGTCATCTTCACCATCACAGGTGCAACGAAGATTTGGCACTTGTAGGGTCTTGAACTTCAGACGACGAGATGCTGGCATGTTTGAAGGAGAACTTCTTCTCTATCGTCCCTCACTTAACAGTTCATTTCGTAATTGTCTTCACTTCTCTTCCAGTTATCTGGAAGCTACAAATACGCCTTTTAAAAAGAAGATCACTGTTACTGCCATGTTGAGGCTTGTTGTGATAAAAGTTGACTCATAGTCACCTATCATTCTTGTATCCGAATGGCTAAACTGGGATCCAGTGTCATGTACTCGATGGTCTTAAGCCTAGTAACAATCACTATTAGTACACGAGATCATACACCGTATCTATCTTCCAAGTCAATATATTCGCTAGCTTCCTAAGGACCCAGGTTTCCCGTTCTTCAAACCTATTCCTGACCGCCTTGAACGGAACTTTGTTCTTGTCATGTCTCTTACGGCTCAAGCACATTCTTAATCACTTTGAGGCGCAGTTTCCGCGCCGTGAGTGCCGTATCTGTGGGAGCACCATCCCACCCGTGTGGCACGCCGGGAAACAGGTGGAATTCGACGTCCACTTCCGCCTTTGCCAAATTGGCCGCAAATGCAATGGCCTCGTCTCGGAAAAGGTCTAACCCTCCCACATCAATGTATGTTGGTGGGAGTCCACGGAAATCCGTGGCGCGAGCCGGTACTTCATAAGGCGAAATGCCAGCATCTTCACGGCCTCTCCTGTCGCCCAAGTACGCAGTCCAGCTCCAGATGTTGTGCTCGGCCCTCCAGTTCAGAAACTTGTGCAGGGCCGCATCCGGCGGTAGCTCCGTCCGATCGTCAAGCATGGGATATATCAGCACTTGGCGAGCTACTGGCGGGCTTAGCTTGCGATCTCGCGCGAGCAGCGTTAACCCGGCGGTGAGTCCACCACCTGCGCTCTCGCCCATAACTACGATCTTGGCTGGGTCGATGTTGAACTCCGTGGCGTGCTCTACCAGGAATCGGAGAGAAGCATAACAGTCTTCGATGGCTGCAGGTGCAGGATATTCCGGCGCGAGGCGGTATTCCACTGCAAAGAAGGGAAAGCCACTCTCTTTTGATAGGTTCGCAACCGCCGGCGCGAGGGCCTTCGCACTTGATGCGATCAGGCCACCGCCATGGATGTGCAGAACTGCAGGAAGAGGAATAGCGGAATTAAGGTATTCGGCTGTAGTGTGACGCGTCAAGACAACCTGTGCTCCGTCGTAGCTGGTGACCACGATGTCGTCCTCCTGGACATCGGATGGCCTTGGCAATGAAGATGCCCAGTTTGCCATGACGTTGCTAGTATGCTCGCGAAGCTCATAGACGTTCGACAATGGTTTCGGAGGCGGCGCTGGCGGCAACGCAGCAAGATATTTCATCCATTCGGGATGATGCTTAATACCACTCATGTTGAAAGCAGGCAGCCAAGAGCAGCTCAGGGCTTGGTGGAATCGGGGTTCACGTCAAGTTATGTAGGTAAGTGCTAAAACGCTTCTTGATTTGCATCCGGTGAGAGGAGCTGATGAGACATCCCGTTCACAGTCATTTGCGAGGACATTGTCGCTTTTTATAATTGAGGAACGGCGGGGATGGGCTGGCGCCAGATTCCCCAGCATGGATTCAGACCAACCGGCAAAAAGGAACTCGCGGCTGCGTCCAACCTGAGGAGGGGTTAATGTGAAACAACTGCAGTTCCTTTGGTGCTCTATGAATATCACCTCCTCAAAACTTCCAGATACATGCTAGAGCCCTTTGGAAAAGAATGGTAC
This sequence comes from Paramyrothecium sp. XJ0827, assembly GCA_020881915.1. Taxonomy (NCBI): domain Eukaryota; kingdom Fungi; phylum Ascomycota; class Sordariomycetes; order Hypocreales; family Stachybotryaceae; genus Paramyrothecium; species Paramyrothecium sp. XJ0827. Next base: position 3,556,850 of record JAJFPB010000004.1, read on the forward strand.
TATAAGTTACCCACCGGTTGCAATTGGATAATTTCATTAATTCCAGGTAACTCAACGTGCCATTTGGACTGGATTTCGGGCTCGCGGTAAATCTTGGTTGTCCGAAGCCATCATTTGTAAGCCCAAAGGAAGGCATCTACAGAGCAAGCTTACCAATGTCGTAATCAAGTGGAGGTGGAAAGTTTAGAAATGCTAGAACGTTGAGATTTCGTAACGAGCCATTTCGAATGACTTTATCCCATGAACAATCGTGTGACACGCAGGCTCGGTCGCTGCCACAATTTCGAGTCACGTGTGCGACCTCCTCTGAGACTCTCGATGGAAGGCGGAGTGTGACAGTTGGTCAGTCATCCAGCGAACAGCGAGACACCAGTCCTTATTGAATAAAGTTAGCCTTGCACCGAAAGAGAGACTGCCCACCGATATGCAATCTTGGGAAATTGCCATAATCATCGAGTGTTACTGGTGGACGAAGAGTTTGAGGGCCTCCCGAATGAGATGCAATGCAACTTCGTAGCAGAGTTCCTCACGCCTCGAACTGAGGAAGCAACCGGCATGTTTGTACTAGAGCCTATAAAAGGCGGTCATTCGACTCCGTCATCAGCGGACGAATTTTGTCCTTCCCTCCAGTCAGCTAACCAAGTTCAGCTACTAAGATAGCATCCGGGCGCCCAGGAAATGATTCTGACCGTTGGGTGGAAGCATGGAGCTGCCCTCTAGCATCAATTCCCCACAATTGGAATGTCTTGTGCGCGGAGATTGTCGAATGTTGTCCAGTTGGAACGTGGTCATAGCTGGCTAATAAGGGTGACGGAAATTGTGCACCCACAGGTCAAATGCAACTGTTGTGCATACAATAGTCACCATAGCTGAGCTGCACAGTCAATTCAGCCTGCTCAGCAATCCCATTGTGGACGCGCCTGAAGTGGATCGGGCGGTTCTCGCGAAGATCGAACAGATCCAGGGGTGCTTGCGATATGCTCTAGTACTATAGGGGTCCATCCCTGCACCAAATAAGAAAAAATGGGCAAGACGACGGATAAGATGGGACTGTAATGCGCCGTGGCACCAGTGCCTGTGATGTACTTTCTGGGCCCGCGCATCGGCCGATCGCAGAAACAGTAGTTCATCGAGAAAATGTTGACGTCGCCTTTCACGGGCCTTGCCCGAGCATGAAGAGATGCGGAGCCCGGTACGGATGCCCTTGAAACACGACTCTTACGACTCATGTGATAAATGCAACAATGACAACGGGGATCATCAATCAAATGTCACCGCAGGATTGGACTCGAAAATGTAACCACCAACTCGCAGAGCCAGGGAGGTGTCCCAAGCGAAGCTTCTCGGCTGCTCCGTTGGATCGATTGTGGTGGCGGGGAATTGACAGCAAATGCCCCATATCGAAACTAATTTCACAAATCAGCAGCCGACTAGGGACCAACAACCAATGGCGGGTAACTGAGAGCTTATACGAAAGAGGAGAAGGGTCGTGTCAAGGCCCGCAGGAAGGGGACCTGACCCATATCTCACGAGACTATTGGGAAAAGCAGCCCTGCAGCTTTCGACGTCGGGGTTGCATGGCTCTTGCGAAGAGTTACAGGACACAGCTGGTGATGAGATTGCGAACGGAGGATGCCGAGGGAGAGTTTGTCCCAAAAGCCACTCGACCTTGAGTTTCGACAGGGAGAACCGACGGCTAAAAGAAGCCGTTTGTTGCGCCATGATGGCATGCGCTAGCTTTGAATTCGGACCAGTATGGAGCATCCGCGTGAGCAAAGCGTGGCATTCGTAGCGGGATCATGAATGGCGCAAATGACATTGCCATGTTCACTGGTCTGGTCTAGAACGAGAAGAGCCTGGAGGGAGAGGGGATGCCCATCTGGCCCATCTCCTCCTCAGTTGGCAGTCGCGCGTTAGCCAGTTACGGTTAGGCCCGTGACGTCAAGCGCCAAGGCTAATTCTTGGAGAAGAGACGTTCGTCCCTTCCATATGCCCCTTACCTTAACAGTGCACTGCGCCGAACATCAGGCCTCACTAAGGTAAGTTAGAGGCGCGAGTTCACGTTAGGGGTTACTGCGGCAGAACCCTTTAACCCATAAATCGAACGTTTGAGGGACCTTGACCATGCCCGGAAGGGAAAGCAAAGCGGAAACGGTACTTTGGCCGCCCATGTCGGTGCAGCGAGTGAGTGGTATCAGAAATTTTGTAAACAAATGACGCTCTACCTTACCTTAGGTAAAGTATAGCTAAGGCACCCTAACGTAGGCAGGCTCTGGCACAACAGTGTGGTTCGCTTCGCATGGACGCCTTTGCAAGCATCGCATACACTGTACATTATCACCTTGCCTTCCCCACCTTACCTTATGGATGAGCCACTTCAATTTGTGGCGGTCTTCTCGCCGAATGGGGGAGAGCCAGCCGACCAAAAGATGCTGGTCACTTTGCAGAGCGGAGATTGGCAGGGTAAGGGGCTGCTGCATGGGCATCATGAGGCCTGGTCGGTCAGGATGACGACAGAATAGACAAATTCGGGGATTTGCAGGGTTTCCGGGAGCGACAACGTGCATTGTAAGTCATCCCATTCTCTGCCGTAGTACAGTACCTGTGCCATGTACCATGTCGGGGTCCGACCTCCCTTACCTTAGTGCATGCGGCTTATCAGAGGAAACATTCTCTGTCGCTGCAGTAGCAAATCGTGTTGAACATTTGCCATACCAAACCGACACCAAAAGAACCACCAGTCTTGGAGCAAGAGTCATCCTGCAGCGTTGCTTGGGCCACCCCGGTACTGTCCCCAGCAGACCGATGGGAGATGACCCGCCAAGCGACGGTGTAAGCCGCATTGCCGAACCGAATACATATGGCGGTCTGGACGATCCACGATAAAAAAAATATTAAGCATCGAAGATCACCTCGGGCGAGTTCCAGCAGCTACCGAAAGATTGCTGCGCAGCACAAACGCGGCCTGGAAGGTCAACCCCCCGGCTGGGACCATGGCCCCTAGCTGAAGACAGTCATGCTGCTGCAGATCCCAGCTGTGGCTTCGTCACTCTTTCGCCTCAGTGAACGAGCCACAGCGTCAACCCCCCTCACTAGTCCAGCGAACCGCTAAATCGGGGTGACATCCAAACCAGGTGACGACCACGAGGAGGTCCGTGGCGTCACTCAGATGGGCCCCGAGAGCACTAACGACAAGTTTCCGCGGGAAGGGCATTAATAGCCAACGGCACATGTGGCATTAGCATGGTAAGGACTCGTAATCTGCCACGGACTCAAACGCAAAACTACTGCGACGGCTAGTCCAACCCGGGTTTCCCAACCCACTTCTTGTCAACCAGCAGACAGAGACCGGGCCGGGCGTTGAGAGACAAATTTTGGATCCGCATCCACCGTCCGTCGTCGCTAGACTCTTGAGAAAGCTTCTTTATGTGTTGGCGTCCCAGAGGTAGGGAAATGTCTCAACATGCCACTGTGGCGTACGTCTGACGACCATGGATCACCCTAGTCTTAGCCATGCACATTCTCGAGTTACTTTCCCGCAACGTCGAGTTCAATCTTTCGCACGTTTTACTTTTTGGGGGAATTTCGACAAAGTCGGCAATGGCTTGTGCAGCCTTTGTGTATACCCACGGTAGTTGTTGAACCCCTAGGGTCCTCGTCTGGGAATCTCACTACCCATTTGCTGGAGCTTAATAAAAACATGCCCCGGCAAGTATAGCCATGGGCACAAGAATATTGAAGATCAAGGTAACGGTGGGAAAGAAAGAAAAAAACTAAATATATCGCGATGTCAAGCTTGCTGAGCACCGCCACACGGAGTTGCCACTGAGTCTAGAAGGTCTACTGATGATCATTCAATCGGTTCGTGTTAACACGAGGTCTTAGTTGTGGTGTTAATGCTCCCGCCAAGTCACCGAAAGCCACGCAAGGAACATAGCAGGCTAACTCCGCTTCCACCGAGCTGGGATCCTCAACGGATGCTGGATTCGTGCAAGAACGGCAGTGACGAACACATAGCGATCAGCACGTTGTGGTACTGCTCTTCAAGTGCTCGTTACTCACCGATCAGCCGAGGTAGCAGCAGCAGCCAGCGGCGACACCATCAAGTGGGCCTCGAGTTGTGTTAGTGCGGACGGTGGTAACTCCACGGCACTTTTTCCCTCTTTAACTAATGGCTTTGGGGAATGACGGTAATTAGGAGCAATAAGTGCTGGCCATATAGATGGTACAGTAGTTCAAGGTCAGGGAGAGCAGATACATAGTCTGGGGATGGAAGCTTAGCCCAGTTGAAATCGTTGTCGCTACCCTTGCGTGGACAGGCTGCTAGCCATCGCTTTGTCCAAATGAATGCAGCCCCGGTTCCTGCGTAGGGCCGCTGCTGACCAAGGGATGTGTAGAGCACTGAGTGGACATGATGCACCGGGGATGCTTGGCCTGACGTGCCGCCGCAATTCGATGTGATTGTGGCTCCAGGTCACACCCCCCCATGGAAGACCAAGGAGGAGGGGTTGCCAGAGCGGCCTTGTCCTGCACTAACAATTAATGAAAGGACTTTGCAGGGGCTCGCAAAGGCTCAACTGATAGATCCACTCCTCCCTGCACTCGTTTCCGCCCGTCCAGGACTCTACCTTGTGGTTTCGGGACGGTACCTCGAGGGCTACGGTTACATGGGCGCCACAAGTACTGCCTAGCCTGCACTTAGCCAAGAAGCTACCTGCGGAGAGCGGGCCATGTCAGGCCACTACAGTACTTAGTCTCCATTGCTCAGTATTGCGCGACCCTGGTCATTGGCAAGTGAAGTTCAGGTACCCGAAAGCAGGCGGTACCAGCAGACGCTACGCGACCCGGGGACAAGTGAGGGTACAGCCCAGGCCAGGTAGATGAAGTAGCTACCTCCTTTTGTACCGCCTGATGCCTTCCGTCCACATCGACTGGCTCACCTCTATTGACCTACGAACTGTTGCTGTCATCTCGTCCGAAGTCCTCCCATCATTCATTCAACCTTTGGCCAAAGGGAAGAGGGCGAAATACGTGTGGTTGTGTCTAGCCCAGCAGACCTGCTACCGACTGCCGCGCCGAGCTGTGCGTCGCATATAGTCTGCACATCAACATACATAATTCGGCGCGCCCCGGCCGCCAGGATTCAAGCCGCCGTGCCTCCCGCATCATTCTCTAATTACCTTACCTTACCTTACCTTACTTCCCTCCCACTACTCGCTCACAGACTCTTTTATTAATATCTCACCCTCCAATCTTGTGTGCTCCTGCTTTTCCTCTCTGCCCCAACCTCGGTTCGGCTGTTTGTTGACACCTGCGCTTGCCTGCATATTGCATTGCTTTTCGACGACGGAAGACAAAGACAACACAACGCACAGCAGCCCTCCTAACCGCCTCTCCCGCGCGTGTGGCCCTGTCTACGACAAACCCGAAATTGCTCGGGTCGCTAGTCCGCCGCTACCCTTTTGCCCATCAGGCGCTGTCATTTGGGCATTTGACATTTTCACTCACCACATCCTTTGCATCGAGATCGAGCCCGAAGTTCGATCAACGCCGCAGCGCAAGCGTTAGTGTCGGGGTCAGGAAAGCTTTGGTCACCCCCCAGCTGGCGCCTACGACAACACCATTGTCGCGCCATTCACCTCCGTACGTGCCTCCAAGTACAAGACCCAGTACCTACATTACATTAGCCCCCACCAGCCCGGTCCCTCCAATATACCGACTTTACTCGGCCTCTCAGCGCCAACGTCAGCCTCTGCCTCTGTCTCCTTTGAGGTCAGCGGACGGCCGAGTTGGAAAGGCATCCTTTTCTGACTCAATTTCACCCATCTTCTACACCCCTACGTTTTCTCGTGTGTTCTTTCTTCTTCTTTTCCCATTTCTTCCCCCTCTCCCTCGGCCCATTTCCCGCCGCGCATTTCCTCGGCCAACAACTGCCTAAAGATACGAGCAGCGCCCGACTCATCCACGTGGCGCGGTTTCGCACTTGTGCTCTTGGCCCTGGCCGCTAATACCAGCCTCAGGTCATCCGCAATCCGACATAACACACAACTGGGGAACCGCCCGCTCCATGTGGCAGCGTTGAGAAACCTAAGTTCCTAATCGGCTTCTCACGTCCCTCTCTTTTCCTCTTCTTTCTCGAGCTGCGGCAGATTCCTGCTTCCGGCCCCATTCAGAATTTATTCGGCCCCCCGACCGTGCTGAGAGCGGAAACGTGTCTGCTGTCTCTGGACAGCGCTTAGGTTTTGCGCCTCGATATGTTCCGATCAAGGTGAGTAATGCTCACGCATTAGATTCTTCCCAGAGCGACCTGGCTTTCTTCTCCCCCTCCCCCACCGTGTTCGCTCCCAAGTCGCGTGGTTTCAACTAACATTGTGCGTCTTTTTTGCAATGCAGGACGAGTTCGCAAAAACCTGGGGATGAGTTGCTTGCCAATTTCCGACAACAGTTCCCGCAGGTAGTTGGAACTACGAGCCCTTCGTCTGCCGCGCCGGCCATCGCACAGGCGGGCGCCGGAGACAACCCTTTACTCAACCCTCCCAACCCAGAAAGGTATGTGATTTCTTTGTGTACGATCATTGTTTACACGGCGGGCTCTTCAACCTACTCAGCAGCAGCATGGGGGTTGCCCTGCGCGGGGTATTTTTGTGACCCCAACCCCAAGACTAGGCTTTGTGTTACACCGTTTTCCGTGCGCCCGAGGATTTTGTTTGCGCGACCTCATGGCTTGACTCCGCTGTGCGCACATCTTACTAACTCGGTATACTCCAGAGCGCAATCACTCGACAATGTTCCCTTCGGCGACCAGGATCCGACGCCTCGAGCGACTAACGAGCCGTGGAGGTTCACCCCATCGTTGCTTGACCCGAATTCTTTCTCCTTCAATGCCTTCGCAAATGCTCCGCCAGGATACTATACCCCCACCCCTGGGGGCACCAACACCATCTTCCATCCACAGGCAGGCGACTTACACACGCCGACCTTAGGTTTGGTCCCAGGCTTGGGGACACCGCTCTCGATGCAGACGTCTGGCGAGCCGATGCAGCCCACCGGTCCTGCTATGGATATGGCGGGCCTCCAGCCGCTTCCAGCACATCAGTTTCACCAGTTTCATCCGTTCATTCAAGCACCGCCGCCACAACAAGCGTTTGCCCCATCGTCCTTTGTCCACCAAGACACTGGCTACGAAACAATGGAACATGATGGCTCCCCCATGGATTCGGACCCCTCAGATGAGCGCATGACCTCGATCGACTCTGCCTTCCACAGCGCCTCTCCCATAGTCGGCTTCCCAGCACGGGCATTACCTAGCACTCACATGGGTCATCCGCTGCCTCCTTCCGCCGAAAAGTTCCGTTTCCATTCAACTCTGAACGCACCGACGGCCATGATCAAGCATGCGGACGAGATTCCAGTCACGTATCTTAATAAGGGCCAAGCCTACTCCCTATCCGTTGTTGACACCAGCATGGCAGGTCCCATCGCTCCAGGCACCAAGTATCGAACTTTTGTGCGAATCTCGTTCGAGGACGAGCAACAACGGCAAAAACCGGGTGTTTGCTGGAGTTTGTGGAAGGAAGGCAGAGGCACAAATGAAGCCCATCAAAGAGGAGGGAAACTACAAGCAGTTGAATACGTTGAAGCAGGGCAACCTGCGGAAGGAGATGATAAGAGGACCCGCGTTGAGCTCGAAACATCTTCGTTCGACGGGTTTTCTGTTGTGTGGACGCCCGGTGTGAATGGAGGTCCAGAGGTTAATATTGCCGTCCGCTTCAACTTCTTGTCGACCGATTTCAGCCACTCGAAAGGTGTGAAGGGCATCCCCGTCAGACTCTGCGCCAAGACACACCCGGTCCCGTGTGAGACTTCGTTGCCTTCACCTCCTGACACAAGCCCCGAGATTTGTTTTTGCAAGGTGAAGCTCTTCCGAGATCACGGCGCCGAGAGGAAACTCGCCAATGACATAGCGCATGTCAAAAAATCAATCGACAAACTAAAACAGCAGATTGCTCAAGCGGAGAGTGGTCTAAAAGATTTCGGAAAGAGAAAGCGATCGAGCGCAGTAGCCAAGGGCAGCGACCCTCAAGGACCGGGGAAGGCGCCCAAGCACAAGAGAACATGGTCAATGTCGTCGACGAGTTCGGCTGGCGGGGGTGCGCCCCGAATGACACTGGAGGAGGACTTACACTTCAAGCTCCAGACTTACCAAGACATGTTCAGCAGCACCCGGCCCGTGAGCGTCCTGTATCTCCGCGGTGAGGAGTCGGACGATCCGGACCTGCACCCAGTTTCGATGCCCGGCGAGTTTCCATCCCAGACTAAAGCGGAACCCGGAACACGCGACGGCCCCAACTGGCAAGCTCGCAGCGGCCAGAGCTCAGCTACCGGCTCGATCATCTCGCCTTCGCCCAGTTCAGTATCATTGGCCTCCCAGGCTTCCGCCATTGGCCCTAGTGGACACTGGCAGGGCTTCGATGCGGTAGGCGCTGGCTCCAAGAAAGAGGCGGACCAACCTGTCAAGGTCAACAAGGCAGACGATGCTGGAAATCTGAGCGGGTGGATTGAAGCGTTGGGTGTGGATGCAGCATACCGCCCTCCTCTCGAACACGCACCCAAGCCGGTCGCATGCTTCTACATACTCCTCCGAGGCGAGACAGGCAGCGATAAACAGTATCATCGCGCAATCTATCTGATGCAGCGAACACTGAAAGAGTTCAACGACCAAATTGCGGCCAAGTGGGGTCTCGATGGATCGAAGATCACACGCACTGTCCATGCTCTCCATAGCGGGCTCGAAGTGGAAATGGACGACGACGTTGTGAGAGAGCTCCGAGAAGGTCAAGACATGACCCTTGAGATTGAGGAGACTGTTGAGCAACAGCTGAAGCGTGAATGGGAGATGTCGGTCGATGCCGCAGAGGAAAGTCCCGAATCAGCCGGCTCGCCAACAAGCAGCATCACTCTTCGCCTCACATTTTAAACATTTTCATTTGTTACAAAACCGAGTTGCCCGCCAAGACCGAGACAAACCACTTCCGGTTCGCCGGCAACATACTCGACGTCAACGGGGGCTTTTTCTTTTCATGACTAGATTGGGGACCACTGGGATGACTGGTGTTGGGCGTTGGCAGTTGTTCTCAAAGATACCATTGATCTCACATTCGGCATGGCTTGGACTTCAGCGTTGACAAGTCGCCGGGCACATGGATGGGGCGGCTCTTTCAACGGAGAATAGGACCGAAAACAGTTGCGTAAGAGAGGGGACGGAGAGAAGATGAGGCGCTTGTTGCCGGTCGGCAAGGTCTGGGATCTAGTCATGTTTTCTTTGGGGCATTCCGGTGGTGGCTATCCACTTTGGGGACTTTTTGGATTATATTCTTGTCTCTTTTCTTTTCTTCCAACAACCTTTTACCATACTATCTTGCCCTGGACGATGGGCGAGTCTCTCACTTGAGTTGGTCTACTTCGCATATACCCCATTATACAATAGTTATAAACTTGGTTACTACCACTACCATGCCTATTATTAAGTTATACCTTGTTAACTTTGAAGTGAGAAGATGAGTATATACACCACCTTGTCACTTTGAAATGAGAAAATGAGCATATACACCTTGTCACTTTGAAATGGGAAAATGAGCATAGCAAGGTAAGGCATGAGAAGACCCAGCCAACCATGTAGTAAAGGGCAGCCTGCGGACTCCCTTGGAACAACTCGAGGCGCAATGCATGGGGACGTTCGCTCTGCCAAAGCATGATGGAGAATGGCTTCACTCGCCACTCTGTGGCTTAGCGCAAGGGTCCGATAAGCCTTCTCCAGCGAGCCTCATAAACCATGTGTGGCTTACGTCTGCCCCCCTCCGGTATGCCGTCAAGTGTAACTCTGTAGGATGATAGAGTTTGTTGCTTGGCGTCCGGTGTAGTGGTTTCGTTGGTCATTGTTAGCCTGGTTACCTCAACTAGTGGGAGAGCTGGGGGATTGAGTTCTAGAATGCAGTCGATATTAGCCACAGTGTTCCGTCGGGAGTCGAGCCCCTACCAATGATTGGACGCCGACCCCGGTATTGGTCCTGTGGCGAGTGGCTTGCGCGTCCAAACGGCACACACTAGCTAGCTCGGCGTTGGTGCTGTTGACCAGATACTTCGAGTCTTGGAGACACAGAGGTCTGCAATCCTTCGCCTCATACCCCCATTAGCCGTATGAGGAACACCCGTGGCTTTGACCGTAATGAAGCCGGCGTTAGGTCGATATTTTAAAGATGCAGTATTACCTATGACAGGACTACAAATCATAGCACAGATATTGGAAGTGAGTATGTACTGGTACGAGCCCCATGGTTCGGTAGAGTCCAAAGGTACAGGTACCCTTGGGTTGCCATCAAGGCACTGACTATGTGGCTCGGGCTTCACAAATGCCATGGGGTTCCCCCACGCATCCTTCATAATCCCTTCATAAATCATATCGCGAACCAAACCTGATGATGCAAGAGACGGGATCCCGATGACCCTTTAATTCCGGCAAAATGCAATTGTTTGGCGCCACGACTGCCTGGCTGTGGCTAGAAAGGACACCGCCCAAGCAGGAGAATCCATGCCTTGCCAGCGACTGGTTGAGGATGCTCGCAAGCTTTGGGCTGGTCATCTTCCGCAAGGACGGTACCATGGCTCGCTTGTTACAGTGAAGATGCGCGAACCTTGTCAGCGTAGCCTTTGCAAAACACCCTCCAAGGGGGGAGGGCAGTCATGGGGGGTTCTTGACATGCTGACGGCACGTCTCACCCGGCATGGCCCTATTGATGCGAGGGGATACCATAACATAATTTCTTGGCCTGCGGTCTAGATTGCTACCGCGGTCAAGACCGCTAGGCGTGACCGGGTGCGAGATGACCATGTATGTAACTCTGAACAGTAATTGGACCTCTCACCAGAAGGCAGGATATTGCAAGGACCAGCACAGCGCGGCTTCAGGTGTTTTGCTAAGTGGTACCCGGTGTCGCTGGGAAAGGGGCCGTGCATCTCGAGAGGCGCTACATGGTTCGTCCTGCAAGATTGGAGAGCCATTGGGGGCCTGCTCCTCAAGCTACCTTTGCCATGCACGGGGTCTCGCCCTCCGCACCGCATGGTCGGGCCGCTGGGTGGATCCCAGGATGCCGGCAGCGCCGGTAGGGGAACCGGCCGTCGTGCGCCGGCCCCACCTGTAGTGACATTTGGATCGGCATCTGTGGCTGGTGCAAGGGCAGAAGGCTTTCATGAGATCACTGATGCTCGCCTAGAGCATGTATGTAAAGAAAGTGGTCGATCAATGGGTACGAGGGAACCTTATCGTAGGTCAGGGTTGCGACGTTGTCAGTGTCATTGTGATGCCACCGCCACATCACCAGCCATAGCCGACCCGCCTGGAGAGCCGTGGGAGCCGTGCCGGGGGTCTAGAACACACCACACTGTAACCCACAACCCCGACCACGAGGGTTTCCGAACCCTCCAATTGGAACAATAAAGCTCCATTAAACACGATTTTCAGCTGGGCAGCGGTGGCTGTGCACGGCCAACGACAATCCTGCAGGGGGAGGAATCCCAAGAGGTGAAGATATTGATAGAGTTCACCGGAACACTGGGGGACGTTGATCCCTTCCCGACTCGACCGCCCGCTCCGGCCGGTGCCGCGACGTCAACCAATGAGAACCCGTATAGGTGACGGATTGGGGGAGGGCGTGCGCCGTTGGTTGGAGAGAAGGTCGGCGCCCTGGCCCATCCACCCTCCCCTTCCTGTCCCCCTTCCCCTTCCCCTTCCCCCCTCCTCGCTGTGGCCACCGGCGATCCTCCTGCGCCGTAGGAGAACTGTGCCATCGATTTGAGCCACAAGTCACTCTTCATCAGAGGCTGTGCATGACCCTTTTCCCCCAACCCCCGTCCGTCAAAGTTCATGGGCTTAATGATCGTCGACCACGACCGCGTGGGCTCGACACCACCCATGTGGGCGAGGATCGTTAACTGGGGGAGGGTCCCCTCGGGGGAGAGGAATTCGCCGAAGCGATTTTCGGAGTGGTCATAAGCTCGGCGCGGCCTCGACCCCAATTCGATTGACTTTTTCCTCGTTGTTCAATGTTTTCCTTGGACGAAAGAAAGCTCATGATCATCTCCTGAACCAGGGAGATGACCAGAGAAAGATCTACAGACGGTCACATCATGGCCCCGATCGGTTGTCCCTCAATGCATAGTTCTTCGCTCCCCTTCTTTCTCTATCTCTCTTTCCAAACCTGAAGGACCGGGGCCTTTGGGGATCGCACACAGAGAGCTTCCTCTCCCCGCCATGCTGACCCCTTCCCCAATAGGGAGACGATCTGATCCTCACGAGCCACAGATGTCCACAGCACCGGGGGGTTACCATGGGTTCAAAGCCCTGCCAAAAGGCTAGAAGAGCCCCCATCCTCCCTCAGGCTTCACGGAGAGCCAATGGTTAGGACCCTTCCGCTTCCTGATCTGGCAGTTTGTCGACCAAGGGGGTGGGAAGAGGTCCGCCACAGATGGGGGAGACAGAAAACCAGCCTCAAAAAACTCAACCACACGGGAAGTGGCATTGGCGCTAGAGAGCCGCTGTGGCAAATGCTTTGGTTATGCGCTGGTGATGGAAATCGCTGTCAGGGGAACCCATTGACCTAAAAGCGCCGTGCCAAGGTGTTTCCCCGGGAATCAAGCGATTCGAGGATACGACTACTGTGCCCTCCCAAGGATCCTCATGGCTGCTGCAGGATTACGCATGCTCCTTTGCGCTTGACGACCGCCAGCCTGCGGGGAAGGGAGCAAGCAACGACTACATGGGGAAGACAGCAAATGCAAGCTCATCGCTGTGTAAGTGGGCCACGTTTTCCCGTGCCCTCGGAACGGGAAACGAACGGCAAAGGCCAATTGGCGGAGAAAGAAGCTCCGTCTACGCACAGGTGGAAAGGAGGAATTGAAGATGATTCCTCTCGAACGTGGCCGAGTCGTCACCGAGCGAGAGCCAAGGTGTGAACGAGGCAGCGCAGGGAAGCGGAAGTACCGCCGTGCTCTGGGTAATTGGTGGTTCGCAGCCAGAGATGCGCCTGGGTCGCCGCCAACGGAAGGGATTGACGTTCAGCAGGGCTCTGAGCAGAAACGAGCAGTGATGTTCTCCCGCCTTTTGCTCACTTCTTCACTTCTCCAGGGCGGCGGGCGATTAAGACCGAAAGGCCAGGCTGCTCGTGCGACGAGTTCAACCGCCGCGCAGGAGGGAAAAGGAAGAGATGGACGTGCCAAAGCTGGCAAGACAATGGGCCAGAGCATCATATGGGAAGGCATTGCAGGTTGAGTATCCGTTCAATCCTCCACATTTCTGCGTCCCCGTTTTCGCACCTATTGACCTGCCGCTGCGGCCCAGTTCCGAGTTGTTAGATATGTCAGGTACGTGACGACCTATTTTTCCTCTTCTCAATCTCCGAAGTGTCGGTGTTCAATTCTTGTGAATTGGGACGGGGGAAGGGGATGGGGGGAGCCAAAACGAGCTGAGGGAGTCGTGGTGACATCATCAACACCATGGTTTGCACAACGTTGCCACGACTGGGATGTTTTGCGAGTTACCGGGGCGTTGATCACTGCTCTGTACGTGCATCGCGTTTGCTCATTCTTACAAGGATGTTCGTTCTCGAAAATTGTCACATGCTGCCAGAATTATCTTTATGACTCAGAAAGAACCCCGGCGATAGACGTCAGTTGATTGAGCGATTGTATGCCCGGAGTGTGAGAGTGCGTCCGCATTAGCTCAATCCCCGGCACAAAGGAATGCGAAAGGAAACTACACGAGAAAAGCGAACAATTTCCCCTTGAACCGTTGCAGTACAAAACCCAGCTGTCTTCCACATTTGGCATTTCAGAAGCTTGGCACTCAGTACAATTACTTACCCGTGATTTACTCTGAAAAGACCGAAGAAAACAAGCAGAAAATAACTCGTAGGGAACTGAGGCAAAAGAGAAAAAAGAAGTTTGAATAAGTGCAAGCAAGATATTGATTGAGTTTGGTGAGAATGCAAAAAGAAAGAATCGCTGCCCCGTACTGGAATCGAACCAGTGATCTTGTCATTGCCACAGGAGTACTAGTGACACGCTATACCACTTAGCCAACGGGGCTGTTTTGCGATGTCTTCTCATCTCTTAGTATGATCTATACGCTAAGCACAACGCTTCCAGTCGTGGGAATCCTCCTTCCACCCTGTACAGAAGCCCTTGGCTCATCATGCTGGCAGGAGTCCTGATATGAAGAGTTCTAACCTGTAGCCTTTGCACAAGCCACCTAATGGTGAGAAAACAAACCCCGTTGGCATCCAGGCTGGAAATTAGGTGTAGGCTGGTATCGAATAAGAATAAACAACTCATTCTTCAGTTCCATGATTCGGACGTGCTTGACTTTCGACAGATTATCATGGTCATTGTTAGAATCAAATACACCGTGTTTATGGTAATAGCACATACTGAACCTCATAATTGCAGATGGGTTTGGGACAACCTACCCGCGTTTGACGAACTTGTCTAAGCGCTTCTCACTCCCAATAGATGTCTACAATTTGTGCTTACGGGAAGTGGTAAACAGAATCTCACACATGTGGAGATCCTATGAGAGATTCAACGGGCCGTAGGGCGCTTCACCTCTCCCTCAGGGATACCTTACATGGCACACCCTCGCAAGGGTGGGCAGCACCGGCCTCCACGAGGTACGCTCGCTGTCCGCCCACATTGCTCAGATCAAGCTGCACCCGCCCTTCCGACCCCTTGTAGAAATCAGAGAAATCGAACTCCCGGACCAGGCAGGCCAGCACGGCCTTGATCTTGGTCAACACCATTTGTTGGCCTGGGCAAGCCCGCGGCCCATACTCGAATACCCGCCACGCAGCCTTTGGAGGATACAGCTCGTGGCCAGCCTCAACCAGGAAGCGCTCCGGGATGAACTCTTTCGGCCGCTGCCACCACCGTTCGTCCTGCTGCATCGGCCAGTGCAGGATCTGGACGGCAAACCCTTCTGTGGGATATTCGTTCCCGTCATCGTCCACGAGCACGAGCTCTTTGGACCCCTCGCGGATACTGCCCGCTGGTGGGAAGATCCGCATCACTTCCTTGATAACCGCCAGAGTGTAGGGCAGCGCGTTCAGGATGGCAGGATCTTTGAGAATCGTCTCCTCGGCAGCTGCTGCGTTGAAATTGAGGACCGCATTGTGCTCAGCCCTCATCTTTTCGAGGACCTCGGGGTGGCGGTAAATCATATAAACGCTGTGCGCAATGGCTGCACCTGTAGAATCATAGCCATTAAAGAACATCATGCGCATGTTCCAGGTCGCTTGTTCCAGGAATTTTTCGTCTAATGTATCCCTGTCCATGTTAGACGGGTGAGATAGGTACTCCTCAATGGCGAGGTCCATCACAGCCTTGAAGTCTGTATCCTTGGTCAAGCCAGCCTTCTTAGCCTCCTTGAGGGCCTTGAAACGCCTGTTCAATTGCGCCTGGATCTCCCTGTTTAGAACACGGGTGTTCTTCCAGTTTCTATATCGCAAGCTCAGGTTGATGGGCAAGATGATGTTATGCGGCTGTTGCGCGGTATCCTTCAGAGTTAGCTGCTGGATCATTGCCTCGACGAGAGGGTGCTTTTGTCTTTGCGTGTCGGTCTTGAGGTTCAGCAAAAACTCGGAGATGATGTCGGCGACGAGGCGAAGTGTCATTTGTTCCAAGGCGAATTCTTTGCCTGTCTGCGCACGTTCCTTCAACATTTCCTTGAAGATGAGCACCCTATTGATGATGAGAGGCACTTCTGCCATTATGTTAGGTGTGCTGAAGGCGGGGCCGTATATGTTCATTCGGTGCTTCCAAGCATAACCATTGCTGTCAAAATAGGTTGGGCCCCCCGAGATAAAGTGCGCCCATTGCCGCAGGGCTTGGGGTTTGCGTACTCCAACAACGTCATGATTCACGACTTCACTGGCCATACGAGGGTTTGTCACTACAAGCAGCGGCGCAAACAGTGGATAGGTGTCCATGTAGAATGCACCATTACTGAAGTTGCGAGCCATGCTGGCAATGAAATAAAGGCTATGCGCCTTTGGAGGGAGCTTATCGAACGCCCTCTTGGCCTCGATGAGGTGTCCAAAGAGAAAGCTGTGAGGTGCTGCATTCTGGAGATTGGTCAGTTCACCTCGATGGCCGCGAAGAAGTAGTTGGCTCTACCTTTCCTTGCCTTATCAAAGTTGAGACTTTGTTCCGGGTTGCGTGCAGCCCAGCGAAGGCCCTAGCTAACCATGCGACAATTAAGGCCAAGCCGACCACGACAATCGCCCTGGTCGAATCCGAAGCTGCCATTTTATATCTGGACGGGTGTTCAATTGTGTAGGAGTGCTAATATCTTATGTTGAGGCCCAGCAGACATTTATAGGCTGAGGACTGCACATGTCCAAGTGAAGGATATGGATGGAAAACACAAGATTTCCCCTATCCGTAGCTGAGGTGTGAGAAAGCTAAGAAAGGTGACTTATTGCTCAATAACTCGCTACCCTGGCGCCACCGTCGTTTTGGTGCTTACATGGCCCCTGTCACAACAGGGTATTCATGTCAGCATTGGAACGCCTCAATAGGTCGTGTAAATGACCCAAGTGGTTGAGCCCAAGAATTTTGGCGGTTGCGACTTTCGTTATGCGCACAGCTTGATACCGGACTCCTGAACGCAATAATGATTGCAAAGGTTCAAGACCACGTCCTTGGTTCATGCAATCCCGCAAAGGGGATCAATTGCGGATGAGACATCACTTGCCAATCGTAGAGCTTCCTGAAAGAGGCAATCAGATGACAGCTTGCTGGAGTAATTCGAGCATTGTTGAGGCCTGCAATTCGCCGTCGGGAGTGACGCCGTCGACCAGCACAGTCTTGTCTCTCGATTTCAGGCCACGGATAAGCTGCAGCTGCGTCTTGGGAACTCCCAGAGCCTTGCTCAGGACTTGGATGACGGCTTTGTTTGCTTCGCCCTCCCTGGCCTGCGCAGCGACACACAGTTCGACGGCATGTTCCTTGACAGCCATGATACCCTCACGGTTCTTGCTTGCACCGGGTTTGACGTGGAGCTGGATCTGCAAAGCTCCCGCGGCCGCCTTGCCGGGCTTGCTGATGAATCGCACAGCAGCAGCAGAGCTTGCCATGTCTTTTGGGTGACCGACGTCGATTTTAGGGTGAAAATTAGAAGTCAATTCACGGGTGGCTTGTATTGGAAAGTCCAAGAAGGGCAACTGACTGGCCCTAGTGTTCTTGGGAGTAGAAGCCAATGTTCGGGTTGAGACAGGCACGAAGCGACCCCACCAAGGTACCTACCTCACCTTAGGTGGTAATGCCGCTGCAGCCTGCCCAGTGGGGTGGTCTTGCCAGCTACCTTAGGGCGGCTGCCAGATCCCTGCAAAAGCTGGTCAAATGTCGTCAATTGCCAGAAACTCTTCCACCGCAAGCCTCAGCACTCGGCTTCTCTCGTCCACCTCAAACCCACTCGGCTCTCGCGCTCGCTCCCTCCGCCGCCGCCCCCATCATCTGTATGATCGCTGCAAGGCTTGGAAGGCTCAAACCGTCATCAAGCGCCATGGCCTCGGCATTCAGCGCCTACCATGGCGCTGCCAGTTCATCCCAGTTCACCGTGACGGCCTTGGGTCGGTGGTCCGTCTTGAACAAGTCGCTTCCACGTTGGTTCTCCCAGTTTTTCATTGCTGGCCTCACTCGCATCGCCCTGAAGCTAATTCATGGATAGCTGGAGATAAGATCAAGGCACTGCACGTCTACGACTTCGACAATACTTGTACGTAGCTGGCAAGCCTTGCTCGAAAGATCCACGAGACGACGCGCAACTGCCGGTCACGCATTCGGCTAACCTGATGCCTTAGTGTTCAAAACGCCACTCCCCAATCCAGCCCTTTGGAACGGACCTACGATCGGAGTGCTTTCCAGCCAAGAAGTCATTGTAAATGGTGGGTGGTGGCACGACAATCGAATACTCGCCTCCACCGGCGAAGGCTTGGAAAAAGAAGAGCCCCGCGCGTGGGAGGGCTGGTGGAACGAAAAGATCGTTGAGCTTGTCAAGTTGAGCATCAAACAACCCGATGCTCTTTGCGTGCTGTTGACGGGTCGATCCGAAACCGGCTTCGCCGATCTGATCAAGAGAATAGTCGCAAGCAGAGGTCTTGAGTTTGACATGGTAAGCCTGAAACCACAGGTCAGCCCAACGAATCAGCGCTTCTCGAGTACCATGCACTTCAAGCAACTGTTCCTGAATGCTTTGATGGAGACATATAAGCAGGCCGAGGAAATTCGTGTATATGAAGATCGGCCAAAGCACACAAAGGGCTTTCGCGACTTTTTCGACGAGTACAACCGCCGGCAGTCGATACACCCAACGCGAGGGCCTATCACGGCCGAGGTTATCCAAGTAGCGGACACCTCGACATGTTTGGATCCTGTCATCGAGGTGGCTGAGGTCCAGCACATGATCAATCATCACAATGACGCGATACTAAAACAACACTTCAACCGGCGCCAATCCCGCCTCCGTATCAAGAAGACCGTTTTCTTCACAAGCTACATGATCGGTGCTGAGGATTCTCAAAAGCTTCTCAAGCTCGCTCAGATACCGCCCAACACTCCTGACCAGGAACTCAAGTTTCATGGCAACAATATCTTGATCTGTCCGCGCCCTTGTCCCGCAAGTATTCTTGAAAAGGTTGGCGGCATGGGTAGCAAGATGATGTGGGAAGCTACCGGCACAGCATGCTATGAGAATAGCATTTGGGCAGCTCGCGTTCGGCCAGTCCCATCCAGTGCACCTTACCATACAGACAACCCTGTCCCGCTTGTTGTTTTGGCTCTAAAAAAGGGTGCCCGACCAATTGATGCTGGAAAAATTACAAATTGGAAGCCACTACCTGCCGATCAGGTTTTCAAGTTCGAGGCTTCTGTTGGCGAAAAAGTCATCCTTCGGATTGAAGCCGATGATCCAAGAGAGGACCCGTACGAAAGCCTTTTCGCAAACAAAGCTTCGAAACGTAAGCATACAGGTGACGACGATAGAGGACCCAGGCATTCTCAGGGGCATCTCGGCAGCAAGCAAGACACACGAAACTTCCACACAGGCCGTGGCGGTGGTCGTGGTCGTGGTGGCAATGCACACCGCGGCGCTCGCGGCGGTGCCAGAGGCAATGCTAAAGGTGGTCGTGGGCGAGGCGGCTTCAATTATCGTTCACTTGACGACGTAGATCCCAAGAATCAGCAGCATGGATCGGGCTACCAAGTTGATTATGATGACGCCTATCCACCGGTTAACCCATCTCAAGCCCGTCCACCTGGTTCGAACCAAAGCGGATATGCTTGGGCTACTCAACAAAACCAAGGACGTCCCATGGGTGGCCAAGGTTCAAATGGCGCAGACTTACAAAACTACTATTAGAAGCACATCGACAGGCCTAACGACATGGCCCGCGTTTTCACGTACAAGTGATGCTTTTCGAGCAAGTACCAGCTGGGAAGTCATCAGATTGTGTGCCAATGTTAGCATTCCGCACGAGTGCTTGACGATAAAGGATATTTTCTTTAGCTCCTGTACTATAGTTATAGCTCATTTGTGACTGTGTATGCAACAGCTACGCGGCCAAGGGTTTTCAGACAAAAGGCGGCAAGGCGTCCGGGGATTCAATTAATGGAAGGCGGTGGCAGTTTGTCCACCGTGCTTGGACTCGCTCAATATCTCATGATACCAAGGTTTGCTCGCAGTGTAGCTTGTTTCAATTTATTTCTGTTTTACTCTCTATTTCTGCCTACTCGTCGTCATCATCAGCGTCGTCATCCTCTTCTTCCGACGCATTTTCCAACCACTCAACCAAAACTCTACACTTTTCCTTCAGAAGCTCCATCCCTTCACCTTCCTTCGCACGATCGTCCTCCCACCAGCTGAGGATGCCATCCTCCTCCAGGATGTCAAGGGCATACAGCTGCTGCAGAAGACCGGCCAGGACGGTGCCCAGCCTGGCCTGGTCGGCGCCTCCCTTGACGCCCAGCAGAGCACGCTGCATGGCGAGAATGAACTCGATCTGCTCCGGTTCGTCGCCGCCGACGCCGACCTCGTCGACAAACTTGGACGCGCCCTTGCGCGCGGTGAGAGCCTTCTCGGCGGCCTTGCTGGGCTCGAGGGAGCCGTGCTCGGGGGTGAGCAGCTCGGCGGCGCGGCGGGCAAAGGCGGTGGCGACGGCCTTGCGCATCATGGTGTCGGAGGCGTCGTTTGCGAGGCGCAGGCCCATGAATTCGAGCTTGGCCGAGTCGAAGTCGCCCGAGTCGGCGCGCAGGGCGTCGAGAAGGCCGTGGACGGCGTCGGCGTGGAAGGACATCTTGCCGGCCGAGTCATCCGAGGCGAAGGAGGAGAGGCGCGAGCGGGAGGAGGCGGCGGCATCAGCGGAGAGGAGGTTGGGGTCGTCCTCGTCGTCGGAGATGACTTCGGAGGCGAGCGTAGAAATGGACGAGCTCGACAGGTTGAGGTGGGCGAGAGTGTAGATGAGAGGCTTTTGAAGACGAGCGGGGTCTTCGTCGTCGAGCTCCTCGTCCTCGGAGTCGACGAAGAGAGCGGCGTTGGTGTTTGGTCCGAGCAGACCAGTATCCTTTGTGACAGGATTGCCGTCTGCTGTAAGCGTTGAGAGGCTCACACTCTCCTTCAGGGTGATGTTTTCGCCAATCTCAGCGCCAAATGAGAGTAGTGATCCTGGAGGTATTGAGCTGTTCTTTCCAACTGTGACAACGTCGGCCAAAATGGAGTGCTGTACCCTGGCTCCGTCTCCGATGGTGCTGTCTTGCCAGATGAAGCAGTTCTCGAGCACAACGTCCTTACCGATCCTGCAGTCGCGCCCGATGATGCTGTTGGTGATCCTGCTGCGTTCGCCTATCGTGGTGCCCTGGCCCACGATGGTGTTCGCCAGGGTGGCGTTTGGCGCATGCGACGCGCCAATCTCCATCACGACGCCGTTCTTGTGTCGCTTGTACGTTTGCTTGGGAACGATGTTGTTCTCGGGAATGAAGGGGAAAGTCCACCTGGACAGGACGTCCCGGCTGATGGCGTCGTACATCTGCAGATTGCTGGCTCGGGCGGCGTAGCCTTCTTCGAGAATTTCGGCATAGATCATCTTCCCGTTCAGCTCCCAATCCTTCAGGACACCGTGCAGGAAATTCCTGCGCGGCAGCTCGTAATCGAAGCTCTCGGACCACAATGCGAGGACCTCGGGAGTGCAAATGTCAATTTGAGCATCAATCAAGTCGGCCCGCAGCTCGAAATCCGTAGAGAGCTCATCCACAATGGCGGGGTCCATCGAGATGTAATGGTCGTCTTGCAAGGGGTGCATCTCGTCGTAGTGAAGACATCGTTGATTCTTGGTATCGACGACGAATATCGGCGTGATGGCGTTGGTCTTGGTTCTGTGGTCGTCCTGTCCACCACTGCGAAGGACCACGGTCATGATGTTGGCCGCACTCGTCTCCCTCCTCTTGCGATGGGCGGCGAGGGCCTTGTCCAGCATGATGTTCGACACAAGATCGCCGTGCACCAGGATGAAGTCGTTGTCGACAAGCGAGCGCTTGTCCAGGTCGCGCAGGACGTCGCCCACGGATCTCGCATCGGACACCCGGACGAATTGTAGGACTGAGAAGGGGGATGAGCGAGAGGAGGTGGACCACCGTGAGCGGCTGATGTAGTCTTCGACCTGGTCGGTGTGTGCGCCGCAGTAGATGTAGACCTCCTGGACGCCGTTCATGGCCAGAAACTCGAGGGTGTATTCGATGAGGGGCGTGTTTGCGAGGGGGAGGAGACACTGCGGGACATTTCAATAAGCAACGTGACTCCGCGCCGGGCATCTCGATACATACTCTTGGCTTTTCCAAGCTGAACGGTCTGAATCTATCCTGGAACGAGTCGGCGAGGACCTGCGGCGCAAGGTCAGCATCTCATCACGAACTACCCCACCATCCCGCCCAAGGCAGTCGGACAGCAAACATACAACAGCCTGGAGAACGTCCTCGGTCTTGTTCTCTACGCCCGGCTTGGCGGGCTTCTTGCCCTTGGCCGAGCCCGCGCTCTGCTTTCCCTTGTGCGACATGGCTCGAGGAGTCGGGTGCCAGAGGTTGGTTGCGAGGGGCAGTTGGCAGACGTGGGGGAACTGGGCACGAAAAATATATGGTGACTCAATGCCCTTCCCGTTTGGACGTGAAATTTCCGGCCACTCTCGGTGAAGGACGGTGTGGGCAAGGTACCCAGTACTTGCCGTGCCTCAGCAAAGGTGAGGCAAGGTGAGGTACCGTACCGCACCTGAGATGTAATGGCGGGGCAGCTACGGACGGTACCTTCTATTCGTGCAGCTGGCCCAAAGCGGTACTGGCGTCAGTCATCTTTCGAAACTGTCCCAATTGAGCTGTTGGTGACAGGCCGACCACACCTTGACCACAACTTATATTTAGTACTTACAAAATCATATACACATTTTTATTGTGTGAGCTGTCACCTAAGTACTTAAGCTTAATTGACAGGTACTGCTCGTTCCATGACCACCAGTTGTGTCAGGCGCTATATTCTGATCCGTCTACCCCGTAGGCGTAGGTGGTCAGCGTTTCCAACAAAAGATTCAACCACATCACCCTACTTTTACCTCTATGCGGTACTTTTTCCATGATGGATACAACGAGATGGTGTCACTCAATCTAAGAATTAAGAGTTGCTGAGCCGAGCTCGTCTCTGAACGACGTTTGTAGAAATCCCAACGTGAAGCTTTGTTCGTCAGATTTTGGATGCAATGGACCAAAGTAGACGTATCACATACCGCTTCATTAAACAATGAAATCCAGCCTACCTTGATTGAACATTGGCCAAATTTATATGCTCACATTGAATTGTTGTCCTCTGACGTTTTTCGTAAATCCTATGAATAAGCTCCCTACAGAGGGAAGAGAAGGCCGGGCGCCCTGCATAACACTCAGCTGCAGGAGGATCAAGCATGAAATTCCACATTCAGCTGCAGGCTCCCTTGACATTTAGAGATATGTTTGCCTGATACAGACCCTTTTTACCCACGCCAACCCTGCATTCAAACATGCTTCACCAACATGTGAGGCAGCAATACCTCCGTACCGTATTGGTGGAGGGAATAGTTGCAGCGAAAGCGGGTTGTTTGTGCATCACGGACTGCGATAGATCGAAGCCGATCTCCATTCGTGGTTTGAGATTTTAATCATGTTCCTGAAGCTCAGCCACTTGATGGAACCTGTACGGTCAGACAAGCCACAACCTGTAGCTACATTCTTCGGTCGAGGACTCCACCGAGCTCCAGCAACTCACCATAACTTTGACCAGAGCCGATCCATCCAGCGCTGAATATGACTCTCGCCGCTTTGAGAGCTTCCTGATGCACCGGATATCATCATACCTTGCTTATCAACGGTGAAGGGGTAAATCCCCTGACTCAAAAAGGTTCCTGCACGCTTTCCAGTGCTTGATATTGACGGCGAGTATTGGGAAGATTAAATTGCGAGCGGCTGGCGACTTGCTGACCATGGCTTCTCCAGGGAGATACGTGGCACGCAAAACACAAGGCCCAAGCGATCTGCAGACTATTGTTTAGGCGATGCACCTCCAGACCAAGGACCTTCTGTCCCTGTTCCCGTGGGCCACTGCTGGAGGTTCTCTGATGCCGAGCTACAATGTTTGGCAGGCAATACAAAGCCTTTGAGACCCTTCCAGGAAAAGCGCCGCGTCGACGAGCGCTGATCACTCTTGGCTGAACCGGGTTGACCAAGGAAAGTGCTGCCGGCGCCAGGCCTTGGCCCCGAGGGACCCGCCAGGTGAACCCTTACTAAACTTATGTAAGAAGAGAGAGCCCTGTCATCTTCACGGCGCCGGCGAGACGAAGCGCAGAGACGCCGTGTGTGAACTGCTGTGCACGGTGGACTGGAGGTACCTGCCGACAGAAGGCAAAGAAGGTAAAGGTACTTACCTACTAGTACCTCACCCTGCACTTTTCGGCTTCACATCCTCTTCACCTCCCGACCACTGATGGTCAAGCATAAACATGATCCGAATGCAACGCCCAAGCTGGAAGCTTTTCGCCTCGTGAACCTTGCTCGAGGTACGTTCACGTACCGCCAAATCAGGCGACCTCTGATCACAGGACGAGCAAGATCGGAATGGGGACCCAGTATTGGGGGGTCCAATCACCGCTAGGAGGGGTTTTTAGCTCACCACCACCTACAAAATCCAATCCCGCCGTGTTGGGTAGAGCTCCTCCCGATGCTAAGGTAGGGCCCTTCGCACGACCAACCCTCTCCTTGCAGTGACTGCTTCTTGCCAAATCTGGATCCAGGCACATGCGAAGGGTACTGGCCCGCAAGGATCCGGTCACGGTAGCGATCGCCCACAGGCTGCTGTTCGGCCAAAGCCAGCACGAGTTCTTCATTGGCCACGGCAGCTGGGCCCGCAGCAGTACAGCACACGCGACGGTCGAGACAAAAGGACCCTTCTTTTTATGAGGAAAAGAGACATTTCATTAAGAAAACTCCCTCGGGATGGCAGTCTCGCAGCCGGCGGAAGGGCTCAAAGATGGATTGCGATCCGATTTCCGCGATTGGTCACAACCCTAGCGTCAGGCTTGCTTTTGGATTCCTTTCTCGAGTTTCTTCTTTCTACAGTAATACTCTTGTGGGAGAAAGTGTCGCGTCGTCTATTGTGGTGTGCACAACCACATCCCCCCGGGACCGAGAGATTGTAGCTGCCGCTTGACGCCGGAGAATATGCTAGTCATCTCCCAATTCGACACACCCTCAATCGATCAACGGTGAGTTCGTGGCCTCTGGGCCTCAACGCCGTCGATGCTTCGGCAGAAATCTGAACCAGCGCGACCCGCTGATCGTGAGACATCTGGACTGAGGCGCACGCGGGCTGAATCTCACGCGCGACACTAGAGAACTGTGCCATCGTGGGAGACTTTACGCTACCTCGCCCCAACCTCATCAGCAAGAGCAATCTGCCCGCGCGGAGCTAAGGAGCTCTGGGGGCAAGTCGGCGCGCCATTCCTGTGGAGGCCAATTAGATTCCGGCCTGGTACCCTGTCATGCACTATGCAGGTGCTCCAGCTGGACATGGAGTACAGGAACCTGCCTGTCTCCCCAAGCTCAAGGACACCAAAATTGAAGGGAAATGCCGCGCAGGCAGTGGTGAGTGCAGTCATGTTTCTGTCAACGTGCTGCAATGGCCAAGACAGTCAAGACAAAATGAGCGCTTCGAAGGACGAGGCCGGACAGATACCCATACTGGCACCCTTGTCTGGCTGGCGTCGGGCCAAGTATCGCGACATGCGAAGTCGCGGATGGTGCAGCTGCCTCCCTTAGGATGGATGAGGTAGTTGGGCAAAGCCCAAACTATGCCCATAGGTGAGTGGCGTTTCCATTGCTTGAAGGCTACGCTACTAGCAGTGTCGGTCACTCGCAGGATAAACATTGCAGGTCACTTAGCAGTGACCATTCCTTCCTTCGTGAAGCATCAGCACAAGTACCTTCCCACCGTGCGATGGGGGTTGCGCCACACAGTCGACATGGACGATCGAGCCGGACGCGGCCAACCAGATGGGTCTAATGGTTCGGCGCCAGGCACCTTGGATCCCCCCACCGTCTTCCCACAGCGTGTCTTCCCACAGCGAGTCTCTTCCTGGGATGAATCCCGCCAATGCCCCCCCTTCGGTTGACGTGGTGCCCGGCTGCGGTGCTCAACCCATCGACTCCGAAGCCCTCCTGGTCAAGCTTTTACTGTCGCCCTCCACCTGATCCCTCCCTCACCCCGGCCCACCTCCGCCCATCCCCAACCTCAATTCCAGGCCTAAACTCGTTTGTTTCAATTGCATCGTTGTCGCAACCACTCAAATCGCTGCGTCCATTCGCCGTCTATACCGCGCCGACAATCACCGTGTCCGTGGCTTGGACATCCGCCTACTTCGCTACCCTTTTTCCCCTCCGAATTTCATCAGGCCTGCGGCGCCCTCCGGCCTGTTCGCAGTACTCGGTTCCGCTGCACTGTGATTCGACCGACAAGTCTCCAAACGCTGGGTTTGCAGCTGGACAGCCGACGACATCGAGCAATTGTGCACGAGCGACAACCATTGATCCGTGGTCTCTGCAACCACCGCCATCGTTAAAAACACCCTTTTTGAAGCTATTGCTACGATACACGGAAGCAAAGCCTCACCATGTCCGGACCAGATACAGCCGCTGCCCAAGGCAGCGGGAACAATGCAAGCGAATTCGTGAGCGCACCCACAACAGGCAAATGTCTAATGGTGCTTTACTGACATCAACACTAGGTTCGCAAACTATTCAGGTCAATACCATAGCTTCTACGCGCGATCGACTTGTACTAACTCGAACCAAGAATGCTCGAGGATCCTTCGCACCAGGATGTAGCAAGATGGGGAAAAGATGGCGATACCTTCGTCGTAGTCGAGGTTCGGAGCTCTTTACGACCGCCTACTACCTTTGTAGGGACCTAACGAAGGCAACAGGGCGAGAAGTTCACGAGATCAATTCTGCCGAAACACTTTAAGCACAGCAACATGTCCAGCTTCATTCGGCAATTGAACAAGTACGACTTTCACAAAGTGAAACCGTCAAGCGATAGCGAGACTTCCTCGCCGAACGGAAATGTAAGGGACTTTCCAATTGAGTTAGCGGAGGAGTGGGCATGTCGGCTGACATGTGATCAAGGTTCTCGAGTTCAAGCATCCGTACTTCCGCGTCGACAGCAAAGACGATCTGGATAATATTCGACGAAAAGCACCTGCGCCTCGAAAGCCCCAAGCAACGGAGGACTTCACCACGAGCCATCATATGAGTGTCATATCCGAGCAGCTTGCAGCCACGCAGCAACAGGTGCAACAACTTCAGGAATTGTACGCGGATGTATCGCAAACGAACAAGCTCCTCGTGAATGAGATATTGACGCTCCAGAAGATGTCGAGGGCTCAGAATCAGTCGCAGCATGAGGTGATCAACTACCTCACGCCATACGAGAATCGAAATGATGGAATGAACCAACCAATCAAGTCTGGCGGTGGAAGCGCAGCCGGTGATGTGGATGACAACCCGATACCGGAGTTGAGGAGGGCACGAGACCTTTTGTCCAGCGTACCGCCTAATTCGATGGCCGATCGTGAGCTGGAACGCCTCCATGGAGTTTACGGGTCTCCAGCTGACTCGGGGGCCATGATCACACCGACTTCGATGCCCATGATTCACGACCCTATGACGGACATTACCCGCTATCCCATCTATCCGGTCGGGCAGACTGTCGGTATTGATCCGTTCCATTCGGACCACATTCACAAGATCCCCTATGCGATTCCGAACGACGGCAACGGCAACGCCATGCAGGACCCGCAGCAAGCACAAGCTCAGCAGCCGCAAATCCAGCAACCGCAGCCCATTGCCTTGGCAAATGGTCCGTCGCAGTCCACGCCTATGGACAAGTCAGGTAACATGTGGGGTCCCAAAAAGCCACTGGTCTTCCTGGTTGAGGATGACAACACTTGCTCCAAGATTGGTATCAAGTTCTTGAAGTCGATGGGTTGCGAAGTTGAACACGCGGTAGGTGACTCGCCTCGTCTCGTGACGGCGTGCTCTGTTCGAAGTTGCTGACCTGGACACAGCCAAACGGCGCAGATGCATATCAGCGAGTTAGCGAGGTTGGCCGGGATCATTTTGACCTGATTTTCATGGATATCATCATGCCCCAGTTGGACGGCGTGTCCGCGACGCTGTACATCCGCCAGCACTACCCCTCCGTCCCGATCATTGCCATGACATCTAATATTCGGCCTGAGGAGGTGAACGGATACTTTGAGCACGGTATGTTGACTCGGCGTGCCGGTATCGGCCAGAGGTGGAGGATGGTTCGCTAACGATGGTCGTAGGCATGAATGGAGTTTTGGCCAAGCCCTTTACCCGAGAGGGCATGCTCAAATCGGTCAAGACTCACTTGTCCCACCTGTTGAAGAACCCGCCCCCTCAGAATGACCACGGTCCCGGGTTCTTGATTGGAAACGTTCCGTTCATCCATACTCCAGGGACGCACCCACTGAAGTTTGATTCCCCCACGCCACCATCGGGTAACGCGGGCTCGACTTGGTCGCCGGGGCAAATGCCACCGACGTCTGCCCTAAGCAACAGCACCGAATCGGGCTACGGACTGATCAACGGCGGAGCCCAGTTCAACATTCCCCAAAACACGAGCAGCCGAGCCAACTATTCGACGACCATCGACGGAACCCCGGGACGCTTATCTGATCACGACAGCCCTCCGGAGAAGAGGCAGCGACTCAACACGTCGCATAACTACTTGTAGTCGAAGCGAGTGTTTTGGAAGTCACCCGTGACGGCCATTATGTGTTCTTCTCGCCTTTTCTTTGTCATGTGACTGGGAGTTGCGCCATCGCAGCGCACGGCGTTTTGTGTTGATATACACCGCGGCCATCGTTCGTGGAGAATAGCACCCTAGGCTGGGTATGAATGGAGAGATATTCATAGAGGGTTGGGGCTCGTCGGCTGAACTGGGTGTCGGAAACTGGACGCCGGGGACATGTCGGATAGACGAAAACGGCCAAGGTTGTCGAAGCGAGTTGGGCTAGGCTGTGTCTGAGGGCATCCTCGAGTGGGCATCGACCTTTTCAGACGTTAATACCATCACATTCCCTGCCCTTCATTATCATGCAACGTTTCTCCTTGCGGCAGCGTTCTCGATCAAGAACCTGCGTTGTGTCCATCGTAAAATAAGTAAATATCGTGCCGAAAGGGTGTTTTGCTTGCTGTACTCGATAGTTGTGCAGTGGAGAAGACGTCGACTTGCGGGAGGCCGCACACGGGTCAGGACAAGGGTTTTGTTCATCTGACGTCCTTGCAGTTGAAAAATGCGGGAGCCAACCAGTTATAGGTCGCAAGGTCCTACCAAAGCATCCATCAAGCCCCCTCCCCCCTTCCCCACTGCGTCCGACCCCCGGCGCCGGGCTGAGGGTCGATGGTGTTCTGGACGTGTTCTGGACCGGGCCATGGGTGGGGCTCGGGGCCCTGTCCGTCAAGCCAGCGGGGTGGCCTCCGGCATTTTCGGGAGGATGTGGAGATTGGCGCCGGGTGCTCGGGTGGGATCTTCTGTGGCCTGGTCGTGTCTGACACAGGTTCAGCAGCGCAGGAAGGGGAAGGAGGCCATGATGTTGGTGACCGATCCAGCGAATAATCAGACAGGATCGAGGAAATTTGAAGTAAAGACACGAACAGCGGAGAAGAGGATGGAAAGGAGGATCGAAGCAGATGTGAGAAAGGGGGGTGTGTAACAGGAAATTTCGGCAACGCAGAACGTGTGCGACGCGGGCGTCGAGGCTCAACAGTTGGGCACCTGAGTGTCTGCTTGTTCCCGGTACAGGGTGCCTGTGTGCATAGCAGGCATTGCCAAGATATCCGTCTCGACAGGCTCTGCATTGGATCCAAGCCAATGCAAAGGATCGGTTCAAAGTTAGCTTCAGGGATCGGCCACGGGACGGAAATAAGCTCGACCAATGCAGTAAGCCAAGTCAGAGTTGGGATGCTCGTGTTTGCCCAAACTTCGCTCGGCTGTTGTCCTTTTTTCTTTTGAGAGGCAACAGTAGCCCGTCGTGTGAATCGGTGAGCGAGGCCCTGCCTTGTGGCGCAGAGATGCACATCACAGCTGGGACACGAAGGGAGAGGACGCGGGAAGTTCGAAGACGGAAAGCTCAACGGCTCCGATATGCTGCAGCCCCCCCCCCCCCTGTAAATTTGCGTTTCACACTTGGGCCTTGGCGGGCTGCGGTTCCTGCTTGTCGCTGGTCGCAGGAGCCCACACTCACACCCGCAACCCCTGCAAAACAATAAAGCCAACGTGGTCAAGCTCAAGGGCGCCAAGGATTCTCAACGTCCATGGACAATTCTGGACCGCCATCTTTCCTCTTCCGTCGCACACCCACCAGGGCAGCCAAGCCAGGCCGGACCCAGAGCCGTTGCTTGCGCGTTCCGCTCCACGAGAGGCGGAACGTGCCCGAAATGTACGGGCCCAAACGAGGCTCGAGGGCGAGAATAACACGCTAGGTAGGTATTCTGTGCTCTGCGTGTTTGCTATTGTGGACCGAAATCCCGCGAGAACCGCGAGTACCGGGAGGTGGGGGACCCGCTGGGCGTTGGCGAAAGAAGACGGGAAATGATGGGCGGACCGCCAGGCTTGGTGCATGTCATCGTGGAATTTATAAGCGACGGACGAAAAGAGGCCGAGCCGGGCCCGCATCGCAGCACATGGGAGAACGTCGTCAGAAGTTAGAACGGAACGGCGCTGGGCAAGGGGGGGGCGGATGCCTTGTCACGTTGGACCAACGTCTCTCACACCAGCCCATATCCGCACACACAAGCGGTTGGCAAAAAAAGCAATACTGCTGCAGGTAAGTAGACAAAAATACCAGTCGTGAATGCTTTAATTATACTTGTTTGAGGGATAAAGTATAACTTTTTTTTATTGGAGATCCATAAACAAAACCCGAGTTAAATGTTATAAAATTTAAAGCTTTTTACTCGTATTTTGAAGCAGACAACCTCTGCACCCCCAACCTGGAGTCTGCACGCCCGACCTGGAGCCCAGCAAGCTATCGGAAACCCGGTCCCCCTCTCGCTAGCCGCGATTTCCTTTGTGTTGCCCATACAGCCACGCATTGGCCCGCCGTCGTGTGCCCAGGATCGACATGCATCGGGTCGCACCCTGCAGGGGCGCCCAGGGTGTTGCACTTTGTGTTCTGGACCAAGCTAATCGGACCATTGGCGTCTCATGGGTATGCGACGGCAGCGAGAAACGTTACCTGGGTGCGGTGGAAGGTTTGCTCCGTCCCGCTCCGGCTTTGGGTTGCAGCGTGCCTTGCCGCCGTGGTCTGATGGGAGGTTGGTTTGTGATGGGGTGAAGGTAGGGGCTGCATGTGCCAAGTAAAGCTATCGAGCTTTGTGCTACTCTATCGAGCCTTGTGCTACGGCGAGTATCACAGATAATGTGGTCCTGGAAGCTTGCCTCCTACCCTAGTGCTCTCTGAGGCAGCCGGTTCCCGTCTACCTCCCATTCGACATGGACAGTCGAACCCTATCACTGTGCATCTCGTCCCAAAAGCAAATGCAACACATTGAGTCCTTGGTCGGAGTCCACATGAAGGCAATAGTTTTGGGGGTTTACTTTGTAGAGGTGCATTGCATCGGACCGTCTCGTCTACATTACGCCCTAACCTAGACCCATGTTTTCCATGTAGGTGACCGTGAAATCCATCTGGTTTGTGCACCCGCGATTGTCTGCAGGAACATAACTGCCTACGGTGACTGGTGACTGACTGGTGTACAATGAGTGGGTTACATGCAAAGCTTGATTTGTGTTTGTCTTGTTTTGCTTGTCGGAGAAGTCGTCCAGAACGCTTGTTCGGACACTGGCAATCCATCAAGTACTATGACCACCTAACTACAGCCTATACTGCATGCATCAAATGTACTGGATACCAATCCCTCTGAATATCCAAATACCTGAAGTATCCCACGATACCACCTCCGCTTCCACATGAGGATGTGTGAATATCCAGGGACCGTGGAGTTGGGATGGAACGCTGAGGACTTTGTCCTCCCACGGGTGTTGTTTACTGCAAGGTGCCCTTGGGGCCAATGCACCCATCTAGTCCATTTTGGGCGATGAATTCACAAGCAGCACACAACCATTCGGTACCTATACTGTAACGGTCAACATATCGGCCAGCAGCCTCGACGATCCACTCGAATCTCACATTCTAACCCGAACAGCGTTTTCATTCATTCCTAATTATGGCCGTGAGTAAGTTATATGCAGTGCTCAGTTTATTGTTCTTTCGCAGATGGCAGATGGCAGCCCCTGGCTCCTCTCCCAAGACCTCCTTGATGGCTTCTGCATCTGCTTTATTAGTACTCGCCTTCTCCTTGCCAAAATTAACACCATGACCCGCCTGAAAAGAGGTTCGATTTGTGAGACTTCGACAAGAGTCTAACTGAAAAGTTGGGGGGTGCCCTTTTGTAGCTCATCCAGTAACGCTAGTGAGGAGAGAGTCGTGATTGAGTCAGATGGCGATGATATTGTTAGGCGACAAGTAATGTTTTCTCTAATGTCGTAGGCTACACTGATTTTTTAACTGTTGAAGGCAGAGTTGCAGACTGCTCGGTTGAATATAATGCTAAATTACAGCGAATCTTCCAACAAATGCCACAATCCGGTATGGTGTAACGGTCAGCATAGCTCGTTTTCAATTTCCTTCCCAAACAGGAAAGATCGAAAGTCCACCGAGCAGACCGGGGTTCGATTCCCCGTACCGGAGTTGATTTTTTTTCGTTATCAAGTCTCTTCTGTTCTTTTTTGATCTTCAAAAATTTTTACACTCCCCTCTTCATTTTTAGCATTTGAAGCGCGTGAACATTCAGCTGAAGGCGCTTTAGAAGTAAAAAACTCATTTGAAACCACCCCCACGGAAGGAGCCCCCACGGAAGGACCCCCCCTACCGGAGGAACTAGACACTCAGGAATGTCGGCGTCCTCTTCACCGTTGATCTGATTGATATTGTCAAAGGCATCGCACAAAAATTAGAAAAAATATGAAGTCATCTCCGAATCAAATGACAATGCTTCTCCGGTACGGGGAATCGAACCCCGGTCTGCTCGGTAATTGCCTAATTAAGAGGTAATTGAAAACGAGCTATGCTAACCGTTACACCATACCGGATTGTGCTCTTGGATGTTGAGATGCCGTCCAAATGGTGTTCTTGTTTGTCCAAGTTTGTCCAAGACAAGACATGCACCAACATAACATACTCATCTGCAATGCCATCTCCTTCTTACACCTCCATGTTTTCCTTGCTACAATCTGATCCTGTCCCTTCGTATCGCTTTTTTTATATTAAAAACCCCACATCTCCAATAGCTCCTCGAGGATCTGCAGACTTTAGAGACAACCTTCATCTGCCAACTTACTTCCACAACTTACTTCCAGGACACCAAACTGTACTTTGAGATGATTCAAAATGGCCGCGATGCCAATCTAGACTCGCACCAGCCAATAGATACTGGTCAACATGGGAATGTGAGCCCTCTCCATAGGGGTGAGCAAAGCAGGGAGGCCACCGACCAACCTCGCTGTACCCGATTCTACAGCTATTCTTGTAGGGCGGCAAAGACTCGAATTGTGCAACAGGGCAGTATCATCAGGCTCGAGGCGTCCAACAGGGCAGCTATCATTAGGGCTCAGATTGCATCGGCTAGTATTGGGGCTTAAGCTAAAGGTCATGCCAAACCTGACTACAAAAATGTTAGAGAGCCGAAGTTCTATAAAATTGACTCGTGGACTGGTGTGCACTTTGCTCCTTGTTTTGTTTCACAAGGTTTAACGAAGTAACTCGCCATTCGCATGACTGAGATCTGTTTTGGCCTTTCTTAATGCGTTGTTCACTTTCGCAATGCTTTCACACCGGATCCTCGGTTGGACAACGCGTAGCCAGTTCAATATCTTAGTCTTCGTTTTTCTCATTCACAGTCACGCGGAACTGAAATGCTCTACATATGTGCATCATTTAATGTACAAGATATTCGGCTCAAGGCACTCCTCACCTTTCAATGTCCGGCGCTGAGACGGAATTCTACCAGCCATGGACTCAGATGCACCCACCTCCCTGGGCCTGGGTCGTCCACTTGGGAGGGAATTGCACCGTTCGCTACTCTGCATGTGTTTCCGAGTTGACAAGAATACTCTAGTAATAGAGGCTAGGAAGTCAACCGCCAAACCGGACTGGCATGATGTATTTACTTTAGGCACTTGGGTACTCTCGGTGACCCATCTCGTTCCGAGAGTCGTTGGTGACTACACGCCCTCTTTCGTCGAGGATTGAAGCATTATTAGCTAGGGCTCCTGGTAGCCACGAGCTCTGTTCGCAAATCGGCGAGTGCCTTATTGGTCCGGGTGTCATTAACGACTAGGCGTATTTTTCTCTTTTGTTTTCGGTTCGGGTACTGTGATAAGAGATGTGGTTGTCGCATGCGCTGTCGGTATCGATGTGAGCGAACTAAGGCGAACCGCCACGACGAGCGGTACAGTTGCTACCAATACGCCTCTAGGCGAGAGAACTGGGCACCATCGTGCAAGAAAAGCTTCGAGGATGCAGTGCAAGAAACTCGACTGGGAGAATGCTGCGTTTATTGCCAGTTGGCTCCTCGGCCTTGGCATTCTCCTCGTCGGCATCATCAGCACCCTCTGGCTCCTCTTCCTAGACCTCTTTGCTCTCTTCGGCGTGCGCTTCATCACTACTCGTGTTCTTTTTACGGAAATCAGACACCACAATTCAACCCTGACCCCTCTCGAGAAGCCTGCTATCGCCGAGCTGGAGACTTCTTCGAGCTTCGGTGGCTGCCGGTCGTCTGATCAGAGGTTCGACTTGTGAGACTTAGACAAAGGTCTAATCGAAAAGTATGGGGTTTGCCGTTGAGCTTGCTTATATCGGCTCTCCTCTTACTCGCCTACTTCGGAGCTGAATGGGAAGGACAAGGGCTTCTAGAGGATGAGGGCTCTGCAATAGACAGTGGTAATGTGAACCAAGGCAAGACAAGTGCCTATTTATCTTGTCAGAGAACAGTTGCTTTCTCAACTGCGGCGCTAGATCAACAGATAAACGAGGCCTTACATGTAACAGGGCTGGCAAGGGCGGCTGAGCCAGATGTGCAGGTGGTTTTCTTCAACTGTGATACGCCATTCGTCTGAGAGGTTGTCCATGGCAAGTGGTGAGCAAATAATGGAGGTGGCGCACATCCACACACGAGGCTGTTGTGGAGCCAAGCAATAGTGCATTCGTCTGATGTTGTCTTATCGTCTCGAAAAGAGCGTCAAGGGGAGTACCGTTTGTTTACCTTGTAGGTAGTCAAAGTACAATGTCACCTGGGCAGCCCGAGAAGGGAGGGAGACCTCGCTCCGGGTATCTGGATGGTCCCCTTTCTTCACCAGCCTTAATTAAGACGGAACTGGCTCGTGTTTCTACTGCCTGTTGAAGAGACTATCCCAATCAGCTAAGGCGCGAGGCTGTTGCCGGAGGCGAGAAAAGGCAACGGTAATTAAATTAGCCCTGACGTCGCGTTCGGGAGGGAACATACCAGAGAGAGATACTCTGCTTCGAATCTTATCCTTGCCCGACGAATAAGTTATTCGTTGTCAAAATGCAACCCTCTCCCCGAACCCGCTCTTCCCTTCTTCCGCCCCTTCATGATACTCTTACGATGCCCGTTCACGCTCCCAGCCAACCTCGACCCCAGCTGGTTGTTCCATTCCCTTCCAAGCCTCCTCGCCTTCTCCAGCTACTTCGTGCTTTGATATTTCCCACGACTTCATCGTGATTCCCTTCTGGTGCGGTGGGACCCCGGATCAGGAATCTTGACTACTAGAAGGTCAACTACTGCCGTCAATAGCCGAACAATTATTGCAACCTACCACGATGGAGAAGGTGTTAGATATCACTTACGACCTTTTCACCTTGACCACTATGTTACTGTGCTAGCGGTTGGCTCGAAGCGAGTACGGCTGTCTTGATGTTCTCGGTTTCCAAGAGGAACGGCCTCGCCTCACGACACATACCAGGGCTAGTGCTAACAGTGACACCATACTGGCTATCACATAATTGACGGTGGATTAGCATTTCATTCTACGGAGCAATATATGAGATACCAAAAATACGGAATTCTGTCGGGAAAAGTACATCAGTCCTCGTCGGCCGATTTATTGGCTTCTTCGATGCCTCTCCAGATCGTTGTCCTGTACCAGCACAGGGAAATTGGCCCTTCCCACCAAAGGGTCCGTTCTTACGAAACATGTTGCAGAATTTGACTCTCCAGATCAAGGGCAAACCAAAACGACGACTTGCCAATGAAAAGATGACCCTGCCAACTGACTACGGCACCCAAGCTTGCGAGGACCGGTCAATCCAACGCCCTGGAAGAGGCCAATAATACAATCACGCATCTACCACGAATGAGCCACTTTTCTCAGATTGTCCTTGCACAAGAATCTGGCGTTCAGCTTCGATAGTAGCATTAAAAAACGACAACTCGGCAACGGAACTCACAGGTATGGACCCACGTACGCCACAGGTGGTTCTTTTGTCTAGCTAGCTTGTCTGCACATAATGTCATGAATCGAACCAGGTCCTGGTTTTGGCCTGAAACGCAGCAAATACCGTCAACCATGACAAATAGCAAGCTACAAAAACTACCATCGCTAATCCTCACACTCAGCCTGGCTACGATCATGTCGAGAACATTCCAGCTCACAGGCACCACACTAAGTCATCTCTCTTTGACAACCTGCGTTGTGGGGGTATCAAGGGCAGAGACTGTTGTTTAGAGGATGTACGATCTAAATCTCACCTTACTTGGAAGAATAGCAACGGATTCAGGGAGGAACACAGAAATCTGACCAACGGAGAGATGTTTGGCATGTCCTCGTGAACCTTGGGAAGTATTCCTGGGTGGTGGCTGTTAAGATGAGGTCAGGTACTCAAGCATACGTGTCAGCTGCAATAGCTATGTTAGGCTTCAAGAAGCCACTTACCAAGCAAAATATTATGTTCCTAAAGAATTATCTTAGAATTATAATCAGGATCGATAATAGTAGAATGCTCACAAGCTAAGTATAAGATATTTATTACAAATAAATAATAAAAATCTTAGTTAAATATTCTTAAGTTAAAAGATTTATATAAGTTGTTTCTTATTTTTTTTTTCTATCATACCAAAGGATAAGGCTCCTTACTATCTGCAACCGGGGCATTATTCGCCCAATTTTGTTTTTTTCGGTAAATAATGGCCGGGCGGCAGCCGGGCTGCCGCCCCCTAGGCGGACCCATCGTCAACATCATCTGCCGTCCCCCCTCCTCCTCGGGCACCTTCTCCTCCTCAGGCTTCTCCTTCTCCTGATCCTTCTTCTCCTTCTTCTCCTCGGCGGCAGCGGCAGCAGCCTGGAGTGCACCCAAATGGGGGCCCTCCGCGGCCTTGTGCCCTTCTTTTTGGCACTACCTCTTTGTCAGATTACACTGTAAGAAGTACCAAGTATCAATCATACTTACAAGTATAAAAGTGCCCTTGAAGGGCTTCTTCTTAACGCCCGCCGCGGCGGGAGCCTCCTCCAGCGAAGAAATTAATGTTTTTGAACATCTGTATATTTGTTAGTTAATGGTCACATAGAGACAGAACGAGGAAGAGAACGAAGGAGAGAAGAGAGAGGACAGACTTCTGATGAATTTGTTTGGCTCTGTGTCCCCCAAAGAAAGCGCCCTCCATACATAGTGTTGTTCGTGTCGACAGTTTGATGAATTGCTTGAATTGTTGTGGGCGCTTTCTTTGGGGGAGGAGAAAAAGGAGGGAATTGGGAGGGGACCCCCCCTCTTCCCGCGACGGCCATGGAGCTTCCGGCCGTTGCCCGGCCGTTGCTTCGAATGACCTATCAAGCTTTTAGTTGACGAATATATAGAAATAGAAAGAGGCAGTAGAAGGGTAGGAAGAAGGGTAGGAAGAGTAAGATAGAGAAGGGCAAGGGGAGGTAAAGGGGAGGGTAAAGGGGAGGGTAAAGGGGAGGGTAAAGGGGAGGGTAAAGGGGAGGGTAAAGGGGAGGGTAAAGGGGAGGGTGAAGGGGAGGGTGAAGGGGAGGGTGAAGGGGAGGGTGAAGGCACTAAGAAGAGAGAGGGCAGATCCTACCATAATCTTGCTTGGAATCGTGTCAACTATTGAACTCGTATCCCCCAAAGAAAGCGCCCTCTAAAGACAGAACCAACTGTCGACAGTTGGCTCTGTGTCGACAGTTGGCTCTGTGTCGACAGTTGGCTCTGTGTCGACAGTTGGCTCTGTGTCGACAGTTGGCTCTGTGTCGACAAATGAATGGTGTTGACGGTTTGATGAATTTGCTTGGCTTTGTGTGGGCGCTATCTTCGGGGGAGAAAAGGGGAAGGCGGCCGGAAGCTCCGAACGCACTGATGCTTCGAACCACCTTGAGAGTCAGTAGTGATCATGTGGAGATAGGAAGAGGGAAGAGAGAGGAAAGGACTCACGATGATTTGGTTGGGTTCGTATCGAATGTTTGATGGATTTGCTTGGATTCGTGTTGAAGACGATTTCCCTTGAGGGGTGGAGGTTGGCAAAGGAGAAAGAATGGAAGTGGCAGCGGAAGTGGCAGTGGCATATAATGCTCCGCGAGGCGGCCGCAGCGATCGACGAGGGCTCCTGCCTCACCTACCATACCTTAGGTAAGGTAGGTGCCGTACCTTAGCAAGAACGCAACTCCTTCCCATCTACATAATTCTGGGCTGAATGGCAATTCAGCTTGCCATTCAGCTTAATGTTCAAGAGTGAGGCTGCCACTTTTCGATAAGCTCACAACTCTTCCACTGAAGCCTGATCGTCGATGATGACCTCCTCACCTAGACTAGGAGGCATATTCCTCACTTCAAGGTTCGCATAGGGTCAACAGACCTTGTGTAGAGGCTCCCACAGGTAGTTTGCGGAGACCCGCGGTATCACTCACCTTTACAGGACATCATTTTTGCTGCAGGATTTCTGGTTTCCTCACAGGTTCATCTTCACAGAAGCCACCCGTGCTTTATTCAAACCTCAGCAATCAAACACCCCAGAACCTCACAGCATCCTCGATCCCTTCAGCAGACAAACCCTCCCAGTCATCAAATCGAAAATAACACCAGCCGGGAAGCGGCGCCCAGTCCCGCCACCCTCGGCTTGATTGTCCTCATCTCCAGTACACTTCACGCATATATCGCCGCTTAGCGAGGCTCCGGCTCTTCCAAGACGTGAAAATATTGATATTATCAACGGCAAGTAGTAGGTCAAACCCTAACCGGCTCAGTTCTTATGTTCTAATCATTTATCTTACTCCTAGTCCTTGCCAACGCTATGTGAAGATGACCATCCTGTCTGGCTCGTGGCCAATGCTTTTACGACTTTGACATGCAACATGTCTTTTTGGTGCAATGGGAAAGCGCAGAGAGTTCTTACCAACTAGAATAGGATACTTTACTTTAGCAAAGACACGATGAGTCCTGTCAAGGAAGATGTATAGGCGATATCTGAATAGCGGCCGTCGCGGGAAGGATGATCCGAGGCACAAATGTGTCTGTATGGTCGGGCGGCCGTCGCAGGACCCGAACATGTCTAGATGGGCCTCTTTATCAGCATTTATCCTTGTATTCGGTGATTCCCACGTCCAGTACCTCCGCAACTTGGAAGAAGAGATGACTGCGCTTAGAATATTATGGCAGCTGGGTAAGGGGGCGGTTCACAAACATGCAGCCAGCCAATCAGGAAATTACCATATTGTCGCACTATTAATGCAAGTGACTTCTCATTTAGGATAACCTTCCGTGACTCCATTCATGAGGTATCAACAATATGATCTGCTCGGGCGCGAAGCCATCTGCGAAAGCACAACTACCCTGCCATACCTTACCTTGCCAGCCTGTGTGAAGCTTGTTAGCTGCGTTAGGCACCTTACTAAGTAAGGTAATAGGCATTCGGGGATACACCCGCCACAGTGGCTGGTTGTAGTGGAGAGGTGGCTGCTAGACGACTAAATTCGCTTTACGCCAGAAAACGCGTCGAGGACCCGTCTTGACGCGTTTAGGACCCT
Source organism: Paramyrothecium sp. XJ0827 (assembly GCA_020881915.1). Taxonomy (NCBI): domain Eukaryota; kingdom Fungi; phylum Ascomycota; class Sordariomycetes; order Hypocreales; family Stachybotryaceae; genus Paramyrothecium; species Paramyrothecium sp. XJ0827. The sequence continues at coordinate 3,596,643 of JAJFPB010000004.1, forward strand.
TCCCACTTGAATATTCCACCCCATCACCAGCAGCTCGTAGGAAATCGACTGTCGGAACAAGAAGCAGGCTCATTTCTTTTTCACGGTCGTCTCCGCCGTGAACACTCCAAAAAATACTCGCAATGCCGCACTCCGAACCAGAAAGCTCGAACTCGTCACCGGGGCCCATTAAGGATGAGCCTACGGATGACACCAGCATCCCTCACCACACGCAACCCGCCACTAACGGCGATGTCGACATGAGCGATTCCGACGAGGCACCAGCCCCTACCGCCGGATCAAGCAAAGATCCCGTCAAGCTGGAAGAACTGTTTGACGATTTCGACTCCGACGACGAGGTCCCCAGCTCAGCCCCTGTTCGAGATGCCAGCTCACCTGCTGCCCCAACTGCAGGCATGTATGTTCAGAAATGTTCCCCTCATCCTGCTTCCCTCAGTTCGCTGATGCATGTTGCAGAGACTTCCTATCACTGAGCGCCTCAGACCCGGAGGTCATGCGCAGCTTCTACCAGCGTCTCTTCCCTTGGCGCTATCTCTTCCAGTGGCTGAATCATAGCCCGACGCCGACCAACGACTTCAGCCACCGAGAGTTCGCCTTCACCCTGCAGAATGATGCGTACCTGCGCTACCAGTCCTTTTCTACGGCTGACTTGTGCGTTCGATCTTCTCTGCTGCTTCAGTGCGTTGTCGCTTACTTGTTCGCTGCAGGTTACGCAAAGACGTCCTGCGCCTCATGCCCTCGCGTTTCGAAATCGGCCCGGTGTACACCACAAACCCCCGCGACCGCAAGACGTTGAGGAACTCGGCTGCGTTCAAACCCCTTGCCAAGGAATTGTGCTTCGATATCGATTTGACAGACTACGACGACATACGTACGTGCTGCGACAAGGCCAACATCTGCAACAAGTGCTGGCAGTTCATGACAATGGCCATCAAAGTCGTCGACGTGGCGCTCCGCGAGGACTTTGGCTTCAAGCACATCATGTGGGTTTACTCGGGACGACGAGGTGCCCACGCCTGGGTCTGCGACAAGAAGGTCCGCGGCATGGATGATCAGAAGCGGAGGGCGATTGCAGGATACTTGGAAGTGGTCCGGGGTGGTGCGCAGAGCGGCAAAAAGGTCAACGTCAGGAGGCCACTGCATCCTCACTTATCGTGCGTGTACACCCTTTCTAATCTTCTTCGTTTTCCCTGATGCTAACGGTTTCACAGTCGCAGTTTGGATATTCTGAAAAATCATTTCCAGGAGGATGTTCTTGCAGTGCAAGACCCCTGGGCTTCGGATGAGCAGGCCGAGAAGCTCCTACAGCTGCTGCCAGACCGTACTCTCAATGATTCGCTGCGCCGAAAGTGGGACGCCGCCCCCGGACGGGCATCGACCTCCAAATGGGCCGACATTGACGCCCTCGCCAAGAGCGGTGCCAGCAAATCCCTCGACTCCAAGGCCCTTCTCGAAGCCAAGCAGGATATCGTCCTAGAATACACATACCCACGCCTCGATATCGAAGTCAGCAAAAAGCTCAACCATTTGCTCAAGAGCCCGTTCGTTGTCCACCCGGGCACCGGCCGCGTGTGCGTGCCCATCGACACCAAGAACCTCGAGGATTTTGACCCCCTTACTGTGCCAACGGTGCAGAGCCTGCTAGCGGAGATCAACGCCTGGCAGCCAGATAGCGACGCAGAGGACAATGGCAAGGGCGTCAACGATTGGGAGAAGACAAGCTTGAGACCGTACATTGAGCAGTTCAGGTCATTCGTATTGGGCATCATGAAGGATGAGCGGGATGCGCGGGTGAAGAGGGAAAGGGAGGAGGACTCCATGGCTTTCTAGTGCCCGACGGACGCGATCTAGGCGGTACTGGGCGGGGCAGCTGTGGATATAACGTGAGATACGACTTTGGATGTTTGGACGGAGTTGGTAGGCGCTGCATTGTACAGATACTGAATTAAGGTAATTCGATTCCACAAATCTACAAAGACTCTTTCGCTGTATTTTTTGTTTGGTCTTGGGCTGGCGCTTGCGTCTCTGCTGCCTCAGCCGATTTGTCCGCCCTCTCCCTCTCCTCATCCAACGCATTGGCCTCAGCCAGCGCCTCAAGTGCTTCCTCCTGCTCATCCTCCTCGTTGACCTCGTCGTCCTCTTCCTCGGCCGCGACGGCGTCCTGGCCCTCGTTCCCATCGGCGTCGCCCTCCTCGCCCCTGAGCTTGCCGCCCTTGCGCTTGGGGATGACCTGCAGGAAGGCCTTGCCCCAGTCCTCGCACTCGAGCCACCGGAGCATGATCTCGACCACGTGGTTCGTCGCCAGGACCTGCCGGCTCTGCATCACCATGAACTGGCCGATGGGCAGCTTGGCCGTGCGGATGCCGCGTTCGCGCGCCCGTCGGTAGCACAGGCCCTTCTCGCGGTTCTTGTCGACGAGGCCGCCGATGACGTAGGTGGTGTGCGGCTCGATGCGCTCGAGCGTGTAGGGCGAGTCCGAGGTGAGGTAGACGACGTCCTTGTACTCCTCGGCGGTCTCCGGCTCCGGGTTCGGCAGGGGGAACGGGTCGGTCGGGTCCCGCGCCATGGGCTTCTTCTCGTCCAGGCTCCTCTGCAGCGCCTCGATCATCTTGCCCTCCTTGTCCTTCATGGCCTGCCTCGCGCCCACGGCGGCCTCGAGGAAGTCGCCCTCGACGAACTGCACCCCGCGCCAGCCCTTGTGCGTGTCCCGCAGCGCGCCGTGGAAGCGCTCCGTGATCTTGCCCCTCCACCCGGCGATCCAGAGGTTCGCGCGGTACCGCGACTGCCGGTTGTCCGAGTACGAGCGGGTGACCTGGCTGCAGAGCGAGATGCGTTCCTTGTCCGTCATGTAGCTCTCAAAGTCGCAGTCGAGGACCAGCGTGACGGGCACGAGGGTCGGCGCGGGCCGCTGCGGGAACACGACGGAGAGGTCGACGCCCTGCGAGATGAGGGCCTGTCGCTCCTCGCGCTTGCGGCCCTTTGCGGCATGGCGCTTCTCCTTGCGGCGCTTGCGACGGTCGTCCTTGGAGTCTTCCCACTGCTGCTGGCGCTTCAGCCGCTTGAGCGCGTTCTTGGACATTGGTGCTTGCCCATCCGCCGGGGCAGAGCTAGCCGCTGCATCTTGGCTTATGGTTTCCTCCGACCTGACCTGCTGTTCTAAGAGTGATGGCTGATTTCCGGCCGGATCCTGGACGGGAGGCTCCGCTGCATCTGATGCGAGCTCACTGGGTGGTGCTGAGCTCATCTTGAAGTGGTATTTGTGAGTGTGCCGCCACCCGCACGAATGGAACCCGGTGTTGTGAGATCGGGGTGAGTAGTTGGTTATTTTCCACGCCCTTCCAATGGCTAAGAGGTGAGTCGAGTGCCCCAATGTTCGGATTTGGCGTTGTGTCTTGTAAGCGCAGCTCTTGAATGAGGAGCGTATGAGAGAGGGCAGTCTGATGGATAACAGTAGTTTTCCACTATTTTTATGACCTAAGAATTGCAACGGAACTGCTGTAGATTGTCTCATAAGCAGTCGCGAGTCTAGTGTCTTGACGTGCCCGTCACCATCGAACCAAAGACAGTCCTCGAGTCTTCACGACGGCTTCACCCAAATTTATTTGTTAGTGCAGCAGGGTTGTCATTTGGTGGGGGCCGCAGAGGGGAGCCACCGAATCGCTCGCAAAAGCTCGACCACTCGAGGTGTCTAGCGCATGCCAGTTCCGGCCAATCAGCGGAGCTCAATTGATGTCAGGTCACGTGGCCGCAAACTACGAACCTGCTCCATCACCCCAAGCTCCGTCTTTCCAAACCTCCTCCCCCCTCGAAGGCAAGGTAGTTTCAACTCCAATTCCTCTTCCCACCCGCACACCCACCCCCCACGCCGATCCGCCATGGCGCAGCAGTCGGATCCCACCGCCGCGGGCTACGTGAAGCCTGAGAAGCCTTACGTGGCCCACGATGTCATTGACGAGACGGGCAAGACGGCCGTCATGGGCTTCGGCAGTGGTATCTTCGTTGCTGCCATCCACAACGCCCTGTCGAGGCGCAACGTCGGCGCCATGAGCGTCTTCACCCGCGGCGCTCCCATCATCGGTCTCGCTAGTATGTTCCCCTCATCTGTCGGGTGCCCACGATCAGAGCCTCTACGTCGCCCAATGAGTTAAATAAAAACCGGATCAAGTGCTGACCATACCTCGCGTGTAGCTGCCGCCCCTACCGCCTACACCTTCTTCTCCCGCACAACCATGAACCTTCGCGAGAGGGACGATGCTTGGGCCGCTGCCTTCGGAGGATTCATCAGCGGCGGTATCCTCGGACTTCCATGTACGTGTTATGAATTCCGTCCATTGACAGCCACCTGGCCATCTACATATCAGGCAATTGCTAACTTCCCTCACAGTCAAGCGTCTGCCCGTTGTTCTTGGTATCGGCGGTCTCTTTGCCGGTGTCCAGGGCACGCTGTACTTCTTGGGCGGTCGCATCGACAGCTTCAAGCAGGAGGAGGATGAGTTTGAGCGCAAAGAAATCATCCGACGCACGACGCGTCGGCCGGTGGAGCAGACCATCGCCGAGCTTGGCGAGGGACGAGGTTTGTACTCCCTTGCCTGCCTTTTGCAGCGTTACATGATATTCGTGACTGCCACTGACATTGCGTGTTTTACAGGCATCAGGCCGCCCGGATATGAGGAGCGCAGGCGAGAGCGCATCAAGGAGAACTACGGTTTCGAAATCAACCCCGTCAAGGCGACTGTCGAGGGCAGCTCATAACTTTTCCTTTTTATTTTCCAGCAAGTCACTTGAGCGGCGGGAAACTGTACATAACTCTTCCCAGGTGGAGAAGAGATGCTACACTAGAGAAATGGAGTTCAGCTTTTGTTTTTTCCCTCAATCGGGGTCTTCCGAACTTGCTCCTGACGATCATTGGACAAGTATGGTGGAAGATTCACCAAACGGTACGTTATCAATTTCCTTCATCTGCCTTTATTTTTCCCCTACTCGATTTCTATGATGATACCCTCAGAGGCTGTTCATGATCACAATGATTAGAATTCTACCAATCTACATTTTACATTACTGAAGAAAACCCCCTCTTTATCGTGGCTTTACAGAACAATTATCAGAAGACAGCAGAAAGCTAACACGAGTCGAACAGATAAAACTTTGGATAGTGAATATTTCAAAAAAACAATTAAAAACATTTACTTTACTATCTCTTTGCCAATTTGCATTTGTATCCCTGCTCCGGACGCCTAGCTTTCCTTAGATTTGTGCACCGTCTTTTCCTTGGACGTGCATCACCCATTCCCATAAAGTATTATTACAATGCCTTGACCGATTGGAAGAAAGGATTCGCAAGCAGCTTGGAATCAGCCGCCACGAGTTCTTTCAGCTTGGCCACTTGCTCCTCCTTGGTCATCTGCCCATCCTTGACTTGGTCCTTCCACTGAATGAGAAGCTGCTTCAGCATGGCGCTGCCCTCCTCAACGTCGTCTTTGCTGTAGCTCAAACCAAGATCCTCGTGCTTCGTCGTGAAATCCTCGAGCTCGTCGGCCTTGCGCTTGGCCATTCGCACGACCTTGTCCGGGAAGCGCACGAGCTCCGCAACGTGAATGCCAAAACTCTGATCGCAGATGCCGGGCTCAACCTTGTACAGCAGCGTCACCTCACGCTTGGCGTTTTCACCAGAGCCAGAGCCACTGATGTGAGCCGTGACATGCAGATTTGTGACATTAGGATACTGGTCCGCGAGAGCCGTAAGTTCATGGAAATGGGTGGCGAACATGGCGAAGCAGCCAATCTCCTTGATGATGTGCTCGGAAATGGCCCACGCCAGACCAAAGCCGTCATAAGTCGAAGTGCCGCGCCCAAGCTCGTCAATGATAATGAGAGACTCGGCGGTCGCCGACTTGAGGATGTTTGCGGTCTCAAGCATCTCCGCCATGAACGTCGACACACCCTTGAGCTGAGAGTCGCTGGCGCCAACGCGGGCGAGGATGGAATCGAAGATGGTCATCTCGGCCTCGGCGCAAGGGACGAAGCACCCGATCTGGGCCATCAGAGCGACGACGCCGGTTTGGCGGATGTACGTCGACTTACCACCCATGTTGGGTCCGGTGATAATCAAGAAGGTGGACTTGTCACGAGTGAGCTCGATGTCGTTGGTGATGAACTGAACGTCGTCCTGCAGCTCCATGCACGGATGGCGAGCTTCTTTCAGCCGGGTCTGGCCCTCACCACGGGGATGAATCTTGGGTCGCACATAGGCTTCCGGGGCGTGGACCGAGCTGTGGGCGAACGAGACGATGACATCAAGATGAGCGAGCACGCCAGCGAGCCTCTCCAGCACCGGGCAGTACGAGGAGGCGACGTGGACAACCTCATTGACTAATCCGCTCTGCGTGCGGTTATAATTCTGCGAGAGCTGGTCATATTCTCGGCGATATGCCTGCAACTTCTTGGTAGTGAAGTAGACACCATTCTTCTGTGTGGAGCATTCCTGGTATTTAGAGTTGTTGCGGATGCAGCCAGCCTCTTGTCTCGTGAGACGCATACAGACGCCGTGGACTTTGTGGTTGGTCTCGAGGAAGATCTTCTTGTCCGCCTCTTGGTCGAGGTCTTGTGCGGCCTCATAAAACTCGGCTCGGATGTCCTTGTCGAGCTGGTCGAGCTTCTTCCGGATAATCCGCAGACCCTGGTCGTAGTCTGATTTGATAATGTACTCATGCCGATCGAGAGCATCGAGGTCGACGGTCTGCTCCACCATGTCCTGCAACTTGCCAAGACTATCGGAAAGCTCGCGAAGCTTGGTGGTGTAGGCCTCATCCAGCGGGTCGCGGTAGGCCTCGTCCATGACACCCTCGAAAGTGCCGATGAATCCAGGAAGTCGAATGACTACCTGGTATGCGCGGACAACATCCTCAAGGGTAGCTTTGCCACGCTGGAAGCGTTTGGAAAGACGGTACAGGTCAGGCACGGAACGCAGGTGTTCCTCCTGCATTGTCTGGCGAAGCTCCGTGTCGTTGAAGAATGCTTCGACCAACTGCTGGCGCTTCTCGATCTCATCCTTGTTCATCAGTGGTTGCTTCAGCCACTGCGCTAGTAGCCTACTGCCCACGGGTGTCTTGCAGTGGTTGAGCACACCGTACACGCTCATGGTCTTGGACCCGTCACGAGGTCCTGGCATCAAGTTCAACGCCTTGAGAGCCGCGGCGTCCAGCTTCATGTATTGGGCAAGATCATGCTGGTAGAGCTGATATTGACCAAAGTTTGAGGGGTCTTGCAGAACGCCAAGGTACTTGATGAGGGAGGCCGCTGAACCCATCGCGAGCCTGAGGTCTGTTTGGGGAAGCATTGTAGCGGACTTCTCATCCTTGAGCAACCGAGCTAGGTCCTGTTCGATGTCGCGGATACCAAAGTCGCTGGCTGGTCGTTCTGCAATTGCTATACCGCAGTTGTTTATGATATGCTTCAGCTTGGCCAGCTCCGGGTCTTTTTCCTTTTCCGCTTTGTCGACTTGTATCAGGCATTCCCGCACGCCAAGCTGGATGAGTAGAGCCTCGAAATTGGAGTATAAGTCGCTGTCGAGGAACTCGCTCACGCCCAACTCGCGGACACTAGCATCAGCGAAGCAAACACCGACGCTTCTGGCCTCAGAGGCCTTGGCAGAGATCTTGACAGCCAGTATCATAGGTGCAGAGTCGATTTGGCCGCCGAGGTCGTCCTCCACGTCCTGCAGGTTGCCTGGAGAGGCCTGCTTGACGCACTTCCAATTCATGCGGCCGCTCTGACTTTGCCATATTTCGATTCGCTTGCCGAGCTTGAGGAGGGCTTCACGCAGGAATTGCCGGAACACGGTGATTGTCATTGTGACCGAGGGCAGGCCAGTATGGTCGCTTCGGCCCAGCTGCCTGATCACCGACGTCGTCTTGTACACCTGGGTCACGTTAGCTTTACTCGGTGCAGTCCCAGGGGGAGGGTGTCAGTACAGTTTTCGCAATGAAGGTAGCATCTTCGCCGTGGGCTGTATACCAATCGCTGCGATCAAATATGCGGATTGTGTCGTCGCCAACTGCGGGCAGAGATTTGAAGAAGCGGATGAAACCACCCTCATCGTCGAGCTGTTCGTGGATTGGTGGTTAGCTTGTGCTTGAGGAGCCGGGCTACTGGACGTGACTTGGCCATACCTTAAGCTCCGGTCTCGACGACATGGCGGTTGACTGCCCCTTTGAGTAGGACCGGGAAAGGCTGTAAATTTGAAAAAGCTTGGATGATGCGGTCAATTATGCCCTTTGGACGCTGCTGTCGGAGGACATTTGACGGTGCTGGAAAAGTGACAGTCGCGTCACGGGGCTCCACTCCCTGAGGCGACGCGTTTTCAGTGCAGATCAATTAAATTCGCGGCGCGTATCTGATGCGTACTACTACTAAGGTACACGGTCCCTTTACGACCAGGCCTACCCTAAAGCCATACACTTCGCCGACGGCTGAGAACCTGGGGATATCTGAGGGCTTGCGTGATCAGTAACCGACTTGAATCTTGATATGGTGTGGGTTCAGGGATCTCGCGGAACCGGATTTATACTTTCTTGAAATCGATCGTGGTAAAAATACTGGAATTAAGAAAAATTCAAGAGTGGCTAGAATTAAAAGTTATACACACAAAGGTTACGACATGTCCTCTTCATTCTGCCTGCAAATTATTGTCATGAAGCAACCACACCCGCCGAAGTACCAGCATCTCATGAGCTACGTGGGTAATAATCCGAAGGCAACTCGAATCTGTAGGATGCTGAATGCGACTGCACACCCGACTCCAGCTCCCGAGGAGGGTGTAGCCTGGGATCAAAAGGTTGTTCCCACATGTAGGGCCCTTTGTAATGAGCCGCGTCCGAAGCTTGGGCTGGCACAGGTTGGGATTGGACAGCCTGCCTCCGGCGACGTCTCCAAAGGACGAATGCTCCAATTCCGAGTAAGAGTACGGCAGCGCCTGCGCCAACACCGATGCCAGCGATCCCCCCTGTTGACAGCCCGCTTCCAACCTGTGCTGGCTCCGAAGTTTGAGCGGGTGGGCTGCCAGATGAGCTGCCAGATGGAATGCTGGGAGGGTCTGTAGTAGGGGTTTTCTCGGGCGCTGCTTTGACGTCCCAATCGCCTTCCCAGGATGCCTTCCAATCATTGCCGCCCGTGCTAATGGTCCTGTCCTTCTCGCCAATGGATATGATCTTTTCAGTGGCCTGAATATTCCGACCCGGAGCCTGTGCTAGCCACCAAGTATCGGCGTCGTCGTGCCAATTGGCCCCGACGAAGGCATCCTGCAGAAAGGCTCGTCCCAAGGCATACACTCCCCTTTCATTTACATGACAAGGGAAGTATGGCGTCGGCGTGTTGACAAGCGGCGACTCTAGAGTCAGATCGAGGTGTACGAAAGGGACACGGATCTTGACAGTATCGGTGTTTGAGTCAGATATGAAGGAAAAGCTCAAAGTGATTGGAGATGAAGTGATTGCTTTGTATTCCTCCGACCCGATATCCCAAAGGTAGAGTCCTAGGTCCTCGTCAAAGCTGACTGGGAGGTTCGCAGCAATGTTGTCGCAAGTAGATTTGGGCAGGGTGAGATAAGGGGAGCAGCCATCAACTGAGACTTTCAGGCCACCGACGATAGACGAGTTGCCTGCGGCAAGAAGTCCATCCTTGGATTCAAAATCGAAAGGTGACTCGCCATCGACGACCTCAATGCTGATGTCCCGGAGAGTAATGCCATCTCGTGGGCCGCCTTTGGCGGTGAGGATGTCGCCGACGACACGGTTCTGGTCATAACCACCAAACCACATAGACCCGGCCATGGAAGGATTCACTGATCCAATGTGCAAGCCAAAGGAGTTTGATGGGGTCCATTTGTTTTCGAGAAGCCACCCGGGTGGTATACTGGCATTGATGGCTGGGCCACGTATCACTTCGAAAGACTGGTTGATGGCACCATGCGCACCCATGCTCAGGCACCCGGCGATGAAAGGAATATTTTGACCGCCAGGGTACTTTATTGATTGACGGGAGTCCACAACAGCCAGACTGACATTCTCCAACGTGATGGATAGGCCATCGTCCATGGTCAGGCTGAGTTCGTCCATGTATCGATAGGGAGCGTCGCCCTCTAAGTCCAGACCAAACATAAAGGTATCGAGGGCAGATGGTATGCCTATCCCCCCCTGACTGCCAGTCCTATTGTCGTAAGTGCCTGCTTTGGCCGCGTAGCAACGCCCAGTGTCGCAGTAATCGTCCTCGATAAGCCATGTTTCCCAAGCACCTCCTGGAAATAAGGAAATTGGCTGGTCTCCGCCCATGGAGATGCTGAGGGCACGCCATGGACCGTCGGGCCCAAACGTGTCATCACTCCATGGAACCCGTCTAGGGATCTGCTCGGCCGAAGTGAAGAGTATCGGGATCGCCAGTAATGGCAGGATCAGGCGAGACATGTCGTGTTGAAGAAGAAAAGAAACGAATGAATGAAAGAATGAACGACAGTATAGAAACCAAGTGAAATCAGGCGGAATTGGAAGTCGACGAACGCAAGGCTAAACGCAAACAGTTTACGCTCTCTTACAGCACATGGTAAGCAGTTGTCGGGGAGAGTTGGGACATGTCTGAGATGCACGGGCAGCAACGGGGATGTCGAAGTATCCAGAGAAATGGGGCTCTGGTAGGACAGGGTTGCCAAGGCTTGTGTTGGTTGTGTCGCTTTTCGCCTTGTTTGTTGGTTTCAGGATCGACATTGTACAGCTACCTGATCGTACGCTGGCGGTCCCGTCATTCACTGATGTATCGTTGGAGTAGAATGTGCTGCAAGCGCCCGACCTTGGCCCCCACTGCGGAAATGGTCGTATTGAAGGGGGAATCAGCGGTGGTTGATGTCTCGTCAAACCAATGATAACCCCTGCATCTTCAAAGATTGGTGCAGATTTCCAGGATTGGTGCAGATGAGCGCCAACATCCGGGTGCCCCGTGCAAGGGCCAAGTCGGCAGCCTTATGCCAAGGTGCCGTATTGACCTCCTGACCTTACATAAGCCTGTATACCTTGTTGGCTGCAGTGATAAGCTCCAAGGAGACCCTGCCTACTTGCACCTCCTCTTTGCCTTTCTGGTGAGAGCATGCCAGCCTAATTTCCAAACCATGAAATCTCACGCACGCCGCCCTCTTCTCGTGTCTGCTCGCGAACTCAATTCCGTTGTATATTGTTAATCAGCCTTTCATTCTGCAGCGTTTAGTCCCGTTCTTAGGGCTGCAACGAACTCCGCTTTACATGGCCGTACAGTGGCCGCTGGCGTCCGACTTAGCGGCCAACGCCGTAGTGTCCCGCTTCGTCGCTTCGAGACGTTACAGGTGGATCGCCGGCGCGGGCATCTTATTCTTCATAGTTGTTGCCGTGAGCTACCATGCCTTCGGGGTTCCGGACAGCTCAGCTGCACCGGCGCCACCGCTGCCGGATCATTCGACGACCAAGCCGGGCTCTGAGACCGAGTCTGAGTCTGGGGTTGATTGGTCGCGTTTCGCCTACACGCAATATGTCACCAACAGCGATTACCTCTGCAACTCCGTCATGTTCTTTGACGCTTTGCACCGCTACAGCAGCAAAGCCGACCGCGTGATGATGTACCCGGCCAGCTTGGCCCATCCCGACGATGTTAGCTCAAAGGACGCTCTTCTGATCGCAAAAGCGCGCGACGAGTATGGTGTGAAGCTTGTGCCCATCGAACTTCAGCACAAGGATAACGCCGATGGTACGTCCTTCGCGGCCCAGTCTTTGCCGTTTGCTCTTACTGATATAATCTTGTCCTTCAGCGACTTGGGCCGACTCATTCACCAAGCTCCTTGCCTTCAACCAAACTCAGTATGATCGTGTTCTTTCCATCGACTCCGACTCACTTCTTTTGCAACACATGGATGAGCTGTTCTCCATACCCTCAACGCCGGTGGCCATGCCTCGCGCATACTGGATGTACCCGGACCAGGAGATTCTGTCCTCACAAGTCATACTTCTCGAGCCCTCTGATGTTGAGTTCTCTCGAATTCAAGGCAAGATAGAATCTGGCTCAAAGAACGACTATGACATGGAAATTGTCAATCAGCTCTACCGCGACAGCGCCATTGTGCTGCCTCACCGGAAGTACGATTTGCTATCAGGGGAATTCCGTGGTAAGAACCACACCTGGTATCTCGGGTCTGATGTCGAGACTTGGGATCCCCTTGCCGTGTATAACGAGGCCAAGTTGATTCATTTCTCCGATTGGCCCTTACCAAAGCCATGGCTGCCTATACCCGATGAGAAGAGAGAGGAGATGCAACCGAGCTGCACAGCTATTGCAGATGGTGAAGAGGACTGCACAGAAAGAATCATTTGGAACGGCCTATATACCGACTTCAAGAAGAAGAGGGAGGAAGTGTGTAGTCATGCCAACCGACGAGCTCGCCGCGCGAATTTCGACGTGTGAAATATTAACGTAATTGGATACGACTTCTTATGATTGAATGTTATCAGTCATGTTGGTTTACTCTCTCGTCCTCGGGCATGTCCTAGAGGGTTTTGGTCATAGGGGGTCGACAAAGGCCCCCATCTACTCTCGAGGCGTGTGAAACAAGAGACTCACGATTACGTCCTTCCCCATCAATCAAAGGTCGCGTGGCCCAATGGCAAGGCGTCTGACTACGAATCAGGAGATTGTGGGTTCGATCCCCACCGTGACCTATGTTTTTTGCGTTCTGGAGCCGTCATCCCATGGCTCTTGGTAATTTTGTTCGGAGTGTGTTGAATTTTGGAGGAGTGGAATCCACTTTTTGCCCGGCATTGTCCGGTTGTGGGGCACCGGTCCGGCGGTTGCTTGTACCGGGTTGAGCTTCCTGACTCGTACTTCCTACAGGCAGGAAAACCCAGAGAGCTCGGTCTAGAGGGTATGGGAAACCCTCGAATAAACCATTCTTAATTGATAGCCCTTGGCGTGAATCTCAACACATTTGCCTGAACGAATACATTGAAGCCATGCCGAGAGAACGAATGATTGAATGTCGTTTTGGTGTAATCTTCTATAATTGCTGTAATCATGGAGCTGTAATGTGAAATATACCTAGCTAGAGGACGTACAGGATAGATGTGGACGAAGAATGACTCGATACTTGTACTTATGACTCCTTGTTGATAATGTCTCCCCTTCATCACAGGTACGCCATGCAATTTGACGGGGTTCTTGAATTCATTATTGCAGGACTCTAGTTTCCTTTCTTTGTGCTGCCTCACCAGCAGCTCTCATTCCACCCAGCACTACCCGCTTTTTAGACTTACTCTTCTTGTTTCGCTCCAGCAGTTAACCCCATGCTATAATGCCGTTGGTGTCGCCTTGATGCTGACGAGTTTGGTATGCTCTGAAGTAGCGCCTTGCCAGCCGACTGGCGTGCATTCATTCCCAGGGTCTGGTTGGCATAACTGGACTAAATGCCAGGCATAGGGATCGCTGAACGACTTCTATTTGACATCAAAAAGCAAGGCATGGCCATACTCTTGCTCTTCTTGTCTTCCTCGTTCTAGATGACGTTTCGGCATGACTCTGTTTAGGTTCATCTCAAGCATTATAATTACTCTACTCTCTGCCCCTGACAACTTGTCATGTAGATGACATGACATAATATCTTTCCGACATGACCGGAGACCACAGCTCTTCTCTAGTTGAACCGGAGCCGATGGTGCTTCTACCCTAGGACTCTGGCTACCCAAGTCGAACCATGAATCTACTGCTGGCGGTGAACTCGGGTAAAAAACAAATACTAGCAATAATTGTCCTCTGAAGGGCTCCTCACGGCCTAGGCCTGTTGCCCACGGTCGCACATCGTATGGGAAGGAGGTGTAGCATTGATGATCCGTAGGCACTGATCACATGGCAGAGCGTTATCCCCGACCAGTTCCACCCACAATCGAACACGTCGGCGTCGGAGCTGCCTAGGCTCCGGCTGGAAGGCCAGGAGGTACCCCTTATATTACATCCGGCCCTTCTTGAGTTGCTCATCGATCTCGAAAGCGACGCTATGGAAGACTGCCGCTACTTTCTGAATATTAGAACTGTCTGCCTTGAGCGTCAAATTCGGTCGGAGAGGATCTCGCCGGCTCTTACTCTACAGGTGGGTGCCAGACTTGGCTCTGCAATCATCGTGGTTGTCGTCAACCTCAACTCAGGCCAGACATGCAAGGAGGTTGCGTTGGTCATCCAGCTTAGTCTACCTATTAGTGTAGTTGTCAAAGGACCACCTGCCAGTATTATGGTGATTAAACTACTTTCCTTCTATATTCTTAATTGAGTATACTCTATCACTTCAGCAATTCCATCAATATAGCTTCAGTGAATCTGTCGAAAAGTTATGCAAAGCGATCCCTAGCTGGCCTGGTGGAGTCAATACCCCAAGGACTGTATGACACTCCATAGAGATGCTTAGATGAACATTGAGGCGACAAGAAACTCTGATCAAGAAGTTATCGGCTTGAAGCGCAGCACTGGGATATTTCGTCACAGTATTAATTCTCAACGCTAACAAACGAGCTCTGGGCGCTTGAAGAACGCGATACATGTCGACTGATAGAAACAGCGCGATGGATTAACTAAACCGTTTCGAGGATCCAATGAATTGTAATAAATAACGTCCAGATGTGTTCAGTTGATGTGGCTGTAAAGAAGGACCGTAGTGATAAAACTCACTTGGCTAATCCTGCATTCATCTGTTATGCCGGCTTCACAGATGGGGGCATAGTGAGACCTATGAGAAAGATGGGAGAACGACCTGATGGTCAGGACTGTAGACATGATGAATAATACAAATGCCACAAGGAACGGGCTGTTCCAGTGCAATGTTTTCTCTTCTGCGGCCAGGTGAGGGTGATTCAAGACCCTCTTTACACTAAACTACTGCAAAAGAAGCAGCATAGACAGCCAAACACATATTGTCCCTTATCGATTGAGCCAGGCTGAACTTCTTCTATCACCTTGGATGTGATGTTTCCCTCCATGTAATGGACGATATCCTATCAGACGGCTGATGTCTTCCTGGGCCCAGGACATTTGTCGTTGTCTGATCATCTCAACAATTATGCTTTCTGTCCTATTAACCGTGCTTCAAGACAAGAACAAATTCAATATATATCTTTGTCTTGGTCGTTGTCCCTACATCCAGAAGGCACCACCGGAAGCTGTTCTCATGAGGCCTATGCCGGCCTGATTCACTCCTTCGGGGGTCCGTACCCTCTTCCTCCTCCTCTTCCTACTCTTTCTCATCATTTCATTAACGACAAACCATCAACCATCACGTCCCCTCCGATGACCAGAAAATATATCTACACCATCGTCGCGGCGGCCACGCTGAGCCTGGTGTTTTTCGGCGGCCATTACTCATACCGTAGCCTCTCAAACGGTAGGTCTATAGATTAACCTGATCCCAAACCTTGTTGCCGATTGCGTGGGAAGCTGACTGCTGCTGCACGCTTAGCCAGCGCTGTAAACCGACCGTCAACGACAACACTGAGCGAGCCATTCAAGGCAACAGGCGAGCTAGCCTCCCAACCCTTCCCATCCAAGATTTGGCAGAGTTGGAAGGACGATTCGCCAGACCCCACCGAGCGCACAATCGGCTTCTCTCATCGGTGGCGGGTCATGAATCCAGATTGGCGATATGAACGTATTACAAATGCGAACATCGACGCGTATGTCCGCGATAACTTTGATGGCTTAATCGTAGATGTTTTCCTGGGTGCCGAAGACCCCATCCTCAAGGCCGATTTTGCGATACCTGATCCTGCTACGGGAGGGAGGCGTTTGGGCCGACATTAATGTGCTTCCGCACCAGCCCGTCTCAAAATGGATCCCGGAGCAGTATCGAGACTCCGTCAATCTCGTTATTGGCATTGAGAACGACCATCACAGGAAACCCATATGGCCTAACTCGCACTATTCGGTTCAGCTATGCCAATATACAGTACTCGCCAAGCCGAACCATCCCGCAATCCGGACGGTCGTCGACAATGTGACCAAAGGACTCCAAGAGTTACTTGCGAAGAAGGGACTCGGAAGCCTCATCACATTTGAAGATGTCATGGGAACCACTGGACCATTCGCTTTTACCCAAGCGCTCATGGAATACTTCACGAAACACACAGGCGTTGAGCATACCGGCGATGAGCTGGACAGACTCGCCGAGCCTCGCTTAATTGGAGACGTCTTGGTCCTGCCCAAGGATAGCTTTGGTTGGCTGCCACATGAGAACACGCACCCGAAGGGAGATCCTGCTATCCTCGTCGAGCATTTGTTCATTGGATCATGGCGAGAGGGCCACCCAGGTTGAACGAAACAGGAAATATACCTTGTAAACTCAACACAATACCCAGTTGACGGATCGCCTTTTCCCCACGCGTCACTAAATTGCATGATAATAGCCTACAACCCAGCAGCAAAGAGGCGATTTCAAACAAAAGGACCCATGCCCTATTACTTGATCCTGCTCAGCGCAGCCACCAGACGGAGCCTGCACCACATGATACGAACCTCATATCGACTAACGTCGTGTCGGAAGGAAGGATGCCTGCTTGGGAAAACTGTGACACGGGACCGCAACATGAAATATTACTCAGGCCAGGTACTCCAGGAGCGAGATGCCATAGCTAGGGGAAATGGCGTAGCAGCCACAGGCACAACAGCCCTGTTTGGTTTGCGGGCGGGTTTCGAAGATGAGGAAGCTACATGATTGGTACTCTGATTGGCCACGTCTAATAATAGTATTGGTGTTACTCTCTGTGTGAAGTCCCAATTCGATCTTGCTGCGGCACTGAAACGCGGGGGCTGGCCGTAAATCCGAGCTGACCTTGAGGCAGCGTGTTAATGTGCATGGCGACCCTACATGTCACTCGTCGGCATGGGCGCTGACAGCACGGCACAGTAGACAACCCACATTTGTGCCTTGACGGTAACCTCTTATCGAAATCGTTTGACTTCTACTTCTCTCATGAGCTTGTACTTTTACTACCCGAAACTCGGTTGTAATCTGTCTGACAAGCTTGACCTGAATGTGTTAGATGTAATACTCAAATCGTTAGCTCTCAAAGCTCGAGGGTGCTTTCGCTGGGCGGTCCCCCATACTGTCCGTTAGCACTGATAGAAAAGCGTCATTGATCCATGGCAATTCAACATAATAACAGGATGATAGCCATCGTCGCAAGGAAAGCCACCCGGCTCGGAAACCCCATCAACTCCGCAACGAAGCCTATTCATGCCATCATCAGCCCTATAGATAGTTGCGGAGTAATGGAAAAGTCACCCAGTTCCTGCGGGGTGGCCACGACGCCTACCAAATTCGAATTCGAATTCGAATTCGACAAGGTGCTTTCGATACAACACTGTCTGGTATCGAGGCAAGGAACCAGGGCCTGAGGCGATTCATGAGCCTTAAGGTCCGTAGCAAAGCTGGAACCTGGTTCTTGGGAGGGGCTGCCGATCTCTGGTGTAAACTGTTCGATATGCCCTTCTTGAGTGGCTATCGTCGCCCTCCTCTTACAGGTACCACTGAATCCCAAAAGCTGCCATGGCAGCCATACATTCATCCATTGCTGTCATATCGCTGTTATATCGCTGCCGGGTGGGATTCTGGCTTGAGTCCAAATTCGCGAAGCTCGGAATCCGCCTCATTTAGTAAAGCGTAACTCCAGACTTGCCTACTTCCACGTCTGCTATGGGCCCAGTGGAGTCCTTTCAACATATCCCGTGGTATCGCCAATTGGCAGGTAGGAACATAGCACCACTGCCCCCTCCTCTAGATGGAGATCCCATCTGTGAGAGCGAGGTTTCAAGATATTTGCTGCCATGAATTCGTGGAGGAGACTTGATAGGCGCCTCCCCAATGTCCTTGCTGACCCGAGTTCAAAATATCCGGCGGACATCTTCTTTAGAATATCCCTGGCCTGTGCCTGTCTCGAAATACCTCATCGAGATTACATCCCAAGAGAGATCATATGACTGAGAAGCAGACAGTGTGATTCGCGCCTCACAAGCTAAGCTACGAGACAAAACAAGATGGCTATCCATAGAGCTCGACGCCCCTGAACAAGGGATATGATGCACCTCGGATACTGGCGTCCAAGTCTAGAAGCTTCCGGAAGTGGTAAAATTGTCTTCTTAAAAGAACATGATGAGTTTAATGCGTTTGCTGAGTTTTCTGCCCAATTTGAAGCAAAGCGATGTTGCTATACTTCGTCCAGCTCTGGTATTCAGTTTTCCTTCGAAACACGTCTCGCATTGGGACACTCAGAGTGGACATCGATCGTGTTTCGCATAAACGTGCCTGCCCTGATAATTGCACATAGGCCTCGAATACACGGATGACTTTAGCCATCGTGAGGCTATGTTATTTCTTGGCTGTAGTGTCTTTACTGAGTGCCCTACGGTGTCTACCCACCGTTGTTAGCATGGATCCAGGCCGCTGCGAGAGGACACAATCAGCACGGAGAAAGGCAGCGACCAACGACAAGGTCTGTTAGTCTAGTGGTTAGGACAATTGGTTTTGATTATCAAGTTAATCAATTAAATTCCAATAAGCACCAGTTCGAATCTGGTACAGACCTTCTTTTTGCCAGTGTCTTCGTGTGAGTGGGAATATAAACAAGTGTTGCTGACTTTGCAGCAACGGACGAGGTCTGTTAGTCTAGTGGTTAGGACAATTGGTTTTGATTGCTTAGCTAAGCAGCGCTTTTCCAATAAGCACCAGTTCGAATCTGGTACAGACCTTTCTTTTTTAGCTTCTGCACTATTTTCACGTTTTGGTTTCCGTCCAACTTCTCACCATACAATACTCAAGTTAACCTAAACCGAATGGCAAAAGGATCTAACTGAATATTAGGCAGTTGCCTTTTTGAAGTAGGATTAATCTTTTACCGGGACCCATTGGCAAAATGCTCCCGAACTTAGGTGTTAGAGTGTAGTATAGTTGTAACCTCGAGGAATAGTAGGAAATGCAGATGTTTGTTACCTGCGTCTAGCAACAAGGTACCTGAATCAGAGGCATCTTGGGCTGTTTATCCCGATTCTGTTGATGACAACAGAAGTTGAGAAAAGAAGGTCGTGTTAAGGATTGCTTTTAAAAAGTTGGAGCGTGTTGTAGCGCTGGGTTGCGTTTTTCTCTCTTTTGGACAGAAGGGGATATTGGCGCAAGTGTGGCTTGTCCCGGAGTATATAAGGTACTATCAAAGAAATGCAAATTTCACCACTGCGCGGATGGACGTCCACCAGTTAAGTTGGACCAAAAAGTAAAAAAGAAATGACTCTTATAAGGTGTGATTGCCAAATTGGAGACGGGCCCCAAATCATTAAATATTTTACCCAGCAAATGAATGGCAGTCTGGTCAAGAGGCGAGAGTGTTTGTTGCCGGCGTTGCTGAGACTTTGTTCAATACATGCAGCATTTCCAAATTGGGCACGGGTTCAGCATCATATATGCGGCTCGGCACCGTTCCGGGAATAGCGAAGTGTCGTTCCGTAGCATTTTGGGGAAATGCTCAAATAACCTTAATGTTACCACCGAAGCAGATTACAAGAATGTGGCTGCCCTAGCATCCAACTTTATCAAGCTGCAGCGTCGCATGCTCGGCTTTAAAGATTGCTTTATTCGCGAGACGGAGGGCACGGCAGGGCGACAATCCTGTGGGGGGGTTAATTTGTCAATACCAGTCGTCAGCCTTGAAACGCGACAGCTGACTGTGAGGTGCAGCTGATGGCCGTGACTTGCAGCCGGACGTGCGAATGGCGTGGTGCTGAGGCCATTGAGCCGGAACGCGACGTTTGTGTGTTGCCATTGAGGTGCATATACTCACTCGTACCTGTCCTGTCGTCACATTACATGCACTCGTCCAGTACAGACAGAGGAGAGGGGAGCCATCCCTGGTGGGTCGGCGAATATGCTGCCAAAGGGCGCACACGTCTGTTTCGCCGAAACGCCTCACAGGCAGGAGAACGGACAAGGACCTCTCGTTCTCATGTCATCTCATCCCGTCTGGTTTAACAATAGACTGTGATAATGGGTCGAAGCTGAGTTTTGATAATGTCATACCAAGACGTCCGTGGAAACCTTGATGGGCAGGTGGGTACCTTATGAGAGGGGCGTCGAGTCGACACGGCTTGTACCCGTGGAGGGAAAAAGATAGCCACTGCCCTACCGTACCGCAAGTAAGCTTATCAGCAATTGTTGCACGGAGATTGGCCAGACACACGTGCTCCAGAGGGGTACGGTAGGTAGGGTCTTTGTTTTTCGGCGGGGCCCATGACATGATTTGGCATGCCAGTGCCGACAATCACCAACCACCCGAGAGGCGACAGTAGGTAGGTACCCGCTGTTCCTTATTATGGCGTCTTCTTACCTCGCACGCGCCGTTTTTGTCACACAAAGACAACGTGGGACCTGACGGAGGATTTCTGGCGGGGAGGGTCCTTTTGCACAATGTCTTGCCGCGGGCACATGCATGTTCTGAACTACGGACATTCCTCACTCTCAGGGTCTGCTGATCCGAGCCGCGCAACCTCCTCCCGTGATTCATGGATTCTTTCTTCAGAAGGAAGAAAAAAGAAGAGAAGAACACTCGATTAAGGTACCTAAGGTAGCTGACTTCGAGAGGGGGCCTTTTGTTCGTTTTGCTAGTGTGCTGGGTTTGGCTGCGGTATGTGGTGCGTTGTTTTTGTGGTGAACCATCAAGGTTCTCGAGCCCCAGAGTAAGGCGACGGGCCTTTTACCTTACTTTGGTGTGTTAGTGCGTGCAATGCAGACAATGGCCGGCGGCGTGGCAAGTGCAGCGCAGCGCGCAGTGCAGAGCATCTGGAAAAAGGGCCAAAGAAGGAAAGCAAGGACCTTGGGCCATCCGGGTCCCCATTCGACCAGGATACGCCGGCCTTGGCGCTGCGCATCAGTGATTCCTCGTCTCCAGTCTCCAGTCTCCAGTCTCCGGTATCCACGCCGTCGCCGCTCGCCCACAGCCAAGAGCGAAAGCTCAAAAAAACCGCCATGCCATGGCTGGTGGCCTTCCTCTCACCGTCGTCCCGCCCTGCTGCCCTTCTCCCTGTTGTTGCCGCGACAAAACAACCATCCTCTGACCGGCCTGGGCAAGGATATCGAGAGCAATAGCCAATATTGGACTCCTTTTGCTGGACCTGTCGCCCACAACCTAGTCGCCTTATCCACCCTGCTGAGCACCTCTTTGGGAACCTCTTTGAGCGTCAGGGCGGCTGTATTCCTCTCCATATAAGGTTGCCGCGCTCATACCATCCAGTCATCGTCCTTCAGCCCCGGAGCCTCGGTGAACCGCCTCAGCTGTGTCGTTGTCTCACCTGGAAAGACTAACGTTAATACTCGGCTCTCCCCCTTGGACTCGACGCTCCCGCTTCTCTCCCTTACGCGAATCACCTCCACCGCGTTTTCTCAACGTCAATCGACTATCAGACCAGTATCTAAAGGAAAATGGCTCGCTCCAACGCTGCTCGAGCAGCCGCTACATGCTGCGCCTGTTTCGCTCTTCTCAGCACAGCTGCCGCGGACCTGTTGCCGAGACAGACTGCCGCGCCTACCACTGCCGCCCCCGTTCCTGAGATTACTGCCATCACCGACTGCCATCCTCATGACACCGACCTGTTCGTTGACCCTTCACCCGTTCCCACGTGTTCATGCCAGAGAACTTTCCAGACTAACATGCATTGTTATGCAGCTACTGTTTCGTCGGTGCCACGGAGTACCTTGTGGAGACTACCCTCACTGCCGGGGCCGACTATCCCAGGTCCTTTACTGACTGCCACCCGCACGGAAGTGAACTGTAAGTTAACATTCAGTCTACTGCCCTGTGAAGCCGCGTATTAACCTTCATAGCTACTGCGTTGGCCCCGATGGCAGCGACGTTGGCGTCGATGTTCCTTCGACTGGTGGCGAGTCAGAGGGCGGCGAGTCAGGCCATGAGGGTGAATCCGGTCATGATCATGAGGAAGGCGGTGAATCCGCGGGGAGTGGCGACCCAGACGAGGTGCACTGCCATTCCCACGCAGGCGTCGAGTGAGTGCTTCATTGTATCCCTCCCATAGCTCATCGACCCGACACTAACCAGAATGCAGACACTGCGTCGATGGTAATGGACAGACAGTCGACCAAGGTTGCTCTGCCCCTCAACGAGACTACAATGTCGGCCTCAGGGTGGGACTTTTGTTCGTTATCCTAGCCACCAGCGCCTTGGGTGTTTTCGTGCCCATTTTGCTGCGCCAGTGGATGCCTCGCAAGCTCACTACCGTCTTCACTGTCATGAAGCAGTTTGGAACTGGTATCATTATCTCCACGGCCTTTGTTCACGTAAGTTTCCACACCCACACCTCCCCATTCTGATGGTCTTTTAACATTTTTTCTCTCTAGCTCTACACACATGCTGCTCTCATGTTCACCAGCAAATGTGTCGGTTCATTGGGCTACGAAGGCATCACGTCTGCCATTGTCATGGCTGGAATTTTCTTGTCCTTCATCGTCGAATACGCCGGCCAGCGCGTCGTTCTCGCTAAGACCAAGGCCGCCGCTAGCCTGAGCATCGAGGAGAGATCCAAGGCCATGTTATCCACCGAGATTGTTAACATCCTAGTTATGGAGACGGGTATCGTCTTCCATTCTATCCGTGAGTCTTCATTCTGCCTCCCTCGCTGTTTTGTGTCTTGTCAAACTAACCAAGTGAATCTAGTTATTGGATTGACGTTGGTCGTTGCTGCCGATTCCTCGTTCAGGGTCCTATTCATTGTTATTCTCTTCCACCAGATGTTTGAAGGCATTGCCCTTGGCAGCCGCATTGCTGATCTTGGCTCCTCTACCGCCCATGCCGTTGCCCACCTCCACGTTTCCCAGGCAGCGTCTCGAGACTTCAGCCAAGAATCAGACAAGGCCGTCCAGCCCGTCGAGGACACTTCAGCTGTATCTTCCACTGCCCCCAGTGAGCACGGCCACGTTTCCCTTCTCCGAAAGTTTGGCCTCGCTGCCGTATTCGCCTTCATCACCCCCATCGGCATGGCTATCGGTATCGGCGTTCTGGACCAGTTCAACGGAAACGACCGCTCTACTCTCCTGACGATCGGCACCCTTGATGCCCTCTCTGCAGGTATCCTTGTCTGGGTTGGTGTTGTCGAGATGTGGGCTGGCGACTGGATGGTTGGTTCGCACGGGCACCCTGCTCACCTGGCGGATGCAGACCTCCTTACTGTGGTACTGGCCGGCTTGGGCCTGGTTTCAGGATTGGTCGTGATGAGTGTTTTGGGCAAGTGGGCGTAAAGATGACTTAAAAGTTTCAGAGCCTTGTAGGCAGCTCGAACGGTTCAGCACTGCAATATTGTTGGGGCTGGCGGAGAAGAAAGGAGGAGGCGAAGACGATACCCTTGTGTACAGGATGTTGTTGTTTGCATAGCGCATGGAAAGGACAACGGTTTCACATCACGAAGTTTTATGATTCTGCTAACAAAGATATGACCGGGCAGGAGCCGAGACGGCTTCCACGGATCTATGGTCAAATCTGTGATCTTGTTTAATAGTTTGCATTTTCAGATAGAATATCAAAATCAATTCACATCATGCTATTTGCCTGAGTTAATGTGAATTGCTTATAGCTTGCGACCTTCTTTTTGTTTTGGAACAAACAAATAATCACTGATCATTTTCATCGTAATCACAACAGTATTGCCATAGAAAGTTAAGCAAGGAGTAATCTTGAATGCATTCTCCCTAAAATCTCAGCCTGCAATCGAGTCCACGCATTAGTCCACACCTGCTTGGAAGCAGAACCCCTCTATACTCTGCCTTCACGTTTTGATTTCCCTTCCCCTAGCCCCATGACCGCCATGCGTCTGTACGCGTTCTTGCTTCAGACCAATTTCATCCGGAAGTTCGCCGTCGAGTTGGTCGTCGCGTTGTACGGCAGCACCTCGAAGCTCGCGACCTCGTTGTGCATCACGTCCCAGTGGTCCGCGATGCTGGCGTTTCCGTAGGGTCTCAGAGCCGCGAAGCGCATGCTGTGGTAAGGGGAATCGTCAGCATGTGTTTGGGAGGTTTGTAGCAAATTGCAGATTATGGAGGCGACCATTTGACTAGAGACGCAAATGCGATACTCATACGAGAGATTGGAGGCTCTTCAACTTACGTGTAGTTGCCCGGCGCGATCTGCGATCCGTTGGCCAGCTTGCCGAACCACCAGAAGTTCTGGTACCCCCGCGGGACGCGCATGAGGGGAAACGATACCGTGTCGTCCTTGTCCATGGTCTCCGGGTCGTAGTACCAGAACGTGTCGGAATCGCGCAGGGTCGTCGCCGAGCCGATGAAGCCAAACTGCGACACCTGCGGAGGGTATTCCCAAAACGTGTCGCGCCAGGTCTTGTGATAGATCTAAGTCCCCCAGGACAGGTTGAGTTGTCAGCATTGAACTTTTACCGACCCGTATAGCCATGGATAGTCCCGAGGTGGCATTGGTACACGACTTACGTCCCATCGGAGGTGGAAGCAAGGATAGCTGAGGCGGGCGGAGAGCTCCATGTAGTCTGTCTTGTCCTTTTTGGGGTTGAATGACCAACTTCAAACGCTGGCGGTTAGTCTCGTGTTGAGATGTGTTTCCAGGCAATTTGACTTGCCTCCAGTTACGGCCATGTTGGTTGATGTACGGCTCGTTCGTAAACATGCTGTCGAATGCCTTTTCCGTGTCGTATGCAGCTCCTGGTACAGTCAGCCGCCTTCGTCTCCCATTCTAGCTCCACTGTGAGAGTTGGCACCTCCATAGGGTATCGACAACTTTTCGCCGTTGTCCCCTTTGACCCATATCTTCCCACCGTAGAGTGGCAGCAAGTCATCATTGACGCCCGCCGGCAGCCCAAACTCAAACCTAGGACACGACATAAACGTCAGTGACGGGACCCAGTAAGCATCGTGAGTGAACCCACTCTACTGTCTTTGTCTCTCCAGGTCGAATCCTGACCGGCTTAGGCAGTGTGACAGAGGGAGCGATGTCGATTGGCACCATGTCGTACAGCGTGCCAATGCCGGAGTATCGGTCCAGCATGTTCACACCCGCCTGCGGCTCCAGCTCAAAGGTATAGACCACTGTTCCGTCCCCATTGTTTGTGATGTCCGTCGTCCAGTTCGACACGAACAGTTCCGTGTCCAGAAGTGCAAACGGGACGAAGTCGAGCTGCGTATCATACCGGAGGACCTTGACAGCGTCAATAAGTCCGGTGCCAACTTGGAAGGGAGGAGCCGTTTGGTTGTATCGCACTCTGTCGGCGGTCCAGGCTACATTGCGGCCGCTAGAGATGATTCGCTGGCCCAGCATTTCGGCGAAGCCGGGTCCATGGGTTTCGCGGCCACCATATTCGCCGATGTAGAGGGCCGCAACCCCCGCAACGTAGGGTGCCGACATGGAGGTGCCGCTCATGACTTCGTAGCTTTGGTTCAACATTGTGCTGGTGACCTTGTAACCAGGAGCGCCAATATCGGGCTTGAGGAGAAGCTCATTGGTAGGACCCCAGGTTGTAAAGTACGCCGGGACAGGAAGCGTCCTGCCGTCTGAGACGCTGACGTTGGGATTGCCCGTCACGTTGATGGCGGCCACTGAGAGGACTCCTTGGCCATTGGAACCGGTGCTCGAGAAGAAAGGACCTGAAGATCCCTCGTTTCCAGCGGAGATCACGACAACCACGCCCTTTTGGACAAGCCGGCTGGCAACCAGCGCCCAGGGGTTATCGCTAAAGCCGTTTGGTCTCCCAATGCTCGCAGATATGATATCGGCCTACGATAAATGAGTTAGAACAGCTTGGGAACTCGAAAGGGAAATCGTACACCAGCACTGTAAGCGTCACAGAACGACTGGATTAGGGCTTCTTCATCCGTGTCCCATGGGTTCTATTCGTGGATTTTAGCATAATCGCAAGTGGGAGCAGAGCGAGGCGAGACTGACGTCTGCAAAGACTTTGTATATGAGGAGCTCAGCATCCGGAGAGACTCCTGTCAGCCTTTTCGCTTGTCAGCCCATTGTCTGGTAGACAAATGACAAGCAGGAAGAGAATATACCATTCGTTCTCAGCCGCGATGATGCCCGCAACATGTGTACCGTGGCCGTAATAATCCATTGGCTCATTGTCTGGGATTTTTGGATAAGATCTCTCATCATAGGGGTCCCCTATCACATTGAGTCAGAACACTTACTGCCCCGGACATGTCGAGACCGAAGCACGTACAATGAGAACCGACGAGATCGTAGCCACCGGCCACCTTGCACCCAGGACCGAAGCAACCACCAAGCTGTAATGACTGTTGAGTGCTGAGCGTTCTTGTTGACGGCTGTTTTCAACTTACGGCCTTGTGAGTGTAATCAATCCCTGTGTCAATGATGGCGACTGTCGCACCTTTACCCCGAAGGCCTGCGGCATGAAGTTTGTCCACGCCAGTCCATTGATGCATGGAGTAATTTCGAAACGTCGAGTTCAGAAGTACGACTTCTGGTTCCTTGATTATGGGCACGACTGGCACCGTCTTCATCGGCCACACATTGACCACGCCCTCCACCGCTCGGAGAGTGTCAACATTATCTTCATCAGATTCGATGGCAATGCCGGCAAATATGTCACTACAGTCGAACTCTTTATAGTATGTAGAGTTCTTGCGTGGCCTTGCCCGTAGCTGTCGGCCTATTCCAGGAATTCCTTGCGCCTAGTTGTGTTAGTACTTCGTTTCGAGAACCGGCCTCATCACTATACCTGTTCGACCTCAATAATATACTTGTTGGTGACGCCGTTTGTAGGCCGGTCGACGCCGCGTCTTTGAGGACTCCGGATAATTCTTGGCCGTGTCCCAGTCAACCCCCGGACACCAATAGCTGAAAGCAGAGCAACAATGAAGTAGGACGACCGCATATTGCCAGCACCGTTTTGTGGTAGGTCGAGGGACTCAAGACACGCAACTAAAGATGATGAAGAATCTAACTAACGACAAGGCGGGAAGGCGACGCAGCTCTTTTCTACTTGTTTGGGGGTAACATGTATACCGCGACCAAGGGACGACCGTGACACCTACATGGATTCGATGGCGGACGGGTGGCCGCCGAGAAGACACCGCCAGTTTACGTACTACGTCCAATCGTAAATATGCTCTGAGGCGCTTGCCCGGGCTGGTGATTGAGACATGAGACATGAGACTTGTTGATCCAGACAACCACATATGGAAGGCCCTCAACTTGGACGTCTCTGTCAGCTGTGAGAGAGAGCAGATCCTAGCCAGGGCATTGTCCTTACATACTTGTGTTATCAAATCCAGGTGAGTTGTACATACTACTCGAACTGGTTGTTGCTTTGGAGTAGAGAATATGATTTCACTGCTGGATCTCTAAGATCGAGGTTGAGCACAGCATAAATGCAGGGGCCCATGTGTGGTGCCGAGCTGCAGTAACCCATATGGACTTTTCTGACGAAGACGCCGGCGCAGCTGTTGGTTGTTGGCCGATCGAGTGAGCTCCACATTCGAATCAGATGGGCTGCGTTATCTAGCGGTCCAGCTCGCTGCGATGTATCAGACAGGCTCAAGGCTGTCGGCAGCAAATGTTTCATGACTGACTGTGCTTTCAGCATTCTACGGAAGTGTGTCCTGTCCTATACTTTCTAGCCTTGATTTTTCCTGCTGCCTGACAACGTGAATATTGATGTCAGGATGATTAGGTGGGTGGCAAGTGAGTTGTCATTTGAGGCGTTGTGGTGCCCGAGTTACGGAGTATTCTCGCCTATGGGACTACCTTTGGTGGATTGAGGTGGTTGACGGGACTTGGCAAACGCTCGAATGCCCTGAGCCACTTGTATGATCTAGTGTATGGGCAAGATGGGAAGCAACAGAGTGTTTGCTGCTGTTGTGCCATCGCATCGATAGTAACTGGAAGCAGACCGCGGACCTGTTATGGGCTTAGCCTATGACGTGACGAAGCGGAGCTTGAGCTACTAGAAATGATCATAGGAGCTGTCTGACGAGCAGACAGAGTAAGCGAGATTGCTCTCGGCGGCGACATCCACCAAGCAAGCATTAAGACAGTGGAGCAAGACCGGCCCATATCTGAAATCGAATAAGTGTGGCTAGTAGGAAGACCCCATGCATGTAGTGCGATTAGAATGCAATGATGATGAGGAGGAAGATGACTGCCCTGACATTGGTGATGTATGTTAGCTGAAATCGTGGACCCACGGTCTGCGCTTATTGGGAGTACAAGATGGTCTGCCGGTTCCCGATGCAGGACTTGGGACGACTGTTGTCCTACAGATCCCACCGTGCGCCGGTGGTTCAAGGGACAACGGAAATGAGTGATTGGCGGATCCGAAGAAAATTTCGATCGATTCGAGTGCTGACAGCCTGAAGTAGCAGAAGCCAACGGTCACGGCCGATATGATGTGGTCAAGCTTGAATCACCAATTCGTCGCGAATAGGAGTCGCCGCAGCCAGCGTCGACAGCTGAGACGAGCCATGCACTCGTTGGGAACCGGCCGAACCCATGGAGCTCGTGGCGTTTGCTGCACCCCTGGCGGACGACCCCATGTTCGTGTTCGTTCCGGGTGGAGCAATGCACGCACGCAAGCAAGCAAGCAAGCAGGCAAGCAAAGGCAAGCAGAGCAAGCCATGGGGGCCGCGAGGGTAGCAAGCCATCTTGTGTTCGACCTGGACTAGCCCAGGAGAAGCTGGTCAATCCTTACCAGTCGTGGCTAGCCGGCGCCGCGATGCCATGTGCGCCTCGCCCGGCCCGGCTCGGTCTAGAAGAGCGTGGACTGGGTTTGGATCGAGGGAGAAGAATAAAAAAGGAGCAAACACGAAGTGACCTGAGGCGGCCTGAGCATAAGAGATTCGCGTTTGGCGGCCCAGTAAACATTCAATGGTTTCATGTTTAGGATGTGTTAGTCCAGCATTTGGGTGCAGACGAACCGTCTGTCCGTCGAGCGAGGATAGCGCACGGTCGTTGGCCTTCGTCGACTTTTCTTCTCTTTTTCTTCTTTCGTCGACCTCCCACACACTGGGCCACTGGGGGGAGCTCGTGAAGGCCAGGGGGTTTCGGGGGCAATGCAACCCACCCTTTCCATCCCCCTGTGGCTGACGATGCTGGATGCTGGACGAGAGAAAAAGCAGTCGGCTTCTCGAAGTGGGGTGAAGGGCTCGAACCAATTCTCCATGCGGCAAGGCGGGCGCTGCCAGGGGTCGTCTCTGCAGGTGGACGGGGGACACATTAGTGGGGTTGTCCTGCTCTGCAACCACTGCGAGAGGAGGGTGGAGTGGGGGGGGAGTTGCTTCTCTAGTCCCGAGAGAGAAGAGCATTGATCCTTAGCTGGTCTGGGGAGGAAGGGAGATGCTCCCGGGCTGGTGGCCCGACGGCGGTGCTTCCATCG
The DNA here is from genome assembly GCA_020881915.1 of Paramyrothecium sp. XJ0827. Classification (NCBI taxonomy): domain Eukaryota; kingdom Fungi; phylum Ascomycota; class Sordariomycetes; order Hypocreales; family Stachybotryaceae; genus Paramyrothecium; species Paramyrothecium sp. XJ0827. The sequence goes on from JAJFPB010000004.1 coordinate 3,626,094, forward strand.
CCTTTTAGTGCGATGGCCCTCTGCTGCGCTGTGCTCTGCTGTTTTTTTTCCCCGCTGTACCGTGCGTTGGTTTTTGGTCGCGTGGCTGCAGAAACTCGCCCCATGCAGAGGGCCTGCGCTGCGGCAGCGACATACAGGCCCGGCGAGGACATCATTGGCGACCGCCTGGCATCGTCCACCAACTGAATTGGGATTCCCTCTCGGCTGCAGATGTAGTCCTTGCCCGGGCGCCTTATACCTTCCTACCTCGCTCAGGACTTGTGATAACCTACTAGTGCCTACGGTGACCTTGCGTATCACCTTGCCTTGAGCTGCAGCGAGCAAGTACTGTATTCCTTCCTAGTCATGGTGCTAGGCTAGCTCTTCTCCAAGACTTGCGTACTGTCTGGGTACTGTCCCGGCACCAACCCAGCCCAGCCCAGTCCAGTCCAGGTCCCTGTCCATATGGGGCCCCCCCTCATCTTATCTTCCCGCGTCTATTCTCTTGGGTCCTCAACCCCCGGCCATTCCCATTATCCACCCACGTTGTCCTTCCCACCCGGCCCCCAGCCTTCTTTGCTTCTTCCAAACTCCCAATCACTCTTTCATGCACCCTGCTGTCTCTGACGAGGCGTAGGATTTTCACTCGGGAGTTTCTTTAAACGCCATCCAATCCCTCTTCTGCTCTCTTGGCCCCCCCTCACTTAGACAAAACGTCTCTTGCGTACCTTGGACGTCGAGGCACACCCATTCACCTCTGAGCCTCTTCGCTGTTTCGTCTAGAAACACTTCCATTCTTCTCATATACAACAACGGCTTCAACTGTCGAAGATTTCTGCACATATTCTTTCTGCTGTATACCCTTTTAGAAAAAGGTCGCATTCACCTGTCTGCACATACGTCCTCCACCACTCTACGCCAAACTCGACCCAACCGCAACCATGGGCCAGAGCTTCTTCGACAAGATCCAAGCCAAGCTGGAGATCTTCCGCCTGGAGCAGCGTTACACCCGCCGCCGCCATCGCCGCTCGACCTTTGTGTCCAACGCCGTCTACGTCGACGGCGAGTACGTCTACCAGACCCCCAACAGCACCGGGTCATCCGTCGAGTCCAGCAACAGCCGCATCGACGCCCTCCACGGCGAGAAGAACGTCGTCAGCACCGCCGTCATCCACGAGCCCGAGGCCCTCCCCACCCCGGAGCAGACCCCCAATCCCGCTGCCGAGCGCAAGCGCCTGCACCGGTTCAGCTCCATCGCCAGCTTCGGCGGCCACTCTACTACCAAGGACTCCTCCTCCCGTCCCAACCGACGACTGAGCATGATCCGATAAATACGCTCCAAGCCAAATCCAACTGAAGGCAATACGCCACAGGAAAGGTCACCCACAGACGTTGGAACCTTGATATCGACGCTGGACGTGTACTATGTAGCAAGTCAACGCTGCGGCGAACGAGCTCATGTGCTATCACGACGCCAAATGACGATGCCGAAAACGCCTCGCTAGTCGCTCATGAACATAAAAAAGCAAATTTCCACCATATATTTCGCATCTCCAGCATCACTCAGTTGGCAGACCTCGGGCAACGAACCGAGGACGCTAAGCCCTTATGAGGCTACAATGACACCGGGCGAATCCGATCACGGTCACGACATTTTTCTTTATCTACATATTGTTCTGGGCTGAGCAAAATCTTTTTCTTTACTTTTTTTTCTTTTTTTTCTGTTTTGGTTTTGGCGCATCTACCTACGATGAGGAGACCGGCCGAGGAGCCGATAGATGAGCTCAACGAAGACATTGTATCGCATTAGCATTGTACATACTTTTCACATAAATACCGAAGCGCTTCCGCCTTTCCAAGCAAAACTGCCTCATCCTCTCGTTCATCCTTGGATCAAATCATGTGACGGCTTATTCACCAAAAGGAAAACACCGCCGCACATGCTACGAGTCGAGGCGTTTGCGAGTGCGCATTTGCGACGACGTTTTGGCGCCGGCAGTTCATCTTCATTCTGACGTTTCAGTCCCGGCATGTCTCAGCCCACATGCGCCGCCATGTCTCGGGCCCGCCACGACCGCAAAAAGCAACCATTCCTCCCCCCCCATGATTTTTCTCCTTCACAAACTGCCCTTCACGGGCCAGGGCTTGGTTGTGGCGCGCGCGGGAACGAACCAGCCGCGCATGAGCGCTAAGGAACACGATTTGCGCCGGCGCGAAACGCTTCTCAAACGACGGCGCGCTTGGGATTGATTTTCCTACCGGCTGTGCCAAAGGCAAAAAGGGCATTGGGGCACGCGCGATGGGAAATGCTCAGCCACTGCAGGAATAACCAATGCCGTTCAGTGGTTGTTGAATGACCTTGCTTACTCTCTGCCTCTGCACTTAGAATCATGGGCAGGCATTTTTGCCGAGGCGGCCGGACCTCGGGGCCGGGCATGGGCGTCATTCGGCGGCTACGGTTTGGTGATTTGACCAGGAAACCTTTCGTCTTACGTGAGGAGGAATAATCGCATGATCTGCAGCAGCCGCGGCCACAGGCTAACATGTCCATCCTATTCGTTAGTGTCAGAGTGTAGATTTGCAGTTGGCCTTGCATCCCTGGTGAGACGTCTCTATGTCTACCACGGGCGTCACCGGTTTCTGTTGACAAGATGCACATTGTTGGCTGTTGTTATCAACAGTGTTGATACTTTGCGGAACCCTGCAAATGGAACGTATTCAAGCTTTGTGTCATTAGATCGGATATCCTAACACTCCTAGTTATCCCAAGAATAACCAAAAATGGGTATCCCCGTCTCATGCTACCGCTGCCCAGCCTCCCGTCCGTCCCCTGTTCAACTCCGCAACGCCGTGCCCCCTCGGCCGTGAAATTGGCCCGCTTCCAATGCAAAAACGATATCGAAACTTGTCTATGCTGCCATCAAACCCTCGTACGCCCTCTCTACTGTCCGGCCGCCCATTCCAGGGACGGCCATCAGCTGCGCCAGGCTCTCGATGTGACCACCATCATCGCCCCCCAACAGCTCGAGGTAATCTACCAGGTCCTTGGCCTTTTTGGAGCCGAAACCGACCAAGCCCTTGATCATGGTAAGATCACGTGAATTCACTACATCCAGCAGCTGCTGGCTTCGCGGTGATGCTGGGCCGTCCATGTCCGAAAAGACAGTCAGTGGGCGGGCAGCTGCCTTGGATCGTGGTTTGCGAGGCTTCGGCCGGGCGATGGGCTCCATGAACGACTCTTCATCCACATCAGCCTCGGCATCATGGTAGTCTCCATCATTGCCGTCATCCTCATAGTCCGTGGCGAATGCTCTTCGCCGCCTCTCAGACACCTTGACCTCCGACTCATGGATCGACGGAGCTGCGTTTGGCACGGCCAGACGTGCGCGCAGCCTGTCAATCTTGCCAAGTAGCTTGGCTTGACCGGGAAAGAAGGGCAACGCGAGCTCGTATGCCTTCAGGGCAGCAGCCTCATCACCCCTCTCCTTGTGCTGCCTTGCTGCCAAGAGATACCTCAAACCGTCCGACTTGGTGTCGTCTCGCCATTCTTCGTTGTCGATCCGGCGCTCCAGTGCTTCGAGTCGCTTCTGGACGGCCTCCCCAATCTCGTTCTGGACAGGCGCTTGTGTTTGCGAAGCCAACTTATCCGCGGCGGTCTTGGCTGCCAGAATTTCGCTGACCTTCTTCTCCACCATAGCTTCGATCTGTGCAGCAGAGACGGTAACTGTTGCCGGAGCGGCGGCGGTGGTGGCCGTAGATGTTGTCGTAGGACGCGCCAGCTTAGATGGTCTCAGGAGAGCAGACTCTATATCTGACGGACGCTTGAGAGAATCGGATCGGCGAACTTGGGTTGAATTCGCGAGAGGCCGCGTGGCTAGTGTGGGCTTCGCCTTGTCTGTATAGACGTTAAAGGCCTTGACCGGGCGGTTCACGTCCGCGGCCTTTGCCGCAATGTTTCCATTGTGCACATTGTGGGCGTTGGCTAGGGGTCGCAGGGGCTGTCGTTGGATACCCGCTCCGCTGGAGTTGGAGTTCGTTCTAGGAACCTGCTTGAAGACGACCTCGTTCTCGATCTCACGCACCTCGATGCGTTTCGCCCGTGAACTGACGTTCAAGCTACTCAGGGTATCGAGGTGGTAGCTGCGGAGCGGCGCCAAGTTCAGAATCATAACGGTAATGCCGTTGTTCTGGCCTAGGGAGAGGATGCGGGTCATCTTGGACTCTCGGTACGGTATCCTCTTGTCGCCTCTAGAGATGGCGTCGATGCATTGGCTCAGCACGAACAGACTCTTGTTGATGGCGGCGGACTCGACCAATCGCTCTTTGCCATTGTCGGTGCGACGGTTGTCCTCTGAACCGGCCAGATCGATTGCGGATGCTGTGCTCTCTCGCACCATGTCCCCCGTTGTTTGTGTCAGCTTCACTCGAAGAATGGCATGACTACGGCTACTGTGGGCATTGAGTTTGGTGGCGGCCGTCACACGGTTGTTGTTTGCCTCAATGTACATCTTCTCAAAGTCCTTGAGGTCGCTGCACGCCCTCTCCGACAGACCCACCACGACAGTTCGCCCACTCGCCTCTGCGCGGAGGGGAAGCCCGGTCGGTGTCCTTTTTTCAGGTGGTTCCAGGAGGTCGTAGACCTTGTCGTTGTAGATTTCGTAGTAGGAGAGGGCGACGTCCACGGTCGTCTGTCCGTCCGAGTCCTTCATGATCTTCTTCCCGCGGCGGAAGATGCCGCTAAGCAGACGGGGAATCACCCCTCGGTCTGCGAGCTTCAACCCTCCTCGCATCGTGTGCGTCTTGCCTGTGCCGGTGACGCCATACGCGAAGAGGGTGAGGTCGACCCCTTGGAAGAGAGACTTCAGGTGCGGGGCCACTGCGCAGGTTAACGAGTCCGTCCGAAAAGCAATCTCTCGTGATGCCACCAACCTTCTGAAGTAAACAGTGTCTCCTGGCTCGTCGTCTGGTCGTAGACGCCATTGAAGGCGAACGAGAATTCCTCTCCGCCATTCTTCGGATTGGGGATCTTGACGATCGTGCAAGGCATTCCAGGCTCCACGCTGTCCGCCCTGACGATCATGTCCTTGTCCAACTCCTTCTCCAGGAGCGGACGAATCCGCGCAACGACTCGCACCGACATGCTGCCAAACAAAACAATTGGACAGCGGGAAACCCAAAGCGACTATGCCGTACCGTGGGGCCTCCGAAAGACGAAATCAATGCAATGCGAACTCAATGCCTCCCAGCACCGCGACTCGTTTGCCGACAATAGCAGTTTTGTGTGGTTCTAGTATAGTCCAGCTAGGATGATTGGTGTGGGTGATCCCGGAGCCAAAGCAAACCCAAAGCTCGGCTGCGTTGTCCGGGCAACGCTGCACGTGAGTGTGACGTCGCGCGGGAAAAGCCGCCATCGATTGGCAAGAGCTCGATTTTCCCGGCCCCGGTCTCAACCACCAGCCAGAAATACTTCGGCCGACACGCAAGACGACCGGCCCCAGACCCGGCAATCATGCGAGGCTCAGCGCAATTGTCGAGAGTGTCGCGCGGGCTGCGGCCTCAGCGGCCCGCGACCTACGTATGCTGGCAATGCCGCTCGATCCAGATCAGCGCAGCTCCTAGCACTGAGGCGCCAAGGGTTGGAGGCGACGCATTTGGAGCTCCCGCAGGGCTGACCCGGGACGCTGCTGGTATGTCAATTGGATGAGCAATGAAGTGAGGGAGCAGTGAAGCTTATGTGATGATTATAGACGCCCGTTTCGAAGTCCTTGGATCGCCTTACTCCATGCTGTCCGTGACTTTGTCCGCATCGCAGAAGCTCTATACGAGGAGGGGCACACTCGTCGGCTTAGCAGGTCAACCAGATAATGTAAGATGGAGACATGGCTTCTTTGGGCGCGACGCGATCTGGAATGCGATGAGCTGACAAGAACGCCCGCAGACCCAATCCACTTTGTCTATCCTCAACCCTCTTTCGCGCGCGCCGTTCGGAGTTCCTTTTCTGTATCAGCGAATCACGGCATCGTCCCCCGTCACCGCTCTGATCGCGAGTAAGACTCCCACCACGACATTCTCTGTTCTGCACCTCGACGGCACCACCGACTGGATGGTATCGCAACGGAACGCACTGCTGGCCTGGACGGGCCACACGCTCACCCTCTCATCTCGGGTCCAGAGGGGCCTATCGCTTGCTCACTGGGGCAGCACGCATGTGACGGGTCGCGGTCTGGCCGCACTATCAGCACCGGGACAGATATACCAGCTCACGCTGTCCGAGGGCGAGGAGTTCGTCGCACATCCGGGTAGTGTTGTTGCCTACTCCATCTCACGCAACCCGCCTCAGCCGTTCCGATTCAAGAGCTCTAGCTTGCGGCTGCAGGTACCTTCACTGACCTCCTGGATCCCTGAATCCGAGTTCATGAAGACGGTTCGCAAGACGGACACCTACAAGTTCCTGGCTCGCGTGATCCAGAGCTTCCGCACAATGACCCGCCGCACGATTTGGGGCGACAGGCTGTTCCTGCAGTTCAAGGGCCCCACGACGATCCTCATGTCCAGCCGAGGTGTCCGCGTCAAGGACGTGCTGTCCAACCACGAGGTCAACGAGATTGCCAGCGCCGAGCCGGGCGTGCTGCCTAAGGCCGTGGAGCTTTTGACCAAGCCAGAGGGTGAGCGGGTGTCGCAGCGCCCTGAGACGGTGGAGCAGGCTCCTAGTGCCATCCACGTGGCCACGGTCAAGGGTGATGGCAAGGTCACTTTCGAGGATGCGAAGGACCTCAAGGAGTTTGTGAGGTGATTCAGCGGATGGCTGCTACAAATACGATACAGTTTCCTTGCTCAGTTTGTAGGATTACGACGTTTGTCAGAGATACAGTGGGAACGGGTATGTAGCCTAAACATATAGATGAATTTGTAAGGGTATCTGACGCTCACTTATCCTTGTAGCAGCTTTGTCACGTTTGGCGCAGTGAATGATTTTGACGCTGTTGTTAGAAACCAAAGGGCTAAATGCACAGTGATTGGAGAGACACAGCAAGCAACTGCCTAATGTTGTTCTGTGCAGGGCACAGCCTTTCTCAAGAGCATGGGAAAGGGAAGAAACGGGCGAAACGGTGTCATCAAGAATACGAAAGAGGTGACTGTGCTGGCCAAGGATGAGGCCTGGACAGATCTGACGAACAGGCTCCCTACAAAAATAAAATAAAAATGAAGAAAATAGTCAAAATAAACTCACAAACAAGAAATCTTGCAGCCGACTTGCTCTCCAAGAATAGCAACTCACAAGTTTCAACACCTGCGTCTCATGTAGCAGATGCCCGCCCGGGTCAACCCGCGTGGTTGGGCGTCTGAGCACCGTTTCCGACGGGAGTAAAGCGGATCATGTCGAAGTGGGTACACGGCTTTTCCCCCCTTCGGCGCTACGCAGTTTACCTGCAATCCAAGTGCTTGAATTCAACACGGCAGTGTTTTTTTCTTCTTCTTCATTCCCACGACGGACGACGTGCTCCATGAAGCAAATCACGTGGCCGGGTTGTCGCATGGACGGTGCTGGCCGACGGCCGGGTCCGTCCTGTGCATCTCGTCCGGGCGAAAACCATGACCAATTCGCTGGCACTGATCCAACACGGATTGGCTGCAGTCGCCAGGCCAGTCTGCAAAACTAAACCAAAGACGACCGGCTTGTACGTAAGAATTGGTGGCCGCTGCCCCCCCCGTCCCCACGGCAAATTCGGTCTTTCGCCATGAAGAACCCATGTTTAGCCTACATGTTTTGAGTCCGGGCCTCGGACAGCCGAACAAACGAGCTCTGTGTCAGCCCAAAATGGCCCCCATAAAAGCGAACTACCAGGGAAAGAAAAAACCCCCAATATCCACTCTTAAAACCCCGTGGCCCACTGTATAGGTAATGGTTTGACGCTGTTGGCCCAGGATTGGCTTGTTTCTGTCTCGCCGTGTTGCTCATAGCCAAAGACCCTCGGGCTTCCGAGAGGATATAGATCAGCCATGATCCCCCGTGGTAGTTGCGAGAGCCTGAGTGTCATGAATATGCCGAGAGAGCGAGATATCTCCCCGGAGTTGTTCGGCTTATATCCAATTGACGTGATATCAGAGCTTCACTTACATGTTGCCGGTTGACAGTTGGTCTGTTGACAACAAGCATAATAGGTGTATTAGCCGGTCTTTCATTGGTAATCCTGCACTCTCACCAACAAACGCGCACTTCATCATTGAATTGGATGGAGATTGAAACCTGAGAACTCGAAAATTTTCCTTGCAAAAATCGCGAAATTCCTAAACAAGTTCCTCGCAACTCTCAACCTCCAACATGGCAAGCTCGACAACTTCCCTCTCGTCGGTCACCATGACCGAAAAGTCATCTAGTGTTGTTGACCAGGACCGGGGCTCGAAGCAAGAAACCAACATCACATCACAGCAACAAGACAGCCTCGACAAGGATGTCGAGCGGGCAAAGGGCGCATTGGAGAGGTCGACCAGCCTCGGGGCTGCGGCAGCACCTCCTCCGGGAATGCGACCGGAGGACTTTCCAGACGGCGGTTGGGAGGCATGGCTTGTCGTGTTCGGAGGCTGGTGCGGCTTGTTCTGCACCATGGGTTTGGTCAACTGCGTGGGCGTCTTCCAGCGGTACTACGTGAGGGAGCCGCTCAAGGACCACTCCAGCTCGTCCATCGCTTGGATCATGTCGACCCAAATTTTTCTCATGGTCTTTTGTGGTGCAATTGTGAGTAACTCAAGATGATGGAAAGATGCCCCCATTGACGAAAGCGTCGAGCTAATACAATTCCCTCGTATAGTTTGGAAGAGTCCTGGACAACTACGGCCCCCGATATGTCCTCTGGATTGGCTCTTTGACCCACGTCACCGGGTTGATGATGATGTCGCTTTGCCACGAGTACTACCAGTTCTTCCTTGCGCAGGGCATTCTGTCCGCCCTGGGTTCCAGCGCTGTCTTCAACGCATGCATGACGTGCGCCGTCACCTGGTTCTTCAAGCGTCGCGCCGCCGCCTTCGGCATCATGGTCGCGGGCTCATCACTTGGGGGTGTTCTCATGCCCATCTTTATGGACCGTCTCATTGAACAGATCGGGTTCCCCTGGATGATGCGTTGCATGGCGTTCCTCTTCCTCGCACTCATGACCGTAGCCTGCTTGACAGTCAAGTCGAGACTGCCCCCTCGGCCACGGCCCTTCATCTTCAAGGAGTATGTCGACAGCATGAGGGAGCCTCGGATGATCTTGACGGTCATGGCGTCCTTCTTCTTCTACTGGGGCATGTTCCTGCCCTTCAACTACGTCCTTCTGCAGGCAGAGGATGCCGGCATGTCGCCAAGCTTGGTGCCGTACTTGCTTACCATTTTGAATGGTGTCAGGTGAGGGAATTCTCACAAATATTTTGCAGCAAGCTCCGTTGTCGCTAACTTATGCTCAGTATCCCAGGCCGCATCGTTCCCGCTCTGCTCGCAGACAAGCTCGGACGATTCAACGTCATGATCTTTGTGTCGTTACTGTCGGCTATCGTTACACTCGGAGTTTGGATCCCAGTCAACGATACCGCTGGCATTATCAGCTTTACCGTGCTGTTTGGCTTCGCTTCGGGCGGCTTCATTTCCCTGGCGCCCACGCTGATAGCCCAGATCTCCGACATCAAGGAGATTGGCACGCGCGTTGGGGCTGCGTTTGCCATCCAAGCGTTCGGTGCCTTGACCGGCAGTCCCATCGGCGGAGCTATCGTGGCAGCGCAGGGCGGCAAATACATCGGCTTGCAGGTGTTCTGCGGCTGCTGTATGCTGGCCGGGCTGGTTGTCTTTATTGCGGCTCGATACATTCAAGTCGGATTTAGGATGGTCAAGATCTAAATGTAGCCTTGACTTTCGAAGTTGTATAAAAGCTTATAAAAGCTTTATTAAGGTTTTTTTACTATCAAGTATGGGATAAGGATCATGGCAGACTGAACGATGGTCCAATAATTGCATAGAACGAACATGGATGGCGTTACAGGAAAATCACTGGGGTTCCCATAGCATAGCGGGCTGGCTTACGATAGGAGAATTTGCTCAACTCACTTTAGGACCAAGAAAAATCCAATAGAAACAAGAAGTATCCAACCTCGGAAATCAGCATTGTCAGCCGCTGATACAAACATTGCAGCCTACGCTCGTGCTCCAAATTCTCCCCACAGCCCATGTCAGCCGCAACCCCTGCAGCCTTTGCACTTTTGCCTACACCATTTTTTCCAACTCGTAAATCCCGAGCCTCAAACTAGCAAATTCACCATGAGACGATGTTCTGTGTTGCTTGATTGTTAGTGTTAGTCTTAGTGTTAGTCGCGACGTCTCATTCTTATGAACATCATACACAAGGCCTCTGGACGCGCTTTTCGCCGCCAGGATTTCGCCACGGAAGACAGGACGCCTGTTTACTACCAAGTTTTGACCATTGCCACCTCGTCCTCCGGCCAGGCGCAAGAGGAACTGACAAAAATCACTGGCAAGGAGATCCACGATTTCGTTACAAAACCTGCACCGCCGGACGCCACGTCCTTCTTCCGGCTGGTTTCGTTCGACTGCGAGGATGGCATCGTTATGAAGGTGACGCGGGAGATGTTCAGCGACATCCTCTCTGCCTTCGACTTAGACGAGTGCTGCCGGTACCTGATGTGCAAACGCGCCGTTTGCTGCTACATGCCTCAACGACGCGGCGTCCTCCAAAGCGTCTATCTCGGCTTGAAATCGTGCAGGGTGCTCTATGCGTACAACGTGGAAACCCGTTCGACGAACGCCATCGTCATCCAGGACACGCCGCCCACTCTGAACCCGATGGTCAATCTGCCGGTCCAGATCTGCCAAGCAGCCAACCTTGCAACGCATCCTTGTTTCCTGCCGTGCGTTTCCGCTGTCGCCCTTATGCTCTTCACCCGTACTGCTTTGAGGGATGCTCTCGGTGGCATCGTCGTTTTCGGTAGATCAATGGGCGTGGACGTGTGGACCTCGAATATCTTGGCTCAAGATCTGACCACTGCGGAGCAGTTGCTGAAGCTAGGCAACATGATCGACTTGATGGAGCCTATCTTGGGAGAGCTGGACTATATCCGGCGCTACATCGCTGTGGCGGATCAAATCCAGGAGGGTATGGCTAGTGAAGAAGCCAGGGCGCTCGTTTCCTTGGTGCAAGACCCAGCCGTTCTAGAAGCCGAAAAAGAAATCAAAGAGGTGATGAGAATGGTGAAATCACAGATCGAGGCAGAGAAGAAGATAATGAGCTACTGGGCGGAGCGCGGTAAAAGCCAGCTAAACACGGTCAGTGCCTACACCTAAGAAACCCCGGACGCTTGAAATACTCAAAGCCATTCAAGGTATTCAACATGATCAATCGAGGGGATGCCCTGGCGAGTATCCAGCTCGCCAAGGCAGCTTCCAAGGACAGTTCCGCAATGAAGGTCATAGCAGTCATGACGATGGTGTTCCTGCCGGCCACCTTCTTCGCCGCGCTCTTCGCCGTACCAAGCCTGCGATGGGACGAGGAGAGGATTGTTTCCGAACGGTTCTGGATATACTGGGCGTTTACGCTACCCACGACCACTCTCGTTTTCATGGTTTGGCTGGCCATTACACAGCGAGGCAATGTTACCAAGTGGCTGAAGAAGGTGTTGAAGTAGTGTGCGGCATTGCGCGTTTCGAAAGATCAAAATGACTGGAACTGTTTTCAGACATACTGGGTTCAGGACGAAGACGGATTTTGCAAGAGATCGCCCAACTCCCTGAACGCTGGCTTTCGATAATCTAAAGAAGTCACAAGACCTGGCAGCAAAGATGCTCAGAAAACATTCTCGGCCTGCCTCGATTACAGAAACTGGCTCCTGGCTGCCACTCGAGTCCGAGTGGCTGACGGACTGACAAGCAGCTGGCAACAAAACTGGCAGAACATTTCACACCAACGCAGATGACAGCCTCGCACGCACTTCCTCCTTCCTGCACGAGACGAAAATTGACATTGCCTTCTTCTTCCCTCTCATCACAGCAGCATCATTACCAGTCACTTTCCAATCTTGTTCTCGCCACTGATCTCGGCGCCGCTACGGGACACACAAGTCTCTTGCACGACTGGTCTCTGGGCAAAAGCAAGCACTGATGACCATTTCCTAGAAAGAACCAACAAGAAAAGCCAGGATGACATTGCAAACGCCTCGAATGACATTTCAGTTGCCTGTGAGAAACGACCTTGAGCTAAGAGAGGAGCTCTTGAAGGAAAGAATCAAGCTAAGCAGAAAACGATGCATGGAAGAAAAGGCGCGTGAGGAAGGCGAGTGCGCCAAACAAACTCAGCCGAACTCCGACTCTCTCGAAAAACACAAAAAGCTTGCATCGCAAGGGCTGGCAGTACCATACAACGCTCCACTCCCTGCTTTCTTGGATGGACTTCCGGGAAACACTGTCTTCCAACCAGGCGAGGCCGCTCGCAACGCCGCCGGATTCGCAGGACTGCTACATGTATCCATCAAGATGCTGGCCACCCTTCACGACAAAGAACCGCTGCCCGAAGAAGGTGCTGAACAAATCCAGCAGCTCCTAGACTTCGTTGGCGGTGCAGATGGCACACGGGCTCTCATGTACAAAGCAGCTGGAGAAATGATTGCTCGGCCCCGGTTCAGTTTGGATTAGAGGACGAGCATTTGAAGGCAACGAACGCTGCAGGGCCGCACGCATCAAACGACGATGAAAAAAATACCTCGGGGTGCAAGCGGGCACGCACCACGGATAACGTTGGCATAGACTAATCATGTCTCTCATCAATCCGGGATGCATCGTTCACCTGGGAGCCATACTTGGGGGAAACATTGAAGGTGGTCATCAGATGTCCGTTTGTGATTGAGTTGTCCATGGGTTTCCTGCAGGAGCCTTGCTGCCGATGCCATAGTCCTCGTGTTTACCAGTGCGTTGGAATCATGGAACAATATGAGGGCACCCTATCTCTGTCTGTATTTTATGGTGGGGGATGGACTTGGGCTGTCGCTCTTGGGAGATCTATGAGAGGAACGCAACGCAGAAATTGTTTGCTGGGTTAACAAGGCTGTGTTAGAAAAGAGTCAAACGACACGCTTTGCGGAAAGACTGCATGAGTGAGTGCAACGAGAACAAGTTGGTGAACCATTTGACTTTATACCGCACAATCCAGTTGCATCTTCTAAATTGGGGAAGTGAACGGACACTAGATACGGTTCATATTCGTCTGATAGTCCACGCTGTTCCATCTCTCACATGGATCGGCAGCATGGTGGTAATCTATATAACGGATTCAATTAGAGCCCGCCATGGATTTCCCCACCTAGTTCTAGTGTCCGGATGCAAATTGGATCCGTCGGGGTGAGTGGATGCAAATCGACACTTTGACCACTAGTCGTTGCTGGTCGGATCCAAATTGCTTCCGTTGCTGGCATGTACACCATGGTGTACACAGAAGCACGGTAGCATGATTTCGGCAACAGTCTTCACGGTTGAGATTGTGCTTGGATGGCATGCCTGTTACGTTGGCGCCGCCTAAACGATGATTTCTAATGAACTTTCGCCAGATCAATGGCTGGAAAATCAGCTTAAAAGCACGGCTCCCACAAGAAGCATGCATATAGCCCTCGCCTGCTCTGGCTGATCACCAAAGATTTGGTTGCACTATTCAACCGTTGGCTGGAGTTGCTCTGCGACACATCTCCTGTGATTATCACACCAGCACAGACAGCATAATGGCAGGAGACAAGGTCCTTGTGCTCGGGGCAACCGGCCCTGCGGGAATCGTCCTGCTTCGAGAGCTTCTACACCGCCAACATGCGACCATTGCCTATGTCCGGACACCCTCCAAAGTGCCCCAGGAGCTGAAGGAGAACCCTTTGCTCGAGGTGATTGTTGTGAATGGATTTTGTGTTCGATCGCATCACTGACTGCGTTGATAAGCTTCGCGAAGGAACAATGGAGGACTCGGCGTCCTTGAGCGCAGCAATTTCCAAATCCTACATCATCGTATCGCTCCTCGGCCCTAACAGTATCCGCGGCCCAATGCCCTATGCCGACTATTATTCATCCATCTTCCCTATGATGCGCGAGCATCAAGTTCAACGCATCTTGGCTAGTATGTCTCTCGCATTGCTTTCAAGAAATGGCCTTTCCAGACCTTGGACACCTTGTCAAGTCACTGACGCTAGGTACAACAGTGTGCACCCCATCTGCAGCCGACCCGAACGACAAGTTCAGTTTTCTCATCAACATCTTTGTGCATCAAGTGTTCAGAGTAGTTGCCTCCGGCGCCTATCAGTGCATGCAACGCATCGCGCGAGCTTTCCGCGAAGATGCCCAGGGGCTCGAGTGGACTGTCTTCCGCATCACTGCCATACCAGGCCAGTCCGACGATGCAAGCTGGAAGAAGGATCGCGAACACTCGACTTACGTCGGCTATGTTGGCGACAAAGATTGGAAAACTTGGACGAACCGAAGCGGACTCGCGCGATGGCTGGTCGACATGGTGGAGCAGGGCCAAGGGAAGTGGGTTGGAAAGATGCCAGCTGTTAGCGATCTAACTGTTGCTTAACCGGAACCAGAGTTGGATGGCTTCTTTTCTCTTTCTTTTACAATATCCTATCAATCGAGTTCGAATCATACAATCACGACTGGAGTGTGCCTAATTCTACTGTAGCATCTGTCTCTGACCCGGAATAATGAACCGTGAGTGGCTGGCGTACTGACCTAGGCTCATGGCTGGTGTCGCAGATTCACAGCAACTTTTCTTTACCACGAGAGACTCTCAAATTTACCTCCTGAATTTTTATTACGCCACGGTCAGATGAAAGGGACTCTTCAGAGCTTTGAAGTTCTTCTCATTACGCTTTTACCCCCAACATAAATGATGTAATAAAAAGAAAGAAAGTCCTTGTTATTCCAAAGGTAGGCCTTGCGAGAATGTCATAATGTCGTAATAACTAAAACGCTGTTAAAAAACAACTAAATCAAGTGGGATGAATATGTACTACATCTCCGCTCTAACGTCACATTAAGCCATAATCCAGGAGGGAGGCTGTACATATTAAAAGGGAGTGAATTACATTATTTCCTACTTGAGAATGAGCTTATGCAATAGCTCCCACGGTAGGTTCATAGGTTGAAGTCTACTTTACTTGGCTGGTGTTAAATCTAAGAAAAAGAAAAGAAAAAAGAAAGGATTATTCTGTAAACCCATGCCTTTTGGCCTCCCAAATGGCTTAACAGAAATGACGTTCCTTACACGGACACGGCGCGACAACCCTGTCGACTCCTCCTCAAACCACCCGATTAAATGTTTTTAGTCGCCAGTTGATCGTCGGTGGCCGCCATCCGAATCATCCGATGCTGCGCTCGTCTGGGGCCCGCATCTGCAAGCCCACCTCCGTCGGGCTGATCCGCCATCCACTCACAAACACCAATCCACGCCCGAGGTCCGTCTAGGGTCAAGCCATGATGCCTCCTCGGACAGCTTCTGGTCCATGATGCATTCTCATGTCAGGTCATGCCATACCTCATGCGGCCTCTCCTGCTCAGAAGCGAGGACCAGCCAACCGGGCCGAGGCATGCAATTGCCGTGCACGCGCGTGGGTGTCGTAGTGGTCCCATCCCATACGAGCGGCATAGGAGCCCGCCCTTGGAGCTCTTGCAGGGGCAGCACACCCGGATGTCATGGCCAATGATGCTGCGAACCGTGAGCCTGTTTTCCATGACGTTGTCCAAACTGGTGATTGTTGCCATTTCCCGGAAGAGGCGCTCGGCGCTCGCCTAGTTCAGACCGTCTACTGAGGCCAGCCAAAGTCAATCCAGCACAGCTTGAGTTACACCTATTAGGGTTCATCGATCGATCTCCTCTTTATAGATAGATAGCTTGCCATGTCCCGTTTGCCTGAGTTCCTCTCGTAAGTCAGGCACTTCAAACCAAATCAGCTCAGCATCAAAGACCACCACCACTTTCCACGCGATGTCTGAGGTCGAGTCGATCCGCGCCTTTGGCCCTGCGCGTTCCACAATCAAGGACAAGCCCCTCTCGGACCAAGAGGTTGAGAAGTACAATGACTTCTTCAAGGCGAGCTGCTACCTTGCCTTGGGCATGATCTACCTCAAGGAGAACCCCCTGCTCCGCGAGCCTCTCAAGAAGGAACACCTCAAGGCCCGTCTGCTGGGACACTTTGGCTCAACCCCAGGCCAATCCTTTGTCTACATGCACTTCAACCGTCTCATCAAGAAGTATGACCTTGACGCCTACTTTGTCTCGGGCCCCGGCCATGGTGCGCCCGCTGTTCTCTCCCAATCCTTCCTCGAAGGCACTTACTCTGAGGTCTACCCCGAGAAGTCCCAGGATGTCGAGGGCCTCCAGAAGTTCTTCAAATACTTCTCATTTCCTGGTGGCACCGGCAGTCACGCAACCCCGGAAGTACCAGGAAGCATCTTGGAAGGTGGTGAGCTCGGCTACTCCATCTCCCGCGCTTTCGGAAGCGTCTTCGACCACCCCAACTTGATCGCCGTGACCATTGTAGGCGATGGAGAGTCTGAGACTGGTCCCTTGGCCACGTCATGGCACAGCAACAAGTTCCTGAATCCTATTGTCGATGGCGCTGTCCTGCCTGTTCTTCACCTCAACGGGTACAAAATCAACAACCCGACAATTCTGGCCCGTATTTCGCACAAGGAGCTTGAGCAGCTCTTCATTGGCTACGGATGGCAGCCTTACTTTGTCGAAGGCGATGAGCTCAACAGCATGCACCAGGCCATGGCGGCAACACTGGAGCACTGCGTCAAGGAGATCAAGGGCTACCAGAAGCAAGCCCGAGACAGCGGCAAGGCTTTCCGACCACGATGGCCCATGATCATTCTCAGAAGCCCCAAGGGATGGACGGGCCCCCGCAAGGTTGATGACAATTACCTGGCTGGATTCTGGCGTGCCCACCAGGTTCCCATTACCGACCCGACCACTAACGCCGAACACTTGAAGATCTTGGAGAGCTGGCTCCGCAGCTATGAGCCTGATCGACTCTTTGACAAGACTGGCAAGCCTATTGCCGCACTCACCGAGATGTGTCCCACCGGCAATCGCCGGATGAGTTCGAATCCAGTAGCTAATGGTGGCTTGATCAAGAAGCCCCTCAAGATGCCGGACTTCAGGGACTATGCCATTAAGGTCGACCGCTCCGCCGTCACAATGGCGGGTAGCATGCGGAACATGGCAGTTTTCCTACGCGATGTCATCGCCATGAACCCTCACAACTTCAGGCTGTTCGGTCCGGATGAAACGGAATCAAATAAGCTAGCCGGCGTGTACGACGCTGGCAAGAAGGTATGGATGGGCGAGTACTTCGAAGAGGATGCCAACGGAGGCAACCTGGCCATGGAGGGTCGCGTCATGGAGATGCTTTCGGAGCATACCTGCGAAGGCTGGCTTGAAGGCTATGTCCTGAGCGGTCGACATGGACTGCTCAACAGTTACGAGCCATTCATTCACGTCATTGATTCCATGGTCAACCAGGTAAGAAACATCTCTCCAGCGTTGCGAACGTAATGCTAACGACGACAAAGCACTGCAAATGGATTGAGAAATGTCTGGAGGTGGAGTGGCGAGCCAAGGTTGCCTCTCTCAACATTCTTCTTACTGCCGTTGTTTGGAGACAAGATCATAACGGCTTTACACGTTAGTTGACACCCCTCATCTCGCTTCGTGTCTCAGTTTCTAACACTTTCCTGCAGACCAAGATCCTGGCTTTTTGGATGTTGTGGCAAACAAGAGCCCTGAAGTTGTCCGAATTTACCTTCCGCCTGACGGCAACTGTTTACTTTCTGGTTAGTAGAACGATTCCTTTGAAAACTCCAGAAACACTGACAAGGCACAGTCATGGACCATTGCTTCCGCTCCGTCAACTACGTCAATGTTGTGGTTGCCGATAAGCAGGACCACCTGCAATACCTAGACATGCAACAGGCTATCGAGCACTGCACCAAGGGCATTGGCATTTGGCCCCAGTTCAGTACCGATGCAGGCAAAGAGCCTGATCTTGTCATGGCGTCGTGCGGAGACGTCAGCACACACGAATCGCTGGCTGCCATTGACCTTCTCCTCGACCACTTCCCCGAGCTAAAGATTCGCTGCGTCAACTGCGTTGATCTGTTCAAGCTGATCCACCGGAGCGATCATCCACACGGCCTCACGGATGCAGAATGGACGAGCATCTTCACGGAAAACACACCGATCATCTTCAATTTCCACAGCTACCCGTGGATGATCCACCGCTTGACGTACAAGCGTCCGGGCAACCAAAACCTCCACGTCCGCGGATACAAGGAAAAGGGCAACATCGACACCCCTCTTGAGCTTGCCATCCGCAACCAGACAGACAGGTTCAGCCTGGCCATTGATGCCATCGACCGTATGAAGGTTCTCGGAAACAGGGGCTCTGCGGCGAGGCAGGCCCTTCTCAACGCCCAGATCGATGCTCGCACCGTGGCCTTTGAGACGGGCATGGACCCTCTGTTCCTTACCCAGTGGCAGTGGAAGCGTGGCGGGCTGTGGAAGCAAGCTACTGACAAGCTGGTATCTCGATGAGTGATATCCTAGAGGGGGCACAGGATGCGCATCGCGCTGTAAGCTGGAGACGAAAGGTTCTCGTTTCGCAGGAGTTCGTTAGTTTGTGTCTTTCCTATCCTAAATCTTCTATCACATAATAGTGTGGACAAATTACGCGAGAGATATCACTACGCCTAATCAAACTCTCATTTAACTTGCTCATTTTCTGTAATGACTGTGCCATCACTCTCAATCGACAAAATGAACCCGTGAGTCTCGACCATTTAGGAGTGTCCACGGGAGTTAAATATCACACGATCCAGCCCCAATTCCGTGGAAGAACGACATCATGATGATAATATTCACGACTCCTTTCGCGCCACGGCATCCCTTTTCATATGCCACGTCTTGGCAATGTCCCCAAACTGAGAAACCTCGACCGTGTGAAAGCCATGATGCTCGTATAAGCCCTTGCCCTCGTCTGAAGCGTTGACATACACCGCCCAGCCATCCTGGTCGGCCTTGTGCACGCCGTATCGCATGAGCAAGTCGCCGATGCCCCTGCGTTGACAGTCCTGCCGCACAACCAGCATGGACAGGAACCAGTGGGCTTCGCCGCCTATGATGCGCCGCGACACGTCGTAGTTGGCCTGGAAGAAGCGCGCGGCGAACTCGGCGTCGCCTTCGGCCGGGTACATGCTCGCCGTGAAGACGAGTCGCGGTGGGTCCTCGGCGGCGGGATCGCGGGCGGCGCGGCGAACCCACCGCGCCCAGCCGACGATGACGGGCGGGCGGCTGCTGTCCTCCTCGTCCCTGAGGACGGCGAGAATCATGTGAGAGTCCTGGTCTTTGATGTTTTTTCTGGCCCAAAGTGCGTAGAACTCGCGGCAACTCGGTTCAGAGGGAGGGAAGCAACGGTCGTTGAAGCGGTTTTCCTTGAAGGCGGAGAAGAGGACCGAGACCATCTCAGGTACATTCTTCTTCGCCGCTGTGCGTAAAGTAAGCTTCGGCGCCATTATTGATAACAGTCTAATGCTTCAACGGTTGAGTTCGTGGTGGAGAAACGCTGTTTGGTCGAGAGTGAAATCCTGGGTTCGTTGCACAGCTTATATGCGCGGCGTGACTCACCGAGAAGAGACCCGATAATGCAATTGAAGCTGAGCTCAAGCTCTGATTTGCCATGGAAATGATGTTTGCTTTTTGATTGTATAACTCGAAAAGGTCAAGCCTTGCGAATTCTGGCTTCCCATTTCGGTAGCCGAAGTTGCACTTTGACGTGAGTTGTTCGACGAGTTTCTCTGTGGTGATGCTTTATGCCTCGCGCTGCCTTTTGGGAAGGGCAAAAATCCATGCTGCACCAAAACATTGCCCTCAGAAGACAAAGTAGCCTCAAGGCATTCAGAAGAAGATGGAGTTCTTTCTGAAAATACACGAGGGAGCGAAGTCACTTGACGTAGTACACACCCAAAGCGAGTGACAAACAAGGCAAGGCCGTCAGGAGGATGATCCCAGATACTCGCACTGTTCACTTTATTTCGTGCCCTCAAAAAATAGGATCAAAAATATTTATATATGCATAAATGTTTGGGTGGCAAACAATGCATCTAGATGACCTCTTATATGGAAAACACAAAGTTTGTATTTGTGTCAACTTGAAGTAAGAGAAAGAGAAGCATGAGGGAAGAGGAATTTCACATCTAGCCTCTTCCACCATCCACTTGACACCATCAACCGCTATAGTTGTTTACACACAAAGCAGGTCTATTGGTTGCAGCTACAATGGCGGTACATCCAACCATGCCATAGAAAAATGGAGACAGTTTCTGGGAGAGTCTCGTGACAAAAGCATTCCAAAATCCATCTTTGCGCACTACTAATCAGTCTTAGTTTTGATTTGCTGTGTTTGTCCCTTGTCCACATTCGGCAGACGGAGGATGCTTCAGGCCATCCCAACTGCCGTCGGGGTGTCACCCGCCCGTGTGACGTCAACCCTCAACCTAAGGTAAGGTAAGGTAGCTTTATCATTCCAACTGTCGAAAAGCTTCTCTGCGATTATTCCCTCTCCCCTCATCACATAACGTGAAACCGCATCGCGCAAAACAAGCTGAACGATCCGCACATTGATCAAGAAAAACACCCAGCTCGCTGTCTGCAATCATGGATCACCGACCAGAAACCCCCAAGCCGGGAACGCCCATTCCAAGTGGACCCATTCGGAACGACGGCGACGGCACGGCGGATTTCTAGATGACCTGTCACCGGAACAGCAGCCTGCGTCAATCAACCTGGTTGCAAAGAACACAGGTATGCCTTTGCCGGCTGACGAGGGGAACCCGGCTGATTCGGCTCATAGAAAGCTTCCAAAAAAGCTGCTGAAAGTTGGGACGCTGGGGCAAAGTCTGGTTGCGTGTCGCATCGTCTATTGCTCTGCTGTAAAGTCGTGGGCTTTCGCGTTCAAAGTGTCTTGCCGTAGTACTCCTCATTACAGTCAAAACATACTAAATTCTGTTTCCCGCTGCGTACCAGCTCTAGCTATTCATGGTGCTTTGTAGAATATGGATCACTTCGCAATCCTGCTTATGATCGGAAAGACCGAGAAAGTGGGATCAGTGGGGATGTAGACATCACCATTTTTCAGTGCCGCGTTCCGTATCCAACCAATTTACAAGGCATCTCTTTTCCGTCTTCAAAAAACTAGCTACAAAGTCTTAAATTCTCTCGTGCGGGAATGGAAGAAGGACTGTCATAACTCCTACACTCGTAATGAGATCTGTGGTCGTATCCATCCAAAGTGCCTGAAAGCTTATCACCACAAGCAACTTTATCTCAACAACCTGCTGGTTTGAGTCATTCCTCACTTCCTACAACCATTCCCAACTCGCCGTGATGGATAACACAGGGTCATCTGCCGCTTCGCAGAGCAACACAGGGTCTGTTAGCACCCTCCCGCCGGAGGCTATCGCTCTGGCGGCCAGGATGTACGACGGCGCTCGACGTGGCGATATACCAATCTTCCAGCAGGCACTTCCCGCTGGCCTCCCGCCCAACATGACCAACGAGAAAGGCGACACCTTGGTGAGCCAGCAACCTGTCCCCGAGTCCCAGTTTCCAATCGGACCAAGTTGTTAACCTATTCAAGCTGATGTTGGCTGCGTATCATGGCCACGCAGAGCTGGTTGAGCTACTCATACAGCACGGCGCTGACCCCAACCGGCTGAACGACAGAGGGCAGAGCCCGCTGGCCGGTGCTGTGTTCAAGAAAGAGGACGCCGTCATCGAGGTAAGAGGGCTCTCAAGACTCCATACATGAATCGATCTTGCTCTGACTGGCTGTCAGGCATTACTGAAAGGCGGCGCCGACCCTGAATATGGCAACCCAAGCGCAATGCAGAGCATTGACCTGTTCAAGGCGGAGGATCAGTGGAAGGCCAAGTTCGAGGCCGCGCCAGGCAGAGGGAAAGCCCAAGCACCTCCCTAATGTACAATTTGATAATATGTTTGCCATTTGCCGCAGGCATGAAGTAACAATCTAAATAGAAGATCATCCCAATGGCTGTGGGTAAGGGCTGCATGTCTCGAGTCCATGAATTCTGAATTCATTGTTTCTTCGTTTGCAAAAGCTCTAAGAACAGAAAAAAAAGGAAAAAGGAAGGAAAAAAAGAAGCCCTTTATAGGCACTCGGAAACATCGATATCAGACCATCCCCATCTCGCCCAAAAATGGCAAAAAATCAAGCATAGGCTACAGGTGCAACTTTCAAGAATGACAAGCCCCGGGCTCGAAGCCAAACCCGCCTACCCTAAATCTGCTTACCTGATCATGGTGTTTAGGGGTTCACCTCCCGGCTTTGGAGGGGTTGAGCTACAAGCAATTTTTGGTCCGTGCACGCTTCGGGGCAGAGACATCACCAGAGAGAAGGCTGCCACAATTTTTTGGAAGCTCTCGACGCCGCCCGCACCACGCAACGACCGCCCTCAACCATCACTCTCCTCCACCCGCGGGAACGGCCTTAGTCTTACTTTACCTCGGAGATTATAGGCTAGGAACAGAGAATCACCGCCATAATGTCGTTCGGAGGCCAGACCCCGACCATCATCGTCCTCAAGGAAGGTTCGTTTACCCCACCGCCGCACCGCGAGCCCACCGCAATCTCGTGGCCGTAGCCGGTAGCTAACTGTCACCGTCCAGGAACCGATACTTCCCAGGGCAAAGGACAAATTATCTCCAACATCAATGCTTGTTTAGCGGTGCAGGCTACGATCAAGTCGACACTCGGCCCCTACGGCGGCGACTTGTTGATGGTGAACGAGAATGGAAAGCAGACGATTACCAACGACGGCGCGACTGTCATGAAGGTACGATCGAGCTTGATACTGCCGCCTAAGGCTTGCTTGTTAGAGACCCATGACTGACCAAAACAGCTCCTCGACATCGTCCATCCCGCTGCCCGCATCCTCGTCGACATTGCCCGATCGCAAGACGCAGAAGTTGGAGACGGTACCACCTCTGTCGTCGTCCTGGCCGGCGAGATCCTCAAGGAGGTTAAGGAGCATGTGGAGCAAGGAGTCAGCCCGCAGATCATCATCAAGGGCTTGAGGAAATCGGCGCAGATGGCTGTTAACAAGATCAAGGAGATTGCCGTGAGCACGAACGAAGGCAACCAGCGGGATACCTTGACCAAGCTGGCGGCTACGGCCATGACCAGCAAGTTGATCAAGCGAAACACCGAGTTCTTCACAAAGAGTAAGGCAGACCCCTGCATAGATTGGCGGTCTACGTGTCTAACCGGGTTGCAGTGGTTGTCGACGCTGTCCTGTCGCTGGACCAGGATGACTTGAACGAGAAGCTCATCGGAATCAAGAAGATTCCCGGAGGCTCCCTTACCGAATCCCTCTTCGTCAATGGTGTCGCTTTCAAGAAGACCTTCGCCTACGCCGGTTTCGAGCAGCAGCCCAAGTCCTTCAAGAAGCCCAAGGTTGTATGCCTGAACGTCGAGCTGGAGCTCAAGGCAGAGAAGGACAACGCCGAGGTGCGCGTCGAGCAAGTTTCAGAATACCAGGCCATCGTCGATGCGGAGTGGCAGATTATTTACAAGAAGCTGGAGGCCGTCTCCAAGACCGGCGCCAAGGTTGTGCTCAGCAAGCTGCCCATTGGTGACTTGGCCACTCAATACTTTGCGGACCGTGACATCTTCTGCGCCGGCCGTGTTGCCTCAGAAGATATGGAGCGCGTGGTTCAGGCCACCGGTGCCGTTGTCCAGTCTACCTGCTCAGATATTCTGGCTGAGCACCTGGGAACCTGCGGCACCTTTGAGGAGCGCCAGATTGGCGGTGAGCGCTTCAACTTTTTCCAGGAGTGCCCCGAGGCCAAGACCTGCACGCTTGTGCTTCGAGGTGGTGCCGAGCAGTTCATCGCGGAAGTTGAGCGATCTCTGCACGACGCCATCATGATTGTCAAGCGGGCCATCCGCAACAAGTCCATTGTTGGCGGTGGCGGTGCGACCGAGATGGAAATCTCTGCCTACCTGCACGGATTCGCGGACGTGAACATGCGCAACAAGCAACAGGGCATCATCAAGTCATTTGCCAAGGCCCTGGAGATCATCCCCCGGCAGCTGTGCGACAATGCCGGTTTCGACGCGACAGACATTCTTAACAAGTTGCGTGTGGAGCACCGCAAGGGCAACACGTGGGCAGGCGTCGACTTCCAGAACGAAGGCGTGACGGACATGATGGAGCGCTTTGTGTGGGAGCCCGCACTGGTCAAGACCAACGCCATCTCGGCGGCGACGGAGGCCAGCTGCTTGATCCTCGGAGTCGACGAGACAATCCGGAACGAGGAAAGCCAGCAGCCCCAAGGACCGGGCCAGCAACTGCCGCCGGGAGCGGCGCAGAGAGCGCTCCGGGGCCGCGGACGTGGTATGCCACGCCGGTAAAGAACTAGCCGGTGGGATGACGAAAGGACAAAGAGAATCAAAAGAATAATGAAGTCATATCTGGTGTTGAGGATCTGTATGATACCTAAATGGGGGGAAAAAAGAACCTCTGGTAGAGCGCCCTAGACTTGAATGACCTCCCGCTGATTACCGTCGGCTGGAAATGCTACGAAAAAAACTTATTGTGAACCCGTTCGTGTGATAACCGGACTGTCCCATTACTCATTCCAGGTCAAGACTGGATGTCCGGACGTATCCTGATACGCGGCTGAGTCACCGTTCACCGTGCCCGTTTTGCTGATGAAGATTGTCTTGAGCCATTGTTGGGGGGGGAGAGACATGCATGGATCTAGGGCGTTCCAGAACCCCTCCGTTACGAGCTGACACGGGACAGCAGTAAAGCAAGCATGATAAGCAAATGGGGAGAAATCATCAAGTATCATGGCAATGACCTTTTTTTCTGATCAGGGACCCTTTGCGCCGCCGGCGTAGGATGAATTCATACTTGTTACCCAAATCGGTAGATGCATGGGGTTGCAGGATTACTCGTATGGCGTGACCCTTGTTGGCTGTCCTTGTTAGCTGTGGAAATTCCCGAGACAGAGGTTCCAACGTTACGGGCGTCCTGAGCGTTGCGACGGGACGAAGTTACTTCAGCGGGGTAGCCGGATTACGATTGCCGCCATGGCGTGCAATACGAGCGCAACCGCTGCATGAGGAACGGGGACGCTCCAAGTCGCCATTGCATGAAGAGTGCTCGGAATGCAAAAGTCAGATAGATACCTTAGAGATGGGCCCGTCGTGTAGGTGCAGCACCGTATGTGGTACTTGCGCAGGGCGGTAGTAATTGCAACGCTTTATCTCGCATCCTGCCATTTCGAAAAGCCCCCCCCCAAGGCTCAGGGCCCAAAGAAAAAGGAAATGGGTAACGCCCCATTCGTCTTAGCCGCAGATAAACCACGAGCTAGGCCTATTCACGACCCGAGACTCCACGCAGCACCCACAACGTGCAATCTGCAAGCCCCCCTGACGAGACGGTTCGGTCGGTCCCATGCCATGGCATTTCAGCCAAGGCGCCCACTAGACTTGCGGTACCAGGCCGTTGTGGCTCGCGATACGCTCAGAGATGGTCTCGGTCAGATCGAGCGTGGTTACGGAGGGACACTGCTCGTCACGTCGGGAGCGTGCATCGAGGACTCGGGTGGAAACTCGTCCTGTCTCGCCGAGGAATCAGACGACGTAACGCAACCGACAGCATCCATTTCTTACTGTTCCAATTACCGGCATTGCGCAACCAACGGTCCTTGCATCAATCCGCATCCATCCCATGCCCATTTGCCCTTGGCCCTTGGCCCTTGGACCCTCCGTCAGCCAGACCCGCCAAGCCCGGGGGCCCTCGCCGCTATGCCATCTCTGACAAGGGGTCTGGCTCGAATTAAAAAAAAAAAATAGCTGACCGCGCCCCCCCTGGGCGGGATGCCACTTGCGAAAGGGTTGCAGAGGCTCTGCTGCTAACGTGGGTTCCTGTCCCGGCGTGGTCGATCCTGTCCAATTGCTCGGTTGATTTTTGGGATGACTTGCCCGCGTTACAGGCGCCCGCATCCCGATCCCAACAACACCATCACCCAAAATCTCGTTGCTTGCCTCGAGCTCGACGAAGCCTTGGCCGTGGCCCGCTGACGAGACCGACGCTTGTCCGTCGTGACCCACGATCGCTTTCTTCTCTTTTTCGTTGTTTCTTTTTACTGCTTTCTTTTTCCCGCCCTTCGCTCCCTTACTTATCTCCCGTCTCCCCGGCGCTCGCTCTCTCCGTGTGCTGAGCTTGGCACTACGCTGCGACCCCTATCCGTGCGACCGAACTCCATAGACAACCGCCCTCCATGGGTTTGTTAAGTCCTCAACGGTTTGGCCGCGAACCGCGCCTTCCGGGCTTCGCTGCTCGGCGACAAGCCCTCCAGAGCTATGTCTTCAGGCGGCAGTCCATCGTCATTATCCTGGTCGCTTTGTTCCTCTTCGTCTTCGGTCCGACGATCTTCTTCCATGTGAGTTCGCAGTCTGTTGTCCAACACGTCTTTTCCTCCACCCGCCGCCCAGGATTCGGTTTGCGCACCACAGGACATGACGCTGACAAGCGATTCGTCGCAAATAGGAGAGCAAGTCCAAGGACATAAAACGCCCGTCCGACGAGAAGAAGCCCAAGTTCGCCGCCGAACCGTCCCTCCAGCAACTGCGTTTGAGGCCCCAGCCGCTGCTTGAGGGCCAGTCAAGCAAGTTCCACTTGGTCATCATCGCTCCCAACGCCGAGGTTACGCTGTGCAAAACACTCTTGACAGCGTCAGTATTGGGATACCCGGTCCCGACGATTCTACAATATAATGAGACCTACGACCTGAGTGAGTCTGGAGAGCGGTCCTGCTTCGTCTGTAGCTTTGCTAACCAGTGCTCGCTTCTCAAGGCCAACCCTTCGGTGGCGGTAAATATACAGGAAAGGTCGGTGCCATGTATGACTGGCTCAAGGCCCAGCCAAAGTCCGCTGCGCAGGACATCGTTCTCATGGTGGACGCTTACGGCGCTTTCAACTACCACGACATCCCCATCGGCATGAACCTCAAGACCGAGGCGGACATCTGGTTCCAGCTCCCTCCCGAGTCTGTGCTGAAGAGATACCTGGCAATGAGGGATAGGGCCACCGAGGAGCTGGCCGAGCGCATGGGCAAGGCTTTCGAGGCCGAGAAACTCAAGCAGACCGTCTTCTTCGGTGCAGGCAAGCGGTAAGAATCGAAGTGCTGAGAATGTGCCCGAGACAAAGACTAACAGGACTTCCCACCAGCTGCGCTCCCAACCAGCCACACTCCGTTGCCTGCTACGCCATGCCCGAGTCTCCGCTGCCGACAAATCTTTACGGCCCCAACACCGACACCGTTATGGGTCACAACCGCTTCTCGAGCAACCGCCAGCGATTCCTCAGCGCTGGGTACGCCATCGGCCCTGTCCACGACATGCACTCCATTTTCCAGCGAGCCGCCTACAAGATCAATGCTCTCAAAGACAGTGAAGGAAACTACAAGCATCGTGCCGAGTTCAATCGCGCCGGTAGTGACCAGGCCGTGCTTCAGGAGATTCTCGGCGAACAGGAGCTTCAGCGTGAAGTCATGCGGCGCAAGTATTTGACGTTCAGCGACAAGGCCAAGGGCCTCAAGAAGAAGCCCACCGTCATCGAGGGCACCCTTGTTGATGATGTGTTGAAGCCTTCGTTTTCCCACAAGGAGGTCCAGCTAAAGGGGGACAAGACCGACGAGTTCAGCATGACTCTGGATTACTGGTCCGACATTGGGCAGCAAACGACCGATTCCGAGCACGATGCTCGCTGGCTCACCTATAACCGCCCTGTCATCGAGCAACTCACCCAGCGCAGGCTTTACG
The DNA here is from genome assembly GCA_020881915.1 of Paramyrothecium sp. XJ0827. NCBI lineage: Eukaryota > Fungi > Ascomycota > Sordariomycetes > Hypocreales > Stachybotryaceae > Paramyrothecium > Paramyrothecium sp. XJ0827. The sequence continues at coordinate 3,654,003 of JAJFPB010000004.1, forward strand.
ACTGCCCTCCCCGCGCCACTGGCAGCATCCCCGATGACATGTTGAACACGAGTTTGCCGAGCATCGCTGTCTCGGACGCCTCGCAGTTCTCACCCATGCATGGCTGGGACGAGATTTCACTGTACACTAATATTTGCCTCGACACGATTCCCGCCATCATCCACCACAACGGCGACAAGAAGCGTCGCGATGATGCCTGGCCGCAGCTTTGGCTGCAGCCTCATGCCCGCCGTCTCGTCGAGGAGGTGCTGGCCCGAGGCGATGGCCAGAGGGAAGGCCAACGCGGCGGTGCCTGGACACCCAAGGGGTATCGCAAGTGGCAGCAACTGTGTCCGGCCAAGCTCGAGGCAGATCTGTACATGGACAGTGCAGAGTAAGCATAGTCTTCTTTCAGCTGTTTCTTTTTTCTGGGGCAGCCAACCGCTGCGATCCTGAAGCACCCTTGCCGGGGGCTTGGCGTTTGAGGGCGGGCATGTGCGGGTATGTGTATGACTTACTTCCCTTCTCTGTAACTATATTTTCTTCCTGGATTGAAAGATTGGAGGTGGCCAAGGTGTTGCGGATAATGTCATTGAAGGGAGAGGGCTCGTTGAATGACCCGCATCCCAAATATTCTTTAACTAGCGTTTTACATGAGACAGACATACTGTAATGATAACAGATAAACAAAACATCGTTGTGCAAATAGCTGAGAAATATCCTTGGCATACCTGGTTGATAGATTCGCAGTCCGCAGTTTTAAAGTTACCAATTCTCGTCACAGTATTCTATGCGACGTCCGGACAGCTTGATTTCTGACAAGAATGAGAGATTCAACAAATGTGCTGGTAGGCAACATGCCATGTCAGTACTACATCATCGATCGCTGAGACACGGCATTAAAAAGAAATGAAAATTAAGCACCATGAGGACTTGAAAAAACAGAGGACAAACAAGATGGAGGGATGTATGTGGGAGCGCCGGACGGCCCCGTTCTTCACGGCACCGGTTGAATGTGGGTCCCGAAGCGGGTAACTCCTGAACAGAATGTGCCTCCGGTCGGAGACGCTGGTGCTTGAAGACCTCAAAATAGTCTGTGGATTCTATCGATAAGACGGCTAGACAAGACGGCCAACTATAAATCACAGGATCATGGGGTATTTTCCATCGTCAACGGGCGAAAAACTTGAACTGGAGCTTTGCAACAAAGCCAGTCATTCTGTGGCTAACTGCCAAACAGCTGGCCAGAAATCCGCCCACAACTCAGTTGCCTTCGTTCCATCTATTGCTGTGTAAGCGACTGCACTACGAAGGAAGAGTTCAGACGTACCTTTCTGAGCATCGCGGACAAAAGTAGAATATCGTGGTTCCCTCATCAGCACTTCTCAGTTGCAGAGCCGTGTAGCGGACTTCCTTGGCGTGACACTTGCGACATTCCTCCTCCGTTGTCGACCAGGTATCGGTCGCCGTCAGAGACTTCACCTGCTTCGTTGTCCCTCGTTTCCGGCGAAGCTCAGAGGGAAATTCGTTGCTCGACGAGATTGTGGTGGAGCCAAGCAATGTATCTGGGCAGGATGGTCAGCACACGACTATGTTTGACCGCAAGAGTTGCTGGCATTACTTTTGTTCATTGCTCCACAGCAGCCGCACTGGATAGACGGGTTTGGGGAGATGTCTAGAGTGTTGCCGCATGGATCACAGAATTGAATGGCCATTTTGGAGGATTGCGGCAGGCGAGGATGAGGGACTAGATTCCTGCTTGTTGGTTGAATGCGACGGGCATGGCCAACACAATTGAGCGTACAGCCGCTTGTTGGTTGGGCTCCAAAACGCGGCTCAGACATTTGAAGACTTTCATAAAAGCCCGTTTAGGCAATAGTGTAAAGATCAATGAACCTCATCAAACTCAAACGGGTAAAATTGAAGGTTCGGCATCACATGGTTCCTCTCATTTCGACAAAGGGTTCAGGACGGCCAGGTACAGCCATCTGAAGGCCTATACATTCAGCTCTTCTCCCTGAAGTTTATATCACCAACCCGCGCTAAAATGCCGTTTGAAATTTCAAGATGCAAGTAGATTAGATGATGCGCTATGCTATCAAGTCCCCGGGCTACCAAACGCCACTCCGTACATGTCCCGGCTCCTCTGCCCCCCGCCGGCTCTCCCATCGCTGTGCTGCGGGTGCTGGTGATGCTGCTCGTCCGCGCCGCTCCGCGTGCCGTCCGTCATAGTCACATCGGCATCCGCGCCACCGTCATCATCGTCATCGTCGTCGTCGTCGTCGTCCTGGTGCTCAATCAGCATCTCCAGGTCCCGATCAACGGCGGCGGCTGCTGCGGCCGCAGCGGCAGCGTCCGTGTCGGGCTGCGCGCCGGGCCCGACGTCGTCGGTGGCGCTGAGCAAGGCCTGGAAGTCGTCGGCGTGGGCATGGTAGTGATCGAAGGGGTTGTCGTGCGGCTGGTTGATGATCTGCGGGTCGATGGGCTGGTACACGGCCGCACCGCCGTCGTCGTCGTCCGGGTGGTGGTGGTGATGGTGGTGGTGGCCGTGGAGGTGGTGCGGGTGGTCCTGGAGCATGGGGCTGTGGTCGTGGTGGCCGTGGTAGTCCGCGGCGTGCGGGTGGAGGACGTGGTGATGGTGCGGTTGAGACGATGCTTGGAGGGAATGTGAGGACGGCAGCACGGATATGTCGCTGGGGTTGGCGTATGCGCCGGGGCTGGGACTCGTGCTCGTTTGCGAAAAGGTTGGCATCATGGCATGGCTCTGCAGGGCCAACACGCCACCTGTTCCGTCGTCAGGGACCGCATCGCTCTGCACCGACCCTTCTTGCAGGGGCGTCGTCCCGCGATTCGTCACGAAGCCGTCCACCGTCGGCGGCGACGCCGACGACGACGAAGATCCCACAGCAGCACCAGCCGCCCCCGCAGGGTTGGACGACGCGGCGGTCTTGCGCGCAGAGCCGCCGGGGTTGGGCGTCTTGCCCAGCTCCTTGCACTCACCGCAGTTGCGGATGACGTCGCTGACCGTCTCCTTGATGCGGCTCCAGTGGTACTTCTCGGCGATGGTGGCGGTGGTCTTGTTGATGCCGCCGTGCTGCGAGACGTGGACGGCGCGGGCGATCTCGTACTGGCGCGCCGGGTCGGCGATGACCTCTTTGTCCTTGAGCATGAGCTTGTCGCCCTCGAGCAGCTTGTAGTGTGTCGCGGCGCTGCGCAGGCGGCTCTTCTCGGCGCGATCCGCGCCGTTGGGGTACTTGCCGTACTTGAGGTAGTACTTGATCTTGTCGAAGCGCTCTTCGCTGACGAGGTCCTCGCTCTCGCCGCCGGGCCCGCCGACGGCCAGGTCGCGGCCGTAGATGATGGCGTCGATGAGGCGGTCCGGGTAGCTGCGCAGGTTGCCGCAGCCCTTGACGCGGCCGATGCGCTTGAAGCCGAGGGCGTCCCAGATGCGGCAGCTGGCCACGTTTGTCTCGTAGACGAGGTTGAAGACGCTGTACGAGTAGCCCAGCCGCGGGGCCCAGTCGATGTAGGCCTCGCCCATGAGGCGGCCGACGCCGCGGTTGCGCGAGCCCCCCGTGACGAGGAAGCCGCCGTTGCAGACGTGGCTGCTGCGGCCCGTGTAGTTGGGCTTGATGTAGAAGCTGCCGAGGCACCGCTGGGACCAGTCCCGGCCGGCCTCGTCGTCGCCCTCGACCACCTCGGTGGTGCTGCCGATGCTGCCGAGGAGCATGACGGCGCCGAAGTTGCTGAACCAGTAGCGGCCGAAGTCGTCAGGAGGAAAGGAGTCTATCATGGGGTAGGTGTCGCCGCCGTCGATCTCCTTGTTGAACTGATCGCACAGGTAGCGGATGAGCGACGGCGGCACGTCGTCGGGTGAGGCAAAGGGGACAATGGTGGCGGCCGTCTGGCGGTCCCGGAGCGTCACCTGGCGCGGGACGATGTCCGCCGGCAGGGCGGGGTTGGCCGGGTCCGGGTACGGCGGCTCCCCGGAGACCCGGTAGAGGGTGGGGCTGGTCGGGTCATCCAGGATGGCCGGCATGTTCCTGATCTGCGGTGGAACAGAGTCCTCCTCGCTAGCGGCTGTGCCTCTGTCAGTACTGCGTCGGACAGCATGGCTGCGGCGGCCAGGTAGACGGTAGACACGAGCAGGGTGAGTGGAAGGACAGGTCAGTGAGCACAGCATGCATCACCACGGAAGCTGAGGCGAGGCCTGCAAACGGGGGAAATCACTCTGCTATTTGCCGCGCCTCCTCCTCGTCTACAGTCTGCTCTTATTCGTACACGCCATGTGCTCCTGTCTCTCCCGGCTGCCTCTGAGACAGGTGCAACCATGCATTGGGCCGTCCTCGAAGTCGCGGGGAGCATTCATTCCGTCTGTGATGGAAAAAAAAAGAGAGAGAGAGATAAAAGAAAGAAAACGTGTGCTGCACGTACAGTACGTACATTAGGGGTGTTGTGGTTGGATTTCCACTTTAGGTGCCGTTTCAGGCAGTCTGGCCCATCGAAAAAAGGCCGCCGTCCCGCCTCCGGGCTCGTTCGCTTTCCAGTTCCCTTTCAGGTGGCGCGCGTGCTCTCAGAACGTGGCCGCACCCTTTTTCGCTGTGCTGAAATGTTCGTCGTGAGAAGTTCTGCCTGGTGAGGGGAAATGCGCAGGGCGAAGTTTACAGCCCGCTGCTGCCGCCCGGCGCTCCCCCCCCTTCTACCTTCTGACTTGTTGGTTGGCGCGGAATTTGGGGCGGCCGTCGGGGGCCGCTGGACTATTAGCTAATACCCGAGTGGCCGGGCCGGGCACGGCAGCAGATAAGCAGGGAAATGCAACCGGTTGTTCGTCGCTGTATGGGTTGAGAGCGTGGATTAACAACGGAACCCTGAAGAGTTCACGGGGTATGATCGCCTCTCTCTCTCTCTCTCTCTCATTATGTGCTTCGCTACGTCTTCCAATGCCGGCACGGATTTTTGTGTTGTCTTGCAGCAGTGAACCGAGCCACTTATTATGGACACTGAGAGGCTTTTATAATCAACTGCATCCAATCGCATACTCTTATACTCTTGTATGCTTGCTTGTGCTCTAGAATACATATCTACCATACCTTTCTCTATTTATACAATTTCCGGCTGTTGTACAGGCTCATCACGGCTTCTTGCTGCCTTTGATGGCCGTCTCAATCTCCGCCACCGCGTCAGAGACCGACTTCAGCTGAGCCTCCAGAGCGTCCACAGCCGTTCCGCCCGCGGCCTTCTCTACCGACAACGCTGCTTGGATCAGCGCCGCCTCGTCCTCAACTGCCTTCAGCTGGGTCTCGATCTCGCTCGCCGACAGGCCCTTGGCGCGGGCTGCTGGCGTAGTCTCCTGGGAGGCGGCCTCGCCTAGCATGGCCATCATCTGGTCCTCGCTCACCTCCAGGTCTGTCTTGCCAAACTTGGCTTGTAGTAGCTTTTGCTCCTCCTCGTTGAAGCCCTCAACATTGGCCTGCATCTTGCCCATGACCTCTTTCCTTTTCATAACGACGGCTTCGATCTGTCTCATCATGTGTCGAGAGATGTCGGGGCGAGTTGACCAGGGAACGTCGCCCTTGGCGGCATCCGCAAGCCTACGCTTCTGGCCTGCCTCACCGGCCCGGCCGAGCACGCCGCCAATGACTGCTACCGAACGAAGACTGGTCTCTGGTTAGCCTGATCAAAGTCCCATCACTGATGTTTCAATCACGAACCTGTCATCGTTTGCGGGAATGGTATAGGTCACCCAGGTAGGATCCGCATTGGTGTCGATAATGCCGATCGTCGGAATGTCCTTCAGTCCACATTCGTACAGCAGCGTGTAGTTCTCCAAGGGGTTGAGGCAGACCACCAGATCTGGCGTCAGCGGAGGCGTCGATGTCTTGTACTCATCGAAATCCGGCAGTTCCTCGTCCAGATGATTCACAACCCTGACGTCCTTGTGTCCAATAATCACATCTCGGTTGGTGATGCCGCCGGGCGTCCACTTGGTGAATAGGTGGCACGCACCGGCCAGCTCAGCTGCCCGCGTCACGATTTCCGTTTGGCCCTTGCGCGTGCCCACGAAAAGGACAAGTCCGCCGCGGTATGACACCTCCTCCACCACGCGAGCCGCACGTCGAAGGTGGGCGGCTGTCGTTTCCAGGGAAATGATGTGGATTCCGTCGCGGACACCGTAGATGTAGCGAGAGTTGGCAGGGTTCCAAACTGATTTGTTGTGCCCCATGTGCGTCTGGGACGCCATCAGCAGCTCCAGCGACACGTCCTCCGGACGGGGCGGGTTGTTGATAAGCTCGGTAGGCTGGTAGCGTCGCTCAACACGACTACCCAGGGTCTTTGTGTTCTTCTGAATACGTCTGAACTCAGCATATTGCTGCGCCACCGAGAGTTCATGTCCCTGCGCTCCCAGTTTGTGCGTGGTCGTCCACGCAGCAGTGCGATGCTCATGAGCCGAGTCAAAGCTGAGGGACGTGATGGTCTCTTGCAGGGCCTTTTGCTTCTTTTTCGTCAGAGATGGGATCTTCAAGGGCGCAGCGGGAGCCGCAGCCACGGCCCATGGCTTTGCTGCATCGGTCGAGGTCTCATCGGTCGCTGTCGTCGTCGTAGGCGCGGTGGAAAGTTGTCGCAAGGTCGTGCGGGAGACGGCTGGTGCCAGGGCGCGGCGGCCTGAACGCACGTTAGCAATCATTTTTCTGCAATAAAGCTTCAATTGACTCACCGAACCGCACCGCAGCGTTTTTCAATACCATGGCGGGCGTCTACTGCGTTGCTTCCCCTGGTGTCGTGATATCGACACGAGCATGTCCTAAAATTTAGGACCAGGAGCTTGGGCGGCGCCACAAATATTCCGAGCCGATAAGCTACCTCAATTAGCCCAACTGTCACTAGCCGACCTCGACCGTTCTTATGATATGATAGGCTATCGCTTGCTTTACTGGTGATAATACTATGGAAATTGGTATAACATGCGCATATATATAATTGGATAATATGCTCATCGAAAAAGAAAAAAAATGCAGAAATCACTACTTGAGTTATGGCAAATTACACGACGATATGTATATTTAGCTGAAAAGTATTCCTTTAACGAGTACACGAGTGGCTCTATGAAAACACAATCTTCCTACATATTTACAACTGCGAGCACCACGTCATAATATCATTATAGCAGACCTGTAGTGGCAGCTTACCGGGTGGCTCGGGCGATAGTGAAGACACCGATGATGACCACAGCAAGCGTGACGATGGCTCCTGGTAGCAGCAGCTCATTAGGTACACCAGCGATGACCTGCTCGGGAGCCGGGGCGTGCCTCGTCCGCCGCGATCGGCGAACGCTGGACTCCTCCTCGTCATCTTCTTCCTCGTCTTCATCATCGTACTCGTCATCGTAGGCCCGGCGGCGCTCGCGAAGACCGGAAGCAGTGGATGTAGGAGGGGTTGACACCAGGGGGGTCTCGATGGGAGCAGGGGTCGCCACAGGAGGCTTCTCAGGGTCATGCACGAAAAGGTCAACCTTCTCGCGTCTGCCTTGGCGAGCGAGCAGGATGGCCTCGAGAAGGTCATTGTCTGTAGTAATGGAGACGGAGTCGCCCTCGTCATCCATGTAGCTGAGAGCGAACCCAGCACCGCTGACCTTGCCGTCCTCGACACTAGGAGCGCCTCCAATAGCCTCGACTTCGTTACCAAGCTTGGAAACCACGGCAGCAACAAATGCGTCGATGCCATTCGAGGCAATGATTTGCAATCTGTGCACACGGCCAGAAGGGGCCTTGAACTTGAATGGGAAGGGGATATCGGCAGGCGATACCTCGGGAACCTCCTGGACCGTCGATCGGGGAGGCGAATCAACCCCGACGTGCGATGCAGAGTCTCCAGGGGCCACGCTATCGGCCATACGCTCACGGGTGATGTCGGGGGACATGATGCGGGAGCCAAGGTTGGTGTGGTGGTGACTGCCCTCGCCGGACACCATAGATTCGGTTTCGTTGTCAATGGAGAGCCAGAACTTGTTCCATGCTGGCCCCTCTCCGTCATTGCTCGACATGGTGTTGATTTGCTCCAAAGTTGCGTATGTCAGTTTGAGAACATCGACCATGCCAACGATCTCGCCGCCATCGTTCATGACGGGCAGGTTGAGGTAGTGACCATCTGGTGATTGAATGTAAGCCTTTGCCAGAAAAAAGAGGAAGTGTAGGACAACATACCATGCATCTTTCGCAGAGCAGCCTGGATGGTCATATCCATGGGAGCAAAATCTGGGTGAGGAGTCATGACACGAACCACGCTGCAGGTGGCGGGGTCAAGACCGGGCGCAATGACACGAAGGACAACGTCCTTGCTGGTGAAGATGCCGGTAATGGCACCTTGGTCTTGGACCAATACAGCAGTCGTGTGGTTTTCCTTCATCAGAGCAGCCGCCTCCTTGACGGAAGTACGCACGCTGACAGTCGTGGGTGGGACGCCGTTGAGAACGGTTTCGAGCGTAGGACCAGACATCTTGCTGCGGAGAGCCTCAACATATTGAATGATTTGCTGAGGTTGGCTGGCTCCAAGTTCAGACTGAACACCCTCAAGGGCATCATAGAGCTTCCTCGAAGACGAGTAGGCTCGCTCGAGCTTCTCCATTGCGTCGTAAAAGCACTTGGTAATATCGAGGACACCAGAAATGTCCTGGTTCTCGTCCATGACGGGCAAGTGGCGGAAACCCTTGCGGACCATCAAGTCGAGGGCATCTGTGGCACTGGTATCGGTTCTGGCGCAGAGCGGGTTCTTGGTCATGATCTCGGCAATGGTAACATTGGCAGCCTTTTGCCCGGCACCGACAACGCGGAAGGCCAGATCTTTGGCCGTGAAGATACCAGCAATGCGGTCGTCATCGTCAGTAACCAGGACGCAATCCTCTCGCTTTGCGGCCATAAGCTGGGCGGCCTCGGAAACTGTCGTGGCAGGCTTGATCTGCAACGCAGGGCTCGGCTTCAGGGCGAGGACGGTGCCAGGGGGGGCCTTTCGGGTGTGTCGAGCTCGGCTGTTGAGGTGCTTCTTCTTGGAGAGATCGCTTTCCAACTTCTTGCGGATGGCCTGGCGGGAGAAGAGTTAATATCGGAAGGGCAGCGATAGGAAAATGTTAGGAACCGACCTCATCACGCTTCGTCTGCTTCTGCCGACTGGCACTGACTGAGGAGCTGGCCTCGCTGGGCTGGCTCTCCAGAACAGGTCGTGGGATGGCAGAGCCGCCAGGGCTGTTGGCAAAGGGGATGGCGCCCCGGCTCTGGTTGCGGGACGGCGTCCCTCTCATCGTGTTGCCGGACATGGCGACGGGATGTTGTGTTTCGGTCGAGAATTAACGATGTCAATGTAGCAGATTCACAAACTGGATAATGGTAAAGAGGCAGAGTGTGTTCTTTGTAAGAAACTTTCCGGGTGTGCAATGGACGAGTGCACGGCCAGCAGCAGAGGAGAAGTTTTGGAGATTGGACGAGGCCAGCGATCGGGAGATGTCGCGCTTTCACGATACCGTACCTTGCCTGACCTTATTTTACTGGAAGCACGGTACCTCGACCTTTTTTCTGGCCTCCTGTTAGGGGTCACTACTGCACGTTGTCGAGGTGACTAGCACTGGCGCTAAGTGCAATACGGCCAAGCACCAGTGCCATTTCGTCCATTTCCTCTCCACCCCAACTGCTTCCTCGGGACACCGCACGTGTCACGGACACCGTAGGAAATTTACCTGGCCCAAAGAGGAGGCATTGCCAGCCCGTACAGGTACATGGCAGTGAGGTGCCTTACCTTATTCATCAATTATGATGCTGTTTTGTAGCTGCATGCTTTGCTTGCTTGCATTACTAACAGCTCATGAGGCAGCACGCCGACAGGAACAGATTCTTGAAACTGCACCGGGGACTCGGAATCTCCATCTGGCAATGGATGGGCTGCGCATCCTTTTATGTTTGGGAGCATCTGCTAGCTTACAAGTGCTTTCGAGCTATCCGCCTCACCAAAAACTCGTGTTTGTTTACATGCGATGAACTAAGCAACTGAACCTACTAGTAATTACCAAAGGTGCTAGTTACTGGTAGTCGTTATGCAATGCAATTCAAAGTTTGACAGTCCTGTTCATCCCTCGGTCTGATCTGGATTTGCTTTTGATGATGTGACGCTACCAGAGAGCAACGTGTCCAGCTTGAGGACGGCTTGCCCTGGTGTCAGCCTCGCGACAATGCGGCCTGCGGAAAGATTTCCTTTTTGGTTTTTTATTTTCTGTATTTTTCATTTTCAGAAATCGATATGCATGACTTGCGGATGCAGGTTGCGCATTGGGGATCAGCCTCTGTAGCTCTAATTTGGTTTGTAAAGAGCATGCTTGATGTTCTAACACAAGCAACGCCCACGAGAAATCGTATTCCGTCCAAATGAGGTGGTTTGTTGCTCTACTGGTTTGGCCCAACAAGCATACAAACCAGTATTTCTTGTTACGATCTCAGCAAACACAGCCGATCAGGACGCCCCGGCCGATACCCAAGATACGTTGCTACATAGTTGGACTAGGTAACACTGACGTCTCGCCAATGCGAACACGCCGTCCCGGCCTGAGGTGTCCGCCCTCCAATAAGTGCCCAGTTTCTCCACCATCCCGAACCACAAACGGCCCCCCTCGGCGATGCATAAGTCATTCAGCTGCGTATTGGCAATAGGCCGTGCAGGACTCATAGGTCAATGCTGTCATATTGTGCAGGATCGAGATGACAGGGGCCATCATGTGCTTCTGAGCATGTCTCAGGTACAAAGGGTATTGAACGGCCGTCGCTCCCTGGTGTCGGCGCCAACTGCTCAGAAATGAAACATCAGTACGGGGACATGGCAGGTGACCATTGGGCGCATATCGTTGATGAACTCTGTTGGTAGGAACTTTTTTCGTTGCCCGGTGCTCCGACTTGCCCATCTACGAAATTACGTGCCGCTTCGTCCGAGCAAAAGCGCTGCGCTGGGGGCCGAGATGGGAACATCCCCGAAGCTCGCGACAGAGGTTGGAGATGGACGGGGGACGGGAAGCGCAAACGCCATCATCATGCAGGCAAGCCTCGCCGAGGGCCAAATTAAAGTTGCCGTCTATGATAGTCGAGCAGGCCAAGCAACCTGCGACTTGTCTTGGGTGCAAAGGGCATCATGGCAGGGGTGACGTTGGTAATGAGATTCCCGGCCCACAATTGGCTGATGTCGCCGTTGCCGTGGTGATGCCGTCAACAACCGCCGGCCATCATTACTCGAGCCTGTTCCCGGGCGCTGGCAGCTGAGCCCAGCTCCAGGAATCCACTCTTTTAGAACTCCATCGCTTGCCTCTAATACCTGCAGACCATCATCATCTGTTTTGCGATTGGAGTCAAAAGAAACCTCGCGAGAGAGTAGAGCTTTCTCAAAACCACACGTGCACCGCCTGAACAAGGCAAACATCTAACACAAACCCTTCTTAGCTTGTGGACAAAGGTCGCCCTCGACTGACCTCGACCACAACGCTTCGTTAGCCCGGCGCTCTGTGCTTGCGCTGCGTGAGGTAAGTGGCAAGCCATCGCCCGACTCGACGATGCTCCGGTAGCTAATCGCCATGGGCAGTTTCGGACCTACAGGTTCCCATCGACAACAATTATCGACCGACGACAATTATTTTCCGGACTCCCCTTGCGACAACTATGCTGTCCAATCCAACCACCAGTCTTCACGCCAGGCAGAGGCAACACCGCCGCCAAAACTCGACACCCTCTGGCTTCGAAGGCGTGAAGATCCCGACCCTGCCCAACGCCCATCAACGGCAGGCCGCCGGCCACCGCCGCGGCCTCAGCCTCGACACCCGACGACGACCACACCAGACGACATCCCCGACTTCACGGCAGGAGTACGCGGTAAGTATGACTACTAACAACTCAGGATTAGCAAACACTTCGCAGCATCCCGTTCTGCGAGAAGCGCAGCAGCAACGCATAAAAGCACGCCCGGGCACTCACCATCCCTTCGTTTCCATCGCTTCGAGCGACAACGAATCCTACCTCATCTCGCCGCATGGCACTCCCCAATCACAGCGCTTTGATGCCTCGTGTTTTGACCCAAGCTCCATTCCCTTTGACCCCTACAGTGGACAGCTTGACTTGATGACGCAGAAGCAGCAGAACGGTTTCGGGGCAGACGTTGCCGGACCGAGAGACTTTGAGCTCTTCACAACTGACAGTGCCCTCTCGACGCCCACGTTCATGAACTTCCAAGACAGCCCTACCGCGCAAGGATGGATCTCAGAAGGAGACACCGCCAGCACGAGGAGGTCTTCGAGAAGGATCAGCAACGGTATCATGGACCGAGTTCACAAGTTCGAGACTCTGGCATTGGACGATATGCAGAGACCAATCACGCCACCAAACCCCAACGCAACCAGTAAGTGGGCATAATCAGCTACACTCGAGGCAGCGCGGCTAACGATCCCTTCCCAAGGCTATTTTCCCCCTACCCCTATGGAGACGCCACATGAGCGAATGATGAAGCATCAGCCTAGGCCAGAACGATTCTCCGACGGTTATGATGAGTCCATGGAAGAGACCATCAAGCCTACGAGGAATCGTGGGCCCCAGCGAACGCAGACCATTTTCCAGGACATGCGGCGACAGGCTGAGCACCAGAACATCGTGCCCAACCCCCAACGGACCAGCAGCTTGTCTGAATCTCAAAGTTTCAACGACACTGCAGTGCCTTCGTCTGAGTACATGGGCATGAACTCGTTCAACGAAGAGTTCATCAAGCTTGAGCACAACTATGACAACTCACAATGCGAAGCCCCAGCTGCGCGCGCACCCTCAGCACTCTCCCAGCACTCAACCCCCAACACTCCTCAAGTCGGGCAGTTTGCGGGCGGATTTGCTGGCAAGCCTGACCTTCAACCCTATGGTACGATCAAGGCCTCGCAATCTGACTCTACTACTCGCCGCATTCCCCCACATCGCCGCACCGACTCTATGGCAAGCATCGCCAGCGCTGCCAGCATCTCCAGCATCAATATCGAGGAGACAAAGACGGAGACGGGTGTCACAATTGAAGAAATCTCCCAGTACATTCAAGGCCCCGATGCCGTTGACGGCAAGTGGACTTGCATCTTCGAGGGCTGTGGCAAGAAATTTGGCCGCAAGGAGAACATCAAGTCGCATGTGCAAACTCATCTCAATGATCGCCAGTATCAGTGCCCGACGTGCCAGAAGTGCTTCGTTCGTCAGCATGACCTGAAGAGGCACGCAAAGATTCACACGGGAGTCAAGCCTTACCCATGCGAGTGCGGCAACAGTTTCGCTCGCCATGACGCGCTGACCAGGCACCGTCAGCGTGGCATGTGCATCGGAGCCTTTGATGGCGTTGTCAGGAAAGTTGTGAAGCGCGGCAGGCCAAGAAAGAACCGACCTGACATGGAGACGAGACTGGACAAGTCTGCTCGGACTAGGAAGAAGAACTTGTCCATCAGCTCGATGTCGTCGCAGTCCGGCTACTCAGACAGCTCTGTGGCGAACTCACCGGAGAACGACTACAACATGCTCGATGACATGATTGACATGGGGATGGACTCTCAGCCCATGACCTCAATGTCATCTGCACCCATGCCGGTGATTGCACAGCGTGTCGTGGCCTCGCCAGAAGCCGAGAGTATCCACTCATATGTTTCGCCCGAGGCCATCATGGAGAGGACACCATCACATGTTGCCTCACCAGCCAAGAGCCTCGCAAGCCAGTACAACACACCTCCGGAGCTGTCTCAATCTTCCTCGCCTCCGGCCACACACTTCTTCGAGACCGAACCAGCCGGCTCCGCCGGCCTCGCAGAGCTCTCCAGTCTAACGGCTGGCAGCAGTGCAATGACGTCCGCGAGCATGGACGGCGCGCTGCCTCTGGGCATCGGTGGCCTCGGTGATCAGGACGACGACATGTACCTCCAGTTCACGCACAACGACAGCATGGTGCAGCTGGATCGCGACCCCAGCATGCTCATGATGAGCAAGTTCGACGAGGAATTTGACAATGCGGTCAACATGTACAGTCACGACGACATCTTTTTCGGGACATCATGATGTCGCCGACCTCCAAGATTGAGTCCTTACGTTGGCTGCGCATTCTTCAACCCCGTCAATACGGCTTCTTGTTACGAAATTAGAGTTATCAGCCCGCACGCTGCGTCGATTGCCCGCGCCGGATGTTCACATATTTTTCTGTCTGTTTCTGCTACGATAAGGGGTACTGGTTTTGGTTCCAAAAACGAAGTTCATGTCCATCTTTTCCGCCACGACGCGACCACCTCTGGCAAGCTACTGTACACTAAGGGATTAAAGTAATTGGGAAAACTTGGGGTAGACTGGGATCTTTTCTTTCATCAACGGGGGGGCGCAGGTTTCCATGTTTGGTAAAAAGCAAGGCGCGGCAGTTCTTGGGGGCTCCCTCAACCGCTGCCTGGAGTTCGAATGTTCTTGCTTTTTAGGGTACTTCAGAAATCTGAATTGAACCTCCATTTGATGATCAATATATTGTTTTAAAATTAAGATGAAAAACCCCTCTTGGACCTACCCGTGAAACTTACGTAGTTAGAAGATGGCGAAGTGATGAAATGTAGGGAGGTGGTTGCCTAACACGTCACTTACAAGCACTCGTTCCCGCAAAACAGGTGGTGCTTTCAGGTAAGGTAAGGCAGTGGGCGCTCCAACCTCCCCACCAACCAACTGCCAGCCTTAAGTGTGAATTATTTCTTCAACATCCAACCTGACGTTTGAGGTTGAACCAAATAAACTCTCTTTTCCTCAATGGTCTAAGTCCGCTGGAGTCATTAAATCTTCAGAATGCTCACACCCACGGTTGCCAATCGCCATGGCTGGTTCTACGCCATTGGCAACACGCCAGCGGTCAGCTTGACCCGAAGCATACCGCACGGCCAGGATGCCGCGATCCTGTCCCTCGGCTGCGGCGACCTGAGGAACATTCTGTTCACTCTGTACGCAGATGATTCGATGCGTGAGTGGGTACGCCGTCTTTTCATTGCGTATCCTAACGCTCAAAAGCATCAAGGAAGCTTGACATTACTTGCTGTGATATCGACGCCAGGGTTCTGGGTAAGTCCACCGCCTACCCTGGAGCGAGACAGCAACTGATAAGTCGCAGCACGCAACTTCATTTTATTGACATTGTTGATTGAGGATAGCGAGACTATAAAGATCGACGCTGTTTGGGACATCTACTATCACCTATACATTGACGAGGCTACCGCCGAAGTCCTGCACGAACACGTGAATAGGCTCGTTCCATCCCTCGAATCTCAGGAGACATGGACGCACAGCAAATTCAGCCAGACTATCCGTTTCTGCGATGCAGAGACATTAAAACACGTGAAAGACTTTTGCCAAAAAGTCGGGACGAGCTTGAAGGACCTGTCCTCGCGCTCTTATCGTGACAGATCTCAACAGTACCTCAAGGAATCTAAGGCTCTGCGGAGTCAAATTGTGGGAAATGGAGTTGTCGTCACAGGAATGCGCTCGGCAGCTCCATTGGCTATGCAATCACGGGAGGAGTTGCCGCAAGCGTTCGAGCAGTACTGGAAGGATGGCTCAGTTATCCCGGGTCAAGGCTCCAGTAAATTGCCGAATCCTATGTTGGCGTCCCTGACTTCAGATGAAGCAATACTTCATTACGGGACCGATCCTGTGCTTGGTTATCATCTCGCAACAGCTTACGCTCCATTGTCGGAGCGTTCTCCGTTGAAATCAGACACCGAGTCCAAAAAGTTCAGAGCAGCAGCGGCTGCGCAGAAGCAGTTCTCTGAATGGGTCTTGAGCTTCAAAGCAAGCTATTCCAACAAGCTGGTTGTGCGTCTCGAGGCTTCCGATGCCTTTGCCTTTTGTCACACGCTGCAGCACGCCGCGGCATCAGGCGAAGTGTCGGCGAATTGGTACCGACGCCAGTGGGACTCACGTCCTCTTACGCTTGACGAGAAGATGTACACTCGTGGAGGCGAAGGACCAACGACATTCGACATGATTGATACCTCGAACCTCTCTGACCATTTTGGGACGTTGAACCTCCTCTTGTCGTGCGGCCCTCTCCTCAGCAAACGCCCTTGGGCAACTGTTTACACCGACTCGCTCATCCAGCAGGGCGATGACTCGCAAGAAAAGGCTTTTAATAAGCTTCTGCAAGGCCATGCGCTGACCGTATCTCTGCTATTAGGACTGTCTCCAGTGCAGTACTGGACCAATGCGAAATGTGATTCTCATGTCGACGAACTCTTCCTAGGCTTACTTGGTTCTACGGCGTCTGGAGAGAAACAGCTTCACGGCAGCCTCTTTTGGAAGAGAGATGATCAGATCTCGGCCGATACAGGTGCTCACGCGAAGATCAAGTTTGAACCAAAAGCCCTGGCAAGAATCATTTTTCGGATCTATCTTCAGATGTTTGAGAACGAAAAGTTGCCATCGGCAGGATCAATGCTTGCAACTAGGGCCGCGGCGTATGCTCACTTTCATCGTGGTAGCTTTGTCGCTTTCCTCAAGGCGATCAAGAACAGGGTTGAGACAGACTGGTCAGGAATGTGCAAGGCGTTGCTCGAGAACATTGCTCAAGATCAAACTTTGGTATTGGGCAGCAACCAGATGCAGGAGCTGGGTGTGCAGCTGCATCTAGCTGAAGTCGTCACAGAGCCTTGGATCTTGAACGAGGTCAGAACCGGACCTCAAACTGGCCTGCTGAAGGATTGGAAGAATGTTCCACCAGCCATTGCCATTACTGTCGTTGTGCCAAGGCAGGCGATCGACAGGCTTTACGGCAAGGGCCTTGACAAGATGGCTTCACCTACATTGGTTGGTTCTTTGAGATCCAGTCCCAAGGCTGCCACACAATGGCACAATATGTATGGTGACGTCCACATTACATTTGGTAGGAT
The DNA here is from genome assembly GCA_020881915.1 of Paramyrothecium sp. XJ0827. Classification (NCBI taxonomy): domain Eukaryota; kingdom Fungi; phylum Ascomycota; class Sordariomycetes; order Hypocreales; family Stachybotryaceae; genus Paramyrothecium; species Paramyrothecium sp. XJ0827. Next base: position 3,670,921 of record JAJFPB010000004.1, read on the forward strand.
CAAGGCTGTGACGGACCGAGAATCTGGCATAAGCAAGCTTGAAATAGAGCAGGATAATCTGGGTTGGTCTGGATCATCTCCACTCATTGCAAGCTTCATGGTGCCCACGGCTGCTGCTCAAGTTGAGCCCGAAACAGCCTTGGCTGGCATCAACGTGCCACCCTCGGGCCAGAATGCGATGCTCTATGGGCCTATCCTTGGGATGTCTATGAACGTGTTTGAAACCGAGGTTGCCAACAAGTCTCATGTGTACGCTTCATCACTAATGCCCAACCTCGGAGGACATCGCATTGTTTGTGGTGGAATGCAAACCGCCACTACAAACTGTGACAAAAGCCCGGTGCACAAGTTGCTGGCTGAGATCACCCCATCAGAATCGGTCATCACTACACTGACGGGCCATTTTGATGTTGATTCCGCTGAAGGCAAAGCACTGCTTAAGGATAAGGTACCCATTGAGCTTCGGCAAAAGACGCCTTTCACAATTGAAATAGTCTTCGACAAGAACAAACTCGTGTGCCCCCTCAACTTTCCGGCCCCAGTTACCACCATTGGCAGCAAAACGCGCATTGCTCGCACGTCAGGTTACATTGAGGTCATCGCGCCGCTGGCAAGTCCCTTGGGATCTGCATGCCTGGGAGATTTCTTATTCCCGACCATTCAGACACCACAAGGCCTTCCCGTGGCCCTGAATGCGATGCACTTGAACCTGGATAAGCTTCCAATCCTGGATCTGGAGAAAAAGGATGAAATGAAATGGCTTACTACGCTGACGTCCCTACAATTCTCAGCTCGGGAGCTGGCTCTAAGAGAAGGCGCCAGTTCGGAGACGGGTATGTCGGACAATGCGCGCGTCAACTTCAAGGAATCATTATTTACCATGTTTATGGTTGTATCTGGACTCCAAGGAGGTCAAACGGGATTGTTCGCAATAAGCCACCCAGAGCGTGGTGGGATTCACATGTTGGTTCTGGTCTCGGCCATGAGACTTGACTGCGCTGCAGCATCGGTTGTGCTGGACGCAGCTGTCATACCTCTGACGATGGACCTGGTCACTTCGGGGACGATGGAGGACTTCTTACTGCTCATCCGCACGCTCGAATGTTGCACGCTGAATGTTAACGACGCGGAGCTGGAACTCTGGAAGAAGAATCTACCTTCCATGGCAGAGCGCTGCCGGATCTGGAGCCACCGCCCAACCTGCGAATACAAGAAGACGGGGAGAGTGCCTGTTGGCCTGGAACAGGGGAAGCAGCTTCTCTGCTCCTGTGGTGCTGGCGTGCTCCCCGAGAAGTTTGTGACCCTTCCAGAGTGGGAGACGGCGGCACCGCACGCGACGAGGATTGCCATCAGCCCGACCTACGCCGTTCCATTTGTTGAGAGCGTTGCTGATATGGAGAGGCTGGCGAACGGGGAAAGGCTGGCTGGGCAGGAGACGTGTAGAAACTGTGGAAGGACAGAAACACCGGAAGGGGGTGCATTGAAGAAGTGCATGGGATGTCAAAAGGTCAAGTATTGCTCTGCAGCGTGCCAAAAGAAGGACTGGAAGAAGCACCGGATGGAGTGCCGGGAGGCGGGCAAGGCATAGGGTGATGCAGTGAGTAGCGTGTTCGAGGACCTCTACCGTGGTATCACAGCTGGGACGATCAAAAGAGCAGTGAAATTGTGGATGGCAGATAAGGATATTTGAAAGCCCAAGTTAATACGATTCAAGCTCTGCGGTCGCCAGAATCATTCTGAGACAATGACGCAATGTTCGGGAAGTTCATGCTCCTCGTCGATTCTGAAGTGCATTGGTGCAGTGCAGCGCAGCGAGCCATGGAGGTTGTTAGTGAGCGACACATTATTAACTGGAAAGACTTGAACCCCACCAAACCCTTAAACACAACTGCCACTGTGGAGGGCCCAGATTCTCATTGGTGCTTGACCACGGCGCCAGGCCACACCGCTCTCACACTCGCAAGGCAGAAAAAAGTCCAGCCCACTTCACCTGTGCGGGACGCCGTAGGGGGAGCTTGCCGCATCACCAAACCAGCAAACCGACCCTGACGACACACAAGGCAGCGCTACAGAAGAACCCCCAAGGACTTCATCATGTCGGCTGCTCAACTCCTCAACCCCAAGGCCGAGTCCCGAGTACGTCTCTATTTGTCGGCCACCAGCCTTGCGTCATTGTCACTGTCCTAACCTAACCTGCCGCAGAGGAGGGGAGAAGCTCTGAAGGTCAACATCAGTGCGGGCGAGGGTCTGCAGGATGTTCTCAAGTCCAACCTGGGCCCCCGGGGCACCATCAAGATGTAAGGACTCGCTCCGCCAAACACCTCATAGTCGCATCTTGCTGACCACTCACCAGGCTCGTCGATGGCGCTGGACAGGTAACCCAAAACTCCAGAAGCTCCCCTCGCTCGACCGTTGACTAATCGAGATGCCGCGAACAGATCAAGCTCACCAAGGACGGAAACATCCTTCTCAGGGAGATGCAAATACAGAACCCCACCGCCGTCATGATTGCCCGAGCAGCGACCGCGCAGGATGACATTTGTGGTGATGGAACCACCTCCGTCGTGTTGTTGGTGGGTGAGCTCCTCAAGCAGGCAGACAGATATATCTCCGAGGGTCTGCACCCTCGCATCATTACCGACGGTTTCGAGCTTGCCAAGGTTGAGGCGCTGAAGGTGCGTTTGGCGCAGTGACATGTCTTGTGGCGTTGCCGGTTCTGACATGCATTAGTTCCTCGACACGTTCAAGTTGCCCAAGGAAGTTGATCGCGAGCTCCTCCTCAACGTCGCCCGAACTTCCCTTTCGACCAAGTTGAATGGATCCCTGGCCACCAAGCTCACACCCGCCATTGTCGACGCCGTCCTGGCCATCTACCAGGCACCCGCCAAGCCTGACCTGCACATGGTCGAAATCATGAAGATGCAGCACCGCAGCGCATCTGACACCCAGCTGATTCGCGGCCTTGCTCTGGACCACGGCGCCCGACACCCCGATATGCCTAAGCGACTAGAGAACTGCTACATCCTCACCATGAACGTCAGCTTGGAATACGAGAAGACCGAGGTCAACTCAGGCTTCTTCTACTCAAGCGCCGAGCAACGCGAGAAGCTGGTCGAGAGCGAGCGCCGATTCATTGACGCCAAGCTGAAGAAGATTGTCGAGCTGAAGAAGGAACTGTGCGGCAATGATGGAAAGAAGAACTTTGTCATCATCAACCAGAAGGGCATCGATCCCCTGTCTCTGGATGTCCTGGCCAAGAACGGAATCCTGGCTCTGCGACGTGCGAAGCGGAGAAACATGGAGCGTCTGCAGCTCATCTGCGGTGGTATTGCCCAGAACAGCGTTGACGATCTGTCGCCTGACGCGCTTGGCTGGGCTGGTCTCGTCTACGAGCAGACCCTTGGAGAGGAGAAGTACACATTCATCGAGGAGGTCAAGGACCCCAAGTCGGTCACGCTCATGATTAAGGGCCCCAACTCGCACACGATTGCGCAGGTTACGGATGCAGTCCGCGACGGCTTGAGGAGTGTCTACAACATGATTGTCGACAAGAGCGTCGTGCCCGGCGCCGGCGCCTTCCAGGTTGCGTGTGCTGCCCACCTCAAGAGCCCAGAGTTCCTGAGGACGGTCAAGGGCAAGGCGAAGTGGGGTGTCGAGGCTTTTGCCGACGCACTGCTCGTTATTCCCAAGACTTTGGCCGCCAACGCGGGCCACGATGTCCAGGATGCCCGTAAGTTACTACTCCAACAACACAACAGGAATGCACATACTAATCTTTTATAGTTGCCGCGCTGCAAGAGGAACAGGCCGAAGGTGGTGTTGTCGGTCTGAACCTGGAGACGGGAGAGCCGATGGACCCCGAGCTGGAGGGCATTTTCGACTCCTTCCGCGTGCTGAGGAACTGCGTCGCTTCCAGCTCTAGCATTGCCTCTAACCTGCTGCTATGCGACGAGCTATTGAAGGCTCGACAAATGGGCAGGGCTGGAGGACCGGGCCCCGGAATGGATGGTCCTGATGACCACATGTAGAAAGAAGAAGTCCTCTAACTAGAAGCATGGTAGACAAAACTTAATGACTGACGCATTGGTCTCAATATAAGCCCTTTGGGCTGTCAGCATCGATCTAAGTGGCTTCAGTTTGATGATTGTATTGCGAGCAAGAATTACTGTCTGATCATAGACGAGTCTTGTTGGTAGCCCAGTAGTGGCCGTGCCGTACCCAGCAACAAGAAACGTTAAGTCTTTCCCACATAGGCAATAAAATAGACGGCCGGTTTGTTTAACGGGAGCGCCATGCCCCGCATTGATAGGCGGCTATCTCTCCAAACCACCCAAAAAAAAGAAGAAAAATCTTGACCCCGCCAAACGCTGGCTTATAAAAGCGGCGATAAGAGAGTTTTCCCTTTCAATAGAGGATAAAAGGACGGAAAAAGCGACCATGGCAGCATACGATTCAGACTCCTCGGAGGGAGAATTCACAGAGACCAACGTCCTCCTTGGCTATGCCTCCAAAGATGCCGACGAAGACACAATCAGCCGTATAGGCGGCCGACCGGTGCGCTCCCCTCGGCAGCATTTTGTCTCTAAGTCGTCTCGATGCTCAGGTTTCCGCTAACAGCACATCTAGGACTGGATCGACCCAAGCGCCCCCCCGAGCGCAGCGTTCGCCCGATGCAAGGTCTGCAAGGACTTGATGGTCCTGCTGCTGCAGTTGAATGGCGAGCTACCCGAGCGGTTCCCCGGCCACGAGCGGCAGCTATACGTATTTGCCTGTCGAAGGCCGACCTGTCGGCGGAAGAACGGCAGCATCAGGGCGCTGAGGGCCGTGAGGCGTTGGAAGGAGGATTCCTACACTGCACCGCCAGAGACAAAGGAGTCGGCCAAAAAGGAGGAGGCAAAGCCTGCAGCAGCAGGTCCAGGCTTGGGCGACACGTTGTTTGGCGCAAAACCCTTCGGTGGAGGATCGTCAGGCGCAAACCCATTTTCCTCCAACACGAACCCTTTCTCTTCTGGAGCAGGAGCAGGCATAGGAGGCAACCCATTTAGCTCCTCACCAGCTCAAGCTAAGCCCGCCGCCGCCGAGCCGGAGAAGCCAACGACTACAGACGCAGCCGCAACAGCCCTACCCCAAACCTTTGCCGAGAAGCTCTCCCTCAACGTGACGCCGGCAGGCCCGCCACCACCCCCTGAGCCCTGGCCCGAGACCTCGGCCCAGCCGGCGCCGTACCCGACCCTCTACCTCGCCGAGGCCGACTACGAAACCATCGACCCCACGCCCGAGAAGCTCCCCGCCAACGCGCGCCTCGACGCCGCCGACGCCGCCGAGCCCTCGGCGCTGGACCGCGAGGCCTTCGAGTCCGCCATGGACGCCACCTTCCAGAAGTTCGCGGACCGCCTCGCCCAGAACCCGGACCAGGTGATCCGCTACGAGTTCGCGGGCGCCCCGCTGCTGTACTCCAAGACGGACGCCGTCGGGCAGATGCTGACCAAGGGCACGATGCCCGGGTGCCCCAACTGCGGCGGCAGGCGGACGTTCGAGGTCCAGCTCACGCCGCACGCCATCGCCGAGCTGGAGGCCGACGACCTCAGCCTGGAGGGCATGGAGTGGGGCACCGTCATCGTCGGTGTTTGCGAGAAGGACTGCTCGCCCAGGCACACCAACGTTGGCCAGGTTGGATATCTAGAGGAGTGGGCTGGAGTACAGTGGGAGGAGCTGTCCAAGGGGAAATAGATGACATGGCCAAATCAATTTAAGAATTTCAAGAGCACATTTCACGTTGCCGGTTCGAAATTTCAGCATGGAAGTGGGACTTCTTGTGAGTCGACATATGCTGGTGTCGCTTTTCAATGACATGTCCTATTGAACGCCTGGATTTTGGTACCGCCTGACCATGCCCTCATGCAAGCCTTATCGCATCATGCTATAGATCATGACAGCTTCGCTTCATAAATAGCCCACCACAGCTCCCTCATAAATACCACGGGGCCTCGTCTATACCGTCTCCTCCCAAGAGCGTCTAATGACTCTAGAGAACTGCTCCACGTTGACATCCTCGCGGATCTCAGCCTTCTTCGCCTCGTTGTCAGGGTTGGAGGGCACCTTGACGTTGCCCTCGCCGTCGACGCTCCAGCCGCACACCTCGGTGATGAACTTCTTGGTGGCGTCCTCGCTGAGGCCCAGCCACGACTCGAGGTGGGACAGCTTGAGCTCCCGGAAGGCGCTCGAGACGAGGAGGACGATGCGGTGGCGGATCATGTCCTCGAAGCCGGAGATGTCGGCGATCAGGTCGGCGCACAGGTCGTCGCCGTCGAGGTTGGCCCAGAAGCCGGCGTACTGGGCGCCCTCGAGTTGTGAGTTGAGGGCGCGGAGCTTGGTCAGGGCCTCGTGGAGCTCGCCGGTGGCGGCGGCCGAGGGGTTGATGAGGTGGAGGGCGAGGGAGAATTGCGAAGAGGGGAACTGCGTCAGGGTCTTGACGAGGATGTTGGTGACGACCTCATCCTTGATCCTATCGGGGTTGAGTTGGTAGCTGGCAATTGCTTGTTAGCCGTCCGTCTCTGGCTGGGCAACGAGCAAGATAAACAAGTTCAATTTGGTTTTGAGCTGTTCAGTTACTAATTGCTGACTTCACAAGCACCTCGGTTTGATAAACCGGGCACGGTCAGGTAATAGGAAACGTTGATTGGACATCATATAACCCAAAAGTCCCCAGGAAGAAGACACAAAAATGTAGAGGACAAAGACATAAACTTGGATCCCAGCACAAGCACTACTTACAGCTTCAAAAGCGTGCGGTTGGCATTGCAGTCGCAAAACTTCTGTTCGCACTGCTCCTGCAGGTAGTTCTCCAGAGCTCCGACAGCCTCAGGGTTGTACCGTTCGAGGCCGTTGATGATGGTCGAGATGTACTCGGGCCTCTCGGGCGGATCTTCGCCGTTCATGGTGTCGGAGAAGGGGGGGTATCTGGTGGGAGGGGGGGGATGTCGAGGAGGAGGTTCGCGATGGTGGGGCAGAGGAAAGATTTCGACGATTGTGTGAGTGTCGTCGCTTGTGTGCGGGCCTAGCGTCCTGCCACGTCGGAGGCGTGGTATTTCCGGAACCGGAATATATTGGTGTCACGTGGTGTCGCGTCTACGGCGTCATGGGCGTTCGCGTGGGACAGGTGAGTGTAAGTCAAATGAAGCCATATTTACCCGTGCCAATGTAACTGGTTACATGATTGATTCCTTTCAAAAATGGCCACTACTTATTGATTTCGCAGTGTCGAACAAAACCCATGGCCTTGCAAGATTCTGGTTGTCTATCGTCTGACCCAAGTCCACTCCCTTGAAAATGCCAAGCCCAACCAAGAAAAGGAAGCTCAATAATGGCAGCAACACATCAGCAGTTCCGTCCAAAGGTTTGGCTTATTTTTTCTCAAAGCAGAAGAAAGATGAGAATCTCAAGTCTCCACCTACGGGTGATGTGACCAATGGTGGACCGGCATTGTCAGACGAGGAGCTGGCCCGCAAGCTGCAGGCAGAATGGGATCAGGAGGCCGCGGGAAACCAGGAAAGAGAGAGTCCTCTAACCGATACTGTTGAAAATGGGGAGAAAGAGGCGACTGTCGATGAACCAACACCTGAGCCAGACAAAAAACCCATAGTTGCAGTCCAAGCTCCTGCTCAATCGAAGGTCTCCGTCGGGAAATCAACGACACTCAACCTGCAGTCTGCTGCAATGGCAGATGACACTGTGACAGCGTCGATCCCTTTTGATGAGTCACCTTTGACTTTTGACTCATCAAGCTATGCCAAGCAGTTGAAGGAGTGCTGGTCGGCGGAAGGTGGAAGCGCATCGTATGCCCTGCTCACACGATGTTTTGTTCTTGTGAACGGAACCACCAGCCGGATCAAGATTGTGGACACTCTTGTCAACTGCTTAAGGGTATTGATTGAGAGCGATCCATCCAGCTTGTTGCCTGCTGTAAGAACACTGTTCATCAAACCTGGCTACAATTTGCTAATAATGGCAGGTGTGGCTTGCTACCAACTCAATCTCGCCGCCTTATATATCACTTGAGCTTGGACTAGGTGGCTCCGCCATTTCCAAGGCTCTGAAGCAAGTCTGTGGTCTGGATAGCAGATCTCTCAAGGCCATTTACGACAAGTATGGCGATGCAGGAGACGTGGCTTTCGAGGCCAAGAAGAAGCAAAGCTTTACACTGCGAAAGCCAAAGCCCCTTACTATCAAGGGCGTATATCAGTCCTTGGTGAAGATCGCCACATCTCAAGGGCAGGGCAGTGGCGAGGCCAAGCAAAGGATCGTTGATCGTCTTTTGCAAGATGCAAGAGGCGGCGAGGAAAGCCGCTTTGTTGTGCGGACACTCTGCCAGCATGTGAGTATCCCGCGGCCATTTCCTTTCCATGGTTGACAAAATTGCAGCTTAGAATTGGTGCTGTAAAAACAACCATGCTCATCGCACTGTCAAGGGCTTTTCTCATTTCGCGCCCTGACAACGCAGAATATCCACTGCGTTCAGTGTCGGAGCTGGCGAAGTTGAAAAAGGAAGAGTTGGCCGAAGTCTGGTCAAAGGGCGAAGAAATCGTGAAAGCATGCTTCGCTAGACATCCCAACTACGACGATTTGATCCCACTTCTACTTGAGATTGGAATATCGGAAGAATTGCTTGTTCGATGCGGTCTCACCCTACATATACCTCTACGACCAATGCTGGGTAGCATTACGAGAGACTTATCAGAGATGCTTACGAAACTACAAGGACGAGACTTCGCCTGCGAGTTCAAGTACGATGGGCAACGAGCACAAGTACATTGCGATGAGCACGGCAAAGTTTCCATATTTTCACGCCACCTAGAGCTTATGACGGACAAATATCCAGACCTTGTCGAACTCGTTCCGAAGATCCGAGGAGATGGAGTCAGCAGTTTCATCATGGAAGGCGAGGTAGTGGCGGTCGATCGTGAGACTGGTGAACTCAAGAACTTTCAGACATTGACCAACCGCGCAAGAAAGGATGTTGACATTGGGAGCATTACAATCGATGTGTGCTTGTTCTCATTTGATTTGATGTATCTGAACGGACAGCCGTTACTCGACCGTTCCTTTCGGGAGCGAAGGGAACTCCTGCGCTCGCTGTTCATCGAGATTCCACATCATTTTACGTGGGTTCGGAGTCTTGACGCTACCTCAGCAGATTCGGACACCGTCCTCGATTTCTTCAAAACGGCCACGGAGGCCAAATGCGAGGGGATCATGGTCAAGATCCTGGACAATCTAACTGAGGTACCCTACAATGGAGACGATACAGACTTGCCTAATCAGGAGGTGGAAAAGCTTTCTACGCCAACAAAATCCAAGAAGAGAGCTAAACGAAAAGCCGGAGGTGACGAAGACGAGGACGGAAAGAAGGCCAAGTCCCGGAGAAAACCGTTGCTTGCTACTTATGAACCGGATAAACGCCTAGACTCGTGGCTCAAGGTCAAGAAGGACTATAATTCTAGTTTCGATACTCTCGACGTCGTCCCCGTTGCCGCGTGGCATGGGTCAGGCCGCAAGGCTAAATGGTGGTCGCCCATGCTTTTGGCCGTTAGGAACGAAGACAGCGGCGCCTTGGAGGTGGTTTGCAAATGCATGTCTGGATTTACCGACGCCTTCTACAAGGCGAACAAGGAATTCTATGACGACGGTACCGAGAGCGGGGAGCGGAAGAACACGCGCTCCCAACAGCCTAGCTTTGTGGAATATTCCGGTCCCGAACCTGACGTTTGGTTCGAGCCACAAGAGGTTTGGGAGCTGGCATTCGCGGACATCACTCTCAGTCCAACTTACACAGCAGCCATCGGGCTGGTCAGCGACGAAAGAGGCTTGAGTCTACGGTTCCCTCGATTCCTGAAGAAGCGAGATGACAAAGGCATAGACGAGGCCAGCACGACTGATTTCTTGGCTGGACTGTGGAGGAAGCAGGAAGCCAAAGCTGCTACTACACAGGCATCAAAAGAGGACGCGGGCCAGGCGGACGAGGATATTTATGACTGATAAGCCGTCTCCTCCTACCTACTACATAATAGTGGCATATTTTTGGACGATGAAAGTAATAAAAACAGATTAAATGGCCAAACCTGTGGTTTTATTCTTTATGATTCAGTGATTATCTTTAACTTCTTGTGAAACCCTCAAAGTGTCCTTGCAATATGCTTGGCCTGCTGTTATTCTCCTTGGATTTCGTTTTTGAGGTGTTGTAAAGCCATGACCTGGCTCACTCGTTGCCGCTCTCCTAATCATGCGTGATTCAAAATGAAGAAAACTTCTCGATACGTGTTGCTCATTTGCTAGCATTCATCTTTTGCGCGATCAAACTGAAGACGGCAATTGAACCCATGAACAGCACCGCATTGTAGAACTGATTGGTCTAAGCCTCTGTGCCGCAACCCATCAAAAAGGCAGACTTACCGCTGTCCTTGAGACTTCTCTCTCCTCGTCTTCTGTCCGGGCTTCAATGAAGAGCCTGCGGAGATTTGGAAAGTTTGCCTACGCCAGTGTTGTTAGAGATGGCAGGTCAATCATGTCAACCACGTCGGCGTACCATGCTGTTTTCAGTGTCGAATCGGCGCGAGGCTGTCACTGGCAGGGGCTGGTGATGATGACCAGTGTAGCATATAGCATTGAATCCTTTGACTTATCGCTTTGGCGAAATCGTCATGTTGCAAGACACGTGGGTTTTCGAGTACCTAACGCTGTTGCACGGGTGAGTTCTTGAAAGAGACGATGGGTAGCACGGCAAAGCGGCTCAGCCACAACTGCCAACATCGTAACGTGCGCAAGCCACATTGTGGGGCGCCAACCTGGGGGCAGGACTTTAAGCTTAGGGGGGGTTCAACTGAACAACTGTTGTACATCCAAGCTCTTGGCAGATCTGGTCGAAAGCCGCATCATCAACCAACGCGATACTCCTCGGCCGCCGATCCTGGGGAGGTATAGAATTTGGCCTCTTTGCACCTCTTTTGCAGGCGCATCACACATCGATTCGACCAGGGCATTGTCTCACGCCCAGAACCCCATCCACAAGCTTTACCGCCGACCATCGCCCGTCTCGTGAGCCCCTCCAGCGTCCCCCGAACCCCTGGACCATGGCGGTGAATCGCCTTCGCTCCGCGTTCGCGGTGCCCAAGAAGGGTGAGACCTTCGAGCTGCGTGCTGGGCTGGTTTCACAGTATGCGTGGGAACGGAAAGAGTCCATTCAGAAGACCATCATGGCTATGACGTTGGGCAAGGACGTCTCTGCCCTGTTTCCAGACGTGCTGAAGAATATCGCGACCGGCGACCTGGACCAGAAGAAGCTGGTCTATCTCTACCTCATGTTAGTTTCCTAATATTGTCCTCCTCGCCCCAGGGCAAGGCGGTGCGAGGCGGAACACGGTGAGGAAGAAGACAGCTTGCGCTGACCGATGCAACAGGAACTACGCCAAATCCCATCCAGACCTATGCATTCTCGCCGTCAACACCTTTGTACAAGATTCAGAAGACCCGAACCCGCTGATTAGAGCACTCGCGATCCGCACCATGGGATGTATCAGGGTGGACAAGATGGTAGATTACATGGAAGAGCCGCTACGGAAAACACTCAGGGACGAATCGCCATACGTACGAAAGACGGCCGCCATCTGCGTGGCCAAGCTGTTCGATCTCAACCCTAGCATGTGCATCGAGAACGGATTCCTGGAAGCGTTGCAAGAGCTGATTGGCGACCCAAATCCCATGGTGGTCGCAAACTCGGTCCAGGCTCTTTCCGAGATTCACGAGACCGCGCCAGAGACACGAGCCTTGGTGGTGACATCGCCGATGCTCAAGAAGCTTCTGCTGGCTCTGAACGAGTGCACAGAGTGGGGCAGAGTTACGATCCTGACCACGCTGGCGGACTATCCGGCGGCCGACGTGAAGGAAGCAGAGCACATTTGCGAGCGAGTAGCGCCCCAGTTCCAGCACGTCAACCCCAGCGTCGTCCTGGCTGCCGTCAAGGTGGTCTTCATCCACATGAAATCCGTCGGCCCGGAGCTCGTGCGCTCGTATCTTAAGAAGATGGCACCGCCGCTTGTGACCCTCGTGGCGTCTGCCCCCGAAGTGCAGTACGTGGCGTTGCGCAACATCGACCTGCTTCTCCAGGCCAAGCCCGATATCTTGAGCAAGGAACTCCGGGTGTTTTTCTGCAAGTACAACGACCCGCCGTATGTGAAGCTGCAGAAGCTCGAGATCATGGTCAGGATAGCAAACGAGAAGAACTACGAGCAGCTGCTTGCCGAGCTCAAGGAGTACGCCCTCGAGGTGGACATGGACTTTGTGCGCAGGGCAGTCAAGGCCATCGGTCAGGTTGCCATCAAAATCGAGCAAGCCAGCGACAAGTGCGTGCAAGCGCTTGAGGATCTCCTTTCAACCAAGGTCAACTATGTCGTCCAAGAGGTCGCGGTGGTCGTCAAGGACATTTTGCGCAAATATCCTGGCTACGAAGGCGTGATCCCCACACTTTGCCAGTACATTGATGAGCTTGACGAGCCGGATGCCCGAGGGTCTCTCATCTGGATTGTGGGAGAGTACGCGGAGAAGATCAACAATGCCGACCAGATCCTGGAGGGTTTCGTTGAGGGGTTCATGGAAGAGTTCACTCAGGTATGTGCAAGAAGAATTAGTGCAAAGTATTCCTACTGACCATTATGAAGACACAACTTCAAATATTGACAGCAGTTGTCAAACTCTTCTTGAAGAAGCCAAGCAACACCCAGGGCTTGGTGCAAAAGGTGCTACAAGCAGCTACTGCGGAGAACGACAACCCGGATGTTCGCGACAGAGCGTATGTCTACTGGCGCTTGCTGTCGGGCGATCTGGATGTCGCAAAGGTAAGCCTCATCGTGCCGGCTGTTTTCATTGAGCGTCCACTAATTGTTCGTAGAACATTGTTCTATCACAAAAACCTACAATCACCACGACAATGACCAGCCTCCCACCTGCCTTACTGGAACAGCTTTTGACAGAGCTATCAACCCTGGCTTCGGTTTACCACAAGCCACCCGAGTCTTTCGTGGGCAAGGGTCGTTTCGGAGCGGACGAGATTCAACGCGCCGCCATCCAGGAGCAACGGCAAAACGCAGCCGAGAACCCCATTGCCGCTTCCGTGGCGGCGGCCAACTCAAACGGCGGCGGCGCGTCCTCGCAGAACAACATTGAGAACCTTCTCGACATCGACTTCGACGGCGCTGCGCCGGCCTCGCAGGAGCAGCAGAGCGCTGCCGCAACACCTGACAGGGTCGCCAGCCCCTCGGGCGGTGCGGCATCTGGTGGAATGGCGGACATGATGAGCATGTTTGACGCGCCGCCGCCGTCGAGCAGTGGCGGTGCACCAAGCCAAGCGCCCGGTAACAACATGAACGACTTGATGAACGGATTCGAGGGACTGAACTTTGGCGGCCAGTCGGCGGGAGGCGAGCCATTGCCCGCGGCCATGCAGCTGCAGAACGCGCAGGGCGCGCCGCCCCAACCGCCTAAGAAGGATAGTGACGATTTGCTAGGCTTGCTATAAAAGACGTAGATAGAAGGATGGGTAGGGAGCCGTGTCACGGGTCCGGCTCTCCCATTCCGCGCAGAGCAGGGGTTTTGGTTGTTTGCGGGTGGCTTGCGGCGTGCTGTTAATGATAAAAAGAACATTGTGTAACTTGGGCAAAGTAAAATCTCCCATTGCGTTCCTCCTTATTCACTGTTGCGTAAGTGGGCTGGCCTAGCCCTGGTGCCAGCCAGCCATCTATGGTATCATATATACAAGCAAAATTTCCCATCCTTTGTTCGACAGATCCGCTAAGTTTTGGCGGACGAGGCGACGGATATGTTTCTTCCCGCGTCGAGACAACCGTCCCAGCCGAGGACACCCAGCCGGGTCACTCCTCATTGCGTCGTTCCCTCGACTTGCCCATGCACGGTGCCATCCAGCGACGGCGCAGACGTTGCCTTGGCGCGCTCCCACTCGTCGGGCGTCTGGCACTTGGCGGTCCAGGCGTGGATGCTGGCGATCTCCTCCTTAAGGGCGGCGTTGACGAGGCGGTGGCGCTTGAGGGAGTTGAGGCCCTGGAACTGCGGCGAAACGACGAGGCTCGTGAACGCTTGGCCGCAACCGCCTGTTTGTGAAAGCAAGAAGTTAGCCGAGGGTGTTCCCAATTCGACCTGGAAGTCTTTGTTTTATGGCGTTCGCAAATCTCGCCCTCCGATCTATGGAGGGGCAGCTTCGGGATGGAGGGGTGCGGGAGGAGGGGAGAGTTTACCGGACATGTCGGTGACCTCGACGTGGGTCGCGCCGAGGCGCTGGGTGATGAGCTCACGCAGGCCGTCAATGGTGATTTGCGCCATGCTTTGCAGGGAGAGGGAAGGGGTTGTCGACAAACGCGGAGGGCGGGTTCGGTGAGCTGAGGGTCCTGGGAAGATTGGGAAACGGAGCTGTCCGAGGGCACGCTTGATTACCTTAGTTGATTGATTAGATAAATGTACTTTTTTGGCGTGGGGTAGAGTGTGACAGCGACTGACGCAATAGGACCTTTTTTTCCCTGAGGTAGCTTGGAAGCTGTTGGACTGTGCCTAGAGCACAACAGCTCGAAGCCTTGTTAGTGGTCCCCTACTGTACCCAGTGCACTACATCATCCCTTGCTATCAACTACAGCTGAGTTGACATTTTGCGACAGCTTCACCGCAGAACCAGTGGTCTCATCACAGCGCAATTGAGTGAGCACCGCGTCAGATAAAACACGTCGCTTGTGACATGAAGCTCAGGGGACTGCTATCCAAAGGTCCATCAGCAATTCTCCAAACGTCAAGGCGCGCCGCCCGTCCATCCTTTGCAACCCCTTCAGCCCCAGCTCCTCGGCACGTCGACGGCCCCGGCATCTCCATCGCAAGAGCGTGCTCGTCCTGCTGCGCTCCCAGCCAAAAGAAGCACATTTCCACCTCGGCCAAGTCTCAATCGCCTGCCATGTCGGACGTCGGGCCCTGGGGCGCCTGGCAGGTCGAGCCGTCCAAGTTCACCCAGCTCGTGGTGGACTCCATGCGGAAGCTGTAAGTGCAAAGGCAAAAGCGAAAACCCCCGGCCTTCCTTAGGCTCCAAGCTAATAAACGGCAATGCAGGTACCCTGAGGAGCTCGCAGACCGGTCCTGGGACAATGTCGGGCTGCTCGTGGGCAACAGCGAGCTGGACGCCAAGAAGAGGAAGCCTGTCGTGCTGGTCACAAACGACCTGACATTCCAGGTGGCCGTCGATGCCATCGGCCAAGGTGCCGGCGTCATTGTCAGCTACCGTATGTGTTATGATTTCCCCCATCGTTCTGCGAACACTCGATGCTAACTGGGCTTCCCCGGAAAAGACCCCTTCATCTTCTCCGGGCTCAAGTCCGTCACCAACAAGGACCCTCAACAAGCCACCCTCCTCCACCTCGCAAAAGCGGGCGTGGCCGTCTACTGCCCGCACACAGCCGTTGACGCCGCTCCCCAAGGCCTCAACACCTGGCTCGCGGACCTCGTCTCCGGGCCGCACAAGAGCACCCGCTCCGTGGCCATCCCCTGTGGCACCGCCCCGGAGTCGCACTCGCCCGCCGGCTACGGCGCCCTGGGCCACTTCGACGCGGAGGCCGGCGGCGTGCCCCTGCCCGAGATCCTCAAGCGCCTGGCGTCCGGGCTCGGCGGCCTGCAACACGTCATGGTCGCGGCCCCCGTCGGCGCCGACGTCAAGACGACCAGGGTGCGCAGCTTCGGCGTCTGCGCGGGCAGCGGCTACGACGTGCTCAAGGGCGCCGACGTCGAGCTGCTGGTCATGGGCGAGACGAGCCACCACTCGGCGCTGCGGGCGATCCAGCAGGGCCGCATCCTGGTGCAGGTCTTCCACAGCAACTCGGAGAGGGAGTACCTGAAGCAGGTGCTGCGGCCCAAGCTGCAGGAGCAGCTGCGCGCCAGCGTGCCCGAGGCCGAGGTGGTGCTGAGCGAGTACGACAAGGACCCCTTTACCATATTAGACGTGAAGGACCTGGACTAAAAGTAGCCTCGTGGGTATCTTAATTGACGCTATGGCTGGGTTTCTGCATCAGGCCCGTGCAGCTGGGCGCGACAGAATTGTTTAACATCTTGATCTTGCTTCATCCTCCTTAGCTCACTGGCACTGTCCTGCTATCAGCTGCCGCCAAGCCCAGCCCTTGGCTGCTATCGGGACCAAGAGCGGCGTCTCCTTCGTCAATGCAAGCCTGCACGTCGTCGCCCCCTATTCCCTGTTCCTTCCATGCCTCTAGTAATTTCCTCGGCATCTCCCACTGCTTTTTGGCCTCCTTGGTCTTGCCCTCCTTGACCAGCTCCCGTAGCCGCTCCGGCGTCGCCAACACCTCTGCGGCAAGTTCTCGCGTCCTCCGCCTCCGCTGCTCGGCCTCGATATTCTTCCTCTCGTCCGAGTCTGGCGGGGGTATGGACTGGCGCAGCGTTTCCCTTATTGACGACGCCTGGCTGTAGATCTGTGCAATGGCTGGGTCCAGAGTGGATGCCATTGGATTTAGAGGATCCATGTTGGCACGTAGCTGAAGACATCAATGTCAGCCGACTACGTAGCAAGGAATGCGTTAGAAGCATAAATCTACCTTTCTGATTGTCTCCGTCGCCGTGATCAGCTTGCTGTAGTTGTCGTAGACGAGAGCCTTCTTCTCGGCGTCCAGCGCCCGCACCTCGCCGACGACGCGCGTGTAGAGCCGCAGCAGCTCCTCGAGGCTGGAGCTGGCGACGACTTTCGCGACATACTCGTCGGCGTTGAAGTCTGAGGCGTCGAGGTCGCTGGCGGGGACCTCCGAGTCCGGGATCTCGATGCGCGGGGCGGCGGCGCGGAGGTTGTAGTACTCGCGCAGGGCGGCACGGTTCGAGCGCTTCGGCGGCTGCGGGAGCGGTTGGGCCGAGGCCGGGACGGGCGACGTGACGCCGGAAGCAGGCGCCTCGAAGGACGGGCGGGTGGAGGATGTCGGTGTCCCGGAGGGTAGGCGACGGAACGAAGGGTCGCGGGGGGACGCTATGGTCGACATTGGAGTGGGATGTTGTCAATCAGAAGATGGATCAGATGCCGTGAATAGGTATCAACGTCAGCCTGTCGTCCTCGGGGTCGGTCGTGAGAAAAGGGAAGCTCGTGGATATCGTGATGCGTTGGTGAGTTGACGTTTGTCCGAGCACCACCTGGCATCGCTGGCGACCGGGTTGGTACCTGCATGGCCATGCCTTAAGGAGCCAGCCCAGGGATGGTCGTTGGGTTTAGCGGATCCGGGAGGGCGGGTTCAGGCGCTAATTTTAGCCCCGGCTTTCCCTGAATCTGCCTGGCCCAATGCCTTGCCTTAGTGATTGACTAACCTTCTTAACTTACAACCTCAAGCCGTGAAAGGCCACCACGCCAACCAGAATCAACTGCGGACCATTTCGACGCAGAACGAAGCATACACATGTCGAGCATCAAACCGTAAGGAGAAGCTTGGATGAGTGGGAACATCTTCTCAAACTGTATGTACAAACTCACCTCCTCACCGAAAGCCGTGTTGGCTAACCATGTTCATGGACAGCCTTGAGGCAGTCACCCAAAACTGACTGGATCGCGTTGAACATTCAGGCTCAACCTGGTCATCGCTACTGGTGAAGCGCTCGCGAATGCGGGAGATAAACCGTACATGGACTTGTTCTCAAGTCTTTCGAGGCAGAAATCATAGCCGCTCCCATCTAAACCTCCGAGCCTTACAATTCTTCTCATCCACAAACTCTAGCAACACCTGACTTACACGCCATCCCCGGTCACACCATCCCTTTCTGCCACGGATCCTCGAGGCTCACCATGGATCTCGTCGCTCAGCTCCGCGCCTCCCTCCTCGCGCAGCACCTCCCAGCCCCTTCCCCCGGCTTCCTCGCCAGCCTCATCACCGCCCGCAACCCGCCGCCGCCCGTCCCCTCCCTCCTCGCCACCGCAAAGGCCCGCATCCTCGCCAGCGACCTGACCGCCGCGTCCTCGGGGCCCGCCGACGGGCCGCTGGACGCTTCTTCGCTGCCCTCGCTGCCGGCCGGCGTCGACGACCCGGCCGTCCAGGAGCTCCGGCTGCCCCGGGGCGTGCACGTCCAGGTCGTCGACGTCGAGAATCTGAGCCTCAGCCGCTGGGAGCAGGTTGAGGAGCTCGAGGCCATCGAGCGCGGCGAGCGCACCCGCGGCCGCGAGGTCATCCGCGTCGTCAACGCCGACCAGGACGACGCCGCCCCCGCCGACGGGAGCCAGACGCAGCGTGCGCAGCCGCAGGCCCCGGCCGCCGACGGGCCCCGCGCCGCTGGGAGGAACGCCACGCACCGGCTGGTGCTGCAGGACTGCCGCGGCCAGCGCGTCTTCGCGACGGAGCTGAGGCGCATCGACCGCATCGGCGTGGGCAGCACGAACATGGGGGAGAAGGTGCTGCTCAAGGCCGGGACGGTTGTCGCCAGGGGCGTGGTGCTGCTCACGCCGGAGACGTGCGTGCTCCTGGGCGGCAAGGTGGACGCCTGGCAGAAGTCATGGGTCGAGGGGCGCTTGGCACGGTTGAAGGAGGCCGTTGGGAGTGATCGACCGCGGTGATGTTCACGAGAGTCACGGCAGGATGAATGCTCGATGCTCCGCATCACGATACCCCATTTATTTGCAAAAGTGCTAGACCAAGATTTTTGTCACGTATCTGTACATCTAGTCTGCAACTTGCTGGCTATGCTGTTACTCGTACTTGAGTACTGTATCACCACGTTTCCAAATCCTATAGATTGACCGTTACCGTCTCCAGTGCCTCCCACCCGACCTTCTCCCACGGTGCGAGGAAAGCTGCTCTCTGTGCGTCTGCGGCCGTGCCTGTTCCCGCGTACGCTCTGGCTAAGTCCCGAGCCTCGAGCACTCCGCGGGGCGGGATGCCGCGAGCCGCAACGCGGAGTGCCATCTGCGCTGCGTGCTCGTTCCCTGCCGTCTCGGACAGGGCCGACCAGCCGTGAGGGAGGTGCGGGTACAGCATCGTGTCGTTTTGTGCTTGGTTGAGCATGTCCTTGTCTGTCGAGCCCTCTCCGAGTGTAGCGATTGCCCGAAGAACCTCGCCGATGTGCGACTGCTCTGTGGCCGTGACCTTGTCGTTGGTTCGCAGTCCGCCCAGCTCCTCCACGACCGCTTCAATACTGTCCTGGTCATTGTCCAGTAGGGCGATGACGCCTAGCAGTAGCACGCTTTGGACATGGCCTGGCTGGTTCTCAATGACCTCGAAAAGGGCGGCCCGAGCCTTATCTCGTGATGATTCATCGCCTTGGGCCCACAGCACCTGGGCCAGCAGACAGATCGCATCTGGGTTATTGTCCGACTCCTCGATCGCCGCTTCAAAGCACGTTGTTGCGGCGTCGTACTCCTTTTGAAAGTACTGCGCCAAACCCACGGTCAGGTGAGCAGACAGCCTGGCTGTCTTGCGCTGCTCCCTGGCTAGCTCGCTCTCCGTCTCGTCGCCGCTCAGCCCAAGCGCCATCTCGCCGCACTCCACGGCCTTCTCGTACAGGCCAGCTCCAAGGTAAGCACGTGCTAGGTCTGTTCGAGCCAAGGTAAACCTAGCTAGGCTTTCGGGGGACTCCGTCGCTTCATATTCCGCCTCAATCTTTTCACAAATGTGCTCAAGTGTTTCCACACCGCGGCTGTGCTCTTTTGTCCGCTCCCTGAACAAGCTCGAAAGATGCCCGAATGGCAGATTGTCGGGCTCTAATGCCTGTACCTGATTCAAAGCGAAAAGAGGCTGTATAATTGCAGCAACATTTAGGTTTAGCGGTGTACCTATAATGTAATCAAACATTGATGTGGAAAAGTGCCGCCTGGTTGGCGAGGATGAGGCCTCGGCGATCTCCATGGCATGAGTAAATAGCGCCCGAGCTTCTTTTTGATCACCGTGGAGCAGTGCAACAAAGCCCTGTCCAAGCCACGCGTGGGCATAGTCGGGATCTGTCGATTGGGCTCTGGTGAGCACCTCGTTCGCAAGCTTGATGTCGCCCGACAGTAGTGCAAGGACGCCGAAATTCGTCCAAGCCACAGGGCTGCGCTCGTTCAAATGCAAGCTTCGTACGAACGCATGTTGTGATACTGCTGGGTTGATCTCGCTTGTGACCACGCCAAGCGCATTCCAGAATTCCGAGTTGCCTGCCTCCAGCTCAATCGCCCGCTTGAACGACCGAACTGCGGCCTTCAGGTAGCTGCTGGACTTTTTACGTAGATGACGTGGAAGGCATGCGTGTGCTCGATATTCTGCCCAGCCAAGGTTATAATATGCCACCGACTGCGCGTGCAAGTCGCCAGCAGTGGCGTGAACGGCTCGTTTGTGGCACAAGATGGTTGCATGTAGACACTGCGTAATGTCAACACCAGGCTTCTCGTCGTCTGAAAACAAGCCCTTTGCAAAGACAACATCCGTTCCGACTTTGTCGATGCTGGAAAACAGCTCAAAAGCCTCAGGTGGGCTTTTTTCCAGTAAGGTCCTGACGGAGTCAACTGGGAAGTCTTTTGTTCGGCTTCGAACAGCAGAAAACACAGAGCACGCATCTCCCACGCTCTTCCAAAAATTGAAGGTTTCAAGCACGCTGCTTGTGCTTGTTAAAGCAAATGCAATGGTATCAATAGCGAGTTGAACGGACTTCCCAAACAACCCCTTCTCAACACCTGTCAATGCATTGTCTACCATTGTCTGCAGCAGGGCAATCACAACGCCAGTCTCGTCTGGATGAGTGGCTATGACCGCCTGGTAAAGTTCGATGGACTCGTCATAGTCGCCAAGTTCACGCTTGATATTAGCCAGCATGTACTTCGTGAACCAGCCGTCACCTCGTGGATCGCCGTCAGTCTCCTCTTCTAGTTTCTGCGCATTAAGAATGGCTTTCGTAGCGGCAACATAGCGGCCAGAACTATGGTAGCTCTCACCGAGTCCCACCCAAGAGTGATAATCGTTGGGTGATAATCGGAGAGCCGATTGGAATGAAACGATGGCCTTATGGAAGTCTTGCTTGTTCAGCTCCGCGACGCCTAGCGCAGCAAAAGGCCAGCTGATGCCCTTTCGTTTGGAACCTGGTGGTGGTTTCACCTTTCCGGAATCAACAACTCTTTGAGCGACAAGCTCCACCCGGTCCCAGTCGCCGTCGTCGGCGAACGACCGTGCCAACCGTTCAGCTGCTATCACTTCGGCTGCAGACAGTTCCAAGGCTTTTTGAAAGCAACGGCGGGCTCGTTTTCGGTCCTTTGCATAATCGTTATAAAAAATGCCAAGGCTGGTGTATGAAGGCGCGTGGTTGAGGTCATTGTTCAGCGCACTCAACCAATAAGCGTAGGCGCTTTCACCTTTGCGTTGCTTTCGTGCCTGTTTGTCCGTGTCGATGTTCCAGATACAGCTGCCAACACGATACTGCGTTTCGGCAAGGAGGTCCTTGGGGGGTGAGCGATCTGCTTCCAGGTCCTGGACACATTTCTGCAGTGGCTCCTTGGCCGTTGCCCAGTCACCCTTCAAGGCTACAACCCAAGCTGCTTCTGAACGGACACGAATGTTAGAAGGGTCTCGTTTCAAGGCTCGATTTAGGAAGTCGATTGCCTGGTCGTATTCCTCCTCTTCCTCAAAGATAAGACCCACACCTATCAGAGCCTTTGTCGACGTCGGATCACGCTCGAGCACCTTGTCGAACAAGTTCTTGGCCTCTTGGTGATGTCTGGGAGATTGATAGTATACCAATGCAGTAGCAAGGCAGAGCCTATAAGCATCCTCGGTGTTACTGAGATCCTTTCCAATCTTCGCGCGTTCCTGGATCAGGAGAGTCATTGCCTTCCGCATAAACTCTACCGTACTTTCGTAGTCACCTATGTGGAGAAAGTATTCACCAACGAGTCTGTAGGCGAAAGTGGAGTCGGCAGTGGTGATCCCTTCGGTCATCATGAGGATGCGCTCCTCGTCCGTAAGTGGAATGATCGAAGTTGGTACACCACCATCTTCGTCATCGTCGCTATCCTCTGAACGGTTTCCTGAGACTGCGGGGGCGGCTGATGCTTTGGCAGCAGGAAACGGAGACAAGTTGCTCGTCAGGAACGCTGTGATAACCTTGTAAAGATCACTCTCCGGGAAGAAACTGCAATAGCTTCGAAGTACTTCCACGTCCCAGCTCTTAATCTCTTTGTGGTCCTGCCAATCGATGGCTATGTCCCACGCAAGTTTGTAAGGATGTCTAATGACTACCATGTCATTAGCAAGACCAAGCACCTTCTCTTGTTCCTCCTGCTTAACTGGACCAGGGGCACTCGAAAGCATGCGTTCGTAGCTATAGAACAGAAGCTTCTCTTCGAACCTCCTTCTTAGCTCATCGTCGCTGGTCCAATTGATGAGCTGCCGGTAAATGTGTTCCAGTTTGCTCTGGCTGTAGACTTCACGCTTCACCTCGAGGGTAACCTCGCTCAGCTTAGCGCCTAATCGCGTTCGTCGCTCACCAATCAATGTATTGATACGTTTCTTCTCAAACTCTTCAAGTATGTGAGCGATGCTCTCATAGGTCTTGGCTGGTTGGGGGAAACGGCCCTCCAAGATGGGGTACAGAGGGCTCTCGGGTAGTTGAATCCATAATGCATCGGCATACTGCAACCGGTCACCTTGAACACGGGCGAAATCGACGAATTTGTCGACTGCATCTTGACATTTGAACATGTCATCGGCCTCGTGGTAGATGAAAGCGAGGTTGACGACTGCATTTTGATAGTCCGCTAACCTCTTAGGGCCCTGCTTCTCATAAAATTTGATGAGACCTTTCCAGGCTTGGGGATCCTTAGGACGGAGCTGTGTCGCAGCACGATAGGCATTTTCAGCTTCTTCGGGCTTATTCTTCTTGTCCAAGGCAAAGGCCAGGAAGATGTGACTATGAAAACGGTTAGTTGATGAGGTGTGACGGGAAGTGAAGCAGGGCATGTCGTTGGCTATACCCTTGATAGTTCTTGGGCTCCTTCTTCAGAAATTCCTGTGCCTTCTCAATGGCATCATCAATTTTATTCTGCTTTATGGCATCGTTGATAGCCGTCAAGGCTGCCTTGGACCCTGACATGCCGATGTGGTTGTGACGAAGCAGGCACCAGGACTCGAATCAATGCTCGCTTCCCCGCCTGGCCTTTGTCCGGCCTAATAAAATCAAACGCTGAATCAAAGACTGGATATCCGGGGTTGCAAGCAGGAAGAGTTGCAGAAGTGGCGAAAGTGTATAGCTCCTCAGTCGAGAGTGCCGCTTGGATGGTAGTTTCGCCTTAGGGTTCGAAAGTGTGTCTTGACGTTACCTTATGTTAAGTTATGTCATTCAGTCGAACTGCCCTCGACTCGATGTGCTCCACTTCCAGCCGCCTAAGGTACGGTGCCTTACCTCTCCAGGTACCGCAGGTGAAGTGAGGTACCTGTATCCGCCCGCGACGGGCCCTGCAGAGGCCTTTGCATCGGTGACTTGTAGTTGTCCTGACCGCCGGAACAACCCTCGTTCCGCCGGGCCCCGCTGAGCCTCGCAAGTGACTCAAAACTTTTGGCATGCTCACACACACGACCGGATTTTCTTCTCTTCTGCAAGCCATCACCCTCGTCAAAGCTGCACTTCTATGCTACAAACAGAGAAACTGCTGTGTACGCAGTCAGTTTCTCGGATCCGTCGTCAAGACGGCATCCTATTTGCATGGGGGAAATTCGGAGAACGCTCCATCATCACGTTAACCCGTGTCAGCCCTAACTTGCTCTCCTGAGCAGGCGCTGGGTCTGCCGGTGACGGCCTAGCGTCACTCGACGTTTGCAAGCGACATCAGAAATCTCAGGGTTGCGATGTCTTCCTCGGAAGACTGTCCAATTCCTATGGGAAGTCCTTGCGGAGCTTGTTTCTTGAAAACAGAAGTGCAATGTGCGGCGTTTTGTCTCTTGGTCATTCTTGAAGCAGAATAACTCAATTCCGATATTCTCTTGGGGGTGATGGCTTCACCTTTTTTCTTTCCGAGGTTAGTTTCACAACCCCCTTTGGACAGGTATACTGCTAACGTTGAGGGCTTGCCGTGGCATTGCGACCACCGCGGAGCTTTGGTGCAGGTGGAGGGAGCAAGGAAGAGGGAGGAGATTCAGGATCGAGATGAAGATCCTTGGACAACTATTTCTTGGACGGCAGGAGTCGATGAGTCGATTACTCCAATTTAATGAATCAGGTGAAAACATCAGTTCATGAAGACAGTACCAACACCTATGAGGTTTCAATACGACATATTCCCCATGTAGGCCTTTTGTGAGCAATACCCTGTGGGCTGGTCGCCCTCTTTCTCTGTCTCTGGACTGGTCAAATTTTTGAATGGCAGTTTGCAAGGTTTATCAGTTCAAACATGAATTTTATATTTGACGCGCCATGCCCGACTTGGAAGTGCGCAGCGGTGTTCCGAATGTGTAATGTGTAGCGTCGTGAAAGAAATGAAGAGACGTATTATTAGACTCTTTACCATATATTCATCACGACCACACTCAACCCATGTTGAGTCGAGGTGCATGAAAGCATCAGGATAATGAAAGAGGCGTGTGTTCACATCGATCTGAGTGGACCAACCAGTTCGAAGGGTCAACTGGTAAGAAAGAAAAGAAAAGGCCTTGGCCAATATCTACTTAAAATAATCTTAAGATACTTGTAAGATATTTTAAACTCTGGGCAATCTCATTTAGCTTCTATATATGCTAGATCTCGTGAGTATTTTGTATTTAATTCTTAAAGAAAGTTCATTATACCGTGAGTATTTATAATTAGTGGTCCTCTACCTTTTTGGGGGGCAACCACTTTGAGGTCTTCTAGAACACGATCACGAATACGGTTAATGCTTCCACACACGGGCCGGGGAGGCTAGCCGGTTGCAAGGTCCGCCCATGACGTTGTTGAATCTGAGCATTTTCCTTGGTCCTCGAAGGAGCCCGCCACGTCGATTTGAGATTCAAAAGTCTGTGACGGCTGTTGGGCGAATTGCATAATGGCATGGCCTTACTTGGGGGCTCCTATACAACGATGCGCAACTCTGTTGCCGGTATTGCAGTTCATGTACGTAGAAACCCACAAGGGTAAACCAGGGTTTACTGCTTTAAGTTTCAATATGCGCCGGGATGATCAGAAAGTCCGAGGTGCTGACGAGTGCGAAGCACGCTCGCGTACTGTAAGAAATTGTCAAGGGCTGGAATGCATTGTAGGTCCTGCCAAGCTGCCTTACGGACTTTCGTAAATTAGTTATTCAAGCATCAAAAAAGGCCGTCGCTATTTGTGGTAAGGTGTGTCGCCGCTTGGTGGCGGGGATGGATCCCCGGACACCCACGTTTCCCTTATAGCGCATGCGCACCCAGCGCACCGTCTCCCTTCCACTGACATCACCTCTGTCACCACCAAAAGGAGCAGCAACACCATCAAGTCGCTCCATCATCCACGCGAAATGGCTTCCTTTCGCCTGAACATCGAGGATGGCCAGTTCCGTGACGGCCACGGTCGGCAAGTGGTTCTACGAGGGATCAACGTTGCCAGCGACGCGAAGCTCCCAAGCGAGCCCGATCAACCCTCCCACATCGGCGACAACTTCTTTGATGGCGATAACGTAACCTTTCACCAACGACCGTTCTCCAAAGACGATGCGCCAACCCACTTCGCAAGGATCAAGCGCTATGGATTCAACACTATTCGCTACATCTTTACGTGGGAGGCGCTGGAGGCGGCCGGGCCCGGGCAGTATGATGAGGAGTTCATTCGGCATACCATTGAGGTGTTGCGGATAGCCAAGAACTTTGGGTTTTACATCTTCATGGACCCTCACCAGGACGTCTGGTCGCGCTTTACCGGAGGCTCCGGCGCTCCCATGTGGACCATCTATGCCTGTGGCCTTAACCCTCTGAGCTTCGCTGCCACGGAGGCCGCCATCGTGCACAACACCTATCCCGATCCTGCCAACTTTCCCAAGATGATCTGGTCCACCAACTACTACAGGCTCGCTGCTGGCACCATATTTACCATGTTTTTTTCTGGCAGAGACTTTGCGCCAAAATGTATCATTGACGGCGTCAATATTCAGGATTTTCTTCAGAACCACTTCGTGAATGCGTGCGCGCATCTCGCTAAGCGGATACGTGAGGCCGGTGATTTGGAGAACGAAGTCGTCATCGGCTGGGAGAGCATGAACGAGCCGAACAAGGGCATGACAGGATATACCGACTTGACCGTTATTCCCAAAGAACACCCGCTCAAGAAGGGCACTTGTCCAACAATGTGGCAGACCCTCCTCACCGGAATGGGCAGAGCATGTGAAGTTGATACGTGGGACATGGGCGGTCTTGGACCATACAAGACCGGCAGCAAGCTCGTGGACCCGCATGGTGAGATTGCTTGGTTACCAGCTGATTATGATGATTCAAAGTACGGTTGGAAGCGTGATCCTGAGTGGAAGCTGGGCCAGTGCATTTGGGCTCAGCACGGTGTCTGGAACATTGAAACAGACAGTATACTACGCAAGGATTATTTTTCAAAGAACCCTCGCACCGGGAAGGTGATAGACTATCCCGAATTCACAGACACTTATTTTATGGACTTTTACCGGAAGTACAGCAAGGCCTGCCGCGAACAGCACAAGGACTGCATCATGTTGATGCAGTACCCCACTCTTGAACTCCCTCCACGGATCAAGGGGACTGAGGACGACGACCCCAATATGGCATTTACGCCCCATTACTACGATGGTATCACTCTCATGACGAAGCACTGGAATAGCACCTGGAATGTTGACGTTGTTGGCGTGCTGCGTGGGAAATACCTACATCCTGCGTTCGCCATTCGCATTGGAGAGGCGGCTATTCGCAACTGTTTGAGGGATCAACTCGCAACTCTGCGACAAGAGGGTCTTGACCGTAGCGGGAAGCATCCGTGCGTGCTTTCGGAGTTCGGCATCCCTTATGACATGGACGATAAAAAGGCATACAAGACTGGAGACTATTCCAGCCAGTCGTCTGCGCTCGATGCAAATTACTTTGCTGTGGAAGGATCCAAGATCGAGGGTCACTGCCTCTGGGTGTACGATGCCAAAAACGACCACGAGCGCGGTGATCAATGGAATGGAGAAGATCTATCAATCTTTTCTCTGGATGACAAAGTGCCGCCGGTCTCGCCTCTTCCAGAGCTTGCGCGCTCATCCTCGAACCTCAAACTACCCAGTACTGGACGAGAAGTCGAGGATGATAGGAGCGTAACACCGGCGAACCTGCAGCGGACCCTAACGAACCCTTCCATCAGCTCTGCGCCGTCCATCAAGGACCCCGAGCTGACCAACGCCCCTGGATACCGCGCTGCAGAGGCTTTCATTCGACCCACACCTACTGTAGTGGCTGGTGATGTTGTTTCCTCCGGCTTTGATTTGCGGCGAGGTACATTCACATTGAAGTTGTTGGCCACCAAGCCTCCCGCTGACGATGCTCCAACCGTCGTGTACCTGCCCGAGTTTCATTTCCCCAATGACCAGTGCGAAGTCACAGTGTCGGCGGGCAAATGGGAGATCAGCTCGGATGAAGAGGAGGGCACGTTGCTGCAGCGCTTGAGGTGGTGGCATCCCCAAGGGGAGCAGACGTTGACCGTCAGAGGATTGGTCAGAAAGCACAACGTTCCTCAGGGCTCGTCGGAAGATGCGGGCTATCTGGAGCAGTGTCAACAAGGTTATGGATTCAACTTCGGGAACTGTAGCATCATGTGAGCGAGCGGTTGGCAACATTGGAAATTGATGGCTCATCGGCGTCTGGGGGTCTCATTTTTTACGAGGTTTTTGAATATGCTGGATCTATAACGATGTTCCGGAAACTCTGCAGGTTTAGCTAGTGGAGAATGAATAAATATCATCTCGTCGCTCAGATGTCCCGTACGCGCTGATCGAGAGAATTTGGGTTCTAGGCACGGTCGTGTGGGCAAGTCCAAGAACGTACGTCTTCGACTTTTATCATGGACATAATATCTTATCAGTTCCAAAGAAGATAAACCTCTTGCGTACAGAAATGTTTAAAATGTTATAACTTTGAAGACCTTTGCAGGCTGTGCGCTTGGTTTAACGTAGAAACGCTTGGGGCTGTGCCACTCTGAGCAGCACTGTGCGATCTGAACAAGGTAATCTCAGCTTGGCCTATCGAGAATTTTGTGCTGCGCATCTCAATGCACTCCCTCCAGTCGGGTTCTACCGACAACCAGCGCACATCAGCCTCAATGGCCGACAGCTCCTGAAATGTCCGGATGGAGCGGGACCCCTGTGTAAGCGGGATCCCGGCTGATAGGGTGCTTGGCCGCTTGATTGGCCCGACAAGCTTGAAAGGGAACACAGAATGGATCACTATTCGCCAGGATCGCGCCGCGCACCTGTTGGTTTCGATGATATCCATGCAAGCGCTGGGCACGTTCTGAAGTCGGCGTGTTGCATGCAGGACAGGCGCACCGTCCCGCAGCAGCTGCGGTCTGCTCAACTCGAGGCACAGGCGCACGCGTGGTATCCCCTATTTCGCAGGCACACACACAATGGCCTGAGCGCCTTTTGGCTCCAGAATGCAGGAGTACAGCAACCTGAAGTAGGCAAGGTACTTTCCGGTAAAGCACGACATCGTATTCTTTTGCAGTACCTTACCTAAGATACTAGGTAAGGTATGTGAACCAAACCCAAGGGCACTCCATTCAAGCCTTGGCCTCAATCAGGGTGAGGCAGACAGGGGCCTAAGTAAGATACCGTACCTTACCTTACCTTACCTTACACGGTACTTTAGGAGTTTAGGTACAGTAGAGTATCGGCGACCCACAAACATCCGCGACAGCAGCCAATCCGCCAATTCCTCCTAAGACACTCCATTGCTGACTGGCATGGTCTTCAATTCGTCTCCATCGCCTTTCCCCTGGCCTGCACCACCGCTTACCTTGAGGCCTCAGCAAGCATCTGGCACTAAACGGCTCCCCGACCCGCCCCCAAGACCGCCTAGGCCCATCACTGCACCAACTGCATCTGCCGACCTTACATGTAGCAATCGTCAATCTCGAGTTTCAGCAGCCACTCTCTTCCTCATCCTCCTTCTTTCCCCTTTTGTCCATATTGGCTCGACATCTGCTGCTTCACAAAAGAAGCACGGCCTGTGACATTGAATCGGTTCTGTCTTGCAGCTTTGTCCCCTGCCGCGCGATTGTACCCCGCTGTAGTCGAGCTCGATTGGCGCACCCAAGGAGTTGAAACAGTTCCCCTGCTCCCCCAGGAGTCCCTTGTTCTCCACAAAGAGCGACGACAGCCATTCTTCTCCTTCGACGCATTCACCTTGTCTCAACCTTGTCGCCTTCGCCTGTGTGCAATACTCGTTGGACCTCACTTACCATCTCTGGCCTCCATCCACCATCATTGCTTCGCCCACGCGCTTAGGCGGGCTCGCCCCCGCAACGCGCTCCCTTCATCATGTATCAAGGCGGCCAAAGACATGTCTCGGGCACCGATCCGACGAGGCCATTCCAGGTCCCTCCTCCTCCGCCGCCCATGTCCCCGCCCATGGTCGGCTCCCAGATGAATAGCCTCTTGAGTCTGCCGCCTCCGCCTCCCAGATATCCCGGCGCAGCAACAGGCGCGTCCGGTGTTAACCTGCCACCTCCCCCGGGCCCGCCTCCCGGGAGCGCCATCGGCCAGCAGGCCCCATGGCATAGCAACTTCGCCCGAATGTACGACGCGCGGTCCGGCTACAGCATACCGCCGCCTCCTCCTACCCAACCGCAAGTCTATAATCCCAAGTTGCACGCTCAGATGTCCGCGGGCCAAACCATCTCGATTCCTCCTCCTCCTCCGCCCAACGAAGGCATGCGAGCGACCTACATCCCGAGCGGCGGAGATACGTATGGCGAGGGTGTTGGCATTCCGGGCTTCGGGCCAGAGGAGGCGAACGCCCTGGACTCGCGGCTGTCGTGGTCAGCCATCACGCCGCTTGGCGGAATGGACCCAACTGCTACCACGCCATTGGAGGAGGCACGAGAGAGAGAGAGGTTCTACTCGATCGCTTCATCTACCCAGACGAGAAAGGCTTCCAACTCATCAAACGCAACAGCCACGGGAAGCAGCATTCCGCAGGAAATAGCTGCGCAATGGCCACTGGACACTGTACTGATCTGGCTCGCCAAGAACCAGTTCTCTAAGGACTGGCAGGAAACGTTCAAGGCGCTCAATATCCACGGATCAACCTTTCTGGAACTAGGAAGTAGCCTCGGAGGGCGTGGTAATTTCGGCATGATGCATCAGCAGGTGTACCCTCAGCTGATGCGCGAATGTACCGACAGCGGCTCCGGGTGGGACCAGACCAAGGAACGCGAAGAGGGCAAGCGCATGAGGCGACTCGTACGAAGCATCCTGTCCGGCAAGCCGGTTGACCCTTCAAAAATGACGACTACTGTGGGACGGCGGGATTCTGTCACGACCGGTCATGGAAACAGTTTGCCGAGCGCGGGAACCGACCCGGCAGATTCTCCCAATGTAAGGCTTTGAGCAACCTCCAAAAGTTGTTTCCCCCAATGCGCTGACATTACAAACAGACTATCAGCTCTGCTGGTCCCGGGTTTTCATCCAGGCGATATTCGCAGAATCGACAGACTACCCATCCGACCCTAAACAGTAACACGATGGGTTCTGATTCAAACCATAGGTCACTACTGAAACATCTCGATAATGATAGTGGTCGACGCCACAGCCCTAACGCAAGTGAATCAGGGGATGCAGGCTCATTTCGTGGCGCTGCCACACGGGCGGAAAGTCCAGGTAGCAGCCCTGTTCCACAGATGATCAACGTTCCATACGTCTCTACACCGGCTATCACTTCGGCATCTCCCAGCTCAACAAAGCATGGACATCGTCATCGAAACAGCACTGACTCGATTTCTTCAAACTTGGCTATCTATGGCTCGGGTCTTCCGCCAGAGGCAGCGGGCATGCTGAACCGCGGTATGGGTCTCGGCGAGATGATTGCGGCCGCTAGGTCTCCGGATGGCCGGTCGCGTACGTCGCCGCTTGAGTCTGGTGACAGATCCGCAGGCACCGAGCCGCCGGGATCGGCGAAGGACTCGAAAGGGCTCCTCAGCTTTCTGTCGAGGAAGAAACGATCCAAGGACGATGGCTCATTCCCTTCACCCGACGAGTACGAATTTCCCGCTTCGCCGGGCTCAGGTCCCAAGCCTTTGGCCATAGAGCCACTGTCCTTGCCGTTCCGAGGATCGAATACCAGCGATCCTAACATGGACAGGCCATCGTCCAGTCTCAGCTCTCGAAGAAATGATTCTTTCCCTATTATTAGGAAGGGGTCGAGTAGTGTCAGGTTATACGTCTTGGCAACAGTGGATCACTGGAACTACCGCATGTGCGACCTGACAGAGGCCGAGACTGCAGCCGACATCCGAAGAATCATCTGCTCAAGTCTCGGCTTCCGCAGTCCAGAGCAATGCAATATCCATCTGACCGAACTCGGGAGTATGCGCAGCGGTGAGGCTTTGGACGACATGAAGCTCCTTACGAACAAGCGGGTCAAGGCAGACTCTCTTGGGAGCCTGAAGTTCTTCGTGAGCCCTGTCAGCGTTACGAAGGCGAACATTGCCTCCGGCGTACCTTCGCTATCCACGGGCTTCCTGTCGCCTGGTATGGACCCAGAAAGCTACGGCCGACAACGCTCGAGTTCGTCACCGCCCACATCACGATTGAACTCAATCGCTGGAACTCAAGTTGACGAAAGGACCCTTTCTCAAGATGCTCTGGAGTATAGAGCTGAAATGGAGAGGAAGCAGCGCGAGTACTTGGAAAAGCGGAGACAAGCTACTCGTTTGGACAGCCCAACAGCACCAGACATCCCCGGTGGGTTTGGAATAGTAGGCCGGAATGTGGACTTTGATCAGCCTCGTATCTCGCCGTTCGAAGACAAAAAGCCGGATCAGTTGTTCCCTCAAAGGAAGCCCCCAGCTCCGCCCAGCGACCCGTCCGCCACCTTGATCAAGGCCAACTCGTTAAAGAAGACTGGTCACACTACACGAACATCGACTGGAAGCATGGATGGCTTCCCGACACCGAGGCACCCTCTCGCACCACCAATCGACACTGATGCAGCAGACCGGAACAGGAGAAATAGCAGCATAAATGGCATCGGAGCGGCACTAGTCGGTATGGGCCGGAACCTAGGCGCGGTTGGCCAGTCCACTGCGAACGGTCCCCGAACCAGCATCTCCAATGGTGCTTGGCAACCAGGTAAGATCCTCCATTCCGAAGGCTTCGGTCAGTCCACCAGCAGCGGAACAGTGTCCACGTCGTCTGCCTCCCCTGGAGCTCTGATCAGGAGCAATGGGAATGTGCCGTTCGTCGTACCGGACTACTCGCCTGGCGGGACTCCGTCGCTGGGAATAAACCTGTTCCCGATTAAAAGAAAGGTTATTGAGAAGAATACAGCGTCGAAACGAAATTCGAACTCTAGCATGAATCGGCCCTCAACCGCTGATCCAGCGAAGAAGAGAAAATCGCATGGACCAGACTTGGACTTCGAGGACACCGATGTTCAATTTTTACAGACGACATCATCTGCACCCCCTCAAGACGATGACAGCGACGCTGAGTCGGATGATGGCTTGTTCGCTATTCCGCTCGCGAAACGGCAACAGAACAAGTCCGCTGGTCGTGATAGTGTTGGAGGCCACAGCAAGCGGCCCAGCCTTTACGTCAACACCAACTCACGCACCAAGAGCAGCAACCGGGTGTCCTTCGTGTCGCCACAGTCACACGGAGGCACAAACATTGGAGAATCACACGACGAGGCAACGAGTGCCAGGAGTCGGCGTACGCCGGCAACTCCGCGGTCAGACAGCTGGGAGTCAGACGACAAAGATAGCAAGCTGAATCGACGCAAGTCATTCATTGAGAAGGACGTGTGGGCCAACCGTCCCCCCACGGATGCGCTGCTTAACAATCTCGACGACTTCTTCCCCAACTTGGATCTAGATCAGCCTGTACTAGAAGAAGGCGCGGAGGACGAGTCGGTACCATCGCCGATCCCTGAGGGAGAGGAGAACTCGGGTCGTTCTGCGTCTGAGGAGGTACCTCCAGTCCCACCTTTACCGTCTTTGCCGCCACTGCCGTCTTTGCCAGCGGTACCTGTTGCACCATCCCGGCAGCACTCCCTCTATGACAACGGCGATACCCTTGGTTCAGATGAGTCAACCCTGAAAGCGTTAGAACGGCCTGCTTCGATACAGAGATTGCCTCGAGACGTAGGACGACGGGTCAGTGGTCTCGGACGAATGAAGTCCATCCGTGAGGTGGCCAGCAAGCGATACACCATTACTTCCCAAACCTTGGCGAACAACAAGTCGGCAGCCAATCTTCAACGGCGCAAGAGCACGAAGATGTTCAATGCAAACATTGTTCAGATTCGGCCTGATCAGAGAGGCAGTGTTATCCTACCACAGGCCTCTTCAGACGTGCCACTAAAGCGTCAGACGACATTCAGGTGGTTCAAGGGTCAGTTAATCGGCAAAGGCACATACGGCCGTGTCTACTTGGGTATGAATGCTACGACTGGTGAATTCCTGGCGGTCAAGGAGGTTGAGGTCAATCCCAAGGCGGCCGGGGGAGACAGAAACAAGATGAAAGAACTGGTAGCGGCGCTGGACCAGGAGATTGACACGATGCAGCACCTCGACCATGTCAACATCGTGCAATATCTAGGTTGCGAACGCAAGGAAACGAGCATCAGCATCTTCCTCGAGTATATTTCTGGTGGCAGTATCGGCTCGTGCCTGCGCAAGCATGGCAAATTCGAGGAGTCGGTTGTTTCCTCCCTCACTCGTCAGACATTGCTCGGCTTGGCATACCTCCACCGGGAGGGCATCCTGCACAGAGATCTCAAGGCCGACAACATCCTTCTAGATGTGGACGGAACTTGCAAGATTAGCGATTTCGGCATTTCCAAGAAGTCTGACGACATCTACCGCAACGACAAGACAAACTCTATGCAGGGTTCCGTATTCTGGATGGCACCTGAGGTGATCCGTTCACAAGGTGAGGGTTACAGTGCCAAGGTAGACATCTGGAGTCTGGGGTGCGTCGTACTGGAAATGCTTGCTGGGCGCCGGCCTTGGAGCAAAGACGAGGCGGTTGGTGCAATCTACAAGATTGCGAATGGCGAGGCACCACCGATTCCAGAAGACATTGAGGGTTCTCTTGGTCCCCTAGCAGTGGCATTCATGATGGATTGCTTCCAGGTGTAAGTGATGCCTCTCTTAAAACCTCTCGGAGCGCTTCTGTTTTGCTCCTCCCCTGTCGTTCATTTGGGTTGCGACATCCAGTATACTGACCAGACCAGTGATCCCCTCGAGCGGCCCACAGCCATTAAACTTCTTTCGCAGCATCCATTCTGCGAGCTTGACCCGAGCTACAGCTTCCATGAGACGAACCTCTACAAGAAGATTCAGGGTACATTCAAATAATATGATTTTAGCATGGGGACTTTTGATGGATACTATTTGGTAAGAGCGGCTCCCCAAACTATCAGCGCTGGCGGTCGAAGCGACGGAGCTTGTGTTATGTATGGGCCTTCGCAATGTCTTCATTCTATTTTTATTCTTCTCATTCAGGGCGTTTTCGGGTGTGTCTATCATACTGTTAGCGACTCGGGCGCCGGGAAATTGGGTATATACATGTGACGATAGCAGGCTTCAACTGCAATGAGTCGGCCAAGTTCTCTTTGAAGATGACAACGAAAATGTTGTTTCCTCCAATCTCTATCTGCTACGGTTCCAAGGTGATTTCAAGTACGGAGTACAGAGTCAGCACTCGTTGACAACTGTACTATTACTCATATAACGTACGCTAGGCGTGGAAGTGCACGATTTCCAAATCGGGCAACTCTCAGCATGGCTTTCCACGGCGCACGTCCGAGGGGAAAGGAAGTGGCTGGGCTGAAAGCAGAGGGGAGAATCTGTCGGTCCAGTTTAGCTTAGGCCGCGGGGCAGTTGCAGTAGACAGGAGGAGACCCGTGGTTCGATCATTTGCGGAGCATGGCACATTATTTATTCCTCCGAGCGGCATGTGCATGCTGGGCAGGGAAGGCCATCACGAGGTGAATGCGCTTATATTGAGCGCGCGGGGAAAGCTGTAGGCTCGGCAGAAGAGATGCTGCCGAGTGCATTCTGGTAGGGTGCATCTTTTGCCCCGTGTTCCCGAATAGTCGAGACCGCAAGCCAAGCAGCAGGGGGAGATGAACGGAACTTGCTTGCCGTCGCTTTTTTTGCACGAATGGAGACGACAAAGAACCTGGGACTGTCTGCGTTTTTATTGTCTTTTGTCGGTTGAAATCAGCGGAATAGAAAGATCATCTAGCTCTCAAGGTCATCCTCCCCGTCTCGTCGTCATCTACTTTTCAGGAAGAACACGAGGTGGAGAGTTGAGGTAGACGAAGGACGTGCTGGACGACGGTGCCAATTGGGCGGAATGCAGCCCAGCCATGCACAAATTAATACCCATGTCATGAGAGCTGGACCCTTTTAACTTACGCCGTAAAGCCTTAGCGCAGCCCAGTCGATCCTTGCGGGCCTCAACCGTTCTTACCGTTGCCCTGTGCGGTCCACAACGGCACCCCTGAAAGCGAAAGTTCTGTATCTGTACCTGGGTCGGGTGGCTGTACACAGTACCTCAGCTAGCTTCCAAGTGGTGAGCTGAGATGTGTAGACCGGCTCATCAATGTTGTGATTATGACTTTTTACTTAAAGTATAATTTAATGGATTTTCATTGAATCTCGAATAGCTTTGACCTTTTACAATGGACTTTTACAAAGTTACCATTGTTTTCTCCTATTTATTGTAAATTATCGGGAGAGAGTGCAACTTTAGTGTTTATTTCTGGGCGCTCACGAGTTACCAGCGTCCCAAGCGTTGTGCTGCGGCTACGAAAAGTACCCGCCAATTTGGGTAGAGTAGGTACCTAAGGTAGTAGAAGAGACTTGCGGGAGGAGAGGACCCACATACCCCATAGCGAACCATCAGTTTGGTTTAGTGCGTCTTACTTACTCGATTCAAGGGGTTCCGTTCTAGCTGTTCTATTCTGCCTGCCCCTACCATCTTGGGACGGATCGACAGCCCTCCTCGCTTCTCAACCGCGCTTTTTGCTTCTTCATCCTCTCCCTGCTGACTGTAGCGTGTCGGGGCAAATCTACGTCGGTCTTGGCAGTCAAGTACGCTCGTCAAGAAAGGTACGGCAGAATCAAACCTCCTTGTCACAATTTTACCCCAGCTTGTTAACGACCTCTTAAAACATACAGACCTGCAAGCGATGCGACCCTCGAGAGATTGAGCCCCTCTACCATCGTTTCTGGCTTCACGCGTGCGCCGAGCAAGATCTTCCAT
The DNA here is from genome assembly GCA_020881915.1 of Paramyrothecium sp. XJ0827. Taxonomy (NCBI): domain Eukaryota; kingdom Fungi; phylum Ascomycota; class Sordariomycetes; order Hypocreales; family Stachybotryaceae; genus Paramyrothecium; species Paramyrothecium sp. XJ0827. The sequence continues at coordinate 3,707,393 of JAJFPB010000004.1, forward strand.
CTGAAAGCCTCGCCTCGGCGAGCAATCGATCATCATGCCGAGACGGAGATACAAGCTCTTCCTGATCTGCGCCGCAGTCTTTTGCTTCATGCTGTACCGCGTGTACCTAAATTCATGGATAGACCACACTGAGGCCGCGAAGCTGCACTGGTCCGGAGCTCATTCAGCAGGCGAAACCACCGGTGAAGATCTGGCTCATGCTGCTGAGAAGCTGCCGCCCGTGAACAAGCCGCCGCCGATTCCCGAGGACGACCGCTGGAAGGACAACCAGGCCAAACCCGCGACCAAGGGTTCCTCCAAATTAGAAGACGATTCGGAGAACAGCGGCAGTAAGGCGGATCCTAAGGTCAAGATTCCAGAGTTGAAGGACGAAAAGGGAACTTCGACTTCAGAAGAGCCGGCAGGGCATGCTGGCTCGCACGACACCTCCAAAGACAGCAATGATGATAAGGAACCGCCGTCCTGGCAAAATCCACCAACTGGCAGCTCCGACTCGACGCAGGGCTCAGCCTCAGGACTTAATCCTACAAAGGTCCACTGGAAGAAGGTCCCGGAGCGCTTCCCCGTCCCCGAGGAATCGCTCATTACCTTGCCCACTGGGAAACCCAAGCAGATTCCCAAGATTCAGTACGATTTCGCCGCCGAGTCTGCGGACGCCAAGACGAAACGTGAGCAGAGGCTGAAGCGAGTCAAGGCTGAAATTTCGAGGTCGTGGGCCGGCTACAAGAAGTTCGCCTGGATGCACGACGAGCTCTCCCCAGTCTCCGGTCGGTATCGCGACCCTTTTTGCGGCTGGGCCGCGACATTAGTCGACTCTCTCGATACGCTCTGGATTGCCGGCTTGAAAGAAGAGTTCGACGAGGCGGCTAAAGCTGTTACTGAGATAGACTTCACATGGTCGCCCCGTCACGATATTCCGGTTTTTGAGACGACCATCCGGTATCTGGGTGGGTTGGTCGCCGCTTACGATGTGAGCGGCGGGCCGAAGGGCTCTTATTCCGTCCTTCTCGACAAGGCTATTGAACTCGCCGAGATTTTGATGGGCATTTTTGACACACCCAACCGCATGCCAATCCTGTATTACAACTGGAAGCCAGACTGGGCTTCCCAACCTCATCGGGCAAGTCGTGTCGGCATTGCCGAGCTCGGAACCTTGTCGATGGAGTTCACTCGTCTGGCGCAGATTACAGGGAAACAAAAGTACTATGACGCTGTCGATCGCATTACGAATGCTCTGGTTGAGTTCCAGGCAGCTGGCTCCAAAATCCCAGGCCTCTTCCCCGAGAATCTGGATGCTTCGGGCTGCAATAGGACAGCAACAACACAAACGGAGAGCTTGAGCCAGAAGGCGCAGCAGCAAGTTGGAGAAGTGGAAGTTCCTGAGAATCCGGAGGGGTATGTTCCAGGCTCGAGTGACAAGTCGAGCGATAGCCAGGCTCCTCCGGTCAACGAGGACAACCGAATCCATCGCCGTGGTGACTCGACTACTGCGAACGAGAACATTGCTGGCACTGTTTCCGACCCAGCAAACAGCCCCCCTTTTGCAGCGAGTGGCCAATCCACCGACTGGGATTGTGTACCTCAGGGCCTTGTGGCAGCCGGGTTCGGGCACGAAATGTTCCACGTAGGTGGTTCTCAAGATTCCGTTTATGAATACTTTCCCAAGGTAAGGCCCCCGGCGTAGCTCATTTTAAGCTCCTGCTAACTTCCGACAGCAATACCTACTTCTTGGTGGCCTCGAGCCGAAGTACAAAAAGCTTCACGAGGATACTATCGACGCCATTAACAAGTGGCTCATGTATCGTCCTATGACTAAAGACAACTGGGATGTTCTGTTCCCGGCCAAGCTCAACACATATGGCAGCCCCGAGACTGATGCCACGAAAATCTACGAGGTGACTCATCTGACTTGCTTCGTCGGAGGCATGTTTGGTCTCGGTGGCAAGATTTTTGGTCGCGAGAAGGATATTGAGACAGCTAAGAAGCTCACTGACGGGTGTGTTTGGGCTTATCAGACAACACCGTCTGGTCTTATGCCTGAGAGTTTCGAAGTTGTGCCTTGCCCGACATTGGATAAATGCGAGTTCAACGAAACGCGGTGGTATAACGGCCTGGATAGCTCCAAAGAATGGCGAGAGGATGAGCTGGCTAAATGGGAGAAACAACAGGAGCTCAGGGCATCTCTATCGGCCAACAACGACGCACGAGAAGACGACAAGGCACCAGTGCAAAGAGCTGTGGCGACTACTAGTGAGGGCAGAGCGCCAGCAGAGGCCACTCCTCATTCAAATGGACAGGGCAAACACATTGGCAAAAGAGCTGCTGTGCCTGTTCAGGGTCAGAAACAGGGGGCTGTTGCTGGGGACGAGGACGATGGCTCAAAGCTGCCAGGCACTCAATCGCCAGAGATCAAGCCTGCACCTGCCGCGCCTCCCAAGAAAGTCAAGCCCTTGAAACAGGGCCCCGCCACTGCGGATGAAGATGACGGTTCAAAGATCCCGTCCTCGCAGTCGGAGAAGATTGACCCAGCTGTTCCCGTTCCCGTCCCGGAAAAAGACATCGAACCGCTGAAGCAAGGTCCCACAGTTGAGGACGAAGATGACGGCTCTAGGCTCCCAGCAACAATGGATGAGAAGGTTGATCCTCCGGCAGGGGCTGTGCCTGTCAATCTTGGCCAGACAGGCACAGGATCATCCAACATCAAGGCTTCGACGGACTCCAACAAGACTCCTGAGGAGGTAGAAACTCCAAAGGATAAGCAGGATGGGACCGATGGCAAGCAGGAGACCAAGCCTGACGCGACCAAGGAAGTCCCGGGCGTTCCTCAGTTCCAGCCAGACGGCGATCGCCCCACCAGAACTACCGGCACACAGAAGCCCATGTCCCACAAGGAATACGTCGAGGCAAAGATCAAGAACGGTAATCTCTATCCTGGCGTTGCCTCCATCAACGCTCATTCGTATATCCTCCGGTAAGCTCTATAGTTCTCACAATCAACCAATGTATGTCACTAACTGTTGCACAAATAGACCTGAGGCCATCGAGTCCGTCTGGTACATGTACCGCATCACTGGCGACCCGGAATGGATGGAAAAAGGCTGGAAGATGTTCGAGGCCACCATCCAGGCCACCCGTACCGAGTTCGCCAACGGCGCCGTCGACAGTGTCATGGTGGCCGAACCGACTGTCAAGGACGAAATGGAGAGCTTCTGGCTCGCCGAGACACTCAAGTACTACTTCTTGCTCTTCTCGGAACCCGACGTCATCAGCCTCGACGAGTGGGTGCTGAACACTGAGGCTCACCCTTTTAGGCGGCCGACATGAACGGTGGGCAGAAGGATGTAATGATAAAAAAGACGGGTTGGAGGCATGACGGAGCAGCTTCGTTCTTCCGTCCTATGTGTATTCATGAAAGGCGGTTGTATCTATTGTCCACTGTACAGCGATGTGTTGGGGCACGCGGCGACTTTTTGGGAGGGTTCACTACCTTAGACATGCTTGGTAAATTGGTGGACTTACTACATAATCACGGCGTTGGCGACATGTTTGGTTCTTCGTCAGGAAAGGGGGGTGAATACATATCATCATTGTTTTCTATTGAATGGAGGGGCTCTACACATAATACATGAGTTGGGAAACGACGCGAGAAGACTGCCCTTTCAATTTCACGATGCATTCTGATGGGCAGCTCGATGGGGTAAAACCAGGCACGCAAATAACTGAAGCCAGAAAACACTCTTCCCATTACAACATTCAATACCATTCTCAAAACTTCACCGCCTCGTGAGTAACGTCTCGTGAGCATTTCGCGCCCAGCCGTCGCATTTTGTACATGAATTCCGTTTCCTTTGCGCGCGCAACATCACCCCCTCCTTCGCGATGGTAAAAAGCCAATGTTCGTTAAAATCAAAATAAAATCCAGTAAACACAATCTTTGTCGTCCCATGGGTCCCGTATTCTATATTCGTTTCGCTCTCGTTGGTCACATGGATCATCTTGCTTCTCTCGCCCCTTCCAATGTTTTGGCACTGCTCGGAAACGGCTCGAAGCGAGAATTCTCGGGACGTCCAGTCGGTTCTCGATGTGACGCGGAGAGTTTGTTGATATAGATGATGTGTGCGTCCGTGAAAGCGTCGTCTATTTACCTTTGTCGAGTTTCGTCGACTATGAAATCATGCCGTCTTCAGGTGTCTGAAGATCAAAAGCCTCCCGGAACTCCATTGCTGATGCAGATTGAACCCTTGCCATATGACCTTTTCCAACCTAGCCATCTACTAGTCCGTCGAGAGGTGGCCCTGCCTCCCCCTCACCAACCACGACTCATTATACCAATTGGCTGAGCACCTTGATACTAAGGATCATGACGAGCAGACCAATGGTTACAATGATGAGAAGGGTGAAGGAGAACCAGCCGAGTACCATGGCGCTACTGCCGACGCCACTCCTCACAGATCCGTTGCCGAAATCTTGAGCGATGATCGAGGCGGCGACTGAGGCGGTATGTTGCCATAGCACAGAAACCAGGACGAAGATGGAGGCGATGAAAATAATGGCAAGGGCAACCTGGGAGACAGGCCGCGAAGGGAAAGGCTTGACTTCACGGTCAGAGCCCTCAGAGTCCTCCTCGTCGTGCCATCCGGGGAAAGTGGCGAGAAGGAGGAAGCAGATGAAGGCGAAGACGATGGCAATGATTCTGTGGGATATGTCAGTATGTGACGCAGAGTGCAGGTGCGGCGTCGGAGGTCTACTCACATCAGGTAGGGAAAGACGATCATATCCTTGAATTGTGCGGCGAGCCAGATCAGGTTGAGCGGATCCTGGTCAACCGACACTTCATTCGCCAGGGCGGTGGCATTGTTACTGCACAGCCATGATCCTCCATCTGGATTCACGCAAATGCCGAAGTAGCCGACACGGGCCTGCAGGCGGGCGTCGCCAGCGATGTTGGCGATGGCGGTGTGCACATTGTAGTCGACTTGTGCCGTGTCGGGGATGGCCTGGTAGTCCTGGTAGTAGAGTGATAGGAGGAAGATGTCAGGGATCAAGGGCGATGATGAGGAACAACCGGCAAGCAGTAGTGCTAGGAGGAACGGTTAGTCGTCTGTCAAACCAGATCGAATGCTCGGGGAAACGTACATAACAATATGATTGATACTGCTATGAGAATCATCAGGACATGGTGATAGCCCAGAAAGGGGATGAACCCTGGCGGAGAAAACGCTTGTTAATAAGCTGCGTCACATTCCAAAGACCCGCGACAAGTCTGCGCGGCCCCGGAATGGGGGAGGAGGAGAGGACTCACGATGCCACCCGACATGAAACTTAGGCATGATCCCGCGGCTCGAGCTCGAGCTGGTCGTGCCGGAACCCATAGTTGCGGCGTTGGCTGTACGGCCTGGGGGAACCTCAGGATTGTTGGGGTGAGGGAATAGGTGTCAAAGCAGCCACTCCCGTCCTCCACCTTTGGAGTGACGGTTGTGTCTGGAAGCACCGAACAGCGCGCAAAACGCTGTGGGTCGGAGATAGTACTGGTCGGGCAATCTCAGGACGTGATTGTCGGTATCGTCAGTCTTGTCGAATCCGCCTGGAGGGCGTTCCCTTTGGCCTTCTTTCCCGTCTCGGAAGCCTGTAGTTAGTCTTCGATTGGACGATCTCTAGTCCAGGAAGTTGGGCGGCGGTCTCGGCTCGCGCGGTGCGGCTATCGAGGAATGCTGGCCGGATCGAGTCGAGTCGAAGTGCGAGACGAACGATGGGACGAAGGCGCTGTAGATTGGAAACGAGCGACGAGTGTCGAGAGCCCTGGAATGCAAGAAGGTGAGAAGTAAAAGAAGGATTGTCTCTGCCAGACAATGATATCAGAGACACTGCAAGATCAGTAGTAAGACTCTCAATCAACAGATCGGGGAGTGTTAGCTCTTCTGCTTAAGTTACGAGATGGATGTGATGTGGGAGATGGAGATGGTTCCGAGTCGCACGTTCACGTTGCGAAAGGGCGGAGATGGTAAAGGAGTTGAGTAGGTATGCGGTCTGAGAGGTGTGTACCAAAGTATCTTTACAAAGCAAAGACTGGAGAAAGATGATGGATGGAGGCTGGCGGTGCGGTCTGGCCGGCTGCTAAGGCATGTATGTGCATGCATAGGACTTTTGGTGGTGTAGAGGCCGGGCGTCGTTGGCCCAGCCACGTCCCTTTCCTATTGACTGCGGTTGGCAGGGCGACGGGAAGGAGGTGACGTGTGAAGGGGACCCCGGTCCACGGCCCCATTGGCGCAACTATGCTGGTCGTAGGCTCGTAGCGGCTCAGCGTGTCTTAATTGGTGGGGCAGCCCAGCGCATGGCGGTGCGACGCCTACAATCGAGCCTAAGCCTAAGGTACCTGATGTGTCTTAATAAGACTCCAAGCTAAGCTAAGGTACCTCAGCTGCTTAAAGTGAACAGCCGACACCGAGGTAGCGCTGATTCCAGGCGAATGACATGACATCCTGGGATGTCATAACGTACCTGGAGGAACGGCGTCACTTGCGACCTAGAGGTAAGGTACATGGGGGATTGGCCTGCACACAAGGTCAAAAACGATCCCAATGAGCATCTCGCACACGTTGCCTCCTGCTTACGCTGCGGCTTAGCTGGTCGCCCTTTGAAAAAGATGTCCAGGTTCTGCTGCCGCCACATTGCCAAACGCCAATCTCGTTTTCCGCTGCAGCATTGGTGGGTGAGTGGTGATGGCGGCGCTTCATGCGTTCACCATATCAACAAGTCTTCATACTTTGACGCAGCAACTAGTTGCAAGACCAACTCGTCGAGGTCCTGGGCAATATGCGACGAGTGATCTCGAAACATTGGCAGCAAGGATAGTACGGGTATTCAGGGACTTATCCGTGGCTATGGACTTGGCAAAGTGTCGGGGGTAACCTGGCCATTTCTGATCTTCGTTCTGTTGTCCGGACAATTCACCAGCGCATGGACAATTCAGCGCAAGGATCATGGCCTTAGGTGGCCACATATAGCTGGCGTCACGCATTCAATTCCCAGCTGTTAAATCTCTAGGTAATGTAAAGAGCAAAAAGGACGCTGGATTTCCAGTCTAACTTTATCTTAAGTTGCCATTATCGCCAATATTCAGTCCTACCTGATTGCAGAATGAATGCTGCCGAGTCCGAGGTCGGGCTGCCAACATTCATGGCTACCCTGCACCGCTTGTCATAGATTATCACGTATGCCAAGTGATCAACCAGCATCAGAAGACTTCGACAATACTTCTTGTTGCATTTTTCGTGGATATGTATTGGTTTTGGAGACCTTGTAGCCAACAACGATTAATTTCACCTAATCAAGTCCATTGTAACGGGAATTTATTGCTTCCCAGTTCGAGGAACCAATGAAGAAATATTGATTTTAGCAAGCATATTACCACCAAAACTGAACCAACCCTACGTGAAATGAGCAAATGTCCTTTGGCCGGAGACTTCCCTTAACTTATCCTTAGTTATACTGTAGACAAGGAAGTTGAAGATTGAAATGCGTGTTCATTGTGCACTTCGAATACTCCAAGTTGAAGCGGATAACAAATGGGGCCGTTAATGCCTTATCGATAAACCTCTAAACCCCACGTCATCTTCTTTGAGCTTGAAGCACCGGTCCGAACCATCAATCAGCATTGACCCAACGACCCCTTCAAAAATGGCTGCCGTAGCTTCAGACATGGCGAGTACGCCCCTTGAAGTGAGGTTGGAAGACTACCTCGACGACAAATTCCAATCTAGCACGGACCTCGAATCTCTCGACGAGCTTCTGGCAAACGTCGAGCTTCAGCGAAACCAGCTTCAGTCGCAACTCGACGATGCCGTCAAACAACTTGAAGAGGCGCGCCGCACCACAGGCGATCGCCAGGAGGCCCTCCTTGCACAAATTGAAGACTTCCAGAAGCTGCAGCAGAGCATCGATATCCGCGTCAGGATCGCAGCGGAGTCTGACGCCCCCAACCGCGCCATCGCTCGCCTCCAGGAGCCCATGAAGAAGCTGCAGACCGTGGATCTGGCACAGAAATATCTCATCCTTCTCCAGGATGTAGAGAAGTTGCGCGAGGAAGCCCGGTCTCACCTGCCAGGCAGCCCAAAAGCCGCACTGGAGCCCTACACCAAGCTGAAAGAGCTCGCCTTGAGGATGAGGAGTCTTTCTGAGAACGAGGGCCTGCACCTGATTGACTACGTTGAAAGCGTGACGGCCTCTCTCTGGGATGAGATGAAGAAGACCATGTCAGCTGAACTCGAAACTGTGCTCAACAAACGACATTGGCCCAATGTCGACCCCTCGTCCGAAATGGACGAAGAGTGGATTTCGTGCGTCGAGAAGCTCATCGACCTCCAAATGCCCGAGATCTTGCATAGCGAAACGGCGGTACCACTCTTGCCTTTTGATGTCATGACAAACATATTTGTCGCAGAATTCCGATTTCACTTCCTGAGCGACAAGCCGACCAGTAACCCTCAAGCTCTGGCAACCCATTGCTACCCCTGGTTTGTCACGACCATTGAGAAATGGGAGGAATTCTTTCGCGATAACCTGGCTCATCTCCTAGCCTCCAAGTTTCATGACACCAACGCAGCTACCAAGACGGTATATGTCGACCCTGTCTGCGCTCTTGTTACCTCCCTGCTGCCGGTGATGCGGGAGAAGGTTCACGAGGTGGCAAAAGGCGCTCTCAAGGATGCCGCATTCCTGAGCGGCTTCATCTCAAAATTGCTCACTTTCGATGACACGATCCGTTCACGGTTTAATTATTTCGGTGGTGATCCAGAAAAGGGATGGGAAGGTCTCGCAGACGGAATTCTTGTTGAACACTTTGACACATGGTTCCAGGCTGAGAGGGCATTTGCGCTCGAGCGTTTCGAAACAATCATGGAGTCGCTGGAGGCACGAAAGATAGATTACGACTATGCTGTGAGCGGCAAGATGAAGCCTACCTATGCCGCAGTCCAGATTACGGATTTGCTGCGGTCGGTGACTTCACAGTACGAGCGCCTGCGAAAGTTCAAGCATAAAATTCGGTTCCTGATCGACATCCAATTGGATATCCTTGATGCTTATCATGATCGCCTCCGAGGATCGCTGGAGGCCTACCAGTCAATCAACTCAACCGTGGGTCGTGCCCTGCATGGAGCGACGAAAGAGCAGCTCGCGGCGGTGGAAGGAACAGGAGCTTTGGAGACGCTGTGCAAGGTCATCGGTAGCGCCGATCACATTGCAAACACACTTACCGAGTGGAGCGACGAGGAGGTTTGTCAAATGCTGATTCAAATAAAGCGAAATGAGTTAACATGTGTGACAGTTCTTTGCCGAACTCTGGGACGAGCTGCAGGCACGCCACGCTCAGAGACGCCAGAACGACACCGTCATCCACAACATGAGCATTGATGACGTAAAGAGCCGCACCTCGAACGCTGCGGGTAAGGTTGAAGGCGACGGCGCTCTCTTTGACGAGACGGTTTCTGCGTACAGCATGCGCCGCAAAGCTGCCGAGGAACTGCTTGTCGGTGCTCTGGCCGAGTCGCACTCCAAGGCATTCCGGGCTTACACCCACCATGTGCAATGGACAACCGTGGGCGAGACTGCTGTTCTTGGTAAGTCATGGATTCCATATATTGACAAGCCTCCGGAAACTGACGTGTCGGCAGACGATCCTTCCCAGATCTCCATTACTCCAGAATTAGATGAACCCTTGCATGTTCTAAAACGAAACCTCGATTTCCTTACCAGAGCGCTGTCCACGGCTTCCTTCCGCCGCACCTGGCGCCAAGTCCTCGAAAAACTCCAAGACCTGTTGTGGACCAGCGTGCTGATGCGTCAATCCTTCACCACTCTTGGCGCGATGCAATTCCAGCACGACGGCAGCGCCATCTTCGCGCTGATCGACCGCTACATCCCCAACGGCTCCGCCGCGCTCGAGGTCCTCCACGAGGCCATGCGGTTGCTCAGCCTGCCGGCCGACGTCGCAGGCGACGCCATGTGTCTCAAGAAAGCCAGCGACCGGGTGTTTACGGACAACGACGAGGCGCGGAAGGTACTCGAGGAACTCGGGCTGGGTGCGTTGACACCATCGACCGCTAGACAGGTGCTGCAACGGCGCGTGGAGAACAACGAGAACACGGGGTGGTGAGGACGAGGAGACGGTTGCGTTCATGCAGTTGATGCATAGATGATAGAAATCTACCCTAGAGAGATAATAATACGCCTCTATTCCCAGTTGACATAGGTAAAACTTGGCTAATGAACTCCCTGGTGCCACAGCGCGCCCAGCTTTTAAAGTGATGCAGGTCCGCTGTTTCCCTTTTCCTAATTTCCGCCTCTATCCCTCCTGGTCCTGACCGCTCGAGACTTTGCGGGCCTCTCTAGTTGATGGCCCGCATGGTCATCTCGACCACGGCGAACGTGCCCGCGCTGACGGGCATGGCTCGCAGCAGGGTAGGGCCGATGCCCTTCCAGAAGCCGCGGGCGCCCTCGGCGCGCCACGTGGCGCGGAAGCAGTCGCGCATGGTGCGGTACTTCTGGTCGGGGCCGAAGCCGTCGGTCTGCATCTTGCTCTTGATGACGTCGAAGGGGTAGCTGGAGAGCCAGAGGGCCTCGCCGGCAAGGCCGCCGTAGAGGGCGACCTTGTAGCTGGGGATGTCCTTGCGGTCGACGCGGTTGCGGGCGGCGTCGGCGTTCATGAGGTACTCGAAGGCGGTAAACCAGGCGCCGTAGGCGAAGGCCTCGCGCCAGATGGTGACGGCCTCGCCGCGGTAGATGCTGCGCAGCACGCCGTCGTGGACGGAGATCTTGCGGACGCAGTCGAGCGGGCCGGCGTAGAGGCGCGCGGCGCCGTGGGGCTGGCTCTGCAGGCGGATGCGGACGTGCTCGATGGGGCCGGAGAGGAACGAGTTGGCGACGCCGGCGAAGGCGCCCGCGGCGAAGTACTGGCCGTAGGAGAGGTCGGCGGGGGACTTGCCGCCGGCGCCGGCGCCGGCGTTGCGGGCCTCGAACCAGCGGCGGGCCGAGTGGAAGGCGCCGAACTGGATGGAGACGCAGGCGCCGATGCCGATGAGCGGGGTGAGGGTGCCCTTGTAGAAGGCCAGGGCGCCCTCGTTCTTGTAGATGGTGGTGGCAGCGTTGAGGGCGGAGGAGTACTGGTTGGTGGTCTGCAGGCGGACCTTGACGATGTCGAAGGGTTGGCCTTGGGTTGACGTTAGTTGAAATGCAATGCCGGTAGTGCGACTACGAATCTCTCCTGAGCCCAAGCATCACGCATGTAGTGCACTCTGTAGAGGCCTGCTCTCAATCCCACAGCGACTATCCGACACGATGAGCACCGCAGCAGATTCCACTGGTGAGATTGCGCCGACACTCGCCCGTCCCGCTTCCACAGCCGTGGCACAAAGTCAACAATTCCGTTCAAAACTTACCAATCAGGACCTGGGCAACACCTCCAACGGCACCGGAGAAGAGATCCTTAGCCGTCTGCAGCGCGCCGCCGTGCGGCGCCTCGACCTCTTCCGCCACAGCTGCCATCTTTGCCCCGCGGCTCCCTTGTCGGTGCGATTCGCTGTGTCGTCGAGTGCTCCCGTTCCCAATTGTTCACGCTCCGACGCGCGTAGAGAAGGCCCAATTCGTACAGAGAATGAATGATAGGCTCCAAGGACGCCGGGCAATCAACAAGGTCGCCTGGGGGGGGAGGTGGACGGGGGTGGGAGAGGAGTTGGTGGTGGTGAAGAGTGGAAAGGTCCCTCAAGCGCCGTTACTCGGAGGGTAATTGCGAAATCCGTCGATAAGAATTGCGCGTGGTGGGATGATAAGATAACCAAAAAAACTAAGGGCCAGTGCCTTTTTTCCCCCTTTTGCGACTAAGCGACGGCCCGAACTAGGGATAAGCTTGAATGGCGTGCTTCTAGGCCATAATTTGTTTACTCGGGGTTTTGTTCATCAGCATACCGCACACGACAAAGTGACGTCCTCCTTTCTTCGTTTATATCGTGAGCACACGCCTTGTGCACGAATCCAAATTCAGTACGGCCCCGTGCGTTTTTCCGTCTTCCCATCTTATTACTCTTATTTTCGCCGATGGTCCTGATGGTCCTGCCACCGAGTGACACTTGAACCCCACGGCCAGCGTCGGGCGACGAGCCGAAGGTCAGGTACCTGCTCTAGCGGCCGGGGCGGTATCTTATCGCCTCGCGCAGGGACCTCGGCATATCTTGAAGGGTGGTCCGTTCTACAGTGCTTACCTTTGTAAGTTGGCGTTACTACATGAAGTCATCTTAAATTTATCTGCAAAGCAATTACCATGGTACTCAGATATTAGTGATAGCATGCCAGGGGTACAGCTGTCCGTATACTTGGATTAGCAGTCAGCTACGGTTATTGTTCTACAGCTCTTAGTAAGAGGAGCGGAACTCAGTACCGTCAAAACTCTTGGCTGGTCCTATTATTATCATGATACACCTTATCCAATTCAGCTCTTTGTAATTTCAAGAATGACTGGGACGCCTTATCACAGTGTAGTTCACGAGTAGGAGCCTTTACACTTTTCAACTCGCTATTCTTCACTAGCCAAGACCCTTGTCTGGTACGTGAGTGTTGCCCCCGCACAAGGAGATGGCACGGCACGGCATGTAACAAGGACAATGCAAATGAGGACCCGGATGAGCCGAGACCAACCTGATATTTCTCTCCGACAACCACCCACCGCTCATCTCCTATTTGTATATCGATTTTTTTAACCACGCTCATCATGCGCTCGCTTCAGAAGTTCCGACCCTCCGACCTGCCCACCTTGAGTTTCTTCAGATCTATGCCATGAAGCACCCGAATATTGACGGGATGCATTTTCCACGCCCCGTCAGCGAAGCCCTTGAACTTTTCGGGGAGCGCGGCCGCCTCCTCGTCGCTCAGCTTCCTCATGTTGTTGGACACGGTCACGCCGCAGGTCTTGCAGAACGTCTTGTGCCCCAGCTTGAAGTTGAAGCCGTACTCGCCGATGTTGTCCTTGTCCCCCGAGACCACCACCTGCTCCTTGGTGGAGTAGATCCAGAGAGCAGCGTTCTAGGCCGGCTCCGGTTAGCTTCGCGTCCTCCAAAGCATACAGATCTTGAGTATCCAGGTGCTTGAGACTCACCCGCTCGCAGATGCTGCAGTTGCATTCCGTCACCGCGTCTGGGTACGTCTCATCCAGCGGCTTGCTGGCCACCGCTACTGTCAATGCACCGCAGTGGCAGCTGCCCGTGTATACCTTCTGACCCTCCTGCGTCTCAGGAAGGGGTCCTTTGTGAGCGGGAGGTTCATAGGGAGCCCCGACGGCAGCTCCGTCATAACTGTGGAGGCAGGTCAGCATCTCGATACCGGCGGCACAGCCGAGGCCGAGGTGCTTACAAGGTTTTCTCCAAAGACCAGCTGTCAATGTCTTGAATCGAGTGAACCTATCGCCTTCTGATAAGCTGACATGGCATATGACCATTGATAACAGGGCCTCACGTTAATGGCCGTGGACGTCCCCGCCGATCCCAGGACCGCGGTGCCGCAGGTCGGGCAAAACTACAAAGATCAGCACAGGCTCGACAAACAATGAGGGTATTGCAAGCCCCTTCGAACCTTGTGGCCCAGCTTTTGGTTTTCGCCAAACGTATATTCCTTCAAGGTGCTGTCGTCGCCCTTGACAATGGTGAATTTGTCGTCCTTCCCGAGGAACAACCACAGGTATCCCTTCTTGGTGCAGATGCTACAGTTGCACTCCAACGCGGTCTTGATCTCTGGTGCTTCAATCTCATATGCGAATGCGCCGCAGTGACAGCTCCCACTTCGGGTCTGTCGCTGGGTGCTCGGAGCCTCGGACTCGGCCATTGTGTTTGCGAAAAGATGAGCTTGATCAGTCTTGGTTGAATGCCACTGTGACGAGGCAGGACGGAGGTTATATGTATGTCAGAACACTCCCTGTGGAATTTGCTACTGTCCAACCCTTGACGATGGAGCTTTTGTCAGCGGGGACGATAATCCTTCCGCGGAGGCAGAAACAAAAAACCCCAATCACAGCCTGCAGTCACATCGCGGTGCATATGTTGACCGCCCCTCCCGCTGACTTCTCACGCCGAGTGTGACACAGCCATTTTGATCATAGCCAAATTACGAAACTATCGATCGTGGCGCTAATCATTCCGCGTTCACAACCCTGGAACCAGCGATATCCGAACCCCGTGAAGTGTGATTATATGGGTCCGAACCGGGTGCTGGAGAGCTAGAGTAAGCCTTTCCGCGTCTAGCTCGGCTTGTCGCTTGGGGACATCGGCCACATACAAAGCAGCACATTCGCGGACGATATGCATAGATGACCCGTTAATGACAAGGGAGGCTCGCTAAAGCTTGCCGTATATCAGAAATTGGTTTGAGAAGCCAATGGCAGTAACCGCCTCTAAAAACAAGGACAAATACACTCCCAACAAGATCTATACGTGAAACCGAGTATCTAGCCTGCCCTGTTTGCCTACTTGATGTCTGTCACGATATTTTTGGCCAGAAGAAGCACTGACAAATATTGCAGAATCTGGTGTTTTCAGTCGATTTCATAGAAATTCCTCAATGGTGATGATTACCGAGGACTATTTTTGATTAGAACAGACGGGGCTTCCTCAAGCCGTCAGCTGCAACCAACAGCTTGTGGAGACGCATACTTAATATCTTCGGACGCCCCCCTTCTCACCGTCCTTTGCGTCCATCTGCCCCTGCGCATTCATCTGGATGGCCTCGTTCAGTTTCATAATGACCTCGGGCTGATTGCTGAAGGCCGTCTGCAGTATATTCTCCAGCTCGGCCTCAACCTTGGCAATGGGCTTCGTCCCGACCTTCCTGCTCTGCGATTCGTTGATGCGTGTACCCCAGCGCTTGGTGAACCCGTAGATGGACTGCCGCAGGAGCTCGTCCAGCTGCTCGTTCATGTCCTCGACGGTCAGCGTCTTGGCCGTGACGGACGGAGTCCCCCGAGACCACAATGATCCACCAATGAAGTTGTTGATGAGGCCCACCCACTTCTGTGGGCTGAGAGTGTCCCATATCTGACCAAAGTGCTGCATTGATTCCGTTTGACTCCTGATGTCACCGATTTCTAGTGAAATGAGCTCGTTCTTGATGATGAGAAGATTTTTGACCATGAACAAGTCAGGGTCAGTATCCGTCTTGAGCGACTTGATCCTTGATTCAGCTCTTTGAAGGACCTGAATTGTCTCCCGTACAATCTTGAAGACGACGGAGCTATTTTTGGACTGTCATCTGGTCAGAGCTGTAGATAAGGGTTCACCACATGAGACTCACAGATCGTTCCTTGGGCATGGCCTGGTCAAACATAGCTAGGAGTTCCGTCGCCCGCTTCACCAGAGGATGAGCGTTGGATGCCGCAACACCACCCACGACAGGCCCTATCTTTAGAGAGCTGTCTTGAACTGGGGCCTTTGAGATGGACTTAGTCATCTCGGCTTCAAAAGCGGTATCCGTGAATGGCCACAGGTGCTCGACTAACAAGCGTGCGGCATATTCCCGACACTTTCGGAAGAAAGGCGACTCCTCGTCATCGCTTTCTGTGATGGAGTACTCGTGTGCGAGCCAGCCTACCACACTGCAGATTGCCTGCAGCGAGGCAGTCTGCAGTACAGCTTGCAGGCTTGTGGCTAACGGCAAGAGGTTCCCGGGATGAGGGATCGTTGTGTGAATGGTCTTGATGAGCTGGAATGCGGAGTCCGAAGACGTGTTCCATACAGGTTCCATGTTGAAAATCTTGACGAAGAGACTCTCTTCGCTGTACAGCCGCTCGAATGTCTGCTTGATGTAGTTTCGAGATGCCGTCTCCGCGGACAGAGTCTTGGCTTCTTTGCGATACTCCTCTTGTTCCTGCTGCACCGCCACCTTGAGGTCCCGGTCTCGAGTCGTAAAGTATGTTCGAAACATGTTTGCTGTCGCCGTGGCGTAGGTCGACAAGGTTGTGGAAGGATCTGTCGGACGGCCAAACTGGTCGTAGGCTTGACGGACAACCTGTTGGATGTTGGGCAACAGGAAGTGGTGTTCCGTCATCATCTCCTCGAAACGACCGTAGGCCAAAGCATGCCGAGCCGATTCCGACTTTGTGGCGGCCATCTGGCGACCAACTTCCTGCGAAACCTTTTCGAGTCGATTTGTAAAACCGTGATCAAGGAGGTGCAGCGCTTTGACAAGCAAGGCGCTGTACCGGGCCAGGTACGTGTCGCGGTCGCGGTATGTTTCCTTCCCTCTGTTAGCGCGAACCATCTGAATGCACCAAACCAACATACATGGCTGTTCATGAAGGCTATGCAAGCATCAATGTTGTCCACCATTTCGCCAAACTCATCGTCATCCACGAGCTGACTAGCGCCTGGGGCATTGAGCCGCCGTGTCGCTGTTTCGAGGTACGCGTAGTAATGTAGATCTGTACCGACTTCATCTGCAAGCTTCTGCAACCGCGTCTGTTCTGATATAAGGTCTTCGCATTGCGACCGGAAGGACGATGTTTGGGCCTCGACGGATTGGAAGGAGTTGGAGAGAGAGGTAAGAAGCTTGAGAGTTGAGTTTGCGTCCTCGATGAGACCGTCCAAGTGCCGCTCCGTAAGACTGAGCTGATCGCAATATAAACTACTCAATGTTAGCGCACTTTGTTCATGCGCTTACGGGTTCGCGATGGCTAACACATATTGTTGCTGACTGGCTTCGATGAAGGAGTCCTCGGACGAGTCGACGGGCCCGAGCGGTATTCCAATTTCAACTTCCTGGTCGACGGGCGAATCGACGGACAGTGCCAGAGCTTCGAAGCCCCTATCTCGCTTGGCGGCCTTCTTCCGCCGCTTCACATTGGCGTCCTTGTCGAGCTGGGCCTTGACGACATGGTAGAAGTCGGAATATGAGGCCGGTCGGCGAAGCAGCGTCGGCTCAGGCGGCGTGTTCGTGTTCTCAATCTCCTCAAAAACATTGGCAAGCGGCTCCTTCACGTCGGCGCTGCCTGTCGTTCCCTGCGACGAGCCTGGGGTAAGCTTGGTGCGCCCCGCGGAGGGGGACGGGGAGCGGTGGAACAAACATTGGGCTGCTGCAGCAGGGACTCCTTCCGGCGGTGACCGTGGGTCGAGCGAGCGGACGAGGCTTGCCGGGTGGTGGCTTCAGGCACAATGCTGTACCATGAGTCCTCGTACATGGTGGGCGGGAGCTCGAATTGGCGGGCTGGCGGCTAACATCGATGGAATCAGATAAGGCCACGCACAAGTCCGGTGCGAGGTACCGTAGCTTAGCTTAGCTTGTGCCGGAACCTCCTTGCTCCGGGCGCCGACGAAGGTGGAGGATGGACGGATCGACGTTATTAACAGACCTGGACCGGTTGGATGGAAATTGTGGACCCTGAGCTCCAGGTAGGAGATGCGGGGCCTAAGCTGCGCTAACCCGCTAATCGATAAGGCAAAAAGTAGTGCTGGGCCCGCTGGAGCTCTCGCCGCTGCTGCCACTGCAAAAGTTACAAATGGCCCGGCTATCATCATCACTAAGGAAGCTCCCTCCTAGCATTTTCATGACCTCACGACGCCTCATTCAACTCCAACCAAGGCATCGGCGCAAGTCCTCCGCGCAAGACCCGCACAAACCGCATTTGCAGGGGAACAGCCCTGCTTTGGCTTACCATCATGAAGACCTCTCGAGTCGCTCTGGGTCGCGTCCTGCGCCCAGGCTGCTCTGCTCATCCAAGCCTCCGCACCACCCAATGGGCTCGTCATATTAGCAGTAGAATGCCTCCCCAGGGCCCGGAGTCTTCTCAGGGCTCTCGTGGTAAAAGTGGTGGAGCTGGCAGGGCCTTCGGTTTCGCTGCCGTCTTTGCCGTCGCCGCAGCTGGCGCTTTCTATTACCCGACCTTGAAGGAGCTGGCCAACCCCCAAGAGCCCGCGGAGACGACAGGACCGGCCAAGGCTGAGCTTGAGTTTGAGAAACCGCGAAAGCAGCCCGTATCCAAGGAGGATAACAGAGACCTCATCAGCTCTCAGCACCTCCAGGTGAAAAGCAGCTGGGAGCATCCTGGCGTCTATGTCTGGGGCTCCAACGTTGGGAAGGTGGTCGATCCGAACTCGGACGAAAAGGTGGTCAAGCTCCCGCGTCGGCTCTCTTACTTTGACGACCAACTTCTTCGCGACTTGAAGCTCTCTCAAAACTTTGGTGCTGCAGTGACTGAGAATGGTGATCTCGTCCAATGGGGCTTGGGTTTCTCGACGACCCACCCAGGGCCCTCCACTACCTTGAAAGGCAAGGACATTATCAAGATTGATGTGTCAACAGACCGCGTGATTGCGCTCTCGCGAAACGGATCCGTGTTTTCTGTGCCGGCCTCAGCCGAGGACCAGCAGATTGGCACCAAGGCTGAACAGCAGCAGAGCTCCTGGGCCATGTGGAGCTCAGGAGGAAGTGAGAATATCAGTTTCCGCAGTCTGACACCAAGCAACCTGGCTCGTGGCGAGAAGGTTACAGACATAAAGAGCGGGCTGGAACACTGCCTCTTGCTGACATCCAAAGGCCGCGTCTTCTCTGCGGCCTCGAGCGCTACTGCATTTCCTTCCAAGGGGCAAATGGGAATCCCTGGCCTCAGCTGGGACACAAGGCCCAAGGGCCCATACGACCAGCCTCATGAGGTGACAACGCTCAGTGGTTTCCAAGTCGAGCAAATCGCGACTGGAGATTTCCACTCGGTCGTTCTGGACAAGCTGGGCAGGATCTTCACCTTTGGTGACAACACTTTTGGCCAGCTAGGCTACAACAACGAAGGCGTCCGACTCATCGTCGATACGCCTACCATGGTGGCGGTCAACAAGCTTTATGCAAGCTCTGGCTTGGTCCCTAAGGTGACTTCCATCGCCGCCGGTGGTTTGAATACCTTTTTCACAGTTGACGCCAACGCTCCCGAGAGCCGGGGTAGCCAGGTCACCACGGTCCCTGGAAAGCGAATGCCACTAGGTGCTTCTGATCTCTGGGCTGCTGGTCAGGGAGTATACGGCTCGCTTGGCACTGGCAAATGGACGCACGTGTCCGCCAGCCCCGTCAAGATAAAGGGCCTGTCATCACTGTTCGAGTTTGACGAGAAGACGAACAAGAACGTACCCATCAAGATCAAGTCGATCAGCGTCGGCACCACGCACTCGGCAGCCGTCATGGACAACGTCACCAACACCACCGTTTCTAGCCGTGGCTCCGAAAACGACACCAACTGGGGTGCCGACGCCATGTTCTGGGGAGGCAACGAGCACTATCAACTAGGTACCGGCAAGCGGACCAACATGAACGCTCCAACGTACATCGGTCCTCTCGATGGAGGTGAAGGCGACGCAGAGAAGGGCCGAAAGGGTGAGATGCATCGGCTATGTATCACTCCGCGCCAGACAGTACGGATAGGAGAGGACGGCCGCGGACGAAAGGTGTCCTTGGAGCAGAAGGTTGAGTGCGGTAAATTCGTGACTGGCGTCTACTCTGCGGCTTAAGCAACCCATTGTGGTGGTATCGATTTGTAATATGCATCACGGAAAGGCCTTTGCGCTGCCGTATCCGGCGTGATGCCTGGTCGGGTGTTGTAAGATTTATGATGAGGTATCATCCTCTTGTTCAGATATTTGTATTATTGAGTTACGGACCTACTGTACTCTGGCTGTAAATGAATTCGATTGTTCCTCTCCATCAATTTGCTAGGACTTGTATAGAACCCCGATCACTGGCAATATAACACGAGGGTGGTATCATTTCTGAATAATATTTCTACTCTAGTCTATCAATTGCGGTTCAAGGTCAAATGCTGGACCTTCGACCAAGCACCACAGAACCCTTTGGTTGGTGGATATGTGAATTAGTAAATACTCTATTGCGTGGCGTCATACATCGTTAATCGCTGAAACAGAGGGCGAGAACTTTTGCGTAGTCCTGCTAAACATTAGGTTCTGTTCTATTCCCGTCTTTCTCATCCTGCGAGGCCTTTTCGCAAAGCTGTTGCTGGACTAGTTTGCAGAACGCACTTCGCTCGCGAATGGCATCTCCATAGTAGATGAAGGCAAAAGGGATCGCGGACATGATCAAGCTCAGCAGGGCAAGGAAGGAACTGGCCCAGCCGATGCCCCAGGCCTTGTACATGGGAGCCGCGGCCAGGGGCAGGACCGCCCCGAAGATGCTGCGGCAGCACGAGGCGGCCGCCATGGCGGACGCAGCGTATATGCTGTATGCGTCGCCCAGGTAGTTGAGAAGGCCGATGAAGACGAAGAGGGTGCCCATCCCAAGCGGTACGCCGGCTAGGAATGGTACGACCCATGGGACGCTACTCCGCGCTGACCACCCGAGCCACAAGAGAGCGATCACGTACAGTGGACCGGCGAGGCATGCCAATGGTAGTCGACGGCTCTCCTCCCTCTCGGTCCACGCCTTGCCAGCTCGCCGACTCTGCTCGAGGTAGCGATCCCAGTGAAGGGCGATACCGAGGGCTATGATGGTGCCCGCTCCAATGGGAAGGAACATAAGGCCGGAGACGCCCAAGCCCATGCCATAAACGCCTCGAAAGATAATGGGGTATAATTGGAAAGACATGTAAAAGATGGCGAACGCAATGGACAAGTAGACGCAGACCGCGAGGACAATCATTTCTGTTGCAAACATCCGAAGCGGCCGGGCCAGGATGACCGTGACCAGATGGCGCCAATCTCGGTTCTCGACATCAATCGGAGCGAAGATGTCGGTGGTGGCGTGCCCTTCAGCGAGCGCGACTTTCCGCATGTGCGCGGCTCGACGAGAGAGAATGACGGGGCCGTATGTCTCGGGCAAGAAGACCATGGGAATCCACGAGATCCCCGCGATCATGAGCGCTACCCAGAACGTCCACCGCCACGAGATCTCAGATATGTAACCGGATAATATGGGCGCGAGAAGCGGCGCGAGGATGATCGACGCCATGAAAAAAGACATGGCACGCCCTCGGGGCCCCGGCTCCCGGTAGATGTCCGCCAGCAAGCCGCCAATGATGGACAGAGGGGCGCCGCCAAACACACCGCCCAGCAGCCGGAACACGAGCATGCCCGCCCAGTCGTTGACCAGGGCGCAGCCGACCAGCGACATGGTGTAGCCGGCGAATGCGAGAAGGATGGGGAGACGCCGCCCGCTCCATTCGGAGAGCGGCCCGAAGAGCAGAGGACCGAGGACGTACCCCACGAGGAAGACTGATATGGGCAGGACCAGCTCAGGGTTGCCCTTGTCGGCGTCGATGCCAAAGTCTTTGGCTATGAAAGTAACTGCATTGGATGGCAGTGCAGAGCCAAGCGTGCTATTGAAGACAGTGACGATGCCACTGAAGACAACGAATCGTTTCTTGTTCTATAAATTGCCCAGTGTTAGCCGTTGGCCCAGACTGATTCATATAACGTGTGTTGCATGTCAACAAAGTATTATTGATAGCTCCCAGCTCCTCTGGAGCCCTTGGATCATGCATTCAGGTACGGGAAAAGCTTACCTGTGGCCAGTTGTACGGACAACCGGGATCATTCTTTCCAAAATTCACAATCGTCACTTCGGACGAGCTCTCATCTTCACTAGGGTCCACGGAGCCGAAGGTCTCATTCCTGACAGGAACCTGTATGATTCCTGTAGCTTCTTTACCCCCTGTCCTTTGATGTTCTCCGGGATACTGAACGGCAGCAGCCGGTATCAATATAGGCTCTCCCGTAGTCGGACTTGAGACCGTAGCCTCATGGCTAAACAGTGATGATCCTGGCAGATCCATGCTGTGTGGTCTCGATAAAGATGTATGTCTATACAAACGCAGACTCTATGATCACAGTCATGAATCGAATGTTGTACTGCCAAGCCTGCAGCCAATATTGGAAGAGAAAATTGTAACTCCATTTGCTATCTAAGCTGTGTAGGGCAGTATATAACAATCGGCACGTTCAAGGGGTCTCTCGATGAAAATTCCTCACCTTTCCACGGACGATGTCATTACTATCTCTGAAAGCCGAAAGTAAGCGGCACTGGCTCCGAGACTTCATCGCACGATACCGCCCTGGCATCTCGCCATGGAGACTCTTCTGGAAGCGGCGAGTGATCTGATTGGCCGCACGGGGAGCGTTGTGGTGCTGGATTGATACGAAGCGGGCCTCGACTTCGGAGCCGTGGTGGAGCCATCGGGCTTACAGACTCCTTGAGGACCCATAGGAAGACTTTGCTGGCGGAGGGGACCCGCCTATTTCCTTCTCCGAGTTGGATACCCTCATTGCTGGCCGATAAACAGAAAAGAGATACGACTGTAACCGGTTGAAGCCGAGATGACTTGTCTGATGGAATGCCACCGGCCCACTGGATGACGGCACTTGCATATTTATTGCTATGTTTTCTGTGGAAATGTCTGATCGATGAGGTCGCCTCTTTGGAAAGGAATTTCATTGGAGCTTGGGAACTTAAGAAGCCATTTTCCATCTCAGTCTGATACGTTGGTCGTGGTTCCCTTCAGCCTACTTTCTTCGGGCAACAATAGAAAGGCCATGACCTAAAAGGTACGGAGCAAGAGAAGGCTGATTGCAAGAATCCTGGATTATCACATGGGCGTGACCCAATGAAACGTATTGGAAAGATTTGGTGAGTTCGAACTCGGAGAAGCCATCGATGCAAGTTTGCTGGGAGCTGCTTGTGATGAGACATCTGCAATGCAGAGACAACCGGACCAGATCAATCATATGATGCTCGACGCCTTGCTATTAATAGCATGTATTGGGCTTCAAGGCCATGAGCGGCCAGCGTCTGTCGATGCAGGAGTTTCCAGTAGATCTTATGATGCATCCGAGTTGCTAGAATCTCAACAGGAGGCTTCGATATCACAATCGAGGGCGACGTTCTGGAGCTCGACAGGTGCTAGATCTTTAGCAATGACAATGCCAAGAGATCAGACAAGGCGAAACATAGATCTTGCACGAGGCTTAGGAGGAATGGGTGACATACATTCCTGCACCTTTGTACATACGTCTCTGACGATCGAGCCAAAAAATTAAAACATGAAACATGTCAAGGCTGTGTCAAAAGTGAGGGTTTGAGTGGGCAAGCCATCATCCGACTTCCGTGGATTTGAATCGGAACCAGGGGTTCTTTGGCGAAACGAGCACGCCAGATTTTTGCTGCTAGGTCTCTCACCGTCGACGACTAAGGTGTGGGGAGCGCGCTCACCTTGCCCTGAAAAGGGGCATGTGAGGATTTGGGGCGAAAAAACAAAACGCAACCCCAGCAGGTGGAGTACCAAAGGATACACGTTTTACACGACTTAAGTTAAAAGCTAGTGAGAGGCGCTGCCATTTGGCCGCTCCCCAAGCTTCTGTTTATAGAAGTCGAGTTCTGCATCCTGAAGAGGTGCCAGACACTAGCAGGGAGCATGTAAATCCTGACACGGAAGAACCAGGTTTCCGGGTAAAGCGAAACGAATACGTTGGACGGACAAGCATCCTGAGAGGCGGCGACCTTTGTGGTTGCAGTAGCAGACTGCAGACTGCAAACGCAAGGCACGCGACCGACCCTGCACCTTCCGAACAGGTGGTTGGTGGACAGGGGCTAGAATTTTCTTCCTCGTCTTCCCCTGTCCACTGCGTTGATGTCGAGGAGAAGCCCGTGGCGCTTACAGAGCATGGCAAGGCAAATGCTAGCGAGCCAGGGCCAGGGCACATGCCCGAGTCCGCGGTGAACGGGATGAATGGGCCCGAATGACCCCGAATGGCCGAGTGAAGCGACAGGTAGGGGGCAGATAGCAACTGTAAGTACGGTAGGTAAGGTCAGATCATGAGATTGGTTGGGTTTGGTTAGAAGAGAGCAAAAAAAAAAAAAAAAAAACAAGCTCCCATAATAAACCCAATAGACTGATTGGGGTTTTGATTACAAGCTGTATTCCAGAATTGGCAGGTACGTGCCATCATGGAAGCTCGAAGGAAGGAAGGAAGGAACAAAGAGAAACTTGGAACCAGTGACGTTTGAGGCTTTCACGTGCTCGGGCCCAAACCTGGTATCAAGTGTGGGCTCCCAGGCTCCCTCTCTTTCTGCGAGCCTCCGTCAGTAACGCTGACGCTGAGCCTGGAGGCCTTGGACATGGACTAAGGTAAGGTAGACCTGGACCTGGACCTGGACCTGGACCTGGACCCGGCTGACCGACCCCTCCGGGCCACCAAGCTCAGGCTCTAAAGCAATCCTTGGTGCTTGGCTGCTCAGGACTTCAAACATCAAACATTTGGCGATTCCAAAAACAACCTCCGCTACCCCTTTCCGCTCGTTCCCCAGCATGAATTAGTCACTGGGGCGTTTTATCCTTCCCTTTCCATATTCTTCCCTTTCCTCCTGATCCGTTGGTGTTCTTCTTCCTTTCCCTCCCTTCTTTTCTTTCCCATTCGTTCGTTGCGGTGGCGCTGACTTTCGTGATTCTGTGGGACCCTCTCTTTTCCTTGCTTGCTCTTTGAATTTCCTTGTAAAGTAGAAATATAACTTCATATTGCGTGCGCCCACGTCGGCGACATTTCCTTCTTGCACTTCTCTCGGCTCTTCCGCCGGCCACCACCAGCAACCCCGCGCCCTGCCTTCGCATTCCCCGCGCCGATCGGACCGTCGTCATCGAGCGCGAACGTGGTGGCCATGGATAAGCTTTCCAAGTTTCGGCGCAAGCCCAAACCGCCCACCATTGAGACATCCGTCGAGCGCACCAGCACCGACACCGCCGACAGCGCCGTGAGCATCGAGTCCCCCGTGTCCGCAATCTCCGCCTCCGGCCAGCAAAAACTATCCGTCAAGCCGCCCATCAAAAAGTCCTCGTTTCGAAGCCTGCGGTTGCGAGGCTCCTCCAAGCGTGCGCGGGGCAGCCCGCCCGCCGAGTTGTCTTCCGCCCCGCCTCCAGCTATCATTGTTGGTCCAGATGGAACTGCGCTGCAGCACGCCATGGGCGAGAGGGAGAGCCATAGCAACCCGGGTGATCACGTCGGCCGGCGGATACCATCATTCCTGACTTTGTCGTCGCAAGGTGCGTTGCGGGACTTGACGAGACGGCATCGTCGAGCACCATCTCAGACAAGGGCTGAAATGCTGACACATCAGTGCCGTTAGATATCGACTGCAAATACCACGAACTCGTATGGGCAGAGCGCGAGCGTATCTCCGAGGGAGTTCGGAACGAAGCTGTTGCCGACTTCAAATGGGGCGTCTTTAAGCAACTGGATACTGGAAAGAAGGGCGTCATGGACCGCTACATGAACATCAAACCGTGGAACCACAATCGAGTCAAGCTGCAGGTCCCGGCGGAAGAGCTCGATTACGTTAATGCTTCAACAATCGCCCTTAGCTCACCTTCCGACGACAGCAAACCTCCGCTCCGCTACATTGCGATGCAGGGCCCGACTGAACCGTCCTTTGATTATGTTTGGCGCATGATTGCCGAACAGCTCCAAACCCCGGCTGTCATTGTGCAGTTGACTACTATGAAGGAAGGAGGTGCCGTCAAGTGCCACCAATATTTTCCTGTCGAAACTGGCGAGACCGACGACCAGGAACCGTCTGCCTGGGCCCTCAACGAGGAAAATGTCTGGGGAGATGGTTGGAAAGCCCGCCTGTCGTTTGACTCGATCGAAGTGCTTGCAAATGGTGCAATCGAGAAGCGGAAGCTTCTATTGTCTGTGGATGGGGAGGATGAGCCACGCATCATCTGGCATTTTCTCTACCGACGGTGGCCCGACTTTGGTGTTCCCGCCATCGGGGATCTTGACAGTTTCTTCGAGCTAATGAGGTTGTCTCGGGAGTACAGCAACCCCTCTACACCCCGCATTATTCATTGCAGCGCTGGCGTTGGGCGTACAGGAACCTTTATCTGCCTTGAACACCTGATGCGCGAGCTCGACTCGGGTGCTCTCGAAAACTACGATGTTGACGGAGAACAACCTGACCTCATATTCGAGACTGTCGATCTCCTACGGCAGCAACGTCGCGGGATGGTGCAGGGCGAGATCCAATATCAGTTCATATACCAGGTTTTGCGCAAACTTTGGATCAATAAGTACGGAGCTCAGGAGTCCGACCACGTCGAACCTGCGGCGAAGAGGCTTGAGGTCGAGGAACCTTCGGCTGAGCATGGGCCTGGCCCTGATGTTGGCATGGCGACAGACGATGACAAATAACGGACGCTGGCTCGCAGTTAAGCGGCGCAACATGAGCAGTGGTTTCTACATATTAGCGAAACATAAGGACATAGCGGCGTTTTGCACGGGATTCTTTCGAAAGCGAACGACTCGAGGCCTGGGATCGGGAATTATTGTACAAAACACGGGGATGTAAGATTATGAATCCGTTCACCGACAACAGCAGCTCAATGAGTTGAAGATTTACTGGGAATGAAGGGTGTTGCTGAGCTTCAGGCGATAGCCAGGCGTTTGAAAATAGGTCTGCAAACGATATTTGTATCATGCTACGGAGGGTTATCAGGACATAACCAAAAGCAAGCTTTATGAATGTTAACTAAAATTGGATGTATTACCACCTATTCGCCGTGTCAGTGCACATGGTCTTTATTCCTTTAGCGAGGTGTTGATCGAGACCCCCGAAGCATTTCGAATCCACAAGCTTTGCATGAACTCTCCCACTGAACTCTCCGGATCCCAATCTCCAGGCAAGGGGCTGATGAGCAGATTGAGAAGAGCCCAGAGAAGGTGCAGAACGAGCTGAGCAGAATTGCTACTATTCACTCATGGGCACTGCGGAGCCTGCAAGAGAGAAGTCGGCCGGCGATAGAGAATCGGGCACCTGGTCGGTCGTGCACGAACACCTGGTGATCGGGACCGCCTGGAGTATATATTCACTCAGTGCACCTCTCACTCACCCTGCCTCCGATTACATCTCACCGGTGCAACAATCATCACCCTCGTCTTGTTCGCTATGGAGGGCATGCCCCAGGAAATCGTCACAGAGATTGCAACCTGTCTTGATTCCCGCGATATTCTCAACCTAGGCCTAAGCAACCGCCGCTTCACGGGCAGCACTCTGCGAGTCCTCTACCGCCGGGACGCCGCCTCGCCGCAGCCAAAGGCAATACGCTGGGCAGTACAAAGGCTACGGCGACCTGACGAGTCTCCTGGCAGGCATATTGCTGTCTGGACGTTGTACATCGCGGAGAAGTACCGAGGAAACTTCAACCTTTTGCAAGATTACGAAGTACCTCAGCTTCTCTGTCAATCCCACGACTCCGGTCTTCAAATTGCCCCGTCTGAAACGAGATGCACTACACCTATTGCTGTGGCTGCCGCCCAAGGACGACTCAGCATGCTCAAAACACTGATCAGCATGGGCGCGGATCCTTCTATCCTGGACAAAGGGCTGGAGGACAGAAACGACAGTCGAATGACATGGGTTGGCTACTATGGATCGAAGCTGGGCCTGGGACCAAATCTGCGCGAAAGCAACCACGCACCACTTCTAGTACCCACCTGTCATGACGACACCGAGGTCGTCGAGTTCCTTCTGGAACAGGGAGCAGACTACGTCGTTGCAAGCAAGCCCGAAGTGTTCACCCTCAGAATCATCCACCTGCTCGCTGCTGGGGCCCTGCCAGAACTGGATGATAGACTCATCGAGAAGGTTGCTAGAGACGTCAATAGCCCTTTGTTCCCCCGCGGCTCCAACCGAGGGATGCCACTGTCGATCGCGGTCAAAGGCGGCGACCTCGGGGTGATTGAGCTGCTGCTGGAGCACGGCGCGGATCCCAACATCCCTGACCAAAGGGAGCAGCCTCCTATTTTTTCAGTTATCCGGCGCTTTCATACAAGTTGCACGGCTAAGCAGCGAAAACTCGACCTAGATACACTGAAGCTGCTCATTGCCTACGGCGCCGACGTCAACTGGGGACTTGGCCAAAGCACAGGCACGACTCCTCTCATCGCTGCCGTGAAGCCAACGGAATATACGCCAACCACGATATGGAGAGACATGAAGCCCATGGTGGAGGTACTCGTGGACAGTGGCGCCCGAGTAAACCAGACTTCCGCTGATGGCAACAGCCCTCTCCATTACGTTTGTCAACTTCTTATCCGAAAAGGCGACAATCACTCGCTGATAAATACTGTCAAATACTTCTTGGCAAAAGGAGGTGACTTGAACATCCCCCTTCCAAACGGCCGCAGCATCCTTTACTCGGTTATCCTTTCCTCAAAGAGGCCCTGGGGATTTTTCAAGTTCTTGGTAGAGAAGAGAGCCACCATCCTGTTTGGCGAGGCGGACGCGATTCTGTCTCACTGGGTTCGGGATCAGAAGCTACGGAACTCGAAGTGGGACATGGCGCAGGTCAAGGCGCACGCGAGCAAGGAAGCCGTCGATAATGCTTACAGCTTCGCATACACCCAAACCTCCTCGAAGACGAGGCAGAACACCATTCTCAAGCGGCTTCAAAAGGTGTTCCCGAGGGAAGAGTACGAGGCGTGATGGGGAAAAGAACAATGCGTCTCAACGGAGAACAGGCAGCTGGTTTGTCTTCTAGGACAACTGCCCTGATGGTTGACAAGGATTGAACTTGCGATTTTACCATGGATGGAGGCGCACTTATCGGTAGACGGGGACTATTTTTAGAGGCGATAGAGTTGATAGGTAGCATGAATAGAACCTGCCTTTTCTTATACATACATGTGACACTTCACCGTATGTGGAATCCAGGTGGATTTAGTGAACACAGGCCTGTGTACTTGCCGCGGTTAATCAGTACGATATACGTGGTTCATGTGACTTAAAATGCCCGTGATCCGAACAGCGCACACACAAACGAGGGTGCATGTTCCCGTTTTTTCTCCTTCTCGGGACGTGGTCGCTCGAGGTGGCTGCCCCGGGCATTGATGCCCTTGATGTAGCACGGCGAGAACTGAGAATTGTGAGGAGGCTGCATAATCGCAGAATGATGACTGCAGAAAGCAAGACAAGGTGGTAGCGTCTTCAGAGTTATGGACGCGGGTTGTGTCTTCAGGTGGTGGTCGAGTGAGCACGTGCTGCGAGACGAGGTCGGTGTAAGACGTGAGCTGTGAGTTGGCTCGACCGTTGAGGTTAATGCAAGTACCGACGCAAGGTACTGTACTAGAGTACTACAGGACTGGCTACTCAATGTCTCGAGCTAAGGTACGGCAACTCGCCGACTAAACGAGGTAAGGTAGTGGCTTCCCTCTGTCGATTCCCAAAATGTGGTCTCCGTAAGCGGTCTGCTGCATCCAAGGTCACACCAATCATTCACACCGAAATAATGTGATCCTTCCCCTCAGACATCTGCTCACATCTGCTCACATCGGCTCTTAGATGAGCTCTCACCTCCCATCTCCCTTCTTACTCCCTCAAGAACCTCGGGAAGCCCTCTATCTCGTGACGTGGATGCGCTAGATCTATAATTTCCCCATTGCCCAGGATACATTTCTACGTCTCTATCTTCCTATCTTCCCCAGATCCACCTCGGTTCTCACGGCAGTTGGACTTCATCGTTCCCTTGAAGGTCGACTTGCAGGACGACAGATATCTCACGGCCGGAGGCGGCCTATCTCTCCTCTTCTCTTCTCTTGCCCTGCCCAACCACCCCTTGCAGCAGCTCAACCACACGAAACATTTATCTCAGATCCCTCTGCGGCCTCTCCCCAATCCTCGCGGCTGCTGATAACGTAGATCATTCAGCTATCGGCCGCCTGCCTATTCTGGCCCACCGCCCGGCACCACGCTGCGCGCCGTGTCACGGAGCTGGGCACATGATCGCCCAATCAATCTCCGCAACAAGCAACTTCATGTCGAATTGTTCCCTCCAATCCTGTCGCGTGCTTCTCTCTCTCACCGAGTCCTTGCCGTCCTAGCCCTGCGAAGTCTCCAAAAACACCGCGCCCTTTAATCTGGCCGATGGAGAACAAGGCCGCCAAACGTCAAAGAGCTCCCAGTCCTTACCCCACCCTTCCCCATACCGGATCAAGGGGACAAGGCCTATCGTGATAACGCATGTGGCTGTCCCGCCATCTCACTGGTCCCCGGATCGGACCCTCGAGGCACAAACCAGGGCCTTGCATCGGCAGAGCTAAGGCAAGGGACCCTGACCAAACGCTGCGCGGCAGACAGAGCCATATGCAGCCCCAATGGCACGCTGCGCAATTGCCATGTCGCTTTTGCGCTACTACACCACCATGGATAGTTATTTCCCGCATGCTGCATGTCCCATCGCCTGCTTCGGCTCGGTGGCCGCATCGAGTTTGGCTTGGTGATGCCGTCCAGTGAGACCAGCCTAGACTGCGCACCCTACTGACCTACCTAATACATGCCGTGAAGCTACCATCTCCGCTCGACGAGATACCAAGCCTTGGCTTGGCCTGCCTCCCCCCGTCTTACACCACGTAGGTCCAGTCCATGGCGAACAAGGCCACCATATCCCTTTTGGATCGTCGGGCAACAATCTCCCACCCGCCTTTTCGCTGAGAAGCATATAAGATCACGATGTGCGCCCAGTTTCCATCACAATCCCTCTCATCCCCATCTCATCCCTCGACAAGACCCAAACCCCCAAGCCCGCCATCATGAGACTCATCGCCGTTGTTCTGTCCGCTCTCACTCTGGCCATTGCGGCCCCGGCTCCCGTCCCTGTAAGCCTCTTCCCCTGCCTCAGATCTCATCAGCCACAAATCTAATAATACCACCCCTTCACCAGCCCGGCATCCCCAGCAGCTCGAGTGCTCGGACCCTCCTGGCCGGTCTGACGGTTGCCGCCCGCACCAACGAGAACACGTACAACCGTGACCTCTTCCCTCATTGGTCCACCATCTCTGGTGCCTGCAACGGCCGGTATGTTGGAAGAAGCAGCATGTCTCTGTGTCGCCTGGCGCTTTGTGCTGACGTTTGAGCAGAGAGTACGTCCTGCAACGTGATGGCCGAAACGTCGTCACCGGCACCAACTGCGCTGCTACCTCGGGCACTTGGGTCTCCCCCTATGATGGCGCCACCTGGACTGCTGCCAGCGACGTCGACATTGACCATATGGTTCCTTTGAAGAACGCCTGGGTTGTAAGTAGCTCCGCTACACTGATACACCGCCGCAGCGATGTTGACTCTCCTCCTTTAGTCCGGTGCCGCCAGCTGGACCACCGCACGCCGCGAGTCCTTCGCCAACGACGTCTCCGGCCCTCAGCTCTGGGCCGTCACCGACAACGTCAACCAGTCCAAGGGAGACAAGAGCCCCGACGCCTGGAAGCCCCCTCTGACCAGCTTCTACTGCACCTACGCCCGCAGTTGGATCCAGGTCAAGAGCACCTGGAGGCTGACCGTCACCCAGGCCGAGTACACGGCCCTGGCGAGCATGCTCAACTACTGCTGAGCGGTGGGCGGACGGACCTCATGCGGGAAAGGGGGAAGGGGAGGGGAGTTGATATGACTGAACGATGTTGATGTGCATAATGATTGAGTCGAAAAGTTCCGTACCTTTAGCTGCCGAGCGCCTTCATTGCTTGAGTCGTACATAGCGTATACAATCATGCTGCAAACATTCACAAAATCGCAATCGGGAACACTGAAGACATGAATCGTAACACAAAGCAAAATGGTATTCCAGTAACTCGCTAATCCTTCAAAGCGTCCGTCACACATCAACTCATTAGCCCATGGCCTTCAGAAACCCTAATTTTCTCTCCTTCGTAGGGGATGCCTTAGCCTTCGCGCCAACCGCCCGCGAGGTATCAAGATTTTAAGTGATTATACATTTTTGTTGGAGAGTTGCTTTCTTTTTTTGTTCTTCTTGTTCAGGGCCGCAACGTCTCGTCCCCTTCCTCGTCGTCGCTGACGTCCATATCGCCGTCGCCGAGCTCCCCCCTCGCCGCGCGCCTCGCCAGCGCGCGCTCCGCGTGGATCTCGTGCTTCCGCGCCTCCGCCTGCTGCAGACAGTCGACGTAGGTCCTGTACTTGACAATCTCCTTCAGCAGGTACGAGCTCTTGCGCTCCCAGTTGGCCATGGCCTTGTTCGCGTTCTGGCCCCGCGGGGTGAAGGCGAGGAGCATGGGGCTGCGGAGCTGGTTGTGCGTCTGGAGGTCGTCCTCGATGCTCTTGACGTAGGTAGCGAGCATCTGTAGCTGCTCCGGCTCGGCTGCCTTGCTGGGGCGCATGCTCTGCGTGGGAGGCGCCCATTCCGCAATGTGCACACGGTCGCCCGGAAGCTTGCCTCGCCCGCTGCTGTGCGTAAAGCTGCCGGGACCCTGGTCGAAACTGAAGGACCGCAAGCTGGCACTATGTATGCTCGACCGGCGGCCGGTGGCGGCACTACCTGGCCGCTCAGTCTTCGGCCCGGTAGTTTCGTTTATCGCGGCCACCAAAGCGTTATTCACAATCGCATCACTCCATCCGTACTCGACGTTGCTTATACCACCGACCAACGGATGAGTGCTCAGGCGTGAACTCCAGTAATTCACCGTCATTACAAACTCCTTGATGATTTCAGGGGTGCCGACTTGGAATAAGTGCACGGCGCCTGTCGGCAGGCTCAAGGCCCAAACGTGGGGCCGAGTGCGAGAGTATCCCGGTGAGGGTAGGGCTGATGCCAACGTCTGCCGTAGGTCAAACGTTCCCATGCTGGTCGCATTGTCCTGCCAATTGCCGCCACCAACAACAGTGGCTTTGCCATGGTTGTTAGGCCGATTCTTCTGCCTGAGCGACTTGTTCGCCTGCGTAAACGAGAACAAGCTCATTCGGCCCTTTTGAATGACCGCGAAGACCTCTGTCCAGTTCCGCTCCTTGGCCTTCTTATCTACCCCATCCAGATGATGCTTGTGGATGACCATGCCTTCCTTCATCCACGGTGGCCCTGCAAGCTCCAGGGACTCGTCTTCCAATAAGGTAGCGGCCGAAATATCGGCACTCATCATAGATGCTGCACGTTCTAGTCCGCTTGCATCCTCGTCCCTGATTATAGCCTGGCTCAAAGCATTCGCAAAGCCGATGGACTGCTGATAGTTGCCTCTAGGCATGGCAGATCCAAACGAGTCCTGTGAAACAGAAG
The DNA here is from genome assembly GCA_020881915.1 of Paramyrothecium sp. XJ0827. Taxonomy (NCBI): domain Eukaryota; kingdom Fungi; phylum Ascomycota; class Sordariomycetes; order Hypocreales; family Stachybotryaceae; genus Paramyrothecium; species Paramyrothecium sp. XJ0827. The sequence continues at coordinate 3,740,454 of JAJFPB010000004.1, forward strand.
TCTGCGTCCGGCCAAGCGAGTAGCGGCTCCAGGTGGCGGAAGACATGGCCGGGCTGAATAGAGAGTGCTCGTCTTCGAAGCTAGTGCGGCTCGAAGAAAAGCCCGTCCTGCCGTTGCCCACCCTTGATCGACTCTTGGAGCCCCAGCGAGCGGCGTTATTGCGGCTGCTCTCCGCAATGCGTCCTCGCATGGACAGTTGGCTTTCGGAGGGCGCCTTGCTCAGGACGCTAGGGGTTCTCTTAAGCAGGCCAATCACAGACAAGCTGTTCTGAGATGGTGCTGAGGGCAGAAGCTTGTCCGGATCGGCACCGAAGAGTGGCAAACGTTCATCGCGAATTGACGTATAAATGCCCTTGAGGACGAGCTCAATCTGCTCTTCCCAAGCCTTTTTGGACCCTGTGAACGGATTCTTGACCAAAGCATCGCCATCATCGGCATTGTCGTTGATGCCAGAATTCTCCCGAGGGGGTGGCCGGAAAGAATGTCTGAACGTCTTCCGATCCGGTTCAGGGGATACTGGTCGATCGCCGCCAGTTGAGTGCTTCTCGGGTAAAATACTGGGCCTCAGGAAAGCGTCCGGCACCGACTCGGATAACGTGTGCGTAATGGTGGTCATGGTGTTTTTAATGAACTGGCTTCGGGTCATTTTCTGCTCAATATCTGCCAAATGGAGATCGGTGTTGAGCAGCATGATGGAGTAGCAAATGGTGTGAATGACATCTGTTTCGCGTTAGTCAATTGTACGAGTATTGCAGAACCTGGGGACACCCACCGTTTGCTTTGAAACCATGTCGCGGGTTGCAATGACACCAACGCTTGGAGAAAGCAACCAGAATCCGATCTACCTGTTGGGTTTCAGCGCGCAAGACGAGCCTACCGCACACTTGCCGGAGGGCATTTACAATGCTTTGATCCTTAAAGTCGTAGAGCTCCATGTAGGCTTGCAAGGTGCGCTGGCGAATGGTACCTTCCTCGCCCATCCATCCGGCAGCTTTGTCTTTCTGGATAAAGTCCTCGCTGCCATCGAAGATCTGCCGCGCCTTTCGTCGGTCATCTTCAGTTGGTTCGCCGATGACAACTTCGGGTTCATCAAAAGGCCGGCTCTTCTTGTGCTTGAGGGTAGCCGGGATTTTCGGACTAGGCTCGTTGGATACTTCGATGCGAACACTCGGCGGGCCGCTTGGTGCGGTATTGTAATCAGTGCCAGTCGACGTAGCGGGACTGCTGTCTCTGGTACCCTCGAGAGGCAGCTTGAGTTCAGGGCGGGATTGGCGCTGTTCAACACGTTTCTCGGCTTTCGGCTCCGTCTTCTCCTCCAGCTTTGGCTCAGTAGACCCATCCACTGGCCGGCCGTCATTCGTTTGTTTAGGAGGTCCCCGCGGCGACTTGTCGCGCCTGAGATTTTCCGTAGGGGAAGCAGTGCGCGATCGTCGAGGTGAGGAATCGTCGTTATCGCTTCCGCCGTCAAGGTTCAAGAATGTGTCCTGTACCCTCTTCTCCGCCGGAGATCGTTTAGTTGGAGCCTTTGTGGGGGTGTCATCCCATCTAGGCGCGTCTGCATCCGCGTCAACCCTTCTGATTCTTGCCGTAGGGCTTGGCTCGTAATCCGGAGAGAAGTCTCTCTTGAAAGTCTCCCTGTCCTCACGTGCGGAACGATTATTTTTATTAGTGATGTCGTTCAATGGACCGGCAGGCGAGCTTGTGTTGTTCGCGGGGCTATCTCGAAGGTATGGGTTCATGACGTTGCGCAAGCTACTGACTGGGCTGTCCTGTCCTATTGTCTCCTGTCTCCTCGGCTCGGGTGTGATCTCGACCGGCACAATTGGAACCGGAGGTGGGACATTGGCAACGGGCACGGGCGGCGCGTCCTCGTGGACAGACTTTCTACGCCGACGAAAGAAAGCCGACGTCTTCTTCTGGAGAGTTGGCCGGTGCGAGTGAGACGACGACGTGTCCCTCGAGGGAGGTGCACCCGAGGCAGGCTGCTGCGATTGAGCCGGGGTTGTGTTTACTTTGGGGGCAGCAGCACTGCTGTTGCCTTTAGAACCACCTCCAAACACCCGCCAGAAGAAGCCTGTCTTCTCCTTTACCGGGGCCGGAGCCGGGGTCGCAGTGGAAGCCGAGGCATCGCGCGTTGCTTCTTTGGACTTCTGGTATCCAACATGCGGCGCGGGCGCTGAGTCGATGTTCAATGGCGGCATGGCAGGTGCCGGCTCGTAGGGGATGGGGCCTTTGCGGCTCGATGAGCTCTTGACGGAGCGGCTGATGCTGCGCCGACGCTCTATAATTGGCGACTCGGCCGGTGCAGGGGGTAGCAACGGGGGAGGGATGGCGACGGAAGGCGTCGAGGGATTGCGGCGTGGGCCGCTGGGGATGGTGGGAGTTGGGGCAGCGTCGTCGTAATCATCACTGGCAAAGATGCCATTGGGAAGCTCGATGCGAAAGGGTGAAATGGGAGTGCTGGCAGGATGCTGTGGAGGTGGCTGTTGGGGGCTGTAATCGAAGCTGGCAGAGCGACCCACGCCTCGGGTGCGACGCTGGCCATTCGCTGCCATGACCTGCGCGTATCCTGCATCTATGCTTGCGCTGCTACTGCTACCCTTTCCGCTACGGGAATGCATGCCGCGGCCGGCCCCGAGCTGGGTCCTGTGCGAAGACTCGAGGACGCTGTTGAGCTTGGGCAAAGTCGCGTGGAAATTGGAGCTGCTGTTGCTTCGCCGTCCCCTTGATGTTTGGCTCGACAATCGACTCGAATCGTCGCCGCCGTCCAAGTCGGAGCTGTAGGAGTATTGGTGGCTTGGTTGCCGACCCGCATTATTGTTGCTCGCCAAGGATCTTAACGAATCGAACGGTCGCGAATTGGCATCTTCGAGGGTGCCGCTCCCGCTGCCGAACGCCGAAAAGGATTGCCCCAGGGACATCTGATCCAGCGACAGCAGCATGTTGTTGACGAGCGAGTCGCGGGTGACATCCCGGGGTGAAAGTGACAGGTCGTGCGAATCCCGCTCATGGGCACGGGTGGTACGGCGGTCAGGCATGGCGTCGTGGTCCGGGACCTCGTCCACGTCGTCGTCGTTGTCGTCGCCGTCGTCGTAGCAGTCGTCGCTATGGTCCTGGCCTTGGGAAACTCGGTCGACGGGGCGTGGGCGCTTCACATAGGACGGGGCATCTGCGCTACGAGCCGGAGGCTGGCTGCTGCTAGGCCTTGCACTAGGGACAAGCGGTGGCTTGCGATCGGGCGGCGTGGGCGAGGAGACCTTTGGCCAGAGGGTAAGGGGCGCGTTGGTGCTTGGCCGCCGGCTACTGTTACGACGAGGACGGTTGCTGGAGGACATTATGGGGATACGATGAAATTTGATGCTTTAGAAGGGCGCCGGACTCGCTAGCGTTGGCCCCCTAGCCGAACGGTCGAGGCCGGGGTTCGGTGAGGTGCGCCGTGGCTTTCCTTGGTCTAATTGCCTTGCCCTTGGGATGTAGGTTCAGGTGACTGGTCAAACGAGACAAACCAGGCACGTCCTGAGTCAAGGCACCGGGCCAGCGCAGCGAGATGTCTCGGTACGTGCTAGGTTTGTGGGCGATTCGCGTGGTGAGATTAGAGGGAGACTGGGGCTCTGGAGTGGGTGATGGATGATCACGACCCTTGCAAGGCACTGTTTCGAGGGCGGTTCAGAGTTTGGCCTGCGGTGATCGTGTGGAATGCAAACGGGGCCGTCGCGGGACCAGATGAAATAGCAAGTGCAAGCAGAGCCCCTTTATTCAATTGAGAGTGAAACGGGATCTGTAGGTGAAATGATCTGATTGTTCTGACGATGGATTCCTGCAGCAGCACTACTGCAAGCTGCAAGCTGCAAGAAGGTAACTTAACGGCCTGCCCAGGGAGGTACATCTTGGTCGTACTTCTGGCTACCGGTCTACCCCTAAGGCACGGTACCTACCTTCGGTGCAGCAAGGTTCCTTGGGTACTAGTAGGTACAGGACTTCGCACTAGCGCTTGAGCTACCGAATTATTGCGTGTCCCTTTGGGGGGAGCCCCTAACTCGCTCGGGAAAGGCACCTGCACGAGACAAACCCAGGCCCAAGCTCCGGTTTGGGTGAGGGAGCCCGGCCTGACTAAGGCACCTTAAAAGGCAGCCCCACCGCCTGGCTAACCAAGTCCTGCCTGTGCCGAGCGGTACCTTGCAGGAGACCCCACAAGACACGAGGCACCCGGAACTTGGAAGTGCCCTGCCCAGGCTGCCCCCAGGCAAAGGCTCAGTGTCTCGAATAGTGGCATCTGCAAGATGAAAATGGGTGGTGCTGTGCAGCCGCTGTGTTCAGGCTCGTTCTCCCTGCGCTGTTGTACACAGGCAAGTGTCTGACAGTGAAGCGGCAGATAACGATCGCCGCATCCCGGGGTGATCAGGACCGAGCTTTCCACTACCTTACCCACTCTGTCCAACTGCGAATAATGACGATAAAAAGTGTTATCAAACTACCTTAGCCTGCCACGCTCCAATCAGGGGTCTGGTATCACCACGACGGCCGTTGACGTGCATCATAATTGCACACGACTGCGGTGCCTGGCCACGTTGGACCAATTGCTTGTTAGTCCTGCATCCTCGGTACCACACCCTCAGGTTTCTCGATTGAGCTGTCTGCAGTCGGTACCTCAGGCTTTGGGCACCGGCCTTTCTTCACAGAGACGACACACCGTCTTTTCCTCTTTTTGTGCCAACACACATTCCCAGCTTTCGTCGTCTTGGGGAATAATCTACACAGGTGCTGAAAAACGCTGAGCAAGCTACGAAGCACACACGAGTGCAACAGACTTGCGCTGAGCTCGAAATGAATGGGCATGCCACGGCAAGGTGGCCGAGTGACTTGCTCGTGCCCAAAGGTTCTGAAAGCCTGCGTTGCGACTTCTTGCCTCTTGACTTTTATCTGACGCTTATCACACTGATGCGCCTTATCCAATCCAGAGTCGTAGGGACCAGCAAAGGCAACGTGAGCTCCTGAACAAGCCGCTCTTTTCCGAGTTTGTCGAGGATGCTGCCGCTTTCTCTGTGGTTGCTGTGGCCGAGGCGACCAATCGTTGAGCCAGTCAATGCCACTGCCAGGCCGGCACCATCATGCATCCGCGGCAGAGCAAACACATCACATTGTCGAAAATGCGTCCCCGCCCGCAATTTTTGGTGACCCCTTGCAATCAAGCCCTTTCAATCAGGCGGAGCCAGACAGCGTTGACTGTTAGAATGCCTTGTCGACCTGCCCTGACAGCAGACATGGAGAACGCCTCCTCAGTGCACCCGGATAAAAACGACTCGAGAGCCTTGTTCCCAAGTATCCGGCCAGCCACGGCGCCGTACGGCGTGATGCTCCTGACTGAGCCGCTGCGAGCTCTACGACAGGACGCTAGCAACGACCTCGTAGCGCTTGCGCCGCATAAAGGAGGGTTCCTTATCGCCTCCGATCTAGAGCATCGCGTGTGCCACTCTCTCTGCGAGAGCGTCTTGCAGGTTAATTCACCCGTCCCTCCGGCCAACCGCATAAAGCAGGATCTAATGCGTGCCAGGCTGGGATAGTGGAAGCCGCGGCGCTTGCCCTGGGCGTCCAGCCGAGAGACCCGACCTCATCCCCTATTGATGCCAAGGTCATTCAGCTACTGCCCGGTTCTACTTTTGGGGTCCAAGGGAACAGCCTTGGTGTTGCTTTGCTGTTGCGAAACGGTCCTGGCGTTCGGGTGAGCTTTGAGAGCTACGCGACTTCGATGAACAGATTCGAAAGTGATGCTTTTGACTGGAACCCAGACACGTTCGTGTTTTTGAGAAATGTGGCATTGCGATCAAACTGGCGAATACGGGTCCTTGTGCTACACGTTCCTGTAATTCAAACCTCGTCATGATGGATGTTTATGAGTAAGAATGTCGTCCATCATACGTCCTAGCTTGATTGTCAGACATTCCCAGATTACTCTGATAGTTGAAAGCGCCAGAGCTCGTGCCTGATGTTACTGTATTTGATCCTCTGAGCTTCCCAAGATGAGCTATCGAAAATGACCGCTTCATCCAGTTTGATACTCGAGCCATTTCGCCCAAGAAGTGTCCTGGTTATCCTCGAACAAACGGCTTGTATTTCTATGCTTGTGTTTGAAAGTTGTTCCAAGCCTGCCTTAACTATAAGTAGCTGTATACTCAAAATAAGGAAAACGCAACAAAAACATAATAAATTACCAGTTAAGTAATGGCAATCAATCAAAAATTGAGTAAATGTCGTATATTTTAACGCAAAAATGGAGACAATCATTTTGAGTTTCTCCATGATATGCAGAATTACCAGGTACATTGCTTAGATATCTACCTAAGGTAGGTAAGGTAGTATGCATACATAGGCCCCCGTGTCACAATTGAGTGCCGTAGGTAGGTTTCTGAGGCCATTACGTGTGAGTTGCTCACGACTTTCTGCGCCTAACAAGGTTTTAGCCTGAACAAAACTGACAAAGTAGAGTATCTAGCTTTATGCTATTTGAATAGCACCTTCGACTCAACCACGCCACAGCCGCCAAACCCTTCGAGTGCATCAGCCTGGCGGTGACAGATGTTTGATTTATACGGCTTGTCAAGGCAATAACGGCCTTTAACCTTGATGATAGCTAACACAATGGGCTGGCTCTTCGGTTTCCAGCACACATAATTGGGTGCAATTGAAGAAGGGAAAAACACGCAGAATTCAGTCATAATGGTAGAAACTTGGTGGAGAAACATAATCGGACATGACACAGACGGGTGCAGATTTCAAGTCAAATTTGTGGTTTATATAAGGTCTGTTTTGCCAGCATAAAGTTGCTATCTATCGTCTTCACATTAAGTCTAACGCTCCATTCATCGCTCAAGGAAGATTCATGTTGCTCGTGATCGTCTTGGGCTTCTTGGCAGCCCTTCCACCGAAGCCCCAGCCGATCTGGTGCGCGACGTGAATGGCGACATCAAGATCGTCTGCCCACTGCCATACCAATCCGGGGTTCTTCTGGAACATGCGTCCGGCGCCGACCAGATCCAGGGGGGTGTCGCCCTCCTCGTCAGAGCCCTTGATGAGCTTCTCCGCCAGGGTACCGTCCTTGATGCTGCCGACCGTGCTGACAAGCATCTTGTCGCCCACGGCGGCCTTGATCTTCTTGGCGAACGGCGCCTGGTAGCCGGGGCCACCGACGACCTTCTGCTGGGAGTGATTGCCGCCGCTGGACACGTCCAGCACGTCGACGCCGCGGGTGGCGAGGATCTGGGCGAGCTTGACGCTCTCGTCGACAGTCCAGCTATCGCCGCCCGTCCACTCAGGGTTGGTGTCGAGCCAATCCGTCGCGCTGATGCGGACGAACAGGGGCATGTCCTTGGGCATGACCTCTCGCGTGGCGTCGACCAGCTCGAGGGCCAGGCGGATGCGGTTCTCGAAGCTGCCTCCGTACTGGTCCGTTCGCTTGTTGCTGGCGGGGGAGAAAAAGCTCGAGACGAGATAGCCGTGCGCAAAGTGCAGCTCGATCACATCGAAGCCAGCGCTCACGGCACGGTTAACGCCTGCAACGAAGTCCTTCTTGAGCTGCTCAATCTCGGCAATAGTCATGGCACGGGGCGTTGGGTAGTGCTCGTTGAAAGGCTCGTCACTGGGGCCGTAGACGTTGTTCGGCCAGCCGCCCACCTCCTCGGTGGCGGTCGCGCCAGAGCTCAGCCAGGGAGCGACGCAGGACGCCTTTCGTCCGGCGTGGGCCAACTGAATGGCAATGAGCTGGTTCTGGCTGTGGGCAAAGTCGACATGCTTCTTCAGCGTATCAACGTGCGCGTCAAGCCAGATGCCAGAATCCTCGGGGGTGATGCGACCATTTGCCTGGACAGCTGTCGCCTCAATCATCGTGAGGCCCGGCTATAGTTTGTTAATTTCCGTGGAAACCAGCAGTGGGGGACACGGAATACTTACTCCGCGCTGGACCATTCCTCCGTAGTGAGTGATGTGCCAAGGCGTATGGAAGCCCTCATGAGCGCTGTACTGACACATGGGCGACACCCAGATACGGTTGTGGAGCTCGATCCCACGGATCTTGAGAGGGGTGAAGAGCTTGGGGACATCCTCACCAGAGGGCTGAGGGTAGATGGCGCTGCCGGCGGGGGGGTCCTGCTTTGGGGTGAAGAAGGTACAGTTCTCGGCGGGCTCGTTGACGATAGGGGCGGAGCACTTGGCGTCCTTCTCCGGGCCGGGCGTGCCAGTCCGGGAGACGGCGATGCCGTGGTGAGGGTGGATGATGCGCTGTGCCAGATACGCCGCCATATTGTTGGATGCTCAGGTGCCTAGTGATGCTCGCTCAAACCAGATTTGCGATTGCTGGGGCGGGAGACGGTCCATTATATCTGCAAGGGGGGAGGGGGCGGCTTCAGCCAAATTCGTACATTCCGTGCTCTCGGCTCCAATCCCCATCGACGAAGCGACTTGTACGTCATCGGACTTAACACTTTTTTTCTCATCGGTGGCTTCTATTTGTAAGCCAATAGTATGTGCCTGATGCGCGGGGACCCTGATGTCGTCCCATGAGGCCATGCCGCTGCAAAATGCTTGGGGGACTAGCCGGAAGCAGACGTGAGAGTCCACCGCATTATCGGCTCCAGCCTCCGCCATCGCAGGGAGTGCTCCGGCTGGCAGGGCGCGTCCCGGAGCCGTGTCTCAGGCGACCAGGCGGGATCGCCCCCTGTTCCACCGGCGCTGTTTTCATTGGCTGCGGGACTACATAGCAACCCCGAGTCTTGCCCGGTCAACTTAACGTTGATTAACAAGCAAGTGGTGCCAGGTTTTACTAAGTCGGAACTCGGTGATATTGTTTGCGGCAAAACTCGGAATGAAAAAAATCAATTGCGCCGAGTCGCACGGCAATTATGCAAACTCGTCTATGACTTGATTTCCAACCAGAAACCTAGTTGAGCGATGTGAGCGCTGGTATGATTTGTGATTGAAATTCCCAATCACAAGGGACGGTGCATGTAGCACGGAAATGACGAGGAAGACAAAATGAAATAAGTCGAAAATAGTCATGTCTTGAGAAACGGATTGGTTGGCGGTTGAAAAACAAAACTTTAACCCTTATCCATCGTTCTTTCGACTAGTTTTCGATTATTTCAGTTAAGCCGTACGCAAAGCACCGACTTCTTCTAGAGTTGACAGGAGGTTTTGTGTCTATTCTTCAAGTTCAGCTTTATACGACTTGCTGAAGTGGTCTCATCGAGTACAAAAGCTTATAGATGCCCTCTCAATTGCTGTCGTCCTGTCAGAGACCGGATTGCTGAATCAGAGTGAAGAGCGCTATGGGGTGTAATAACTGTATCTTAATCTCTGCCGAGTCCTAGCTACGAGGAAGCACGGCTCCTTATATAGTTATCTACGCCTCGAGAGGGCTGGAACAGTCGCCGTTTCATGTGTCCTGACACGTCCCAAGAGGTCAAAGCAGGCAGCTGAAATCGAAATTCACCATTTTGTCGGCTATGGATAAACCCTATACTGAAAACAGACGTCTTCAAATATGCAAACAATAGGTATTGCAGCTCCGAAATTGACATTTCTAGGCGGAACGCGTTGAAGCACTAACCGAATGCAGGTCGCAACTACTTCTAACAAGACAAGTCATAGGCTAGTATCCTTGAGGTGGCATGCTTTCAATTGCGTGATAGTGTCATATAGGCTTTCTTCATCATTGATTGCTTGTAAAGTTATTGAGCGTCTAGTTTAGATTAGCCATACAATTTCTGAGAATTTGGACTGAGAGGGACCAGAAAACCAATTGACAGCCAAAATCGGATAGGCGGCGGGTAATGTCGCTACGATTCTGAAAGCATGCCATCTACATCTCAGTACCCCTAAGTTGCTTTACTTTCTTCCGCAAAGTCGTACACAAGCCTCACTCGTCCGCATCAGTAGTATTACACTTGGGCTTACTTTATACTGAAGTTCTGTATGGGAAAACATAATTTTGCCTACCTATGCCATAGAAACGTGCACAAGCGCTTGAACGTGGATCAAAACTGAGTGACTATTACTATTCTAAGGATTAATCGCCGCCATCGTGTATTCGTAAACAAATTGGTGAGTTAATCACTCTTCTGATATCCCCAATTCCGGCACAATGCCTCACCTCGCAGTTAGGTCGATATTGGCTCGTCTAATTTCCATGTTTTAGGTGGCACAGACAAATATTGTCCCTCGTGTGCCGCTCAAAATCCTAAACGGTGGCGCTGCTAGCCAAACCTGCTTCCGTTATCAGGAACGGCGGTGTCTCGGGGGGGCTACGCCCATTCCTGTAGCTCCACAACCGGCTCAGATCTTTGACCTTGATATCATGCTTGGGCCTGTTGTGACCCTTCTTCAAGCCGTGGACCTCAACTGGTGTGACTATTTCACCAGTGCCGAAGCCATCCTTGCCCGCCCATGTGACGTTGAAGGCTTCGCGTGCGTTCTCTTCCGCGGCCCCCTCCTCACCGAAGACAATGGCCTCCTCCATGAAGCCGTTGTTCTCTTCGTCGGCGCCTAGAAAGTGTCCTGGGCGGTGCGGATCCGGCTTGAGCGGGAACATGCCGTCGAGATAATGCTGGTTGAGTTGGTGGCCGCCACGGTCGGTAGTCCGGGCGAAGAGGCGGCCCAGGAAGCGTGGGAGCTGGGGAGACTCCATGCGATTTGTTGCAAAGTGCAAGACGCCCCAGACGGCCACAAAGTCTGTGGTGTGCGCGTAGTGCTCTACGTAGCCGATTGCACGATCCTGGGCGGCCGTGGTGGTTCGGGAGGACAAGAGAGATGAGGATGTAGAAGAATCCCTGTTGAGCTTCGGTGGTGGTGTAGGATTGTGCTTGCCATTCACATGTTCCTTGATCTCCGTGACCTCGACGGTAGGGGATGCTGGGCTGGGCGCATAGCTCGTCTCCGTCATGACGGTGTTCATGGCTTGGAGTGGCTTTTTCTGGGTAAGACTTTGGGAGATGGCATGCCGGTGGGGGTTGTTGAAGTGGTTGGCGGCGTTGCCAAAAGTGTACACTTCGAGCTTTGCAAGCAGATCTTGGGGCATCTCCTGCAAAAGCCAGTCCAGTACCATGCCTCCCATGATGCCGCCCTGAGAGTGCAGAATGAAAACGACCTTGGACTTTGAGGGATCGTACAGCACATTCTTGATGAGTCTATAGCAGACACGGACGTCGGCTGTGGCGTAGTTGAAGTTGCGCTGAACGAGGCATTCAATCACGTCAAAGATGATGCCATCTGTTCGGTTATGGATGCCCAAGATAGGCCGCCCAAATGTCAAAGCAAGGCGGTTCAAATTACTTTTCAGCCAATGCTCCCTAGGTAGGAGATCAGCATGGAGTCGAGACGGAGGCTTGGTAGACTTACCCAACAGCCACACCATTCAAGAAGATCCATTGCTCATGCTCATGCTCAGGAAGCCCCTTGGCGAATTGCTCGTCCGAGTGATACTCTATATCCTTCCCATTCAATAGGCTACACAATCCCCGGTTGACAAGCATGAAGGCTGCAATGTACGCCGCGTCCGCCCAGAGCGGAAACATGAACAGGAAGGGCAGCGAAAGCAGGAATCCTAGCTGCAGCACAATCAGGATGAAATGCACAAACATGCTGTGCAAGTTCTGCAGGCTCGGGTAAAGCTCGTCTAGCTTACCCGAGTCGGTCGGCCTCAACGGCAACCCGACCCAGGGCAGGGCCCAAATGTAGACGAAGAAGTAGGAGATGTCCTTGGCCATGAGGCGCCAGGGAGGGTCAGTATAGGCGTAGTTGATGACGGATGAGCCGCCGACCTGGGAGCGGTAGAATGCAGTCTCGTGAGGTGCCATGGCGGAGTAGGACCAGAACCAGTGACCTACTGCTCTGATCTAATTTTTATTTTTAGTGTATATAATGATGCAGGGCTAGCAACAAGACAGAAGAAACAGCACCCGCCGTGACACCAGCTAGTTCATCAAGAAACGCAGGCTGCGGTGCAGGGATAGGTATATATATAATAAAATGCACTTCAGGCTGACAAGGCAAAGGCCGTTAGGTACGTCACGCGGCAGATCACCGAATGGGGCAGATCGATGTCACCTGGGCCGCACTGCGCATGTCCATGGCGTCGTGGCTTGGCTCATGGAAGGGGGGTGAGAGGCCAGGAGCCAAGACGGGCCAGCGTTACCGCGAACCGACGGCCCCAACCGCATCGTGCAGTGCCAAAAATGTCTACTTGGTGTGAATAGCACATTTCATGTGTGATTCTTAACCATAATTTGTGCGCAACGAAAAGTGTTTACGTTTTTTAGACTGAGTTTCGGGTCGAGTGTGTGGAATTCTGGCGGCCGGCGTACATCACGAGACGTGGGAACGATGCGTGTATTCATGTACCCAACTTCAACGCCGCAATGTCACGTCGATGCATGTGACAAAACTCAAGGCAGCAAGCATGAGCGCACGAGAAGCAGTCCTGCACTGCTTCGGCATGTGAGAAACTATACAAAACAGCCGCACGACAAGGCTTTCCCCTCGGTCTCGGCCCTCACCTACCGCTCTTTAACGTTCCCTCTATCTAGCCCGGGCCTGGAAATGCCTAAAAGGGGACGCTTGACGGGATGCTTCCAGCGGGCCCAGAGACCTGGATCTGGCCTTGTGGGGCCGCGCCCATGCAGCTGGAAATGGTGGCGTCCCCGTGGCTTGCCCGCACTTGCATCTCCGTCCGGGGAAGCGGCCCCGGGGGCCTTATGGTAGATCCAGCCAGCTGCGTGTGAGACAGAGGGAGGTCCATGAGGGAGAGTCAAAACTTGTAGAATAATTCCATCCGTCTTTGAACTTGGCATCTGCGTGCATCGAGAAAACGCCACTATAGATAGAACTTTGTCTTTCATGTCAGTCTTATCGTGAGCTGTCCGCTAGGCTCAAAGTTAAAACGAGGTTATGCTCCCCGCTAAGAACCAGCTGAACGGTTTCCCGTGCACCGCCTCCTCATATTCACATTCTTAACCTTTGGCCATACGCTTGATCCTGTAGCCGCCGGGCCAGCTGAAGGGCACAGTTTGCAGGATGCCCCGAGTTTGCGTGCACGTGTCAAATGGCCACGGTCTTCTACGAGCGGGAAACGACAGACACCGACAGCGCTTCCATATCATTGGACTTCGCGTTTCAATGGAAGTTTGGAGATCTTGTACCGGGGTTAATAATGCCAAAGTCATCATATCACTCTCAGATAAACATTGTGTAATTTTGATAATTTTTAATTTATTTTTTCGACGGCTCAATGCCGTGATATATCTTTCTTGGACCAAACGCTAAAACTATTCTATGCCTGTATCCCATGTCTATAGTCTATGCCCAAATTGAAACAAGCTTCGCGCCGAAGTCTATGTGGCGCGGCTGGGTTCAATCACCCAGCGTCAAGCTTGTGCTGAAGATATCAATCTTTTGTCGTTATTTTTTATGTTTGGATGCCCGGATACTCAGAGACCCAGCACTGAGCAATGGGAGCATTCGTCTAGATGTTTGATCTATAGTTTCGGTATGTTCGTAAAATCGTTTGCCTTGTGCTTGCATAAGACAATGGGGCCAATTTAGTCGGCAGACTTGTGCATGGAGCCGGTGACATAGTTCTCGCTGCCGAGGCCGTTGATGATCTCAATGTCCTCAGGGTCGAGCTGGAATTCGAAGCTCTCAAGGTTGCTCTGGATGCGCGAAGGGGTCAAGCTCTTGGGCAGGACGACGTTGCCGCGAGAGGCGTTCCAGTTGAGCAGGATCTGGGCAGGAGTTCTGCCATACTTGAGGGCAATGCGGTTGATGGTGGGGTCCTCCAGCTTGTTGCCCCGAGCCAGCGGGGAGTAAGCCTCAATCTTGATGCCGTACTTGTCGCAGAGCTCAACGAGGGGCTCGCGCTGGCAGAAGGGGTGAACCTCGACCTGGTTGACAGCAGGAATGACCTTTGCCTTGTCGACGAGGCTCTCAAGGTGGGCAGCGCCGAAGTTGGAAACACCAATAGAGCGGACCTTACCCAGGCGCTTGGCGGTCTCCAGGGCACGCCAGCTCTCGAGGCGCTTCTCCTCGTCATCAGCGGGAGAGTGGATCAGGTAGAGGTCGAGATACTCAAGGCCCAGCTTCTCGAGGGAGAGGCAGAGGGCGTTGAAGGTGGCCTCATAGCCGTGGTCAGAGTCCCACAGCTTAGAGCAGACGTACACCTCCTCGCGGGGGGTACCGGTCTTCTTCAGCCAGCGGTTGATGGCACGGCCGCAAGCCTCCTCGTTAGCGTAGCGGGCAGCAGAGTCGATGTGACGGTAGCCAGCATCCAGGGCGGCGGTAACGGCATCCTCGGTCTCCTGGCCATTGGGGGCCTTGTAGACACCAAGGGCGACCTGGGGAATCTCGTTACCGTCGTTAAGCTTGACGGTGCCGACGGAGAGAGAGTTGCTCTTGGGGCGCTGCTGCTCGACGACGGGCTTCTTGACGAAGACGCTTCGCTCGGGGGAGGTCTCGGGGGTGATAGCAGAGGGAGCCATTGTGAGAGGTTTGGTGTGAAGAGGAGCAAACGCTGGTCTATTAAGGAAAAATAAAATTTGAGGTCGGTTTGAATGAAAGTGATTGGTATCAAAAACAGAATTGATACTCAGTTGCAGTGATAGCGATGTAGATAGAGGCTTAAGAATTCTGATTTGGGGAAGGGAAGGAGAGGAGCAGTGTTATATACCTCTCGTCTCGACGCCCTCGATACCGTGTCGGCGCCCTGTTAATCGAGTCGAATCGGGGTACATGTTGCCATCGACGCACCATCGCCCGTCAGTCAACTTTTTCCAACTACCCTTTGGTGGGCCTCCTCGGAACCCCTAGGGGTTCTTCTTCGGACGACTCAGTTCGATGGTTTCTTGGAAGAAGGTGCAACTATTCTGGAGCACGTGTGGAACGGTAGGTGGAGAGCTCGACGGAGGTAGTAGGTGCGGCATTTCGCCGAACGGTCCATTGTTTCGTTTTCGTAGTCCCAATTTTCATGACGAGCCGCAAGAATTTGTCTTCTCGGGAGGCAGCGGCGGCGGCAGCAGCCAAAAGTGAGAGGTTGTTGCACTGTGAACGAGCCCCGCCGACCAGGGATGTGGAGCAGCCCGGCGAGGGTATGACGGCAGAGGTGGAGACGAACAGCGGGCCGCGATCCGCAACAGGGCTCAAACGGACCCACCTGTCCAAGGACGAGTTGGATGGGAGGAGACCCCTTTGGGATATTCAGGAACCAGCCAAAGGTCGGGCGAATGAAGCAGACTGATTACGCGAAAACTGGATATCTCTCGGCAACAAAGCTTTTCCGTAGAAAACAGGAGGAAAAGTGGAGTCGCGCATGAAAATTAGAAAGGGTACAATGCTTTGTTCTCCCGGGATGCCCTCGGGATTCTTGTTCTGAGTTAGGTGGGCATGATACTGTGTGCCTGATTTAGACCTCATAGGGGGAAGAGCTATTTCTGTTGGAACCCACATGAGGCAATCGGGCGACCATCGAATATGCGGTTGGACATCGAAGGAGGAGTTACCTTATATATGCCCTACACTGCTTGAATCTCTCAGGTGTTTAGAAAGTTAAGTACCTTAGTACACAAGGGCAGTGAGGAAGGACAATCAGGGTTCGTAAGAACCCTTGATCAGGTACCGATCAACCACCGTTGCGTTCGTTTTAACAATTTCGTAGCACTGTATAGGCGTTAAGGTGAGCCTGCTTAGAAGCGTGCATGATTATCCGCTTCCCAGTGTCCAGCATCAGACCGACTCTTCTAGAGGTGACATTCTAGGGGCGCTCAAAGAACGGTACGTACTGGCCACGTGCTCCAACGCCGATAGTTCGTCTTTTCTCGGTTACAGAAATTTCGTGCCAGATTTTGAAAAAGAAAAAAAATTCATACCAAATAATTTGAGGGTCCTACTCGTGCCAGGGGGTCCACCAGCGACGTCACCGAAGGGGCTGAAAGAGCCGCAAAACTTATCCACCCGTCAAGCGCTATCAGATTCTGCGTCGCCTCCCAGCACTTTCTGTTAGGATTTTCAAGTTGTGGGGCCAAGTCCTGCGTCTGGCGTGGCCAATCCGCTTAATCCGCCAAGCCATCCAAAGGCCCGGTTCAGTGGCCGTTCTCTGCAGATCCTCATTGCTGGGCCCTGTATGCAATGGCGCTGCATGCGCGCTGTAAGCGGTACGGCTGCTTGTTGTCGGCACTGCTGTTGCTACCGCCGTCGCCGCCGCCCTTGCATGTCAAAGTACCGCCTTATCCAAAATGTTCCGAGGGGTCCATGTCCATGCCCATGTCAGTGTCCCCTGTCAGCGTCCCTTGCCGCATGTCAGGCTATGCCCCAATCAGCTTAACCCGCTACGTGCCGAATCTACAAGATCTGACTTGTGTTGCCGAGTGATCAGCACCTCTTCCAACATGCCCAGGCACGCCGATTCGGTCACTCTATGGAAGAATACGGAACAGGGCGATGAAACAAGAAAGCCTGCTAAATTTTCACATGCGAGCAGATCCTGTCGTATCAGCTATGCACGACCCTTCCATGTCACTCCCACCTCGCTGCTCACCCCATCCTATCTCCCGCAATCGCCATCACGGCCTAATCGCGGTCCCACTGGTGGGACATAATCGATAAAGGGGTTCTCCATCGACGTCAGATTGACTGCCACAGCGCCCGCGGCGAGAAGGATCCATCCCTCTGCTACAGCTTTATCCACCCTGTGGGACTGATAAAGTGCTCATGAAACTTGGCCGTGGCTGGCATAGATACCGTACGATTCGATACGATGCGCTACGATACACTACGATACAGTTTATCTCGAGGACCACTGTACTGCTTGATCTACCTTACTTCCCAGGGTTCAAGTTCACGATCAGGGATCTCAACATGCTCAGCTGCACGCAAATGGGTCCAGCGTATCGTTATCAGCCCGTCAGCTCGCGACAAGTATGATATGGTATGATATGAGAGGATACGATAAGCGCTGCCAACAAGTAAGATTAGATCCAAGGCTGCTCCCAGCAAGCCTTGTCGACAACAGCAGCCTTGGCGTAATTAAGATCCTCCCTCCGCGTGTCATGCATGGAGCCCGCTTATTCCCAGTCCATCCTTGTCTCGCAACAGCTTGGCAGCTTCGGCCTCCGGCCGCAGACGAAATATTCAAGAAGCGCGCTTCCCGCCTTGGAAAAAGAGAGCTTGGGGAGTTTGATGATTCGTGCAGTAGTGCCGTGTGCCGCGCCGCCGCCGCTCATCAACCTGTCGTCATGACGGGGCCCGAGTCCATGTCGGGCCGTGCTTTACTAGACAGACTAGGAACTCCGTTCGGGGGGCGGTGAGACGTCGGGCTCGTCGCCGAAAGCTTTGGTACTGGCAGCCGCGGTTCCCGAGGTGAGTCGGTGCAGCGGAACGCCAGAGGCTGCATCTTGTGTTCAGAACCTGAGCATCCCTTCTGCCCCAACAGATTGCGTCCTCCAGTTCCCCTTTTCCAAGGGGCAAGGTCGGATTGCAACGCTGTGATGCCCGAGTGGCCACCGAAGACCCGAAACTAGCTATACGCAAAATAGGAAGAAGATGATTATGACGAAGAACAAGCACATCGAAACCAGAACGCCAGCAACAGGAAATGGAACCAGCTAGGACTGGCTACTAATCCACCACTTCCAGTTGGCCGAGATTTCGTTTGTTACCAGAAGACAAGGACGAAGAGCTTCCGCGATAAGACATTATTGATGCCAGACCAGCAACCTTTGGTTCGCTAGACACATTCATAATGTGCGGTGGGAACTTTACCAAGACCTCGGATCGACCGAGCTGCCGAAAGTCAGCATTTCAGACCAGCGAGCCACAAAGTCGTCGCCCACTTACGCAACTGACAAATGGAGATAGCCGCTCTTTGAATTCGCTTCTCATACGCATTTCCCTCTCCTCGTCTTCCATCTGCCAGCGCACCTTGATCACGGCGGGAGCCTCCATGACCCAGTGCCTGATATCCGTCGACAGAGCCCTGTAGCCCGGCGCGCTGCTGCTGGCGAACTTGCACATCTGCGTATGGTTCGCCTCAACGCCGTAATACGTGACCCCAGGGAGTTGCGGACTAGCAGAGTTGGCGTCGACAACAATTATTCTACCAACGTTAAGCGAGGCAACAGCACTGACCTTGGTTAGATCGTGCTTACTTTGTCCCCTTGATATCCGTCTTGTGGTTCTCATGCACCATGTGGATTCGAAATCGTTGGTATATGTCAAGAAAATGGTTATTAATGCTCGCTAGCGTCTCATTGTCCTTCTTCAAAGTCCTGAGCAGAACGGACTCGGATTCGAAGAACCGTCTCGGAAGAATGGCGTCGGACATGGCTTGGAGCATGAGTCCCCATGAAGCAGCATCCGCCCCCGTATGTGGCGTCCCGAGAAAGATGATGCCGAAAGTTGACACGTAGATGGAGCGATAGTGCTCATGATACGCGGCCCTTACATCGTTGGAGTACAAAAGGGCCCTCTTGACGAGTATGCCTCCCAGGCTGTGACACACCCAGATGATGGGGTTTTGATGTGCCCCTTCACCCATGCGGTAGAGCGACAAACTCGTCACCAGGGTCTGCGCGTGCTGGTGGATGAAGTTGTCGCTCGCACTGCTGTCACTGCGACGCGTGTAGACGTCTGCGTTGTACCCGTATACAAGCACGTTGGCGCGAGCATTCTTGAGTGACGACGGCAGAAGATCGACCGGCCAGAAAACGCCATTGCTGGCCGTCCAGGTCTTGTCCGGTGCGCCATTAAGCCCGTGGACAAGGACAATGTCGACAACGGCATCAGGGTGTGTATACACAGCTGTCGTTTCATAACGCGCAATCTTCCGATTCTCTGAACCCTGGTCGACATGTTAGCTTCGCACAAACGCCCCAGCACGCCGCTGCAGGTTACGCAGGGACGGTTTGCCACTCACCATCGTAGCAAGACGGAATTCCTGGCACTTGGTCACTGCAGTAAAGAAAGTTGTTGATATGGGCTTCTCCTGCTCAGACACATACAAGAAATCATCATGGGCAGGACAGCCAACTTTATAGTCGACGGTCCTCACAACTCATTCAGAAAACACCAACCGTCAGCAGCCCGGCTCGTCTTGCTTCGGTTGAGATATCACTGGTTCACGGTTCCACAGAATAGCCTCGTCTCTGCCCGTTATCGCGTTGCTAACATTATGCGTTTTCAGTTACGAGATTCAAGAGGCAAAAGACTGGGGCACGGCTGGAAAGGCTCGGCAGAGCAGAGCTTGAACATGCTTCGTGAGGTCAAAATAACGACGAGTCACCGGTGACGAAATTTCTTATGGTGTCAAAAGTGGCTGAGCCGCTGTTTGTGCCCATCATCGAGTGGTTGTGGGACAGGGCATCGCCGTAGCATTCATCTTAGGGTCTGATAGCCGGTTGTTTGGCTTACGCTCCAAGTCGGAGAATTGATAGACGTGTATCAGCTGGCAGCTGCCAGGAAAGCGATTCTCTTCGACTACCTACTCGCCTATTCTTGTCTGTCTTTCAAGATGATGCCGACGATAACCGGAAGCGAAGAGGCGATCGATGATTAACGTCAAATGGAGGTTGTGAAGTTTTCTCGTTTACTTGCCGTCAGGCCACAGCGAGAATACTCACACTCTGTCTACACGAAGAAAAAAGCGACAGCTCACGTAGTGCTTGGCGACTTGAAAAATCATCACGGCTGTCGTAGCTTCAGAGGAGGCAGCTCAGCAGGGCTACGGCCAAAAGCTTGTGGGTCCTGTTTTCGGGCCGCCTGCGGCAGGATTTTTGAAGGTTTCGACCCATGGCGAAATGATTCGTTTTCTAGTTGAGCAAACGTCTGCCAAGCCATTGGGCGTGGAATGCAACAGAAAAGGGTATTTGGGCTGATGTTCGAATGAGGCTTGCTAATACGGCAGGACAGAACACGGGGCTTGATGGTTGCACTCATGACTTGCATTCGCCCACAGTATCTGGTGTTACATAGGGCCGCCTGTGCTCAGGCTGCCGATCGCCTGGAGTCAGCTTTGAGCAGTTTTTGCCCATGGAGGCAGACTAAGGGCGTCTATGAGTTGGTGTGGGTGCTTGGACCGTTACGTCGGTGTGGTGCTGAGATGTCTCGTAACGTCTGCAGTGATGGGCGTCCGCCACGGCTTGCCGCGTAGACTGGCATTGTGCGACTCGTTCGCCGCCCGTTCCAGAATTAGTCGCGTGGAGCGAGCACGATGACATACTCTCGAGTGCTTTGCCCGAATTGGACCATGTCCTTGTCCCTGAGCTCCAGATACCTGCTGTCGGGCACCTTCTCGCCGTTGAGCACGGTCCCGTTGGCGCTCTCGAGGTCGATTAGGTAGGGCTTCACCTTGCCAACCTTGTCGCCAAACTCGTTCCGCTTCTCGGTGTAGCGGAACTGAATGACGGCATGCTGCTTGCTGATGCTCGGATGCTCCGCGAGCAGGTCCACCACGGCCGTCTCCCTGCCGACGAGCCAGCAGCTCCTCAAGCCCAGGTCGATCGTGTCGATGACGTCTGCGCCCTTGAACACAAACATCTTCCACTGGTCTCGCGGGGGGGGCTTCCTGGCCTCGGGGGGCTCGTGGTACTTGAGCGTGATGTTTGTGCCGTCGGCCTGTGCGACAGAGTTCGACGCTGCCGCCAAAAGGCCCGTGTTGCCAAAGTTCGGCTGCTCTTTAGGCTTCTCGGGCTCCTCGCCCTTGGTAATTGCAAACGAGGCCTCCTGCGAAGGCAGTGGGCCGCTGCGCCGTAACGAGCCTCGTTCGGCTTTGCGGTCGTCGTCGCCAGGCCCATCATCGTCGTGGCGACGTCTCCGACGGTCTGAGTCTCGTCCGTCGCGTGATCTTCTGCGCCTGCGGTGCCTATCGGAGTCTTTGTCGCGAGGCTCGTCCCCATTTAGATGTCGTTTCGAGGAGTCGGGTGTCCTAGACCGTCGCCGTTCTCGCGACCTGCGCCGTTCGTCGTCGCGATCTGACCGGTGTTTTCTTTCCCTGTGACCGTCTCTGTCGCGGTATTCAGTATGGTCGCGCCGGCGAGACGAACGGTCCTCGTGATCATCCTCTCGGCCCATTTTGAGTTCGAAAAGGGATAGACTGTGAAGAAATGATTCAATGCTGAGCCATTTGCGGAGCAATGATGTGGTCTTCGGCTGTTGGAGCAGTTATTATGTGTTCATGGAACTTGCAGGTTGCGATTGGAGCGCTAGCTCAGGTACTGGAGGTCGAACATCTTAGTGGAGACGAGCGTGAACCAGGCTTGACAGCGCTGTAGTAACGCAGCCAAGGTAACGACTTGGACCTGAGCCTACGGTACCTGTAAGCATTAACTTACCAATGTTCATGGACCGACTGCACAACGAAACCACGATTCTCGTGCGCAGTAATTCTCATTCGAGACTTATGAAAGTGGCTCTCGCTCGAGAAATGGATTCAATCGATTTTTTTATCAGACCCTTGCCTCTAACGTTGCAAGCATGAAATGTCCGTTTCTATAACCTTTCATCGCTAAACTGGCTAATGGACTAGATAAATTTGACCCGTGAAAGGCAGGAAAGTCGTATCTGCTTTCGCTTCCCTCAATCGCCTGATCACCCACCACGATAATCCGCCACTACCGGTGGTCAAAGTGCGCTTGGCTAACCTCCGACCACTGGCCCTCCAACTCTCTCATGAGCTTCAGCTTGTTGTTCTCTCCTATCCGTATCTCGTCCTGCAGCTCGGCTGTGCCTGCGACAAGTATCAAGCGGCCCGTGTCTCTACCGTAGGCGACCCTGCAAGACAGGTCCCTGCTGAACACGTCCAGGAACGTGTCGCTCCCCTTCATGACGTGCCCGTGACTGTCCCCTTCGCTCATGTCCCTGATCAGGTTGTGGCCCTCCAAGGTCCAGAAGTCGCGGAAGTTGTCCGGCTGGGAGAAGCCGTCCACGGCGGCCTCGAACTCCTCCATGCCGGCCATGCCGTTCAGGACGGGGCTGAGGAAGTTGATGAATGAGTTGATCATCTCGTCGTCGCTGTAGGTCCTCGACTTGGGTGGGCGCGGCTCCGGTGATATCGTCTTCATCAGGGTCGTGAGCCGGCTCTGCTCTGCGGGGGGAGGGTCTCGCACGTTGTACGCCAGCGCAAGGAGCGAGACGAGTGACGAGAGGGAGGACATTGACGACAGCGGTTCGCTAAGCTTGCCGATAGTGTCTATCGTGGACTCTTCGTCCTTGATTGCTGATGGCGACATTGTGGGCGATGGAATGGTGACACGAATCGCCAATTTCGATGGAAAAAGTATCAAGGAGTATTGTCTGTTAAGCGCAGAAGCAGTCAGGTGGGTAAAATCATCATTTAAGTTTCCTATGGCTCTATAAACTCTCTTGGCTTTCGTCGCGTGCATTCCCACGATCCCTGACACGATGACGACGGACGCCTCAGGGAACCGCCCCTCCCCAGAACCAAGGATCTACGCTAGTCAGATCCGCACGTCATGTCTGAGACCCGAGCGTGGGGGACGGGGTCTTGGACTCGGAGCGTTTATCTCGAACCAAGCAGCTGCCTGCTGAAGTCCCCGTCCGTACAACAAACGTCGCTCATCAGTATCAGAAAGGCGATGTGCAGTAATTGATAATGCGATTATCAAAGGATCATCAGGTGGAAAGTGCACCATCAGTCTCCTGATTGCCCGCTCTTCTTGATCGCCTCGATCGCCTCGTCCACTCCTTTCGCAATCACCGTCGGCTGAATTCCCATCGCCTCACCGAGCCCATCAACCCAGCCCTGGCCGGTCCTGTCCACCCAAGCGCTGCGCAAACCAGCTGCGACCGCGCCGACGGCATCAAACGCATTCGAGCTCACCAGCCAGACACTTCCCGGGTCCCCCTCCTTCCCCACCGTCTTGACCAGGTGCTCGTACGTGCGGCGGCTCGGCTTGAACACCTTGACCGCATCCACGCTGATGACTTTGCCCTCGGGCAGCACGCTGCTCGCCTTGGAGAGCTCAGGCGATGTCTTGAGCGACGACTTGATCATCGTAGCCGTCCCGTTGGAGAAGATGTACGGGTCCAGCTCAGGTGTCTTGGCCAGCGCCTGCAACGCCCCTCCGACCTCGGGGAATGCGCCCAGGCCGTCGTAGGCCTTCATGATGCGCTCTTCATCCTCAGACGAAAACTTGACCTTGGCTTCATTGGTCGCCTGGCGGAAGGAAGACCGCGTCAAGTCACCGAACGGTAGATACGTGCCTAAGCTGTTACTATTGCGGCCTTCACTCCGCCGGTGGTGTATTTACCCATGCTGTTGATGCGCCACGTATACTCGAGCTGGTAACGCCTTGCTAATGTGGCAATCTCGTTTGCTTTTTCTTCCCCGTACAAATGCGTCAGCTCCTCTGCAATGGAGCCCGTGGAGAGGAGCGTCCCATAGAGATCGAACGCAATCACGGTTGAGGGTGCCATATTGATCGCGGTCACGCGGCAGTGAGTCAATTGATGGAGCGAAGAATGAGGCAGGCCCTTGGCGATGCGGGATCGAGGTATAAGAAGGACAACACCACTGCGGTATTCTTGACTCTAGTTTCAGATGAAGAGTCAATCGGACCAACGGAGCCAGCAAGTGAACCTTCCATCCACCAATTAGACGAGGTGCGTCATTGACCCATCTAACCCATCGCCACTAGCTTTCAATGTCAAGTCTGGACGATTGCACGAAACACTACACCCGTCATCTCAACTATCTTGGTACTCGAAGCAAATTGCTATCATAAAACGAGTATATTTGGTTCTCCTCGATTGTCTTACAATGCATCGCGACGGATGGCATGCACAATCGTCATGCGCCAAGATCGCTCTCCCAAAGTCCAAACCACTTCTAGTAACGCCAAAAACACCATCACCATGGAACTCCGGCCTAGGTCTCCGAGTGCGTCAATGCCTTCTATGCCCTTGTCTGATCCCATCGTGTCTCCGTGATATCCGCCTCGTGTGGCATTGGTGGGTAATCAACGCTCTCTCGAGGATCATAAGCCGCCTTTGGTATTTGCTTGGAATCCGTTATCAAGCTACTTTCGTAGCTGACACTACGGTTCCAAGTATGGTTGCCGCCTGGGCGCTTCTTGTAGCTCACGCCAACTTTCTGTGATTCCAAGAGGGCCTCGTGGCCCGCATCCTTGCTCCGGGCCGCTGCCATAGGCTCGTCGTCCTCCTCCGGGACGGCCACAAGAACGTGGTCGCTTCTGTATATGGGACTTTGGCCCAGGCTCAGTGATCGGGTTCGTGAGTGCGTCAGATCCGTGACGGTGACGGTTGGGATGTTGAGCTTTCCATCCGCTGAAGGACTATAACAGCTGAACACGGCAGCTGCGAGAGCTGCTTGTCTTTCAGACTCTGAGTGAACAGACTGCATCGACTCGCGTCGAGCCACGTAGTCGTCGAATGATGTATCCCGTCGGTGGCTATAGATGCTTGACGATCGATCGACCGGTTGCATCGGTACGCTCTCCTCGCGAGTCGAGCTGAAGCTTCGGCGTGGCGACGCATGCCAACTCATCGTCTTGTCGATGGATGATCGACCTGCCCCCAGCAGACCTGTGTACGAGCTGGTAGGTTCCAGGCCATCGCTGAAGCCGTATGGCTTGACATTTGCGGGGTGAGCATAGTCGTCGGCAGTCGACAAGCGGCGGTAAACGATGGCTGCATAGAGAGCGAGAACAGCAGTGACCAGGCTTACATTTGTTAGAATACGCAACAGCCACCATGGTCAACACAGGAACTTACATGAACGTGACGTCAAGTCCAAGTCCTATCAAGGAGTAGTGTTTGTCATGCTGCCTGACATACACCACAATATCAAGGGCGAGGATCGCCGTGGCACACGTCAACTTGATGGCATGCGTGAATAGCATCGTCCACGGCGTCAGCGACTCTGCTATGTACTTGCCAATCTCGAAGAAGGTGCAGAGAGCAGCAGCAAAGGAAAAGCCCACATTGGTGACCTCCCAGCTACAGCCATGTTAGAACACATTTCTTTCGGAAGATAATAAATGGGGGCAGCGGTGGCATCACTCACACAAACTCGACTGTCGGCAGATCACCATGCTCCTTCAACTCGTCAAAGTTCTTGAGCGTGTTGCCGAGCCTCCAGGCGAACAAGCCCATCATGGCCACTATGAGCGCCTGCTGCAGAGTCCAGATGGGGACGAGAAGCCTCAGCCGCCACCTTGCACGGGCGAACTGGGCGTTGGCTTTATGGATGGCCATGGCGGGATCCGTTGTCTGGCAGTCGAAGGGGTTCTTCGCTCTTCAGGCAAATGAAGGGTTGGTCCCAGACGGTGGCACGGCGTGTAACCCTAGGGTGCTCCTCGATACATGACCGAAGGCGCGGCTCTTTCTAGTACCTCTAGTACACACAGAAGCCCAAGCCCGGCATTTCGAACCACTTACACGGTGCCGGGGGCCCGACTGCTTATTTATGAATCAAAGAAACTTAATGCGCACGCCGTTTCGCCCGTGGCGGACGCTAACCATGTGGCATCTGACAAGCGCCCTGCCACAAATCTTCCGGCGTGAGGCTTCGCACCCTCGCACAGGCGAATCAAAACAGCATGCCGAGCAATTTGCTGTTCTTGCGTACTGGATCCGCGGTTGTCCGCCCCGGTCATATTTCAAGGCCCCTGCGGCTGAAGGAGCTGAGCGCCTCGACGCGGGAGTTGGGGTGTCCCTGTCAAAGCTTACCGCTCACCCATCGGTAAGCCTGACTTCAGTCCGCGCCGACGGGTCACAACTGGGAGAGAGAAGAGAGACAAACAAACAAGATAATACCGCGTCGTGCCCTCGTCCAACGGTTCCATAGGTCAGAAGTCGGCCGGCATCAGTGAGATGATCCACGAGGTCGTCCAGCAATGCCACAATCGTGACACCCGTCTCCACGAATAAAACAAGATCCATTGGCGAAGATTATACCCGGGCCGAACCCCAGGTCAGAACTGCTTCCTTCCACTCCACAATCGGCAGCTTTTTCCCTTCCACAGCACAGCGACAAGTCGAGATTGCCGCAAAGAGGCCGGGCCGTGGACGGTTCCCAGTGACGCCGGATTCCCACTCCCATGAACCCCGACCCTAGCCCGGTGGAATTGGGTTTGAACGGCAAGGCTAAATTTGGCGACGTCGCTCCACATAGTCAGCCTGTTGGCTTGTGACATTGGACGCTGCACAGGAGGAGTCGGTTGTGGGATCCATGATGGAGAGGGGATGCCCCTGCTGGCCTGGGATCACCATTTCCCAAGCTCATGGTTGAGGCTGGCCGATCACGGAACTTCAATGGGGAATATGGAACAGTCCTGGATCCTGCAATGGTGGGTTTTCGAAGCTGCCTTTTCTTAGTAGCGGGGACAGTCTGGGGCGCAGCACCTGGAAAGCTATTATCATCTAACATTAGCCTGTCCATGTACTAGTAGCACCTTGATTCTGTGTCACGCCAAAACCTTGGCCAAGTTGGAATCTAGTCCCAAACTCCCAAGCACGACGCTACTACGTAGTTTATAAGACGTCTGCGACAAGAAAAGAAACCTGACGAAATTGAGAGGTGCCACCGTTGACTAGGGCCGTAGGGCTGTGGTAGTATGTTTTCTTCACATGATGCACACACAGAGACACAGAGAGGTTAGACTTCGACAAGGACACATTAATTATGCATTCATGTATTTGATCATTGCTCCATCGGTCTATATCGTCAAGCCAGGGGGTCTTGCCCATATGCCTGCCAGGGGAAATCGTTCCTTCATTAAGTTCCAGACTTGAAATTGTTGATACATGTCGAGCCACATGGCCCGCCGTGTTGGTTGGGGTCCCCGTGAAGGGGGAAGCAATCTCGCTTATGCCTGGCCTGCGGCTCGCGCCTGAAGCTGGCGCTTGATCTTGCGAAGGCCCGGGTTGCTGAAGGGGACGATGTTGCCTTGGGCATCGGTCATGGCTGGCTGGCTGGCGTCAACTTGTCGCTTGACCTCACGCTTGGCCTTTCGAGCCCCCGGGTTACTGAAAGGCACGATGTTGCCCTGAGCGTCCGTCATGGCTGGCTGGCTGGCGTCGACCTGGCGTTTGACTTCACGCTTGCCGGCATTGCTGAAGGGCACAACGTTGCCTTGGCCATCGGTCATGGCCGCGACAGTGTCCCCGACCTGCTGTCGCTTGACCTTCTTGGCCCCGGGGTTACTGAAGGGTACGATGTTGCCCTGAGCATCGGTCATGGCTGGCTGGCTGGCGTCAACCTGCCGCTTCACGTCCCGCCTGACCTCAACGAATCCCTCTGGTTCTAAATCAGTACACAATCCACGCTGCAAGGGATGGGATTCGGGCATCTCTCTCACCGTTGGCCAGGGCGGCGGCAACCAAAGTGAACGTGGCGAAAATGGAGAGCTTCATGGTGAAAGGAGTGGATGGCAAAATAAGTCGGCCGGCGACAAAAGGCGAAAGACAAAACACGAGAAAAAGATTCCCGGAGAAGAATAATGAAAGAAACAACACGATGATGGAGACACTGTTGGATGAGGGAAAGAAGAAAGGGAAAGGAGAAACGAGCAGGGCGGCGAGGCCCGTCTAGATATTGGGACGCATGACTTGAGACAGGATGGCACAATGCTTCAACACCTCTTGGCTTCAAACATGAGGCGGCTGCTTGTTTGGACGACAGACGGCCATCAACGTAGCAGCTTCGGCGTTCTGTGACAGCCCCATGGAGCATCCAAAACGGAGACAGAGTCAGAATGGGACGCACGCGGCTGCCAGAGATCAGCACAGGTACGGACATACAGCGCAGGTGTGCACAGCATTCTCGCCCATTGAAGGCCCCATTGTTACGAGGAAGGGGGTGGTGCGGCAACGTCAGCCAGTCATCTCAGGTCGGGCAAAAGCTTGTCCAGAAGAAGCTCTGTCCTGATGCGACGTCTCCGGTTTCCGCCCATCTGGAGAAGGGGAGAGCCGTTGAAGAAATGAGCGAGCGTGAGCTGCGCCCGGCCAGGGGGTTCAGCGTAACCTGTTGGCTGGTGGGAGGAATCTGAAACCCGAGCCGCCTCAACAGGGGGGCGTGCAACGGGATGAAACCCGCCTGAGCGAGAGGGGGGGCCGCGGCCGCGTCGCAGGTCCTGGACGACGGTGTGCTTCACTGGCGTAGCGGTTAGAGTCGAAGCCAGGCAAGCTCAGAATCAGAAATAGTGTTGCAGGAGACAAGCAACTGCCCGTTGTGGAGCTCAGATGAAGCGGTGACAATCAGATGAACCTCCCACGAGCGGTGATGTGAGGTGGTGGATGACTTGGGATTCTAGAACGGGGGTCTTTCTCCAGGCCAGGTATTTCTGGGCGGCTGTGGTAAGGCATGGTACCTGAGGTGCCTATCCGGACGGGACACAGCACAGGCCGACCCCTCGATTACAGGCGTCACCAACTTGGCATCCTACCATGGGGTAAGGACGTTCTGTAACGAATTGTTCGTGTCTTTTTTTTTTTGTCCACTTCCCAGACCTACGTATTTTTTTTTTTCTGTTACCATGAGGAGTTCCCAACTGCGAGATGTGTCGATCATGGTAAAGTCGTCACCATAAGGTTGTCACCAATGCACACCGATGTTTTGCTATGGGGATCATCACTCTCGCCGTTTTGATGCCTGGTCCCGATGGGCTGCCGATGCGACCTGTTTCCACGCCCTAACAAGTCGCTAAGACGAGGGATTGCTTCAGCCATGGGCTTTTCCACTACGATCCGCTAGAGCTGTTTGGAGATGTCGAATTCCGCAACTTTCTCGCAGCTCTGTTTCGTAGTGACCAGGGCCGTGTCACAGGTCGAGCCTGCGATGGCAGTGGCAGCAGCATTACCTCAAGATGACGGACGAGTCGCTTGTACACCACACTTTACGGAGCTAGATATGATCAGTTGTGCGAGTCCTAAGAAATACATCAAACCGACCTAGGCGTACTCACTCACATACACATGTGCATAGGTAGGTGTATGTTTGTATAGCAACGAGACGTATATGATATATATCTTCCCCCGTGCCCAAGGCTGTGGGGCCACGGAGCATTCACGACAAGGCAGCGAGATCCCCCTCCTTTCCCCTCCCCTTCAATTCGATAACATGTCATCGAAGGTCAAAGGCGATGCAGGTCCCACCTCGAAAAACTGCCTAATGCAGCCCACGGCCGGGCTAAAAAGGTATAAACCAGAGCACTAGAACGCCGCCCTTGCACAACTCTACGCAAACGTGCAGCGACAGTGGCGGTTAACATTGCCGTTTGGTCTGCAGGTGGCGGGGCAGCAGCAGGAGGAGGAGTAGTCCGTCCCTCTTCTTCTTCTGCTGCTGCTGCTGCAGCGCGCCATGGTTGTGTTTGCTGAGCAAAGGACCGCCGCGCGTGCTGCATCTGCTGATCCGACGCTTCCACTTCGCCTTTTTCCTCCCTCTCTCTTCTCTCTTGGCCAGGCTGGACGTATGTTACTTTCTGACACACTCTCTCTCTCGCGCGCGCTCTCTCTCGTGTCTGCTCTTCTGAAACCGCTTCACCCTGCGACGCCAGCGTGCTCCTGACCACACACAGATCAGGGCCGCTGAGACGTCTTGTTTCCTTTTTTTGGCTTTCCCGTGGTACTCGTGCTATTAGTGCCCGACAATCCTCGTCCAGGACCCCTCCCTCTTCCGCCCGTAGAGAGTGCTTGCTTGCTTGCTGCTGCCTTGAACCATGGCGACCACCGAGCACTGCATCCTGTGTTTCGAGGCCCTCGATGCCAGTCTGAACAAGCGCGAGCCCATGTCCCTCGAGGACCTGCAAGCCTCTTGGGCCACCTTCTCCCAGGCCTCCGCAGCCTCCGCATCCTCCGCTCCCAGGGACCCGACCCTGCGCCGAATCGCCGCCGACGCCGGCTCCTCGTCGGGCTCGTCATCCTCCTCCACTCCATCCTCGGTCCTCTCCTCCACCCCCCAGGCCGCTTCCACGCCCGCGACGTCCACCTCGTCGCTACCCCTCCCTCCAAGCAGCGCATCGCCGGCGCCGGCGTCGGCACCGCTCTTCGTGACCTGGAACACGGTGCAGGGCGACGACGACGACGACGACGACGGCGACACCTCGCTGCGGGGCTGCATTGGCACCTTCGAGCCCCAGCCCCTGTCCGTGGGCCTGCCCGAGTACGCCCTCATCTCGGCCCTGCACGACACCCGCTTCTCCCCCGTCACCCGCGCCGAGCTCCCCACCCTGCAGGCCGCCGTCACCCTGCTCACCGACTTCGAGCCCGTCGACGACCCCTACGACTGGGACATTGGCGTCCACGGCATCCGCCTCTCCTTCTACGACCGCGGCCGCCGCTACGGCGCCACCTACCTGCCCGACGTCGCCGCCGAGCAGGAGTGGACAAAGGACGAGACCCTCTTCAGCCTGGTCCGCAAGGCCGGCTGGGTCGGCAGCCGCTCGCGCTGGAAGGACCTCGAGCTCAAGGTCACCCGCTACCAGGGCAAGAAGGTCGCCGCCAACTATCCCCAGTTCAAGAAGTGGCGCGACTGGGTGGTCAGCAAGCAGTGAATTACCATAGACTTGCAAGGCGTTTTGTTGTGTGCCGTGCCTGTTTCACACGGCCAAGGTTAATATAGTAGGAGCTCAAGGAGTATGTTTTTCTCGCTGGTTAGATACACCAATGCAGCCATACATTATTGGTATAATCAATCAATCAATCAATCAATCAATCGAATCTTCGCTTGCTATAGACATTCAACACGACGCTGTCGATGTTGCTGCTGCTGCTGCCCCTTTTCTTGCCCGTACTTTTGACACAGCCCACATCTCCTCACCATTGAAGCTTCCTCTCGTCGTTCAAATAAATACAAAACCATCTCAACGCTAAACGATGCCCAATCAGCCCATCATCTCGTCTTCCCCGGCGCCGAGGTATCTTGGGAAGAGTAATAGAAGAACAGGAAAGAAAAGGAAAGAAAAAGGCAAGGAACGAATGCGCACAAAACAAAGAGAAACCCTATGGTACAATAGGTTGTCGGACCCTCCAACATGGCTGGACTACCCGCAGTCACGAACATGCGCCATCACCAACACCTCAGCTTCCTCCAGAAGCCGCCTTGACCCCCACCTGCTTTGTCGCTCCGCCTGCCTCCCGCTGCGCCCTGCTTCTCGTCGTCGGACGGGCCCGCCAGCGGGGCCAGCGGCTTCGTCATGCCTCTGGCGTTGGCGCTCGTGCCACCAGCGCCAATGCCCCCTCCCGCCGCCGCCGCCGCCAGCCTCCGCGCCTCGACGACGCGGCGCACCAGCAGCTCAAACGTCTCCTCGATGTTGACCTCCAGGCGCGCGCTCGTCTCCATGAAGCCGCACCCGTGCTGGCGCGCCCACTCGAGGCCCACGGCGGCGGACACCTCCCTGCTCTCCTGCAGGTCGCACTTGTTGCCAGCGACGATCTTGACGGGCGGGACCGTCTTGGACTCCCTGCCGCTGCCCGTCGTGACGGTCGTGGCGAAGCCCGGCTTCAGCCCTGCCTTCTTGGCGCGCTCGGCGTTGTCGAGGCGCGTCTCGGCCTCGATGCCGATGAGCTCGTCAAAGTACTCCAGGGCGTCGAGGGAATCCCGCGAGGTGATGTCGTAGACGAGCAGGAAGGCGTCGGCGCCGAGGTTGGCCGTGGCCCACATGCCGCGGTACTCCTCCTGGCCGGCCGTGTCGGTGATGGCGAGGTGGTAGGTGGTTCCGTCGATGCGGCGGGTGATGCTGTACGAGTCCTCGATGGTGGGGTCGTACTCGTTGGTCCACTGCGAGTGCACGAGCCGCAGCGTGATGGACGACTTACCGCAGCCGCCGTCGCCGCATATCGTGATGGTTATGGGAACCGGGGTCTGGTGGGGAGGCGTCGTGGTCATGGTTACGTTTTGGTGACCGAGGCCGTTCTCGGATATGAGGCGCTTGTGATTATTTGGTGGCAGGTAGACCCTTTGTACAATGTTCGAATCCAGTCGTGTTCCGGTGTTCAAAAGCCTGGATGCCGCAGGACTATGCTGGGCGAGAGAGACGGGCTCGTTGATTCGCCCGGCCGATTGAGTGCTTGCGACGGAGGTGCTCGGATCTTGAATGCGAAACACAAAGTCACACGACTCGAGCTCGGGTTACGATGTTTCCTTTTTGGCCCCCCTCCAAACTCGGGCCTTGAGCGAGATGTGACGCGGCTCGCCGTGCAGACTGTGGCTGTCCGTAGGGCGCAGTGCGCAGCAGATGCGCAAGGACTACGTGCTTGGCGCGTGGTGGTTGTGTGATGGTGGATTGCTATACAGGGTTGTCGCGTGGCGTCATAAGCTGGCGGAGTGAAGCGCGTTAAGTGTCAGCCCGAATTGTCCAAGGAGTAGCCCGTCGCGTGGGGGAAAGACGGGATTCCGCAGACGAAGTCGGTGTCAATTGTTCAAGCAAAATGGAGGAGCGTGCGATGGGGCGAAAAAAGAAAGGAAATTAGAAATCAGAGTAACATTCACCACAGCAAAAAAAAGCAAGCACGGGCTTTGGGCCGCGATCAAGGTCAGGAAAAAATAAGACCAGCCCAGACCCGAAACCAGGGAAATAAGAAAGGTGATATGCAATTTAGATGGGCCCTTGCCCTTGCAGCCATCGACGCGCTCCCCCCACCCAGGTCAAGTCATCGTCATCAAACCAGAGGCCGGCAAGGCAAAGGGCCAAGGCATGGGCGCCCAGGGTGACCAGCCAGACGGGTTCCCAGACCCAGGACATGCCCAGGCCACAGGCGCCGCGGCCGGCTGCAACGAACCCCCGGGCCTTAGTGCGGTTCCTAGCCAACAGTCCAGCGAGCGTCGGTGGGCCTCTTTGCCAATCAGCGTGCCGGAGGGAGATGGCCGAACCAGGGGTCTTGGGGACGGGGGTTGCGACGGAGCCATGCTTCGGACGCAGATGTCAGGCTGGACGTTTTCGGAGGCGCTCAGATAATTTCGTTCCCTGCTCGTCTTCCGTCTCTCACCATGCGCGTTCTCGTCCGTGAATTCGCCGCCAGTTGTCTGAATGCGATACCGACGTCTCTTCACCATCCAGTGCTCTAATACCGAATGGTGGTAAGGTACCTACCTACCTTTGGGTAGACGGCACCTGTGGTATGGACTTACTGAACTCACTTAGTCGGAAAGACCCTCGCTGACACTCGGCCGAGTGCCCGAGTGGATTCGAGTTGTCTCAACGCCTGCCGCATGAACGGGCTGTCGGTGTCTCAACAGCTTCCGGATTCCAATGCAACGGAGCTGGCAGCTCTGTAATTATATCGCCCAGCCTGGAGCAAGCCACTGGAGCAAGCCACTGGTGGACGTTTCCCGAACAATGGCCTTACGGTGGAGGCATTGGCACGGCAAAGCGACTCTCGACGTCGGGGCTCGTCATCCGGGCTAACCATTGGCCAATTCGACGAACCACCAATCACGAAAAAGACAGCGAGCAAACAACCATGAGAAGATGGTTCGCATCGGTCCGAACCCGCAATGGCAAAAGGTATCTGGAACAACAAAAAATTATGTCTCCAGAACATGCAGTTACGATAGCAGCGTATGCAAGATGAAATAGCAGGGAACTTACACATCAGCATAACACAAAGATCAATTGCCAAGCTACCTTGGTATTCACACACAACCGAATCAACGGCTAGCGCTGGCTTCATCAGACTGCGGGATATAGCCCTCGGAGACGTAAGAACCGGCGGTTCCGCCACATGTAAACCGAGGCCATGGCCCGCACTTCGAATTCGGCAAAGACCCGGTTGATTACGAGTGTTGCTAGTAGCCATTCTCGAAACAGAGGTTGCCTTGAGTCATAGTGGCGGAGAAGACTTGTTGCTTCATTGTCCATTTCCCTTTTTGCTTTTTTCTTTTCTTTTATCTAAAGATTTCACCCCACCTTCTAACTTTGGCTACCCTGCACTATGACGGTCATCACCAATGGCACCAAACTCAACGGCACCAATGGCGTCGCCAATACCGATGCGTCAAAACTTCGTAGGGCTGAGGAACTAGATGATGTAAGAGCGCCCTTTCTCAAATAAATTTATCACTGCCAGTCGTCATTCTTTTCCCTTGCTGATAATATGGAAGCTGCTTGGGGCTGTGAGGGAGCTCATCATCCCGTTCATCAGAGCCGCAGATGATGCAGCCGCTCATAGGGAGACCGGAAATATCCCTGTCAACTCGAATGGAGTGTCGAGCAATGTCCTGGTGGACTCTCACACACCTGCTGAGCTCGCCACCAAAATGAAGTTCCTCCTGCCCGACGAGGGCCAGGGCAAGGACGGCCTCCTGGCTGGTATTCAAAATATCCTGCGGTACAGCGTCAACACATGGGATCAAGGCTTCTTGGACAAGTTGTATGCAAGCACAAATCCTGTTAGTCATGTGCCTGCAACACCTCTGTCTTAACTAGATTGCTAATGCGTCCACAGGTTGGTGTGATATCGGATTTGGTCCTTTCCGTGCTCAACACCAACGTAAGCTCATCCCCGATTTGTCCTTCATCCCGTCACCATCTAATCCGTCAAAGTTGCATGTCTTCCAAGTATCGCCTGCTTTGACAGTCGTAGAGAAGACGACAGCAAAGACCTTTGCGAGGTTGTTTGGGTTCTCTGGTCCCTTCGCCGGTGGTGTCACTTGCCAGGGAGGTAGCGCATCTAATCTGACGTCGCTGATTGTTGCTCGCAACACTCTGTTTCCTGATTGCAAGTCAGCGGGAACTCGGCAGCACGAATTTGTCGTCTTCACGAGTGCTCATGGTCACTACTCCGTTGCCAAGGCTGCCATGATCTCCGGAATTGGCGACTCCAACGTTTGGGACGTCCCTACTGACGACCAGGGGCGAATGAATCCTGAAGCTCTGCGCGAACTAGCCTCGCGAGCCAAAGCCGATGGCAAAATCCCTTTGTACGTCAATGCGACCGCGGGAACGACCGTCTGGGGATCGTATGATCCGTTCGAGGAGATCTCGAGCGTCTGCAAGGAGTTCGGCATGTGGATGCACATTGACGGCAGCTGGGGCGGCCCTGTCATCTTCTCCAAGACGCACAAGTGGAAGCTTCAGGGCTCGCACCTCGCCGACTCCCTGACCGTCAATCCCCACAAGATGATGAACGTGCCGACGACGTGCTCTTTCCTGTTGGGACCTGACATGAGGATCTTCAACAAGGCCAACTCCACCAGTGCTGGCTATCTTTTCCATAGCGATGGCGGCGAGGACACCTGGGATTTGGCTGACCTCACGCTACAATGCGGCAGGCGGGGAGACAGCTTGAAGGCGGCGCTCGCCTGGCTGTATTACGGTGCAGACGGCTTCGAACGCCAAATCGACCATGCCTTCGAGATGGCAGAGTATCTCTACCGACTGGTCAAGGACACGGGCAAGTTCTCCTTGGTATCCAGCGACCCGCCACCTTGCCTGCAAGTGTGCTTCTACTATGCACCCGATGGTGCCGTCAGTAATGATGCGGCTGCCAACACCAAGAGGACGCAAACCATGGTGCAGAAGCTAATAGCTCGTGGCTTCATGGTGGATTACGCTCCTGGCAACAAGGGCCATTTCTTCCGCATCGTCGTCAATGCCCAGACTCTCCCAGGAACTGTAGAGGGCTTGGTAAAGGCGCTTCTGGAAGCTGGAAGTGAATAGAAGATTTAGATAGATGACGAGGCATGATCTGATGATAGAGGCATAGACCTACCCGCATCAACATACGTTCAAATTGCGGAGCTGGCACAGGTGGAATATAGATGACGGAGAGAACCTAGAAGGAGCGGTGGTTAAGTATTCTGAGATAGGGGAAGTATCATACAATCATGTATCACGTGGCTTCTATCTGCTCTTACGCGAGAAAGGGTATCAAGCAGGAAGGAAAAACAATAGTGTGTGGAAACGGTAGATCACCTTGGGCAAGGACGGGTAACTCTTCACTTTTACGTTTAGGAATTGTGTATTATCTAAGGCGAAATGGTATATGAGTAAGTGGGAGGAACTGACACATATGTATTTATTCAACGAATTTTGGAAATAGTTTATATACTCTGGTTCATGCTTTTGCAAATCCGGGTTGTCAACGGCCTTCATTTTAAGTCTCTGATGTATGTACAAATGAGCATGGCCCGAGATCCAGATATTATACATGATCTGGCATTGTGATGAAGAATCTGTTCTGCCACAAAGGTCCATTTTATAACCCAGGGAAGGGAAAAGTCAATTACCTCTCAACAACAGGTAAACGGATTGCAGAATGAAGTCAAGGGTCTTGTTTGCCTGAACACCAAAGTGGGGACACGGCCGAGGTTCTGGGCCGCTAAAAATTGTTATCTTATCGACCAAAAAAAGTTCCAAAAAATTCTGGTATTCTTCCTACAGCTCTTCCTCACCCCACCACTTCCTCCTCTCACCTCGAGCCAATTGAAACATCTGAGCAGGATGCCGAAGCCGCGCACGAAACGGACAGACCTCCGCGAGGAGCGGAAGCGCAAACGCCGCGATGAAACCGAAGAGAGCAGGCCTAAGCGCTCCCGCAGAGACGCGCAGCAGGACGGCGACTACGGAATGGAGGACGGCGCAGACGAAGGCCAGCAGCAGCCTGGAGGCGAGAAGGAGTTCTTCGGTATGCTGGCCGACGACGAGCAGGAGTATTTCCGCCGTGCCGATGAGCTGCTCGAGCTCAACCAGTTTCCGCAGGCGGAGGATCGCGACATTTTCCTCGAGAGCGTCTGGCGCGAGGCGCAGGGCAAGGAGCTCAAGCTCGCCAGCAGCCAGTCCTGCTCGCGGCTCATGGAGAGACTGATTCAGTTGTCCAACACATCCCAGAAGAAGCATCTGTTCGAAGCCTTTGCCGGCCATTTCCTGTCCCTGGTGCAGCATCGATTCGCGAGCCATTGCTGCGAGGCCCTCTTCCTGCGCTCCGCAGGTGTCGTGACGCAGGAACTGGGCTCCGGCTTTGTATTGGATACTAAGGGTGCTGGCGAGGAGGAGCAGCGCCCGGAGGCGTCGATGGAGGATCTGTATCTCGCAACCTTGGATGAGCTCGAGGGTCACCTGGGATACCTCATCACCGACCGCTTCGCCTCACACACTTTACGAGCGCTATTGTTGGTATTGTCCGGACGGCCGCTGGACGACGCTTCATCACGAACCCTCATCAAGAGTAAGAAGAAGGAAAAGATTTCTGTTGCCGGAGTCCAACCTGTGGGCGAGGGCGAGGGTGGCGTTCGCGCGGTACCGCAGTCTTTCAACATGGCAGTCAAGAAGATCATCCAAGACTCGACTTCCGAAATCGACGCAACAAGTTTACGAGTCCTCGCAACCCATCCCATCGGAAACCCTACGCTGCAGCTGCTCCTTGAGCTTGAGCTTGCGCTGAGCAAGGCGGATCAAACGACGGACAACTCAAAACCTATGCTTTTGCTTCAACTACTTCCCGGTGCCCCGCAGACTTTGAGTGAGGACACTTCAGAGGCTGCAGTGTTCATCAACAGCATGATCTATGATCAAATAGGATCGCGCCTCGTCGAGACGATCATCACTCATTGCCCCGGCAAGATCTTCAAGGCTCTCAACCAGAACATTTTCCTTCCTCGCATATCTAGTTATGTTCGGAATGACGTGTCCTCCTATGCCGCCATCCGTGTCCTCAACCGGCTTGGAAAGGAGGATTTGGCCGAAGCCGTCGACAAGATTGCGCCTACCGTTCCTCAACTCGTTACCAAAGGACGATTCAACGTTCTCAAGGCGTTGTTTGAGCGGTGCTCCGTTAGAGGCATCCAGGATGAGATCAAGAAGCTGATGAAGGGATTGCGCGAGGGGTGCGGCTCTGAGCCAGAGGCTCTGGTCAACACCCTCTGCGCTCTGGACGAGGAGGAAAAGCAAAAGGACAAGAAGAACGTGCAGGAGCTTACGCGGAATGCTTATGCCATTCGATCCCACGGTGCTCAGCTGCTGACCACACTGCTCGCGGTGCCTGGTCCCAGCAAAGGCGTACAGGAATCGCTCTTGGCGCTTAGCCCTGAGAAGCTTCTCAAGCTTGCTACCGTATCTATGCCCACAGTCACACTCCTTACAACCGCTCTCGGAGCCCCATCAACCAACCCTGCGTTTCACAAGACCATTGTAGGAAAGCTTGCCCCTCATATCGCGGAGCTTGCAACATCTCAGTCCGGACACAATCTCGTCCTAGCAATCGTGGAAGTCCCAAGCAAAGGCAAGGAACGAAGCGTTCCTTTCCACGTGAAGGAAGCTGTGATGGCGCAACTCGGAAGCAAGGAGGCCGAGCTCAGGGAGAGCTGGATGGGACGAAGCGTTTGGCGCGGATGGAAGGGCGACATGTGGAAGACCAGAAGAGCGGACTGGAAGATTTGGATGAGGGAAGTGGACGCGCTGGTACCGAAGCCAGCCCCTTGGGCCTCGCAGCAGGCTAAGCAAGGGAAGGACGAAGATAGGAGGGCCAGCAAGAGGGATGAGGTAGAGAAGGCCGTAGAGGAAGATGTGGTGGAAGAGAAGGAGGATGAAACAAAGCCTGAGGAAGTAGAAGAGGACGAACCAGTCGTCGCAGAAGGCGAAAAGAAAAAGAAGAAGAAGGACAAGAAGAAGAAGCGCTCAAAGGAGGAGAGCGGCGACAAAAGCGTCGACGAATAAGTGAGGACATGGATATAGACAGATGCTGTAATGATACCCAGCCAGTATAACTCGTTCAAGTGGTCATGTCGGATCCAAATGAATTCTCCTGTGGCAAGGCCTATTGTACTTTTGCAACCTGCGACGTGATGGAAAGCTTCAAGGGTGCAGCGTCTGATGGCATGCTCTAGATTTGTTCTACTGGAAGGCAAGCCTCTCCATTACCCGGATCGCGATGCACGTTCCTTGAAGAGATCGAACAATGTTTAATACGCATAGGGCTCAAGCCAGCACTTCATCAAAGCCGAGCAGGGAGTGCTACCGCCGAGAGGTGCTGGAAGCTGGCTGGCCGTTCGCTCCCCATCCCTGATAAAGGCATCCAGGGCCACTACTCACCGTCGTCTCTCCGTCTTCTCACATAGTTCTTAGGCAAAAGGGCCATCCTGACGCAGACATAGAGAGCGTAGCGTACTCGCTTTGCTGCCCTCCCCCCACTTCCCGGTCCTTGTGAGTAGTCCACATCTCAGCAACAAACAGGAGACACCGGACAACAGCAACCAAATGCCGCAACGGCTGGGCCCTCGTCGCGAGAGGGAAAAGATCGTTTTGTAAGCGCCAACCTCACAGAAGCGGTCCTTGGCGCATGTTCTACTTGGATTCCAGTTCTGCCGCGAAGGCAGGTTCGCTTTGACGGGCGCCACCTACACGGAAGGACTATCCGTCAAGAGTTGGACTGACTTGATATTCCGAGCGCGACAGGAACACAACAGGCAGGGAAAGCATTCTTTTCTTTTGCGTCAAATAACTCACCGCAGCACGAGGCAAGGTCTTCCGCTCGTCCCCAGCCAGGCTCTACTGGACGGGGTCTCCTCCGGCGCCTCTCCTCCTCCCAAACGAAGAAGCTTCCTTAGTCCCAGGGATTAGTGGGAGCACCGACAGCGGAACTAATGATTTCCCTCGCATCGGGGAAAAACAAGGCCCATGTGGCATCACCCAGGCCTTTCCCGTTCCCGCCGCGCGAGTCTGTGCGGTTCGATAGTCCCTCGGATCCTCGCACTTGCTGGTAGACCAGGCTACACTTGACGTCGCCCACTTCCGTCTTTTGTCTCTGAATTGGACTTGTGCTCATCGACTCCGATTTACAGGGACAAGGGGAGAGAGAGAGAGAGAGAGAGAGAGAGAGAGAGAGAGACAGAGACAGAGACAGAGAAAGAAAAGAAAGAAGAAAAGGAAAGAAAAGGGGCACTAGAACGTTCCGTCCCGAACCTTCGTCACGATCGATTGCGCGATGAAACTAGCACCTGGGTGCATCGTGAGGAAAAGAAAGCAGCCGCGCCCCCTTACCTCCTTCTTCCTTGCTTCCTTCCCTCTGCGCCACTGCCTTGGTTCCAAATAGAGGGGGGCGTGCAAATTCATTTGTTTCGTCTTTAGCAGGATTTAAGGTACAGTAAGGTGGTTGGAATCGCCGAACAATTTCGGCCCGCATTGTTTGATCTGCGATTGAGACCATGGCGGTTGCGGATCGTTCACGTACGCCAGCCAGCCAGCCCGCTTCCGAGCAAGGGGAATCGAAGAAATGGAGGATCCCGATCCCCCCGACCCGATCCCCCCTCAGCAAGCGCAGGTGATGGATTGTGACGGTGCGCCCGTACCTCGGGGCCACTTGTGGCTTGCCTGGTTTTTAGTTCCGATGCTCAGGGCTTCGCCGTGGCCAAGCCTGGCTACTTGCGCATCGGCAAGTTACGCGCGGGGAGACAGATTCCAAATGAGTATTTGTGTGTAAGATTCATGTCAAAGTGAACACATCAAATCATGAAATCGAATCATTCAAGATGTTTGTGCATATGACTTTTTACTCTTGTTTTTGGGGGCTTTCTAGTTTTTCACCTATCCAGTTGTTCTGTCCGCCCATTCTCTTCTTTCCCGACGGTGGATATCACCACTGGACAATACATTCCATCACGATGCTCGCCCGTCTGTAATCCATCCATGGTTCTTTGCAACCATATGCCCTGGGATATCAAGTATCACACCCTTTCATGATTAGTTAAAACAAGAGAACGCCCACCAACTCCTCGTATGAAAACGGTGATATCATGTAGGCCCTCGTGCCCGACTTGCCAAACCCAGTGGCTCCCCTTTTTCAACTCGTGCCAACACCACCTCGTGGCACTGCCGGCAACGTATGAGTATGCCGATGCAGCCAACGCCGGATTCCAAAGCCCTAAAAGACGCTATGCAAGCCATTTCACCTATTATGAAAACACCCCGCTTAAAACAATCAACTCCTGGAATCGGAGATCCTCCGGCAATCCTCAAATTCCATACCTCCCCGTACAGAGTAGACTTTTCCTTGCTTAGAGGGATATTACCATCATTGCTCAAAATTTGTGTACAGTCCTGTTCGTTTATTTGTCGTTTCTCCATGCTGCATCATCGATGAACGATTCCCAAGAATCATCTAGGGGGCCGCCAGCTTGGGCCATTGAGTCCCACTTCAAAGGAGTTGCGGTATTGTTGTCGAACAGATCCGGATAAGCCTCATGCTCGGTTTCCTCCATCTTGACCGCCCGAGGTACGTCCAGTCCATCGTAGTACGGTCCTGGATTCATCCAGTCTTGACCGTAAATGTTTTGGGTGAAGGCATTGTTCATATCCATGCCACCCATCAGCATCTTTGCCTCGGCAGGAAGCTCAGTCGTAAAGGGTGACTCGGTGGGGTTGTAGGTGGTAGGCATAGTGTGAGAGAGACTAGGTGTTGACCACGTTCTAGGCGTCTCAGATGAATGGGATCCATTGGATCCGGGCGTGAGCGCGGGCGGCGACACGGCGCCGTCTTGACTCGTCGGCTCCGACGGGGCTACACAAGAAACCGATCGTCTATGTTGTGCGTGAGTTATTGAAGCCGGTTCCTGATAGTTGACGTGGCTGAAGGTTGGGGAAATGGGACTTTGAGACGCGTCTTCGCGTTGTGCCATTTGTCCGGGATACTCGGAGTTAGGCGCACGCTGCGATACTTGCTGCGCTTGCTTGCCGACATTAGGGAAAGACTGGGCAAACAATCGGTTGATTTCGTTCTCACGCCAATCATCATTGGTGCGGGCCAACAAAGCAGACATGGCAACTCGGTTGGAAAGGTAGGCCTCGACTCTGAAGTTCATGTCCGGAGACGAAGTTTGCACGTGTGATCCCAGTAGTCGGTAGGAGCGAGGGAACTCATCCTCCTCCTCCTCGTACATCTCTTCCTTCATGACGATCTCTTCGGTGATGCGAAAGCCTTTGCCGGTGCGCTTCTTGTGGATCTCGCTAGCCATGCGGGCAGATTGCACGCGTGCCTCGATACTACGGTCTGCACGTCTAGAAGCTGCGATGTATGCCCGTTCTTGGTTCTCTTCGTGTGAACGCTCGGTCTGGTACAAGAGTTAGTCAGGAAAGCTGATATTTTGACAACGTGCAATGAGCAGACGAAAGCGGCATGGATAGACCCAGCGACAGATGATCGGAACGACCGGGATGTAAGTGGAAATGTGCAGTGGGAATAACGGCCAACAGTAGGAACGTCAAAGCGGGATGAAGTCGTACCTTGCGCTGGATTTTGTCAGAAGGCATCGACGCCATGTCGAACTTGCCGATATCGAGTGATCGCTTGGGCATCGTAACTGGTGTTTGGACAGCTATGTCCAGGTGTAGATGGAAGGGTGGCTTTCTGTCTTAGTCGAACGAGCTGGGTTTAAATATCCGTAGGGAGTCTCGTACGTTGGCGGGGAAGGGAGAATTGTTTTGAGTTCAAAGAACTGCAAAGG
Organism: Paramyrothecium sp. XJ0827; assembly: GCA_020881915.1. Classification (NCBI taxonomy): domain Eukaryota; kingdom Fungi; phylum Ascomycota; class Sordariomycetes; order Hypocreales; family Stachybotryaceae; genus Paramyrothecium; species Paramyrothecium sp. XJ0827. The sequence goes on from JAJFPB010000004.1 coordinate 3,782,896, forward strand.
GCGATAGTAGCACCGACGGAGAGTTGAGACTAAACGCTCTAGATTCGACTGTCCTTGGTTGTGTTGGAGGGACGGCAGCGTTTGGAATTGGTGCCAAATTCGCAGCTCCCAAGAATGGCAAGTAAGCTAACAAGTGCTGCGGGCAGAAGTTGGTTGACTAGGCCAGGATACGCAAGGGTGGCGTAATTACCGGACTCGAAAAGATTTGTCGATCTGAGAGAACGAGAAAAGGCCTTGCTTTGCTGTTGGAGGAGGTGAAAGGAGGACCGTGACGACTTTAAACCAGTGGCTTGGTGTGATTCGAGACGGGCCGGAAGTCAGATGCACAATATGCTCTGTGTTGCTTGTGGTTGCTGATGCTTTGGTTGTAGCAATGCAGTGTAGCTATCGGAAGAAGCAAGCCGAAAGCTTGATGAGAGGTTGTCAGGGGGCACAGACTCCGAGACAATTGTTGGTATGAAGAAGGGGTCGGGCAAAGAATCGGGAGAGCCGTACTAAGCTGGGCCCATTTTGGATATATATATGGAAATGCTGCATTGGCAGCAGACCAAGCATGGCAGGCCTTTGGTGGTTCGATCCGGTATTGATCGAAAAGTGTTTGATCGGGTGTCAGAGTGACGATCGATCTCGATGCTCTCTGGTTCGTTAGCGCCGAGGCAGGGAACAAAGTAGCACGACGGTACATGCGGTACATGCCCTCCCCTCCCCTCCCCGCCCACACCTCACCGCGCCGCACCTCACCTCACCTTACTTCATTCTCCCGTCTTGTCGCCCTGCCCTCCCCAGTCCGGCGGGTGCCCACTGAAAAGCGAGAAGCTGCTTGGATGGCGGGAGCACAGAGTTTCTCTGCATGGCAGCTAGTGGGCGGGGGAGACCGAGCCAAGCCAAGCGCAAAGCAAAAAGCAAAAGCAAGGCCTAGGGTTCGGGTCTGGCAGGCTACCGTTACCGTGGTTCAATCACGGAAATAAATTGGAGAGGGAAGAGGAGAGGAGAAGGAAGACGACGGGGGCGTGCAATTAGAAGGACGGGCAAGGGGCCGGGGCGTGTGCGGGAAGCCGAAGAACAAAGAAGAAAGAAGGGGGCTCTTTTTTTTACTTGAGGGGAGGTTGCGAGAAGCTGCGCCCCACCACGTGAAATCAGAAAAGCGTCACAGGCGAAACGGGGGTGGAACCGTATGTAGATCTCGCGGGAGAAGAATCCGGACGAATTGTTCCCAAGAATTGTGTTGTCTCTGCTGCGACGACGTCTGCTGATTGGCTCGGTCAGTCCTCCGACCCTTCTCTGCCCGGCGGGCATTTCGACAAGCTGCGTTCACGCTGACTTTACAGTACCTACTTTTACCTACTTGATGCATAATTGTTGCGTGGCAGCAACGTCACAGCACTTCTCCTGTTTGCGGGGTGCGTTGATCTGATCGACTTGATATAGAGGCTTTCATTACTACTACTGGCCTATGAATTTATCTTCCACTACGAATCTTAATTACAATCTGTTGACGACAACTTCACTGCGAATTAGCTCATTTCTTAGCTCATTCTTTCGTGATGTGGTGATAAGCTCGCCTCACAGGATGCCCCTGCTGCCATTACGATTTCGTTGGCTTCAGGCTTCAGGCTTCAGTTCCGGTGATGATGCGGCCAGTGCTGCCAATAGACAGATAGAGGACCCTCGTTGCTAGAATGAATGCATCGCTTCTTAGACGCGGCGCCTACAACATCTTCCCGTTCACATCTCGATAGCCGGCGGGTTGTGATCGATCGAAGGAAATTTTCCTTCATCGAAAACAATAGAGGTATCTGGTAATTATGGGAGAGCTAGAAGTTACCTTAGCTATACCCGGGGATCGACGCTTTTTAAGGCTAAGCGTACCGTATCCTCACAATCCACCCTTTGCTCTCAGATAGCTTCATTGTTTCTCCTTACAACCATTAATACCGATTCCCTGACCACCTGCCGCTCCGAGCCTGGGTTGACAGACGCCCTCCTAGAAACGGCAAAGCCCCTGCTTGAGCATCCACGCCGCAAGGCACTACTTATTGTGGCCGGCATGTCCTGCCGTCCGGCTCTCTGTGTGGCCTGGCGAAGCGCCCAGCCAGCCGCAAAGTCGAATCCAGGAAACAATCTCTAGGCAAAGACACCTCTGGAAGCTTCGTGCCCCACGCCTGCCCCAGCCGTCCGCGGCACAATTACGTATGTCCTCCAGTTTTTGCGCTGTGCCTGACAGGATCTCGGTGGGCTTCGACCGGGGTGCGCACAATGCTCGTGCTCGTGCTGGGGCCGGAATTGGTGAACCACCGCCGGGAGGGGGGTACGGGATACTCCCCACCACAACGGCCCTCCGACTGCTGCTCTGATCCGGCGTGACCCCTTTGCTGAACCCTTGGCATAACGGAGGCTCCTCTGACGCGGAACCTCAGACAACTTGATGGAGTTGCATACACGAGAAACTGTGCAGGTTTGTGTGAGTAGCCAAGTTTCCTCGAATCACCACTGAGTTGTGAAGCTCGTCGTCGTGGCCGGAGCGCAACAAAATGAATAAATAACAAAATCAGACAAAAACAGATATGGCGCCTACTGTTTCTGGGAACCCTTGATGGGGGGTGAATTAATTTGCCGCAACTCTCAATGCAGCGGCTGTATCACATTCCTACATTGGGCAGACAGGTTATTGTACCGCGTGGTGCAGCCTCCAAGGACCCTTTTCCTTGTTTCGAGTCAGCCAAGAGCGCTTCAAATGCAACCAGAACGGGACCGCATCCGGGACCCCCACCGGGGTGGCTCACTGGGCCGGGCAGGCTGCGTGCTAACGGCAGAAGTGAGGTGAGCAAGTGGGATCCGTCACGGAAGCTCTCCGGGAAGCGGCGTGGGTCCCTCGAAGCTGCAAAATCAAGAGAACGGATCCGTGTTATCTCGTCGGCATTGAGAGCGTGCAGACCAGCTCACACGCAGGTTTGCTAATTGAAACCGAACGATCGTCAGCCTTATCCATTGATCAACGCCAGTTAGCAGTGCTATACGTGACAGCCCTCATTTCGCTGAACTCCAGCACGATGGAAAATGCCTACGGGAAGAAGCCGGGACCACGATGTTCAGTCTCAAACTACATGCTCAATTAGATCTTTGGATTTTTGAAAATTAGGTTGAACGAGAGACCTGACTCTTACAAGATTCACGTTCCATCTCGAGGTATGCATCTCGCAAACACAATACTGGTTGCTCCCAGTTATCTAAGCCGACATCCGTGAGCTATCACGAAGAAAAAAGGGATGCAGAATTGAGGGCCCTGAAGCAAAGTGGATACACCTTGTTCCTGGCGTTGGAAGACGACCAGGGAGGTGTGTGCGGATTGAAATGCGGATCTGCTGCTAGGCCCACGCTACCACGGCAATAAGAGGGGGTTTCCTTTGGTGTCCTCTGCTGCTTGCTAGGCGAAGGCCGGGCATGAGGCTAGGCACGAATGAGACAGCTGGGAGCTGGTGCCGCTGCCGTGGATCGGATAGTGCCTCCTCCCAAAGTACGTGTACGCTTTTGGCTGAGCGATTGTCACGCAAGCTTGACACACAGTTGCAGTGGCGATTAGCTACAGTGTGCTGTAGCACTGAGGGGAAACTCACGGTCTGACCTTGATTGTCCCCAAAGTACGGTAAGGAGAAACAGGACTGGGTCGCTGGCGAACCATTAAAAAACCGGTGAGCCAGACAGTTCAACTCGAAAAAACCTGGAAGCGGCAGCGCAAGGGCATCGGGTGGTCCTGTTTGGCCTGGAGCTGAACGTCCGGTGAGACTTCGTTGGCTGTTTCTGTGAAGCCGCGGACGTTTTGTTCCGGGCCCAGCATTCCTCGAGCTTCCCACCCGCGCCCAAGGGACACCCCCGCGTGCAAGGCATGCACGATCGACCCCCGGGCGGTACTTGTGAGTACAAGGCCTCGCTGACACCCAAACCAGGATGAACCTTCTTTTCGGAGCAGTGGCCGATCCGCCCCCAGCAACGCGGCGCCTCGCCACACGGGCACTAGCCACAAGATTTAGCTAAGCGCAGCCGGGCATTGGGGAGCTGCTGGCCAAGGTGTGGCGAACTCGTCATAATCGCATTGTGATTCGAACCTTTTCCCGCCGATGGCTTTCTGCTGTTTCTTGCATTTGCCGATGCTGCGTGCCTGGGGTTTTCTTGCTCCAGTGTTTTTTTCCCCATCAACCAATTCCATCCTTCTAACCCAGTTTTTCTCTTCCAAATGTCTGCCGTTATTGTTTTGTCAGCTGAGCACGGCAAGTTTGTGAGCCGCATCCCCCTACCCGCCACCTTTGGCAAATTGACAACGTCATGGCCCATTAAAACATGGTATTCATGTCTTCCAAAGCGGGCTATGGGATGAAGCAGTTCTCACACCCCTTTTTTCCATTGGATACCAAGTTACAGGGTCCCCATGCGGGAGCTGGATCCAGCTCATCTTTCGCTCTGAGGGACGTAAGAAGGGGGACGAAAGGGGGGGGGGGGGACGCCGCACAGGCGCATAGGCGGGGAAGGGAATACCCTTTGAAATGCAAATGTTACGTCGTTCTGATGGTAATTTGGCGTCAGAACCTGGCACTGGGTAAGGGAGGGAGGCATTCCCCATCAACCTCCATGCCCATGCACCTATTCCAACGTCCACCAACAAGGTGAGACAGCGTCCCTGAGCTTGCAATCGCTCCTTGCCCCCACACGGCGTATGTGGGTGCCCCCCTCCCCGCGGCCGCCAAAACCCATGCCAGTAAAGCAGTTTGACGGCATCGTCCTCCGAGCCAGTCACAGCACGTTTCTCACCTGCCTGCACCGTCTGTGCCCGTAGAGACGTGGTAGAATACAATATCATGGTGGCAACGGAACGTTTCCCGCCTACAGTTTATCAGATAGACTGCTTTTAATCTGCCCGTTTTCTCAGCCTGGCCAAACCTTATCGGCTGCGCGCGACGTTGTGACGCAACTTTCATCTCATCCCCATGTTTGTCCTGCTGCCTTTGCCTACCTGAGCCGTGGCTGTTGTTTTCATCCTCTTCCGCAGCAACCAATTCCCGGCCATCTTTATGCAGCTCATTCGGCCATTCGGGATTGAAGATGGGGGCGCACCACGCTTGTCCTTTATGTTTTCACTATTGCTCCAAATATGCTTTGGTAATTGTCAATTCATCAGCCCGCGAACTAGGTCGTTCCCAGCAAAGACAAAACAACTTTGTGAGAGCATTCGATCCTCTGGTGTTGTCGAGTTGCCACAGCACCATTTCTGCTCCGGGTCAATTGCTTGACTGCAACAATGCCGCGATCATTGCATGTTTCCTCCACACAACCATCGCTTCCTGTGAGTTGGGATGCGAGTGGATAACTGTCCTCGTACCTGAGGCTAGCTTTGTTGGCCATCTTGTGTTATCTCACAGCCCGAAACGGCATCAGAACAACTCCCCTGTCATCGCGCTTGCTGCTAGTATGACATCACAGGCCTGTTGGGTTCTTTGTAAGGCAGTCTTTTCCTATGCCCGTAAATCCTGTGCGCCAGGCTTCACGGCAAGCGATCCTCGAGGGAGGTGTCGATTTCCGGACGTTTCCTCCGTTGCAAACTTCTCGCAACTGCCACCTGGCACAGCGAAACGAGCTACTAACCACCTGAACCTTCTTGGGATGTCAATCTTATCTCCAAAGGTTCAAGTTTCTCATGGGATCTTCATCGGGCACGTTGGCCCAGGATCCGAGCGTGAAACTGCCTGATGGGTTTACTAAGCTTACCCTACCCTGACCAACCAGTGGGAGAAGCACATTACGCCTAAGAATATGGGGTTTCCGCGGAACTACCTTCGTTTGGTGCAAGGTATTATGTCGAGATCTGCTTTGGCCAACCCGCCTCGCGTCCGCTCACGCCGTGTTGATCTGTCGCATCTCCAATGAGATGCCATTGAAAAAGCAGGTTTTACCAACGAACCGCAACCCCAAAAGAAGCCCAGTCGCTTTGCTTCGTCTTGCTTTATCTCTACGCGGCTTTCAAATCCACCCGCGAAGATATCAACACGCCCTGGGCAGGCGTAGCGTAAGGCTTCCTGTGACGGCGAACCCCCATCGAAGCGGAGGAGCAAAAGCTCCGTCCAGGCCACACATGTCATCCATTTTTTAGGATCGCCGTTCTGGCTGATACGCTACTAGGCTCCGTGACAATCATCCCTTATAAACATTCCCGACAAGGATGAAAAGAATCTCCGAGTTAGTTACATCCGATCCATTCAAGATCTATAAGCAGCCGCCTCTCTTAAGGCATAGTGCGGATCAGATGCGTTGCCAGTGACGTCGATTCCCGCAGCATTTTCCAATCAGCCTCCGCTGAAAGACATCCGTGGTTTTGGAGAAAAGATGCGTGAGGTAATTCTGATCGATTTATGGTCTCGCCAAGCTGTGTGAGCTTCGTCAGAGGCTGCAGAACCTCATGCCGTTGGCTCATTAGCCTTTTAACTTAACCATTCCCCCGGCGCCCAATGATCCTCTAATTTTTGCCCGGACGCCCTCTTGTTGAACCCATGTCGATTTCCCTAATGCTGCGGTATGAGGTTATTTGCCATCTACAACATTGCAAAGCCACGAACCCGATCTTTCCGCGGATGTAGTGTCGACAAATGCTATCATCGTCTAGTCCGGGTGCAACTACAAGCCTGCCCCCAGTCACCGAACACTACAACTTTACCCTTCCTCATAAAATGTACGACCCTTCGACCATCAACAACACGTCATACTTCACGTCAAGCATACAGGACCAACTAATCCCTTCGTAATTATTATTCGGGAAAAAATAATAATAATCTGATGTTCTGGATAGGATTATGGTCCGGGCAAGAGAAAGAAAGGTGAAGAGGTAAGCACTCAAGGAGTCAAGGATTGAGAATCCTCTGCAACAATTGCGACGATTTGCCTTCCACTTCGGAATGCCGACTCGCTCTATGCACTGACAAGACGAAAATTCCACAATGCCTCGTGGGAAATGCTTTGGCGAGGATGGCCCGGCTTGCACGATGCATTCATCATACGAAAGCCAACTATCAATGCCGTCCTGCAATCGTTATGCGCCAAGTCGAATAGAAGAAGCCTTCACTAGCTGCCTCATCGCGACGGAGCAACGAACAGAAGAGGGTGGTATAGGGTAGGCAATACCAACTAGGACGGTCTTGCGGACCAACCACAAGTCCGTGCTGTATTAGCAAGCCCCAAGCCAGGCACCGCAATCCCTAGCGGAGTGGCGACTTTGAGAACTCTGAAACGACGCGGGGTCCAAAGCCTCGAGCATGTGCGTCGATGATTGGTTCACTCCAGTTTCCCCAAATGGGAGCTACAGGGTCATGTTCTCAGTTGTAGGTTGAGCGAGCGCCTGTAATCTGGAGGCCTTGGAGATTCGTGTTGCATGATCGAGGTCATCTCGGCTCTCTCTCTGTAGTTCACTCAAGAACGACTTCGTCTCAAGAACAACACCAAACTCGTGCGTCCAACGGGCTCCTCTTGACCTTGATTTTGCGGCGTTGCTCGGGCTAAGAAGCGCTGCCGTCATTCCCTTTCACTTATCTTATCAATTACGCAACCCGGTCTCGGCCGGCAGGTACCTTTAAGTCGTGAGTACCTAATTCCGCTCACGTCGCTCCGCAACTTGCCAAGTCTCGGCTACTTTCTGGCCTCGCTCCAACGTCCCGTGAAACCCCGCCACGGCCTCTATCGGCGGCCAACTTCACCATCCAGAGACTTTCCAACTTTCTCCTTAATCGAAGACTCCAAGCTGCACAGGCGCCCGTGGCCCTCTCACACATCACCAACCTCATATTTTCGATACGCTGGATTCTTGTTTTCTTCAGTGTACTGAGTATTGCTAACGTCGCGTCCGCGCGCAGCGCCGAAACAACTGTCGGAAAGCCTCGTCGACATAGATCTAACCATGGCGTCACCCGCACCACCTACCGTCGAGACGACGGAAGAGCCGCAGTCCGACACTGGCAAGCTCAAGACATTTTTGGGTATCCTCAGAAGGTTCGTCACGGTATTTTACTCGATTTCGTTTTCTCTCGCTGCGCCCCTGTCCCGCTTGGACTGGGTCATTGTGTCATTTTGAACAGTGGCGGTCGGGAATGACCAAGCTTGCTGAAACTGTCATGGCTGACACTCTATCGCTCTTAGGTTTATGGGAGTCTCCGATCTCGCTTCTGTGAGGTTCTCTCTTCCTTCTCAGCTCCTCGAGCCGACACCCAACTTGGAATACTGGACCTACATTGATGCCCCCAACGCCTTCGTCGCCATGGGCACCTCTGACGACCCCCTCGATCGCATGCTCGAAGTCGTCCGATTTTGGCTCTCGAAAGACTTGAAATATGCCAAGGGCAAGCCATGCAAGCCTTATAATTCATGTCTAGGAGAATTCTTCAGGGTTTGTAATCTACTCTGTCATCGGTCAAACTCACTGCTGACATTAGAGTTCTAGTGCAACTGGGAGACCGAGGATAATGCGCCAAAGATCAAGACGGCCAATTTGGCTGGAGATGGTGCAGCTGGAGGCAAGGGCGGTCTTGCCAGCTTGAAAGCGGCCGTCAAGAGCGAAAAAGGCTCATCGGCCGTGTCTCTGTCTGTACCTCAGCATGGCACCGCCACTCCCGATATCCGACCACTCCGAATCTCCTACCTTACGGAGCAAACGTCACATCATCCTCCCGTCAGTGCGTTCCACGTCAGTTGTCCCGAAAAGGGCATCACTGCTCGTGGCTTCGATCAGATCACTGCCAAGTTCACCGGCACGTCCGTCAAGGTGTTACCCGGCGAGCACAACATGGGCATCTTCATCACGTTAGAAAAGCGCGATGACGAGACCTACCAGCTCACGCACCCGGCTGCCCATCTCGGTGGCATCCTGAGGGGAGCGCTCAGCGTCTCGGTCAGCGAATTCGCGTACATTACCTGCCCCAAAACGAAAATCAAGGCCATCCTGCACTATGTGGATGCTGGCTGGTTGGGTCGCTCAACGAACAACGTGGACGGCGTGATTTTCAAATATGACCCCGAGAACGATACGAAGAGCAGAGTCCAGGACGTTCCAGACGAAGATGTCTTGGCTCGTTTGAGTGGACCGTGGAAGGAAAGGGTTATCTTCACAATCGGACCGAAGCCTGTGGTATGTGGCGATATGGACTTTGCTTTAACTCGGCAATATACTGACTAGGATGCAGAAATCTGTTCCGGTAGACGAGCAATATGTTATCCTAGATACTGGCCCCCTCAACGTCGCTCCAAAGGTTATACCCCCTGAGGACAAGCAGCTCTCCAACGAGTCCTTGACTCTCTGGTCCGGCGTCACCAAGAACATTCTCGCGAAGCAGTACTCTCAAGCCACGAACGTCAAGATCGCAATCGAAGAAGCGCAGCGAGAAAAGGCGCGTGAACGTGAGCGGACAGGTGAGGTCTTCAAGCCTGTCTTTTTCGAGCACGTCACCGGCAACGGTGGTAAGCCCGATTTGACAGAGAAGGGTCGCCAAGTTCTTGAGCGTGCTCAAAAGGGTGACTGGGATATGACCGGCGTTCTTTAAGTCACCACCTAGAGCACTCTCGTGCGGGCTTGAGAAGGATTCAGACTTGACTGTTTATAGAGAAATGATTTGCCGCATGGTGTCAAGCGAGCGAGGCGGACTTGAAGGCAATGATGGAAGCAAACGGATTTGTTGATATTGCAACCGATGTGTCGCGCCAATCATGGGCAAGCACACGTTCCCCCTTTTTTAGAATATAGACCCGTCCCATGCATTTGTGGAAATATAGCTTTGCATGGGTCAAGTCAGGGTCGGCAGACGTTGACGGGAGTTGGTGGAATTCTTTTTTGACGAAGCATGAGTTCATTCATTACCCAGCCAGTGGTTCATTACTCTCAGCTCGGAAGCAAATGATTCTACACTTCTTACCATTGAAATTGAGCAGAAATCGTATGTGTCTGATTTAGACCTTTTACAATCGTGCAGCAGGAGACACCGGAAATGCGAGTTGAGCAGAACAAACTATAGATCGAACAGTAAAGATTGATTGGACTGTATACGAGAAGTGAATAGCTATCGACAGAGGGGCCTCAACTGGAGCACCCCGTATGAAAGATATACACAATTGCCCTTCCTCCCTTCTTCGGCGTGTATGATGTATGTACGAAATGCAATAATGAAAGTTGAACAATCTTGGTTTGCCTCTCCTAGCCTTTTTGCACACAGCTACGAACCAGGGTCAAGCCCTAAACGAAGGAGGCCGGCCCGAGACGCCCAGGAAACTGATGAGGAGTTTGGAGCGGCGCGGCGCCTCTGGCCGAAGAATGAGCCCTTTAGCAGGGAAGGCACTGGGAGTACCACTGGTTCTGGGCGCGGCAGCAGCCACCAGCAACGCAGGTGGTAGGTCCGCCCCAGTTTTGGCCACCGCACTGGCCCCAGACGGGAGCGCCGGAGGGAGTGGGAGCGCGGGAGCTGCTGGTGCTGGACGAGATGCGGGTGGAGGTGCTGGAGGTGGACACGCGGGTGGAGGTGGTGGTGCGGGTGACGATGCTGGAGCTGCTGGGGGGAGGCTGCTGGGGGCCGCTGTTGTAGGTAGAGCCAATGGGACCGAACTTGATGTTGGCTGGGTAGTAGATGGCAGGTTAGCTAACGATCGCCGGCTACGCTTTTGAAGGGGAGAAGGGGAAGTGGTACTTACAGAAGACAACGGTGGCATTGGGGTGGTCACGCTCGATCTCCTCGGGCTTGCCAGAGTCGGTAGAGCAGGTTCCACGGCGCTCACCGGGCTTGGAGCCGTCACCGAGGGTGGAGTCCAGCCACAACATGTTGGAGTAGTACTATTGCGTCCGATGTTAGCAAGATGTCCGAACAGCTTCGCCGAGGCTGATACTCACGTCATCCCACAGACTCAGGACAAGGACCATGGACTTGGCAGCCTCGCCCATCTGCTTAAGACCGCCGTGCTTCTTGTGGACATCGATGTCGCCGAAGAGGAGCTTCTGGGCGTCGCACCAGTTCTGGGTGATGGAGTCACCGGGGGGACCATCGGACTGGGAGTTGGCGATGACCTTGCCGTTCTGGACGTAGACACGGCGGATCTCGGAGAGCTCGCCGGCGGAGTTGGTGTGGAACTGGGTGACAACGGTGATCTTCTTGGTGGTGTCGACGGTGAACTGGGGGCCGGGGCCGTAGAAGGTCTCGTTGCCCTGTCGGAAGGGGTTGAAGTCGCAACCATCGGGGTCGCAGGTACCGCCGTAGCGGTCGGCGGAGTACGTGCCACCGCACGAGTCGCCACTGCAGGTGTGGTAGGTGTTGGTGTCGCAGGGGTGAGGAGTGTAAGCGTTGGAGATGCTGTTGGCCTCCCCTGTGACGAAACTGTTAGCTGATGCCGTTTTCAAGGAGGGTCGTCACGTCTCAAGACTGAAGCGTATATGAATGACTTACAGATATCCATCTCAGCGCAGCAGGCACCGGCCTGGCCGACACCACCGTTCGGGTTGTCAGGGCTACCGTTCCAGCCGACGACGTTGGCCTCGCCGTTGATGAACTTGAGATCACGGGGGCACTGGCTGTCACAGTAACCAGCTGTGGAACGATCAGCCTCATGTCTATAATTATCGTCCGCGGGTGGGGGTTGATCAAATCACTTACCTCCGTACCTGGGGCCGGCCTTGTTGAGGGGCTGCTTGGACTGACCACCGTCCTTGTCCATGGAGACGAAGTACAGAGCACCGTTCAGACCGCAAACGAGCTGAGAAACATCAACATCGAAGGTGAACTCGTTGTTGAGGAGGTTGAAGGTCTGATAGGCATTGTCGTTGGCAGCATCCATGAGGTAGACACGGCTACCGATGCTCTTGCCGTGGGTGTGGGTGGTGACGAACTGGAGACGAAGAGCATCGTCGGTGGTAGTAATACCGTAAGTGCCCTGGTAGTCGGCACCGTCGACGCAGCAAGAGCTGGCGCAAGTCTTGCCGTCCGGGCAGATGGTGGTGTCCCACTTGTTACCGGTGTAGCAGTTGGTCGAGTCCTGGACGCGGTGAGTCCATCGCCAGTTGGAGTCGAGGACGACACTGCCGGCGACGTTGCTGCAAGTTCCGCCGGCGGCGCACCTGGACCATCGCAGGGGAGGGTGCCTCTCGGGAGTGCTGGTGCACGCCTGCTGGGCAGTGGCTCCAGCAATGAAGGCCGCAATGGCCGCGATCTTGCTGTGCATGATGAAGAGGCGCGTAAGAACGCGGAGGGGACAGTTTCAGGCTGGATTGAAGACTGAACTTGGGGGGGAACTGTGAGACCCTTGATCGGCTTGGGGAATATTCATTTTCTCTGGGGAAGATGAAGATATATATACGCAAAATCCTCAAAGTAAATCTATCTTGGAACGATGCTCTGAAGCCGTCTGGAGGCGAAGACATCTGGAAACAGTCCCGTCCGGCCCGACATCCCAAAGAGATGGCAAGGCATCGTGTCATTCCGCGAAGGCCAGCCCACTTCGCCACCGTATTGTTGGACAATATTGAATCGCGTGTTCAACCTGGGGAGGAATCAACGGTCGACAAGCGCTGTCCAGACCGCGGAACCGCGGGAACGAAGGTCACGAAGTCGGGAAACGGCGGGGCGTCCGACGTACCGCGAGGGCTCGATTGGTTAGCACGATACGTCGGAGCATCGTCGCCCTTCCTGCTCTCCGCAATTTGCGGGGGGAGGCTACAAAGCGATGCTATTCCAAGTTCTCCATCCGGGCACATTCCTTGTAATTCGACGGAGTGTCATGTTCCTGAACGGCGAGGCTCTTTGGGGAGAAAGGGAGGCGATGTGGGGTCCATGTAACCCACCCTAATATATTCCACCTATCACTCCATGTCGTCAACAAGGCCGTACCTTGGGCCTCGATGCGGCTGCAGGCCTTGGCATTGGCGAGCGAGATCGAGTCGATCTTGGCAAGGGGCAACCCGTTGGAAGGTGTGTGCCCTGCCACAAGAGTGTGTGTTGTGCAGATGATGATCATTGACCCTCAATAGACAAGAAACGTGCTGCCAAGTCGCTTGGTATTGTCCAAGAGATCGATCAACATTGACCAAGAAAAGATCAGCGCTGCAGGGACATTTCCAATCGTCTGGACACTCGATATTGAAATTAACTTGACGTCGTACCATGGTTAGAGTTCGATATACGGTAGCGAGAACAATTGAGCTCTTTCCTGGAGATAGCCGCCGGCTAGTTTCCATCAAGACGCCGGTTCCTTACTCCTAATCCAGCTTGAGAGCGCATACTTTGGCGCCGAGACCTCCAAAACAGGGCCCTCGGTTGAGCATCTGCGAAGGCCGGGCTGCCCGAACTACCGACGAAAGATGCAAGTCATCGACATACAGTCAGGCGCGTGTTTGCCACTCAGGCTACGGCCACAGCTCGACCCATTGAGTGAGGGGATTTTGGCAAATCGGACGATGGGCCGTCATCTCATGTGAGCAAGGACGGAAGGGACACGAAAAAGGGGCGTCTGGGGAAGCCCAGCACCCTCCGACGTCCAAATAGGGGTTTGGCGTTGCCGAAAGTTGGGGTCAAGTACCGGGGAGACCGGGGTTCGAGAAGAAGGGAAAAGTTGGGGTAAGAGGAATTGGCTGACGGGCCATCGCCCGTAGTTTGCGTGGCTCGTTGCCGGAGCGTCGATTGCTTATCTCGTTATCTCGTGGTTGTGCAGTTCGAGCAAGAAAACGACCCTTGAAGTTACGTCAAAGAATGAAGCCATCGCCAAGTCCCTGCCATGCAGTAGGCCGACCAAGATCTGCGATGAGGTGATCTTGGCTCACCACGTGTTAAATAGTGTTGCGACGCTGAACGGGCTTGGCCCTGCACCGATTGGGCTGCGAGCTCTTAAAGGGCTGCGTACTCTGTGTCGATCTTCTTATTTATATTGTCGTGCCTGGCTCACGTTGCGTCGATCGGAAACGCTTGATTCATCATGTCAGGGTCGTTCGTAATAGAGATTTACGAGAAATGATGGCCCCCCCCCCCTTCTTCTTCAGATGACAGACAGTCCCGAACCCACGAGCGTCCGGCAGTTGTGAAAAAGGCGGGGTTGGCCAATCGCCTCTCCCCTGCTCGGGTTAGTCATCCTTATTGACAGGTACCCTATAGCCTGCTAGATGCATCGTCAGGTTTCCACCTATCAAGGGGCTTATCATCCCTGCTTCACAACTGCTATTTTCATCGATTGACAACCCTGCCGACATAATATAATCTCGCAGTTCTCTCCGGTCTTTCGAAGAATGGTAGCCGGCTTTTGTGCCCGCGATTCAGCTCTTCAACACTCATCCTGTTGCACTTGTGACGAATAAACACCAACAAGCACTAAGGCTACATTGGACCTTCAGCCATGACATGCGAGCTTCCAACCCTCAACTCTGACAAAGGGTGGCAGCTCTAGCCCTTTCCCAACGGCAGTCTATGAACTCGTCAGAGGCAAACACACCATGGCCGGCGCCATTTGATGCGGCTCCGGGTGCCGGTCATTGGGAGCAATCAACCTCAGACAAACAGATCTCCACAATTCGTCCTCCTGAAACTTCTACGCTAATAACTTCGGCACTTGGCGTGGCGCCAAGCATCGTTCTTCCAAGTCGGCGGCGCCGTTTGGCCGTATCCACAGCATTTCTAGTTCGAACGCACTATCCACTCAGAACAATGCCCAGACGCAACGTCCAATCGATGGCCGCGCGTTTCTCAACCAGGGCACATAAGCTCCATTTGGCGTCCTCGCAATCACAACCTTGACTCGAGATAGATTGGCACAGCTTCTAGTAGCATCCACTCACAACAAATTCATTACTGAACAACCCTGACAATACCCGGTGTTCCCACCGATCTAGGGCCTTCATCTGTTTGTCAAAGCCGGGTGTCCGGTCCCGCCCCGGTGGATTCAGGGCCGATGAGATCTAAACGTGAGGTTTGTCCTATTTAAACGAAATGCCTGCCGTCATGAGTTGGGCTTTTGTTCTCAGTCGTCCAGCTCAGGCTACGGTACCTCTGCGATAACCTTTTTCTTCTGCTTTGCACTGGGTGCGCTCCTTCTTTTACGCGACAGGCATCGCATCGTTCTTTGGTACTTCTCGTACCGTTTTCCCTTTTTACACAAAAGAAGTCTCATTCGACCTTTCAGCCACTCATTACACACTACCCTGAGCTCAGCTCTCAAACTCAGTTATCATGACTTTCGTTTCCGCTGTGACGGGCTTGCTTGCCCTGTCCACGATGGCCGTGGCCCAATCCACTGCACACGTTGACGAAGCCACTCAAATCTCATTCCAGCAATGGACTGACACTAAGTCGGGCATGAGCTTTGGCTTGGCCCTGCCTGAGACCCCTGGCAAGGACTTCATCGGCCAGATCTCGGCCCCCATTACCGCTGGTTACGCCGGTATCTCCCTCGGTTCCGTTATGAACAATCGGTACCAGTTGGTCGCGTTCCCCAACAATGGCAAGGTGCTCTCCTCGCTCCGCCTGTCAACCACCTATGCCAACCCCTCTGTTGTCGAGGATGCCAATGTCAAGATCAAGACTATCCCCGATGGCACTTCCGTCACAGAAACCGGGTTTACCTGGACCTTCCTTTGCGAGGGCTGCATCACGGGTGACTCGAAAGCATTCGATGTCACACAGGAGAACACCGTCCTTGGTTATGCGATCAGTACAACCGCCCTCACCGACCCAACCACTGCTGATGCCGTCCTGAACTACCACGGAGCCGGATTCGGAGGCTTCGGCATGAGCCTCGCAACTGCTAAGTCTGCTAATTACGAGACTTGGGCTCAGCTTGCTGTTGACGATGCACCCACCGCCCCCGATGCCGGTACCCCTAGTCCTACCCCCGTGCCCGGTAACGTCACCACCATCATCTCCAATACCACATACGACTACATCATCGCTGGCGCTGGCGCTGCTGGCATCGTCGTTGCCGAACGCCTTGCCGAGGCGGGCGGCTCCGTTCTCCTGATCGAACGTGGAAAGGCCTCCTACTACTCTACTGGTGGAAAAGCCGTCATGGACTGGAACAACACAGTCACGCAGTACGAGGTGCCCGGAATGGCTTACTATCTTAGCTCTGCAAAGGAGACGGACCAATACTGTACCGACACTGCTGCCATGGCCGGCTGTATCCTAGGTGGCACCACTGCTATCAACGCCATGATGTATGTTCGTCCTCCCCCCGACGACTTCAACGACAAGTGGCCCGTTGGCTGGAAGTGGGATGATGTTAGCGCCGCAGCCGATCGTCTTTACGAGCGCACTCCCGGCACCACCTCCGCTAGCATGGACGGCAAGCGTTACGACCAGGGTGCCTTTGATGCCATGTCGCAGTGGCTCAGCAGCAACGGATTTACTGAAGCGGACGGCTTGAATGAGCCGGAGAAGAAGCACTCCATGTATACTTATCCTCCTGTCATGGTAAGGACGCCTTGGTCACTAGATTGATATATCGGAAGCTAATTTGTGACAGGTTGCCAACGGCCTGCGTGCCGGTCCCGTCAGGGATTATCTCCCATTGGCCGAGAAGCTGCCAAACTTTAGCCTCACTCTTCAGTCTAAGGTCGTTCGCGCTATTCGAAATGGCAGCGCCATTACTGGTGTTGAGGTTGAGACTGGCAGCAACACCCGCCAGATCATTAACCTTAACCCAGGTGGCAGCGTAATTCTCGCCTCGGGCGCTCTTTCTACTCCTCGAATCTTGTTCAACAGCGGTATCGGCCCTGAGTCGCAGATTATGACTGTTGCCAACGGCTCGACGAATGTCAAGCTGCCTCCTCGTGCCGAATGGATCGATCTTCCCGTTGGCAAGCACTTGCAGGACCACGCCATCTTCACTGCGACCCTCAAGACTAAGCAGCCCCTGAAGGCGCTGCCTTCCACTGCTTTCACCGAACCCAGCCAGACGGATATTGATCTCTTCGCCCAGGGCTCTGGCCTCATGGCGCAATCCGGCCAACGCCTGAACTACTGGTCCAGCGTCAAGCTGGCCGATGGAACCGAGCACTTTTATCAGGGAACAGTCAATGCTCCTTCGGATGACACCATCAAGATCAAGCTCTACATGACCCACGGAGCTACTTCCACGGGCTCCCTGGGTATCACTAGCTCCGGCAACACCGTCATTGTTGACCAGCCTTACCTCAACACAGACAACGACCGCGAGGCTGCTCTGGCCGCTCTTCAGCAGATCGTTGATTTTGCCTCCACGGGTAACAGCTCCCTTGTCGTTGCTGGTAACGCCACTGCCCAGAGCATGTCCGAAGAACACACCAGCGGCAACCACTGGGTGGGTACTGCCCGCATGGGTGAGGAGAACGACGGTTCTAGCGTCGTCGACACCAACGCCAAGGTCTGGGGTACCGACAACCTCTTCGTCGTGGATGCCAGCATCCATCCTGATTTGGCCACTGGCAACAGCATGGCAATTGTCATGGTCGCTGCGGAGCACGCCGCCGAGAAGATCATCGCTGCTCATGGCGGCAGCAACAACAACAACGCCACGGCTCCCGCCACGGCTCCCGCCAAGTGCAAGCGCTCCCCTCGCGTCCAACGCAAGTTCCGCCGAGCCTCCCGCAACCTCTATGTTTAGGGACTGGTCCCCGAGACGGCTGTTTCATTATGTACATTACCAATTAAAAGACTTTGTATGAAAATCAAGACTCCCTCACATTGCGCGGCGCGAATTCCTGGGTATAGATTAGGTCAACTTAAACTGTCATGCAGGACGTTTCAGAGGCGCACTAGTCTCCACATTTACGGGCCGTGACAGGTGACTGTTTGGACAAGGCTAATGCGGCCGAGATGAGATGGATTAGCTTTAGAAGAAGAAAAAAACTGTTCACGGCTTCTAGAATCTTGATGTTCGAAACGTTGGTCATGGCCCATCAGAATCTAAATCGTAGCAGTGGTGATGATTAATATTGTTAGTCGCTCGTCATCCTAACACGAGGTATAGTATTTTGTACATGAGTGGAAATCCATCCTTTTTAAGACATCGTTCTGAAGTTATAAGCATTTCTCCTTCCCCGTCATCTCTTACACGTGATCAATCATCATCACTTAGGCGTCAACGAAACCCTTGACGTTGTTCAGCCACCTGAGGTACTCGCGCTGCTCCTTGACGTCAACGTAGTCGGGGACGAAGACGGCAAGGGCCTGGGTGATGCCACGCTCCTCCAGGAAGCGGTCCATCAGGACCTGCAGATCCTCGTCGAGGCTGCCGAAGGGAGGGCCGGGGTAGATGTCGGCGCGCTTCTGGGCGGACTCGGGGCTGTCGACCTTGGCGATCTTGGCGTCCTCGTAGTAGAACATGTTCTCGACGACAATGTTACCCTCCTGGGCGGTGGCGTCAATGGTCAGGGCGCCGGGGGTCTTGCCGGGCTTCTCGATCAGGATGGTCAGGTTGATAGGGGCGGTGGCATCCTCATCAAGGTCCTCCTCGAGGTCGTTCTCGAATTCCTCCTCGGCACGGGCAGAGCGGGCACCGCCAGTAGACTGGACATGGCTCTGCTTGTTAGAGTTCTGAAGGGAATCCTCGCCGAACTCCTCGTCCTCGAGAGCAGCATCCTCGCTGTAGGGGTCGTAGCTAGTAATGTCGGCAATGGAGAAGCTGACAGTGATCCTGTACTTTGGGTTAGATCAGGGTCTCGAGGGCTGTCTTTGACAAGATCGGAACTTACTTCTCGTCGCCAAAAGAGCGAGTCAGCTTGACAACCTCCTGGCCGGGGGTGTCGATGAGCTCGAAGGGGCCGTTCTCAAGGAAGTCCTTGATGCTGGCAGGCTGCTGCTCCGAGGCCTTCATCTCCTCCTCGATCTGGATCTCGCTCTCGAGCTTGGCAGACAGCTCATCGTCGGTCTCGCCGGCGGCCGCCCTCCGGAAGGAGGAGGTGGTGAAAGCGGCGCGGGCTGGTCGCAACGCAGTGACGGAGGAGGTCTTGAGGAAGGTGCTGGGGCGGGCGGACTGACGCAACGAAGCGGTAGTCAAGCGGGCAACAGCGCGAGGCGCAGAGCGCGCAAATGATCGGACAGACATCATCTTGATGGTGCAGGAGTCTCGATGGAATGGATTGAGAAGGATGGGAGATATGGTTGTAGAGCTGGTGAGTGGTGCTATTCAGGCTACGTCCTGCCGAAATTTTTAGGAAACGGGTCTGGAGCTCCGGGAGCACTGACCATGTCGAAAGTAACGTGATGGACGGGATGACTAAGCATTGGCTTGCTACTACGTACAGGAATGGATGCATAACACAAACTAAACGAGAAAGAAAGAGAGATTTTGCGAAATCTGAAATAAAGTCTTGTTAAAAAAAAGTCAATGGGACTTGATGCAATCTATTCATATGCATCGCTCTATAACAGTAACGGGCCTCTTCTGCGTCACTCTCTTCGCACTTCCTCATTCCGGACGTGCAGCCACTTCTGCGGGGTGGTTGCATAATAATGCTAGGCGGTTTGTATTCTTTCCAAAATTTCCGAGACACGGAGAAGAGAAGAAAAACCCCCAATATTTCTCAACCTGGGCTATGATTCCAGGAGCAGAATGACATCGTCGTGATGAAGGACAGAACAGGTGTGAATCCGATTCGTAAACGGATTGCAGCTCGCTCCTATCCAACGCAGAGCTCCAATGTCTAGATGTGATGTGAAACGCGAAATGTGGAAAGCAAAGCTCATCATAGACTGGAGTCGCAACCACGGAGCGGCCTTATCACATTGGCAGCTGGTGACATAGCTGCTGAACTGGATATATTCCCAGCTCGGGTCGATTTCTGGTGTTTGCTCTCGACGAGAGCCAAATTTTGGAACATCCTGACCGATAACTACGTGATCCCAGGCCTTAGAGGCTGAGTTAGTTGAGCCCCTTTGAAGGGAAATCCGCAGGGCGCATTTGGCCGTTGCTGGATATCTTGACCCAAGGGAGTGTGCTGAGATAAGTCCATTCGCCTTCCCATCGCTGCAGAAGGGCAGCGTTTTCATCAGTCGTGATATCAGGTAATGCTATTCGAGGTTAGATGGGCGTCAATAGATGTGGCATCTCGGCGTAAAGTAACTAACAAAAGCCCTGCTGATACTCTGTCTCGAGTGCCGCAATCTTCATCTTGAGGAGATCCTCCCTAGCAGAGGGAGGTCGTCCAGGGCGCCTCGTCTTCTTCACTTCATCGTACTCCTCGTCGTACTTGTGAATGTATCTGTGTCATTGACGTTAGTCCATGTGAAAGGATACTACGCCCTATCGTGAAACGTACGAGCTTATTAGATCCTGAATTGCAGAGAGCTCCAGCGCCTTGCCACCGCTCTCTTGTATACTCTCATGGAAATGTGCTACTCGCTCGGCTGAGATGTGTGAGTGAGTGCTTTGGTGACAGAGTCCCTCACAATGAAGCTCTTACCGATGGGCTGTTCCTTCTTGTTGCGGGCTGCGGCAAGCTTTTCAAGCCTCTGGTCTCTTACACTTGCCTTGCGGAGCCGCATCGAGTCCCTGGATTTTTCATGCAGAGAGTTGACCTGCCCTCCACGCTTTTTGGAGATTTGCTTCCTGGTCTTGTGGAGCGTGGTAGGCATTGTGAAGACGTTGGAATAAGAGTATGGTTCAATTTTAGGAGTAAAAAGAAGTGAGACGCCCTGCGTATTTGAGTGACTACTGAACGGGTAGATTCGATATCGCAAAGCCTGATCGCATAGATTTGATCTTTTCTTCACATGAGGAAGAGAAAGTGGCGGTTATTGCTCGGGTAGCCTAAAATGGCAATTGGGTTCTAGACTTTTTCTTGAAAAAAATTCCACGACCCCACCAGCCCGCCCACCAAGGAAGCCAGGGACCACCCACAAGTGGGCGGCAGAGACACCGTAAGGTAAGGTAAGGTACCTTACCTAAGGTAGGGTGCTGTGAAGTGACCCTGTACTCTGTACTGGAGGGGCTCTTCACTGAAAAACCACCCTCCAAAAAGGCGGCATGACGTGGGGTCGGTTGCTGGGGGAATGGCTCTGCCGCTGATGCTAGACCACTCCTGGACGGTGTCCAGGCTCCGGACCCACCATCGCGCCTGTTGACGCGGTCCTGTCCGTGAACGCAATTAAGGTACCCGGACGATAAGGATAAGAGCCTCCGGCGCGTTACTTCGAACAGGAGCCTGGCAAGCGGGACGTGGGACGACTTCTAATCCTCTAGCATCTCAGCTCGACTCGCTCATTGCTAACCACCAGCTTAACATTTTCGGCCAGAGGCTCGCCTGCCTTGGGCTCCCCTCGCCGGCCGTTTGTTGTCACGGCTTTCTTTGTTTACAGTTTGTCGCGTCGGTGGCCAAAAACGCGTCTCGGTTTATCGCCTCTGCACATGGCCAGGTTCCAGCACCCACTGTGATAGACGCCTTTGGCTGTTGTTGGCAGTGGCAGCGGCGACGGCGGCAGTGGTGAAAGTTCTTGATCACCAGTATTTCCGGTCCGCATTCGCGGCAACGACGCAGCAATGGGCGTAACAGGTGCGTGGGTGACGATGCTGCCCGGAGGACATGCGTTTGGGCCACTAGGTGCTGACGTGAATCCAGGCCTCTTGCCGTTGTTGAAGTCCATTCAGCGTCCCACTGAGTTGAAAAAGTTCCAGGGCCAAGTCCTGGGTGTAGACGCGTACGGATGGCTTCATCGAGCTGCGTACTCTTGTGCCAGCGAGCTCGGCCAAGGCTTGCCAACCAAGAAGTAAGTTATTCCATCCACACAAACGAGATATTGGGTCATGCTGACATGTGCAAAGGTACATCAACACAGCTATGCATCGAGTGAGGATGCTGCAGCATTTTGGTGTCACTCCGTACATGGTCTTTGATGGTGACTTCCTCCCGAGCAAGGCCGGCACCGAGGACTCACGTGCCAAAAGCCGAGATGCGAAGAAGAAGTCGGCAATGGCGCTTCTCAAAGCTGGCAAGACTTCACAGGCCGTCAGCGAATTCCAGAAGTGTATTGATGTCACGCCTGAGATGGCCTCCTCGCTGATCCAACAGCTCAAGAAATTCGATATTCCATACGTCGTCGCCCCGTACGAGGCCGACGCCCAGCTTGTCTACCTTGAACGTAAAGGTCTCATCAACGGAATTCTTTCCGACGACTCGGATCTCCTCGTCTTCGGTGCCAAACGACTCCTCACCAAGCTTGATCAGTATGGCAACTGCATCGAAATCAACCGACGGGACTTCTGTGCCTGTCGCGAGGTTTCATTGACCGGTTGGACCGATACCGAATTCCGGCGGATGGCCATTCTCAGCGGTTGTGATTATTTGAATGGACTGCCGGGTGTTGGTTTGAAGACAGCCTACCGCTTGGTTCGCCAAGCGAAGTCGCCCGAGAGAATCGTCAAAATGGTTCAATTCCAGGGCAAGCACGTCTCTGAGAACTACCTCACGCAGTTCTACCAGGCCGAGCTAACATTTCTTCATCAATGGGTCTTTTGTCCTGAGACGAAGGAACTGGTACACCTGACGGAACTCGACGGCACACGAACCGCAGATGATATGCCGTTTCTTGGCTCATACGTCGAGCCTGCACTTGCACATGCTATTGCCAAAGGAGATGTCAACCCTATCACGAAAGCACCCATCGTTATCCCCACGACACCTTCAAAAAGGAGACACTCGCAGGCCAATCAGCCAGTCCCCGAGCAGCCTCGCACAAAGACGATCAATAATTACTTCAGAGGTCATCACCGTGTTCCCATGGGCGAGATGGACCCTAACTGCTTTACTGTCGACCCACAAAGGCTCTCACAACTTACCAATGGAGGCTTGGTTCCAAGGGTTTTTCCTTTGCCGCGGCCCTATCTGAATCCCGCAGGCCAGTCAACACAGCCAATACAGAGCCGCACATCTCCCAGGATTCAGCGCAGGCGCACCGAGCCTATTGCAAATCTACTGTCGCGTATGTCAGATACCGAGCCTCCTTCCACGTCGACTGTCACCGATATTCGAAACAATAGCAGCCCCGCCGTCGTCAAGTACGATACCCAGACTAGGCCCCCTAAGAAAGCTAGACTTTGCGATGAAAACAACGAAACTGAAGGGTCGCCCAAGAAGAGCAAATTCTTCCCTGCTACAAAAGACACTAAACGCCCACTCAGATCAAAAAGTGAGGCATACCTACTGTCTGATGATTCCATTGACGAGGTCCTCAACAATCTCCCGGATATTGATGGCTGGCTGTCACCGAAGAAACCCAAAAAGACGATATGTGTTTTTGAGGAAAAATCAATGGAAAGCTCTCAACAAACAAGCCAAGAAAGTGAAGGGAGAGACGATAGCCAGGGATCCAACTCGGGAATAAGTCAGTCTACGGCACAGTCATCAGTTGTCGCTGAGACTGAGGACCCATATATTGGTAGTCCTCCCACATCGCAAGTATCTATGCCACCTCCTAAGCAGATTCGCCATGGCACGAAAATCCCGGTATCAACTACGCCATCGAGGTCAAGCATTAAACAATTCGCATACTCGTCGAGTTCTTTGGCCACGCCCGCTTCATCCATGTCAAGCCGTTCATCTATCTTTAGTACAGCCTCGGCAGCTTCCACTGCTCCGTCGACAGCTCGTTCGCGTCTGACGCCGCTCCAGCGACTTGGGGCCAAGGCTCTGAATGCAACCGCGTCTCCAAAGCCTCTATCACGAGACCGGCAGCCTGCCGCTCGCAAGAGTGGATTCGGTGGTTTGCCAGTAAACCCCTCCTTCGTGCCGCTTCCGAAGGTGGACTTGAAGGAGGTAGAAGCGCTCAACAAATCCTGCGGTAGCGAGGATCAGATCATCCCTGATAGTGATGGGGAGGCCGAAGAAGCTGAGGAGGAATTCGACATTAAACCTCGCCGGCTAGATCTTTCCCGATTCGTTTGCTCGTAATGAGAGTTGCGGGCATCTTCGCATTTCTTGAGTACACCGAAGGTCTTTACTTGAATTCAGCTTTGAACAAGGCGTTTAGTGCAGCATTGTGGCATGGCGTCATATGAGTCTTGCACTCCTCGCGATTTAGGCGAGGTTCCATCTTACGTTTCTCCCGCAGTTACTGTATATACCAAGATAGCAGGAGAGCCTTAGCTTTCCTGTGCTAACTTCACTCGAATGCTTCGGCTCTAAATAGTTCAGCAGAGGGTAGTTTGCGGAAAATAAGGGTCGCACTGGCGTTGGAGGGAATAGTTATATATTTACCAAATACCACCACACCTCGAATTGTTTGTAATTGTCCGAAATTTTCACTAGATCAGAAGCTTCGTTGCTCGGCGTAAGTTCGTGTATTTCTACAAATGTCTAATTCCACATAGTGCATGCAAGATGCCAAAGGCCCAGCCCAAAACACCTATCCGTGTGGAACCCAGCCGAGCTCATGTAAAAAGAGGTTGGTTGTACTACAGCACAACCCGTAATCACGGCCACTCCCAATCCTATGCAAGGCAAAGGGGGGCCCCACAAGAATCTATGAGCAAAACAAACCGGCATAGGAATATTCTTGAGAGAAACAATCAGAGAGCGAGGGCAAGCAAGATCGCCTGGTCTCATAGCACCATACTCCTTTGAAACGCCTGAATAACAAAAGGTGAAGACCTCTTCCGCGGTCCCTATGCGTGCGCCCGCTAAGCAATCGTCCGTGATTCGTAAGTGAAGAAGTGGGGAGGTCTCGGACCCCTAGTTTCCATGTACTCGGGACGACAACTTGGCCCGTAAGATGCCGTCCATTATATGTGACTAGTTTGGGTAGGATGCCCGGCAAATTCGATGTTGACGACGAGTCATGCTTCTACTCTGCATCGACGAGGATAGAGCAAGACTCAAGAAGATCCATGCAGACCAGGGGTTGAGACCCAGCTGCATCATGACTCCGGGGCCTCGTCAGGCATGTGCGACGCCAAAAATGCTATGCATCGAGTAAATCCAGGTTCGGGTACCAAAAGTCTCATCCCTGCCCATACAGCAAGTCATGGTTAACGACGAGGGGCGGCCGCTGTTGATGGGGCTGCTGGTGCTGCAAGGTCTGCATTGAAAGTCCATTTTCCTATCAACTTGTTAGCGTTTACCATATCACCTAGGATAACGTGCTCAAGCTGTACCTTTCGTAAGTTTCTCTGCCGTGTCCTCCAATAAAATCAGTCTTCTCTGGTTGCAGTAGGACGTCTTGTCCATAATGTCCACCTTCAGTTTGGGGTCTGACAGCTCCTGAATGGGTTTCTCAAACATTTCGGACAGATTTTCAACAGCCATCTCCAAGTCCTTTTGGTTGTCCTCGAAAATCTCGGTCATGTTGTTCTTGGCGAGGTAGAATGCAAACGCATATGTCCACTTCAGGGTTTGTCTGCAGGTCTGCAGGGCCTGGGAAGCTGAATTGAGGTACTGGACCTCGATCCACGACATGCCCGAAGCACTCTGGAGCTGCACCATCTTCTTCTCCGTCTTCTGCGCAATGTCCTTGTCCAGCTTGGCCGACTGCTCGTGGTTGGCGTAACGGTTATAATAATGCAAATACCTCTCGAGGGAGTTGCGGGACTTGGCTTGCGCATCTCGCGCCTCTGAGCCGCTCTTCTCCTCGAACCGGTTGCAATTATACCAACTAGTGCCGTGCTCCGACCACAAACCCATGCACATCCAGCAGAACTCATACTTGCACTTTCGACAAGTCATGTGATTACAACCACCGTTCTTCTCAATCGTGGAGCTACACTTAGGGCACTCCTTCGTATTGGCGGAGATCCAGTTGGCTGTTTCCGAGTCATCTGCGCACTTCTTGAGCCATTTCTTGACCAAGCTGCAGGGGGCCGGTTGATGATCGGCATTCGGGCAGCCGAAACAGAACCTGAAGCCACAACGGCACTCCACTGTGGGAACGATCTTGTCGAGGTCCTTCTTCTTGACACCGCACTCGACGGCGTTGGGACAGTCGGGCGCTGGACACCACTTAAACGAATCCTTGTCCTCGACATATGTCCTGTTCAGAAGTTCATGGTAGCGGTCCGTCAAGTCGGCGGTGACAAGAAGATCAAGCGAGCGAGAATCTAGGATGCGGCCACAGCCATCCGCCGGACACTGAATTCTGGCGGCTTCACCCTCGTCCCGAATCTTCTGAGTGAGGTAGTGTTTGTAGCAGTCGACACAGTAGCGATGACCGCACTTCATGGCAAAGCTTTCAAGCCCTTCCTCATCTTCGCAGCAGATATCGCACATGAACCCTGGTATGACCTCGAGCTTGGGTAAGCTGGAGGAGCTGCTGCTGAGTCCGGCAGCCTCGAGAACCTTTTCCGGCTTGTCCATGTAATCCTCGAGCAGGCGCTCCTTATTCCATCTGAAGTAACGGAGCATAATTGCGGCATCCTCCTTGCCCATGTCAAGAATCATGTTGACCTCGTTGATCATCTCGTCCTGTTGGTGCTGGATATCTACAGGTTGGAACACCTTGAACGAGACGACATGCGCAGGCTTCTTTTTCTTATCGAGATCCTTGCCTGAGAGGCCGAAGTCGGGATCGGGTTCGTCGAACTCTTCGTCGTCAAAGTCTGCACACAAATGGGTCAGTATGGGAGATGTGGAAGATGGGATGGACTCGGGCAGCAGTGGAAACGTACCGTCAGGGCCAGACAACTGATCACCACTGTCATCCTGCATCAACTCATCGTCTGTCGACAAGGCCGACATGTATTCCTCTTCAGAATCCATCCCAACGCTAGCGGTGGTCACTGGCGTAGGAGGTGCGGCGGGTGGCGTGGCGGCTGAGGCGACGACCTTCTTGCTCGGGAGGTCTTCTCTAGTGACGGAGGTGATCGTCGCCTCAGCAGCCTTCCTCTTCCTCGTGATGGGAGGAATTGTGACGGCTACGGACAAGCAGTGGGGGGTGCAGAAGCAAGTGCTCTGCCCAGGTTGGATGAAGAGACGTGGTGAAGCTGGGACGGCAGCGGTCAGGTTGTGGGATGAGGCTGATAGTGAGGGGCAGCGATGCTGGGTGTTGGCGGGCAGGCGGGCGATAGCGGCGGCAAACGACGGTATCTACAACCCCAAAAAGCGCGGCTGTGGTGACGACTAGAGCCGGAGAAGGGATTTGCGGTCACGCACTGTAGTTGGTCATGCGTGGGGGAGAGGAACGAAACGGGAAAAAGAAGTAGTTGGTGAGGAGGCCCAGCCTTTTGGGGGTTAGAAGAAGCGAGCAGAGAATGACATTGGAGAGACAACCGGCTGACTGATTCGAGCCATGACTACATCGACGGGAGGCGGCCTTGGCGACTTCGAACCCAGGTTGCGGTACAGCTGCCTGAGCGTGCGCCCCTGCCTCGCCTCAGGTACCCCCTACCTGCGCCCAGTGCCCTGGTGTGCAGCGGACGGGTCCGGGCTGCTACCTTACGCTACCGTACCCTTTGGTTAGCCTGCTAGGCTACCGCGGGCCAGTCGGCGCGGACTTTCTTCGGCGCCGAGATCCTGGGCTCGCTGAGGTAACCGAACCAACCGGCCAATCAAAGTAATGAGGTCAGGGTCGAGACTCTCCTTGCTTTCTGCACCTAACACACCTGATGCAATCATTTGACCGCTCCATCCTGTCTATTTTACACAGTACAAATCTCTCATGATCATCTAGTTGATAGTACGTAGGATTCTGTTGGTGGTTTTGGGGGGTCTCGCCAAGTGGCAAACAGTGCCCCGTTTCTTATAAAGGCCCCTCTTATTGCACATGGCTTATACAGGCACTGTAGCCTAAGATGCCTCTGCAAAAGGCGAGCACCCAAAAACGCGAAGCGCAAATCAAGTAGCTACTAATCAGCTTGGACTTTGAAAAAAGTTTAAATATCGGCGAGTTTCCTAAGATAATATTCACATCATTTACATTGTTTTAATTCGAATATAATATACATTCAAGTAGGAGTGGCAATTTGTAGTACCTTGTATTCCATAGAGAATTCCTGTTTTGGGTATCACTCATATTGCCAACCGTTTGCTCAAGGTAGCGGCAGATAGCCCACAGTCCCTCATTTACCATTTAGAAGTGTGAGCCTGGTTTATATGTGAAGACAATCCTCCTTTCAACAGTTTCCGATCGATGCCCTCGGTTGTATCAGGCAAGGCGAGCTCCTTGAGGCTAAATGACAACCCAACTGGTATTTGTGCCTAGCACAAATGAACTTGGCACGGTTGATCAAATCAGTCACAAACACGGCCTCGTTTTGACCTGCTTGTTCGAGTAAAGGAAGCACCCGATCGAATTGAGCCTTGATTGGTAGCTTCACAGCTAGTACGATACATTTCACGAATCTCTCTCACTGGTGAGGAACGAGCACCATGTTGGGAAACGCAGTATGGTTCTGGCTACTACTATGTGGGTTGCAAATTGTGCATCTAGCCCAGAACCTTGTCGGCCAACGTAGCTACATGACCGGTGGTATTAGCATTTCATATTGGCCCATGAGCACATAGGAGGGAGCATTGGGTCTTACCATTGGCACCGGTGTGGTCAGGTTCTGTGTGAGCCGCAGCAACCTTGCCGTCCTCAATCTTGAGAGCGAACCGCTGGCTCCTAGTGTTACCAAAGATGGCCTTGCCTCCATCCCATTCGAGTTCAAGCGCCTTGGACAGCTCTCCGTTTGGGTCGGCAACGAAGCGAATCTGGCGATAACTTTCGTTAGCCGGTAGCATGGGTACAAGGCTCATGCCCGCATAAACTTACCCCAGTCTCCTCAGCCGGGTCGAGCTGTGTGTGCCACGCCTTCATGCTTCGATGGGATGTTTGGTCAGCCAAGAGCTCCTTCCGGGTCCTTGCACTCGATAACATGCCGCTAACACTCACACGAAGGGGTCGTTCACTGCCACCACGAAGACCTGGCCAGCCTGCTTCAGACCTGGGTGATTGATGTAAGAGGGAATGTGAGTAGCCGAGCAGGTGCCCGTAAATGCGCCGGGCACACCAATGATGTAGCCATTGGCAGCCTTGAATTCCTCGGCAAGGTTGACTTTGTCGGAGGCCGAGCCTTCGAACAGCTCAACGCTAGGCACCTCGTCGCCCACCTTGACTAGAGCTCGGGGCGTGGAGTGGAAGCTCCGGGCCACGCTGGGCCGGGCGATGGCGACGCGACGAGAGAGAGCTCGGAAAGCCATTGTGAGCTTTGGGGGATCAGACAGCCGTGGTTGATGTGTATGGAGAGTGGGTGAGAGATGTCGTCGTTGGCGAGTGAAGGAAGGACGGGCGGTGGTTACGTGCAGGGGAGAGCTCAATCCGAATGTCAACAGCAAGGTTGCTCCATAAGTCAAAGTACGGGTAGCTGAGCACAACATTACATCACCAATGGCGAGCTTGACGAATGCGCCTACCCTGTACCTTTCCGTCTCAGCCGATTCTCTTCAAGCCAGCTTTGTACTTCGGCTCAGTGGCAACAGCGTCCAATTGATCCATTTTCTCTAGTTGAATTTGTCTGCTGCTTCTCCGGCCTTGATAGGGTATGAATGTCGGAGGTGCGGCTTATCCACATGTTCGTACTTTTGGAATGAGTATTTTGAGTCTTGGACCCGAGGTGGTGTCGTGATACAACCCTCGGACAACGACAATTCATTGAGATCAAGCAATATCGCCAAATGCCTCAATAGCAATCCCTTGTCGTCTGGTTGTACACCGAGGTAGAACAAATTGTACCGCCCCATTACATGGCAATCGTCCCCTACACTAGCCACTCGGTAAAGCCACAGAGGATACCAACGTGTAGCGCAGGACCAATAGTGCATGAACAGTAACATCCATCTGATACTCCAGGACCCGAGCGCTCACATCAACCTGCGGCAGTGCCGTGCGTTGTATCAAGTCCGTTCCAGCCGGCAGATCAGGCATGAGATGTGGATACATTTACTGGCTGATGATGTTCACCCGGACAAATTCCTGGTCAAGTCCCAGCTAAAAAAAGAAATAGCATATCGGAGCAAAAGTCGCACACGTCCCAGAACCGGACATGGAATGCCCTCCTCGACGTGCATCCACCCACCGAACCCTGCTTGAAGTGAGTTTCCAGGCGACGCCGGTCTTCAAATGTCCTTGACGACAGTCATCATCGATTGTGTTATATTAAGGCAAGGAAATGCATCTAATTTGCATTGTTTTGAAGAGCACTGATTGGCTCCAGAGCGACGTAAGATCAGGAGGTGAATAAACCAACGTGTCTGTCACTTTACCATTCGATGCATCATCCCAACAATCGGGATTGGCAGTGACCATGGTATGAGAACAATGTGGGTAAACGCCGTCTGAGCCATCAAGCCCGAACGCTATAGCTACATGCTCTACGCCAGCGCTTTGACCGGCTCCCCATTGTAGGCGAACTGACGGTTTGGTTTCGGGTACAACTGACCTGTCAGAAACGACGACCTGCTGGTGGCGCGAATAGGCTGGCTGATACGAGGACACATTGACGGCCCGATGGACTGGCATTGACGTTGGCACCGGATTGAGTGGGCTGAGCCATCGTGAATTCCGCCCCAGGCGACTTGCCTCGGATAAATGCCAACTTACAACAATCAGAGATTGACAGTTGGTGGCCGGAATGTGATGCACGTGATGTCGGAGCATACCAGTTAGACCAATATTGCGTCCAAAGACTTCCCGGCCCTGCCAACCCATATGCCGTCGCAACAGTCCATGGTTCCACGGAAGGCGAGGTTTGGCTGCATCTGACTTCGCTACACCGGAGAGACGGCCGATAAAGGAGCACAGACTCGTGCTGTGCGCACGAGCAAAAGGAAATGAGGAGGATGAAGTAATGAAAAGATGGTGGGCTAGATGACGGCAGTGTATGGTTCCCAAAGGTCCCTGCCAACTTGCCACACACACAAGCTACTGATGGCTAACAGTTATCTAGTTTCCTATTGCCAGGCAAGGAAAAAAAAAACGATATTGCCAAGGTCGAAACCAGGGTGTGGAGGCTGCAAGGTCTGTGTGTTGGTGGGGAAACTTCGCCATCGTGGTTCCGAGATATCGCATGGCAGTCTTAGCGCCAGGGGCAGAGCTGCACCAAGAAAGGGGCATGCACGGTGATGACAATGGATTGGGGTTAAACGAGTGGATGCATTGGGTCATGAGTTCATGGGGTCCGGTAGTCGATCGCTGTCACCAACGTCTTGAAAATTTCCCACTCCTATCGCGTCGGAACAGCAAGGCGACCACTTCTCTCGGCGCTGGTCCGTCCTCCATCTTGATGCTGTTCGCTTGGCCATGAATCTACATATGAACGAAAGCCACGAACTGCCAGGGGGACCAACTGCCGCTCGTGCCAAGAAGAGGCCGAGCGCTGGCAGAAGCAAGGAGCTGACTGTGCTCGACCTTAAAAAGCAAAATATCTCGCGCTTCGAGCCCAAGCGCAGATGCTCACTCATCACACGAATCCTCATCAACGTAACCCAGTGGTCGGTTTCCTGAACTGAACAGCCACAGAATACCAAAGTCACAGAACTAGTCGCCCCCCCTCGCATGATCGCGCGGGGACCCTAGCGGTGACCCGTCAGGGCGCTTTGCGCAATCTGGATTAGCACCTTTTGCGGGCGTTGGTTGACGATCGTCAGCTGTAGTTCGCTGTCGAAAGCGATTAGGGAAAAAAAGAAAAAGAAAAAGAAAACCTGTTAAACCCGGTCCTTATCATGGCTGGTATCGAGAGCCAATGCACGGCGGTGTCCAACAAGCCTGGGTCCGTGAAGTGGTAAACCTGGAAAATCTCCGAATGAGAAGGATGAGATATGCCGTAGCCTTACTATGGGTTGCAGGTGGTTTCAATTAGGTACCTCACCTCTTGACCTGGCACGAGAGGCGCAGTTCTGATATGGTGTCCAACTGCCCAACGAGACCGGTAACAGGCAAGAAGTTGCATAGAAGAACCTGAAACGACAACAACTCAAAGAGGCACGTAAATCGCAATTCTCGAAATGGGACCTCGAAACATCCCTCACACCCCTCCACCTCCGATTGGAGCTGCCAAGACAAGGTGGACGGCGTACCGCAATCGGGAGGAATACTTGAGTACTGGACGAAAAGGACTCTGTTCGCAAGGTGCTCCTCGTTAAGTGTACCTGCAGGGTACTTGCGCCCGCCAAATGAAGCGAGGAACCAAGACAATCAATTCACCAACTCTTGCGGCCGCAAGTAGATAGCGTACAAAGGAATAACTCTGGTATCAAGTCTGATGACACCGGCAGGGATGAAAAGATACCGTTGACTCTATGAACGTAGTCCACTTGAAAATGTTCGTTTCTTTTTGAGGCAGCCTTTGATTGAATAGGACCTAGGTACCTCCTATACTACCGTAAAGGTACCTAATACCCCTTGAAAGCTGGCGCTCTGGTGATGATGAACGAGTAGGTGTGTCTAACTGCTCCCGTGGGGTCTCAGATACAAATGTGCTCAGTCAGTTACTGTCGCCACGGGTACCATGAGTGCTCCCAATTTGGTCGCCGGCGCTTCCCATTAAACTCCTGACACCAATACCAAACGGTACGCCAAATAAGAGTGAGGGTCCAAGTCCACCCGAGGTAGCGCGCCAGAAGCATCCGAGTACCCTTACCGTACCTTGTCCTTTTCCCATTCCGTGTGCTGTGCCCCCGCTCCGCTCGTCCATCCACATGGCACCCTACCTTGGCTTTCCTTACGCCCTCTTCCGCTCCCTCGTGTGGCCATATCGTCCATGTTTGACCTGGATGAGGTCAATCACCGTCTGCTTTCGATATAGCGAGACGGTTAGCACGCGCCAATCCTGTGCCTGTCGCTGATCTTCATCCAGGCGCCGCTCCTCCCCCTCTCTCGCGCCTCCTTCTTGCGTCTTGTTGTTTTCTTTCTTTCTTCTACCTACGCCCGCCCTGCCCTGTCTTGTCCTGCACACAGCAGCGCAGAGCCAGCAGCAACCCGTCCGCATAATAGCTCGGCCCCCCCTAATTCCACGTCTCACCCTCCGAAAACCAAAAAAAGGGATTCTCGAACTCGGTCAGACACGAGCCACGGGCCAACGCAAAACACGCACGCCTTTCCTATCTCGTGCCCCTCAATTAACACAAATTTAAGTTACAGTACCTTTTGGTCCTGAAGCCCGCGGCTGCCGTTGGAAGCCTGTCCCCTGCACTCTGAAACACTCTTCTGGGGCGCACGACTGCGCGACACCACCGCACTGGAGCCAGCCCTCTCCACAGGCGCACTTTGTTTTATCTTTCCCGCCCGCCCTTCCAGACTGCAAGTCCCTGAGCCGGGTCTAGCTCTGGAACTGCCGTGGGTCGGGGTCGACACCAATTTGTGGCTTTCGCTTCTGCCTCTGCCTCTGCCTCTGCCTCCCGCCTCTGCCGCTGCCAACCCTCTCCCAATTTGCGCCCGTGTTGCACCCAATACCAACACATCCGCATCTCCCAGCAACCACGATTCCGTCCATTTCATCCATCGCCCGCCGCTTTACGCTCTGCACTTTGCGTTGGTTAGGAAACCTAGTACACGCAACTGCATCATCCCCGCTCCTTGTCCTCGGCCAATCCGTCCTGTCCTTCCTGTCCGTCGCCCTGGCTTCTGCGCCCGTATCTTAGAACACAACGCCGCTCCACGCACACAATCGCCTCTCGAAACTTCTTGTTGGATCACTGGGCGAATACGATAACTCTACTCCGGACGTTGAGCGACCCTCTTATCAGGTCGTGAGGCCCAGGAGGCTGGAAAACCTCACACCCGTCTGTCGCGACCGGTGATCATGTCCGTCATGTTACAAACGCCTTCTCGAGCTTCCACCGCATCCTCCTCCTCCTTCCAACCCCTGACGCGACAAAACACCATGTCGTCCGTCGATGGCTCGCGCTCGGCGCGCCAGTCGAAGCGCTATTCCATGTCCGCGCTGTACATGTCCATGTCAGCGAACGAGGGCGATCTACAGATCGAAGACGAACTTGCTAAAGGTATGAGTTGTAGCGAGGATTCATTCGTCTGTTTGGCAACCCCGATGCTAACTAGATCATTTGCTCCTTTCAGCACAAAAGATACTCCGCGAACTAAAGTCCAAGATCTCCTCTCAGTCTAAGAAGAATTTCGTTCTGGAGAAAGACGTGCGCTATCTTGATTCACGAATTGCCTTGCTCATTCAGAACCGCATGGCGTTGGAGGAGGTACGTTTCAGAAGAGGCCACTCTCTTACGGACCCAGCTAACTTGTGGTGTTATAGCAAAACGAAGTCGCTAGCCATCTTGAAGACGCCACGGACATGCAAGAGGGCTTCTTCCCCAACGACGACAAGACTCAGAAGTATGGCAACCTCATGTTCCTTCTTCAGTCGGAGCCCAGACACATTGCGCACCTTTGCAGACTGGTGTCCATGGCCGAGATCGATTCGCTGCTGCAAACGGTTATGTTCACAATCTACGGAAACCAATACGAAAGCCGTGAAGAACATTTGCTCCTGACCATGTTCCAAGTAAGCGTTGCAGTTTCCACCGTTGGCTGTGAACCGTATATACTGACTGCCATACTAGTCTGTTCTCACCTATCAATTCGACACGACTCCCGATTACTCCTCCCTGCTCCGAGCTAACACCCCCGTTTCGCGAATGATGACCACCTACACTCGGCGAGGTCCCGGCCAAAGCTTTCTTCGGTCTGTGTTGGCTGATAGGATCAACAGCCTGATTGAGCTACAGGATCTGGATCTCGAAATCAACCCATTGAAAGTCTACGAGCGCATGGTCGAGCAGATCGAGGAGGATACTGGCCAACTACCCCCGTCGCTGCCTAAGGGTATTACCGCGGAGCAGGCGGCCGAAAACGCACAGGTGCAAGCCATCATTGAGCCGCGACTTACCATGCTCACAGAGATTGCAAACGGATTTGTGACGACAATTATTGAAGGACTTGAGGAAGCGCCCTATGGAATTCGATGGATCTGCAAGCAGATCCGAAGCTTGACGAAGCGCAAGTATCCGGATGCCAATGATCAAGTCATCTGCACTTTGATCGGCGGTTTTTTCTTCCTGCGATTCATCAACCCAGCTATCGTTACGCCCAAGTCGTATATGCTCATCGATGGCACCCCTGCCGAACGTCCTCGAAGGACCCTCACATACATTGCTAAGATGCTCCAGAATCTGGCCAACAAGCCTTCTTATGCCAAAGAGCCGTACATGGCCAAGCTCCAACCATTCGTCCAGCAAAACAAGGACAGAATCAACAAGTTCATGCTCGACCTTTGTGAAGTGCAGGATTTCTACGAGAGTTTGGAGATGGATAATTATGTTGCTCTTTCCAAGAAGGACCTCGAGCTCGACATCACTTTGAATGAAATTTACGCGATGCACGCCCTTATTGAGAAGCACCATGGAGAGCTTTACAAGGACGAGAACTCTCATCTTGGCATCATGATGTCTGAGCTGGGCGCCGCTCCTCCTCAGGTTCCGCGCAAAGAGAACAAGGTCATCAACCTGCCATTGTTTAGCAGATGGGAGACGGCGATTGACGACCTGACGGCGGCACTGGATATCACGCAGGAAGAGGTTTTCTTTATGGAAGCTAAATCTATCTTTGTGCAGATCATGCGATCTATACCTCAAAACAGCCCGGTGGCGCGACGACCACTGCGGCTCGAGCGTATTGCCGACGCCGCGGCCACTAGTCGAAACGACGCTGTGATGGTGCGGAAAGGCATCCGCGCCATGGAACTGCTCTCGCAGCTCCAGGAGCTAGGTGTCCTTGACAAGGGCGACCATTTCGGCCTGTTGAGGGACGAAGTCGAACAGGAACTTCAGCACCTCGGCTCTTTGAAGGAGGGTGTACTCAGCGAGACGCTGAAGCTCGAAGAAGTCTACAAAACGATTCGTGACCACAACACCTATCTCGTTGGCCAGCTGGACACATACAAGAGCTACCTGCACAATGTCCGGTCGCAGAGCGAGGGCACCAAGAGGAAGCAGCAAAAGCAACAGGTGCTTGGGCCCTACAAATTCACCCACCAGCAACTCGAGAAGGAGGGCGTCATCCAGAAGAGTAATGTTCCCGACAACCGCCGGGCAAGCATATACTTCAACTTTACCAGCCCGCTGCCTGGAACCTTTGTTATCTCTCTGCATTACAAGGGTAAGCTATGCGATCTCCCACCAATATCTAATGAAACTAACCATGTGATCCAGGCCGCAATCGAGGGCTTCTGGAGCTTGACCTCAAGCTGGATGACCTGCTTGAAATGCAAAAAGACAACCAAGATGAGCTTGACCTCGAATACGTCCAATTCAACGTGCCCAAGGTCCTGGCGCTGCTTAACAAGCGGTTCGCTCGGAAGAAGGGCTGGTAAGGGTTCAACGCTCCCTCGGTTGCACCTTTTAATCTGCTCACCGAATCAAAGAAATCTTGCGCTCATATTACCCCATGTACCATCAAACCTTGTCGAGGGGAACCTCTCTGGCGTTGCGGAGCACTGATATACCACGGAAGCCCTTTTTATGTTTCTCTTCTTTCGCCTTGCATCTGATATCAGTCCGACTCGGGATCCTAAGAATCATCTTGCCTTAAATTCTCCTATGGGCAAAGCTGGTGGCCTGTGGTAATTCATGGTTCACCGCAATCAACAAACATATGCATACAAACACACGAACCTGGTAATATTGGGGGGAGGAGGAAGGGGAAGAGGTATCCGTGTCAGGTGTTGGGGAGACGAGGATGGAGGAGGAAGGGGAAGGGGGAGGAAAGGAGTATGTTGTTTGTTCATCGGCTGGTCCGTCGTTTCGAGTTTACTTTTGCCGACTGCTGAGCTGGCCGTCTGCTCTGAGAGTGAAGGTTTGTACGTTGTCTTTGTTGGGAAGCCAGAGGAGGGAAGCTTCAGGGAGAACGAGCACTGCATTTCGACTTGTTTGTTTCGTGTTTAATTCTGGATGAGTGGTGATGCTTAATGATGAAGAAATCTACTACTGCTACTGCCGTGCCGCGTCATGCCGCAAGATGTGACACTTGATAGATTCCACTTGCTACCTGGGTAATTTGGATGTCGCACTTTGGAGATACTGCATGCTTTTGAATGGTCTTTGTGATACGCGACCTCGACTTCCACGCGGGAGTACGCGCGCGAGACAGTAATACTAAACTACACAGAAAAGTCTCAACCGTCAAATCCCGAGCCCATGCACAAGGTCTACCTAACCCCCCCCTTTACAACAGAGCACTTGTCCCAACGCCGTCGAAAATGCGGTGACCAACAAAAGAAAGGGACAATCCCAGGTATCCAGTCCATGAAAAGTTCCCATATGTGAGTATAACAAAACAACCCGGCCCCCGAACCATGGAAAAGGACCTCTGCGAGTTCCTGTCTTCTTAATATCTATACCCCCCGTACTGCCCCGCTGGTGGAGGCGCTCCGTAGCCACCAGCAGCCGGTGGCCACCCTGGAGGCGCACTACCCGTCTCGGGAGGAGCATAGGCACCAGCAGGATACGCGGCCGCGCTCTCCGTTCGGAGAGGAGAGCTCTTATACCCCCCTGAGGCGGAGGCGAGTCGGCCATACGGGCTGATAGGCCGGGGGAATTCACCGGACGGTTGCCTCCCGTGCGAAGGCGCCGTATAGCTTCGATACTGCCCACCCGTCTTTGCTTTCCAAGAGCTGTAGTCAGGCAATGGGGTGTCACGAAGCAGCGATACCATTGCGGCCGGGTTAAGGCGCGCTGCGTCAAAGCTATAGGCAGAGGGCAGCAGAGTGAGCAAGAATGTTATGTCACGATGAGGTGCCCATGCTTGGTTCCTCCGCTGCTGGTCAAGACGGCGACCTGCAGCTCCCTTCAGTGGTGACACGCCTCTAGCGAGCCTTTTTGGAGGGTTGAGGTCTTCATCGTCGATACCAATGGGTCGCTTCGGCGAGGCCGTGGCGCGGATGTACTGAGGACGGGGGCTCTGGTCCTGCCTGGCTGGGAGCGGGGAGTTTCGCATCGAAAGGGGTTGATCGATTACTGGAACAAATTGTTTCGGTCTCATCTGCACAGCCTTGGAGATGATGATCGGGGCGGCGACGGGATCGAAGTTGTCGGATGAGTACCGCGCCGTAAAGTGGCTTAATTTCGGGTCCGAAGGGAAGAGCTCCGCAATGCGCGCCTCAAGCTTTGCGACCTGGGAGAGTTCGCCATATTGCGACTCATACTTGTGAAAATAAGCATAGAGTGGCCTGGCTTTGTGGAGAAGCTCAGGTTTGGCAACAAGGCGGTTGACGCAAGTCTCGAAAACAACACGGGCATCTGGAGAATGATTAGCTTTAGAACTCTCGAGAACTCGAGCCGACTTACTTGTGGTATCGTCCTTTGAATGCAGGAACTTCAAGTACTCTATCATAAAGTTCTCATCGTTGGGAAAGAGGCGTGCTCCTCGCTCAAAGATCTTGGCGCCTACCGGATCTTTGTAGACTACCGACTCGAGCAGGGCCACGGCAACATACACATCACTGGTCAGCCTACCCTTTTGTCGAGCATCAGTGAAAACCTTTCGTAGTCCTCCCTCGGTCTGGTTTCCTTTGCCCTGGATGCGTCGCATAGCCCGAGCCATTGCAATCCAAACATATGATATCGTTCTTGATAAGAGTTGAGTTTCCGCAGCATATGCCCTTGAGATGGCGAGTATCCGCTCCTCTGTTGGCGACTTCTTTGGTTCCTGGTCCTGGTCCTCATCGTCATTCTGCTCAATTGATGCATGCAATGGCAATTCTTGTGCTGCTGCCTGCTTCAACGTGCTCACTTCGAGTTTCTCTCGCTCCTTGACTTTGTCCCCCATTGCGTATAGAGTGTTCAAGACGTCGTCAAGTGGTTGTCGAACGGCCTTGGCAAATTCTGCTTTCTCGCCTTCCTTTCCGGGGTAGTTGACTTCGATGTGATCTGCGTGCTTGAGTGCAAGTAGCACGCTCTCGGGGTTGGCGCTAATACCCTGCAGCAGCATCTCGATACCAGCATCCTTCTCGTTGTCTCGTACTTGATTTTGAAAGCACCATTCCGCAGCATCAACCCAGATCTCGGGCCAAAATCGGAGAGCCATCAAAGCCTGCTTGTAACAGTAAAGAACCCGCTGCTGGTACGATTTAGGTTCGTCTGTTTTGAGGACTAGAGGGTCGTCAATTTCCCAAGCAATCCACTTCTTCCAAATTTCAACTTGCTGGCGGAAGTCTTCATCCCCATCGAAACCTGGTGCTGGAGGCAGCCGTGGTAGGTTTGAACGTTTCAAGTTCCGGGTGATGTTGTCTAGGGCGATATTGGCGCTTTTAGCTGACATATAACCAGGCGAGCGTTCCTGCATAAATTTACGACCCTGCAAAGATATTAGGGGGAGAACAGAAACTGTTCGCGGGAGGAATAAATACCGTTACTTTGTTCAAGTTCATCTCAAATGAGTCGTACTCTTTCCAAAGGTTGTTGACGGCCGACATTGGCACGCAGATTGCTCGATGATATGCCTTGCGGAGCTGGTCCATCTTCTGCTGATCCTGCCAGCCAGTGCCACCTACTTGGCCAGGGCCGTTCTTGATGAACTGGATATAGTCTTGCCAAATGCCTCCAGAGTCCCTGTCGACGCCAATGTTGTCGATCACAAACTCATAAGCCTGGGTAACTACACGTCTGGCTTGTCCAGTGGGGTCGTTGTTTAGATCGTTACGGCGACGTATGTAGTTGAGATACACAGTCCAGAGCTTGACGTTCGCTACAGTCATTAAGCATCTGCCGAATAGCTGCTCTGCCTCG
Source organism: Paramyrothecium sp. XJ0827 (assembly GCA_020881915.1). Taxonomy (NCBI): domain Eukaryota; kingdom Fungi; phylum Ascomycota; class Sordariomycetes; order Hypocreales; family Stachybotryaceae; genus Paramyrothecium; species Paramyrothecium sp. XJ0827. The sequence continues at coordinate 3,822,614 of JAJFPB010000004.1, forward strand.
ACAAAATTGTCAAGGCCGAGTTCCATCTCAATCCATTCTACCCAAATGTCGGCCTAGAAGTGCGTTAGCAACGATGCAAGGAAAGAAATAAACGCGGATGACTAACTGCTTGAGGGAAGACCTCGACAAACTTTTGGTATACACTGCGTACTTCAGTCAGCTTGCTGCGGCGCCGGTGGTCCGCTATGAGATTGAGCCAAGCATCCATATCGCCTCGTGGGTCCTCTTTCACGCGCGCCTCAAGCAGAGCTACTGGATCAAGAGTGGCAATAGCTGGCGAAACTTTGGTCGATGCATCGATTGAAGGAGCAGGGACATTGACATCTGCCGGGGCTGGGGTAGAGCCGGTGGCACTTTGGGACTGCGCAAGCACATTTGAAACAGGAGCGGCTTCCTCTTCGTCATCAGAGGCCTCCACTAGGAAGCCGCCGGACATCTTGGGTTTAGATGGAGCAGGCTGAGATGGTGTTGCGGAAGCAGCCTTATCGGGGACTTGGGGGGTTGTGTCAAAGGAAACAGATTCGGGGTCATAATCTCCTCCATCGTCCGATGGGCTGTCGGCTGTGTCACCCGGGACATGAGAATCTTGTGCATTTTCATCAACTTGTTCGTCGCTAGCCTGAATCTGAGCATCTTCCGCGACCGCATGTCCTCCTTCATCCCACGAAGCGTCTTCGACAGACATATTTGAAGCCGGTTGGAGATGGCGGCTGTGGAGGGGAAGCTCAGGTCGTTCGAGGTCGTCAGGACCGCAGCAAGCCCTTCTAGGCTGGTAAGCGATGGCGCAAGGCCAGAGTGCTGCGCCGAGAGTCAGATCGACAATGCAAGAAGGCGAAAGAATCTGGAAGCCAAACCCCCGACCTTGGTTGCTCTAATTACCGAAAATCGATGAGCTTGAAAATACTAGCAATCGCGAATGAACGATAGGAGGGTCGCAAGCCAGGGTTGTACCAAGAAGGTGGTCGCTGAAACAGAATGGGAGCGATTGAAATCAATGCGTGCGACTGCCGCGGCGAAAAGCGGATGGACGAGCTGCTTTATTCGTTTGATCAGAAAGCAAGCTTCAGGTTGTGATGGCTAGCAAAATTCCGGAGCTCCTGCGACCATGACCATGACGTTGGCAAAAAGCCGAGACGAGACTAGCGTATCGCAGGCGGTGAGAGTCTCGATTTGCAGGGTACCTTATTGAAAGCCACGACCAGGAAGAGCCTGCCTGAGCCGTATCTAGCTAACGTCAGCTACCTCTTCCTGCACACGCCGCCGTCGATACCAAGTAGTACCCTACACTAGCAGGCGCCCTTGATTCGCCTCATCACGTTCATTTGCCGCTGTCGCGTTGCTCGTTTGGCAGCACAAAACCACTAAACGCGGTCATGGCCAACAAGTCGCGTCCCACACACCCCTCCACATGCCTGAATCAGTTTTGGTCACCGCAACAACGACGCCTCCCGTGATTTCATTTTAGAAAACCACCTTCTGCTTCTACATCTTCGGGTCCAACCTCTGCGCGGTTAACTTGTTGCACTCTGACATCTTTCCCTCTCAACACATCGGAATAATTCCTTGAAGAGGTTCTTCTACTTGCTCATTGTCTGCTCCATCCACTACACTTGCCCCGTCAACGTTGCGCATCGCCAACTTGTCGCCGCCCCCCTTAACAAAAACTACACTTGTTTGTTAATCTCGAAATCTTCACACCGAAACCATCATGTCTGTCGTCTCGCTCCTCGGGGTCAATGTGATGAACAACCCCGCCAAGTTCACGGACCAGTACGAATTTGAAATCACGTTTGAGTGCCTTGAGCAACTTGAGAAAGGTACGAGCCCGCACCCCTGGTTCGCAACTCACATTCTGACCGCCCATAGATCTGGAGTGGAAGCTAACCTACGTCGGTTCCGCGACCTCGTAAGTGACTTATCTCGACTTCCCTACGCGCCGGCCGCATACTTACAACCTGCCACAGCGACCAATACGACCAGGAGCTCGATTCGCTTCTTGTCGGCCCAATCCCCGTCGGCGTCAACAAGTTCGTGTTTGAGGCTGATGCTCCCAAGACTTCGCGCATCCCTGATGCCGATATTCTTGGAGTCACCGTCATTCTCCTGACTTGTGCCTACGACGGCCGCGAATTCGTGCGAGTTGGCTACTATGTCAACAATGAGTATGACTCCGAAGAGCTCAACACCGAGCCGCCCACGAAACCGATCATTGAGCGCGTGCGACGAAACATTCTTTCCGAGAAGCCTCGTGTGACGCGCTTCGCGATCAAGTGGTGAGTTGAGATCTGTATATAACCCCCCTTATTGACACGCGCTCACACAAATTGCAGGGACTCGGACGCATCTGCCCCCCCTGAATTCCCTCCTGAGCAGCCTGAGGCCGACCTGAACGCTGATGGCGAGCTATATGGCGCCGAAGAAGCCGAGGAAGAGGCTGCAGAGGAGGCTGAAGCTGAAGCGGAAGCAGCTGACCACGCTAAGGCTGAGCAGGGCGAAGACTCTGAGATGGGCGGTGTTGAGAAAGCACAAGGTGTTGAACCCGATGAGGATGAGATGTCAGAGGATGGCAGTGTCGACATTGAAGGAGAGAGCGAGGACGAACTCGAGGACGATGAGGAGGGCGAAGAGGGCGAAGGGGAGGGCGAAGGGGAGGGCGAAGTTGAAGGCGACGATGATGCCATGGAGGTCGACGGCAATACTAAGTCTGCTAGCGCTCCTGCCGCGAAGCCGGTCACCGTTGCATCTTGATTTTTGGAATTTTCAGACTTATCAGCATGGAAAATTGCACTTTTTGCACGAGAAGACCTGGACAGAACGGGGTTGGCCCCGGACAGCCTGGCTGCTGCGCTGTGCACGATTACAGCACATGCCACTGGAGTTAGAATATGGTTTATGAGGATACGAAAGTTGATGATATCCGGGGGGCGACTGAGTGAGTCGACGGCCCAAGTATGATACTTATTTGAGTTACAAACGGTAGACGCATATACAAAAGGTCCATATCCATAACCACCTACTCCCCGACACGAGGTGTTTGAGGCAACTGTTCAAGTGAGGTAAGAAACGTAGGCCCCAAAGGCGAGGAGCTGTTGCTCTCCATCAGAGCCTGTAACATGCGAGGATTGTTACACTGGGCCACTCGAAGATGATGTTTATGACCGCCACTTTCCCTCCCAATCTCTAGCGTTGTCACCACGCTAGGCCTTGGGAGATTCACTGGATGTCGTCTGCTCTGCGACGTCCTCCATCTTTGCCACTCGCCGGTGTAACGGCGCTTGCAGCTAGCCGCAATTTGAATGCAAGAGGATAAATGAATACCAAATCTCCGACTGAGTTCCATCATGTCGGCACAACTAATTTCCTGCACTTGGATAAACGACCTCCATGCTTGGATCCGGACTTGAGAGTCATCTATCTGCTTTACGCTTTCAGTTCAGAGCTATAAACATCAATCACTAGCCTTCACGCAGCGTGGAAAACGAACTTGGGCTGACCTTGCACAACCATCATGGTCTGGGGACACATAATTCCATAGTTACCACGCTTAAGGCCGTGATCATGGTGTTCTCCCCCAGACCGTCGCTGATGGATGCCAGTACCCCTAATTTCATCTCCCGTACAAATGTCTTGGGACGATAGTTCTTTTCGACGACGGAATGCTTTAGGCTGAAGCAAGTTGAACCGCCTCACACGCTACAGCTTGAGTTAGTATTGGCTGGTGACAGAAAAGCCAGACCACGGAACTTCCAACTCCTGATACATAATGAAGTCGTATTTTCTTGAGAAGAGAAGGATATTTTCCACGTAGTTTCGCGACGGAAGCCCCAGAAGTACATTGGATGTTCGTATTTATCCATGCCTAACATACCTAGGAAAGTAATGATGGAAACGAACTCTTCCTCAGAATCATCCTCTTTGCAATCTGGCTATTTCTGTCATCCACCCGAGAAGGAATCTGATCGGATACATGGACGGATAACTTGGTACGGCAACCTGCGATCGGATACTAAGTCTTGGCCCTTGCCGTGAAGTTGACAACGCAGCCAGCCGTGGGAATGCGGTAACTCAAGCAAAGCAGCATCCGATGCTATCTCCAAGGCAGCGTAATCAGGATCAATGATTTAGTTATGTACTCGTCAGAGATTTCTTACGTACAGGCGGCACCAGGGTGTCTTGTTTACCTGCCCAGAATGTCCACAGTAAATCTAGAATAACTTGATCATTAAGAACCTGCCGCGGACGGCGGTGAGTTAGCGGGCAAGTGCAGACGGGACCAGGGCGTGATCGAAGTAGCAGCATTCGTAGCCACGAAGAATACGGCACGCCCACGTTTGCGAACAAGATTGTCGAAGTGGGTAGATTACGCCCGTGCCGAGTTTGGGTTTCCGTCATCAGTTACTGCCTGGCAACGGAGTGCGAACCACCTTGCCCAGGCCCGTCCGATCAAACCTCTGTTGCTCGTGCGTCACTGCAATGCAACCGGACCGTAGTCGCCAGCACAATTTCGACACATTGCCGCAAGAGCCTGGTCCTCAAAGCGAAAAGACCTTGTCTCTACTTGGTTAACTTACACATATTCACCCACCTCTTTCCCTCCCCATCGCATCCGTGGGCGAATAAGCATCATACTCAGGTGAGTGGCTTCTTATGATGTTCTCAGGCTGCGGTTCTGCATAAAACCTCGAATGCACGGCTCTCCCGCGCTGCAAGTACCTTCACAAGGCAAGCGGTAGCGGGAAGGGACCTCGTTTGCAATACACGCTGGCCGGCGCAAGCACACAGGGCAACACGTTTTCTCTCTCCACACACACGCATACACACGCACACACACGCACACGGCAGCTCCTGACAGCTGGCAAACGGCCCTCCACTTCTGCTGCTGCTGCTCCCTTCCTATAAAATCCCTCCACAACTCCCTCTTCCTCCTTTCCTCTTTCTCTTCTACACTCACACACGCACAGATATCGCTTCGTGCACGCTCGCCTGCTCACTATCACGCACCATCACCAACCATCTACTCTCCCTCACCACTATCACGCCTGCATCAACAGACTTTGCTTGACTTCAAACGCACTCTAGAGCTGGTCTTTGGTTCCCAAAGTCTCTGTAAGTATTCCTGTTGCTGTACGAGGCGTCTGTTCAGATGCTGTGGTTATCGAACGTCCTCACAGTGATGCTTGGTTTCAATATCATTGCCACCATACACTGCATGCCTTCACTTCCATTTCATTCTCTGTACCTTCATCTTACCGTTGGGTTTGCTCATTGAGAAGACCTCTGTCCTCTATCCTCTCACCATCATCTTCACACGACAACATTCGTGCAATCAAGATAACACTACCCCGGCCAGCATTCACTTCTTTCTTCCCTGGTCGTCATATAACCCAGCTCACAGCGGAAACAAGACACTGACAAATCTGAATAGCTGTCTGCAATAACTTGACGACATGTCGGACAGAGGCCGCTCACCTTCGGGCAACCCGGGAAGTCGAGGGCCTTCACCCTCTCGATCTCCAGCATCTGGCCCCCCTGGCTCTCCCGGTGGCCCAGGCTCTTCAGCCGACCCTGGTGGTCGTCCTGGTTGGCCACAAGGTATGGGAGTCGATCCCGCCAAACCAGCATCTGGCCAGGAGAAGAGGGGAAACACACGCATGGAACTCCCCCCTGATGCCTACATTCTGGACTCCAATAAAGACGTCTTCCCGCTCCGAGGAAAGAAGGTGAACACCGAAGGCAAGCCTGAAACGATCGAGGTCAACCAGTATCGCATGACCAAGTTCGACTTCAACAAGAAGATCTACCAATACGATGTAAGTGTTTGTCTCCTTCGTGTCCTCAATCAAGCTAACAGTAGGTATTCAGGTCGCTCTGTCACCCCCTGCCATGAAAATTGCGCCTGTCATGAAGAAGATCTGGGCTCATCCCTCCTTCAAAGCTGCCTTCGCCAAGTACAACTTCCCCATGTGGATCTCCGATGGTAATGTCCTCGCCTGGGCACCCGTTTTGGTCGACCGTGGTGAGATTCGGGTCCGTGTCGACCTTGATGAGGCACGACGCAAGCCCGGTGCTCCTGTTCGGGACGGTAGTGTCTTTCATGTTACCGTGCGAAAGACAACCGAGATCAACATGGCTGTGCTCCGAGGGTATCTTGAGAGGAAAATCCAGTTCAATAACAGTGTTCAGGAAGCTCTGAATTTTGTGGATCACCTCATCCGACAGTGGCCATCACAGAATCTTCTGGCAATCAAGAGGAACTTTTACAAGACAAATGTTGCTGGCAGACCCCTTATGGATGGCGCCGTGGTCGAAGTCCACAAAGGAACATACGCCTCTGTTCGCCTCAGTCACAATCTTGCTCAAGGCGGCATTGGTCTTGCGCTTAATGCCGATGTCGCCAATACATGTTTCTGGATCGGAAACCAAGGTCTTCCCGGGCTTATGTGCAGCTTCCTTGCCACATGCGATAAACGTTACAAGCCACTGGGCCCAAGCACTGCTGCGAGGGCTTTGGCTCCGGTCAAAGGTGACAACGGTCGCTGGCAATCCTCTGACGCATTTAAGCAGCTCCGCAAAATGCGTGGCCTTAGATTTACAGTCAGGCACAAGAACCGTCCTGCTGAGATCGCTGATAAGGTTTACAAGATTTACGACTTCACATTCGATGAAAAGTTTGGTCCTGAAGGTGCCAATGCTCGAAACGTTACCTTTGATCACGAAGGTAAACAGACTTCCGTTCAGGACTACTATGTGAAGAAGTACAAGGCTCAGATGCAGTACATCAATCTTCCGGTCATCAAAACTTCACGCGATGGCGGGTATATACCCATCGAATTCGCTTGGGTTGAGCCCATGCAGCGGTATGCCTTGAAGCTCAATCCTGACCAGACGGCTGCAATGATCAAGATTGCTGTCACGCGCCCACCAATTCGGAAGTCTGATATTCAGAGAAATGTCGCTGACCTTCAACTTGCGAATGACCCATTCCTGCGCCATTATGGCGTTTCCTTCGACAGTCAGTTTACCAAGGTCCAAGCCCGTGTCATTCAGCCTCCCACAGTCAACTTCGGCCAAGGGAGTGCAGATCCTAAGTTCTCGGGTCGCTGGGATCTTCGAGGGAAGAAGTTCTTCAGGCAGAACCAGGCTCCTCTCCAGAACTGGGGCATCATCGCAATGGATTCTTGTGTTGGCAGGCCGCAGCTCCAGCAGTTTGCCAGCACGTTCAAGTCAACGTTCCTCGGACATGGTGGCAAGTGCACTTCAGATGCTCTGATTGTTGAGCTGCCGGGAAACATTGCCGGTCACCCAGCTAACGCTGTGGCCCATGCCTTTGAGACAATCAAGGCAAAGCAAGGGGCTTACCCTCAGCTGGTTTTCATCGTCGTTGGCCACCGGAACAGCCCCCACTATGAACGACTGAAGAAATCCACCGATTGTCGCTTTGGCATTCTGTCCCAGGTCGTCAATGCTCAGGCTGTTATGCAGAATAACGGACAGTACCATTCCAATGTCTGCATGAAGGTGAACGCGAAACTCGGGGGAGCAACATCCCGGACCATGCCTCCATGGAAAAGTCAGCCGTATTTTCCCAGGGCTCGCCCTACCATCATGATCGGTGTGGATATTTCTCATGGCGCACCAGGAGGTACAACCCCGTCCACAGCGGCCATGACGATGTCAGTAGACCCCGATGCGACTCGATACGCTGCTGCCGTTGAGACCAATGGCTATCGAGTGGAGATGCTCACGCCCAGGAACATCCACTTCATGTTCGGACAGCTTGTCAACCAGTGGAAGGCAAATCATCAAGGGCTGTTCCCGTCACATATTATCTATCTTCGTGATGGCGTATCTGAAGGACAGTTCGCACATGTCATCGCTGAAGAAGTTTCTCAGATGAAGCTCTACTTCAGCCAGATCGCCCCCAAGCAGCAACCCCCAAAGTTTACGGTTATCATTGCGACCAAGCGGCATCATATCCGCTTCTTTCCCCAGAAGGGGGATAAGAATGGTAACCCGCTACCCGGAACTCTGGTTGAGACCGAAGTGACACATCCTTTTATGTGGGACTTTTACCTCTCGTCTCATGTCGCTATCCAAGGAACAGCTCGCCCGGTTCACTACCATGTCATTCTCGATGAGATGGAAATGCCAGCGAACGATTTGCAGAAGATGATTTATCATCAGTGCTATTCCTATGCTCGTTCCACGACTCCTGTTTCCCTTCACCCGGCAGTTTATTACGCCCACCTGGCCAGCAACCGGTGCCGCGCGCATGAGAACATTGCCTCGAGTGAAGGTTTCCGAGCAGGAGCCAAGGGTCACGAGATGATTCGTGACGCCGTGGCTAAAGGAAAGACGGCGGAGGACCTCCGAGGTGCCGAAGCGCCTCCTCTTCTGACCTTGGGTGGAAAGGTCGAGAACGGAAAGGCGCCTGCCCAAGGCGAGCAGCGACAGCGCGACTTCTTCAGGGGCACCATGTGGTACATCTAACGCGAAAAAGATGAGTCCTGGGACGTAGTATGACGGTGGCTAGTTTTTGGTGAAGATTTGGTCTTGCCGTCAACCGTCAACCGTCAGGGAGGAGGGCAGGGCACGGTAGTCGGCTGGACGCACTTATCAGGATCTGCTATGCCAACTCGTGTTCAACCTCGAGTAGTGCAAAGCACGGGCGATGTGGAGGTTGAGATGAAGGCTTGCGTTAGGACGGACCTTTTGCTTTAGGGCTGCGGATGCCCAGACTTAGGTAGACACAAATTCTTTCTTTGATTTACGGAACAGTGACTCCAACGTGATATGAATGATGCTGAGTCTAGTGAGGTGAGGTATACTCGTGGTGGCACTCCTCTTTACCGTAGCGATTTCACCATGGTCTCGAGATGCACTACATTGGATGTGGCGTTGTAGAGTGGCATGGATTACTAGTACTAGGTAAACCTGAGCATGCCTCCAATCCTAAGTCCGACGCAACGGTGTTTTCCACATCAACGATTCACGGTTCCGTTAACAGAGTCACGAAGAACACTCAGACTTGTTGAGTCATGACCGCAATCTGAAGGAGTGTGCACGAGTTTCCTGAAATTACAAGTAACCCATCAACAAAGATGAGAGCCGTGTTTTCAAGAAGCATGAAAATTATGTAAAACAAGACTCTCGACCCCAAGACAATACGAGAGGCGACCACTACCGCACCTCCCCTGCAAGTAGCACATCGAAAGTACCACCTCAACCATGAACAGTTGGAGCAGCGTTGTCAACTAGTCATCCTTCTCGCTCTTTTCGTGTGGCTTGTGAAGGTCATACTTCAAGACTTGATCCTCGCTTTGGCAGAAAGGACTTCCAACGATGTCCCGACCGTAGATCTTGTTGAGCTTCTTGTCGTAGCGAGCCCAGGCAGGGTAGTCGGCTAGGCACTCCTTGTTCATATCGTTCTCGGCAGAGTTGTACTCCCCGACACTGCAGATACCACCCTTCTTTTGACGGTTGCACACGTAAACGAGTGCACCACCGGAGACGAAGGCGGCGTTGGAACGCTTCCCCACGTAGTAGTATTTGCAGAAGTGTTCAAGCATCTTGACAGCCTCCTTGTAGTCATCGTGGCGGATTTTGCTACGACGCTCGGGACAGTTGAGTTGCTTGGGCTGAGGGAGGGGGACTGTCTCCCAGTCCCCGGGGTAGTTCTTCAGAAGAGGGTCGGGGATCTTGGACTCATTGTCTTTGCCATCCTTGTCCTTGGAGCCCTCATCCTGGATCTCATCTCGCTTCGAGTGCTTGAGAGAGACGGTGTTGTTGAAGGCGAAGGTCTCTTCCACCCCAAGCTCGCGTTTGGTAAGGAAGCTGCCGTCAGCCTGCTCCTCGAAGGTGTAGATGCCGTTTCCAACGCCAGCATCGAGGGAAAATGCTTGTGCCAGTGTAGCCGCCATGAGAGGCAGAGCTGCGGTCAAAGCGGAGGTCAACATGATGAGACGAGCCTGGTTTGAGCTTGAGGTTTGGGGGTTGTATGTAGAAATTTGACGCCCAGTAAGGACGAGTGCCGAGAGGCCACTGGGAAGATGCAAAGAATGAAGATTAGAGAAGGAAAGAGAAGTGGGAAAGGAGCCCGGGTTGGTGAGGAGAGGAACACATCATATATACCTGCATACTGTTGGGCCACGAAGATTGCTTTACATGCTGAGAGTTGAGTTTTGAGGGAAAAGAATTCGTGGCCGCATCGGCCAGCCAACCAATGGTGAGGGCAAGGACAGCAGCATCTGGTTGTGCATAAGGTCATAATGTTGAGATAAATCTGGCCTGATGACCATGGTTTTGCATACTTCCCCCTCATCCTTTAAGGTTGAGATTCTGCTGCGAGGATATGTTTTTGGGGACGACAGAGTGCCCACTTACACGAGCATGGTGTCACTGTCGACGATGCCGGAGCCACCTCTAGGGCGAGAGGGTATTGCCAGTTTGGGATACAGTTGACGGCACACTGTGGTGACGTACCCGGGCTAGGGTGCATTGCTCTTGGCGCTGTCAAAAAACAAAGTGAAAGCAACAGGCCCTTCCAAAACAACCATGTGCTGGCCCCCCCTCGGCATCAGCACATGTTCAACTTTCTTCCTCGCACGGTTGAAGCCACCAGCACTGCAAGATGGCGAGTTTTCTGCGAGGAAAGCAGGTGGGCATGCAGAATGACCTCTCGGCGAGCCTGCGGCCGGAGCTCTTCACGCCCGACGACCAGGCGCGCTACGGCATCAACTCTCAGATCAGGTATGGTACTCTGTACAGTGGCAGCCGATCCTCGCCCATCCCAAACCCGCGCCCTCGGTAGAGTGAGGGGGCGGGCCCTGTAGGGCTGCGTCTGGCGAAGGCGTCAACGTCAGGGCACAAAGCGCTAAGATGAGGACAGCTGCTTGGCCTACGACCCCGTCCAGTCCCTGCTCGCCATCGGCACAAGCGAGACCAAGTTCGGCCCGGGCAAGATTTACATCTTTGGGCAGCGGCGCGTGCAGAAGATCCTGCAGCCGCCCAGGCCGTGCTCCTTCCAGACTCTCCAGTTCACCGCCAACAAGCTCGTGAGCCTCGACGCCAGGAATGAGCTCGGCGTCTGGGACCTCGACACGGGCGCACGCATCGCCGCCCAGGTAATCGCCGGCCATGTCGTCGCCCTCGTGACTGATCCCATGCTGGACTGGGCTTTTCTCGGCCTGCAGAGTGGCGACATCATGGCTTTTGACCTTGACCGCGGCACCCTTGCCCGGGCCTTCCGCCTACCGTGCTTCTGGGCCGACAAGGACCCCAAGGCCCGCGGTGTCTCCCTTGTGTGCATGTCGCTGCACCCTCGGGACGTTGGCAAGTTGCTCATCGGTTACTCCCACGGAGCCGTCATCTACTCCTTCAAGCAGAACAAACCCGTACACTACTTCCACTATGAGCTCCCGCCGGGTGCACCGGGCGGGAACGGTGCGGGGATTGAGACAATTCGTCGACCTCGCCTCACTCATGCGCTGTGGCATCCATCGGGTACCTTCATCGTCACGGCCCACGACGACGGCAGCCTGGTGTTTTGGGACCCTGCAAAGGAGGTTCTTGTCATGGCCAGGACACTTGCTGACATGAAGGTCGAGCAACCCGGCTCTGGGTCAACCACACCAGCACTGAACGACCCCTTCACGCGTATAGCGTGGTGTTGCAAGGAGAACTGCGAGGACACCGGCCTTCTGATCGCTGGTGGCCAGCCCACCGATGTGTCGCCCAAAGGAATGACTTTCATTGAGCTCGGACTGACTCCCATATATGCCACCTCTTCCTACCAGGTCCTCGCGGACTATTTCCGCGGCAAGCGACACATCACCCTTCCTCTTCCGCCTGGCGCTCAAGCTGTAGACTTTCTTCTCATCCCCCGTCTATCGCCTTATTTTGCCGGAGCACAGGATCCCATTGCCATTATGTCTCTGCTCAGCTCAGGGGAACTGATCACCTCGAGCTTTCCCTCTGGACATCCCATCAGCCCAACAAACCAGCTGCATCCATCTACATTCTTCGTCCATCCATTCATCACAAAAGTCAACGTATCTAGCCTTGAACGCTCTAGGTGGCTGACAATGGTGGAAAAGCGTGACCAAGGTGAACTACTGCTCAAAGGCGGCGCCGAAGCGGCAAGACCCAGAAAGAGATTTGAGGAGCGAACAATCATCCAGGCGGCTCATGCTGACAGCACGATCCGCATCTGGGATTCCGGCCACGCTGACGAGATCGAAAATGGATCTCAAATCCAGGTTGACATTGCCCGAGCTTTGGACAGGCAGGATGACATTGAAATCACCACGATGAACATGGCAAGTAGCACAGGAGAACTGGTCGTTGGCACCCGAACCGGTGAGGCCATCGTGTTCCGTTGGGGTGGTAACAGATTTTACGGCCACCAGAATATGAAGCAGCTGGACCCAAATCCGAAGGGTTTGTCAGACATTAGCTCTAGGGCGGAACCGAGTCTCAAAGAAGGCTTACAACCCTTTGTCTTGTACGAGATGATGCAAGGCCCTATCACGGCAAGCCAGATCTCCAACGTGGGATTTGTGGCAGTTGGGTCCGAGCTCGGCTTTCTTACCATTCTGGACCTCCGTGGACCATCCATAATATTCCAAGCACCAATGACGGACTTCGCCAAGCAAGAAAAGAGGCCATCCTTCCTGAAATCCCACCACCGCACCAACTCGACACCGGCGAAAGAATGGCCCGTTGTGATTGAGTTTGGTGTCATGACACTAGACGAGGATAAATATTCCAGCATCTGTTGCTTCGTAGGCACAAATTTGGGCAAGGTTATCACGTTCAAGCTGCTGCCCGGCAAGGAGGGTACCTACTCTGTTCAGCTTGCAGGCGTTGTCGTATTTGATGACAAGATCATCTCTCTATCCCCCATCGAAGCGAACACAGGCCGACCAGCATCTGCAACGGGCGCCACAGTTGCCGGTCTTCGGGAGGGACGCCAGGTTAACGGTGTCCTAATTGCCGGTAAGCAATAGCCCCCTTAGTGCAGTATAGTGGATGGTACTGAAATTCTCGTAGTGACGCAAAAGGAGATCAGAATCATGAGGCCCGCCACCTCTAAGGGTGCTTCAAGAGAGTTTGATGATATCCTCTGCGATGCGGCTAATGTTGCGGAATTTGAGCTCCAGGGATATGCTGTCATTGGTGTGTTTGGAGACCGTACTGTCCGTGCCTTCTCGATCCCTGGCTTGAAGGAGATTGGAAAGGCGGATCTACCTATGATTGATAGCAGCAGGAGCACGGCCTCAGTTGTGACTCAGACCGGTGACGTTTTCGCTTGGTCAGGTCCCAGCGAGTTGGCCTTGGTCCATGTCTGGGGTACGGGAAAGGGCCTCGAACAATCGCCGGATGTCCTAATTAACCCCAAGCTTGAATGCCCACCACGACCTACCATCTCGAACATGCAATGGATTTCGGGAACACAATACGTCTCCCCTGTGGATCTCGATCTTCTTGTGGGAGGTCCCGACAGGCCTCCAAGCAAGCGCATGCTGGACGCAGCGATGGCCGAACAGCGCGCCGCCAGAGGAGGTGGTGGGGCTGGACCTTCAAGCCCAAGCCAGGAAGGCTGGGGCGATTATTTGACACGGCAATTGAACGAACGAACCGAGAAGCTCAACATCATGGGCGATACCATGGACAATCTGCAAGTACAGAGCGCGGGTTGGGCTGACGACGTGAACAAATTCATGAACAAGCAAAAGCGAAATGTGGTTCTTGGGGGTTTAAAAAGCAAGTTCTTCTGAGGCCCTCATGCCCACGGGAGGCAGCCAGCTAGTCTGTGCTGTTGAAACATATTGGAGAGACCGCCAGTACAAGACTTTCATGAAATGCCCACAATGCTGCAAGCTATTAAACATAAGTTTTCTATTAGCTTACATCCAGCATACCAGCCACGACACTAGGTTCTTTGGCGAGCACATGCGGTCCCTGAAGTTTGCTGCAGACAATATGAGTTTGTGGGTTTAGCCTTAAACCCACGCTGTCTGCAGTTTTGAATTGCAACCAGCATTAAAGCTGCTTCACTCTGCTCCTCGTCCCTCAGCCTCCGCGTTTGCGTTGGTCAACACCGTGATCCCAGCATCGAGACCCCTGCCAATGCGCCAGGCAACATCTGGCATGCCATGCTACCGCGAAGGCGGTCTTCCGGCGCTTAGTCGTAATGTTTAGAATAAATTGGTGGCAAGGACAGGCCCGAGGTTGCAGCCCGACGAATCGGAATCCCTAAATCCTCGGCAGCACAGGCAAAGCTTGATAACTATTTAGGAATTAATTTACTCCCGCTGTTCCACAGCATCGGTTCCAACCAATGAGCTGCAACAAAGGAGGCGTGGTTGTTGACCTCGCACTCAGTTCCATGTGCTACAGTCTGTGGGATAGCTTGCTATTTCTCCCGCGAGTGAATGCAGCATAAGGTATCAGAGTAACGCATTGAGCTTTTTGAAGCAAATAACAGCATACAACTACAACAAGATCTGGTACGTCAAGGCTTGCTCAACAGCTTTGTTCGCTGGGTCTCAGTGAAGTAGTGATTGGCAGATCGTCCTCTGGTTCAACGAGAGATCTAAAGGTGTACTCAAACGAGACCAAATGTCCAAACCGCTATGCTCGCTTTTTGTTTTAAATATCATCTCGAGAAAAATCCTCCCAAACTCTTTTGGCTCCCACCAGACTCATTACCAAAGCAGGCACTAGAAAGGCCTCCCAATCGCCTCCTCATCCACTGAAGGTAAGAACTCTAAATCAAGGCCCCTCCAATCCCAAAGTTGAGCCAGGCTGCTGGCCTCATTCTCCATGATGCTGGTGAGATCAAATCTCAGGTCATCAACTCCACCCACTACATGATGTTCCATGTCCGGCGGTGGTGGGCCTTGATAGACGGGCCGTGCAGCATTCTGATTTTGAATCAAACAATCATCACACTGACACGTAGCTGCCCTAAGACCGGGCTGGGAGCCGTCAGACTGACTCTCAGGTAAAGGGATGGGAATGCTGGCTCCGTTAGGGTGGATATTTGGCCATTGGATCGGCACATTGAAACTAGCTGCCTGCGGGTCTGATAGCTTTGTCATTTCAGACCCATCCACAGGCCGTTCCAACACTGAAGAAGTTGTAGATGGCAGCTCAGGGGCCAAGTACCCTGAAACAGGGACTGGTGTTGCGAAAACACTCTCCTGGCCTGAAGACGACGAGAAGGAACCCCCGCGGCCACTCACATCCACATGAATATCGTGTGGTAATGAGGTGGCAGGTGCTTGAGATCCTCCGCCCGGGGCCAGAGAATCTGCCGAGGTGGAATGAGAAAGTACATTGCCCCCCATATTGTTGAATTCCGTATTTCCGTCGCATACAGGCTCTGATTGCGTCGAGGCAACATCAGTGACGGCAGAAGATCCAATTTGACCGCTGAAAGATGCCGGAGTCAGGGCAACATTCGCAAACCGGATTTTTTTCCGCCGGGATCTACCAGCATCATCAGCTACTTTCATCCTACTAGACAATTTTCTTGCCTTCTTCCAAAACTTGGTCAGAAGATTGTAGGATATCTGAGCTGATGGAAGGAGCTCTTGCAATCTCCGCAGCATCGACAATGCGTTCTCTATGGCACTCAGTATTTCCGTCTCTCGCGGAATCGTTTTATCGAGGTCATGAATGATCGCAGAGCAGAGGAGGGAGGCGGTGTCAAAAATAGCAAAAAGAACGAAGTGGAACTTCGCATCTCTAGGCCACACGTGGTCAAAGAAGCCGTGCAAGGCGCCCATTAGCTTCAAAGCATAGTCCACTCCGGCATTTCGGATTTTGAGAACCGCCAGAGAGGACTCCTTGGACTTCTCTGTTGTGAGATATGCTCTTATAGGGTCTAGCGTCATTGAGAAAGCCATGGTGTGAAGGTAATGGCGATGAAGCTTGATCCATGGGTGCTGTCCATCTTGGCTTCTGTTGGGTTTCTTGAAATCGTAGGTAGCTGGGAATTTTTTCATCCAATCTTCCAACATATTCCTGTAATGATTAATATCTGATGGGTTAACCACATTCTTAGGTGATCCAAAACGACTAGCTAATCGTCCGATAAGTTCTGACTGAAGCTTCATATGTAGGAGAGGCGAGGGCGAGTACGCTTCCAGACTGAGGCTTGGAAGCTTAACATCACAATCGGCTCGATTCACAAGCATCGGACGTGACAGAAGGGCCGAGATTTGCCTTAGAATGAAGTTTTAGTAATGACATCGAAATAGCCAACGATATCTACTTACCAATCCCAAGTGTCCAGAACACACCATATTCTCCTCCTCATCTCCCGCTCAAACTCCGGCATCTCACCAGAGCTTGCTTCGTGATGGATCCCTGGTAATTATCAGCGTTCCTTATCCAATCTCTCGTGGGTCAGTCGACTCAAGGTACCTAGCTCCTGAGCTTCGCGAATGGCCGAACTCAGTGCATGCCAGCACTCGACAAATCGAGCTTCCGACTTGTACCAGTAGCATGAATGTAGCAGTTGCTGAACGTTGAGTAAATGGCTATTGCTGATTGGTATGACACTGTGTAGCTCTCTTGCGGCTTCGTGATATCGTTCTGTGAGGACCTGAGTGGTCTCACTCAGATCGGTTTCCAATTTCTGTTGCAACTCATCATCGGTGTATTGTGCAGAACAGGCGCAGACCATAATTAACAAGCATGTCCATTGAAGGCCCAAGGGTCGATTGTCGGCTCTGTCGGTCCACCACGCCAGGTACTCTTCGATGAATGCTTGAGGATAGATAATATAGTAATGGAAGTTTACGTTTTTGAGAAAATTCTGAACCAAAGCATCTGCATCTATGTTAGATATTGAGATTAGCAGGGCGGCACTCTTACCAGTATAAGGCCGAGGCGGAAGAACGTGGAGAGCGCGCTGCAACGGAGAACACGAAGAAGCATCCATATAGGTCTGTGGAGGACCCAGTCTATACGCAATCTCTCTCCGTCTGCTCTTCTTCTTCTGTACCTAGCAAGTAGCTGCTGTTAGAGCACAAGCGTCTGGGATGTTGTGATTCAAATGCCGGTACTGGACCGCCATAGTATAAAAAGCTTACTCTCTGTAGGGCGTTGTCCACCTTTGTGAGCGCAACAAGGTGGTGTGAGGCTGTATAGCCTAATGCTTCCAGACTTTCGCGGTCATTCTCGATATCGTCGGAATCCGATTCGTCCTCGGACGGCTCATTTTCATGGAGGCCACTCGAGTCTCCGTGGTGTAAGCGGCGCTTCCGGTGGGTTGCATTTTCCGAGGTTTCCGAACCCTGGTCATTGGCCGAGTCCTGGGTGTTCGATCTTGGTTTGCCTCTGTAATTGCACTTCTCTGCAACCTTACGCTTCTGGCAATGGTTACAAGGCCAGCCGCGATCGCACTATTCATGGTTTAGCGTGCTGTACCCGCAAAGACTCGGCACTCTGACTCTGCGAACTGCCATGGTTTTACGTCTGGGCATTCGACATCTTCTGATGTCATGTCGCTTCAGATCCAAAGGGCAAGCGACCTCTAAAAGTGTGTGTTCCGAGCAAAGCTTGGTTTAGGATTCTCTGACCTTTTGCTTACGACGCTGACACTCTTCACAAGCAGAACGGCTAAAGGTGCTGTCTCGAGAGTTCGCGTTGTCGATCGAAATTATCCCTTCACCATGAAGCGGCGAGTCTTGGGCCTTGACTCTGTCAGCCATGAAGGAGCAATGGTGGTAGAGTGCCGTGAGAGAGCTCAAGAACGTCTCGCTCTCTGGTCCCTGGAATAGGCGCCAAAGGAAGAATCAGTGAGGGTCCTGCACTGGAGGAACCTCGATGCACGAAAGGCACTGGCGCTCGTAGCCGTTGGTTGAAGGGAGCAGGGCAATAGAAGTGTAGAGATTTGCGGCCCCTGGAAGACGGAAGCACTTTTGTTTTTGCCCCAGCTTGAAGACAAAGCAAACTGACATGTAGGAAGATCAAACAGCTAGTTTGACGAGTCGATGCCAAGCTAATGTACGGATACGCGTCCTTATAAGACACTATCTTACTGGTGACGAGACTGGAGCTAAGGCAAGATAAGGTAAGGTAAGCCAAGAAATGTGCCGTAGATGATGTACAGACGAGACTTGGCGTACCTTAAGTTGCCTTGCCTTGCCTGGTTCTGCAGTACCTTTAGTGCACGATGCATCAGGGCAGGACCCCGAGGAAGGGGCCCTTGGGAGCCGCCTTCTTCGTGTCCTTGGCGTGGAGACTAGGTTGCGCCAGCTCGAGGCAAGTGCCAGAGCCGCCCGAAATTGAGGCAAGAACACAACCCAAAAGCACAGGAGGCTTCACCTCGCCTTGGCTGTTGTCGGACCGGCCGCAAACTAAGGTCAGCCATTTCCTTCGACTGCCTACCTGCCAAGATCCAGAACTGCACCACAACCCCGTTCGGTCTTCCAACTGGACCGCTTTGGAAGATTCGCTCTACTACCGTACCGTATTGAATTGTTATTTGCGAATCAATGGCGGGGTCTCGGCACTGTTAGTCGCCACCAACGCAATTCCAAATTCACCTTGATCTTATACTTCTCCAGGTAACCGCATGCCGGCTTGTTCGAATCGTGCTTCCGCCGCCTTGCCAAAGTAGCATCGACCGCCTATTTCGACTCTCCACATTCCACCCGCCAGCCATTCATTGACAGAGGGCGTAGCCGCGCCGGCGAGCCTCACTACCCGACACGCATTATCCGCCATGCTCGCCTTCCCTCCGCGAAATGTCTCTCCGGAGTGCATGGAGGTGACCTGTGTAAGGAAGAAGCTTGGGGCGACGTCCCAATTCGTACGCTAGCCAGCTATCCCTGCCACAGCTCCTTCACAGCTCGGCCGCACGATGTGCTGCGTATGATCTTCGGATTTGCCCTTTGCCGTCCGAAGACAATGTCTCGAACCGTGGACCAACCTAACACGGGTTCACCGCCATCAGCCGCCAGCTTCACCTGGTTTGAGAGCCATGCACGTAGATGGCAAAGGCGGAAAAAGAAAATCGAGGGGCAAAAAAGAAATAAGAGAGTCATACATTCGTGCTCTATTTCCGCTTGTCTGGTCATATTGATTTGGACGATCGAGGATTACCTAGGAAAAGGCAACCTGGCACTTTCTTATATGAGTCAAGCTTTCTCGAGGCCTGCCCTTCCAAGGATGTCGAGGCACTTTCCAACCATTGCCTATCTCAAGTCGAAGCCAGCTACTTGCCTCCAAGCTTTCTCTCTCTCCAACTCCGACTCGCCATGGATCTTACAGATCCAGCACTGAAGCAGCCACTGGCCCACTGACCTGGGTCCTTGGACTTTCTCCTGCATGGGCCAACAGGGCTGCATGCATCCTTTAGGTGGCCCACTAGCCTGGATGCCGCTGATCTGCATGTCGCTCAGCCGGGCTTCCGACTGGCTGCCGTTCGATTTCCCCACTCAATCTGTACGATTTTCTACCAGGCCCGGGGACCTTGACCAGGGCGGAAGAAGACGAGATCCTGGATACCTACTCATGGCAAAATCAAGACTTATTGGTGCATCCACAACACAATGTCTCAGATAGCCTTCCGCTGCTCGCCTTTGATTATTAAACATTGGCATCTAACAGCATTGCTACATAGCCTTGTCTGTCATGACTAACGGCCTTGCATCCGTTTCACGGATTACCGCAGCCGTGGATATTAAACGTCGTGTCTTGCCACGGTGTCTATCCAATACACAAAACATAAAGGCAAATATACATGCAGCAAGCCACATAGACACGGATTCGCTCTTGTTGTCTATGACGTTGCTTTCTTAAATGTCCATGTCACTGTCATAGTAGTTGAGGGCTTTGGCCTACCAGTCGTCTGACTCACTTTACAATCGTCGGGGGCACATGAGGTGGCATTGCAATACTGAAAAATTTCCCGAAAAAAAAAATATCCGGGCTACGACGTATGTTTGACCCTCAGCACATCAGCAAACCACCTCAGCATCTCTAGCCGCCCATCAATATCCAAATTCGTTACCAGGCCAACATAGCCGTCAGGCCGTACCACCACCACGGCACCCTTGTCTGGATCTACGCCATAGCCTTCGTATGCCTTGCCATGACCTTCGTGGTAACTTGGCCCATCAACAAAAACCTTGCTATAGTCCCATCCCAGTCTGGTGTCGTATGGATGATAGACCTGGTGCAGGTCTCTCAACATGTCAATCTCATGCCGTTGGGCCACATGTACCAGAAGAACGTCGATAATCGATGGATCGAGTTCGGTCCTGAATCTGAGGGGCCCTGTGTGCGGTGCTGATGCAGGGCTAAGTGGAATGACCGGGGCATGTGACAACAACTCTGCGGAAATCCACTCTCCCAACCCATTAACGCGGCTCAGCTGTGCCGGCTGCGAAATGTCACCTCCAAAGACAACGACGCGGAATCTTCCGTCGGACGGCATATGGTGATGCAGCTCCCACGCACGCGCATCAGCCTGACTCACTACTCTAAATGAGGGGAATCTCAACCCTGGCTTGCAAGTCGTGGCCAGGCTTAGGGCGCTTTTAGGCCTATTGGAGGCTCCGGGGAGATCAAGGGCGACCTCTTCGTCCACCGGCTCTCTTGCCACAATGAAACTCGGTCGGTAGCAGATCCCAATTCCTGTCGTGAACTAGTTTGGTATCAGCTCCATTTTGAGTAAGGCAATGGTTAAAATGACAAAACGATAGAAGCGCAAAAAAATCAGGGACATTTCTGAAGATGTTACAAAAGGGCAGCTGCAGCATTGGAACCAGCGGCGTACCATGTGGCTAAGACTGAAGGCCTCTTGCAGCTCCTTCATGGATACACCCGTCTCATCTAGGATATCACTTGCTGGCCGGCCTGTGAAGAACCTTGAGAACTTCTGGTCAAAAGCAATCAGTTCCTTCGCAATTTGTTTGCGCTCCCATTCATACGTCGACAGGACCTTTCTTTGTAAGATCTTTTTGCACACGAGACCCAGCTTCCAGCCAAGGTTGTACGTGTCCTGCATTGATACGTTCATGCCTTGACCAGCCTTTGGCGAATGCGTGTGCACGGCATCTAATGCAGTTTAGTGAGGGCTGATCACGCCTAGCGATGTTCCCAAGGGAGGCAAAAGGCCACATCCTTACCGCCAGCAAGAAATATGCGGTCTAGCTTGCTAAAGTGATTGCCGGATCGCTGGCCGATTTGGTACGCCGTCCACCTGAATGTCAACTGTGTGAGTTTTGCCTGGAGTCACCAGAGGCTTGCTAGCAGAACTCACCAATCGATATAGTGATACTCAAGCTTGTAAGGCGCTAAGATCCCCTGCGCTGTCTTGAAGATCAAGTCGGGTGTGATTTGTGATCGGTCCACTCGTCCTGCCCCTGCTGATACCTCTTTGAGTTGAATGTAGAGCCGTACCAGCCTGTGCTCTCGTGGTATGACCATCAGGGTCCCAGCCTCGGCGCTGTGAACGATGCATCGGTTTCTAATGTCAGCTGGAGATTCATATTAGTCTGCGCACGTACAACCGGACTGTATTCAACCTCTCAACGTACGGAAATCGGTGATGGGAATAATGTCCAGAACGCCCCTGAAGTCGATCAGCCATGCTCGTAGCTCTTGAGATCATTAGAAGTTTCTACCAGATGGCATCTGTCGATTCGCCCACCATCTCGAATTCTTGCCCGAGCACCTTTCTAACCCACGAGTGGGCACCGTCACAGCCGACGACATATTTGGCTCGGATGGTCTCTTCGCTTGCGTCTGCATTTCCTTGGGCTATAATCTTGCTAGTGTCATCCTCTGTCAAATTGCTACGGAACAACCCGTCCTGCAGATTGCTCAGTCGTTGAGTTGGCGTTGCTTCACTCTCAGATAAGTGGCGCAGTGTGATCTCCACAGGATACGCGTCGATGTCTT
The DNA here is from genome assembly GCA_020881915.1 of Paramyrothecium sp. XJ0827. Taxonomy (NCBI): domain Eukaryota; kingdom Fungi; phylum Ascomycota; class Sordariomycetes; order Hypocreales; family Stachybotryaceae; genus Paramyrothecium; species Paramyrothecium sp. XJ0827. Next base: position 3,844,541 of record JAJFPB010000004.1, read on the forward strand.
CGACTTGTTGTTCGTCAATGCGGAGCGAGACAGGCATTACCCGGCGCTCGACTCTCACCGCAGGATGAGTCTCGGATGCAGATGCGCTAATGGCTTCCATGAAGAATGTCTCCATACGACCTTGGTGGAGCACCGCTTCAGTAAAGCGTGAGAGACCTGGCCTTGAGTTTGAGGCACGCGCATTGCGACGAATAACGCCATTCTCATCCGGGTTCCAGAAGGACACCTCTGTTAGGGCGCGTCAACATGTTTGGTTAGGCTAGCGAAGCGTAACAAGGCGCTTGTACCAATCATATGATTCGCTTCTTTCCATATCCTCTCACCAATGCCGAAGCTGTCCAATATCTCGAGCGTTCGCATCTGGAAGCTTCATTTCTGGTTAGCTGGCGGAGCGCTCATCGCCAGACGGGTGGTTATCTCGTGGTGTTTACCCATCGGCCTGGCCCGAAAAGACCTTGTCCGTCCGTTTGTCCACAATCCGTGTCTTGACGCCCAGCCGGGCCATCCATAGAGCAAGCATCAGTCCTGCCGGCCCGGCCCCAATGATGAGGACGTCCACCTCCGAACTGTGCATAGGTGAGGGGTTGCCCATGCTGATCATGCGCTAAGCACAAGAATACGCGAGGCGAGATGAGCAATTTGTCTGGTTGATCAGGCTTGATCAAGAAGATCTCAGCGTTCAGCCACCCTGTTCCGTCCGAGTAAAAGAAATCAAAAAGTTACAGGTCGGCTAAGGATGTTGTTGAATTTCAGTTTGTACCTATGTGCAAGAAATGTTGAAATACCCCACCTTCACCCAGCTATCGAGCTCAGTAACCCACGGATCTACACGAAGGTAAGTAACCCACGGATCTACACCGAGGCATTGCTATCAGTGCAAGACATTCCTACAACTCTGAATAACATAACCTAGCCTGTTTCTGCCAAGACAAATCTACCCTCGCAGAGATGGACGGCGAGACTGAGCATCTTTTGAAATGAACTTGGGTTGCTAGTTGCTAGTCATTGTGCCTTGGGGTTGATTGATTGACAGTAGAACCCATATATGTTTCGTCAATCAAACGAACGCAAGCCTTAATTCCCGTTGCTCCGTCCAAGATCTCGACGGACTCTCCATACCTTTGAACCCACCGGTCGTTTCTCATCACCAGCGAGCGCCTCAACCCAAGGTGTTTCCGTGACGTCCCGGGCATCCTGTACATGCTCGGGCTCAGCTTCGGAGTCATCCTGACTAGTGTCATCGTCCATAATCTCTACATCTTTGTCAGCGCCCGTCTCCACACGGGAGCGCCCGTAGAGATCTTCGGTATAAGCCCAATTTGGTGCGTCGAACTTGCCATGGACAAGAACAATTTCTCCACCACGCTTCTTGACCTGCTCTATTTCTTGTAATGGGATTGGTGAGATGATGTGGAGTTCTTGATTTGCAGGATCAATGCCGCGTACGAGAACTAAACCAATGCAGCGCGAGTATCGCGGGTCAAGGGCGGCGTCGTTGATGTTGGGAATGTAAGGTAAACCTTCCGGTGTCCTCGAAATGAGTGTACCCACGTCAAAGACTTCATCCTTAAGCCTAGTTGTTTTATCGTCTTCCTCCACGGCTCCATCAGCAATGAAACCGTGGAATGCCTGATGATCTTCGATTTCTACTGCGGCTAGGATCATTCCATTGATAGAGTCTGCGAATAGACGAGGCAGGGGTTGGTAGTCATAAGATATCACGCTCAAGATTCCTCTATTCGGTCCATTGTACCGAACTAGCCAAGGGGTGATGGTAGAGAGCGATGATGAGTTCCAACCCGAGCGTGATGTTTGCTCAGCGCCTTTTGTGTGAGTTCCATGAAAGTAGGACATAGTCTGCATGGATCTAAAGTGCGCGGCTGTCCTGGAGGTGAACTCAGACTGATTAGACGGGATCGTGGTAAAAGTGTGCTTAGTCGCATTTCGCAACGTTTCCACGGTTTCGAGTGGACCTTCCTCGGACAGATATATCACCTGCTGGGGGTTGAATCTTTCGATGACTTCAGACAACAAGTCCAGCCCGGTGCCTTGGATCCACCCAGGAGTATTAATCAGAAGTGGGCGGCCTTTCAATTTCGTTTCATAGGCTTTAAATAAGTCCATTGCGCATTGTAGGAAAAGGTCCGGGGCAGATGCAGGTGTTACAGAAGCCAGCGAATGACATCTTATGGCGCGGTAGCTGATGTCACCAAGTCCGGGATGTGTAAATGGTGTGCCCAAATTCGGCTCCTTCACTTCAGTCAGTGAGAGTGTGCCTGCTGGGGAGAACTCTGGCTGTCCAGGATCTAAATCCAAAAAGGCAATGGTTCGCAGCTCCAACTTTTCGGCTTCTTCTGCCCGCGTGATCAGGCGATTGGCAAGCAATCTCGAAAACGTTGATTTTCCAGCGGATTTTGGCCCGCACACTAGTATCGTGTAAGGATCTGCTCGAGTGGCACTGGAGACTATCGAGGCAAGCACTCGATTCCATTCCGGGGGCGATACAAGATCTTGAATCAAGCTCTTCCTAGGCGCGTCTTCAGAAGTACAAAGCTTTTTCGTCAGCAGGGCCCCCTCATTAAACACAAGACTTGACTCACTATTCTGTAGCTTGGGTTTCCGTGCTCGGCTCGTTGACTTGCATCGTCCACGGGATCGTTCCACAGTTTTCGAAAAAGGGGTGAAAGCCGTCCCAGAAGTCTGAGATCGCGGGCAAGAACATCTTCATGCAGCTCGAGATGAGTGTGTTCAGCCGTTCTGAGAACCGGAAGGGCGTGGCAATGAGGTGCGTGAACCCAATATATCTTGTCCGAAGGCCGAAGCGTAGCCCCCGCTACGGTGATTCCTCCCGCAAGAACTCGGATACCGAAGCTTCCAAGGACAAGAAATCTCTAGAGGGACTGTGTGAGTACATTGACAATGTAGAGCATCAAAATAGTTCCATACCTCACTATCGTCCAATTTCAACTCCACGATACCTTCATTCTTCATCCTTTGGTTGCGTTTAGTTGGACGGAAGGATGAGTATTGTATGACCTTGGAGCTGGGCGACTTCGCACTACTAGATACTGTACTACTGTCGGTTAGTAAGAGACATTTAATCTTGCGCATTGAGTAGTTAAGGAGGTCCAGTGTTACCCTTGATCCGTTGATGGCTTCTGGGTGTTGATTCGCCGCTGGGGAGTTCTCGGGCTCCCTGTCTTTGCTGCCTCAGAAGATTCCAGCTGGCCAGCATCTCTGTGTTCCCTTCCTTTCAACAGTTGCAAGGCGCTATAGGCATTGGCTCTAGTAGGAATTGAAGGTGGAGATGGTGTCGACGAGCCTGCTTCAGTAGGGCTGTTCGCAGCCAGGCGCCGGCGCGCTGCCAGCGCACTCAAAGCGCTCACAGCTGCTACCGGGTGAAGTTAGAATTGATTGAATTTAGAAGACTACTATTGCGTTCAAGTCATGGGATGCTTACGGCTCGGTGAGTCCTGGGGCTCAATCTTGCGACGCTTGCTTGATGACATGGTAGCTCAAAACCACATAACTTATCGACACTGTCGTAGGGGACCAGTCATGCAAACGAACGAATCATATGGTTGTCTTTCTTTTCCCCTTTTCTCCCTTTCAAAAAGAAAGAGGCTCGTGATAAACACAACAAGATAAAAACTCGAACGATAGTAAGGCGCACGGGTTACCTTTATGCTATCAGCGAAGCGGAACGACGAGGGCAAAGCTCAAGCTTTGGAGGTGGAGGTAAAAGCGGCTTATCGATAACAGCTTGACTTTCTTCAACTGCTGGCTGTCCCGCTTCCAACTGGTGCAAACACGGTCTTGACTTCCCCAAATCCCTGAACGCGTCTGGTGGGTCCCGGTTCCCCACGCCATTTTTTTTTCTAAGTGCATGCAATTGGCACTATCACCAAAATTTCACCTCGAAGTCAGTGCAAACCTTGAACATTGATTACGTTCACCCATTGACCCCGAAGCGCCGCGAACCTTGCGCGCCTGGATCGACGTTGCGATGGCGCCCAAAGAACCGTACAAGGTGCACTCACTCACCAAGCATATCCAAGATACGCAAAAGGGCCTGAGCGCAGATGCTCAGTTCAACCGCCGTCCCTCACAACGTCCCGCTTCCACGGTGAAGAAGGAGGGTGGCAACTTTGATGCCAGTATCTTTGGAAACGGTGGCGGCGACGACGATGACGATGAGTCTAGCAGCAGCGACAGCAGCAGCGATGACGAGGGCGGTGGCTCTGCCTTCTTGCGAAACCTAGCTCCTGCGAGCTCGGCCGCCGCGCCAAAGCGTCGCAAGCAAGATGAAGAGATTGCCGACAGCGATGTCGAACGAAAGGCCTCTAGCACAGCAGCGAAGAAAGCCACCAGTAAATCCAAGGAAATATCCTCAGACGATTCAGAGAGCGACTCTGATTCCGACTCTGAAGACGAAAGTGCGGTCAAGCAAAACGATACAAATGGAGTTCAATCATCTGCTACTACTTCGACTAGCGATACTAGCTCAGACGAAGAGAGTTCGGATGGGGAAGATGCTGCACAGAAACTCAAGCAGCAAGTCCCCCAGGCTGCGCAATCCGACTCCGGATCAGACGAGTCCAGTGACAGTGAAAGCGACAGCGACAGTGAAAGCGGAAGCGAGCCAGAGGCGAAGCCTGCGGCCGCGGTCAAACCTGCTGCAACCGTGAACGGAAAGGCCGCTCCGGAGACCTCGTCGACCAGCTCAAGCGGAGAATCGGACAGCGAATCCGGATCTGATGAGGCAGCTTCCGCCAGCTCGGATGAAGATGACTCGGATGAGGAGATGGCTGATGAGTCTGTGCACATCTCTGACCGGGAACAGAACCGGCAACTGGCCGTCCCTTCTTTTCTGTCAACCGACTTTGTCCTGCGCAAAGGTGATGATGGGGTCAACGGACGAGATGTTGCCGAGGTTTGCAACCAGGCAAACCTGGCAGGCAAGCAGTTCTGGTACTTCACCGTTCCATCCAACGTACCCATCTCAGTGATCCAGAATCTGGAGATCCCCATGGACCAGGCGAAACAAGCAGAGAGCGTGTTCTCGCATGAGGGCCAGAGCTACGGTATATCGTTCGACAAAATGGCCCCAAAAAGCACAATCCAGATTCTCATACCCTCAGCGGACGGTCCACAGTATCATTCATGTATGTACTCACACACATAAGTGTCGCTTTTTGCCTTGGGCCCTCGCATACTAACATCAGTCCGTAGCTTCCCAACAGGTTGATCAGGTTATGCAAGTACGAAGAATTACAAACCTGGGCGCGTCTTCCGGCAGCACTGCCAGCCCCGCTCCGAGGCCAGCCCCTCGACCTCAACCCAAGGGGCTCAAGGCACGCTACCAACCTATTGGCGTGACCAGCTCTATGGGCACGATCGGCCCTGATGAGTCAGATGCTGAAGAGGATACTGAGATGGCAGATGCCCCTACCTTGACTAGTACCACTTCCAGTGCTACAAAGGCATCTAAACAAAAAACAACGCCAGCAAAAAAATCAAAAGCTAAAAAGGCGGGTGCGGCTCAAGAAGACAAGGCACAAGGGGTACCAAGTCCGGTCGCAACCAAGGAGCCACCTACCCCTGCGACCGCCCGCAAGACAAAGAGAAAGCACACTACCTCAGAGGATGAAGCGGCCGCTGTTGCGGAACAGTTGATGGAGGAGAGTCTATCAGCGAAGACGAAGTCGAAGAAGCAGAAGACTGTTCGTACAGGAAGCCCAGATCTCGGTTCGGAACCCTCTTCGACGGCCAAGAAGCAGACACCTATTGCAGCACCTACCGTGCCCCAGCCGTCTTTCTCTTTCTCCAGTTTGACCACTGAGCCTGCGGTGTCAACCCCCACTCCCAAAGCCAAGAAGTCGAAGAAGGATAAGCCGGCCACGCCAGCTGCCTCAAGCCCTCAAGTCCCGCCACCGTCAGGTCAAAAGCAAACGCCTGTGCCTGTGCCTCGGCATACTGCCGTTCCCCTGCCAGTGCTCCCAGCGTCCTCACAACCCAAGAGCTCACAAGTGTCTGCCTCTCAGCCTGCTGGCAACTCATCTCCTCTCCTGAGCAAGGACGAGAAGAAGGCTAAGAAGCGCAAGGAGAAGGAGACCAAGCAGGCATCGGCTTTGCCTTCATCCTCGCAAATCATTGCACCTGGCTCGCAACCATCGGCAGGCCGGAAGGTGACACCGGTACCACCTCCAAAGGTCCAGAGCATGGTTTAGAGTCCCAGGCGAGGATATCGACGTTTGGTTTGGATGGATGGCCGATGGAAGTGATGCATGGCTCGTGCGATCTACCTTTAGTGCTAAGTGCCTGAGCTCACCGGGACTACAGGAGGAGCATTGTGCGTAACGGTACCTTGGGGTGTGCTGTTCTTTTTCTTTGATATCTCGTTTTTTAGATTTCACGCGCTACGTTGATCTTGAGCCCGGCGGCTTATTTATGTCCAGTGGCATGGCGTTTTACCGGAAAAGCTAGTCCTGGTAATTGCTGACCAGGATGATAGGGGAATGGCTATTTGGCAGATGCAGGAGAACTTGGGCTTTGGCTACTCGCGTCCTATCTGCAGATTTTGCGAAGGGTCATTTGCCTAATCTCGTACCAGCATGTGGTAGTGGTAGTAGGTAGCAGCAGAATATATGAAACAGCCAAATGTACATGGCCTCTCAACCATGGCCATTTTTTTACATTTTCCTTCCTCCTTCAGAACGTCCAGAGAGTACCTGCGGGTTTAGGATGTGGATATGAGGTGATCAAAGAAGCAGCGTCTCTGCTTCTAAATGCATGACATCCGGTCAATGAAGGTACGGTAGAGCAGGTAGATGAACTCACCCGTTACAGAAACGAAGCGGCTTAAAGGCGCAAAGAATATGAAAGCACATCTTAACTCCACCCCCCTATTTATATCACGGCGGTACATTGTAATAAGGATTCTCTACAGTATGCATATTCTCACACGTGTAATCTGTAATAAATAATATGGATCAAGTCCTTGAATTTCTCTAGACAGTGGTTAGAATAATACTTTTCTCTTGGAAGATAGGGATAAAGTCATATGCTTCGAAGTTTACGATGGACAATAATCCAGCACGCGGATTGTAAGAAGGCAGAGAGGGCCTGAGAAACTGTATACAGCTGGCTGGCCACTAAAAAAACGGAATTCAGGGGTCGTCGTTGCTAGCCAGGAACCAAACAGTCCCGTCCACGAACCCTTGTTCAAAATCCCAACCCTTGGCAAGCTGTTTGATCCTGGCAAGCGGGTGAGAACGAGAAAGGGGGAAAACTGGACCGCAGCAACACGGCAGTACCATGAAAAAACGCAGTCAGCAATGTTTCTTGCAATTTTGACAAGGTACGACACATCGGCTAAGGATTTAGAGGGAGTTGCTCAAGTTGTAGACAATTTGAATTGGGAATTTCATCTCAAAATACCGGTGACTTCTCAACTCTGCTCGTATGGCGCCCAAACTTGGCAATCAGCCTTGATGGGCCACCCCTTGTCCAGAGCAGGGCTACCAACCTAGCAGTACTCTGCAGTCGAGCGGCAAGCAGAAAACCGCGGGCCGCAAAATCAAAATCTAAGAAATAATAGCTAATAATAGCTTCCAAAGCTCTGAAATATCTATTAAATCACCAAAAGAAAAGGGGACATATTTTATATTTATTTGTTTTATTATTCATGTAAAATCTCGTAACAATCTTTCCCAAATCGATATTAAAAGTACCTACCTAGCTATTTGTGGTACGGGTAGGTGGGGAGGGAAAGGAGCCGCCAAATGCTGTGGCTGTCATGGCCTCACCTACCATTTGCCTCCGCAAGAAGACGGAAATAAGAGAAGAAAATCGGGAGAGTCGGGCTAGGTGGGTCTCATCACAATGAAAAGTACTACATGAAAATTTAAATGGCCTCCTGGAGCATTGTTCGACCGCGATGGAGACCCTTAAAATGAACAGCGATCCAGGCGCACAATACTATTGGAATTGACAGTGGACGTAATACTGCCGGTAGTGAGGAGGGTAGTCAGAGCTTGGTCACAAATAAGCGACAGCCAGGCTGGGCGATTTCTTGGCATGACGGGTGAGTCGGCGCATGCCTTGGACTGAAGCGGGGGCCAAGAGTCGCGAGACGCCAGACAGAGCGCCAATCAAATTGGTAGGTTGCATTCGGACTCCCAGAGGATCTGGGTACTGTACGCGAAATAGGAGAACTCGAGACCGAGGAAATACGCGGACCTTGGCGTACGTGATCTTGGCGAATGTGCCTGCGCATTAGGAGCAGACAGTAGGAGCTTTGAGGCGCAGCTTTTTACCAAGAGCTTGAGATCGACACCAAATGAAAGAGTGTGACCCTTTCCTGCCGGAAACAAAGGCCTTGGCGTAATATTGAGTCACTTTGCAGCAGAAAGGGTGTTGGCCATCGGTTACCACTTATAGAACAAGGGTTTGGGGGTCGCAACTTGCTGAGCACTGGTTATCTTATTGGTTCAGCCGCCGTGTCTGGGGCATGTGGTTCCAAGTATTGTCTGCCGAGAGACCCATATCGTCGCCGGAGATGCCCAGTGCGCATGCGACAAGAAGCCGTTGGCTCACGCGACCCATGACAGGTGAGGCCGATCAAGAAAGAGATCGTTGAATCGAGACAGCCGGCGCAGAGGCTTGAGCGGCGGGTCGCACTTAGTGGAACGGTATTCAAAGTGAGCCAGGTGTCGGGAGTATCCCAGTGAGCTACAGTGGCGCGGGCCCAGCAAGCGCCGCAACCCCTGTGGTGCGCAGTTGGTGCGACGCAGGGAATGCGAGGGAACGCGGATGCGAGGCATACGAAAGAGGGCATTGAATTTGATTGCTCCAACCGTAAGGCGCCGGATTCGTGGCCTTCTGCGTCACCAGCACCTTTCTGGTATGACATGGCAACCGGCATCCTTGTGGTCTAACGCAGTCGCTATGCAAGACGACGCACTGCCGCGAAGCAACGGCCCCTGCCAGGCTGAGGGTTGCTTCGGTGCCTCATCGCGACTCTGGGGCGGAGTTTGCAGCGGTCCGTTGTGGGTCAGGCGTTGCTGGAGATATCGGGCTTCGGAGTTCTAGACTTGCTTCAACACAAAATCGCTAGTCAAGGCAAAGGGAAAGGCCGTAGCCAGTGATTGAAGAAAACTCAACGGGATCGGGTAGGCCGGACTTGAACGGTGCCCCGCCCCGCCGCCGCCTTACCTTAGCCTGTAAAGGTGCGCGCATCGAAAGAGAAGGGGGGGGAACTGCGAACGCGCCGATGCCTCGGTGGAAATTAAACCAATTGAAGATTCGCGGTCTCGGCAGCGGAAGGCGCACAGATGAAGATCCCCGAGTGGCCCACGATCGAGGAGGGCGAATTGGTTGGTCAGCGGAAGCGCGCAATTAGCCTGGGGACGTTTGACAGCGTTGATAATATACGCGGATACGGCGGAGCGGGCTCTTTAGACATGGTGAAACAAGTCGTTGCTGTAATTAAAATGCGATAGGCTGCAAGGTGAATCCAAGGCTCGGCAGGTGGTGAGATTGCCGGGGGTGTCTCTCAGGGGAGGGAAATTTCCGAATGCCGTTTGACTGGAGTCAGTTTCGCTCTCGGTTCCGTTTCGTCTCCCCTCTTTTTTTCTCTTTTTCTTTCCTTATTTTTTTTTATTCCTTCTTGCTCCACCTCGTTATTACTCATGCGTCTGATGACATAATGTGAGATGCCACAGCCGGAACCTAGCCACACGCGACGACGAGAGCAAACGCCAATTGGGCGGGAGGGGCCGTCTCTTTTGGGCTCAGACACATGGTCGCGTGCTCCTTGTTGGCACGACACGACAAGGTCATGGTGAGGGAGGACGAGGATCTCCGAGACAGCCGGGCAGCGAGTAGAGATCCCAGCCGTTTCATGGGGCTTTGAAATGTAGATTACCACGCCGCCAGGAGTTCGTTTGGAGGATCCCGTTCTAGGGCAGTGGGCTTGGGGCGGGATCGTGGGGACCATCACATCCTTTATGGGCGTTGGATGGAAATGAGATGAGCAGCTCCTGTCGCCTTCAACCACAATGACGCTGCCAGATCTGCCAAGCAATCAAGTCCCTGGCTGGATACAGCAGGCACAGCAGGTACCAGCACCCTCGCTGATCCTTTGATGATGCTGTGCCGTGTGGTGGCTGGCCACGAGTTGAACCGTTTCGTCCGTGGCTCTCCTTTCAAGAATCAGCCAAGACTGCAAGTCTAGCACGTCACGTCCCTGTACAAGCGAGCCAAGTACTCGCGCTTGGCATCATCAGTCACCCATTAAGATGCGACGCTAAGTGGCTGGCCGAGGCCACGCCCGCGCCCCGTGGTGTGACCTTAGATGAGGCGGGCGCCGGGTTTGGCGGGCTCTCGGCGCTGCAATTTGCTGCCTGCTGGTGGGAAAAAGCGGAGCGCCCCAGCTGCCCCGGCACCTACCTTAGGTGCCCTTGGCCTTGTAGGCGCCACAAGCACAGAAATCCAAGTCCTCCGCCTCGGCCGGGACGAAGCGGACAGCGACACCGCTAGGGACGACGATGACCTCAGCGTACAGCAGAATCTGAGTCTGGCTCATGCGCGTGTCCACGGACGCGCAGCGTCGAACTCCCTGGCTGGCGGGCATCGAGGGGCAGAGAAGAGCTCGTCACTCCTTGCATCAGGAGTCAATTCCCCCCCCTCTATCAGAGCAAATTCAAATTCCCCGACCGCCACGCGAAAAGCATAGCAGACGACCACGTTCCCCTTTGGGCACAAGATGGAAATTGGATGCTCTCATCTGACAATCGTGGCGCACGGCCTCGATTTTTTTTTTCTCTGTATTTTTTCATCGGGCTACCCACTCAAGGTTCGCTTTAGCGCTGCCTCACTTCTCCCTCTCACGGCACCACTAGCGAGACTGGCCTGGTCTCGGACCCTACCAAATCCCCGTCCCTCCGCGCGCACGCTGAGTCTTCGCTCCGCCCTGCACCGCTCATTACAGTGTCTTCCTCTGCTGACCGGCAGGGTCGGCCTCGGGGCTTGGCTTGGCGGGGGGGCGCCCGTCCGCTCAGGGGGCGTCCGTCTAGAACAGCCGCCCTGATCAAAACGCAGAGGATCGATGCCCTGCTCGAGCCCATTCGAGGCAGCATCTTGTGTGGGGCCTCGTCATCCTCAGTAGAATTGCTCTCTGTCATGCCCTCTTCCTATTGTGACCTAACCCAGGTACTTTGAGCCCAAGTACCTGTACTGAGAATCCGCAGCTTCCGGGGCCAGCTGGGGGCTCTACCGTCTCTATTTGCTATTTCGCCTTGGGGATCCTGAGAAACAAAAGCATCCACAGCGCCTGCTGCAGCACCGGCTTCTTGATTATTGGTCCTGCCACACCCTTGCCTTCCGTCACCGTCCGCCTTCTCCTACCTCTCGCCTCTTACCTCTACCTCCTTGCCTCGTAGTCCCTTCGTCTCCTCGATTCACTTCCTTCCCTTCCTCATCCTCGCCTCGCACACATCTCCTGGACCGTCCGACCACCGATCACCGACTCTCAGCTTCTCTTCCGTCCCTCCTCGGACCACCCGGCATACCGTACGCGCCGTGCAGCCGCTCGACGATCTCCTGTTCATACAGCCGGCGGACTGGAAGAAGTGTCAGAATATAGTCTTTTGGTTATGAGGTAGCGCCTGGATCGTCTTTGGAGTCGGCGACATACTTTACGAACCGATCTTTTGACTCCCTGACCGTCCCCTCGCGGTTGCATAGACGCACATTTCTAGATTTGCCATCTACCTTAAGCTTGCATCATGGAGGACATGCCGGCGCCTTTCCCGAGCCGATCCAAACTGCCGTCGCTATGGAACCGCAACCTCACTCTGGCCATCTTCACTCGATTGCCTAGTCGCTACACCACCGGGAGGCCTAGGTCGCGTTCCAAGTCGAAGATCCTGCCTCCCGGCCAAGAGGCCGTTGGCGACCTCCAGACCTCGTTCAGTTTTTGGGATGGTGTTCGTGACCTGCAGAAGCATCGGTGGCAAACGTCCGACATCCAATATTTCATCCTCGTCGGCCTCGTCCTGTTCTGCCTCGCTGTTGCTCCCTCGGCACCTGTAGTCAAGTGCATAGCTTTGTTAGGCAGCTCATGGCTAGTGCTCACTCCCGCCACCCGCCAGTTCTTTCTTCCCTCTGCCCCGATCTGGATTTGGCTTCTCTACTTCTTCTGCAGCCGGTATGTTCTCTCCCACGGCCCTTGTCATGGCTTTGGCTCCCCTTACTGACTATTGGTAGATTCATCCCCTACGAGTATCGCCCTCATATTTGGGTTCGTGTTCTTCCCGCCCTAGAAAACGTCGTCTATGGCGCAAACCTGTCAAACATCCTCTCGGCCCACAAGCACGCCATTCTCGACATCTTAGCATGGCTTCCCTACGGTATCATTCACTTCGCGGCCCCGTTGGCGTGCTCCATCGCCATGTTCATCTTCGCGGCCCCAGGTACTGCGCCGATTTTCGCCCGGACCTTCGGATGGATGTGCATCATTGGCGTCACTATTCAACTGGTCTTCCCATGCACCCCTCCATGGTATGAGAACGAGAATGGCCTCGTCCCTGCTGCGTACGGCATGCCTGGCTCTCCGGCTGGACTGGCCCGTGTCGATAAGATCTTCGGTGTCGATTTGTACACAACTACCTTTACCTCAGCACCGCTGCCGTTCGGAGCCTTCCCTTCGCTTCACTCTGGAAATGCTGTTCTCGAGGCTCTCTTCATGACCCACTGCTTCCCTCAGTTCCGAACGTGGTTTATCCTCTACGCTGGATGGGTTTGGTGGTCTACGATGTATCTCAGCCACCATTACGCGATTGACCTCGTTGGCGGTGCTCTGCTCGCTGCCTCCGGCTACTACTACGCTCGTGCTCACTCTTTGCCTCAAAGGCAGGCCGACAAACTCACGCGGTGGGATTATGAGTACGTGGAGATAGGTAGTGGCCACAAGATTGCGGATGAGGAGCAGGGTCAGTACTTCGGTCTGGGATTGATCGAGCCTCGCAGGCCTGACTCTATGGATGGATGGACCCTGGCAAGCAGCTCAAGCTACACCTCCAGCAGCGGCACGTTGAGTCCAGCCCTCTCGGATGACACTTTCAGCGGCGTTTTAGCAGATGGTCAGGCCTGGGGACGGCGAGAGGTTGACTTGAGCAGTATTGTCGTACGATGAGCATCTTTTCCGAACCTTGATTGATCACGCCGGGACCAATCATTTATAATATCCGGCAACTTCCTTTTTTTGAAGATCAACCGCCGGTTTTCGTACGAGAATCAATTTGGCGACTCTCGAAACTGCGACGTGCGAAATTATTTTTCGATATTCACACTGGGCGTTTAGCACAGCGAATCGGCGCAACGAAACAATTGTCTTTGGCGAACATTTGCAATTCGCATCTATCGCGCGGCAAGCACGATGGCCTTTAATAATACCAGGTCGGAGCAATTGCTCCCTTCGACGTACATATATATTTGGCGTGTAGTTTTGGATTCCACTAGAGCACATATGTAATGCCTAATGGCGCTGGAATGGGGGTCAGTGACCCTAGTTGTGCGAGGGGCACACACATTCCACGGTTGTGAGCTGGAGAAGGACTGGGTTTCCCTTGCTTGGTCGAGGGAGGAGTTACGGAAAGGCTCTTACGCTTAGAAGAGATGCAACAGCTCTTGAATGTGGAGGTAATATCAAGAGGCACTCGCTTGTATAGCGTTGGACTTGCATCCAACATAGATACCACTCGCTTTCGAATCAAAGAATTCGACATGATCAATAAATAAAATCGGAATACAAAAACTGCTTCCCAATAATGGCATTAATGACCCATGTGTCTGTCTAGTCGGTGAGGTGCAATTAGTTAACGTCGAGTTCATGGGCATGGTATCTTGTGCCAGTAGGTTGCTCGTCCGAGACATGAAACTTCACGAGACTTTTCTGAGAAGGACGAGATGCGAATCTCCCACGCTATTCTTACGAAAAAGTGGCCAGTCCTGCTACAAGGAGCATGTGAAGCTCTTTGGTTGAAGCTTATATCAAACAAATCACAGGTTGCAACTCAGCAGTGTAGAGATTATTCCAACACAGGTAGCCTTGCTCTGATCACATTCCCAAGCCCTGCATTACTCTTACTTTCGTTTCCTAACTTGATCACATCCCTTTGTCCATGCGGTGTCGCCTGTACTGTTAAATGATGAGTTTGCCGACGAAATGATAGGTTCTCCGCTGCTCCATGCCTCGACACCAAGAGTGATTTATCTCGCACTACAGTGTTGTGCTCTCTGGGCAGAAAAATGATATCAATTGTTGGAAGGCAAAAATAGATTGTGAAGGCTACCGGAGCTCTCACGGTTTGTACTTTCGTCGTTGCCGGAAGCTGCACGGCATCTCATCACCTCCGGGCGCCAGGGCCGCTCCACAGTCCTTTGCTGGTTTCGATGATGCGGTTACTGGCGTTGCCGGGCTGGAGTGAGGCCGGGATGTTACTGCCGCTCCCGCCGGTTCCACCCATGACAACGTCTTCCTGACCATCAAGGCCTTGCTGCGTGCCGTAGCCGCTGTCCTTGCTTGTCGAGCCGACGGATATGGCGCTGTCGTCCTTGCCGAATACGGGCGACGGTATATCAGCGGCAGCTGCGGCAGCGCGTCGAAGCGTGCCAGCGCCGCGGGCCGGCTCACGGGACTCGGCGCCATCCATCCATAGGTTCTGAACCTCACGCAGCTTGTTGATGGCGCGGACGGTGTCGATTGCAGCGTGCAAGGTGCGGCGGGCGTTGAAGTTCTTCTTGATGGTAGGTAGCAAGTTCTCGCCGGCGCCGTCGGAGACACCGTAGCCAGCGACGAAGGGGTGCTGCAGGGCGGCGTGGGCGGTGATGCGCTTGGCCGGGTCGATTGTCAGGCAACTGCGGATGAAGTCCTTGGCCTGGGTGGAGACGCCACGCCAGTACTCAACCGGGGTGAAGCTGTAATCGGCGTTGAGAATGGCCTGCATCTCCTCGAAATCGGAATCCCGGTCGAAGGGAGTGTAGCCGCAGAGCAGGAAGTAGGTGATGACGCCAATGGCCCAGAGGTCGACCGGCTTACCGTGGCCGGTCTTCTTGAAGATCTCGGGCGCCATGTAGCCGGGAGTGCCGCAGGTGGTGGTGAGGACATGGAACTGCTCCTCGTCCATGATGCGCGAGAGGCCGAAGTCGGCGATGAGCAAATCGGCATTGTCCTCGGGCGTGCGGAACAGCAGGTTCTCGGGCTTCAGGTCGCGGTGGACGATGCCATGGTTGTGGAGGTAGGCGACGGCGGACAGGGTCGCACGTATCAAGTCCGCGGCATCGGACTCGTAGTAGGAGCCTTTACGGCAAATGCGGTCGAAAAGCTCGCCGCCGAGGGCGAGGTCGGTCACCAGGTAGAGGTTGTTGACGGTCTCAAAGTAGTCGACGAGGGTGAGGATGTTCTGGTTGCCCATGGACACCTTTTTGAGCACAGCAATTTCATTGCGCACCTGGAACACTCGTTTGTCAACAGCCATTCTCTCGGAACATCTCGAGGGTACCGAGTCGAGGTCATCGCACCATGTGTTCGCGCCCAGCCATCAGCCGCTTGTTGATAACCTTGGCGGCGTAGAAACGCCCCGTGTCGATGTGGACGCATTCTTTGACGACCGAGTAGGAGCCCGCTCCTAGCGTCTTGCCGACCTTATACCTGCAAGGCTTGATGCTCGGCTGTTGGCCGGCCATTCTGCGAGAAGAGGGTGGGTGGAGGGAGGGCGGAGCGAGCGAGCGACGGGAAGCGAAGGAGAGGGACGGACACGGAGGGTTTGGGGGAGCCCCGCGGCACCGCTTAACGTGCGAGGTCGGATGGAGTCGGACGGACCGTGTGCACGCTCGAGCGAGGGAGATTCGCGGCCTGGGTAGAGAGGTAGAGGTTGTCGTGGGGTCGTCGCCTTCGTGTATGGCTTCTCCTCCACGATTTTCTCTGTTTTATCGCTCTTTTGGATCGTTCGCGGGCATTGCGGTCCAGAGCCTGGGGTGGGGGAGCTGGATGGGGGGGTTAGTGAATAGTTTGGTTGTCGCAACCAACCAAGAGCCGCACAGCTGAGCTCATCTGATAGGGGTTCAATCAATTCGGGTCTAGGCTTCGAATGTGTTTGCACCACCAGCGAGGACCGTCCCTCGCCCTTGGTCACGGACGCGCCTAGGCGCCAAGTGCTGCACCTGGGCATGACGAGCCTGACGTTACAACGGGGTCCTCGATTGTTGATATTCCTCCGAATGTTCACGTTCTCCACTTCTGTCGTGTCCAACCTTATATTTACATAGAACTGAGACATGGTACATCCACGTCACCAGCAGACCGCTTCTAAGATATAGTATTTATTCAGGATAGGTTTCGGCTTTGTATACAACGGAGTTCTCCGTGGTGATTGAAATGACTGATATCCAACATGCGCCATCAGCACATAGAGCATAGTATTAGCATCGCCTGAACGAAGAGTAACGCCACTTCAGCTGTGCAGTCGGCCTGTAGCTGATGAGCTCCGGCCGCAAGCTGAAGAATGTTGCCGCCAGAAGCATGGGTGTAGTAGGCCTTACAAAGCTTTTTGATGAACCGAACGATCAGTCAGACGATCCTCTCCTTGACGCCTTCTTGGCGCTGTTGAATTTCTTGTCCCGAACCCGGGATGCGTGAAATTTCTTCTCGCTGCAGTCCGTTCAGCAGGGTGGCTAGTTCGCTGGCTCTGAGGGTGCGATTCTTACATGTCCTGATGCTTCTTCTTCTTGTCGTCACTCGTCTCACTCGGCACGTTTTCGCGATACATGCGCGCAATCTCATCCACGAGCTTCTGGCGGTTCTCCTCGGTGTTGCTAGTCCGGGACCTGTGCGTCTGAGCATGAAACGTTAGGGAATCGTTGCTCGCTGTATAGTATTTTGATGACCGGATTGCGCCATGCATAGCGGAGGGCACGATCGACATCAGCTCCTTTACAGAATAGGTCGTAATGGCCTTGGTCTCGGTCCTGCGATTCTTTCAGCCACGGGTACCAGATGCATTGTTGGGGGGGGGGCTACATACTTATTTACATGTTGTCCTCCGGGCCCGCTCGAACGAGCGTACGACGTTTCACCTTGGGGAAGCTGAGAGTGATCAAATGTTTGGTACCAAGCGCGGGCCTCGGTCAACGCATCTTGGTCGAATTTGGCATCGAAGGCTTCATATCGCTTGAGCCTCACTGCGGAAAATGGCGGATGTATCGCTACCCGCAATGCAAATTGACGAAAGGCTGGTCTTGTGGCGAATTTTGGCAGCATCAACATTCCTGAAATTCTAACAGTCGGTAAGTCAGGGTATAAGCTATGGGTTATGGTAGAGTCGTCTTTAAAAGTCTTCAATTGAAAGGCATGATGGTTGTCGTCACCCAGTATCAAAGCCAATGCAAGGTACCGCAAAGTCGAGGAGGCGGATTTACCATGCCAGCTGCCGTCAGTTGCCCACTTACGTGCAGCCGCCCTTCCTGCCACCTCGAGGTATTTCGTCCCGAGATGCTTATCCGCCTTGCCGAATGAGGTTTAGTGCCCGCCGAGTCCTCGAGCTTGGTCCAGCCTTGCCATTCCGCCATTTCTTCTTCTGAGCAAAGCCTCGAACTTTCGTAACCGCGCGATTGTCCCGTTTCACGCCATATACACACGAGCTCCTTCACCCAAAGCTCGGCGTCGCCTCTTCTCGAAACGAACGCCCCCGTCGTGAGCCCTTCTTGACGCCACGGGCCCTCGGCGTGAACATTCATCACAGACACCTCTCCCACCCCCTTGACTTCCAACGTCACACATCCGCTTCTTGCTGCTAGGTCCTGGTAGTCGATCGAGATTTACCCGAGCCCAATTTTCGCCAACCAACATTGCCTCACCGAAACCTCTCAGTCCAGTGAACAGCCGAGAGCCAGACCCGTCCCCTCCACAGCCCTGTCCTCCTGCCGCCCACCACTTGCGTCGCCTCCGTGCGCCTCCGCTTACCACTACCACCCCATCCACCCTTTCTACCTGCTCTAGACGCTTCTCCATCAAATCCCAGCTTCATGCCAGAGCCCGAAGCCCAACTTCAGGCTACCGCCAACCTCTCTCCCGTCTCCCCCTCCCCAGTCCACACGGCCGCTTCGCAAGTGGTGCCTGTGCTCCAGGACACAGTCGACACGATCGACGCCATGGTCGCTGCCGCCGTTGGACCCAACGGCATGGCCGACTTTTCCAATGCCGTCGTCGACTCCGCCATGGACAATGGTGAAAACGATGATGTCGTAGATGATGACAGCTTCGACGATGCGTATGCCGAAGAAGAGACCGCAGTCCAGCCCACCACTGGTCCCTTACAAGAACAGGTTGACAGCAATGACGATTATGCCAAGACGTTTGACTCGCCCATCGGACCAGAGGAGGGTGAAGGAAGCGAAGATGTTTCGCAGGATGTATCCTCGTTACCTCGAGAATCCAACGATATTACTTTAGCACCCGCTCACTTGACTAGTCGCCCACCAGACGCCTCTCATGCCGCGTCTGAACCGTCTTCGGCGCTTCAAGGCGCCGGTGGCCTGAATGTCGCCCATTCTGAGCAAGATGCGCAGTCTCCAGCGCTGAACACCGCGCAATCCAGCGATCCGCGGCATCGCGAAAACCAGGCTGCACCCTCTAATTCCACAACCCAGCCCGCATCCAGCCTGCCCGAGCCTCAGGACCACACAGCTGACATCCAGCAACTCGTGGCCGATCTCACCTCCCAAGCCCATGAACCCACCTCAGACACTGAACCCTCTGTTCCCAACTCTGCGCAGCCCGAGGCCGCAGCTGGTCCTAGCTCTCTGCCTAGCTCCGCATTGCCATCCTCATTTGCCCTGCCACCACGGCCCCCTCTGCCGCAGTCTGCGTCCAACTCGTATCCTTCGCAGCACCACCCATCAGGACCCTCTGCCAGTGTCACGGCCAGCATTGCGCCGCCCACGCCTGGCCAGCCATCTACTTATGTCATCGCCGGTGCTCCCGGCACCACCGTGGATTCCATCGGCAGCTTGCTACCGCCTCCCGGGACGGCTTTGAATGCGCCGGCTGCTGTTACCTCCTTAAACCCCCCTCCTTATCCCTCTGCCGCCCCCGGATACTCTAATGAGCAGGCCCAGGACTCTGATTTCCAGCACGAGTGGGATCAATTTATGACCGACGAAAGGCAGTATATGTCAGAAGCCAAATGGGACCGTTTCCCTGAGGGTTCCCGTATCTTCATTGGTAAATCCACCATCTAGAGCTGCACTTCTTTCTTGCATCAGTCACTCACACGTTGCTCTCCAGGTAATCTTTCGAGCGATAAAGTTTCCAAGCGTGATGTCTTTAACTTGTTCCATCGCTTCGGTAGGCTGGCTCAAATCTCTCTGAAGTCAGCCTATGGTTTCGTGCAATACCACACCGTCGATGAAGGCCGGCGAGCCCTGGAGAATCTGCAGGGGATTGAAATCAAAGGACGGAGAATTCGTAAGTCGTGCCGAGCTTTTCACGCAACAATTATGGCTTACAACTATCAGACTTGGAGATTTCTCGCGTCCAAGACAAGTCAAAGAAAGACCGAGGCCGAAGCCCCGATCGTGAGCGCGGTGGTCGCGGACGTGACGGAGGTCGAAGGAACGAGGGCAACAGACAAAGCCAGCAAAATCGCGATGATTATAGGCCAGGCCGCAACCACTCGCCCCGCCGTAGTGCCGACTTCCATCGCGAGGATGCGTACGGGCGCGACCGGGGCTATTACGAGGCGGACCGTGGACGAAGACGCTCACAGTCACCCGGAGTCCGTCGCAATGACAACGATTCATACCGTAGGCGTAGTCCCAGTCCTTACGGCCATTCGAGAAGCAACAGCGAGCTGGACCTTCCGCGTCGGTACGGTTCAGATGTTCCGGATGTTCAAATAATACTACAACCAGACGTCAACCGTGACTTTGTCGCTTGGGTTGAGACAGCGTTCAAGAACAAGAACCTCAAGACTGAAGTCATGTATTTGCATCCTCGCTTTCCGAAGGAGCAAGTCATTCAGAGGCAAGCTGCCGAGGGTGTTCACGCTGTCGTGGACTTGGATCTCCGTGCGCAAAATCTCGGGAGGATACCCGTGCAGGCGTTTGATCGATCTGCCGGCGTCAGCAATGTTCGATTTGACCAATACGTTGATTTGGATCCGAACACAGCGGCCGAGGTTATAATCCGAGCCAAGGCTTCTGGTGCGACTCAGTATGCTCAGTCATACATGGGAGGAAACAGCTATTCACAGCCGTACGGCTCACAGCCACCATCTCGTGGTGCAAACTATCCTCCGGCGCAGCAGCCCGTTGGTTATCCATCACAGCAGCCCCCCGCAGCGGCTGCTGCGGATATCGCCAATCTTATCGGACAGGTTGACGGGCCGACACTGCAACGTCTACTGGCTTCATTCCAAGGCGCCCCATCGGGTGGCATGCCGGGGGCTCCTGCAGGACACATGCACGGTGGAGTTAATCCTGGTCCTGGTCCGGCTAATTCACAAGTTGATATCCAAGCCATTCTCGGAAGCCTGAATAGTGGCACTCCCAGCCAGCAGCCTGCTACAGGTCACCCACAATATGCAGCACCGTATGGCAGCGCTCAACCCCCTTCCCACGGCACAATGCCACAGGCACACGGAGGATCCGGTGACGCGGCAGCCCAAGTCCAGAACATCATGGCCCAGCTCGCACGGTACAGACAGTAGAGGTCCACGCCGTTCTATGTTTAGTTTGCGTATAAGATAGATTTCATTTACGTATGGGGATCCGCGAAGACTTTGACTTTCTGACCGCATGTTATTGTCGCGTCATGATGAGGGGGCACACTAGCGGGGAAGGCGTTGTTGAATTTAATGATGATATCAGATAGAAGCCCTTGATCCTAACCCTTGTGGTTCAATAGCACTTTACACGAGATTATACTAGTCGACGAGTCACTGAAGCACTGGCGCATGCCATGTATGTATGGGGATTTATTTTCAATGCTTAGAATCATTGCAGGACTCGAAAGTAGACACAGACTTGTCCAAGAAACAGGTGATATGTTCAGCAAATCAGAGTTATTCTACGCCCAAGTAAACATGTATAATAACAGTTTCGTTTACAGTCCGAAATGCTCGTTGTGCCACCAGACTGTGCGACCTTTCATTACCCACGGTCTCACAGACGCCCTCACGTCTCTCGACATTTCCGTAGGTCCACAGACGAGGACGGCAACATTCTCGTCGATACCGTGCCGGAAGGCCGCGTCGACAATCTTGTCAAAATCAGGCCGCTTTCGGTTGTGCTGCGACGTGTAGCGGTTGCGTCGGCGGTCACGGTACATCGGGCTCATCTCAACGGCGCCCTCCGTGGAGGGAGCTGCACCGCTCTCATCAGGATCGCCTGCAACGCTCACATCGCCGGTGAGGAAGAGCTCGACCTGCTCGTCGTTGAGGACGCTTTGGCCGTTGGGGCTGGAGCCGAGGGCCCATGTAGCGTCGCCAGCGGTACGGATGGCCCAGATTAGCTGGACTTTAGTGAAGGGGTAGTCGTGCAGGAGAGCGTGGTAGATTGGCAGCGCAAAGGTAGCTCCGACGCCACCGGCAAAGAGGAGGATGCGGTTGGCGTGCGAGCCAATGTCGTGTACAAAATTGGCAGCGGTCCCGTAGGGTCCTTCGATGCCCAGGGGGATCTTAGGTGCCGGGTCGGACGACGACGAGGGAGACGCAAAGTGAGCGAGAAACTTGGAGGTTGGGCCATTGCGCATGCGTGCGACAAGGGTGATGTTGCTGTCGCCCTCGCTTACCGAAGCCACAGTGAATGGGTTGTAAAGAAACTCGAAAGTGACCGACTTTGAGGGAGGATATGAGGAAGACCGCGCGGCTGCGGGGATGCTGAGATAGATGTGAGATCCGGGGCGTGCCCGGAAGAGGTTGGCCTTGTAGGGCGGGAGCGAGGCGGACACTTTGAGCAGATTGGTACCCGGGATGACCTCAATGGAAGACTGCGCGGTCACAGTCCTGGCTTTGCGCACAATGAGATCGACAATGAAGGCTCCAATCGCCTCGATGACATAAAACCTGCTGGAGCTTGCGTGGTACAGCAGCAGAGCAGGCACGGCAAAGGCGACTACCAAATGAGTGATGAAGAAGAGACGGTACGAGATGGCTCTGGCCTGGGCCATGGACGTCCCATTGAGGATGTTGAGCGCAGTTCCAGCAAGCACACCGGCGAATGGGACGGGAGAGAAGACGCGCTTGACGAAGACGCCCTTCATGAAGAAGAAATTGAAGTACAGGGTCAGATGCAAGACAAAGAAGCCAAAGATGATGCGGCCGAGGACACGGTGGTAACGGTTCACGACTTCATGTGAGGATCGGAAGGCCCAGGCGTATGGGTTCAGAGACTTGAGAGACAAGATGTACTGAATGGGCATCCGGGACGTGGCAATGATGCCGAAGCGCCGGGCAAGGTGTATGTAATCTGTAGATACCATCAGCCTCGTGTTGCCGGGTAGCGTGAGTCCCGGGTCTTACCTGTGCCCGTGCCCACGAAGCAGAGCACCAGCAGCCAGGCGGTCCAGGCCGAGCCAACGATCCACTGGTCCCTCTGGCCCCAGGTGGTGCCGGCGATCCGGACGTCGTCGCCGAACCACCAGACGAGCATCCTCCAGCGGGCGCCGAGCTCGCCGGGGTAGCTCTGGCGCTGGGCCTTGACGGCCGGGGACCGCGGGACGGCCTCGTACTCGCCGTGGCCGTCAAGCGCGGCGGCCTGGGAGCTGGTGGCCCGGCGGACGAGGCGGGCGGCCAGGCGTCCCAGGACGACGACGAGGATGGGCAGCAGGGCGGACCAGTGGGCGATGCTCGCGTAGAAGCCGAGGATCTCGTGGCGGACGTGCCGCTCCTCCTGGGAGAGAGTGACGAAGTGGTACGGCCATCCCATGGTGAGAGTGAGGGACACACGGAGTAGTTGTGACAAAACGAGAGGAGGCTCTCGGTTCACGACGTGTTACAACCCCGTGAATGGAACACAAGTCGCTGCCGGGATGAGGCCACGAAGGCTCTACGGCGGGCCAGGGGGGGGCCGGCTTAGGAACGAATGACAGAATGATACCACAACGAAACGAGAGACGCGCTGCTGCTACGGCTGCAAAGACGAATACTGCAACGTCTGCTGTTGGCAAAGGCAATGGGGAAAATAGCACAGATATCTAGAGCACCACTTCGTATTTTCGTGAAAGGCCAGGTTCGCCCGTCAGTCCGCGGCGCACAGGCCAGACGACGTCCCGTAAAAGCAGCACCTCGCTCAACCTTGGATGAAAATCTTCAGGGGTCTCGGACGCTGTGGGTGCTGCTGTGGATAGCGCTTGCAAGGGCAGACTATGGGGAGCATAGCGGAGTCGCTAGTGGCTGTAGTGGGCGCCACCGGGGGGGGGGGGCAGAGTCAGGACAGGCACAGCTCAACGCCAGAGGGCCAAGCGCGCGCAACCGATCGAATCATAGGCGGTGGATTTGATGCAGTGGGGGCACTCTTTCGCTGTCTACCTCATTTTTGGAACCCTGATATGCATGATAAAGCAGGACATAGCCGTACTTCTTGG
Organism: Paramyrothecium sp. XJ0827; assembly: GCA_020881915.1. Lineage (NCBI taxonomy): Eukaryota > Fungi > Ascomycota > Sordariomycetes > Hypocreales > Stachybotryaceae > Paramyrothecium > Paramyrothecium sp. XJ0827. The sequence continues at coordinate 3,868,188 of JAJFPB010000004.1, forward strand.
TTTCCTGAACTCGGTGCCATCATTCAACAGCCTCCTCGGTTGTAGTAGATGAACCAATGTCACGACTTGGGATAAATCATGGGGTGCCTTAGAATAGGGAGCACGAGCCGGCGAACCGTCAAGAAACGAAGGAAATACACGGTTACACCTTTGAGGGTCGACGAAGCTCAGAGATCAGGTGTTACGGCGCCTCACACGAGGAATTGAACTTTGAGGGAATCTGAGGCGTTTAAATAAACGCGAAGCCTGCCCGCTTATCGCCGGTACGGACCGCCATGCGCCATGGAGCGGTGCCGGGTTGGGGGAACCCTCGCGCGCCTTGGATGTTTTACGCCGGGCCAGGGAACGTTAGGTGGCCACGAGTGCCGGGGAGGAGGCCACGGCCGAAAGCCGGATCTTAAACGAACGCTGCCAAGTGGAGAGGTGGTCCGGCCTGCATTTACGGTTTCGCTGGGGAAGGGGCAGAGTGTAACCCTGCCGGTGGTTTTTCCAGACGTCGACGTTGAGAGAGGCTCAGGCATTGGGCAAGATCGTCGTCATTGCGCTGTGCAAAGTGGGAGGGAAGAGGGCGAATCGCTAATCCGGGAGGTTTGGCACAGTACAAGGATCCGGGCACGTGGCAAGCGTGAATATTAGCGGCAACCCTCTGCCCTACAGAGGTACGGTTTCGCGGCTTAGTGAAACTGGCTGACGCCTAAAGTTCTTCAGCATGAGCCCCCGTGAGCCTCAAGCTTTAAATACCTTGAGGGAGCTTATAATCTAGCCCAATCCCAAAAAGGTGCTTCAGCGAATGCTCCTCTTCTCTGCCCAGCCCTGCGCTTCCTTGCTCTACACCCTAGTCTTCGCTACGGGAGCCGGAGGAACAGGTCGGGCCTTATCGTGGAGCCTTACCCGAGTTACGGGTACCTGGTGGGGCCCACGGAGCTCAACTCCAACGCAACCCAGCGCGCACACACCCCACACACACACTGCAGGACGCGTTTGCGGGTTCATCAAGGTGCATGCGGTTCGGTCGGGTTCAAAGACAAGGACGAGAGAGTCGCATGCCGAACGGACGGGCTGTTTCTCCTCTGTGAGCAGCCCTCGGACCCACCTACCAGAATCCTGTTTGGCGACGGGGCGGTGAGGATGGACAAAACGGACGGGTAAATAGTGCCCGACGAACCGTGTGTGGCCTCTTGGTCCTGGGCGAGCCGCCGTAAAGTCCCATATTGGCCGACTTTGTCGGAGGTGGACTTTGTCGGAGGCAAGCTTGGTCGGTCGGCTAGATTCTCCCCCAAGAAGCCATCCAATGCAGCGACGACATGACTCTTGGTAAGGCAGGGCGTGGTCACAATGGACCATGTCTCACGCCTGTCGCAAAACAGGATGCGTGAATTATAGAGGGGAGAAGGAAAAAAAATGGGATGGTTGAGCCCGGGGGGAGGGTTCCTCACTGATCCGTCTGGACCCGACTGTGAGCGGCATCCAACGGGTTTTGATTAATTTTTCAGGCGAGTGCAATAGGACCCTGAGTTCAAAGTGTCGCCAGCATCGTGTTAGTGACAGCCTATGATGCAGCGGAGAAATGAAGGACGAAAGAAGAAAAAAACCGAAGGGTACCTTCTCTCGCAAGCCATTGTTGCTGTGACGAACGAGTACCCTCCGACCCCTCCAAAACAGCCTGTGCAGCTCTAGCGCACGCTGCTGCTGCAGTTTTTCTGCCCCGCGTTGCCTCTTACGGTGCTAGTAGCTACCCCGCCGGCCGATTTCGCCCATCCCACGCACCACTCAACTCGACTTCCCCCCCGCCACACTCCAAAAGACTCACATCGTCCCGCAGCCGACTTGAGTTTTTCTAGCTTCGCTGTCCCGCCAAAGAAAACCCAATTTTTTCCTCCCTCTCACTTCCTTTTCCTCCTCTCTCCTCATCCTCTCTCACAAACCACCAAGCTCCTTGGACCCTTTCTCCTACAAACCTCCAGCCTTCCACAAATCATACCCATTGGAACTTGTCCATTCCATCACAATGGCTACCGACGGCGCTCCCCAGGCAGACTATGCTCTGTCCAGCACCCACAAGGAGGTATGATTCTCGGCTCTCGCTCATCCCATTAGTCTACCTCGTTTGCTAACGTTCCCGCCACTGTAGATGCTCCAGAAGTCTCTCATCGAGACCGACTCTGAGGTCGCTGAGATCATGGTGAGTAACTCCTCTACCCACGTCATGCTGCCCATCATCCACACTGCTGGGTCGATGCCGCCGCCGCCTTGATGGCCAATTGACCACTATGCTAACCATCTTGCCACAGAAAGCTGAGATCCAGCGTCAGCGTGAGTCCGTCGTGCTCATCGCCTCCGAGAACATCACCTCCCGTGCCGTCTTCGATGCCTTAGGCTCTCCCATGTCCAACAAGTACTCCGAGGGTTACCCCGGTGCTCGCTACTACGGTGGCAACCAGCACATCGACCAGATCGAGATCCTCTGCCAGCGTCGTGCCCTCGAGACCTTCCACGTCGACCCTGAGAAGTGGGGTGTCAACGTCCAGTGCCTCAGTGGAAGCCCTGCCAACCTGCAGGTCTACCAGGCTATCATGCCTCCCCACGGTCGTCTGATGGGTCTCGACCTCCCCCATGGTGGCCACTTGAGCCACGGCTACCAGACTCCTCAGCGCAAGTGAGTATCCCCTTGCACTCTTGCCGTGTCCTGCGTATCGGTTGTCTAATATTTCCCCCCAGGATCTCTGCTGTCTCCACCTACTTCGAGACCATGCCTTACCGAGTCAACCTTGAGACCGGTATCATTGACTACGATCAGCTTGAGAAGAACGTCCAGCTCTACCGCCCCAAGGTCCTCGTCGCTGGTACCTCTGCTTACTGCCGCCTCATCGACTATGCTCGCATGCGCAAGATCGCCGACACCGTCGGTGCTTACCTTGTCGTTGACATGGCCCACATCTCCGGTCTCATTGCCGCCGAGGTCATCCCCTCTCCCTTCCCCCACGCCGATATTGTCACCACCACCACCCACAAGTCTCTCCGTGGTCCCCGCGGTGCCATGATCTTCTTCCGCAAGGGCGTCCGCTCTACCGACCCCAAGTCTGGCAAGCAGACCCTCTACGACCTTGAGAACCCCATCAACTTCTCCGTCTTCCCTGGCCACCAGGGTGGTCCCCACAACCACACCATCACCGCTCTGGCCGTTGCCCTCAAGCAGGCTCAGACCGACGACTTCAAGGCTTACCAGAAGCTGGTCGTTGCCAACGCCAAGGCTGTCGAGAACAAGTTCAAGGAGCTCGGCCACAAGCTCGTTGCCGACGGCACCGACAGCCACATGGTCCTCCTGGACCTCCGCCAGCACAACCTTGATGGTGCCCGTGTTGAGGCCGTCCTTGAGGCCATCAACATTGCTTGCAACAAGAACGCCATCCCCGGCGACAAGAGCGCCTTGACCCCTTGCGGTATCCGCATTGGTACCCCTGCCATGAGCAGCCGTGGTCTCGGCGAGAAGGACTTCGAGCGCGTCGCTGTCTACATCGACGAGAGCATCAAGATCTGCAAGGAGATCCAGTCCAGCCTGCCCAAGGAGGCCAACAAGCTCAAGGACTTCAAGGCCAAGGTTGCCGATGGCCAGAACGAGAAGATCAACGAGCTCAAGAAAGAGATTTCCGCCTGGGCTAGTGCTTTCCCTCTTCCCGTTGAGGGCTGGCGCCTGGATGCTGGCCTCTAAATGGCTATCGTCTCGGGGACATACCTCTAGTGTGTGGTCAGGCTGGCTGCGCAGATGGGTTAATTGATTCAACATAACTGTGTGCTGTCAGCCTGACAGACAATACACGTGGGGTTGCCTGGTTACTGTGATGGGATATCTGGGATGGCGCTTCAAATTTAACATAGAATGTGGCAAACTGGCGGGTGGTTCAACAAGCATAATAGGCGCAAACTTTTCTTTTGTTTTCCTTTATTTCATTCTATTACTTATCAGAGCTGGTATTCCCCCGAACGGTTGGGCGAAGGGCGGGACAAAAAAGAGAAAAAGGAGTTTTGGCAGTGTTGGGTTCATGTACTGACTTTGTTAAACTTGGTTTTCTGCGGAGATTCAACCTGCTTGTTTGTATTGGTCTGCTTCAACACTGGCGACCGCCAATTTTGGCCATATGAAGGCCCAGCCCCTAAAATATTAAGAACACACTTGCTTAGCATGAAAAAGCAATCGTCTCACTTTTGGCCCGTCTTATGTTCAAGAAATGCTGTGAGCACGGTTAGGAAGGCAAAAGTTGGCCACGATAGCAACCCACTAACTGCCAAGATTGCAGCACGTGTCAATTGGCGTCTTCGGTTTGATGGCACCGGGCTCCTCCCCAATTGCGAACCTAGGCGAACCACGCAGACAGAGTTCGGAACTTGGTTTGGTCGCACCTTGGGCAGATCAAGCAGGCTTCGCTTGTGGTGTCGGATTGCCACGAAAGATGACGACCTCCGGATTCTGTTTTACTTGGAACTTAGCATTGGTGTTTACTACACTGAGGCTGAACCTGTTTGGATCTTGAAGTGACTTGTGATTCTGCCAGTGGTAACCTTATTGTCATGTCTGATGGTGAGGACTAGTAGATCTATGTCCCACCAACTGGCTAATCTGTCTAATAAACCTCGCCCATTTCGCCTTCTTTCATCACCATCCTTCCATCCATTGCAAATACCGTTTCAACGTACAGCTCTCTCACATTCGCCATCTACTCTCCCATTTGTAACATTCAAGCGAGTCCTTCCCCTGGAGCATTCGACCTCATGGGAGCCCCTAATCTAAGCTCGCTTATCCCCCTTCCAATCATCCAAGCATTCTTGACTGGCACAGTACGGGCGCAGAGACATTGTAATTGTCCACCGGGTACCGCTTGCGAAAGCGTATACCGCGTCTCACTTGCTCTGCCAAGCTCCTTGTTGTTGAGGTGGCATAAGCGACCGATGGTTCAAACCCTGCCTCGGTGATGCTTTGCTGACTCTTGGCAAGTACTCGGCCAGAGGTTGTATGCAAGACAGAATAAGGAAGTTCCCTAGAAAGACGTGACCCGTGGCGTCGCAGCGACTTGAAGCAAGCTGAGGTGGCAAAGATCGGCTTGTCAATGAGAAGCAGACATACGAGCACCAATCCAATGAATAAAACAAACAGAAGAAGGAGAAGGCCAGCCCAGAGTATCACACTAAAAGGGGTATGTCAAACGACGCGACAAAGCATCCGCAAACCAGAACCAAAAGTTGGAGAACAAAGGTAAAATGATTGGTACAGTAAAAGCACAGGAGAAACAAAATTTGTAGTGAGCTCGCTGCAAGGTTCGAGATATCCATGTTCCCGCCCAGACGGCTCAATTTCACAGATTGCCGGCCCTGCGTTCGAGGAGGGTATCAAATGCAAAAAGTGCTCTTTTCTTGCGTCCAAAAGTGCCAACCTAGAAAGCACAGTAGTGATGTAGAAACGTGGAATATGCCGTGAATGAATATGTACTAAATAGTTGTTTAAACGTTGCAACTATAATGCTCAGAGCTCGACTCATCGTGGGACGTTTGTCGCCTCCGGCTACTGAGCAATGCTCTCGGGACTCATCATGCCGATGCCATCGTCCTTGTCGGTCAGACTGGTGCCGTTCTGACTCTGCATGCTGTCCGTCCGCTCCATGCTTGGCGCCAGTGCGAGGACAGCCGGGTTTGGAGCAACACCATTTGATATGCTAGGTTTTTTTTTGGCAGGAGTGTTATTTGTCGACCCGCCCTTTTCCGGAGAAGCGTTCAGTTTCGCTTCCGCTGCCGCAGCTTCCATCTTTTTCTTCTTCTTGGCGAGCGCTAGTTGCTCCTTCGGAGGGCGCTTCTGGGCAGATATAATCTTGCCGCTGGCTCCAAGGCGAGGCCGGGGCTTTCTCTGCTTCACTGGAAGATCCTCATCTTCGACCAGAGGCTGATCACCATTAGCATGCAGCTTCGCAAGGAAGAAGTTCTTGACCAGGCCGATCTGGTCTTGGATATTCTCCTTCGTGACGGGATCGGAAGGTGCCAGCGTTTCGAAAAGCTCCAAGCTTGTCTCTCCAGCATTCTGGGTCTGCATCTGGTACTGACTCCTGACTCTGCTCTGGAGGAGATGGAACGGAACGGCAAATGAATCAAGACCCATCTCCTTGTCCAGACCAAGAGCCTTGAAGCCGAAAAAGTCCTCGCCCAGATCATCTGCAAAGTCACCGCTCATGAATTGGTCGCTGCCGTCGTTGAACGCGCCAACGCCATCAGTGCCTGCATCATTGGCAAGTGCAGGACGTAGTAAATCAGTGAGGTGTAGTTTCATTCTCTCGTGGAGAACGGTAAGTCTGCTGCCGAGTCGATCCACCTCATCCTGAACATAGAAATCAAGCGACGGGACGTCATGGCCATTCTCCTCGAGGGTGTGAAGAACCACTTCCTCAGGGGTGAATCGAGGTTGAAATTGAATGCCTTCAGGCGTTTGCACAGTTTTCTTCTCTGCCTCACGATACACGTTGAATGTTCGGACGAGCTTCTGGAAGTAGTCTGCAGCTATTCCCGTCAGAGTGTCAATGGCGGAAGGCTGCAATTCTTCAAATCCGGTGTGGTATAGAATCTTAGCAACAGAGCGCTTGAGGGCGTCCTGGCATGTGTCTGGTGCCATGACAGGCCCATTGTCCGCAATGAAATGCGGTTCGATATCTTGCTCGATGAATGGTTCTATGTTCGATTTTGGAAATTGGTTGGTGTACACCTAGTTATGGTGAGCTTAACGTATTCGCCCTGTCAGTTTGCAATGGCTTACCTGAGTTTGCACTTGCATCTGTTTGATCACGGAGATCTTTGTCGCAAGTTTCCTGGTTTCTTGAATCTGGTGGATATTGTCATCCATCTTCTTCGTCAAACGACTCTCCGGCGCTGTAAAGGCTCCGGGGGGTACAAGCTGCAAGAACTCCTCGTGATGGTTGATGACTTGGCCGTCATTATCCTCCGTCCATTGCAGCTTCGGATGAATATCGGGGATGTTGCTCAGCGAGTTGTAGTAGTCAGGAACAACTTGCTCTTCCTCATCGTCAATTCCATCAGCTAAAGTCTCTGAGGCCTTGATTGCGTCGTCCTTGCCGACTTCTGCCGGTACAGTTACTTGCGCATCGGCCGGAGTCGCAAACGACTCTGCTTCTTTCTGATGTTTCAAAAATCTGCGCATTCCGACCTTATTTCGCAAAAGCGCAGGGGCCTCCACATTCAGCTTGCCATCTTTAAAGAGTTGGAAGCGTTCTTTGGCGATTAAAGCACGATCCTTCTTAGTTGTCTGCTTCCAAATTTTGTACTCTTCGTCCTCAAAGATTTGTTCCACGGCTTCACCGAAGGCCTGGTTCAGTGCCATGCCATTGAGAGTAGGGCCATCAATATCCATGGCATCGGCGTTGCTTCCGAGACCAGATTGTCCGTTAGCTGCTCCTGGTGTGATTGAACCAGCAATTGGCGGTGTGGCGAAACCGTTGCTTCCATCAACAGCTTCAGAGCCCTCTCTTCCTGGCTTGCCCAAAAGTCCGTTTAATTGCAGCACAGGTTTTTGATCGATGACAGGGGTGTCCTCCTTCTGATCACTAGGTGCTTTTCTGGCTTTACTTGCCCCTTTCGTAGCCGCCTTGCGACCTCGGGATGACATGATGGGTTCGTCGTCAGAATCTTCACCGGCGTCGTCCTCACCTCCATTCTGTTTCCGCCTTTCTTCAGCCTCAACCTCAGCTCGAGGCCGGATGGTGAGGTCTGGTATAAGTGGAATTAATTTTTCGGCTTCTTTTCGCATCCCGTTTGCCATTCGCCTAAGTGGGTGGTTCATATCTTGGTTGTACTTGAGACAATTATCCCAGATAAGATTCAAATCGATCACAAATTCGGCCTTGGATTTGTAGGTCAGTGACTTGAGCTTCTTTGTCATAGTTCCCAGGTCCATGGGATTTTTGATAACTGGGCAAGGTTAGCAAGCTGGTTCAGCTGGGAGCGTCTCCTTCAGCCTCACAATTATAATAGTCCGGGGCATCTCGCTTGTTCACACGAGTGAGAAAAGGGGTCGAGTATTCGGTATGCGCTTTTAGTTCCGTCAAGACCTTCTCCACGGCTTCGTATAACTCTTCCTGGTTGACGTTTTCTTCACTGGCCCATTTGCTGCGGTTCTTGCGCACCTCGTTCATCAGGAGCCTGAGCTCAGCATCTGAAGCGCGTACTTGGTCCCTCTTCATGTCGATCCGAGCAATAAGATGCTTGAGCGTCAAGCTCGATGCGCCCAGATTGGCGCTGCTAAGAGAGCCATGGTTGGCCGCCTGCGTTCCTACGGAATTGGACGTAGGGTTGTGGTCCATTTCAGCCTGGAGTTGCTTCTCTGAATCTTCCAATTGCTGTTGCTCCAACATAGCCGTACGATCATTCTCCAGAGTGTAGAAAATCGTATGGAAGCTTCGTCGAGCCGCTTCTTCCGTAGCGATGCGAACCTCCTCCAACTTCTTGATTGAATCACCATCCGCCTTGTCTTTGGTTTGGGACAGCTCGGACGCTTTAGCCTTGTCTCCTATTTTGTCCCCCGATTTGCCTGGGGAGCTGAGCGATTGAACTGGGGAACTGCCAGACTTCGAGGGCGAAAGCAGCGCCCCGGTGGCTGTGACGGCTTGTGATTTCGGGGGTTCTGCCTCGTCTTCGTCTTCGTCATCGTCGTAGTCATCTTCGTCGATAGCTCTCTTGGCCTTCTTGAATGGTGGTTCCTTGATAGGCTCATGATCGGTAGTGGGGGGCAAGTCGACCGGGGTTGCCGCGACGGGATGGCGTCGCAACGACTCGATCGCGTCATAATTATAAGAACCATCTTCCGCGAAAAGAATGGATATTTTGTCCTCCGTTTTACGATATAAGTCGGCGAAATAGGCGCGTCGGCTCTCCTCCTCGGCATCTAGGGATGCCTCAGGCACCAACCCAGTATTGATCTCGACGGGGGTATGCGTACGCGCCGCGGCGTCATCTAGATGGTGTAAACTTCTGTTGCTATTCGAATGATGTAGTGTAGAAGGAGGCCAGATGGACTGGCCATTTGGGAGCGACATTTTGGGCTCCGGTTGATGAGAGCGACAATGTGGCACCAGTCGCCATGCGCCAGGAGATGCGCCCGTGTGCGGCTGGACCGAGAGCGACGGGTGAGATCAAGACCACATGGGACCAAAGAGTGACATCCAAAGAGATGGTCGACGAAGTTTCGCGACGATCAGGGATGTCGTTGCGGAGTTCTGATGGATGGCAATGCACCCGTTTTGCCGTGTGATCAAGAGGTGAGGTTCAGGAAATGGGAGGTTGTACCTTTCCCCGAAGCGGGACGTGGGCCGGGTTCGCCTGTAGTCGGTTTGCGAGGTACCTTCCCAAGGTACCTTACTTGGAGGACAGTCTAGGAGGCACCAGTCGCATCACTTATGGATTTACGCTACTAAGAATCGGCAAATCAGTTCATGAATTGCTTTGGGATTTCCTAATTCATTCTACGTTCGAGCCCTGGTTTAACGTGTCATTCATTGAAAGAAGCCATCTGCGTCGCCAGGTACCCTTTCCAAGAGGAGGCTGCGTGCCGCTGCTGCACAGTGCGTCCTCCCCGATTGGACTTCGATACTCCTCACGTGATCTCGGACAAGCATGCCAGTCATTTGCACCCTTTGAAGGACGTCATAGCAAAATACCTGCAGAATTCTGGGGATTGACAGCAGGAAGCTAAGTACCTGGACAACAAGCGCTCAGGGTTTGCAAAATGGCAGTCTTCGAACCCAGCCCAAAGTTAAGGCGCAATGCAAAAGCAGCACTCCCAGATGATATTCAAGATGTGCCTGTAGCATTGGTAAGCGCTCAACCGCCTTATGCAAGATACCTGGTATGTCATGTCGCACACGGAACCACAGTCGGTCCACTCGAGCGCACAGTATGAGGCGAACCCATTGTGTGGGGGACGCATTTGGGGGTGGATGAGGCGCCAAGATTTAGGTACCTCGACCAACCTGATGGGACGCACCCTGAATCCCTGTCACAGCCTCGCAGGCCAACTTAGCCCAGGTAAGCTTCTCCCGCTTGCCAGGCAGCTTCGAGAACTTGTTCCCCATACTCCGCAACCTTTCTTTTAGCTGATCGCCAGCTCCAGTGATCGGTTCCGGGTTCCGATTAGTCCTCTACAGCTACGGCTCAGGTCGTCCTAAGACCACGTTATCTCTTTCATCACCAAAAAGCGAGCGAAGCCCTACAGATCTTCAAGATGCGGATCCGGTTTCATTTTGCCGGTAAGCTTCGCCTGGTTGCCAAGTTGCTTGCTTGCGTGGCATGCGCATGGCCTTGACGGTTTTTTCCCCCTTCGGATGCTAATATTTTCCTTCTCTAGCTATCTTCTTAGTTTTGCTGCTCGTTGCAGCCTACGCGGGCCTATCGAAGATCCAGCTCGACCTTTACGTCAATGACAAAGTGCTCCACTTCATCACGTTTTTCCTCCTCACCCTCGTCTTCTACTGGATTGTCGATACGAACCGCCGTCGTACGCTGAACACGACCCTTGTGGTCTGCACACTCATCCTAGGCGTTGGCTCTGAGTTCGTCCAAAGCTTCCTCCCGAACGATCGAGACTTCGACATTTATGATATCCTCGCCAACGTATTAGGCAGCCTCGCCAGCGTTGGTCTCTGCACGTGGTACCATCAACGAATGCTCGACCGCAGAAGACAGCGCAAGGTATACAACGCTGTGCCTGGGGAGGACGTGGAAGATGTGGAGCTCGGGGAAGGCCATGAGTCCGGGATCATCGACGGAAGCTCGCGCTCCAGGACTTTGGAAGATGAGGTTGATAATTGGGACGAGAACGCGGTTGATCAATGGGATGATGACGACGAGCAAGGGCAGCCTCAAGCCACGAATGGCAAGACGCCAGAGGCTGTAGACCCGACCGATTCCAAGAAGCGGACAGATTGAGTTTGACTGTAGCCAGTGCGTGGGCTCTGCTTTCGAGGAGTAATGGTCATGGCAGTGATGTGTTTTAAGGTGTGTTGTTACGATGGTGTTTGGGACAATGCGACGATACAAGCGGGTTGGTATGCGATACTGTATGTTTTCAAAAAGTTTATCATGGCTATTCCCTTGTAGCGAGATCGGAAGAGCAAATACTTTGCTTTTGGGCGGTGCGTGACATTAGTCTTTCTTGATAAACCATGGCCTCAATATCTCGCTACATAGCATTCCCTGGTTTGTAGAGTGCCTACTGACCTACCCTATGCGTAGCACTGGCAGCAGCTATTTTTAAAGATGCTCCAAGAGCTACTCGGAGGACGTCCTGCTCCTTCTGTGTGCCCTTTGCAAACTTGATAAACTATGCCCTTAGATTGGGTGCAAGTACTTGATTTCGTTGTGTCGAAAAATCCATGGTGAATCTCATTAGTTACTGATAGTAATGGCCTGCTCTCAAGCAACCAGTTTGTGGGTGTTATAATCAATTACGCCGCTAAGCAAGCACTTACAACCATTGGCACTGCCAAAAAGGAGGTGGAAAAGATTAAATGAAACATCTCAATATCAAATGACCTAATTTTGATCCCATCCAGATTGGAAATACTTGCCAGTGAATGAAGGTTAAAACGCCTCGTGCATGATGGATGCCATGCTCAGCGTGAGGGTTGCCCCACCAAACACTCACCTAGGTGAAAGATCTAGTCACAGCCCACCTCTACCTTAGAAATGCGACCCTCTACCCAAGCCGAGTCCAGCGTGTTAACCTTCATGCTGCGCTAAGGCTAGCATCGACTGCACAATCATGGCAAGCACCGCAAAGGCGCCTGTGGCCGGGTAAGAATTCAGAAGCATCGCCAGCTCCGTCCATGCTGTACTAATGTCCTCGTGTAGGGCTTCCGACAGCACGGCGACCAACCCGCGGGGAATCCCATACGCCCCATTTGTCGACAAAGTCGAGGACTATGTCGCAACACGGAACGATGTCGAGCCGACGCTGCGCAGCTTCCAAGAGATGATCTCGTGAGTTTACCGAACGAAATGAATCCACGCACACGCCTGCAACCCTCGCCGATGGCGCTTTGAGAGCTCTCCAGTAACCAGCGCTGCCGCAGGAAGTACCAGTTCATGGAGCTCAACCTGCAACGGCGTATGACTGGGTTGAAAGACAAAATCCCAGACATTCAAAAGACGCTCGACACTGTACGATTTCTCAAGCTTCGAAAGGTCAGTTCGTTCCACCTGCTGCAGTGAACAAGAGAATACTGACAAGACAAAAGGACGAGACAGATCCCATCGAGACCACGTTCGAGCTCAACGACACCCTCTACGCGAGGGCGAATATCCCTCCTACAGAAGAAGTTTATATCTGGCTGGGTGTACGTACGCCATATATGATGTCGGGGATGGTAATGCTGACGCATTTTAGGCCAATGTGATGCTTTCGTACCCCGTAGACGAGGCAGAAACCCTTCTGGCTACCAAGCTCTCGACTGCGAAAACAAGTTTATCTAACTGCGAAGAGGACCTCGACTTCCTACGAGAGCAGATTACGGTAGGTTCTGGCAAATCTTCACACTACGCGACTCTCGTTCACCTGCTAACTGGTTGGGCAGACCATGGAGGTGGCAACTGCTAGGGTATACAACTGGGAAGTTGTGCAAAAACGGAAAGAAAAGAACGAAGAAGAGGAGGAGAACAAACAAAGATCCAAGGGCAATACCGACTCGCCGAATGGTTGATAGACTATTTAGATGCAGGTCATGGGAAATATGAGACTGTTCAGCCAAGATACCACCAAAAGTGAAGTCACGGCATCCTGGAAGGCCGCTTGGCTCAAGTCCATCGTGTGAAGAGTGTCAACTACATGGTTGAAAAATTCCCAAATGTTTCATTCCATTGACCAAGGACTATGGTCGTAATCCAACTCATGATTATTGGGACCTCGTCTGAGGCCCACCTCGTGAGCGAGCAACAAAGCGGGGCCCCCGTTGATTCATGTGTGCTGGATTGCTGCATATCTTACTAACCAGCTCATTCCCGATAAGGAACCTGGTTCAAGAAAATGCCATGGATCTGGCAGGCTATCAGAGCTTAGAATGGCGCCTTGAAGAACTCAAGAATATCTCCTAATTCCTTAAACGACAACAATCCTAAAGCATGAGGAGGAATGCTTGGGTCTGCGCCCAGGAGGTTGAGCCGGAAAAGCCAAGTGCTCCTAGTTTCTTCACCCAATTTGACAGTAAGTGGCCTGCCACTCGAAAATATCGGCTCAAACTCACCACTTCTTTTCGTTGTGACAGCGAATCAGCCAGTCGTTTTCGCGAGCAACATGTCTTTCCCGGACCTCGTCGCTAGATCGCAGAGGTGATATACACCAGACCTTGCGCCGCTATAACACGAGCCATGCCATCTCATCGGAACAATTACCGCGGGTATCACTACGGAACGACGACCACCATGGCCCATTTCGCGCTTCCGCAGCTCGGTTTGGCTACTCCAAACCCGCCATCAAGACGACCGTATCCCGAAGTAATCGGATTGAAAACACGCAGCGATCGCAGGATACATACCTTATGATGAGAAAAGTATTGGATCCAGAGGAAGAACCTCCAGAGGTTCGAGCAGGCTGGCGGGAGCGCGTCGCGCGCATGCGAATGAAGCGACTTCCTCTTTTTGTTCTGCAAAGGGTGTTGCAAGAACAGGCGCTCAACGATGATGATGAACAGCTAATGAGCTTATTACCCCTTGCAAAGCGCATGCAGGAGCAGGAGATGGAGTTCTACGAAGATGGTTACATGAAGGAGGATTTGGATCACTTCTGTAGGGTCCTTGCCTGCGAAAACGACGACGACCGCTGCAAGGCTTTTTTGAGCTACTACAGGCCGCAGCCCATCTTCATTATCAACTTCCTTTTGCGGCGCCGATCATCCTTCCGTGAACCTGAGTTGCTCGCCGGACTGATCGACCACTGCCGCCTCTGGTACAACGGCAAAAACGAATGGGAAAAGGACCCAGCAACATCCGAGCAGAGTCAAACACAGAGAGCCCTAAAAAATATGCGAGATATGGACGTTGCAAATTTCAGTCGCCTGATAAACCTGCTTTCATATCATTGTCAGAGATTGGAGCCGCGCTTCATCGTCAGGGTGGCGGAACTAGTGGCAGAGCGCATCGAAAGCCTGTCGACTAATGGCCAGAGACCAGAAAAGATATTTCATGACCAATGTGTCTTGCTCAACGAGTGCCTGGATGCTTTTCAACTCAACCTGAAACGACAGGCGCCCAAGGTCGCTCTACCCAATGCTTATTTTTGGGAAGCACAGCGCACATTGCTTGAGATGTCGTCAAATCTGCAGCGCCCGCTGTTAGTGAACGCGAAAGGGTTCCGTGCTATTCGCCATGCACTCGCAGGGTTGCCCAAGAATTCGGCTGAGAGACACAGTTCAACTCGGCACTCCCCGACCTGGCCACCATACTTGCAGCCTGGAGATGGCATGGATGAAGGATTAGAAGCCGAGGATGTTTGGACTCGATCAGTTCAAGCTGGAGTCATGATGCAAGAAGCAGGCTATGCCAAAGAAGAAGTGGACGAGTCGCTTGATACGCTGCAAGGGCTTGCCCCTGACGGCACGCCGACGATCCAACAACGGATCACCTCCAGGCTGGGCCGGACTATCAAACCATGGGAGGCCGCGATTCGGGCAACGCGCAATGCGCCAGAAGCTTGGATGAGATTTCGGAACCCCCCCGAGGAAATACTTGGCGATCGGCCAGTCGAACCTGGACCAGACGAATATGCTGCCATGTTTGAGAAGCTTCTGCTTCCGGAAAGTGATGCGGAAAGCAACATACTTCCCGGAGACAAGGCAATGAATTTCGCCACGCCTCCAGAGGCCAACTTATCGGATCTCGAGAGGGTACGGTTGCAGCCACCTAGCGTCAGTGAACTGTATCAGGAGATGCAAGCGAAGGGTGTGGCAATGAATGTGCGATGCCTTCGGGTATTACTGGAGAGCGCCCCTTCTTTTGCCACCGCCCACGACTACTTGCGAGACAGCGCACTTGGGCAGGAGAATGCCAATGTTCTTTGCCTTACGGAGTTCGAACCCAAGCGACGCCGCTTGCAAGCTGTAGACATGGGCATTTTCTTATCGTATATTACGGCGTCTTCCCGGATTCAGGTCCCGGGAAAGACGAGACTGTTCCTTGCTAGAGCCATCAATCTGATTGACAAGCGAATGCGAGTTATGGATGCTCGATGGACCGCCATTGTATGGCGACCGATTTTAAAAGTACTTGATCTTCCTGCACACATGTTGGGCCTCAAGACGCGGGTACAACTGGAGCTCATCGTGTACGCCTTGCAAAAGATCGAAAGTCACGAGCTGGTACCCTTGTCAGTTTTCGTCCATATTTGTAGATGTGTACGAAATATGATTCGACGGGTTGTTCTTAAGATGGCGGATTATCTTGACGAGGGCGAGAGCATGGACGTGGCGCTAACACCGAATGTTCTAGCGGAACAAGCCCTCGGCAGCCTCTATTTCAAATCGAAGTCGTCTGCGGCAACCTTCCGCAATGCCGCGATCCTGGCAAAGCTCGAAGATGACCACTGGAAGGCGCAGGACCTTTTCCAGGAGGGGACTCGTCTGACGAAGCGTCTATTTCAGATGCTGGTCCAGCAGGAAAAGTCGGTACAAACGATGCTGCAGGGGCAGGAGGTACCGCCTTTGGAGCGGATGTTGATCCGGAAGGACCCCGTAAGGGCAGATCACGCACACGAATACATGCTGGTACTAGCTTTTGTGGGTGAAACACAGGAGATGCTGTCAGTGGCGAGGTGGCTCGTCAAAGAATGGGGCCAAGAAGATGTCGTCGAGGCCTTGTCGGCACTGGAAGACGTGCCTCCTGCGGCGGCGCTGTCTCAGCCTCTTTGCGCATATCGATTGCTCGCGGAACCGAGGCTAGATCCGGATGCGACGACTACGTTGCGTCAAGGCCTGGAAGACAGGGGCCTTGGTTGGATGTGGCCGAGCGACGAGGCTGTGCAAGCGTACGCAGTCGGAACAAGATCGCAGGCAGCAGCCAAATTGGCTCGAGTCATGTCATATGTGGAAGCCAGCCGAAAGGAACGCTCTCGAGAAGCATCAACGGAGCTCTCAGAGCCAAATTACGAGGAGGATGAGGCAGATTTTCTTGCTGAAGACCCGCGGGCTCATCGAGCTGGCATCGACACTACAGATGCGAAACCGAGTCACAGACAACGGAACGACGCGTGAACAGTACGACGGCGACAAGATGGGACTAGACCTTGCCTAGGATGGCAGTCATTGAGGGGTGTATGAATTACCGACGTCGAGCGATTAGACATATTTTGTAAAGCTCCCCTATGTTGTAAATATGGATGGGCATGGAGGGGGGTACCTAGAGTTCGGCGCAATGACCGGGGGGCTGTCTGTAATTGTATAGATGTATAAAATCAACCGTAAGAGATTAAGCACTTGTCATTTTGCCCAGACAAGCTATGCCACGAGCGAGGGCCAAGGCCATCTGGAACGGTATAGGCAAAACCAGATGGCAGCTGAGTGCGAGGGCTCAAGACTCAAGACGGTCCTGGGGGCCGGGACTGGCCCGCTTGGCGCGTCTCAGGACGGTTCAGGCCAAGGTGTGGTTGGACAAGTCTGTGGGCGGCTAAGGAGGGATATTGGGGGCCCGTCCTATAGATGCTACGATGGCGCGTGCACGATTAACGGGCTAGCCACGGAAGTAGGAACGTGAAGGTGAATATGCCAATATCCTTCCAGTTTGGCTGTCTTATTGCTTTGGCTGGATGCTCCAGGATTTGGACGAAATTGGTCTGCAAACGACGTGGTGATTGTTGGCAGTCATTGGAGGAGACGCGTCTAATTTTATGAGCAAAGGCAACGATTGGCTCTCGGCAGTTGACTTCAGCGGCCCAATGAGGTGCTCTACACCTGTGGCAGGTCGACGGTGAGGAATTGCAGCGATTGGCTGATGGCACGTTTGAGCTCAGACGACAAGGCCACGACAAAGCTGCTCCAGGGGTTCGCCAGGGACAACTTACAAGGGGGAGGCGGCCCACCGCCAATGACGGGGTCTCGAACCGCGCGCATACAGACCGAACAAAACCCATGGTCGGACTGCCTACTCGAAACGGCGCTTGGGCAGTAACGTAGGGGCCGCCGCCACGGGACTTGAATTTGCTTGCCAGTCGCGCGGCCTGGGACGGGCAGATTGATTGGCGGGCGACGCATCGCTGTTTGGCCTTGATGCCGTGCAGCAGGGGTCGGATCCGGCCCACGGGAAGCGAGTGGGCGTTTGCTGGCCATGACTGGTGAGCGAGGGTGCGCGGCGGTAGAGACGGGCAAGACGGGCGACAAAGGACGATGCTGGAAAAGGAAACGGGGGCCTGTAAAGGAAAGGACGTGGGACTCGCGTGAGGCTATTCATGTCCACCCAGCCCGACTTACCCTCGTCCGCTCCCGGAGTTTTTACACTCCTGCGTTTCTCTCTCTTCTCTCTGTCTTCTACTTCTCGCTCTCTTTCAAACAATCGTCCGTCTTTTCTTTCATTGTCTTCGTTTCTAATATACAGTATCGAGATACACTATTTCCATAGCCCTTCTTTTTATCTTTTTTTCCTTTATTGGTAGCATTCATTCACAGCATCTCCGGTGACTGGCACACCCAAAAGACTGTCAACCAACCATTCACGAGCCAAACACTTTCTCTTCTTTGTCCTTGTCTCGTTTGCCTCCGAAACGTCAAAGAGACATATTCTTTACGTTCATTCTCTTTGTGCTGAGGCGCTACTGAAATACCGTCCGCGACGATATTCAACCACCTTCTCTCGTCTTGGACCTGAACCAACTCTGCGACAACCTCGCAACAGCACACGACAGGACCCCGTCCGTCAACAGCCTCACGAGCCACGCATATATACGTTTCCAACATATACCACCGAGATAGTTATTGGCGTTACGCAACTTTCGACACCATGCATTTGAGCTCCGCTCTCACTCTTTTCCTCATCGCCCCGGTGGCGCATGCCGGTCCCCTTACTTGGGCCAGGAGGGTGTAAGTGGACGCCTTCACCCATGACACAACCTGCATCTCTCTAACAATGAACAGGGCCTCTGGCGCAGAGTTTCCTCGATCTGCGGCCGCCAAGAACCCAACGTGAGATATAAACACCGGAAGCCCCGTCGTATACTTGCTAATACCTCCCACAGTGATGATGCTTTGGGGCCGTTTGACACTCCCCGTCCTATATTCGAGACCTTGACTGGAACCACGCTCACCATTCCATCATCCCTACTGCCGAGCGACTTGCCCAACGCAGGAGGCCCGCCTACGACATCGGTAGAGGGGCCTCCCACTTCGCTTGTCGTGATACCCATCGAGGATACCACTACGTCCACTGTTCCTGATGTCACGCCGACGAGCTCTCTCCCGCCCGTGGAGGAACCACCCAGTACAACCGACCCGACGACTAGCCCTGAGGAGACTGTAACAACTGCCATCACGCCATCTTCGGCTCTTCCGGGGAAGTCGGATGGGACTTCGGCCTTGCCTACCACCTCGCGGGGCCTCCAGTCCACCGTCAACCCCGGCGATCTCGTGCCTAGTCCGTCTCCCAGCTCCAGCGTGGCACAATCCAGCCCAGCAACGCCGCCTTCAACGCCCGAGTCGACTCTGACGACGTCAATCGCTCCCTCCCTGGCGCCTACTCCCGCCCCTGCTCCCCCTCCCTCTACTCCAGGCGCTGGCCAACCTGCTCCGCCGTCCGGCGCGCCCGGAACCACTCCTGGCGCCAGGCCCCAGCCGACCTCCGACGACTCGGGCGTTGAGACAAGCATCCTTTCCGGAAACCCTCGAACAAGCACCCCAGGCGCGGACAACACTGTTACCACTACCATTGTCCCCGGGACGCCTACGCAGGCAAGCTCGGTCGTCGAGACACCGGTTGCCGATCAGACAAGCAGTTCTCAAGCTGGGGGTACACTCACTACAACCATCACTCCTGCGAAGCCCACGTCAGCAGAGCCAGCCGCCAGCTCCAGTGCACCGCCTGTGAACGAACCGGTGTCTAGCTCATCCGTGCAGGTTACACTCTCGACCTCGATCATCCCAGGGAAACCGACTTCTGCTGCTCCCGAAGTTCCTCCCACACCACCTTCTTCCACTGCACTCCCTCCCACGCCACCGGCCTCATCTGCTCTTCCTCCTGCACCGCCCGCCTCATCTGCACTCCCTCCCACGGCGCCCGCCTCATCTGCCCCTCCCGTACCGTCCTCCTCGGCCTCGGTCAGCCCCACCGGCGCCCCCGACGGCGCCGTCCCGACAGTCAACCCCGGTGCGCCCCCGGCCGGCACCACCACCGTCCCCGCCGAGGTCTTCGCCACCAACCTGGCGCGCGCGCGCGACCTCAACAAGGTCTTCGCCCGCCTGACCCCTGAATCGGCCTGCTCCGCCGGCCAGGGCGCCTGCGTAGAGGGCCAAGTCGCGCAGTGCAACGCCAACGGCGCCTTCGAGCTGCGCGCCTGCACCGGTCAGACGGAGCGATGCTTCGCCCTGCCGCTGAGCAACGCCGAGGGTGTGCTGGTCAAGTGTGAGGATGTGGGCGTCGCGGAGGGCGTGCTGGGAGGCGATGCGGGTGAGGGTCCCGCTCCCACTTCGCCCGCGCAGCAGACCGAGACACCTTCGGAGCCGCCCGTACCGGTGGTGACGGTGACGACTGTCGTTACCGTCAGTGACTTGCCGCCTCCTCAGGCTTCCAACCCACCACCGGAGACAACTTCCATCGTGCCTCAGCCTCCGCAGGAGCCTCCTCAACAACCGCCTCAGCAGCCCCAGGAGCCTCCTCAGGAGCCGTCCCAGGCACCTCCTCAGGCACCTCCCCAGCAGCCTTCCCAGGTACCTCCACAGCAACCAACACAGCCCGCCGAGCCTCCCAGCAACCCCGAACCGCAGCCGAGCACCCTCACCAAGTCGATCAAGCAGCCCGGTGCCACCGACCAGCCGGGACAAGACACCACCTTGACAACGGATCCGTCTCCCCGCCCGACGTCCCTCGAGGTCATCCCCATCGAGGATGAGGTGCCTGCAACCACTGCAACTCCCAGCGCCGCTGCGTCCACGAACAAGGACGACGAGGCCGAGTCTACCATCATTGCGACCAGGAACGGCACTCCTACCGTGTCCCTGTTCTTCACTGTCACGAGCACGCAGACTGAGACTCAGAGGGAGACAGTGACTCTCATCATTCGGGGATGAGATCTCACGAAAACCACGCATGCGTGTTATGTTGGAGTAATAGTTGGATACACTGTCATATTCTTTATTTGCGCGCCCACTCCTTAATGCTCATACCACAACTCATTTAATTTGATTCCTGGCGTCGCAGTCCTATGGGTAGTATATGTTAGACAGAGTGATGAAAATAATATAGTCATATACTCAATTCCTCCATACGTATAATAAGTAGATCGCCTTACTCATGTGTAGGTGGTGTCAAGACGAGATCTAAAGCAAACTGGCGCGGATTCACCATGTGTCCTACCAAGCTCTGTTGAACGACCGCGTTCCAAACGGAATCTGCGAAGGTGGCGGGTGTCCAACTTGTATGAGAGCAGCTGTCTTCTGGCAGTGGCTCGGATGACCCTCATCCTGCTTCACATGCAGTATCCGAGAACCAAAATTTACCGAATAATAATCTCCTCAAATTCTTGACTAGTCGGCGCCGGTTGAAACAGTTCGCCATTCATAATGCCATGCACATATGCCTCACCTACTAAACTGTAAACTCCGACTCTTTCATCCGAACCGGATTTTGGTGGCGAAGACTCTTCGTCATGGAAGCGGCCACTCTCTGTTCGGACTGCTTCCCCATCCACCTCATGATATAGAGGCCTCAGGATGAAGGGCCAATTGGAACCTTGCAACGCCCAGACCTCGTCGCCTCTTTGGCTTGATGCCGGTCCTAGCCCCATGAGATGGAGGGCAGTATCGTTGCCCTTCAACGGTTGTGATGTGCAATATTCAGGGGCTAAGGTTGCGTCTAGCTTGACAGCGAGCACGGACTGACCCTTCGCTGAGTTATAATGGCTTGCGATCCGCTCATACGAATCACGGATATGTGACAGGGCAGGTATGCTTGTGATACAGCGCTCGAAATCCTGGTATGCCAAAGCCATCTCTGTAGCCCGCCACTCGGCCACTTCTTTGACAAGGAAATTCTTTGAAAGACCTCTGATACTCAGTGCTGACTGTACGACTTCGCCCGAGAGAATTCTATCCAAGAATGACAGCTCCTGACGCTGCATTTTTATGCATACGTAGAACGAAAGAGAACTGGCTAAAAGACTTTCAAAGTCTGCTCGCGCTGGGGTCCGCGCGCCACGCAGCGTGGAACGCGAAGGCTGCCAACGACCATAGCTCAAAGTCGCTAGAAGAGTTTCCACTGGATCAGCATTAATGCCACAGTAATGTTGCGGCAAAGCTGTCAAGACTTTGATTGCATTCAAAGCAAATTCGATACATGGGGCAACCTCCAGGGTGTATGGAAAGGCGGACGATCGCTCTCCGACCACACCAATACGACGTCCAAAAACATGAAGATCTTGGGATCGAATATGGAAACGCTGAATGCTGGAGAAGTTCTTTGAGCCAAAGATATCTTCTGATACAGATTGGCGCTCTAGCGGAAGTGAGGCACTTCCCATGGATGAAGGGAAGCGGTCCCGATTCGCTAAGTTTGGAACCCAAGAGGGAAGATCCCCTTTGGTATCAACCCATGTCGGTTCAGCCCGGCGCTGTAGGTCGTGCCCTGATTTTTGATGACTGTATTGACCACCCTGTATAATTGTCATGGCGCGAATACCTATACTTCCCTGCATGAGGCGAATCACGAAGGCGCGATATACTTGTGCTGTACTGAGCGTGTAATCGGCCTGATATGGCGTAAAGGGAGCAGCGTGCTGTGCTTGAATGAGCCCTGGACTGACGCGAGAAAGACCAAGCTCAGAGAGTCTTGACATTATCGCCTCAGCCATACCAAGAATGCCATAGACGTAGTCACGTGGATCAGAGGCAAATGTAGCTGCAGTACGCCAGAAGATCCATGCCAGCACCGCTTCATAATCCGGAAGTTTGATGGCATCCTGGTTGATGTCAACAACCTCATCCGACGAGCCGGATGGGCCAATAGCATGGGCACCTATAGAAGCAAGACGGCGTAGCAATTCATTCATGTCGTTCAAACACTTCCTCAGGACACCATGTTGCACTACAGCATAACCGGCAGTTGTATTGTGGCCGTAATCAAGCTGCATAGATAAAGATAGACCGAACAGATATTCAGCGGCATCATGAAGGACTTCAGCATCGATGAAGGTGTCACCATAGAGAATTCGGAGCCTCTTCGCGAACGCAAACTCCTGCATAGCCCACAGGCGGTGGAACCAGCGTCTAGAGAAGAACGATCTCAACAGCTCCCAGTCATCTGGCGGCATGAGTTCACCCGGTGAGAGTGGTGGCGGTCGATTTGTGCTAGAAGCCGACGTCTTTGCACTCATTGCTAGTTCACCTAGTATGGAGTTGAGACGGACCCCCTCCTCGCGACGGGCTCGGCCTAGCCAGACATCGACGGCGTCGGCGACTTGGTAGATGCGGTGCATGTTGCCAACCTGCTCCCCTCGCTCACGCTCGTTGTCCTGAAGAATGCAGACGTAGTCGACCCAGTACCACCCACTCTCGTTCATATCCGCAATACGGATGAAGGCGCGGGCAAGGTTTAGCGGAAGAGTCTGACCAGTATTGGAAATCTCAAACACGGGGCTGGCATCGTCAGGCCGGCCTTGGGCATGACCCCAGGTATAACTAAGAGCACGGTAGCTTGGTGCTGAGGACAGAGGGAAGGCCCGCGCCGTGACAACGAGGCCACCGTCGGCAGTGGAAACTTGAGTTAGGCGAATGCAGCCGGCATGGGGGAGGCTGCCATCGATGCCCAGGCGACATGTATTGTTGTATATATGCCACAAGCCCCTGAAACCTCCTAAAGAGTGAAACCGGGAGACAAGGGTATCAATATCAGGAGAAAACAAGATAAAGAAAGCGGACAGGGCGCCAATGATCAAGAGGGCGAAGAGGCCGTCAATCACGTATGGCAGCCACGTGTTGCGCTCGGAGCGGTGGCGCGAACGGCCAGCAATAGGCGGAAACACCATTCTGAAGCGGTCGCTGATTGGAACCAGACGCGATTTGCTGGGTGGTTTCTCAAGCAGAAGCTACTGTCAATCTTGACCTCATCCTTGGAACCAGACGCGATTTGCTGGGTGGTTTCTCAAGCAGAAGCTACTGTCAATCTTGACCTCATCCTTGGAACCAGGGTTAGTTGGACAGTTGGGATGCTCTCGCGACGGATGGGGCTCTTCAGGCCATGGCTGTAGGCATTTAGTCATTGAAGGCCCATCATGATGACCTAAGTTGCAAAAAGCTGCCCAGCAGCATCTCGAGCGAAAATGAGCTTGGTGGAGGAGGGTGAGCCGCGGCGCCCTCTATTTCTGAAGGATTGGTGTGATCCTTCCTCCCCTCATTCTGGAAGGCGGTGAATACTAGAAAGGTGCAGGATCAGCGCCAGGGGACAGGAAGAATTAATCAATTCTCTGAGAGGTCGTGCATATAGTTGGCGGGTGTATGTGGATTAAGTCACATTGCTTCAAATAGCTCAAGTGTCGTTGCGCATCAATCGCAGACTCTTGTCTTGTGCATCGAAAACACGCACTTTGAGAGCATCTGAAAGCGCCCGCTATCGTCCAATAGCCTGGCAAGCCGTTATAAAAAACCCGGACCGCGGAACCACAGATAGACCAAGAGATATACAATAAGTATTAGTTTTATGATAAATAGATCTCTATAAATTACCTCAGAAAAAGACACCAAAAAATCTTAAAATAGATATTAATTTAATTTATAGATTATTATATTCTTTGGTCATTTTCCTGGGGCTGTTAAGAATGAACCGTTTTGTAGTCCGGGTATTTTTGCGCATCAGTTGCCTGGAGACCAAGAAGGCACCGGCCTTTGCCTGGATTTATTGAGGCCCTGGAATTTGAAAGACGAAGAGGAAAAACAAGTGAAAACGGGATAGCAAGAAATGTCTTCACGAGAAAGCATTGTGTATTTTAAAAGTCTGCTTTAACCCAAAAGATGTTAAAAAACGTCGGTTCATCACTACCTCCAAGCCCCCATTGCGTGCAGCGAATGTTCCTGAGCATGTCACATAACTATATTGCTTAGTAAATTTCGGATTTTTATTTTATGTTTCATAACTTCATCTAAAATATTCTCTTTCTACATCATATTCTTCTACATGTTGTGAATGGATGCGCCTCATGCCACTTAAGAGGCATGCTTCTCATTCACCAGCACGTATCGGTAGCGGGCCTTGCCCTCAGCCATGTCTTGGATCGCCTTGTTGGCCTCCTTCAGGGGCCTCTCCTCGACCCAAGCCTTGACCTTCTTGTCCACGGCAAGCTGCAGCATCTCGGCGATCTCGTCAGGAGCACCGATTCCGCTGCCGCCAATCTTGACACCGCTCATGAGGAGAGGGAAAACGTTGATTGGAGGAAGCTCACCACCATCAGGGGCACTGTCGATACGGTTAGCGTTACTCGTTCCGTTTACTGCGGCCCATAGGTATGGAGATCTTTTGCTTACCCAACTTGGATGAAAGTGCCGTAGGTCTTGAGAAGGCCTACATAGCCCATGAGCGGCATCTTCGGGCTCGAAACCGTCGAGACAATAAGGTCGAGGGACCGGGCGTACTTTGTCTGCCAGTCCTTGTCGTCGTCCGTGGCAATGTACTCATCGGCTCCGAGGGATAGGACCTCGTCCTTCTTGGAGGCCTTGCGAGAAATTCCGACAACCTTATCAGCACCAAGTGCCTTTGCGAACAGCACGCCAAAATGACCAAGGCCACCAACGCCAACAATACCAACGGTCTTGCCAGGACCGCAGCCATTGTGTCGCAATGGCGAGTACATGGTGACACCACCACAGAGCATGGGAGCCGCTTGTTCCGAGGGCAGCTCGTCAGGAATTTTGATCACGAAGCGCCCATTGGTACGGTTGTAGTCGGAGTAACCGCCGTACGACTGACCCTCACCGTTGGGATACTTTGAGTTGTACGTGCCAACATTGCCCCGGCTGCAGTAGTTTTCCCGTCCTACAGAGCAATCGGGGCAGTCGGCCTGCAGGCAGCTTCGAGCCTGAGCACCGACGCCAACTCTGTCACCGACCTTGACGTGCTTGACGTTCTTTCCCACACGAACGGCCTTGCCGACAATTTCGTGGCCGACACAGCAAGCTAGACGCGGTCAGGACATCGGTTGTGAGGAGGTACCCAGGTGGAGACACTTACGGTAGGTAGTCTCGCCCCAGCCTGATCGTAGTGTGTGCAAATCGGAACCGCAAATACCGCAGTGGGTGACCTGAATGTCGACATCGTCCTCCTGCCAGGTCTTGGGCTCGAAGCTGCCCCATTCCATCTTTCCATCGGCGGCCTCAGGGCCACGGCCCAGCCAGCCTTCGAACTTGTAGTCGGTAGACATTTTCGCAAGATTGAATCGTCTGTCTCGGGTAGTCGTTTCGTTCAATGTAGGATGCTTGCAGGAGTAAAGAGATGTGGTGTCTTGGTAACGTCATGGCGACCATGGCTGTGCTTTGAGTTATATACTCCATGTTCCAAGGATCATCGAACGAAAGCAGTTAGCCGGCGATGCCCATGGAAGAATTCCATTTCAAATCACGTCTACGATTTTAGCAACTAAAATCCGTTAATCCCATGGCTGTGGTAGTCCGGCACCTGGGCTCTGTTCTCCACGCGCACTAATGCAAGTGGCTTATCCGATGATAGGTGTTTTGACGGCGACGTTAAGGTTGGAGCTGTCCCTGCTTGAACGGCTTATCGTGTCGGACCAATGCTCAAAGCATTCCGTTGATCCTGGCCAAGGGCCCGATCCAACGAGGTTAAGACTAATCAGTATAGGACAAGGTCCGCGGCAAATTCGTCCCAGTCTTGCGATCCCGCCCCTCTTGTGGGGCCGGCGGTGAAGTCATGACGGGGTCTGTACCAAGTTTGGATCGTGGAGATTGCCACTTGTGAGAAGGGCAAGGGGAGGAAGATTCTCTGATTTCAGTGAAGAAAACTTGACACGGAGGAAGATTTAACCCCGGTGCAAATCCACTCAAGAACGTCCCCCCGGCACGACAACACTG
Organism: Paramyrothecium sp. XJ0827; assembly: GCA_020881915.1. Classification (NCBI taxonomy): domain Eukaryota; kingdom Fungi; phylum Ascomycota; class Sordariomycetes; order Hypocreales; family Stachybotryaceae; genus Paramyrothecium; species Paramyrothecium sp. XJ0827. The sequence continues at coordinate 3,894,491 of JAJFPB010000004.1, forward strand.
CCGGATCTTCAGACGTACCCGTTTCATGTCAGCACCTTCTTTTTTGCTGACGTTCGCGCACCAACGGGATGATGCATGAAGCAGCTGAATTCCCCACAAGTCGACAGCATGCCGGCACATGTGGGGTTCCATGATGATGACTCACGCCGCTTGCTGCTGAGTGCGCACTTGTGTGCGACGATGAAGAGTATTGCGGCTCGTAAGATTTGAGCACAGTATCGCGGAACTGGTTCTTGGAGGTAAACCATTTGTTTCGTGGCAAGAGCCTCCAAATCCTAATACCTTAAGGATCGAAAAGGTGTCACAGGATGCTTGAGCGGCCGCGTCACAGCAGCGTCAAGCTTCGATGAGTACATAATAATAGAAGAAGCACGAAAAGTTTAAGAATAATTTCAATCAACCACCTGTTGCGATGGATTGCAATTACATTTCTGCTTGCGACGCCGCCCATTTGAGTATCCGAAACCGAGCCGGGACTTGGCCCGAGAGTTGCAGGCACGATTCGGCGCCATACTCTCAACATCCCGGAGTCCAAGCTCACGCCGGACACGGCAGCCTTTCTTGGTGATGCGAAATACGAGATGGCCCCATGTCTAGGAGCACGACCAGAGCTCCTGCATACTGATTTCTATACGCCCATGAATATAAGGCTTGGTAAAGAGTTTCCGCAATCGTGTGCAAAATTCAGCTATATTGCACTTCAGCGCGATCCTAATCATCTGGGTGTACGAATAGAGTACCGCCTGCTCACGCAAATACCGAAGCATCGCTGGGCGCACTATGAAAACTTCCACGTGTATTGAAAAAAATGGACGATGCGCCTGTCCTAAATCCCTAATTCCCCGAGATTAGCATGCCAGATCATTACCGTCGCACGTTCTGTGGAACCAGCATCCAGCTCCCCCACGTTATGTAGGTGACAAAGCCACGATCTTGCCAAGATCTAAAAGTGATCATCGCCAAGACGGAGATTATCATATTGATTGTTCCTGGTTTATATCGATTAATTCCTCAGAAAGATTGGCGATAAACAGATACATCTCAACTGTTTCGTTCGGAACCCATTGATAGCCCTCAATCAGTCACGGTGTTCGAGAGCCGAAGGATCGGGAGGGTCTCGGCAGAGGACCCGAAAGACCCTGGTCGCATGGACTCTCACTGTAGGACACTGCGACGCTGACTCCTCAACCCCATCATTCTGGACACGATCTGATCAACCGCAAATCCACACCTCTTGTCGGAGCCTACGACACACCGGGTTTGCCCGGGATTTCACTTTCAGCTATGTCATGATCCCCTCATTTCCTCAACCCGGTCCCAGCTCTTCTCTCCTTGTTTTAGTCTATCGATCCATTGCGTTTCCGTCTTGCTCGTTAGAAGACCCTTGACGTTATCCTCGAAGCCTCGACGTTGCATCCGGTCTTCCTCTTGGCAACGTGTGGCGCCGATCATATGCATGCTTCGCGAACAAGGTCAGCCTCTTGCCTCAAACGGCCACAATTGCGCATTTTGTGACGATGCGGCGCTGGACCCTGGGGGGCAAGGTGGGAGTAAGCGAGCGGGCACGGCGCCTCAACAGCAAGCGAGCTGATGGTCGGATGCCTTGATGACTGGGAAGACGGGAGCTCCGACGTCGCAACCGACGTCTTCCCTGGACATGGAACCTCGCCCCCTCGTCGGATCTGTTGAAAGCTTGACCTTGATGTGAGCAAGCCATTGATGCAAGCAATGCAACACCCCGTAGTGTTGTCAATCAGCCTCACGTCGTTGATCATGAAAAAAGTTCCAAGATTCGAGGATTCAATTCCGCTTCTTGAGTATAAATACTCTGAAAGCATCTGCCCGTGAAGCATTCGAGTCTCTACAAGCATCAATCAATTGAATCATAGCATTAGCGACTTGCATAACCCATTCAGCACTATCAGACCCCATCATTGCCTACCTTTCCCCAGAAATCCACTTTCATCATGGCATCTACATCGGTTCAGACCATGGTACCGGAACGCGTTCCCTTCCCCAAGATCGACGAGATTCCCATACCGGAGAAGGACAAGTCCAACATCGAGGCAGAGCGTGTAGAGATGTCCGAACGCATTCTCGAAATCATTTACCAGTACCGCCTCGCAAAGGGACCCAACTCGCTTGAGAAAGCCCGTGAGGGTGCTCCCAAGTTCATCGCAGACATCTATAACTTTGTTAAAGATGACAAGACCATTCGCATGTGTCTCCCCGCTTTCCCCTTCAAGTCGGCCAACAAGGTCGTCAAGGTTCTGGGTACTACTCCGGATTATGCCGAGGAGATTGCCCTGACCCGACTGAACACCCTTTGCTCGGAAATTTCCGAGATCTACGCACCGGGCGCCACCATCACTATCATTTCTGATGGCCTCGTCTACAACGGTTGGTGCTGCTGATATGTGATGTAAACTTCCCGTGGATGAAAGTTGACCGGTCATTAGATCTGCTCGCCATTCCTGACCGTGACGTCTGGGCGTATGACGAAGAACTTCACGCCATGGTTAAAGAGAAAGGCCTTGACCACATCGAGTTCTCCACTATGAAGGATCTGGTCGACTTCCCCCTGCCAGAAAAGTTAGACGAGATCACCCTCGTTGCTAATGCCACCAACTTCCGTATTGCCATATTGAATACCTACGGCAGACCGGATCTGGATGTTGATGAAGAGATTGCAAACAACGAAGATACACTACTCACATATCGTGGTTACAAGCGCTTCCTCGAGTCCGATCTGAAGTACATCTTCCCTCTGAGCGAGAATCGCAGCCATAAAAAGTACATAAAAGATGTGTCATTCTTAGCCAAGCAGATGATCATGCGTGGTTATGTGAGTACCCGCTTCAGCCCGATGGTAGTCAGTCCTAAGACTAACGTGTGTTCAGGCCTTTTCTGGGGCTGTCAAGGCCAACTACCCCGACCATGTCCGTCTGTCCATCCACCAGTCTACCGGACAAGCCAAGATCTCCATCAGTTTACTCCCCACCGGCATGACGCCCTGGCACTGCTGCGTTGGCATCCAGTCCGATGGATCGATAGTCAGTGCCACTAAAGCCGACTTCGAGGAGGATCCCAAGTTTGAGGTCCACCATGAAGACGGCCGTCCTCTCTACTTCAAGGAAGCGAGTCCCGAAGAGAACTAATGTACATGGGTATCAGAGGGGCTCAACTTGTATTTTATGATTTCATATTTACGGTCTTTATGTATGCACAGCGAGGTCAGGGAGCCAAGTAGGCGCGAAACGCTTATGAGATTTCGAGCCATAGTCAAGAATGCCACTACCATCTCTTGTTCTTGTTTTTGAGATCGGGTCTGAGCTCAGTGAAGATTGCCTGCTGATCCTTGTACATGTAAATGCACGTCAGCCCAGCTGATCGAAGTCTCAATGAGCCTGAATGTCTCAGAATGTCACGTCTCCAGCGGCAGGCTGGGTTGCAACGACATTGCGGTCAGCTGAACCGACGACATAATCTGCAACCCCAGGAAGCCCAAACGGTCGAAATTTGAGCTGGTATGGACCAAAACTTGGTAAGGAATTGGTTGCGAGCTGTATAAAGCAGGAGTTGCCTCGCCCTGCCAAGGCGGCTCGTCAGAATACGAGCGCCGGTCAAGCCAGCTGAAGCAGACACCGCCGACGATTGTAACCCTCAATTGGGACACACGCTTGACGCTCGGGGACTGTCGCATTGCCACCGGCGCATTAGAGCGTCACCTACGTAATGCTGGATCTGAACAGTTTGTCTCAAGCCACAGTGGGGACGATTGTTGCAGGGCTGAACCCGGCGGTTGGGTGTTGAAAGGGAAAGCTCTGCCCTTCTAGACCTTTCTTTTCTGTCTACTCCGGTCCGGACCAGACGTTTTTGTAATGATGCAGATTTGGAGATGGTTCGTCAACGCTTCATGTCAAAATACGTCAGCGCTGGGATGATCAGACCTTATTGTTGGTTTTCCTCACCCCATGCTAGTCCATCAATGGCCTGGTCCCTTGTTGAACGTTCAAATAATATCGTTTATTTTCCTTACTCCTGGGAATGTGTTAATGATACGCGCTTCGGCCACATGGTAGGGCCTATGGATACATCCAACGTGCCTGGAGCCTGCTATTGAGGAGCAACCACTCCTCCATCGTGTCACGGCAGCCTTCAGCTACGTTCGAGTACCTCCCTGGGGATGTGGTTCGCCGTAAAAAACGACATATAAGGTACTTGGGAACTAATGAAACGAAGAGGCTCGAGTGTATTTCATTGCTGCGAGCCAATGGTTGTAGGATGAAATGGCTGCACTTTGCTCCATGCCAACGTTCACGACTTCCTGCATTATGATGACATGCTTCTGCTCGTACACTGGTCTGCAATAACTCGCCCTCACGTACACTTACGGGCAGCAGAAAGGCGGAAATGGACTTGGGAACGAAGATGATGATGCGGGAGTGATCAACGCTGTCAGGTAGGAAAGTTCAGCCTTAACCGGCTACAGATATTAGTACACAAAGGTTACTTCAAGGTGTGTAAAACTGTCCACTTCCGAATAATCAGAACATGCGGTATTATCGTGATGGCCAAGTAAGTGAATCAGGATGAAATCATCCGACCTCTCAACGCCGCCGAGGAAGTCAATATTGGAAGTGCAACAATAATGGACGAAACATTGAATGGGATTTGGCGCACTGATGCATGAATGAAGGCACTATCTGGACTCATGAGTGTGCGATGAGGGTGCGCGTTGAAGCCTTAGTTCAATCTATAAGGGTTTATTAGTTGCATCTTGCAAGGTCGAGAGCCAATGTTCTTAACGAAGTAAGAAGGAACACACCTAATAATAACATTCACAGTTTCACATTCTGAGTGGACCACACACTGCAAGACTCCACCTGCCCCAGAAGACCTTTAAAACCTGGGTTAATGCTTCTGCTGACTCATCAAAGTCGCTCCGCGCCTGGTGACCACCGACCAGGGTAGCTCCAAGCTTCATCCCACCGTCAACTGGTATCCAGGCTGCGTCAGCTCGCCGAGTCGCCACCAAAACCGTTTGCTATTTCGTGGCCGTCGTACGCAAGCCCGTTGCGCCCTCTCGCACCATCACTTGGGATATTACGCAGGCTTTCATGTCAAAGGGCGGGACGGGACACCTCAGGCCTCTTGTCGTACTTCGCCAGATGCGTTGGTGGCGGTAATGCTTAATGATTGACGAACGAATATTCACATCACACCTTGCGATACCCGTACACGAATTTCGAAGACGCTTTGCATTGAATATCTGATTTTGAACCCCGTCATCGTTGTACGCTGCCGCATCATATTGTGCGCCTCGCCACGACCTTTCCACACTGAGCAACGGCTAGACGGCTGGCCTGTCAATCTACGCTTCGAACTCCACGCCGTCGTTTACGGAAGACTGGCCAGTGCCGGACCACTTGCTCACCATGGGCGCACGCTACGATCTCCGGTCCCAGGAGGACCATCCCAACGCATATGCTGCTCTGCCAGGGACTATGGACGATGCCTTCATTCCATACAACCCCACACCTATGAAGTCGAAACTTGTTGCTGGCCGCCCTGGTGCGTGTGGCTTTTCCAGATCTTTGTAATGCTACTAACACCATCGAAGGATGCAACCCGAGCCGATGGATCTACGAACTGCTGAACAACAATTTCACCACATGCGACCTCTTTGACCGAGCCCGTCAAGCCCAGATCGATTCCCCATACACTTGGGATCACCAGCACCGATTGGTCATCAATGGCAACCAAAGCTTCTTCACCACCTCAAGCCGGACCCTCTCTTCGATTTGCCTCGACTGCCATTTCCACTTTGTGTTCAAGATGGCATGGGCCGAGGAGCATACTGCGGATCTATGTGAAGCCAACTCAAGAAACACCGCCTGGCCGCTGAAGGATGATCAATTTCCATGGCATCATCTCGTGTGGGTAGGTTCGGAAGCGGACCATATCTTGAAGGGAGATTATAAAAAGTACTACCCCTTGCTGGCAAAAGAACATTTCGCTTGCTCTGCACGTCCTTGCACATTTCAACTGGCTCTGGAAATTTCAGAGCCGAGGTTTGGCAAGGACTTTCTGAACTTGATTCAGGACCAGGAGGGAATACTGCGAATTCTTGATGAAGCACGGGAAAGAGAACCCACTCGCTACGAAGGTGCCACGAATGACTGGGCCAAGCAGGCACCTTTAAATCTCAACACCTACCTGAAGAACATCCTCGAGGCAGAGCCGGATCAAATTCGGAGTATATCGAAGCGTAACAAGCGCTTTGCGGTTCTCTTCGGGCCTCGGTGTTTTCCCATATTCCGCCATCTCGAGTTTAACGAAGACGTGCTGGAAAATGACGACAATGTCGATGAAGGTTCATTTACGCCAGTCTATCCGCTCAGGCCATCAGGGCCCTCGGGAACAACGGATATTGGCACTTACCGTGGTTACCTAGAAGACGTCAGAGCGGAGGTGCAGTGCCTGATACATAAAGCCGGACAAGCCGTTGAGCGGCCGAGTTATTGCGATCAAGTCCTTCATACGGATCTTGGCTGCCAGGAAATACCTCAGGTTACAAACAACGCCCTGGTGAATGTGGATAGGTATAAATTGCTTGGTGTATTGCCAAATCAATCCCGTCAAATCGTGGTGAATGCCTATAAACGGCAGTGGGAGCTCATGCCGAGCAGGCGTCGGGACCTTGTCGACAGCCTCATGGGCATCGCCAACGATTCAGCCGACGAAGACTTCTCAGATTATGCCATCACCCAATCCTCTGTCTTTGACAGCCAGCTCCAGAATCAGAGCACCAGCGATGATGACGGTGTGGTTTCACAAGCTCTCAACTTCCTAGGCCTGCAGCCTCCGAATACTTATTCGGCAGACGCCTTGATCCAGGCCTTTAGGCAAAAGATCACACGCGACCCTGCTGACGCAAGCACCGCACGCTCCATGCTTCTTGTTATCGCTCAATCCTCGACAGATGACACTTATCAGGCCATGCTTCTCATGGAATCCGATGTCAGGATGTCTCTGGATACTTCCAGGGCTGTTCTTGGTCTCAGCCATACAACAACGTCATGGCAGGAAATCATACAAACCGCAAAATCAAAGATCGAAGGCAGCAAGGGCGAAGAAGAAAAAACCGTGTTTTTCGATGCCCTGGATGCGATCGCGGACCATACTAGCGATGCGCTTTTGAAGCAAGCAACGATGGAGCTGAGGCAGAATCTGGGTGGCGCTCCTAATTCCCAGAGCAACCAGCCAGTCGACTTGGCGCTTCCAGTAGGTCTTAACAACATCGGAAACACTTGCTACTTGAACAGTCTTCTCCAATATCTGTTCACTGTCAAGCCTGTCCGTGACATTGTTCTCAATTACGACAATGTGAGGCTGGACTTGGACGATGAAGCCATCAAAGAGCGCCGGATCGGCGGCAACAAGATGCAAATGGATCGTGGTGAAGCTGTGGTAGCCCAAGCATGTACGAGCATCTTCTTCTCCCCCCACATGCATCAATCAAACTAATCTAGGCTAGTCGTCCAAGAGCTTGCGGCTCTTTTCCAAGACTTGAAAGTATCCGATAAAACCGCTTCTCGACCTTCACAGCGCTTGGCCAACGCAGTCCTTCTTTCCACGCATACTTTGCTTCATGCACCCACACAGCCGTCAAGGGCAGTAAGCCCAATGCCGCCACCCTTGCCAGCGCGCCCATCTCCTGCTCCGCCGACCAATTCGTCCGACGACGTCGACATGATCAATGTTTCTGTTGGTCCGGTTGCAGATGTTGCAGAGACTGGGAGCAATTCGAGCTCTCAGACACTAGTTGACAGAGATGATGCTCGCTCAGACCACTCCTATCAGAAGGTGGAGCACGTAGAGCAAATAATCGAAGCAAACCCAGAGCCGGATATGATTGTAGACACACAGGAGAGCGCTGATATTCAAATGGAGAATAGCCATACAGCGGCTCCGGCCTCACTCATTGAGACGTCCGAACCGGCTCCTGAACCTGCCCATACAGAAGCCTCAGACGACCAGTCTGAGACAGTTGATGAAAAGGTGCTCAAGGCTTTGGAGTACCAGAAAAGATCCTCCGGCACCGACCAGCAAGATGTGGAAGAAGTTATGGGAAGCATGATCAATCGTCTACAGGCCGCCATTAAGCCTACTACTGTCGACGAGCAAACCGGCATTCAAATGGAGAAGATCATGGAAACGTTCTTCGTAACGACGGTCAATTACACGAAAAAATTTCAAGAAACTGAGCATCAGCACGAAATCAGCTTCGACCGATCCATCACGGCATTTCCCGCTCCTGAAGGCCCATGTTCTCTATACGATGCCCTCGGCCGCAACTTCAACCAGCAAATTCTCGAGGAGAGCAACTTGTCGCGATACACTGCGATCAGAACATTACCTCCGGTCCTCCACGTACTCATCCAGCGCTCCCAGTCAATGGGTAGCAAAAATGGCAACCCTGTCGAGATACCGGAGACTTTATATCTGGATCGATTCATGGATGCGCCCCACGATTCTCCCGCGTTCAAGCGCCGAGTCGAGGATTGGATGCTTGCTGAACGTATAGATGACCTTAAAACACAACTAGCAAAAGTTACGAATGACGTGTCGAACATCGCATTTCTCGAAAGTTACGTTGCCAATGCGCAAGAGGTTGCAATCTCAGATGTAGCTAGCAGAGGCCAGCTTGACCCCGAGGACTGGGAGTTTGACGGGCCTGTTGAGGAGGATTTTCTACTCGTCTCGCCATCTGCCCCTCCCGTCAGTGAGGCCCCCGCTCATGTGTCCAAACCCGAAGGCATCCAGCAAACACAGGAAGCCATCCAGCAGATGATGGAAACAGAGCTAAACCAGCTTGAAGAGAGGCTGAAAACCCATCTGGAAAGCATGAAACAGATCCCTTATCGGCTGCACGCTGTCATATGTCATCGAGGACACCTCACTTCCGGCCACTATTGGGTCTGGATCCATGACTTTGAGGACAACGTTTGGCGTTGGTACAACGATGCTGATGTCAAGGAAAACAAGGACACTGCAGAGGTGCTTAAAACACTTAGCACAAGCGGGGAGCCATATTACCTTTGCTATGTACGCGACGAGAACAAGGATGAGTACGTTGATGTTCCGAAGCGGCAGGTACCCGAGCAGCCGGCGTCGGGTGTGGAACTTATCACGGTGGACGATGAAGGGGATGTGACCTTGGTCGATGATGGAGCGGCGACTGCAGAGGCGGACAAGCCATAAAGGCGGACAAGGCGTCCCATGATCATGTCTCGCTCAGGCCGATGTGGCTCACGAGGGATGAGCAAAGTATTTGAAGTGGCCATGCGGCTTTGACGGAACGGAATTGGAGTCTGGCATTGCACATCAGAATTGTTGAGTAGTATTCAGTTTTGGCATGGTTTTAGGCTTGAATCAGAGCATGTGGAAACGGCATGGCGTTGGGAACAGGATGATGGCATTAGAGAAGACTCGTCCTCTCCATGGCTCGCTGGGCAAGGCACAGACGAGAATAACTAAATGACAATAAATCATATGGTATTTTGGCCCAGACTATTCTATCCTACCGTCCCTTGAACACGGGCTTCCTCTTTTCCTGGAACGCTTTCAATGCCTCATTGCGATCCTCGGTATCAATAACCCTCTCATACATCTTATTCTCTACCTCCTCTCTAGCGTACGCAACGGCCTGCAGGCCCGCCCGCACGGCCACAGGTCCGCCCTCGCAGATCTCTTGCGCCAAGCGCACAGCCTCGGAAAGGGCAGCCTTGCGGGCGGTTGCGAGGATGTCCGTGTTGTCACTGTCGGGGACGACCTCGACCAGCCGATCGGCCAGGCCGAGGAAGTACGCCTCCGGGGCGGCCACCCGGCGGCCTGTGAGGATGAGGTCGCGGGCGCGGGCGACGCCGATGACGGCGGGGAGTCGATGGGTGCCTCCGGCGCCGGGGATGATGCCGAGGCGGGTCTCGGGCAGGCCAACGGTGGCGTTGGAGGAGAGGACACGGAAGTGGGTGGACAGGGCGAGCTCGAGGCCGCCGCCGAGTGCGATGGACGATATGGCGGAGATGGTGGGGATTGGGAGCACGGAGAGGGAGGTGAATGTGTCCCGTAGGGTAGCGAGGAAGTCATTCGTTCTGCAATGGGTCAGTCCAAGTTCAATGGTGAAGTTGTATATCCAATCGGGTCATTGGACATGACGACGAACTCTTGCTGGGTGAAGCTTCTCCGCTCCTTGAGGTCCGCGCCCGCGCAGAAGCTCGTGTCGACGGCGCTGGCCAGGACCAGGGCCCGGGTCGCGCCCTTCTCGTCGACGCCGGCGGCGCCGCCGAAGCGCCTCACGGGGATCTCGCGGCCCTCGGTGTCGTACTGGGCGTGGACGTCGTCAATCTCGGCGCGCAGGGCCGCGAGAAGGGCCTTGGAGATTGCGTTGCGCGCGGCCGGGCGATTGAGCTCGAGCACGCGGATGTGGCCGGAGCCCGCGGCGGGCAGGTTGGTGACGCGGACGAGGGGCCCGTCGCCCGCGGCAGCCGAGTAGAGCCGGCGGGTGACGAGGCCGCGCAGGAAGGCGGGCGGTGGGCTGAGACGAGGAGGCATTGTGAGTTTGTGCTTTTGATTTTTTACAAAGTTAATTGAGAGGGGTGGTTATGAGGACTAGAAAGATTGTCGAGATGGGAAAGTCTGGGGAAAGCTCCAAGCTATGACGTTTCGTTTAGCGTCGGCTTCTGTCGGTAACTACGCAACCCACATTCACGAATGCCGACCATGTTGCACCTTACAACCACGGCTTTAGGATTGATTTGCATTTTCAATTGCTTTAAGACGCTACTTAGTGGTGCTTGTCCGGGGGCCCGTATCGGCTGGACACAAATACAAAGGAAGCGTTCTCCCGATCCCTGAGGAACCCCTCCACCTGCTCCTCCCGGCTCCGCCTCTGCGCCGCCATGGCCGACTTCTGCACGTCGGCGGCGACGTGGGTGTGCTGGCGGTCGAGCTGCTCCATGTACTGCGAGCCGATGTTGTCGGCGCGGCTCATCTGGGCAAAGGCGCCGATCATGCACAGCGCGACCACGAGGGTCGCGAAGACGCCGTTGGACATGTAGACAGGCTCGGCGCGCTTGCCGTCGCGGCGCTCGTGCCAGCGCTCCCAGTCCTCCCAGGTGGCGTTGCCGGCGGCGCTGTTCTCGCGGTACCGCCAGAGGTGGTCCTGGTAGCGGACCGACTCGTTGACGGTCGGGGTGCGGGTGCCGGTCCAGCCGACGCCCTGGGCGTCGTACAGGCGGCGCTTGGTCGGGTCGCTGAGCAGGTCGTTGGCGGCGACGAGGAGCCGGTAGCGCTCCAGCCGGACGGCCTGCGGGACGTGGTTGAGCGTGGTGCAGTGGTCGTGCTTGTCCGGGTGGTAGAGCTTGACGAGCTCGTAGAAGCGCTTCTTCGTGTAGGGGGTGCCCTGGCTCATGCCAAAGATGTCATAGGGCGTCGGATTGGGGCCCTTGGGCCAGGAGGATGCATCTTTCGACGAGGCGGTGCTTGCTCGCCAGTCATTCACCGTTGCGTAGCCTCGCGTTCCTGAAAGAAGCGGGCATGATGGCGGCTGAGGAAGCCGTGCGGCAGGGGCCGGGCCTGTCGATGACGTTGACGCTGTCCAGGAGCCGAGGCGGTGCGAGGTCCTACAGTAGGTAAAGCAGGCAGCGGTGGACGCAGTCTTCTTCAGGAGCATCGTCGAGAGTGATGCCAGTCGGCGCTCGGGAGGTCGAGCATGTTCGACGAACGGGGTTTGTCGGTGGCGATGGTCGATGTGTCGCGTGAGCCAGAGTGCACCATTGAGCGTGGGCAGGATGCGGCGGAGGTGTGGAATCACCAAGATCCCCACTTGCGGGAGCCGGAGTCCGCCCGCCGTTATCGATAAGCCGGGGCAGGCCAATGCATGGTAGCGTGCTTAGTCACTCTTCTTCACTGGATCTCACCTGGACCTTTGGACCCAACCCGCTGATGGCATACAACCTACCGTGTCTGGGTAAACTGACACCGCGGCTCCCTAGTAGCTGCTTTGACTATCCACAGGGCTAACTGGTAAGCAGGGTCCATATCTGGCAGAGCTGTTCTTGAGGCTCAAAGCTTTTTGATTTTTGGGTCCTTTATGTCAAGACCCTCGGAGTATCATGCTGGTTATACCCGCTAAGTCGAAAGCAAACAAGATGGCCAAAACCTTCAACCTTCGCCTCGAGACTACTCAGCTGGCCTCTACGCTACGTAGACTGATCATTTCCTAGCACCGGGTGAAAGGATCGGGAATCTTGTGATGTTTGTAACGACGTCGTCCGACATGTTCATACTCCCCAATGAGTTTGTTCGCAAACGCAGTTTTCATTCATTCTTTCTTCTCGTGGGCGCTGTAACGGATAGGCGGATGGCGCATCCGCACCGGCGGGGTCTGAAGAACTGCGGGTAAACGGACTCTTTCAGACCAATTTGACCATGGCTTGCCAGACGAAGTATTCCGATGCGTAGCCATTGCACCCGTCAGCTGCACATCTCGTCCTGTCATTGACGTCGATCCCTGACGATGCCCAGGTTGTAGGAGTTCCTAATCCCCGATCCAGTGTCGTCCATCCCGACTTCAAAGCCGGGGGCCAGCTGTGAACGACCACGCGCCAGCTTCCAAACCGTTCAAGTGTATTTGGAATTCGTCATCGGAAGCGAAGAAACGCCAACCGAGCAGTGACCCCTTGGGTCCTTTCCGAAAATCTGAGCGTGACCCCGGGAATCTCGAGAATTAGGTTCATCATGACGAACTGTTCCTCGACTGCACGACGTAATGATGGCGCGCGCGCCGCCCACCCATTGGCCGGACCGCACTCAGTGACGCCGGCACTTCTGCCCTCCGGCCAACGACCCGTTCCACTTTTCCCTGTGCCGTTTCCCGAAGCTGCCGGCCCCTGGCCAATCAGGCCCCGCCCGCGCTGGACCATCCCACACAGCTTCAACTTGGAGGGTTGACCACAGCACTATCAAGCGCTCATCCGCGGACCCAAGCAACCCTCGGACAGCAAAATGAATGACAGGCGCTCAACTTTTCCCCAAAGTCAATGGTTGCTCCCGCTTAGGGACATGCTTAACCCCGCATGACCGGGCGCTTCTTGCCGATTCGGGTAACATTCCTGGGGAGGCCATGTGGATTAGGTCGAGCGGAGGTTTCGGGGCGACGTGCTACGGTAAGGTAGGTAAGGTAAGGTAGGCCATGCTCTTGTCGGTTGCAGGAGTCGAGGAAGGACGTCAGAGAGCTGGCGGCTGCCAGTTGTTAGTGCTGAGGCTCCTGTGTATAAGAAGGAAACGGAACCCTCATGTTGGGCGTTGTATGAGACGTCTGCTGCTCTTCTAGTTATCAGATCAATCCTCGTATTTCAAAGCGTCTTTCTTCAGATATACTACTTTTCGACCGAGTTTCGACCACGCAAATATGGCTTCTACCAACCCCAACCACCCCCAGCATGGTGCCTACCAGCACTACACCCAGGGCCATGATCCCGCCAACCTCAACGGCGCCAACGGCACCGACTTCAGGGACGGCTACCTGCCCCAGTCCAAGCACCAGTCCACCGTCTCGCAGGTCTACAACCCGGAGTTCTTCAAGTTCGCCAACCCGGGTCCGCTAGGCCTCATCAGCTTCGCCATCACCACGTTCGTGCTGGGCATGTACCAGTGCGGTGTTGGGTACGTCTTGCAGCAAGGGCACATTGCTGTTTCGTTGGTGGTCTTTTACTAATCGTACATTACAGCCTCCCCAACTCCAATGCCTTTGGCGAGGTCGGTCCTGACCAGGTGGTGTTTGGACTTGCCCTCTTCATGGGCGGACTGGCCCAGCTCATCGCCGGCATCATGGAGTTCCGCGTCGGCAACACTTTCGGTACTACAGTCCACATCTCTTACGGCGCCTTCTGGCTCTCCTTCGCCATGTTCTCGATCCCCGGTCTGGGCATCGCTGAAGCGTACGGCGGCAACGCGCGGGCCCTCAGCGTTCACCTCGGCATCTATCTCATCGCCTGGTGCTTCCTCACCCTCATCTTCCTGATTGCCGCCCTCAGGACCAACATTGCCATTCTTGCCGTCTTCTCCTTCCTCACGCTCGCATTCTTTTTGCTGGCCATCGCCCAGTTCATCCAGGTCACACACCCAACCAATGCGGTCCGCGTGAACCGTGCCGGAGGCGCCCTTGCCATCATCGATGCGTTCTGCGCTTTCTACGCCGGTGCTGCTGGCCTCATGACCCCAGCAACCACCATGGTTAGGTTTCCTCTGGGAGAGTTCGGCCGTTCACGACCTGTCGCCAACAAGAGTGCTGCATAAGACAGAGTTGGCTTGCAACATTGGCAGTTTGTGGAATGAGAAGAGAGGGGAGTCTTGGTGCTATGAAAGGCGTTTTGGTTATGACAGAAATGAGAATTTTCCTTCACCAATACCCACAAGGGTAGAACAAGTGTTTATTTAGCTGTGAACATTTTAGTACTCACATCAGAGAAACAATAAACTTTAATCATTTTCACTACCAAGGTTCAACAAATAGCATAGGAGGAATGATCAGTGGACTCAAAAGCTATATTATGTATGGATGATAGGGCTTTTCAGCCATCGTTATTAAGTGACATTATCGTGGCATAATAGTACAACGGATCGTTGACCGGATCCATGACGGCTCACGTTCTCTTGATGTTTTACAACGACTTCTTGATCTCCTCCGCGGCACCCTTAGCCTTGCCCTTGGCCTCGTAGGTAGCTCCCTTGGCCTTGCCCTCGATCTCGCTGGCCTTGCCGGCGGCCTTGCCCTTCAGCTCCTCCACCTTGCCGGCGAGGTTGGTCTCGCTGTTGACCTCGTTGGCGGTGCCCTTGGCCTGACCTTCGACCTCTTTGGCGACGCCCTTGACCCGGCCTTCGACCTCGCTAGCCTTGCCGGCGGCCTTGCCCTTCAGCTCCTGCGCCTTGCCGGCAATGTTGTTCCGACTGGTGACCTCATCTGTGGTCTGCTTGAGCTTCTCCGCGGCGGATGCTGAAGGCATGTGTCAGCAGGCTAGGCTTCCAAAGCAGGGGGGGACGCATGCATGACGCAACTTGATGAACAGCACCAGAAGAGATATGCAGCAACAAGTTACGGTGAAAAAGGAATCACTTACTGGCAACGTCGATGCCGTCGACGAGCTTCTCGCTCACGGCACGGTCCACCGTCTTCAGGCCATCCTTGACAGACTCGGTGGCGGTCCTTTGAACGGCGATGGAGGTGGTAAAGGTCCGGGGTGCGCTGAAAGCAACGGCACGCGGCAGCATGGCCACGCGGCGGACGGCGGACTCTGTGAGGAAGGACATTGTGATGGTTGTGTCTTTTTAAGATGCGTGTGTGAATGTATAGGATGATGGCGATGGATTTCGGGCCGCCAAAGGATGGATTTATCGTGGTTATTTAGATGAGCTTGGGAGAGAAAAGTATAATGAAAAGGGTTCAAGACTTGTTAGATGCAGTGGTAGTCATTCGGGACGGTAAATGTACCTCGTGCGGCTGCTCTGCTCTGCTCTGCTACATCATTCCTCGCAGGGGCTGCCCGCCTCTTCCATGATGTCATGAGGGCTCAGAGCTCCATCCGCCCAACGACAGCGCGTGAAACCAGGGCCCCGCCTCTTGTCACGGCCCGTATGACGCAGAAGCGCGGCAACAAGCTCTCACTTTTTTATTTCGTGCACGCAAGCTCCTATCGGGGTTTCGCTGCGTCCATCTTTCTTTCCAAACTGCCACCCGTAACTTGAAGCGTTACAACGAGGCACACCTTAGTCCAGGGTTGGTCCCTGCACGAATCACTGGTGGAAGAATCAGATCTATCCATATCTGGGGTAGCTAGCGCCGCGGCCTCCCTCCGTTGCCGTGCTGAAACAACTTTGGGGAGAAGAGTCCGCGGTTTGGCGAGACACACAATGTCCAAAAATACTTCTGTTTCACACCATGTCTTCTCAACTACCTGCCACTACTAACTTCCTGTGATCATACCAATCTGGAACCCGTTTCTAGTTCAGATGCTGCGCAGCTTAAATCCAAAGCCACATGGACGTGCATAGCATCGCCGTCGCACCTCAGATAGTCGCCAAACGTGTACTCCAATACCGACTGTCGAGCGACTTGATCCACTGACTCAAGGAGCTCACGGAGCCGTGGACGGTCGACGAACGCCCTCTTCCACGTCGAAGAATCCTGGGCGCCGCTGCGTCCGACCGAGCCACCGAGGTTGAGGTCTCCTCAAGATGGACCTGGAAATCTGCATGCTGGGAGGTCCAAAGCCCTGCCAGGGTGCCTGCGCGTTCGCCGGGCGCGTCCATCTCTCCGTGCCGGGGCTCAGCTGCCATTCCGCTAGAGGGATAGATCGTAAGGATGACGCTCGAAGCGCTCCAGCGGACTGCGGATGGTCTGAGCGCGTCCGCGAGCTAGTTCCCGTAGGGTCCGTGTATGAGGATGAATCGCCGGGAAACAACCCTTCTTCTCGTCTTCTGCGACGCATCGTGCTTCGCAGAATACAAGCCAGAGAGATAAAGGCTGCTACTGCCAAGAACAACGCAACCACCGCTAAAACAGTAGCTGCATTCGTCAACGTGTCGAACGCGCCGCTGCTCTGGGGTAGCGGCGTGTGGGCGGTTTGAGTCGCATAACGTGAGGAACTTGTGTCGGCAGGCTTCTCATCGCTTGCCAATGTGCTTGATGCGAAACTCGATAGCATTGTCTCCTTCCCCAGTGTTATGTACCAGTGCGGCAGAGTTATAGTCGTGAATATCTCACCAGCCGTATTTCGACTGGCAGCCTCCCTTAATTGAGTTGTGGATCCAATCGTCGGAACCGGCACGGCAGAATCAGAGGACGCCGTAACATAGCTCGGCCCATTACACGCGGAGTGAGATGTGGACTCAGGCACAACACCCGCTCCCGGAGGCCCTTCGCATAGGCAGACCGAGAGCATATCCATATCAGTCCGTGGCCGAAACAAGGTCGCTGCGACTCAGAAGCGAGCAACAGCTCGAATGAATTTACCGAGTGCTCCATCCTAGAGTATTAAGGAAATGTCAGATACAGGCGTAACAGGCCATCTGGAACATTGTCGGCGCACCCTCGGCGCTGAACCGGTCGCAAATCTGTTTGTAGCACAGCGCTCTCGCTTGGATAGTCTTTACGACCAACGCATCCACATCTCGGTAAACAAGCACAGTATTGACAGTAACTTGTGCGACCCTTAGCCTATAGGAGCAAATTTGCCGTTGTCATGAAATAGATGTGCACTTTATGGAAGCTAATGGCTCAAAGAGATCGAACACTGTCGAGTCTCGCCCTGAGAAACTTCTCCGCTGTCTGAGGATCGATGCGCTCTGTTGGTCCGTGGCGCAGCAGCTTCCCGAGAAGAAACATGAGCTTTCCTTGGGGATACTTGTCATAGGCAACAAACTCCCTTACCGTCGCCTCCTCTCCCTCAAGAACGCTCTCGACTAGAGAGGTGTACTCGTCCTCATTGATTTCGTGGAACCAGAGGTCGTTCTTCTCAATTGTTTCCGTCACTGTACCCTCCAAGTCGCCGAGGTAGGTCGTAAGAAGGAGTTGCTTGGCGACCTTGCCGGAAATTTGCTTGCGACAAAGGTGGTACAGGATTTGCGACAGTTGCAAAGCAGGAACCTCCAGGCACTCGCCATCTGTCGTGAATGTCAAATCCCCTGCGGCGAGTGGGCCAGCTTTATAGGTTGTCAGTCTGCCAAGTTCGTGGAGGACCCAGTTGCTAGCCATCAAGGAGCTGCTCTTCTCCTCCAGCTCAATCTCGTCAACGTCAGCCCTCAATTTGGTCTCCAGAAGGCTCAAAACTTTGTAAAAATATTGGATACGGTGGCCGTTGTCGAGGACCAAGAGTGACGCCGCATCCTTGGGCGTCAAATGGTGCTGAGCAAGTAGATTATCGAGCTCGGCGTCTGGTAAAACAGCAAGATTCGTTCGCAAATGGTCTATCAGGTCTTTTCCAATAACAAGCGGAGCAATATCCGGATCGGGCATGTAGCGATAGTCAACTTCGCCCTCTTTTCCTCGCAGTCTTCGCGTTTCCTTGGATCCGATGGTCCAACCACGCGTTTCCCCTGCAATCAAGTTGCCAGCTTCAAGCTCGCGGATCTGTCGATCCCGCTCGGCAATGATTGCGTCTTCGACAGCTTTGATAGTGCTTAGATTCTTTATTTCGGTCCTAGTACCCAAAGTCGCTGTCGCATCGTCACTTCTTCGTACAGAAACATTCACGTCGGCTCTCAGACCGCCGGTTTCCATGCCTGAAACGCAAGCATCGACGGTGTTGAGAAGCAACTGAATCTTACGAACCAGGACGGCGGCTGTGCGGGGGTGGTGTATTTCCGGCTCGGTGATGATTTCAATGAGCGGGACCCCGACACGGTTGAAGTCCAGCCAATTCACATTGCCGGTCTGCGCCAGGGTCTTCGCAGTGTCCTGCTCCAATTGCACTTGTTTGATACCAATGGTGACACTCTGCCCGTCTTGCGGAGAAATGCCATCTCGGTCGAAAAGCGTTATTTGCCCGTTCTTAGCAAAGGGTTGGTAGTACTGTGTAATTTGGTAACCAGACGGTTGATCCCACCAGAAGTAGTGCTTTCTATCAAAGCGACTGACGGGCTGGATGTCACAACCCAGTGCCAAAGCAGCGCGAACAGCAGGTACCAGTGTCTCCTTCTGGAAAAGAGGCTGGCTGCCCGGCATGGCCACGTCAAAAAGGGCCACATGGCTGTTTGGTACGTCGTTGAACGAGGTCACTGCAGGCGAAAACAGCTTGCGCGCAGTATTGAGTTGGGCATGTATCTCAATGCCAACGGTGAGCTCCCACCCATCAACCGTCTGCGAATCGCGCTTCGCCTTCTTTCCGCCTTGTTTCTTGGCTAATTTCGCCTCGTCCTTTAGCTTCTTCCGGAAAGGCACCGTCTCGGCCGTGGGCGACGTGGCAGCCGCATTGCAATCGCTGTGAAGTGACCGGTCAAGGCGCGGCCTATACGTTGTTTGACCGAGAGGTACCAAGCGTCTGAACGAACGCCCTGTTTGGCATGCCCTGTTTGCAATTGTACCTTCAAGCAGGTATCTGCTGAGCTCACGAATAGACGCGCGACGCATTGCGTATGCGGCTCTGGGTTATGCAGGCAATCCACACCAAAGAGAGGAGGAAGAAAAAAATTGGGCTTTCGGGTTCCGGTGCAATCGTCCGACGTGCGCCGATTCGGGCTCGCAGCGTCACATGAACGGTATCCGGGAGCTGTGCGCAATCGTCCGCATTCGTTCTCGTGGATCCAGGGGCCACTGGCTCGCGCGCCTGAGCTTGTGATGTGTCTACCGCGTAGTGGCCGGCGTCGGAAGACCTTTCATTGGCGACCCGTTACAGAATGTCCAGCGGGGGTCGACGCGAGCGGGCTGCAGATGATTTGCGACCTAAAGGACCGCCGCGGCGGGTGGTACTTTATGCAGTCTTGTCTGCGGGTGATGTCTTGCCTCGCCCCGTGACGCTTGGGCAGAAAGCAGTTGCATCGACTGTTTTAGCCGCTACCAATGTTGAAGTTCAAAGAAGCTTTGCTAATTTATGAGAACCAAGGTAAGGCAAGGCAAGGTAGCTCTGGTGGAGCTCTGAGAACCCGGTAACTTAGCATTGCTCGGCCCGTAAGAAAGCCCGGCCATAGACCTGCCCGAAACACCATGGACGTCAAGCCATAGTGCTTCGCGATAATTGCAAGAAAACAACTTGCATTGCGGAGGATGTGTTGCGCCACGCATGGGTGACCGGGCTGGGGCCCCTCACCATATTTGGTCTCAATATGGTGCTCTCCAAGTCCCTCAGCTGCACTTTGGGCACCAATGACATTGTCATCACACCATCACCACAATGCAGGCGGCCATACAGTACGCTGGAGCCTCTGCACTGTAGCTTGGTTGCGTCCAACATCCCATCCCAACCAGGTCTACCAATCCGGGTATCTGGTTCACTCCGTCCGCTGCATTGCGCTAGGCCTGGCGGGTACGAAATGGCTACCGTGGCATGCGATTGCTAACATGCTCACTTCTGTCTCGTGTTGTTCTATTTTATTATTCTCACAAGACCCCTCTGCTCACTATGATAGCTTGAACACAATGATGATTGCCCCCTGGTTTCTTTTGCGACGGGCCTTCATCGAAAGACTGCTTTGTTTGGACACATTTGCCAATGTCTTGAATCATACGACATCATCTTCTGCTCAGCCACGTCATTTCTAGCCTTGCGCTCCTCTATTTCTCCTCACCCACTCTCGTCGGCAATACTTGCCAGAGACCTTTCGACCCTCGCACAGTCATGACGTCCGCTGCTGAGGGGACCGGCGAAAATGGCTCCCAGGCCGCGCCGCCATTCATTGTTCTTCATGAAGCCAGCCATGAGTCGAACAGCATGTTGAACGGCGCTGAGGGCAATCCTAACCCAGCTTCGGGCGCACCTCTGTCGCCTTCTGCGACTTCCAATCTGACCAACTCGCCCGGTGGTGCAACTGCTGAATCGACTCCGACAGGTTCCGCGCCTCAGCCATCGGTCCCTCGCCCCGAAAAGGGAAGGCCCGAGAGGCCGAGAATTGAGAAGGGCGGCAAATTGACCAAGTTGGAGAAGAGGAACGCCATGAGACAGCAGGCGTCCGACGACCAACGCAAACCCGATGTTTGGTCTTACCTAGCCAACAGTCCCGCCGGGGGCCAATCGCCTGTTCAGGGAATAACGCACACAAGGCAAGGAAGCTACCCTGACCAGCCCTATGCTGGTCCATCAGGCCACTCGCAGGTGAACCCATACCAATCGCCGCCGCAGTTCAACAATCCCCAGCGGCCGGAGGAAGACTGGGCTTCGAATAGCTGGAACGCGCCCTACGGCGCTCCCGGCGCCTCACCCTCCGCTCTAACATTTGACGGGCACTTCCCCCTGGGAGCTCAACAGCCGCCCTTCCCGAATGGTCCTCGACCGCCGGACATGGCTCGTGGGCCCTCAAGTACAGCGTCTTTCTCCCCTATTTTTGTACAGACAAATTTCCCTGGCCCCAATGGAGTACATGGTCCGCCATTTGGAAGAGTGCCGTTGAGCGGCTACGAGCTCCTCGCAGCGAAGCTATCCGGGGGGCTGGGAGGACCACCTATCAAGCCGATATATAGGCGTTTCGAGGCACTCAACCATCGCCTCATGTTGCACTTGCAAGATGAGCTGACCGAGCTAGAGGAGCAGCTTCACGCTCTAGATACATTGGACACTCAGGCACGTCAGCACCCGGGGGGCGTTTTCCCGGCATCCCGGCGTCAGGATAGTCCAAACCCAAACGCGCCCTCCGCGCAGAGAATGGAGCTGTTAGGGAGGATAGGTTACAAGATCTGCCAATACCGTGAGTGCCGTTCATGCCATGTGTGTAGTGCGTTCATCTCAACCTAACTGCACGTCAACAGACCAAGTTATCACGTCTTTTAGGGAGCTTCAGGAGCTACATCCACCAAGTATGCCTGACATCCATGAGTATAGAACATACTTGGCCGCTGGGCACCCAGTGGTAGAGGAGGAGGCCAGGTTCCTGGATCTCACAGACGATCTTGTCAAACTGGACTTGGCAAGGGACGGCCCGCAAGAGCCATTTCCAGAACCAATGTACACGCCAATGGCGCGCTCCTCGGCTGAAGAAGTCGGCTTTCCTCCGAATCACCACGGCGCCCGGGCGCATGAGGGGAAGCCCTCAGGGCCACCTGCTGAAGCCGAGACTCAGAAGAACGATATTTCGAATGTCATGATGGCCATCTCCGTTGCCGTAGTTGCCCCCATATTCACATTCTTGATAATTCCAAGCTTTTCGGGACGCATGACCGTCGCATTGCTGATATGGAGCGGCGTGTGCACGGCCTTGCTTCAGTCCGGCTCGTTGAAATTGCTAACTAATGGTGGGGCCGCGATGGAGTGTACGATTGCCACGATAGTGTACGGGATTGCCATGACAATTATTGCGAGTGGGTTCAATTAGCCACTGTACGTCGGATAGCGGGCGACCGGTTCCTTGTCAAATCCAATGTTGTACGGCTATGTTTTCTGTTTCACGGCTGAGTTGGCCAAAAATGTGCAAAAGCTACGCATGTTGAATGGGTTTGAATGGTTGTAAAGCTCTGCTTTGACATGGCGCCTTACCTTTGTATAGGTTAATCTACTGCGTGAGGGCTTAGAGAAAGTGAGTGAAGTGAAATGTGTGAGCTTTACTCAAACCTACTGTTGCTGTAGGTTTGGCGGCCGAAGGAGTCATCACAATAGAGTTGATGACTGTCACAGCTCAACAGAGCATCTTGCTGGGGGACAGAATCATAATACCAATTTGCCCCAAAGAACATAGGTTTCTAACAGCTCTATGGCACTATTATAAAAGAGCAGTAAATGCTGCTGGAATCTCTGCACGATCACGCACAATCATCATCGACCTTCACCCAGGATCCCAAAGTGAACCAATTCATTCACTCGCACTAACAAATCTTCAACCGACCATCTCACAAGTTTCCCTTGGCCTTTATTGAAGCAATGGCGTGCAGGCGCAGTTCAAGGTGGTCATTGCCGACTGAAATAACCCCCCTTTTGGATAAGGATGGCACCCTTCTTCCTACGGCCGTCCGGGCTAATATGACACAGGAGCAGCTCGAAGTATATGTTTTGCACCTCCGTACACTTGAGATCACCAGCATGCTCCGGCTTCCAGATGCAACTCTCATGGATCAGGGCGAGGCAAAGCGACTCCCCCGGGCCGCGTCTCCCGACCCAGAGTATGATGCAGCAGGTCGCCGCACCAACACTCGTCTTCAACGTCGTCGCCATGCCCTCGAGGTTGAGAGACACGCTTGCGTCGAGAGCATAGTCGCAAACATGCCTGCTTATTGTCTGCCCACGGACTACCGCCGACCGAGGCGCTTCGTTGATCGCTTGTTCATCCCTAGCACTGACTTTCCCAGCATTAACTTTATCGGTCAGATTCTGGGTCCCAGAGGACACAGTCTCAAACAATTGCAAGATCGTTGCGGAGCGAGTGTCGTTCTCCGCGGTCGGGGCTCTGTCAAGCAAGGAAGAGGCGATTTCCGAAGAGCGGGCGCGAACGACTTTAAGAATGACAACAGCCAGCCTCTTCACGCTGTCATTTCTGCCGACTCGAAATACAAGGTCCAAGAGGCGAGGCGACTTGTGCAGCAAGTCATCGACAATGCCATGCCTCACCCGAGGAGCAAAACGATCGTAAGAGGGAGCAGCTCAGGGACCTAGCCATCATGAATGGCACATTTCGCGACGATGAAAGTCGACAGCAAGTAGATGATTCTATCAGGGGCGGGATAGCAATCTGTGATACGCACATAACGTCTGATACTCGCAATGGCCAACAAGCAGGCTCCGCTGACAGCAGGTTTGAAGAAGAGTATAGAATGCTAATGGAAGATATCCAAGGGGCTTGAACTACCTATGTTGCTGGGAGTCAATACTACATCACAGCATTACCTATAGTTAAGTTAAGACTGAGTGGAGTTGATTGGACGCTCGACAAAGCTCACTTGCTCGTATCATCATGTATTAGTTTGCTTTGAGATATTTCCGTGAGTAGTAGTCAAAGGAGCACCTTACGCGGCTGGCGAACCAATGCTTTATAACCCCTTGACACTGTCTTGCTGGTCTCGAAGCTCTCTTGATGTCCTCGGCACTAATGTGCATTTCGTTCAGAAGGTTTTCAATCTCTCCCCTCACAGCGAGGGGGAAATTCATGCCCCTCAAATAGTTTTCCATCCATACCGAGAGACTGGAGTGGCAAGTGGTGAGCGAAAATACCCGGACTGCAAAAGGGTCTATCGTCAATATTAGCCTGAGGGAATAATCAAGAAATTTAAATAAAAACATAGAAGTCTTTAATAGATCTAGTATTATTTTGATATTTATATTACGTGATATTAAAGATCTATTCGTAGTAAAAGCTGCTACACGTTAGATATTTGTTAATATATCTGTGGTTTCGCGGTCCGAGTTTTTGGGCCAGCCGCCTAAGTGGGTAATCGTTTGCTTGAACAGGTCTTAGTCTAGGAATGGGTCAGAACCTTCAATGAAAACCACAGGGCGAATGGTTTAGTGGTATAATACTCCCTTAGCATAATCGGTTCTACTGACCGGTCCCGCTTGGGAGTGGTCCAGGGTTCGATTCCCTGTTCGTCCATTCTTTTTTGCCGCTCTGGCATCCTCCTATCCGTGAAGTCATCTTGCTCTGGCTTCACCTTCCATGGCGACTTTATTATGTTTCTTCGTATGATATCAAGTACTTGTTAACACCTTTTTCCTTTTCTTACTGCGATAGTCTCCGTCCAGTGTTTTTCATGCATGCAACGCCTTTAACCTTGATCGTGCGATATACTAGGATCTTCGTACGGATCATAGCTCCTCTGTTACAAGTCATACAGTTACATCCACCCTTGTAGCTGCGTCTAAGCAAATACGAAGGTGCTGTGTTGAAACTTACATCAAGCCTCTGCGTGGCACGATCATCTGTTTGTGCATTTTTGAAGGGCAGGAAGTGGTACGTCGCAAGGACGCTGCACAAACTGGGCAATGCGCCGACCAATCTCATGTTCGAGACAGGGACAGCCATTATAAAGCAGGCCAATACCAACACGCAGCAGAAGAGATCTTACCGAGACATGAGCCTTGTCTTAGCATGTTTTACGATAAACATTGTACAATTGTGACACCACACTGCATGTACGATCTGCTTTCGTCAGTCAACCTAGGCTGTTCAGTTGGCAGATCGCCAACCGCAGTATATAAATATCTGTCGTGTCAACCTGCGAGAATGCTGCGAGAATGCATTACCGTTAGTTTCAATGAGGACTGTATTAGAAACTCCAAAATATCTTAAGGGAATAGTATTCAGCCTAGTGAATCATACTAACTACCGCCCCTTCTCGTTCCTCGGCCATCGATATCAGCATCTATGCAAGGAACCGCAACTTTGTTTCATGCTGCAAACAGCCGCCCTTCAAGTATCACGTCCCGCGCCGCCGCTGTTACCATGAAACACACCGTCGCACGCGGCCAGTCGCCCAGGGGTTCGCCGAGAGCCGTGGGTGCGACTCGGCAAGTTTAAAAGATGAAGTCGGTCGACACGTTTGGAGCTCTTCTGTTTGGCAGCCGTGCTCGGCGACCATCGATCAGTCACATCCCGGGTCTGTTTCCTTTCGTACGCTCTCTTCATTCTACCCCAGCTCTGACGAAACACGCTGTTGCGTGCGTGCGCCCAGGGTAAGTCATGCAGAGTCTCCTAGTTGTGTTTCCTATGAGCTTTCTGGAAAGCCCCAAGAGGGATAACCCCCTTTTTTGTTATCTCTGGCTCCATGGTCTGGACGTGATATAACTCTCAGGCATCATTGGAACGGTCAGAATAGGACGTGATACAGCTCGGGAACTCCTCCGTGCCAGATGCCATCTACTCTCGCATAGCGTCGCCCAGAGACCTTGCTGGATCGAACAACCAGCTGGACTCTCGTCTCGAGGGAGCAAGCCTGTATGACCCGGCACCCTCGAATCACCCAGAAAGAAAAATTCCCAGCCCATATTCCCCGATATCGCCGTGAACGACTGCCAGCTCGCCGAGGACCGCTCCACGGACGTGACCGGCCAGCCGTCTTGCAGCTGGCCACCAGCCCTTGATCAGCCCATGTTTACCTGCTGTTGTCCTTGAAACTGACCCGGCACGCGCTTTAGATTTTCCCCGGCCGCCCCGCGGTGAAAACATTCGTCTTCACTCGAAACCCGAAAGTTTTTTTCTTCCTCCTCCGCACACACGCACACATCGCGTTTATTGTTTCGCATCGCTCCTTCGAAACTCGAACATCGTTCACTCACTCATCACTTCACAAGCATCAAGCTAGGTAAGTCTCAGAGTTCGAGATACGCCTGTTTATCATTTCCCTCTTCTTTCTACAGTTCTCACTGACTTTGTTTCCTCTAGATTTCAGCTCATTTGTGCCTCCTGACCAACAATGGCTGCATACAAGACACCCATCTTTGCCCGAGCCTTCGTGCTCTTCAGCATCTTGGCCCAGGCAGTCCTCGCCATGGCTCCCCTTTGTAAGTGTATCCCTTCAGTTCAGTGAAGCTCGCCATTCTGACTTCTCTCTAGCGGACAGCCACTTCACGGAGACTGCTGCCCCCCAGGAGATCGGTTCCATCACCGCTGACGGTAAGTCCTCCATATCTTCATCAACATCGCTCCTATCTAACAGTGTACAATCAGGTTCTCTCGTTTACTCCATGAACTACTGTACCATCGTGCACAATACCGACTGCCAGGTCTCTCTGTCTACGGGCGGTGCCGCTCCTCCACCCGTTCCATCTTCGATCCCATATGATGGTTCTTCCACCGCAACTGACCACCAGACTGAACCCACTAGTGAGCCCACCGGCACTGACGCCGTCTCCTCCGGCTACTATGGTCCTCCCACTGGCGGAGAGCCGTCTGCCCCTGGTGAGTCTGGCGGTGTTACCGCTTCTGCGCACCCAAGCGAGAGCGGTACTCCCAATGAGCCAACCGCCAGCGTCATCACTACCACTGACGCTGCTGGCAACCCGAGCACAGTCAGCCAGGGCGTTTCCGCCAGCCACACTGCATCTGCCTCTGGGGATGAAACTGCCTCGAAGCCATACCCTTCCGGCTCCAACACTGAGACGGAGCCAACTTCAACTGACAAGGAGGGCGAGCCGTCGGGAATTGCTCCCGGTACCCCTACTGCCGGCGCTATGCTGAATAGTGTGCCCGCCTTCGCCTTCGGCGTTGCCGGCATCGTTGCTGCCATTCTTTCCTAGAGCCGACGCATCATCGCAATGTCATTGGGACGATCACTTCTGTGGACGCAGCTGACCGACTGTCTCTCTTCTGAACGCGAAATTTGGGAAAGGAAAGTACAACAGGATCGCGTTTTGCTCTCTTGGACTGACAATACATGGATGCTTTTTTCAGGGGCTGTACTTAGATAGGTACGGTCATACTCCATACCTTAATTAAGATCGTTGATACTCAACAAAGCCAACCCATGTGCTTGTGCAAACAAAGACTTAGGATTTGCTAGTCTATGGCATATATGATAAAGTAGGTCAAACTCGTGCAGAAGGATATCTGAATGCTAGAAACCCCAAACTCCAGTCATGCTAATGCCCATTCACAAACCGCTTCGCTTAGCTTCGCATGCACCGTCTTCTCTTTTACGACGCGTGGCAGAGCGGACAGCCGTCTCGTACCTTGTCACGGAGTAGTCTTGCTCGCATCACCTTCATGCCCACCAAGTGTCGACCGCTATCCTCGTAACCAGCTCCAAGTTCAACATCCACTTTCTTTCCCTTATACAGCATTTCTAGCAGATGGCTAACGTGATACGCATGGCCGCAGGCAAAGCCTATCAGTGTTTCCATCTCGTCCTCGACGAAAGGTTCGTGACATTTCGCACAGTGTCCTGGGTCTGGCCGTCGATGAAGGTTCTCATGCTCCGTAGCCTCTTTGATCGCATCAGGGTTGACCTCTTTGGCCGTGGGAACCTCCTTGACTTTGACGTCGACGTGTTCGCTGCCGTGGACTACCACTTCAAATTTAATACCTTTGCGTTGTCCAGCCCGAAGTTCTTTCTGGGCCGTAGCGACCTCGCTACGCAGTACACGAGCTACACCCGAGCTGATGCTGTATTGGATCTCATGCTCCTTCATCATGCGTGTGAGGCCTTCCCGAAGCCCCTCAATTTCGAGGCCTTCTGGAATACGCCGCACAAGGGTAATGGGATTGATAGCAGTACCGACTTGCTCGAGCAGGCCACGGATGAAGCTTGGCTTATCCATACTGTAGTTGAGAATGTCCTCCCAGAGATCTGGATCGTCCTGCTCCTTGGCAAACTCTATGGCTTTATGAACGTTCTTCAGCCTGTCGATGATGAGGTACAAGGCCCGTTTCATTTGACCAGTTTTCGAGTAAAGAAAAACCAGCTCATCATAGTACGAGTATGCCTCACATTCTTGAACGGCCTGTCGAAGTTAATAGATGATCATAGATTGTGAAGGGGTGAATCTACCTTCTCGAAATGGTACGAGGTGGATGACTTGAGGAAGTCCATGAGAAGCTTTGGGTCGTAGCGCGCAAACAGCTGAACAGCCAGATCTGCAAAATCATCGACCAATGACTGGCTGTCCATGACTAGCCGGTCGTAATTTTCTGCCGAATGCTCTTGAATACCCTCACCCTTCCACAAGCCCCTGAGGTAGAAGAATAGGTATAGCCGGAGATCTTTGGCCAGCAGTTGCTCGACCACAACATGTGGACGGACAAGTCCATGCTGCGCCTCGTCTACGAGTAGTGTAATAGCATCGGCTGTAGCATCTTCGAATTCTTGCTCGGACATCTGGTCGATTTGATCTGTGGATACTCTCAAGTTGATGAAACTCGGGATGTCATCTGCTACAGCATCGGCAAGATGGCTGTCCCTAATTAGTCGGAATGCCGAGTCTGCATCTTGCAGCTTGATAAAACACTTGAGTGCCTCTCGATGTCTGCCGTTCGCCTCATGCAAACGAGCCAGGCTTTCCATAACTATCCGCCAATCCCGGCCTTTCTCACCATCCTCGACACTGTCTTCTCGGACGTCGCGGAACTTGAGTTGGTTCTCTAGCGCTGTGACGACGGTATTGATGTCGAAAAGGTCTGTCGACCAGTGGTTCAACAAATCCCTGAAGCCGGGCTTGTCGTTCTGGATGTAGTGGCCGAGAACCACTTCGTATATGGTCGTGGGCAGTGGGGGTTGCATAGGCTTGGAGGGCATGTGGTCGGATATCTCATCGAATTTTTGAGCACCAGCAAATGTCCACACCCACTTCTCCCACCGGTCCGCTGTTGTTAAGACTTTTCCACAGACTTCACCTGCGGTAGCCCAGTCATTTTTCTCGACAAGTTCTAGGATCCAAAGCTCTCCTATACGTCTCTTCTCCTTTTCAACAGTGGAGTACATGTTTCTTTGCTGAAAATCGGCCACAGACTCATCGTCGTAAAATTCGTCAGCACTTCCTTGTTGCTTCGAAGATGTCGAGGCGACCTTTTCTGCTGCCTCTTCTGCGGCTGCCAGTATGTCCGGATTTTCATCCAATAACTCCCATGCACTCTGGTACTGTCGACGCTCGACAAGCCACATCAGATGGTCTGCCAAATCACGTTTCGTAGCAAGAATGCAGTCGTAGGGGCTGTGAATGAAGATTTTGGCGCCAGGTTTTGTAAGACCGGGGTGGACGGGTAAAGTTGGCTTGATACCTGACCGGGTAACACCAGTCGTGCTTATGGAAACATCGTCACCACTCTCCTTGCTTCGTATACTCGCGCCGGAGCTAAAGAGCGACTTTGGGTTTATTGCAGCATGCCACATGTCTGTGCCGATGCCAGCGAGTGCCTCCAACGCTCCTCTAGATGACGCAACTGCAGACGCAACATTGCGAGCAGGCAGTACGCCGAGATGATAGTCACTGGATGTCAACCTCTCGTAACGACTGACAGGCAAGCCTTCCTGATAGACCTCCGCGCCGGAGTTGAAGTCAATGAGTCGCATCTCCGGTGGTAGATTATTCTGGCGCCGCTTGGTGCCCCCGGATAGTTCGTTGGAAGAAGTCGAAGCTTTAGATGCATGGCCTTTCACCTTTTTTGCGGTCTCGGCTTTCGAAGACTCAACATCGTCTTCTTCGTCATCTTCATCTTCTGGTGTGCTGTATGCTAGAACAAGTAACAAGTTCTGAGTATACAGGGAAATGCCTGAGATGATACAGTCCATGCGAAGCCTGTCCTGGTTAGTAACAACACATTTGAAGCGAGGATTTATTGCTTACTTCTTGACGATTTCGGCACGTCCAATCGATTTTTCCCCGGCGTGCCTCCCAACACCAATGCTACCAGAGTGCACATGGATGATCCAAATAGTGCCGCCCCAGCCGACAAGAAGCCGTTCAATACTCTTTTTTCCTGAGGCAGCTTGCTCTTTGAGTGACTGGGTGGCTGGAGACAGGATCCCGGCGTCGCTGCCGACTGGATCATCAGCCTCGACTGATTTCTCATCGATCCATTCAGCTCGGCCCTTCCAGACGCTTGCCATAGTCTCCCATTCATCCGTCTGTGGCCGGTCAATGTGACCTATTCGTTTCCAAGCATCTTCAGAGTCGGCACTTTCGAGGTGTAGTTTAGAGCGCATGATTTTGATCCCATGCTCATTCAACCAGACAATGTACTTTCCGGACAATGACCACTTTATGCAGCTGATTGTACCTTCTCCAGAATGAAGAACCGTGTCCTTTCCAGTATTATTGCTAAGTCCAATGCTTCCTAACCAGCCCGATGCTGTAGCGGCGGCAGTACCAATGGTTGTAGAGGTACTTCGGCCTGGACCACCCCCTACGGTGAGGATGAGTTGACCAGCAAGACCACCCGACAAGTACGTCCGGTCAGACTTGTACTCTGGAGACATAGCTACTGCCTGTACCGGCCTAGCGAAGCTCCGCAGCTGAACATCTTTGGGATCTATCAGGGATTGTATGCATACGTTCCCGTCAATGGACGATGTTGCGATATAGATTTCATTCGAAGGGACCTTCGCAACAATCTGAGGCTCGCGGGACCTTCGTGATGCTGCTGCTGGCGAAGCATCTGACTGGCGAGACGATGGTCTGGCTTGCGTTGCCTGGTGTGGAGGCCGGAGATGATGTTCGGCTCGTTCATTCGGCAGCGGAGGGGGATAGGGAGATATGGAAATCGCAGTCACCGAGGCGGAATGGGCGCGGTAGGCTCGCAGTGATTGAAACATTGGTAGTTGAACAACGTGCTTGGCCAAAGTCAGACGATTACAAGGCCCATTGGGCGGCGCAAGGGGCACTTACGATACTGCCGTCATGAGTTCCCATGATCTACGCCGAGCGTCAGTAGAGGTGTGTGGGCAGAATAACAGATATCTACATACCATCTTGTCACCAGCGACGAGAAAAGAGCTTGTCGCATCACCGTTCCGATATAGAGACCCGAGGTGTTGTGTCAAGCGGGTATACTTCAGTCGGGGTTCTTCGTCATCCTCTTCGTCGTCCCCTTCATCCTCTTCGTCGTCGTCGTCGTCATCGTCGTCGTCGTCATCGTCGTCCTCCTCTTCCTCGTCCTCATCCCCGTTTTCCTGATCTTGCTCGTTGTCATCCTCTGCGCTGCCGTCGCTGGCCTCTGCCTCGTCGTCTTCTGTAGATTTCTTTGTCACAGCTTCTCCGACCGGAGAGCCTTCTTGGAAATCTTCATTGGTGCCTTGAGTCGAAGCTGGCAAAGCTTGGTGCAGATCCTCGGCGGCTGTATTAGGATGCTCTGTCTGCGCTTTGTCTCGGCCTCGGTTCTCGTCCTCGGGGGACGACCGTTCAGTCATTTTGGCGGCAGGCTGTGGACCATGCTGTAAATGTGCGCAACTGCCACAATCGGCTGTCGAGGAAATGGGCGGAGGCGCGAGCTAATAGGCCATGGCAATCGAAGTAATAGACGTTATGGAGGAGGAGCTGTAGCGGGTTAATGCGAAGTAGTTAGGTAGGTCAGTAGGACCCATTTCCTATCGCGTCCTCAAGCTCAAGCTAAGGTACCCGATTTTGGCTTAATACGTCACGAGCGTGCCAAGGACCTCGGCGCTACGCCCAACTGCGAGGCTCACGTAAGGTGCCTCGTTAATCGCAGCGGCGCTCAATTACTTACTGGCTGCAGGCTGAGGCACGGGGCACACACGTGCTGATGTGCTTCTAGGCCGTACCTGTGTACAAAATATCACCCCACCAATGTATCCAATGTACCTAAGGTACCTAATAGGAGTCTAGCACACAACTGCAGCCCACCAATGGTGCTTGCATCGCGACTAACACCTGCCATAATATTTCACCATCAAACACTGGCGCCAACTTCAAGTCGCGTCAGATCCATAGACGCGGCCTTCATACCGGGATATGCTATGAGCGCTTCGGACATGGAATAAGGGTCCCGCAAAATCTGGACCTAGAGTGCAGGAACTTCTGCAGCCTCAGCTTATGGCGACTCCCAGCAACCATGGCATCGGTGAAGTCCTTGGGGCTCCATCAGCCTGCTGGTCTTCAACATGCCATTGAAGAGCAATTACTTCCCAGCGCAGCACCAACATCTTCCTATACCTGGGATATCTTCCTCGACAAACATGAATCTGAGGAAGTTGAAGATGAGATTCTCACTACCAAGGATTGCGTGATCTGGTGCCGCGGCAGCATATTTCGAAAAACCTTCAAATTCCAGCTCGAAAAAGAACCTGTCACCCAAGCCATCCTGGCTTATTTCCCAACTGCCGAAGGCGAAAAGTCGAGCAAAGAAGCTTCTGAGGGCTCCTCAGGGAAGCGATCAGCTCTGGAGAAGGCTTTGGTGGTCTTCCTCAAGACACAGGCACACATCTACTTCCTCTCGGGTACGGCACATGTTGTCCATATGCCTTTTGAGGTTGAACGCGCTTTTGCAGGTCCAGTTGGCGTGATAATCCAAAGAAGACAAAAAATCGAGAGCGATGCGCCCCTCTCTTTGAGATTTCCACGGGTGCCGCCAAACTCGTTCGTCTCCTCGCAGCTAACTGCGTTTAACAGCTCACAGCTCACCACATTTTCCCTCGAAGGACTGGGACACCCAAAACCACTTCCCTCAAACCATGCTTTTACGCTAGGAAACATGTGGGAGGCGCCCCTAGAACTGCCGGAATCTCACTGGCCACGGCTTGTTTCTCTGTCAGATCCACTCCTCGAAATCGGACTCGTCGTAACCGACAATGATCGTGAGAGGGCAAACGCAGCTCCCAGACCCACCACGAAGCCCAGGTTCCTTGCTTCCTCTGAGGAGCTTTTACACATTGAGGAGATAAAAGTGCCCGGTCTCATCTCGAGGTCATATGCTCCGTTAATTATTGCTGTAACTACCAATCGAGAAAACAACACGTGCACCGTCTGGCGGCTTTCCTACCTACCTCATGATGACCCTGTTAGGAGGCAGCACAAGTCAGCAAAGACTAAGGCTTCAAGGCGGAGAAGCTCGATGCAACCTGCATTCGCTAGCGGTACGTCAACTCCAGTGCCACCTTTGGGCCGAGAGAGCTTTGGTGCGCCCTTACCAGGAAAAAGGCAGCGGAAGAGCGAAAGACATGAAAAGATTGAAAAGCATGAGAAGACTGAGAGGCCGCTTGATCTCATGACTTCACTGGAGCAACATGACAAAGAAGGTTCTGGCATTGGAAGGCGTAGTTCTCGGCGAGTCAGCTCAATGCTAGCCCGTGCTGACCTATCTGCCTCCCATGAGCGATCGATCTTTACAGATCAAACCCATGCTCCTAGTTTCGGGCCCTTGGGGAGGCACGAATCCCACGGCAGTCAGTTTGGCCGGATAAGTTCAAGCTACAATCAACAAATCCACCCAAGTCTAAGCAGTCTACTCGCTGCTCCCATCGACGAGGGTATTGGAGAAGGGTTGTTGGGGATGGGACTGGACGATCATAGTCTAGACGGTTTGCAGCAAGAAGTGGTCTTCACAAAAGTTCACTCTGTAACACTTGAAAAGTCTAGTGTCCGGTATTCGACATCGAATGACTCGACCCGGGATCATTCTAGAGTCTTTACTCTTACTGCACCCCCCTTTGCTACCAATGAACTTCAACGAAGCCAAATACTGATAGGCATCCAAGACTCGGTCGAGAAACGCCTTCAACTGATTTACCTTCACATGAACTTCCAGCCGAAGTTTGATATGGCTGCTAGGGCTGGCCGGAAAGAGCACAGAGGGGAGGCGAGCGTGTCAATTCACCCTGGTGAAGTCCGCATCGCACAGAATGTCGTTGACTCGTGTAAGATCATGGATGGGGACCAATCAGCCATTTTAATTCTCTCGGAGTCAAATGATGGACGCCATGAGTTGAGCACACAAGCGCCGTGGCGTGAGCTTACCAAAATATCTCTCGCTGTCCTCTTTGTGGACGATACCAGGAGCTTGCAATACCGGGGAAGGAAGATTGATCGAGATGTACAGCAAAAGAAGTCAGAGGTAATAGACATTGCTAACGGAAGCATAGTTGGTATTCGTCACCCCCGGCGGCGGGGCATCGTTGATGTTCTTGACATGAGTGGTCGATTACATCAGTTGCGAATCCAACTTCAGCCAACATCCCCACAAGTTGGTAAAGTACTCAACATGTGCAAGGGCATTCTGCCAGATACTTTGGGTGAGCGTATTCATGCTGGATGGTTTCATGCCATGCAGTGGATATCTGGGTCGAGCGAGTCTGTCAGCAACCAAGAATGGTCCGCCTTGGTTGTCTTGATGATAGCTTCCGTCCTTAATCTTGGTCGAACTGACGCAACGGGAGTGGGAAAAGCTCGTCTTCCAGTACGTCGGAAGAGAATTGCGTCTGGTTCTTTTGGCTCTATTAGCGAATCCGAAGACTGGAGAGCACTAGAGAGTGGCGAGACATCGAATTCATTAGGATGCCCACCGTGGATGTTGAATCGTGGATGGCAATGGGCATTGGACGAGGAATTCAACCACGCGATGACCTCGCAGCAAGATCCCGGTCTGCCACACAGGTTCATTTCTAAACACATACTTCTAGCCAAGGACTTCATGGCTTCATCATTTGGGGAGGCCTCCCTCGGAGTAGCAGGCTACTTACCAACATCTTTGGGCAAGGACCCCGAGGTTCGTCGAAAGTCCGCAGCAGACATTTTAATGGCTCTTCATTTTCTCCTCGAGGAGGAAAAACTTGACATCATGACCCCAGAGTATGTCTCGCCTGGCAGGGTTGACCTGCGAGTCCTGGCATGCCAGCTTGCACGTTGGTTGCGTTGGGGCAGCTTCTCAGCTATATACGAGCTCGGTATTCAGGAAGACATTGATTTACGCTACGATGCAGGTATGTGATCATGCCAATTTTGATTTGTCCAGTGCTAACAGTAACAGAGTTGAACCTCAAACCTCCGATACCCCAACCTACACAGCGGCCTGATATTATCGAGTGGATCCAAAATTGCCTTCTAGGGAACAGGGCAACATATTATCGCACCCCGGCAGATATCTTTTATGCCAATGCCCGACTTCCCGAAGGAGACAAGAGGTCTGATACGCGTTGGGATGCTATCATTCCTCGCATTACAATATTCAGGAAGTTCTTCAGACTCATGCGGCCCACGTCTACTGCTGTCGAGATTGTGGAAGCATTGCGAGAAAGCGGGATGACACCGCGAATACTACAGACTCTTCCTGAAGCATTGCTCGTTCCGCTACAGGATGCTATATCCCTGTGCCAACCGCATCCTCCTGCCGGCTGGCCAAAAGAACTTCTTGAGCTTGTGAAGCGTAGTGATATTAATTACATACTTTCACCCAACGAGAGGCCACAGCCTTCGACGTCAAGCATCCTGGTAAGAAATATGTGCCTCCTGTCAAGACGAATGCTAATAATTAGGCCCCTACTCATCTCGCCACGTGGGACTATAAGCTACTTTGCGAGAGTGTCGAGGAGGCGAACAACATAGGTTATGACGAGGGTGAGGGCACCGAGCGCCAAGCTGTGATTCGATCTTTATTTAAAGATGATCGCCGGTTGAACGAAGCCCAAGATCTCCTTTCAACGCAAAAAGCGAGAGTAGTGCGCCTCGATCCTCATCCCAGTTGGTCTGAAAGCGAGTATTTGGAAAGACAGAAAGACTTCGTTTCCAACATTGCCGCCGGCACCTTGGCTATTCCGGCCGGCCGAGGGCTGCTTTACTACAGCCTACGATTTCCTCTGATCACGCAGAAATTTCACATCGGAGGATTCAACCTCAACTGTGTGGTAAAGCCAGCAAATGTCACAGTTGGTGTTGACAAGTCTTTATTTACGGAGGAAAAAGTCTGCTGGGGGTTTTTCCACCAAGGCGTCGCTGCTGGTCTCGCCATATCTCCGCAAGCCAAAGGCATCGACACTTCATGGATTCTGTACAATAAGCCGGGGCAGGAACTCAGCAACCGCCACGCTGGCTTCCTTCTGGCACTTGGTCTTAACGGCCATCTCAAAGACGTGGCCAAATGGGTTGCATTCAAGTATTTGACACCAAAACACACCATGACGTCGATCGGACTACTGCTAGGACTTGCTGCTTCCTATCTGGGCACAATGGACTCGCTCATCACACGCTTGCTCTCGGTTCATGCAACGCGCATGTTACCTCGTGGTGCAGCTGAATTGAACTTGTCGCCGCTAACGCAAACCTCGGGCATAATGGGAATCGGCCTGTTGTATTGCAACAGCCAGCATCGTCGTATGAGCGAGATCATGCTGTCGGAGATTGAGCATGTTGATGAGGAGGATGAGGAAGAACCCCTGCGGAGCGAATGTTACCGTCTCGCGGCTGGTTACGCGCTTGGTTTTATTAATCTTGGCAAGGGCAATGACCTCAAAGGCTTGCATGATATGAGGTTGACTGAGAAGCTCATTACCCAAGCAACTGCGACCAAGAATGTGGATATTGTCCATATATTAGACCGCGCTGCTGCCGGTGCCGTTATGGCAATCACCTTCATCTTTATGAAAACCGAGGATCAAATCGTAGCACGCAAGATAGGTGTGCCCGAGTCACTCCTACAGTTCGATTACATCCGTCCCGACATCCTTCTGCTTCGAATGGTGGCTAGAAATCTTATCCTCTGGTCACAAATTGAACCAACTTTTGCCTGGCTCCAACGAAATTTACCAGCCTCATACCGACCTCGATATAAGTTACAGGGAACGTCCAAGTTGAAGTCAACAGACTTGCCGTTCTTCAGTATCCTTGCAGGACTCTGCTTCTCAATCGCCTTGCGATTCTCAGGCAGCGCTTCCACAAAGGTTCGGGATTTGTTATTGCACTACCTTGATCAGTTCATGCGCATTACCCGAATACCTTCAAGCACGCGGATGCAGCCAGACGCCGCAACTCCCTATGATGAGGAGCTGGCACGCACAAACTCCCGCATGTGTCAGGATGTCCTTGCCTTGTCCGCTTCGATTGTAATGGCAGGTACTGGCGACATTTCAGTGCTTCGGCGCCTGCGTTCTCTCCATGGACGTGATGATCCAGAAACGCCTTATGGATCTCACTTGGCAGCACACCTGGCCATCGGCTCCCTGTTCTTGGGTTGTGGAACTGCAACTTTTGGTTCCAGCAATATGGCCATTGCATCCCTTCTCGTGGCTTTCTACCCCATATTTCCAACGAACGTCATGGATAATCGATCGCATCTTCAGGCTTTCAGACATTTCTGGGTTCTGGCAACAGAACAACGCTGTCTGGTAACTAAGGATGTGCTTACGGGCCAGCCGGTCTCTGTTCCTGTTTTGATCAAGATGAAACAGTCTCTTTCCACGGATGCTGTAATCTACAAGACTGCACCGTGTCTTCTCCCGCCTCTTGACCAGATTTCCAATTTATCGACTGCTTGCGGCCCGCAGTACTGGGATGTCGAGCTCGACCTTCGCGATGAGAAGCTGCGGCAGGCATTTGCTTCCACCCTTAGCATCTATCTACGGAAAAGACCATCGCGCGAAGGCACCTTCACATCGACCCTCCGAGCACTCGGAGAGGACCGGCAAAGGGACAACCCATTCGAATGGATCTTTGGCCTTGAGGCACTTCAATCTGTCAACTACGCAGAGCGAGCCGCCATTCTCGACGGGGAGGGAGACGAGCACGATACGGGAGCTGCGGTGGACGCAAGGTTAGAAATGGAGAGGGGCATCCTGGAAGGAGGGGACAGGGAGCGGCTTGAGGGAGCGAAACTACTGTTCGATTGGGCCTCTGTGAGGGACCGGCTGTTACCCTCGCATCCTGCGGCCCATGACAGCCAGGCAACGGAGACTGGAGAACCCGAGCGGCCTGACAACCAGCACGAGGAAGAGGAGGCCGCATGGTGGCTTCGCGATAGCGTGGTGGAGGATTTGAAGGGAAAGGTCTGGGGAACTGGTCGTGGAGACGAGCGGTAGAAGGCCATGATATCCCAGGACCTGAAGCGAACGAGGTTCGTTATGTTTAGAAACAATGGCATGACGACAATATAATGCTGGCTTACAATGTACATTGCCTCTCATTCTAGAGCATAGGCAGTAAGAAGCAAAAGCACAGCCTCACGAGGGACAAGCATGCACAGGAAAAAAGCTTCATCTATGTCATTTGACTAGAGTCGCCTTCTTTTTCATCCGTCGCACAAAAATTCCATTTGTGCCCTCCCGACCCTTCTTTGTGTCCCAAAAAACGCCATGCAATGCAAACCGCATCACCAGGGATATACAGAGGGCATTCTAGACATTCTCCCCTGCTAAGACTTTGCAGAAAACATAAGCACAAGCCAAAAATACGTAAATCAAGCTCCGTGACCCCTTTCTTTTCGTTACGATCTAGGAAGCCCACCAAAGCCCTTTGTTTTTCTCATACAGCAAACGCAGAAAAGAGCCGTCTGCCCTGATTCCGTAGGTAAGCTCTCCCAGCAGCATCCCGGGTTTCCCCTCCACCTCCAATTTACTTGGAGACGGCTGCGTTGAGGACTTGCGTCCGGAAGAAGCCTCCCTTGGTCTTCTCGATGACCTGCTGGTAGACGTTGTTGGGAGGGTGGTTCATGATGACGGTGCCGTCCTT
Source organism: Paramyrothecium sp. XJ0827 (assembly GCA_020881915.1). Lineage (NCBI taxonomy): Eukaryota > Fungi > Ascomycota > Sordariomycetes > Hypocreales > Stachybotryaceae > Paramyrothecium > Paramyrothecium sp. XJ0827. The sequence continues at coordinate 3,933,286 of JAJFPB010000004.1, forward strand.
GCTGTCGATCTTGGCGTCGAGCCTGGTCTCGCGGATCAGGTTGACGATCCACTTCTCGCCGTCGTCGGGGTTGAGCCCCAAGCGAGCGCTGAGATCGCGGATGTTCATGCGGCTGAAGATCTTGCAGTAGCTCTCGCAAATGAGGTGCCTGGCGGCCTCGACGAAGGCGTCGGCGGACGAGGCGAGGAAGAAGTCGCTGCGGCAGACCTCCTCGGCCATGCGAAGGGCCTCGCGGGCGGCGTTGAAGTCGTGGGCGATGTAGAGGGCGTTGACGAACTGGGTGATGGGGTCGTTGTACTCGTAGGCCTCCTGGCGGACGTAGCGGACGACGTCCTTGAGCTGCTTCTGGTGCAGGGAGCTGTTGCGGGAGCGGTTGCGGCCGGTGATGACGGCGGCGATCAGGTACCGCAGGGCCCAGGGGCAGGAGGTCTGGATGGTGTTGATGTAGGCGGCGGAGAAGAACATCTCGAGGATGGGCTCGCGGGCGCCCTCGAAGTTGAACAGGGGGAAGAGGGACCAGTGGATGAGCATGGTCCGGTGGTCGAGCTGGGCACGGGGGTTGTTGAAGAGCTTGGTGTCGATGCCCTCCCTCACGTTCTTGAGCTCGTCGACGGCCGACTCCCAGTTGGTGGACAGGATTTCGGAGGCGAGCTTGCCCCATGTCGAGGCCGAGACCTTGTCGTTGTCGGTGGAGAGGACTCGGAACTGGTACAGCATGTCGGCGGCGGGGCCGTACTGGCCGCAGCGGAACTGGAACTGGCCAAAGTCATACAGCGCGTTCACCATCTCCATGGTGACCTGGGCATATCGTTAGTCATGGGTCGGGCGGGAATACGCTTGGGGTGAGGGGGGGTACCCACTCCGTGCTGGTTCTTCAAGAACTCCAAGTTGGCGACCTTGTCGCTCCTGAGGCCGTTGACGACCTCGTCCTGGGTCAGGAGGTCCGCAATCTTGGCCGTGGCCTGCTCGTACTTCTCCAGCTGCGCCAGCACCTCCTGGCGCTTCTTGGTGTACTCGGCCGGGGGTTCGTCGACGCCGTGGAGCTCGCAGTACAGCGAGGCGACGTAGTCGGTCATGTTGGTGTCCTCCAGCAGCTTGATCTTCCCGGACAGGATCTGCTTCGCCTTCTCCTCGTCGCCCGACTCCTCGGCCTTGTCGCCCTCGAACTGGATGAGGGGGAACAGCAGGTGTCGGCTCAGGTGCGGCGCCAGCTTTGGCATGATCGACGAGCCATCGGCCGAGACGGCCTTGAGTACATCCTCCATGATTGTAGATTCGGGGTCTGTCGACGAAGGTGCGAGGGGGAAAAGGGTGCGCGACTTCGGAGATTTCGGAGTGGGCGGGCGAAGGGGGGAAAGAAGAGGCTTCCTAGCAGGCTGTTGAGGCTTTCTCGACCCGTAGAATTAATTGGTGATGGAGGGGCAGATTTTTGGCTGAATTTCCCTATTACACGAGTTGGTGTGGGGTTTGGCGTTGCTCCGAATATCTGCCGGCCGAGCCATGGCCGCTGTCATGTGACCTCGATATTTTTTGGGATAGCTTCAAAGTCTCTGGTACTACTGTAGCGTAGCAGGCGAACGGCGAGCGCAGCGTAACTTGGTCGTTGTTCCAATTAGTTGCTTGGCTCTTGGGCGCTCAGTTTTTTCTTGTCTAGACTTACATCTCGATCTGAATCGAGCACTTTGACAACTTCTCTGCTGCTCACCCGTCTTCCGCTCGCCAATACCCGACCGCAACCATCATGTCACGAATCTTCAACCGCGCAACGAGCGCCTTGCGCTGCACAGCAAGCCGGTCCTCGCTGTTGTTCCCCTCGGCGCCTCTCCAGACCGTCCAAGCCGCCTCAATCTCTTTCCAGGCTACTCGTAGCGTTCAGCAATACCGCCCCAGCTCGAAAACGCCCGAGGAGAAGCGTCCCAAGGAGCACCTCCCCGTTCCCAAGCCTTCAAAGACTCCTGAAGAGCTTGCTCAACTCCCCTACATCGTCCGCCGAACCCCGTCCACTCAGCTGCCAATCTACAGGAAATGGATGTCCGGTGGCACTCGACAGGTCATCATGATCAAGAAGGTTGAGGGCAACCGGCGGAAGATGGTCGAGGACTTGGTTGGGGCCTTGGAGCTTACACGGGAAGATGTTCGACTCAACCCCACGACGCAACAGATAGAGTTGAAGGTTAGTCGGGACTACCACGTTGGCCGTCAGAAGAGCAAAACTAATCAGTATACCAGGGCGATCATTTCCACAAGGCCAGGCAGTGGTTGTTAGAAAGTGGATTCTAAAACCGACGATGGCTCGACGCGACAACACTGGTCTGGGAGAGGGCTGGTTATCATTTTAATGTGTATAAAACGCTTGTACCAATTGTCTAACTAAGGGATGCGCTCTGGCCGAATGTACAATATAGACGAGGTGGGAACTTATCCACGTAGAGGAGTTCGTGGTATCGGATATCGCATTGCTAAGCTTATTTACACTTGACGCCGGTTTAAGTCCAATGGTGCCCATGGTCTCCAAGCCTTCCATACACAAATACTTCATGCCATTCTATGAGCCACATGGAGAGAAAGAAAGAATCCGTGAGGCTCGCAGATCAACAACCCGCCCGATAAGAAATAACATACACGCTTGGCTAGCTCGTCATCGCACGTATATCCAAAGACCAGCATCGTCGCTGGAAAGAGAATGTACGGATCGGAAAAGACGGTCGGCACTTCAAAAGATAGCATCGCTAGGTCCGGCGCCAACTATGTGCTGAGTTGGAAGAATGCAGCCAGCTGCTGTAGATAGCCTTCTTTCGTCCAATCGGGAGACTGCATCGACAAAGCATCGACCAGGGCCTGCGGAGGCGGGATGAAGTTGACCGGTGTTTCCGAAGGCGATTTATTCTGATCTCTCCCTTTTTCGGCCAGCCTCCGCAATAACGAGATAGCAACCACGACAATATAGACGAGCTCGGGGTCTTTCCGCGTTGTTGTCCGCGCCGCGCCACGGTTGAGTAGCTGAGGCTGCTCGTATAGCTGGGTAAGCTCTTGAACTAGTCTGAAGAGGTTCTCTACAACTCCATTTTCAGAACTCAGCCAGCTCCTGGCCAGAGCAGGTTCGTGACTAGGAGCAAGAGACGCCAGAATCTCGGCTGAAAGAAGTCCCTGCATAAGGAACGGCTTCCTGACTTCAACGAGCGATGGGAGAGTGGGCGGTCTTGAACGGTCTTTGGCTCTGTCGGGAATCGTGGAGACTGCAAGAGCGAATGTCCGAGTAAGAAGCTCGTACGGTGGCGTACCAGTAGCATCTAGCGCAAACACGGTCTTATAATGCGTCCTATTAGGCTCATCGCGGGCCAAGAGCTTGGCCAGTGCATCCACAGCATGAGGAAGGTATGGGTGTACGCTTGGGTCGTAGGGCGAGAAGAACAGCTTGTTGTCGGAAGTGGTAGGACCTGGTGCTGGAGCAAAGGCTAAAAGGAATTGCAACAAACAAAACGCTTGTTCGCGGCCTGGAATTTCTATCGAGCCCGCAATGTTGGAAAGAAGAATGACTACATCCTTCATAAAGTCAAGTGTATTTTGCTGGGTCCGTAGAAGCATTGTTCGTGTGCCGAGGTAACGGATAATGACACAAATGAATTTTATAATGGACTCGTCGGCAAGGAGAACGTGGTTGTCATTTTGCTCGCCAGGAAATGAGACGTTGCGTAAAATTGTCGTGATGCAGATCAGTCGATCGACAGCCCGATCCAGTTCGTAGGCCGTTGAACCGAATATGGGTATGGCACGAACAGCCCACCTCTCAAGCCTGCAAGCTCTGAACACATCTTCGTACGGCGTCAACTGGATTTCGTCAGATACTTCGACAGTGTGCTCGGCTAAGAGCTCTAGTTGATCTTCGGCGCAATCAACAAGGGCATCTACCAGGTCCTCACAATATCTCAGTTGTAAGAAATGGGCCTGGTTCGTCGAAGAGGACACAGCCGCGAGCATGTCCAGAGCCAATCGGACTTCTCCATGAATCCCGCTCTGCAAACTTCGTGTCAAAGCCTGGATGTCAATTGTGCCAAAATCTCCCAGCGAAGGAACGTCTGGCCTCCAGCGCTCAAGTTCGGCCCCCAGCATGTTAGCAGCGTTGAGATCGACACCTCCATAAGTTGACAGTTCTCGAGAGCAAGGGCTGTATGCTTCAGACTTGGGCGCCATTGGCGGCATTCGCTGCTCGATACTCACTCCCGACAGTGGCCCCGATGGCCTGCCATCAGGTTGTGGCATTGACATACTTCCGGGTTTGCTCGGTACGGGTGAAGGCACGGAAAAGTCGTTTGGCACAGGCTGAGGTCCTGCTTGCGAAATGCTCGGGGCCTTGTTGTGGCCAGGCATATTGTTCGCTTGCTGGAGTGGCTGAGGTGTTGCGAGTCCGTTGACAGGAGGCTGGCCAGGTTTCATTGCGGTTTGCGGCTGCGGTTGCGGTTGTTGATTAGGCGTCATCTGGTTTTGGTTCATTTGCTGGTTGGGTGGCATCTGCTTTTGCGGTGTGCTTTGCTGGGTCGCTGCCATATTCTGCATCATCATCCTCTGCTTCCAAGCCTTTTCGAACTCAACAAGGTTGCGCTCGTACACCTGCTTTAGTGCAGGGCCAACAGTGGGAATTTGCGCAGGAAGTCCCAGGACCTGGGAAATGTGCGCCCAGCCGTTAGCTGCCGTAACAGGTTTATAACCACCTTTGCCCTGCACTGCTTGGAAAAGCATCACGAGGTTAACCGGTCGATCTGCCACAACCGGGTTTGGGTCAAAGGGAAGACCCTTTGAACTCATAAGCGCTGCGAGATTCTTCATAAACTGTTCGGGGTTTAAGTTGGCCATTGGGCGCTGTTGAGGTCTCATGGCCCCTTGGGGCATCTGGCCATTTGGCATGGGGTGCATCTGCTGCTTAGGCATCATACCCCGACCCATGTTTTGTGCCTGCATCTGAGCCTGCATTTGCATATTGCCCTGCAGCTGCTGCTGAAGACGCATTTGATATGCCGCCATTTTCTGTTGATCCGAGATGTTTTGAGGTCTTTGCTGCTGGGGTTGGCCAGGTTGTCCTTGTTGAAGTTGGGCCTGCGACTGGGGCTGTTGCTGTACAGGCGGCTGCTGTTGTTGACCTTGCTGTTGCTGCTGTTGCTGCTGCTGCATCTGATTATACATGGCATTTGGCATCTGGCCCATGTGTTGCTGCATTTGTCCCATCTGCTGGGGCATCATCTGCGTACCAGCCATCGCGTTGGGATTCGACGCAGGACGAGGATTCGACGGCGATGGCGCGAAGTTGGGATTATAGCCAGGGTTCATGTTTTGCATATACGGATTCGGTTGAGGGGTGCCGTGTTCGGACGGTATTGGTGATGTCTGAGCACCGAATTGTTGCGCGCTAGGTGAGAATGGGTGCGGCGACGCGGTTGCCACTCTCTGCGGAACATTTCCTGGTCGCATTTGATTGCCCATGATGGGAGAGGGGCTGGCATTCGCAGAACCGTTCGGCTGGAGATGAGGAAATTGGCCTCCAGGCGGTTGCTGCTGAGGCATCGCACCGGGCTGGAAACCGGGGAAGCTTTGTTGTTGGGGAGTCTGCGACCGCGACGTAGGCAACATGCCGGGATTTTGTCTGGGGGAGCCGGCAAGGCTGTCTTCGCGTGGTCGCGGACGTTTTGATGGAATGACGGAGTTGGTCTGATAGACGGGGTTCTGGAAAGACGGCGAGGCGTTGCGCATGGGGCCATTTTGCATGCCAGGCATTTGCTGCTGCTGTGGTTGCTGGGACTGCTGCTGTTGCTGCGACTGCTGCTGATTCGCGAATTGCGCGGCATTGAACTGCGCCGGATTGGTCATGAACGCAGAAGGATCCATCATGGCGGCGTTGGGGTCATTCATGTGCGGGAAGCCGTTGGCATTGTGGTTGGGGATGGCGGCGTCGTTCATCCAGGTGCTCATGGCGAAGAGGCCGGCAGGCTCAACTGGGCGCGACGACGTCAGCAAATCAACAGGCACGCGGCCAAGACTCCATGGAAGGCGCGCAGGGGCGGATGGAAATGGGGCCGTGACACGGGGTGGTGATGGATAGGTCGGCCGGATCGCGCGTCGCGGGTTTGGTGGTGGAGTGTGTGGGAGAGGTACGTGGTGTCGGGTAAGAAAAAAAAGGCAACGACAGACGGCTCAGAACCGACCACCAGCTCAGTGGGCGAGGACGGGGGGGGCGGGCTTCAGTGTCTAATGGGACAAGCTGGGCCCTGCTGGACGTCGTCTTGGGGGGGGTGTGGTTGGTTGGTCCCAGCACTGGCAGATGAAGTAAGGGGAGAGGGAGAGAGGGTGGGGAGGCTGCCAGAGCGAAAAAAAGGACCAGCGCAACGCATATGGGTACAAGCAGAGACGGAGCGAAAAGGGCAGAGCCAGACAAGGGGAAGGGAAAAGAGACAAAAAGGTGAGAGGAGAAGTACCGACATACCTGATTTTGTGTGGCCACGAACAGCACGACGCCATGTACCGGTACCTGTTCGAGGGCAGGGGAGGAGGTAGCTGTGTGAGGGAGCCGACCAGAGCAAGAGGAGAGAGAGAAATCACCCAGCAGCGCCTTAGCAGATCTGTTGGAGCTAGCGGTAGATGCGTAGCGACAATTTGCAAGGTTGCATGAGGTGTACAGCGAATGCGCGGCGCGCCAGGGAGAAATTTTCGTCCCGGTCGGCGAAATTCAGCACCGCCCGTCGACGCTCGATCTGGTGCAGCAGCAGCAGCACAACAACTCCTCTCACGACGAGCAAACCAGTGCGAGTGGTGTGTCTCGAGGTGTCACGAGCCCGATGACAACTTACTCCCAAACACTAGCCAGGGTGGCCGGAGAGAAGAGTGCAGCAGCGTGCTGGGAGGATGGCCGGATGTGAGCGGTCTTACCTAAGGCGCGCGTTGAGGTGGATGACTCTCGCGACCGACGCCTGAGATGGCTGGATTTGGTGTCAAGTGATGCTGAGTTGCTGAGCCATGGCGAGCTAGCCGGTCCCGGTAAAGCCCGCTGGTGGTCGGCTATGCCTAAGGTAGGTGGGGCTACGGACCAATCATCTAGTTCCAAGAAACCTCCGCTAGTAGCCGAGTCGATACTGTTAATGCTCTTGCCTCCATGGCACTGGTAAGGCTACCAAAAATACGCGGTAGCACTAACATTAGCAGCCAGGTCTCAAACACGGAAGGCTGATTCTCAGACATCCGAATCTGGAATGGGACGAACCCTACCATTAACCGCTTTGCACTACGCTCCTGGAAAAGCAATGGCCAGCGCCAAGGCCAAAGCGACCATAACTGAAGCGGCACTGCATTGGAGAAGCAACGGTTTGCGTTGGCTGGACGGGCCTTGTTGTCGAGCCAAATTGATTATTAGTCCGCCGACAACGCGAGCATGGTTGGTCGTGCCCCATGCCTGCCAGTAGATAATGCGCTGCAGACGGCAATGGGTCCCAGGCTTGAACCAGCTTGGGCGTCGGTACTGTGTATGCGGGATGCAGTGCCACGGCTGCTGAACGGGATAAGACAGTGCACACAAAGCCAACCGGCCTCGACAGCACTCGTCACATGCGGTGCAGCCTTTTCGAATACTGTGGTTGCTGCTTCTCATGTCCGCCAGATCAAGACCACCTTGGACATTCGCCGCAAGAGTCGTCACCGTCGTGGAGGTATGCCAATAACGTAGTGCTCCTCTCTCTCGGGCACTTGGGGCTCGTTTGTGTGGTTCGGCAACCATTCGTAGGGAAGCATTGATGCTTTGCTTACCGCGTCCTGTTTGGGTCTCAGTCACATCTGATTCCGTCCACAAGAGCGGGAGGCCGTGGGTTCAAGAAGTCGTGCATGCCCCACCAATGGGCGTGGCAGAAGGGGCTTCCTGGGCGCTCGCGCTCCGTCTTGTTGCATGCTTGCCATTCATTCCACGTCGGTTTGCAAGATAACGTTGGGAGGTGAGCTTGCGAGATGACCCCAGGCTCTGTCAAGGCCGCGTCAGGGAAGTGCGTTGCCAATCCCAAATCAAACGGATCGAAATTGCTGGCTTGGGGGTTTCCCAATCGTAACGGCTGCATCCCGTCGCTCTGTGACGCCCCGTAGGCGCTGTTTACCCACTGGGACCTGGCTCTGGGGTGGCGGAGGAGATCCCTGTCAACGCACGTCCTTTCGATGCCCGTAACAGCACAGCGCTACCAGCAATGGCTCCTCAAAAACTCGGGGTGCCATGCTGTCCCGTCGTCGCGTGAGTCAAATCTTTCGTACCGTGAGCTTTCAGTCCATCGTCTCTGGGGGCCTGGACCGCCCGTCATTGTGTGCGTAGGATGGCCCGTCGAGTGTCGCTCGCGTTGTTGCTTCCCTCGTGCTCACTAACACGCCTGGGCCCAAATGCCCTACATTACCGGCGGTACGGTACCTGGGTCATGAGGTAATCAGTGCCATTCTCCTTGTAAGTGGACGTAGGACGTCCAACACGAACCAGCGACGGGCAAGAAGGAAAGAGCAGCGACACAGGGGAAGAAAGATTAATAGATTGGAAGAGAAGAAAAAAGGATGGAGAAACAGAAAACCAAAGGAAATTCAGCTGCCAGAGGGTTACGGGGGGAAGGGGGGTAGTTATGTGAATACCTTACCTTACCGACCTTACTACCTACCGCACCTTGCCTTACCTTCATTTGCCTTCTGCCTTACCTGCCAACCTTACTGGGCCATTCATTGCATGTTCAACAATTCACCGCTGCCAGCACAACAGCGTGCGCCCTCCATCTTCTGCCTACCTCACCTTGCCTTGCCTTGCCTTGCCTTGCCTTGCCTTGCTCTACTTTTATCTTCCTTGGGGTGTTTATTTGGTGGACGACCTACCGCTGTCACAATTCTTGAAGCCTCCCCCCTCCCCTCCCCTCCCTCCCGGATCCTGCTCTCCTGAACGTGCCAGATCTGGCGGTTGCCGTGGCCTTACCGTACGGCACGCTTACACAGTCTGGTCTGGCTTGTCTGACAATGACAAGGAGCATGCGGATCCTCTTGGGTTCAAGTGTGTCACCAGGCCGGGTGCGAATAGTGTTATTTGACCCTTGGTTTATGTATGTGGCTCTTTGGTAATTCCCTGCATGTCCGTTCCCCATTCGCGAACATCGTTCCCACAGCCTGGAGCCAATCCAGGGCGCAGACGTCTTGTCCACGCAAGAGGGCGACAGAAAAGTGAGACCGTAAAACTCTTCACCCCTAATACACTTGTGACTTTTAATACCAAGGTATGTATGACCAAGGTAGAGATTCGAAATTGTATGAAACTCTTAAATAAACCCCTTCCCACAAATGGAGGTTATTCTCCCATTGTTCTTCAAACAAAGAAAATAAGGGGGACGGTGGTCTCGCCTTTTCTGTCACCCACTCGCCACGAGAGATTTGCGTATCCGCCGAGAACAGCGCCAACCACCTGGCCGACTTGGCGACACGCCCTGGCTCCCCTTGCAACAAAGAAGCGGGTTTTTAATAAAGACGGGGGCCACCCCATCGTTCACTTCCCGTCATTTCCTGTCGTCTGCCTCGATTGTGCAGCTCGGCCCCGGTTTCGGTTGGCCCGAGCCTGCGATTGAACTTGATACTTCCACCGTGCGACCATCGTGCTGATGCTGAGTGGTCTGGGCTGTGACGGCTTGCCGCCACAATAATGCAGCCGAGTTCCCAATAATCTTCCTGCATAAAAGCTCACCTCCCGCTGCACTCATGTCTGCTTCACGCGACCCGGGCTTTGGCCATCACAGCTGGGACTGTCCCTGCCGCCAATACGACATGCCAGACCCAGTTTCGTTCATTCAACATCACCCCACTCAGCGCGTCGCTGGACGTACGCTACGTAAAGTTGTATTGTTCGTCTTCCCCATTGGATTGACATCCCTTGCCGGACTTGAGGTGAGTGGCTGTGGGCGTCAAGGCAGTAAAACCTACCTTGGTCTCGCATGTGAACCTTGAATCGACGCAGATCTTTCACGCATAGCTAGGAATGACAGTCGAGCAGTGGCCGTCAAAAATTACCATGGCCAGTTCTAAAAATGTTGAAGAACACGAAGGTTATCTGATCATTTCAAACTGGAATACTTTGTTCAGCAGGAGAGGTAATGTCATTTTGCGCAGATATTCGTTTCAAAGGCACTTGATTTAATCACAAGGTATCCATCTAAATTCTGGGCTTCACAGCGCCCATAGCATTGAATATAATTGTAATGTCTAATTCGCTGGTGCGCTGAGCTTGTTTTTCGTAAGCTCCAGAACCTTCTTGATACCCTCGTCCAGTCCCTCGAAGGCGAGATACTCGTCCATCCATGTGATGGTTTTCTTTTCCAGCGCCGACCTGTCCGTAGTCACCTCGAGGGCGTCTTGCAAACGTGTCAGGACATCGCGCAGACTCCTGGGGAACTCGGGCGTGAAGGGGCTGAGCCCGATGATGGGCTGGCGGACGTGGCAGTTGCACGTCGAAGGGTCGTTGGGATACTGCTCGGCCATGGCGTTGAGGATATGTTGCGATATCCTGGCGTAAACAGCAAGGTCGCTGAAGGTCGACACCATGACGAAGAACATCTCCGCAACTTCGGCCTTGAAGAACGGTTGTTTCCGCGATATGTCGAAGATGGCGATGGGAATCGCTCCGTCCATGGCGGGGTTGGATTCGAGCTGTTGCGCGGCTTGCTTGTCGATGACCTTCGCTTGTGCCTTCGACGGCTCGGGCAGGAGACCTCCACCCTCCTCATCTTCGTCCTCGTCACTGTCGACCAGGCGAAGCTCGTCGTCATCCCGCGGTTTCTCGGTACTGAGCACGTCGACTCCGGGTTTGGCCGTCTTCTTTTTCTTCTCCAGCTTCGCCAGCCATTGCAGCTCGCACCTGGCGTATTCGATCCATAATGTGCAGTCCTTGGTACAGAACCGGCACCCTCGCATGAAGAATCCTCTTGCGGCGGCCATGTCGCCGTTGCGCGCCGACCGCCTGCCGGCCATAACCCACAACTCTGGGTCCGTAGGCATCATCCGCAGCGCATTGGTCATTGTCTTGCGCCAGCGCTTCGCTGCCTTGACCTTGACAATGTATGCCAGGTACTCGCGCCATAGCTCTGGGGTTCCGGGGTGTCGGCCGACGGCACGTTCGTAGATGCCCAAAACACGGCCCTGGCTGGCGTGGGCCGAGTTCAGGTGACGAATCTTGAGTCGCTGGCAGCGTTTGGTGCGAAGGGTCTCAAGAGACAGCTCCCATTGCGCATACGATGACCACTCGTTCGGTTGGTTCCCCGGCGACAGGACTTTGTGTTCGAAGTCGTTGCGCTTCTGCACAATTGTGCGGATCTCCTCCTGCGAGTGAAATGTTAGCCATTGTGATTGTGTCGGTTGCGGCCATCAAGGACAAACCTTTGAAAAAATACCCTTTTCCTCCCACTCCCGCAATTGGGATACGGAGCGCTCGAGGTAGAATCTCGCCTTTTCCGCAACTCCAGCCATAGTCGCGGTTGCGCCTGGTGCCTGTCTTTCTAAATCTGCTGGTTTCTGCCTTTTTTTTTTTTTTTCCTTCCCTTCGAGATTGCTGGTCTCACCACACAGATAACGGTGTGGTGAAGTTTTTCGCCTATGGCTGATCGACTCGGACGGTTTGGGAAAATTTTAGTGGGGTTCAGGCTTGGCGTGCTAATGCCTATTGCAGCTTTTGCTGAGCCCACCCGGAGCTCGGACGAGCAGGCGCTAGAGGCAGCTACCGGCACCCATGTCAACCCCACAAGTTAAGCTACACTACAGCTGCCCAGAGTCAGAGGTACAGGTATCTCAGCGCACGGCAACTGGCGATAGTGACGTCTAAGTTAGTACTGGTACGCACACGGCTCGTCCGGTCGGATGCGACGGCTCGCCAATCAGCGGCAGGGGTGCCAAGACAATGATCGAGGACGCGCGCGTGCTGTCATGTCTTTCCGATTCCGATTTCGTAAGGCACCGCCAGCTACTGCGTTTGGGGTATCAACACTATAGGATTTCTTGGCCCTCCCCGTGGCTGTCTTCCTTGTTTTTCTTCTCTCTTCTGCCATCCGTGCTTTCAACTCCCACCGACCTTTTCCCCCGACGCGCTTCCCGCTCGTTTGGTGGCAGTGGATGGGAATGGTGATTGTCTCTTCCTGTTGGACTTCCGGCAACGCTCGCTTCCCTCGCAATGGCGCAAAAATACAAGGACAAAGACCTTGGCATCGTCTTTACCTTTAGTGGACAATGGGTGTCTTGGGCTCACACGGCCATCGCCTACAGTATGCCGGGCCCTCACAACCACATCTGCACCTCTTCGAAAGAGCAGCAGCTAATTGAACGGTGTAGCGGCGTTCCTGAGCGCTCTAATCGTCGGCATCTCTCTTCACTACCACAAGATCGTCAAGAATGAGTTTTACGGGTATCCGGACGAGTGGTTCCCCTCTGTTTCGGCCACGATAGGCGACAGATACCCGGAACGATCGGTCTTCATGCTCTTCATTGCAATTACCTCTGGTATGGACACCCAGTCGTATTTCCAGCTTTTCCGCCGGGCTATCTATCTAACCATGCTCCACTTGCTTGTCCAGGCCCTCGCTTTGCTCTCGTTGGGCTGTGGTACTTGTTGACGCGGCGATCCGATACGCAGCTCCCCAAGTTCGTTGCGCTCATGGGCCTCTTGCGCACACTGACCTGCGGAGGCTGGACTTATATCACCTCGACCGACGACCACGACTGGCACGATATCTTGATGATTTCATACATTGTCGCAACACTACCGTGGACGACTGGTTGCATCGCATTGAGTCCGCCGAACCCCACCGCCATCAGGTACCGCAAGTACCTCGCAGGGGCCTTCTTCGGCACCCTTGTGCCGCTCATCTACTTCTTTATTCAGCACAAGGTGCATCGCGTTGCGGGAGGTGAGTGCGCTGGAAGCGAATGAATCTGACTGGGCACTAATGGGAGCAGCGTACACGACCTATGCCTTTTTCGAATGGTCGCTCATCATCCTCGATGTGGCGTTTGACGCCGTAACAGCGCTCGATTTTAGTACATTTGAAGTCATGGTCAGGGATGTGAAGGGAACGAGCAAGGGGTACGTTCAATGGCTCCCGTGATGGTTTCAGTTTGCCGCGTTGTGTACAGTCGTTCAGTCTTTCGTTCGTCGTGTCTCAGGGTCAATTCTAAAAACTCGTTGCAGTGAAACTCCACCGTCCATCTCAACCGCTGTACTAGAAAAGGAGTGGGTCTGCCCCATGATTATATCGACCGCACCGCCATTGACAATAGTCGTAGGAAAGAAACAGCCATCGTCCGTATCAATACCCCACAATCGTCTTGGTCGAGCATCTTGGACACGGCCGCGGACGTTTATCATGGCGTAAGTGCCTCGAAACAGCATTGCTTTTCCATCGTTGGTTAATTCTATCTAGTTCGTCTTCTGGTCCATGCTTACGAGCCTGGGTGTTGTCATTTGGTGTAAGTGAACCTCCAGGGGTCAAGTTGCCACTCTCGCTGACCGTATCAGATTTCCCTTTATGGCATATGGGAATATCCGGATATGAGGCCTTCGTAATGTGCACCGTTTCCCCTTTCCTGCTTGGGATTGGGCCCTTGAGGACTCTTGTGCTCAACAACCTCCGGGTCGTCCATCTTCTCTCCCTAGCTGGCGTGGCGGCTTACCTGGTGCAAGAGCCAGTGTTCCGCTTGTTCGTCGTTGGTTTCGGGGTCGCAATGGCTTGTCTGGGTTGGGTTGGCACATTGTATACCGAGGCGCTTCTTGACGTCCGCTTCGAAACCAAAATTCTTGGGCTAATGATTGGTCTCATTCTCTCGTCAACCGCCAAGTTTGCTTGGCAAACGAATAATCCAATCTGGCCCATCATGCACGCTGCCAACGGAGGCTGGAATGGAACGGGCCTTGTGCTTGGCGTGCTCGCAGCCTTCCGTTTCACCAGCAAGAGCCCCTTGACACCCTACTCCCGAACCGACGACAGGCCGACTGGGTCTGTCCTCTTATCGGCTTGTGGTATCGGTGGTCTTTTGTTCGGTCTTCATTCGCTTCTCTCGGACAGCAGCACCATAATTCTCTGGGTTTGGGAAGGTTTCCCTTTACGAGGACCACATTTCGCCATCCACGGCTGGTTCACCATTGGGGCAATGTCTGTCGGCTTGTTCGCCGGCATTTACCGGCCAGCCATCGCGGGAAGTTGGCCGCCGTACGCTGCGGGGCTACTTGGCGCTTATATGCTGACCTTCTACGGTCACTGGTTTGGCTATTATGGCGGTTTGACTCTAGCTGCCTATCTCATGGCGGTCTCGGTCCCACTGCTTACCGCAGCCTCTAAGAAGAGCCCAGCTGCCACGTTCGGTCTGGGTTTCTTGATATACAACTTTGTCGTCCTTTTCCACGTCTGGGTCGTAGCATACGCCTTCGTACCCGGCGGCCCGTTGGTTCGTGAGCACACTGATTGGGTTATGATGACCATGATGGTGATGATTGGTGCTGGTCTCTACGACTTCAATGGGCCCCAAGTTCGGCGGCTCTCTATCACTCAGCGATCTGCCCCATCACATCACAAGAAATATTTTGGCATTTCTACTCTGATCGTTAACGTTCTCTTCTTGTGCTCCGCTTACAGGCGGATTCCCAGCAACGATTACAAACCATATCACCCAGAAGATCGCATTCTGACTGCAGGCATATGGACGATTCACTTTTCTCTCGACAACAACATGTGGTCGTCTGAATATCGCATGCGTGATCTCCTGAAGGAACTGGAGGTGGACGTGGTCGGCCTCCTTGAGTCAGACCTACAGCGCATCATTATGGGCAACCGTGATACAACACAGTTCCTCGCCGAGGACCTGGGCATGTACGTCGACTACGGCCCTGGTCCGAACAAGCACACATGGGGTGCAGCCCTATTGTCCAAATTCCCCATAGTGGAATCGAAGCATCACCTGCTTCCCAGTCCGGTAGGCGAACTTGCGCCAGCGATACATGCTACGCTGGATGTGTATGGTCAGCTGGTTGATGTATTTGTCTTCCACTCCGGCCAAGAAGAAGACAAGGAGGATCGCCGCCTACAGGCGGAGTATCTTGCGGAGCTCATGGGCTCTACAGACCGCCCTGCATTCTTGCTCAGCTATCTCGTCACAAGGCCCCTGAAAGGCAACTATAAAACGTACGTGAGCGAAAAGTCGGGCATGCACGACGTCGATCCCACGGACTGGGACCGGTGGTGCGAGTACATTTTGTACAAAAACATTCAGCGCGTGGGATACGCGCGGGTGAGCCGCAGCTCCATTACAGATACGGAGCTGCAGGTTGCCAAGTTTGTGGTGCCACAGTCCGAGGACGAGATCAAAGAACTGGAATCGCGACCAGACGATGTACGGAACCGCCGGAAGCTGGAAGTGGAGGTACCAGAAGGCTGGAGATTCCCAGCCATGTTTAGAGGTATAGGCCGCCGTGGTCACCGATACCATGTGTTCAACAAACCCCGATACTACAACTAGACAGCTTTGTTGTTGGAGGGGAGTGCGGGAAGTGGCTTACATAGTAATGTGGTTTAATGATGGTTAGGATTGGCGTAAACGGAACTCGGAGGCAATGGGTTTTGGAGCGCCGGATATAATGTCTATTTTATGTTCTTGATACCATTTAATGCATTAACTGTACATGGAATGCCCAACGCGAGTTTCCCACATGCATTAGTTGACATTGTGGGAGAAATTGTAGTGGGAACTGAGACGCATGAGCCTAGAGGTATGTGTTTAGGGTAGCAGCAGGCAAGCGCAGGAGTGTGTAAGCCGCCCCATATCACTTGAAGAACAATCGGCACAGCATATGGAATTGAATAGTAACTTATTGCCCATGCCATTCCAAAGGAAGATCTGGTCATTTTGCAGACGAAAATTCCACAGATTTCGGTAACCTAGAGAGCATGCGGTGACGTGTGAATTCCACAGCTCGGCTTACAGCTGGCGCAATGCGTCGGCTCAGGCAAAGACACACACAGGACCTACGATTCCAAAGCCTGCAAAGTACAGAGTACGCTACAGCACCAACCGAAAGCAGGCGAAGGTCACGCGCCAATGGAAAGCTCGACAATTCGTATTTGAATCGCACCGTGTGAGAAGCCAATCCCCATTTGCTGGCCCTTCTCCATACTTTTTCCCTTTCCTCCCCCAAGGTTTCCCCGACTGCCAAGCAGCCCTGCAGCCCCAAACTCCGAACCTAACCGCACCCGCTCGGTCAGCTGCCGAACCAGGCAGGTCGATGTTGCGTCTCAGCGGGCTGGCATTGGTCCATCGGGCCCATCGATCGCTCGGTGCATATGTATGTACAGTGACAGCAGCAACTTTTTTTTTCTTGGTCGTCTTTTTGCATGTATGTGTCTGCCTTCTCCTTATCTTGGGTTGGTCTCCGAGCAGTGCTCCCGGTGTAACAAGCAAGGTATACGCCGGGAGCGACGGGGCCCATCCGATGCTTTGGTCCACGATGGGGAATTTTCATAAAGGTAGCCAGGTCCCAGTGTGAAACAAAAACAACTGGCAGACTCCATCTTTCCCCCCAAAACTGGAGATTCTACCCTTTTTTTTGGTCGCTAGGCAGCTTGTTGCGGCGCCGAAACCCACACAAAATAGACTCCTGACGGGCCTGTGTGTGCCGTGGGAAGCCGACGCGGAAACCGGGTCGCCGTCATTGACGCTCGCAATTCCGCTTCCCACCAAGACCAGCCAGAGGAGCCCTGGGAATGGATCGGTGCGGGTGAGCCGGTAAGACCGTAACGTAGGTGGCAGTAAAGTAAAGTAAATAAAAGTCTGGACCGCGAGGGGGGGAGGAAGGAAAAGGCCGAGGCTTCCCGTTTACTCTCTCTCTTTCTCTCTTTCTCTTTAATCGTCTGCTGGGAATACTCAATCCTTCGTTGGTGTGTGTGTGTGTGTCTGTCTGTCTTGAACAGGAGCTGCTTGCTGTGTCGTGATCGATATTCATCTGCTGGACTTGAGAGATTGTGCTTGCCCACGAGAGCAATTACACCATGGCGCTCGACCTCTCCCACGCCCTGCCGTGGCTGGGCGTCCTCGTTGGAGGCGCTGCGTTCTACGTGAGTAAACTCGCCTCTGCTACGGTCCGCTGACCGGGCGCGCGTGCTACATGTACCTTATGATGCAACCACCTACATCGAGTGTGAGATGAGAGGTGGAAGCGTCTGTACAACGCGAGTAGCGCCCTCACAAGCTGGCCTCAGTGAACTGACACTCTGAATTCCACATAGGCCGTTGCCGTTGTCATCTACAGAGTCTACTTCCACCCGCTGGCCAAATACCCCGGGCCTTTCCTCGCCAAGATCACAGACGCTTATCAGCTGTACCACGCATACAAGGGTGATCGCCACCTTGAGTTCTACCGCATACATCAGAAATACGGTAAGGGTTACCTTCCGGTTGGCTCTCGTCAACGTGGTTGATGAGCGACGCTAATAACGAAATCGGGCAAAGGCCACGCCGTGCGCTTCGGCCCCAACTCCGTCTCATTCAACTCCAACACGGCCCTCAAGGAGATCTACGGCTTCCGCTCCAACGTCCGCAAGGCCGAGTTCTACAATGCCTTTGTCCACCCGGCCGCCAACACCCACAACACCCGCGACAAGGATGTCCACGCCCGCAAGCGCCGCGTCCTGTCCCACGCCTTCTCCGAGAGCGCCATGAAGGAGATGCAGCGCTACATCCTCGGCAACGTGCGTGCCTTCTGCGAGCAGATTGGCATGCAGGACGGCGGAAGCGACGCCAAGGGCTGGACGAGGCCGCGCAACATGGCCGACTGGTGCAACTACCTCGCCATGGATATCCTCGGTGACCTGAGCTTCGGCAAGGCTTTCCACATGCTCGAGAGCCCGGACAACCGCTTTGCGCTGGAGCTGGTCGAGGCTGCCACTACCAGACATTTGATTGTAAGTCTGGCCTTCCCAGCAGACCCATGGGCGAGCGCTTCCCTTCAGGAGCTTCGGACCACTAACATGCACTCTTAGTGCGGAACCATGCCCATCGTCGACAAGCTCAAGATTGACAAGTTCCTCTTCCCCAAGCTCGCCCAGGGACGTGCCAAGTACATGGCCTACAGCAAGTCGCAGCTCACCGAGAGGACGAAGCTCGGCGAGGAGACCGACCGACGCGACTTCTTCTACTACCTCCTGAAGGCACGCGACCCGGAAACTGGCGAGGGCTTCACCACTCCTGAGCTGTGGGGAGAGTCCAATCTACTGTAAGTCAAACTTCTTACCTGCCTCTTGTTCTTGTCGAAATGATGGTTAACGAGGTCATTAGTATCATTGCTGGATCCGACACGACATCTACCGCCATGGCCGCCACCCTCTTCTACCTTGTCCGCAACAAGCATGCTCTGGAACGAGTCACGGCAGACATCCGCGCCAAGTTTAACGATGTCGAGGAGGTCGTCCACGGCCCTACTCTCAACTCATGCACTTACCTCCGCGCCTGCATCGACGAGGCCATGCGTCTCTCGCCCTCTGTCGGTGGTATTCTGCCTCGCGAGATCCTTGCCGGCGGTATGACTGTCGATGGACACAAGCTTCCCGAGGGAACGGTGATTGGAACGCCCCATTACACCATCCACCATAACGAGTCCTACTATCCTTCCCCTTACTCCTATGTCCCCGAGCGCTGGCTCGCCGGCGAGACAAACCCCTTGACGGGACGGGCCACGAGCGAGGACGATGTGTCCCTGGCCTCAAGTGCCTTCTGCCCATTTAGCGTCGGACCCAGAGGCTGCATCGGCAAGGGCCTGGCGTACGTCGAGATGATGACCACGTTGGCGCGGACCGTGTACCTTTATGACTTGAGGAAGGCTGTCGGAATCGTCGACCCCGGGGAAGGCCGGCCCGGACGCGGCTGGGGCAGACACCGCGAGACCGAGTTCCAGCTGGTTGACACATTTACTAGCGCCAAGAATGGCCCCATGATCGAGTTTAGGCTCGCGGAGAAGGCTTGAGGGGTGGGGGGAAAGAGTTTATGAATCCACCTGTGACGCGAGGAGTTTTGGACATTTGATATTCTGTAATTAGTACGAAAGCAGCAGGCCCAGATACCGGTTATGCATGTCCATATCAAGAAGCCGATGACTTCCATGACAAGAGGACGAGGTGAATGCGCGCCGCCTGTAGCCGCCTGGCCACGGACCGAACCGGGCCGGATCCAGTGTTATGCTATTGGCGCTCCAGTCATTGGCGACTTGGCCGAAGGGCCCAGGACCTCTTTTTCAACGTAGTGCGTAAACGGAAAGCGGCAATGTAACTTAAAAATCCTCATCAAGCAAGTTTGTGGGGTTAAGTCTGGGGTTTCGATAGTCGATGCGGGGGTGGCCAGTTCGCGGCAGATGTGAGACTAGGCACTATGCGCTCGCACCTTATTCGTGCTTGACGTTGGTGTGCTTGCTGTCGTGCCCTCGGGTCGATCCTGGGCCACGATATAAAACATGGTGAAGAAAGAAATTTATTCTTCGTGGTTTGAACTCACCCTATCGGTCCTCTGTTATCATGCAGAGAAACAATACCTTGCCACAGGAACTGCGCAGTATGTATGGGCTTTGGCAAACACCACATGCCTCGGTTTGAACTGAATGTTCTCGTGTAAGTGGAGATGCCTCAGACCAGGTAGATCGGCATAGCTGCGTAGCATTCGTGCCTTGTTCGCCCGGGCACTTGCCGATCACAAATGCTCGTGCAGGCGACCGGCCGGATGACGACGATGAGGGCACGAAGTAGGCCTGGTGGGTGGGATTTTTCATTTCCCCACGGGCATGCTGTCGTCCATGTGATTTGCGAATGGGCGCAAGTCGGGGAAGGCGGAAGACACGAGGAGAAGCTATAAAGAGCGATTGATCCCGAGACTCGACGGTCAATGGCTCGACACTCCAGCGAGCATCTACCCAATTCGTTCTTGAAAATGGTCCAATTCAACGCTGTCGCGGCCGTAGTCGCCTGCATCCTCGGCGTCGCAGACGCAGCGACACTGCCAATCAAGCGCCAGGCTGGGTTCCC
Organism: Paramyrothecium sp. XJ0827; assembly: GCA_020881915.1. NCBI lineage: Eukaryota > Fungi > Ascomycota > Sordariomycetes > Hypocreales > Stachybotryaceae > Paramyrothecium > Paramyrothecium sp. XJ0827. The sequence goes on from JAJFPB010000004.1 coordinate 3,953,361, forward strand.
CAACCTGCCCTTCACCAGCGAAGGACCCAATGTCTTGGACGCCTCCGGCAACATTGTCAAGTTTGCCGGTACGAACTGGCCTGGCCATGGCGAGGTCATGATCCCCGAAGGTCTCCAATATCAGTCTATCGAGACCATTGTGTCCGACATCAAGAGCCTGGGCATGAACGTCGTTCGTTTGACCTATGCCATTGAGATGATTGACCAGATCTACGCAAACGACGGCGAGGACGTTGACCTCCAGACTGCTTTCATCGGAGGCCTGGGCCAGGAGAACGGAACCGTCATCCTGGCCAACGTGCTGTCCAACAACCCTCAGTTCACTGCCTCCACCAAGCGTCTTGAGGTAAGTTCAATAGGCCCTTTGCTTGTTGTCTCTTCTGACCGCTGTGGAAAACAGGTGTATGATGCAGTTGTTGCGGAGCTGGCTCGAAATGAGATCTACATCAACCTCGACAACCACATGTCCAAGGGCGCATGGTGCTGCTCTGCGACTGATGGAAACACCTGGTGGGGCGACACTTACTTCAACGCGGACAACTGGGTGCGAGGGCTGGGCTATATGGCCAATCATGTAAGAGTCTCTCGGATGGGATGGCGTTCGAGTCGTGAAACTGATTGAAACCAAACAGGGCAAGGCGTGGAGCAACCTGGCATCGATGTCCCTCCGCAATGAGCTTCGACAGCCTACCAACAACGCCGCAGTCTTGGAGACGTACAACTGGGAGACCTGGTACTCGTACATCCAGAAGGGTGCCGATGCCGTGCACGCCGCTAACCCTGACGTCCTCGTTGTCCTGTCCGGCCTGAACTACGACACGACGATGCAGCCCGTCGTCCGCGGCACGGCCCTGGCGCCCAGCAACTCGACCTTTAACCGCGCCGACTTTGCCGGCTACGAGAATAAGCTGGTCATCGAGCTGCACAACTACAACCGGGGCGCGGCGTCGTGCGCGGACCTCTCGGGCTCCATCTACAACGGCGGCGCGCAGGCCATGAACCCGGACGAGCCGTCGACGGTCAACGTCTTCCCCGTGTGGCTGACCGAGTTCGGCTTCCCGCAGGACGGCGAGGCCTACAAGACGGTGTACCCGACGTGCCTGGCCGAGTGGCTGCCGGACAACACGGCCGGCTGGATGAACTGGGTCGTGGTGGGCAGCTACTACGTCCGCTCGGGCGTGCAGGACTTCGACGAGCTGTGGGGGCTCTACAACCACGACTGGTCGAGCTGGAGGGACGCTGCGTACGTGGAGGAGCAGCTGAAGCCCATGGTGGCCGCCACACTGTAACAGGTTTGTACTATGCTTGATTAGTTTCTGATGTAGAAATTGAAGTTTACGAACTTTGAGGAGTCAACAGTTCGAGTTTTTGGCCCGGGCGCACGTGAACTGTAGTGACCAATACTCCCTCCCGCCTGCACGTTCAATTTACCTATTTCACGCCGCTGTACCCAACCATCTTCCACACAATCGAACACAAGGCGCGAGGAGATGAGATTGGTGTCATGGCCTTCCCTTCCTATATTTCATCGGCTCCCATTCTCTTCTTTCCCATTTCTTGCCCTCATAGCTGCGACGTTCATGGCTATCCGCTCAGTCACCGGCCTTAATGACTCTTACGCTCTCAGTCATGTTCACCAATTGACCTACCTCATTGGTCTTCCCCCTTTGACCTCGAGATTGTATCCATGTAATTATTGTGGCTTCCGAAGCGGCAGCAGTCAGGCATGCAATGAGGTCCTAGATACAACCCGAGGGGTTCTTGGCAGCTGGGCTGTTTCCCGATCAACAACTCGACTAATTCCCAGGATAGTTACTCGCACGGGCCGGACTTACAGACGAATGCAAAATTGAAGCACTGAGTGTCTTGATTGCTTTCGTGATCTGACAGGGGAAACAGTATCGTGTATGAGTTGGTGGGGGGTTCCATCACCGCCGTCAATAAAGAGGCACTTGCAGGCGACAACCTAAGATTTACAACCAATTCTTCATTCTTCTTTCTGGTGCAAACCACCTTATGCGCACGGGTAATAGCTATGGAATTTTGTCTTCCCACTGTTCGTCGAAACGAAAGATGAAGCAGGTCACTCACACGATCTTGATACTCCAGATACATGGTGGTGTTTGCCTTGATGCAGGTACAGGTACGGAGTACCGGTACTAGACCTCGTCCCCACCTGGAGCCAGTGCCTTGCCGTACTGGAAAGGTGAGCGCAGGTACGGCAGGGTACTTACGTTAGGTACCGCCTACACCCAATCATGATTGGCAAGGCTGGGGCCCAATATCTCTGTCGCGCTTCAACTTCTTGCCTGTACAACGACGCTCCACGACCACCCCTCTCCGTTGCTACTTGCCTTGCTCTCCAGCCTCAAACCTCAATTGCTTCCGAGAAGCACCTCCCTATTTTCGAAATGGTATAGCACACCACTTCGGGAGTTGAGCGTTGGGGAAGTCTTCAACCATACTGTGCAAAAGCACAAGCTCGAGCCAACATGACGCTCTGTAGATTCTTTCAGCAAGGCTACTGCAAGTTTGGAGGTAAGTGAAGTGCCGTCGTATCGCACCACTCCACGTCGCCTCTAGACCTCACATGTGCGCTCGCTTGCTAACGAAGGTTTTTATTAGCCAATTGTCGATTCGAGCATCCTACTGCAAACACCCGAAATCAGCCCTCCCGGCCTTTTGGCGGAGGCGGAGCTGGGGGTCAACAAAGTGGCTTTGGTATGAAAGATTGCAGACTCGCGACACGGAACATGCGCTCACATATGTAGATAAATACAACATCTCTCTCGAAACCATCGAGAAAGACCTCACAAGCGACCGGCCGCTATGGATCCTCTCCGCATATGCGCCCGGCAAGGGAGCGCCCGACCAGCTCTTCGGGGGCTATCCCCGCGAGCAGAGTTTCGAAGAGCTCAGGCTACACTATTTGGCAGGCAAGGCTGCCGGCAATGAGCAGCAAGCTGTATGTGCGCTTGGGACAGCAAGACATCGGGACTATCGCTGACAATGCTAGCTTAACGATGCCCAACAACTCTACCAGAATGCCGAGGAGCAGATGAAGAACGCCCTGGTGAACCTGAAACAAGCTGCCGACTATGTGGTGGAAGGCGAGAACCGACACCCGAACCGCCTAGACATCTGCCAGCAGGGCACGCAAGGAGCTCCTTTCGGCGAGTTTGCAGTAGGGAAGAGGTCGCTTCCCGGGGCGCCGGCTTCTGCCAACCCATTTGGGGCTGCGCAGTCGTCCTCACCCTTCGGACAAGGGCAAGCAACAGCCCAGGCAAGCCCGTTTGGACAACCTTCGGCACCGGCTTCGCAGCCGAACCCGTTCGGCAGTGCTCCTCGCTTTGGCCAGCCGGCACAACTTGGACCTGGTGCCCAACCATCGCCGTTTGGCGCCCAGGCCCAGGCGCAGCCATCGCCGTTTGGTGCTCAGGCCCAGCCTGCACAAACGACGGCTACTTTTGGCTCTGCATCAAGTCTGGGGCCAAAACCGAGCCCCTTTCAACAGCAAGCGCCCGGACAAGCGGCACAGATGGGCTCGCAAGGGGTTGGCTTTGGTCAAACAAGCCAACTCAATCAGCGGCCTAATCCATTTGCTTCCCAAGCGGATGCGGGTGCCAGTCCCTTCGGTGCAAACCAGGCCAACACGAGTGCAAGCCCTTTCGGCGCCAAGCCGAATCCTTTCGCTTCAGATAACAGCAATAACGTGGCCAACGCGAATCCGTTTGGCGCTCCTAACAATAATAACAATGCTGGCGGCTTTCCAGCAGCAGCAGCGAGTAACGCACCTCAGCCTAGTCCGTTCGCGACTATGGGTCAGAATCAAGGTCCAGGAGCGCCAAATCCCTTTGGTCAGCCGAGTCAACCCCCTGCTCAGAATGCCAGTAATCCATTTGCGCAACCAGCGGCACAGCAACAGCAAACTCAAGGCCAGCAGCAGGGAATGGGCGGCTTCCCCAGCCAACCTGCAATGGGAAGTTCCTTCGAACAAAGCAAGCCTAATCCATTTGGGCAACCCTCGAATGCGTTCGCTGCACCTGCTCCAGCGGGACCCGCTTCTCAAACCATGCAAGGCGGTCCTGCTGCAAACAATCCTTATCCACCGGGAAGTTCGAGAGAACATCCTCCTTTGAACAGTTATACTACAAGATCAATGGACGGACGACTTGCCACTTTTAAAGGAAAACCTGTCGAGTATCGTGATGGCAAGGCTGGCATAAAGGCCTTCAACGGTAGCTGGACACGCATATGGTTCCCAGACGGACCACCAGCCTGCTACAAAGACACACAGCTGCCCTTGGACAAGTACGACGAGCGCACGAAAGCACAGTGGGCAGCGTTTGCACAGCAGGGCAGTTTCGCAGATGGACTTATGCCAGAATTACCACCACCCCGAGAGGTTACCTCGTGGGATTTCTAGGGAGAGGATATGAGTGGAAAAGCAAAAACGGGCTACGCTGAAGCGTGTACTATAGAGCATTTCATGGCGTTCAACGGTACGGACTTTTTGGCAACTCCATGTAGGATTGGTCTGGGGAATTTACAGTGAGCAGAGCGTGACTGAAGCTCATTCTGACGGGGTTTGACGAGTAAAGCACTGGCTGCTGGACATTGGCACAGGATAAAATCATGACCACCGTATTCATCACACATCGGGATGCTAACGTTGGTTCGTACCCTTGTCTATTGATTTATCTACCAGAAGGGGCTGCCCTTCGAGGCAGGGGTATCGCTCCTGATCATCATGTCCAGTTGCTTAAGCAGCAATGGTGACCTCAACCTCGACACCAGCGTCGATGTTGACAATGATCTGCTTGACGACCTCGGTGGGGGCGTTGAGGCTGTAGGCGAGAAGAATTAGCATATACGCACGACTAAGCGATCATCCGCCAGACATATCCCATTCTCCCAAAGGGAAGTAGGTCATCCCGGCAGCAAGGGAGGGCGCCAACGTACTCAATCAGGCGCTTGTGGATGCGCATCTCGAAGCAGTCCCAGGTCTTGGAACCCTCACCGCAAGGGGTCTTGCGGGTGGTGACCTTGAGGGTCTTGGTGGGCAGGCGGACGGGGCCCTTGACGCGGAGGTCCTTGTTCTTGCCGCGCTCGATGATCTCGGAGCAGACCTTCTCGAGGACCTGGACCTTGCGGGAGGAGAGGGTGATACGGATCTTGTGGCTCTTCTGCAAGACGGGAAAATCCAAGGTTAGTTAAATTTCGACATTTTTTTTCCTTCTCGTTGCGACGGGTTATCCCAAGTCGCTCGGGGGGTCACGTACGGGAGCCTCGCCGTGGTCCTTCTCGGGCTTCTGGTAGGAAGACATCTTGGATAGATTTTTTTTTGGGTTCCTTCACGACTCGAACGTGTAGATAGACGTTTCGGCAAAGTGATGAAGGCAGCGGTTGATTAAGGTGGTGAAAGGGTGGAAACGTGGGACAATTTGATCGCGAACTTTTTTGGTGGGGGTTGGAAAATGCGCAGCTAGGGCTGGCCGAGGCGAGGGAGCCACTAGACTGCAAGCGGTTAGAGCAATACTGTGCAGCCAGGCTTGTTTCTGATTGGGCCGATGTAACTCCATTTTGGATGCTGGTGAGGACAAGTACCTCCCCCGCCGTGATCCGCGGCACGAGGTACACGGGTCCCGCTGTCCCTCCAGTCAGTCCGCCTTAGATGAATCATCCGGCGATGAGCAACAAAGAAACGAGAGTAAGAGCTGGGCGTAAGATGCCTTGATATTCGAACGGAATTTCACTAAACTTTGGGCTTTTCATTTTTTTTTCTTCAAACATTCTTTCTCGCTCATGCTTCCTTCGCCGTGAACCCCCCCCGGTTAGCTAGGCAATCTCATTCATGGCCAGTCTACCACCGTTCGCACCCTTCCCGAAGCAGGCCTGGAGGCAGCAACTGAGCGCCCGGGAATGGGATGCCCTGGCCGATGCCTGGCTCGCGCTGTCGACGGCCTGGCTGAGCCTCACGGACGCCGAATTCTCGAAGAGGTCGAGGCAGGACGAATCCATCGCCGGCTTCGTCGCGAGCTTTACGGAGGATGCTGCGGCGTCCAGTGCGCCGAACCCAGCGGCGCACTCGGCGGCCCTGCTGAAGGCCGTCTACCAGCTCGCGGCCCGGCTGCTTAAGCTGTCGCCGCCACCAGAACTCTTGGGGTTTGACTTCTTGGCCAACTTTGCCAAGGCGTTCGCAAAGAAGCATGCGGCGCCCGCGATGGCCTCGTTATTCGAGAACCACGCCTCGGCCGCTGAAGCGTCCCTGACGTCCGTCAAGAAGCTCCTCATCCCCCACCTGGACGCCGGCATCAGGGGCGACCTGAAGCTCGTCGAGTCGCATCTCATCCGCCTCAATCACATCCTCCACGCCTCCCCCCACGCCTGCACGCTCTTCCTCGCCGGGTCCGACTTCTTCGACGGGCTCGTCGTGTGCTTCCGCGTTATGAACCCGCCCCTGCGCAAGGCCATTGTCACGACCACGTACCTGGGCCTGGTCGGCCTGACGGCCGCCGAACCCCCCAAGTGGGCCATGCTGAGCGACCAGCTCTACAGCATGAAGGCGGCGGCGGACGCGCACAAGCAGGGACCTACCAACGCGAACGACTCGCTGGTGCCGGAGCTCATCACGTCGACACCAATTCTGAAGCTGCTGCTTCGTAGGGCCGAGGTCTCAGGGGCAGCCTCTGAGAACCTCAAGAAGCGCATCAACGCACTGGAAGTGTACAGGAAGGGCCCGCTGGTCCGTCCGAAGCGGTTAATCAAGAGGAAGTTGGGCAAAGGAAAGGACAGGGAAACTCAGGAAGATGCTCACGCAGAAATGCATGTCCATCGGATGAGCCAGATTGCTCTTGTCCAAGACCTCTTCCCAGATCTAGGTGCTGGCTTCGTCTCAAGATGCCTGGATGAGTACGGTGACGATACGGAGCAGGTTGTTGCCAACCTACTGGGTGAGACGCTGCCGAGCCATCTCGCTACTGCAGACCGCTCGGAGCCATTGTTCGTAACAGTGCCCTTTCATGGCAACGAGTATTGTGAAGTACATACTGACAAACTACAGATCTACACAATCTTTACCTCCACATTCCGATTTGGCGCCACGCCCTACGCCTCCGTTACCCCCTACAAGACACAACCGGTTTGATGACGATGAATTTGACCGCTTGGCGGTCGACACCTCCAAACTTTCATTCGGAAAGAAGCCAGGCAAGACTGCCGATGAGTTGCTCAAGGACAGATCAGAAGCGCCGAACAAGGCCGCCATCCTGTCGGCCCTGGCTGCCTTTGACTCTGATGACGACGAACGCGACGACACCTACGATGCAGCCGACGTGGGAGGCACTGTGGATGCCTCGAACCAGGAGGCAGACGGTGTGAGCGACCAGACCGAGGAGGTGCTATTTCGCGCATGGCAAATGGACGCCAAGATCTTCGATAGAGACGCCGCTACGAGACGCGGCCAAGCGAGAGACACCCTGCGCAAGGAGACGGGCATGGCGGACGAGGCCCTTGAGGGTTGGGCTGTCATGCTCACCAGGAACCCTCAGCAGCAGAGGAAACTGCAAGCCAAGTACGCATTCAGCGGCCAACAGGAGCAGGTCGAGCGGACCGCTTGGAGGGCCAGCGCGCTCGGGTCCGGAGCCGAGGACAGCGACCGGGACGGGAACAATGCTCGCGGCGGAAGAGGCGGACGGGGCCGTGGCAGGGGCGGGGGCGGTCGCGGGCGAGGTAGGGGCGGAAGCGTCGCAGGGCCGACGGGCGACCAGGGGACGGAGTCCGCGCGGCGGCACAAAGAGGCGAACAAGGGCTCGCGCGCAAACCATAATAGGCGAGACGCCCGTGCAAAGAAGCTGGCTAGGGGTGGATTCGCTGGTTAACCTCAGCCGCCGATTCTCTGTCGCTTCGTGCGCTCGGCGTGCGAGCTGGATGGATCCTCTGACGGTACCGCCCAAAGCGCGGCTCGCTTCCTAGGTCTCGATGGACCGGCGGGCCCGACATCATTGTCGTACAGGTCCTCGGCGTCCATGGTTAGCGCGTAGGGGCTCTTCATGTCCGCAATGACCGGGGTACCAGGGCTGTTGGCAGACAACGGCCAGGGGGAGAGGACGGAGTTGAACGAGGAGCCTATCTCCTCGATGCCCAAGAAACGTGGGTAGTCCCGCGCCTCGCGCGGCGTAGCTAGCTCCGAAATGGCTTCAATCGACGTCTGATCCTGATCCGCGTCCCCCCTGCCCATGATCATGCTCTGCAGCGAGAGGCGCGAGCTTCGCCGGCTGTCCAAGTAGGTCCGCAGGTCGTAGCACTGCCGGCACGAAGGGTAGACGGCGTAGCGGTCTGCGTCATCCCGCTGCCGGGGAAGCTGTGGCCGCGTCTGCTGCCCGCACTTCTCCTGGATGTCGTCGAAAATGTCGGCCATGGGCGTGAAGAATGTTTGCCGAGGGCCCGGGCCCCAGTAGCGGTTGCGGCCCCAGAGCTGGCCGACGAGACAGTTGGTTTCGGCGTCGATGATGGCGGCGCCGCTATCGCCCTCCACACCGATGCCGCCGCGGATCCAAGCTTCTTCGTTATCGCAGGGAAATGGTTCCTCGACGAACCACTCTCTGGTTGCCTTTTGTGTGCCGTTATCCTCACCGCTGACGTACGCGGGAATCTCGCAAATTTGTCCGCGTTGGTAGCCAGAGGTGCGACCACTAGAAATGACCGGGGCGCCGGGTATGACGGCGGACACCGATGTCACTAGAGGTTCCTTGAATAATGGCTGAGTCTCTGATGGGAACCGGCGCAACATATTAGCATATCCGCCGTTTGCAGAGATGAGGGCCCAGTCCATGACAACGAGAGGCTTGTCCTTGCCATTGTCCTCCCAGTACGGATCGTGGGAAATGCGCGTAGTCTTGAGGTTCAGCCCAGATGTGACCTCTAGGTCTCCCAACCTGAAGTTGTCTCCTGGAGTGATGGCATCATGAGCTTCATTCATACAGCGGCTACGATCCTGTGGTGAAGGATGCTCGATCTGGACGGCTTTGAAGCTCTGGTACGCTTCGAGGAACGGATGGAAGTTGCCTAGCCAATAATACCCGCCGCCCACGGTCAGACAGGGTCCTAGAGTAGCGGTGCTTTCGTCGCAGGTGTTACTTCCCGGGATGCCGATGCTGTCTCCCATGCGGGGCTCTGCGAAGAAATAGGGGTTTCTGGCGGGACATATGTCGTCCGGGTGGTCTCTGCTCAGGCCTCTAGCCCAAGTGCAGCGCTCGACCTTGCCCTCGGAAAAGACAAAGGACACAGTGCGACGGTAGTTGTCGGGTAGCAGGTCGACAACGTGGCCCGCGATCATAACCTTCTTGGCGCGAGATATCCTGTTCTTCGTCATGATGGATATGCGCCGCGCCTGTGGCGTCCTGCCACGGGTGACGCTGATGACGTGCTCCGGGCCGGACCATGTGGGCATGAACTCGGCGAGGAATGGTAGGACCGCGTGCTCGAACACCATGGGGAAGCTTGCCGTCTCTAGGTATCTGCTGGCGCGGTTGCGAACCAGGTCGGTCGGGCTGTCGGCGCTTTTGGGAGTACCTTTGATGATTTCAGTATGAACGAAGCGCCACAAGATACAGGAAAGTATGACGGTATTTCTCAAGTCATGATGGGCCTGGACTTAGATTTAATGACAATTACTTACCAGCTGTTCTCTTCGTCTTTTTATCGACCGCGCTCCTGAGCTGCTCCTGGCACTTCCTCTTGCTGGCATTTACCGTGGTGTCGCTCTGGTCTACAGGCAGGCGGCGCTTAGATGTTGCCGCGGCCTTGCCATCTTGATTGGTGCCAGCGTTTTGCACTGCTACTGGCGTGCCCACGACGGGTGTGGGCAGCTGCCATTCCTTGATCTCGGCGTCACCAACCTCGGGGTGCGAGACGGAGATGTGGGTTTTGAGCAGACGCGTGCTCTGGAAGGAGGTCTCGGTGCACCCGGGACAGGGGCAGACGAGGAGGTGGTCGCTCTTCACGTGCCAGACGAGGCCGTCCCGCGACGCGAAGCTGGGGTGCCTGCACCCGGCCCAGTTGCAGGAGTGCGTGTGGACCGCCTTGACGTGGGCTTCGAGGTCCTGCTCGGAGTGGAAGGACGCCTGGCACTGGGGGCCCAGGCAGACCAGAGGCGGGCCGGAGGCGGCAGGCACGTCGCCAGCACCGCCGAGAGGGCTCGGGACCCGGGAGTGGGTCTTCATCAACGAGATGACCTCGCTCCGTTCTGTCTGGACCGGCGACAGCAGAGAGCCCGTGGTCGAGGAGGCGGACGTCTCGAAGCTGTCCGTGCTCCTGGCCCTGGACGGTAGAGTGCTGGTCGGCGACGCAAGTTCGCGATTGTTCGGCGGCGGGAAGAAGACGTCCGCGGGAAAGGGCCGCGTGCCGGGCTCATCCAAGACATTTACACAATGGCCCGAGAGCGTCGTCCATGTAGACGAGGTGCACAGGCCGGCGGCGGCGGCGCTCTCGTAGTACCGGTAGCCCCCGTCGTCCTTGTGCTTAATGTGGTTGCCGCCGCGCTCGTTGTAGAGCAACGGCACGCCGAGGGCTAAGTTGTCGCTCCCCAGCCACGGCAGAGGCAGAGACAGAGGTAGAGGCAGAGGTAGAGGCAGAGGCAGAGGAGGAGCCGTTCGGGACGTGGTGGGGCCGGGCGATGGCTGTGGCTGCTGGCCCGCCCGTGGCATGGCGGGCATGGCGGGCAGGTGCGGATACACGGGGCGCATATGTGGAGCCTCTGGCTCTGCTCGGGCCCGTGAAGAGAGGCTTCCCTTGGTGCCGGAAAGCCAAGACAGTTCAGATGTGAGAAAAAACAAATCAAACGCACATGGCGGGTAAGAATAACGAGAAAAGAGAAGAGCCAACAAGACCGGTTTCCAAAAATAATGCGCGCTTCGACGGTTTTGAGGGGGCCCATTTTCGAATGCTGTACGGCAGGGATGCTCTGCGTCAAAGTCCTACAGCAGAGGTCAGCTGGGGGCCGTTGACCGGGGTCGCGAGGTGCGCTGTTGGCTCCCCGCTGGCGCTCCCTCTGGTGCCAACTGAACTGTGGTGATCCTTAGGCAGCCGCCTTTGGTTGCCTCTTCTTGGCTCTGCTTCCTGGTCCAGGAGTTGTGGCTGTGGCCTAGGCGGACCACCACTTCATCGTCCGCTTGCTCCAAGCTATGAAGAAACACCCACCACAGGGGAATCTGCCTCGCTTACTTCACAATCGACAAATGTGCTCTTACAATAAAGGAAGGGAAAAAATCCCTTGCCATTCTCAGGATTGAAAAGGCCCTATTACATCTAATTTTCAGAGGCAACCCTCGAAATGCCTTGTCCCGTCCACTTACACCTTGTTATGCCCTATCCTGCGCTTCCGTCTTACCAATGACGCTAGACCATGCTGTTAGAATCAATAAAAAACCAAGGCCGTCACAACGCTCGAAATCCTCATATACTCTGGTACAAGCCTTCCACCACATCCTCCAACATCCTGAGCCCGTAGAACTTGGCGACGCGCCTCATCACACCCAGCTTCCGCCCAATCGCCTCCTTGGAGACGACTTCTTTCCACTCTCCGCTGCATGTGCAATGCTCCATAAAGTCGTTCAGCCGCAACGCACCGCATCGTCCGCACTTGAGGTCTTGCGCCGACCACTCCACGACCCAGCTCTCCACCAGGCACAGCAGCCGCTCCTCAATGGCGATCCTGTCGTATTCTGTGCCGCAGAAGCTGCAGTGCCAGCTCTGTCCCTCCCCAAATAGATCTTCGTCTCGGCAGAAGTCGAGATCCCGCGCCATGGTACAGCTGTCGCATGAGACCTGAGTCAACTTCAAGCTCTCCGATGGGTTCGTGAATGTGCCGTCCTTGGAGAACTCCCGGACGTCGAACAGTGCCAGCAACTCCTTGCGTAACAAACGTGCCTCTAGCGTGATGTTCTTGTCCAGGGAAAGCACTTGCATCAATGATTTGATAAGCTCAAGGATTGGATTCTGAGGGTTCAGGTGAGATCCAGGCAAGGATGGGAAGGTGTAGTCCCCGGCCAATTCCGGATGGAGGAGCTCCCGCTTCTGTTGGTTGATAAGACCCATGATCGCCTTTTTAAGCGGTTTCTCAAAAGCTTTCCCCAGGATAATTTGGCCCTCCTCCCCAATCTTGTCTCGGTTGGGTAGTTGAGTTAACCGTGGCGTTGAGTCCGCGTCTCCAGCCTGGGGACGCTTGAGGTTGTGCATCAGCTGGATGAACTCTATCACCCAGTCCTGGAACGTCGACTGGAGCCTGACAGGGAGGAAAGTGGCCATCTGCCAATGCATAATGGTCTTCAGATTTTGCTCCTCCACCTCGAGGACTTCCTCGCACGCACGGCCGCCGTAATTGAACTCATCATACCAAACCAAGTAATCCCAGTACTCCTTGATCTCCAAGTCGATGAAGTGGAACAGCGGCTTCGTCTTGATCGACTTGATGATATACTGACTGTACGCAAAGGCACTGCCTACTTCGGCTTTGGTCGTTTGCAGTATCAACCGATTGGCGTTGGCAAAGACGACTTGCGAGCCCACACGGCGGAAATCCGCCATGAGCTGCTGGAATGCCTTTCTAGACATCATTTGCACATAGTAATGTAGCGCCCGATCGTACATGAAAGAATCGGGATTCTCCACCCACCGAACCAGGTGCTGTACCATCACGTCGGCCATCGTGTTGCCCCGACACGCTTCCGTCCACCAAGCCTTGACCATCTCGCGCAAGACCTGCACGCCGGCATTGGAAAATGCGTTCTCTGATGCAAGGACTTCTGATCCGTCTCCCGCAGGGTTGAAAGACATGGCATCGGCTCCTTCGAGCTCGTTGATGAGAGAAGACGTGAGTATGGTATTAATGGCCAGGTTACGAACGTCAAGGTCAATGCAAACCGACGAAAAAGTGCCAGGGTTGTTGATATTGGGCATCTTGACCGAGTCCATTGGCCCAAGGATGTCGTCCTTTTCATAGCCAGCATGATCCGGTCGAGGGCCGGGCGACCACCACAACACCACCCCGTTGGCTTGAAGTCGTCGAGCATAAGCCACGTCGATCAAGAAGCGGGGATCGTCGCGCTCCAAGTTGCAGAGTGGCACATCACCGTACCGCGCCAGGGCGGTAAGATGTAGAATCCACGACCCGAGACCAAGGTAATGTCCCACCAGGCGACGCGCGACAATGCCCTGCCACCCAAGCGGTGGCAAGGAACTATCCGTGGCGTCGTATTTCAGTGGAAGGACCGGGAACTCACCCAGGACCGGCACGTCGTGGATAAGTAGATTGCGTTGCGATGATTGGATCACCATCATCTGCGGCCGGGACTCGTCCTTGCGCATCCGTTTCACAATGTCTCCAATTTCAAGATGTGCTTTCCGACGAGTAGTTACTTGCGTCACCTTGAAGCTGATCTTGTCTTGGTATTTGAAGCAATCCTGCCAGTTGGTACCTGCAGCCTCTTCCGCACGTTTCTTGAGCATGTCTTGGTACACCCTTGAGACGTTGGGAAGATCTTGACCCAAATCTCGGCCTTTCTGCAGAATCACGACATGCGCCTGATCACTTGTAGTGGAGAACAGGCCGAAGATCTGTCGGTCACCAGCAGTGATGTGTGAGATGTAAATGTACGCAAGAGGCGAGGATTCTAGGTAAGTCCTTGCCTTTGGTGGCCGCATGAGGCCGGATAGGTCGAACCCTTGCTCGAGACCCTTGCCGAGCACACCGTCTTGTTGCAGGTCAAGCACACACTGATTGCCCAGTCGAAGGACGGCCCGGATATTGAGTGGGATATGCTTCTCATACACACCTTCAACACTAGGGTGGTTCAGCAAGAGCGAGAACTTCTCGGCCTCGTGGAAGTATAGATCCTCAGGAACGGTGAGCTTGAACAAGTGGGTCGAGGGGTGACCACTGGGCAGCGTATAGTTAACCTGTTCCACATCGCACCCCTCGATCTCGACGTCGGGAAGATCCTTGCTTTTGAGGTTGAGTAGAAGCTGTCGTGGGACCTTGATCTTCAGTGTGTGGATCTTGGCATCAATCAGAACATACGCAGTGACTATGCCGGGTGTGTCTGTCGCCCTGAGTTGAAGCAGCTGCCACGTATTGGTGAAGGTTATGTGGGCTTGCTTCATGAATGTTAGCTCGATATTGCTACCAGTCATGCCCTTCCTGTCTCCGAAAAGTTGTTTTCTGCGAAGGCGAGCTTGCTTCTGAAGTTTCCACTTCTGTTTTTGATATTGCAGGAAGGCAGGATAATCATCAGATGGGTCAGGCATGACTTTCGGCAAAGAGGCCATGGGGTCCGTCGACTCGGCAGGCTCTGGCGACTTGCGCTTCTGGACTGTGGGTGCCGGCTGCGACGAGGCAATCATGGCATTGACTGGTTTTGGCTTGAGTAGCTTAGCTCCATAGTCTTCCAAGTCCTCCAGTCGCGTGCCCTTGATGTTGGTGATGTCCTCGAGCGGGCCCTTGCTGAACAGGTCTGTCAACTTCTTCTGCTTCATCTTGTCATCCTTGACATTAATCCTCCTTTGCAGCCAGTCTGGATGCGGAACCCTGGGTACTGGGTTTCGGACTTTCTGGAGGGCGGCTGGGATGGTGATGAGCTTTTGAATCACAGACCCCAATCTTTCTAGGTAATAGTCCCAGTCTAACAGGGCTCGTGGGTCGGTATCAGCAGGCTCCTCCTTGAGCCACTTCTTCAGGTATGTCCTCTTAACGGTTTCGTCGGCGGAGAAAATGGCAACGGGCACTGCACGTTCAGTGACAGGAGCATGCTTGGGCCGGGCGCAGATGATGAACTTGCAGTTCAAGCCCTTGTCCTTGACCATGCCTTCACCCAGGAAATCCGCCAAACGTTTGGCCGTAGTGATACTTGTCGACTTTTGAGACCCGTACTCCTCCAACGTCTTGCTCATGCTGCGGTTTTCTGAAATCAGCTCCATGAGCTCCTCGTCCGCCAGGGTCGAGCCTTTGCTGTGCAGCACATCCAGCCAGCGATTCGCAACCTTTGCGACGGCGGTGTAGCATTCTGTCAAGTCTTTCCCGTCCAGGAAAAATTTGAAGATTTGTTGTTGAAAGATCTTGATGAGCTTCAGCTCACCACGACGTTTCACTTCGAAGCCCTTCAGCTCGGCGAGACTGCCGTCGTCGTTGAACACTGCATATCGCTTTTTCAAGTTCTTGTCCTCCTCCTTTGAGGTGGGCAGAACCATGGCCTTGTACGGACCATCAACCTCGAAAAAGATGGAGTTGTCGCTGTGGGTTTCATACTTGAACGTCTTTTCGTCGACCAAAGTTTGGTACTGGTGATTGGTGAAGCGGTCATGAACCAGATGATTCAACATGACACAGGGATATGATATGTTCATCTTCTTTCCATTCTTGAGCTTGAATGAGAAATTCTCAGGGAAAGTTGCTGGCAGCATACACCAGATACCGTCGGTGTCCAGTTCGAGTGGCCGCCCGAGGCGTTCCACGAGCTGCCGGGCAAGCTGAATGATGGTCGCGCCGGTCAAGCAGGTAACGCCTGCCATCTCCATTGAATACCATCGCGAACCTTTTCTCATGACGTAGCCGTAGAAAGAGTTGAGAATGACTTTGTGAGCGAGCTGTAAGGAATCATACAAAATGATCATCTTCTTGGCAGCATCCACTTCACTGGGTGTCGCACCAGAGCCCTTCAGTTGCTCTGTTTTGCCCTTCCACACTTTGGCTTTTCCCTTATAATCATAACGACGATCACGGAAATCTCGCACCGTGTTGATATAGAAAGGGTTCTCCCGTTGACAGATAATCGCTTCCCGGACAATGGTGGTAGAGTCGTGGATCTTGTGGTAAACCTTTTGCGAGTATAATTGCAGACGTTTCCGCACTAGAGCTGCCTGTTCATCTAAGCTCAGATCTTGGAAAGTTCGCATCGGCGCATTTGGATACTTGCCCGGGAACTTCTCGTTTTCCAGGGTATTTCTGATCATGTTGTACTCATCACGCTTCGCAGGTATGTACTCTCCTCGCCAGGCCCAGGGCATGCGTCGATCACAAGTCTTTCCCGGGCGGTTGAAGTCGCAGGCTGCACAATCAGACTCATTGATCATAGAATCGGGTTGAAGACGGTTTGTGGTCATGATGTTCGGATACATAGAAGCAACATCAAGATGGTAGATCAAAGGCGCCTCGTTTCGATTTGGCGTTTCTTTTAGCTTCATCAGGCGTTTCGAGATCTGTTCCTTGACCTCATCGTAGTTTTCCACGTCTTCTAGCTTCTTCTTCTCCTCGACCGTGATGGCAAACTTGAGCGCGGCGTCTAGATCCCGTAGAAGCTCGTCCACAGCAGTTGGATCAACAGCAAAGTCCACTGGGATGTCAGATCGAAACACGCCAGCCTCGATACTCTCGACGTGACCACCAACGTAGGTTTCTGAGTCGAGTAGATGACCATCCCAAAAAGCTTCACGGGGTGAAATGTACTTATTTGGCAGCACGATCTCCTTTTGGTATGCCTGCACCATCAACAACATCTCGCACAGCGTACCAGTACCCTTTCGCAAGGCATCGTCACCGCCCAGTGGCAGAATGGTACATAGGGAGAAGATGAAAGGATGCACATATTTCATGTACAAATAGTAGGTTGCGACAGCATCGGAAACCGAGTATTCAGCCAGGGTTTGTGGTCGTTCACTCGCATACGGCGTCATCAGTTCCGGATCGAGCTCGTCAGGATCGTAACCAAGCTTGGCAACCGTGACAGCCTTCAGGCCTCGTGATCCCTGCGGTAAATATGAGTCTCGGTTGACCCAGTGGAAGCAGTCCATGTGAACGCTGTAGTTGCATTTGAACTGGTCTTCGCTGTCCTTCTTCCAACCAATCTCTTGATACATGTCGATTCCATTGACGCTTGCTCTGGTTTCGACGAACGGCCAATCGAAGAAGTCACCGTTGTAAGTGGCAATGACGGTAGGTCGCGCCTCCTTAATGTGCAGGAAGAATCTCTCGATAACAGCCTTTTCGTCGGGCTCATTAAAAATCATAAAAGGTCCAGGATATTCTGGCTTTGGAGTGTAGTCGAAATCACCAATGTCTTCCGAGATGATTTCTCGGTTCGTAATGAGGAATCCTTGCCCGTCAATCATGTATGAAATCATCATGATTTGATCGGTTGCAGCATCGGGAAATTTCAGAGGCTGCTTGCTCGTCTCAATATCGAAGGCCAATACAACTGGATCGGCAGGCAGCGACCTCCCCTCGTTGGGTAACACCTTTGTCACGCCGTGCTTCGCCTCGATATAGTACCAAAGGCCGACTCGTATGTCTGGAAAGGGTCAACGACAAGTAAGAAAGAGGCTTCGGATCGACTTACCCAGATCTATCATTACTCTAACATGGTAAGGAACATCGTATTCTCGTATATCGACAATGAAGTCGCTCGCATCGGCAAATGAGTTAGTCATGGGTCGTTCGTCGTCTCGTAAATCATCAAAAAGGTCAAAGTTGCCGTTGTTGCTGGAAGACGTTAGAACGAGCGCTGGACGTGCAGCTGGGTGGTCAACTTACGTAGCAACCTCTGCGTATGCATCCATGGCATTCATGTTCTTCTTATTCTTCTCCGCAACGGGCATAATATCTTTTCGTGCAGCCAGCAGATCGTTGACATTGGCAAACCGTAGCTCAAGGAAAGTTCTGCGGTAGCCGAGTAAATGATTAGGCATCTTCAGATCGTCCTTCTCCAGCTTCTTGACGGTCTTCACGACGCCACCACCTGCTACACGCTTGATCCATTCCTCGACCTCTGACTCGTGCCCTTTTTTTACGGCTATCAGGAAGTATGGTTCGTATTCGATCGTCGCTTTGAAGGTCGATCCGTCTTCCTCGATGAAGTAGCAATCCAGCGCGGCTCGGCCGCCTGGTATCCTGTCGTCTTCAATTGATGTGGGCTGGACATTAACAAGCCACCCCTCCTTCCTCTTCCCACTATCGTAGCGAGCAAAGCCCATCTTCTCGTCAATGGTGTGTGCAAGTCGCGTACGTTCCCACTTCTCGTCGGCAGAGGTTCCTTCAGCCCTACTCGATGCCGCAAACGTCCTTGTTGATCTGGGGCCATGGTAGGCTTGTTTGCCGCCTCGGCGGAAGCCCTTCTGAGGGCGGCGAAGGCTGGTGTTGGGCATTTTGAACAAGAGCCCAGGTAGGCCAGGTTAACGTGAGGGAGGAACTCGTGCCTCGTCTCTATAGCACGCCGTCATGGATCGTATCAACCGACGCCAAGATGACCTATGCACCAGGACTCCCAAAAGAAATCAGACCGGTGAAAGGAATGCGATGAATCAACTTGTGAGACGTGCCAGGCTTGAATTGTCCTGGGACAGGGCTACGTGAGGATTCGGCTTAAGTGGGCAATTAAAGAAAACGCGTCTTTACGCGCTCGACGCGACGCCCATTTACGGCAGAGCACCACCTCGACTTTGCCCCACCACGGCCTACCATCCCTGTGACAGTGGGCCGGGCCGCTAGAAGGTACGTACCCAACGTGCTCCGGCTCATTGCAGGCGAGAGGCCGATATTTTCGATCTTGCTACGGCGTCATTGTCACCCACCCATCCCGGGCTTTCAACCGTGCAAGCACATTGAGGCCGTTCATGCATGCGGCTGCGCCAGAAAGGTAGCCGGAAATGGCAGGGAACGCTCAGGATGGACAGCCAGGCCCGGACGAAAAGACGTTGCACGTCTGGGGAAAGCCCCTAGAGCACCAAGCTGTCCCCGAGGGCAGCGCTCCAGTGACGCCACCGTCGAGGCCGACGCTGTCCGAAACAGTATCTTCCATCACTAAGGATGATTTCTTAAACGTGCCGAATACACCATGCTCGCGAGAGGGCCTCCTGACCGGCATAGCGACCGGCGCCGGCGTTGGTGGACTGAAATTCGTTATTAACGGTATGAAAGGCCATCCCCTCCACTGCAGACAACATCTCGTGCCGCGGCTAACAGCAGTGCCTTAGGCAAAGCCAAGAGCGCCGCAAACTGGGCGGTGGGATTCTTCATCCTAGCCAGCACAGGCTCATACGAGTATTGCCAGTACCGCCGACGGGCCGAGCGCATCGCGATGAAGCGCAGCATCGAGATTGTCCACGAGAAGAGAAAGGCGCAACTGGCGGAAGAGAGGGCAGAGAGACTGAAACAAGCGCAGTTGCAGGAACAGGCTCAGGCCCAAGCCCAGGTAGAGAAGACCGCACAGAAATCTTGGTATAAATTTTGGTAAAAACAATCAGACTCATGGTCTGTGTACTATATAATGTACCAACAGCTTGTTCTTACCAGTAACACGTTGCACAAGGCATAGGTATTGGCCTTTGTTGCCCTGGTCACTACTTCACATGCGCCTATACTGAGGCTCTTGAAATTAAATTGAAAGCTTTTTTGGAGGCCGTGTCGAGTTCGTATAAAATTAATTGCATAGTCTCGTGTCGTTTTACGGGACGTCCATGTGATTCGCCATAACGCCATGCCTTGCGCAAGTTGCCGCTGTGAAATGCCCTCCCAGTCGTGCTTCTCCCAACTCTTCTACCCAATTTCAACCCGTCGTGACCGCAATATTCTGATGTTCTGCCTCCGTAAACCTAACCTTTCTCGAGGGTGACTTTTCACCCGGTCCAAATGTGATTGACGAAGCACCCCGTCGCCGCTGGTTCCGTTTGGCCCTTGCATCGCTCTCCTCTCGCTTACGATACTCGGCCATCTGCTGTCTTCGTTTCAAAGATCGGGCATGAGCTAGGGCGGGAGTCGGCTTGAACCCGATGCCATTGATGCCCATGCCGTCGTCATCCTCGTCATCAGGGTCGTACACAGTGATTTCGTCTTCATGCCAGGTCAACGCAGCCCTGACCGGGTCGATAATTTCCATTTCATCATCGCCATCATCGTCAACATCGTCCTGGGTTTCATCAGGCACAGGTGTGCGCTTGAAGCGAAGCGGCGGGGTACCAGCCCGCTTTCTGGTTCTTGATTTTGATTCGGAGAGGCGGTTGATAGAGGGATACGACTTTTGTAGTCCTTCCGTCGCAATTGCAGGGACGTCTGGCTGAGGCACAGTCGCTGGGATACTGTCTGCTGGGTTGTCCGGGAGGGACCTAGGAATTTCGGGGGCATCCTGCATCGTCGCATCTTGTTTCTGGCGCTTAGATATGGATTCTGCGGTATCGCCATGATCTTCAGCTGGCACTACCCCACCTTCCAGCGCAAGCCCACAGAACTTGTGTGTGACTTTTGAGCTGGGGCTATTGTCGCCATCCTCGGATGGAAGATTTCTCGAAAGGTCGAAAGAGAACGAGATCGGGGCAAGAATAGTATCTTCCCCACGCTTGCGTTTCGGTGTGATCATCGGTGACGGGGACGCCATGCTCATTGCTGATGATGAAAGTGCAGTCGGTTACTTAGTGGCAGGTGTACGGTGGGAGGCGAGAGGCGACGAGGTCACACTGTGTTCAGGAGTCCATTACACAGAGGCGTTCGGGACAGGCTGTCGTGTGGTCGTCGTTTGTGAAGCTGGGCAATTGCACAAAGGCCCAGCAAAAATTGGTCGCAAGGAATTGCAATGCGAAGGTGAGGCAAGGGAGGTAGGTTAGTAGTTGGCTGAACTCAACTACTGCACCCAGGAACAGGAACCCGAGTCCAGTCGGTCAGCTGTTCTAGGACGGCGCCTGGCGCAAGACATTTCGACCTCGATAAGGCACCAAGAAGTATAACCAAGCAAACTGTAGGCCAGAGGGGTACTTCGGCGGTACTGAGTCTTGAGGTACCTGCCGGCCCTTGCGGTTCGACTCCACGTGGCTCTCCCATTCAATGGATCGCCCTGCCTTAACTTGGCCTTGCCTTGCCTTGCATTCATGCATTGACCGACGTGGCGACGCCCATGCGCCCACATATAAGTCGAGTTTTGAGATATCAAGAGGTCAAGAACGGGCTGTCATAACTCGACCATGCCACTTTCAGAACGACGATTCACCCACGCGGATGCACCAGGCCCCGACCCTTGAGCAGAGATGTCCCGAGAAAGCGGAGCGGGAAGCGGGTAAAATGGTCGATCCAAGAGCCCTGCGTCTCCTCCTTCCCCCTGGCCTGTCCTCGGGGTTTCACCAGCGAAGTGTGTGCGTGTGAGCTCCAAGAGCTACCTTACCTTGCACTAAAAGAGCTACCCCGCTGCGTCTGTTGGCCGTAGCAAATCACCCCGCAGCAGCACCTCATCTTTGCCCAGGCGAACGATGGATGTCGCGCCGCCCGACACGAAAAAAGACCCAGCAAACGTAGCACTGGTGTGGGTGACCCTTTTGGATATATCCGACGGACGGGGCTCTGGCAGATTAGATGGATCCAGAAACGTCATTATAGGCTGAAGTCGAGTGTTCCCCACGCCTTGGCTTTCCCATCCAGCTCCTTGGATGCATTTAAGAAGCTGTTCTCGCTCGCGCGGAACCCAGCCGCCGTAGAACCGTTTGAACTTCCTTGGCTACCGTGTCTAGTTTGGAGTGCTACAAATAACGCAACGTGTGTCGCAAAGTCCAGGCTTACCAAACTGCTCGAGTAGAAACTTTCCAAATATTCATCATGACGGACGCGCCCTTCACCTTCCTGCCCCTCGGTGCCATCATCCAGACCTTTGTCGTCAACGGCACCAACATCGTCCAGGGCTTCCCGACCCAGGATCAGTACGTCCAGCACAACGGCCCCTACTTTGGCGAGACCATCGGTCGTGTCGCCAACCGTATCAAGGGCGCCAAGCTCGACGACGTCAACGGCAAGTCCTACGACCTCATCGCCAATGAGGGCCCCAACAGTCTGCACGGTGGCAAGGAGGGCTGGGGTAAGCGCCTCTGGAACGGCCCCAAGCCTGTCGGTACCCGCGAGATCCCCGGCGTCGAGGGACTGAAGGGTGGTGAGAGCGTCGAGTTCTCCCTTGTCAGCGAAGATGGCGATCAGGGCTACCCTGGCACTGTCGAGACCAAGGTCATCTACACCACCGGCACGCAGGACGTGAACGGCAAGGAGGCTATCGTCCTTGGTATCGAGTACGAGGCCAAGCTGGTTGGCGGCGCCGACGAGACCGTCATCAACCTGACCAACCACTCCTACTTCAACCTCAGCGGCGACTCAACCATCGAGGGCACCGTTCTCACCCTGCACACCAACCAGCACCTGCCCATCGACTCGCAGGCCATTCCCACTGGTGGCGCGACCCCCTTTGAGGCTGTCGACACCCGCGAGCCTTTCCAGCTTGGCCCCAAGCGGGCCGTAGTTGACCACGCCTTCATCGTGAACACCGACTCGTCCACCATCCCCATAGACACTCGCTCGGAGCCTCTGGTTCGCAATCTGGCGGCCCACCACCCGAAGACAGGCATCCACCTTGAAGTCTACAGCACGGAGCCCGCCTTCCAAGTTTATGACGGCAGCGGCATCAACGTCCCCGAGGTCGAGGGCGCCCCTGCTCGCGGCGCTCACAGCGGTTTCTGCTGCGAGCCCAGCCGCTACATCAACGCCGCCAACACGCCCGAGTGGAAGAACCAGGTGCTACTGAAGAAGGGGGAGACGTACGGTGCTAGGATTGTTTACAAGGGTTGGTCAGAATAAGCATAATAACCAGCCGTTAATAATTCCCATGTTCCGTTTCTTTCGCACGTCGATTGCGCACCATGATATCGTACACGTGAGCTCGTAACAGTTGTTCGTCCCCTTACTTACACATCCTATCGAATCAGCGCGTGTCGCATTAGACAGACAAAATCGCGACACCGCCTCTGTGGTATCGGTCAATCCGAGTCACTTTCATCCCCCAGAAAAGCCAAATCAGCTTGGGCTCTTTTGCGTCTCGCAGCAAAGGTGTTATCTTCATCCGTCTCGTCATTTTCTTCGCCGGGCTCGCTTCCTTCACTGTCATCCACTTTCGTGTTCTTGCTCTTGGAACGGCTTGCCCGTGTGCCAGTGCCCGTACCCCACAGACGATCCATCTCTCGAGCGGCCTCGACGTCTGCGAGCAGCTCTCTGTTTTCCTTGATTTCGCGCGCTTTTGCCTCCGAGAAACGGCCCTCCATACCGATATCTGCAAGCATTTTCTTCAGGTGACGGATTTTGGCTTTCGCGTCATCGCCGTATTGCTTCAGCTCGTTGTGCCACAGCTTACGAACTCCGCATTTGATAAGCTGCGATTGCAGCTTCTTCACCTCTGATTCATGAGGGTCTTCGGGGGTGGGTGTGCTCTTTTTCGTCGCCTTTGACTGTTTTGGTGCCTTGGCGACTGTCTCCTTCTTTTGACCCTTTTTGCGCTTCGTTGGGGGTGGTTCGTCTATTACATCCGAGTACTCATCTTCCTCGGCAATCTCTTTTGGGGCGTCTTCAGCCTTTGCAGAAACCTTGTTCTCATCGTCTGATTTATCTTTCATTTCGTCGTCATCCTCCTCCTCCTCCTCCTCAACAACATCTTTTCGCTGCATAGGGGGCGCGCTATCTTCCAAGGTGCCGTCGTCTTCCTTTGCCGTCGGTTTTTTTGCTTGGCGCACTTTCGTCTTGGGTTTCTTGCCTATGTGCCGTCCCTCGTCGGCGCTTCCGTCGCTGGGGGCCTCTTGTAAGGATTTCTCATTCTTCGATGACCGCTTCTGCCGTTTTGCTTTGGGTTGCTGCGGCTCGGGGGAGTCACGTTTCGTCTCGCTGCTGGCATCAGGGTCCCAGCCGTCTAGGAGTTTGTTCTAGGCTGTTCAGTCGAATGCTATAATGGTTGAGGGGCCCCGCATGACCAAGACTTACGACATATTCCTTGATTAGAGACTTGCTCTTTTGTTTCCAATCTCCATTAGAAAGAAACCCGTCCTCTAGGTCCAATTTCTCTTCCACATGCTGGCGGATTTTGTTGACTGATGTACTGTCCGGATCATCCTTCCACACCTCGCAGGTGCTTCTAATGAGAGCTCCCTCGATGGTCTTGGCCGACGGCGGCGCCATCAGAGACTAGGACTGCGATTTTTTGGCGAATAGTATTACTAGACGTCGATGAAGCTGTAGGGATTAGGAGGCTGGGCAGCCAAGAACAATTGACCCGGCGCACGCTGCTTGTGGGTGGGCAACAGCTGAAGACGGAGATCGCGACTTACGCGACGAGCGTCCGCGCCGTGATCGATTTAGAGCTGGCCGAGGTGGAGATCGTTACTCTAAGGAAGGAGCACTAATCCCGATTTGGCCTCCAAGCTTCGACCAATAGCGACAGCGGTCACTCACTTTTGTTGCCACAGGCCAAAACTCCTTCATAGCCCAGCAGTCTCAGTAATTAGCTGGTGCTTCCAGCCGTCCACCTCACAGCGCCCTCTCTTACATACCATTCTACAGCTCATCATGTCCGCCTCACTTGCGCCAGAGTGCAATGATATCAAGGAGTAAGCTTGACCCCAGAACAGTCACTTCCACCCATGGAACTAACAAAGCACAGGCGCTACGATACGTGCTTCTTGAAGTGGTACAGCGAAAGTGAGATGAAGATGAGGTCGTGACGTCGAACCAAGGACAGCTACTGACCGAACCAGAATACCTCAGGGGTGGGGAGAAAGACAACAGCGCCTGCGCCGACCTGTTCAAAGACTATCAGAAATGCTTGCATGTACGCATGGCTCTCGTCAATCCCTGAATTGCTGAGGCTGACTGAAGTTGTTGTAGGTTGCTCTGAAGGAGAGAGGCATAGACAAACTACTAGAAGAGGCGCGAGAAGACAATAAAGAAAATGATGTGAGGATACTAGGCCCACGGAGTAAGTGAACTGACAAGGATGCTTCCTTGCTGGTTACTGACGGTTCACAGAATAGTGCAGGGCTCTGTGCTTCCTCAAAATAGCCGCGCGTTCAAGTCGATGTGCGGAAAGGTTCCTCAGGTTTCTGAAGGATAAACTGTATACTAGTCAGCATTTAGCATATAATCACATCCACAGGACGTCAACTAGGTGAAAGAATATAGACCGGCCAGCTCTTGGCGATTCTCCCATGTCACTCACTCCTGCATTCGGTGCAATTGTGAAGCCATCATGACGGGCAGATCAACTACCATCTCATGTACCAGGTTGAAAGGCATGCCGGCATTTGATTCGCCGATCGAACCACCGCCCCCAAGAGCTTAGTGCTTGGTGGTGGGGGGCTTCCTGGAAAGCTAGCGACACCTGGCCAAGGGTCAATCGATAAGACGGGCTACACACGTAGCCATCTGAACTGATGCGCCTACGCAATGTCCAAAAGCAAGGGGGCCAACTTCCGCTTCTTGCGTTGACCTCTCCAACCCGCCCAGCCACGAGAACCTCCAAAACTACCGCGCGCGCTCCCTCTCTATTTCGACCGTTTGCTCAGAACAGCTGTGCCACTGCATTGCGACCGCCGGCCAGTCCCCGATCCGTCAACGATCTCTTGCTGTCCGCATCCCACATCCCACTTTCTTCCCCATCTAGAGGCCGTGTCTAGGTGGGCATGCGCTACTAGGAGGAGCACGCTCTATGCACCCGTTCTCGACTCTTACGATTGGCATTTTCATAGCTGGCTATATCACAGCGCGCTGGGATCTCGTCACAAGGCTCTATGAGCTTGCTATATTTGCTTGGGAATACGGTGTCCTGGTGAGTCTGCTGCCGGGCAAGCGCGGGACTGTTGAGAATAGTTGCTAACCACCTCGTACGTAGAGTCGAGCCGCAAAAGGTTTCGCGGTCTTGACCATCCTGTTCCTCACCATCTCGGTGCCTGTGGTGTTCCTGGCGCGAAAGGAAACGGCCCTGGTTCGTCCACACCGCTACCGTCGGGCGTCGAGGCCGCAGGCTAACGTTGACACAGCATCCACGAATGCCCGGCGCTGGCGTTTCCGCTAGAGAGGAACTAAGAAGGAGAGGTTCTTTCTAGACTACATACACGAGCAGCATAACCGTCACTGGTCATGGTAGAGCATGATGGGTTGATGCGAGTTTTCTGGCCGACGGATGTCCGCGACTCTAGTCATTCCGGTGTGGTAGTGGGCTGGCGCAACTCTACCCTCGACGTGTTTGTCGTAGCAATTCTCGAAGCTGTCGACGTACGTTACGATTCGTGTGTGTGTGGAGGTGAGCAGGACTAATTGTAAACAGGCCGAAGATGTCGAGTTCCACCTCAAATCCGGCACATTCCTTCGGGGAGTGCCGCACACTCCGAACAGGGTTTTCGAGCTCTGCGGCCACACCTCAATGCACGTTCTAGGGCTTTTCAACGCCGCCGATCCAAGTGCGGCCGACCCTTCCTGGCTATGCGCGACAATGAACACGACTCGGCAGCCGAGGATTACCTGCGCCAAGGCATCGAGTGTTCAGTTGATTCTCTACGACCGTCCTCGTCCCAGGGGCATGCAGTATATATCCCTTAGGCCAATAGAGCTTGCTCTTGGTGGTGATGGCTCCGCGCTCGAAGACACGAGCGTTCGTGAGTCGAAAACAGATCGTGAGGAAGAGACGCAGGAAAAGCGCCAGAAGGAATACAAAGCCAAATTGGTCGAGAAGCTCAAACAACACAGCATTGTCAAGCGAATTCCATCAGCCAGAGACAAGGCACTTCCAAAGATTGTCAATCAAGTCAACTGGTCTTGGGAATTGGAGAAGATTCTCCAGAAAAACGTCAGCCGGCTAGGTCCCCGGCCAAAACGTAGCCAGAGTGTGTCAGAAAGGGTCGTGGAATCAGCTACAACAATGCGAAATATGGTGCTCACCCAGCTGTGGAATTTGTTCTCGCTTTACATATTCCCAATTCTACAGAGAGCGTTCGCAATGGTTCTTTTGGGCCATCGAATGGTGGCGGAAGCGCTACTCATGGTTTTGGAGTTGCGTATCAAACCTGGATTTGCTGCGCTCAAGGACGTTTCTGCGACTGCTCAACAAATTGAGATCCGTCTTCAGCAGTTTTGCTACTGGCCTATGCAATATGTCACTTTACGGCAGCGCAAAAGAAACTGGGCCAGCGTCACAACCAGCCACCCCGACTACATTCGTTTCTACAACAGCCTTTGGCTTGTTGCGAACGATGTCATCATTGGCATTGCGGTTGGTTCATACATTATTGAGCAAGCAGATTGGGTCGCGCTGCAGATCAGCAATCTTCTGCGCACCTACACCGTGGAGGCCCTTCAACGAAGTATCTCATGGTTGATGCGATTCCCGGCTGGTTTGAAGCTTAACGAGGAGCTTGCGGCCTTTCTTGGAGATTTGTTCCTCTGGGTGATTGATTATTGGGCAGGTAAGTGTTGGCAACACTGGACCAACCAACACGTCCTCGTACTGATTGTTCCAGGCTGTATTGACACCCTGAATCCGTGGCTGCCACAGATCGTGTGGCTAATCGGCTTTTCATCTTTCGCCGGTGCGAGCATGCCTATTGCCGTCTTCTCAGACCTTTTGTCTGCCCTTACCGTCCACATTTACTCCTTTTACCTCGCCTCAGCCCGTATTTATCACTGGCAGTTGACCATTTTACAATCCCTTTTCCACCTGTTCCGGGGAAAGAAGCACAATGTGCTGCGCAATCGTATTGATTCCTGCGATTACGACCTGGATCAGCTTCTCGTGGGCACAATTCTCTTCACCCTTTTGTTCTTCCTCTTGCCCACCGTGGTCGTCTTTTACCTCAACTTTGCCATTGCTAGAATGGTGATTATCTCATTGAAGGCGGGTTTTGACACGCTGCTGTCTTGCTTGAACCACTTCCCATTGTTCGCTCTCATGTTGAGACTAAAGGATCCACGAAGACTACCTGGTGAGTCCTCCAGAACCAAGTGCCTGGCAACGCAAACTGATTCGCGCAGGCGGGATTCAATTCGAGCTTCGAGATACCCACAATTATAGAGCCTCCAACGATAATGCCAGTCATGAGCCGCCCACGTCCGTGATATATCTCAAGGTAAGTGCCCACAAATGCCGACATTGCCGTTGCCACAATATCTAACTAGGTCCAGTCGATACCCTTACGATTTAGCGCAATGTTTCATCAGTACTTTCAAATGGCCCACCGCATACGGAAACACTACCTCTCACCGCGAGTGCTTCTTTGTCTACTGACGGGCAAGTTCGTTCCGCCGATCAACAGGAAGAACCTATACAGCCTGCAGTATAGCATGTTACCGGCCAAGCGGGCAACAGTGTGGGAGATGTGGCAGGCAGTCAATCAGGAAATCACGCAAAGCCAGCCTTTCCATCTCGCGCATATTCCGAGCGGGATGAGGAGGTCGGTAGCGAATGGAAGAGCGAGAACAGGCTTATAGAAGCTTGGATACACAACGTAGAGCAAATAAATGTTGAGTCCCGACCGTCCAAGTCCAACAGCTGCTTTGCGAAGGAGTCTCGGCATGATCTTGTGATGCAAAAAGTAACTCAAAATCTGCTATCTGGCAATATCATTCCCATTGTTCTCGTGAAGTCATCTTTGCCCGACGCTATTTGGCGATGAGTCTTGCCGAAGCTTGTCCTTCGGTACAGCCAAGCTCATGGAGACGCGGCAGTTCGTGATTGTGGTGTGTAGTTCAGATCGAGCAGCAAATGAGACGAAGGGGAGAGTTGTTCGTTTCAGTCCTATATTGACTAACCCTCCCTTTCGAAGATATCACGGATAGCTAGCTTACCTTATGTATTGTATCAGGCAACATTGGCCGGTCTGTACTGAATCAAGAAACAGATGCACGATTTTCATGGACCAGTTATTTACTCGGGGCTTACTAGTAGTTTTATCAAACTACATAACTTTTTGAAATGTTTAGTTTATCTGTTCATTCCAGTTTGCTTCGTCAGTGGCCGCTTCCATACTGGCGGCTCCGGCAGCAGAAGCGCACAGGCAGCGGAAGTTTAGGGAAAGAGAACGAGGAAGTCTACGGACCATGAAACAATAGGACGGGATGAGATTGGGGCCGAGCCAAAGGAGATTGCCGTGCTGCATTGCAATGATCGTGATGGTCACGGGATTGTGGCGTGAAAGGTTAGATTTGACAACTTTGCCTACTCCGAGCTGAGAAAAAGGTTGGCGCCGAAAAAGGATCGCACATTCTTGCCTATGCGGCGCTTCTACGAACGTTCTAGCTCGGCGGCACCGGAGAAGAAGAAAGTCTCTGGAATGCGACACTTTGGATTTCTGGCGCTTGGCAAAGCCCAGTGGAGCGGTGTTGCAGATTCAAATGTTCATTCTGTACGTCATGCAGCAAGAATACCTAATCTACACGTAAAGTCCAAGCAAGATGCCTACCTTAGGTTTGTTAGTGCCTTTTGACATCTCGGATATCGTCCTCTTGATGGCCAGAGCCCACCAGGATAATGGACGAGCCGTGACGCGCAGCTGACTCGCCTCGGCATGCCCCATGACGATACTTGCTCACGCTCGTTCGGGGAGTTTTTAAGCATCGACAGGGTCCAGGACGACCAACGACGCCCAATCTTGCGATGGGGAGATCGCGGCAACCCTGGCGACCATCGAGGATCGCCTAGAGATGCGCGCTGCTCCTATGTGTTATGGGTAGAAAGGTCCACGAAAATAAACTCATGTGAAGACAAGCGGGACGCACGAGGATGGGACACGTCCCCCTGTCGGTGTCATCATGTGCATGTAACTGTCACGACTTAGCATCACGGCTCTCCAGTCGGCAGAGCTTGGCTGCCTCCCTCTGGCTGCTAATCGGCTACCTTATGGACAGGGGAGGATGGATGCGATGGAGCATGAGGGACACAAAAGGCGGGGCACGACATGCTGCAGCATCATATCATACCTAAGGTAAGCAGCCCGCACGTCTCGTCTCTCATCTCGGTCTGATTTCAGGCAATCACCAGCCTCAAATCAAGCCATATGATGCAATCGCGCCGGGAGGGGCTCCGGCGTATGCGCCGTCCTGCTAGGGTTAAAAAGGCGTGGACGGCAAGGATGCAGCGGGAGCTGAGTTAACTCGTCGTCCTTCTCTGTTCCCCACTTCGACTCGACCTCGATGCTGTCTGCCCCCCCCTGTCGCGGTTACTGCGCCTGCTCATGCAGCCAGACGTCAGTTTTCTGGTGCGGCGTGGTTGCTGGTTGGCCCGATGCGGGCTCCGCTTCTTTCTTTTTTTAAGGGTCCCTCCTCCATCTGAACGGCGCAGCGTGAGTCGAGAGGGGGGTCCCAAGGGCCTCGGACCCGGCTGTGCCAAAGGCTTCCTCTTCCCTGTCTGATTCGGTCATTCTCCGCTCTCCCACTTGATCTCGCGACGGTGGCTCCAATTGTGCTTCCACATTTTCCAACAAAAGCCCAAGCCATTACGCCCCAGGTCTTTTTAGCTCCAGGAACTGGGAAACCTACGGCGATCCAGTGTCACCACCCCTTCCTGGCTAGCAACGTACGTACGTAGTAGCAGCACACCCAAGGTGGTTACTGTATTCCAACGAGGTCCCACACATCTGAGTTCCTCCGTCGTCCCGCCCTCCCTCTTCCATTTATGAGGGTGCGTTGGAGGCGGGCACCCCAAATAAAAAAGCAGATAGACCTGGTCGCATCAGACGCACAACGTCAATCTCTTTCCTCTTCCTCTCCCCCAGCGATCGAAAGTCAAGAGAGCGGGGTCACGGCAAGCAAAATCGTACGTCCCCAGACAACCACACCGCGTCGTCGGCACACCACCTCGTGCTCCGCAATCCTGCCCAGAACCCCTAAACAGAAAAAAAGGGATCGGACCGGTTTGACGTCACATCTTACCTTGCACCCGCTCGACAAACACCCCGGCTGGCAGTTGGCATTGCCATTTTCGAAAGCCGAGGCTTAGGGAGAATAACGGAATCGTGCGAGGATATAAAGGCTTTAGGCCTCTCTGGCTGCACGCAACGGCGACGCCTCTCATCCTGGGTTATCACATCATTGTTTGATTACCCTTGCTTTGTGAGTAGTGTTGGTTCTCGATAGGGACATTTTGCATTTCTTCCCTACCTTACCTACCTTACCTTTTGCCGAGTTTCTTGTGCACCCGCTGTATCCTCGTAACCAGGAACGCACGCATCTCCAAACCTTATATCCCACCGTAAAATATTGACTTGTAGTCATGGAGACGCAGACTCAACCCCAACTTGTCTCCCAGCCCAGATCGGACACGCTGCGTCTCACCGGCAGAATGGACCCCAAGGAGCGCTTCTACCGGCAATTCCTCGACGAGGCCGCAGGTAAGGGACAAAACTCAACATCAATGCGGAACCTAGTCGTGCTCACCGTGCCACCGCAGACCTTCAGGACCAAATAAGCCAGCTGGCTTCGATGTCCGGCATTGCTGGTGACCGTCAAACCGCCATTGACCAAGTCCTCGCCGGCCTCACCAAGCTACAGAACCAGGTGGCAGATGCCGCAGACTTCACACCCGCATATGACAGGCGTCAGTACGGAGAGGTAAGGACTCAATCAAATGCGGGAAGCTATATTCTATGGTTTGCTCACTAACTCCTTTTCGCCATGCTAGGCCATCAAAGCTCTGCATGAGAAGCTGAACACGACCGTCGCAAAGGTTACACCCAAATCGCGCTTCCAGTTCAAGCGCACCGCCCAGGCGCCATACGTCGACATGGGGGCTCCCGAAAATGATCCACGCTTGAATCCCGGTAGCCTGGCCATGCATGGCCAAGCACGCAAGGTCGACCCTGCTCTACCGGAGGCAGAGGCCGATGACATTGTCGCCGATTTGCCCAAATCCAAGGACTACAACGGCGAGATGGCGCGCCCAAGCTTGTCAGCAGTCAGGCAACCGAGCTTCACCACCGCCAAGAACATCAACATCTCCCACCAGAAGGGTCTTCATGTTATCCTACCCACTTCCGCCGCCAGCGCGACGGCTGCCGGATCCCTGACGGATCTCCAGGACTGTATCGTCGACATGTCGGTCCCCACCGTGGAAGGTTCGCCGTTCCCAGGCCTTGCTCTCAGGAACATCGCCAATAGCATCGTTGTCGCCGGTCGTGTAAGCGGGCCCGTTCACATCACCAACGTGACGGATAGCATACTTGTCATCACGGCACACCAAGTCCGCATCCACGAGTGCAGCAATGTCGATATATATCTTCATTGTAGCAGTACCCCTATCATTGAAGATTGCACAAGCATGCATTTCGCCCCTCTTCCCGAACATTATGTGGGTAGACTCGCTTGCTCGTTAAGCCTTTTCCGAATGTTAATGTTTCCAATAGATGACGGAAGCCGAAAGGTCGACAGAGAACCAGTGGAACCAGGTCAATGATTTCAAATGGCTCAAAGCCAGCCACAGCCCCAATTGGACCGTCTTGTCCGACTCACAAAAACTGGCTGAGGAGGAATGGAAGCAGTTGGGTCAGCCGGGTGCCAGTGCGACGGAGACGTTGAGAAATATCGGCCTCCCGCGACGTCGGTCCTCCGGTTCTTCATAAGCGAATCCCACGAGTCGCATAGCCAGATTCATCGTAACGGCGTCGGGGTCAGGTCATTGGGTGGCGTATGGTGCATTGTCGTTAGAAACGAGAGTATATGATAATTGGTTTCGTGCTTTGATTTTGTTTCTTCCTTTTTTTCTGATGGTAGTGCCCAATTCAACGTAGGCTTTCAAACATCCATCTTGTCACCTCCAGACGTTTCGTCCTTGCCGAACGTCATGCCGCCCTCTCTAAGTCGTTCAAGTAAGGCACGCTGCATCTCAATCTTTGCCTCGAGGTCCTTGATCTCGGTCTGCTGCTCGTCTATAGATCGGTCCATGTCTGGGAGTGTCCGTACTTGAGCCCTGGCGTGCTGGAGCTTGTGCTTGAGGCCATCAGTCGCGCCAGGGACCTCTTTGAAAGACAATTGCTGGCCATTGCTGCTAGGCCCGCCAGGCGTGGCGCCGGTTGGCAATCCAGCAGACGATTGGAGGCCTGCGCGAACTTTCGCCAGTACGACAGCGAGCTCGGAAAGCGCATCGAGGTCGTCGGGAGAGAAGGCCGTCGGTAGGGTCAGGGGATTTGGCTGCGCCATGGCCTCTGTTCGGGGTCTGAAACCTACGAACTAGGTTGGAGTTGTGTTATTGTAGACTTTGCGCGGCGCTTCCCCGGCGAATAATTTGCTACGACACAATGAAACACGTGGAACGGGTTGAGGCGTCTGCGAGGCTTGGTTGGATGGGGAGCAATGGAAAGTAAGGTATGTGCGGTTGTTTGAAACCAAATCCATAGCATGGGCCCCTAAGGTACTTCAATTGGGTGCACAGTTAGCTGGGCACCAGCAGACAGTGTGCTACAGCACAACAAGTAGTCAGCCATACAGTGCTATCAACTTGATCACTGTGTTTTATCTTGACCGTTGTGGAGTAACGCCGATGTCATAGCAGCAACTCCCCACCACCGACGCGTTGAGGCGGTTTCTATTTTCAGCTAACAAGCTCTAGCTCTTCTTCCTTTTTCTCACCCAATCCGCCGAATCTCAAAAGACATCAAATCACGCACCTATACCCATACATTTTTCCCTTTATTTTTCTTGACCTGATTCCTTCCCATTCTCCCCAAGCTGCTATTTTACCCAAAGACTGGCATTGAATTGCACACTGCCCATCATGTCCAAGACCGAGCAAAAGGCTTGCCTCAGTACGTCTTCCTCTCCCGGCCCCTCCACTCCACCACTGCCCCGCGATCCAGTCGTGATATCCAGCCCTCGCCCTTCTCCTGGCCGTGCCGTCACGGCGCCTTCCAAGGTTCAGACGGTTCGGCCGAATAAGCCTCTGGATCGCGTCCTGGTCGTCTGCTACGTCCTGGTCTACCTGGAGCTCGCATGGCTAATACTTCTGCTGTTGCGCTCATACAGTCGTCATTGATGGCTGGGGTATTCCATCCGAAGAGAGCCCCAAGAATGGCGATGCCATTGCCGCCGCCAAGACCCCTGTGATGGACGAGCTCTCCAAGAGTGAGACTGGCTTCACCGAGCTCGACGCCTCATCGCTGGCGGTGGGACTTCCCGAGGGTTTGATGGGCAACTCCGAAGTCGGCCACTTGAACATTGGCGCCGGGCGCGTGGTGTGGCAAGACGTCGTTCGCATCGACCAGGCGATCAAGAAGGGCGAATTCACCAGCAACGAGGTCATCAAGAAGACTTTCCAGGGAGCTGCTAGCGGCAACGGTCGCCTGCACCTCTGCGGTTTGGTGTCTCACGGAGGTGTGGTAAGTAATTCCACTGCTCATCCATGCCGAAGGAATTGGTGTTCTAACAGCGATTTAGCACGCCAAGCAAACTCACCTTTACGCTCTGCTCAAGGCTGCCAAGGAATACAAAGTTCCCAAGGTCTTCATTCACTTCTTCGGTGATGGCCGTGACACCGACCCCAAGTCGGGCGCCGGATACATGCAGGAGCTCGTCGAGTACCTCAACGAGATCGGCATTGGCCAGATTGCCACCGTTGTTGGCCGATACTACGCCATGGACCGTGACAAGCGCTGGGAGCGTGTCGAACTTGCGCTGAAGGGTTTGGTCCTGGGCGAGGGTGAGGCGGCTGAAGACCCCGTCGCGGCTGTCAAGGCCCGGTACGCGCGTGGCGGCGATAAGGACAAGGACGAGTTCCTGACTCCCATCATCGTTGGCGGTGACGAAGGCCGCATCAAGGGTATGTGGGAATATCATCCAATATTTCCCCTAACAAGCACTGACTCGTTTGAAAACAGATGACGACACCGTCTTCTTCTTCAACTACCGCTCTGATCGTGCGCGCCAGATCACCCAGCTTCTTGGAGACGTCGACCGCTCTGTCCTTCCCGACTTCCCGTACCCCAAAATCAACAAACTTGTGACCATGACATCGTACAAGACTGATTACCCCTTCGACATCGCCTTCCAGCCCCAGCGCATGGACAATGTTTTGGCTGAGTGGCTGGGCAAGCAGAATGTCGAACAAGTCCACATTGCCGAGACAGAGAAGTATGCGCACGTTACTTTCTTCTTCAACGGTGGTGTTGAGAAGCAGTTCCATCTTGAGGAACGCGACGTCGATCAGGACTTGGTTCCCTCTAACAAGTCGGTCGCGACCTACGACTTGGCCCCTGAGATGTCGGCCGACGGCGTCGCCAACCAGGTCGCCAAGCGCCTCGCTGAGCAGCGTTTCCCCTTTGTCATGAACAACTTTGCCCCTCCTGACATGGTCGGCCACACCGGCAACTACGAAGCCGCCATTGTCGGCTGTGAGGCTACCGACAAGGGCATCGGCAAGATCCTGGATGCGTGCAAGAAGGAAGGCTACATCCTCTTCATCACTGCCGACCACGGCAATGCTGAGGAGATGAAGTTTGCTGATGGCAAGCCCAAGACTAGCCACACCACCAACATGGTGCCTTTCATCATGGCGAATGCTCCTGAGGGTTGGAGTCTTAGGAAGAAGGCCGGTGTCTTGGGCGATGTGGCACCTACCATCCTCGCCGCTATGGGTCTGCCTCAGCCCGAGGACATGACCGGCGAGTCACTGTTGGCCAAGGACCTCAAGAGGGGCGCGGAGTAAATCTGACATGGCATATGGTTCGGAGGTTGGATGACGAAGTCTTGAGGGCATGACGAATGAGGAATGACTTAATAGAATACACGGCGGTGAAAATAAAAGCTGAGGTCGGGGAGGTGTTGAAAGCCTAGATCAATAGCACAAATTGGATAATGATTGAACGAATGATCCTTAGCTGTTTATAAGAGTGTAGAACCGAGCTCGTATCCTGCTTGGCTCAGGTACCGCTTTGAAATCTGGAGGGATGGTGCTGCTCTTGCTTTACCGAAGTGTTCCTGAATATTGGACAAATGTCTAACAGATTACGAACCGCGAAATCCACTTTGTTTTCCCAAGGATTCTAAGGGGTTCAGCTTGAGCCGCAAATATCATTGTGAAAACTAGCCAAACTAACAGCAGTCAAGCCAGAATCTCTTTCTATGTGTTATAGAGGTTTTATGATATTACCACCTACCTCACCCGAGGTAGAGCTGTAAGTGCAGGGAACGGGTTTATGGTCCTTCTTTTCGTCCAAGTCCGCGACTTACCAGATCTGTGAGGAGAAACCATCTCATAGTTGGTTTATGGTTTATGGCGATTCATTACTTAATCGTAGACCCTCGTCGATAGCACAAAGGCAGCTGAACCGGGTCATACAGCTTATACCATGCATTCGGCTCCCGAAGCGTATGGTAGACAACAGCGTGTTCCCGGAATGACCACTCCAGCGTCGGTCATGTAGGGCTTTTGTTTAGGGTAAAGCAGGCAAGCAGCTTCTAGTAAGGCTCGATTCACGATTTCCAAACTAGTTGTGCTCCGTAAGATAAGTCAGCAGGAAAATTGGGAATGGCGTGAGGGTAAGATACTCAGCAGGAAGAGATAAATGGTGGCTGAAGCGACAGGGGCACCTTGCGTGTGGAGAGCTATGGTGGGTATAAACGTGGCAGGGAGAGATCGTGAGCTTCATGAAGGTAACTGAAAGGGGTAAAGGATGGGTCAGGTTCTAGAACACGAGACATGTGCTCGGAGCAAATATTCCTTCTGGCGGTCATCGACTTTTCTCAGATTCACCATCTGTGACCCAAGGTTATTTGTGTTACACGCGATGATGATCCTTTGGGCTAGGCAC
The DNA here is from genome assembly GCA_020881915.1 of Paramyrothecium sp. XJ0827. Lineage (NCBI taxonomy): Eukaryota > Fungi > Ascomycota > Sordariomycetes > Hypocreales > Stachybotryaceae > Paramyrothecium > Paramyrothecium sp. XJ0827. The sequence continues at coordinate 3,989,976 of JAJFPB010000004.1, forward strand.
GCGACTAATGGGGGTACCACCAAGGAGAATGGGCTCCAGGCGGAAAGACCCCTGGTGCCCAAGCTCACGCCACAGGCGGGCAAGAGGACATGGCTCCCAGGTTGACGACCCGGAAAGGAGGAAGTAAACCAATGAGTGGTGACGGAGTGAGATCCGGCGGTCACGTCGATGGCCGCAGAGATGGCAAACTCTCAAGATCTCAGACCTAAGCGCCGATCTGATCTTCAGGGACCTTCTCTATTGGGAGTGCCCGGTGGAAGAAACACCCAGAAGTTCGCAGGCTACGGACCCCAAGACCACTTCTGGTTTGATACTGACTGGGTGGCGACTGGGGAGGGTGTCTTAAAGCTGGCCGAAAGGGGTGGATGCAGAACTAAATCCGGGATGGGCATTCTCCAATCTCCAATCTCCAATCTGTATTCCCAGCCTTGCTGAAAAAGCCAAGCAAGACCAGCATGAAGGAACAGAAACAGGGACCACGCCCAAGCGGCACCAGCCACACCATGCTGCATCTTCCCCACGATCTGAGCTACAGCTGTGGTTTCTCGGGATCGGGAAGAGCCTATTTGCATGTTGCCACCAATAACAGCGGGGTGCCGGATAGCGGAACAGGCCAGGCGAAAAGTCCCAAGTTTTTTCGTCTTAACCCCCTCCTGATCCAGCTCGAGATGGAAAATCATGACCGTATTTGTCACGGGTACTGTTCACGTCCGGCTCCCCGTGGCCTGCATTTTGCTGAAGCTTCCGACGAAGAATTGCCATGTTGGTGGGTGCGCAAAATGACCAAGTTTTCCCATGCTCCTCAAAATTCCCGGCTCATGGAGGTGGGCAAAGCTCCGGGTGGGGACCGAAAATCCGGCATTCGAGAACGGTGGCGGCCCCAGGCCCCCGGCCGAGTAGTCAGCAGCGTGTTTGTGGCTGATGATGTTTCTACCACCGAAAAGCCCACCCGTCATGTTTCTATTGCGGTGAACTCCAAATACAACACAAAGACACAGTAGGTGGATTAGGGACAGATTACGTGGCGTACCAATATGAATCCCCCCCTCCTCTTTTCCTTTCTTCCCGAATTGGGGTTTCAGCCTCTAATTTTGGGTTATGCCATAGTACACATCAAGGCACCTGCAGGCGCCCGAGGGGGGAAAACTTGGTAGCAGTCGCAAGGCTCAGATGAATTGCGTGGTCGAGATCAACATGCTTCTCCCAAGCTCGTGGAGTTTCCGCGAACGGTGGCTACCCCGAGGACCCTGCGAGGTGAAGCTACGTCACCGGTCAAATTTTCGGCAATGATCATCAGACCCTTGGAACATTCAAAGTTGGCTTCTTGTGGAGGGTCCCTGAGGCACCACACAATTGCTGCGTCCGTAAATCCACCACGGCCCTTAATGGACCCTTGTCGCTTCTGCAAGGTATTGCGAATGACGTCGTCATCGGTCGACAGGTTTCCCAGATTCATGCACCACGTTTCAGCGGACAAGACAAGCTGGCCTGCACCAGTGACCGTGCCCGAGTCTAGGCCCTTCCATTTAGTGGATCCTCCAATGACATTGGCTTACCGTATTAGATAATTACGGAACTTGTGGAGAGCGTTCGGAACGGTGTAAGCTCCGAATGCGTCTCGTTGATTGATTCGCCCGTGATTGCTCTCGATGACAGGCCCGATCCAGCTGAGCTTGACGTAAGTATGAACGAACAACAAAATTCACCACGGAATGTGCCCCAACTTACGATCAAGATCCGGCTGTTTATTTGTCCCCAGAATAGAGCATGATGTTTCGCAAAGGCAATCAATCCTCCTTCGATTTCATCGTGATACTTGGTCGAGGGTATGCAAGAACGAATTTTGGGCGCCACGCAAGCAAATGCACGTCAGGCCGGAACCTCCGCTATTAGTAGGCATCCCAGGGTCACACTGGACAGTGAAATAATTTATGGCTCAGGGTGTCACCCCGCCCACGGGGCCTGGGGGGTTCAACATCCCACTGGGCCTGGCACTGCACGGTCCGGAGAAGTTAGACGTTCCCTTGCGGTAGGGGTCCAAGGAGAGCCGGCCACCTCCCCGATGCCAGGGCAAAAAGCAAGATCGGCGGGTTGCTCAGTTTCAATGGTTTGGGGGCCTCGCGGCAGACCTAGTTGGAATGCCATGCCAGCCAGCTAAGGACACAGGTGGCGTGGCGCTCAGCGGCTCAGCGACAAACCTTCAGAACTGGGGTCTTGAGGAAAGGCTTTGAAGTTGTCGAGGTTCGGTCGGACGAAGCTCCATGGACCGTTTCTAGACCGACCGGTCTGTCCGATTCCGTTGAGCGATGGTCGTTGCCACGCCAAGGGTAGCCGGATCTCAAGAAACGGTAGGCCGGGTCGAACCGTTTGCCAGAAAACGGAGCCTCGAGCCGGATACGCCCACTGAGTTTGCCACTCATGCCGCCTTGCGTGGCCACTGATAGGGGACTTGAATCTGTGTTGGCATAGAGTACAGTGCTTCGCGTTCGCCCAGGTGCCACCGTTTACTCCTGCAGATACTGTATTTCCAAGGTTTTCTGCGCCAAAGTGGATCCTGGACCAAAGCTCCGCCGCCCAATCAGAATCTTGGCTTTATAGAGACACGTAGTGGTGTGGGTGGTCAACTCCAGGGACAGGTACCAGTAGCGCCAACTCACAGGAGAGGGGTACTCGTTCGAGAACAGCCTGCGCAAAGAGGGGGGGGTCCCTGATTCTCATCGAGTGGCTCTGATCTCTGGGAGTCCCTGTCGGTCATGAGAATCGGAGCAATGAGCGTTCGATCTGTTCAGTGACTCTGCACCCGCATATTCACGATGACCTCGCCCACCAATGCCCACCAATTCCCACCGGCTGGCCACTTGGCCTAGCACTGGGGCGTTTCTGTATCTTTCTCGGCACGGCGGAGAAATGGTCGTCTGTGCCTTTATTCCTGTCAATACCCTCGTTTTTTTTTCTCCCATTCTGCCTCCACCGCAAAACCACATCCTCGCCGCCGCATCAATCGATTTTTGGTGAGTGCCACTCCCTCTGAAGTGCCTCACGCCCTCTGCCAGCATACCCCCCCTACACACTCCCCCTCCCCTTCCCTCGGGACTTGGAAAAGCTGCCGTCTCGTCTCTCCTCTGCAATCTTCCAACTTTCAACTTCAAATCCCACATCAGTCCAACCCACCCACCACTTTCTCGTCGTCGTCTCCTCATCCCCCGACCGTGCAGTACTAGCTGCCAGCGTTGACGAGAGCGCATACTCACCGACCGCCAGAATACAGCCCAGCCTGCGCCCGAACATAATTTGACAGGGCACAGAAGCTTCGCAAAACATTAATCTAATACTCGACCAGCAAAGAAACAAACTATCCAGCATCTATATATTGAACCACCGCTTCTCCCAACAACACCAAACCTGCGACGCCTGATCGCGAAATCCCAGCAAACAAGGCCACTCCTTCCAGCCACACAAATCAAACCAGCAAACCCCTGGATAGCACAGCTGAAGTGGCTGGCTTGTGCAGCTTCACTTCAACTCTCAACCGCCCGATCCATTCTTGAACGATTCTCTTCGACAGCTCTTATTTACGCAGCGACAACACCCCGCGATACTGGGCACAGCCAAAAACAGCCACTCGTTGTCGCCACAGTCCCGCTCGAGGCCAACTTGCTCACCATCAGTTTATTTCTCTCTCTTGGTACGTTCATACGATCTGTTAGGCCATGGCCTAGCTAAATACCTTCGGCCTTTTACTCGGTTTTGTCAGAATCCGATGATGATTTTTGTGGCGGGATTCTCGCACAATCAACATCCGTCTATACACAATTGCCTTGACTCCTACTGCACGACATTGCGCAATGCCCCGAGCTTGCCAGTTCTGTACTGAACAATTATTGACCTTTTTCTTTCTTGCAGCTCGGCTATAATCGAGTTAGGAAGTCAATCTTACCTCGATTTCTGGTTACGACGGAGCGTCTGGTTTTCTAGACCATGCCGATCTAGTCCAGCCACTACAATACGGCCATAACCAAAAAAATTCGCAGATATGTGCATTTGCGCTGACGATGCCCGACAATCAAGATAACAACGCTGGCTCACCCTCCTCCCTCTCGTCTACTGGTCACCCCCTTCCGCGACGAGCACCTCCTGGCGAATCCATCACTCTACGTCATCATCAGCTCGCTCGTGATGCGTCACTTCGAGCATCTCCTGGCGTTACGCCAGCAAAGCCGCCGTCCGATGTGTCCTCCCCTAGGCGCAATTCTTCCGGCGACAGCAACGAGACGAAACAGAGCGACCCCAAGACATGGTTCGACCAGTCCAACGAAAACCCGACCGCTACATTTGACAACACTCTGATGGAAATTGACCCTCCATTTTTCCAGAAAGAATCCGACTCCTCTAATGAAGGCATCTATCCCTTCGCGCAAGATATTCGTCCACAGCTCCCTGTGGCTCACAGCAGCAGTGCCGATGATTATCGGAGTGTTATAGATGATTTGACCGTGGAAATTCAAAAGTTGAAGGAGGAACTGAAGCGTTATAAGCAGAAAGGCCCCGACATGCTCCGCAAAGAGAAGCTCTTCGAGATCAAAATTCACGGGCTACCAAAGACGAAGCGCAGGGAACTAGAGGCAACCCTACGAGACTTCACAGCAGGTTTGGGAGGCTCTCCAGATGCATCCTCCTCTCAACGAAAGAAGTCATCACGGCACAACAATCGCGAGCATCTTTATTCCGGAGGAGGCTCTACATTCAAGCACGCTTCGTCTTCCTCTGGCTCGAACACGAGGCCAACAGACTCCGCATATGCCTCCATGTCAACCGGCGCCAACTCATCCGGCACCTCGCTTGGTAGACCCTCTATGAACTCAGGCAGCAAATCCTCTGAGGAAAAGATTGAGTCTTATTTGCGGGACATCCCCGAAGGCCTCTATCCCCGACCCATTGCACTGACAGAAAGGGAAAGGAAGCGCTTGGTCGTTCGCCGCCTCGAACAGCTTTTCACTGGCAAGATAGGCGGCCGAACAAGCCGACGAGCCCGCGTCGTTTCACCGCAAGGTGCATCAGGTCCTGCAGGTGTTGTTACCGACAGCCAATCACAACAAAATAAGTCCATGTTGCATCAACCACCTACTCTTCTCAGTGGGACAGAGCCTTCACGAGAAGCACGAATTCTTCCGCGTGACCAACAACCTGGCCAACCCGGACACTCGTCCAAGAGCAGATCGGGTGGTAACGGCTCTGCATCGAATTCGAATGGTGATGGCAACGATTCTGCCCAGGGACACAGCTCTGGCTCCAGAACAAACCCTTCACCACCAATGCCACCTCCACCTGAGCAGCGAGCCACCCGGCCAACAGATCTTGACCCAGATCGAGTGCAGGTACCGAGCGATAACATGGACTACATCAGACATCTTGGCCTGGTTCCGCCTGAGCTTCTCTCTGGATCGTACAAAACGCAAGACGTGCAGCCCGATGCGGATGGTTGGGTGTACCTCAATCTTCTTTGCAGTTTAGCTCAGCTTCACATGATCAATGTCACGCCGGCTTTTGTTCGATCAGCTGTAGCAGGCATGAGCGCAAAGTTCCAGCTGTCACCCGATGGTCGCAAGATTCGTTGGCGCGGAGGCTCGGAAGGCACTCGGTTCAGCAGTGACAGCTCAACGGACTATTCGCAAAAGAGTCCAGACACAGAAGATACGGATACAGCGAACAAGCGTGATCAGCGAAAGCGACTGAAGACAGGTCACTCCACAGGTGACGAATTTCGGTCTGGGAGCTCGAGCAAGAACACCTCAAAACTCGGGGCACAGACTTCAGCCCACTCGGATAGTTTTCACTATAAACCGATGTTCGCCCATCAGGATTCATCGGACACGCAACGATCAAGCGATGACTCTTCATCGTCCTTGGATCCAGCAGTAGAGGAAAGCAATATCGAGGATTCACGATGGGGTCAGAGTGGCTCCGGGCAAACGAATCGCCGCAAGCGCCGTCACGACGGCGCGATCATTTACTATAGCGGAGCGCCATTCTGCACGGATCTCTCGGGCGATCCAGGTGATGTCTCACCACTCACCTACATGCAATCGAGTGGCCAGGGCCAGCAAGATGTGTATTATATGCCCTCGGGGACGTCTCAGCACGTTGATTCTAGCCTCGAGTCTGAGTCGCGCCTTGGGCTGCGCCCGCTTAGCGAGAAGAGTGTTCTCAGCAGCCCCCGCTCCGATACTGGCGCCGGCAGCACGGAAAACTCGTCGAATCAATCTAGCACTCTTGCTGATCTAATGGATGAGGATACCTGGGACTTCCCGTGGAGCGAGAGAAAGGACCAGAAGACCCACATTCCGCCTCTCGAGCCTTGCGGACTCGGAGGCGTTATGCCTGAAGATCATTTTGCCGTCATCGTCTCGACCATGCGTCCGACCTATGAGCGGGTCCCGGTTGAAGGCTCCGTTCGATTCGCAGATCCCAAGACGTCACTGCAGCGTATCATGGGACGTGCGCGGGAGCCCCAGCCAGATATTCCTGTTGTCGAATACAAGTACGTTTCGGGTCGCATCAAGCGCCTGGATCCGCTTCCGCTCCCACCGCCGGCCATGTTCTTCCAGAATATGAGCACGGAATCATCCGAATTCCCAGATATGTCTACTTCTGATGGAGACATTGAGGACGATACATCATCGGACGAATCCTCAAGCCTGCGAGCAAACCCACATCAATCAGATGACTATCCCGATGGCGTTGACTTGACCAGCGGCGATGAGGACGGTGAAGACCTGGATGATGAGGCAGATGCTCGTCAGATTGAGAGTGACGAAATCCATAACATGGAACAGAGTTTACCAGAACGCCGACGGAATGTCCCGCGGCCTCCGAGTCACAAATCAGACAATGCGTTTCAGAGTGGAAGGCGCAAAAGCGCGCCGACCGAGATTCTGGATCGAGACCGTGCCAGAGGCAGCTCCGCAGCCACAGCTGTCGCGGTCAAGAGCGGCGCCAGCAGCAGTCTGGAAGACAGCAGCTGATCAAATTCAGAGGCTACTTTTTGTGCTCTCCTTTTTGTTTTTGTTCATATAAGGGGTGAGGAGTGGAGGAACAACGATCAAAGCCTTATTCGTTGGGGCTATGAATTTAGCGGGCGTTTGGACTGCGAGAATATTGAACATGTTTCTTTCTCACACTTTGGCAGGTTTTGGATGCTCATCAAATATCAGTACCTGGAAGGATTGCATTGGCATTTTGGCGTCTGACGTGTATCTGGCGATTCTCGAGGAGTATGAGCGTTTCCGTATTCAACACCTTTTGGTATTGGTGTTTCTTTTCTTCCCTTTATCCCGGGAGTATGGAGGATGAAGAAAAAGTGAGACTGGGCTTAACTCAGCCATATGAGGTAGATTATTATCTCCATGATACCAATTTGGAATATTAACACCGTATTTCCCTGAAAAAGAAGGATGATGTGAATGTGAACATGATGCAATGACACATCGCCAAAGTTTATCAGCGTGAATTTGTTTCTGTGTGGTCGGGTTTTTATTCTTCCAAGCATGAGAGATCATTATGCAGGTTTTATTTGATTGCTAGTGAATGGGAGGCATGTACTACCATAGCTCATTGCCCAATTGCAGTACGAAATGCATCCAGATAGAGGTGCAAGCATACGAAACTGAGGCGATACACCCCCATCACGTGATGGTCTCAAGGGGCGCGTCACCCTGCTACCTCGCGGGGTCTCGGCTTGCTGAGGTGAGGTTAGAGTTTCAACCATTACAGGCGACGACAGGCTTTGCATCAGGGACCAAGTGATTGATCTCGTTCTAATCATGCAGCGTTGAATAAACCACGAACGGTCTGATCGCAATGCTGAAAGCGTACCTAGGCGTAGCGTTGACGTGGGTCAACACCGTTGGCTTCGTCATCGCGGCAAGCCCCGTCAGCACCAGGGAAGTGAGGAATGTTGCCATTATCGGTAAGCATTTCCAGACTCGTGAGACTATGCTTGGATGGATGCATGCATTTTAGGCTATATTGCTTGAATATCCTGACCAAAGCTTAGGAGCCGGTGCTGCTGGATCCTCGGCTGCGTTTCACTTACAAGAGTATGCGGATGATCTCGGCCTTGCTGTCAACATCACCATATTCGAAAAGACTGACCGTATTGGTGGGCGCACCCTCACCGTGAATGCCTACGATGACCCGGCCATTCCCGTGGAGCTGGGAGCCTCCATCTTTGTCAGCGTCAACCATATCATGACTAGTGCCGCGGCAAGGTATAACCTGGATTTAAGAGATATCGACGGGCCGGGAGCCGACGACATCACAGCCATCTGGGACGGCGAGAGCTTCGTCTATGAATCTGCCAAGGGGACGTCGTGGTGGTGGGACGCCACCAAGATGTGGTGGAAGTACGGTACGGCGCCGTACACAACCATGAAGCTTGTCAAGAGCACGGTGAACAAGTTCCTGAGCCTGTATGACGCGCCGCATTTTCCCTTCAGGTCACTCACGCAGAGAGCATTTGAGCTGGGCCTGGAGAGGATCACCGGCATCACCGGCGAGCAACTCCTCGCCAACAACAAGGTAGGCAAAGCGTTTAACCCGGTGGCAGGCGGCTCCAGCGTGAAGTGAACTGACTTGGTCACGACAGATCAATGAAGCTTTCTCTAGGGATATTATTCAGGCGGCCACGAGAGTCAACTATGCTTCAAATCTGAACCATATTCACGGGCTGGAGACCATGGTACGTCATGTATTTCTGAGGACAGCATTCGTTGCTAACGCTACCTTTCCAGGTATCTCTAGCGACTGATGGTGCCGTTGCAGTGGTTGGCGGTAATTGGCAGATATTCCAACGCATGGTGCGGGATAGCGGCGCGGCGGTTTACCGCAACACCTCGGTTACCGACATCTCCTTTGAGAAAACGAAGGGTAATTCTGCATCTCAGTCAAAGTACCTCATCTCGACCAAGGCCTCCAACTCGAAATCGGCACGCGTTGCCACTTTCCCGATTGCATTCGATAATGTGGTAGTCGCGAATCCTTGGCAGTATGGCGACATTACGGCCGGTGAAGGGGTTCTCAAGCACAATATCGATAAGATTCCGTACATGAAGCTACATGTAACTTTGTTCACCTCGCCGTTCAAGTTACGGCCCGGATTCTTTAACTTGCCAGCAGGAAGTAAGGCACCGAGCAATGTATACACGACACTTCAGGCCGGCGAGGAGGGTGGCCAGGGGCCCGATGGCGCCGGCCGCCCTGGGTTCTACTCCATCAGCACGCTACTGGCTGTGATCAACCCGAAGACGGGCAAGCAAGAATTGTTGTACAAGATCTTTTCGCCTGAGGCAGTAACTCCTGAGTTCCTTTCGGATATTCTAGGAGCCAGTGTGCCCAGCACCTTCACCTCATCCAAGAAGGACAACGAGGGCTCGTCCCAAACGGTAGATCCCATCTCGTGGTACTATCCACACTGGTTCCATTCATACCCGATCGAGCTTCCTCGACTTACCTTCCAAGACCCCGTCGTCGGGAACGGCTTGTACTACACTTCAGGCATCGAAAGCTTCATTTCGTGCATGGAGACAAGCGCCCTCATGGGCTCGAACGTGGCGCGACTCATCGCAGAGGATTTCGCTGGCATATCGAGCGAGGACGATGAGGTTTGGGAGGATTTCTTGAAGGACTTGAGGGAAGGGACCAAAGAGAAGTTGCAGGAGCAAAATATGGGAGAGCTCTGAAGTGATTCTTTGTTTCAGAACTCGGGGAGTATTCAATGGTCAAGTTGTCGTTAGATTTGAGGCGTTCCTGGGATGGTAGTATTTGGAGATTGCATGGCACAATACAATAATACAGTACAGTACAGGACAGTAGCATTCATTTCTTCATGGGTTCGTGTCTCGGATTTTTACATCGTCACAGTCCGTAATGTCCTCTTTCATGGTGCTGGACTAGTGTGCATGATACAAAGAGGATGGCAATACCTTTACACAACGATGAAAGGCCCCCATCGTCACATGAGTGGTTGAGTGGGTTGAGTGTGGACGATCTGCACCGCCACAATGACGCTGTGTGGCAAATGCGCGCAGTGCCCCTCCAGATTTCTTCTTGAACTTGGAGGCAGCAGCCAGATTCTCCATTTTTATTTCTTATTTTGTTATGACGCTATCTTATCCGGGTACCTACAGTAACCCACCAGCACGGCTACTATCACGAACAAATATCGATCCTTTTCCCCCCTTCCCCATCGTTTCAAACAGGGTGAAGGGAAGCCTCACATTTACGTTTTCTCTTTTCCTCTTTTCCAGCGTTTCTCGCTCTGGCCTTTGCACCTCAAACTCCCCTCTCAACTTGCCTTGAACCGCGAGCTCTGATACCAGCGCTCCTCCTTCTCGGCCCCTCACCACCCCCGCCAGCATGTTCGTGCTGCGAAACGGTAAGTAACAGAGTCAGATGCCCCGCATATTTGCTTGCCCCGGGAAGTTGGTCCATTCTCCTGCGCCGCGCTTTACTGCGGTTTAGTTTGTGGTCCCTTGCTCTTCCTCGTCCCATTTCCATTCTCGTTCTTTTATCTGGCTGTTGGTCGTGCTTCCACGCTTTTCAGCCCTTGGCTAACGACTCTATTTGTGGCATAGTTGGCAAGCTGATCTTCGGCTCCAGCACCCAAGAAGCACTGATCGAGCTTCCCCAAGGCCAGCTCTATCTCGTCCGCCCACTTTCGCCCAAGGGCTACTCCGAGCTCATCTTCAAGGACGCCGCCATCCGCGTGCGCCGAACCAACCAAGACTTTCAGTACCAGCTCGTTGTCCAGCGCGTCTTTGAGGAAGGCGAGGCCGAGCTACTCGCAGAGGAAGAGGGCGAGGACGCCGAGATCGACGTCCTAGCATCCGAGCGCGACGAAAAAACATTCCTCCTCGACGAGGCTCTCCACTTTCGCGTTGAGATCAGGGAAGGTGGTGAGAAGGTCTTCGCCTGGAGAGACCTAAGCGGCGATAACGGCGACCTTTTCGAATTCGTCTGCGATAATTCCATCGCCACCAGCCAGGTCGAACGATTCATCGGGGTTGCGCGCGAGTGCCAGTACGAGCGAAAGTACCGCAAGCCTCACACCACGGCTTCGGAAGAAGACCTCGAACAATTCGAATTCCACGAGGAGCACCCTATCCCACCCGCGAGTCCGCTACACAGCCCGACGTTGGCCCGCTCCATTGAATCTGTGGACCAGATGTTCGCCAAACAGAATCTGGCCAATACGGCCGCCAAGCGGGAGCCTGTTCCTGCTGCAGTGCCACAGATCAAGGAACCAGAGGTGGCTGGCCCCCCCGAGCCCATCGAGATTTACGCTACTGTGACTGCCGAGCTGCACCTTTTCGATCCCCAGCCTGGTCACTTTGTGTTGATGGAAGAATCTGTTACCGCAATCGTCTCTGAAGTCGGCAAGTGGGAGTACTGGCTTCAAATCGACGGCGAGGAGAAGTCCTGGCTTGGTACACCTGTCGTCGCGGAGTTCAACCCTGTCTTCGATTTCGAGTTCCTCTCCTTTGTCTTCAACCATTTCAGCAACGACGGCACTGCGCGATCGTGGCTACTTCGTTTCAAGGATCAGCAAGCACTCGAGACCTTCCAGCAAGCAGTGATGCAAGCTATCTGGGAGAGGCTGAATGAGATCAAGTGGGCCAAGGCGCAAGAGAAGGAGCGCGAGTACGTCCTTGATTCGTTTGGAGACTTGAACATGGAGGATGCGCCCGAGGAAGAGGCAGAGCAGGAGGAGGAAGAAGAGGAGGAGACTGAGGACGAAGGTATCAGGAGCGACGAGTATGACTCCGATGAGGAGAGGCAAGACACAGCAGATGGCGAAGCCAACTCTCAGCTCGCTGTCGGTTACAAGAATGACCGCTCTTTTGTCGTCCGCGGCTCTAAGATCGGAGTCTTCACACACACGCCAGACAACCACCTCAAGTTCTCAACAAACATCTCAAAGGTCGTCACACCCAAGGGCAAGCTCATGGATCCCAAGAAGGTCATGCTGCACAATGGCGATCGCGACATGATTATTCAGAATTCCATCGATCCGAACAAGTTGTATCGCATGGACATCGAGCACGGAAAGGTTGTCGACGAGTGGAACGTTCATGATGACATTCCCGTCATCAACTTCGCTCCAGAGAACAAGTTTGCGCAGATGACTGCTGAGCAGACGTTCCTTGGAGTTTCTAACAACGCTCTCTTCAGGGTTGACCCTCGTTTGTCTGGCAACAAGCTTGTCGATAGCGACATGAAGCAGTATGCCTCCAAGAATGACTTCTCTGCGCTTGCCACGACAGAGAAGGGCTTCATCGCTGTAGCTAGCAACAAGGGTGACATTCGTCTCTTTGATCGCCTTGGCATCCGTGCCAAAACACAACTGCCCGCCTTGGGTGACCCCATCATCGGGATGGACGTCTCCGCCGATGGTCGCTGGATTCTCGGAACCACAAAGAACTACATTCTCCTCGTCGACGCTATGCAGCAGGGTGGCAAGAACGAGGGCAAACTTGGCTTCGAGAAGCCCTTCGCTGCGGATTCAAAGCCTCGCCCGCGCAGACTGGCTCTGACGCCCGAGCACGTCGCCCAGTTCTACCACGAAACCAACAAGCCCGTTGCCTTCACGCCGGCCAAATTCAACACCGGAGAAGGTGCCGAGGAGACCAGCATCATCACTGCCACTGGCCCATACATTGTCGAATGGAACATGAAGCGCGTGCTGCGTGGCATGAAAGCGCCCTACAAGATCAAGCGGTACGAGGACGAGGTCAAGGCCGACGACTTCAAGTACGGCTCCGACAAGAACGTCATCGTCGCGCTGCCCAACGAGGTCAACATGGTGGCCAGGCAGAGCCTCAAGAAGCCCACGCGCGAGAGCATCCTCGGCGACATCCGCTTAAGCGGCGGCAGCGGCAGTGGCAGTGGACGCCGTAGTTCCGCTAGGATTGGTACAAAGGATAGCGGGCGGTACAAGCTGGGCAGGGACGACATTGTCAACTCTCCATACTAGAGAGGCTCAATCTTTCTTTGTTTAGACGAGGCGGGTGATTGTTGGGCACAATGGATGGATGGATGCGGGCATGAAGGGGGCTTGTCGTGGTTCCCGAGCGGAGGATATGGGTAACGATATACCACGGTTTAATGGCCGACAGACGGAGTTTGCAGACTGGTTTCTTCTTTTTTCCATTTTCTTCTTCTTTTTCATTTCCTGCTTGTTTCTCTCAGCTTTATATTTGCGTGCACGCCGGGCAGACAGTGTGCAGTCTTCTATCTGTCGTCCGCCATTTTTTTACGCTGCTTTCTACTGTTTGCTTGAAGCCAACCAACGAGATGAAGCAGAAGAAGTGCTACTTGTATGCGTCTCCAACAAAAAATTTCAGCAGTCGAGTGAACGCCTTCATTTCCTTCTACAGTGGTCGCGAAGGGTCCATTCAGAGTTAGGGACACACCGGCTGCTCAGCGATCAGTTGCAGGGAACGGTTGATCACGTACTCTATTCTAGGCTAGGTATGTAGATGAGAAGAATAAACGACAATGATTCGAATCACAAAATGAAACAAGGCCCGCAATAAGGGCAATAACATGACATGATATTTAGCCTACTAGAAGCAGCCAATATCTTGACGCGACCAGCAGGCTTTACAAATGAAGTTCCCTATAACCCCAGGACTCCGTGTTTTTCTGTGCATAAAATGATTGTTGGATGGTCATATGAGGCCAGACGCTAGGCGCTGATCTGTCGTGAGCTAACGCCTGGTTCTTTGATCCATCACATATTTCATGATTTCGTTGCGATTCCATTTTCTCACTTCCTCTCCATTACTACGGGTTCTTCGGTGAATACTGATTCTGTTATGAGGACTGGCCTGTCTGGGTACCCTCGTCGGATGTCTCGTTGGACGGCTCGTCGGATTTCTCGCCCAAGACGAGCTTGCTAGCCTGATCAACCAAATCCTGAACCTTTTGACCCGCGCCAACAACGGCACCGGACACGTTGCGGAGTGTCTTGGGTTGAGTGTTCTCGTTTCCGAGGCGTGTGAGCTCGTTGACGAAGCTAGATCCCCACCAGGCACTGGTGTACTTGAAGACGTAGCGTTCGAGTTTGCGGAAGTTGACCTCGCGCTGCTCAGGGCTCATGGTAACGGCATCGTGGATGGCATTGGCGAGCTCCTCGGTGTTCCAGGGGTTAACAATGATGCTTCCGTTGAGAGACTGGGCAGCTCCAGTGAACTCGCTGAGAATCATGACACCATGGTTGTCACGCTGAGTGGCGATGTATTCGTATGATACCAGGTTCATGCCGTCGCGGGTGGAAGAGACAAGGCAAACGTCGGAAACAGCGTACAGTGCCGTGAGCTCTTCAAAGTTGACAGACTGGTGCAAGAAGTGGATGGGCATGAATTCGATGGTTCCAAACTTTCCGTTGATGCGGCCGACAAGCTCGTTGACGACGGCACGCAGGTTCTGGTACTCCTCGACATCCTGCCGCGATGGCACGGCAACCTGCACAAGAACAATCTTGCCAATCCATTCAGGATGCTCTGTCAAGAAGACTTCAAGTGCGTGGAGCTTCTGGGGTACGCCCTTGATGTAATCGAGGCGATCGACACCGACAATGAGCTTGACGCCTTCAAACTTGCGTCGGAGAGCAGCGATGCGCTCCTGCACCTTGGGCTTCTTCAAGCCTTCGACAAACTTCTCCGGGTCAATACCAATGGGGAAGGCACCAACACTGACAAATCGACCATTCCAATCAACACCGTTAGGGGTAGTCGGAGTGCCCAGAATGCGCGAGCAGCTGCTCAAGAAGTGGCGGGCGTAGTCGTAAGTATGGAACCCGATGAGGTCGCAGTCGAGCAAACCCGTGAGGAGAGCTTCACGAACTGGCAGAATACGGTAGATCTCGCTGCTTGGGAAAGGAGTGTGCAGGAAGAAGCCAATGCGGACATTCTTCTTGGTGTTGGCGATTTCCTCGCGGAGCATCTGGGGGAGGAGCATCAGGTGGTAGTCGTGGACCCAAATAAGGTCATTGTCTTGCACATCCTTGAGCACGGTCTTGGCGAAGAGACGGTTCACTTCTTGGTAGGCAGCCCAGGCGGACTCGTCGAAGGTGATCTCACCGGGGTGGTAGTGGAAGAGCGGCCACAAGATGGAGTCTTTCGGGTACAGATGTTAGCGATGGGGGTTAAGGAATGGCCAAGTGTCCCAGCAGAGGAAAGACTCACTGGAGAACCCGTTGTAGTGCCTGTCGGCCAACTCGTCATCGACAAAGACCGGATGGGCGCCGTATTCGTCCTTGAGACGCTGCTTCATGTCGTCGATCTCGTTTTCGGGGACTTCGAGGCCGGGCCAGCCGTACCACTGGAAACTGGTCGTCTTGCTGAGACCACTGAGGCCAGTGACGAGGCCACCGGAGGACATGGAGAAGCTGTAGCTGCCATCTTCGGAGCGTTTGATGGTAATTGGGAGGCGGTTAGAAAGCAAGAGGAGGCGGCCGGGGGCCTGGCCCTGTTCGTCGACGATGCCAGGCATCTTTGTTGTGTCTAGGGATTGCTGGGGCTCACTCGTTGATCGCCTGCAGTGTCGGCGTTGGAGTTGAGAGGATTGGGGTTAAAGTAAGGCCGGGGGGTGACAGCAGCTGGATTATTAGGACCTGCTGGAGTCTGGCGCCTCGAGGCGATACTGGTGGGAGCTTAGCGCAAACGAAGCTTAGTTTGGACGGGGAAAACTTGAGGGCGAGGCAGGGTGATGAAGAGGAGAAGTACCTTTTTTATGAAGAGGCAGAAGAAGCGCTTTGTAGGCCCGATACGAGTGTCAGTGAGGTAAATTCAACGGGGCGGGCGTTGCTGGAAGGGTGGTTTGGGCGTGGGAGTCCGTACATGTAAGTAGGCACAATGTGATGTGATTTAGGCCGGAAGGGGGATGAGGGGCAGAAGGTGGGAGGTTTTGGCTGACGATGAGGATGAGGATGGATATGGAGGGGCAGCTCCCAGGCGCAGGGGCACCATGGGTACTAGTACGTCAACTTACAGGGTACAATTGCCGCTGCGGTCCTTAGTGCTTGAGTACTTCGACCTCGAGATCGTACTCTAATGTTTGCCGTAGGGGACGGAGAGAAGTTGGGATGGTTGGAGGAAAAGGGAGGAAAGGCATGTGAATGACGATGCGAAAAACCGACAATCTCTTTTCTACACGTACGGCAAAGTACGCGAATGATGCGCCCGTTTTGTTCAGACAGCATGTCGCCCACCCACCCACCAGAAAAACGAATCCCGGACCTCGATCCCGCTGGCAGCTTCATCAATCATATCGCGCGCCCTGGGAAATCCTGACGTTTCCGTACCGTCCGTGCTGACTTGCGGGGAACCAAAACGGCCAAGCTCGACGCATCATAGCGTCATGATCCGGGAACAAAAGCGCCAGGGCCGGGGCCTCTCCCGACAATCAGTGCTAAAAAGCCCACTGCGCGCTACTGGGCCTACCTGTGGACGTATGGTTGCAACAGGCATCACGACGTGCCTTTCCCGAGCATTTGTGCCCAGTCGATCTGGTGAGGGAATATCAATGCGCTCGTTATCATAGTAGCAATCAAATATTGCTCATTGTGAAGTGAGAAGTCGAATAAAGCCTCGTATGTCGTGCACAATCGGACAGCAGAGAGAAAAAAACCGACGTCCTGAGCCAATGGTTCCGCCGCATGCCTGGAACGATGGGCAACACGGTCCGGACCAAATTGTCCTTAGCGCCCCGGCTTGTTCCAGGCCCGCCCTCTTTTCCTGGTTTGTCCCTCATCGAGATCACTTCAATATTCCTATGCCTTGGTTTTCCCACTCGCTTCTGGGAGCCATGGGGCGTTCTAGAATGCGCTCGCATTGTCACGGTTCTACACTCGAGGAAGAGTAAGTTCTTTGAGCCTCTTCAGCAGGTGCACCACTGCCAACCAGCCAATAACATCCATTTCCAAATGCGCTGTCGCAAGCGGTCATAGAAAAGAGCAACTCTGCACAATACAGAATGACTGGCAAATAGCTACTTAGAAGCAGTTTTCTTTCTTTCTTTCACACTTAATTTGGTGTCTTCTTACGAGAAAACAAGAGATGAAATACTCTCTCTGTATTCATATGTACACGAAAGCGTTTCATGGTCTCCAGACTTTCTCAACGATTTATTGTTGATAAGCCCTTTGACTGGAGTTGAAGCCTCTGCCTTTTTCGTTTACCAATTGCTGTGGCAAAGGCAAGTAATGGTGATATTTGCATTGGCGATCCAACCAAGCCCATGAAAGATATGGCTTCACTGGCAACAAAGCACTTCTTTCTTCTTTTTTCCTTTGGGGGGGTAACAGGGTCCCGCCAACATCATGCCCTTGGAATTAGGTTCCTTGCCGATAGCATGATGAACGTGGAACATAACTCATATGTGATTCAAGTTTCCATTCCATGAGCATTGATTAGAACTTCTATTGACAGTGCACCTATCTATACCCTAATCATATGCCGTTTCAGAAGCATTCCTGGATCTACACTGTACATTTCCTTGAGTATCCGCACCTTTTTATGGCAGTGTTGGTGCCGGAGACTCAAATGGGGCAACCGGCGTGCATGCATTTATCTTCTTATCGATAAGCAACTTATCAGTTCAGTGTTGGGTTTTTTGGTCGGCCGTAGTAGCAAGGCCCTGCAATTACCCTCCATCCGGCCATCACAGTTCGGTATTCCTCTGCCATGGAGCCGCAGCAGGACTTCAAGTCCCTCCAAGATGAGATTCAGAAGTCTCTGGTGTCGTCGGTCAAAACGGCGAACCGCATCGCTGCCGAGGACCTCAGCTTCCAGCGCACCATCAATCCCGAAGTCGCGAGCCAACTCGATGACAAAAGTTCGCGCCTCCTCGATCTATCTACGCGCTTGATTCAATCCTCTGCCAAGGCGTGCGCCGTGAATCCCGTTTCTCTTGAGGATGCGGATGACATCGAGCTTCGATGGCGCGGCATCGTGGATGTGGTCGACTCCCTCTTGGAGAAAGCCGATACGGCCATCGACGAATACACAGGCCTGATCAAGCGCAAGGAAGCACCTACTGCAGACTTGGTAAGCCTCCAAATGTCATGCACATGTTTCACAAAACACTAATCAATTCCTCGCAGTCCTCGCAGCCGAAGAAGCCCAAGACCACCGGAAAGGTCATTCGATCCGCCAACATCGTCAAACCGCAACTACGATTCGATGTGAAGCCCGATAACTTCCCAACAACGCCTTGGAAACCGCTGCTTAAGTCTAAACCTCACGCCAAGGTGCCCTTGGAAGATAGCCTCGTCACACTTACAGGTGACAAAGGCGAACTCCAGTGCGTTTTTTCTCTCTTCTTCACTCTCTCGATACGCCATGGTCAGATCCATTGCTAACGGTCTACGCCTCGACAGATACAAGCATCCTTACGAAATGGAGATAAATGAAATGGAGTATCCTGCCCGTGTCTTCAAATCCGCCAAGCCCATCCCTTATCAGCCTGTTGAAGACTCCCAAGCAATTTGGGTGGACACCTACGACGGAGTCCTCTCCATGCTGGAAGAGTTGAAGAAAGCCAAAGAGATAGCGGTGGACCTGGAACACAACGACTTCAGGACATACTACGGCCTCACTTGTCTCATGCAAGTCAGCACTCGCGATAAGGACTGGATTGTCGACACGCTGCAACCCTGGCGCCACAAGCTGCAGATTCTCAATGAAGTCTTTGCAGATCCCTCAATCGTCAAGGTTTGTTGCCTCAGATGGTTTTCTTTACTGTTTCAATTTTCTTACAAAACTAGGTATTCCACGGTGCAAGTATGGATATGATTTGGTTGCAACGCGACCTAGGCCTTTATGTCAACGGCTTGTTTGATACATATTTTGCCTGCAAGCAGCTCTATTCTGGAAGAAGTCTAGCTTTCCTCCTCTCGAAATTCGTCAACTTCGAGGCCGATAAGAAATACCAGCTAGCGGATTGGAGGTTACGGTAAGATACATCGAACGCCCCATGTTGCTAGGCGTTTGCTGACTTGATCCAGCCCAATTCCGGAAGAAATGATGTACTACGCACGGTCCGACACGCACTATTTGTTGTACATTTATGACAACGTCCGAAACGATCTAATTGCTGCGTCGACAGAAGAACAGGATCGTCTTAAACAAGCGCTGGAAGAGTCTAGGAAACTTTCTCTTTCCCGCCACGACCATCCTGGATACGATGAGCACGATGGCCAAGGCTCACGAGGCTGGTTCAACTATGTCTTATCACACTCTCATCTACCACTCACTGGAGAACAATTCGCCGTGTTCAGGGCGCTGTGGAAATGGCGAGACGTTGCGGCACGACAGGAGGATGAGAGTCCTCACTTCCTGTTAAGCGTCACTCATCTGGCTGAGATCGCCCGGGTAAACCCCCCAGATGCCAAGGCTCTTCATAGCTTGTTGCCTCCCATCTCTCGCTTCGCTCGACAACATTTCCAGGAGATTTGGAACGAAATCCAAGCCGCCAAATCCAAAGGTGGGCCTAGTTTGCTCCAATTCCTTACATCTCAGGCACCGGCTGCGGTAGTCAAGGACGGCATGCCTCGAAGAGCCAAGGCTACTATCCAATTACCGGGCATGGATGCTGATGTGACTATGGCCAGGCTCCAGACTTCGCAATTATTTGGGGATATGGCAATCAGCTCGCGTTGGGAGAATGCATCGGCTGCCCGTGATGGCCAGGAGAGTCTTGTTGCCTTTCCTTGGCAACGCTTTGTCCAGGATGTCGCCTTTGAGGAAGAAGCAACAGCCGAGGCCCAGCCACAGCCCACTGTGGCAGAGGTTCCGGTGGCCCAAACTGCTGACGCGGCTGATCAGCCCATGGAAGAAGCGGATGTAGAGTTCACTTTGAGGAGAGGCACCAAGCGGAAGTCCGACGCCATAGAGGAAGATACCCCAAGCTCTGAAGAGAGCTCCGACAGCGACGAAGACGAAGGAGAAGAACAAGAACCTGTTGTTGATAAGACAGAGGAGATTGTTGGTGGCGTTATTTCTATCATGGATGAGGGTGCGGAAGATAAGCTGTCCAAGAAGGAGCGTAAGGCCAAACGAAGGGCCGAGCAACAACAGCAGGTCGAACAGGAGCAGGCAGCACGCAGGGGAACCAGGGCTCAGCAAAAGGCGCTCCGAAAGGAGAAGAAGGCCAAGGAGAAGCAAGAGGGACAGAAGAAGTACGATGCTGTGCCATTCGACTACAGCAAGGCAGCCTCGGTGATGCGCCCTAGCCAGCCAACGACCGCGCCCGTACAGAAGGCGAAGAAGGTGTTTGATCCATATTCGAAGACGGGCGAGAACGAGATCAAGGGTGCGAGGAAAGCACCGCCTATCCGGGGTGAGAGGAGTGCCACGTTCAAGAAGTGAGCCTCATATTGTAGAATCCTATAATAGAAATGGTTGTGGCGACACATTTACTTGACTGCCTTGGTAGACTAGAACCCATGGTGCTGGAGCAAATTCGCTGGCTCGTAAATGATCTTGACGAATTGGGTGCCGTCTATTTTCTCTTTGCTGGGATGTCGCAGCCAACCGTCCGGTCATGTTGTCATGAACAGATAAGTGAATGCAGCTCAGATAGATCCATCAAATGCACTGAATAAATTGTTAAAGGTTGAGGGCTTTCTTCTATTAAACACATCCAGTAGTACGTGGTGCAGATAAGTGTGACGTTTTGGAAGGGGTTCGTTTACAACCCATGCCATCTCCCAATGGTAACTCAACCCTAGTGACAATGGTAGAAGCAAGAGGCGGTTCTCGACACACGAGTTCACGTATACAACTGGCGAGATTTCCGGTTTGTTACTTCGCAGCAGGGTCAGGCTGTCCCAGATCCAATGGCCACAGAAGGGTCGGTTAGACGATTGGAAGCGCTTCGCAAACCGACAGCATTTCAAAGAGTACTCTACTGTTTGAGTGAATCAGCTGGCAATGAATAGGGAATAAACCTTGGGGTCGGCAAGGGAATAGCGGGTTGGGATGTGCTAGGGCGCATACACAGCGTTGGCAACGTGGTCGAGCACAGGAGAAACGTGTTTGCTGCCGCCAGAACACGCGCACACCCGACATGAAGGTCGACAAGGGGTCACAAGCCGCTTCTCATTCATCCTCTGGCGGGCCAATTGAATCTGCCGATTGCCTGACTAGAGCGTAAGGTTGACGAATTGGACCCAAAGTTACACAAGCACAGAAAGCTTGATAAGCCGCGTCCAGCTTATGGCCAGGCTTTAGCTCATGCTTGAGTGACCTATAGCATTGTTCGGGTTGCAGCAGCTCTCCGGTGCCTCGGGAGCACGTTGCCTTGGCCCTCCACGCGGCAGCGAATTCCGTTCAATTTGTCCCTTGCTTCCCTTGCCCCTTTGCCGTGGCTCCTCATAGGTTGGCACTGTCCTGGGCGTCCGGTAGGTCATGTGACCGTGCATTGTGAGGGGAAAGCGTGAGGGGGAAGGGAACGCAACTCCCAACATCCTCTCTCTCATCCCTCGTCCTGGCTCTTCTTGCGAGTGTTGTCCCTATTATCTTGATCCAAGAATCGTGTTGGACGACGACGTTGCCCATGATGGTTCTTATCGCCAGCGATTGAAGATAAGCCAATTCGCACGCCGGCGTCGCTTCAGGATCGTCCCGCTCCCGCGGGTGGATCACTGTGGGCCAGGCATCGCGTGCTCATGCGTAAGTCCTGGCTGACTTGAGAGGAAGAAACACGAGCTGATTGGAATTAGAGTAATAATCAAAGCCTCCAGATATTGCCAGGAGCCTTCGACTGACCCAGCTAAAGTCGGAATCGCTTGATCACGCATGTGCCGCGATGAACCCTGGTGCCACAACCATGGACAACAAATTCTCGAACCAGATTGCAAGATCTGAAGCTGTGCAAATATCTAGCCCGGTCATCGATTTGGCTCTCCAGCCATGGCCTTGAGTAACAAGGCGGTCCTTGATATCCATGACAATTGGATCGATGCCTCGTTTGAAGCACACCGTCCTTGGCTTGTCTGACTATCTGCCACAGTGAAGATGAAGCTTTGGCAGGTCGGAAGCAGACATTGGCCTTGGGACTGCGTCAGTCTACTCAGAAGGTCGTTTCCGCCTACTGCATGGCCACTTTCAACGGGAAACGCCGCCTCATGGCAATAGCATACGATGATCTGTGGCGCTCATCGGCAGGCCCGTCACAGCAGTGCCTCGCTTATGCACAATAAATCCAGAACATGCGGGTCGATCTGGCTGTGTCGATATTTCAAACCTGCGTCCGGCGCGGTAGACCAGGCACTATGAGGTATCTCGATCCGGATGTGTTCGCTAACGGCGCAGTGACCATTCTGTATGAGTGCGTTGAAGAATGACGGTCTAGTGAAAGAGTTTCAATTGCTCCTTGCTCCTCGCTTCTCTTCCCTTGGATGCTCGATGCTTCATCTATGACGGATTGGAAATTTCGTGCTCGCCGCTGCACTTGAGCACGATCGTGCAACGCGAATCTCGAAGCGACCAAACTTGACACTCTGGAACGATAGTTACTCGCAGGATCCTCTTGGGTCCAACTGTTCATCACCTGCCGAAATGCAACAGACCACCTCCTCCAGCTTGTGTACGGGGGCTTCTGCTTCTTTCATACACATCCTGAACTCCACCTGAAGCATTTCATCTATCGTGAACCCCCATTCGATCCACCGTTCGTCCCCACGTTGACCGGCTTTGGATGTCTAATTGGTTTGAGGGATTCAAAGCGGACCCCCCACGATAAGCACGCTCGCGACTTTGGCACCGTGTGGAGCACTCCTTCCTCCCCCAGTCCGAATCAATCGGCGGCCTTTTGCCTGGAAATGAAGGCAGTGATAACCCTCAACCCAGCGATCGGACAGGGCCTTGGTTGCAGGGAAGTGAGACAATCGTGACCACTGCTACCGACTTATGGGGGGGGCAAGGTGGGCGAGTCCTCAAATGACCTCCTCGGGCTAGCCCGGCTATGGCGCGAGCACTCCCGGCACCCGCACAAACATGCTGGGGAAGCTTGCAAGAATTGCCTCATTCTGGACAGCCTGTCCCGAAATTGTGGCCCAACGCTCCCTATTGGTGGCATTTGGACTTTTGCGAAGGTCGAATCAAGCATATGTCACAAGCGTATGTGCAAAGGAACTGTCGAGCTGGCAGGTATGTGTGTCAATATTTGACAAAGGAAATATCTTCTTGTTATGGAAGAATCGGGATGAATGAGGCTTTTTTATTTTACAAGTCCGTCCCTGAGAGGGAATATGCTCGGATATTCCCCATCGCTATCACAAGGTCGACGTCAAATTTGGTTGACGCCAGTCCCATATCTCTATCCCGTCTATTACAAAGTGATCCACCCTCTATCAAGTTGGTTGGCTACACGTGCATACGTGTTGAGCTCAACGATCCCCGTACAAGCTCGATCAATATTCGGCACGAGCTTTCCCAGTTGCTTCGGGAAAAGCTTAGGTCTGCGGGATTTGTTAGTCACGGTTCTGGACAATCGAGCACGGCTGCGGTTATCGAATCCGAAGTCGAGGGGGAAGATGTGACGTACGAACTTGGCCATGAGGGCAACCATGAGATCGAAAAGACCGATGGCCTCGACGAAAGCGAAACCCAGAATGGCGTAGGAGAACAGCTGGCCACGGAGGGCAGGGTTGCGGGCAACACCGTTCAGGAGAGCGGCGAAGACGAGACCGATACCGATACCGGCACCAGTCAGACCGATGGCAGCGGAACCCATACCGATGTTCTTGGAGACCTCAACCATGGCCTGGGCGATCTCGGAAGAGTAGGCACGGCGCTGGACCTGGAAGGCATTGCGGGTGGTGGCCTTCAGGAGGTTGGCCTGCTGCTGGCGCTTGAGGGTCTGGAGAGGAGAGGCAGCGCCTGTGAAGAAATCGACGTGTGAGCACATGAGCTTGTCTCTGCTGGCCCAATTGGCCACGACCCGAGGCCAATGAAGCTCCCCGGAAGCTCAATTGAGCTATTTCGCCGAGGAGAAAAATTTTTGCTTACCGGAGATGGTGCGCTTGGAGGCAGCGGCGATGGAGGCACGGGCAACAGGGCGAGCGGCCATCTGGGTAGCCAGGCGGGAAGCGAAGACGCGAGGGGCGGCCATTGTGATGGTTGTAGAGGGGAGTTGTTGGTGAGTGAGGATGGGGATTAGAGGTTGATGGATGGATGGAAGCAAAGATGGAAGAGTTTGAGAGAGGAGGAGCAGAGAAGAGGAAAAGGGAAGAGATGGAAACTGGAGCCAGGAGAGAAGCGAGCAGAGGCGTACCCACAAGTTGGGCGGTCGGTCCAGTCAGAAGCGTCAGCCGGGGCAACGGCGGGAAAAAGAAGCAAAGTCAGTTGAGCGACGAGGCACAATTTCACGGAGGTAGGGCGTTGAAGGAGAAGCGGACTGTGTGAATCTTGGGTTGGGAAGGGGGGGTGGGCATACGCACGGGCTAGTAACCTGTCGGGGGGAATCGGGTGGATGCGAAGGAAGAATGAGACGTGTTTGCTTTGAGGCCTGAGGTTATTCTTGCGGTTGGCAACTTAGAGGGTGGATCATGAATCATGGCAGCGGGTCCTCGAGATGATCTAAAAGAGCTAGGATTGCTGTGCGGATGCTGGAGGGAGACGTGGAAAGGATGTTTGAAAAAGTGCTGACCTTGCTCGCAGGGCGATGATATTCATTTGCGGCGAGCTTGGAACGACTACACGGACGAGCGAGGCTGCGCGAAGGAAATTTCTACATGCGACCTGATGGTTGAGAAACCACACGTCGGAAATGCATTGCTTAGCCGTCTCTTCTTGCTGCGGACGAAATACGCCGGCGCAAGGCAGGGGAAAAAATTCTCATATGCAAATCTTCGCTCTCCTTTTTTGCGTGTCTGAGGCATGAAGACTAGGTATCAGATGCGAGAGCTTTTCTTTGTTCAGAAGCACTTTATTATCATCCTTGCAAGACATTGGCCTGCCCTGTCAGTGTACACCCCACGGGTGAGGGTGGCCCCCCACCCGGAGGTGCGGACGAATGGCGAATCAAGCGCGGCAAACAACACGTGGGTGGAACCTTAGTGATGGCTCTGTTGACGCTGAGGGCATTGCTCGAAGACGAAGGAAGGTCTAGCTATGCGGATGACAGCTATAAGTAGGCCGTCGTCCCCAGCACCGGAGTCTAGCAGTCGTTTGGATGATTGTGACGGTCGTCTTCGGCTGCCCGTAAGCAATTCGGGCCTCGGGAGTAACCGCGAATCGACGAAGAGGCTCCCTGCTGCACAAGTCTGTAGGCGCACCCGCGCGCCCCCAAATGTCGCAAAGTACCTAACCAGGGGCTTCATTCATTTCAGTGTCGACGTTCAAATTGCGGTCAAGCAAACCCGTCGCAGCGTCTTTACGAGGACGCGAAGTTGAACGATGACGATTCTGTCGCCCTCGCACATGCAAGGCCGTTTACCAAGTCATGATTGCTGGCGGTTGTTGGACGCGATCCGGTGATGGGGTCATTGCCAGTGCCGCGGATGAACGAAAATACAAGCTACCGCGCTGCTGGATTTTCCGAGGTGACGGTCTCACGTTGTTTGCCCTGCCAGCCAGCCATATTTACCCAGTGGCTTGGGCCTGCCAATCAGGCGGGAGCGACAGGGGGGGTGCGCGAATTGGCCAAGCGGGAAATGATGCCTGAGCAACGCGATGAGGGAGGGGGGGCGTGTCGGCAGCCTCGGGGATGAGCCGCGAAAATTTTTCATACCCTCTCCCCTGCCACGCCGGAACATATGCGTGTCCCCTGAGAACCTGGCTTCTCGATCAAGAGCTCGTTGATACATGACAAAATGACGCAGTGACCCATTGGGTAGGTATACAGGCCATGTGAGCTGCTACCCTGGGCCACCTCCGACTGCAGCTTGCAGAGCAGATGCTGCTCGTGACGAAGCTCGCGTTGACCCTGCTGGTGATTGGTTATGCTTTTACCCCGACGTGGTGAAATAAGATTCCTGAGCTTGTCGTCTTTTTCACAGTTAGTCTGCAATGAAGGCGTGGTAATGACGTGAGCGACTGGTTTTGGCTGCCACCACTACCTTTGGACCATCCACTCCTGTCACATATCAGCGAATGGTCTGTTTAGTTTCCGCAAACTTTCCAGCAAAGCCTGTCTTCAGCTGGGAGGGTGCGCACCACACACTCAAGTTGGCCCGATCCATCCAACGTTGCTGGGAGGGTGCAACGCCAGATGCCACGACCCCAATAGTGAGTTAGAGCATACCGTAACTATTAGTAGCTCAGTTCCGGAAAAGGGCATGATGCCCGGCTTGGAAACGCCACGGCCAGGTGTCATTGGTTACCCTGTACCTCGCGACGCCTACCTCATGATGGGCGACGTGCGCCATCAAACCAAAAGATTTAATGCCAACTGCCAAAGAGCCTAGACTGCGGCAACGTTTGGCCAGCAGCAAGATCGGCATTTTTAGCCTTGCCATTTCCGTCGCCGTAGGCAACTCCGCTGCTCTGAAGGTCTCGTCAGGCCAACTGCAACGGCCAGTAAATGAAATGCCAACGCGCTGTCAGGTTCCGAAATGGCACGGGCCGGTCTTGAGCGCTTCTTTTTCCCTGCTCCTGATCCTGTCCTTGTCATATGGGAGTCTGCAGTCGTCGGGAAATGTCGGATCGGCCAGCATGCAGCCTTACCTTACCTAGGGGTGTGGCTCATGTCGCTTATCCTTCTTTTTGTTCCGCAGCCCAACTTTCTTTTTTGCTATACCACAGGGTACCTGTACCAAAAAGTATAACCTGCAACGGGGGGCCAGACGGAAGAGATGAGACATGGTCCAAGCTCCTTACCCGTTCCGGCAGGGGAGAGAAATTCGACGTCGTGCAGAGTACAGCAGTGAAAAGGGGATTTGGCTGAGAAAAATGAGTATATCACAACGGAGAAGAAGAAAAGACTGACAAGAAGAATGTGACCTGGAACAAGTTGACACATTGGTTCACCCAGGTTGAATCAAGTTGCACGGGGGCTCACCAGGGTGAGAAAGCATGGGCGTGGTACACGACGCATGCGTACCTCATATACTAGGACATCGAAACCATCTCACTCTGCGGTCGAGCACCGAGCTCAAGAGTCCGGGAATGGAAGACCTTACACCTCTCACGTAAGCATGTGCCCACCCACTGCGCTGTTGCTTGCCGTCTCTCAAACTCGCACGGCTGTCTGACAGGAAATCTTCATGCATATTGTGCTGTGCTGATCTCGAAGATCTTCCACTGCTAGCAACGAAAAAGGGGGTATCACTAAATATCACACTCAAAAGCAGAGCACTCTGCTTCCACCTCTGCCGACGGAACGGCCGCTGGGCTGCTAGTCCTTCTCATCGCCATCACCGTCGCCGTCGCCATCGTCTACCTCGCTCGTTTGTCTCGCCTGCTTCATCGCGTAGCCCTCCACGAAGCCAGCCGGGTCGCAAGCATGCTCTAGGCTGATGCGGTTTTGCGCAACCCACCGCCGCACCGCGTCCCTGTCTATCTTGACTCGGGGTACTTGCTTGACGACGGGCGATTTCTCTCGTTCTGGGCCGCTCTCCTCCCCGGTCGAGTGCGGCTGCTGCTGCTGCTGCTGCTGCAAATGTTGACCGTGTGCATGCTCGTCGCTTTCCCCCTCTCGTCTCGGCTTCTTGGCCGGCCCCAACCCGGCCTCTTCAGCGACGGCCATCTCTCGCAGCACGGCGAGGCAGTCATCTGGTGAGATCCAAGTCGCCTGACTGCAGTCATTGACGTCCACCACAACCTCCTGCCCGTCGCCTGCCCCAGCCTCTGTGGTGAGCAGCCACCGCGCAATCTCTCCTGCCCAGAAGCGTTTGTATCCCTTCTTCCCTAAGTCCGAGATGGGCTTCTCCGGCCCGCCCAGGACGCCTTCCCGCCGTGAAATCTCGTAAGATGCACCCATCAATAGGCCGCCGAGACCTTTGCGCTGCCATGGTGGGAACACCAAAATACACGCCAGGTTATTGTTGTCCCATGACATCTTCTCCTTGGAAAAGAAGCCTGTTACCTGTGGCCGAGGCGGTGCTATTGGCTGAGCCGTTGTTGGCGGAAGCCCTGCGCTGAAACCGTCTGTAGGTTGCTGCGGTACTGCTGGCGGTGGCGGCGGCGGCGGCGGCGCTGGTGGTGTATAGACGAGAAGAAAGTAGTTGAAGCCCGTCACGTCGAAAAAGACAGATTTGTTGTCGAGAAAGAGCTTACCGAACAGCGAAAGGTTCTGGCAAAACAGCTGCACGAGGTTAGGAACCTTTCGCAACCTCGGAAGGGCTGCATGTGTGAACTCACCCCGTCCCTCTCCCCGTCCACCTCCCAGATACTCCACTCTCCCTCGTCCTGCACCACTTGCTCAACGTAACGAATCCCGCCATCGCCCCGTCTCTTCTTAGGACCGGGGCCTTTGCTACCGTCGTACGGAATGAGCACCTTCCGCGTTCCCCGCGGGTGAACGTATATCTTCCTTCCCGGGACGAAGCCCTGGCTCTCGCACACCCTGACGTGACCCCACCACGCTACAAGTTCCTTGGAGTACTTGAAGCAACTGGGACACACGTAGAGTCTCTCCAACATGTGATGGTGATCTCGGTCCTTCTTGGAGGGCGGCTTGCCCGCAGCCTCCGCGGCGGCGTCCTTGCTACCACCCCTGGCGGCGCCGGAGAGGTCGCCGAGCACCTCCTTGCCATAGTAGCTCGGATACCACGTTCGGAAGCACAGATTTCCAAACACGACCTTATCGATGTTGCGGTCGGCTCGCGGCGGTGGTCTCTCGGATGCAGAAAGCGTCGGGGGCTTAGGTGGCGGCACCGGCGTGACGACGGCGGGCAAAGGGGCGGGTTTGCTCATCCTGGTAGTCGAGGCGGGAGCTGGCGGTGGTTTCGCCGAGGGGCCATGCGGCCGGACGAGCGACGTTACAGGGCGACCGGGCTGAGCAGCTTGAGGGACGTGATATGTGATCTCGGGCGCCACCAGGTCCGAGGGCCGAACATGGTCTTTTGCGGGGACGGCGCTGGGCATGTTTGCTTTGCCCTGGGTCGGAGCTGTGGCGCTGGGAGGCACCCGCCAGCTACTCGGCAGTGTACTCTGCACCGCAGGCCGGGCCTGCTGCTGCACCTGCGGCGGTGAGGTAGCCGTCGGTGGACGCACCCGGCCGCGCTTCGCCTGGTCGGGAGGGATGGGTATGGGGACCGGAGACTGCACAGGTGGGAACAGCGGTCCAGCGACAGGTGCTTGAGGCTGGAGCTGAGGTTGAGGCTGGGGCTGAGGCCGAGGTTGGGTCTGATTCTGTGCTTGAGCCTGGACCTGGGCTTGCGGCGGCGTGGACAGCGGCAAAGGAGGATAAACGGGCGTTTGACGCGTCGCACGACGCGCCGTGGACGGATCGGACTCGGGTTCGGGCTGGGGGATGTCTTCTTGTCGCTTGCGCTTCGGGGGCATGGCTCGGCGACGGCCTGAGAGAGAGGGATGACGGAGGGAAGGAAAGAATTTTCGAGGAACAAGCCCTTTTTTTGCTTTTTCTTGGTGGCAAGGGCGATTGATGCAGGGTCGGCTTTGGGGATGAGGAGGGTTTGCGATTTGCTGTGAGTGGGCGGTTGCTTTTTGGTGGAGTCTCCTCGTTCCTCCCCCGTCACGATCGGTGGGGTCCATGCATAACTCCGACTATAGCAAGTCCATTTGGGGACCTTACCTCATCTTAGGTTTTATCGTTGTCCATTCCTTCGAGCGTCCGTGTAAGTGGTGAGAATGGGAATTGCATATCTTTTTCTTTTTACACTGTTCATCATCATCGAACGACAAAAGACGTCAATCTTCGGAAAACTTGCTCAGAGGAAAGTATGCCGAATTGTACTAATCTTGACAGCACAGAAACTGTAAGAAACTCTTTACCCTCCCATCCATACGTTACATCCTGCGTTCCTTTGCCTCGTCGCCGTCTGTCACAACATCACCAATTCTAGCTTCTCAAACCAGTGCCCAGATGTATGGAAATATTCAAAGATGACCCAAAGCCCTGTCCTACACCTGGACCGCGCGTCTCAACATGCACACAGGCCCCTGAGCCATCCGGACTTTTTGCAAGGTATCGTCGTCCTCGTCCCAGTCTTTCACCAGCGTCATCAGGCCGCGGCGAGCCTGGCCCGCGTCGCGGTTGCGGTAGACGCTGTCGATTTTGCGGACATCCCGGTCGTTGATCAGCCATCGCTTCTCGTCCTCGATGAACCGCGTGTACGACATCGACGCGCCGTACCGCGCTCGCATGTGCGCCTCGAGGTGCTCGCGCACCGCCTTGTCAGCCTCGATCTCCGTCTTGGTTCTCGCGCCGTCGTCCGGAACGGCCAGCTCCGTAGACGGCTTGAATGTCGCCGGAGCCCGGTGCGGGTCCGGAAGGATCGAGAAGGCTGTGTAGTGGAGCAGCGAGGGACTCTCGAGGACAGCACCACCCACCTCGACCAGGCCGGGAGGTGTTATGGCGCAGTGGCCGAGGTTCAAGTATTCCAGGTGCTTTGCGGATCGGAGGACCGCTGCAATCGCAGGCACAGCACTGTCCTCAATGTAGTTGTACGCCTGCTTCAGGTCTGCCGTGGCGTATCCCTGGCCCAGATCCAGCATCCGCAGGCTCGGATGCTCGACCAAAGCCTCGCACAGCGCGATGGCACCTTCTGTGCTGACGCCGACTGATTGTAACGACAGTCGTGTCAGATGCGGTGCCTCCGGCAGTGCAGCAGCCAGAGCCTCTACGCCCTTGTCACCGAGCGGGTTCATGGACATATACAGCGATGTCAGTCCGCAGTGCGGCGATTGCAGGAAAGATCCGATGGCGGCGGTAGCTTCCGTGGAAATGCCGTTGCCATTGAGATAAATGTTGCGTAGGGGAAGCTGGCTGCCCTCAGGTCCAGCATAAGCGGCCAGCTCGTTGAACAGTGCCGCGACGCCGCGGTTGCCGAGCTCTGTCTGGTCCAGATCAAGGGTTCGGAGGTTCTTGGTCTCTGTGACCAGCCGGAAGATGTCGTGCGCGGCATCACGACCAAGAGGATTTCGTTTCAGCCAGACGTTTGTGACGGCCGGCGACTTGACCAACGCGTCAACGAGGACCTTGAAGCTCGGCCCGTCGATGCAGTTACCGGCGAGGTACCAGGTATCCATGCGTTCGGGGTGGTTCCTCACGAAACTAGCTATGGCCTCTGCGCCGACTGGGCCGATGATGTTGTTGCCGAGCAGGAAGTGCCGCACGAACTCGTTGCCGCGCAGGCTGTCCATGAGCCTCCAAATGTGGTCCGGCCCCACGACCATTTTGCAGAGGTCCATCCGGCCGTCCTCATAGACGACGCCTTTGCGGAACTCGGCCGCTTTGACTCCGTAGTACGGCTCTCCTTTGCCGTCGTCGAGCTCCCAGCCCTCCTCGTTGCCATTGAGCTCATGCGTGCCACCGCGTTCCAAGTGGCCCAGGAACGGCGCCAGCTCCACACCTCCGGCGACTTTGACGGGCATGGGGATGGCCTGGGCGCCGTCCAGGGAGACGGGCGTCTTGACGGAATCCCATGGGCCCTGGGCCAAGATTCGGCTCGCCCAGACAGGGGCGCTTACACCGGGCGGCGCACCACCGGTCAGCCCGTGCGCTGTGTGCCCGTTGAGTTTCGTCCTCCGTAGCATGTCGTACCGCCGCTGCAGCGCCGCTAGGCCGCGCAGGCGGACGCGGTCGGCTTCGTAGCGGATAATGGCGGCCAGAGACTCATCGTGCACGGGGTAGAGCAGCGAGGCGATGGCTAAAGCCATAGGTTGTCGGCGGGAGCGTCGCCGTGGGAGCTGATACAGCTCATCGGGGACGCGGTGTGTGCTCAGCGGCAGCGCGAGGATCTCGTCGGCCGTGTAGCCTTTTGAATGGTCAAAGT
Source organism: Paramyrothecium sp. XJ0827 (assembly GCA_020881915.1). NCBI lineage: Eukaryota > Fungi > Ascomycota > Sordariomycetes > Hypocreales > Stachybotryaceae > Paramyrothecium > Paramyrothecium sp. XJ0827. The sequence continues at coordinate 4,021,942 of JAJFPB010000004.1, forward strand.
CGGGGTAGTAAGCGGCGAGGTCATTGAGAGATTGCCTGCAGAGGCTCGCTAGATGAACCGCCTCACTCATGTCCACCTGCTCGAGGATGCCCCCGGTGAGCTGAATAGAGTCATGGTCGTCTAAGAGCTGATGATCGTGGGTCGCTAGGTTGATCTGAGTTGCGGTAGCCATTTTGTGTATTTCGGAGCCTCAAAATAGGATTTTTTTTCCCCGTGTATTTGATTATCTTTTAGCTTCTTCTGTGATTGAAGCTTCCTATTCCAAGGAAACAGTCATCGTGAGCCCCTTATATGGTTTCCAGTCTCATCGTCTGCCTGCGCCGATGCGTGCCTGCGCCGATGCGAATCTAGGCGCGCCGCATAGCCAAGCCAATCTGCACCCCTGACTCGGATCCAGTGTGGCACCGCGCTGCTGCAAAGCTGCAGCCAACGCGAAAAGGTGAGACGGGATCGAAAACGCGAAGCTTCTTTGTGAGTCAATCTACCTCCAAACCTCCGCATCGGACTTCCACCCCCAAGTTACTATTTCGAGATGGACGGTGTCAAATTTGGAAGCAGTACGAGACCAGCCCGCCTTGTATGCCACCAGATCCCTTTGAGCCCGCCACGGCCTCGAGGGCCACTCTCGATTTTTCTGCAAAAATGATTTCTTGTAAGAAACTTGTCCATTTATCTTCTTTTAAAAAATCGACTTAGTGTCATATGGACGGGAGACCAAGCCGCATATATTTGTCTCCGCTCTATAGGGTAATGCATACCAGGGCAACCGAAAGGTCAGGGCACAATACAACAGGCAAAAGGACAATAGGGCATTGGGACAGCTGGAAGGTCCGGACAGCAAGGTATCTTGACAGGAAGGTCAAGCATAATGCAATAGCCGATGTGAAACCGTGAATTGCTCATGATTTCCTTCTGTGCTTCTTGTGCGATTAGGCCATCAACACCCAACTGTGCAATCCTTGGAATATGAATAGCCTACCACATACACCGCTGAGCAGCAGGATGCCGCTAAGGCATCATGATATACAGAGTATCGGTTCTAGATCTTCCGAATATGGCTAAGAAATCGCGTTCCTGAAGTCTAGCCTTGCTCAGCAGGGGGGGCATTCAAAGATAGGCAGGACTTTTCGCAAAATTGCACTCCATACACATGCCGTTTATCCCTGCTTGACAGCAATTTCAACTCGACTTCTCGTTGTAATAGCCTATCTCTTGTATCGTGAAAACCGCTAACCTATAAATCCTACGAATCCACTTGCCAGGAGAGCCAACAAACCCCCATCCCACATTGTGCGGAGGAAACAGATTGAGCCAGTTCACCCACTGAGGAGACAGCGACTGCCCCGGGCCATACAAAAGACAATTGGATCTACCACGTAGTGCGTAGTTCCAGGCAGGCCAAGAATGCGTCTCAGCGTTCAAACGGTATAGACAAGATTCGTGGTGGAGTACAGAGTATAGTAGGAAGCTGTCCGAGGATGAAGCCAGGACCCCGCGTGTTGGGGAAGTGGGGAGACTCATCCCGGGGTATAGAGTAGACGATAGTCACATAGGTAGGAAAACGAGACCATGATGAGGGGAAAGGCAGGGGGATGGCAGCTAAGGCAGGTCCCTAGACAAGCAAGGGTGCAGACTCGCCGTTGCATCCGAAACTAGCCACCATAACCATACCTTACATACCTTACCCAAGTAAGCCACTTGGACCCTTGGGAAGACGTCTCTCCATGTAGGTTCAGTCCGCAGCACATCGCATACCCTTACCAAGGTAGTTATCGGAGACAAGGCACGCTCAGTTTAATATGGAGCCCCAAATGGCACTGTAGTGAGCAGAAGGCGAGGGCGAGGTTGTTCCTGTCGCCATAGAGCTCGGGATCTCTTACAAGACATACCGAAAACAACAACATCCTCTTACGACGGGTCAGGTAGGATGGGATTCTCTCCTCAGACATCGCGATTCTTTGAGCAGCGCGAAGACATAGCGCCTCAGCCGCAGGGTCGCCAGGCTTCTCATGTCGGTGTATGCTATGCCGATGGACGTTGCGCCGGAACGGGGATACATCTTCATCTCGTGTATCCTAGTCCCATGTCCATTTGCAGCCCGCTTCGAGGTAGGCCATACCCACGTCGCGAAGAGTACACCATACCGGTCGATGTCGTGAAAGGAACTGTAGTTACTCAGGAAAGGGAATCTTCAAGTATAAAGGGACCTCTCTCTGCCCCTTCTCTCAGCAACAATACCAAGTCGTTCCAGTTCTCTCCATTCTCAGCTCGGTTCTCTTCTCGGGCCTCATTTGCCTCCTTCATCATGCGTTCTTCCTGGATGATAGCCACCTTTGCTGGCTCCAATGCCTTGTATAGCGTCTCCGCACACCCAGCGGCAGTCAATACGGACCTCAATGAAGTACCAGAGGATGCCGTCTTCCTTTCCCCCGGCTACCTAGTTCCAGCGCATATTCCGGTTGAGGAGACCGATGAGAGTGCCGACTACATGGTGCTCGCTAGTACGCGTGGTGTCAATATTACCGCTGCCGACATCGACTATGATGCCGCTCCAGACATTGGCGTGTCCCACCTGGCCAAGGCTGCGGCTCCTGACACCAGGATCCTCATTGGCAAATCGCGCACCGACTACGGCTGTGGCGGGACGTTGGAGTCTATTCGAAGTTTCGTTGGCGACGCAGTCTACGGCCTCTGCGACGAGGGCTTCTGCCAAGGTGGGCTGACCTACCGCCGCAAGGTCATTTGGATGGGAGGCGACTCCGCAAGAGTGGATCGCTGGCTGTCGGCTCAGATCCAAGGCTCATACAGGGGAGATACTACCTTGGGTAACCTGCATAATCTCGTCAAGGCGAGCGTCCGGTCTGAGACTGTCGAGTGGGCTTGGAGGGAGAACTGGAACCCCTTCTACCCTCCCGGAGTCGGCAGCTCGGAGAAGTGCAAGATGGCCAAGTTTACCAACTACATGCACATCAAGAGCTATGCTTGGAACCAAGCCGATGTTATAATGAAGGTCACTCTAAGCGAAGTCCAAGGCAAGTTCTCCCTATCCCACTTCATTCGAAAAAAGGCTGACACAAATCTAGCAAACTGCCTTGCCTACGAGGTCTTGGCTAGTGTCAGCGGCGCTCTGAATGGCGCTCTCGGGGGAGCTTTTGGATTGATTGCTGTTAACTGCAATGCGTAACACACAGTCAGAACCTCCTTGTGGTTGGACTACCAGGAAAGTCATCCGGAGGGAGTCAGCTCGATTCTCATAGGAGGTGCTAGTTTCCTTGATGTTTCAGGAACACTCAGAGGAACACTTAGTTGATTAGCCATAGTACACCACTAGGTCCTAGTTGACGGGTAAATTGAGTTTTATTATAGCCTGGCCCAACCTTGATGTGAAGAACCCAAAGAACAATAATTTCTGGAGTCCACGATTATCTCATAGCTTTCCGTCTGTCCGCTTGAATCGTTTAACTCTTGTCTTCGCTCTTCGTAACATCTTCCTACTTAATTACTATATTTAACTCACCCTACTTACATATAGTACCTAAGGTTGCAGCAACAAAGGTGCCGCGAAAATTGTCTGCCTCACTATCCTACTGGTTGCGGCGGCCTACATGGTTTGCGGCCCCCACAGTCACCAAATAGAGAACTTACATGCGATAATTAACGACTATAATATAACAACAACATGCGCAAAAATTCAAGTTGTGTTGATCACTGATTAACTGAATGAATTACCATCTGCGTCCTTGAGGTGCATTTAGCCCTTCAAAGTGCGTCATCATTTTCGCGGTGCCTTCGTTCCGGACACTTAGTTCAATACCGGATGGCCGGTTCAATGGTAAGCAGGCAGCAGGAAGATGTGCCAGATATGTAAATCTAGCATCCTTCTCCCCTCACCCAGCTCGATTACAACCAGGCGGTAACCCGTTTTTCCCCGAAGGCAACTAGCCTCTCGCTCCTGGGGTACGGCCACAACCTTGCTGCTCAAACTGGTGCCAACCGAACAGCTACCCCAGGGGTCCTCCCTCCCACCTTGCAACCCCCACCCTGGGGTGTGGAGGGGGAGGGGGGGCTTCTTTGTTGCGCAACTGCGAAGATCCGCATCGACATGTGAGATTTCTCCAACTGAACCTTTGCCATTCCACCATGTCGCCGATGCTTTTATCATCTAGGGTGCAGTTGCTTCGCATTGACCTTTTGGTTGGGATTATGTGCTTGAGAGTGAACAATGCGCTCCGGCACCCTTAATGCGATTACTCAATGGAAGCCGCAGGCTTGGAGCTGTTATGCTGTTGTACGAGAAGAGCAATACTGAGTCTTCAAAGGGGAGTAATTATAGGTAGTCAGTACAAAAAAAAGCGTAGCGGTTGGTACAGGTTGTCAATTGGATAAAACACCCACGGCCGCAACCACCTCAATGTAATGACCTTGTTGCTCCAGTCTCCGTATCCGAATATCTTGTACATACGAGGAAGCATAACGAAGAACTCCCTCGACTGACCGCTTGCTGGCGGCCCCATACACTATATCTTAGATTTCTGACTCTATTAGCCCAGTTCCTCAGTCGCCCTGCCGAACCTCTGGTGAGACGTGAGACACCGGCAGAGCAGTCATGTCCTCACGTAGAGTCATGCGACTCCTTCCCAAGCATCCCACGTCATGCACATGTGTCTTAGTTGGCCACATCGTAGAACGCTTATTCGGCCAGGCAATGCCCGAAAATGCAGGACAAGCATCATTTAGATGCCGTCAAAGTCACCACCCAGATCATCCTCGTCCAAATCACCCTCCTGGATCTCCTTGGCCATTTCCCTCTCACGTTCCCGAGCCTCCTGGGCATTCTTGAGCTCAAGACGGTGCTGGTTCATGGGAAAACGCATTGCCTGTAACGATAAAAGTCAGCATGTCTGCGCGAAAAAAACTTCTGAAGCGCAGCCTTGTAACGACGTACCTTTACACTTTCATCATGTAGTGCGAGACAAGCGCGGATTCGGTCGTGGAATGCCTCGCCAGGCTCTCGAGTAGCGTAGACATCGCCCACCTCCTTGCTCTTCATGAACCCACGCTCACGGTCCAGCGTGGCCTCGATAACACCATCTCGGATGGCCTTGGCCACGATATACTCGGCCGATTCTTCACTGCCAAGGTGGAGACGGATGCAGATATCGCGAAGAGAGATTCGAGAATACGACAGTGACATCATACGAATGCCAGTCTTGATGACGTTTTGCCGTAGGCGGAGAATGAGGGTGTATGTTCCATCTCGTCGGAACGTGTCGGCGTGGTCGGCAATCGCAGTCTCAAAATCCTCCAGGTTACCGACGCGGACAGCCTGCACGAGGAGGAAGTACGGGTGCAAGGCGTCCTCCAACTCTGGTTGGCGGAATGTGGCTCGCTCGGGGATGTCGCCCATGAGCAGCTCAACAACAAGCAGGAGCTTAGTCGCAGTCTGGGAGAAGCCAGCAGCACAGCTGCTCGAGGGCGCCTTGCGGGTAGCCGCGGTCAAGTGCTCGTGGGCCTCAGTGTATCGCAATTGAATCGCACGGATGCGGCCGAGGTAGTACAGGAACCGTGCAACTTGGTTGTTCGCTGCGTTCTCCGGGAACTGAGTGTGAGAAACAAGCAGGTCAGCTTGGTTGATGTGCGAGGTTAGCAGGTAGTTTCGCAGAAGCAGCACGATTACGGAGGCCTGAGTGTCGATGTCCTTGCGGAGAACGGCAGTTCGGAGGGCGGCAAGCAACGTCGGTCGGATTGCGACGATGGGCGACTCGGGGGACGGAGGTAGAGGGTCGATGTGCTCGCAGAAGAGAGAAAAGTAGAAGTAGACTTTGGCGGAGAGTGTGTCTAGCGTGCGGCGGTTCAGGGTCTGAATGCGCTCGGACAAGTACTTGGAGAACTCAAGGCCCTTCTTGTAGTTTTTGCTGTCAAAGAGGTAGACCTGGACCAAGATGCCTAGGAAAATGTCGACTTCGGGAATGATGTCCTTGGTCTCCTTCTTAGAGCCGTTCTTGCCTGATTTGGGCTCGTTGTCTACCTCCATCTCGGAACCGGTAGATCGACCGAGCGGCGTGCTTTCGCGGCCAATGGCCACGAGCAGCTGTTTGGCGACGTTTCCAGATGTGACGTTCGCGGGAAAGGTATCGACAATGGCTTGTGCAATGATGTCGGGTGTCAGGCGTTTCCGGATAAGGGAAATGGACCGCAAGGCTCGCAGGGAGAATCTAGGGTCAAAGAGCGCCACGGCACGATCTAACAATGCGAAGTTGCTCTTGATATCTGAAGGGAAAAGGGTGTCATGTCAGCTCATGCTTCTCGGAACGAGTACCTAGTCGAAGCCTACCTGCAACAGTCTGTGCGACGGGATCAACCTTGGCCTCGCCATCCTCGGCCTTACTTTCATCGCCCATGGCCACATCGCCATCAGAATCCGCCGATGCTTGACCAGCTTGCTTGGAAGACTTTGATGGGGGCACGACGACGGTCATTTCCTCGTCGCCGTCCTTGGCGGTCTTCTTGCCCTTGGCCTTCGCGCTGTCCTTCATGTCGACATCTTGGTTGCCCTGGAGGCCATTCTCGGCAGACTTGCCGTTCTTCTGGGGGGTCTTGCCTGGCATGGCTCGTATCGAATGCTTTGTCGCGCAGAAGCTGTACTAGGGAGACAGTGAAGGGGAGCACAGCTGACGGAAGGGTGGACTGGAAATGGTCCCGTGAGGCGAGCGCGCGACTTCGGCTTGTTCCGTGGCGGGTGATGTGTGTCTCGATGTCGTGGAAAACAGGTCGGGAGACGGGCGGCGAGTCCTGGAGTCGAATCAAGAGTCCGCTCGGGAGGGCGGGCACTTGATTTTGTTGGGAGGTGATGTAGCTTGGGAAATCGACTTGAGGTGAGGTTGCAGGTAACAAAGAAGGTTCGAGCTGCCGGAAAGGATTGGGAACGGAGTAGCTGGCAAGGTGCTGTGCCAGGCGACGCCTAGAAACCCGTTGATTACTTCGAATGTGGTGCCGCTATGTGCAGTGGGCGAGGTACCGTGCAGGTATCGGCTGCCGATTGCTGGGGCAAAAATGTTAGATCAGGTAAGCCGCGCTTGACTGAGGGAGGTGTTTTGGTGGAGCCCGCGAGCAGTGACGTTGTCGATGCTGGTGCCTGCCTGACTGTGTGTCCCTGCACACTACGGTACCTAAGGTACGGTGCCTTACACAAGCAAATGCATCTTGTAGTGCATCATCTCCTTCAGCACACGAGACGTAGGGTCTATGGCTGGACACAGAACAACGTCCGAATCACCAGTTGACCTCAAACCGTCATTGGATTTTCGTCCTCGAGAACTTCATGCTTCTTAGATATCTGTAAAAAGGAAATTCTTTTCCCTCTCCTTCTTTCCTCATCAATATAGGAGGGGATGGCAAATGCCTTTCTAAAGCCAATGCACATGCTGCAGGATTGGTTCTCACCCTTGGCCGCTCACGTGTTATTGCTTCCACCATGATCACCGACTTGTAACCTCCAGGCCGTCATCGTCATCCGGATCTCTGCCGTACGGCAAGTGAGGAAATCACACCGTCCATAGAAATGGCGCCCTCATTCTGGCCATGCTGTACTTTGATCGTCGTGACCGCTTGTCTTTATCTCGTGGCTCTTAAACCCTGTACACATTCAGAGCTGCATGTTACGGTCCGCGCCGCGTCGTACATCTGCAGCCAAGCACGGCTTGGCCTACATGCACCGTTATAGTTTCGGTCCGCTGATTTGCTGTCGATGCAGCAACAGGAACAGCAACCACAATCTCGTGTGCGTATTCATCCCTGCTCTAAACCGTCGGAATTAGGAGCTATGTAATGTGTTTACCGATAGCTGGAGACGGGACGTCTCCAAAGTCAACCGCGCTATCTGCGCTATCTAAATCCTAAACGCCATGCACTTTTCCCTGAGCGAACCCCATCATTTTGCCAGTACCCGGTGATACACCCCCAATACAACCATAAATCAACATAGTCACATCTTCTCCCCCCCCCCCTTGCCATGTGAATCAGCTTAGCATCTTAATCTGTTTTTCCAGGCATGACCTTGGCTGCCTGCACGGCGCTCATCTTGGCAATCCATCCTGACGATGGCAACACCTTGCGCACCGTACGCAGTTCATCTGAGGAGTAGCCGGGTATGCGAATGTTGTACGTTCGTTCAAGAATGAGCTGGATATCACGGATTTCCAACACCTTTGAACCCCGTTCTTTAGCGTTGCGGCACGCTGCATGTAGAACATTATCCACAAATGAATCGGCCATATTTAGAACATTCTGACAAAACATTAGCATTTCTAAAAGATCGTGTGTCAATTCTGCCTCGCTTACCTCCTCGACCTCCGGCGTCAGCAGGTTGCCCTCTTGGCCTTCAGCAGAACCACCGCAGACTTGACGCACAAGTTCATCAAGTTTCTTCTTGCTCAGGACATGATCGCCTTCTGCCTCGTGACTATACGCAGGAATCCTAGGTACCGCAGGCTGGTTCATGACCCCTCCCAGCGTACCGCCTCCCTGGGACATAGTGGGACGGCCTGCGTTGACGCCTCCACCAACAGTGACGCCCTGGGGAACAGCAGTGGCCCGCTCCGGGAGGTGCTTAGGAATAGGCATTTTCGATTGTATTGTCTGCTGTGACTGGGTTGGATGAGCATGAGGGTGACCCTGCTGAGCATGCATATTTGGAGCCATTGCGCCTTGAGGGACTGCACCACCTGTAGGCGTTGGCGTGCCGCCGCTTGACTGTTGACCTTGTACAGGTGCGCTTCCTGGCGTGGTGGCTGCCCTTTGGTTGGCCAGGGACATGGCTGCCGAATGGCTAAGAGCCCGGGTTGGCCCAGCCGCCGTGACAGGCGTCGCTGATTGAGGGGTTTGCACACGGGCGCCTGCTTGGGTCGGGGTGCCTGAGGCCTGGTTCTGGACGGCTGTGGCTGATGCGAGGGCCGTGTTGACAGGAGGTGGTTGAGGTTGAGATTGCACTTGACCTTGGAGTTGAGTTTGGGCCTGTTGTGGTTGGGCTTGTGCAGGCGGCGGCGCTGGCTGTGTAACGCTTGGTGCAGGGCGTGTTGGTGGTTGAGTTGGTGTTGGAGTTCCATTCGCAGGCGAGGCTCTGTTACCGGCAGCGGCTTGGGCGCGGGCGGCTTCGGTTGCCGCATTAACAGCTGCAGGGTTCGGAGTGGCACTCTGAGCGTTGGCTTGTGTGGTGTTACCAGGGCCTTGGGCATTCTCGGCTTGCTGCACAGGAGGCGCCGCGGCAGCGGCAGCTGCATTCTGGCTGGTTTGGCTAGCTCCCTGGAGGTTGCCTTGCTGCTTGCGAATACTATCCACCCACTTGTGGGCCTCTGCGTACATCTTCAGTTGCTGCTCCTTGCGTACCTGGAAAGCCCGCAGCTCATCGTCCTTAACCGGGTTCCCTTGCTGCTTTCGTTCGTTGAGGTACTGTTCCATCGTGGCAAGCTTCTTTTTGCTACTCTCCATGGTCATTAGAGCCCGCGCATACCGCTCTCGCATCTCTTCAATCCATTTAGCCGCCTCTGCCGTTGACTTTTCGGCAATGTGCAGCGGTGGCCGGAATATCATTTTGTTCACGTGCTGTTGCAGCTGCTCTGAGATCTTGGGTTTTTGCATCTGACTAGCTGCAGCAGGGTTCGAAGCCGCCGCTCCGGTTCCTGCTTGGGCGCCGGCACTAGCCGCCATGGCGGGTTGTTGTTGCTGGGCTTGTGGTGCTCCTTGCATAGGAGTTTGACCTGGAGCAGCCTGCTGTGCAATTGGAGGTCGGTTTATAGCCTGAGCTGGAGCCTGAGCCTGATTTTGGGCTTGTGGTTGCGATTGTGGCGGCTGCTGCTGCTGCTGCTGCTGCTGGGGCTGAGGCTGTGGTTGAGACTGAGGCTGCTGTTGCGTTGGTTGTTGAGGTTGCTGAGGTTGCTGAGACTGCTGGGCCTGTTGAGCCCCGGGTTGTTGTTGTTGCTGCTGACCCGCTGGTGGTTGTTGCCCTTGGGTACCTGCCTGGCCCGCTTGCTGCTGCTGCTGCTGTTGCTGTACCACAGTCCTTCGCCCCTGGATCTTATTAATCAGCATCTTGGAGAAATCGATGATTTTCTGTCTCGCGGCGATATGATCGGGGCTGTTCTGAGGAGAGTTGTTGGCTCGAGTCCACAAACTCCGAAGACCGGCTTCATATTTCCGCTTCTCGTCTTCGGTCAGATGTGGCAGATTCCGGATCTGGGCGGGTTGGTACATCGGTGGAGGTCGTTGCTGCTGCGCAGGAGCCGCCTGGGCTTGAGGCTGCCCTTGCGGCTGGCCCTGCGCCGGCCCCTGTGCGGGATTCATCTCGATGGTGATTAGATAGCAGTGCTGGATCTAGGAACTGCTAATCGAAGAAGTGCTGTGTATATTATATGTCCGGGGCTGTCATATGGTCTGCCAAAAAAAACAAACACCCTTGGTTGCCAGTCACAGTCGTTAGGCAACACGCGACGATGCTATGTCAGAGGATCACCGTGGTTCGTCGCGGCAGAGTCGCGGCAGCATGAATCTGTTGCGCGCTAAACGGAAAATTGTCGGTTCAAATACAGGCTTCGATGTGCTTACCTAACTGTGCGTCGTCTTGTGGCTGCGCCTTACTTACCCTGAATCGGTCCTCCCATCGAGATATGCATTCAGTCCTACATGTATATTTCCTTGGTCGCTTGATTGATAAACGGCCTACAGGTCTCAAATTATATTGCCGTGGTAGAGTTTGAATGCTTCGTCGAAATTTTTGCAAACAAAAATGTCCTACAGTCTAGATATTCCAACGGGGCCATTTACCCTCGAAAGCGCGCTCCATGGTAAGGTCATAATTTCACCTGCGACCTTCCTAACAAGTGGTCGTGTCTCACCAACATGTCCGGGTTAGACATTTGATCCAGGATTTCCATAGTGCATGGGAGTGACGAAGGAATGAGTCAAGGAAGGAAAATAAGGACTGCAAGGCACTGTACCTTGTACTTGTGATCATCTAACTTGGGTGTGGCATTTATTCCTCAAATAAAGGGTTCAAAGTGGCTTGACCAGACCATGGTTTGGTTCATACTGAGTAACAAATACCATTGGAGAAAAGTATCATACGAAAAGAGAAAGGATGGGAAAGTATGACAATTCTGGGCTTCATGTTAGAGTGTTGGGCCGCTCGAACTGAGCAACATGACGTGGAGTGCAAGATTGATGGTGGAACCTCAGGCCATGCCGAGTTTCTCTGACTACTTCAGTTTCATGGGCTGAGCACATTGTCTAACTCCAAGATCGGGACTTGCGTCCACCAAAGTGCCAAAGCTTCTAAATGAGAACCACATGAGCACTAATACTGCGTACGCTGTATGCGACAGACCCAGGCCGCTGCGGAATCTGCCCTGGGGATACTTGCCCGACGTACAATACGAACGGAGTGGCTTATGTGAGAAGACTCTCAACCCGAGCACCCGAGATGCAGGACGGACGACCTGTCAGAAGCAGGACCATGACCTGGGACATTGATCTCTAAGCCGTTAGCTGTGTGACGTCGCCACCTGCATCTCCTTTCAAATGGTTGCACGACATTCCGTGGGTTCTTCCCGGTGAAAGATGGCGTCCTGACTGGACCAGAGGTGACTGACTATATCACCGAGCGACACTGAAAGGGTGTCAGACGTATGGCAAGGCGTCAGACCACATGGCAACACCTTTAGCATAAGCCCACCCACCCAGTGAACAGGGCGAAGGTTGGATGTCGATGGCTGAGAGATTGTGGCATACGCGCACGCGCGCGATTTGCCGAGTAAAATGTCTGCCCAAATGAAATGTAACACTCCTTTGTGGCTTCCTGCAGAGTTGCCGGCCCGTAGCTGCGGATATGTGTAGAGTTGCTTGATCGGTGCTGGTTCGCTGGCTGCCCACTTTTCCATGTTTTTACCCGCCTCAGAGGGAACAATCTTTGCTAGGATGCTCACCATCCTCCAAGGCTCTTGACGTGGTTCAAAGTCACCTATATTTGGAAAGCTTGTCCAAACGGGCCGCCTGCCTAGTGTTCAAGCTAAAGAGAGACGAGACCAAGGTGGCCAAACATTCGTGTTGTGTTCATGGTGGCAACCATTCGGCAACAAACACGGTCGTTTGACAGCTCACACAACGACGACGCTTGGACTTGAGGTTGCGCCAGTAGCAGCAAGCAAGGCACAGGGAGCGAGGAGTCATAGATGGGATTTTCGCAAGGCCCCTGAATGCGCGCATTCCACGAGTGCAAATTTTTTCGTCTCTTGCACCTTATGTCCCTCTCGGTCCAACTGTATTCGCTCTCACTGGTGGGAGTGGGTTTGCCTGCTGGGGTCGTGCGGATGGATTTCTGCCAGAGCCCGCAGGCCGTCCGGGAGGCATTGATGCCCAAACTGGTCCACGACAGCACACGACAAGCGCTGCCTTGGCCCCGGCCCCCGGTCCCGGAAAGGCGCTTCTCTTCCTTTCTGATGCAGTTGATTTGAGCCGGTGTGCGCCCCTTTTTTAATCGGATGCGGTGTTAATATTAGGGTATTTTTTTTTTTGTGATTGACGAGAAGAGGGTGATGGTCCCGGACTGAGATATAAGACGTGTGTGACAGCCGCGGGATCTCAGATGGTCGCTCCTGCCCGGACAACCTGGACGAGAAATCATCCCGGCACATGACTTAACTTTGCCAGGTTTCTAACTCACACCTATCAACTTGCTGGATCTGCCACTTTGTGCTCGTACTTTGGGAACCGTGCCTCGCTCCCCGTTCGTTCCCTTGTCCTAGAGAAACGGACTGTCTCGTGCCGACCCCAGGCTCTGGCGTACCTCACACCTCCGCAGGAACACCTGTTTTGTCTTATCTCGCCGTGACTACGGTCCCCAAGCGCTGTTGCGATACGTTAGCCTGGAACTTGATTCCAATGCGCCTTGGCCTTTGGAAGCAACAGCAATTCTATATTATCCGGGCCTAGCTCTTCCGCCACGAGCATCGTCTTTTCTTCCACCCGGACTCCTCCCGTCCCCAGGAACATCCGTCTACAGGTTTCCTGGTATATCAACCCGAGGACCATCATACCCCTGGAATTGTGTTTGCGCTGCTACCTGCAGGGTTTCCTTCTGCCCCATACGCCGCCGTCCACCGCCAGGTCTTCCCCTCCACGCCAAGCCACACCTTAGAGGACGGTCCAGAGCCCTCGTCCTAACACCAATTGTGCTTGTTGGTGAGCTAAAAGAAAGAGGTACGGGCCGTTATTCTTGCTGCTCTTCCTGACTTCGGTCCCTTACTCCGCTTGCTTGATAAGGACGGTATTAGGCCCCTCCCAAAGGCCCACTCCTCTTCGGGAACACGATCGCAGATCCCGCAGTGGAAACATCACTGCTTACACACGCTTCTCGTCGCCTTTTCTTCGTCTCCTCTACATTGAGCAATTCCTCCCCTCCCCATCATCTCTCTTCTGCTGCTCCGACAGCCACAATTTTCGGTCGAAACGTTACTTCTCAAGGCTCTGTCAAGGCCTTGTTTTCCTCCTCCTCCTTTCGTTGGAAGAAGCGACATTAGCCGTTTCCTTGCCACCGATTTGTCGACACCCATCTCTTCAGGGACAATCCCGGCTTGCCAGTGTCCCGCCGCCAGTGTCTTGCAGACTCGCCCCCACTTCACAAACCCCGGTTAGGACACTATCATGATCTCGAAACCAAGCCGCATACCATCGTCTCCTCGTCGGAGATTCCTGCTCGGGGTGTTGACTCCTTGACTTGACAACTACTATACCTAGTGTCCAAATACTTTTTTATGCTGAACATCCCCTCCTTCTGGGCCTCACCGATCTGCTCCAGTTGCTGTCCTCCCACCGTGGCCTTGTGTCGATCATTGGGTGACCTACTGTAGGAGCGCAACCCAACCCACCACTGCATCAAGCAGCTCCGGCTCCAGCACAGCACAGCCAGCACCTGTCACCCCACAGCGGCTTTTCCCCAGTCCTTTCTGGACTTGGGTATTAAGAGTCCCTTGTCTCGATTTATCCCGTACCGATACCACCTTATATACCCCCACACGCACAGGAAGAGACTGTCAATTCGACAAAGATCACCGGTCCCAGAAACCGGCGATCCACCACGTTTTCTCGGGGCTCATTGATTTTCTTCCCCCTCTGCAAGCAAGCAGCGCATTCGCTTGGATACGTTTTCTACCGACAAAACACCAAACTGGCCAGCCATGCCTAAGCGGAAAAGCCTCCGCCGGCGTCCGTCTACGCCTAATCTCAGGCCCCATCCGCACACCGCCGACCCGGCCTCACCGCCTGAAACCCCTACAACTTCGCCGCTGGTTTCCCGCAGATCGAGTCTGAAGCCTCGACACCAACCGCCCGTCTTCGACTTCTCCGAGCCATTGAATCAGGACCCCAGCATCAAGCCAGTTGGAAATGGCCACCAATTCAGTTACCAGCCTGCGCTCGCCGCAGATCAATTGAGTCCCCGCTCGTCCTCGTCTTCATCCTCTCCACTTGGGGACTCAGTCGACGACAATCTGACCGATAGCGCCAGCATAGGCAGCCTGCCAAACTCCTCCAGGCCAGGCGCGGATCGATCTGTCGACGATGATGTCTCATTAGGCTCCGCCTCTGGCTCCGACTCGGACCAGTCCGAGGATATGCAAGGTGGCAATGAAACCTCAGTACACATTAGGATAACGTCCGCGGTTGTATGTGACTTCACAATTGAAGACATCGACTCACAAGATCCGAACCACGAGGGCCTCGAGGTTTTGTATCCCACCGAGATCGAGTCCAACCGCAGCCGTTCCCGTTCCCGACACAACGATCATTTGGATACGAACATGATGCAGGACCTCCAGAACCTGAATTGTAGCAACGAGGCGTCTGACAACGATGCTGAACCTGATTATGAAGAGGAAGCCTTCCTCAGGCGGCAGCAAGAGCTCAAACGCATCAGGAGAGTGAGCATGTCCAGCAGTTTTGGCAAGAGAACGCACAGCGAGCTCAGCGACTCTGATGACGAGACTGGCTTCCTCGACGTGAATGATGTTGGTTTCAGTGCCCGGCATATGCGCAAGAGGCTGCACCGTGGCAGTTTGCTCTTCCAGGACCCCCCAGCGCCGCGAATTGACGAGCTTGATGAGCCAGACTCCAGCGAAGACGAGTTCATAGGCCAGCAGTCCTCGCTGGCGGCCGAGTTACCCTACTGGACAATGGAAATCATGGAGGTCGATTCAAGCTGAGCGAACGATTACTCTCTTATTTGCGATACGGACGATTTTACGACAGTTATGACGACGAATGACTAATGAAGACGAACAAGAGACTACATGTCATCCCTTGATCAGCGGGCATATAGACTTGACTCGTTCTTTGTCGGATATTCACGTTGTGGACTATGAGATACCTGTGCATTCTCGTGCTTTATTTCCTGCGACAACCGGATACTTCTTCATCAGGTGAACTTGTGGGGAGGTTTGGCATTTGACGCGATGCTTGGCGTGCGGAAGGCCTACTGGTACATAGGGCAGCTTGTCATGACCCGACCTGTACACGGTTACACCTTGACGGTTGATCGCTGTGCATGACAGGGCTGATGCATAATTCTGGCATGGTCTCGGCGTTGGAATCAGCGGCATAAGTTCTTGTCACTTTTCTCTTGTCTCATTCGGATACCATTCACCTGATAGAACTGCGATTTCGGCTTCATTGATTGCCCTCGGTGTCAGCACACAGTGGCGCAGGCTTTGAGCACCTATCTTTCATTCGCAAACAGGATTTGGGAATGTCGAATGCATAGCATGGAGAAAGGGGTTTCTAGGCATAGGAGCATTATTTTACGTGTCATTTCCCGCAGATAGACCTAGATAGACTGAATTTGCACCTTTTGGGCAAAGGACCGGGCAATGACGGCATTGTTACCCCCTTTGGGTGCCCGCATTGTGTGCATCATGCGTGTGCGTTGTCTCAGCGGGCGCTCTGCGGCGCACGACATGCGAGCTGAGTCTGTCCACCTTTCATACGTAGCCTACCTCTTAGCATGACGCGACAATGTGAGTACCGGGTTCGGTGGGAGTCTACCTGGCCTAGCCTGGCCTGTTCACAACCTTGACTAGCTTCCCCGGATTTCGCATATTAGATTCGGCATCAACAAAACCGCAAAGCAGTATACTATGAATGAGGCAGTCACTCGCTGAAGAAGGGCAAGCTAGTTTCATCCATGCAAGGTCCAGCCAAGATAATCATAAACTGTGCCGTAGGAGTTGCTCCGCCTCACCTTTACGCTGCTGGTTGTCCAGAATCAGATGTGCCCAGCTATCAGAACAAGGCAATCAAGGTAGGCAGTGGTGTGCTCCAAGACGAGCTCCTTGCATAAAAGGCAACGACACTAGGCAATTTTACGAATGTCCCATTTGAGTGTCAGTATGATGGGTTCTGGAAGCCTGGCTACGAGGGTGTTGAGCTAGGCCTTGGCGTTAGGGCTCTTCAACAAGTAGAACCGGCTTCAATTGATAGGCAGTAAACAAAACATCATCTATCCGGGACAGAAAACCTGCTCTGCTGCCAGACTGACCATGACAAAGGCTGAGGAGGGTTACGAGAAGCTATAGTTGTGAGTTTCGTAGTGAGCAACCGAGATTAAACAGCTTCGGGGCTAGCATTTTTTTTGCAAATAAAGATTTATTAATAAAAATTTATCTTAAAAAATCCATGGCATCATTTGGAAGAACTGATAAATTCTTTTCACCTGGGCCGGCCAATGCATGGGCCCGTTGCGGGAACCCCATTATTACCTCAGGTAGTTCACGATCGATGGCATGGCATGGCATGGCATGGCGGGGTAGATTGTAAGTTTGCCCGAGGGTCTCTTTTGCCTTATCAATAAGATAAGGTAGTCGCGTGCTGTATTGTTTTCTAAGCCAGACCTTCATTGTAAACATCTACTCTGTCGGGCCCTTGACAACCGCCACGGACGCCGTCTAGGAATTTCAGCCTTGCCCGTGATCTTTGTTGCCGACAATCATATTCTTCATTTCCCAGCTTTGTGTTCACGCACAAGACACCATCTTCGCCATGTCGCTTCTAGCTGCTCATCTGGAGCAAATCAACTACTCGTGCCAGGGCATTGACTCGCTTCCGTAAGAACAATTAGTCCTATGATCGCCCTGACCGGAAACTCAGACATTCTCCCAGATTTCCTTCTCCCAAAATCTTCACCAATGCACTCCTCTCGAACCACGACATTACCTCCCTGATCCGCGACACGGAGGCCCACGAACGCGCTCTATTTTCTGTTCCGCCGCCGCCGCCCGCCCCCAGCAGCGCAAAGCCGTCCTTATCCGAAGCAAAGCCTAATGCACGGCGCCAGACTGTTTTTAACGTCGCCTCTGGTGAGGTGACGACTGGTCCACCGTCGCGCGCGGGCGGCGCGGCCCACCCCCGGCGACACACCGCCGTAGCTGCTGTGCTCGGTGGGGAAATGCACGATCACCTGCGACGCGGCGAGACGGACCGCAAGGGCGACGTAGATGTAGAGGTGCTCCTGCGGGGCGCGGAGAAGCTGTGTGGCGTGTACGAGCTGCCGGGGGCCCGAGAGCGCATTGCGAATCTGCGGGCGAAGCACCGCAACGGGAAAAACACGATGGCGTACTACGAGGCAAAGGTGGCAGAGCAATCGGACCAGCTGGCCAGCATGAACAAAGACTGGATGGATGATGACGACGAGGAAGATGAGGGCCAAGACGAGGACGGAGAGGGCGATGGAATGGAGGTTTGGACGGAAGAGGACTTGCGGAGGGAGGAAGATGAGGCAAGGGAGTTGGAGAGGAAGAAGAGGGAGCTACAGGCCAGGCTACGAGCAATGGAGAAGGACATCGGAGGGTTGATGAACATGTGATGGGCATGAGACCACGTTGGGACGGCGGCAGCAGCAGAAACCCGCCATCTCAGCATGCATCACGAAACGACCACACCGGCAACATGGCCGAGCCATAGAGACAGACGCTATCTTCATCACGTATGCAGCCAAACTTGCTGATGCGACGAGGCGTCACGGGCGTTGGCGAAGAACTGCCAGAGCGAAACACGCCATGCAGCCCGAGGAATTGTTGCAGAAGCTGCTTTCCAGACAAAGCACAAACTGAGTATTTGCAACTCAGTCAAGACCCGCAAGAGTTTTAAGCTCGAGCGAAGATCCAGAGAGGGATCTTACTGGATGGTACTAGGAAACCCGCCTAGCAAAACTGAGGAGGCAAAAGGCTCCGGAGCACCACGCATATCTAGCGTATCATATAGTATCTTAGCTATAGACAAGATGAAGCTGATTGGGAATGTGATACAGAGACAAGATGGACTTTTGACGATCAATTCCAATTTCTGCTCAAGGAGTCTTTCATCTCCACAGCTCAGGCTCATTTGTTCCCTTGTGTGATGGTGAAGATTCGCATGTGAAACGTTGTGCCAAAAAGAGAAAAAGAGTACGCATGGCGTGAAGGAGCTTGCTAGGCGGTTACGGGTAGTGGAGCTTTAACGGCACCCGCGCTGGGCTAACGGGGTGCCTTGCCGGAACGAATGACGTTGGTGCCAACCGCGTCCCCATTAAACCCCCGGGACGCGTTCCAGCGCGTCTTGTCCCACGTCCCACCTAAATGGGTTCCAGCGTCTACCTACGCCTGAGGTTGGCTACCACCATAACACACCTGCATTCTCGGTAAATCGCATCAGTTTTTTCATGCGAGGTAGGTTGTCGAAATGGACGAAGCAACCAAAGCCCAGTATACATTGAAGTCTGCCGAGCTACGAGCCGAGCTCAAGAAATGGGAGACGGACTGGGCCCAGTCACACGAGGGCAGGAAGCCTGGGAGAGACGACATCAAACAGAATGCCGACATTGGTGAGTGCCTCAACTAGAAGGCCATTGGTCTTTCTGTCTAACACCTCTGCAGCTCAAAAATACAAAGAGTACAACAAGGTCCGCGATATTCTTGCAGGCAAGATCCCTCCTCCACCGACCCGCGAGTCACAACCCAAGAAGCGTAAACCCGATCCTGCGCCAGCCGAAACTCCCATAAAGCGAGCCAAACACCTCGAAACACCATCGAAAGATCGCCTCCAGAACGAGGAGCTCATGAACACGCCCGCCATTTCGCGAAAACTCTTCTCTCCCACTCCCATCACGTCCCTAGGCCCAACCCCACAGCGGGATGGCTGCGTGCTCGGCCTGTTCGACCTGTTGGTGGAGAAGGAGCTGGGAACGCCCTCAAAGAGGAGCGACAATAGGCCAGAGAGTCGAGGCGGAATTGACGCAACGCCTAGCAAGCGCACAAGTCTCCAAGACGATGGCTTTGCCCAAAGATTAGGACGGACGCCTGGCTCCGCAAGCAAACGTCGGAGTTCTGGAATCTTCATGACACCTCTCAAGAACAGGGACGATAACTCACTCGCCAAGACGCCTACATCTCACTCTGTCTCAAAGTTGCACTTCGACACACCGTCATTCTTGAAGCGACACTCGCTGCCAACCGTGGACGAAAATGGCAACTTTGATGCTCCCGCACCCCTCAGGTTACCGCGGAAGCCCTTCGCTCGTGGTTTGAGTGAGATTGTTGCTAGCCTACGGAAGACAGAGGAAGAGGAGCTGGACGAGGAGATGGATGCCATGTTAGAAATGGAGAGAGAGCTGGCGGGCGAGCCGCGACCAACGCTGTCGCTCGCGAAGAAGGACGATGACCTTGCGGAGGACACTCAAGATCGACCGTTGCCTCTAGGTGGTTTTGACGATGAGGGGATGTACGACAGCCCTGATGAAGAGCAGCGGGATCGCGGAGGGAACCCACTCAGAGTTTTCAAGAAGAAGGGCCAAAAGCGAACGACGAGACGAGCCAATATGCGTCCTACGAGAACTAAGCGACCTACCACGACAGGCGACAATGCAGAAAATGATGCTCAAGAAGAGGATGGTGATGTGGTCCCCGAGACACAGATCATGAACGGCGATGCCGACTTCGACGCAGCAGATTTGGGCTCCGACTCAGAAGCTGAAGAGGCGGCTTCTCACGGCTCGAAGGTGGCAAAACCTACCAAAACTACCAAGAAAGAGGGCACGGTGAAGAAGGCGGTTCGAAAAGTGAATGAGCTGGCGCATGCGAACTTCCACAGACTGAAGCTGCGACAAAACGGAGCCAAGGGAGGGCCTGGCTACAACAGTAGGTTCCGACGGCGACGCTGATGTGGTGGCTATGGGGACAAGCACACGAAAGTATGGATTACGGTTACCTTATGAGACTATTGGTTCTTGCATAAGCAGTTGGAGTTTGCGATTTGGGTCTGAAAAGCAGCACAAGATATACCCTGATGGTTTCGTTAGTTCTGTGAGAGTACAAACAATCAAGCAATCAAGCCAAATCAAGTGCTGCGAAGCACTTGCTATTGAGAGATGCATGTTGGAAGAGGTTCGCTACCAATGAACGTGCTTTTGATATGATTGGCACTGGTAAACGTGGTGTGTGCCAGTGATGTGTGCCAGTAGTGAAGAGTTCAAAACACAACATAGAGTTACAGTATTAATTAGAGCTTTGTTTAAGCTCGAACTCAGGTAGAAATTTATGAGAGAATAACCATTTCTGTATTTATGGACTATTCTAAATTTAGAAGCTTTCTATTGATAAAAGAAGAAAAACACAAAAACCCTCATTCCTTTTTCTGTTTTCATTGATAGTGATTCTAGGGAGTAAGTTAAAGCACCAGCGGTCCCTTGCTTCTTCTTGATCAGAGGTCGGACCGTGTTTCTACGTTCCCCAGAGACCTGCATGCGTTGGCGTGTGACCGTTTGCTGTTCCTGGCAGGTACCTGAGTCTGCCTTAGCTTACTGCAGACGCGCTGCTCTCCGGAAGAGGTACCCAATCTCGTCAACCTTACACATGTCAAACGAGCATACTGTATATCTTGACAAGCCTTTTGCGCGTTCCGGAGACCCCTTTTGCAAAATTGGATCTGACAGACTATGCTGTAGAATCCTTCGCTATTGCAGCATAGCATTCCATTGTTAGGACTCCCTCGCCCACCTCACCTTGTGCTTTGTTCTTCAATGTGGGGCGGCGCCTGCCTTTGACCTCTTTAACTTTACCCTTTTGGTTCAGCCACCGGTTTTCTCAAGGGGCAGGTTCTCAAGCATTTTATGCGGTGCGCACTCCACCGTTACAGCACCACACCGTTCGTGGTGCTGCATTCTCCTTGAATACTGTACTGGATGCATTGTACAGTACAGAACAAAAGGCATGGAGCGTATGGTCTGAGGCGTATACAGATCATCTTCTTTTTGCGTGGCTTGCTCTTCTGTTTACATCTTGTCCTTTACACGACACGACACCTCCTTGGCCCCATCGCGGCACTGGATCTCTTGACATGAGAGCCCACGCTGAGCATGGCTGCGCTGCTGATATAATTTTTATAATCAGGCAAGCCCGAGTCCCCGAATCTTGTGTAGTGCTCATACTAACATGTTATTAGGTGACGATGGATGACCTGTGGGCTACTAGCCTCACAGACACGTCGTTCGCGTGGGAGGAGGACCTTACCCATGAAGATGAATTGGGCCAGACTCTCGATGCGACGCTTTTCGAAGTAGTGCGAGCTCTCGACGGCTCTAGTGACCAAGATCTGCTTCTGAATGACCCTTCACCCTTGCCAAGTCAAGCTTGCGACGAAGAAGAGTCCACTCCTCAACGCGTGGAGGAGCCTACCAACGACGTGGACTTCACGCTCACCTATGCCCCTGCTGATAATTCACCCGAGCTCGAATACTGCGTTGATTCGCCGTTGCAAGAGGATGTTCCGAGATCGGCCAGTGTGCGGGTTGAACTGCCAGACTCTACACTTCTCACACCGAGGTCACATTACGAGCCGTTCGAATCAGACTTTCCCATCTTGTCTGAGCGAGCAGCACTAAAACTGCTCGAGGATGCTGCTGATGAGTCAACATCAAAGTCGGATTTCCAGGAGTACCAGTTGGATGATTTCGCAATTTACTGCGACTCTCTGCATTGTCCGAGCGAGATGAGGTCCCTTCACCAGTTAGATACCAAGCTCGGCCATAGCAGATTGTTCTTCGATGGTGCCATCACAATTGGGACTGGGTCCACGTCCGTTTTTGTGCGGCGGGCCCCTATCATCGCCTTACCTATAGGTAACTATGGCTCTGTGAGAAAGCACACTACGCAGGGCAGTATCTGGATTGCCTCCGAGCTCTCCAACTCGCGTAACATATACTATAAGCTCAACCGGCCGGCTCGAGAATACGCACGTTTTTACAAACCTTTTCTTTGGGTCGCCGACCTGGCAAAGCATGTTGTCGACTTTCTCATGCTCATGGGTCGAAACAAAAGACGTGTAACCATTCACCACTTTCGAAGCATGTTCTCGGCTTGGGTCAGGAAAACGCACAAGAACGCACCAACCTTCGAACAATGGCTACAAGAACACCCGAGCACTGACTACCGTACTTCTGTCACGGCCAATATCGCCTTCTTATACAAAGAGGCTGTGGGCGTCATGGGACACCGGAACGCTTCGCAGCATGACTTATGGAATGAGACATGGCATTTCAAGCGTTACAAGTCATTGAAAGCCCCATTAACCGACCCTCACTACACTGTAGTTACGCAATACATCTTTGATTGCTTCAATCATCTACCTTTTGGCGATCGTCTCCGACCCGTGGCTCTTGATGCTGAGGCGCAGAGCCTGCGAGACATCATTGATAGGACGTGGCGATTCCCCCGGCCGTCATTTGCCGACGAATTTCCAGTGCGTGCATCTTCGGAGCAGCAGACTAAATTAATACAACCGGGGGACACGATTTCTACACCCCGCGATACAGACAGCTCGGGAACTTCGTGGCGGAGGGAGGTTGCGGCTGGTTTTGATGACGTGGACCGGTGGTTTGCCCTCGTGCTGAAGGTGCATCAAGGCCCAAGGGGAAAGCGAACTCTGGACGTCATCTGGTACTATCGCCCCGTTGACACTCTGTGCGGTTTGATGAAATACCCGTGGCAAAACGAGCTGTTTCTGTCAGATCACTGCTCCTGTGATGATCACCACAAAATCACCGAGGATGAGGTTCTAGGCGTGCACAGAGTTGAGTTCGGTGGCTCCCCTTTAACAAATGCCGAATTTTTCTGCAGGCAGGTATACCTTTCCGAACAACGGAGCTGGGTGACTTTGAAATCGTCTCATCTTTCCTGCAGTCATCTACGACCTCGGCAATCAACCAAACACTATGCCGGCGACACAGTACTTGTTCATATCGCCACCTCGACCACCAGCTCGGAACCTTGTGAGATTGTCTGTTCTTTCAAGGAAAACGGCAAGTGTTTCTATCGCTTCCGGAGGCTGCTTCGTCGCCAAGTGTTCGAGCTCACCGCACCGCCCAATGAGCTTGTCTATACAGGTCGTCTAGTTGAGGCAAGTATGACGAGAATTGTTGATACATGTTCGGTAAGGTTCTTTAAGCCAACGGATGAAATTCCTTCACCGTACAGCCATCACGGCGTGGGGGGCTTCTTTTACATCACCCAACGGGAAGTTATAACTGGTGACGGCTCCACGGCGTGTATACCGCTTGACGATTTCCCTTCGACTCTGCGGCAAGGTTTTGATCCTTCTTTAGATGAGACGAGAATGCCGAAACTCAGAGGTCTGGATCTTTTCTGTGGCGGCGGGAATTTTGGCAGAGGTCTCGAGGATGGTGGTGCTGTGCAGATGAAATGGACTAACGACTACGACACTGCTGCCATTCATACGTATATGGCGAACGTGCGTAGTCCAGACCAAGTTGCCCCATTTCTAGGTTCCATCGATGACCTGCAATATCTGGCCTTGAATGGCAAGTTCGCCAGAGCTGTTCCTCACATCGGAGATGTCGATTTCATCTCCGCAGGGAGCCCCTGTCCTGGCTTCTCCCGAATGACAAACGATATGACGACAGTGAAACAGAGGAAAAACCAGTCACTCGTCGCTGCATTTGCTTCGTTTGTGGACCTTTACCGCCCAAAGTATGCTCTGCTTGAGAATGTGCCTGGTATTGTACAGAAGCGATCCAATCGAGACCAAGACGTGTTCAGTCAGCTCATCTGTGCCATGGTTGGTCTCGGTTATCAGGCGCGCTTCTTCTTCCTCGATGCCTCAAGTTGTGGTTCGCCGCAACGGCGGTCTCGCGTGTTCCTGGTCGTAGCAGCTCCTGGTTATAAACTGCCAGACAAACCCCGGCAAACACATTCCCAACCCCCGGGAACCAAGACAATGGGCCTAGGAAAGCTTCCGAACGGAGAGGCCATGGCTGTAAGAGACATACCCCGGGCAACGCCGTTCAAGTTTGTCAGTGCCGAAGAAGCCACATCTGACCTGCCCTCATTATATGATGCCAAACCAGATGTCTGCGTGCCATTTCCTGATCATCGAGTGGCAATTGGACTGACCAAGTCTCTGCGGACTCGGATGTCTCTCGTACCCATGCGGCCTTATGCGATGAATTTCGCCAAAGCCTGGTTTGGTCTGGACAAGAAGCAAGCTGGCTCAGGAGTAATGACGCCGAGCGAACGCGAAACATTCAACCCCGAGGGCAACAATTTGTCCACAAGTGCCATGTCCGGGGCTTATGGCAGGCAGCATCCCCGCTACCTTCTTGACACTCTAACCACGAGAACGCACCCAGGCGATGCGAAAAATGGCCGTGCGATGCATTGGAGCGAGCCTCGCGTGCTGACTATCATGGAGGCCAGGCGAGCCCAGGGCTTCCGTGACGAGGAAGTAGTACTAGGTCTTCCCGCGCAGCAGTCAAAGATTGTCGGCAACAGCGTCGCACGGCAAGTTGCAGTGGCATTAGGCGCTACGATACAAGCAGCCTGGGCGCAGAGCCTACCCGTGGGCCATGTGAACGAACTCCAAGTCCAGGAAGGAACGGAAGCTATTACATCTGAAGACTGTGTTGTAGTTGAAGAGTCGTCCTCCTGTACAGACACAGGTCGACTGGGATCCTATAGCCCAACTCCAGACACTACTGCCACGGAACTCTCGCCGTCGCCGCAAAGGAGTCAGTCTCCTTCTGGAACAAAGCGCCGTGCTACGAGCACTATTTCCGTGGAGATACGAGTCAAAAAGAGTTTGAAGGTGGATGGGTACAGCTCGCCGTCTACGGGCTAGCGGAACAGAGATGCTTGGATAGGGACACAGCTGGTTTCGCTAGGTAAGCGTTGGGACAAGCTACATGGGGAGGGAGAATCTGCATATAAATGGTTTAGACATATACAAACAATAGGGTCTTGCATGGCGGCGTTTGACTGATTTGGGAGAAGGATAGATACCCGTTTGCATGTAATGCATAAAGCGTTGAGAATAAGCAGCCGATTCCCTGTTGCATGGCTGACTCGGTATACTTGCGTAAATAAATAAAGAGAAAAGTCATGAATGTTCTCGTTTAAGAGGAAGGAAAACTATAAAGAAATCGTGAGGGGGGACATCATAAAAAATTCCATTAGGGTAAAGGGCTTTATAATCAATAACTATAAATCGTTCAAAAGATGCATTCCTTTCCTTGGAGACTCTATTGGCATATACTCATGGTCCATGTCTGCCAGTAGGTATTATGAAGTCGATGATAAGACAGAAAGTCGGTTGTAGAGTATAGCAAGGACACATGGATGACGATCATTCTCGCAACACAATAGCCAGAATCATCAAATAACGGTCGTCAATTATCGTGATATCATTACAAACACGAAAAGCCTGTATCTATAGCACTTCGCCTTCGAAAAGCAAGAGAAAGAGGAGATTCCCCCCCAGGGAGTGCTGGTTTCCACACCTTCAACTCCTTCTTAAATCCAATTTCGGGCTCGCCAGCGGCCGAGCACTCTTCGTATGGGGGCATCCAACTTCTCCCAGAGCAAAAGCTTCCAACATGATCGCTGCCGTGGCTAATAATATGCTAGAGGGTTAGGGGAAAGGGCGAAGAATAAGCAGCAAAACAACAGAGGAATGATAAGTTGAAAGGGGAGGGAGAGTTGACTAGGCTTCATGGCCTTGCATGGAATCAACGGGCAGGATCAGCCAGTAACGGCAAGCAATCGAGTAATTTACTCGTAGCCTTCCAAATCTCGAAGTGTCATAACTTGACGAGCACCCATGGGACCACCGCCGCCCCATTTCATACCACCTGCCGAGCCCGCCATGGAGCCGCCCATGATGGTGATGAGGTCTTTGCCAGACACGCTCAGCTCGGAACCCGTGTACCCCTTGATGGCACACTCCTTGAAGATGTGGCCGATAATCTTTTCGCCCAGCGTCTCCACGCTTCGCCCGCTAGCCCAACCCTTCTCCGTGGACATCCGATTGAGTGAACCGACAAGGGCGTTGCGCGTCGGGGTATCCATGTCGCTGGTGGCCTGGATCGTGATGCCAACTTTGCCGACGACGCGGCGAAGCTGCTCGATGCACTGCTCCACGCGCATGGGGCGGAAGGTGAAGTCTGTAGGGAAGCGGCTGCGCAGGCCGTGGTTGCAGCGCATGAGGCGCTCCATGTCCTCCTCGTAGCCGGCCAGGACGATGATGAGCTTGCGCATGAACTGCGGCTTTGTGACGGCGTCCACGAGCTCGCTGACGGCTTCTTCGGCGAACGTACCGGGCGACGCAAGGCGGTATGCTTCATCAATGAATAGCACTTTGCCGAGGGCAGATTGAAGAAGTCGCGTGGTCTTAGGCCCCGTCTGGCCGCAATACTCCCCGATCAACTGCGTGGCAGAAACCTCCACCACATCGGGCGCAGAAAGCAGTCCCATGTCGTAGAATATTTGTCCCAGCTTTCGCGCGGTAGATGTCTTTCCGGTTCCTGGTGGTCCCTTAAACACATATGTGAACGGGATGTACGGCCGTGGGTCGATCCCGCGCAATCGCATTCCTTGAGCCATGTATTGGTAGGATTCGAATTTGGAGATGATCTCCTCGTATCCGACGAAATCTTTAAAGAGAGCCCGAGTATTTGCAACAGCCCTGGTATGGCGATCCCACTCCGGATCAAAATCTTGGGGTTCGAGGGGGATATCGTCTTCGAATTCTACTGTTGATGCCGAGCTGGCCACCAAGCGTTGCGTACGCGCCGTGATTGCTCTTTGTACCAGGTTCTCAACATCACCACCGTTTCCAAAGTTCGGTCGCACGGAAGCTCTGTCAAGCATCTCCATGGCCACTTCGCGCGCTTTCGCCGTCACACTCAGCTTCTGCTTCTCAAGCTTCAGATCCAGGATTTTCCCGAGCGTTTCCTTGTCGAAATCTTCGAAGACAAACGCAGTTTCGAGAGGGAACCTCCTTGCAAAACCCGGGTTGCAATTGGCGTACATTTGTCTCATCGGCTCCGGGTAGCCGCACAGGATGATGCACCTGTCCTCTCCAGGGCTGCCAGAAACCTGGGCGGTCAAGGTATCCAAGATGGCCGCGCGGAAATCACCATTCTTATTGGATGACCCCGTTCCTGGGTCCAGCATATGAGCATCGTCAATGACAAGAACGCTGCCTTCTGCCTCTTCCAATGCCCATTTGGTGTTGTTCTCTGAGCCTCCGATGTAACGATCTATGAGGTCTGATGGATTCTTGACGATAAGCTCTCCTCTGGATAGAAGCCCAAAATCGGCCAGGATTTTGCCATAGAGCTTGGCGACGGTGGTCTTGCCAGTGCCGGGTGGTCCCAAGAAGACACGGTTCGCACTGATTGGCGAAGGCTCTGCCCCTTTCAGCTCTCTGTCGTAATTCTGCTTTAGCTGGTTCACGACAGCCAAGATTGAGTCCTTGATATCTTCGGCGCCCACGAGAGTTTGAAGCTCCTGCCAGGCAGCACTCTTGCTTGGATCCAGGGAGGGCCTCGGCCCAAGTATATCTTCCTTCGTTATGAGGTAGTCCTCGAGATAGTTACCTTCTCGTCGAGCCTGGCGGAATCTTTCGACCTGCCTCTTGCACGTTTCCACGAAGGCCTTTTTCACAGACCAGATGTTGGCAAAGCTCTCATCGTTACGTCCCTGAAGCAGGCGGCGGATGAGAACTTTGACATATAAATCATCCTCACCAGTTTCAATGTTGACTCTCTTGCCAAGCCACTTGCGAAGCATGCGCATATAAACCACCTGAAGCTGGTCTTTGTCATAGTTGGGAAGCTTAAGTCTTTGGAAGGCGTTGTTGACTTGCGACCTGTAAGATAGCAAGGTAGATAGACCGTCATCATAGTCACCAGTGAGGATGATGACTATGTTTCCCGGGAGTTGCTGGGCACGAGTGTAAAAGTTCCAAAGATTGTAATTATGGTGATCCAAAAGATGCGCATCGTCGATTACCGCAATCTGAGCCAGGCCCAAGTCAGCATTTGTAAGGGACCGGGAGTCACGAATAGCTTACACAACCTCCGCAAGCGCCGCTAATGGTGCGCATTGTACTGAGCGAGGCGGATTTTCCGAAGCCATACGACGAAAAGAATTCGATGCCCGTGTACCCTGGCGAGGGCTTCACGATGCCCATGGAGGCCAGGAACTTTGCATATAGACGTGCCATAAGCGACTTTCCAGTACCTTGGTTGCCAAGGAAGACGGCGTCGAAGTTTTCCTTTGCTAGACTCGTTTCCCGCCGTGTTGCCGCCTGGATCTTCGCTTTGGCGTGTAGGAAAAAGGCCTTGGACTCCTCCAGACCAGTAAGCGACATGAGCCGGTCGAGATACTTGTTTTCAGCGTATTCGATCTTCTTTTGTCGCAGCCATTCTATTCTAGAAGGAGAATCGTCGTCGCATTCTTCAGGAGACACCCCGTCGATAGATTCAGTGTCCGAATCATCAGCGTCCTTGCCATGCCTGCCTCAATGGTTAGTCATAAAATAACAGTAGTAGCAAGAAGAGGAACGCACTCAATATCGGAGAGCAACTCCTCCAGCTTTTCACATAATTCGAGAAAGCCTGGTTCGGCAAGCACAGGATCCTCTTCAACTGCCGGCGCGGCCTCTTCGTCTTCAGACTCCGGCTCCTCGTAAGGGCTTTCGCCGAAAAGTTGAGACAAGTAGAGGTCGCCTTCCAAGGTCGGCAGCACCTCTTCTTCGGATGAGCCACCGCCCGCCTCACTTGTATTGGTCTCTGCAGCCCCAACGGACTTCTTGCGCTGATTCGGTTAGCTGTGCACCTGGGTCCGTTCATTTTGACCTACTCTGGAGTCATGGCTGCCTGCAGCAGCATTTTTGCGGGACTGCCGAGGTTGCAGACCGAGGAGCCAGCTGACCGAGAAGTCAGGATCAGCGGTTTGGAAGGGCGTGCACCGTATCGAGCACGTTGAACTGGGCGGATGGGCGGGGCGTGGTGATAAACCGAGCAGCCAGCTGATTGAGAAGTTCGGGTCTTTTGTGTCGAACTGGCTGAGCCAAACAGGTCTTCGAGTGCTTGGATGAAAGGGCTTTAAGCCCAGAAGCCAGCTCACCGAGAAATCAGGGTCGTCCGCCTGAAACTCCATAACTGCCTGTTCAGGCTGGCGGACAGGAAACACCTATTGTAAGAAGGCTGTAGACGGCTGCTGCGGGTAAACGATGTGGAAATGACTTCGAGAACGACACGGCGATGAGTGTCATCCAGCAGACAAGGAGAAACGAATAATTGAGGAATGAAGACGGGCACAAAGCTTTGTTTCCCAAACTTAAGACCTGAAGTTCTCTCCAGGCAACCGGCGCCTGAGAAAGTAGTCTAAGCGGGACGAAAGATCCTTGTCAGGCCATGCAGCCGATTGCACGTCGCGTCCAGTTATGCGGCTGCACTGCCACGGGACGAGGCCGCATTGGAGGGTTTTGGGGCTTTGACCTTGACGGCGGCGCTTGGTTGGCTGCCTGCCTGGTGAGTGCGCCTGAAACCAGAGGCTCTGATGGCTGGCCCAGCTCAGGTCTGCAAGGCTGATCCAGATGCTTGGTCAACGATTGCAGGCTGGAGCCGCACCTCCGTGGCAGGGTCGCAGTCAGGTACAGAAGGCAGCCGTGCTCGATGGAGTTGGGCAGTCCCACTGTCGAAAATCGCAGCCAGTCTGTTGCGAGGTTGACGAGGGGTTCCGCGAGCCACATGCCTCGATAGTCGCTCGGCGGGCATCTCTGCGGTGGCTTGTGCTACAAGGCAGGCTAACAGCTTGGGAAGAGCGTCAAAGAGCTGACTGGGATTGGCGGCTGAGCGAGGCCGAGCTGCCGTGTTTTGTCCTTCGGCGGTGCCACCTGAGGTATGACACTGCAGTGACAGCTTCCACCTCATTTCAGTGTCCAGCCGGACCCGGCGGGGGCCGCGATCGGGCCATTCACTGTTTTTCTCCTGTCTCGGGTCAGGATCGGGCTCCTCTCTCCTCAATCATGATGTCTAGGCAAGCGTTGCCACGTTCAAGCAATCGAGAGTCGGTAGGCAGGGGATTTGAATTACGACATCTCGGTCCATAGGGGCTCGCACAACACCACGGTGAGAATTTCCACGTATGAGTTGCGCTGGGTTGTTCTGGGGAAGCAAAACATGGACTATATTGGTATTAGATCATTTAAGAAGAGTACCTGATACTAGCTCCCGAATAAGGTTGTCTAGCTTGTGTCTCTCCTATCAACTCGAGTCCCGGCTTTCTGTCCCAAAGCAACGGCCATGGCGAGAGCGCAAGCCGGATGCGGCTTGCCATGTGTAGATCTGCATAAACGGTAGGTACTGTACCTATAGCTAAGGCAGCACATTGCCATAAACCAAAACAAACTCACCCATGATATAGTCACATTTCTTCACATTTCTTGAGTCACCTAGCTTACCCTGAACTACGTCGGTCCCGGGTCATATCAATCATCTCGACCTCTTTGTCGCCGAGGCTTCGTCTGACCTGCCGATGGCCATGTCAACTACCTGACGTAAAAGCAACATGAACAAATCAGAAGTGCCTAACTGAGGCCGGGAACCTCGGAGACGCTACGATGGTGCTGGGATGCTATTACTTTTACCACTGACTTGACCTCGCGTCGTGAGGTTGCATCGACGAGTGGACTCATGGTCCAGAGCCGCAAAGATCGTGTATCGCACTCCATTGACTGCATCCCTCACCTCACCCTTTGCTGGCAAGCCGTGGTAGCGAGTCTGACGGCGCCTGTACCATTCGCGGGGTTCCCCCAACGAGCAGCACTGTCATGCATTTATCAGCATGGCTTGGCCAAAACTTGATATCTGCAATGCTACACAAGGCGTCAGTCCTGGCAAGTTTGCAACTGCGGGGCCCCGTATACCTGCCTCCCCTTCTCTCAACTCGCCGTCTACGGAGGCGATTTGATAAACCCTTCGGCGTTGTCCGCCACGCACCCATGCTCTCGTGGTGCTCTTGTGAGCAGGGAAGAAACAACTTACCCGGCGAACCGGCGTCCGCAGGGCTTTCCTTTTCCACATCTGGCTTGATGAGCGGCCGGGGCTTGGACATTCACAGGCTGAAAAGAGATGGGTATTTGTCTGATCAAGCTCGCTCGTCCGTGCGAGATCTGCGCTGCTAGGATCCTATCTGATGAAGAATGATTCCTCGGCAGTGACTCGCGTGCACCACTGTAATGATACGTGCCTACAAAGAAACGTCCGAAGTATTCCGTCTTCGGGCGAATAGCGTACCACACACGCTCTCCAAAAGGACCGGGTGTTGGGCGGGCCGTGCTGAAGGTGGGTGGCTTCATATCGGGGGGACCCTTGCTCGATTGGTAGCTGGCTGCAACGAAAAGCCATAAGATTTTAATGTCGGCAAGTCGCGTCGGCGGGAAAGCACGGGCAGCGAGGGAGGGAGGGAGGGAGGGATTCGAGGGAGACGAGTAATACGGCACCGAACGGAGAGGACAGCTCGCCAAGGCACATGCGTACGCCTGCATTCCTGCGAGCCTGCAAGCTGCACATGTCATGCTGATGCACTCATGGACTTAGGCGAGAGGCTAGAGAGCGTGCCTCCTTGAACATGACATCAACGTGGTGGCAGCACGGCAACGCCTCCCGCCCCAGAAAAGCATTTGGTATGGAGGTGCTCACCAAATAAACGCACAGATTGGTGATTTCGAATCCGTGCCGTAAGTTACGCCACGAGATTGCGGGGTCATGGAGAGGAGGAAATGCTCGATATCGCATGAGCCATGTGATGTGACGGAGAAATCTCATCGGACTTAGAGTCCAACACATGATTCGGTCTCTCTACGATGCAAGATGGCCAGACAAGGGGGGACAAAAAGGCCGGTCATTGGTGAAGTGCGGCAAGGGGGCCGAAAGAGAGAGGCAGCATGTGCTCAGTGGCCCAACTTGGCCTGCGAGTTGAGTGCTTGCCCGTCGCGATCCTTGCCGACCGGTGAAGTCGATCAACCACTGTCCGCGATGGTCAAACAGCTGAAAACGTCCACGGGCCGGCGATTCGTGCGTGGCTGAGCGGGTGCATGCCCGGCACCCGCAGAATGCATCACATCCTTGTTCGCCGGGGGCACCTCGGGGTTCTCGACAACAACCCCGAAAGAAAGGGCATCGGTGCAGTGATGGCAACGGCAATGTAATAGCTGGCACTCTTTCTCTTGCCGGAGGGCAAGCAGGTGAGAGGCAGTCACCAACGGTGCGGCGCCGCTTGGTACGATGCTCGTTGTTCCTGCAATCTCCCGTGACTCGTGAAGTCGAATCCGCGAAGGGCGGTGTAGGACTGTCAGATTTTACAAACTTGTGCTAGAAAGGTTCCTTTGCGCTTTGTAGAACAAGGTCAAGGTCATGGCCTGGAGCTGATCAAAGCAAGGGGAGGCACTGCCAGGTAGGTGGATGATGTACGGGTGACTTCTCGAGGTTGGCAGCAAGGGGCTTGGAGAGCACGGTAGGTACGCAGGCAAGGGGTAAGGGATCAAGGCAGACTGCAAACTGCTTTTGGATTCAATTGTGAGAACCAGGTGCTAGAAAATTCGCTGTAAAACCCCCCATCTTGAAGGCCAATTCACTTACAAGTTGAGCTTACTCGGGGGGTTTTATTAGAAATAGTTTTCATACTGCCATAGTAAAAATAGGTAGAAATGACTACACTGGATGTTTTCGCGACCCCTACTCGTTAATCGCCTGATGACGATTGTGCCGTCCAAGTCATGGCAATGCATGTATGAACACTGTACTCGTGGTCGATTCACCAGTCTGAGCAAGCTGTTTCGGCTCTATCGTCATTTCTGATAACTAATGGCGAGATTCGTTTCTCCTGTAGTTAGCAAGACAGGGCGAGCGGCAGCGGACAGTACCAACACAGAACCTGGTGATCTTTTGTCCTAGCAGCCAGCCTTAAGTACTCCTAGCAGTACACCCACCGTATTTTAAAAGGGATAAAACAGTAATATCATCGTTTTCATCACCAAAAAGACTAACAGTAATATTATTCAGTGATCAAAACGGTGATGTCGGTGTTCTATCCCTGACAAGACACCAGGGGTGGGCTCGTGGGAGTAGGTAGGGGGGTAGGAAGTTCAAAGGTACCCTGATCATCATTTCTCGTCCAACCGGGTAAGAGCTTTCGCGATCTTCATTTGACCGTCAAGGGGGTCAACAGTCCAGCGGACATTTCAGTGTAAATCTCAGCCTTGGTGCTTGATCAACAGACACGTGCCGCACGGGCACAGTGGCCGAGCTTCCTCATCGACTGACATCGGCCGAGCCCAACCAAGACCCCCTTGCTCCCTCGTGGTGCTGGGTTGGGCAGCACGTTGCTCCCCTCTTCCCACATCGAGCATCCACATCTACACCCTGCCGGCCCAGGAAGGGGAAGAAGGGGAGGGGTGTGGGGGTGTGGGGGCGTTGGAAGGCTTCTGGAACATCCGGCTTTCGTGAGGGGACGAGATGGGAGCTGGGCGGCTTCGGGGAGGGGTGGGCGACGTGTGGTGACAGAAAAGCGCAGGCTTCATTCTCGTTTCCATGTGAATGAATGCAGGCCACCCCCGACATGGGTCTTCAGTTTGCCTGTCGTTGGCATAGCGAGAACAAGCATTGGCGAAACGAATAGTGTTGGATCTATTTGAACTGCTGTTGACCTCACATGCGCAAAACCATTACCAGGTGCAGCCTTTGGAGAGATTCCCGGCTCATACCACGGAGAAGAGGGCAGGCTTGCAGTGCTGCGCTCTTTTCTGTCACCAGCATGGAGTGTGATCCATGTTGTTTGCACAGACGGGTGGGACAGGGATTGTCGGCGACGCAACGCTCTTTTTGACAGGCGCGTGTATCAACATGTTGCAGGCCCCGGTCTGCTTGAAAAACAAATTCCCTCGCTAGGGAGGGAAGATGTCGGTCAATGAATACAGCGGCAGGACAGCCAAGACCCCTGCTTAATTAACAAGTTTTATTACGGATACTCTTATACCGTATTGCCGCGGGTTCGGTTGGTGGTTCTCGTCGTGTGCGCAGACCACTTTCTCTCGGTCCCTGCCTCGGACCAAGGTCGAACGACAGCCGGGTAAAAGGTACAATTGCAAAGCTCCGGAACAAGAGGTTAGAAGAGAGACACGATATACGTACAGCGAAATACCTGGTGAGACACAAAGCCACAGGCGCCTTGCCGGCCCCCGCCCAAACTAGCCGCCGCTGCGAAGTGTCTTGGAGACGTTCTTAGAGCGTCGCAAACAGCCGACCGTTTTGCAACCGCGGCGTCCGGGAGCGGTTGTTCGGGCTGTTTCACATGACACAAAAAGCAAACAGCCTAGATGTCATACAAGCTGCGCCGCCGCCCATAAGCCGCAAGCCCTGGGCGTGCTTTTCACTCGAACCGTATAAAGCAACAACGGGCGATACTGTCCGGTACCCACTGGTCGTTAGCTTCCTGAGAGGGGCGGCCGTCAACGACAAGGGAAGGGCGTGCCGTACTGTTTCTGCGATTCCAATTCGAAGCCCGCCTTCTGCAACCCAACCAGAGGACCCCTATTACATACAGAATCTCTTATTTACCGCAGAGCCGAGTCTCGCCTTGACCTAGCCCGCCTGCTTCTTAACGCTGGCGAGCGGGGACCCCCCCCCCCCCGGCTTCGGAGCTAACCCCAGGCGAGAAACAGCCTGGGTTTTCGGGCGGTGGATTGCACGGCGACGACCCAAGTTTCCCGCGACATCCCCCAAAAGACTGGCGTCCGGTTTGGAAGCTAGTCGGGTCTAACAGCCAAGGCGAAGGCAAGACGAAGAAACTAAGCCTACATCAGACACGGTAGGAAAGAGAAAAGAGAGAAAGAAACAAAAAAAAAAAAAACCACTAGAGCTCCCTCTATCGTCGGCGAGTGTCCGTCAGTGGGAGTGGGTTTTTTTGGTACATGAACCAGGAGTGGGATCAGGCCAGGATCAATCAGTGAGGCGGACGCTGTCGCTGAATCACGCCGTTATTCGGAACTCCAGGACAGGCGTCAGTTTTCGATACGACGTGAGGTGAAGTCGCTCGCGCTCAATCGAAAGAGACAAGAGAAAAGTTAGGAAGAGAAGTCCGAGGCCATCGCATCGTGTCCCGTTGTTAACCTTTCGCACTTTCCCCAATTCCTCCTTCGTCTTCAAGTCGATCCACTTCCGCTCCTCTACCTCTTTTTTTTTCCTTCTCCCTCTCTTCATTATCCGTTTTTGATCTTCTTCTTCGCCTTGGGCGACCCGCTGCTGTGCATCTGGTATCCTTGTCGTCGTCTTTTCGGGTTCAATTTATCCATTCTGGGGCCCTATAACAACAACTCGACTCCTCCTTCCTCCATGTTTGGCGCGGCCGTGTTGCCACTTACGGCTTTGCATTCTTTTTGTTGATCCTTCTCCCCCACGAAGGCAGACTTGCGCCGCGCTGTGCTGCATGGCAAATTCCTGGATTCGTGCACTGCATACGCTACGCTACACCTTTGCCTCGCAGCAAGCCGGCGAACAAGTCAAGGGCTAGGCCTGACAGTGAGTCTGCCAGCTGGCGGATTGTTTGTACAATACACAACACAAACGGAGCCAATTGGACATTCTACCTCCTTTGAGTTCAAACTCAATCCTCGTCCAACTTCCGTTCCTCCCATTACATGCGCACTCAGCCGACCGCCCGACCTCTCACTCCTTGCGACTGCAACAAATCACCACCAGCTTCGACGCCTTTCTCGCCGATCCCCCGGTGTACGGCTCTCCCCCCCCTGGAGAAAACCAATCTACATCATCGACAGGGGATCGCCAGTTCAGCCAGCGTCGTTTCGACTCTCTCTTCAATTAATTGCAGCAAGCCTCACATCCTGGTCCCTCGACAACGGCCTGGTTACTCTTCTTTTCTCTTCTCTCTCTATCCTCCCTCTCCGTATTCATTACGCACGCTCTCTCGACGCTCGATTACAAACCCTGCCAGCCGCAACGATAAGATAACCTCCTACGCAAAAACTCCGACGACCGATACGTCATGACATATATTGTAAGTCAGACAGGAGAAAACACACACGTTGGCCTGACAGACACACATGTTTCGTTTCTGCGTTCTGCACTTTCCCCAACGATGCATGCAGCTCGCATGACGCCTTACCTCTTCTGCTCTCCCCTGTTGACCTCCCGCATCCCTCTCGGTGATGCCCGCCCTCTGTCACACTGACGGCTATGATCCTCCCGTCGAGTGACGAGTGACAGTGCCCGCGCTCTTTTATCCACCCACTGCCACACCTTTCCAGAGCACCCACCCTTTTCGCACTTCCCTGTCCCCTATCCCAGTCCCTACTACACACCGCCTCGCGCTCCGCTACAGTTGTCGCGATGCTGCCTCCCTATAATAAAGATTGACTCGGCCGGCCCTCTAGGAGAGCTTCGCTGATGTCTTGTGGCCGCTCCGCTCCTGCACTCGCACACTTGGCTGGCCTCCCAGTTGTTTTTTTGCCAACATGTCCTTCCCCAACATTGCCCCCGAACCTCCCCATCTTTGCTACTGGCCTTAGGCTCCATTGAGCAGAGTCGCCTGGCCCTCCCACAAACTCCCCCACGCTGAGCCCAAGGTTTACATGCGCCATGGTTCCCTCGACCTAGACGATCAGGTCGATGCCCCTCCCCCCACGCCCAGTAACCGAGTGCCGTCTTCGCATTGGCCTTGCGCCTACCTTTTCAATATGGGCAAGACAATCGGGCTAATGTCCAGCCTCCAGCTATGTCTAGCTCACTACTGCGATACCCATGGACCGACTCCATTGATGGTTACGGAAGGCATCCCCGCCGCCTGTTCAATATGCTTCGAGGATAATTCCCTTGTCATCAGTGGGCAGCGTCGCCCCAGCGCAGCGGCCGAGAGCCCCGTGACCGTTACCGATGCCCTGCGGGAGCTGACGCTCGCGCGCACCGTTTCCGACTCGGCGGCCGATTTCCACGCCCAGGGTCATTCGCAACGCCCGTCGGTGAACCGCAGTCAGCTCTCTGCCGGCGCCCATAGTCCCGTTCCTTCGGCTCTCAACACCCCCCCGGAGAGCCCTCGCCCCACGTTCCAACAGCCGCGCCGCGACTCTAGCTATCGGCGGACATACGACGAGACTGTCACAAAGAAACAGGGCCCTTGCGATAACTGCGCGATGACCCTCCCTCGGCGTCAAACTGGCACCACGGGCAGTGTCGTTGATTCTCATTCTCAGAGCCGGAGCCCAACACTAAGGACCCGCGCACCCGCTGAGCGTGTCTTTGGCCAGTCCGGACAGGCATCCCCACCAATATCTCAGTCGTCCAGTGATACGGATAGCGAACACGACGTACCAAGACGCGCGCGCAACAAGAGG
Organism: Paramyrothecium sp. XJ0827; assembly: GCA_020881915.1. Taxonomy (NCBI): domain Eukaryota; kingdom Fungi; phylum Ascomycota; class Sordariomycetes; order Hypocreales; family Stachybotryaceae; genus Paramyrothecium; species Paramyrothecium sp. XJ0827. The sequence continues at coordinate 4,059,721 of JAJFPB010000004.1, forward strand.
GTAGATTTGCCCGTCAGTGCCCGGGACCGGTCGAGCTCGAGTACTTCCACCTTATCGGAACGGCCTCCCCACCATATCCATTACGTCGACTACACATCTACACATGAGCCCGTTCTTCCTAATTCCTTCTCGCTTCTCCGCGCTTCGTGTCTGCGCGCTCTTTCCTTCGAGACTCTGCCCCGTGCTCCGACAACATCGTCGCCCGCCACTTCTCCCTTGGGCCCAGGGCCTCCATCGTTTGTCACAACGCAGAGCGCCGGCTCTGCGGCTTCCGGCGGTCCAATCTTCTTCGGGGACTCTCTCGCTGGATATACCACAGCCTACATCTTCCGCATCCCTGATGTGCACGCCCGTGGTCATAAGCGTGTCTACGCCTTTCTCGCTCTCAGCACCCACAAAGAACGCCTCGCCATGAGGACGTTCGCTGTCATCTCAACGGCCTTCCGAGATCTTGCGACCTGGATACAACAGCTTGCCGAAGCTGAAGCCGAGCGGTCGGCTTCATCCTCACCCGTTGGCACATCGCTTCAAAGTGGGGCCGGATATCCCAAACCACAAGCCTCGGCTTTTGATGCCTCTGCTGCGGAACGTGGAGGAAGCAGCTTCCTTACTGGTGGTAGTGGCTTCACTCGACGGATGGGCGGCGGTGTGGGTGCCTCCGCACCCAAAGCCCGCGGATTGGCTGAGCTGGTCGGCCAACCAGACTTCTTCATCGAACTTCACAAGAGATTCGTTCATCTCCTGTTCGAAGTCGGAGTTACCCTCAACGGGTAGGAGAAGCCCTGTCCAACTCCCGTTCGTCAACGGCCACATACGTTTTGGAGCGATCCGTTTCCTTGCCTTGAGACACTACGCCAATAATTTCCAAGTCTTGGATCAGGTCATTGGCTCTTCAAGGAGGCGCAGTTTGCTTCCTTCTTTACCCATTACCTCTTCCGCCATGACCAACGGCCGCTTCTCTTCTCGGCTCCTGGTCAAGTCTTCCTTCACCAGCATAGCACAGGCGTTTCAACAAATTTGTTTTCTTTTCCATTCTGGGAAGAGGCGTAATGGGTAATGATAATGCGAGAGCTACCTTGATCTTTTTCTTTTTCTTTCGCACTCTATTGTCAGAGTGTTTCATTTCTCGTCCATTCAAGCTCGAATACCTCTGATGCGTTGCAACTGCGATGGCGAGGCGAAATGGACGGGAACTCGAATGATGCCATGGCGTAGCATAGCTAGGTTTCACGACCGTCTATGTCATGAGCGGGATGTACGTTACATTCCCTCTTAGTGAGGGAACTGCGAAATCAGCAATGAACAATTACCATAGACCGGGGAATCAAATTCCTCCTACACGGATGGATGGATAGGGGCACAAAAAGGACAACCAAGGGAACCTGGAAAACAAAAAGGGCTGGAACATTGTGTCTCCGAAAAGACAAGTGTTGTGTTTCTATTTATTGTGCTGGACACCGGCTTCAGGAGTCAAGGAGCAATGAGAGGATTGCAATCGTTATGAAGTCGTGCACAGGGTATGCGACTAACCAGCATTCATGACGCCCTGTCACGATCATCTTATTAGAGAGAACCACTTGAGACTAGATTAACGCGCCATGACTCGTTACATGATTCGATAATCATTCAGACCTGCGTATGTACATGCATTTGTGGTAGCAGTGGCAACGACAAGTGATTTCATCATGCCTCACTGGTCTGTATAAGCATGCCTCTCGGAAGTTTAGGTTGATGCAAGCACATGGACGCTTTTCTATTCAGTGTCCGTCATACATGCACTATGGTACAAATTACATGAGCTAGTAGGTCCGGTTCACGGCATCTGCTAACCCTGATTGTTTTCTTTCCTGTCCTGTTCCGTATCATCCGATGCGAATACGACGCGAGCGCAAGCCGTATGATCCCCCAACTCCTCTTTCCATCCCTGATCGTCCATATCCAGTCTATGCCGCCAAAGTCCCCGGCACAGCCCCGAACTCGCTGACTGGCCCATTTATTTGTAGAAGTCAAACTTGTTGTCGTCGCTGGTGCCCTTGACCTGGCTTGAGTAGGCGTCCTCGAGATCGGTCTGGATGATGTTGTAGCGGTTCTTGCGGACGGCGCGCAGACCGGCCTCCTGCATGATGGCGGCAATGACGGCACCGGAAAGGGGGTCGTTGCGGACAATTAAGCTGTCGAGGTCGACCTCGGGGGCGAGGCTCATCTTGCTAGCAATGGTAGAGAAGATGAGTCGGCGTTCGCGGCGATCCCGGAGAGAGGGGAACTCAATCTTCCTGTCCAGACGACCGGGACGTAGCAGGGCAGGGTCGAGAGTGTCGGCACGGTTGGTGGCCATAATGACCTTTACGTTTGATGTCTGGTCGAAGCCATCCATCTGGTTGAGCAGCTCGAGGAGAATACGCTGGACCTCGCGATCAGCGCCAGTCTGGGCATCGAAACGCTTCGTGGCAATGGCATCGATTTCATCGATGAAGATGATTGCAGGCGAGTTCTCACGAGCCATGCGGAAGACGTCACGGACCATGCGAGGACCTTCACCGAGATACTTCTGGACGAACTCGGAGCCGACAACGCGGATGAAGCTGGCCGTGGTAGAGTTGGCGACGGCCTTTACAAGCATGGTCTTGCCGGTACCGGGAGGGCCGTAGAGCAGCACGCCGCGGGGAGGGTCAATACCAATCTGCTTGTAGAGATCGAAGTGGGTGAGAGGCAGCTCGACCGCTTCACGGATTTCTTGCTTCTGCATGTCCAGACCACCGACATCAGCATACGTTACATCGGGCTTTTCGTCTGCGCCGAGCATGGCGATAGAGGAGTCGGCCTCGGGCGGCAGGATGTCGACAAGAGCGTTGGAGTGTCTGTGGAGGGCGACGGAGGAGGAGGGCTTGAGCTTCTCGCGGTCGAGGGTCGATAGTATACGGACGACATAGTTTGAGCCTGTGCTTGACTGTACGATTCCGGTGCTGTTGAAGGGTCTGTTAGCAAGAGCGCTCCTCGAGCAAATGTACGGAGTTTTCTCACTTCTGATCAATGGCCTCCATGAATTGGCCGATGACTAGAGGTACACTCTGGATGCGCTTGATCTCTTCTTGAGCTCGCACCAGCTCCCGCTTCAAGCTCCTTTCCATAAAGTTAGCCCCTTGCGAGCACGGTCAGAATAGTTGTCCGTCGGGCCATACCTCTGCTCATCCTTGATGTACTCCTCCTGCAGCTGGATGTATCTGGACGTCATCGTTAGCGACACCGCTGGACTTGCCACACGAGCCGGGGGGGGCGGCTGGAGCCGTACTCTAATTGCCTCTGCAGCTTCTTCAGGTTCGCGTAGTCGTCGCCTCCCTCTGTTGAAACGCCTTCGAAGTGATCGATGTTGGGGATGGTCGAGGGAGCTGCCTTCTTGTGAGGCGGAACATGGTTCGACGGGTTTTCCACAGCGACGTCGCCCATCTTGCCGATTCGGGAGGGAAGCTGAAAGCTGTAACGTGAGTATCTGATTGCTTACGTTCGCCAAGAATGCGTTTCCCGTGTGTAATAGAGTCGTGACGAGATGCGAGAGAAAGGGTCGTGCAATGCAAGGAGTCGGAAGATTCTGGTACGTCGTAGCTCAGGACGTGGTAGGTTCGCAGGTAGGCGTCGTCGACGCAACGCAGCCTAGCCCCAGTACAAGGTACCTGCCTCCAAAAGGTACCCCAAGCCGTGTGACGCACCCAAAAGTGGCAGAGCTTAGTCATGAAAGCCCACGTGACGGAGAGAGTTGGTGGTCCCCCGCTGATTGGCCAGAGATGCTGTGGAAACGCAGGGCGGGAAAGCGACAGGCTGCAAGGCAACAAGCTCAAGGCTTAATAGATGATTGGTTCAAAGTCGTGGGGACTTGGGCCGTGAGAAGATGTCGGCTGGGTGGTGGGTGGGGGCAGAGCGCCTGCCCGCACGGTACTTAAAGCCGCCAGTGCCATGCTAGTACCTGCACTGGGCTGCTTCGGCGGTGGTGGGCTGAGAGTCGCCGATACATGATGCTGATAAGGTCCCTATCAGAGTTCGGTGTGGATCGCTAATGCCCTCAAGGTACCGTCACCGACTTGCTATCACGAATGCTCATGGGATGATGAGGAGGGGGGGCGACCACCTTACCTACCTTAGGTCGTTCGTGGTCGTCGTTTGGGTGCAGGTCGACGTTGGGGCCGAGACTGTACCGACCTTTGCCTTTACCTTTACTCTACCTGCCATATCTCACCTCACCTTATCACTTCGTACCTTAGCATCCTGGGATCATACTGTGCATTTCCAACCTGCCTGCCTTAACCCCCGACCTGGCCCTTCTCCTCCTCCCCTTCGAACTATCTTGCTTTGGACTATCTTAGTACTGATCCCGACCTCTGATCTTCACCTCTCGGCGCCTTTTCACACCCATCCTGCCTCGGTCTTGTCGATCTTCCTCCTCTTCCTCCCACGCCGTTGTGACCATAACGAGTTTCCCGTTTGCTGCTCGATTTCCAGTCTGGTCCTACACTCCGACCTCGTCGTGACTTCATTGCACGCTGCTGACGCTGCACGCAATCGTTCCGAGCCATGTCTTCGTCCATCACCATCCCGTCGGCACCGACCTCGGCGAATGCGTTCCACCGCTTACCCAAGGCCGTGGGCAGTTCCTCCGGGAGCTCTTACTCTAGCTCCCCATCACCTTCACCTTCATCCTCGCCCTCAGCGGCATCCGACAGCCATAGGCTGCATGGTCGGCGGCCCAGTCTTCTAAGTATGCCCTCTCGGCCGCTTGAGCGGACCGTACTTTGTCAACTGAACCCACTGACCCAAGATTATAGGCACTGCCATTTCGAAGCAGGAGTCTACTGTGATCAATATCGGCGACCCGGAAGGACCCCCTCGTCTGGTGAGTGCAACCACACTCTGGCAAACGTCGAGTGTTGCAGCTAACCAGGCTACAGATCTCGTACCTCTCTTCAAGCCAGGGTTTTGCTTGGAACCCAGGTACGTCATTTGGTTTTGGGAGGATCACTTGGTATGGCTAACTGAGTGGGCTTGATAGAGATCTTCCTTCCTTCCTACGTCGACTGCGAGTACGTTCCACTCGAGAACCGCCGAGACCCCGTTCACGAAATCCTACTCAGCGATGAGGAATCCAGGAACCTGCTACCCCATTGACGAGGAACTTCGATCGTGGTCCGCCCTTATAAGATACCCCGGACAGGTTTCCTCGCATAGACACCATATTCTCACGAGACCTTGACTTTTGATTTTGTTTGTTTCGACGGCGTCCTGGAACGGTGTTTTGGTCATTTTCGGAAGGGGAGTTAGTGTTGCCTTGGTAAGGCAATGGTTGCACCAGCTGATGGCGTACATTGGACCATGCGATGGGCAACGGATAATCAGTGAGGTGTCTCTGTCGGCTTAGGAGGCAAGTCATAACTGTCTGCTCAGCGCTGGTTGGTTTTTTTCTCATTTGTAGGTTATGCTAGTGGTCTTTGAACGGCCGTTCGCTGATGGTTCACGGTCTGGAGTCCTGGTGTTTGACCACGAGGCTACTGTAGCTCTTCTCAACTCATTTGCAAAGAATACAACTACTGTGGAATGTAGCAGAAAACTACGTGGCCCCTGAAATGCTTGTAGTAGATTGCCAAGGTCCTGAAGACAGCAGACATTCAAGGCGAAGGGACAGGAATGGAGGAATCCCAAGACACGCAGTGGACGCTCCCGTTTCCGGATGCAACAATGATATGACGGAGCTAATGCCGCCTGCGGGCTATCATCATGCTGCCATTCACTGCTGTATGGGAAAATCAGCCTATTGTAGCACATGTTATGATCAGGGTGAAACATGCATATCCCCTTGGACGTTGAGGTTGACGCAAAAGGGGCCCCTGCCGCTTAACACGACTGCTAACGACAGTTGGTGACTCCGCTGCGGATGGTGGGCTTCGCTGGCAATCCCCATCGCCGTACTCTGTACCCCACAGTGGATCAGTCACAGGGATTCCTGGAAGGCGATAGCCTGCCCTTCAGCCGGGCCCCCCGGCCGCCTCGGTGCCGCATGTCTCTATTGAGTGCCGCATGCATGATGATACCTAAAGGGAAGCGTCAACGCGTAGCACAGTAAATTGGGCATTTTCTCAAGCGGTGACACACGGTCAGCGGTGAATCATGGATATTGCATGTGTAGGGTATGCGATTTTACATTCTGACCTGCCTAGTGACCATGCCAAGGATATTTTCCCCTTGTATCCTTTTTCTCTTCATTCATTCTGAAGGGAGGCATTATCTGCGGTGGTGCAAGATTCATCATGAATTGGCTGCGAAGCGTCATTGCGTACCTCGCGCCAAATATGGCGAAACGGCGAGCTGCTTTGACGTACTGTAACTAGTTCCCAGGTACCCATTACCGCTGAGGACGGTTGGCCTTGTGCCGTGAGCCTTTCGCCGTTTGCGGAATTCAGCTTGAGGCGTCCACGAGATGCATTGAGACGAGTGGCCCAATGTCGTCAAGAGGCTGCTTTCGCTACCGTTTAAAGTATACAGCTGTTCAGGCGCTTGAACGGACTGGTTCCATTGCGATGCTGTACATCAGTGAGCTGAGGTACATGCAAGTGTACACTCGAGCGACAAATCAGATTGCCATGTGACCGTAGCGAGCAACAGGTGCCACCGTTGATTTAGTTCCTAGGTACCTACTAAGGCACCTTATCTTATCCAGCACTAATACCTGAGGTAGCGCATTGCCTCGTTGGTACTAAGGTACCTTGGCCCACCTGTAGCCCAAAACAGTCCATGAAGTAAACAAACGATAATTCAGAGAACCACGTAACCACAAACTTCACCTCGACCACTTAATTGCTGTCAACGATTACTATACAGAAACCCGCCAATCACCAAACCCGACTCTCGCCGCCTCCAAAACGAGATTGAAATCACCGCAGGCGCGTTACGGTATCCCCTCGGCTCCCGCAGATGGACTCCGAGTCGGTCGTCGCCCAGGTCCAGCGGCGCATCGAGCTGCAGGCCCCCGAGGACCTCACATACCTCGTCACGAACGTCCGCAACGCCGCCGCCGCCCGCATCAACGAAGCCTTCCCTCACGTCGACGGCCACGAGGGCGAGTACGAGCTGCGAAACCAGATTGAGGCGCTTGTCAACGAGGTTGGTTCCCATGCCCTCCGCTGCGTTGCTGCTTCTGCCCCTCCCCCCACTGTTCGCTCTGCCATGCTTCACTTTGATGCTGCGCTTGGGATGTCTCGCGACTATTGATTGCCCAGATCGGAGAGCTAACCTATGTGCCCTTTAGTTCATCAATAAGACATTCGCCCTCGCATCCCCCAACCTGTCCATCAACGGGCTCCCGGTCTCACCTGACCAATTCATCCCCTCTTCCTCTTCCACACCCGCCGCGCCCGAGCCCGCCTACGAGCCCTTTGACACGCGCAAGCGCCGTCGGGTCGCCGACCTCGTCAACCAGGAGGAGAAGCTGCTCGAGGAGGTCGCCGCCCTCAAGCGCTCCGTCCCTGGCCGCGCCGCCGCCGAGCAGGCCGAGCGCATGACCGCGGGCATCAAGCGCGACCACGAGGCTGTTGAGGAGCGTGTCGCCCGCGCCGGTCGTGAGGCCGAGGCATCCGTCGCATCCCTAGCGCTCGGCCCTCTGGAGCGGCAGGCCGCGGTGGAGGCCGACTTCAAGAAAACAGTCGAAGGGCTCGGCAGGCTGAAGAGGGACATGCCCGCCGTTGTGGCCAAGATGGAGCGCGCCAAGGTCGCAGGGGAGTATGCCATCACTGAGCGAAGGTGATGGCAAGTCTCTTACAAGCGACCCGCACGCTGTCCTTTCGAGGGCCTTGAATCTTTGCAACGGTGGCTATGGGAACAAAATCTGGAGTTGGGAGTCCTCTGTGAAAAAGAATCCCCCAATCGACCTATTGGATTTTCACATCTTTGGGCGCTTTGTGGCACGACGTAACGAAGGACTACTTTTTAATGCATTTTCTACCTAGGATCTTTCAAGGGAAAGCCAAGCCAATGGCGAGGCATAGTCGCCTCCAAACATGCAACATCAAGTACATGGCGGAGTTCCCACAAAGAGGGGAGCAATTTCTAGAGAACTGAATGAAGTTGCGTCAACTCACGTCACGGGCAAGAGGCTTTTGTCTCATTTCTATGCCAGTGCCTCATGCAGCACACCAATACCCTTCCAGACTCCAGATCGCCGTCATTATCTTCAACACTGCACAACATCCAACCACGCTATTTTGAAAGGTTTCTCAACAGACAACTAAGAAAATGCGGGAACTTCAAGATTCCATAGCCATAGGTTGGTCTAGGGTGCAGCGGCGGCCGGAGCTGGCTGCGTGGCATCGCCTGCTGCAGCAGGTTGACCAGCAACCGGCACATCAGCCGTCTGCGCTGGCGTCTCAATGGCAGATCCCTGGTTCTGAATGGTGTTGGAAGCAGGTGGGTCGGTGGCCTTCTCCGCGTTCTTCCACTGTGGGTCGTGCCAAGGACCAGCATCGCTATGGTCGCAACCTTCGGGGCACTCGCATGTGCCGCCGAACTTCTTGGGCAGGTTCTCGGCAGGAATCTGCTTCAGCAACTCGGATTGATACCCAGATCCAAGGATGTGGATCTTCTTGACGGTAACAGGGTCGAGCCAGCCCTTGACGACACTCCAGACGGTAGAAAAACCCCAAGGAGCATTGATGAGGAAGAAGACACCCAAACGCTCGGGGTAGTAGTTCTGCGAAATCGCAGCGGCCTTTCCGACGTAGGAGTAGACCTGGGGTACCTTGGTCAGGGTGATGCCCTTGAGATCCATAATTGTGCAGGCAGTTTCGATAAGGTGGCCGGACTGGCGCGAGCATGCAGGCAGGAAGTCGCTGGCCATACGCTCGTATGCAACAGCGAGGTTCGTGAGCATTCGCTCAGGTGTGGTAATCTTATACATCTCGGTGAGATCGATACCGCCGACATGCTCAATGTATAGGGGGCGACCATCCTGAAAGTAATGTCAGAGGTTCCGTTCTTCATATAAGCAACATTAAATGGGAAGAATTAACTAGGCCGCGCACCTTGTCGGTCTTGTGGTAATACTGTTGGTAGTACTTCGCGACCTTTTCCTGCTCAGGGTAGTCCCAGGTCTTGGTGAGCTCGTCCAGGTTCGTCTCCTTTCGCCAAGCCTCTGTGTCGACAAACCTGAGGAAGGCGGTCAGTTATAGAGTCCAATCGCATCCCATTGGCACAGTTCTTCCCGGTCCCGAAGTACATACATCTGCTTCGAAAGGTTGACATCGAACTTTCTTGCGCGAAGGAAGCGCAGCTAAGAAAGGGGAGTTAGCACCCTGGTCTCTCGGGAGAGTACTAGTACTTCTTCTTTTTCGAGGTGGAGATGTTGGCAATACACTTACCAGGGTCAAGGTATCGAGACGCTTCGTGAACCCTTCCTGCTCCAGCATCATCCTCAGCTGGTGAACCTGGGCAATCTGAGCCTGGGTCAAATGACCGGCAAAGCCTTCGCTGGTTGTGATGGAGTCCAGTGGGAAGTCATAGTTGTCGTACTTGGGATCCAGATCCATGGTGGGGAAGGGAAAGGATGACGTCCAGCGAGAGCGGGGGGAAGAAGAATACAGACGAGGTTGAAACGGTCCTCGTTGAATTGGTGGGGAGACTGGAAAAGGCTTACAGAGTAAAAGAGTCAAGTTCGATAGAATAGGTGAGACAGAGAGTAAAGAAGGGAAAGAAAAAGGTGTTTAGGCAGGATTGGACACAGATTAAAGGTAAACAGCGCCGGGACTGATGCTTGGTGATGGAATTGTCTTCGTTGCCAAACTGGAACCCTCCCCCTGGCCTGCAAGTCGATCAGGTGGGGACCGCGTCATGCCCTCTGGCTCCATACTACCTCTAACAGGCAATATCAAGCTCGGCACCAGACTGGGCCTAGTGGCTGGTGGACGGTGGACGGTGGACGGTGGACGGGTAAAGCTAAGAATGACAACAAGGTACGGAGTGCGGAGTACGGAGTACGAAGCCGCTAAGTTCCAGTTGGACAAATGGGCCTCCCTCAACGGCAGCACGGGTAGTCGGCGGGCGCCCCTCTCAGGTACAGCGACCTTGTTCCCTCCCAGTCATTAAGTACCGCCCAGCTGGGGTACCTCTGGAACCCTCCCACTTGGTGCAGTCACATGTTGATAAGATATTGAGAATTGTTGTCCCAAGCATCAGCTCAGAATCTCAAGCGTGCAACACTCCGCCGACATAAACGTGCCTGTCCCCAGCTCCAGCATTGGTAGACTCCTTTGCCGCATGGAGAGTTCCCACCATGACGAAGCTTCCCCAGCAATGGCTGTGGCTGTCTCGTAGCGCCGCTCGACAAGTCCACACCTCCGTCACCGCTCGAAGACCCTGCCGCTCGTTCCACATCACCACCCCGGCCAGCCTCCCGCGACGCCGTCACTTCTTCACATCCAACCCGTTCTTGTCACAATCTGGCGAGGAATCAAGGACGATATCTGAACCTCCCAGAAATGACACACGCTCGTCGATTCCGGCGACGGCCAAGCGGAAGCCCACCCGCGCCCCAACTGCGAAGAATTCGCTTCGCAGAGTCGCCATCATCGCGCAGCAGCCGAAGCTGACCTCGGATGGCAAGTCTCCGCTCGGAATTGACGAGACGGATCCCTCGACGATCGTTAGCGCTACCTGCGTCGCCGAGGCCTTCAACATGCCAGTGGTCTTGGACATCTTGTCCTCCCATGGCTTCGCGATCGACCCGGACAGCACTGGCTTCGACGCCAACGAGGTCCTGCACGCCAGGGGCGTCAATGGAGGCGACATTTTTGTATTCCCATCCGGGACGGTTGTGACATGGTCACTGCCGCCAGACGTTGTCACGAAGCAGATACTTCGGGCCGCCGAGGACCCGCACCCAGAAAACCTGCGCGAGGTGGAGGACCTGGAGTTTGCCATGGACACCTCCAAGGAGTCCAGCTCCCTCAAGGGCGATGTCATTCTACTGGGCACACGGCGCGAGCACAAGGACGGCGATACTCTGGACACCACCATGGCCAAGATTGCCTTTTCATCGGGCCTTGCGCGCAGCACGAAGCTGGCCGTCCTCGAGACCGCCTTGACCTCGTATTTCGAGAGCACGAGAGACATCCCCACCCGGCTCTCGCGCGGCTCCGGCGTCCCCCTCGGCCGCAAGTTCATCCTCCGGAAGACGGGCGAGCTGCTGAGCCTCCGCGCCCGCCTCAACCACTACTCCGAGCTGACCGACTCGCTCCCCGACATCTTCTGGGACAGCCGCTCCGAGCTCGGCCTCGAGGGCTACTACGACCAGGTCGGCCGCGCGCTCGACGTCAACGTCCGCATCCGCGCCCTGAACCAGAAGATGGACTACGCCCAGGAGATTGCCAGCGTGCTGCGCGAGATGTCGAGCGAGCAGCACGGCACCCGCCTCGAGCTCATCATCATCCTGCTGATCGCGGTCGAGGTCGTCTTCGAGCTGCGGCGGATCGTCTTGGAGTGGGCCCAGGAGAGGGAGGCGGCCAAGGAAATAGCGGCGGCGGCGGCCGACATGAAGGAGGCGGCGCTGGAAAAGGTGGAACATGTTTGAATAGATAAAGTCTAGATACCCAACTCTGTAGAATAAAACTGTCATCATTCACGGCTCTTCATCTCCACTTGCGCTTTACCCTATGTTACTCAGATGGTTCGAAGCCAACGAAATGACACACCCTTGAGTGAACCTTCACGAGAGCGAGAGCAGCGGATGAATTCAGCCAACGAGACGTAACATGATATCTCTACAAGTTGTTGACCTAAAGACAATGTCCAAAGTATGTGTTACATCCGGATGGAAAAGTAGGAAAACGAGTAAACCGCAACAAACCCGGAACCACCCCATGAGAGTGTGGGCTTTCGTTGCTCTAAGCTGAATGTTCAAGTTCTGCCACATACACACGTGCAATCTCTGCCTTGCATGGCAACCCCCCTCCCCCCCTCCCACTCTTCATCGACCAAAAAAAAAGAGAAACAGACCTTCCAGCAAGAATAACGCCTAAGCTCCTCCATTCCCCCCTTTTTCTCCCTTGTGGCAGCTTTGTTATCCCCAAGGCCTCATAGTCGTTGAGGAGCATGCGCAGATCCCTTAGTCTATCACCTCAAACCCAAGACGACTCTTCCTCCAGCAAACGGAGTATTTCTTGTCAAAATATTCCTCAAAAGATGGTTTGATTACCCGCTATCCCTCGCTCCGAAAGCCTCCTAGTCGCTAAATTACCTCCACTATTGAACACACTATACAATACTGAACTTCCATTCAGTCCTGCTTTGTAGACTGTCTGTCTCCACGTGGGCGTTGCCTCAGAACAATCTCCCCCCGGCAACGCGACATGATAACGTTACATTACGTTGAGGGCTTCCGTTGTTGTTGCGATCCAGGGATGACGGGAACAGGAACGGGTGTGACTTTCAGAGGAACATGTGCAGGCCCTGGGGTCCCGTTGATGCCTGGCTTCTGACCTGTGGGCGTCTGAGGCTTAGGTTGGTTGGCCAAGCTTGCACGGGCTGCTGCCAGCCTGCTTACGTCCATAGTGCCACCGAGTCCAATGCCAGCGAGGCCCGAAACCATTGGCTGGGAGATCTTGTCGCCGAACATGGCGGATCGTTCCTGCGCAGCAAAGCGAGCCTTGGCCTGGTCCACGATGCGTTGCTGCTGGGCTTCAGGTATCACCGTGTGGTAGCCGGTAAGCCCTGGTGACTGTGATGGTTGTGCGTGCGGTGTTGAAACGCTCGGGTGTCGGTTCATCTGGCCTCCAGCAGCCTGGTTTGGAGTCCCATATCGCTGGGGCTGCTGCATGTTAGGTGATTGGCTGTAGTTCTGCCTCGGTGGCACTTGGGGAGACATGTTACGCGGAGGCATGCCCGACCCATTGGTGTATGTACCGTAGTTGGCCGGAGTAGGTGTTGCAGGCTGTTGCGGAAAGCTTTGTTGATACTGGAAGCGGGCGTTTGAAGCCGGCTGCTGCGGCATCTGTCCATACTGTGGGCGCTGCTGACTGGCAAATTGAGGCATGTTTTGGTGACCGTACGGGGTTTGCGCTTTCGCCAATTGGGTCGCGTACTGGTTGGAGTAGCCATTAGGTCGAGTGTACTGGTTCGGCTGTGGTCGAGGTTGACTTGCCGCAGGCTGAGGCACGTTGCGCGGTGGTTGGTAATTTGGTGTGACTCCAGGACGATAGTATTGTTGAGGGTGTGAGGGGGTCCGGCTAGGAGTCGAGTATTGATTACCACTCTGGTAGTAATTATTGTATTGTGGGTTCGAAATGCTTGGGGTTCGTTGGCTCGGAGGTCGCACATTTGCCTGCGCAGCCTGCTGTTGTGCACGCAGACGAGCCTGAATTCCAGCCTCGTCTTCTTCCATGACGCCCATGTACTGATCAGTTTGCACCTGAACTTTGGTGCTGATCAGAAGATCGTCTAACTGGTCGCCGTTCAGCTTCGCAACTGCGAAAGGCGGCAACGTCTTGATGATAAGAGCTAGCTGCGCCTTGAGGACCTCGTATGTCGCAATCTCCTCTTCCGATGGTTGTGGTCCGGCGTTGGCCAGCATGTCCCCATTCACAGGGTCGCTAGATTGTCGATTCTGTGAGTTGGGCAGTGTAAGGTTGCGGATTCGCTGGTACGAAGCAAGCGTCTCAATCAAGTCGCTGACCTCGTCCAGTATCTCATCTGCTTCCTTTTCCTGTTCTTCACGCTTCGAGCCCATTGCATCCTCGAGGGAAGGGTCAACTGATGTATCGTCCCAGCTGTCGATGGCCTCCTGCACCGCGTCCTCGTCGAGTTCAACGGCCTGGGTGGCGCTATTGAAAAGGTTGCTGTACTCTGAATCCCCGTAATACTCAACCTCAATCATGTTTTGGAAGCTTCGGTAACCTGCCCTCTGCCACCACATACGCCCAGCAATGCTTGATGGCACAATGGCGGAAGAGTCGTCCTTGCATGGAGCAAAGCTCGAGAAAGCTCCACGGAAGAGCGTTTCCATTTCCGAGATTTCCAGTTCGCTACTCGAAGGCTTCTTCCCAGCTAGACTTTGCGCGCGCTCATGCTTCTTGGTGACAGTCTGTGAAGACGGTGTCGCGTTACTGTAGTCCAAGAAGTGACCGGCGGATAGCTTCGTGGTGAAATAGGTATGGCCGCGGACGGTCGACGTATCGCTAAGATCGGGTTGGTAGAAGTCAAGGACGTTACCCTTGGCCTGGGTTTTTGGTTGCTTTGGCGGTTGCAACGACGGCAGGGTGCGCGGGGATGCAAAAAGTTCCCCCAATGTCTGTGTTCGCTCTTGTGGCTTTGAAGCAACTACACGAGAGATCGAAACACCCAGGGGCAGGTTACCTTCCCTCCAACTGTTGTCATCAGATAGCGGAAGACTTGAGAATAATCGCCGCTCCTGAGGCGCATGTCCAACAATTGACAGGAGCATCTTGCCATTTTCTGTGCTGACTAGATCATCGTCCCTCTCGGAGGAGGCTTGCGGATATGCTCGTTCTCGGCGAAACAACTCTAAAGCCTTGTGCCTGAAATCGTTGATTTGCGCGATTTGCGTATCCGTTGACGCTCTGATTTCTGCACTATCCTGTGGTTGTGTATTGAGTTGAGCGACAGAGGATTTGACCACGGAGACGACGTCGTCTGCGACTTGTTCCAAGCGCGTATATGCACCAGCGGTAAACTTGTCCAGAACACTCGACGGCGATGGCGGCTCGGTGGATTTCTGTCGCTTGGATTGTGGTTCGTCATCCGAAGCGCGCTCTTCGAGGGGCCGTTTGAGGATTGGGGGGCTGATGTCAATACTTGAGGAGCAGTTAGCATAGGGCGACCTACAGCCATCGTCACTGGCGGACGCAAGACTGGCCATCGATAAGAAAGGCAACGCACCTCTGCAATAGATGAATAAAATCCTTTACCAATTCCTCTTCATTCGGAGGCGGTAGTCCATTTGGTTGTTGCAACGGCTTGACTTCCGCATCCGCATCCCCATTGACCTCCTCATCCTCGTCGCCAGCATCGCGCTTTCGTTTTCCGGGAACGGCAAGGGCCCCATTATCGCCATGATCCGGCTCGGAGACACCATTCACTTCTGCTGTGGTTGGCTGCGCCATGATTTCCGATGTCGTTGCTGCGGGATGTGCTAGTCCTAATCCTCGCCGCGCCTCTGTCGCGACAACGCGCGGTAGTGGAGGGTCAGGCCCAGTGCGACTTGGAAAAATCCCTTTCGTCGAAGCGGCGCGAGCGGGGCGTCTGCATCCAAGCTAGCACCGTGCAATCGTTAACTAGAGCTTGATTTGCCAACAATCCGAGCCACGACAGGATAAGGAAATCCTATCAAAAAATAAGCAACAGACGACTGCAGGGTGAACAAGAGAGGGCTGCTGAGGGAAGAATGTGTCTCGATCACCAAGTACTTCTTGGGGACCGTCACAGCCACTAAAACTGATTAGGAAAAGTGTAAAGGCTGGTGCACGTGACTTACCAGGTACTGCCAGTTCAGGGGAAAACTAGGAGCCCAGGCAGGTACCTCCAGGTTTGTACGGCACGAACCTTGAGCAGGCTCCAAGATGAGCAGCGTCGAAAGTAGAGAAAAAATCACTGTTCCATGCAACTATGCGCGTAGAAGGGACATTGAACAATTGATTCAATCAATAGACCCTGAACAGACGTCGGGATTCAGGAGCACACAAGTAGGTTTTGATTTGGAAACCTCCACGACCTTACAGTGAATACTTTTACTGCACGACCTGTTGAGGATTTGCTGCTTTACTTATCGTTCTCCACATCGGACTCGATACGAATGTTCACAAGTTGCAATGGTTTCGTTGCCTTGAGACGGCTAGATAGCCTCCATGGATAAAGTGTGTATTTCTGTTATCTGATACTATACATAAGAGACGCGGAAACCCAAAGATAAAACAAGTACTAGGTGCCACTATGCATACAAGCAGTCTGATGCCCAATTATGCCCTAGAACGCTTCCCTCATCTGTCATCACCACGTTTCTCGTTTACTTGGCACGAGCCAGACCAACGGCGTTCTTGCCGAGATCATAGACCGAGTAGTATCGGCGGAGGAAAGCATCACCGAGAATAGCAAGAGGTCCAGCAGGCTCGGGGATGTCCATGCCCTGGAAGGTGGAGATGCAGCTGCCAGAGACCTCAAGAATGTAGTCAGAGGCTGGGAGGCTGTAGTTGGAGCCAGCAAGGTTGAAGGTAATGTCAGGGAGCGAGTCACGCTTGCTGCAGTCGACAGTGTACTGGCCGTTGTAGCCCTTCTTGGCACCAATCTCCTTGTTCAGGAGCTCGGCCAGGGAGCTGGGCAGAACGTTGAGCGAGGTGCCAGTGTCCAGGATGACACCAGTGTTGTCAAGCTCAGCGACCTCATCGCCAAAGGCAATAGATTCAAGGTCAACCTCCCAGTAGGCCTTGCGGCGAAGAGGAATGTACTCGATCTCGCCCTTGTAGTGGGACTTATCAATGCCACCAAAAACGGCCTCGCTCTCACCCTCGGTACCTCCCAGGTAGAAAGAAAAAACAGGCTCGTCCAGGAGCTTCTGCTCAATCATCTTGTAGAAAGGAGGGACGATGTGGTTGACAGAGATGGTGTCATAGCCCAGACCGAGGATACCATCGAATCGGCCAAACGCAAAGGCAAGGCCAGGCTCGTTGGTAGCCTCGGCAAAGTCCTGGCCCTCGATCTTCAGGTCTCCGATGGTGAAGACATCGTTGGAGACAAAACCGCTCAAGCTACCAGATCCATAGCGAATCTCGAAGTCGGAACCGTTCTTCTTGTACGTTGACGAAGACGAGGAGTCATAGGTAGAGTGCAAGTAGCAGGCGATGCTGCTGCAAGACTGAGAGGGAACCCAGAGGTTGGAGCTGCCGGTATCCAGGACAACCTTGAAGGACTGGGGAGGGGTGCCGATGGTAATCTCGGAAAAGTCTATTAGGAAAAAAAAGTCAGCACGCAACCTTATCAAAGCAAGCGACACAGCGTACATTGAGCGTTCATGAAGTTGGTGACGGGAACGGGGTGAATGCCGTCCGACTGGGGAGGCTGCGCATTGAACATGACGTCGGCGCGCGACTGAGGGCGAGCGCCGAGGTACTTCTGGCCCAAATGCTGAACCTGGGTCTCAATCGAGGCACCAGCCTGAAGGGATATTCGTTAGCGACAGCAGCACGAAGGGAAGGTTTTCGCAGAGATGCGACAGAGGAGGCCAACGACATACAAGCTGTTCGGCCAGAGGGATCTTCTGGAGCTTCATCTTGTGCACTCCAGCCTGCGCAGAGCCGACAAGGGCGGCGGCGGCAATCAGTGTGCTCTTCATGATGGGCGACAATGAAAGAACTGCGACTTTGGGAGCGAGACAAGAGTGAAACGAAAATCAATAGCCGACAATCCCGAAATGATGGGAATGGAGCTGTTGATGGAAAAGATGAAGTGTTTTGGGGAAGCAGATGCAGGTTGCGGAGGGAAGATAACGCAGGTTGGGGACGGGTACCTAGAAGAGGAGCTATGATGGCGTGTCTCGTGCTCATTGAGCGGCAAGCTTGCGTCTTGCCCGCGGTGCCTGCAGCGACTCAGCTGACGAGCCATGACGCAGCACCCACTAAATCCGCTATCTTGGCCACTCAGTTGGGGGCCTCAATCCTGGGGCTTCCCCTCATACCTCGTCTCCACTGGCAACCAAGCTTTGCCGCCTCAGGCACCTTTTGTGCTTGAAGCTTCTGATTGGTGGACGCAATGGTTTGGACGAAGGGAATGCCAAAACCCTTGCTGGGCTGTTCCCAGCCATGTATCATTCACGTCATCAATCTGTGAGGGCTACCTGATGTCTAACATTGCACGTTTTCGGCGTCAGCCACTCTTGCTACCTAACGAGTCACAGCGCCATTCATGAGAAACGCCGCTCCAACG
This sequence comes from Paramyrothecium sp. XJ0827, assembly GCA_020881915.1. Classification (NCBI taxonomy): domain Eukaryota; kingdom Fungi; phylum Ascomycota; class Sordariomycetes; order Hypocreales; family Stachybotryaceae; genus Paramyrothecium; species Paramyrothecium sp. XJ0827. Next base: position 4,077,679 of record JAJFPB010000004.1, read on the forward strand.
TCAAGGCGCCTTAAATCCAACGATAACCTTGATGGCCTACAATATTCTCGGTCTTCTCACCTACCTGTAGATTGCCGCTTCAAGGTTGACAATCTTCATAGAGCAGCTTGCCTGGGTATAGGTGATTCGATTTCCGCCTTGCTGCACGTTTGATGTATCATCCAACCTGTCGGCTACCGTACCCACCTGGGTCTCCTCAATGTTGACCTTGCTTGCTTCGCAGCTCCCGGGCGCATTGGAATTTCTTTATTCTTGCTTGCCGACGTCACGAAAACAGACCGTCATGGTCGTACAGTCGGGTCTTTTGCAAAACAGTGCCGTCGCTTAAAGTCCTAGACTATGGTCAGCTTCATAACTCGGCTACCCGTCTCAGCATCTGTCTCGGCGTGTCCTCAGGTTGCTCCACCGAGTTCCGGACTTGTTTGTGAGATCCACGGCAATCGGCTGGCCACAGAAAGCTGATAGGTAACTGATCATTTGTCTTTCCAGCCATCTCGTCGTTTAATGCATTGCCACTGGCATGCCAGTCTTGCCAGCGTAGATTGATGAGCCTTCCATATGTAGCGGCTCTTCATATTCAGTGCTTTAATCAGGATGCTAGTGTCTTATATGAGGGTCTAGTCAATTACGTAGTTTTAAGATAGGTTGACGGCAAGTGAACGCATCCAGTCCGAGTAGCACAGAGACGTGCTAAGTAACAGCATAAATCCGTTTCTTGGTCATGGCTCGGTTGAATTGTGAGCACATGATCGAAAGAGTCGAGGTGTATCCAAAGTAGGCTTGGACTTGCAGAGAGATGCGGTCTTCAACCACGAATGCAGATGGGGAGCTCCTAGGCGTGTCTTCATGGTTGAATAATGAAATGAATTATCACATATGGTGCCCCAATAGAAGAGAAATCGAATAAGTATGCCTTGCTTTTATAAAACTCCCAATAGGCAAGAAGAGTTTTCTGCCATCGTATGCACTAGGTCTACGAGCCAGATCATACAGGCCACCGTAATTACTCACCTCTCACTTCCTTATAAGGCAGAAAGTTGTGGTAGCTTGTCCACTCCCGAAGGCGTCGCTCGTATTTCAAGAGGAAGATGGGCTGTGCTAACCACAGGCGGAGATTCGCAGAGACAGAGGTACTTTATCAAGCCGCAATCACTCAAAAGCACATTCAGAGGCCGCATCTACACATTTGTAACGAAATAACAGGCCTCGTTTTCACAAAACGAAATCAGTATTGGGCTTCACGAGTGCGCCGCTATGCGTTTGCTGCCTCACTTCAGCAACATTTAACTCAACGCCTGCCTTTGGCTTTCGGACATTTTCTTGTGGAGGCGGATCCACGCATGATTAGTGCATGATTAGCTTGGAGGAATCTCGCTCGCAGTGCAACATTTACGCGTGCTTGACGGCAAATTCGAAGCCTGCCTCGAAAGCAATTTCGCATGCATGATTCCCGCAACTCCGACCACATGCCGCTGGGCACACCTGTCGGTCGCCCGGTGCAAATCAAGCTGACATGCTGCGACCTAAAATAGCTTTTCATCCTGAAAATAAGAACAAGGGTAAGGTGAGACGTCCAGGGACTGTCCACGGCCAAGCTACCTACCTTAGCTACTGAATGGTGCCAACTTGGCACGTTATCCATTGCTGGGCACATTAATGCAGAGTTCAAAGGTTGTGCAACTACTAGACCTGCACAGTAATTATAAGGGGAACATCGATTCCTGACCCATGGTCAAACGTGTGCCATCTCATTCCTGAGAATATTAGCAAGGACGGTTGAAGAAGAGCCCACGCGAGCAGCTCAGGAAAGCACAGGAGGGATAGCGGTATTGAAGTACCAAAGACATGAGGGATATTGATGAACACCAGAGCAGACCCCTTTGATCCAATATTGGTAGCGTCGTGGATACAGGACGGATCGTCGGTGGAAGAGAGGAGCATGACAAGATTCCGACTCTCTTGGAATGTCATTTCCGTAGCTGGACAATACTGTGGTGGATGAGATGTTACGACGAAGTGCTCAAACTAATGGTAACTACCACGGTAGGTGGATTCGGCAAGGCTGTCGCCGGACCTCAAGGCAGACTCACCCTTCTACAATTCCCACGCACGGTTGAATAAGGGAGCAATTATTCAGCGCCTGCTTATTGAGAGCCGGCAGAGTGACAAGGATTAGATGCACAGTCCATTCCTCGACGGACAATCCAGCTACCCAGTGGGCTGTTCACTGGCTGACCATCAACTGGGAGGTTTCGTGTTTCCGAGCATTGCGTCGGGTCTATGCTTTGAGGCGGGCAGCTCCAACACGCGAAGGCAATGACAATATTTGATCAAGACGCGCCTGGTAGTTCGAGGCAAGGCTCTGGCTGCTGGGCATCCTGCTCTCACTTCCCAGCGCAGCTCTCACCTTCATTCGTCTCCAAGGTCACAGATACAGTGCCGGAGCCAAGATGTTAGTGTACGAATGTCTCGCTTGACTGCGGATCGTGCACGGTTAGCGGACAAGACCGATACAAGTAAGGGGCATCTGACGTGTCCCATCTTCGCTCGGAAATGGTCCAATCCCACCCGGTAGCTACAAGCTTGTGCTGCACTTGAAAATGAACCGCGCCGTACCTATTGCAGGCGGCTCTTGCAGGTTACCTTACTTCAAGTGCCAGGGAGCCACTTCATGCGCCGTGCTTGCGGTGGTCTTCCCGCGGTATCCCGCGGCATGCTCGGCTGCCATTTGTACATGGGAAGAGAGGCGGTGCTGGTTAGCTCGTATCTGCTAAATGAGTGGAGTAAGTTATCCGTTCGATGGTAAGAGTTAAATGCGTGGTAGCGGCTGATCAAGGCATCCCCTGATGATCAGTATCTCGAGATATGCAGATGCACAAAGACCGTGCATAGACCATTGATAAGTACCGTCCTCAAACGTGCCTCTCAAGCGGTGCGCGGGCTTGCCAATCTCCGTCTGTCAAGCGCCGAATCAATCGCACTTTGGGTCATCACTCATGTGTTGCCGTCACAGATCGTGAATGGACGTCTACATGGCATTTGTTCTCTTCATTGTTGCAGCACGGATCAGCCAACTCTGAGGGCCAAACAACAGGATTTTGATGCTTCGAGGCGGCTGGGATCAGTCCGCCTTTGTGAGTTTGCGTTATGTTTCAGCGCTGCAGCCAATCCTGGCTTGGTGGGTTTCGTTCCTCTGCAGTACATGTTGCGCTTCACCGACGATCCTGGCAGGGAGTGTGTCTGTGCATGGGGTGCATAACTCACACGGACTGCACAAGAACCGTGGGATGCGACAGTGACACACGCACTGAACCCAGAGCTGTCGCAGTCGGACAAGACCGTTGCGAGCACAGGTAGGCTCCAACAAAAACAATTCGTTTTCGAGAAGCGACGGGTATCGCCTGGGCACTGATTGAGCTGTCGAATCCTTCGAGGGAGGCGATTTCAATCCACAGGACTAGATGGTGAAACCGGGCAAGGAAGCCTCTGTATGAGGGGCACGACGATTCCGATAATGCCTCTTTTCTCGGATTCATCGAGCCGAAAGGTCTGGTGCTAACGCTCGCAGCAAGCGACATAATCAGGATCTTATTCCGTCAAGTTGTGAGTTAGACATTAGCCGATTCGGAGAAACCACACCAATAATGCACAATTTTGGTCATGGGGAGCCACCACCGCATTCGTAAATTATGCAATCGAAGGTTGATTGGAAGGGTGCGACTATTGGGTACAGCCCAGATTGATTAAATTATATGTGGGGACCCGGAAGACAATTGCCAGGCACAGGTTTGAAGCCGCCGGTAGCAGGAACCTACGCAGGCTGGCTGTTACCGGCGACGGATGTTAGACACGGTACGCAGATCAGCACATCGGGTGCTAGCAGAACAACGGTGGAGGTCTCAGTACCCACTACCAAGAGCGTACCTTGCGTTGGTGCACTATACCGCGTCACCCCTCCCTCACTCCTTGTCCGCTTGCCTGTTCCTGCATTCTGGCGCCACTAAGGAGCAAGGCCAAGCAACAACCGGTTTTACATCTAGCCGTTTTTAGATTCCGCGATTACGGGTATGCCAATGAAAAGTATTCATTCCAGAGAATCCCTGCACGTTAGCTGGCAAGAGTTCCACCAAAGATCCCCCGACGGCGAGTGAGCGGGCACAGTGCTGCTTGGTGTGGTGACCTGGGCCAGGGGTTGGAGGCACACAGCGCCATTCCGTACTCAGCAAAAGAGGTGAGCGAGGGTGGTCTCGACGGTCCTACAGGCAGCTCGTGGTGCTGCTCGCGATGGGAAAACAAGGCATCCCCCAGGAGCCAAGAGGCCGCGTCGTCCCCTGCCGACCCCTGCCCAGCGCAGAAAGCACCCACCCAGAGCACTAAAATGAGATGTGAAGACCCAAGGCACGAAAGCCGTAACGTACCGTACAGAGAGCGACAGGGCGATGGGGCCTGGGAAGTACTGGCCCTCGAGGGAGATGGGGGGGAATACAGCCCAGCCGCGCGAAGATCAGTACTGCAAGGTACTGTACGGAATCAGGGGCAAGTGTGCTGTGAAGCGTGCCCGCCCGCTCACTACAGACACACGGCCCCAAGACGCACACCCTCCACTCGCACTGGCCTGCCCTCGTGTTTCTCTGGCAGTCTTTTTCGTCCTCGTCCCATCAGGCCGTCCTTCTCCCCCTTCTCCGTACCCTTTCACGCCTTTTCTCTCCTTGACACTTGACACCCCAGCCCCCAGTCGTGACGCTCGTCTCGTCTTTTCTTCCCTTTCAACAAACAAGTCACTCCCTCCTTGTCCCCGTAGTCACTCATTCGCTCCAATTCAATCCCTTCTCCTTTCAGTCATCGTCTCTCCCTCTCCCCTCCCCACACAGCTCATTTCCTCCCTTTCATCCCATTCTGTCGACCATCTCTCGACTCGTGTCGTACTGTTTCGTGATCAGATGCAGTCTTCACTTTGTTTCGCACCCTGATCAAGCCTTTTCATTTTCTTGTCATTAACAAACCAGTGTCCTGTCGTGCCATTTCTCCTGGCTTTCGATTGTCGGGACCTGACAGCGCTGCCCACCTTACGACACGCGGCGGTCGTTCTCTCACAACACTCGAATCACCAATACGCGAGCCCCAAAGCGATATATCCGCCGTCTGGACACGGTTCTTTGAATACGCATCGTCTCATCCTATCCGGTAAAGGACTCGCCTGCAATCCCCACGCCTTCGTTGGCAGGTGATTGCAAATCCAAACCTACACCCTCCGACGGACTAGCAAAGACAACACGAAAACACTAGAACACAAGATGAAGTCAGCAACACTTGCCTCGCTGGCCCTGGTGGTCGTTACGCACATGATTCCTGGTGTTTCGGCGGCAACCCAGGGTCCTCCATCCCCAAGACCATCTCAACCACCCGCTCTTGGCAACCAGAGATCACAGGGATGCTTCAGTTCTCCAGGAAACCTCACCAAGCACGAAATGCCCGACGGCCCCGATGGCAAAAAACTTGGTGTTTCGATGGGTGGATGTTGGAATCTGAACTGCAAATTGTTGGACCCGGTGCCTAAAGTCTTCGCACTTCACGGAAACGAGTGTTTGTGCGGTGACTTCTATCCTGAATTCGAATCAAAAATTAAGGATTCGGAGTGTTCTGCCAACTGCCCAGCTTATCCTCAGGAGCCCTGCGGTGGACTCAGCAGCGACCCGAACGATCCTGGTGCGTGGTCAGTCTACAACAGTGGCGAAGATCTTGAAGTAAAGTATCTTCCCGAGGAGAAGCCAGAAACTACATCGAAGAAGGAAGTTGCCAGCAAGACTGCTTCCGGCCCTGACGCTACTTCAACTGACGCTCAGGGTCGTCCTACCAGCAGTGGCGAGTTGGGCGAGAACAATGGCGAGGACAGTGGCAAGAAGGAAGAAGGGGGTCCCAACGTTGCAGCCATCGCTGCTGGTGTTGTTGTTGGTGTCGTCGTTATTGCTGCCCTCATCGGTGGCGCATTTTTCTACATGAGGCGGAAGCGCAACGCGGAGATTGAAGAGGAGCATCGTCGGAACGCCGCGGTCAATGCCTTCATCAGCGGTGCTAAGCCTCCGGGCAGCAGTGGCAATGTCTCAATGAGCGACTCGCGACTCGAACCTGGCCTAGCCCACAGGCGGCTCAGCGATGGCAGCATTGCTGACAACCAAGACTATTCACGCAAGATCCTCAGGGTGAGTCATTCACTCTGCCTGCATTTTACTGTTGCTAACCATCTGTCACAGGTCACCAACGCTTGAGAGAGAATGGCAGCTAGTTATTACCATCTGTCATTGACCTCAAGAAAAATCTTACATTCCTTTGCCAGCTTCATTCGACTTGCTTCACCTTACAACCCTAGGCATCAATGGCGTTTACTTCTTTGTGGGGATGGTAGCCCGTGTCTACCCATCAATCGGATTTCGACGATTATTGGCGTTCGTCTCTCTTTGCAAGGCGTGGAATAGATGTTTGCCTCACTCAGAGGGCGCTAGGTTTACCCAGGACGTCGATTCTTTCTTGCACCCTTTCTATACCAGCATGAGCAATCGTGAAGGACGCTTTTGTGGGAAACGCTAAAGCCCCGGCCGCCTGTTGTCGATCATTTCAAGAAACCACTTCCTTCGTTCCTCAGTACGTCGAACTGCGATGATAGAGCGGGTAGCTTGTGCCTGAGACTACTCTGGGAGTAGTCTTTTTCGAGGGGTCACACCTCTCACGCTATGGGTGAACTCTCGTGGCAACTGCTTCGGACCACTTACAAGCCGAGTGTTGGTAGATCTCGCCAATGGGTTCCTTGCGAGGTGAATAGGAAAGCTTGACTATTAGGATGGAAGGATCCGTACGGGTATCTTCGAGTTTGGACGATATCTCGTTCGCGTTCCTCTTGTTCGCTGTAAATGGAATGTGCTCTTATGTGTAAAAGCTGGGGATAGTTAGCGAAATACCTTTTTTATTAGATGGCCTCATGTTCAATTCCGTATCATTGATCGTTTGGGCTTCCTCAGTGATTTCACGTTCGGCCATGGCTTGTGTTTGAATACTGTAGGTACGCTTTGTGTGGGGGGACAAATATGTGGCAGTCTGCAACTCTGCCAGTGTTCGTGAACATTTTTTGTGTTTTGCATTGTCCATGATGGTGGCTGATTAGGTCCGCTTTGTATAGGCAGAACAAATATGCGGCACTGTCTGCAACTATGTCAATGTTCGTGAACATTTTTCCTGATTTACATTGTCAGTAATGGTAGCCAGCAAGAAGCACAATGCCCGGGCGTGGATGGCGGGCCCAGTCTGGTGGCACTGTTCTAGTTGTCGGCAACGTTCAGTGGCTAGGCTGTTTATGTTGTGATCGTGTGTTCCGTCGTGATGCCAATGTTCGCTGACACATATGCCATGTGTTGAGGCCACAAAAGGACTAAGATGGTTCTTCCTCCCACGTCTGTGAAAGGCGAAAGTATTTGGTATCCGGAAACCACCTATAAAATGACCTGATGTGTGTCACCTTTTTCACATTTCGGAAATTGAAATACCAGCAACCTCATCCCATTCCAACTACGATCAATCCCTGCCTTGGATCCTCGCACTGCATAGTGAAGGGAAAAAATGGACACAAAAGAGCATCCAGCTTTTTGAGATTCCTGTGCTGCACAGTGAAGGGAAAAATGGACACAAAGAACATTCAGCTTTCTGAAATGTCTGGCCATGGTGCTGCGCCATGGTTGTCCAGTCCAGGGTAGGGGTATCGGTCGCCCGAGGTACCTTGGCCACGGCTGGTGGCGCCCTGAAGGCACCTTGGGCCACGGTCGGAAGGATGAAGGGAGGAAGGTACCGTGGGCCTACGGTCGGGAAGCGAAGGGATGAAGCCACCATGGGCCACGGTCAGCAGAATACTTCACACCCTTCTCCTTCAATAGTTGCACGAGCAAGCAGAGCCATCGCGACGCCATAGCAGAGACATCGCGACTCCCGAGTCCATCCTGCGGGATGAAGGAGTTCATTCGCCAGCGGACACTGGAGATTCCCAAAGCACGACTGAGACTTCGACAAGCATCGAAGGCTAGTACGGGGATATTTGCAGCATGAAGGTCACCTCTGTAACAGAGGCTGATGTTGAAGGCCGCTTGTCTAGCGCCATAGCAGCGACCGTCATCAACCAAACACCCAGTTGCATTGCGTGTTTGCTGCCAAGTGGACTTGATGTGTCGTGCCCGGCGACGACAGTGAACAGTGCTTGCACATCAGCTTACACCCACGGAAGACTTGACACAACACTCAAACAACCGCTAGCTGCCTTGCCTTGCGTGTTTGCTGCCAAGTGGACTTAGACTTGACACAGTACTGTACGGGCGGCTTTCTAACAGCCCACAAATTCCATTACACCACGCCTTGATCACCACGACGCCTTACTCCCAAAAGATAAGATGGATCCCAAAAGCATCCCTGGCTGCTTTTTAACAAGAAATAGACCTATTCTACGCCTTATTTACTACCACGCCTTATTCCCGAACCACGAAGACGCAGTATAAAAGTATCCATCTCTTGAACATCGGTTTCGAGAACGAGGTTCCAAAAATCCGAACTATATCGTCAATATCTCATCTCCGAAGCAAGCAGGGATATCGCGACGCTATGTAAGTAACCGTGCTCAACTTGGTATACTGGAGTATAGCAGATTGAGTGAACCACTGTATAGTGCTTTTTTTATATCCTCTTCCATAATAGTTGCATGAGCAAGTAAAGGATATTGCAGAGCCATAAAAGCAACTATACTTCACGACTCGGCTTGCTTGGCACACTAGAGCACAGCAGATGAAGTGAACCACTATATAGTACGTTTTTACATCCTCTTTCTTAATAATTACTAGTACATAAGAAAGTAAGAAAATCGCAGCACGGGAGCACAGTAGATGAAGTGAACTACTGCACAGTGCTTTTTACACTCCAAAGTGGATGGTCCGATACATTATGTCCTGAAGGCATCCTGGGCTACACTGGCGCCTTGCGGATGTGCGAGCGCAACCACGTGACCTTGGCCTAGGTACCATGTCCAGTTACCTACCTAAGGTACCTAGCTGCAACCACCGGAGCTCAGGTACGCTAAGTCCTGCGCGACGTGTAGCTTCTCGCGTACCGAAACTTTTGTAGCAAACAGAACCCTTTTGCTTCTGGCCAACGGATACGGCGCAAACATTCGCTCGACCGCACCAAATCGCACGCACAACAGCCAATTTACCACCTGCTATCGACTCACTCTTCACGGGTGGGCATTGTCCCACTAGTCATTCAGCATGACGTCCTCAACGACAATTCCTCGCATCCGCCGAACCGCGCAAAACACACAGTTCACGTACGTTGGCGATCACGAAGTAAAGACCAGCAACCCCTCTAACCTGGCCGTACAGATATAACCTGTCCCGTCGGATCAACGATATGAAGGCCTATCCTATCCAGTCGCCCCAGGGAGCAACCATCCTAATCTATGGCCATGACAACGGCGTAACACTGGTTTGGAGGGGTGGGAGGCGACTGAAGCCCGTAAAGAAGGAGTTGCTCAAGGAGAAGTCGAATGGCACAGTAGAAGATTCTGTCATGATTATCGACTCGGACGACGAAGAACCCCAGACCAAACCACCACAGGCCCAGGAGTTTGTGGACAAACCCGAGTTCGAGGAGTCGACAGAGCAGGGCCCTTATCCAGAGATCGTACAGACACTCGATCTGACACTGGGGACCGCTGTCTCGAACATCGCAGTGTTGCCAGTCACGCCCCGCACCGCCGACGAAGCTTCTCTCGGAGGCACTACTTTCCTCACCGAACATCTGGCCTTCGCTGTATCATGCGTCACCAACGATGTCTATGTTATCACGGTTCCATTGACACCTCCCTCGCACGAGAGCAAAGCGCGCCCGGAATTGAGGCACGACTTGTTCGCAGGCAGGGCGGGCTCCGGCGTCTGGGGGGAAACACTTACGCTCCTAGGCGGACAGACAAACCCCAGCAAGGGCCTTGCCATCAATCTTATCGTGGCCAGGCCAGGGGAGCGACCGCAGGTGAATGCACGGGCGGTGGTTGCGTCGCATTCGTGGGAGGCGTCCGGCGTCCTTCGCCTATGGGATGTCCCCCTTGAACCGACCCAGAAGCCAGACAGAAGCATTGAGCCTTTCCAGACTGAGTTCCTCCCATCACCCCTCGGCACCATCTCTTTCAACCCTACACACTCGACACAAATTCTCACTACATCACCATCCCATGGTGTTCGGATTTACGACTTGGCGCAGTCTCCTTTCCCTCCTGACCCAGATGCTACAGGGCCATTCCCTGCACAAGGCTCATGGCTGCTTACCCTTTATCAGCCTTTTGCCAGACAGTCGTCCCACCGTAAACCAGTTCTTGATGCGGCATGGATAGCACATGGCCGTGCTATTTTTGCCTTACTTGCCGATGGTACGTGGGGCATTTGGGATGTTGAGGGTGCCAGCCCAGCATCATCCGGAACGTCCATCTCAACAAAATTGATGACCGGCGTTCGTGGAGCCGCTGTCACAGCATTCAGCGTCTCTGGATACGTCGATGGGACTGGGTCTTTGCGCAGTGTTGTGACCCAACACAAAGCTTCAAATTCTGGAGATTTTGCACCCATGACCCCTCACACTCGTCGTCAGGCTGCAGCATCACTTGGTTCGGCTACGACCAACAACCGACTAGCCACCATACGGGGCGGGGTTAAGGTCATGGCCCTTCCTTCAGCTGGCAAAGCTCTCCAAGATGAGTGCGTTGCGCTATGGATTGGTGGCCTGGAACATGTCTGTCTGATTCCTGGCGTGTCTCGATTCTGGGATTCTCAATTACGAAAAGGAGGCAGCGCTGCAGCCAACATATTCACAGGTGCTCAAACCACCAGGATGATCAAGCTCGTCGACCTGTCCACGGGGTTGCTGGGTGACAGGTGCTGTGGGGTGGGCCTTGTGCTCAACCCTTCACAAGGAGGTCAGCTGACTCACGACGGTGCACTGCCCGTGGACGTCCTTATCCAGGGTGAATCAAGGTTCCTAGTTGTTCGCGAGGGCGAAGAAGGCGTTGGGAAGAAGGTTGGAGGCGTCCTCGGTAGTCGCCGCAACCGCTTATTCTCTGGAGACAAGACGTCGGCCATTATCGTTCATGGGAAGTCCACCAGTGACACGAACATGACGTTCAACCTCAGCACGGTCAAGCCGGGAACGCTGAGAAAGAAGTCTTTCCAGCTGGCTGCTGAACCCGACACTCAAGACTTCCCGGAGAGGAAAGACGAGCTGCTGCCGACTTCGAGGTCACAAAGTGGTTTCGAGTTTGCAAGCACATTGAATGCAGCTGCGGATGTATCAGAGGACCTGACCAAGAGAGATGTGGAAGCCGAAATGCTCGATATTATGGAGATCGACCAAGCTTTGGAGGCTATCAACGGGAGACAAAACGGACGGAAACGTGTGTTTTTCGAAGACGACTAAAGGCATAGGATACGACAGTTGATCGAGACCCGCACTGGAGCAAATAGAAGACGGGAACCTATGTATGTTGAGGAGTGATGTACGATACCCCCAAAATGACAGCCGCACCGCGCCAGAGTGGGCGGATGAGTCCCCCCCCCCCGGCGCGTCGTCGAGAACGAACGAGGCGCCTTCCGCATATTGATCCGTGAAGGGGAACTTGTAGTCATTGCCATTGGTTCTCCTGTGACATTGTATTACTGCCATTCCGCACGGCAAGGTGGAGCGCAAGGAGAGACCCATCCTTGACTGCTCTGTATTCCGAGCGGTAGATTAAAACTCGATGGTATCAACAAAGGAGGTGGGACAGGGATTGAGGACTTTGTTGACAACAAAAGACCATTTTGCTCTCCTGGCCGAAGACTGACATCCTGGCATCTGCTGCTTCCAAGTCGACTACGTATGTGGCCTCTTGGGATGTGGTTGGGGATGTATTTCACTTCGCCAGGTGGTGATGATCGTCGAGACATTTCATACGATTAGTGAAGACAAAGGTGGCATAAGGTCACTAAGATAGGAAAAATGCACGCTCTATAGCTCTGTACGTGTTGGCCGACTCTGGACAAGATGGGATTTGCTTCTTTCGGTGATGACATAAAACGAAGAGAAAGGCGATATCAGAGTAAGGCCCTCACTGCCTTCCTTAGTGCAGTGCCTACAAGCTGTGGATTGAACAGTGAACGAGAAGGCTAAGGTACCTAGGTAAGCTTGGTAAGGTAAGGTGCTCTGTAGTGGCCGGCGCTAGGTGGAGCCCATTAAGATCCCTGTCCACCAGCCGCGATCCAGGCGCGTCAACGACTTTCTGCACGCGGCTTGTTCGCGCGAAAGCTTTGGACGAGCTCTCTGCCTATTTCTTCACTGTGAATACAACTTCCACTTTCGCCCCTGTTGACACCAACCTGCGTGCGCCTCACAGTCGCTCTGCAAACACTCGACTTTTGTCTTGCAATTCCATTCTTTCTTTTTCTTCCTTTGCTTCGGGTTGCAAGGTGACGGCACCAGCGGCTTGAGCAGCTACACCCCGCCAACATGGGTATCAAACAGCTCTTCCAGATCATCAAGGAGGAAGCCCCCGATGCGATCAAGGAGGGCGAGATCAAGCATCAGTTTGGGCGTAAAGTTGCCATCGTACGTCACGGCTTCTTCTCACATCATATCATTTCCTCTCCACGATATACCAAGCTAACACTTTCAAAGGATGCGTCCATGAGCATCTACAGTTTCCTGATCGCCGTCCGATCCGAAGGCCAGCAACTCATGAATGAGACTGGAGAAACGACGTCACATCTCATGGGCATGTTCTACCGCACCCTGCGAATGGTGGACAACGGAATCAAGCCACTTTACGTATTCGACGGTGCCCCTCCTAAGCTTAAATCCGGCGAATTGGCGAAGCGTTTCCAGCGCAAGCAGGAGGCCACCGAGGGTCTCGAGGAGGCCAAGGAGACGGGTACGGCCGAAGACGTGGAGAAATTCTCACGGAGAACGGTCCGAGTCACCCGGGAACACAACGCCGAGTGCCAGCGTCTGCTAAAGCTAATGGGAATTCCGTACATTGTCGCTCCTACTGAGGCCGAGGCGCAATGTGCGGTGCTGGCCAAAGGTGGCAAGGTATACGCAGCGGCTAGCGAAGACATGGATACGCTATGTTTCGATTCACCTGTTCTGCTGCGACACTTAACATTCAGCGAGCAAAGAAAGGAGCCCATCCAGGAAATCCGTCTGAGCAAGGTTCTGGATGGCCTCAACATGGATCGCAAACAGGTGAGTGCCTCACGTTCAGTGCATTCCATCATCATCAGTCGCACGACAACTGACTGGACACGTCTACTAGTTCATCGATCTTTGCATTCTTCTGGGATGCGATTACCTGGATCCCATCCCAAAGGTTGGCCCCAACACAGCTTTGAAGCTGATCAGGGAGCACGGCTCGCTGGAGAAGGTGGTGGAGGCCATCGAAAAGGATCCCAAGAAGAAATATGTGCTGCCGGATGACTGGCCCTACCTGCAGGCCCGCGACCTGTTCTTCGAGCCGGACGTGCGACCGGCCGACGACCCGCTTTGCGACTTCAAGTGGGACAAGCCTGACATTGAAGGTCTGGTGCAGTTTCTGGTAACAGAGAAGGGCTTCTCGGAGGATCGTGTGCGCAGTGGAGGGGCACGGCTGGAGAAGAACCTCAAGAGTTCACAGCAAGCACGTCTGGAGGGCTTCTTCAAGGCAGTCCCAAAGTCTGAAGAGGAGAAAGCGGCGCACAAGCGCAAGCTAGAGGAAAAGAACGAGGAAAAGAAGAAGAAACTCAAGCAGGAGAAGAAGGATAAGGCGGCAGCCAAGGCGAAACCTCGCGGTGCGGCGTGAGCCATGGGGCGGGAGCTGGGGAATGACAAGACATTGATTCAACGTCCCGAAATGTTTCAGTGCCACGCTGCAGTACCAAATGGCTGCTTTTGGCGGGTTACAGGTCATGATATTCTATGAGTGGAAAATGGGGAGGAAAGGGTACGGAGTTATGGCGTAGATAGGCGCATAGACATCACCAGGTGTCACAGCCGCTTTGCATGTTACCACATAGTAGCTCAGAACGAAAAGAAAGCACGGTACAGAGCAATTGTCTGGCTTTTTGCAGGATCCATCTTGGGGTCGTGGCAATCAGCGAGCCAAAAGATGTTTCTTGTGCTTGATGAAATAACCAATGAACCAAGCCAATGAAAGAAAACCCGTAGCTCGGATATTAAACCCGTCCAAGCGGCCAGCATCCGCATAAGCAACTGGATTTTTGTTTTTATTCGCCGATTCAAGAAGGCAAGTCCGTGACGGGGCAAGTAGCCACATTGGGAGGTCAAGAATTGGGGATCGCAAGCATCTTCTCCATGGGGTCATGAACTCCGGGGAAGACGGGGTGTTTACGGTCTAGGTTTTCCCTTTGGCAATGCGGCTGCGCGGATTGGATGGTGCTCGGCCTGGACCTCGGCACGCCGGGGTTATGGGGGTCGATTGGTCCACTTTTGGGGTCGAGCTGGTGGCGTAGCGCCATGACATCAGCAAGGGTTTTGGGGGGAGCGCGGAGACCAGGCGAGCCAGGCTCGTCCTTCACATGCAAAGCAGAAACCCGTATTCGAGTCAGCGGCTGGGCGGACGGCGGCCACATGACACGCAGACGCTCGGTGCCCAGGATGCCGCCGCTGCTGCGACAGTACACCACAGTTCGCTTGGTTCAGGACACTGCCTCCCCACGAAACAGTAGACCCGGTGGTCTGTTGTGGGGAAGAGATGGCGGTAACCCACGTTGTTTTGAAGTACCACCCACTAAGACAGAGGTACTAAGGCTTCGCCGGGCCCGCAGTAGCAAAGCAACGCCGCAGCAAAAGGCCCGGACCCTCCAAAAAAGTAGGCCGTCCGTGTGGGAAACGTAGCTTAGCTAGTTGGCATGTGATATCGGTTCTGTCGATTTGCCGACCGAATTTAAGGGACAGCCTTTCGTCTCCACGATCCCCTTTCTCGTCACACCTTTTGCCCTGTTCCTCTCCCCTTCCCTCCCACTCTCCCACACAATCTTCCTCCTGACCACTGCAACTCGCCCGTCATGGCCAAGACCTTCACAACCGGCGACGTTGCGTCGCACAACAAGCCCGGCGACCTGTACATCGTGGTCGACGGCGACGTCTATGACCTGACCAAGTTCCAGGACGACCATCCCGGTAAGCCCTCCCCCAATCCCGCCATTTGCGAACCGAGAGGCCGGCCATTGCTGACGTGCGGCTTGTTCTAGGCGGTAAGAAGATCCTCCAGCGTGTCGCCGGCAAGGACGCCTCCAAGCAGTTCTGGAAGTACCACAACGAGGGCATCCTCAAGAAGTACAAGAGCCAGCTGCTGGTCGGCTCCCTCGACACCAAGCCCAAGGAGGAGCCCAAGCCGGAGCCTGCTCCCGCCCCAGCCAAGAAGGCCGCTGCGAAGCCCGCCCCACAGGCCGCCTCCCACAGCGAGGAGGCTGCCGAACCCCTGGAGCCATATGGCGACCTGGTTCCTTTCGCCGACCCTTCGTGGTACCAGAGCGTGAGTTTGGGCACTTCAGTGGCAGCCTGCCGTGAATCCGGCATCATCTAACATGCGCAACAGTATCATACCCCTTACTACAACGAGACTCACGCCGCTCTGCGAGCCGAGATCCGCGAGTGGGTCGAGAATGATATCGAGCCCTATGTCACTGAATGGGACGAGGCCAAGCGCGTCCCCGAGGAGATCTACAAGGAGATGGGCCGCCGCGGCTACCTCGCTGGCCTTCTGGGTCTGGCTTTCCCTACACAGTACGCGTCGCCGGTCAAGTCAGTGCCTCCCGAGAAGTGGGATCTCTTCCACGAGATGCTTGTGACCGACGAGCTGTCTCGCACCGGCTCCGGTGGCTTTGTCTGGAACTTGATTGGTGGCTTTGGCATTGGCTGCCCACCCGTCATGAAGTTTGGCGGACAGGCCCTCAAGGACCGCATCATGCCTGGCATCCTGAGCGGCGAGAAGCGCATCTGCTTGGCCATCACCGAGCCCGATGCCGGCAGCGACGTGGCTAATCTGACCTGCGAGGCCAAGCTGAGCGAGGACGGCAAGCACTTCATCGTCAACGGTGAGAAGAAGTGGATCACCAACGGTATCTGGGCCGACTACTTCACCACCGCTGTCCGAACCGGCGGACCCGGCATGAACGGCGTCAGCCTGCTTCTCATCGAGCGTGGCGAGGGTGTCAGCACCAGGAGGATGGACTGCCAGGGTGTCTGGTCGAGCGGCACCACCTACATCACATTCGAGGATGTCAAGGTACCCGTTGAGAACTTGCTCGGCAAGAAGGACCAAGGTTTCCGAGGTATGCTTCCCCTGTTCTGCATTGGTGAGGATAAGTTTGGATCTTTACTAACAATATCAAGTCATCATGACCAACTTCAATCACGAGCGCATGGGTATCATCATCCAGTCCCTCCGCTTTTCGCGCGTTTGCTACGAGGAGTCGGTCAAGTACGCCAACAAGCGTCGAACCTTTGGCAAGAAGCTCATTGAGCACCCCGTCATTCGAATGAAGCTGGCGCACATGGCCCGCCAGATCGAGGCCTCGCACAACTGGCTGGAGAACCTCATCTACCAATGCGAGAAGATGGGCGAGACCGAGGCCATGCTGCGGCTCGGTGGTCCCATTGCCGGCCTCAAGGCTCAGGCGACGATCACATTTGAGTTCTGCGCCCGCGAGGCCAGCCAGATCTTTGGTGGTCTCAGCTACTCGCGCGGAGGCCAGGGCGGTAAGGTCGAGAGGCTATACAGGGATGTCAGGGCCTACGCCATCCCTGGAGGTAGCGAGGAGATCATGCTGGATCTCAGCATGAGGCAGAGCTTGAGGGTCGGCAAGGCCCTCGGCATGAAGCTGTAAGGAGGTGTGAAAGCGATTGCGCTTGTGATGACGAAACAACAACCATTGTATGAGTACCCATTTTATATCCATTGTTTTGTGGCATACACTTTGCATCTTATCTGGCAAGAGTAAGACAGTTTAGAGGGGTAGGATTATTAGCAATGAGCTAAGGAAGACTGAGCTTTGGCTTGACCACTTGACCTGAACCGTGCACGTGCAAGGCATACCCTGGAGTAGCTGAACCACCCTATACCTTAAGTGCTAAAAATCATGGCTGACCGCCTCTTGTAGATCGCTTCGGGGTCATGGCCAGCAACAATGATGATAATGCCATTTGCTAGGAAGGAAAGGGAACGGAAATGGTCATGTGCACCTACCAATAGCTTGCTCCAACAAGAACGCTGTGGCTGCCGTTGAAAATAGAGTCGGTGAAACGTACGATGAAAGTTACCCTACTCGGCAAATGACAAACTATAACAATATGCGCAAGAGAGGTATCTTGAATAATATGCAGTGGCGCGCATACCTAAGACACGGTCTCAGAAGATACGGTAAAGCCCTGGATCTACCTCCTAGAGCCAGAGAACAATACCATTTAATTGGATGCTTCCCAGCCAAAGCCAATACCATACATGGAGGACCTCGTCGAGAAAAAAAAAAAAGAAAAGCCGGGGTTGACATCGCTCACGTGACCAACGGCACGAGGATCTTCTATCGCTTCGCGCACATCCCCGTCCCACACCTTTCCTGGCTAAGCTACGGCACCAAAGAAACTTGTATCCTGAGTCTGCTCATCCCTCTCTACTACGCACGACGACACAACCCTCCTCGACACACACGAACCACAGGCCCCGAGCGCCCTTCTCCCCCCCCGCTCCAAACTTTACAACGACCCGAATTCTTCTTTTCCGGGCATCCTCGTCGAATCACTATTGCGCGGCTTTGCTGTACGAGCAACTACCAAATAACTCCTCTCACAACCTCAACATAGACCCCGAAGCACCGACGGGAGACCTACAGGCGGGGAAAACGGATCACAAGAACCAGGAGCTTCGACACACCACACGCCGTCGAAGAATACTCAAAGCTTGACCAAGACGTCCCTGCAGCATCAAATTGACGCTCCTCCATCGCCGATACGCAACCTCGGCCCTCCCCCTCTCTCTTTACAAAATTGCATTGTCTGCCGAGGCAGCAGAAACACACATACACACACAGCCATAATGTCGGATCAACTAGTAGAGAAGCTGGAAAGCACACAAATCAGGTTGGCCAAGGCTCTGAAGCTCGAGCCACTGAGGACTTTCTTTACTGACATACCGGCAGCGATGGATCGTCAGGGAACACCGACTGGAAGAAGAGCCTAAAACTTCCCGCCAAGGACAACCGACATCAGACTGAAGTCAGTACCCCATGAGCAGCCTCCGTGGCTCGCCGAAAAATCAAACATGTTCGCAGCTTGCTGACCCACCCGCTTAGGATGTTACAAACACAAAGGGCCTGGAGTTCGAGAACTTTGCATTGAAGCGAGACCTGCTGATGGGCATCTTCGAGGCTGGTTTCGAGAAGCCCTCGCCCATCCAAGAAGAGGCCATCCCCGTCGCCCTGACTGGCCGAGACATCCTGGCACGAGCAAAGAACGGCACCGGCAAGACTGCCGCCTTTGTCATCCCTGCTCTGGAACGCATCAACCCCAAAGTGTCCAAGATCCAGTGTTTGATCCTTGTGCCAACGCGTGAGCTTGCCATGCAGACGTCGCAGGTCTGCAAGACGCTCGGCAAGCACCTCGGTATCAACGTCATGGTTACGACTGGCGGCACCGGTCTGCGCGACGACATCATCCGTTTGCAGGACCCCGTCCACATCGTCGTCGGCACCCCGGGCAGAATTCTCGATCTGGCAGGAAAGAATGTTGCCGATCTGAGCGAGTGCCCCATGTTCATCATGGACGAGGCTGACAAGCTGCTGTCCATTGAGTTCACACCCGTCATTGAGCAGCTGCTCCAGTTCCACCCCAAGGACCGACAGGTGATGCTCTTCTCCGCCACCTTCCCCCTTTCTGTCAAGGACTTCTCCGATCGCAACATGACCAGCCCCTACGAGGTCAACTTGATGGACGAGCTCACCCTGAGAGGTATTACTCAGTACTACGCATTCGTCGAGGAGAAGCAGAAGGTCCACTGCTTGAACACCCTCTTTTCCAAGCTCCAAATCAACCAGTCCATCATCTTCTGCAACTCGACCAACCGAGTCGAGCTGCTCGCCAAGAAAATCACCGAGCTCGGCTATTCGTGCTTCTACAGTCATGCGAGAATGCAACAGCAAGCCCGTAACCGTGTCTTCCACGACTTCCGCAACGGCGTATGCCGAAACCTCGTCTGCTCAGATCTCTTGACGCGTGGTATCGATATCCAAGCCGTCAACGTCGTCATCAACTTCGATTTCCCCAAGAACGCTGAAACCTACCTGCACCGCATTGGTCGATCTGGCCGCTATGGCCACCTCGGTCTCGCCATCAACCTCATCAACTGGGATGATCGCTTCAACCTTTACAACATCGAACGCGACCTCGGCACCGAAATCCAGCCGATCCCCGCCAGCATCGACAAGAGCCTTTACGTCTACGAGAACCCCGAGTCCATTCCTCGTCCCATCACGAACCTACCACGCAACGCTCAAGCACCAGGCCAGGCCCCACAACCCCAGGGAGCCCTTCCCCAGCAGCAACAGCACCAGCTGCCACCAAACACCAACTGGCAGACGCAAAACGGCCAACAGAATGGCAGCCAACAATTCAACGGCGGACGCGGACGTGGACGCGGCCGTGGCTACCGCGGCAGGGGCGGCGGTGGCAGGGGCCGAGGCCAAAGCCAGGGCCAAGGCCAGCCCCGCGAATCTCAAAACTAGAATCGAACTGCCCTCTTCATGCGTGATGAGGCAGGGTGGCGGGAGAAGAGGAGTTTTGATTTTTGCTCTTGGCATTGACATTTTCTTTCTGTATGGGAACCTATATCTCACTGTTGGATTGTACATTATTCGCACATTTCTGGCGAATGGACGGATCGGCGAAACGGCCCCTTGCTGATGGACCACGACCTACACCACATCTTTTTTGATCCGCCGAGACACATGGCCTCTCACCGGTCGCGATGAGCGAATTCCGGGATACAGCACATATACGACCGACTCTCTTCTTTGGACGACGATGATGACGACGACTTACGCAACTTTGTCGTCTGTTTCCTTCCATTTCATTTTCTTGGTCACATCGGTTTGCATCCGCGCGGGTTTGGCGCCTTGTACCATACCCCATCGTGCTCTAAAATGTTGATCCTTGCCTGGTTCAAGATTCTGCGGATGATGAACGAAGGGGAAAGATGAAAGCCATCCGAGAGGTTCGAGGCTACAGAGGGGAATGGGGTTGAGTCGAAAGGGACACTCACACCGCATTTGGGGGTTCGGGGCGTGACAGGCGTACACATGCGTCGGGGCAGACGAAGGGCGAGGCGTACAGGGCTTTTGTTTTCTCACTTTTCAACAGGCATATATCCTTTCTGTTTCTCCAGCTCCGAGGGACGGGGGATTGCGGACGGTTGGTGTGTTGACACAGTGAATCGTTTCGGTGCATCGACAAGGGAGGGTTTGGTTGTGAGCATGATACCTTTTGACGATATCACTACGTTGGACGGGTTGTGGTCTTTGAGTTGGAGGTGGTGAGGCAAGGTGAAGGAGGGGTTAGTGAAGACGACACGGATACGTGTTTGACGATGACAGAGGGAGTGGGAGAGGGAGAGGAAGATGAGAGGCACGCGTGCGCTTCTTGCTGGTACCTGCTCTCTGGCTGGCAAGCCAATACTAACGACGGCATGAACTCGACTTGCTACTTTCGAACATGACAGTGCCAGCTTGAATACTGCAAGAGTGGAAATGACTTCAGAAGCATGAAGCACAGCACACACACGAGGAGGGAGGATCGAAAACAAAAAAAGAAGAGAAAAAAAATAAATAACTTTGAGGAGGACCGTTGGATGAGACCGGGTAGCTTACCTTCGGACCTGGCCGGGCGCATCTACAGGGTGGAGAGGGGGAGAGTTCCTCGATCTCAATTCTACTCTGCGGATTGCTGAGGCCAGGGGGACAGGCTCGAGGAGTCATCTGAACAAATAACAAGTAAAGAATGGGGAACCATTCGTTCTCTTCCTCAACTTACACGCCTCTTGCTGAACCGCACGTGATTGCCCCGTTTATCTTGTGCTTCGGCAGATGTGGCTTTTACGTTACTGACTTTCAATATTGACCGTACAGCTCAAGGTCTTACTACTGGACTTGCATTGCTGGAATCCTGACCGGCTACATGCCTGGCGACTTACCTTGGCACAGGGCAATCATCTTCGCCGCTCGTTCAAGCCAGTTGCTCTTCCCAGAACCTGCTGGGACTATTGATCAAATCCGGGATGGATTTGAATCCTTCCCAATCAGAGGTGAGAGACGTTGATGCCAATCTCCTTGCCACACTCACCACGTTCTATCTTGTTCTCAACGACGAAGTAGACCTGCCTGTCAGGCGCCCGTGAGGAAATTGCCAGGGCAAAGAGCCGGACAATGGGTCAGATATTTGCATAATAAGGATCTCCATCGGCCGCCTTGGGCTGATCGGAAGGCAAAATGTCAAGCTCAACCGTAGCCATTTGAGAACGAGGCAGGCCCCCCCCCCCCAAGCTTACTGGAGGGGAGCCGGGGGAACAGCGTCCCAGGTATCATGAATGTCGACAGTCAAATGAAGGATATCATAATGTTGATTTCCATCCGAACTAACCACACTAAAAAGCAGGCGACATCTGTAGCCTACGGATGGTCTAACCTGGGCCGCGACGATCGAGGAGCCACCTTCGACTTATACCTCTACTACTACATGGCGGAAGGGCCGTTGAGGGCTTGCTGTGTCAGTATCTGCCAGGTCAACACTAGATACCCATTTATGCCTTTGGAACGATACTAGCAGGACTTGTTGACAGTCTTGGTTTCCTTAGATTAAGGTGGCAAAATAAAGTCAAATATAACGTACATATGAATAGTATCAAATAAGGATACAAGCAAAATATCCCTTTCATAAAAGAACAAAGTTCGGAGACCCTTGGAGGTCGTAAAATGAAGATGGCGCCTGCAGCACACAAAAGCCAACTGGGTATCGAGTGGAGGCTCCGGCTCTCAGCAGGTGCCGGCCAGCTGGGACGATCATGGCCGGCACTATATGCTTGACGACTCTCACTCTCGCGGCCGGCCATGATGCCATAAGCGGTAGGCGCAGCACAGCCCGTGATACCTTCTTCCTCGGCACCTCCTCCCGGTTCTCACCGCTACAGCTCTTCCCTCTAGACCCCGGTACCTCCTATCCTGCCTCAAGTCCCATGATCAACGACCGCCCTTGCAAGACTCGAGCCACCCAAAGAGAACTCCCTTCATCGCGGGAAGCAAAGCAACAACATCGCCAGGCCCTATGCCATGTGCTTCACCAACATCGCCCCCGTCGTCTGTCCCTCCTGCCGCCGCATCACCGGCGAGCGCGCCGTCTCCACGACGCCCTGTGCCCGGTCCTGCGGCAAGTTCGTCTCCCGCCTCGGCGGGCCCGACCAGCGCGTGTACCACCCGTGTGCCGTGTGCGTGGCCAAGGAGGACGAGAGGAAGAGGACGGCGACGAGGCTGAACAGCCGCTTCTCGGCGCCGCAGTGACGAAAAATGGAGCTGGACTGCACAGTATTTAGGGAGAGAGGTGAAGTCGAAGAACGGAGGGTGCCAAGACGTATGTGCTACGAATTATGATCAGGTATGAGCTCGAATGCCTGGGAACCTATGAGAATGTAAGAACCACGAGCGACGGCAAATACACTGAACAGAACAAAATAGACCTGACGGGCAAGCCCTGTCACTGGCTAAAGGAGGCGATGAGCAAGAATCAAATGGGAGTAGGGAAAGATTCGTCAAAGGTTTCAGCCATGACATAATTGGACGCGATCAGCTCCCGAGCAGAGAAACTGATACGAGTTCCAAGGTGTTTGTGATCTAGTGAGGAGGGCTTCAATTCCTGCCATTATTCCAGCTAATGGCAACTTGCTTAACATCATGGTCAAAGATCGTTTGGAGTATCCCTGACAACCAAACTTGGACGGACATCTCTTTCTAGACTTCACCATTGGTATAGATTCTAGACCCTGCATCAGCCATTCGAGGTGGCACTTGTTTCATGCCACTACGAGTTCGAAATCAGAGTGAATTTGCCCGAGTCAACATGTGGACTGGTTCCTTGCCATTATGTACTTTGACTTCAAGTCCATAGACATCGTAGTCAGACCCTTTCAACCCAGCTTTCCACGCAGTGCGTCGACTTCCCTCTGCAACGCGCTGAGATCAGCAAGGATATCGACTCCTTTACTGGATGGTGGTGGTGAATCTAGGGGCTCGGGAGACGTTTCCATGTGCGTCTGCGCTGGTGCCGTTCGACTTGGTTGCAGCTTCACAAAACTGTCAATGCTGGATCGTCTAGGCGGCCCTTCGAGACTGCTCCGGCTGCTGCCTCTGGGTCGCGGTGGCGGAGGCGGTGGAGCACTTCCATCGCTCCGAGGTATTCGCCGACTTATTGCGTCGACACTTTGAATACTCACTGGGCGGCGCACAGATGTGTTGCGTTTTGGTGGAGGAGGTGGCGCTGGCGATCTGGCATTCCCTGAGCCAGGAAGGTCGCGAAGAGAGCTGGCGTCATCAGAGGCCTCGATATGAGGTTCAATACCAGCATGAGATGTTGGCGGTGAGGCAAGAGGGCTTATAGGAAACGAGGCCGCAGTGGGCGAGGAAGAGCTGATTTGTCTGCCTCCACTCACTGGTCTGCGAGATGGCGGAGGAGCCGGGGCGTACGTGCTGTGTCGGATACTGCTCGCTCGCGACGGTGTGAGACTTGATGGCTCGTCATCAGCAGACTTGTGAGTTGTCTGTGCTGCGAGCGTGTTGATGGAAGGTACTTGGTTTCTGCTTTCAGCCCTTGCATGCCCTCTTCTCGGTGGGGGAGCAGGAACGGGTTTCTTGCCGCCGTTGCTGGACGTGGCCGGCGGAGATTGCATTGGTTCCCATTCTGGTACTTTTCCCGCGGCCTCGCGATCGAAAATGGAATCAGTTTCTTCGTCTGCGAGGCTGCGCGCAGGCGGCGGAGGTAGAGCTTTGTTGAGGTCACTCGAAGTTCTTTGCAGAGTGGTGGGACGTTGCGCAGCGTCGCCCTTAAGCTCCAACACAAGCGACTTGCCATGGCGGGAGCTAGGTGGAGGTGGAGGGGCCTTCTTTCCACGGGATCCTATGCGCACATTGGTACTGGAATCCGAGTTTTGACTAAAGTCATCGTCATCGTCGATGTTTGGTGCATTTCCATGCTCATGGTTGGGTTGTGTTGGCGGACTGAGACGTGTTTCAGCGTGCCGTTCTTCACGACTAAGGCTATCAGTTACCGGCGACGTAATGGCCGAAGCCATAGAATTCGGACTTTTGGCAGGATGTGAGTAAGCTGTGGAATGTGTGTCATCCTCTGTGTTGACGGTGTCGGCATGTCCAGTCATTAGCAGGCGTCTGAATGAATCGACATTCAGTGACTTCCTAGCCGCTGCGTTAGCAGCTTTAAGAGCGGCACCTTCATCTTGCCTCTCCTGCTGCAGCGCCTCATCTTTGCTCGAATTTTCGAGATCGTGCAGCGTCCTGTCAAATGGGTTGGCGGGCGGTACATGATCACGACTCTGCCGTTGTTGTGAGACGGGGGGTAATGGTTGGTTTTGTTCATGCTGTGATGATGGTTGGGGTTGGAATTGGGGTGGGGGCGGGGTAGCAGTTGAGCTGTCGCGGTCGCTGTCGGTCACAGACGCAGCGCCATTGAATGGATCACGACCGGCCGCAGCGGCCTGGATAAAGCCCTCGGCGGCAGAGTATGGCATGACGCTGTTGTGAGGCCACTCGGGAGAGTCGGGAGATAGTGGCGGCGGGGAGAGGACGCGGACCTTCTTGACGGGTTTGGCCTTCCTCTCCTCAATCGCAGGGCCAGCCGGAGGATCCGGAAAGACTTGGTCGTGAGGATCCGGGCTGGGCGACGACAGACCAGAGGTATCGCCTGTGTCGAGTGCGGATAAGCGATTCGAGGGATGCGGACCCCTTTTGCGAAAAGGGTTGGAAGACGACATGACGTCTTTTGTGCTCTGAACGTTCGCGAGGGGCGCGCAGATTCAAGGCTTATATCCTGGAGACGGTATAGATTCGGCTAGAGTCAAAGGGTGTATGAACAAGGACGGCGGCACGCCATCTTTTGGTGGCTGCCAGGCCCGCCCTCCTAGAGCTCGCGTCTCAAGCAGGTGAAAGGCAAAGGTTGAGAAGGTATGCTGGGCAACTGCCAGGCTGCAGCTATCACGAAAGATGCATGGGACGAAAGGACAGGGGGAGGGAGGAAGAGGAGGGTTCCTCGGAGGCAGAAATGTGAACAGGAAAGTTTGGAGGATTACGGGGAGAATTTGTTGGAAGTGGGTTGGCCTAACGCAGGTATCAGATGCAGCCTGACAGGAAGGCGCAAGTCAAGACGCAGCAGCGGCAGCGGCAGCGGCAGCAGCAGCAGCAGGAATAGAAATAGGACCAGGAACAGGGAGAACGGGACAGGAACGGTAACGGTAACTTAGGCACAGAGTACACGCAATGTAGCGACGCGCATACGTCCAGTCAATTCCGGCGAGGCGTCAGATAAAGGACGGGAGGGAGGGATGGAGGGAGGGAGAAGGGTGGATGACAATGGAACTCGAGGCTTGCGCTGTGGATGACACTGCTGTGCTGTTCTGTCACCACCCTCGTCCACTAGTAAGGCGAGGTAAGGTAAGGTAAGGTAAGGTAAGGTAAGGTAGGTAGGGGAGAAGCTCCCCTGCTTGACCCAGCTCTTTGTTCATGTAAGGTACAGGTACAGGTACAGCCGTCCCGTAGCTGAGGCAAGGCAAGGTACTGATAGGTACGGGTGCAAAAGTTGCTCGGATCCTGGTCAATGCTACGATGACATGACACAATGGGGAAAACCGCTTACTGCCAGTAACAACAGCTTCAGGCGCAGCACAGGCTGCTGCCCCCCTCCAACTGACCATCTGGTATCTACAGAGTACCCCCCATCCGTAGATGCCTACGGCCCTTCCTGACAGCTATGAGGCGCTAGACGCACGGGCCTGCAGAGCTATATCTGGTATCGCTACCTTGCGCCCTGCCTGGCTTCCAATTCGTAATGGTAGGCGTTGTTGCGTCTGCAGAGACGAATCAAAACTGGAGCCCTCCCCCGGGCGGATTAGTCCCCCGCCAAGTACCTGCATTCCAGCCCCCGTTCCGTTGGCCGTCTTCCTGCAAGGACCCAGGAAGTCTCGCTGCGTGTACGAAACCCGGTGACGAATACTAGCCGCCGGGGTGGGTAAAGCATTCGTGTTGACGCAGCCAGCACCTGCGTCCCCGATGGAAGTGCCTGCCTGGCACTCCCTCTTCTCTTTTTTCTCCTCCTATCCGAATGACAAAAGAGACGATTCCTGCTCCCGGCAGCTCCTCGCGACGGCAAGCAAAGGATACACAAGTGAAGAGAACCCAGGTGTGCGGAGGCGAGGGGAAAACTTGAGAAGCACTAAGGATGAGCCACGCGCCAGAAAGCTTGACAAACTCTCATCACAAGACTTGTCCAGGCGAGTTGGCGGTAGGGCTTCCTACCAGACTATTGTGGGTGGGTATAAGGTTCCGGGCTATCCAAGACCTCCTGTGCGCTTGTGTAGCAACCGACCAGCGTTGGACATGGCCCGAATGCGCTTAACGGAATCGAGAGTGCAGGAATCGTCTTTGTCTTCTCACCTGCTCGTTTGTCCTTGATCTGCTACTTGGGTAGAACCATGGCTGATAGGGCTGACTTCTAGTGCCCTGGTTGGCCCTACTGTGATGTCCTAATGCTGTGCTGGGTAGCTCCTCTCAACAATAAGCCCAACTCACCTTGTTTTCCCATAGGCTTTGCCCAAGCGCGCGTAAGGGCGCTCTTCAGACATCCCAAAGCACCAAGGGTCAAACCGAGCCGGCAGACATTCTAGAAGGCCACCAGGTCATCGCTCTGGAGAAGCAGAAGATGAAATGACCCCTGCTCATTCAACCCAAAGAATCGCGTACCGCGTCGCCGCATCCACTTCGCCACAGGACAAGGGTTCCCTTTAGTCCGAGCTGCAAACCGCCAGTTCCTCTCGTGTAAGTCGACACGTGACCCGCCTGGACAGCCCAGCCCCCAGCCGTGTAAACAAACCACCTCTCGCGCAGACGGGCACACCGCGTCGCAAGCCAACAGCTTGAAGAGAGGGAAAAAAAAAAAATTTTTAAAAATTAAATCAGCACGGGGTCAAACGGATTCCCACTACTACGCCCATGTAGCCTCCCCAATTGCACTACTTTTCATGGCACCAAGAGTGTCGCCGATCAATTACGTTCTGTGCCCAGAGTCCTGATGAATTCCTCAGCACGTCAACACGATCCGCAATATCAGAGTTTGGTAAAATCTTTGTTCATTTCCATCTCCCTTTCTCCAGCCGCCACCGTTCCTGTGATTTATCGTACAGTCCAATGGATGCCGTAGACACATCTGCCTCTCTTTGAGGCGCACCGTCGACGCCGCGTACCCTTGTTGCAAAACGAGATCCGTCATGGGAGAGATCAGGTACAGAAAATGCGAGCGCCCTCGTGTCTTGCGTGCGCGCACGCATGGCAAAAAAACAACAGAAACCCAGAAAATGTAACATGTCCCTGCGCTTCCCATTCAAGCAACAAAACCCAATATACCCTGCTCTCCCTTCCATGCCCTGGACAAACACAAAGACATCCGTAACGCCATGATTCGTCATTAGATACCCATCAACTTCTCAAGACAAAAAGGACTTGGAACATGTCGCTTATGCCTTGGTAGCGGCGGCATCAGCGGCAGCCTTCTTAGGAGCAGCCTTCTTGGGGGCAGCAGCCTTCTTGGCAGCGGGCTTCTGCGTCTTGGCGACACGGCCAGACTTGGTCTTGGTAAGGACAGTCTCGGGCTTCTCAGCCTTGGTCATGGTTAGCACAGATGCTTGAGCGGCAAGTCCAAAGTGATCAACGAACCTTCTTGGGAGCCTCAGCGGCAGCCTTCTTGGGGGCAGCGGCCTTCTTGGGAGCGGCAGCAGCCTTCTTGGCGGCGGGGGCCTTCTTCTCAGTCTTGGTGGCGGCGGCAGCAGCAGCAGGCTTCTTGGGCGCAGCGGCCTTCTTAGCGGCGGCGGGCTTCTTGGCCGGGGCAGCAGCCTCCTTCTTGGGAGCGGCAGGCTTCTTCTCCTTCTTGGGCTCAGGCTTCTTCTTGGCCAGCTTGGTGCCACCGGAGGGACCCTTGGGCTGCTCGAAGACGCCCTTCTCAACACCGGCCTTGAGGGCCTTGTTGAACAGGGAGTCGAACATGTTGTCCGAAGCAACGTTCAGGGTGTTGTTGGCCTTGACGTACTTCTTGAGGGACTGGCGGCTGTGGGTGGGATGGTTAGTGTTTGCGATGCGACGCGTGTTTGGGAGGGGAAAAGTGTATGACGGTGAGGGGCAAGCAAAGTGTAGGGCAGCAAGCTTACCTAGAGCCATTGCGATCCTTGAGCTATTAAGGAATACAATGTCAGTGAGATGTTCATAAAAAAATCCGACTGCGCTCGCGGCACGGCTAATGGTGGGAGACCAGTAGTCTTTGCGACACGGTCGGCGCACCACTTGGCGCAAAGCCATTCGCGTACGCCGCGAGCACAGGCGACGCAAGTACGCACATTGACAATGGCATCAGTGATCATGTCCTGAATTGCTTGTTAGTACAAAGATCAAAAGAAAAAAGACGTCGCGGACCAAGGGCGACATACCTGGTAGCTGGCATGGTTGGCGGACTTGCTCTTGGGAGCAGCGGCGGCAGCTTCGGTCTTCTTGGGAGGCATGGCGACGGTTGAGGTTTGTGTTTTCGGGTAAGACGCGTGTGGTGAGATTGGGTGAAAATGGAGGCGATGGTGGCTTGAAGCGGTGGACGATGAGTGAAATGATGTGAGATCTGGACGAGAGGATTGACGGAATCTAATTGCAGCAACAGACGAAGGGGGTGGTCGACGTCGGGCGCGTGAGAGGGACGGGGGGCTTGTTTATATATCGGGCGGGGGCAGGAGCGCAATCAGTAGCTTTGGGTAGCTCTTGCTATTTTGCGCACGCGCGCCGGCGCTCTCACCTCCCCTCGCCCCAAAAAAGCCCAAAAGCTCCAACAAGCTCTCGCTCACCTGCGACCCTGGCATGGGGGTACGTACCGCCCACCTTATTCTGTGGTGCATGGCGCAGGCGTCTTTCTGCCGTTCCGGGAACCGCGCTAGTCCTGTAAAGGGCTCGACACCCCACATATACCGTGTCCGGCCGGGGAGGGGCACAGGCGCCCGGCCGCAGTTTCCCAGCAGAAACTCGAGTCGTCCAGCGCTCATCCATCTTCCTCACGTGCCGGAGCGCTCTGGCTGGTGTCGCTCTGCCCATTGTCCACCTTGTTCGCGCCCAACCTTTTTTCTCCTCTTCTCGCCTTTCCTCCGGTCTGGGTTTCAGCCGTCCTGCTTGGCCGATTGTCGATCGTCCCCCGTGCTCACAACTTCGCCGGCGAGTTTCATCCCCGTGTGCAGCTTTCAGAACTCCCTGCGCGGCCCTTTTTCCCGTACCACACCTTGCATGCCTTCCCTACTACCAACGCAGAGTCTCCAGCCACGGTACCTCCATGTGTGCATCCATCAGGCCCGTACCCCATAGCACGCGTCTATGCTTGCAAGGTCATGAATAAATGGGACTCAAGAATGCCCAAACAATACTTATCTGACGACCAATTTTCTGATTGGTCCGTCGGTAGATCCTTTCAAACGTCCCATTTCATCAGTTTTCTCGTGCGCTCCGGGTCTGATCTGATGCGCGGCGGAAATCGACGACGCACCCTCCCCTCCCCCTCCCGCTTCCTCTTCCATTTCCCTCTTCCCCTTCCCCTTCTTCTTCTCGTTCTTTCAATCGCTTGCCACACACCCCCTTTTCTATTTTGATGAGTCATTTATTGTCCTAGACTGTGACAGGCATGTTGCAAGCTTTCGCGCTACGTTTTGCCGAGTGACATGTTGGTCTGAGCTGGCCAAGACGCTGCATCCTCCTCCCATTGATCGCCGCGCCCATCCACCCGTTCTGAATGGTGTTGAATGTTGCGTCCGGCTTCGCGATCGATCTTTCTGTGCGTGTTCGCAACTCGTTGAATATTCTTTAAAGATTTCCGTAATCATGAATCGTCATAATGCACAATGATTGTTTGTGGAATCCCCGAAATTGTGCAAAAATTGCGCGTATCATTCGGTGGTCGCGCGTAGCTCCCATCGCGACAGGATGAAGCTATTCACACACAACGCCGACCGTCAATTCCGGGCCCTCGCAAACCGCGACGTAGTAGTACGCAATCAATGATATTCACTCTGTAAACTGCATGACATCAATGCTGTATTTTTCACATACAAAATTTTATCTGAAATTCGGCCATCGGTGCAATACACGCTTCAATGTTTTTTTGCCTCACGACGCCATCACCGGTCGCATACCTCCAGGCACATTCAACCAATACTAACACCCAACCTGCCAAACGAAGATAATACTGAGGCACGTATTGAGACCTACTAGATTCAATTCAATTTAATTTGATGACGGGAATATTAGTTGCTCGAATGTGCCTTCCCCAAACAACGGTGCCTACCTCAAGACCTGTGCCTGCGAAGATTCGCAAAGCTGACCAAGATCTGGTTATGGCTCTTTTCGATCAAGTGAATGAGTGCTGTGCAATCAGGATGGAATCTAGGGTCTTTCGGTCGCTATCGAAGCCCCAATCATTCCTCCTAAAGGCAGTCTTCTACGGGTGATCAAGCCTTCGCCATGAAGGCGGTGCTTGGACCTTCCTCACGCGGAGCTGTAGAGGCGGCCTGTCCATCACGTTCAGGACGCGGCGATCTTCTCAACGCAACAGGCAGACACACTATGTTTCTGATGATATAAATGAGACATGCCTTGAGAGAGAGAATGGCGTCTCTGGTTTCTCGAGACCATGAAGACGTCTCGTCTCTACCATTGGATAGCATAGCACGCCCTCTCCCAAAGCGACTTGATGGGCCAAGAGGCAATGGAGCTGAGGTTCAGCTAGCCCTACAGAGGTATACAAATCGGGAAGGAACGAACAGATTTACAAGAAGAAAAGAACAACCCATATAATCCTCTTCTTCATCTCACCCAGATGCAACATGCAGCATGTTTCATTGACTTCATATTGAACTGGCGTGGGGGAGATCACGGGGCCGGATGCCACGCCTTCGCCGTGTAAGTCGAGGACGGACGCGATTCGATGGTCTGTAGTTGCACGTGCCCTGCGTTCATCACAGTGCGAGCCGCAGCTGCCAACCGCAGGCCCGCACTTACTGGCACTCACACGCCTGCCAATCACAGGCCGGCGGGCCACGGCGAATCCAGACCGTTGAAATCCAGGCACGGAGGTACGTACCTTGCTTCCAGGTTGCTTGTCGGCGAAAAGGCCAACTAAGGCACGACAACCGGCCAGATCCTCCACGAAATTCGGGGTCTGAGCTGGGCTAAGGAAACAATCTTTTGTGTTGACTCGGCACGAGACGATGGAATCTTTGTCGAGCTGGCGTACCAGTTGATCCAGCCCTGCCTCCTCGCTCTCTTTACCCTGGCGGCCTTTTCGAGTTTCCATCCCATCCAATCGAGCAACGCCAGCCAAGTCCGCCCCTCCATCTACCTTATTCGACTTGATCCTACCTACGCTACCTACCGTTCTGGAACCCCCGATTCCACGTCAAGCACATGCTCTGAGCCCGACACTCGAACGAGACGTCGAACCCCCGCGCTCTCAACATGGACTACACCCAGTACCACGCCCTCGGCCAGGGCGAGGTCATTGATCCAAACGACCCCAACCGGACGACCGCTCCCGCCTCCCAGCAGTTTAGCCCTCCCGTTGCTCCATCTCCTTATCAGCAAGGAGCTGCTGCCCCTTACGGTGCTCCCCAATACCAAGGCGGCCCGGCGTTGCCTCCCGCACCTCAGGGCTATGGTGCACCGCAGAATCAAGGCTTCCAACCTGGCCAGCCGATGCCTTCGCACGACAGCATGCTGGCTGCGCAGATGGGAGGCATGAACATCGGAGCCGCGGACGGCCATAGCTCGGTTCGCAGGAAGAAGAAGGATCGGCACGCATACCACACAGTCGAGGCTGCTGGCTCGTCGCAAGCCTTCAACGGCATGCCCACGCCTGGCACACCGGCCAGCCAATTTCTGAACAGCCCAGGCATTGGCGGAGCACCAGCCTTTGGCGGCCAGTTCGGGAGCCCCCAGGGCACGCCTCAGTTTGCCAACCAGAGCCAGTTCGCCACGCCCGCCAGCGCTCCCTACAGCCCTGCTGCTCCTGGTTTTCCTCAGGGCAGTGGTGCCGCCGATGCTGCCGCTACCATCCCCTCGTCGGGTCCAGCCAAGGTCTCCCCTGAGGACATGCCCAGTGTCCCCGCTGCCCGAGATGCGCTGCAACAGCACTTCCTCCAGAACGTCTATCCCACACTCGAGCGACACGTCCCACCTCCTTCAGCCGTCTCCTTTGTGGCCTTCGATCAAGGCAACGCCTCTCCCAAGTACGCTCGACTCACGATGAACAACATCCCTGCCACTTCCGACGGGCTGGCTGCTACCGGCCTTCCCTTGGGTCTGATTCTACAACCATTGGCGCCTTTGCAAGCAGGAGAGGCTGAGATTCCGGTCCTGGACTTTGGCGAAGGTGGTCCTCCTCGCTGCAGGAGGTGTCGAGCTTACATCAACCCCTTTATGATGTTCCGCTCGGGCGGCAACAAGTTCGTCTGCAACCTATGCACTTACCCCAACGACACCTCGGCAGAGTACTTCTGTGCCACAAACCCTCAAGGCGTCCGTGTCGACCGCGATCAGAGACCTGAGCTCCACCGTGGCACTGTCGAGTTCGTTGTCCCGAAGGAGTATTGGACCAAGGAGCCAGTTGGCCTGCGCTGGCTGTTCCTCATTGACGCGACCCAGGAGTCCTACAACAAGGGCTTCATGGAGACCTTCTGCGATGGTATTCTAGCGGCACTATACGGAGGCGAGGACCAAGAGAAGGACGAAAATGGAGAGCCCAAGCGACGGCTACCGGAAGGAGTCAAGGTTGGATTCGTCACATACGACAAAGACATCCATTTCTACAACATCAATGTAAGTGGAACCCAATTCGAACTCTGATCAACTTTATCGAGTTTCTAACAACAAAACAGCCTGCTCTGGAACAAGCACAGATGATGATTATGCCTGATCTGGAGGATCCATTCCTACCACTCGGCGAGGGCCTCTTCGTCGACCCTTACGAGTCAAAAGCGGTCATTTCGTCTCTCCTTACACGACTTCCTCAAATGTTCTCCAACATTAAGAATCCAGAGCCTGCCCTGCTTTCCGGTTTGAACTCAGCCTTGGCTGCTTTGGAGAAGACTGGTGGCCGAGTCATCTGCGCGTGCTCTGCATTGCCTACCTGGGGCCCTGGACGGCTATTCATGCGCGATGATGGGAACCACCCCGGCGGCGAATTAGACAAGAAGCTGTATACCACGGAGCACCCGGGGTGGAAGAAGGTGGCAGAGAAGATGGCGTCATCCGGCGTTGGCGCAGACTTCTTCCTCGCTGCTCCCTCCGGCGGCTACCTCGATATTGCCACGATCGGTACGCTTTAGCCATCACCAAGCTAGATACACTCACGCTGACTTTTCTCAGGACATGTCGCTGCAACGACTGGCGGTGAGACATACTACTATCCTAACTTTATCGCGCCCCGAGATAGCCCGAAGATGTCTGCTGAAATTTCCCACGCCGTGGCCCGGGAATCTGGTTATCAGGCCCTAATGAAGGTGCGGTGCTCGAATGGCCTGCAGATCTCGTCATATCACGGCAACTTTGTCCAGCACACGTTCGGCGCCGATCTGGAGATCGGAGTCATTGACGCAGACAAGGCATTCGGTGTCTCGTTTAGCTATGATGGCAAGCTGGACGCCAAGCTGGATGCCCACTTCCAGTCTGCCCTTCTGTATACGACAGCGTCGGGTCAGCGCCGGGTCCGATGCTCAAACGTCATTGCAAGTGTAACGGATACATCAAAGGAGGCAGGTGCCAAGGAGCAAGGCGTTCGAACATGCATGAAGTTTGTTGATCAAGACGCTGTCATTGCCTTGTTGGCCAAGGAGGCCAGCACTAAACTCACAACCAGCTCCAACAACCTGAAGGACACCAGGAACTGGCTTACGGAGCGCACAATCGATGTTTTGGCTTGCTACAGGAAATACTCGGCGCAGCAACACCCTCCTAGCCAGCTAGTGATGCCGGAGAGGCTCAAGGAGTTCTCGATGTACATGCTTGCGCTCATCAAGAGCCGCGCGTTCAAGGGTGGTATTGAGAGCTCTGACCGCAGGGTCAACGAGCTTCGTATGATGCGCTCCGTCGGGCCCTTGGAGTTGAGCCTGTACCTGTACCCTCGGATGATTCCTATCCACAACCTTCAGCCCGAGGAAGGCTTTGCTGACCCTGAGACGGGTCACCTGAAGCTTCCGCCCTCGGTCCGCACCTCATTCTCCTTAGTCGAGCCGGGTGGTGTTTACCTGGTGGACAACGGTCAGCAATGCTTGATTTGGTTCCACGCGCAAACCTCTCCCAACCTGATTGCGGATCTGTTTGGCCAGGATAAGGACTCGCTCAAGAGCTTGGACGCGTACACGTCTTCCTTGCCGGTGTTGGAGACTCATCTGAATGCGCAGGTCCGCAACATCATTGAGTTCCTTAAGACGATGCGGGGATCCAAGGGGTTGACGCTGCAGCTGGCAAGGCAAGGCATCGACGGAGCGGAATTCGAATTCGCGCGGATGTTGGTCGAGGATCGAAACAACGAGGCGCAGAGCTACGTGGACTGGCTTGTGCACATCCACAAGGGCGTGCAACTAGAGGTAAGCTAACCAACCCAACCCGCGACTGCCATGTCAGGCCATTGTTCACTGACAAGTCGCGCACAGTTGAGCGGACAGCGTAAAAAGGAGAGCGACAACGATGCGGCCACGTTGGCCAACTTCACGGCACTGCGGCCAAC
Source organism: Paramyrothecium sp. XJ0827 (assembly GCA_020881915.1). Taxonomy (NCBI): domain Eukaryota; kingdom Fungi; phylum Ascomycota; class Sordariomycetes; order Hypocreales; family Stachybotryaceae; genus Paramyrothecium; species Paramyrothecium sp. XJ0827. The sequence continues at coordinate 4,112,839 of JAJFPB010000004.1, forward strand.
GTACTGGTAGAGACGAGGAAGGGAGAGGGAGGGGGGCCGACAGACGGCTTGGGGCGGAGCATAGCGTCGACGAGTGGGTGAGATGAGAGATGTTGGCACATAACTTTATGACTAAGAAAGAAGCAAAGAAAACAAAGAAGAAATTGGCCAGGCCCAGAGAACCTGAAGAAGCACGATGCTCTGCCAGGCAGCGCTAGTTCGACAAATGGTTCAATCAATGCGTGGCAGCCACGGCACGCCCACGTTGCCAACGGTGGTGGGCTTTACTGTATATTTCCTTTGCTTTCCGGCGCGCGTGGCTTACCTTGGTTGTTTTCCCTGTTGACGTTACTGATGTTCGAACCGTTTTTTCCTTTGCCGTTCTGGCCAAAACTGCCGGTCTCGACGCCCGGTTTGAGTTCTGTCTGTCCGTCCTCTCTGCCTGCCCTTTGCTCCCGTCTCTACCACGTTCCCGCCGTGCTCATCGTGTGTGGCCACCGCGTGGTGTACGGGCTAAAGTTACGGCCCTATCTTGCCCATGATCATGTCTGTGACGTCGTGTTTTTTTCTTTTTCTTTCTTTTTTGGCTGTCCCTGGGTTCCTTAATAATCATCCTCCTCCTTCTTCACACGCCCGCCTACCTTACCTTACCTGCCTGGTGGTTCGTGCCGGCTGCAGGGCGTGATTCCACGAGCGTGGTTCGACGGCTGGCGCGCATAAAGCGACCTGTCGATTTTTTTCTTTTCTTTTTTTTGTTCCCTTCCCAACGCCTGCTCGGTTGGGACGGGGAGCGGGGAGGGAAGGGCAGCGCGCGATGCAGGACCATGACCATGTCGCTGGACGCCGCAACCGTTCTGCAAACAGTGTGGCCTGAGGGATCCGTTCATTGGGCAATATCGAAAATGATTCTGTGCCAGGGCCGGGGGGGTGGTTCTGGTCTTCCTTGCCCTCTTGGATTGCAGATGACCCCCCCCCCCCCCCTTTGCTCCTCTTTGGTGTGCGGTGTCATGCTTTGACGAACGCACGAGCCGTCCCGTTAGTTCCATTGGACCAGAGCGCGAAATGAGATTGAGATGCTGAAGACTACCGTCTTAGCCGCAGGAAGCAGCTTCGCAAGCGGACGCCTTCATCAATGCCACCAGGCAAAGAAGGCACTTTCACCGGAGGGCCATGTTTTTGCACATGTGCGCCTTTCGCACACCCTGCAAACCGTGATTGCCCGCGTGGCTCGCCAAAAGCAAAGGGGTTTCAGCTTGTCACTTGTTAGTCCGGAACGAGCAGCCGAAGGGGGGCGCTCGATAGCTTTCTTCACTCACGGGCCTCTCCGTCTCGATGATTGGACTACGTCTCCTGCCTCTCAACATCGAACCATGGAATTATCGTTCGGTTTCTTCCACATGGAATACGGAAAATCGTTCGATCCAGCACGCTCGACGGAGCTACGCCCGGAGTGCAGGGCGGGGTGGCGTTACCCTCCATTATCCATTATTGGGGGCTGGAGTGGCCTGCACTTCTTATTCCTCTACGCTTGGCTTACCCGGTGACTCCCTGGTGGATGGCCTGTCTTGATGGACTCGCCGGAGAAGGGTCTAACCGTGCCATGGCTCAATAGTTGGGGTTGTTCGACGACTCCATTGGCCGACGAGGCTGTCCGATCATGCGGCCTTGCACGAGGCAAGGCAACCTACGTCAAGCCCTGATCAGGAACCCCAGGAACACGCTTGTCTGACCCTCACCTTCGCCAAGGGATCAAGCACGCGAGCCGGCCGGTAGAAACAAGCCACGCCCAACGGGTCCCACCGGGACCTCATGGGCCTTATCGACGTTGACGAAGCAGAAGCGAGCAGTCATCCCGATCCCTCGCCCAGTGCTCGAAACGTCTACCGAGGACGCCACACCAGGAAGACGAGCAGGCGCAAATTGCATGACCGACATCACGGCCACAGCGGGCCAAAGAAACCTTTCTCCGCGGGCCCCCTTCACCCCCCAAAGTCAGACAATGACGAACAGAGTCTAGACTCCAACTCCCTCTATCAAGACAAAATGATGTCTTTGCTGCTTTCCTTGTTTCTTTTCCGCGCCACCCCCAACAGGCAGAGGGAGGCCAGAAACAGCACAAAACAGGGGGGGAACACTAGAACACGACGAAACAACGGGCAACGCGCGAGCAAAGACCCAGGCAAAAGAAATCAGCAACGGCAAGTCAAGACCTTGGCACAGCATGGCCGCACGGCCCGCTGCTTCGACAGAACCGAGGCGCGCCGAGACAGAGATGGAAGCGAAGCATGGAAGGAAGAAGGCGGGATCCCGCACAACGGCGCGCGGGCGAGGCTTGCGGCCGTTATCCCCCCCTTCCGTCACAGCCCAAGCAACAAAGGCGGTGCAATGCTATTCTGATCCCCCTTCTGATGTGTGCTTTTCATTTCCTCCCGGCGAGACATACAGGGCTGTGTAAGTCCTGAGCAATGCCCCGGCTTGTCTTTCCACCCACGTGCTTTACTTTTGTGTTGTGCCTTTTGTACATGGCTGTATAACACTTCGCAACACCCTTCTTGAGTATGGAATGTCGACTTGGCTTGTGCATGACTCGACCGAGGCTACACTATTGTTTGCCTCTGGGCATGATCATGCGAAAACTAGAGCTTAGCATGCCCCCCCCCCCCCAATTCGAGGTACCTGCAAGAAGAGAGCCCCCAGATGGGATATGTCCAAGCTCCTTCCCACATGTACGCTTGCCGGCATGCATACGGGCATGCATGTATGAGAGAATAAGCTTGCCTCTTGGGCTACTGCGGACCTGTTCCATCATTGCCCTCACCAAGACCCGACAGGGGTTCGACAGAGGGAAGGGGAGAAGATGTGCATGCGGCGGGCGTCCGGGAGAGTCCAGCCGGCGTCCGGGCCTGAGACATCTCATACGCACGTCTCCAGAACCTGTTTGTTTGCTTGCTTGCTTCTCCTCCTCTCCTTCTTCCAACGGTAATCAACCTCCAACAGAACGGTTGAATCGTACTTCTTGTGCCCTTGCCTGTGTCGGCAGAGGTAACGAGGAATGCGGACAATAAGGTCCGAGGTTGTGCTCAGAGGGAGGACGGAGAAGTGCCGAGCGTTCAGGAGCGGCCTCCCCTTCATGGGAATACGTGGACGTGTCTGCTCGTACATTGTCCATGTAACTACACTGTAGTAAATCATTTTTTTTTTTGGCTTGAGATACCCAAGGCGTCCGCAGACCTTCTGGCGGCCTTGCATGTGCCAGAGTCATAGCGCGCAGGACTGCCATTGGCCTGAGTCCTAATCCGATGCGGTGCGGAAACGGGTCACGACTCGCCCTGTCCAACCCTGTTACGGTAGGAGAGACGAATGGAACTCTGAGGAGGGGCACCTGGTGTCAAAGCAACACAGAACTCTCGCCTGTTACTCTTCAGCGGCGAATGATGGCTTGCGGGCTTGCAGAAGCCAACAACGTCAGAGGGTTGCACTGGAGACTAGCACGCGAGCGAGACATAGTAACTTGTGCCAAGAGAAAATTAGCATCTTTGAAAGCAACTACTGTACTGTACTGTAACAAAAAGACAACCCAAGAAAACTCGTTTGTCTCCCCTTGAATGGGGCCAGCTGAAGGGGGGAAACCAATGGATACCCTCGCTTCCCAGCCGTGAAAATTTACCAGACACCGATGACGCCTCCCTGATATTAGCACTGGCTGACAGGAAAGATGACCTGAACCAGAATCAAGGCTAGAAAAGGCAACTTGGCCGGGGGTCGGCGACGGACCAACGCACCAGCCTGAAGAATCTCACGCACTCTACCTTCCAGCTCTTTATTCCACCTCCTCCTATTGCACATGTGTGGACAGACAGAAATGACAAAAAGAGAGCGTTTCTCCACGGGGATCGCCGTCATGGTCCGGGGCTCAATAGACCCTGGTCAGGTAGCGAAGATCGTTGGCTTGCATCAGCGCCCTTCCACCAAACCCATCAAACCCAGCCAAAGCAAGCCGCAGCAGTAGGGATCAAAGCCCACCACCCCCCTTGCCAGCTGATGACTGTCAGGACCAACAATTTGTTGGCTTAGAAACCAACGGACAGAACACAAGCGCGCAGTGATGTCCTCGAGAGGTGGCAACCTGCCCACCGTGTCGAGGGGACCACTGTTCGAGGCCTGATGAGCTGAAGAATCATGTAGTTATCATGTTCAGCGCATAACGAGGGTCGGGCTGGCTGAGAACACGGTCGATTTCTGAAGAATCAAAGATGTGCTCGAACACAGCAAGGTCTGTAGGAAAATTTAAGGATCCCCGGGATGAAGACGAGCCGCTCGAACTGGACGACTTCGTTCGGGAGCCTCCTCTCTTGCTCTCCTTGCGGGTCATGTCCTCGTAAATCAGCCGCATGGTGCTTTGCGAAGAGTCCTCAAACACGAAGACGACATACGAAAACTGGCCCCGTAAATCAGGATCAAAGAGAAATACATCGCGCCATATCTCAGCCAACTCTTGTGGAGGATTGCGGTACCCGTTGCCAAGTCCAAAGTCACCGATGACGACACGGTCGTAGTTGTTGTAGAGACATATGCGAAGAGCGCCTCGGATCTTCTCCCGGATCATGTCGCGTTCTTCTGAGAAAGAGTACTTGGTGCCGTGATCTTTGAGCTTAGGCCAACGTGTCGGCGCTACCGAGACAACTGGGAGATCAAACCATTGATCCAGTGGCTCGTATCGATCGTGCGGGCCTCGACAGACAACCACTGCATCAGATAGGATACCACCAGCTGATGGCATCGGGTAATTGCTTGTCTCCGGGGCGTCAGGCCAAGGAGTGCTCAGCGTAGCAGACAAATTGCTTCTTCTGCAGAGTTTTTCTTCGTAACCCGCACATCCAGTCTCCCAGTCTCCGCCAGCACGGCGCTCATTAGCAGCGCAGATGAAAGGGATGCGAACTCTATCCCCACCAGCAGCCTGGCTAGACTGGCTGTCAACGGCGCCGTAGTAGATGGCTCTCATGACCGGATCGCCAACCTCCAGCCTGAAGACTGGCGGCCTGGTGCTTAGTGTCCGTCGTTGTATCGTCAGTTGCTGGGTAGGATGCCGGTACAGAATGGAGTATGGCGGGAACATTTCAGCATAGTGCGCCTTGAGCATGGGGATGAAGTTCTTCTTAGTATCCGCCGCTACCTCGGATGGCCGCACGCGGCTGGATCGTGATGTTGATGACATGGTAGTTTCTGTCAAGTCTAGCTTCTTGAGGCGGATGTGTATGTGACAGGGAAGAGGCAGTAGACAGATAAGAGCAGAGAAGCGTGATGGAGGTCAGATACACGACCTAAGCTTGTAGGCAAGGGGCTCCTTTTATGCCTGTTGCTAAGAGCAATATCTTGACGCAATAACCGTCGATAAGTAAGCTCACGAGTGAAGGGCCCTGCAGAGACACCAAGCGAGGGTGGAGGGGGTTGCCGATAAATTGTGCAACCAAATATGTCCAAGATCTGAGCCACCCGTTTGGAACAGATTCAGCGGGAGGCGAGCATATGCGCCAAACAGATTAGACCAAAACTCAACAGGGCTTGCCGGGGGTGTGTGGAGGAGGCAGCCGAATGGTCCTTTCTGGAAACAAGGCAGGTCATTGCTTGACTTAGTTCTGGAGGGTGCGTCAAAAGGTGAAGGAGGGGATGTTTTGATATGGGGGGCAATTAGAAGCGGTTGGATATGGACAAGGACATGGGAATAAGGATGTCTCGCAGGCAGAGACATATGACTGGGAACCACGAGGGAAGCGGCATATACACTGTATCCTTGTTGACGGGGCTTCTACGCTCCTAGTAAGAAGGTGGTCAGGGAGTGAGGCATGAAAGAAGAGAAGGAGGGGCGTGTGGAAGCCTTTGACACTGCACATCACATAAGTTGCTGAACCCACGTAGGGCTGCGGCAGGCCGTGCTGGGATATGTTCTGCTTGAGTTGGCTGCGCTTGTCGTGGTGCGGGATCTGCTACAAGACCAGGATAGTGCGGTCAACGTCAGCCATAAACTCATAGTGTACGGATAGCGCGAACGATGTGCGAGCTGGGTGGGCTGGGTTGGTCGCATGGCTCGTGGAGACGGCGTCTGCTAGTTGGTCGATTCAGCGCAGCAAGGAGAAGAAAGGAAAGGTCAAAACCGGGTTGGCAAGAACAAGGAGGGCATACAAGGGCAGAGAGGCGGCCGCGATTGGATGGAGAGGTGCATACGGTCAAGAGGCTGCGTTGTTCTTGGGGCGCGGGACATTGTGACGGGGCCTTGCCGCGATTCAGATCTGTGGCACCTCATCTCGCCTTGGAGAACGGATGTAAGTTTCCTTGGCTCAGAATGTCGGGCAGGGATGTGTGAGCTGGGACCAGTCTGTGTCTACCCTCGGGGCTGCATGCATGGTAGGCTGCAGGGTCAGCAGCCAGCCGACCCGGCGGAACGAGGAGAACGATCACGGCGACATCACCTCACGATATCCCACGCGACGAGCAGGCATCCCGCCGGCCGGCCGCAACGGAGATAGGCTAGCCGGCGGCAAACGAGCGTCAAGCCGACGGCGGATGTCATCGGGCTGCTTTGAGCAATGATCGGAGGGCTCCAAATATGAGACAGGGCGGGAGAACAAAGAAGGAAGTGGCAGACGACGTAGGAAGGGCCAAGAGAGTCCTAGGGCCTCAGCAGCGAGGGCGGGCTCGCGGAGCAAGCAAGCCACGGGGTGGTGATATTTCCAGCTCTCCTCCCTCTCCCCGAAACCTGGTTCGGGCCGCTCGCTACGGTCTGGGAAAGCATAGCATTGAGCATGGACCGGGGTGCCTGAGGGGGGCGTGATGCGTCCCAGACTTGGCCAAGCCGACAAGCAGGGGCGGCGTCATGAGCTCGTGGGCCAAAACGTCTGGCGGTTCATGAAAAAGCAACGACGAGAGCGCGCGCTGGATGGGCTGCAGGTGCGGACGAAATAGGATAGCCCGACGCTAAGAGACACGCGATGAAGAAGAATTCAGAAGAACAAGAGAAGAACGGCAGGGAAGCGACACAAGGGGGTGTGCGTGGGCAGCCCAGACAGCGTTGGGGACCAGCAGCAAAAAGAAAAGAAACGGCGAGACATGACGGCCGCCACGGTGAGAGCAAGGTGGTGGGCAAGCTAAGCGTGCGCGCATCGCATAGCATGATAGTTTCTGTATTTCCTTTTGCCGTTGGGAGAGGGGAGGGCCCGTGCGGGTGGAGTTCATGTCGTCGCCGTACTGCATGCATGTGTGTGGAGGGAGTGCGAGAGAGAGAGAGGGAGAGGTTAGTAACATCAACAAAAGAAAGAAAAAAGGTCGAGGCAAAAGAAAAGAAAGTGGACAATCGCAACTGCTGCTGAGTCCCAGGGTATCTACGCTCGACTTGCACCTGCCTTCCCCTCCGCCCCCCCCCCTCCTTCCCCTTCCCTTTCTGGCAATCGCTTCCCTTGCCCAACACGGAAAGCATCCAAGACAAACTCGAATCTGTCTCTCTGGTTAAAGATGTTCTGGGTCCTGGGAACCCTTCGCCAACGCTGAGGCTGAAGACCCAGCCGAGGTACGTACCCTACCAGGTGCCGCGGAGCCGCCCCGAAGCCCTGAATCCCGAGCCCATGGGTACCCGCTGCAGCGCTGACGCAGTGTCGCAGCGGTGCATTAGCGCATGACCTCGCCCGCACCGGTTTTGGCAGGGAGTTCGCCTGTGCCTGTGCCTGTGCCTGTGCCTCTGGCCCGCCTCCCCAGGCGTTTAGCGCGCCTGGCTCCGACGCCGCGGAACGGGTTTTCCCAGGTGCCGCACACCAACCACCATCCACCATCCACCACTCACACCCGTCCGGTCGTCCACTCGCTGCGCTGCGCTCGAAGAATTTCTCCACAGAGGCTGGCAAAGCTGTAAGTGTTAGTGCATGTTGGCCACTGCCAATTCAACCTCGATCTCGACTTCGCGGCGTCGTTGTGCATGACATACCGTTTCTGTCCACGGCTCATGGGCTCCCGCTGTTGAAACACATGATTTTATGTCTCTAACGTTCCTTCAAAGTCGTTTGTCTGGATCGGGCAAGCCCCCCGTGTACCTTTCAGTCCGTGATAACTGAGCTCACGTTGTGCTCAATCTGGCATTGCGGCGTGCTATCATGCGGTCAGTCCGTGTCTCGCGCATTTGCCAATGGCGTCAAGCCCTTCACCAAACCAGGAGGCACTATGCTGTCCGAGCTCCGGGACATGACCAGAATCACATCAGGACTGTTGCCGACTTGAAATCCTGGAAGCCGGATGGACCTGTCCCTGATGTTGAAGTCTGTGGCTGGGTCAGATCGGTCCGCAAAAGCTCTGGTGTCCGCTTCGTGGACGTCACGGATGGCTCTTCGATGCGCCCTGTTCAAGCCGTGGTTGATAAGACGCTTTCAGCTGAGTACGCGTACCCAGGATCGACCTAATCCCGTGGAGCAATATACTGACAATCTCCTTAGGATCCGGCCTGGTGCTGCAGTCCGCCTGAAAGGGTCATGGCGCAACGAAACGTCATCTGAAGACGTAGACTTCTCGGGCCATCAAGTCTCAGACCCGGCTTCTCTGGCCCAGGAAGCTTTGGCCGGAGGTTCCGCGGCTGAGATGATTGGAGCTCAACATACAGTCAACAGTGCTGCCAACAACAGCAGTCAGTCGTCTGGCACGCCTCCTGCCGTAGTCGAACTACGGGTCAACGAGGTTGAGATTCTAGGGCCGTCAGATCCTCAGGTACTATTGCGCCTCGCTTGCACATCTCCGAACTCTCACTAATCATCCATCCATTAAAGACATATCCTATTCAGAATAAGTACCAGACACCCGAGAGCTTGCGCACCATCTCACATCTCCGTTCGCGCACCCCTCTCAACTCAACTTTACTGCGTTTTCGCTCCGACGTCATTGCTCTACTCACCGAATTCTTCTTCCACGAAAAGTTCCGTCAAACACATCCGCCCATCATCACCTCATCTGACTGCGAGGGCGCCGGGGAGGCCTTTGGCGTCAAGGCTTCGAGCCCCGACGAATTCTTCAGAGATCCTAAGTATCTGACTGTCTCAGCCCAGCTTCACCTCGAGGCTTTAGCTCAAGCGCTCGGCAACGTCTGGACTCTTTCGCCTACATTCCGAGCCGAGCAGAGTGACACGTCTCGCCACCTCAGCGAGTTCTACATGCTCGAGGCGGAAATGAGCTTTGTGCAAGACATGGATCAAGTGATGGACCTTCTTCAAAGAATGCTCTATTCCCTCGCCCATGGCCTGAAACAGCTTAGGGCTGCTACCGAGCTAGAGAGCAACCGACTCGACTCCAAGGATCCCGCGGAGCGCTTGGCTTTTGAAGACTTGGTGGAACGGAGGGAACTTCAGAGGCGCTGGAGAGGATTGCTTATCAAGCGGAAATGGCCGCGTATCACGTACACGGAAGCAATCTCACTTTTACAGCCTGTGGCAGACCAGTTTGAGCACAAGCCTGTCTGGGGCGCCGGATTACAGTCAGAACACGAGAAATACCTGGCTAAAGAGGTCGGTTATGACGCAAAAGACGATGCCTATCTCCCGCTGTTCATCACCCAGTATCCCCGCGAGATCAAGGCATTCTACATGCTTCAGTCATCTTCTCCTCCGTCCCAAGGCCCAACGGTCGATTGCTTTGACTTGCTTGTACCTGACCTAGGCGAGCTAGCCGGAGGCTCCATGCGCGAGCATCGTCTGTCGGAGCTGCAGGACAATATGGAGCTCCACGGTCTGGAGGTTGCTAAGAGCCGCAAAGCGAAGGGGAATGATCCCTTGGGCTGGTATCTGGACTTGAGACGCTGGGGCTGTCCTCCCCATGGCGGCTTCGGGGTAGGCTTTGACCGTTTGCTGAGCTACATGACGGGCGTCCCCAATGTCCGCGATGTGGTCCCTTTTCCACGGCACCACCAGCGGTGTGACTGCTAAATTTGATCAAGTATCATTGATTGTGGGGAGTGGTGTACAATCGTCCGGCGTCGCCGACGATCGAGAGACAGACAGCCGCCAGAATTGAGGTAACCATCGGATCGATGTACTCAATTGCTCGTCTAGGGCTGCCTACCTCGGACGCAGTACGAAAGAGAAACCCATCAACGCGGCAGACACGTGCGTAACAGCTTTGCGAAACAGCGACTTGCATCTGTGAGCCACCGCACAACCACAGGGACGGATGCTGGTGTTTGGGAGAGAGGTGGGGGGGCAGGGGGCACAAAGCGTCAATATGTGATTGATAGATGAGAACGAGCGAACACACGCAATCGGAGAGGGGCACGGGTGGCTGCAGATGCCAGATACCCAACACGCGAGGGTGTACGCTCATATCGTGAGGAACACCAGATGCGGTATGCGTACAGGCACATCGCACCACGCAGGAGATGATGTGACTCGAAGTTCTTTCCGACGACGGGAGCGGCGTAACGTGAGAACCGATGTGCTCTTGTTCGATAGTGCGAACGGCTGTCGGTCCCCTCCCCCGAGGGCTTGCACACGGCGCAATACTTGGAAGATGGCGTCGTACGAGATCCAGCGGTTGATGCGGAAACCCACCTGCGGGAGATTAGTCCGGTAAATATGGCTCAGGCGCTCGATTCGAAGAGGCTTCTCGATGTTGAGTATACGCACGTTACGTTGCGCCAGGTTTCTTATTGGGGCTGTTTCGATGTGCCTACCTGGCTGTTTAAGTCAGGCAATAATTCTGTACACTATTAATACTGGCCATCATTCATGTACATCATCTAGTTTGTATACCGTATCACAGACATGAATATCTAGACTTCTTGTTGTTCTAGTTAAAGAGCTCCCCGTTGAAGCAGTTGAATACGACATCTCGTGTGCCCTCATGGAAAGTTGAAATTGAGGACTGGGACATAGGAACTACAAGGAAGTGCATTCTTACCGTTGTCCAGTCTTGAATAGCATAGATGTACACGTATACTCACTCTACATACTCGTACGATTCATCTCAACTTTTGCCCTCTTGCTCACCAGGCTATATTCATGCAATTGTGTCCTTGACTTCATCTCGGTGCCCGACCCAGACGGGTCTCAGACGACCACGTCTCTGATTGATGCTTTACACTTGACCTTGAACAAGGTCAGTTCTCGGTCAAGTTTTCATCATGCCTCAAGCACGGCTGTGCAAGGGGCTCAAGCGTATCTGCTCCGTCGACATCGTTCTTTCATACCTTTGCGAGCTCGACAGGGCTGTATCCGAGAGAACCCCCGTAGCGAACCAAAGCATTAACCCATCCGCAAACGTTCAGCCCCTTCCTTATCTCCGTTCAGCACGGAACAGCAGCTCACGTCCCACGAGTCAGGTGGTGCGTGGAACAGACCGTTCATCATCGGCCGTAAGGCCAGAGCCCACAGGGACCGGATATACGGGGCGGAGGAGACTTGGTGGAGGTGGAGCCTCAGGAGCAATGCTAAGACCGGAAGCTTTACATACAAGCGGCCGCATCAACACCTTACTAACTAGCAGTTGGCTGCGCCGGAACGGTCGGGTGGCTCTAAATGCTTAAATTTTCTCCCTCTCCCCTTCACTGTATTGAGGGAACCGGGCAAGTATACGGGGTTCCCACTCCATCGTAATAGAGGAGCCTACCCTGTGACAAGCAGAGAACATTTGGGAAGACAGTCGAGGGGAGTGATAAGGTTCGTAACGTGATCTTGGCATGTCTTTTCCGTGATCATGACGCGTCGCCTACCAGCTTCCCCCGTGGCCAATTTAATCTTGGCGCCGTCTTTGCCCAGCAACAGATGCCCAGGCCTGCCCCATGGATTCTGACCGAGACAGGCGCACACTAGGTGAGCTTGCCGCTGGCCTGTCCTTTCGTCATATCTGGAAGCGTGTGAGGGAGGTCGGGATACCGCGTGGCGGAATGTTAAAAAAGAATACAAGCATAACTCTGCCATGTCGCTAGCAAAGCAGACCAGTAGCTCTAGCTCGTGCGGGAAAAAACTCTCTCGCAGAAGCCAAAACCACGTCATCGTTCTAGTTGGCAGTTAGCGGTTGCGCCGCCGCCCACGGCTTTCCGGGCGGTGGGCTCTCACCGGTGCCGTGGTAGCCGGTGCTCAGGCGGAGCATGCAGAGAAAAGGGGGCGTGCGAGCGGACTCGGTTTGTGGCATCTGCCAAGGCGTATCCACGATGTCGCACGCGTTGACCCCGGCTTAGTATCAAGAGAAAAGAACGGACGAAGTAAAAGCCGGTGGGAGGTCCCCAGCGCCCTGTTGGTGGAGTAGTGGTGACGGTCGACGAGAGCCGCGGATCCCGAGTTTGCGCCTTGTCGAGCCCCATCACATTTCCGTTACGTCTAGCCAGACACTAGGGCGAGATTGCTGTCCAGGCGCCGGAACGAGAGAAGAATCGCGGGAGAAACGAGGATCGTGCGAGCCCTCGAACCCGAATCGTCACTTGTTTCCCACAGCGACGATGGTTTCACATCCGCGCTTCGGGCCTCCGTCCACCTCCTCGGCACTTACCCTGCACCGCCAGACACTCGATACTACGAGCTCGGCCGCAGCACGCATCACATTTCTGCTTTCTAACGTCTAGCTAATGCGAGGGCATCGTTGCTGTTTGATGACCGCAGGGAACATGCCTTGCTCTGCGACAATGCGCCGGGAAGGATGTGTGGTGATTCCACCCTAGTTTGACGTTGATCCATTGGCATCCTGTGGACAACGATCTACGACAGAAACCTCAAGCTTTTCTAGGACTGTACGCCTCAATACTTCGCGCTATTGATGTCCCCAACTCATATGGATAACCTCGGAAAATTACGTTACACGAAACTTCTCATTGCATTGTACTGTACATGAAGAGTGAAAATCTTTCTCGTAACTCCATCGTCGTACATTACTTTTAGTCAACAGAGGGGCCAGATCACGACCTTCCTCAGGGGCGGACGATTACCACGTAATACGGGACAATCGAATAATTCAACGCCCACCGCTTCTGGGCGTCGCGCATGTTCCGAGTTTGCCGGATCCCTTGCGGAATTTGTTCCATCGTGGACCCCGTAACCTAGAGAGCGGGTAACCTTTCCACGCCTTGTGGGTTCCTGAGAGCTTGTAACTTCGACTCGGCTTTGGTGTGCAGCACCGCCGGCGGTATTCTCTTCAATGCGGGCTTCAGGTCCAAGCGCGGATGGTCCTTCCCACAGTTAAACCGGATTCTATCTCAACGTCTCCCATTTTCCCACCACGAGGGGATCTTCGTGTGGGTAATGTTATTCCCGCGCCGGTTGCTGTCCGTCTCGGACGTGCCGAAGAAACCCAAAAGGTCCCAAGGCCGATCGCGCGGCCAAATAAGCTTAAGCTGATGCACAGTTAGTCGACTGTGGAGTCACATTCACGTAACAGTTGCTGAATGGACGAATCATGACCAGGACATTGCTCTCTGTTCCCGTGGAGATCCCTCCATGAAGTCATGCCAATCCTGCATTCATTACACACGAAATGCGTCAGAATTTTCCCTCTCCGGTTGTTTTGATGCTGTTATTGAAGTTATGGTCACGACATTTGCTCGTCAAAGGGAGGTTCGGCACCAATCCAGCAGCATGGCTTTGGCTCATTCACCAACACGCTTAGCGAGACCTAGGACTTGCTGTTGCCCACGCACCGACTGATTAAGGGGAGGGGTGGGGATTCTCGTGGTTTGCAAGAAAAGGATAAGCAACGCCCAAAAATGGGCAGGGGTGTGAATGAGGGAAATGCCATGGTGGACGTGCCGACTTATCCATCACGGAAACTGCGTGAGGGGGGAAGCCAGTGGCCACGCTAATGCACCATTCCCTTGCTGTGCTGCTTGACTGGGAAAAGCCAAAGCAGAGCTCGTCGACTGGACTGGAGCAAGCGATAGAGGCAGAGAAATTTGATTGCCCTGCGCTTGATGACTCGCTCAGGGTCTCGCGCAACACGATTGTAGGAGTGAGATTCAAGGTATCAGCTCGCCAAGGGCTTGTCACCTTGATCCTGCCTGCGGCCAGACCAGGATGAGAACGCCGTTAATCAGCTGCACGATGGCTTGTGAGTTTTGAGTTTGGGGGCCAGCCACAAGGTAGCCGAGGGCCAATAGCCAGTGTGGCTAGCGAGGCCTGATGATAACCTCAACTCTCAGCCTCAAGCCGCACCAGCCAAGCGCTGTATACGCGGGATACGGCGCCGCTCGCATTCCCGATTAGGAGATTCGTGTAATGAGCAGTTAGTCATTGCTCAAACAACCGACTTCGCGGCTTCTTATGGGGCTCCTTGGCTGCAGCGTGACAGCCGCCAAGGCGTCTGGGCATTTGCTTGGTTGCGGGACGGAATTCGGTTTTCGACCGACAAGCGGCACGAAGTACTTGCACACCGGCGAGCGAGCGAGAAAAGAGAGCGAGAGACAGCCTATTCTTGGCCGTCTTGGCAGTGCCTCGGCCGGGTGCGAGGAGCGAGCAGAAGGGGTGGAGGGGGGGAGGGGGGCGCTCCTTGGGGCCGCTGATTTTAGGATTAGAATTAGAAGTAAGGTCAGGCGCTAATGCACGATGCGAGCAAGAGTTCCCTGTCATGTCTGGCCGTTCTTCATGCTCATCCCCGCGCCGCACGCCCCCCTTCCCACTAGGGCCCGCAGCCAATTAAAGAGCCCTCGCTGCTTACGGAGACGCGATTGCAATCAGCATCAGGCCATCACCCGGAGGCCTGGAACAGCCTACGGCTCCAGCTAACGGGCACGACAGGGACGCAGACAAGGCAGCGGCCGGTTCGCATAGGAGGCGCTCGTAGCACGCCGAGGCGCAACTGTGAGAGAGATAACAAACAAGAAAAAGAAACGGCGAGAAAAAAGGGACAAGCATGGCGGCTTCAGCTGTGCCCGACACCCCGGAAAAAGGGTTTTGCTGGTCGTCCGGTCTCATTACCCACTCAGTCCAGGGCCGCCCTTCTCGTTACGAGCCCTAAGATGCGCTGCACCACAAAAGAGACACATTGGAGGGCCGGTGGGTAAGGTAACATGGCCAAGTTTACTTGGCAATCCTCCCTCAAGATCCTCGGCGCTGCCTTGGCTTTTTGCGGTAACCATACGATTATTGCTTGGCACGCCCCTAGGTTTCGGACTCATAATAGCGCAGGTCGGAGTTCAACGCGGGCGGAATCCGCAAACCCGGCTAAAGCAGCGCAGCGCCAGCAGCTGTGATCAGCGTAATTGAGCCTCGCCCGCCAAATGAAGATTGTCTGCTTGGGTAGCAGGGGATCGGAGGGATGGTGGGAAGATCACGGCTGCCACGAACTTTGCGACCGGGGGCGTCGGTGGCGATCACGATTCCTTGACCGGTGTTTTGTGCTTTGACGCACGAGCAGACGAACCGAGCAGTGACTGATCACTGGGGATCGACGACTGAATTTTGTGGCTATCGTTGCTCGACCCGCACAAACCATGATGCGTTGTGGTCAGTAATCCAGGTTATGAAACAATGCGCTGCACGATGCACTGCATACAGCACCCGTTCGGGGCGCCTCGCTTCACTCTGACAGCCAGGAAAAGGCCTGGTCGGTCACCTTATCAAGGCCCCGTAAGCTTCCTTTGATTTGTATGGGCTCTCGGACACAAAACAGGTAAATAAAAAGAGGCATATCAATCACATCATGCCATCGCTGACTGCATGTCGCCATGGCCCTCTTTGCCAAAGGTTGGGATCAAGCCTTCCGTTCCGTGCCTCGCTTGAGAACAAGGCGTCCGATAGCCTGGCCTCTTCAGGTGCGCCCCCAAACTTGCCGTTCGTGGACGCATCCGACGAGGATAACCACAAAAAGGTCTAGGCCTTCTGACCCCGAACATCGTGGGGGAGGGTGAGGATGGCTCTGATATGAGCAACGCGAGCAGGGGGTAGCTGCTCGATTCTGCACTTTTGTCGGTCCACATTGATTTTGACAAATGCAAAGGCGAAAAAAAGAAAGAAAAAACAGGGTAGCATGTCAAGGTAAATTTTGCCGGTCCCCGCCTTGCTGCGCTATTCACGGAGCTGAAGCTTGTTGAACTGGTCCCCACCGTCGTGGCAGCCAGGGGGTCCGAGGGCCTGATGCTCGAGTAGTATTTTGCGAACGGTGCGTGACAGATCACGAGGACTTGGGTGAGCGCACATCCCGAAAGTGGTGTCACAGCGCTACCACGTCCCATGTACGAGAGTGTCCAGCTCGTATCGAGAAAACGAGCAAGAGAGGAGCACTGGCAAGAAGATAAAACATCATGGCAGACTTTGAATAGCCACCGATCACCGACTCATAACTTTACATCGATTGGCCGTGTATCCGGCTCCCTGGTATATCGTGCTGATTGACCCGGCTTGGCGCATGGGGCGATTCTCTCAGGAACAATCTCCATTTTGTTGTTTACTGCTCCCTCTGCCTAAAACGAGCGAGAAACGACCGCGATGGAGGACGCCCCGTACGTCGACAACGATAAGAGGGAACAGGGAGTCGGCCTCGGAGTTGGGGCCTTCCCGATGGCACTCCGCGAACGCAACGGGAATAGATGCGCCCTTTGGCCCCGAGGTAAGAGTAGGTACTTGTAGAGGCCAGCCAGGGCCGGCGCGCAAGGATTGCAACCCCAAAGACATGGGGGATCCACTGCCATGACCCCACCCTTGGAAGCCAAGGCGAGCCAAGTCGAGCCAAGTCGGTAAGGACGGCATCTTTCGAACCGGCAAGGCAGAATCTCACACCTCCCCTCGTGTGGGCGCGCGCTGCGTGCCCTTTCCACCTCGGACCACGAGCCTAGGGAGGCAATTGCTCGAGACAAGGCCTGGTGAACAAAACATTGCGATCGGATGAGACGCGGTATTTTGCGGGTTTCAAAGAGGCATCGCCATCGAAAATCCCCATTATAGGGTCCGAGACTTGCAGCGAGAGGTGCGCAAAGGATGCCTAGGGCCGTTTAGACCGACCCCCCTGCTCGCCTGTCTGCCCAGGGCCAAAGTCTACCATGCCAAGCTCAGTGGCTGGCAACGCTTAAATTCATGCTTAAAACCCAGCTCTGGGCTAAGAAGCGAGAGGTACCGCGACGGCCAAAGCTCACGCCCCCTCCCTTTCCAGTAGACAGCCACTAATGGACGTGGGCAGGGGGGGCCCTTGAAGTGTCCTCTGGCCGACTTAGCCGTGCCTCGTCATCCTCTCCAATGAACCCCCAAGCTCGAGTACCCAAATGCGTGCGCCATCTTGAACTCTACGCGGAATCAAGTATCCGGAGGATTCAGCCAGTCCGGTTCTCGGGGGGCCACGAGGTTGCAGCCTTCAGCGACCAACTTGGAGCACGACAGAAGCCTAAGTTCTAGAGAGCTTTGGCACTTGCTGCGATCGCCCATCAGCCACCAACCGGAGATGCTGAAAAATGGAACATTGAGCGTGAGCTCGATTCGCTTGAGGCTTGTTGCAACATGACCTCATCCCAAACCGTCGACGTGGGGCTAGGGTCCTGGGCGCCGAGGCCAAGATGGTTTCGCCAAGCAACGTGTGCAGCCGCGCCCAGGACCAGCTATCGATCGACAAGGCTTGGCAAGCACAGCTCAACGGGAAATAGATCGCAGAGAGAGCTCATTCACAAAACAGCGACGAGCCTCTGGACGACAGAGGGAGCTCGTCCTCTGGAGCCCCGGTGCCCGGATCCGACAACGGGCAACGGGCTACGTGGCCAGATAAGCTAGCTTGCAGCCCAGCGAAATAACTCTAATCCTTATGCCTGTTTCTCTCCCAAAATGGTGTCCTGGAATCTGCGGACGCGGAAAGCGGGTCCCTCCATATCTCGTGAGCCGATTATCCGGGGGCATGAAGTCCAAGGGGGCGTGCGGCTTAGTTAAGTTGTCTTGGGCGCAGTTTGATGACACCGCCACCAGAAACCTAGTTGTGGATTTTTTGCGCCATTGTTTCCCGTCGGGTTGGGTTAAATCCACATTAGCACTCTCGGGATGTGGACTTTTGTTCATTTCGTCGTCTGCTGAACTACGTACTCGGGATCTTGACACTGGCGGAAAACTGTCCCATGTCAAAAGGGTAAATCAAGAAACCCCCAAGCCAAGAAATCCGTGGATGACAACGGTGATCAAATGCACCCTCTGCGCTCAGGTCCCAAACATGTAGAGAGCAACGTAGAATACCAACCGACTGTAGGATCGGCCGCGCAGCTGGGCCCTTGGGGACTGCGCCCACACCCTCAAATTCCCCATTGGCAAATTGACTCGGCATTCTTGTGCCGCGACGTCATGTGCGAAGCCGCCAGGT
The DNA here is from genome assembly GCA_020881915.1 of Paramyrothecium sp. XJ0827. Taxonomy (NCBI): domain Eukaryota; kingdom Fungi; phylum Ascomycota; class Sordariomycetes; order Hypocreales; family Stachybotryaceae; genus Paramyrothecium; species Paramyrothecium sp. XJ0827. Next base: position 4,131,091 of record JAJFPB010000004.1, read on the forward strand.
CACTCTATCGTGGGGACTCGGAGAGCCCACGGAGCCGATTCTGCCGGGTTCGTGATCGAGGTTTGTTTCGTTTAAGAACGGGGCTCCGAGGCCTGTGGATTCCTGCTCGGGATGTGTCCAGGACCAGCCTTCTGCATTGGGAAGTTCCATTTAACGATATTGCCTCAGAATCTTAAGCTAGAAGCCCTCACATTGTGCCGTGACCCGTCCTGGGCTTCCAGTAATCGCATGTTGCAGCCCCAGTAAAGATGCTCGCCTCCATGCAACGGAGCCCTATAGATTTGCCGGGGTCCCTTCTTGAAGCCTCTGACGCCTGTATTTTCAGGCTTGCGGCCATCGACAATGCTGATCGGGCTCCGCCTCCCTCACCCCGATTCTGAGACTGGTTCGTGGTGAGAGGCCCGAGTGACCTGAGACAAAACATGACTCTGCCACGAAGCTTGTTTGTCTGCCCTGCCCCTTCTGCCAATCTCTCCCCGGATTCGGCACCGACTGGAACTTGTGGCTAAGATTTGTATCTCCATAATTACTGTAAACAAATCCAGTGGGCGTTGGAAGCCGTCTTTTCCGTGGAATAATAAAAGTCTCGGAGGTTTTACGGTGGGTTGATCATACTGTAAAGTACGGAAAGCACTCGAGCTGGCATGTTACTCTCTGGGCCTGAGGTCCATTGAGCATGATCCAACGTGCATCCAAGAGAAATCAACACGATAGCAAGACTGTGAAGCAGAAACCGACTGCTACAAGCGGTGTAGGCCGATACTTGATCCATCTCCAGAGGACGGTAGGCTCCCATGGACTACAAGACTTGATCGTCCAGGCTGTCTCTGTGAGCCACGGCAATGGGAAATAAAACGGGAAAAGCACCCAAAAGGATGCATAGGACGAGGCCCTGATGATTCGGAGACTTAAGCTTATGACATTACCCTAAAACGCTCCTAAGCTTGTTGGCCGCCGCACGCTGGAAACAGCGTGCCGAGACAAGGCCACCCCCCTCCCCTGCCGCCAAGCGACAGAGCAACGGTCCAGGTACCGGTACAAAGGCCCTTTTCCCGCACCAAGCGGCTGTAACGGCATCTTGTCGACGTTCGCAGTGTCCTTCCTCTGTCGGCGCTTCCCCACAGCAGGGATCAGTGCAATCTGCTTGATCGACAAAAGGGCCTCTTGGCTGGCGAAGCAGGGAGCTGCGGTCCCCGGCATTGTGCGCCTGGCCGTCCACGTCTTCCCTACAATGAAGAACACAAGAAACTGAGCCGGTCGCATTGCGGCTTAACCTCTTTTTGGTTATTCTTGCCGCTGCTTTGCTATGAGAGGGAAGCCTTTGCTCGGCTGGGACTGGGTCGCGGAGCACGACCTCAAATCGTAGTAGTCTTACATATTACATGATTGAAAAGCCGTTTCTAGAATACAGCCTGCTGCTCAATCAAGAAGGTTAAGGGGGACGACCCAATTTAAGACCGAGATCTCCATAACTTTAACGTCTGGTGAGATTACCTAGGGCGTGTGCGTCTCGTAGCCTCGCTCCCGATACAGCAAGTCCTTCGACACGATACCCACACCGCAGGGCCGAGGAGCTTGTTCTCTGCCCTGCGGATTTTGGGGTGGAATGGTGCCGAGACACAATGCTAAGGCTAAACGGCATCACGGCACCGACCCGTGACTCGGGCCTCCCACAGTATGAAATCATTGTCAAGCTTGCCAAGACGGCTTGGCGAAATAGAGATTGTTGGCCCTGAAGATCCACTCGCAAATCAAACCGGCCTGCGATTTTCTCTTACAAATACAAAGAGAATTGAAGAATTTCCGGGTCGGCATTTTGGGTTAAGTTTTGATAACGTCGTGACGATTGCCATCACTGAGGAAGGCTATAACCCACAAAACAAATAATGAGATTGAGTTTGCTCCCATGAAATTTAAATTAAAGTGCCAGTGAACCACTGGTTGCTTACATCAAAACTCTATTCGGTAGGCTGAGCTCGTGGTCCGCGTATTTTTGGCCACCATTGGCCACCTAAGCTTATAATGGCGTGTGCCTTGGCTTTTGGCCAATCGCCTTGGAGCTTGCGTACAGTGATGGGACGGTCTGTAACAGGGAGAGTGGGTATCGCGTATTTGAGCATGACCGCATATGCAACTTGAGCTTGGAACCCGTAGCACAGGGCAGAGCCGTTTTTGCGCAACGGCAAACAAAAGGGACGGCGTGCCGCAGATTAACAAGACGGGCGCGTTGAGAATGAGATGACGGGCAGGAGGCCAAGGCTTGTTGCAGACGGGCAGGTAAGGCGAGATTGTGCCACCTACCCGAGGTAAGGTAGCCAAGGACCATGCCCTGGCCCCCGCCTTGTGTTGGTGATGATGGGAATGACGAGGCGCCGTGGGCTTGGCTCTGAAGGCAGCGTCTCCAAGGCCTTGGGCCCGCATAGCCAAGTCGTCGTCTCCATCCACTTCCAGGGAAATAACTATGGCAATCGCAGCGAGTCGCAGCGTTAATTCCTTGGCAAGTAGCACACAAGCCCCAGCCAAGCCCTGGGCGTCAACTCTTTTGCTTTCATTCTTCTTTGCTTTTTCCCTTTTCCATGGCAGAGCGTAATCGGCAGCCACGGCACCGCTAGAGCCCAGCCAGGGGTGACTCCACGCTTGGACGGGGTTCGGCATCGGTCAGTTCCAGGTATTGCGCGGACCCGAGAGTGAAGGACCCTCACGTTCCATCTACGGGCTTCCCGTGCCGATGCACATTGCCTGAAGGTGCCAGCGAGACTGCCTCGTGCAAGTAGCGGTGCCGCATAGCCCGTCTATACCGCGCCGGCAACGCATCTCCGGGTGGTAGAGGTGGATATGGGACGAGGCGTGTGTAAGCTACTTGAACTGTTGGGCCACCTTCGTTTTGACAATGGCATGAGCATAACAAGGTAGAGCAATATGTTTGTTACAAACCATGAACCGTTTGCTGCCAGTATTGGGTGACTGTCGTTAATGAAACTAGCTTACGTGCAACCGAGCCTCTTCACCGATTACGTCCACATGTCTGTAGTCCCATTTCATGTTGGTATGTGATTATGCTTCCCCATCCAGCATATCCTCAGCGTTGCCCAGTCCGGAACCCTCTGCGAAACCAATACCTTTGTGCGCTTTGGTAGGCGTATTTCGTCATGCTATGGAGCAGTGAGACTAGAAGAGCAAGAAAAGAAACATTTAAGCTTAGCTGAGGCAAAGAATGTGGCACCAGAGTACCTGCGTTTACATAACGGATACCGAACCCGGCCATCGCAATGGTGTGGATGGGTGCTGCACGCTGGATGTTCCATGCCCATGCTAATTAAGTCCATCTAATCATCATCTTGTTATCGCCCCCCTCCGCCTTTGGTTGACATTGCATTCCCGGCACCCACACGCTGCGCCAAAACTGCCGTGCTAGCCGCATGCCCGGTTTAAGCTTCAGCCATGGGGGACCTAAGCCTGGACTTCGGCCACCCTCTTCCGCGAAGGAAGGAGTGGGAACGAGATAGGAGTCTTTTGACGCGGGTGCTGTGTCGTTCGTAATTGTCGTGCTTGGATGACCCCCAGGTCCTGTGAGTGAGGCAAAGGATGAATCGGCAAACGCTAGCTATGCTTCGCTGCTGTTTTGTAGTGACGATCGACTGCTCTTGATACTTTACCGACTTTACTGACTGTACACTCTTGCTGGGGTACTTAAGGTAAGGTAGGTGTTGATACTAGCTCAGAAGGCAATCTCTGGCGTTGGTGAGGAAGGCGCGTTGGACGGAACGGGTGGTTCTTGACTTCAATACAGCTGTCAGGTAAGGGAGACCACAGCACCTTGCCTCATCTCGCTGCCTGTGCCTTTGTCCAAGCACTTCGCCTGCTTCGTAATGCAAGCCAAAGAGCTTCGCACCTCTATAACTGGGCTCACATGATGATACGACGGTAATATCCCGGTCGCACACACCTCAGACACACATGCTACGCACAGATGCACCACACACATCCAACAGATCGACGTCTTGGCTCCCGCTGCCTACCACCCACAGTCACTGGAGAGCTGCTACGTTCCATCGCGTTGCTGGATGACGCCCGTTTGCCTGCCATCGGGGTTCGGCCTGCTCGCATCACCTATTCTAACGACAAAGAGGACAGCGTCGAGTCGTCTTCCCAAGCCTCTTCTGAGAAGGTGGACCGCTTCGTGAGACAAGCCCTGGCGCCTCTGGCCACCAGTAAACCAAGGATTAGCGGAGACCCTGTGCCCCAGTGCAGGCCCAGGAGCAGCAGAACGGGCGGCAGGAACTAACGCATCGCCGGCACACGATCGCCGAGAGTCGTTTCTTGTCGTCTGAGTAGCCTATCCGTTGGCGATTACACCCGCCTTGACGTCGCATCTGGGGTGCGGCTCGCCGGTGGAGCGGACCACGAAACCCGTTTCGCTAGCAACGCAAGATTGGGTCTTGGACGGAAGCACGGCATACAACGGAGATACGGTGGGAGCCGCATGGATGAAGGTGGCCCGTTTTCTTCGCCCTTTTGCTCCATCCATCCATCCCTTCAGCCATACACCACCTCTCGTTAACCTTTAGGCTCGGGTGAGCCGGCTCGGCGTCTTGAGGTATGTCGTCGTCGTCGTCGTCGTGGTTGTTGTCGTCAGCAACTCCTGGGCCGCCCTATTGGGCTGCCACTGGATGTTCATCCCGCCTCTTTGACGCCCTCTGTAACAAGAAAGCCACGCTCTGACATACGGTCGCAGGTTGCACGGCAAATGAGTGCCGGGCTCTCGCAATCACTTTACTCCACGTAACGGCTTGGTCAAAGTGGTACGCCTTCAATCAAATCTAATCCGCGGGTTCCAATGTTAATGAGCCACAGAAGTTGACAAGCGAGTTCCTCTACATGAGCGGCCCAGTCGCCAAACGTTGCGCTGCTCGTACCTCTGGCCAATCACCGCTTAAGCAGCGAATCCCACATTCCGAAAAAGCCCTGCAGCGTCATCAAGCCTACCTCTTCTCGGCCACAAGGTACTGTACCGCGACTCTCATCATTCTCCGGCCCTTTTTGGGTGGGTCGTCTCGCCTTGCATTTGGCAGCATTCAAAAGCTTGTCCTGAGCAAAGACCCCACCCCTTACCGCACCCCTTTTCACCACAAAGATACCCACACACACCCCTCCCTAGTCGCCCTTCTCCTCATTGACCTTCTGCCTTCTCAGCCGGAGCCAAGATGCCGCTATAGCCACGGCTTGGTACAGTACTTGTGTCCTTGTTGCGTGGGCTAGGTGGGGAGGTGTCGATAGGAGGGTCGCGGTACCTCTACTCCCCCCACCCTTCCACCGAAGCCATGTGTCGCCGACTTATCCATTCATTCATTACATCCATCATACTTTTCCCACTCTGCTGCTTCGCTCTCTCTTTGATTATTCCCGTTACATGCTCTTAAGCTTTTTCTTCGCGCTTACGAGCTTTCCATTTATCTTGGATCCGACCCCCGTCCGTAAACACACCTGTGTTTTCAGTCTTACATTTATTTTAACTCTTCGCGTCCACACGACCACCATCTTGCATCTACTGCCGCCACACACGATTATCGAGGCGCAATCATCCTGACAATTCTACGCTGGAATCCCAACTAACCCTTACAACCCGTTGCCAAACACGTACGTTCGTCTGCTTCTTCGCTTCACCAATTCCCATCCGCCTCCTCGCATTATTGTCATCTTCTGCCAAGCGCCCTGCAGCACCAAGTGCACGCCAGTCGGGTGCCGCTCTAGAGCATGTGGTCTCTGGCGAGGGTGGTCTGAATGGCTTGTTCCTTGCTTTTGTTTCCGTCTTCCTCCCAACTGTTGCTCTCACTATGTCTACTCTTGATGTATAAGCTGACTCTTCTACTCAAGTTGACAAATTTGTGGCTCGCTTCCCATCTACAGCCAGATTCCAAAGGCAACAACTGAAAGTCAAACCTTAATCTTGACTTTAGCTTTTTGCAGCCAATAACCACTTTCTCTCTCTTCGGGTCAGTGGTGGAGGAGGCGTCGAATTAACATCAAATCTTATACGGGACTGGAGAAAGCTTCAGTCATCCTTCTGGGTTCCCACCGACACATTTAATCAGCGCGAGCCCTGCTCACGGCTGGAACCGCAACCATTCTTCAACTAATTCACAACACTTCAGAAAAGATGGAGACGTATCATGGCTACGTCCGTACACCGGCAGATGCCATAAAACTATTTGAGGCCTGCCGGTTGGGACTCCTGCCTCGAGTGCAACGCCGACTGTCAGAAAAGGAGCGACAATCGATCCGGTCAGGTTCCGTGTTTGTCTGGGACGAGAGGGAAGCTGGCATGCGACGATGGACAGATGGCAAGTCATGGAGTGCTAGTCGAGTATCGGGTAGCTTTCTCACCTACCGAGAGATGGAGGGCAAGCGAGGCGGAGGTTTCGGCACAAGCAAAAGGGGCGCTGGCAAAACGCCTGACTCTGGTCGTGGTAGCGACGAGGATCACGACGACGGCGAGCCCGAGGGATACCGCTACAAGGCCGATGGTCTCATGAAGCAGTCGTTTAGCATCACCACTTCCACGGGTCAGCATCTTCACCTCATTTCATATTACTCTCGGCCCCAGCCAGGTCAGCCAGACCTGCCCCAGCCCACGTCCGATCCTTCCCTTCGAGGCATCGTCCCGGTCAAGGGCATGTATCCCGAGTCGAGCATGGGCGAGACGAACCAGACCCCCGCCCTCACCAGAGCCCCTATGCAGCAGCCACCCTATATGGTTGCTCAACATGCTCACCCACATGCACACGCTCACCCACAACAAGCGCCATATCCTCCTCAATACGCGCAATCCCACGGTTATGGTTGGCCACCATCGCCAATGGCCACGCCGCCATACAGCCACTACGCACCAGCGCCCTATCCCGCCAACGGTCACCATTACTCTCCAGCCGCCTCTCAGCCACCACCATCCATGGCCCATTATACCCATGCCCCGCAATACGAGCGTGCACCACTACCTTTTCCACACCCTTCGAAGCCTACGGGAGGCCCTGCTTTGCAAAACCAGCATGTTTCTCAGGGTCCTTCACCCCCGCGTCTCTCCGACTCGCCACGCCAACACAGCTTACAAGCTGCCGCTCAGGCGGTCATGGTTGAGCCTGTCCTCAACACTACATCTGCACGCAATCCTCAGGGCCCTCTACCGGCGTTGAATTCGATGACCAGCGGTGCACCTGCCACTTCGATATCTGCTGTCATGAGCACACCTCCGAGCCGCAACCTGAGTGTGAGCCCACCTCGTAGCTTGCACTCGGAACAGATGGCAATGCCTACCAACAAGGCCAGTTTGTCGGCCCTGTTGCATCCCGCACCATCAAGCAGTGATTCGCCGAGCTTGAGACCTGGTAGTGCCAACAGCAGTCCGAGGTCGTGCGGGCTCGCTGCCATCGAGAAGGGCGGCGTCAGTGAGGATGCCAGGGCACTGCGAATGCTAGATCGCAAGTTCTGCCTCTAAATGTACGCTTCGACTGACCTACTGGCGACTCATGTATACAGGCCAGGCAGCGCTACCTGGTCTGCTCTACGAATTTCTTTCTTCCTGTCTTTTTTCATTTTTGAATGCATTGCAACGGCGTCAAAAGGGAAACCCATATGGGTACGAATTGAGGTTACAGAAGGCATTTGCCTCGGTGTTACTCTTGCTGGGTCACGATTTGGTGTTCCGGCCTTGAGATGAACAGGTGGGGATACGATACCAGGATGGACAGCTCGTTGGAGGGTTGTGAGCGTCCGGATACCAGTGTAATGCTAGAATACATAGCGACTGCGCAATTAAGTGTTTAGCATCACCACTAGGTTCTCTACTGCCTCTTGACATCCTGTGAATGCCACATAATTAAGGTGCCGACCGTAATAGAGCATTTCTGAAAAGCTGAACAGCGGTTTCGGAGCCAGAAATCTTGACACCAACACAAAAATGCGCAGAGCACTGGATTTGGTTTTCACTTTAAATCAGGTTCACTATTGGTTGAGCCTGAACTGTTCCCTTTTAGTCTTGGAGCAGGGAGAGTTGACTTTTTTTGAAGTAGATTTAAATTAAAAAATTTAATCATCGCCACAACGATAATCTTGAGAGGGTAATTTTCTTCAGGATAAACAAACACAAGCATGCATGTGTGCTTCTTTTTGCGATGGCATCACAACGGGAGCTAGGTGGACCTGACGCTATGTTGATGCCACCCAAAAGGTACAGGGTAGGCCGATAAATTGCGACGTCGGTAATTCATTTTCCCGCGCCGAGTACTCAAGCCAGATGCTGCAGCAAGGTAAGGTAAGTTCCCAAATTGGCTAAAGCACATGGTAGAACAAGGTACCTTATCCTGATGAAAGCTTGAACGCGATCAGAAAAGTGAACGAGTATCATTGTTCAATCCAGGCGTCGTGCAGCTCCCGACAACACGAGGCGTCAAAAGCCTCGCCTGCATAGACGTCTGCATTCACCCCGAACCGGACCTTTCCTTGACGCTCCCCCTTGCGCCGAAGGGAAATGCGAGCTAGAATCTATTGGCACCATCGATAGCGGAAGCATCACCACTTCCTCAAAATGTTCACTTTTTGCCCTCTACAAGGCGCGCACTCGGATGCGCTAGCATCGCAGTCCCTCCTAGAGCTTGACGGAGGCGTGAAGGTGCTGGTTGACCTGGGATGGGACGAGTCGTTTGACATAGAGAAGCTGAAGGAGCTCGAGAAGTATGTTAAGCGCAGTGGCCTCTCTATATCGAGAGGACGACAATACGAGTCGCAAACGCAAACACGCAAGAGAAAGGCAGGCTGACCATGGCTCCGTAAATAGACAAGTCCCTACGCTCTCACTCATACTCCTCACGCACGCGACGGCGTCACACCTCGCCGCATACGCGCATTGCTGCAAGAACTTCCCCCTATTCACTCGCGTACCCGTCTATGCCACCCGGCCCGTCATCGACCTCGGACGAACCCTGACCCAAGACCTGTACACGTCGACAGCCGCGGCCGCCACGACGATCCCCCAGAGCTCCCTCTCGGAAATTGCGTACGCCTTTTCGCAAACAGCGACAACGGCGCAGAACCTGCTCCTTCAGTCGCCAACGCCAGTCGAAATTGCTCGATACTTCTCTCTGATACAGCCGTTGAAGTACTCTCAGCCGCACCAGCCGCTGTCGTCGCCCTTTTCGCCACCCCTGAACGGTCTGACGATTACTGCCTACAACTCGGGACACACGCTCGGCGGCACGATATGGCACATCCAACATGGCCTGGAGTCGATCGTCTATGCCGTCGACTGGAATCAGGCCCGTGAGAACGTGTTTGCGGGCGCGGCGTGGCTTGGAGGTGCTGGCGCAGGCGGCGCTGAGGTCATCGAACAGCTTCGGAAGCCCACTGCTCTGATTTGCAGCAGCCGCGGCAGTGACAAGAACGCCCCGGCTGGCGGTCGTGCCAAGAGGGACGAGCAACTGCTTGATCTGATAAAAGTCTGCGTGAGCCGCGGTGGAACAGTGCTGATCCCCGTGGACTCAAGCGCAAGGGTCCTCGAAATGTCGTATCTCCTTGAGCGCGCCTGGCGAGCGGATGCGACCAGTGGAGATGGCACCCTCAAGTCTACAAAGCTGTACTTAGCTGGGCGCAACATGTCTAGCACGATGCGCTACGCAAGGAGTATGCTCGAGTGGATGGACGATAGCATAGTCCAGGAATTCGAGGCTTTTGCGGAAGGCCAGCGGAAGGTTAATGGCGCAGGCGATAAAAAGGAAGCCGCGCCGTTCGACTTCAAGTATCTAAGACTATTGGAGAGGAAGGCGCAGATCATCAAGTTGTTGGGACAAGCTACTGAAAACGTTCAAAGGGAGGGCCGGGTTATTCTGGCTAGTGATTCGAGCATGGAATGGGGTTTCTCAAATACGCTGGTCAAGGGCTTGGCAAAGGATTCAAGAAACCTGGTGATCCTGCTGGATCGACCAGGTCTGGCGACGGAGGACAGTCCTTCGATCGCCAGAACGATGTGGGAATGGTGGAAGGAGAGGAGGGACGGTGTCTCTGTCGAGCAGAGCGCGTCTGGAGAGAATATGGAGCTTGTCTACAGCGGCGGACGTGAGATCGAGGTGAGGGAGGCCCGGCGGCAAGCTCTGGAAGGGGAAGAGCTGTCGGTATATCAACAATGGTTGGCGACGCAGAGACAGCTGCAAGCAACGCAGCAGGCTGGTGGAGCAGCAGCGCTTGAGGCATCCGCGGATGCTGTGGATGATGCATCGTCGGAATCTTCATCGGATTCCGAGGACGAAGATGGCGAACAGCAAGGCAAGGCGCTCAACGCGTCTACAACAATGGGCCAAGCAAGCCGAAAGAATGTGGTGCTCAAGGACGAAGACCTCGGCATCAATGTGCTGATAAAAAAGAAGGGCGTGTACGATTTCGATTCGAGAGGCAAGAAGGGGCGAGAGCGATCATTCCCGCTTGCAATCAGGAGACGAAAAGCTGATGATTTTGGAGAGCTGATTCGCCCCGAGGATTATCTACGAGCGGAGGAGAAGGAAGACGACAACGGCGAGGGCAACGACATGGCTGCCGAAGACGACAAGCTGGGCAAGAAGCGAAAATGGGATGACGTAGCCAAGGCTGGGCCAGGTTCAGGATCAAATAAACGATCGCAAATGAACAGAAGCAACAACGCGGAGGACGCAGACGGCGAAGGCGGAGCCGACGGGCATGTTCTGGATGAACTGGATACTGTGGAGGATATAGAGCCCGAAGAACCCGAAGGGCCGGCTAAGCTTGTATACGAGCTGGAGACGGTCAAAACGAATCTTCGCATTGCTTTTGTGGACTTTAGCGGCTTGCACGACAAGCGCAGTCTGAACATGCTCATCCCGCTCATCCAGCCACGGAAGCTGATCCTCGTTGCTGGCACCAAGGACGAGACGCAGGCGCTCGCAGCGGACTGCCGAGCTGCCCTCGGAGTGGACGTCTTCACGCCACAGGTCGGCGAGTCAGTCGACGCGAGCGTTGACACCAACGCGTGGGTTGTGAAGCTAGCAGATTCGCTGGTAAAGACGCTGAAGTGGCAAAACGTCCGTGGCCTGGGCATCGTCACCATCACGGGCCAGCTCGTCCCGGCGGCGCAAGCGGCCATCGAGGACCGTCCCGACTCCGAGGACGCCGCCAACAAGCGCCAGAAGACGGAGGCGACGTCGACGGCGCTGACCACCATCGGGGGCAGCTCGAACCCGGCGACGGCGCTGCTGCCGACGCTCAACGTCCTGCCGGCGAACCTCGTGTCGGCGGCGCGGTCGGCGGTGCAGCCGCTGCACGTGGGCGACCTGCGGCTCGCCGACCTGCGGCGGGCGATGCAGGGCGCGGGCCACGCGGCCGAGTTCCGCGGCGAGGGCACGCTCGTCGTCGACGGCACGGTGGCTGTGCGCAAGATGGGCGAGGGCCGCGTCGAGGTGGAGAGCGTGGGGCTGGCGGTGCCGGGCCGGCGGAGCACGTTCTACGAGGTCAAGAAGGCCATTTACGAGAACCTGGCTGTCGTTGCGGGAGCGTGATGAGGTGTGCAGGTGGTTCTCCTTGCTGGGACTGGGACCTGCTCCATCAAATGATGCGTCACTCGTGTTGTATTGAGAGTGCGGCGACCGACGAGCTCTCCTGGGAGGCGGCTCGAGGTCAGCCACGAAATGTTTTCACTAGCCTTGTTCATGTACTGTATCACATGTATGCCGGGGAGGTTGGTATAAAGGGCCCTATAGGATTGCGCATCGGATTGCCAAGACAGGCATGCGGCGTCAAGATATCAATCTCAGGAACTGATTTCTAGCGACGAGGCTGCGTAGTAGTGGCAGAGTTGGATAACGAAAGAAATCGCGCGTGATCCTGTGTGACCTGGCCCTTGGGGCTTGATTTATGATTCGAATACTATTACAATCGCACATCCTTTAACGACCCTTTACACATTCATCTCATTAAGCCCAGGGGGAAACCACGTCTCAATGTTTGCAAAACGGTCCCTGGTCCCCCAAAACTACCAACGCCTAGCAATGCACGCTTATCCAAAACTCGAGATTCTAACTGGGCGGGTTGCTGTTTCCCCTTGACCACAGCTGATGCAGCCCAAGCTATGAGGCCGGCTCCATCTTAGCCATCTCGTACTCGCCAGCGCCGTCTCGGCCTCTGCCTCTCCCTCTGCCCCTGGAGAAGCCCATCTCCTCGTCGCCGCCCGCGGGGCCGTCATCCTCGCCGCCGTCGTCGTTGGCGCCGTCGTCCTCGTCGCCGGCCCCCGGGGTGTTGGTGGGACGGGCGCCGGAGCCGGCACCGAGGATCCTGCCGCCGCCGAAGAAGACGGGCTGCAGCTCGCGGTAGCGGCAGCCCCAGGTGCCGAGGGCGACGCAGAGGCCGGAGGAGGCGAGCATGGTCAGCCACCACATGGAGTTGTGGGGGATGGCGCGGTCGTAGAGGGAGGTGACCACGAGGTGGAGGAAGTGGACGGTGAGGGCGAAGTCGGGGACGAGCTTGCTGCGAGCGATGAGGGCGACGATGGCGAGGGCCCTGGCACACGTGCCGTGTCAGTACAAGGGAGATTACTGCGGTGGGGAAACGCAGGAGATTCGAATAATGGACGGGATGCCATGTAGGAGGGCAACTCACATGCAAAAGCCGCCGTTGAGCAGCCAGATAAAGGCCAGCAGCCACCCGTGCGTCGTGTCGCCGCGCACGCGATCCCAGCCGAAGACAAGGTCAAGGCCAAAGCGGAAGCCGGCGATGAGGGACGTGAAGAGCATGAGGACGAAGGCGACGGCGTAAAAGGCTAGCTGCAGGACGCCGATCTGGGCGGCGATGCGGGCGGGCGGCACCTCGGTGAGGGCGCCAGCGCGAGGAGGTTTCCTGCGACGGGGCATGGCGACCGGGTCCGGCGAGAGAGCTGCGGGGGGCGGGGACGAAAGCTGTAGGGAACTGAACGAGCAGTTGGTCGGGCGGGTTTGAAGGGAAGACGAGACGGGTGTGGTTCGGGGAGCCGGGTCGTTTGGTCGAAGAGGATCAGCGACGTGTGCTATCGGCGGCTCATCGTCTAACTCGAGCAAGCCGCTTCCCCGGAGTTCGAGTTTAGGACAGATAGATCTAGGCCAATAAACCAGAAAAAAAGCTGTAGGTGTATTCGGAAACGCTCAATCGCCAAATAGGCTGAACGGTGATGTTTCCCCTGGTCTCGACGTTCAGCTGTTTTTATGTTTGTTTTTTTGCTTCAGATAGATTTCGGAGAGATGCTGTAGGCAGGGCTGACGATCAGGAGAAGAATAGAATGATGTTGTTTCCCAGGGCCCCCCGAAGTCCAGGACAGCAAAGGGATGCGCTAAGCCGATAATAGAAAAAAAAGCCCATTTCCCAGCGCAAGGGAGGCTGGCCAGCGGGTACGTACCCGCCTGTGGCTGCTCGTGTGGGACCCCTGCGGACAGCTCGGGGGCAGGAGGCTACAGTGCCATCCTTCTTACCTACGGTCTGAGGCACGTACCGGCCGGGACCTTCCTTACCTGACGTTGGTGTCCTTCACCGCCCGGCTGGATTCTGCCGCCACAGCTTCTCGAATAAGTCGGCCAGATTGGACGACACCTCCGTCATCGTTCAGAGATGGAATTGGTGCTCGGCTGAACAATTCGACCAGAAGAGAGACGCATTCGCTTGTTTCCCCCCACCCGCCTTTCAGCATCCATACCGCCGGATACCCTCACCTCCTGGAACCAAACCAGAGGTCCCATTGAACAAGGCTTGGGCTTTCTCTACCTTGCGAAAGTCCCACCTCCGCGTTGCCAACCTTTTTTCCAAACCAGCCCAAACCTCAACGGCCAACCAACAAATAAAGAAACCTTCACACGCACACGCACGCGCGCACATCATGGGCTGGTTCTCCTCCTCGCCCCCCGCCGACGCCCGCGCCGACGCCATCCGCGCCGGCACCGCCGTGCCCACCCGCTCCGAGCGCACCGTCTGCTGGGCCGCCCGCGACGCCTACTTCGCCTGCCTCGACGCCCACTCCATCGTCGACGCCACCAAGGACCCCGGCGCCGCCGACGCCGCCCGCCTCTGCGCGCCCCAGTCCGCCGGCTTCGAGCGCGACTGCGCCGCCGCCTGGGTCAAGTACTTCAAGCAGTGGCGCGTCGCCGACATCCAGAAGCAGCGCCGCCTCGAGGAGCTGCGCAAGGAGGGCGCCCAGGAGATGCAGGTCACCTCGTCCTTTGCCGCCGCGCCCGTCGCCTCCGGCAAGGCCGCCGCCGGCAGGGAGGACCTGCAAGACATGCTCGACAAGAAGAGGGGGAGGTGAGCGTGAGATGGGGGATTCCATCTGCCTTGCTTGATTCTTAGCGGCCCTTGCAGCGAACCAAAATCATGGCTTCTCCACCGTACCGCTGCCTTGCGTCCGGATGTCGTAAACCCACGAGGATCCGCGAGACGCTTCTCATGTAAGAATATGTTAAATGTACTTGTATAGATGTCCAACTACGATAGTCACCATCTCCCACCATGCTCGAAGTCACCCCCCGAACATACGCGACCAATGTATAATTATCCAAGAAGAGATTCATTTTTTATTAAGAAACTCTCATCTACCGTTATGGCACCGCTGCCGAACCTTTGAGCCCTGCCTTCTACCTAGTTGTGAACCCTCTGAGGGCCTAATTTGACTATAAGGAACAAAAACACGAAACAGACCACCCCAACAAGAAACGATAAAGAAAAAAGGGAGGAAAAAAAAGAAACGATGGCTTAGCTCTAAGCATGCTCGATGCAGTATTGGTATCATCCATGTCTTTAATAAACAGTAGTACATATTTGTACACCTCCTCTCTTTGCTTGCCTCCTCACAATGCTTGCACAAATGACGCAAGGAAAAGGAAGACGTCGTAGCCCCGTGGCGGGTAGAAGCCAGCATCGCTCAACCCAGGGCATGGTAAAAATTGCTTTTTTATGGAGGCCAGAAGTGGCACCCCAAGTAAATTCGTGGTGGTGGTTCGTCCGGAACCATCCAACTCGTCGCCAAAACTCAGCTCATTCTGCCCCCGGCCTCCCCATTAGACAACAGCGTACCTTTTCGAAAGCAACCTACGCAAACATTTTCACTCCGCTGTCTCCCGTTTCTTCCTTTGTCGGTAATGGCGGAAGACTTTTGTTGAGACTCTCGCGGCTGACCTTGTTACGGAGCCGAAGCGAGTTGTCTCGGCTCACTGTACCGTCATGGTTATAGTAGCCCCCGTAACCGCTGTCTGCACTCTCCGGCTTCAAGTGAACGACCGTTTTTGGTGGTGTCGGTGGCGGGGCACGCGTTGGGGGAAGCATCTTGTCCTTGATTGGTGTTCTTGGTCGCAGATCGCTGTTCTCCCCAATCTCTTGCACGATAGGTAAGACAGGCTCGTGCATTGAGTCCCGGGCATCCATAGAAACAGTGCCTGCCCTCAACGTCCGTTCGGGGACCTGTCTTTCCGGCGCGCCGTCTACTTCCGTCTTTCTGGCTTCTCGAGTAGCCTTTTCCACCGTTTCACGGGCTCCGGGCGAGCGTGGCTCCGTTGGTGGAGGAGGTGGCTGGTGGGATGGCATGGGTGGGATGCTGGTGCTTCCTCTCCTCCAAGAACTACGATTCGCCGTCTTGTCTGAAGCTCGTGCCTCCAACGCTTCCTTTTCTTGTAACTGGGCCTCCTTCTGCGCTGCCTCGGGAGACATGGTGATACCCTCGATGAAGTTGTAAAATCGATCTCCGTACTGATCAGGGGGTAGGGCTGATATTTGTGTCCTGTCACTCGAAAGGCCCTTCCAGAAATGCTCAATTTTCTTGATCATTCCGTACTATTCTTGGTCAGTACTCGTCTTGTAGTTGCGATATTGGGCTTTCCCCTTCCGTGGTAACTTACGTGAGTGAGGCAATCGATGACGCCCAAGTAGTATATCTCGTCTGCAGGATTGTTGTTCTCGTGCGTAGCTCTGAATCCGCCATCATCTTGATTGAACACGAATCCAGGCCGGCTGTGACCCTCGCCGAGCTCGTCTGGCATTCGATCCATGACTTGACCCATCGGAACCGGTCGTTCCTGCCGAATCATCTGTCTCAGCTCTCTTGCTTTCCGCGCATTCTCCAGCTTCGAAGGGGTGCGGAGAAGCATGGCTTGGGGCTCATCATCCGGCGCCTTCTCGCCACCCGGGTTGAAAACCTGGAGCGTCTTGTCGCGAAGATTCTCATCGTTGCCGCGCGACAGATCATGGATGCCAACCAGTAGCGAGTAATCCATGATCTGTAGCCGTTTAAGTAGGACCACATCCCGTTGCAGCTGCTCCAGGAACAACCGCTTTTTCTCCAGGCCTAGTTCGAGGCAACGCTTGCGCCTCAGCCAGTTCAGATCCTTCAGAGTCGCCCGAGGGTTCTTCTCCAGATCTTCTTCCTTATAATCACGACCCACAGTCGATCCTTTTAGATCGAAAGTCGTGTGAATGTCTCGATGCGGGGGAAACAGGTTGTTCATGACCACAAAGTGGATCTTCTTGCCGTAAGGCATCTTCACTCTGTGCAGGCCATAAAATTGTGATAAGAGTGTGTTAGGATTGTCCTGGACATGGTTGTAGTACTCTCTGAGAATCTTGCGCAAGAACTTGTGTTCGGCGTGGTGGATGGTCTTGATGATGTACTTGTAGTCCCTTGAGAAGTAGAAGAAGCTGCCACTCTTGCCTGGTGAGCCCAGTTCGGAGAGTATATATTTGCCAGTCAGGGACATAAGATAGTCGGCAGGGTCAAGGCGGAACAAGCTCCGCAAGCGACGGAAGACCCATGGTGCATAATCTTTGAATTTGAAGTCATACTTGGCGGATGGAACAAGTTCGTTGCCGGCGCTGCAAGGTGTTAGCATTGCAAAAGACTGAGATCAGATTGGACATAGAACATGGATGTGTGGGACTCACATATCAAAGGTGGACTTTTGCTTGGCCTCAAAGTCAGCGTCGGTCAACTCACGGTCCAGCTTTGCGTTAGTTCTAGACACAGACACACGGATTCCGGTCAACATGTTATAGGCCGTAACCCAGTTGGCGTGGCTCTCGTCGACCTTTGTGCCTACTACCACTCGTTCATCATCCTCCTCTTCCTTTCTCCTCCGTTTGCTAGCCCTCTTCTGCCGGTATGCCTCAGCCCAACGTAAAGCATCCTCATCGGGCACAACCTCGTCTCTGGGATAATCCGATTGCATAGAGCGCGTAGGCCTCCGGGCCAGGCTAAGGGAAGCCCTGCGGCCGGTGGGAGCGGACGTTGGGGAAAATCGGCCGCTAGCCTGGGCGGTGTCTAGGCCGTCCTTGGAACTCCGGGGTCCGTTCCTCGGAACTTCGAGGGTTTGCCTTTGCTTGAGTACAGAGCCATTCGCTACTGGTTGCACAAAAGCGGATGTATTGGGGCTGGCAGGACCTGAAGGACTGGCAGCCGACGAGGATAATCGTTGTGAAGACAGTTTAGGGTCGGGACTCGGCGTCGCAGGGGTGAGAGATACGGAGGTCATGTTGGGGGCCTCTGCATCTGAGGGAATGGGCGGCAGAGGAGAGGAAAGGTCTGCGCTTCTCTTGGAGTGTCTTTGGTCAGCGGGAGACTGGCGCCCTGATGATATTGCGGAGGCATCGTTGTTGGGGTAATGCGAGTTCTGAAGCGATGCTGGGAGATCAATTGAGCGAGTGTGGGCGGCTTGTTGGTGGTGATAACTGGTACGGTCTGGTAGGTTTATCATTCCGTTGGTGAATGGCTTCTCGCCGGTCCAGGTGTCGTTGCCGTTCACAGCAGGGCCCCCGACGCCGTGGGTGAGGGAACTCATGCTCGTGGGTCGGGTGCCGTTGCCGTTCAGTGGCATTGGCGTCGTGTCCGACACGTCAGAATCGTGGGCGGACGTGATTGAGCTGTCGTCGAAGCTCTCATGGACGGGCCGGGATCCGACGTGACTTAAGGAGCCCTCATGCACCCTCTCCTTATTTGCGGCGAGACCGAGCTGATTATTGGGGTCGAGGTTGAGAATGTCCGGGTTCGTCGAGAAGATTGGCGAGTTTTGATCGGTCAGGTACGAGGGCATTTCGAGTGTCCGCCAAGACAGGAGCCGGGACAGTGTGGTGACGACGCGATAGCCAATAGGGTAGATGCTGCTGAATGAGCGATATGACGGGGGCGGAGGGGGCTGAGGCTCGAGGATCCGGCTCGTCTAACTGCCTCAAAGCATGCTCCCAGGGAGTTGGAGAGTTGGAGGTCGCGCCCTGGGGACAAGTTCGTCAACTAGCCTTGGAGGTTGGTGCTGCTGCTGGAGGGGGGAAGATAAGGGAGTGCTTGAGGTAAGGTAGTGACGACGGAGCCGTCGCGGGAGTAGCAGTAGCAGCAGTAGCAGCAGCAGCAGCAGCAGCAACACAGAAACAGAAGGGTCGTCAGGTGGGCAATCGAGCAGGTATCAGGATGGCAGGCTCTTTGAAAAGTGTGTAGACATTGTCCAAAGGGAAACGGGTTCGTGGTCGCCGATTGCACAGGACGCTACGTGCAAGCAGGTGGATAAGGCAAGGTCGGTCGGTGGACAGAAAAGGCGAGGACGGATGGACAGCACGGGAACAGAACGGATGGGTGGACAAAATCCAGGAAGTTGGGCTAGCCAGGTAATTTCGGAATGAGGGTCCCAAGGGGGGCGGTTTGCTGGGTTCTGGTTTGCCAACGCCTACTGACAGCATGGACGTGGACTGGGGGGAAGGGGGACTGGCTGGCTCAGAAGGGACTAGGGCCATCACCAGGCCTGACAGCCAGGCCAGTGGACCGCTACCGCGCATTCACCCGCTTTCACTGGGCCGTGGTGCTGGGTCCAAGGGGGAAAAAACGTGCTCGGCCGCTGGCCCTCCCTTGCACGCTGCGTCTGGCCGGCTCCCGCCACAGGCTGCCACAGCGCTCCGTTGCAGTGGCGGGTGGTCCCTAAACACGACTACAGGCGCCTCGCAGCGTAACATAAGGTAAGGTAGTCCAGGTACAACACGCGCGGCGAATTGGGAGACGGGTTTCCGCCAAGGCTGACCTGGATGAACACAAAACGCCATGCCGGCACGGCTAATCCGAGCATGCGACTTGAGCACGACCGAAGACATCCATTCTACAGAGCGCCTTCTGAGCATTGCATCTGGGGATCAAGACCTAACTGTTCTTGTTTGACTCTAATATTATCACAACGTTGGAAGATGGCGCAGGGCGGATGTGCAAAGCATTAGAACTGCAACCACTGAGTCCCCATTATTAGCCAAGGTCCGTCTGTACCTGAAGAAGCAGAGCGGGAGGTCGGCCTTCTTGGCAAGGGGGGGAGCCGCCGTCAAAGCTCGTGCTTCGCCTCATTCGTTCTTATTCCTGATTTGCGCCGCCGTATTGGCACAAACCACAAAACGCTTCCCGTCGACGCAGGCTTCTGATTGATTGGCTCTCCCGTACGTTGATCGCCATCAACGGCCCCCCCCATCCACGAGAGACACTCCTGACCGCCGGAGGGTGCACTGGGAGCAGACACACCGCATCATTCTCGTACGCACCGTAGCTTTTGGCAAAGCGCAAGTTCAGGGCCTAATGTGAACGGTCCATTGGGTGTCTATCCTGTCGCCATAGCTTAAACCACGGACACTTCTGCACATCTCAGAGTCCGAAGGTCATGGCGAAATTGGGAGACTGTGCCAAGCTGCCTCCTTGGTTTCCCCTGACAATCCCAAGTGGCCCTGACTGGTTTGTCATGCGCTGAATGACTGCATCCACAGCCTGCCAATGCGCAATCTCCCTGTGGGATCCACGACCACAATTCCGGGGACCGCGAAGGCCCGAGGGGCCCGAAGCTACGATGATCGTGCCTGTTTCCCGGGGCGGGAGATCAGAGCTTGCAGTCATTAGTTTTTTCCTTTCTTTTTTGTCGTCATCACAAGTGCGAATGGTATCTTTCAGTGTCGATCGAGTCTACCTTATTGCGGGAATCAGGCTGCATGATCACATGCAAGGCGTTCACTTGGTACGGGTTCTAGGTATCTTTTCAGGGACCAGGAACGATTTAGACTAGCACCACGCCAACGAGCCGAGAACAAGTTATTGTGCATATGCCATTTCCAATGTCTTCTTTGAAATGCTCTGAATGGAGCATTGAGAGTCGATGCCGATCGAGCACCGTTTAGCAATGCACGACTGAATATGTCGAGGTCTTATCATGGTAAATGGTTTCTCAGAAAAACCACTTGTATATTGTGAGTTCACGGTTGAACATTGACTCGGATGTGACCAGAGGTGTCGGATCAAGGAACCACCGTCCACTACCGTATCACGAGATTGCAGAACGCCATACACCGACAGAACGAGAAGTTAATTATCGCGTACTCTTTTCCGTACACTCATGTTTCGTATGCCTACAGTTGCCACTCATTCCTATCATATGGTCTCAACCAACCTTGTTGGCACTTCGCTGTTGATGGCGTGCGTCCAACCGTCTTCTCTCCAGTAGCTTGGGGGATTGACAAGGGCACAGCGTTGGCAAACTAGCTTGTGGCATCCGGCTCGTATTTCCCATAGTGGCCATGCCTCGGGTGTTTCTCGCGTCGCAATAGTGTCACCATGCTCAGACACTGCCTGTCTGCAAGACAGCGGGAGCACCTGCCAAAGAGCAATGTCCTGGAAGATATGCTCTGCAACAATGACAACCAGTCTCTTAACGTTTCCAAAAAGCTTTGGCACTCGTGTGCTTGTTAGTCTACTACTATTCCACTTCCCTCAATGCAAAGTCTCCCAACCTCATGACACAGACTTATCTCTATCTATCTGATATGCGGTACTATTTATCGATTTGCACTCATAAATGCGGCGCTGCTCGGATATCTGACCTCTTTTCGACTTGCTATTGTTATTGCCATGGACACCGCCACGCCGGCACCACACGCTCCAAACTCAGCATCGTCATATCACACACTTTCGGACGATGGCAATGATCACAATGACCAACCAAGGTCTCCACCAGTTCGACCAGAGAGCCAAGATGGTCAGCCGTCGTCCGAGCAACCTTCGCCTCTAAAGCCATTCTTACGAGGTATTGGTTCCTCGATGTATAGACTCGTCAAAGGCCCTGAGGTTAGGGGTTTGTCCTCCCACGGCTCTCACATGAGCCAGCTAGCTGCCTCTTGTCCCGATCTGAATCGCCCGTCAGGCTCATCTGCGGTAGCTCAACAAAACCACTCCTCTAAGCCTATTGCGCCATCATCTAATAGATTCGCAGGGTCAAGATACCCCTGGGGAGTGTCCTGACGCCGACTGCAGCAGACGTAGCCCTCGGTCACAGCCACTCACGCCTCCAAAGTACCGCATTCGACATGGTATTCGCTTCTCCCGTACACGACTCTGGCCATCTACAGGCAGCTCAGCATCGCCAGGATCAATGACAGAGCAAAGTCCTTCTTCTGCGTACAGGAACGGGAGGGAACGGCGTCGTAGGGCAAGAGATTCCAGCGAGCATAGCTCATCCACAAACTCCAGCGTGTTGCCGAGTCCTGTGAGTGGAGAGGGCGCGGCTCCTCTGGCAATGGCAGGTATGGTGATTGCCACGGTACAACTGGATCGGCTGTCGTCGCTGGCGCGTCGAAGCGAAGAAATGAGACGGAAGCAGCACACCCCATGACTGTCCTTATTAGCTAACCTATTTCCAAATGCTGTGGCCAGGATATCAACACGGCCAACCGCCTTGCGTTACATTGCTCACTTGTGCATCACTAGCTGGTATACATAAAGAAAAAACTGTCTGCACAACCTCTTGTGTCAACTCCAGATTTGTGACGAACTTATCATGAGGCAGCCCAACCAAGCAACGATCTAGGGTAGGTATTAAGCCAGGGCTAGCGCCAATGAAACAGTGAGGTCATCACGGGGTGCAGGTACAAAGCCATCTCGGTCGCTGGTCTGTTAGCGTCTGTGGGGTAGGTTACCCGGGTGGCCTCGGCACAGACACCCGGCACCAAAGGTTACCGGCGGGGAAGCGATGTCGGTTGACGATCATGGGAGGTCCCTTGAATTGCGTTTCCTACTCCTGCATAGAAACCCAGAAAGCAGATTCTTCGCGACTACAACATGTTTCGACCAGCATTGAGGTCGTGCCTGCGCAATGCCGCACCGCTGCGACCAGTAGCCTCCCGGACCTTTGCTTCAGCAAGCGGACCAGTCTTTGATTGGGAGGATCCGTTGGCCAGCAAGAATCTCTTGACTGAAGAGGAGCTGTCCATTGCCGAGACCGCAGAACGATACTGCCAGGAACGTCTACTCCCTCGAGTTCTTCGTAAGTATCCCGCGACCAGAGCCCAGAGCGCAAGCTTACGCTGCATTTTCTAGAGGCGTACCGCGATGAACACTATGACCGGAAGATCCTCGAAGAAATGGGCGAGCTTGGCCTTCTCGGTGCCAACATTGAAGGGCATGGCTGCGCCGGCGTTTCGACTGTGGCCGGCGGCCTCATCACGCGAGCGGTCGAGCGAGTAGACAGTGGCTATCGCTCGGGCATGTCCGTCCAGTCATCACTGGTAATGGGCGGTATCGACCAATTCGGCAGCCAAGAGCAGAAGGAGAAGTTTCTTCCTGAAATGGCCAAGGGCAAACTACTAGGCGCCTTCGGCCTGACGGAGCCGAATCACGGCAGCGATCCTGGCAGCATGGAGAGCATCGCGAAGCCTCACCCCTCGAAGAAGGGATACTACTCTCTAAGCGGAGCAAAGACCTGGATCACAAACAGTCCAATCTCAGATGTACTGCTGGTATGGGCAAAGCTACAAGAAACAGGCAAGATCCGAGGATTCTTGATTGAGAGAAAAGACTGCCCACCAGGTACGCTTGAAACACCGGCCATTAAAAACAAGAATGGCCTCCGAGCGTCCATCACGGGCATGATCCAAATGGACGAGTGCCCTGTTCCGGAGGCAAACATGTTTCCCGAAGTCGAGGGGCTCAAAGGACCCTTCTCATGCCTCAACAGTGCACGTTATGGCATCTCCCTTGGCGTCATCGGGGCGCTGGAGGACAGCATAGCGCGCGCCCGAACCTATGCGCTCGAACGAAAGCAGTTCAAGAACAACCCTCTCGCGCGATACCAGCTGGTGCAGAAGAAGCTGGCCGATGCGGTATCGGACGCGGCATACGGCACACTCGCGTCGATTCAAGTCGGACGGCTCAAGGACGAGGGCAAGGCGACACCAGACATGATCAGCATGGTGAAGCGCCAGAATTGTGACATGGCGCTGCGCAACGCACGCGTGCTGCAGGAGATTTTTGGAGGCAACGCTGTGAGCGACGAATATGGCATCGGCAGACACGTGGCAAATCTGTTTGTTACGCAAACCTACGAGGGCCAAAGTGATATTCACAGTGAGTTTGCTTCCCGTTGGTGACTTGTGGAGGAGGACGCTGACCGCTTTGCAACAGGCCTGATCTTAGGACGGGCAATCACTGGCATCCAGGCGTTTGTATAAGGTTGTCTCATTCAGTTGTGAGAGTTCCGACCAGGGAGCTGGAAGCCTCCACGATTGCTGATACCATGCACGAGCTGACGTCAAATTCCTGTACAGATATTGTATATTGTATATAGCAGTCGAATTCTCGAGCGCTGATGATGTCGTCCGCATGCCTGAGAGAGTACCAACGTTGTGAAGCGCATCCAGACAGGATTAGAACTTCCGGGAAGTCCCCTTCCGCCACCGAGGTATATCGAGAGGAGGCGAATACTCCGGGTTCGCGATGCTTACATACCTAGTGTAATCTTGGCTTATCATGTACCGTAATCTGAATGGGTTTGCCGTGGGATGCCGAAGGTGTATGCAAGATTGGTATAACCAGATATCTACCTACTTAGTGCTGCACAGGCGACAATGGCGTGCATCACGGACATGCAGACAGGCTTGCTAATCATGACTCAATGGCCACTTGAATCGCGCGGTGCCTGGGGATACGTTAGGCCGTACCTTGATGGCCGATTTTTAATGATGAATCAGACGTCGGCGGCCTGCCAATGGCCAGCCAACAAAACTAACCTCGACGGTGACTGGCCCAACCAGCCAGCAGGAGAAGATGCTGGAAGGCGAAGTGTCCGGCTTAGGCGGACGGGTGGCGGTGAAACTGGGCCGCCTAGAGTGCGTGCCCCTCCCCTCTGTGGCTCAGTCAGGCTCTCGCGTGGCTTGCCCAGTAGAAAAACCTGACTTTTCGGGCTGCCTTTTGGCTGGGTCCCCCTGCGTTCTGCGTTCTCAAGTCTTCCCTTCAGCTGGGCCAAACCCCCGTGACTTTCCTTCCTTCATAGCACGCATACAAAGCGACGACGAAACGCCTGTCACCACCTCACGACTTGCAAACAACACCAACGTCTCCGCCCTGCGTCGGTCGATTCTCGAGAGCAACCACGCTCTGATACTGCATCAACGCACGCTTTTCTTCTCTTTTTCTTCGCTCTAGGAGAGTGCCATCTCCCTCTGCGAGTGCGTCATTCCCCTTTGCCCCCCGATCATCCGCCAAACCGCTAACCCCCGTCTGCCCCTCAGACAGCGCAAAGCGAGTTTTCGCACCTGATACCCTCTTTCACACAAACCCTCTACATACCACACGATGGCTCTTAAGCGCATTAACAAGGAACTCACTGATCTCGGCCGGTAAGCGCCCACCGCTTATATTTTGAGGGGGTTCATGAATGAAGCCTAGAACGTCAGGTGGGGCTGACTTGAGCGGGGTCCTTTTTGATCTCGCGATGGTTAAATCAAGCCCAGACAATGACGTTCGGGTGTCATTCAAGACTCCAGGGGTCGAAGATGTCTTACTGACTTGTCTGCCATAGTGATCCACCCTCTTCCTGCTCGGCTGGACCTGTCGGAGAAGATTTGGTATGTCACGCTCCAACATGAACACCAAGATATCCGAGTCACGTTCGTCAACGACAACACGGCTCTATCTTACGCACGCGACATGAACACACTGGCTAACTAGATCAATAGTTCCACTGGCAAGCTACGATCATGGGACCCGTAAGTCACCCCGACTTCCTCCTCAAGATCGATTCGGATTCGACTCTGGACGCTCGCAAACCGACGGTCCCGCGATTTCCACTTATCGTCTCCGAATCTCGACTTGGCAGTATAAACACTCCGTCACAGTACTAACATTTCTTGCAACAGGGCGAGTCTCCTTACTCTGGCGGTGTCTTCTTCCTTGCCATCCACTTCCCTACCGACTATCCTTTCAAGCCTCCTAAGGTCAACTTCACGACCCGCATCTACCACCCCAACATCAACTCCAACGGCAGCATCTGCTTAGATATCCTCCGTGATCAGTGGAGCCCTGCACTGACCATCTCCAAAGGTGAGCCAAACCACTTGACGACGTTGAGACATATACTGACGTGCGCACGCAGTACTGCTGTCTATCTGCTCCATGCTGACAGACCCCAACCCTGACGACCCTCTCGTGCCCGAGATCGCTCACGTATACAAGACGGACCGGCCTCGCTACGAGGCTACCGCCAGGGAATGGACTCGCAAGTATGCCGTTTAGTGTAGCATGTGTAATTTTGGAGTGACGAGGCCCCGGGTGGATTTCCTCTCGCTTAAGTTCAATGGATGATTACGGTTTCGGGCGAATCATTACTTTCATGTACGGTTGGCGGATACTTCCTGTCATTCGAGATGGCAACGCGGAAGTCGTTCCTAGTCTAGCGGTCGAGTGCCGACCGGCTAGATCCGGGAGAGGATTTGTTTCCGAGGTCGGGAGTGACGACTAGACAAGCTTAGTAACTACTAAAGGGATATTTGATACTGGCTTTCCGTCCACATTTCACTATTGGTCCCGGTCTTGCCTTGACTGCGGACACTATGCTGTGATGTACGATGTGACTTCATTTCTGTCTGATGGCATGATGTAAGCTGGGTAGGTTGGTCTCTATAAGAGAAACTCCAAATATATTGGAGCCTTCGCCATGTGCCCGATTGTGGTTCAGATTTGGTCTTGGCTGAGATCCGCTGGTAACGATCCTTTGTTCAAATCCGCGGTGCGATCCGCCGGTTGCTATTATTACCAAGTAACCTGGACTCGGGTTGCTGTAGGAGGCGCAAGCCTATACCGCGGGAATTCTGACTATGTCGTTCGGAGATGGAGCCATCGTGACATTGAAAAATATATCATTGTCAAGTCACCGAGATTACTTTCTCGCCGTGCATGTAATAGCGTCCCTCGCTCCAGCACGTAAGCGTGGATTTGCAGCATAATGTAGGCAAGTGATGATGGTTAGTAACCAAAAATAGATGCCCAGGCCCCCCGATTGGAGGCGTTGACGGTGCGTGCGGGCCTGTAGGAGCAGACATAAATAAATCTGACTTCCAAAAGCGGCAGCACTCGACGGTGTCCAATCACAATTGCTTGACGGCAAGTTAGGAATCGGCAGGAAATTCCACAATAGGAACAACGGACGGCGGACGGCGGATTCGTGGATGAGATGCGATGCCCAGCACAAGACAAGGCGCTTAGAAGGTTGTGCGGGCACGTGGGTCACGATGCCCAGACCGTACTACGTAGGAACATGTGAAGCACACGTTTGCATGAAGAAAAGAACGAATGATCTGGCTTTGCTTGGCTTTGCTCTGCCGCATCACTATCCCGGGCCTTCTCCTATCTTTGCCAAGGGCGCTTTTTCCTGCAGAGAAACGCGGTGGAATGACTCCGTCAAGCCAATGGAAACAGGGAAGAGCGGTTCGGCGAACCACAGAGCTTCCCGCGTACAAATAGACATTTGATTGCAGCATCCGTCGGTCCCGGAAAGAACATAAAGTTGGCCACCCAAAAAGGTGGCCTTATTCAGAGAATCCAGGGGGATGACGAGGTTTCCGTTTGTGGGCACCGCTTGTCATTTAACTGGGTCTGACTGTGCTATTGCTTGAGAAGTGTGGGTGCATGTTACAGGAGCTGTGGCAGACTACCAGGTCCCAGGCCGAGGGCGTCGCAGCGTGTTTCATGAGCCACGGGCATGCGACAAGGGTCCCGCTCTCTCACGAGCGACCAATGGTGAGCCGGCATGGCTCCCCGCCGTCGCAGCTTGTCATGGCAGTTGCAGAGTGAACTCGGCGCCATCGACTCGTCAAGGGCGGAGGGCCTGCCTCGTAGCTCGCAGCCGGCTGCTGCATGCCGTGAGCACGGCTGCATCTGATCTTTTTGACGTAGAGGAATCGCTTGGAAGCACGCTTTCCTCGTGCCGGTCTGGCCTATTCTTTATAGGTTTTCGCATGTTCCGGTTCCCTTTTGCTTCGCCGGAAATTTGTGCTGATGCGATTGGCTCGTCGCTGAGGCTCGAACTGAAGCTCATGCTTGGCCCAGACACGGCGTTTGGGGATGCGCGGTTGCGTGTGTCATTGGTGGAGGGGCATCGTACGGTGCCTGACTGGGCCTTTTCGTAGATGGAGGAAAGGGAAGGCGCCTCTGTCAGGGACTTAATCAGGGACTTGGCCGAGGCGCACTTTCCCACGCATGGCTGATGCCGCAGATGTACCCTGCCCCTTGACAGATCTATTTTCCCATACATTACATTACCTACAGTACCGTATACCGACCCTCTTCCCACACTCACCCTTTTTCACACGCATCCCACGATATCACCGCTCCCGCGCCCCTCCTGTCCACCCCTGTTTGCCCTCGTGCTGGCGGAGAGGTGCCAGCATACATTTTTCCCCTCGAGAAATCGGACCACTTTGTTACTCATGAGCTGGTATGGTTTCACCCCTCGAAATCACCGTATGTTTCCTTGCCCATCATCCGCCCCCCCTGTCCCTGTTCCAAGACTCTAGCGTCGTTGTCAGCCTTCTGCCACACACTAAACCCTCCCCTACCCCCCCAGCCCAGCCCAGGCGACTCCCGTGCCTGGACTCTGATCCTTTCCCCTTCGTTCTTCTACCTCCGTTCGCCTTGTCTCCTTTGGCATCGATTTGCTGCTTTGTTTGCATGGACTTGCTAACGCCCAGCAACAACAGCTCTTGACCTGTTCTAATCGCGCCGTTTGGTGCAGCTTTTCTATTCTTCTGTCCTTTCCTTCAACATCCCTATTACACTTTCAGCAGGCTCTGAATTGACATCCCGCACGGGACTGTAATATACACGACACCTTTCAGCGGATTGCATCGCGGTCGCCCTCGAACAATCGGAACGAAACCAGAGTCACTCTTGTTTAGCAGGAGTTGACGCGGGAGGACCCAGCAAGGGAAGGCATACAGTCTGGCTACTGGTCGCTACCATCTGCATCGAATCCACACGAATTTGCCGAACGCGAACAACAGCGGACGACGCCGACGAGGCCCGCGACACCTGCCACCATGGGTGACTATTACGAGTCAGAGAAGCAGTCCGAGCGGTCGAGATGGACGCCCTTGACGCGGATGTTGCTCTCTGGTCAGATGACACAAGAGAAGCAACAGGAATTGTCAACGAGGGAAAAGTTTGACAGATGGATGATCAACGAAGGTTACCGACGAGTGTACGTGGTTGCCATGTCGCGGAGTCGAAGAATAGGGAGCGGTAGCTAACATTTGGCAGTTTCGTCTTCGTCTTCATGCTTGCGCATGCGCTAATCTTCTCGCTTGCCTGCGTCCATTACGGTCTGAAAGACTCGCTGCAAAGCTCTCGAGACACCTTCGGATTCACCTTCACTGTTGCGCGAGCGGCAGCTCTTGTCCTGCACGTTGATGTCGGCATCATCCTGTTCCCAGTCTGCCGCACCCTCATTTCGCTGCTTCGACAGACACCCCTGAACGGCATCATCCAATTCGACAAGAACATCACCTTCCACATTACGACTGCCTGGTCCATTGTCTTCTTCTCATGGGTTCACACAATTGCCCACTGGAACAACTTTGCCCAGGTCGCCGCGAAGAACAAGCTCGGTTTCTATGGCTGGCTCCTGGCCAACCTGACGTCCGGCCCCGGCTGGACCGGCTACGTGATGCTGATTGCGCTGATGGGAATGGTCTTGACCTCTATCGAGAAGCCCCGCCGTGCCAACTACGAGCGGTTCTGGTACACCCACCACATGTTCATCATTTTCTTCTTCTTTTGGGCCATTCACGGTGCCTTCTGCATGATTCAGCCCGATGTTGCGCCCTTCTGCACCAGCATTGGCACATCCGCCATCGGTGTTTTCTGGCAATACTGGATGTACGGAGGTTTCTGCTATCTGGCTGAGCGTATCGCTCGCGAGGTGCGCGGACGCCACAAGACGTACATCTCGAAGGTTGTTCAGCATCCTAGCAATGTGTGCGAGATTCAAATCAAGAAGGAGAACACCAAGACGAAGGCCGGCCAGTACATCTTCTTTTGCTGCCCTGCTGTCTCGCTCTGGCAGTACCACCCCTTCACCTTGACCAGTGCGCCGGAGGAGGATTACATCTCCATCCACATGCGTGTTGTTGGAGACTTTACCACTGCTGTCTCGACGGCTCTGGGTTGCGAGTTTGGCAAGAAGGGAGGCGACAAGGACGCCAGCAAGGTCGTGGGTGTCAATGGAGATGGCGGTGACGGTGTGGACCCCGCTCTGCGCCGAGTGCTCCCGCGTGTGTACATTGACGGACCCTTCGGCTCGGCTTCCGAGGACGTCTTCAAGTATGAGATCTCGATCCTTGTCGGTGCTGGTATTGGTGTGACGCCCTTCGCCTCGATTCTCAAGTCTATCTGGTACAGGATGAATTACCCGCAGAAGAAGACTCGTCTGTCCAAGGTCTACTTCTTCTGGATTTGCCGAGACTTTGGCTCTTTTGAGTGGTTCCGCTCGCTGCTTCTGGCGGTCGAGGCTCAGGACGTCGAGAACCGTATCGAGATCCACACGTACCTGACGGCCAAGATCAAGGCTGACGACGCAACCAACATCATGATCAACGACGCCAACGCCGACAAGGACACCATCACAGGCTTGAGGAGCCCGACCAACTTTGGCCGTCCCAACTGGGACATGATCTTTAGGGGAATCAGGAAACTGCATTCCCCGGCCGAGGCGGGAGTGTTCTTCTGCGGTCCGAAGGGACTGGGAAGCGCACTGCACGTCTACTGCAACAAGTACACCGAGCCTGGGTAAGTCAAGCACTTGGTTTCTCCAGTGACTATATGCTAACAAATGTCATAGATTCTCGTTCGTCTGGGGCAAAGAGAACTTCTAAACGGATGCCTGCACGAGATTTCCGGTGGCTGAGAGGCTACACGACGATGATTTTGTTACCTTTTTGCATATTCCAACTAGACTAGCGCTTATATTCCCATCATTTACTCCAATGTTTTGACACCTTCTTTCACTCGTTACCACATCTTTTAAATTTGAGCACATTCACACCAACCAGATCAAGCACCGAGACCCTTCTAGCTTGACGCTGCCACCGCATAGACCTGTTTTGCACCTTATTTCTCGTCTTTGTTATTTGTGGAGGCGGGGTTGATGTATGTGCGCCGGCCGCGCCCACGACGCCCGCAGAAAATAGGAGGAGAGGGGAAGTTGGTCTGGAGACATGTCGCCTGCATGGTAAAAAGAGGAGAGAGTCTTGGGCGGAAGCATTGTAATTAGTCGAACACGGCAAACGCTTGTGAAGTCAGGACCAGTGGTATTGGATCCTGCCTGCAACACTCTACGCATTATGTAGAAAAAGAAGGAGTAGAATTGTATCTGACCAGGATTTCTTGGTGCTGGGAAAGCCGCGATGCCTCACATCCTCGTGACTTTGCAGTGCTATGCATGTGTGCGATGATGTTCTAGTAGGATAGGAGGGGGCACAGCTGGTTGAGGACGGTTGTATTGTCTCTCGACGACAGCTCGCCGTATGCAGAAAGATGCAACTAATACACGGGGGACTCTGAGACAATTTCTGGTATGGAAGAGGAAACTGCTTACCCGTGGTCCTTTCAGTGTTACGATCACGATCTGGACAAATGGTAAAAATGAAGAGGAAACTAGACCATTGCTTGTATTGCGGAACTGGGCGGTATTAGGCTAAGGTACTGTAGGGACAACTGGCCGAATCTTGAAAGTCCCGGAATCTTGAGTTGCCCTAGGTTGAATTAAGGTTGCAGCCATATCCAAGAAGGTTATGGCAACCAACTCGGCGTCAACAAGCGCAGGGGATTAAGGATGGCGTGACTCGTGGTTCTATCAATGGCCCCTGGGCGCAGAAGGCCTCGAACCACGGTATGCCGGACAGGTGGATGCATATACGGCAGAGGGGTCGTGCAGGGCTGAAAGGTGCTCTCGTGAGGGAAAGGGGCAGGACGACTACTTGCAGTGTGGTGTCTCACGAGAAGGCGTGATAAGACAAAGAAAACGAAGCACACGGGCTTGGGAAGATGCTCGTGATAGTGGGTGACTGGGTAACTGGGTAACTGGGTAGGGGGAGACGCGAGGTGCTGAATGATGGTTTGTGGATCATTTCTCTGGTCGTATCTACTGTAGTCCATCAGGTGCCCGACACGAAAGGGGAGGCAAGCCAAGCCAAGCCACGGCGAGGGGCTGAGCAGTGGCTTGACGAGCAGGACTGCTTAGGATTGCGACGAATCGACGATGAAATAGAGTTGGATGTCGATCGAGGCCTAAGAACGGGTTGACAAAAGCAGGAAAACGGCAAGGCCAGCGAGCATGCGAGAGCGTTTGTATTGGACGGCTTCTTCGCATGGGAGTGGAGGGGAGTGGAGGGCAGTGGAGGGGGGAATGGAGTGGCACGTCACCCTAGGTCTGCGCCTCGGTGGGCGATTCGTTGTTTACCATCCTTCGCCTTCCACATTGCCTTGCCTTGTCTTGCCTTGCCTTACCTTTACCTTACCTTACCGTGAATTGCGGTACCTTTTACCAGGTTGCTCTCTTCTCTTCTTTTTCTCTTCCTTTTCTGCTTCTTTTCCTTCTGGCTGGGGATTCGACGCTCGTCCGGGTTTGGCGTGGGTACCTGGTAGCGGCAGGCAGCGGAGACGCGGTCCTGGCAGTAATCCGCGTGACGAAAGTTGGGGTACATGGGGACCCAGGGCCGGCTGGGTGGTTTGCTCGCCTTACGTCAGGGCGATCCGAGGTAGCATCATGCAAGACACCCCTGGACGGCCGCTGGCCGTTTGAATTGGAGGGGAGGGGAAAAGGGCAGGGGAGAAACACATCATGCCATGAGAGACAAAGAAGCGGAGATTGTCAATGCGCACGTTTGGGTGCCCCCATAATGGACTTGCGGGAGGTTGATTTGTGATTGCCATCGCGATGAAATGCTACCTCTGTAGAAAAAACAACAACACCCCAGCAGCCGAGTTCTGCTGTAGGAGAGGACGAAATAAAAATTGGTTAGAGTGCACCAAGACACTAACTACCTTACAACCTAGGTTGGCGAGTTGCAGGCCACGCATTACGTTACCATCCATCCAGCCAGCCAGCCAGCCAGGGCAGCCCGCTTTGCCGAGGGCCAGTGCACAGCTCGTGTTGCACCGCGTCACCTCCCCCCCCAGAAGGGGACGGACAAGGGTCCTCTACGCTCCTTGAAGGAGATCTTTCCCTTTTCCTTTGCCGCCTTTTCGTGTTTTCCTGTTGCTTTCGCAAAGAGGCCCTCCCCCCCCGGCGGCAAGCTGCCAGTGAATGGGCTCATAGGACATCCAGACCGTAACTCCGTTTGGGTTGTGTGTGAGAGGGTGTGTGTTACGTGTTCTTGATTTTTGATTTCCTGCGGAGAGGGGAACGTTACGTGTAATACCGTATGGTCTTTCTTATCGGGTTGCTTAACTGCGTACTGTACCTAAAAAGAGAGGAAAAAGACGTCGACTACTTGCTTTACCGGTTCTTCTTCTTTTCCTTCGCCTGCTGTCCATCGCCGTCATCCCTCTTCCCTCGTTGCAAATTGGCCCAGACCCCCCCCCCCCCCGATCCGTTCATGTGGAACTGCATGGTCTCGGATGCCACGGTACTGAACACTACGCATCACCGACCAGCAAGTGCTTCGGAGAGCTGCTTGGGGCCGAAGAAGGGGCACTAGCTTGTTGCCAATTTCCCTTCCTCTACCTTAATTCCCATATTTTTTCTTTTTCTTCTTCTGGCCCTGCCGAAGAAAAAGCTTCTATTGCCCTTGGGGTCGCACGGTACCTTGCCAGAGGAACAGCCCCATTTCAGCTGTTGCGCTACGACCAAGTAGCCGGACCGTAAACATTGGCATCGCCGCTAATGAACAGCGAGAGGGAAATAAAGAACACCGCTCAAGCCCGCCAAAGACATTAATCCTTGTTGCCCACCTGGGTGACCTTTTTCAGTATTCTGTCTAGTTTGGTGTTAGCTTCGTCCTGGGTCCTCGTGGTTCCGAGCGCTCCAGCAGGCAGTGCAATCCCAATTCTAATCCCAACCCACCCATCCCATCCGTATTCCATCGTGGGGCCCGTTGCCCATTTTCGCGGTGGGCACGTTTCCCTGCAGGGCCCTCTTAGCCCACTCCCCGGCAATCCTCCCTTCTCTCATCCTCGACTCTCATTTCACACTCGCTTTCACCTTCACTTCACGTCAACCACTTCACGCTTCGTGTTTCGGCCGTTCTGCCTCCAGCCAGAGTCACGCGGGACATCGACCCTTTTTCGGTTCCCCCGCGACTCCCGACCCGAGCACCGTCCTTCTTACTCTCGCTTAGCCCAAGGCCAAGACCCTTGTCCGTCGGGCCTTTTTCCTCGTCGAACCCTCCACCCACGCTCGACATTTAATCGTCATCCCTCCAAAGCATCGGCTTGTTCGAACTTCCCATCGCTTGATCTGACCCCATCTCTTCGCCATGCGGCTGCCGTGGGCTCTCCTGCTGGGCGTCGTTGTCGGCGCCCAGGCGCAACAGCTTGTGGAGCGTCAAAATGATGAATCCAGTCAACCGCCCTCCGATGCAACCAGCTCGGCCCCTCCGCCGGCATCCTCCTCCAGCGAACCCCCCCCGGCCTCGACGTCTTCCGGCGGCGGCGATGACGACAACGACGATGTAGACACGACCGTCTTCGCAACCGTCACCGTGACAAACAATGACGTCGAGACCGTGAGCAGCGTCACGACCGTCTTCACCACCAGCACCAGCACTGTTGTCGTCACCGTCACCGAGTTCGAGACCAGCACGGTCACCGGGAACGAAGAGACGTCCACCACCACCGTCATCGAGACCAGCACGCACTGGGTCAACAGGAGAGCCATCGATATCGCACCCCGGACCTTGGATGCCGAGTACGATTTTGTTGCTGCTCCGGTTCCGTATACCACTATCCCCGAGAACTGGGCCGCTGTCGCCCACCCCGCGCAGGACCCCCATGGACTGGCCAAGCGGGCCACCATTACCCAGGCCACCACTATCACCGTCGATGGCGATGGCGATGCCACCACTGTCTTCAGCACCCTTCGCCGTCAGGTCATCACCACCGTGGAGTCCTCCACGACCTCGGTCAGTGTCATTACGTCGACGGTGCAGGCTAATGCCCGGACCACCGTCACCACCACGAGCACCTTGGTCGTCACATCCACCTCTGTGAGCTCCGGCGGTATTAGGACCACCGACGGAGACCCGCAATCCACTGGTGGTGCCAACCCGGACGACAATAACGGCAACAGCGGCAGCAGCGATGGCGGTTTGTCGACTGGCGCCAAGGCTGGCATTGGCGCCGGTGTTGGTGTTGCCGGATTGCTCATCATCGGAGCCCTCATCTGGTTCTGCCTCAAGCGTCGCCGCACCGCCAAGGCTGAGCATGATGACCTGATCGGTGCGTCCGAGGTGCCCGTCGGTGGCCCGGTCGGCAGCGGACACACCCCGGCCACCACGGCCCACCACAGCGCGGCTGCCGCCTTCCTGGCCCCCGGCCGCAGCTCGACCAAGCCTTCCCACAGTGCCGAGGGCTACCGTGGAACCGCCATGGGCGATGGCCGTACCGGATTTGCCAAGCCCGCGCCCTACGGATCTGCCTACGCCGGAGCGGTAAGCCCAGCCTCGGCATACTCACAGCCGACCGAGTACTCGCAGCAGCCCACCGATCGCAGCAGCACCCTGGTCAGCCATAGCCCGGACGGGCTGCCGGAGCACCCCACGCCGCAGTCGGCCGCCGCCGAGATGGACCAGGGTGGCCACGCGGGCAGGTGGCACGAAGCCAACGCGGCCGAGATCGACAGCAGGCCGGCCGTGTCGCATCAGAACGGGCCAGTGTATGAGATGCCTAGCCAATCGTACCGATGAGCGAGATGACGAGCCGTCCACTGGGGGAGCGCCTGCAAGTGGCACCTGCGCCCTCGTTTGTGGATAGAGGCAGGATTAACAAGTTTGGCTGAGCCGGGTAGAATAATTTCCCAATGCATTTCTGTACATATGCTTCAAGAAAACCTAAAACCTCTTTGTGTTACGAGGAGCATTCTTTGAAAAAGGGACCCATGCGCCGCTATTTTCAAACTTTGGCTGTACACGGAAACTCTCAGGAGCGGCTATCTGGTCATCGTTTCGAAACGTACGACAGGCGGACTCTGCCACGGCGCTTTTTCTTTTGTTTCTTTTACATTTTTTTAAAGTTCCAGAAATAAGGCACGGCTATCTGCCATTGTTTCGCCAACGAAGCGGGTAGAACGAAGCGGAAGATGGGAGGAGGAGGGGAGCAACGACGAGGAGCCGTTGCTCCGGTACATGGCACAAGATCATGATGACGGGACTGGATGGCCAAGGCATCAATACTTTCGTTGCCTACCTTCTGTCCTCCTTCATCGTAGTACTATTTAACTGTACGAAAGCGAGACTTCTTTTTTGTGTTGTTTCAAAAGTTTGACGGTATTCATAATAAGAAGAGAGAACTGCATACCGACAACCAAAGATTTCAATGAATGATGGATGCTGGCTCGGGTGTCGGACAACTGAACATGCATAGTAATCAATTTGGCGCGTAGGAATATTGTTCTTCCTGTTCAAATGTTCAAACCGGGAAGCACCCGGTGCTGCAGCGTTTGCTAACTCTTCGGTTGAGAGTGGTGGAGTAGATGAGTGCTGGGTCGCCGGAGTTTCCAGAGCGGGCGATGCATTGCACATGCATCTGCACCTGCATATGCATGCGACTGGGAGAGAGAAAGATAAATAAATACATGAGGAACGACAAACAAAGGATTATAAGGGTAACGGTCGGAAGCACCGGCTATGGACATTCGCATGAGAAGGCTTGAGAAAGAGCACAGTACCGCATGATGAGGTGCATCTGCGTCTGCGTCTGCGTCTGCGTCTGCATATGCGTCGAGAAGCTAATGCACAGCGTACGTCTTGCTGCCCGTCGCCGGCTTCATCGTTAACGTTGCAACTTGCTGCTGCATAGTTCCCGTCGGCAAATAACACGAAGCGAAACCACGGGCTATATTGCTGCAGTTGGGATTTGCGGGAGATTATCTTATCAGATGCGGCTGTACACGAACGTAGCAACTTGGCTCGTGCCCTGGGAGACTTGTGTTTTCCGCGGGTTGCGCGCGCCCGGGAGCTACGAGACGCAAGTGAACGGGCTGTTGGTGCGGAAACCTTGTGATCTTTGTTACCTTTTTTGTCAAATCTGCATACATGTTCAACTTCTTCAGAGGTCAGTTAGTTATAGTCCTTTTCTTAGCGATCAAGTACCCCCATGTTTTTTGTTCCTTTCCTGTTCCCCATTTGAGGGAAGTGCGGCAAGATTTGCAAGCTTGCTCAGACCATTTTTTTTCTTCTTGTTTCTTGGCCGCCCACCCATTGCCGGATTACTGAAACGGGGACTAGCCTTGGCTCAATTGAATCTAGAACCCGTAGAGCCCCCCGGTTTAATATCTCAAATCGCCCGGCACCGTCCCGGGACCCCGTTTTCCTCGCCCCAACGGCTCTCTGACTCTTATATTTTTTTTTCTTTAACCCTTTCTTCTTCTTGTCGGCTGTAATCTCGACTGACCCCTCCTTCCATTCCAGTAAACGGGGTGACAAATCAAGATCACTCTTTTTTCTCTCCTCCCTTCTCTGTCCTCGTGGTTTCCTGACTGGGAGCTTTGTTTCACACTTGTAATCAAAAGGCCCGTCATCAACTCCCGGTGGCGACTGAAAAAGACAACCTGCCTCCGGGAAACATTCCAAGCGGGCGGAGGCGAGTGATTCTTATCTGACGTCCTTGAAGGAATCGACTATCGTCATAGGCCGCGTTCCCTTCGGCACTATACATCTATTACCTTTCCTAGGGGTCTTGTCATAGACTGCGCCATTCTTGATAAGGCGATTGCAGAACCCACAGAAAATCGCAATTAGTATCCAGGACGCTTAGACCCTCAACCGCCTGTTAGTGAGATTTCCGACATAGCAGGCGAAAATCTTACTGAAACGTCCCATCTCGTCCGTCTTTGCGATACTCCACAGCCAGCAACAAGCATGGAGGAGACGTCAACGTCCTCGAGGGAGAAGGTCGAGAGAGACGCTGATCTGGGCGCGGCACCTCAACAACATGTTGACCCAGACCATGCGCTCATGCTCGAGGAGAAGAAGTTGATCAGGAAACTCGACCTTCACTTGATTCCGCTGGTCATGGCTCTCTACTTGTTCAGCTTTCTTGACCGGTAAGTCGGGGTTCCAAACTCCTCTCATCTCGTCTCATCTTTCACTCGCTTACGCTTAACCCGCCAGCGTCAACATCGGCAACGCCCGCCTCTACGGCCTTGAGGAGGACCTCGGCCTCTCCTCGTCGCAGTTCCAGGTGGCCGTCTCCATCCTCTTCGTCACGTACCTCGTCTTCGAGGTGCCCTCCAACCTGGTGCTCAAGCTCTTCACCCCGCGCCGCTGGATCGCCGCCATCGCCCTCGGCTGGGGCATCGTCGCCACCCTCACCGGCCTGGTCAACTCGTACGGCAGCCTCATCGCCTGCCGCCTGCTGCTCGGCGCCTTCGAGGCCGGCCTCTTCCCCGGACTCAACGTCTACCTGACCTTCTTCTACACCAAGCACGAGCTGGCCCTGCGCGTCGGCTACCTCTTCGTCAGCGCCGCCGTCGCCGGCGCCCTCGGCGGCCTGCTGGCCTACGGTATCGGCCACCTTGACGGCGTGCGCGACATGAGCGGCTGGCGCTGGATCCTCATCATCGAGGGCATCCCCAGCTGCCTGCTCGCCGTCGTCACCTTCTTCGCCCTGCCCAACGATGCCCAGACGGCCTACTTCCTGACCGACAGGGAGCGGGAGCTGATGGAGGTGCGCCGTGGCCGCGAGTACGGCAACACGGCCTCGAGCCAGGAGTTTAGCCGCAAGGACATGATGTGCGCCTTCAAGGATTGGAAGGTTTGGGCCTTTTCGGTTGCCCAGTTCGGCGTCGACACGATGCTCTACGGTATGTATACACTTACCCCTGATTCCTACTTTAACCGATATATGTGTATGCGCCCCGTGAAAAAGGCACAATGTTAACACCCCCTATCAGGCTTCTCTACCTTCCTCCCCACCATCATCAACGACCTCGGCGACTGGACCATCGCCGAGGTTCAGCTGCTCACCGTGCCCTGCTACTTCCTCGGCGCCGCCGCCTACATGACGACGGCCTTCCTCTCGGACCGCATGCAGCGCCGTGGCCTATTCTGCGTCATCTTTGGCACCATCAGCGTCATCGGCTACGCCGTGCTGCTTTCCGATTCCTCGGGCGGCGTGCACTACTTTGGATGCTTCATGGTTGCCGCCGGCTTGTACGTCGTCGTCGGATTGCCGCTGGCTTGGGTGAGTCTTCTTTCCATACTAGTTTAGTAAGAGATGGAGTGCTGATGCCAGCTCTAGCTACCAACGAATTCTCCTCGATACGGCAAGCGGACCACTGCAACTGGCCTGCAGCTGACCGTCGGCAACACTGCTGGTATCATGTCTGCATTCATATAGTACGGCCCCTCTCATCCTTCCAACCCCTCTGATTCTATCTAACACGCAACTCCCTTCAGCCCTAGATCAGACCAACCCCGCTACACCCGTGGCCACGCCGTCACCCTCAGCATGGTCGCCCTCGGCACGCTCATCTACGCCTTCATGTGGCTATGGTACGCCAAGGCCAACAAGCGCCGCGAGGCGGGTGAGGTCGACGACAAGTACAGAGGGCTCGAGGAGGACGAGCTGAAGGAGCTGGGCGACGACAGCCCGCACTACAGATACACCATTTGAGATGCAGCTGTTTCTTTCGTTCCCTTCGTTTTGCTTAAAAGTTATATAGATACCATGAGATAGAAAGAGGAGGAGGGGCTGGCCCGGGCCAGCCCGGCGGTAATGCAGAGCGTTGCGAGCGTTATAGAGCTGATGACGAGGTAATGATTGATGCGGTTTGGTTTTAGAAACAGATGACTAGACGAATAGAGGACTAGAATACAAGCTCTGTTTATTGTTTCCTCGATTTGCCTGTTCAGCCGCATAAGGAAAAGTAAAGAAACTTCTGAGATATTGAAGAGAAATAAACATTCTACACTTATTCA
Organism: Paramyrothecium sp. XJ0827; assembly: GCA_020881915.1. NCBI lineage: Eukaryota > Fungi > Ascomycota > Sordariomycetes > Hypocreales > Stachybotryaceae > Paramyrothecium > Paramyrothecium sp. XJ0827. Next base: position 4,170,556 of record JAJFPB010000004.1, read on the forward strand.
ATTTAAAGAAAGTTACAGTAAACAAGACTTGAAGCAACCATGAGCTTTTATTCATCAACTAGTTGAAGGATTTTACGACGATCTATCCTATATTTTTAAGATTGTTTGGCCTAAATATACTCCCAAAACCATTCGCATGTATCATAAGCTAACAACAAAACAAGGAAATCATTATAGGCAACGGGCTTTGACAAATGAGGAGTGTGCAGATAGCTAAGCACTCGCCGTGTTTTTCCCTTCCATGTCAACAGTGCTTGGCTTCCTTCGAAACACTTCTTGGTAGGTACTGTGTCGGCGAAGAGAGTCGCCATCTCAAATCTGCCTTGCTCAGAAGGTACTGCTCATGTGGCCCACGGTTCCGATATCTCATTACTTCATGCATCATCGCTTCGCTACCACCTAAAAAGGCTTCGTCGCTGCGGGCATCACTACGCCGCCCATGCCTGGCGACCTGGACCTGGACCTAGACCTAGACCTGCGACTCCTGGCCCTCCTCACTCGCCCAAACTCGGTGTCGCTTCCGTCGCTGTCGTCGCCGCTTTCATAACGCTTGTCTTCGGGAAACAGCGTCTTCACTTCCTGCAAAATCAGGTCTGTTTGTGCGAGCTCCTCGTCGGCGTACGCCCGCCCGAGACCACGCGCAAAGTATCGCGATTCCTCCTCGCGCCGCCACGGCGAGTTCTCGTATGCGAGGTTCCATCGCTCCGCGTGCCAGCGCTGCTCGTCGATGAGGTCTCGGAACGGCGCGATCAGCGCCTCGGCAGCTGGAGACAGGGGCAGGTAGGGCGTCCAGGCGGGACGGCGGATCGCGAGCCGGTTGAACGCGTGCAGCGTGGCTAACTGCAGCCCAGTCTGGAGGCGGGCTTCCGTCTCCTCCTCCAGGGTCCTGACACTCGCAGGCTGAGGAGGAATGTCTGGTTCGTTTGGTAGTCGTTGCAAGACGAGCTTTTCAAGCATCTCTTGCATGCCGGCGGAGCTAAGGTCAGGCTCCTTGGTGAGCGGCACGTCCAACCACATATGCCTGTGGGTAGCCTGTCGCGTTGTCTTGTCCAAGCAGTTCTCGCAGCGACCCTCAAAGCACGTGGTACACAGGTGGTATGCGCCGTAGATGGTTTCGTCGCAGAATTCGCAGTCCCAGTACGCGCTAACAGTCTGCTCGACTTTGTCGTCTTTCCAGCGGATGTATGGCACTGGGATGGTAGCCGTGAGAAGCGCTTGCGCCTCCTTCCTGTACTCCGGCAGCACACTCAGCAGCATACCCATGTCCATCAGTACTATGCCATGGTCGTGCCTGTTCCTCTCGCACGTTACAAGCGGAGCAAGTATTGACTGAATGGACCGGCAAAGACAAGCCCGTGCCGTAGACAGAACACCAGACTTGTTCAAGGCGTAATCTAGCATCGACAAACCTGTGACGGTAGGCTGGTGCATCATATCGAAGAACAGATCTTCCCCAGTCTTGGCCCTGTGCTCTTCACATTTCGCCCAGAGAAGAGGCAGCCCCTTTCCTCTACCAGACCTATGCATCGGCATCACCAGCGCAGTGTCACCGTACCAGTCTGGCGTACTTATATGTTGCCACAGCCCCCAACGTGGCTCTGCAAGAAACTCAAAGATATCTGACCGCTCCTTGTGACAAGCCACCTGAAGAGCGTTCAGCCATGGACCAGGTTGGCCAGGGTTCGTGAGACAGCGGAGGGGGTCGGCTCCCTTGTCCAGCACCCAACGCACATATCGCAGCTCGCCGTGGCGAATGGCCTCTGCAAGCACCGTTGTGCCATTTTCCGTGACGATGCCATTAATGTCTTGGCCATAATGCATCAGGAGTTCCAGTATCTTGTGAGGCGATTTCCTACCATCCCGAATAGGGATGTACGTGACACAAGTCTCGCCGAACTGGTCTCGGCTATGTATATCTGCGCCAGCCTCTAGGAGCAGTCTGATAATCCCCAGGTTTCCCTTCTCACACGCTGCCATGAGGGGCGTCCATTTCTTATAGCTTGCTATATTGAGCATGCTCGGGGCGGCATCCAGGATCATCTTTACAAGCTTGACGTTTCGAGTCTGAGCAGCCGCAATCAATGGCGACTCTCCATAGAAAAGACTAAGCTGGTCAGCCTTGGCTCCCTTGTCGAGGAACAAACGGGCAATTTTCATTTGATTCCTGGCACACGCGACGTGTAGTGGCGACTCGTACAGCTGAGCATGTTCCAGTTGGGTGGTGAGCAATCTTGGTTCGTGCTCAATCAGAAGGTTGCAAATCTCGACTGATCCTCTGTCCGCGGCCACGTGCAATGGGCCGCCTTGACAACGTCCGGATTCGAGAAAAGGCCCCGGTTCGAGCCAAAGATTGGTGTCGACACCGTGTTGGAGCAGTAGCTTCACCAACTCTACATCTCTGTCCCAGATTGCGTACATGATGACGTGGTCCTCTTTGGGTGGGCCGTAATTGATGTCTGGGGGGACGGCAGCCTCCAACAGCATCTTTATGATATCTCGATCAGGATCTTTGGCTTTACATGCCACGTGCAGTGGCCCTGGTACTTCGTAACCATCTTCTATCGATGGGTCTGCACCAAATGACAGTAGAAGCGACACTAGATGAGGCTTCTTTTGAGCAACGGCAGCTGTAAGCGCCGTCTTCTCTGTACGGTTATGAGTGTACTCGTTAACCGGAGCCTGGTATGTTAGGAGTAGCTCAACCATGGCAATATCGCCCTTGCGTACAGCCGCTGCTAACGGTGGGGTTCTCATGTTTGGCAACGAGCCGGTGTATGCGCCGGCCTGCAATAGCAACTCGGCTCCTTGATAATTGCCTGCGTTGATGGCGTACTTGAGCGCTGTATGCTGGCCCATCATATCGATGTCTAGATCTGGCCGGGTCAAGAGTAAGCGGAGAAACTCTAAGCGGTCAGGGGCCGAAGCAGCGCAATGGATGGGCCCGTGGCCATGTCGCGCCATGTTGACGTCCACTATCGGCAGAAGCATCTCGAACATGGCCAAGTTGTCAGTTCGGATGCATCGCGACAGTGGAGGGTCACCCATTGGGAGCCACGCATCGACAAATATGCCTCCTCTCAGGAGCTCCCTCAGAAGCTCCGTATTGCGTGAATCCATTGCACTGCACAATGGATTGAAGCCAAAGATATCGCCAGCGTCAGCATTGGCACCTGCTCTCAACAGCAGTCGCACCACAGGTAGAAAGCCCCGAGCGCAAGCGACAGCCAGGGGCGTGATGCCAAGCCGATCGCTGAGGTTGGGGTTCGCTCCGTGGCAAATCAACTCGTCCATGAGAGACGCCATCATCTGGTCGCCCACCACGCCGTACGGCCGTTTCATATTCAAAACCGAAAATAAAATTGTGTCGCGCTTCTCCCCCCGAGCGTTTACGTCAACCGGCCAGTTCAAGAGATGGCGAACCAGTTCAATCTGTCCGCTGGCTGCCGCCGCCATGAGAGGTATTCTTCCGGTACTATCGGTTGAAGTATGCCAGGCAGGGCCAATCATTATTTCAGGCTCGTCATGCTTGGGAAAGATTGCATGCAGCAATGTCCCCTCAAGTCTGGAAGCTATCGTCTGTTTTGCGGGAGACACGCCCGGGGCTGGCATGAAATGCTTGAAAAAGCCAACAGCTCCCTCATACAATAACACAGTCACGCCCGACTCAAGCGCATACTGTTTCTGAAAACCGATCATGTTTCTTGACCGGCCTTTTGTATGCATGCTTTGCTGCCAAGTCTCGTACTGAGGGCATCCTGGGGTCAGGAACTTACTTAGAAGCTGCTGCAGGGACGGCTCAAACTTCCTTAGCTTGGCAACGTGTTCGAACCAGAAGTCGGAGGCGTAGGAGTAGAAAGAAGACGCTGTTTCTTGCAAATCTCTCGACTCAGGAGGCGTGCCATACGTGTACGGAAGACCATGGGAGAAGCGGTCATGGAGCAAGTACTTGAGGCAAACGAATGCCATGTTAGCCTGGCGTTGCTCTGGTGGAAGTAGGCCCCTTAAGAACTGCAAAAAAGAACTGTGATGGTAGTAGAGAAAGCCACCTTTGGAGACGGAGACTATGTTGCCTAGGTGCCGGCGCAATTCATCTGCCACGCTCACGGAATTGCCCTCATCGTCTGGACGTATGGAAGCCAAGACATCACTCAGCTGCTGTGTTGTCAGCGGGGGGCCAAGTCCTTGTGATGCTAGCAAGACCAAAATCGTGCGAATGGGCCCGGCTTCGTTGCCCACGGACTGTAAAATGGGACGCACAAGGCAGCTGTAATGCCACCTAAGCCCAGCCGGCTCTTCGTCACCAAAAGAGGGTGTGTGTATGCCTTTTGGCAGCGTCAGGAATCGGCTGTCAGCGACAGCATGCACGGCCATCGGCCAGTACAAACCCGCAGCTTCTCGGATATCTCTTTTGCAGGCATTGAGTGCTGCGGGCTGTGGGTGAGGATGCATAGCTGATCCTTTGTGATCGAGGAATGTGCCGATATCCTTGGTAGTCACTGGATATGGAATCCGCACAGAACGGTGCTTTGACCAGATGTGCGCGAGCCGGTCTGATAGCCGGCACGTGAAAAGCACCTTGAGAAGAGTTACAGATGTATGGAAGGGCAAAATGATCGCCGCGTTGCGCGGAACGGACATGGAAGCCTGTAGCTGCTCTATGCAGCTTACGAAATCCTCCAAGTATTTCTCGCCGAGATGATCAAGACCGTCGATGATCAAGTAGACATCGGTGGATGGGAACGAGTTTCGAAACTCGCTCCAGATCTCGATGGCATCTCGGAAGCTCAGCCGAGGGCTCTCACGGTTACGAGAATGGTAGCGTTTGGGGACCTTGGCAAACCAGGTAGGGCGCTCTTGCAACAGGGCCCAGGTGAAGTAATCCCAAATGGGTGGGTTGTCTTCGCTTGGATCGCAAAAGAAGGCCAGGACAACATCCATCGTTGCGGATGTATTCCGCAAGTGGTCAGTTATTGCTCGGGCTAAATACGTCTTCCCCTGCCCTGCCTCTCCAAGGTACCCCATGATCTCGTGGGTGGCACTGGGGAGCCATGCCCGATAGGTATCACCGTCCTTGAAAGCCTGACACGTGCCGGGCGCAACGACCACGTTTTGGCCACGGTTGGCATCTGTCCAGCCTTGCAGAGACTCTAGGAAATGGTCTTTGGCTACTCTCTGATCCTCATTTTCCGTTTTCCAAAGGTAATACCGATAGAGTTCGTCTGCTTTATCTCTCTTCAGGGGAGGAGGCAGAATAGGCTTGGGATGCTCTCCAGCCTCTGGTTTGTTTTCCCCGGGGGGCGGGGATGGACTGGGAGGCGGCGGCAACACGATTGGCACGGGCGAAGGTGAGCGAGGCGGAGGAGGAAGAGCCACAGGCGGTGGAGGCGGAGGAGGTGGCGGTGGTCCTTCTACAGCGCGTATGTCCCGGTCTTTGAATGTGAGCTCTATCATCTGGCTGAATTGGGTTATGAAGAGGGTGAAACGCTCGTCGTACATGTTTGCGAAACGAGGCAAGTCGGCATAGTTGCAGTCCACGTCAAAGTTTCTGTTAGATGGATCCTCCGTGCTGCAATCCCGTGTGAATATCTAAAGAGGGGGCATTGCTGGTCAGTGATTTCAAAGTGAAATGGAGTCAACGCCAGACAAGAACCCAGACGCACCGGAACATCAGACGTCTCTTCGAGGACAGAGAGGGGTTCTGGCGACTTCTTTTCCCAGTAAGACAGCTGGAACAGATCTTTGGGTCTGCTTCGCTGGAATTCCCGGTTGGTGTGACTGATGACGGCTGCAAACTTTCTCAGATCCTCATCCAGAACCGGGCTTGGTTTGGCGAGGGAAGAAATGAAGGTCTTGACGGCGCGGAGTAGAACGTCGGAGCTGGTATCTGTGTGCGGCGTCCCAAAGTACACGACGCCGGATAGAGCCCTCCTGATCCTGGGGTAGCGGACGAAGACGGCAGGCAGTAGCTGGACGGCCTTCTTCACGATTATGCCACCGAAGCCGTGGGCAATGAAGAACAAAGGGCCGTTCTCAAGCACAAGTTAGCAGACATGCAGCAGAGGCAATATGTCGGCGGCTTACCGTGGACTTTTCGAGGGCCTGCTCGAGGCAGGAGAGCAAGTCCCCGGCGTGAAAGGCCACACTAGCAGCGGACAGATTCGCAGCAACGTCTCCGTTATACGAGAAGGACATGATGCGCGCGTGCCTGGGTATGCGCTTCACGAAGTCGGCGTCATTGATCCAATTCTTGCCGGTGATGGGATGGTGCCATGTCTTGTCGGCATCAGCACCATAGCCATGGACGCAGACAATGCTGCGGCAGACGGTTGTTAGATTGATGGCCCAGCCCAACCAAACAGTTAGCTGCGGGCTCACTCACTCGATGAAAGGTCGTAGCTCCGGCATGTGGGCCACTTCCAGTCCATGGTCAGTCATGGCACCGGCTGCGGGCTGCGCGAGCCGTGGCAAGGACAATTAGATGGCTGCTGTCCCCAGGAGAGGAAGCACGGAGGAGAGTATCTCGAGGACGAGCATGGCAGAGAGCAAGATGTCGCAGCGCCGATGGGACGGAAAAACGGACGGCGTCGCATCGCCTCAGCCGCATGCTATGCTTGCCAGGCTGCAGTTGACAGGATTTCGGGTTGGGCCCTGCACCGTCGATTGGACGTCGGTTGGCGCAGGGTTGCGGGATGCAGGGTTCTGGTTGGAACCAGCCTCCTCGTTCGGCAGATAGTGAGGCTCTGAACTAACACCAAATCATGCTCCATCCCTAGCATGCTGACTGCCTGAGAAGTTGAACGAAAGGAAGGGGAAACAATGTAAAATGCTGAAAAAGGCGGGTAATTCTACGAAACTGATTAATTTTCTAGTAAGTAATCTCTAATGCAAATACTACAATATCCGATTGTTAAGTTAATATTTCTGTAATATTCATCAAGAGTTTATATTTTATTGCATCGCTTTTCCCCAACTGTTTGCTAGCTTACAAGGCCCAGAACTTATCCCTGCGCAATGGACGAGATTGGTCCCTAGCGATGTTAGGGCTGCATGCGCCCTGTGGGCAGCACATTTGCAAAGCAGGGTAAGCACCCTTTCGTGCCTGAAGCCTGCGAGTGAAAGTGCAATCAAAGAGAGTGTTGTCACCCTACGCTGAGGAGGAATAGTAAGACGGATGAACCATCCTACTGCCTATACGAGCCATCTCCAAGCGACGCTGGATTTCCCACGACGGGGTAGCGCTAGGACGAAAAACACAGTGTCGAAAATACTCCTCTGGACTGACTGATATGAAAGTCCTGTCAGCTACCTGGGCCTGGAGTGTTTACGCCTGGGTAGCATTGTAGATGCCTCAAAGGGGTTGCAGTACAACGGCCAGAGAATATTAAACCATCGGTCAACTAAGACGAGAACTTACCTTATGTAGAATGTTGCGAACGTGATCACCAGAGTAAGGTAGGATAAGATACTAACTTTAGTACCTTGCTGTATGTTAAAGGTGTTCAAATTAGTAGGTACCTCAGGTAGTCAGTCTCATGTGCCACACGGTTGCGAAAGAGAAACCCCATATTCGAGGTACTCTAGGCACCGGGATTGTTGCACTTGAGGTACGATTCGACCTACAAAGGTTCCGCCGTGGGTTCAGGTAAAGTGCCTTCCCTAAGGTAGGCGAGCCAGCCAATCAACGAAGCCCGTGCCCGGCTGGTACGCCTTACGTCATTGGCACGGCGCCCACCACATCACCCCGCGATTCGTCCATTTCCCGCACCATTTAGTGGGCATGAAGGACTCTATTTCAGACGGATTAGGGGGTGCCCGCGAGCTCCAGTCACGACTGCAGCTGGACCCTTGATTCAAACCGTCCCGCTACCTGGCTCTACTTCCCTTTTTTTTTCTTCTCCCATCTACACGACAACCCGTCTTTCAACAACCGACTGATTCTGCCTCTACTCCCCCGTGAACGTCGCCCTTTCTTCTTCTTTCGTCTCCATCGGCTTATCAGCTACAAGACCCATTCTCCAGCGCGCGACGTCATACCCTCCAGGAGGACCACTTCCCCACCCTCCCTTCAGCCGCCGGGGCCTTCGACTTCCCCCACGAGCTTGGGTTATCATTCTCTTGCGCCAGCTTCATTCCTTTGCGCGAGACCGCCTTACACTCTTGTCTTTCCCAGCTTGGATCCGAGACATTCGACTCTTATCCTCCCATCCACACTCATCATGGCGCAGGCGTCATCCTCGACACACCCCACCTTCATCAACCTCCCTCCGCCGGGGTCCAATCCAGACACGCCCTCTGAGATGCCGTACGTTGCTCGCTCTTGGGCCTTTGCCTCTTTTCGTCGCAGACCTAGTACCATGACGATTAACCCCTGGGCACTAACATGACTGTCGTCCTAGTGGCACCCCAACGAGCACCACCACATCTCTATCGGCCCTGTCCACAACCGCCATAAAAGACGGCCATCGCGGCCACTTCCCCCACGGGCCCGGCGCCCATCCCGGTCGTGGCCATCAGCACAACCCATCCACCACTAGCCTCGAAGCTGAGCGCGCCGACCGCATCTCGCGCCTCGCCGGTCTCGAGCGCGTGTCTACTCTGCGCGCGCCTCCAAACCAAGCATCCGCCGGTAATGCATCCTCGAACTCCCCTCAGACTACTCCAACCTCTACAGGGTTCCCCATCAATTTCCCGGCCTCCCAGCACCTCACTCCCGCCTACTTCGACAGCAATGGACAGCCCGTAGCAGTCACTAAGATGAGTACAGTCGGAACCGCAAGCGCGACCGAGAGCCACGTCGGTGACGATGCCCGCACCGCTCCCGGCGACCACGAGGAGGACATGCTGAGCACCGATACGAACTACCGAGAGGGCGGCTCAGTTACCAGCGTCGGAGCGGATCCTGACCCCATGGATGAGGACTACGACGGGGTCGGCACACGATCTATCGGAGGCTACGACGACCGCATGAGCGATGACGGCTCTGCTTCCCTGGTCGGCTTTGGCGAGGGCGCAGGCAGCACTGTTTCTGGTCCGATATACCATCGCAGGCCCATGCCAGGAGCTGCATCTGCGCACCAAGCCTTCAGCGGCGGGCTTGAACGCACAAACTCCGGACTGAGCGACGCGCGACGAGAACGGGAGCTGGCCGTCGGCGCCGACACTCCCGTGAGCGTTTCGGCCATCCAAGAACGCCGAGACGCGCGAATGATGGACGGCGTGGCAGCAGACGCTCCAAGCGCAAACCAACTAGCGGACCAGGAAGCGTTTGTGGACACTACCTTCCGAGGACCGGTGGCCGCGGGCCAGCCGGGTCCCAGCCGCGAGACTCCGGCCGCCATCGTGGGGCGTCTTGACAGTGGCGAAGCTGTCGCCGGCCAAAACCCGCTGGGCAGCCCAGGCGCCGGTGGAGACCGCCTTGGAAAGTTCTATTTTGAAGGCTCAAAACGGGACGAATGAAGAGGAGGCTCAGGAAAATGGGTTGGTTGATCATCCCTTGTTACGGGCGGGCAAAATCCATGTTTTGGTTGTCTGGCTTCGGTTGGTGGCCATGACTCTTGCGTACCCGGCCGCTCTCTGTTTGGGCATGTTTCGCGGTTCACATCTGCATGAGAAGGAACGTGGATTTCAGTGTGCTTCGTTGTAATATTACCTGCTGGGGGTTCTATAGGATTGCTTGGGTTTGAATCGCCCATTGTGTTCGTCTTGTCCAGTGCGAGTTATAGTAGGCATCAGCCGTTGAACAAGATGACTTTTAAGGATCTCACCCAGCAAGGGAGTCGTTCTGCAGTTCTAGGTGAGGAGGATAACCGATCTACCCAAGTCGCAGTCCCCTCTTCCAGTGGTTGTGGTCAGCTCCGGTGAACCACCCCATCCTTTGTATACCTATGCATACCATGCTTGTTACAGTGCGACGGCCCGGAAAAAGGGCAGCAACCTTACCCTAAAGACACCCACCCGTCAACCCCAACTCATCCGACGCTGCGGAAAGAACAAGAACAAGAATAATGTAAGAATCAATCAAATAATGAATACACTCCTCCTTCTTTTCTTCCAAACCGCGCACAGCCCCAAATCAACCATTCCGCGCTCCCCCCTCATTACCCATCAAAAATCACGAAAAAGTGGAGCGTCAGTCCAGCGCAAGCGGCTCCCCCCCATGTGGAAACCGACCTTTTCCGAGACGACCGCTTTCCTCCCTTTCCCGGGAAACTGGTCTCTGCCCGGGTGTCGGTCGAGGGGAGCCACCAGAGAGACACGGCCGGGAAGGATGCGTGCCCAGCCTGCAGTATGTCTTGCTTTCCACTTGCGGAAGGCCAGCGAGCAAGGGATCAAAGTAAGGCAGATAGGTAGAGGTACAGTGTAAACGGCTGATACGGTGCTATTTTACCAGGTAGGTAGTTTACCGGAACAGCCATTATTCCCTCCCCCTCACCCTGCCTCCTCTTCTCCTTTCCTAGATGACGGAAACAAAGTAACAATGGGAAATACGAGAAGTCCCAGATACGAGAAGCAACCCTCTCTTGTCTCCCAAGAGAATCCGTCAGCGAACGGAACGAAGAAAGCAGGGAACTGCTGCTGCCACAAGAGTCTCCCCCTCCATCCCTCCCCTTTCCCTCCTCTTTGGATAATTCTCCGTCGTAAGCTGCACGATCGAGATCTGTTTTGTTTACTTCGGAGCCTGACAGAATCGGGTTGCAGACACTACCTCTCTATACACATGGTACTAGCTGCAGTTGCTGAGGTAGGTTGTACGAAAAGCCACACGAGTTTCCCTTCCACGTCTCCCGCCTTACTTTCCCGCACACCAAAACATCCCCTTACTCGCTACAGGATTTACTCGTGTGGTTCCCAGTCTCTTCACCCCCCGTGGCCGGTGGTGCATGTGCGGAGAGGGGGGTGGATGCGCGACTGGTCTTGGACCCGTCGGTAAACTACCCACCTTTGTCTGGCTAGAGCTTCTACCGTACTCCACGATGTGGTTTCCCTGGATGGTCCCCTCCCCATGTGCGTGTGTACAGTATGCGAGAGACCCGTTCTTGGCAATGTGGGCTTCTTGCCGCAGCATGATGCCATGACGAGCAAAGGACGGTGTGCCATCCAAAGCGGATATTTTTTGTCGCAGCAGCCCGAGACATAAGCAGCAACGCTATAGTTCCGCACAGCATCAAAGCTGGGCCCCCGCATCTCTCGGGTTGAATGTCCATAATCGCGAGCAACAACGACATATGAGGAGACTAGGCAAGTTTTGCTCGACGGCTAAGAAAAGCATCCGAGATAAGCACGTTTCATCATGTTCAGCTACCACTATGTAAAGATGGAGACAAATAGAACAGCAACTACCGTCTCTTACTCCTCCATGTCAAGATACACCACAAAATGCTCTATATACCAACGCCTCTCGAAAAATCCCTGCAAAGGACGCAGCCGCAATCATAGTCAAACTCCGTCTATCTGCAGCCCGCCCGCTGTGCAGGAAAGGGCCCCCTGCTACCCTGTAAGGACAATTCGCCCATCAAAACCTGCGCGATGCGTGACTGAAACCACCGTGATGCCGGAATATATGGATGTGGAGGACTTTATCTGCAAGAACAAAACTGTCCCCAAAACAACGCCGCCCGATGAAATGACACGTTACCTACCTCCTTGGTGCCGCCGAGCTCCAGCTCCAGCTCCAGTTCTAGCTCCACATCCTTTGTGGATCATTCCCATTCTTGGTAGACGGGCAAAATCCTACCCGAAGCTTTCATGGCGTCCTCTGCCCCCTTCTCCCCTTCAACGACAGCTTGTAATGTGCACAATTCCATCAGCACGTAGTCGGCTTCTCCAAGACACCTAGCAAGTCGGCTCTCCCGGTAACATCCGCAGAAGAAATGTCCACACGAGTAAATGTCTTGGACGAGACTGGGAAAAGGTATCCCACCCGCGTAGCACACCAGTCCTGATGTGAAGACCGTACCCTGCTTTGTGGTTCACTCTGGAAAAAAGTGCAAACGTGAGCACTCTTTGCCGACCCGTTCTCTCGTGGTCTAAAAGGAGAGCCGCACCGAGACAAAGCTGGTCTCAGTGCTAGCCTGCTGGCCATGAAAAACTTGACCAGCCGACGAGCAATCTCGTACCGGAAATGAACCTTCTCTCAAGTACAGAGGAAATCCAGGTTCATACGTCGTGCAACGCTCTGCCAGTCCCAAACTGCAACCCAGTCGCCCTTCTCCATCAATGCCCAGACTCCCTCTAAAAGCTCAGCCACGCGGTCACAATTTCGGAAGCCAGTGTAGCCTTTGACAGCTTTGACTGCAGCCCGGATGCGGTCTTGCTGCGCCCGCATAAAGCAGGAAGTTCCAATGACGAGGCATGGGATGAGAAGAAGGGTCTGAACTGGATCGGAAGGGCTAAAGGATTCTAGAATTGTCAGCGACTCCTCAACAGCCAGCGTAATACGGCGATCGTGGTTCGCCGGACGGCGCACGGGCGGAGGCGAAGCGCGGCGGACTGCGGCCTGTTGATGACCGGGCATGGTGTGAGAGTCCAGTTCGTGCATTGACGTTGTTCGCACAGGGTGGCGGGCAGACGGATAGGTGTGCGGTGCCTGATTGCCCGGGTTGGAGTGACTGATGCCCATGGCAGGTGCCGTAGCTGGATCGGTGTCGTCCCCGGCCGTCGTCATGGACGCTCGCCGCTGCGGCATCGGCGCGAGCATATTCATGGTGGGAAACGTGTCGAACGTGGACCTGCGGATGGGATCGAAGTTTGACCGGCGAGTCCGGAAAGGTGTTGGAGGATACACCGTCCTGAATAGATACACCCACATCATCTGTTTATAAAGCAGCCCCACACGTTCCCGGCTGTCCCCCGGGGGCCACTGAGGCGTCCACTCCCGAATGGCAGCGTCGATCTCTGCCGCCCGGTACAGGCTCGTGTAGTCAACAAGAGGATCTGTGAAGGATGCCATGTTGGCACGGATAGAATTGCGAATGCTTGTGATCTGGGACAGATAACAGAAGAGACCGTCTGCGACACCGAGGAGCCGAGGTGGGTTGATAGGCAAGGAGGGCTCCCACCCTTCCGACGACAAGCGGTTGGTGAGGGTTTCGGGATGCCAGAAGAGGTCATCTGCGTAGATGTGGAACTGGAAGAACTCGGTGATGAAGGTGTGGAAGACGGGGTCGTCAGGGGGAGAGTGTTGGATCAAGGATTGGTAGGCTTGCAGGTGGACACGGTGCTCGCCCCGGGGATTGCCCTCGGCCCTTGTCTGTAGGAGCAAGCACAGCATTTGTCCGTAACGTGCGGAAAGTATCGTCTTGTACTCCGGGTCGTCCTTGTCCATGGATTCGTCCATGTCGGCGTATAGTCGGGTCATAGCTTGCTCATGGTGATAGTCTGAGCGCTGCTGCAGCAAATCCTTGGTTGTCGACGGATTTTCTTGGAGAAGCTTGGCGCCGTAAGGAGCGTCGAGGTCAATGTGCTTGCTGCTGAGCGCTAGGATTGAATGCATCAATCCTTGATGCTCGTTTGCGAGCTGTAGAATGATATCCTTGAATGCGTTCTTGGCTTCGCTCTCAACGGTTAAGATGTTACTGAAATGGTTAATGTAATGCTTCCAGAAGATTTTGTCCTCGGTTGTTTCCACGCCATGGAAGATGGGTTGCATTGTGATGATTGGGAGACTTTCCCTCATTCGTTCTGTTGATCACATTAGCCGCAGCCAAGACACCGGATAAATAGCCAACCTACCTTCTTCAGCCTTTTCCTTGCCACTTTTCCAGATTTGCTTCTCGTGGTAACCTTCGCAGACGACTGCATTCTTCTCGCAATTCATACCTGTAGAGCAAACACATGTCAGTCACGGGGTGCTAGAGGGTCGACAAGAGAGCATACAGCGTGGTTTGGCCTCATCACACTTCTTCTTGCGCTTTCTGCAGGTAATGCAACCAGTCTTGGAGCGCCCCTTTGTGACCTTGCTGGCGCTCACCACCGGTGTGAGTGGATGCTTCCTGGGCCGACCACGAGGCCTCTTCTGCTTTGCCTGTGCATTAGAAGCGTCGGAGGCGTTCGGCAACGGGGCGGGCTTTAGCTCGTCGAGGTTGAAGTCATCCTCGTCATGTTCCAGTTTCGGGATCGCCAAGACGCCGTCAGACCCTTGCTCCCAATTGCTTTCTCTTTCGGTGTCATCGCGGTCGACGTAGCCAACACTCCAAGTATCCGTGCACGACGACGAGGCAGAATGAACCATGGTCGGCGCCGAGGACGAGTCCAGAGGCGCATCCATGGCTGAGCTCGCGGGCGATATTTGCCCTGCTTGTAGTTGCGTGGTGGAGGCGGTGTTGAGCCAGGTGGTGTCCATAGATGAGGGCGACAGTGGTGCGTTTAGATCTTGAGTGCCTTCATCCGACGAGGAGCTCTGGTTGTCCGACCATGCCATGTCCCCCCCGTCCGATACGAGGGCAAGCGATTCTTCCATTGCCCACTGCGAGTAGAGGCATGCCCAGTCCGACGCGGCCAGTTAAATCTGTGGGGTAGTTTCGGCACAGAGAAGTATAGAGACAGAGAGGAGTGCGAGGCGTAATCGTGCGAGATTTGGGACCGTGAGCTGGTCGGCCGTTCGATCAGAGTCGAGATTGCACGTCCATAAGGCGGATCCGTCAAAAGCGGGAGGGAGGACAACGTGGAGCGGGTTGGCCGCGGGTGGCGGATGGGTTTGATGTATGTCGAGGGCCGGTCATCAACACCAACACTGGCTGGGTGTCCGGGAGTTGCGGTGGCTGTCCTGGAGCGGACGTGCTGTGAAGATCACAGGCAAGAGAAATGGTGGAAAAGCAACTGAGGAGGGAGTGTGGGTTGGAGGGGCTGAAAGAGGTGGAGAAAACGACTTCGGTCTTATTTGGCATGGCATGGCCAAGGTGGACGGACAGGGTCCTGCTAGGAAACATCAGGTAAATGGCCTTGAAGCTCAGCATCGCCGGCGTGTCTGCGTTCCCCACATTTCGCTGCACTCACAAATGGATGCAGGCACTACGACTCAGTAGTGTAGACTATGCAGCGAAGAGTGTGGCAGGGCGACGGGCGGGAGGGCTCAGGAGAGATCCTGCCAAGAAGAGACAGAGGCCGCATCGCTTGGTGCCGTCGCTACCGTGAGCGAGGATGCCAATTGAAAGGGGGGTGGGTGCGAAGTGTCCCATCGTGGCCAGGTGCCTCGTCTTGGCTTTCGTCGTGTTGGAGTAGAATCACAGGGGGTGGGCGTTTGGCTTCTTGGCCCTGGGTGTCCACCTGGAGAACCATTCCCGGGCCTCCCTCCATCTCCCCTCCCCCCCTCTCCGTGCTAGTGTGAGATGCACCCTGTAAGCATCACGGCAAAGTACCTGGAGGTATCCGTAGAGGCCTAGACCTTGGAGGCCATCATCCATGCCTCAATATCGATCTGAATCAGGTAAGAGACCCCAAAGCGACGGGGGGGAGAGGCGTGGACTCACATTTAACGTTAGAGCCTACAGCAACCAACAGCCACAGCGCGGAAACATTGTTTTTGGAGGGACTCGCAGGCAGGGATGTAGGACTATTCACCATAGCCAAGCCCCCAACAACTGGGCGTGTGCCAAAGGGTATGTACGGTAACTTATGGAACGGGCCTCAAGCAAGCCCAAAAGAAACATGAGGGACATGCGACCTGGAGCATCGACGGAAGCACTTTCCTTTTGCCGGTTAGAGCCTGGCAGAACATAAGGTAAGGTAAGGTAAGGTAATGTAATGTAATGTAATGTAATGTGAAATGTCAATTGCGGTTGCGGGGAAGGACGGGCAAACGCTTGCCATGCGTCAGCGGGCTGCGATGGTTGGTGCGCCCCCATCATTGCACTGCAACTACTGTACTGCGTATGGGAGCCACAAGCCCAGTAGAAGCTGGGGAGCGACATGCCAGTGGCTGATACAGACGCAGGCTGGCTGTGGCATGATATCATGAGCTGCAGTAGTCGAATAGTGGACTGTGATTTGTAGCGGAGCTGCAGTTGGGCGTTTCCGATGTGCAGCCCTGCAGTGCAATCTGGTTGATGTTATGTTTCAACGCTGTGCGACCGCAGTTGATCGTGGCCCACAACCGTAAAGGGCTCAATCCCCAGTCCGCGGGAGGCCGTTATAGGCCACCGGGAGCTTGGGCAGAGACACAGCCCGTCTCACTTGCGCTATTGGTCCGTCAAGCCTCGCCTTTACCAGTTACAGCCCTTCGCACCGGCCGGACAACTGGGGGATTGTGTCCCCTAACCTTGCCCGCTGCACATTCGACGTGTCTGGTCGGCTCGCCCATGCCTCGTCGAAGGGCCCTTGCCTCTCGTGCGTTGTAGGCGGCGGGGGTCACGCTGCTGGACCCAGCACAATGCGACCTATGGACGATCAGTAGGCCGGGGTGCCAGGCAGAAAGGATCCCGAGTCGTGCCGGTGTTATGGATTGCCGCGGCCGACCTGCGCCGCACTATTAGACATGCAAACCACCAGAGGTAGGAGACAGGTGAGGCCTGTGGATATGCCAAGACGCTTCTTGGTGGTAGATCTGCGCTTGCCTGTGACTGATATACACCGTAGTCTGGGGCAATGTGATAGCGACCTGATCCGTAGATTGCCGACGAGGCTGGATTGCGATGGCCGAACGATGAGTTGCTTGGAAGCTAGATGGATGGACTTGAGATGCCTGCTGGAGTGAATGCCTTGCCTAGTGGGTGACCCAAAAAAAAGGGAAGGCAGAATGGATGGTTCTAATGGGCGCTGTTTCCCACACCAACGAGAGGAAAAGGGAACTTCATTACATTTTAACAAGAATTCCTTGTAAAAACACAATCTGCGCAAAATATTTCTACTAGAGTACGGTATGATTTATCCATACGAACTCTCTTCCCATGTTTACCTTTCGAATTCAGAAAGATCGTAGTTGTAGGTGAGGTCGAAGGGTTTACACTTCCTCTCTCTCTGCCACCCTCCCGTCTGGTCCTTGAACCTTCATCTTTACCAATCTCGACGCATAAATAGGATGGCGAGAGTTGATGGAGACTGTTGGGAGATGGATTTTTAGGAGAGGCGACACGACAAACAAACTGGACAGGATGAGCCAAGGCATCTTACCATGTCGCTTTGCAAGAGAAGCAGAGCTTCGCAGGAGTGTGCATCTAGCAATATCACAAGCTATCATACTTGCCTGGAAGCTTTGCAACTGGAGCTAAACCCCGGCAGGTGCCTCATGGGGGTGAAAACTCGACTGCAACCGTCCAATTCCGACCTTGCATTGGCTGGCAACCATCAGAGCATTAGAACAGGCTCTGGATCCTGACACCGTGCATTGGGTTCCCTATAAACGGGTGATGATATGTGACGAATCCTGAGCATAGGATTTCCCATTATCTTTGGTCCAATGCTGGCATATTCGCTAAACGAACCCCGTGCATGTAATGCCCTGGTCGGATGCTTTGTCTCATTGCAAAGAGCGACAATGAGCTGTACAGCTGAATAACCATGCTTCCACAAGTTTTACAAGGCGTGGTTGTTTAACGACGCGCCCAAGAAGCCAGAGCTTACCCTCGTATCCACAATGCAGTCTGCTTCTGAGGGCACGATCTCAGGGTCCTGCATCTCACCAGTCATTTCTTCGCCCGACTGTGCGCAAAGAAGCAATTATCGAGCGTTGCGTCAGATTTCTCTCCATTCGAAGCAGGCGGCTATCTGGACAAAGAGGAGAAAGAAAGACAGAGAGGGAGAGAGAGACAGACGAAGGAAAAGGCGCCGCCGATGCGACGCTGTCTTGCTTGGCTCCCAAAGGCCTGGTCGGCTCCTCACCGCTCCTCGCAATGGTGTCATCCAGGGATGTTCTCAAACTGACATTACTCGATACCACGATTCTTCCAATTAACCCAAGCCTTGGTCATTCGCCTGAAGGTCCCGGTAGCTCTGGGTGGAGGAGCAAGCGCACCAAGCATGTTCAAGGTAGGTGGGCTACCGTATCGTTGGAGTCGGGACGATCGAATGCCGACGGGCGCCCCCACGCTTCGTACCAGGGTTCGTGGTATTCGCATGGGTTCAGTTAACACAATCCCAGCACAGTGCAGCGTAGCGCAGCGCAGCGCAGCTCTGAACTGACGAGCTGCGTGACGCTCGTTGCATGCTGTCGCGCCCCGGCCCCTTCACCCCATTACCGCAATCTGTCTCACCCAGGCTGGTATGGTATTCGTACAGCAGCACCGACACGCCACGTTGGGGAAGGGGTTGGACTGGTCACTTTTGCATTCCTTTTTCCTGCAGCGGGCGCTCGGCCCTCTCTGGTTAGAAGCGAAAGCTGCATGTCGTACGATTGGTTGGAAGAAGCGCTTCGTTCGAGGTGACCTGCATTTTGACGGGATTTATCCTTCCAACATGCTTGTTCTTGCAGCTGGGCCGATCCCTTCACTCGGTGCGACCACAACTGTCTCGGGCGATGGCGGGCCAGGACCACGCCAGATTCCTTGACTGGACCGACCTTCGAAGATCTGGGACTAATGAGTCTGTATTGGTTGCGCAACATGCCATGTTCCTCCGCGGGTATTTCTCCGTCGGGGAATCTAGGCCATTTCCCCAATCCTTCTGTTGCCATATCACACGTTAACTTATCCGTGTAAGAGGCGGGCTAAGGTCCGGACATGGATTATTGCAGAAGGTACCATCTTCCGACAGTACCGGGCCTCTGTCTTCATGCAACGCCAAGTGCACTATCGTGAGACGAGCTGGGGGAGGAGCTTATGAACCGTCTGCATAGCTGATTTCCCCCTCCTATCAGGGCTGCTCCGTATCCGCCTTCCACCTTACATTATTGGATGTCGCAGGCACCTATTGACTACCACATGAACAGTTACTGCGAGCTGCCAGCAGGGGTAGCGTCCACGAAACGAACCCTCTCACGACCGTCATCTGCTGCGGTGGCTATGGCCACCCACACTGAACTGAGACAAATGACCCTTCGAGCGGAGAGTGATTGAGCGAAACCCCGTGCGACAGCCTGAAGATGTGAAGTCATGGAGAACGCCTCGTCTGACTTGATGGAGACCGAGTCCTCGTTTCGTAATAAGCGTACCTGGGCCAGGGACAGTGTCTCAAGCGTTTGTTTCCCCCCCAAAGACACTCGGCCGAAAGGGTGTTCTTGTAAAACGGGGCCAGGAAGATTGGGACCAATTACAACGTGAAAACCCAGTCCGACCCACATTCCAGGTCTCGGTTATCGGGTGGAAGGCAGAGTTACCTCTACCAACGGATTCTTCAAGTGTATCTCGGGGATGAAGAACCCGCGGAGCTCGAGAGTTTGGGGCCGAGTCTACCCCAGCTTGTAAGATTTCTGGGATAAAGACACAGCCTTGACGCAGGTCATCTGCAAGCTTGTGCTGCTTTGTCTCGATCTAGACAGGCCGGAGTGGCTTCTATCGGTCTCTCGTTAAGACCTTACGGAACACAACCGCCACAAACTAGGCCTGGAGACGCAGACTGTGCGAGGTCAACCTACCGTGAGTTGCAACGGTTTTTTGACCATACTTGCGCATCTCCGTCGCCGCCTGGCGAAATAGAGTGCCCAAGTAGCGGCCAGCAAAGCAGTACCTCGAGATACTTTGTCATAAGCTTCTAATTATGGGGCCAGTTCAGAATTGCTTCGCATGCTCCATTCTCAGGCCGCGCAAAGAATCGTGGGGTAGGAAGCCACACCCTCCTGTCCGCACACCACCCAGGATGGGCGTCCAATGCTGGAAATCTCCATAGATGCCCCCTTCGTTGGATCGCAGATGCCAAATACCCTAATGTGCCTCTACAGTGTCGCATATGTCATCTGAATTTTCAAGTTGACGCGAGTAGGAGGCTTGAGATCAAATCAACGGCATAATGGGAAGACCCCCTGATGCACGATGAGCGTTTTACTCACACCAACCTCAGCTGAAAGCCGCGGGCCTTGCAGAAGGAGTCATGATTGCTTGGGCTGTAGCCAGCTAACTGCATTCAGGGATTGCAGGATCGGCTGGCTGCTAATGCAGCAAGGTGAAGATGTCAAGCAACTGGGCGTGTTGCTCTTCGCCCAGATCGGATAAGTCGCCCATTATCTCGTGGTAGACTGCTCTGGTATTGCAAGTTGATTGTCTGCACACCCTAGCCACGTGCTCACATGGATAACCTCCGAGTTTAAGGCTTGAGTCAGCTCACCGTAGCTTTTCTTGCGCTTCGGACAATCATTTCCGGGAAACAATGGTTGGTATCGTCTTCGCCCGGATTTCTGCGCCAGCCAAAATCGGCAGACGGTGCTTTCCGCGCACAGCCTGTGGCTAGAGAGTCGCCATGGGGCCTCACCGGTGCCGGGTGTCGCCAGGAGTTGTTGACTGCAGCAACCAGCGTTTGCGAATCGCAAGGGCTGGATACGACTCCGTAGGCAACCCTGCTAGGGATTCCGATGTTGGGCCCCTCCGGTCCTTGTCCAACGGATCTTACAGGCATTAGTTGCATAGATCGGGACACGGTCCACCTTTGACCCCATCCACGCATGCATCTGACGCGGCCGGAGAGAGATTACAAGCTCACGTACCGTTGCAAATCATGCCGAGGATCAAGGATAACGCGCGATAGCATCTCAAGTCAGGATGCATCCGCCCATTCGTCAACCAGCCTCTTTGCAGTCACACCACCATACGAAATGCTTGTTCGGCGGCATAACAAGCAGCATCGTATCGATCTACTACTAGGACGGGTGTGTGTGTCAGGCACTAGCTTCTAATTGATCCACGGTTCTAGTGTGATTGAACTAAGGCGGGTAGAGGGAAGTGTGACGCCCTTCCCTTACCTTCCGTCTTCTGGCCAGGCTTGTTAGACATGTTCAGCAAACGCGCGGTGAAACGGGACCCTTTGCCATGCTGTGTGTGCGGTTCCCTGCAAAACCTTGGTGAAATGGATCAGATGGACCCTGACCGCGTGCTATGATGACGCATACTATTCGCAAACCTTCTTCTGTCCAACCAATCGCAACGCCTGCTGAGTACGGCAGATGAGATTCAGAACTATATGGTCGGTCTCATTACCTCACCGCTACGTTTGGCTCTGCGACATTCTGCTCGAGGTGGTATCAATATCTCTCCTCCGGCTGACACTGACTGTTCTAGTAACGCAAAGTGACCCTGCGCGAGAACCGTGATCGATCCGATCTGCAGGCTCTACCGTTTCTTCTGCGGCGACTCGAAGGAACTTCACTCGATCCCATCTGACCTAAATCAGCTAAACCGAATCTCATGGATAAGACGCAGGCCTCGTTGACTGGACCAAAGCACCCCACATATCGCCAGGCGGGTGCGCAGGATCGTAGCCGACCCGGCGATGCAGCTTTTCCCGGTCAACATGCGAGCAGCGCATGGCCCCGTTTTCAAGGGTCCAATCCTGGTGGCCTGCGATATAATATCGTCATTGTCCCATCACCGTCACAAACCACCGCCTGTTCAAATCGCGATCGCGACGAACATTTCAATATTCATCCGGGATCGTGCATGAAAAGGGCGATCCGATTTCCCATTTCCGCCCGCTGTCCTGCTTTCTCGTCTCAAAAGACATCGAAGAAGCACGAAAGGGGATACCTGCATCCGTCTAAGCGCACACGGCGTGAGCCACTCTCTCACCGGGTTTCAGAATTTGGCCGCCAACAATGTAAACCCTGGAGAAGGCGCGGGCGCCAGCTCCGCGATTGGCCTCAGACCTGCAGACACGCTGCTGGGAAGATCCTGACAAGGATAAGGCCACGCAGAGGAAACCATCATTCCGGCGGTCGATTGGAATTCCTTTTGGGCTCATCGGTTTCCCAACGCGCCCACGCCCACGCCCATACCCCCCATCCTTTTGCTTTTTCATGCCTGCCCGGAAGTCATGAGGCTCCAACTACAGTAGACCCCCAGAATATGATAGTAATTTCGATCAACACGCGTGGTGGAGGGGAGTGTCCCATCGATCTCGAACTCGCCCCCCCACCTCCCCCTGTTGCAGGCGACCCGGCAGTTGCCAACCTTCAGCATGTCGGATTGGAACTGGTTCCTTGTGATGCGAAAAAGTAAAATGCCATTCCACTACACCTAAGGGTGTGTGGGGAATAGATGGCGTTGGTTATGATAGATAACCGAAACGGGCAAGAGTCGGGCTGCACCTGGAGCGGCCCGACGAGTGGAAGCTATCGAGAACAATTCTTTGCTTTTGGTTCTTATGGATGTCTCTCGACAGGTTTGCCGAAGCTTGATAGTCTTTGCCGTCTCACTTTTCACACGAGGAAACGTTCGGCACCGTCATCGGCTACTGGCGGCTTGTCACAGTCTCCTTGCTTCAGGCAAAGGTGTAGGCCCGAATTCACGGTTACTGCCATGCGTCCCCAAAACCAATTTCCGGATGGCTGGCATGCTTGTTCCAGCCGTGTCTCCCTCATGCCATGATGAGACATAACCGGCTGTGTGGATACACAGTATCTGGATGTGGGTCGCTTCTGCTTCGCGAAGAGTTGCATGGGATGGTGAAATAATGATGCGTTGCGATGCACGATTCGCGCGAAAACAATGTAGGTCTCTGTATCACATTGGTAATCGTCCGATGCCAACGGGGAGAGTCATGTTACTGCATGGGACCTGTTATCCTAAGCGACCACAACCTTCGTCTACTCCATCCTGCCTTGGCGCCCCTTGCTTCATGCATGCATCACCACTCCTCGAGACCCTCCTGCGTCCTCTACTGCCGGCCATAGTTCCGAGCCCCCATGTCCAAGAGTTATGGCCTGCCTCGCCAACATCTGGCGCTGCCGCCGTCGCCACCCCCATGAGTTGCGTTTGGGCCCATCAGCTAGCCTTTCGTGCTTTCTTTGTTTCGACCTTGAGCCCATTGGGCTTCTTCGATTTGTATGTTGCAAGTACTTTGCCTCCTTCAAGAAGCGACGCGCTCTTGGCATTGCCCACATCGCCTGTTTTGGAGCGCGGAATGGGGGGAAGCGGAAGGGGCGGAGGTGGTGAGGCATTGGTCTCTGAGAGGTGGCGGCGGCTGAGAATGAGGTCAATACTGACTTTCCTGCGGAGTAGTTTTGCACCTTTCTTGGAATGCTTCTCGTGCACATTTGTCTTGGTGTTTAGATCATCCCCTTGCTGAGACCCCCGGGCCTCCTCATGGCTACGCCCGCTGCTGGAGCGAGAGGCCCTGTCCTTTTCCCTGTCTCCGAGTAGCTTGTTCATCCCATCCCCTGCCCAGGACGAAAGCCCAGGCCAATCCCGCTCGTCCTCTTGAAAGGGCCGCCAGTGAACCCGGGGCGTAGATGGGGTTTTAGGAGGCTCCAAGCAGTGCTCCGACCGTGTGCGCTTGCGAAACAGGTTGCCGAATACCATGGACCTCGTGCGAGACGACTCGGGGTCTATCAAGCTTGGATGGGTGGCATCAGTCTCGCCCTGAGGAGGAAAGAGTGGGGATAAATTGCGAGGTTGATTACGCCCTGAGGGATCAAATCGTTGCGCTGAAAATTTATATGCCTCGATCGAAATGGGTATGTGTTTAGGTCGACGTCGTTCAGGGGTAGATGGCTGAGCGAGAGCATCTGAGCTAGGTTCTTTGTGGGTATCGCGTAGCATCTCATTGTTAGTAGAGTTATCATGTGCTTCAGAATTTGGTGCACATGTACTTGACAGAACTGTCATCGTCTCCTCGCGTTTGGTGCCTAGAGCGAAGGCACTCGTGGTAGAATTTTCAGACCTCTCGGTATCGTTGAGTGACACGCTCCTCGCCGAGGGTGGTCGAGGGTTCAAGCCCATCCGTAGATCACCAGCAGCTTGGACAACAGTGGTATTCATTGTTCCTGATGTTTTGGCACTCCCTTTTCCCGGGGCATGACCTAATTGTTGAGGCTTTTGGCCGTCATAGAACAACATGGCGGATGGAGGAGGTGATGTGACCGCAACACCAATGCTATTGGGCAGATCCGGCAATGTTGGAGAGTCAGGTCTCACATGTTGGACTTCGGGCTTCTTGCGTCGTGGTGGAGTAAATCCAGATGGCTCCTGAGTTCCAACAGTGAAGGCTTGAATCTGTGGACTCTGTGGCGGAGTGACAATGTTGCCGTGTGGGATGGCTACACGGCCGTGGAGACTTGTAATCATTGCATCGAGAGACTGTTCGACGTCGGTGCCAACAACGTACGTACTGCTCGGCTCAAGAATTCCATCTTTTCTGATAGCCTCCCCTGGGATTAATCTTCTCAGGGCTTGAGGATACGACTCGGGCGGGATTTGGATATCCTCCAGCGCTGTTCCAACCGTGGTCTGATTCTTCCGCGCCAACTTGCGAGTAAGCCTTAACGGCGCCGGTTGGAGGCCCGCAAGCTTATTGTGTAGGTCTGGCGGTGCCAACAGATCAACCTGATGAGTAACGACCCCGTCTGATGTGATTTGCGTGGGAAGTTCAAATGAACGCCGTGACAGCAAAGATAGCCTTGGGTTAAAGGACGAAGCAGAATCGGACAACACGTTTAAGGAAGCTGGGCTGTAGCTATCTGCAACTCGAAAACGAGCCGGGGTTGGTGAACTACCTGGTGAGTTCTCCACACGCAAAGAACTGCGCCTGGTTTTCGGAGGGCATAATGTATCCTGCGAGGCGCTGAGGGGATCACACTGCTCTGAGTTTCCCGGGCTGTCGGTACTACCACGAGAATAGATTGATGAAGCATCCGCTACATCGTCAACGTTTTTGTTTGCTGCAAATGGCAGCACCGAGTGTTTTCGAGGGGTTGTTTGAACAGCCTCCTGGCACTTGAGCGAGTTTGTACTGGGTGTACTTGAATGTTCCTTAGTTGTTGTGTTCGCATCCGCGTTGGCTTCGATGCTCTGCAGAGTTGAGTCAGTTGACAATTTTGAAGTTGAACAGTCTTGATCGAGATTTCCAGAATTCAGGATTTGTTCATTGGAAGAA
Organism: Paramyrothecium sp. XJ0827; assembly: GCA_020881915.1. Taxonomy (NCBI): domain Eukaryota; kingdom Fungi; phylum Ascomycota; class Sordariomycetes; order Hypocreales; family Stachybotryaceae; genus Paramyrothecium; species Paramyrothecium sp. XJ0827. Next base: position 4,195,504 of record JAJFPB010000004.1, read on the forward strand.
GAATTGCAACCACGTTGAGCTTGTGAAACCATCCGAGGCACTGAACCAGGTGCTGTTTGCACTCTGTGACCCGAAGTGATCGAAGGACCCTCTTTCGTCTGAACGGTACGAAATGGTGATTCATACGAGCTTGTTGTGCTATGATCTAAGCCTCCCAGGTCTATGATTGAAGGAAACAAACCCGGCACGAGGCCACCAAGGTTAAGTGAGAGTCGTGGACAAGGCATAGTCGATTGGCTTGAAATGTGGCCTTCTGGTTCAGCGAGAGGCTTGATAGTGCCACGATTTCCCAAGAAACTCGCTCCGTTATGATTGCTTGCGGAAACACCTCGGTTCACTGAGGAAGGAACTTGAGGGATAATGAGGAACTTTTCCCACTGTGGAGTCCAAAACCACAACTTTGCTGGTTCCGGTAGCCGACAAGGCTGCCCTGCTGCCAGAGCGCGAGATTTCTCAATGAGGTACAATCTCACATATTCCATAGGCGACAGACGCGGTTCCGCTAAATTCCATGAAATAGAAAAGCGAGAGCTTACAGGTGATGAGCCAAAAGTGTGCTCCGAGGAACTCGAGACTTCGGGAGGCTTGGTTTCCTCAGGCTCCAGTTCTTGCTGGGGCTTTGTGTCGGATTGTGCAGTAATTGAAACGAGTGACATTGGATTTTGTTGGATGCGTGGATTTGAAATCTTGGACTTCAGAACTGGCCGAGACTTTGTCGCATGAGGCTGGGAGTACATGGCTGAACCACTCTCAGGTTGCGGCGAGCGTATTGGTGAATCCTTGTCCAGAGACGACGCCGCATTTGGGCGAGAACGGATTCTTTGCAACCACTTCTCAAACACCTTGGGAGCAAGCGTGGTGCTCTGAACTTCTGGAATGGGGGGTAGCGGGGGGACAGGAGGAGTGATGGATTTACCGCTTCCTTGCCTCCGTCGGATCCCGAAGCTCCTGCTTGGACTTTTGGTGACTGGTTTCTTACTTACTTCGTCCGCCTCAGACTCGTCATCACTGTCGAAGTTGTACTAAAAGCTTCGACCGTGCACCTCTTCAGGCAAGAGGAGACCAAGAGCAGCTTGGTCCGAAGCCGACAAGTCAAGTTGCTTTGCCAAAGGGTGTTGGCAGAAATCCACCAAGGAGAGATCATGAGGGTAGGCTTTGACAGGAGGATCATCAAAGTCTCCGGCCATGAATGCCATATCCGTTTTTGCAGCCGAAATTTCCCTGCCGGGCATCCCGCCGAGAAGAGGGCTCGGCACCGAAGGAACGGTCGAGCACCGCTTGCTTGAGGATGTCGATGTACCAGAGCTTAAAGCACTGCTCATTTTCGTGTCACAATTTGGGGTGGAGGGGCCAGATATGGATGATATGACCGTCGTGTCAGATCCTCTGGATTCTTCAAATGATGCAGATTTTCGTAGATCCGTGGATGGGGCGCGACGACGAAAGGTGAAACGCTGGCTTTCACAAGCATGCATGGCCTCAAGGCATACGTCCTCCAACTTTTTGGCTTCCTTGCAATAAAGCGTAAAAGCGTTATATGCCTGAGGGTAGCCCGGTATATTGCACCAGGAGAAAAGCTTTGTTTCCAATGTTTTCTGTTTATCGCGTGAAAACGAGTCGGTGCTTACCAGGTGCTCAAACACCGAAAGTCTGATACTGTCCCGCAGCCCAGGCGAACAAGGTGAGGGATCAACGTCATCTGAGCCTTGAAGTGGACTGCTCGGAGGAAACATCGCGTTCAGGCACGCCATAGTTTCGATCTTGGCTTTTGTGGCGGCGCCTGCGACGCGAAACAACCGCCTAACCAGGGCCTTCGGGGAGAGTCAGAGAGGGTCGACAGTGGGCACTAAACAGGAGACAACTCACGCATGCGCGAAATCCCATATGGCATTGTGAGAAATGAAGTGATGCTGTTTGGTGCAGTTCTTCCATGATTGGGCGGTATTTCTCCGCAACGGCATGTTTACCCAAAGTTGACTGGGCGGCAGCAAGCACTCGCCTTCTGTGAACTTCGGCTGCGTCGATGAGGGCAAGTCCCTCCATCACCTTGGAGTAGTTGAGGCCGCCCTCTTCGGGACTCTTGAAGACATTAAGCGCGGCCAGGGCCAAGTTCCTGCGCGGATTCGCAGCGTAATTGAAGGCCCGGCTTGCTTCAAGGCGGCTTCTAGAAGAGCGAAACTCGGCAGCCAGAGCCCGGTCATTGTCAAAAATGCGAAGCTTGCGCTGCGCTGCCTGGGAATAGCCGCACTCTCCAAGCTTTTTGCCCAATGTTTGGGTGTCAAGAAGGTTCGTGAGAGCAGCAAGACCACTTGTGAGCCACCACTGCTGGATCTCGGGGGCGTAAAGAGGCATGGTCGGCCCCTTCTGGAAATGAGCAAATGAAGTGATCGCGTGACAAGGAAATTTATGCTCAGAGAGTTGAGCGATGAGTGCTAGTCTTCATCAGTGTTGTGGTGTTCATCACAATTTGTGAGTGATGCACAAGTGAAGAGCGCCGCTCTGTGTTGCGTGGTAAGGGAGTGTTTACTTTGGTGCTTCATGTTTTGGCAAAGCGGCAGATGCCGACAACTGTCAACGGAAAATCAAGGCCAGGTCTCGCCAGCTGGGCATGGTCCTAGCCAACGGCGGCTCGTCAAGCTGCATCATAATGCCCCTTCGGCCATGAAGCAGGTTGTAACGTCTCATAGGTAGAGAGAAAACACTGTTGCAAACATAACGCACAATGCTTGTTGTTGTAAATTTTCAGAGGACAAAGGGAAATCAACATCACATTGGTTTGAAGAAGCCCATCATGCATCGTCTTTCAAGCGAGCCATTCATGACGATCAAATCAAGTGGTTGTTGGACGCCAAGAGGACAGTGAAGGAACCATCACGTGATACATTCCCATGTCATGTCGACGGCAGGGAGACAAAGCGATTGGTTTTATGACGGAGTACGGAGTAAGCATGTCGTGTAAACAAGCTCTTTGACGGGCGTCTTACCAAATCGGTGCGTTGGCCTGCTCTGGACTGTCATCGTTTCAGCTTGCATCTGTCGTTGCGCGACAGGGGTGCGACCAGCCAGAGGCCATCAAATTTCCCTTCCTGCGCGCTTGGCCGCCATTTCTGGATCTAGACCCAGTCCCGGCTCTTGAAGCGGCCTAGGGGGTTGGACCAGACCCCGTTGAGCCATTGAGCTTGTTTTTCAGTTAGTGCCAGGGGCACCCATAGCCTATTATATCATTCACTTCTCCTGGTTGCGTCTGCAAACAGGTGCGTTACTTTAGAGCACCTTGACCAAGCTTTTTGGCTCCGGTCACGACATGGCATATTGCATTGGATAATTTTTCTTTGCAATGAGTATGAGCAGCAAGCTCACCGCGCGCTTGGCGCGTCAATTGGTCCGACGACAACTTGCTGGACAGGGCCGTCATGTCCACAATGCTGCCTCCCCCAAGATCCCCCTGCGACGCAATTTCAACACCCAGAGCTTCAGACGGAGCGGTACGTATCCTTGTGTCGCTATCGAAGACATATCTCGCTTCTCAATGCCCCATCGTCACCCAGTTGCGTCATCTCGGATCCATTGAAATCTTGGCAAGGACAAGCAGCTTGTCACCAGGAGTTGTGGTGCTGAACAATTGCCGCTTTGAACTGAGAACCGCATGAACAAGCCTGAAGGCTGCTTTGTTCCCGTTCAAAGGCTCCAATGTGCTCAGATGCGCGCCAAATATTGCTCCCCCGCGATCTTACTCCCACTGCATAGATCTCAAACGTCATGCTGACCAGGATGTCCTAGAACAACCACGCCAAGGCCATTATCATGATGGCCAAGCCCAGGAGCCGTCACTGGCTGTGAAAATGCTTGAGTCGGCGGCCACAACTTTTGCTTCCATACTCGTGCTGGGCCTTGGCTTTGCTGCCGCTGGCTATCTCTACCACAAGAGCTACAAGATCATTGTCCTACAAAAGCTGACCAATGCATTTGAGCCCGGTGATCCGGTGCTTGACTTGGCCGCCCATGGCAAAGATGTTCCCCATGCGCACGAAGTTGCAGATGAGCATTGGGTGCAGCGGCCTGAGCAGGAGATCGTGAACGATATTGTGGGCGGCAGAGAGGTTGGCCATTACTTCCTCCTTATTGGTGAGAAAGGCGCCGGGAAGAGCAGCCTACTACTCGAGGCCATGCGCCTAAACCATGCTGAGGGTGTCGCCATGTTTGAAGCCCACGCCGACCTCGAGATTATGAGGATTCGCCTCGGCAAAGCGTTGGACTACGAGTACCACGAGGACTATATTGGTGGCTACTTTAGCGAGAAAGGGCCGCGCGAGTCGACTGCGTTGCTGGACATCGAGCGGGCTTTGAACAAGCTAGAGAAGGTTGCCATCACTCAGCGAAAAAAGAAGGGCAAACCTCTCGTTGTCATTGTGAATCAGCTACACCTGTTGCGCAATGACGAGGACGGGCGGGACTTGATCGAGCTTCTTCAGCAAAAGGCTGAGCAATGGGCGGCTGCCAACATTGTCACCATGGTGTTCAACTCGGACGACTACTGGGTGTATGAACGCTTGAAGCTGCTGGCGACGCGCATGGAGGTCCTGCCTGTGACGGACCTGGACAAGGAGCAGGCGTCCAGGGCGTTGCGCAAGTATCGTGCGCGGTACATGCAGGAGAACCTAACCGATGAGCAGATCGAAGACGTTTATCAACGTGTTGGCGGTCGCCTCAGCTTCCTGAACCGGGTAGCCAAGGCCAAGGACATGCTGCAGGCGTGCGAGAGGATCAAGGACATCGAAAAGAAATGGTTCCTCAACCAATGTTGGATTCTGGGCTCAGGCATGGATGACGATGTCATGAACCAGCAGAAGTGGGCTGTAAGTCGATTTGAACGAAGCCGATTGCCCACTGCTATAGGTCACTAATGTATTTGCAGGCGGCTGCTATGGTGCTGGCGAAGGCCCTGGTAGATAAGGGTATCGACCCTGAATGCACCACGTACGATCCGGAGGTTGGACACCTCCTGCCGTCGTTCCACTTTCACGAGGCACAGGAACTGATGACGCGGTGTGACTTCATCCGGGAGCTTGATGCCCAAAACCTCTTTAGCATCACCAGTCAGGCCGAAGTGCGGGCCAGCAGTGTCCCCATGTTTCGAGCATTTCAGGAGATCTGTAGCCAGCCGGGCTTCGAGAAGCAACTGGAGGACACGATTCAACGCATCTCGGATATAGAGAGTCTCGGCCGAACACGAGAGCTGGTGGCCAAGGATTTGGTACTGGGTGGCCAGTACGAGATTGAGAAGAGCAGAGACGGACGGCTAATGATCAAGCTGGTTGAGAAAGAAGAAGACGGCGACGACCAGTGAAAGAGCACAAACTCACTACTTGTAAGTTGTCCATATGTTGTCAAATGATTGAGCAGCTGTGTTTGAATAGACTGGACGGAGAGGCGCTGGCCGTGGGCTTGAGACTGGGTGCTTTATGCAGCGGAAAGGACCCGACGGTCGAGGGACGGGGCATGTAACGCTGACCAAGAGTTTTTCTTTTTCTTTCATACGTCTTGTTAGACCTCATCCTCGGCGGAAACACATTTTCTATTCTGTTTTCTTCCGTTTCTCTTCTTTTGTTTTAGCTTCTGACCGCTGTGTTGTACATTATAGAAGCAGTCTTTTGAAATAGAACGACGTAACAACACTTGACGTGGAGCCCAGCGCGTTTGTGTTCGCACGCCGTGTTGGATCCCAGTAAAAATCCCACTAGGGATGTAATGAGCCGCTGACAGCTACAAGCGGTACGTACCTTGCCGTCAGCAATGGAAGGTAAGGTAAGCTCGGCAAATTTCTGGTTGCCTTACATTTCAGGGTTTCATAATCAATGGCACTCCCAACGCAGCTCAGCATCTTTCTATGGTTGACGCGCCACCGATTTTTCCGCGCCCCACAGTGAGAAAGGTGCAAGTCGCATCACCAGTGAAAGCGTGTCTAGCTCTTCCTCGTTGCGCCGCATGGCTTATCCCGCTCCTCGCGACCGTGCAAGAGGCCCATAGACAGTTGTCTTGTCTTGCCAGACCGGGGACCCGGCTGTTTCTCTCGCATTCGACTCGCCGTGGTGCTATCCAGCTTTGCAGAAACGGCCCACGCCGCTGTCGTCCCTCTCCGCCATGGCGACAGACATTGACCAGATGCCCATTGATGGCATTGAGGATTACGAGCAGTACGATGACCAGGGCCATGACGATACCGCCGACCAGGATTTTGGAGCGTTGCAAATGTTTGACAGCAATGCCTCTTCAATGCCTTACTCGTCGCAAATCACGGGCGGTCAAGCACCCGAAGCCGTCATGTCCGAGGACGTGCCATCATCAGCTCATTCGAAAAAGTCCAAGCGGGACAAGAAGTCCAAGAAGAAGAGAAAGGGCTCCCATCAGACCTCCGACGAGCCTATGTCATCGCCAGCCTTGGAAGAAGCCAGGGTGAAGAACAACCCCTCGGACGCGACGCATCCAAATGAGTCCGAAGGGATCGACGACGCGCCACACTCCGATCACGAGACAAGCGCAGCGGGCAATGACGTCGCTACCCTCGAAACTAACCTCGCAACGCCCGGAGATCGCGCCACCGATTTGGAGGAGGAGGAGACAGTCATCCCGTCGACCCAGACTAAGAAGAAGCGCAAATTATCCGACTCTGCGGAGGGCAAGCGACGTAAGAAGCGAAGGACACGCGACGACGAGACGGATGTGGTGCAGGGCACGCAACAAAGCTCCACCGCAAACGACAACGAGACTGCTGCCTTGCTTGAGCAGGAGCGGGCAGCACAGGGTCTGAACAACAACGCCGGGGAGAATGGCATCGCCGACACAAACTCGCAAAACTCGCCAAGCGCAGCCAGGCTCGGTCGCAGTAGCCACGCTCGAGAATCTCGACGTAAGAAGACTGCTGCCAAGCGAAGTGATCAGACGGATGAGATGGACCTCGACACGGCAGAGGGCGCTGACCTACAAAAAGATGACGCGACAGAGGCAGTCGAGACTGAAGCTATCGACGAACCAAATGATCCAGACACCACAGCGGAGCTTCTGGCGGCACAACTGCAAGATGAGCCCGACGTCGAAAGCCTGGCTCGCGAAGCTTGGAACGAGCACGTTGGATCTCAAGCCAACGGAGCGAACTCTGAGGTAGTACACAACGGCGAACAATCTACACAAGAATTACCGACGCAAACCCATTATCCTGAGACCGAGCTCGGTGTGTACGATGTCCCGGACAGCCCCACTCGCGCAGAAGAGCCCCCAAGCACGGCTTCCAAGAAGACCCGATCAGCTCGGGCAAAGAAGTCGAAGCCTACATACTTTGACCAGTCGCCAGACATTGAAGAAAGCGTGCGCGCGCTTGCAGAGCTGCCATCGCCAGCGGCAGCGACTCCCCGGCCGAGAAAAAGAAAGCAGCCGGCTTCTCGTGCGGCGAAGTCAGCGCTCGCACCCGCACCAGAGAAGCTTTCACAGTCGATGCACGGAGCATCCGATGACGATGACGAGGATGGCGCACGAGGCCGACGCAATAGAATGGCGGGCTACACCCAAGGCAGATTCAGCGACCAGGAACTCGCTCGAATCCGAAGGGCTGTAGAGAGCTTCAGGACTGAGAACGATTTGGAGCAGCACACGGTCAACGAGGTAGGAGATGATTTCCCGCTACCTTACTTTGGTGATTTGTAGACTGACCTTAAGGCAGATGATCCAGGCACCTGGCGGAACGACTGCGGGCGACACACATGCCCAGCTTTGGGTCCGGATTTTTGCAGAATGCCCCGATCGCCATCGACAAAAAGTCATTAACATCACGCGAAAGAAATTCCACAACTTTGTTGCGCGAGGTACTTGGACAGCAGAACAGGATGCGGAGCTGAGTGAACTCATCCGCGTGCACGGAACCAAGTGGTCCAAGATTGCTGCGATCATCAACCGTCACCCGGAAGACGTGCGGGACCGTTACCGCAATTACGTTGTCTGCGGCGAGAACCAGAAGAAGGATGCCTGGGACGAGGATGAAGAAGCTCGCCTGACCCAGTTCGTGATCGAGGCTATGGAAATGATCGACGGCATGCGCCAGGAACAGCCAAGTCGCGAACTACTTCAACGACCCTACGAGGAGCTCATTGACTGGCAGGAAATCAGCGAGAAGATGGGCAGAACGCGGAGCAGACTTCAATGCATCACAAAATGGAAGTCGCTGAACATCAAGACCCACGGCAAAGATAAGCTTGTTTCGAAGGATCCCGAATCGAACATTACGTTCCGTGTGGAAAAGGCACGTCGACAGATCGCCGCCATGGAGGATGCTGAAAAGTATCGCCTGGTGCTGGCGATACGGGATACAGCGGCTGTCAAGGAAAGCAAAATTCCTTGGCAGAGACTGTGCGACAAGGGCTACCGGGGCAAGTGGCACCGCTACACGCAAGTCCTGCTGTGGAAACGCCTCAAGCAGACAATTCCGGGCTGGGAGAACAAGTCGGTCCTTGACTGTGCTCAAGCTCTGGTCGAGCACTACAACCAGAATGGAGAGCTCCCCGACGTTGTTGATGGTACTTACGACGCGGCGGAGGAGATGCAGGTCGTGCAAGGCATTCCGTCTTCGAGCGCGCCGCCCAAGGGCTCTGGTCCCAAGGGCAAGAACAGAAGCGCCGAGTTTGTGACTGATTCCGACGGCGATGAGGAGCCGGAGGAGGAAGCAGAGGCACAGCTGAATGGCGACGAGGAAAGGGAAGTGGAAGCAGACGACCCCAACGAGCTTAAAATCGACCCGGCTCTGATGGCACAGCCGCCATCCGCGCAGAAGACCTCTCCTGCGCTTAGGTCCCCGAGCAAGGAAGCAGCGTTGTTCCGTAAAACACCTAGAAAGAGCGCATCATCGGTGGCGGACCCCATTGAAGACGAGCACGAAGAAGGCGTGGTTGTTCCCACAGAGGACATCGAGGTCCAGGAGGAGGTCCAGGACGATGTCCTCGCGCAATTGCAGGCACAAACCGCGCCGGAGGCAGTCATGGACGACGGACAAGCGCCGCTCCCAGGCGACATGTCGGATAGTGTGATGGACGATATGGAGGACGTGCCAGCTCGGATCATGGCTTCGGGATGAAAGACGGAACAACGAAGTGATGTACGAACGAAAAGTGGAGGGCTTGATGGTGTCTGCAGAATGAGCGACAGCCTTTGCTACAAGAGATTTGCGGTGTGATGGTTGAAGATGGATGAGCCAGGAGTGGTCCTTGGGAGTATTGTACGTTACAAGGCGCTGATACGCAGGATCGGGTGAGTTGCTTGCCGGCGCGATGGCGAAATTAGCGGGATGGAAGCACTATGAGTAATTACATCAGAAAAGATGACGCCTCGACTGAATGAATTTTTCATTGTTACTTTATAGATTTATTTGAGAAATGGGACTGATGCTGCAAGCTGATGACGGTGGATGTCCTACGAAGAGCTGGTAAGTTCGGCATGGATTGTGCCATGGCCCAAGCATAAGCATCGCCTAAGAAACTTGTTCAGTTCTGTGTACATCACATGGAACGAATAGGCGGTGATAGGAAAATGTCCCCACGCCAAAAATGGCGAGCAGCACGATTGGCTGGCGCAGTGGATAAGATGGATTTCGACAATCTTCCCAGGCGAGGCCAGGCGAGGCCAAGGGGAGGGGGGAAGGGACCCGTGTAAGCACACACATAGTAGACGAGAGTACGAAATTGCGGCTGTCCGATGACGAGCTGCACACGAGTGGAGAGGAGAAGGAGGAAATGGGCCAAGGTGCAACTGTAGGCTGCCGAGCCGAGCCCGAATGAGAGGGCGCGTTAAAATGAGCCAGCAGCAGCAGCTGAGCTTGGCGGGTCTCGCCAACTGACAAAAGACCCCGTTGGCCTGTTGCCGTTCTCGGTATGCCGTGTAATGAAATGCGACGGGGACGAGCGGGTGCTTTAGTGTGCCGGGCTTTGGAGAGGGAAGGGGGTCCGATTCCGCGAGGAACAGCGTTCTGCTTCGTGTTTGTTGGCTTTCTTTACGAGTAGCACGTTTTGGGAAATTCGTGATAGAGAGGGGGGGGCAGGGAGAATCGGGTATACATGACGGCTATCTGTAGTTCCCCCGGATCGACAAGAACAGCCGAATATGTATGCATGTTCCTGGGCGTAGCTCATGGTGATGGTGATGGGGGTTTCCTCTTCCGTTGCAATCATGCGACAGTACATTGTTACAGAACCTTGGCTGGGGGCTCAATCGCATGCCTTGGTGTCCAGAATCTCGGGACCGAAAAGAAGGTTGAGGTACAGCACTCTAGCTCGGGGAGAGCAGAGGAAAAAGCAAAGAGGTGTGCGGCCCATTCCATGGCGCTGGGAGCTTTTGACATTGACCAATGACCCTGGCTGCTCCTCCTCGTCAGTGGTCAATGTTAGTGGCCTGTAAGGGGGTTGCGCGAGGGCGGATCTAAATCCGCAGTGGGGGCTTGCGTGAATGAATGCATACACGGCCACGTTGGAGGGAAGGGTTACCCTGGTCGCGCAGGCATCGCAATGATTGTGCGAGAGCCGCCATGGGGCACGAGGGATGCTCTGTACGTGACCGGCATCCGGGATGTGGGATGTACCTCAAGCTTGCAGGACCATGTAACGTTAGAATGGAGGACGGTCTTCAGAGGCTGGCAGCCCCATGCCTGTTCTGGACACCTGCGAGATTGACAAGAAGCGTTTATTTTATTTTGTTTTACCTACCTTAGTGCACTTAGGCGTGGAAGGTTCGATGCAGCAATGCAGTTGCCGGACTGTAAGGTAGTTGCCAGCATTGGGGACAAGCCCAAGTCGGCTTGACTTCCACTCCTCCTCTTCTTTCTTGTCTTCTGTTCATCCGACAACAATGCACAACGGCTGGTCGTGACAGCGATGGAGTCGAAACGGCAGACTGTAGCCGTCATTGGCCTTGGTAGGTTTCGGTAATGCCTCCTTGATGCTAGGATCTTTTTTCAAGAGCATCCTCAGCCCGGTGTATGCAACTATGTCGGTTATCACTACTGACCCGTCGTCCATTGCGCAGGCGCCATGGGCATCGTCTGCGTCAAGAATCTTCTCGAGGAAGGCTTCGATGTCACGGGCTTTGAACGGAGCAACTACATTGGCGGCTTGTGGCATTTCACCGACGATGCAGAGACCCTGAGCGTGCTACAGTGTAAGTAGAAAGGCGGATAGCGTCGTTGATGCGGCTGACAAGTTACTTAGCAACGCAAGTCAATGTCTCCATCGACCGGGTACGAATCAGAATGAACTCATCGCGACAACAAAGTTAATCAGCCGTTAGGGATGTTATACGGATTTCCCATTTCCAAAAGGTATGTACCGCTACACCCCTAACGTGACAGCAAAACTCGGTGCCGACGCCTCTCTAACGCGTCCTTAGATACCCCAGCCCACTGCTCCGCCAAAGATGTCGAGGAGTACCTCGAATCCTACGCGGACCATTTCAACCTGCGTCCACACTTTCGCCTCGGCACTGTTGTTCGTAGGATCTGGCGCGACGATGCGCTGGAGAAGTGGAGGGTCGAGCTTGGAGCGGCTCCATCGGAACACTTCGACAAGGTCGTCATGGCCACCGGGCCTCATCTCGTGCCCATGATGCCTGAGTTTGAGGGACGGGAGCTATTCACAGGTCAATTGCTGCATTCGAGAGCTTTCAAGAGGTAATCGGTTATCTCTGGCCTGTTTTGGCAGGGTAAAATCACTGATGTGCCTTGCTTACAGACCGGAGACATTTGAGGGTATGCGGGTAGTTGTTGTTGGGCTTGGAAACACTGGCGGTGACATTTCAGACGTGCTGGTCGGGCATGCCACTTCGATCAGCATCTCTCATAACCATGGAGCCATTGTTGTAAGTCAGGAACAGTCTTCCATACGACTCTCTTTGCCATTCAGCAACAAAACACAGGCCTAACTAGGGTTATCAGATGCCTCGAGAAAAGAACGGCGTCCCTGCCACGAATGTGCTCTCCCATCGCTTCCTCATCCTCATCGACATCATTGAGAAGTGGCTTCCTTCCTTTGCCGAACGCCTTTTCAACAAGAAAGCCGCCAAAGTCATGCAAGAGGCCTTCGGAGATCCTGACCCAAGATGGGGCCTCCACCCAGCGCCATCGGTCAAGGTGTCTAACCCCATAATATCCGACACTTTGATATCAAACTTCCGCTCTGGGGCTGTACGCTCAATAGCTGGTATCAGGAGGGTTGTCGGGCCCCGAGAGATAGAGCTCAACGATGGTCAGTACGTTGATGTGGACGTCATTATCTGTTGTACAGGTTACAGGAATGATTTCCGCATTATCGACCCTCGCTTCGATCCCGCAGCCGAAACTTCGATGGATTGGCTGGATGCTGCCGGCTCCAAAGGTCGTCCGCTACCACGCCTCTATCAAAACGTCTTCTCCCTCAAAGCGCCCGATTCGCTCGCCTACCTTGGCTGCGCATGGTTCGTGACTGGTGCCTTCTGCCTAGCCGACGTGGCAAGTATGTGCATCGCGCAAGTCTGGAACGGTCGATCCGCTCTGCCTTCACCGGAAGACATGGAGCGCTGGGTCCAGCGGCAGGAGAAGCGCATCACAGCTATGGCCCACCGTGGCACTGTTATCCCGGCCTCGGTGGCACCTCGCGAGTGGCTGACATGGGCGGATGCGACGGCAGGTATGGGGGTCGAGGAGAACCTCGGATGGGGATGGAAGGGATGGTCGTTTTGGTGGCGCGAGCCGCGCTTGGCGAGGCAAGTCATGGACGGAGTATTGACAGCGGCAGTGTGGCGCTTGTTTGAAGGCACCAAAAGGAAGAACTGGGACGGGGCAAGGGCTGAGATTGAGAGGGCGAACGAGGCGCAGGCAAAGGGGAGGATGGGCAAGAATCTGTGAGTACGAAAGCATTGCAGCATGGTAACGGCAGCCGGAGATGATCACGATTTATGATGCAAGGCATGGCATGGCACTAGAAGCAGCAAGGCAGATTGAAAGCACTTCAGGGCTTTCATAGAGATCACATAGACGCTTCCACTACAATTTAATGTTGGGTTAATGGTTCATTCAGGCGCCCCACGGATGAGACTCTTAACCCGTGATGGTGCTATCTGAGCTATTTCCAGCAAGGACGAGGAGGAGAGGTCCATACTCAGAGCCTCAGATACAGTAGCTAGATGATGCAAATGTGACGTCCCCCGAGTCCCTCAAAAGCTTTCCTTCTGTACCGTATCCCACTCCCCAGCCGATGATCTGTAGCAACATTTTGGTAGACCAGAGTCCGGTCTTGTAGTATGCAACATGTTTGTCCGTCTCTAACCCTTGTGCGTCTAGACCATTTGCTGATTTCCTTCCTGCCAAGGTAGTGATCTTTTGAGACTTCGATAACAATGATTCCAGTCCAGAGCTGACGCTTTCTGGTAGCATTGGTTCCACTCCAAAGCCGACACCCTCTGGTAGTATTGGTTCCAGCCCAAGGCTTATTCCCCCGGATGGCACTGCTTCCAAGCCAAAGCCGAACCCTTTGATTGTGTTGATAAGTATGTTGAAGGGGCCAACTATGGTGAATTGGTTCCAGTACCACCAAAGAGCACCAGCCTTGTGGATGGCGACCTCATACCCAGAGAGTGTCAGCTCCGAAAACATCGAATGCATCCCAGAGGAGTCGGCTCGATGGATCCAGCCATCCCGTAGCACAGAGGTCGCGGCCTGGAGCCGACCCCCCTAGTCAAGCATGTTCCAGTTCGAAGCCGATGCCCTTTGGTAATATTCATTCCAGTTCAAAGCCAGCCTCCGTAATGATGCTGATGAGAATGCTGAGGGGGCCGGCATTAATAAGGGTGTCCATTGTCCAGAGAACATCGGCTTCAAAGCCAAAGGTCGCCTTGCCAGAGGCGGTTTGCCTCCGCTGAGGTCCAGTTCGATTCGAGAGGGGTCGGCTCAGAGCTCCAGGCTCAAGTCCAGAGCCGACTCCCAAATTTTTGGTGATTGAAGTGTAGAAGGGAAAGGGGTCAGCTCTTGTTGGGATACATCAATCCAGAGGGACTGGCTCCGGTATTGGGGGTTGAGCCGGACGTCTATGCCGCGTTGGTCATGCATAGTCCAGAGTGAGCCCCCTGGAAATGCTGCTGGGCCCATCCAGTGGGAGGGGGGCTCGTTGGGTATTGCTTGCATCGCAGAGCTGATCTTGAGACCACGTTGATTTTGACCGATAGGGAACCGTCTACGGCAATGCAAACCCTAGCCCGAAGGGCCTAAAGCGGCGGTTGAATGTGGTTGCTCTCCATTGCCGTTGAGGATCTCCCCCCGTTGTCCGCCCTCCGAGAGAGGTTTGTTCGACTGCAGGGTTGTGCAACAGTGCTCTGCACAGTCGTCAAACCTTTTTTTTTTTTTTCTTTTGGGCTGGAGATGTTGTTAGGAATGCGAAAACCAAGATCAGGCACATGAGGAAACATACTTTGCAAACTCCCAGCAGCAGTCCCGCTGCCGAACGTCTTATTGTTGTGGAGGCATCGAGGGTTGATCGTATCCTACACTTTCGGCGCCCAGTGAGAAGGGAGCTTGGAGCCAGTCAAAGCTTCTTCGCACACGGCTTGCACTCGGTATAGCTATGCCAACAATTCCTGGCTAAGGCGTGATGTCAGAGGCAGCACTAGCAGCCTAAATTATGGTCGCTCACCTGCTGCAGCCTCTCAGCATGGTTTATTAGGAACAAGGGCAATGATTCAGGAACCCAGTGCGCCATAGTGGTGGTTTCTGGGTAGACAGCTATGTGACTGATGTCGACGGGAAGCTGGGCCACAGGCCACGGACAGGTTGTCAGACGGTTGTCCTTGTGACTTTGCGGTGATAGATGAGTGATTGATGCCCTGATGGAGCTTTTTTCGGGGTTGACAATAACGAATGGCCGTGCCCGTTTAACAAAGCGAACAGACTTGCTCCTGACACCGATTTAGAAACCGAAATGCGACAACTCCAGGCCGTGCATAGCTTATAGAGGCAAGGATACCTTGAATATTCGGAGGTGTAGAGGGTATTAAGTACCATGACCTCCGAGGGGACGTCCCATCAAGTGGCAACTACTTGTCACGAACAGCCAAGTCGGAAAAGTTGTGTGAATCAGAGCCATCGCCGCCGTAAAATAGCTGGTCAAGGCGCGCCTGGTCGAGTCTGTACCCCGGCCCGGTGCCAGACTGGGTGTGATTCATGTTAACGGTTGGCATAGGTTCCCACGGCAACGTTGGACTCGCGGATCTTGAATGTTGCATCTCTCTGGGAATAAGACTGTTTGTACGTCAGCATGTGAGGTGATTCACTGACTTGATCACCATACCTAGTTTTGTCCCATGGCCTCGAAGGTGGTGTTGCTTGGTTAAGTATCTTGGAGGAGAGGTTAGTCGGCCAGCCATGAATTTCAGGACGTTAAGGCAGGGCATACACAAACCTTGTCAATGATGTGGTCACGTACTGGCCCATGTTGGATAAGTTGACGTGTTTGATAGACTTGCAGTTCTCCAAAAACTGCCAAAAGAGAAGGAGGGCGAGAGGATAATGCTCCTCGGCGTAAGTTCTGAGCTCAGAGCCTCAGAGTCCAAATGATGGGTTAGTAAAGCCAAGTGATGGTGAACAAAGTAGATTTCTTGATGGAATGTGCTTATGCAGCTGTGGTCTATTTAGTTCGAGCCCCGCTGAGCCCATCTGCCTCACTTCACGGCTGCTGCCACAGCAGTGTTACGAAGCGGCGCCTCTTGTGCAAAAACATCGTTAAAAGCTCGTTCAAACATGGAAATAAGCGGGTTGCATCGTACTATGCATCAAAAATGGTATCGACGTTGTTGGAGAACTTGGCTATTCATAGCCAGGGCTCGAAGTTGGGTGCACATCCTTGCTCTTATGCAGTTGTGTGAGGGGGCAGAGGCAACCAAGTAGATGAGAAAGTGGAGGAGTGAAGGAGCTCAGTAATAGTGCTTGGGGTGAGGTTTGTAGGGAAGGATGGCTTGCTCGTTTGCATTGTGGCAAGGTAAGGAGAGCAGAGGGTGTGAGGGAGAAGGGAAAGATTTCTCCAGGAGGTAACTCATCTCCAGGCCTTTTTCTGAGAACTCGCTTTGAGCACCCTGACACAGCCTCCCCAAGTGCAAGGCAGTGGCAGGCAGTGGTTCTGACTGCATCCAAAAAATACCCATGCACCATCCACACTCTTCTCTGTGGTCTGGTGGCACACCTCCAGGCGAGAGGTGTTCCCTGCTCGTACCACTCCCTGCCTGCTGCCACAGTGACATTTGTGACCATGTGTTCAGTAGCGTGAGAAAATCACTATACTGCGGGTGGTGCTGGTGGTGGTGGGCGTTACTCTCGGCCTTGCAATAATATTAGAGCCAGAGTGGTTCTGGCATCACATGAGGCGGATATCCGATTAAGCCCGTGGAAGCGGTGCCATGACAACGGCCCCAACAGTCAAAACAGCTTACAACATGGATTTCAACCAACTGCCTTAATTTTCTTTGCTCACGTCTGGCTCGATCATTGCTTCAATATCGTCATGCGTGCTGCCACCTACAGTATGTTCTGGACTCCCTCTCTGTTCTAGTACATTTACCACCAGGCTACAATGTTTGCTTCTCCCTCTTCTGCCGCTTAAACAAAATCTTAGAGAAGTTATTCGCTTGTTACGGAGAGCGGCCATATCTCGTCCTTCTAACTTACTGGCCCCGAACCAGACCTTGATCCCAGCTAACACGTACTCAGATGTTTCGCTCAGCCGCTAGCATCTATCAGCTTCCCGCAGGAGCAATTCTGCGCGAGGTTGGCGTACTCGATGAGGTCGCTGGTGCGATCCTCGGTAACCTTAGCCTCGACGAGATCGCGCAGCAACTTATCCATTTTGACCTGGTTCTGGTCGTTAGTCGCGCTAGTCGTAAGGACGGCTGGACGGCTAGGGGCGGACCTTGGAAGTAGTGAAGTAGTACCAGTCCTTCGCCTCGCCAATGCAGGGGGCCACAGCATCGAGCATGTTCATGCAGTGCCCGTCGATATGGTTCAGGTCGAGCCTGCCTATCGCGAGGATCTGGTCGAGGGTGGGCTTCTTGTTGAAGACGAGGTCCTAGCTGGTGAGGGACTTAGCGATGGTAGACGTGTTGGGCCTGAGGGTAGGCATGTTCGCGAGGTCGAGGGATGGTAGGCTGAGTTCCTGCGGAGGCTAATAGGACGAGGAGTAGAGGGAAGGAGCAATGCTGTGTTACGTTCTGCAGAACGTAAGATATGTAGGTGGTTGAGTTGAAGGGCCGGGCATGAAATGGAAGTCGGGTATTTATAGGTTCCCGTACGTGGGTGCGTTCTTGTAGGATATGCACAGCTTGCGCATTGGTACCCCGTAGACCGGGATGAGGTAGACCCTGTGCACTCCATCTCCGTCCACCTCTTCCCTGAGCGTGCATGCCTTGTAGAGGTGGACGTCCTTGACGACCTCGAGGAAGTAGCCGACGTGCCTGTATTGGTCCTGCGGAGGTCGTGTATTGGCTACGAGACTGGGCGCGACGGAAGGATCGGCCGTGGGGATTATAATGATCTCAGCGAGTTCGGCGTGCAGACTGTCAGCGGTAACCGTAGGGTCGGCTCGGCTCGGTTGACAGTCGTGGGCCTCCAAGTCGGCCTTCGCGGAACCGGCCGTCAGGTTCAGGGTCTGGTGAGACTGTATGGCGTACGCCTGTCCCGGGTAGAGGCGGTGGACGAGGTGGCACTCCTCGCCGCTTTTGTGGCAGGCCTCGCAGGGTTAACTACTAACTCTGCTCACTATGGAGAAGTTGACAAGAAGTAGGAGGAGACTAACAAGTCTGTCCATGCACGAGCTGCTCGCTTCCAAGTAGGTTGACGTTCAAGATTCGACCACCACAACGAAATCGTTCATTGAAAATCCACTGACGTGTTGGATGACGGTGCTGGCTGATGCCGTGCTGTCATCCAGTCGCATGGCTTCTATAAAGTCAGTCGTCCAGTGCATGACCGGAAAGTTGTAGAGCCTCACAGCCTCTTCGTCGTCTACTTTTCGTTGAACTAAGGTAGGACCAAGGGTCTGGCCTGCGTCCCCAATAGAGGCTCTTGCCGCAGCTTTGGTCGGCGCAGAACATGAGGTCGGCTTCTTTCCTTGGCGTTCCTGGATCAGCCGCCAGGTGACGCATGATGGATGCCTTTTGCCTCAGCCGGCAAAAAGCATCAGCATCACGAGCATGAGCAGAAAGATGCCGAGCAGTCTACGCTGCCGCTGGCAGGACTCCAAACTAGGCATCAACAGCATGCGTGGCCATAAGCAGCTTTGTGGAGGGGCAAGATCCAACTTGCAAGCCTTCGGCACGATTCTGGCAAAGCATCAGACCTCAAAATTTAAGTTGATGTTGAAATGAGTCATGAGGGGGGATGTGCCGAGTGCCCAAGATGAGATATCAGCATCCTTCTTCGTTTGGCCGAAGATGAATTGCAAGGCATCAGGCGAGTCGTTATTGTAGAGTTTTTTTTGGATGTCAGCCACTCCAACAGTGATGTCCTTTGTCCGGCCGCCTTCTTGGCCGTGGTGCTGGCAACCTCGGTTTTCCCTCAAGGCGTACGAAGGATCTGGACGATCTTGCCAGCTTTGTTGAAAAAGCCGTTCCTATAATGACTGCTGACATTGGAGTCCGGGACAGTTAGTTTCATGATTTTGCTGATCGTCAACTGAGGGCTCCTCATGAACTTCAACTCGTCCGCGATCAGCCAGAATACCTCCTTGTTGCTGAGCTTCGGTATCCTCTCCATGATGCACCCGTTGGCGTCCGAGTGGTTGTGGGCATCGTCGTCCGCGCGCCTCTTGTCGATCTCGGTTGCGTCTTCCGACATCTCGGAAGAAGGCTGAATGTTGACTGTACCATGTCCAGACCATTTGCTTTGGACCATATCGAACCTCGGAACACAAACAACTGTCGCCTTGCTGATGACGATCCAGGTAGATGTCTGAGGCAAGAAAGTGTGCAAGTCGGGCCGAAGTAAGTGCGGCGGACGAGGTCATCGATGCGAGAGGCTTCTCGCCGCACTTGTTTCTTTGTCTGTTCGCAGGGAGCAAGTCTTGCCAGCCACAAGGTTCCTTGCATGCCAATCGGTATGAGAAAGCGACCGCGCGTTAAGGACAAAGTTAATAACCAGAAACGCTTTGGCTTGGGTCTTGGACGACCTGTCAGTGCCGTTCCTTGCCTCTACCAAGCATTTGTCCTGCATAACTGGCTCAGCCGCCAAGTCCTTGGCCACGAACGTAGGAGCTCAAATTCGTCTTTCGAATCGCACGCGATGACTTTCGTAATGGCTGCCGCAACTGGCAGCAGGGAAAGAGTGTCTGCCCCTTTTGTAGGGCTTCTCTCCTGTGACGACCATCGTTTCCTTAGCGATCTCGCTCGGTTCTAGCAGCTTCACGTCTGCTTTGTCGCCGTAGGGATAACCAGGCCCTCAGGTGCCGTGATATTTCCACCCGCAGTAAATATTGCGATTTCGGCAGCTGCAAAGGTTCAAAGCATGTCTCGTGTGCAAGCCTTTAGGTCTTGTCTTGCCTCATGTGTAGAGAATCATCCTGCTCTATAAGACGAGCGATAGAGAAGGCGCTAGGGCGGTTGGAAAGAGAACGACTGACGTGTGCTGGCATCCTGACGAAGGCAGCAATCGTCAGAATATACAGCAAGGTTCATTTTCTAGTCTCATGACGATGGCTCTGCTGACCATCTGTTCAACGCGAGCTCTGTCGTCGCCCACTGACCGGATAAGCGGCAGTTGAGAACCGCGAACATGACACCAATGTTGTCGCACCAGGCATTCGATGGCCCTGAGGGACGCGGGTTCTTGGTGGAAAGCTCGGAGATAGCAGGATCGTAGTAGCCCAGCCTGTAAGTTGCGTTAACTTAATCAATGCCTCGCGTATAACAGTCCCAGCCAGCTTACCATTTCGAAGAATCACCAGAGCACCGTGATTCATTTCGTCCCACTTGTAAACAGTCGAAGGCTTTTCTAACCCTAACCCTGGCCCTCGCCCTCATCGAGCGGGGGCATGAAGGTTCTGGCAGACGTGGGGTCGATGTAGCCAGGCCAGTCGCACTTGCGGGCGAAGCCTTGGCGGAGATGGTGTTTCGAGTTGGGGCACCTCTGGCGATGGAGGCGAGAACGAGACAGACGGAAGCGAGACAGACGAGAACGAGATAGACGCCGCGGTGTAGACTCTTAACACGAAAGCGGTTGCATACAGACATTTCGGGGACAGCGTCGGGTGTTGGGAAACTATGGACGTCAGCATCGGAGTCCAAGGAGTAGACGCAATTAGGGTCCCATTCGACGGGGGAGATAGCAGGAGCTAGACAGTCACGCACAAAATAGTCGCCAACGTGTCAACCGAGTTGTCAGCGTAACAATCAGGAGCTTTGGGAGAACGTAGACGGGGCCGTGAGAATTGAACGAAGCTTGCGAAACCTGACGAAGAAGAAGCTGCATGCAGAGTGGGTGCAAAGAGTGAGATCTCAGGTTGCGGCTCAAGAAGGGAACCCTGATAGCAGGTGCCGAGAAGCTATGCCACGCATAGCTATCTCAACGAGCGGTGAACTTCGAAGGTTGTCATTTTGCGGTGGAAGTGAGGACGCTGATTTACCGGCTGGAGATGGGACACGCGAGGTTCTTATAGTCAGAGGTCGGGAATGACGTGAAACATGGTACTAGTATTGTCGTCAGTAGAGTGCCCAGTGAGTGATACGAGCAGCGTCTGACTTACATTGGCAATCATGACCATATTGTCGTTTTCAACCGAGCTCGCTGGGAACATGCAGGCCAGATTGCAGTCTCAAACATGCTCTGGAGTCACCACACAAAATTTCGCACACGGCAGAGGTTGAGAGTCACGCGCGCAATGAGGTTTCTGCTCTTGTTGTTAGCAAAGATGATAACATACTTTGGCTTTTCAAGCAAAGCACAAGATATTGCTCGAGGCGAAGAAGCTCAAGGCTGGCAATCCTCGCGTCATTGGAGGGCAGCCATACCTTCTGATCACAGAGCTGGGCTCCCAGAGCACACCCGAGCCCCAGAGACCGAAGCTCCAGTGGTTTGCATAGGGCGAAATGATGGGGATTTGCTAACGGCTCTCCTGGCGGGCATCATACGTTGCACCGGGGGAGTTCGGCCACGACCATATTGTTGCTCATTGCTCAAGGTTGTAATGAGATCGAGCAATCGCTTACACAATGGCGTAGGCGAGCTGCAGTGCGAGTTTGTACATGGTCACCCCATGAATCTCAGGTTTGTTGGCAAAGTGAATGAACCAAGTTTCTGGCAGAAACCCAAACAGATTTGCCGAAGAAAGTACAAGAAGTTTGGGCATGACGCGTCGAGACGGAAGGAAGACGAAGATGCTGAGGGTTAGAAGCTTGGTCTGAGTGAGGTGAGTGGGGCTTGCGCCAAGTTAGTAGCAACAGTGCACTCACGGAAAGGCGATGCAAATCCATTTTAGTAGAGCTCTTGGGTGAATCATCGTTGAATATATCGTTATCATTGAGAGAATGAAAAGACGGTGTTCTTTGGATTTACGGTAATGTTTTTCTTTAGTTGAGATTTTTGCTGTCAATCAGTAAAGATCCTAGTCTTAGCGGTGCCTGTTTTACGCCAGCCTACAGCACTGGCTTGGTCAGCTGTTGTACCAGTGCCTTTGTTCAAATTTTGAAACAAACAAACCAATGCAACCCTCTCCCTGTTTGACAATTTGTTGAAACGAGCCCTGACCCGTCTGTTTTCCTCATAGCTCACTTGACCGCGTAATGTGCCACGAAGCTAGAGAATGAGCTCAGGGAACCCAGAGCCGCAAGCCGGTTGGGGCGGCTTCCAAGATGATTTGTCGCGGCCGACTGCCGCCGCTATCACCATCACAATACTGCTGTTACTTCTGACGACGCGTGCTCTGTCCGGCTCGTCTTCGACGCAGACCAATGGGTTGAGGGAACCGGCCACGCCTGGATACTGGCTGCCCTACCTTGGCCATGCTCCGCAGATGCTCGCCAGCGCCAGCCGCCTCCTCGCCAGCAACGGTCGGAAATATGCAGAAGGCATCTTCTCACTCAAGCTCATGGGAGCTACGCATGTCTTTTTATATCGATCGAATCTGGTAGATCCATTCCTGGTATCAAAGAGTGCCCGTGTAGACTCGGCCTGGCTCCCACGGCGGTTGCTACGCTCAGTATTTGCAATGCCACAGAAGGACTTGGACATCTACGACCAACTCCGTCCACAGCTCGAAGCCCAGGGCTCAGACCTTCTCTCCGCCGAACTCATTCAGCCCATACTGAAGCAGGTCAAAGCTCAAGTGGCGGATTTGGTTTCTTTCAACTCGTACCCCTCCGACCAGATGGACTGGGAGCGCATGGCCGATGCTGACGTTGTGAAGGACGAGAATGGCCAGAGCGCAATGCAAGTCGACCTCACAGAGTTGGTGAAGCACTTTGCGGCCAGAGCGTCTAGCGGCGTCTTCTTTGGCACGGACTTTGTGGAAAACTTTCAGGAATTCTGGCAGATGCTATGGGCGGTCGACAAAGGCTTCATTCCGCTGGCTCTCAACATCCCAGCCTGGCTTCCGTGGGCCCCAGCCCAGCGAGCAAGGACAGCGAGGAGGAAACTGCTTTCGTTCACGTTCGAGTTCCAGGATGCTTTGGACAAGTACCTTGATGGGCAGGAGACGGACGCTAGGTGGCAGGATCTGGACAATGTCGGGTCGTTGGTCCTAGCAAGGGCCAAGCTATTCAAGGAGCATGGCATGTCGGTGGAGGGCCGTGCGGTTTGTGACATGGCGTTGGCCTGGGACATGAACGCGAAAACCTGCTCGGTCATTTCTTGGCTGTTGTTCGAGCTCTGCAGGGATCCAGTCTTCCTCGCGCAGGTCCGCGAGGAGATACGACCGTTCATCGACGCCACCCAACCTCCCAATGACTTTGGCCCTGCAGTATGGGTGCCTCCGGAGATTGGCAAGGTGGACGTGGACGGTCTTGCAACCAAATGCCCGCTTCTTCAGGCCGGTTATCTAGAGACGCTGAGGTTGTATGGAACCGACTGGACCACGGCTTGGCTGCAAGAAGACCTGGTCTTGAAGGACGCCACGGATGATAAGAGCGCGTATCAACTGAAGAACGGATCCTATGTGCATGTGCCCTCCGAGATGCATAACCTTGACCCTGATCGCTTCCAGGATCCCTACGAGTGGAAGGCAACAAGGCATCTTCAGAAAGGGGACGGCAACGCAGCGGAAATCGAGGGCGTTGAGACGGGCTCCCTTCGAACAGACGGTAAGATTACACCGGCCAGCTTAATTGCACATACGCACTATCTAACTTCACAGCAGGCCACTGCGTTACCGTCCACAAACCGGAGTCGCTCCAGATCCGCGAAGTCTTACTATTCACGGCCGTTTTAATCTCAGTCTACGACATCGAGCCTCCCAAGGGGCAACCCTTTGTCTCTCCAAAAACGAAGAGATCGGGCACTGTTCGGCGTCCTGCAGGTGCCATCAAGGTGTGGGTCAAAAGGAGGAATCTGGCCCCAAGCTTATGAAGGACGCGTCAAATTTGCATAGTTTTATTGGACTTGCGAGGCTCAAAGTGATGGACCGCATGAAGAGCGGAAAACGGGGTGCAATGGAGAGCTTGGTTGGGCGCAGCGCCTGCCGTTGTCGACATCCCAAGGCCCTCGACAGTTGTAGGACAGCATTGACATTGTAGATGTGGAGGTCCAGCGATCTCTGCTGGAACCATTCATTTTGCTCAACCGTGTCAGAATTCATGAGAAACGTGGCCTCTATAACGAAGGTTCCTCAACTTGGGTTTCACCAAATTACATCCGCATCGCCATGCATTGCCTCAAACTATATCTTAATCTCGAGCTGGTGATTGCTTCAAATCTCTTATACTTCAAGATTCAATGGGTCCGTGTCTGTGTCTGAATATCTGTGTCTTTTCTGCCTCAGGCGCTAAAGACAAGCCTCGGCCCCCCCAATGACACCATAGGCCAGGGTCTTTGCGAAGCTCAAATCCGACACTGTCCCGACCTACAGCCCTCTCTCTTATATAACTAATCTCCAGGACTACTTGACTTTGGACCTGAAGCTTCCTCAATTTTTTTCACCTCTGGATTTTCTTTTCGAAGACCGCTTTTACCTGGGGGAGCTGCGGAACCGAGGCCGCAGACCAAAGACAACCGCCCGCACTGACGACATCCTCGAACCCCACGATCCGTATCGCCGACGCCGACCGAACATGCGCTCTTTACGCTAGACAGCCATGATCACCGAACGACTCCTCAGCCGGTCGGCCGTGATATGCCCTCGCTGCAGCTTGCTGCGGGGCCAGCGCCGCCCGTCATGGCTCCCCCGGCGGCCAATTGCGCCGCTGCAGAGCTTCCGAACCTCGGCCGCCGCCCAGCAGCAGAAGCTGTCGCGTGCGCAACACGACAAGCCAGCTGCGCCTGTCGCAAAGCCCCCAGACGCCGTGCCGGCGGCCGCCAAGCCCAAGCCAAAGAACAGCGACCCCCTCGCCCTCCCCGACAAGTCGGCGACGGAGCAGCGCAAGGCCGATTGGGCCATCATGAAGGAGATGTCGCGGTACCTGTGGCCCAAGGACGATGTCGGCACCAAGGTCCGCGTCGGGCTGGCCGTGGCCCTGCTAGTGGGCGCCAAGGTGCTGAACGTGCAGGTGCCCTTCTACTTCAAGAGCATCGTGGACTCAATGAACATTGACGTTGCGGCGGTCGGTGGCACGGCGACGACCATCGCCGGGACCATGATCCTCGCCTACGGTGCGGCGCGAATCGGCGCCGTTGTCTTCCAGGAGCTCCGAAACGCCGTCTTCGCCTCCGTCGCGCAGAAGGCGATCCGCAAGGTCGCGTGCAACGTGTTCGACCATCTGCTGCGCCTCGACCTGAACTTCCACCTGTCCAAGCAGACGGGCGGCTTGACGAGGGCCATCGACAGGGGAACAAAGGGCATAAGCTTCCTGCTGACGAGCATGGTGTTCCACATCATCCCCATCGGGCTGGAGATCAGCATGGTCTGCGGCATCCTGAGCTGGCAGTACGGCGTCAAGTTTGCGGCCGTCACCGCCCTGACAATGGTCGGGTACGCCGCCTTCACAATCTGGACCACGGCTTGGAGGACCAAGTTCCGACGGCAGGCAAACGCGGCCGACAACAAGGCCTCGACGATAGCGGTCGACTCGCTCATCAACTACGAAGCCGTCAAGTACTTCAACAACGAGAAGTTCGAGGTTGGCCGCTACGACAAGGCTCTGAAGAACTACGAGAACAGCTCGATCAAGGTGGCTACGTCGCTGGCTTTCCTCAACAGTGGCCAGAACATCATCTTCTCGTCGGCGCTGACGGCCATGATGTACTTTGCTGCGGACGGCGTGGCGGCCGGTAACCTGACGGTCGGCGACCTTGTCATGGTGAACCAGCTTGTCTTCCAGCTTTCGGTCCCTCTGAACTTCCTCGGCTCCGTCTACCGTGAGCTGAGGCAGTCTCTCCTCGACATGGAGACCCTGTTCAACCTGCAAAAAGTCAACGTCGCTGTCAAGGACAAGCCCGACGCGAAACCATTGGTCCTCAGCAAGGGCGGCGAGATTCGCTTCGAGAATGTCAACTTTGCCTACCACCCCGACCGACCTATTCTGCAGAACCTGACGTTGACCATTCCGGCCGGAAAGAAGGTTGCTGTGGTTGGCCCAAGTGGTTGCGGAAAGTCGACTTTGATCCGTCTCTTATTCCGGTCTTACGATGTACAGGGCGGTCGTATCCTCATTGATGATCAGGATGTGCGCGACGTGCAGCTTGACTCTCTTCGCCGTTCGATCGGTGTTGTCCCTCAAGACACTCCTCTCTTCAACGACACTGTTGAGCACAATATTCGCTATGGCTCGATCGACGCATCTCGCGAGCAGATCATTGCCGCTGCGCAACGTGCACGCATCCACGACATCATCGAGACCTTCCCCGATGGCTACGATACAAAGGTTGGTGAGCGCGGCCTGATGATCTCCGGTGGTGAAAAGCAGCGACTGGCAGTCAGCCGCCTTCTGCTTAAGGACCCGCCGCTGCTGTTCTTCGACGAGGCGACGAGCGCTCTGGACACGCACACGGAGCAAGCCTTGATGCTACACATCAACAGCATCATTCGAGAGAAGGGCCGAACGAGCGTGTTTGTGGCCCACCGATTGCGGACGATATTTGACTCCGACTTGATCATCGTGCTGAAGGAGGGCCGGGTTGCGGAGATGGGCACGCACCGGGAGCTGATCGATACCGGTGGAGTCTATGCCGAGCTGTGGAGTGGTAAGTCAAGATCCAAACAGAGTCATGAAATCCATTACTAATTCTTGCCTCTAGCCCAGGAGACGTTGTTCAACGACGAGGGAGTTGAGAAGGATGCCAAGGATGAAGTGGTCAAGGTGGATGGTATTGAGAAGCCTATGACAAAGGCCTAGAGAAAAGCGCTTCATGACGTATGATACTCTACACGTAGGGGAATTTTGACGAAAAGCCATTCTTGTATATGTGTTGAGTTCCCATGTTCCATTTCCGGGGTTATGCTAGGCACTTAGCACTCGCGGTTCCAATGGGGGCAAGGGCTCGCTAGCTCTAGGTCAGGCCAACAGCTGGCCTGTTTTTGGGGGTTGTGATGCCGCGTTGTAGTCTGACCAGCCACGACCTGCTATACTGAACAAGGGTCACGGACCAATACAAATCCTATTCAACTCTACATTTCGAAGAAGAATATTATGAAACGTACAAAAACAGTCATCGTGTAGTCTCTACCGTAGACAAAAACAGGCGATGTACTTTCACTCTTGGGCGTGGCTTTGCTGCCCCAAGCATTAATTTAGATTTTGCGATATTCTCATTTATACCTCAGCTACTACGCAGAAATCATGATCATTCGTCGTTCAGAGAGATCCAGCTCCTTTGTTTGCATATCTTCTACCCAACTCCTCCAACGCGTCAGACGCCCTGCTTGCACCCCCCAGCCCATTGAGCTCGATCCCAAGCTCCCTTGCCTTGATCTGGTAGTTTGGGTCCTCCAGGATACGGTGCACCGCGTCTCTGACATCAATCGGCGACGGGTTGTCCGTCTTGAGGTCGATGCCGGCCCCGCAGAAGACGACCCTCGCGGCCGTGTCCTTCTTATCCTCGGTCTGGCCGGCGCACAGGAGCGGGACCTTGTGAGACAGCGCCTGCGTGATGCTGCCGTAGCCGCCGTTGGTGATCAGCAGCGACAGCTGGGGGAGGAGTAGGTGGTAGGGCAGCCACTTGGCGAAGCGGACGTTCGAGGGGCTCCCTGTCTGGAGAACTATCCGCTCGATGTGCGGGGACACAACGATAAGAATGATGTTGGGGTCCTCTGAAAGGGCTTTGATGGTTGGGAGGATGAGCGAGGTCGGGTCAACCGCGAGCGTGCCCTGGGTGACTGCCACGACCCTGGGGTGGGAGATGACGTCTATCCACCAGTCCGGCAGCGAGTCAGCTTTTGCGTTTGCAGGAGCGACGAGCGGTCCGACAAAGGTGGTGTTGCGCGCGTGCTCCTCGGAACGTGGCTGTAGATCAAACTCGAGGGTCGGCGAGGAGGCCTGGATGTGCAGGAAAGGACTGTAAGTGAAGAACTCGGGCGCTTCGCCGTAAGGGAGTTGGGGCAAGCCGAGCTCTGCCCTTTGCCTGTTCAAAACGGGCCGCAGCATGAGCGGGAGGATCAGCCACTGCTTGATGAGGTGCCCTAGTGCGTTCAGAGCAATGCCCGGGAGCTTGGATGGAGGAGCCGCGCCCGAGACGTGATGCGGTGCTCTCGCGGAAGACGCGTAGTACGGGATGACGCCCAGCGTCGCAAAGACCGGGACCTCCCCCAGCTCGTGGAGAGCCCTCGCGCCGTACGGCATCACGTCGACCAGGAGGACGTCCGGCTCGAAGCCCTTCAGCACGGCGCGGTAGTCGGCCACCTGCGCGGGCATCCTCCTGGCCCGGCGGCCGTGGTCATTGTCCAGGAGGCCCGTGTCCTCGGCGCCGGCCAGCAGCTCGTCGGCGGGGACGATGTGCCTAGTCGCGGCGAACTCGGCGCCCGTGGCGCGCACGCGAGCCTCGTTGTCGGCGCTCGTCAGCCAGACGACGCTGTGCCCGCGCGCGACGAGCTCCTGGGCCACGGCCTGCATCGGATACGCATGGCCGGCGGGGAAGTGGGAGTGGAGGAGGAACTTCATTGTGTTGGTGGTTTTTGTTTCCCCGTCGCTTTGTTCATGAGGTGAGCATGGTGTAAGTGTGCGCGCGTAGGACTTTGGACCAGGAAAAGTCCCGGTGAAGTTTACGCGTTGAAGGGGGGTTGTGGAAAGAGATAGGTGAGTGCGTTCTTGCGCGTGGCTCTCATTCATACCAGAGGTGAGACTGCAAGGGGGGGTTTAGGGTAAGTCTTGAGACATTGATTCTGCACCAACTGAGATGTTATGCTGGATGGGAAAATTGAATTCGGCACGAATGAGCTTTTGTGGTCTTTGACTTGCAGTGACGTTCATCAGTTGATGAGTGGTCATAATTCGTTACAAAGTTTGGGGTTTTACTGTTTTCTTTGTCATTGCTGTGATGATGTATCCAAAACTCCAAGTCTTACACAAGCCCTTCCTTGTCAATGTCTACCCCATCCACCCAAACCGAAGCATTTAAAAAAATGTACAAGAACCCCTCCTGCTCCATCCACTACCATTCCTGCAATCCCTTACTGTATTGTGTCTTTGATGAACCTCGGTGCCAGCACCAATGCATCGCAATACAAGTTCCCCCCACACCAGTCAAAAGAATGTGTTGAAGTTGGCACGAACAGCCCCACGCTTCACTCGTCATTTTGTGTAGCAACTGAGAAGCGAATTTGCCAGCAAAGACGCTCTCGTGTTCCGGTTGTCATTACTTCGCGAGTGGCCCTTGTGTTTATGGTCAAAGCCGGCATGGTGGATGCTGATGGTGAGCGCGGGCATGGTGGGTTGTTGAGCAAGCAAGCCCGCCTCGTCCGGAGAGTACGCGAAGACGACGTGTTGTCTTGATCTCGAAAGATCAACGGGAGAATCGTGTTGTCGAAAAGTGGGCAACCAGAATGATGCTAAAGTTTTCCATGTCAGTTGCGTGCATCAAGCAGGGCGGAGGTCGAGACAGAAGACTCACTTGGGCTAAAGCGAGTACCAGTCTTCACGCCCGACCAGCGGGGAAGAACTGTTCAACTGCGGTTGCATCCGGTCCAGCCGGAGCAAAAAGAGAAGAACGTCGTGTTCAAACTCAAAATGGCTGACCGAGGAAAGAATCCATGATGTCCCATTCCACATCTTCCTCGTGGTTGAAGTCGGTAATGCTTGGGTGCTGAGGAGTCGGCGCCAGCGCCTTGATAAGAATGTTGGACACCGGACCAGCCGGTGCCAGGGCGAGGAAACACTGTGTTGACATCAGCCCTTCCGATAATCTCAAGCTTCATCTCGAGGGGAAGCTTGAGGAAGGGGAAGGGTGTTGAGAAAGGAGAAGGGCGGTGAGGCATCGAACTTCAAATCCTCACATTCGGCCATGGCGGAGTGAGCAAGAACGGTTGTGACCGAGGCTGCCTCGGACGGAAATGGTGGGCCATGCGCTCGGTGAAGACTAGACATGGTGGAAAGAGACCCATCGTTAGCAATCATCATCAACGAGAAAATCGGAGGCAACTAACGCACTGCTCTGCTCTTCATGGCTGCTGCCAGTAGCAGGGGCGGATGCTGAGACCCCGTCGACCCTCTCCGATGTTATCGTGATCTCCGTCACGCAAAGGATGCCAGTAGCCGGCGGCGGAGTCCAGTCTCCGCCCCTGCCCACTGTTGTAGTCACGGACGGAATTCGCCCTGATCTGCTCATCTCACGGGACTGACGTCCCTCCGGGTGGTTACCAAGGCCGCGCCGCCGCTTCTGGGAGTGACACCCGCCTCCCAGAAGCAACATGCGCGGCCTTTTATGCTCACCACCAGACATCCAGAGTTCCAGGCATTCTGGCGACGAAGTCGTGCCGCCACTTCTGAGAGTGATACCCGCCTCTCAGAAGCAGCGGACACGACAGCGTGAATTCGCTCTGCACTGCCGAGATCATGGGATTCGCGTCCCGAGTGGCTGACCACCGCTCGGCAAGGGGCAGGCCGTCCAGGGTTTCTGGCACCCCGGGGGCCACCGAAGGCACAGAAAGAAGGTGAACACTGCGAACCGCCAAACCCGAGGAGACTTAGTGACGAAGTCGTGCCGCCACTTCTGAGAGTGATACCCACCTCTCAGAAGCAGCGGGCACGACAGCGTATTTCGTAGGCTCAGAGCTTCAGGCACTCTGGGAGCCACCGAAAGGCTCGACGCCCAGAGTTTCTGGCACTCTGGGGGCCACCGAAGGCCCAGAAAGAAGGTGAAAACTGCAAACCGTGAAGCCTGAGGGACTTAAGTAACGAAGCCGTGCCGCCACTCCTGAGAGTGAAACCCGCCTCTCAGAAGCAGCGGACACGACACCATTGCAGTCGACACAAATTAGCTTGACTATAATGCGTCCTGCTCTTCCTTAGTCCAGGAACTCAGGGCCCGTGTTGGTGGCATCGGCGCAGTGGCTTCTGGAAGTGACACCCGCCTTCCAGAAGCAGCGCCGTGCGGCTGCGGCTCCGACTGTTTCAGCACCTGACGACAGCTGAGGAAGAAGTGATGGCCACAGGCTGCGAGTCTTCCGCGAGGCCCGAGCGACGCAAAGTCGTGCTGCCGTTCCTGGGAGTGATACCTGCCTCCAGGAACGCCCTCATAACGCCGCCTGTGGGCTGAATGCTGAGTCTCTGAAACCCAGCGAGACGACACACAGGCATGAAGGTCTTGCCTGTTTCTGGTTGACGAGACTCTGCTGAGTTGAGGATGACTGAAGGTGGTGGTGAGCGGTACGTGGGGTGGGCGTGCCGGTGATGGATGAGATGAGAGGTTTGCTGTTGCCCATCAGAATGCTGAAAGACTGAAATGAGTGGCGAGTAAGGGTTGGAGGACCGGCCTCCAAGAGGTGTAAGGCGTTGAGTGAGGATGGATCAAAAAGAGGAAGTGGCCTTCGGCAACAGCGCCAAGAAGCTTCCTGTTCTCTTCTCGCTGAGATGTCACAGAGGAAGAAGGTGGCCTTAAGCAAACAGCAGCTCCATGGAGCTTCTTGCTTTCTTCTCGGTGAGATGCCACCGAATGTCGAGGCATTTGCACTTGAAAAAGATGATGACCAAGAGAAGGCCGCCAGTCGAGGATGGATGCCCGCACCCAACCACCAAGAGGCTTGGAAGATTGCGTCGGGAAGTGCTTTGGTGAAAAGACCAAGTCGAGGAGTAGCAAGTTTTTCCGTGGAATAAACTTGAGAGGGACTACTCAGGATTACCGTGTCTTTGGAGAGAGACTTATGTAAACCCTTGCGAGGTCTGTCGCTAGGAGGAGGTGAATCGGGGGAAAGTGGTGGCGGAGCACCCGACCAGCGGGGCAGTTTTTGTGGGAATGACAGACGGACCAGCCGTGTAATGTCAGAGGAGTATGAGCTGGCCAACTCTCCAGGGCGTAGGAAGCGCGGTCGAGTTCCGCATCATGTATGTGGTGACGAGAGAGGAGAAGGGTATCAGGGTATCTGGTTGGAAGGGGTTTGGCCAAGCTCACAGCCAAGATGTAGCCTGGCTGTGAGCTTGGCCAACGTGGCGTGATGATGAGTTTGGAGTCAAACTGGGATTTCCAACTGAACAAGGAACGAGTTAGCGACGGCAATGAGAAAGATGAAGAAATGTCTTACCTGAGGACTCGTTGAGTTGAGACAAACAGCTAACAGCCCGAGTCGAAATTTGGGTGTAGCAGTGGATTGGAAAAATGGTAGGAACAGGTTCGTGTATCGGTTCTTGGTGAAATGGAGGTGTCGGAAATGGTACAGAACTGAAACAGTTCCAAAGTGTGGGCTGGAGATTCTGTTTGAAAAGGTGTCAGATTGAGAGTGTTCAGGAAGATGCAGGGAAGAGTAGTTGATCACTTACTTGTGGTGTTGTGTTAGACGAAGGAAAACGAAACTTGCACCGGTTGCTGCCTGCAGCTAAAAACGGATCAGTCCGGCTGAAGTAGAAAGATAGACCGAAGAGAGAAAAAACCTTCACTTGGTGCTTAATGGTTGCGACCATGAATCCGTAGCTTCGTTCGCAGGAGAAATATCTCTTGTAAGTGCGAAAGAGGCGAATGAGACTCATCGTTTGCCACTTGATAGCATACCAGCATGATCGTGAGCTTGTGCTGGATTGGCAGAGGATTTCTGGGAAGACGATGTGTCGCGAGGGTACAGAGATGTCTTTGAAAATAACAAGCTATTTGACGCGATCAGAATACCGGGCAACCAACCAACGGGACAAAGAGAAGCGAGATGGGAAAGAGCTTACGCTTATGTGGCCAGAAGACGCGTGGTTTTGTAGTTGAAAGCATAAGTACCCAAGGGCCAGCCTTGGTAGCTGTAGAGGGTGCATTAGTAGCCGAACAGCATAACGCGTAGGTGTAAGTGCACAAACCATTTCGTGGGAGCTTTTCCAAGTGCGCCCATGGGCCAACGCCAGCGCCGCCCATGGTAGCTGGAAACAACAAATCGATCAGTGAATGGGAGCGGGTGAGATGAGTGATGACAACGTACCATTTCGTGGGAGGTTTCCCAAGTGCGCACATACCTTAGGCCAGCGCCAGCGCCGCCCATGGTAGCTGGAAACAGCAAATCGATCAGTGGATGGGAACAGGTATGGTGAGTGATGACAACGTACCATTTCGTGGGAGATTTCCCACGCGTCAAGAACAGATAAAGCACACAAACAGAGATTTCAAGCCTCTCATGATTGCAGAAGCTGCTAGCAGGACTCCTTTGTTAGTGTGTACTCGTCAGAGGTGCTAGGGGATGGAACAAAGGAAAACAAAAACAGCTTACCTGGCTCAGCCACCAGTCCCAACAACCGAAGGGATCCCTCGCGGATGTTCAAGGAATAGGAACAACGGAGAGACAGAAGGGAAATAGACGAAGATGTTGATGCTGTTCATCTTGTGTAGCAGTCATGGATGCTAATGATGCTGTAGTAAAGATACTGAATAAGGATGTGTGAATGTGAAGGAAGAAGAAAGAGCTGTGAGTGTGGGAGGAGGGAGGAGTGGTTTAAATAAGGCAGCAGACGAGGAAGTTAGGTAATCAAATCAGCCGGACTGTGTGAGGTAGAGTAGGCGCGTGTTTTCCTACCACTATCTCTTCTCCTGTGCACCAAAGAAGAGGGCACAGGCAGTGCCTGCACAGTAGAATAGCACAGTAATAGACACAGTGGCCTCGAGTGAATGCAGTGAATCACTGGAGGGGTGTAATTTAGTAATATGGGAAGCATTATGGGTGGCATTGTGGCCAAAGGGGTGGAGGAGGTTGAGGGGGTAACGGGCAGAGTTGAGCTAGAGCTCAGGGAGACCGATTGCCACGGCGGCAAGCACATCTGAGGCATGAAGCGAATGGGCCAGTCACTTGAGCTGAATCACAGCACTACGTGATGCCTCATTCGGCCTGTTTACAAATTGACAATAACGCGAGGGATCTCAGGGGTCATGTTGTTCACACTGGATGAGAAGGTCCTAGATCCGGGTGCTACACGTCTGACATAGAACAACATTATAGAAACACGAATGGAATAAGATATTAGCAAGAGATGAAGCGGTTCCTGGGACACCTGCAAAAGTGAGGGTTTTGAAAAGCACGGAAAGGAAGCCATGTGAGCCGGAGCCAGCACGACCTCTCCTCCGTAATGTACATAGCCACACACACAGTGCACCCGGTAGCTCCAGGCAACCACTACGAGGCAGTATTCACACGAGAAACTCATTCGAAGGCGGTGGAACGCGGAACGCGTTCGACGATGTCATGTGAGCGGCAGAGCACGAAGCCTTCTGGTTGGTTAGGGGTAACAACGAGCTCAGCTCATACGCGTCACCGCGCCGATAGGGGAGGGGGATTATTTGTTCACGCGTCAGGTACCCAAGAGGAGCACCTAACTTACTTAGTTGTGCAGAGAAGAGCGAGCTCGCCCACTCAAGGGTGGAGCTGCCTCGCCAGCAAGGTAGTCACGCTTGACCGGTGAAGCTCCTAGGCAACGCAGGTTGTTGCAGACACACCATTTGTAGCAGCAGCTCCTGGATAATGCAAGAATGCAGAGTCACGCTGCTTCAAGAGACTAATAGCCTGATGATCTTGGAGTTTCCATGTTGGAAAACAATGCTAAGGGGTCTGGAGAAGCAGAACGACCTACTCAGGAGCATTCGCATCCATTTTGACATTAGGTTTCAAACGTGTGATTTGAATAAGAGGTAGTGTCAAACGGCAATGCATTCTATAGTGAGACTGAGCAGATTATGCAATATACCCTCTTGACTCCGGCCAGGAAATCTAAGTTCACCACCGCATCACATCACGACAAGAGCCGGCCAATAGGCGCACACCAGCAGTGTAGACGCCGAAAGAATCAGACAGAAGCTCGATGTTCCTGCATGAGGGTGCTCTAGTGCGAGGGGAAGCTCGGAAGGGTTGCAGGATCATCAGCGTTTGCATCGGTACGACCAGCAAAGTCTTGTAATGGCACGTGCCCCTGGCTAATCTAGCACGCGTGAATAAACCTTTTCCACCTCCAGGCTCTCCCTTTCCCTTTCCCTTTCTTCCCTTCTTCTTCATCCAGTGGGTATGAGGGTCTTTAAAACCGTCCAAAACTGCCTGCCCACGGGGTTGAAGACGATGAAGGAAGTTTCCTGAGTCCTCCCCAAGTGGGATCTGGGGGTGCCCGCCGAGGGGCATGGGCAGGCAGGCACATCGAGGGGGGAATGTCGATGTGTGCCTTTACCAATGTTACCACACATACTATGGACGCTCCTCACGGTTTTAGCCGGGGCTGCCGGCGGCAACGCCGGTGGCTTTAGGTGAAGACCCTCGTGGTTCTCAAAGCCCCGAAGTTCCGCTCGTGGGGAGCAGGGCACGAGTCCTCGGAAAGGCTTGACAAATTTTTGGAAACTTTTCTTTTGCAAACTCTTTTTCATTGAGATTGAGGCTTCACGCCTTGTCTTGAAGAAGAAGAATTGATGGGCTGTTCGAGCAACTGATGTGGTGTTGTTGGACAGAAACCATGGACAGCTGGCACGTGCTGTGATGCAAGACTGTGGTGATGATGTTTTTGGAGAGCACGCGTCAGTTGGCTTCAAAGTTTGGAGGCAGCATTCCGACAAGTAGTCTGCTCATTTTCTTTCAACTCACCGTCACAGTACGCAGAGTCAAGGTATCTGTCAAGTATGGAGAAAGTCGTGCCGCACAGAATGACAGAAACTATGGCATCGATCACGATTCTGCTTTGCAGCCTGATTGTCCCAACGGCTCACGACAGTGAGTTCACGCACAACATTCGAAGTCTTCACGACAGAAAGCCCATCTGTTTGAAGTAGACGATGGGTTTCCAGTTCGGTAACGGTCACATTGGACCGTGTGCCGTCGTGCTCTTTGTTGTGGTGGCCTGTGTGCGGTGTTCCGGTCAATCAACAAAGGGAAGCATTGAGTTCCGCACCCCTTCCGAGCTCATCACCATTTAGACCGGTAAAAGGCCTTGCCGATGTCTCTACCTGCTGTCCTGTCGATTCTTGCTAATTATCTTCTGTTGCAGTCCCGTTGCCCTTACGAAGCCTGGCACAAGTGATCGTCCCGCATGGCGTCGTCCACGTCCGAAAGAGCAACAGACCTTCTCTCCGAAGTACGAGCAGCTTCAAGCCAGAAAAAGGTCTCCAACAACCGCGAGTCCGGGTGCAGTGAGGACGAGCAACGCAGCTTTCTGATAATGCCGACCTTTTACATTTCCATCCTTATCAACTTGGAAGACACAGCGAGGAAATGGAGCGAGCGAGCCAGTCGCCTCTGAATGTCGACATTTCGGTGGCCTATTGCAAATAATATGAATACAAGCGTCATAGGTGTCTTCTGTTCCTCCAAGATTGAATGGTCGTACAATTTGAGCACTTGGGTTCTCGAGCTTTGGTTTTCAAGAGCGAGCAACCTTCTCATTCACAAAACCAAATTCGGGGTGTCCTCCCGAGCTCCTCGGGACCGGGTGGTAGAACGGATTTAATAATGCAGTTCCATACAGAATGCTGATGTCCATTAACCTCAGAGACCGTCGAGGCAGACCACAGATGATCGACGCATGGTGCATGGCAGAAATATCACTGAAATACGCCCGCTTGCCAAAGTAAGACGACTCCTACCGAAACGGATTTCTAGAGCCTAGGAACGAGGCGGCAAGGCCGTAGCAAATACGGGAGACTTGGAAGGTAAGCGTCTTGACAGTATTGACTATGAGTTTTCGCTGATCATTGATTCATTTAGTCCAACAAGCGTCTGAAATATCAACTAAATCGACAGTCAGACCATACCATGCAAACCTTGTTGCTTCTTATGGATGCGACTGTGCCCAAAAGAACATGTTTAGTCTTGGCAACGTGCAATTGCGATAGCCTCCGAGTTCCACAACCCAGCTTAGCAGATTTCTGAAAAGGACGATCGAAATCCGGACAGACTAGGCTATTTGCTTAGGTTAAAGTGCTCAAGGCCAAGGGTTGATATCGTTGGCGCAGTACAGCAGGGGAGAACTCGGATCCATTTTAAAAAGAAATGGGGGGCATACGCGATACTAAAGCCGGTCCAATTTCAAGGAGTCAAGTGTATGAGGTTCTATCAACGATGAGATGATATACTTGAAGAGCAGTACATGAAATGCCAGAAGGGCCTTCTGATTCCAAAAGTCAGATTGTCGAGCTTCAACTACCTCATTGATTGGTGAATCAGAAGCAGCAGCTACAATCTGAAGAATCATTTTGCCCAGTCCCAGTGCTCTTCCCGCTTGTTCCCTGGGGAACCGTCTCCATTGGTTTTTGCTGTTGATATGGTTCTGGAATGGAATCAGTAGTCGCACCAATAGCGTCGTAAACAGCCGACTGCTTGTAGGATTGGTATGCCTTGACGTTCTCGTCAGCTGGGACGCGTTGCAGCTCGTGATTAGACGTCTCGAGGTTTATCGCGAACCAAGGATAATCCAGGGCACAACATTCGGGCTCCTTGATGACTCGATTGGCAAAACGCTTCAGGAAGATCTGGCAGTCGTTGAAGCCGAGCGAGGACACGCCAAACGACGCGCTGATGTCTGTATAGGCTTGCGCCACTTGTTTCTCATTGAGCGTCGTCCAGCCGACTTGGCAAATGTAGTAGTCTTGGGGATGGAGCGCGCTCTCGTTCGCGACGCCCTCGTCTCGTTGGTGCAGTAACTCGTCTTTTACCGTCCACGGCGCGATGCTTGCCTCATACTGGAGAGACGGGCCAGTTGAGTCAACGACGTGACCGTTGTGCAGCTTGGCTTTGGGCGTCAATCTCAATGGGAGTCCTAGCTCGTATTTTTTGCCGTAGGCGAGGAGTGCCCAATGATAGAGATGACCGTCCAAGATGCGCCGCGAGAACCAGACAGGCTCACCCTTGGATCTATCTAACTCTTGTTTCCTGCGCCGCTCTATATGCTCACCCAGGTTCTGTCTGTTCGGAGCCGGAATCGCCATTTTGGTGGTAGTGAATCGCTAAGAGATGCTTGAGCAAAGAATTAGTGACTGGGATCGAGGAACAAGCACTGGGTTTTGTAGGTATCGCTAAACTGTTGGCCTCCAAAAGACTCAGGATCCAAAAATAGACAGCCGTAGCCCGCAGCATGTAGGATCGGCCGTGGCTTGACATCACGCCGCAGAAAAGACAAACTCGGTCATTTGGCGCGCCCGTCACACTGCTAATGTAGAAATGTACATCTGCCGCTTGGTTTCCAAAGCCTACGGCCCCTGTCAGCTGTCAGACATGACATCACCCTGCTCCCCATCCTTCAGGCTCGGGTCCGCAGAGCCAGCTGGAGAAAGTCTCCAAGGGCAAAGACCAAGATATAATTACGTCGATTGGTGAGGCTAAGAACTATGCTCTTCTCTTGCACCAATTGGAGTGGCCTAAGGATAGAACTTGCACGCTCTGTTGCTTTAGCATTGTTGAAGCAAAACGGAAGAGGCTTTATTCTCGGCAGCAGGTAACCTCGATCGTGCAATTGAACTGCTTCGCACTCCCATTGCCGAGCTGCAGATCAAAAGGCTATCGTACCCTTATCAAATGAATATTGACGCCAGCTCAGGCTGGGGGCATCTCCTCATCCAGATACTGCGCCTCTCAATTTTGCCAGGATTTGATCCTTCAGGCCCTGCAGGTTGGCCTCTCAACCAGCCGTGAGAACAAAGTGTCGAATTTCATGATATGTTCGGACGGATTCCGCGCTGGCCATTGTTCGACTCCTGTCTTTTCGTGTCAATGGTCATTGGGGTAAGTGGCTTTGTGGAATTTATCATGCGGCTCGGTTGTCCTGACATCCAAACTACTGATTTTGTTACCATCTAGGGTAAGAATGCCGTATGTGCTAGGGAAGTTCCCGGGAGGAGGAGAGGGACATACACTTGGACTGCGTATATGCTCGAGGCATGTAAGACCAAGCGACGATGATAATTGAAAGTATATCCAGAATAAAATTTAATAGCAGCTATATACGCATATTATGCTACAACTTTTTGGATTCGTCGCAAATAGAGGACTAGTAGGACGTCGGCATCACTAGATTCAGACCCTCTTCCCTTGGGCTGCTCCGGTTTTACATGCCAGCTGAGACCTGGAGACTTCTCGGAACTTAAGACTCTCCTATGGGGTCTCTGACACGTCCGACTCAATGTCTCTGGAGGCCATGCTGTCATATAGAATGCGGAACCTTGATGTTGGTTGATCGAGCAGTTCGCACGGCTTACCACGCTCGACGATCTGGCCATGATCTAAAATAATGACTTGATCATAGTCCAAGATAGTCTGGAGTTTGTGCACAACTGCTATGACGGTGGCCGTCTTGAAGTTTTTGCGAATGATCCGCTGCATCAGTGCGTCGGTGTCAGCGTCAACACTGCTCGTTGCCTCATCTATAACTAGCATGCTGCCCTGGTGGATGACCGCGCGTGCAAGACAGATGAGTTGCTTCTGTCCCGTTGATAGCTCATCCTGTCTCATGTCTGCGCTCAAACCGCCCCGGGACTCAAGGAATTCCCACATGGAAACTGAGTGCAGCACGTCGATAATCTGCTCGTCGCTAGCCTTCCCGTAAGGATCGATGTTCTTTCGGACGGAGCCATGCAGCAGTAGCGGACTTTGAGGTAAGGCATTGATTCGGGTTCGGATCTCATCTCGAGGGAGGGTGGTTGTGTCGATATTATCAATGAGGACAGCCCCGGAGTCGAGCTCTATGGTACGGAGAAGCGTTGCAATGAGCGAAGATTTGCCACTAAATTCTAGTAAGATTGATTCTTCTCAGACTCGAGAACGACAACAGGGAACATACCTTCCAGTGCGGCCGCATATTGCCACCTTTTCGCCCGCCTGGATTGCGAAGTTCAATTTGTGAAGAACAGGTTCCGGACACTGGTCATACGACGCTGAAACATTTTGAAACTCGACAGCACCGTTCTCGGGCCAGTCACGAGGCACATGGCCATCTTCGCTTGACAGATTCTCATCCTTGACATCAGCAACGTACGAACGGATCCTGTTGATAGCGCCGAGAGCCGTTTCGACTAGTGTCCATTGATTAACCAGTGCCTGGAGTGTCGCGCCAAAGGTAACAATGTTAAAGAGGGCAACACCAAGATACTGTGTGGAGCCGTTTCGAGTGGTCACAGCAATGGAGACGACGAGGATGGCGATCCCAGCGTTGAAGAGATCCAAAACCAGAGTCAGCCATCTTTGGCAACACCAAAGCAAGTAGTAGGGCCTCTGTGAGACATTGAGGGCGGTGAGGTTACGCTGCTCAAAAGCCCGTGTCCAACCATAAGCTCGAATTGAGGTGATGCCGTTTATCGTTTCCAGAAACAGGGCGAACAGAGGTGCCTTGGCCTCAATGTCGAGAAGTCGAAGCTGTCTGGAGGTGCGAAGGTAGTAGAACTGTATCATGAGAAGCACGACGATAC
This sequence comes from Paramyrothecium sp. XJ0827, assembly GCA_020881915.1. Taxonomy (NCBI): domain Eukaryota; kingdom Fungi; phylum Ascomycota; class Sordariomycetes; order Hypocreales; family Stachybotryaceae; genus Paramyrothecium; species Paramyrothecium sp. XJ0827. The sequence goes on from JAJFPB010000004.1 coordinate 4,235,666, forward strand.
ACAGCGGAATCGCGGCCGCGACGTAGCCAGAGCTCATGAAGACGAGGACCGAGGTTGCAATAGTGAAGAGGAACTGAAACGTTGCACGACCGAGAGCGAGAGGCAAATCGTTGTCAATGAGCTGAAGGTCTTGACTAAACCTACTAATATGTTAGTATACGCCAACTGAATTCAGACAAAAGAGCGAACCTGGTCAGTATAGATCCGGGGTCTGTTGCGGCAAAGAAGGCGGCCGGAGCTCTGCCATCAGTCAGTCTCACTATTGATAGCCATGTTCTAGGTATTAAGCTAACCGCATCGTCGTTGTCAAAAGCAGCTCGTGGAATCGTTTTGAAGCACGTGGGATAATGCCCAAGTTGTACACACTGTAAACCGTCAGTCCACACATCGCACGCTGAGGAAGAGGACAGTCACCTTTCTGCAATGCCTGAGCCGACTATAGCCAAGCTTGCCAGACCCCCGTACACACCCAACCAGTAGCCGATGCGCTCGTTCGGGTGGGTTTCGTTTGCTTTGGCCCACCATTGTAGCCATATGGCTAGCTAAGTCAATAGAGCCCCTGTACATACGAGGAAGAGACGTACATGGAAAAGTGAGGCCGAAGATGTAGCTGGCGCAAGCTGCGAGATAGATGCATACAAACGGCCAACCCGCAATTCTCGCAAAATATGTGTAGATTGTAAGGTCGCCCGCTCGTCGATTTTCGTCTGGTTTGGGGTCCTCGAGAACGTCAAGCTGAGTCACGAATTGTTCATTGGAGCTTTCTCCAAACTTCTCTGGCGAGCAAGCAGGCTCTTTGGATTGGGAATCGTTCTTTCCGCTGAGTGCTGGAGTTTTCTCTTGCTCGATGGCGATTTCTTCCGCTGCTTCATGCTGCTCGACAACACCCTTTTCGTCAATTGTTATGAAGCTCTGCGCAAACTCCAGATGATTGACTAAAAGAATCTGTCAGCACGAAGATTTGAATGCGTGAAAATAGATATACCTGAGGTCGTTGCCAGAATTGCCGTGGTGTTGAGCTTCTTCAGCAGCCCATTACGCCCAAAGACAGCATCAAGGACATACCGTTCCGTTGCTCGGTCTAGTCCAGTAAATACGTCGTCAAAGACCATAACCGGTCGCTTTGAGTAGATGGCACGTGCCAATGACTACAGAATGTCAGCCCGAGCAAGAGCCGCTGTAGTAAACAAACTCACAACACGCATCTGCTGGCCACCACTGAGGCGCGATCCGCCTGGGCCTCGAGGAACGTCATCTTGGATTTCAAGGAGCTCAATTTCTGCCGAGAGCGCACAGGCTTGAAGCACCGTGTCATACCACTGCTTGTCCCACTCAGCCACGCCGACCACATTTGTCCGGATGGTGCCTCTAATAAGCCACGGTGTTTGCGGGCAGTATGCCGCATTTGAATAATCCCTATGCACCGTGCCCAACTCTATGGGTACTTCACCGAGCAGCAATTTGAGAAGGCTCGTCTTGCCAGACCCGACGGGGCCGAAGATGACGGTGGTCTGACCGCGCGCAATGGCCAGGTTCAACTTCCTGAGAACAAGGCCTCCTTGCGACGTGTAGCCAATGGCTGCATCTTTCATTGTCACAACATACCTGGGATCCGCCCAATCAGAGTCCGAAAAGTTATTAAGGGTTATGTCGTCGCTCGCTTGGTCATTAGAAAGGGCCGTGTCCGAACGGAACTTCTTTGTGTCCGCTGCTGAAAGGCTTTCCCGCTCTTGAGCCATCAAATAAGTCTGAATACGGTTGAAAGAAGTGATTACGGTTCGAATGTGCTGGAATCCATACAAGGCATGTACAAGTGGCTGGTCCAGTAATCTGAAGAGACTCAACGCCGAGAAAACAAGTCCTTCTGTCAAGGTTCCTGTATTGCGCGCTTTGGCCAGGATGATATAAACACCGAAGCCCCAGACTGGGGTAAGAGAGGAAGATGCAAAATCTAGAAGCGCAAGTAAGTAATACGAATGCCATCGTGGGAAGGGACCAAAGTCTTACAAATAACAAATAGACAGATATTCAAAATACGATAGCGTCGAGCCACAAGAATCTCCAGCCTCCGAAGCTCCGCGATCGTAGAGGAAACAATATTGGTCAAACCGGTCAGCTTGACTGCCTTCATAGAGGCCAATGATTTGGCTGTGGCGGTCAACCGCTCCCGAATAGCCTCGAGCCAGGGCCCTTGGGCATTACCTGAGAGGGTTGCAACAGGTAGCCCGAGAATGAGACAAACTAGTACACATTAGAAATGTTTCAGCCAGGGCCTGAGCCCATAATGACTTACCGACAGTCCAGAGAATAGAGCCCGCCAAGGCCACCTTCAGAAGCCTGTAGAGAAGAAAAAGGCATAAGGCCGTTTCAATCAGGCTGGCGTAAATCTCGTGGATCACTGGAAGGCTGACTCCAATGCGATCGATATCAGCACTCATCAAAGTCACCGCCTCTGCTTCCGAAAGTAGGGACGACTCGATATGGAGCGTCTTGTCGAATATCAAGGCGACTAAGCTACCTCGGAATAAGGTAAGCAAACGGTAGACTTTATGCTGATACACGGCGAAAGACACCTAGGCAAAGACAAAAGCTTGTCAGCTAATCCTTTCAGTGCGAAGGCTTGACTTACCGCCACCCCAAGATACACGATTGTATACGCTCCAATCAACCCATACGCCGTTGCTTTCGAATTTGGACCGTCCGGATGTTTGACGAAGTCCAAAACTCGTGGGATGAGGAAAGGCTGCGAGAAAAGAAAACCAGTTTGAGCCAGCCGTGGCAGAACGCCAGCCAGGAAAGCCCACTTGTAGTGCCAGAGAAAAGTACAAAGCAGCGCGTGTTTCTTGGTCTTGTCAGCTGGCAGCTTGTCAGTCCAAAAGCCATCAACAGATCCGACCATCAAACGTACCCCTCTGCCACCTTTCTTTCAGCTCCACTGGCTTCGAAGCCGCCAGAATTTGCTCGTCAATCGGTGTTAAAAGATTCACTGTCAGAAGAGTACGAAAGCCGGCAATGAGATTCTCGTTCAACCAGATGAAGAGAGACCTGTTCATCACCCCGCTCGTTGTCTCAGTGGGCAAGCCTCGCCACTGCTGGAGGAGCAGGCGGCGTTTCTCGGTAAGCTCGCAAAGAAATAGAAGAACCTTGACGCAGAGACTGGCTAACAGAAGCCGAGGCACCGCATGGTCAGGAACCAGGGCAAACAATGTTCGAATACGTGGAAGGTCGAAAAGTGTCGAGAGACCCAGGTAGACACATAGTAATGTTGAAGGACGAAACGAGCGAGTATGCTCCAAATAGGACACAAGCGGCAGCAGTGTGTACCCGACTATCGTCAAGGCCAAAGTTGACGTGGTGAGTTTTGTTTGTGGTGTTTTAGCAGAAATCCAAACCGCAAGGATGCTAATCTGCAGAATCCAGTAGGCCGCAAAGAGCACCTGATGTATTGCATCAGTTTAAAGTACGAAATATGCAGAGAACGAAACACCACGACTCACAATCTTCAACACAAGAGTCCACGATGAGCGCACCTTGGCTGCTTCTCTTTGGAGACGTACAAGTCTAAAGGTGCCCCAGAAAGCTTTGCATGTCAGCAAACCGAAGACTTCTCTTTTTCTGGGCAACAAACCAGCTACTGCTAAAGGCAGGATAATCAAAATACTTTCTTCGAAAAGGAGAGTAAAGTCAAATCCTCCCAAGCAACCACCGGCCACGACTGGGCCAAAAGAGTTTTCAAGATGGGAGGGACATGCTGCTTCGCTTGTGGCCATGATCACGCAACACCATAAACTCTTTACAGGTACAAGGTTTGCCGCTGTCAGATTCTCATTAAACCGTATCGCGTTACTCCAAGAAAGGACCAGTCGGAAATATTTCAAGGAGAGTTGGAAGGAGTATCGGCTATCAACCCAACATGCCCGGCCATCTGACCGCCTAAGAAAGCCCGAAATGACGTGAAGAACTCGATGACACGGGTAGCCACATTGTGGCTCCCTCGAGAGATCTCGTCTGAACACATGATTCACTTTTCGATGTCTCAGTCTCGGATTCAATTCCGTGATCAGTGTTCCCCATACTAGGGGGTATCAAAAGTCGTCCGCCCCGACCAACAAGTAAGGCAGGTCGGGGTGTTGACTGAATAGGAAAAGGACCGTTGATTCGGAAACAAAAAGCTACATAAGGTAACATGGGTTTCCTTTATAAACTGAAGTACCCAATTTCCCTCACGTAAGGTACCTCACCTTATGTATCTTTTTTCTTAGGATTTACCGCCTCCGAATCAACAAGTTTTTTCCTATTCAGTGAACCCCCCGACCTACTTGTTGGTCGGGGGGATGACTTTGAATCCCCCTAGTATTCTTGATCGATTACGCGGAGTAGGCAATCTTCAATGTCGCTGAAGTCTCCTCACATATATACAAGAAGCTGGCTTCATACTTCCGTGGCAGTCTTCTTCTGTGGCTTACATGCTTGGCGCCTTCGAGCTTTAACCAAGAGCATGATGTGTCGTCCAGGCAGATGAAAGCGTCATGCTATTTGCTGCATTGCCTTTTCCCTGTTAACCAAATGTGATGCTGGCTATGGCCGAGTGAGCCACGTGGAGAGACAACTGACTGGAACTCACCAGCGTTCCAAGACCGCCCATTGTAGGGCTGGTATGTCTCACAACGCCACACGATGAGAGCTAGGAGCTCCGCCTCGGCTGAGGGGGTGTACAGCACCGATTTACAACACGTCTCCCTTACCATTCCATTCCTCGGCACTGGAGGGCACCGCGGCCTGGTTGGTTGGTATTGCTCGGGATTTCGAGTTTCCTCGTGTTCTTTGATCCACAGCGGATGACAAGCTCTCGTCTGGGACACTTTTCTTGTGTCAAGGCACGGATGAATGACCCTGCTGCCAGCCAGCGCTACACTTGCGCTGTAGATACCATAACGAATATCTCAAAACAAGATGGATCGTCGATCTAGGAAAGAAAGATAACGACAATGATGGGATTGATCTAAGAATTGCGCAATTGCTTGATGCATATCATGAAGGTGCGATTTCGGGAAATTCCTGCATGACGACAAGCACACGCGTGCCACAATCTATCTGATTACACCACCAAGAACTGTAGCAGGACTTACAAGTTTGATCAATCTTTTGCATGCGTATTATGACTTTGAAGATGACCTGGATGTACGGCACATTGTCGTAGACAGACTTCGCGTGCGACCAAGAAGGGCGATCTGTTGCCAGGACTGGGAGAGGGTTTTCACACACAGTTCGGACTTTGGGAGACAAAGCCGAGCAAACTTGAGAAGAGCATGGTTGATTGCGTAATCCAATTCGGTTTCTTCCTGTTCTCGGGCAATGAATGCTCTTTTTGAAGTTGACCACACCAGCCTCAAACTGTGGCAGCTCGCGCCACACCTGTCTATGACATCACGGCGACTATTAACACGACCTCGGTGAGCGCGCCAGACTTATTTCCTCTAGTGAAACCCTTTAAATTTTCTCTTCCTTCACATTTTCAAGCTCAATTCACAGCATCCGAGTGGTTTTGACTTGTTCCTTCAATACGTACGCAAAGGGCTTCGTTATGTCTCCCTCCAACACCGAGAAGAAGACGGACGACGCAGAGCAGGTCTCCGCTGGCGACAAGCATCAGACGTCCCACGACTCGCCCGAGCCCAGGCAAACCAGAAGCAAGCGGCAGAAAACAATAGAAGAGACGTTTTCTAAAGACGAGGGTGAAAACGAAGACCAAGGCAAGCAACAAGATGACCAGGACAACGACGATGCCGTCGAGGAAGGCGAGGACAAGAAGCAACAAGACACCAAGCCCGCCAAGTCTGAAAACCAAGCCAATGGAAAGGACGAAAGCGCTGTTGAACCGCACCAGGAAGAAAACGTACCTTCGAACATCCTCGAGAAGGGCATCGTCTACTTCTTGATCAGAGGACGCGTCAACATCGAGAAGCCCAGCGAAGTGAACGAGATCCGACGCACCTACATGCTGCTGCGGCCAATCGAAACAGACGCAAAACTCAGCGATGGGCCAATCGGGGATGCGGGCAACTCGCGGCTGGTGGCCATACCCAAGAAGGTCCTCCCGCTCAGCGGGCGCGACCGGTTCATGGCGTTTGTGGAGAAGTCGGGCGCCTCGTTTGACGAGATCAAGAACGACTTCATGGCGTCTTCAGACTACGAGACCAAGACGGCGGGGTCGCGGCATGCGCCCGCTGCGCGACCGGTTGGCGAGGGCGTGTATGCGATCACGACGACGGGCCGCGAGAGCCATTTTGTGTACATGCTGACGCTACCGGAGAAGCCTGCGCAAGTCCAGAGCGAGCTGGGCTTGAAGGAGAAGGGCAGCTTCATCCTTTCTACGAAGAATCCGAAGTTCCCCGGCCCAGCCAACGCCAACCTGCCGCAGGGTCCCGACTTTCCTAAAGAGTATGTCTCCGATTCCGAGTGTCCCATTGATTGTGCGACCACCCATGACTGACTGTTGAATAGAGTAATGGAGGAGTTCCGAGACCTCCGTTGGATGGGCACGAAGCCCTCGCATTTGGATTACGTCAATGCCCAGATTCTGCTCATCGGCGAGTCGAGCGGCATCGATAAGGCGTTGGAGCCGCAGAAGGAAGATGAGAAGGCCGGCGCAAAGGAGCCGACGGAAGTCCTGGAAGACCTTGAGGAAGAGGATCTAAAACGGATGAAGGGCCTACCAGGGGATGATTCTGCGTCCATCTTTGCCGATCTTCAAGCTCGGGCAAATGACTACCCTAAGCTTCAGACGACATTCTAGGGCAGGGGTAGTTTGTTGTAGAATTAAAATATTAATTGATGTATCAAGTGTTTCTTTCTGGTCTCCTCAATTCTAGCGCAAGGCAATGCATAACAACATTACGGGACGGAGCTAGCCGCATCAGCTCAGGGTCGGAAGGGACTCAGGAACTGAAGCTCGAAAGGGTAACGCGACCACAGGCTCATACCCTTCTCCCTCCAGGTGTCTGCTTCGATGTGGACGTTGAGCTTGTTGTCCGCCTTGGTCGCGTTGTACACCATGTTGACGGGCTTCTCGAGCGAGTACGCCGGCCACTTGGGAAAGTACGGCACTAAGGAATTGTAAGCGAAGAGCTCCACACGTCACGCCTGTCGGAAGGTGTAAAGCATACCCTTGAACCTGTTGGGGTCGCCGGCCACGATGAAGGAGCTCAGCCCGGCTGAAATACCTCTCGTCAGGTCGCGGTGCGAGCTCACGTTGACGACCGTGGGGTTCCACTTGAGCATGTCGAAGTCGGACGGGAGCTCGAAGAAGTAGGAAATCTCGGCGGAGTGCGTGGAGAAGCCCGGCGTGAGCTTGTTCTCCGTGGCGGGTTGAATGGGCAACGCTGTCGGGTCCGTGTCGAATCTGCAAACCTATGTTAGCCCATAACAGCCAGGCGAGTGCACAGAGGGACTTTGCATACCTATAAGAGTAGGCCGTACCACCTTGGGCAGTCCACTGCTGGACGAAATTGCGCCGCGCGCCAGCCTGCACGAGATCGCCCAGGATGGCCGCGATGCGTCGATACTGCGCCGCGCACCCCAAGCCCGCTTCGCGCATCGCCTCGCAGAAGGGATAGTCCACGGGCAGGGCGTACGGGGGGCTCGGGGCATCAAGGGGGTACGCCTCCAGCACCTGGTCGAGCACGGACTGGCGGGCGCCGGGGAAGACGGTCCTGAGCACGAGCGCGACATCCGCGTCCGTCTCGGCGAAGGGGCCGAAGCCGGCGGCGGCAGCCAGGCCCTCGTCGCTGTTGGCGCCGATGAGGAGCTTGATCTTGCGGCTGAAACGGCCGTTCTGCAGCTGGGTCGAGGGCGGCTCCGCGATGAAGTCGCCGTCGATCATGGGCCAGATGGCGAGCTGAGGCGCGGTGATACCGGCGAGGGCCACGGCCTCGACCGGCGCCTTGCGCAGGCAGTCGAGTGTGTTTTCGGCGTCTGCGCAGCCGGTGCTGTTCAGCGTCTTCTCGTACAGCTCGATGGCGCTCGGGCTGTTGGGATACCGCGTGTTGGTGAAGTACGGGGTGCCGCTGACCATGATGCCGCCGCGGAACAGCTTGTCGGCGCCTTCGCCGCGGTGGGCGAGAATCTGGTGGGCCACCGACATGGAGCCGGCGGACTGGCCCCAGAGCGTCACCTTCTTGGGGTCGCCTCCGAAGGCGGCAATGTTCTCGTGCACCCAGCGCAGCGCGATGCGCTGGTCCTTGAGGCCCAGGTTCGTGATGCCGGCCGACCAGGCCTGGTAGCCTCCGGGGAAGCCGAGGAATCCGACCCTGTAGTTGATGTTGACGACGATGAATGGGGCGTTCCTCCCCACGCTCGACTGGAGCATGTACGAGGTGTTGCCGTTCTGCTCGGCGCCGAAGCCGCCGATCCAGCCGCCTCCGTAGATGTAGACGACGACCGGTAGCTTCTTGCCCTCATAGCCGGCGGGCCGCAGGATGTTGAGGTTCAGGCAGTCCTCGTCGACGGTGACGTTGACCCTGTCGTAGAGGGGGCCCGCGTCGAGGCCGAGGGCCGGGTCCAGCCAGGGGACCCAGCACGCGTGGCCGTTGTGCTCGGCGGAGCGCGCGCCGTCCCAGGTCTCGGTGAGGGACTGCGGGTTGTCCAGGCGCGGCGCGTTGGCGAAGCGCACGCCGCGGAAGACGTCCTGGTTGAACTCGGGGATGTGGCGGCCGACGTAGGTGCCGTTGAGCGTCCTGGCCGTGGGCGGCGGCTTGCCGGTGGCGACGGGCAGCGCCGTGAGGACGGTGACGAGGAGGCCGAGCACGGACTGGAACATGTTACCGGTCTGGGGGATGTTCCTGTGCGTGGCTTAGTTTCCCAGGATCTCACATGGGGTGTTCGGCTCTTATGTACGTTTCGGCCACCGCCGAGTCGGACACCGTGACGGGCTCGCGCCATCACAAACACCGGACTTCCGTTTTTCGCGGCCCATGTCAAGGATCGCGTGTAAGAAATTTCGATAGCTGTTCCTAGCTCCCCAATCCTGCAATGGCAAAAATCTGATTGGGCAACGGCGTGCGGCACAGCAGGAAGTCAACGGTATAATCCCTCCGCTGGGAGAACTCATTCCTTATTGGGGTCTTTGCGAGAGGGGTCTACCCCAGCTTTTGGGGGTCTGCGGCACAGCGTGGTATTTTCGGGACGTTTATCCGGGGCTAGGATCTCCAGAGAGTCATGATCGTGCTGCTGGACAGGCCTGGGGTTGCTGCTGGCTCTCTGCCCAGTTACGGCGGCTCGATGCAAGGTCAGCGTCAGAGGATGTCAACCTCCCACGTGGCTGATGGTGTTGCCACCCATTCTGGGATTTTTTGGCTCAGAAGATGAAAGAGGGATTGGGTGAAAAAGTCGTGGCGTTACCCAGAGAGCTCATTTTCATGGTCAATATCTTGGCTAGCATGGGTGCCATGCACTCGGTTAAATGCTGCGGCGCAGCAACTGTCGAATCTGCAGCGTGCTTGTCAGCGCGGTTCTAGTTTATTGTGCGATTTTTTCTTCTCCGGTAGAGAAAATGAAATCATGGGAGGAGAAGGCATCGCGGTTGTCGGAAGGGATATCCGAACATGGCATTCACGAACCTCGGATGCCACGGGATAGAACAGGGCCGAAAGCCTTGTTGGGAGCATCGCAAGGTTGTGCTCCCACATCGTCCGTACCCATTGTCAGCCTCCAACCACTTGCCCAACTTCCACGTAGCTGTTGCCTTCAATGGACTAGCTTTTCAGAACGTGTAGGAACAGAACTGCGTGATGTTCCTGGTCGTCACCGGAAGTACGGCACAGAAACACGGCCCAATCGACAACTCATCCGAAATTGCTACTCTTGAAGAGCAGATGATGTGTCCGCAGAACAGGTCTCCTCCCAATGTCCCTTTGTCTTGCAAAACGCCAAAGCTATGAGAAACTTGCGAGGGTGATGTTGTAATGATTGGAGGTGCGAATGTCTATGTAATTGTAAGGCTGACTCGTGTCGATGCCGCCTCGCTGGATAGGATATCATCTGTAGAAATGGTAGAATGCTCTGCCTCCACCCCTGTTACACCTCTCTGCCGCCCATATCTCTTCACACGTCCTCCTTCTGCGCGGGTTCTGGCTCTGTCCGGCCCTTCATGTATGGATCCTCGTATGGCTTTTCCCCGAGTGCCGTCCAGCATCGGGCCGACATGAGAGCCTCGTCCTCCTCCTTGGTATCGAAGAGAAGCTCCGACTTGCCGTCGCCCAGGTGAGTCTTGGCCTCGTGCTGATTCAAGTTAGCCCACTTGTGTGTTTCAAAATGGCCTTTGGGCATAGCTTACCAGTCCCAGCGTCAACAGGATAACGCCGTCCGCCCAGCGGTTCGCGTATGTGTATTTGGGCGCCTTGCCGCGCACCTCGAGCAACAGGTTATCGGCGACAACGCTCGCTTGCCGTGTCGCGGATCGCGAGTTCGGGTTCGGAGTTTTGGTGTCGGCAACCTCGCCGCAGATGTACACGTTGGGGAGCGAGTCGTCGGCTATACGCAGGTTGGGCTTGATCTTGATGTGACCGGATGGTGCAATAGACCCTGGCGAGAGCGTGGCTACGACTTCAGAGGAAGGCCGCTGGCCCGTGCAGTTGATCTAGAGAGCATGATTTCAGTATTCGCCCTAGCATATGTGACTGAAAGAAAACCCACAAAGAGATCGCATTTGATGACTCTGCCGGATTGCAGTGTGACCGTTCCCGCTACGGCATCCTCTGACACGACTCGCTCGTTCAAGATAACGTCTCCGCCCAGTTTCTTCATGGCTTCCAGAGCGGCATCCTGCAGCCCCTTGCCGAAGCGGTGCATCAAGGCCGCCCTCGAATGAATCAACGTCACATGCTTGTGCGGGTATAGAGATTGAGCATCCGTCGCGACCTCGACGCCGGCAGCTCCGCCTCCGACGACCACAATCTCGCTGGCGGCTTCGATGCGCGATTGCATCGCCTGCAGTTCCTTCATGGCCTCCCATTTCTCGGTGGACTTGACGCGCGACGGAAGGCCCTCCTTGACACCGGAGCCGGTCGCGATGACTAGGAAGTCGTACGGGATCTTCTCGCCGCTGTCCCGAAGCGTGACATCCGCCTTGCTCACCTCAACCACGCGGTCGCGCACCCAGCGCACAGCCCCTTCGGGCGCGCCGGCCAAGTTGCCTCCATAGGGCACGAACGCCTTGTGCTCGTGGCCCTTGACGACGCAGAAGCGCGGGAAGACCCATGTAAAGTTGAAGTGGCTGTTGGGCTCGATCACAACCACGCGGTAGGGGCTGTGCGGGGAAAGCCCAGTGGCCACAAGCTTGGCGACATGGTAGCCGGCAAAGGAGCCGCCGACGATGACGATGTTGCGGCTTCTGTCCTCACCGGTGGAGGAGCCGAACCAGAGAGCTTGGCGGCGGATGCGCGCGGCGCGGAGGTTGCGGAGGATCTCGGTGACTATGACGGCGATGCTGTACGAAGCGACCTTGAGATACAAGAGGGACTTTTCAAACATGTTGCCGGCAAAGCCCTCGGAAGACGGCTGGTCTGAACAAAGTGGGAGAGTTGGTGATGGCCTCGCAGCGACGATCAAGGTGCGGGTGATCTGATTAGATCAATCTGATAAGATGCGAGGCCGCAAAACCCACTACTGAATCCCTCGGCTGATCCTTTGCCCTTTTGGCGCGGAATTAACTGGAGCACAACCACGACCTCGGTATCAGTCTAGATTCCAATGGCGCGCAAGCTGCGATGATCGGAGGGCGAGCACGGACAAGTCAGAGTCAGCCGCGGATCTTTTAGCACGCAAGCTGCGATGAGTCAATGGCTTCAGCTCGGGCCCCAGACGAGAGAAAGAGATAGAAGAAGGACAAGAAAAAAACTCTTCACTTTCCGTTCTCAGCTCACATCTCGGTAAACGACCGGGGGCTCTCAAAACAGCTAGCCCTTCGGTTCGGCACCAACGGGGGGGACGCAGCGCCCTGCGGTGGAGGTGGAGCCGGTGGTTGCTGAACACGAGCGATTATCTGATGATCTGATAAAACTGGCGCTGCGACGAACCATGGTCCACAGATCTATTTGGACCGGCCCACTCCACGCCCCCCTGTCCGGGGAACGAACCCCTTCCGAGGAGGGACCAAACCTCCTTCTGCTTTGGCGTGCAACGCCGGCCGCCCTGCACGAGAAAAATAGCGCCGAGACCTTGATCAGGGCCCGGTGTGGCCCGAAGCTACCCAGCTCTTACCGAGCGAGACGAGAACGAGGTGCACGAAACCGGGTTCAGGACTAGCGATTCAATTTGCCAAGAAGGACCAGGGTCGCCCGTTTTGATTTTGATTTTAGTTTTATATTTTATTCCAGTTCATTACCGTGGTATCACGCCTCTAACTCATCCAAACGCCGCTCAGAAATCCGGGTATCCCTTCGCCCTCCACTCCGCAAACGTGAGCCCCTTGGCGGCCGAGGGCATCTTGACCATGAGCGGCACCTCGATGTCCGTCTCGGTGCCCAGCACCCCGGCCTCGTGCACGATCTTGTCCTCGAGCACCTCGAAGCCCATCTTCTTGTACAGCCCCACCGTGCTGGGCGACGACTCGAAGTAGACGGGCAGCTGGGCCTGCTCGCCGAGGTCGATCCCCCACTTGACCAGCAGCGCCCCGGCCTTGCGTCCCTGGTGTCGCGGGTCGACGCCGATTACGTGACAGTCTGTAAGCGAGGGTAATTGTTAGCGCATGCTCCCCGGCCGTTTGCTCGTTTTTTTAATTATCTTTGTATGCCTGTCGTTCACATGGCTGAGATGAAGGAGGGAGGGGCAGCTGATGGTGGGTTGGAGTGGGATGAGCGGGTTGCCTCAAAGGGAACGGGGACGGGGTCGACTTGCAGATGTAACGGCGTCCGCCAAACAGCTTCTCGCGCATCTCCCACAGCGGGTTGAGGATCTTCTCCGCCCTCACGCGCTGGTCGCCCAGCAGCCACGGCACGCCGTGGTTCTTGCGCTGCTCCGCCGACCTCTCCGTCAGGTAGGCGTCGCCCAGCCCCATGCCGATGATCTCGCCGCTCGACGTGTCGACCACCTTGAGCGTGTACTGGTCCGTCGCCGTGTGCCAGTAGTTGAGCGTGCCCGCCGCGTGCGCCTTGCGGAACTCGTCGTCGATGACGCCCGGGAAGAGGATCTCGACCATGATCTGGCCCATCTTGTCGTGCTTGAAGGCCTCGAAGTAGACGTCGTAGACGCGCGGGATGTCCGCGATCAACGCGGGAAGCACGACCAGGCTCATGTCGGGCGGTTCAGGAGCAGGAAGAGGAGGAAGAGGAGAGGGGGAAACGACTTCGCCGGGAGGAGATGGGTGGCTGCAATACATCGGCGCACCGTACCCGGATGCTCGTCCAGCTTTAAATACTTTGTAGCTTTCACCCAATCCCCCTCCTCCCAGCTCAGCCATCGTTCTCGTCCACGAACGGAATCCCGTTCGTGAACCTAGTGCCTCAGCTCATTTTCGGGAGCCCCTCCGTGATCCCACCTCAGCTTGGCCGACATGACCCCTGGCCGCAACACATGCGAGGGCCTTTCGCTCGAGCTCGCCAAGGGTTCTCGCCTCACCTGCATATGCAACCCCTCACCCCTCCCCCGACTATTCGCTCGTTCCAGGCTTATCTGATCCGGTCCCCTGGTCCCAACACGAGAGTTATCTGATCCGTCCTTGCCCTAGCTCGGCGCCACGTTTTGACCCCACCGCGTCCGGATTCCGCCTTGTAGCGACCGATGTCGCATCTCGCTTAGAGCAGCAAACTCCGATTGTGTCCTGCAATTCCGCTTCCGAACTCATCAAGTCCGCCGTGCAACGTTGTTGGGGAGCATCGCGTGTCAGCCGGTACCACGTGATCGGCCCGGGCCGAGAACTATATGGTGACCCGACACAATGGTTGTTGGTGGAGGATCTCCGAGAGATCTGCAAGACGATCAGCGGTACTGTACAATACAGTAGGACTGAGAGTATCCGGTTTTTGAGACGAAGAGAAGGCAAAAATCGATTGACCAGAGATGAGCGATGCAGTCACTCATCAACTTTGTCTTATTCGTTGTGAGCCATGGCCAAAAAGCTGGTGGAATAGAGATCAAAGGTACCTCTCCTTGTACAACTTAACTCACAAAGAGGGCTTTGTGAGAGTGAAAAGAAAGACCAATGATAAAAGTACATTCCAAGTTAGCGTTTCCCCGTCTTGCAGAACAGTTTTATTGCTAACCTTGCATTCCCAGATCGACTCTAAGCCTCTTTAAGAGTTCCAACGGTCTATGAATAGGAACTTACACGACTACAGCACCACACGAGCAGAGTCCAAGCACACGAAGCAATCACAGTAGCCCAGGGACTTTGCAGTTTTCTAAAAAGGTATTACTTTGTATTTTTACATAAAAAGGGGTTGGGTATGAAGTGAAAGAAGATGTTTGCTGCAAGTTTGTGCGTCTCTCTTGGACGTCCCAAAAAACGCCGTTTCGTGTGGGTCGTTTCATTTCGTTTTTTTTTCTTTGAACTCATCGCGAGCGCGCCAGCCCTTCCTTTTAGACAATAAAGGCGGCGAACATGGCAGCGACGGCAACGGCGCCCACGGCGGAGGCGCCGAAGCTGGCAGCGCGGCCCTCGGGAGGGGGCGTGACAACGGGGGGAGCGGTGCCGTTGCCGCTGGGCTGGGGGACGGCGCTGGTGGAGACGGTGCTGAGAGAGGTCTGGGTCTGGGCAGGGCCCTCGCAGTGCCCTGGAGTTTCGGTGTTAGACATCATGTCAGAGGCCAAGGGGGTGGCCGTCCAGAGGGACTTACAGTGGTCGCCGTGAGGCTCGCAGCCAACGCTCTCGGTGGGCGAGGGAGCGAGGGAGACTGAGGCGTGGTCGTCACCGTGCTCGTGGTCGTGGTCGTGGTCGTCCTCGGCGGGAGCAGAGGTGGTGGGAGCCTCAGCAGCAGCAGACGAGCTTGGGACAGGAGCGTCGGTGGGACGGGGACCCTCGCAGTGCCCTGGGACTTGTGTCAGAGGTTTGGGTGAAACGACATTACGGAGAAAGACTACTTACAGTGGTCACCGTGAGGCTCGCAGCCGACGCTCTCGGTGGGCGAGGGGGCCAGAGTGGGCTCGGGGGCGGCGTCAGTGGGTTCGGCATCCTCAGTAGGACGAGGTCCCTCGCAGTGCCCTGACACAAGAGTGTTAGATTTGATTCAAGGTATGTGGCATCATGGACAAAAGGAGCTGCTTACAGTGGTCGCCATGGGGCTCGCAGCCAACGCTCTCGGTGGGAGAGGGGGCGAGCGAGACCTCCTCGGCAGGGGGGGCCTCGGTCGGGCGAGGGCCCTCGCAGTGCCCTACACATCCAATGTCAACCTCTCAAGTCCAGAGAATGAAGCAGCACGTCCTATGCGGCGGGAGGGCTCCTACTCACAGTGGTCGCCGTGGGGCTCGCAGCCGATGCTCTCGGTAGGGCTGGGCGCCAGCTCCTGGGCCACGGTGAGGGAAGCAAAGCCCACGAGGGCGAAAACCTGAACAGCCTTCATGTTTGCAAAAGTTGGGTATTTGCTTGGAATCTCCTTTCGGTGTCGGGAAGAAAAAAAAACAAGGACCTTTAACAAGGGCGTGATGGTGAAAACCTGCGGCAAAGCGAGCGAAGCAGTACGGTCAGCGAAACGAATGACGGAGTGACGCAGGGGCCGGAAGAAGAGAAGAGCAGGTTTCTCAGCGGCAGTCGAGCCTCTTATACGCTCTCTTCCTTCTTCGGATCAGCGTCATGCAGAGCAGCCAGAAATCCACCTCGCCGCCCAGCCTCTGCATTGGCGATGTGCGGATACCCGGGGGGCGCCGTCAGTCCTTTGCCTCCAGGGCATCGCAGGCTCCCGACCAACCCAATGGCAACGCCCATCAACAACAGTAATCCCTGACCGGGTCCTTTCGTCTAGTGGCATGCCAACCTGGGGCGCTGGGCCATGCAGATGCTTCAGCTGCTCGGGGACAGGCGGATGAGGCTGGTCAGGCCATCAAGGCCCTCGGCTTGGCGGCCTGCGAGAGGGTGGGATGCGCTCCCGCGGAACGTGGGTTGGTGCGTTGACGGGCTCAAGCAAGCGCATGCACGGCGGGAGGGCTTTATTGGCCGTGGCGGGTCTATCGAATTGCTTGCTTACTTCTCAACTATGCGTTGGTTATGTTAGAGAAGATGTTTAGATGCGTCTCAGTCTCTTCAGGCTTGTCCGAAACTCAATTTCAGATGCCTCTGAGACGTGACTCTCAGAACTTCCAACCAACAACCCACGACTTCTTCAACTCACTGATCTTGACTAAATCTTCTCTCGTCCCAGAGGAACACAACAGTCTGGCCATCATGTTGGTACGTGGCCCCCTCTCCTCCAGAGTGAGGACCCGGATGGCTCGCGGCCATCACGGTGCGTCGCAGCTCCAGTTCGCCAAGACCCAATCAGGTGCGCCATAATTGCAGGATTGCAAGCATCAGCAGCATCGCTGCCGATGGCTTTGCAGCTGAGGTCTCTTGTTGGTGAGCGGGAAAAAAATATGGTTAATTGCGGCGTCTGTGCCTTGCATCGTAGGCCGAGGGCCCGTTGTTGTTCAAATTTGGGTGTGGATCGTGCATGGAACCGTTGCGGCTCTCTGAGGCCCTCAAGTCACTCATCATTTCAATCAATGGCTGCTTGCGCTGAGAGTCGCATGTGACAGTTTGACGAACTTGTGCGAGTAGTCCTCAGGGGTTATATCATCACTCCATCCAAGGTCGTGTGAGGGACCTTCTCCTTGTGTTATTAATGGTTCCCTGCTTCGTCGCATCAGCGAACCCACTCTCAAAGGCTCTAGCCCTGGTACAAGGTATGTAAGAAGGCGATAGTGTACATGAATGCCCATATAGTTTTTTTTACATATCTGGGTCCACTGTCCGTGTCGAGTGCGGACGGTGACCAGAAAATGGACAATTGTCCACAGCCACTTACATCCTGCCTTGGGGCCAATCCATCGCTACCGATACCGTTCCTGAACGCCCAACTCGAGACAAAATAAAGCAAAGGATCATGGCATTTTAGAATATCCGCGTCGTGCTGGGCCCAACCCAATGGGGCTTTTCGCATTGGTGCTGCTCCGTCCACTCGCGAATCCGAGTCTGCATCCAACCGGCAGTGAAGTCGACGTGCTTGATCTTGGGCTTGACCTTCGGGGTCATCTCCTCGTCGTTCTCATCCTTCTCTGCCTCGGGTGCAGGCAGCTCCTCGAGCTTCCTCTCGCGACCCTGACGGATCGAGCCCATGGGAATGCACCGATTCTCGTCCTCGCCTCGCCAATTCCACTGCAGGCACCTCTCCTCGCTCTTGCAATATCTCTCGCACTGCGCGGCCGAGGTAATGGTGATGTCATCTGGCACATCCCACCTGTCCCAGTCCCCGTTGTCCCAGTTCTCGAGCTTCGCCTTTTGGCCAGTGTGGTGAAAACCCCAAAGGTCGGCATAAAGCAATGGTTGCTGAGAGTGGTTAGCATGAGCAGACAGAACGGTGGGTATAAATAGTGTTTCAGTAGCTGGAACGTAGGACTGGACTTACGTCATGGTGTCTCTGGCTGAATTCCCACCTCCACAAGTCTGTCATCTCGTGGGCCATAGTCTTGTGAAGCGTCAAGACCGGTTGGCACCAGTACGCATCGCTAAATGGCACGCCATGCAGCGGGTGCGGGTTGAACAGCGGCCAATACCCCTGGAGGCGGATGTTCACGTCGAAAAGCGTGTAGCCGATGACGCTGTCGCCGCAGCATTCCATCTGCAGGAGATCCAGCCACTTTTCGGCCAGTGAGGGCTCGGCATATTGCCCGGTCGGCCCAACCTCGCGCTTGAGTAGCGCCTTGACCGCCGCACGGCTGAGAACGAAGCCGGGGCCGCCGTTGGCAAACCAGGTGGCTTCTTTGTTCTTCGATCGCGTGTTCTCTCGGCCGGGGGAGGGCGAGCCCATGTATAGCGGTACGTCGGGGTCGAAGGTCTGGAGGAAGCGAAACAAGTTGTCCCAAAATACATACCTGAGAGGAAGAATTGTCAGCACGTCGTTTCCTTGGTTGATCCCTTCTTCAGGGGCGGCGCACGAGGCACGCCGCGGCGCCATGAAAGAATGGCAATTTATGGGTCGAACTCACGTATCTGTTTCATAGAAGAAATAAAAGGGCTTGTTCGGCTTGGTCATCCACGCGCGCTCAATCATGGGCAAAAACTTGTACTTGTCAAGGATCCAGCCATTGATCTTCTTGGCCTCCTTCTTGTCGCCAAGTGTGCCGTTCGCCCGCATCGCGCGCTGCCAGACGTAGTGCTGCATGTCGGGGTTCGCGGTCAGGTTGAAGTACGGCGCGGGCAGGTCGGCCAAGATATCGATGACGTCGTGTCCGCGCACCGACTCGTCGAGGTCGGAGAAGATGAGCAGGTCGTCGCGGCCGAAGCATGCGCTGACGGTCTCGAGCTGGGCGTCGACCTTGCGGCGGTCCTCGCCGTAGCCCATCTTGAGGATGGGCTGGACATGGTTGAGGAGGTGCTTCGGGAAGCTGGCGCACAGGTCGTCGACGGATTTGTCGGTCGGGTCCATGCTGACGGGGAAGAAGCTGCTCGTCGTGGAGAAGTCGTACGGCTCGGAGGAGGAGGCCTTGACACGGTGGCCGAGGACGGGTATGGATAGCAATTGGGAGCCATCTGATTCGCGGCGCACGAAGACGCCGACCATGAAAAAGAAGGTGACGATTGTGGTAGCGATTCGGATGAACCGCTTGTTGAGGTTGATCATGTCGGAGAGTCGGGTGGGCGAATGCTGCCCGAGCTCGACGATGCGATGACGATGTAGGGGGACTATTCTTCGCTCGCAGATGGAAGAGAGAATCAGGCGAAGTTCTCTAAGCACACGGGCTGGGTCGGTGCTGAGGGTCGTTTTTTCCCTTTTTCTTCTTTCCTTTTCACATTCGGGATCCTCCCATAGCGCCAGAGGCCGGTTCCGTTTCGTCCGTTCGTGATAATGGAGAATGGAGATGGTGGAAAGAAGGGGTGTGGGGCGGCATCGAGGTTCGAGACTCAGCTAACGTGCGGAAGAACCAGAAACCCCCACGGCCCCCGAGAAAACCGCTATGGCCTCCTCTCGCGTCTGTAGGTTAGTAGGTACCGAGTGCGACTATGGATTGGCCGTTGGGACTAAAGGTACTCGGCTATCCAGGATGGATTAGTGCCAATGTCGGCATTAACCCTGAACCTGCTGCAGCTCCTGGCCAAAAGTGTTTTCAACAAGACGGTTCAGGCACCGTGCCGGCGCCTCAAGGCCAATTCCTAGTCTAGCATTTCCCTTCCCACGAAAATCCCAATTACCATGCGCCCAGCATGACATGGGGCCATGCTATGCTATTGGCTGTGTCCCCTGGAACCATTCCCTTCCGGCTGTCAATACGAACGTTCCGAGATGGCAATCGCGTATTCGAGGACGCGTACAGAGTACGACAGGGGCATCATGCAGAGCGAAAGGGGTTCTCGTCGTCATTTTAGATTCGCGAAAACTCGGTTGGGTATGGCGCACCTTGGCACCGTCAGCTGTGCCCACAGGAGCAGAAAGCTTAGCTGTGATGCCAAGACTCGCGACGACCCCTGTACTGGGGTTCACGTTCCTCGTACTTGTTGATTACGTCTTGCTGCTCCAAGGTCAACAAAATCTCTATTAACCATTGAGCCAATGTCTTTTGAGTCATAAGCCCTAGACACATTGCGATGGAGCGATTTACACCCACTAATTGCCTTTAACGTACATCCGTACGTGGTCGAGCTTGAGCAAGCTACCCTACAGCTTCGCCGGTCAATTCCATCCAAACGTGATCTTGTTCATAAGCTGGCGGCATGCGAAGGAAATAGAAAACAAATTGCGATTACCATTGAATCTGAGACAGGGCTTTGCGTCCAAAGAAGTCTGTGATAGGTGACAAGGGACAGCCCGTCAAGCCGTTGTGTATCAGCCAAAACAGGTGAATGATGCTTTGTTCTTGAGCTACACCGACCGAGTCACAACAGCGTCTAGCCTGACGAGAATCTTGTGGATGATTTGCCTGGTATGCCATGTCTGGAAAAATACGCAACCTTGCCTCTGCTCCACCGTTTTCTTCTACCTACTATTCAGTAAAAAACTGAAGCGCGAGCTTCGATGTCTCTGAAATACGGCGAGGATGTCGCATAGCTAGCCACAACTTGACTGCTCAACAAAAGAACTTCTCCTCCGCCTGCATCAACGGCGTGATAAAGTGGCGGGTTTCATTGACGCTGTTCTCTGAGCCTCTGCCTTCCGTCCTTTTTCTTTTATCTTTCTGCTTGGAAATCTTATTACCGCTTATTCAGTTGTATATCGGAAACCGCGAATTGGTTAGTCTTACGGAGACACCTCTATTTCTCGTCGTATTGTATCCTTGCGTCAATCGACAATCCCCTGAATACCTCTCGGCTGTCCTATGTAAGCAGTACTGAGCAGCGTAACGTGTATGAGCTACTCGCAGAATTGTTCTAACGATATGGAGGGTGCTAATGTTGGAATAATTGTCCAGTGCAACCTTCAGGCATTGAGAAAGGGTAGCAGCCTCTGGACGCATGCTATTCGGTGGGTAGGAATTGGTCACTCCTTGAAGCCTGTGCCACGCTCGCCGTGGCATCTTCAGATCAAGCCATTTAGTATAGGTTTATGCTGCTCAGTGTCTAATCCTTTTGAGGTGGATAGCCTTTTCTTTTTTTCTTTTTTTCTTTCTTTTTTTGGTCTACTGGGAATGGCGACTGCCGCGGAAGAAAAAAGACGCTTGCTTGTCACAGTCATGACGCCTGTTGGTGGAAATGTTTTTTGTTTAGTCTCACCAGTGCAAAGCCAGGATTTGGAATTTCATTCATCATTTACGTGCTGCGGGAAAGTTTTCAAACAGGAACTTCCTGTCCGAGGTGAAGAAAGTCTGCTCATGAGTGCCTCAGTGGGATTCGTTTATTCGTTCGTGCGATAATGCCATAGCAAAGTCTACCAGACCAAGCCAACCACCCTAAACTCCCTGCGCCGAAATAACTCGAGCCAAACGTACACTTATTCCTCCAAGGTCTCCATGGCCGTTCTGATGCTGTCCATCGCATCAAATAGAGTGACAGCATCCTGTCCCTCGGATTGTGCCTCCTCTCTCAGAATCTCATACTCTAGGCCCGCGATGAACGACTGTGCAAATGTGGCAGCCGTTCTTAGCTCGGGCGCGAGCTGGGAGCTTGGGTGGAGGGTATCCATCACCGCAACCGCCCTGCAGTAGTAGGAAAGAATGTCCTCGTTCTCTCCTTGCTTCAGCTCGGATAGCTCCCTGGTGAAGCGTTTGACAAGCGCAAGAGATAGGATCTCTAGATCTCGCTTGACTGCCTCGTCCTCCTCTGCTCGGTCGAGTATGTGCTGTAGCTCCGGAACACATTCGACGAAGTGTTTGGCAGCTCCAGTAAGCAGTTCCATCATGTGTTGAATGACGTTGCTGGCTGATGCCGTGCTGTCATCCAGTCGCACGGCTTCTTCTACATCGACAGTCCACTGCATGACTGGAAAGTTGTAACCGTTGAAGGTTACAAGCATGTCAGTATGCACGAACGCAGCCATTTTGGTGTAATCTGTCCTTCTTCGACTGTTAGTAAAGTGTAGGCTGAAGAAGGGCCACGATCACCAAACCTGCTTCAATAGAGAAAGTTTACAGGTGTTGGAAACCGGCAGACTGAGAACGTCAAAGATTGGCGGAGTGGAAGCGTTACAACGTGATAGAAACTGCATGGGATGTATTTTGAGAGGAGAGGTTAGGATGTGTTTGTGCTTCCAGGAGATTAAATACGTCGTCTTGCCAGTCACAGAGTGCACGACAGCTGTCTGGTCACTGCCGTTGGATGCAGAACTGCCCGGGACGGCCTCGAAATGTGGAGCGAGTTTCCCTCAACGGGTGCCACACACCTCCAAACAATAGGCAGACAATAGGGATAAGAAAAAGTACAATAGCTGAGGTAGAAGATATTCCTATGAGCTACTGCGGAAAAAATCTATGCACAGTGGAACAGATTTTATTCTCCCCCCAATTTCAGAAGGTACAATGAATAGTGACAATAATCCTCCCCTACCAGTGATCTGTGGGATACAATCCAGACTTTGGTGTAATGATCTATCATACTGTTACGGACGGCGCAAGGATTTTGGAGCAATGAAGTCTCCAGCCGTGTGCAAGTGAATACGTTGTATCAAGCACCTCAATTTTGACGAGCAGAATCTTCTAGCTAGCATTCGTCTCTCCTCCTCCTGAAGATCAATGCGACAATAATAATCAGACCTTTCCTAGCAGAGATTGCACACATGATGATATTTGATTGGAACGATGGAGATATGCAGAAAAGATTTACCTCGAACCTCGCACATCGATATCTTGGTAGTTTCGTGCAGATAGGATGGTACTTTCTCCTGTACGGCTAGCAGAAGGTGATTCGGAGACTGACCATAATAGAATGTGATTCAGAGACTAATCATCATACTCATCATCGGGCCTCCGGTGTTGATCACGTGTGACTTGTTCGGATTCGGATCGCTCAAAACTAGACGCAATTTAGTAGTTCAGGACGTAACCAAATGGCAAGTTGATTCTCACCCATTTCAGGAGGCGTGAGCTAGCAATGGGGACAAAGAGTGCGTACGTTAGGAGAACAAACAGGAGCCCATGTAGGACCGTGTGCTGTTGGCTGTGCTTGACCAGACTTTTGGACGCTTACGAACAATACTGTACGAAAAGAAAGTATCTTTCTCGACATTCTTTGATCACATCACCGAATGTTGTCGATGGAACAAAGCTTCGGGCCATCGCAATGGAAGTTGTCTACCCGACGTAGTCGCTGACTGAAGAGCATCGCTTGTATATCGCTTGGGACATCATATTGCGGGGGAAACACCAGCACTAGAAACCTCTTGTCGTTGCCACACCCAAATGTGCAAGAGAGGAATAGTACGTAAATGGGCGTACTCGAACCTCCGAAGGGTAGGACAGGTGATCTTTGGGAGACAACGGTCAAGCTGAGCCTAGTCAGCCAAGGGGGTCTTACTGATCAGGTCAGATACAGATCTGTCGATGGTCAAGGCAAAGTCTGGGCTACACTGCGTGACAAATCCACTGTCTCACTGGTCAGCCAGCAGTGGCTGGGCTTTTGCTCTAGGTGCCGCCTCGGAGCCAGCTGACGATCATACGCTGCAGCCATTGGTGGCCTCGTTCAGCGGATTAGGCTGCAAGGGTATGGGACGCACGGATCCGAATGTATGTCAGGCAAGAGTTGTGAGCCAGACGGGTTTCGGAGGTTTTGCTGGGCGAAGCACTGTAACCATGTCCACCAAATCGACGGGATCGAGCAGGAGACTTGCATGCTGTCCTACACACCCGGGCAAAGAATTCCGGCTGCTCCACAATTGACGATGAGATCGTGGTCAGATGCTGATCTTATCTACAGTTTTCGACCGGGACAAATGAAAAGAGGGACAGACGAAAAGGCAATGGGTGGCTTGGGACAGCGACAACCACAGTCGGGCTGGTCGAAGTCCTGACCAGTCAGAAAAAATCCCTGCTGAATATTCTGTCCCAGCATCGACCGATTCAACTGTTTTCCACACCGAGTAACGGCCACGGAACGCTAGTGACGTCGAATGTGCTGACTTGCATAGCCCTGGCAGCCGGTAATTGCAGCCACAGCTGGAGCATCACCAATGGCTTGCAGCGTGTTCGCCTCGAGACTTGCAGCAACCCCTGCGACGAACCCCTACATCCTTTCGTCGCGGCTCATGCTCTGCGTCACTATAAGTATGCGGCTGAATCCATTGAACCGCGACGCACTTTTGCGTAAGCTCACGGCTGCCATGTTGCCTGCGACTGCCGGCAAGCCTAGGAATGGCTCACAATCCCTCAGCGCGCTCCAGCCAGAGCGCTTTGAAGCCCATTACCTGTTTGAGCGCTGATGCTCATGATAGCGAAAACGTCACCGACAAGCTCATCCACTATCTCGGGTGCATTGAGTATTGTGAGCGGGAAGCCTACTACGACGGCCTGCCCGAGGACAATCAGCTACAGATCAAGGTTGAGCTGCGACGTATTGAATACATTCGTCGGGTAATCGAGGGCTCGGAAGCAGACAAGAATCTTGCCGCAAGAGTCACGAGCAGTCTCAGCGAATGGCGCAAATTCTCTCAGAAAGAGGTGGAGCAGGTGGCCAGATGGAGCGCCATCGCGAAGCCGGAGCGCAAGGGCTATCGTCTTCACGATCCCAACGCCCAGCGACGGGTGAAGGACGTCAGGCCAGAGGACTACGACCCCAACAAGGACTTCAGCGCGTACTACATTGAGTATGTCAAATCCGAGGGAAGGACGAATACGGAGCGTCGGCCCTCGGGAGAGTTCCTTTACAAGAACAAATTCCCGAACCAGAAGATCTCCGTCCACAACCTTCTGTACGACACGCAAGTGAACCCTCTGAGCAGGAAGAAGCTGGCCGCTGATGCTGCTGGTCAGCCACCAGACAGGATTCGATACTTTCACCTGCCGGCCAATAACATGAAGTGGGTGGAAGATGCAATCGCTCGATACTATGACGAGGAAAATCCGCAGTACGATACAGCCTATCGCAAGGCAGAACCACCCTCTTGTGCTACGATGCTTCTTCGTCGGGACTTCTGGCTGGGCCAGGAACATGGCAGAGGGTCTCCAATCATTCACACCCGGCATATGCGACCGCTGTGCGAGCCCGTGTCTTCAGGTACTCGTCTTGGCTGATCAACTGGGAAGACTTTGCTGACGCGAAGCAGATCCGACAAAAGTCGAGCAAAAGCCTCGAAACATTGTTCTGTTTGTAAGAAAACCCACCCAAGCGACTGTGGCGCGCGACTAAAGAACTTGTAGATGCCATACCTCCATTGGGAGTTGGACCATCAGCGCGAGCGCCTACAGGCGTTCGTTGGCCGGCGCTGGGCGCATCACAAAGAGAACTTGCAGTTGATAGAATACGAAAGATATCTCCAACGTCGCAAAGAACGAGCGAACCTCGCTGGCCCGAGGCGACCGGCTCGTCCAGCTACGCACCGCGAAGGAAGGTCCACGTTGTCTCACCGCACATGGAACACAGCGCGGAGGTCCACGCACGATACAGCCCTGTCAGATCACCGTCCACCCAACGATCCCCCAGAAGCGGTGGCCCGGCGTGTTCAGCGTGAGCCGAGCGGAAAGTTCCGTCACATTACACCCCAGTGGCCACGAAGAGACACGTCAGGCAGACTGTTGACGGGAAACAAGCTGGGGCAGCTCCTGTATGATGCCTTCAAGCTCTTTGAGGCAATTGACAATTATCGTGATCGTCGCCTCATTGACAGCTACCTCCTGGGGGACCCGCCGCTGCACCCTCGAAGAACGTTGGATCAGGCACACTTCTGGACACTTCGAAACACAAAGACAAGAGATCGCGACCAGGTGGTGTATCGTGGCACAAGCGCGAAGCCTGATATGCTCCATCATTACTACCCAGAGGCCGAGGCAGGCGAGCAATGGAGCTGCGACAAAGAAGAAGACATCAGGCGTACACAGTTTGATCTAGACGAGCAGGAAGCGGAGAGGAGCAGAGGAGTTCTTATGAGGCTGAGCAGCAGGCAAGGCTGGACTTCCATGGCGGAGAGTGCGCTGGCAGCCGTAGAGCGTGTTCCAACTCAAGATCCGGTCTTGCCGTTCGTCGAGCCGCATGATTGCACATCGGTACCGAACGCCGCAGATGCGCGACCGCCGTACGTGGAATGCCAGACATGCCGAGAGGCTATTCGAAAGGTGCCGCGACTCCTTATGGTGGACCAGCTCTGGATGTGGATTCTCGATGACCACACCATTCTTACATGTTTTCCTAAGCGATACGGCATCAACCGGCAGGATGCTTCGGGCGTGCACAAAGCGATTCGGCAAAGGCTCAGCCAAATTCGACGAAACCACATCCGATCCGCGTATGACTTGGCCCTCATCATCATCGATGAGTCGAGCTCTTTGTTCTTTGATCGTACAAAGACGGATGAAAGGCAGCCACAAGTGATGGAGATATTCTCGGAAGCAATTGGCAACATGGTGCGTGCTAAAAACCCTTCGTCTCCTAGACTTCTGCTGATACTGTGATTTACAGGCGCACAAACAAACCATCTCATCAAATCACCTCTGGCATTGGGCGGATGAACTTGCACGAGCCTCGTCGAAGCAGGCATCCAAAGTAGACCTCTCGGCACTACACATTGCCTTGCTGAACATCACGCCCGAGGGCAAACTGCAACGCGAAACAAAGGACATTATCGAGGAACTTGACATCCTGATCCATACCACGAGGCGTCAGCGGGAGCTTCTCAGACGGTTCAAGAAACACGGAGAGAATCTGCTTGACCGTAATGGCACATTCAAGTCCGGCCACTGGGACGGCAAGCCCGAACACATGGACGCGCGATCGCTGGCTTCCCTCAACAGTCTGAGGAACGGGGACGACCAGGAGCAGTACGAGAAGTGGAAGTGGTTCCGAACGAATGCGGAGGAGATCATACTCGAGGTGGAGGATCACTTGGAAGAACTGCTAGGCTTGCACGGGAGCGCTGATGCAGTCTGCAAGAGCGTAAGTTTCTTTCTGAGGCTCTGGTGGCAGTATCTGACACGAGCAGCTCGACAACTTGCTGGCATTGAAGCAGCAGCAAGCCTCGGTTGTTGTTGCGTGGCAATCCATTCGCCACGGAGAAGAAGCAGTCAAGCAGGGTCGTGCCATTATGATCTTTACGATCATCACAATCATTTTCGTAAGTTCCATTGAAACGTATCGCGAGGCGCCGGGGCCTAATTGCGGATCAGCTTCCTCTCGCCTTCATGGCTGCCATCTTTGGGATGAACAACAATACATTGGGGGACGACAAAATGTCTCTCGGCCAGCAACTCAAGCTCATGTGTACGTTTGCAGCATCCCGCCGTCCTCTGAACCTCTCTCATAATGCGCAGTCTCCATATCCGTTGCCGTCATCGCCGTTGTCGTCGTGATCGCATTCAGCAACTTCATCCGCGCCTTTACTTGGTCGGTGCTTCACTACGGCGTAAACTGGCTGCTGGTCAAGACGGGGCTCTACCGCCTCTGGCTCGACATTGCGGACAAGGCACGCGAGGAACATCTTGTGGGGTGGGCCGAGAAGGAAGTCGACAAGATGAAGGAGGCAATCAAGAAAGACAGACGGCGGCAGATGGCTCTGCAACTTGACGCAGGGAAGAAACTGGGAAGCATGGCGTTCGAGACACCAACGGATGGTAACCGTGAGCAGCGTGGCCTGCAGAATGGAACTGCCAATGGAAGAATAGCTGGCGTAGCGTCACATGCGACCACCGCGACAGGCACGAATACCGCCGAGGGCATTGAACTTGGCTCTTGGAGGGCACATTCAGACCCGAATCCTGAATCATGAGCGGCAGAGTGCGACACGCAATAGGATGCAATAGAAGGCACGGCATAAGTTGGGCATATTTGCATGGGTCATTAACTCTATCTTGGTCCGTGACGGTCATAACAGTATGGTTTTTTGCTTTTTACATTTCTTTTCGTATTCCTTCCCACGCTTTACAGCTTGGGAGGGTTCTCCTCGGGGCTCTTGACCTCCACCAGCAGCTTGCCA
The DNA here is from genome assembly GCA_020881915.1 of Paramyrothecium sp. XJ0827. Classification (NCBI taxonomy): domain Eukaryota; kingdom Fungi; phylum Ascomycota; class Sordariomycetes; order Hypocreales; family Stachybotryaceae; genus Paramyrothecium; species Paramyrothecium sp. XJ0827. Next base: position 4,263,394 of record JAJFPB010000004.1, read on the forward strand.
GTGTTGACGCCCTTGTACAAGTCGACGAGGCCCTTCTCGGCGGCCTGGATGCCGCCCTTGAGGACGGTCTCGGTGGTCTTGAGCTTGCCCTCGGAGATCCACTGGGAGATCTCCTTGCGGGCCTGGGGGAACTTTTCGGGGTGGTCTATGACGATGAAGCCCTCCATGCGGATGCGCATGGTGACGACGCGGGAGATGTTGCGGGGGCCGACGGGCTTGGAGGTGTTGTACTGGCTGATCATGCCGCAGCAGATGAAGCGGGCGTGCTCCTTGGCCTGGGACAGGCACATGTCGAGAATTTCTCCGCCGACTGGTTTGCTCGTTAGCGATTGCGCTTTCGCGACTGCGCGTCAGCAGCATGTTTTTACTCACCATTGTCGAAGTACACGTCGATGTGGTCCTTGGTGGCAGCGTAGAACTTGTCCTTGAAGTCGGAAGCCTTGTAGTTGAGGGCAACGTCGAGGCCGAGGTCGTCGACGAGCCACTTGCACTTGTCGTCGCTGCCGGCGATGGCGATGACGCGGGCGCCGTAGACGTGCTTGGCGATCTGGGCGGCGATGGAGCCGGTGGCGCCAGCGGCGCCGGACACGACGACCGTCTCACCGGGCTTGATGCCGCCGCTGATGACGGTGATGCCGACCCAGGCGGTCATGCCGGTCATGCCCAGACCGGACAGCATGTCCTGGGGGCGGCGCACGCTGGGGTAGTTGGCGGAGGGCTCGAAGGCGCCCTCGCGGAGGACGGCGTAGTTGGTCCAGCCGCAGTAGCCGACGACCAGGTCGTTCTCGGCGGCCTGCTTGCTGCGGGAGGCGAGGACGCGGCAGACGCCGGCGCCGCGCATGATGGCGCCGATCTGGACGGGAGGGAGGTAGGAACGGCTGTCTGTAGGGAGGGGCAGAGCCCGTGTCAGCAAGAGGCCGGGGCTGCCGAGAGTCGGGGATCACGAACCGTTCAGCCAGCCGCGCATGGCGGGGTCGAGCGAGAGGTAGAGGACCTCGACGAGGATCTCGCCATCCTTGAGGTCGCTGGGCGAGGGGACGGGGGTTGTGCGGGTCTCAAAGGTCTTGCCGGGGATGATGTCGTCGGTCGGCCGTTCGGCGAGGTGGAGGGAGGTAGCCTGGAGCGCCATGATGGGTATGTAGGGGATCGAGTGTGTTGTGTGCGTTGAAGGGAAGTGACTTGAGAGCTTGAGCTGGCGACGACCCTGTTTAGATATAAGCTCGATGATGTCGGTCTTGGTGGGGTGGATAGCTCCAGCTTCGAGCTCCTCCGCCGAGGGGCCCTTATATACTGCGGATACCGTATTCCGTTCTTTTTCTGAATCCCTCCTATCCTGGATCTCCGACACGTCAACGTGGGCTAGACTTGCATGGCAAAGCTCGCTAGCGAAGCGAAAAGGGCACCAGTCATGACGGCAACGACAGAAGCGCCGCGCGCCCCCGGTGCGGCGGCCGCCTCGCCATCTGACACACGAGCCACCTGTAGGGTCCCGCCTGGGGTTTTTTTTTTGGGTTCTACAATAGGTCTTGGCAGCATTGAAAGCATGCTTTAGCTCCGAAGTCCGGGGTGGAGTGGAAAGGGGGGGGGGGGGTCAGACAGGAGGGAGAAGAAGCGGGCTTTGGCTTTTGTCTGAATCATGGTTGCGCCAGTTTTTTTGGTTCACGGCTCAAGGTTGCTGCAAATGGCAATAGGAGCGAGTTGAGCCACACGAGCGAGCCGGGCGCGAGACCCGAATGGGGGAAATAATCTGCACGTCCCTTAGCCTTACGGCCTGTTCCCGTTGTTGCTGGTTGATGACAAACTCATTAGTACGATTGGGCAGAATAAGAGCTGTCTCTCGGAACGGCCGCCACAGCGTCATGAACAACGACGGGGAGCACTCTCCCTCACCACACTTATCCCAGGGATTGCGCGAAGCCCGCGGCATTGCTTATCGCTGGCAACCCCTCCCCCGCCCTTCCATGACCCCCCCCTTGCGAAGCGAAAACTGATGGAACATGTGGTGTCCCCGCGCAGGCGGCGAGCCCGGTGTGGTGGCCCCGGGAGCGATGCCAGGACGGGTTAGCATCGCCGGGCAAGTGAAACGGGTCTGCATCCACTCCGAGCTGAGATGCCGAGGCTTGAGGAGGATTGCCAGCATCGAGGGGGGCGACGGTGGGAAACGGCTGGAAGCATGGAAATGGGCGCATCGCTTATGTACGGTCTGGGATCACGGTCCCTCGTCTCACCTCGCCGGGGGTCCGGTTCGCCTGAGCCGTGCAACAGCGGGCATTCTGCAAGCCCGTAGGCCATCCAAGGATTCTTTGTATCTGCAGGCAGTCGTCGGCGTAACTGACCGCTGGATGGAATCCGCCGACGGGTCGCGCGGACCGATTGATGAACCGACCTGCGACAGCTTTGCCTCGGCAACGAGTGTAGCTCCCAAGCACCAGGATTTCGATGGCTTGATTTGTAACGACAATAGCTCAACAAAAAAATACAACAAAAAACGCATTATGAAAATGAGGACGCCCTTGCAAATTGCTAGCTTGCATTGGCGACTGTCCGCCCGCGCGGACGCCAGTGCCCTGCGCTAACTCGGCCGGGTATGACCCCCGTTCCGTTGCTCGTACGTTGCTCGGACACGGCCCGGACGGTTAGTTTCTGAGATGCGCCCGAGGTCCGAGAAGCCGGGGCCGCCAACCCATTCGGCACTTGAGCCGCTCGATTCTCTGGGGTTTGTTGGTTGGCTGTCTTGCATGGGGATTGTTGGTTGGACACCCAAGCGGGTAGCAAGAAAGAAAAACCGAACGGCAAACTACAGATTGAGTAATTATAATAAGTAGCTGCTTTTATGAAGATTATCTAAAATGAATGTAAAATAGTATTAATTTTTTAAAAAATAATTCTTTCTTTATCCTCTTTACAACCTTTCCCGTTAATACTAGACCGTCATGCCGTCCGGGCATTTTTGCTCACCACTTGCCGCTGCCTCTTGTTTCAGGGGTCAAGGGACACCGTGGTTTGGCGTGGCGAGAGCAACCTGTGATCGCTTCCTCCGTGACCGCTCGCCAGCAGCTCAACCCAAGTGCGTGTCGGCCCCTAAAACACGTCGATATGGCGCCCGACAAGGCTTGGAAACCACACCCAGTAATGAGGAAAAGCCTAGCAGCGAGCCCAATACGAGACACATGGGAATTTACCATTGAGGCTCCCTAACATAATAGAACTCTTAGTAAGCAGTATTCACTACATGACTGCGGGGTATTTCGCAAGGCAAAGAGGCACAGGAAGATATCATATCGTTGGATAAGTTCAATGCCATATCACTTGCCCGAAAGGCAGGACCGAGACAGCACCACCAGGTGGCTATCCTGCGATCAGACAGTTTGTTGGGCAAATAATTCAACTGCATGTCGCATTTCAGGTAATTAAGGCCATGCAGGAAGCAGGCTGGCCTGCTTTATTGCCCAGCCATGCCGCAGCCCCACCCCAGCCTCTACCAGAAGACATCAGAACGGCAATAATATGTGCGTTGCCGCTGGAATATGACGCCGTATCTCTGGCACTCGACTACATCTGGGACTATAATGGGGGCCAAAGCACGTATAGGATTGGGCGCATTGGCCAGGTCAACGTCGTTTTGGTTTTGTTGTCCGGCATGGGCAAGGCCAGTGCTGCGAGCACATCAGGCAGCATGTTGCTGAACTATCGCAACCTGCGAGTCGCCTTTTTAGTTGGAATATGCGGAGGTGTTCCTCGATATGGGGACACGGAGATCCTCCTCGGCGACGTTGTTATTAGCAAGGCTATCGTGCAGTACGATTTTGGTCGGCAGTATCCTGACAAGTTCCAGACCAAGAACGGGTTCGAGAACAATACAGCGAAACCAGATAAGGATGTCCGAAATATGTTGATTATGCTAGAGACGGCGAGCGAGAGGCAACGGCTTCAGCAGCAAGCCGCCTTCGTTCTCAGCCAGATCCAAGCCAAGGCTGACCAACAACAATATAGAATGAGTTACATGTATCCAGGCTATGCTGAAGATAAGCTTTTCCAACCAGATTACCGCCATGCTCATCGCGACTCGCCGTCCTGTATTTGCAGGGCATACAGCACATCGTTGGATCCGGTATGCGATGACGCCATTAAATCTTCCTGTGATCGCTTGAACTGCGACGAACGCTACCTTGTTCCAAGGAACCGGCTAAGGGACACACAAACGCAACTGGGACGGAGGCCATACGAACCTATGATTCATGTAGGCTCATTCGGTTCTGGCGATACAGTTGTGAAGTCAGGAGAGCACCGTGATAGGATTGCCAACTCTCACGGTGTTCTCGCCTTTGAAATGGAGGGCGCTGGCGTGTCCGAAGTGATACCCTGCGTTATTGTCAAAGGGGTTTGCGACTATGCCGACTGTCACAAGAACAAAAAGTGGCAGAACTTTTCGGCGGGGACATCAGCTTCTGTTTTTAAAGCTATCATTGAGCGATACCCGGCAATATTTTCCAGCAACATCACTTCAGAAGCCACGGAGGCTAGGCTTCACACTATCCAGCCCAGGGACTCTGGTCAACCTTCATCAATCTTAGGCAACCCGGAGAGCGTAGACGAAGACGAGAGAAGGCTGTGCAAAGAAATCCAGGAGTTACTCTATTTTGATAAAATTGGCATGAGATTACTATCGCTGCAGTTCGCACACCACAAAACTTGTGAGTGGTTTCTGCATCAACCATTTTACACGCGTTGGATCGACAAGCAAGAGCTCAAAAATCACCATGGCTTCCTCTGGATAAAGGGGAAGCCAGGTGCTGGAAAATCGATTCTCGTGAAGTATCTATACTCACAAGCAGAAGACGACTTAACGGATGAACCTGAAATGCTCATCGCCTCTTTCTTCTTCAATGCAAGAGGTGAAGACCTTGAACGATCAACACTTGGTCTGTATCGATCGCTATTATGGCAACTTCAACTGCTCCTCGAAAACCGACGCCAGAAAAGAGGAGATATAACAGAGAACCAAAGCTTTCTCAACGAGTTTATTATGGCCCTAAGTCCTGCAGCCCAGCGTCTTGTCAAAAAGGAGGGCTGGCAATTGGGGCTGTTAAAAGAGGCACTTACCAAGGGGGTATGCCGCCTCAGACGACGCTCACTTCGAATCTATGTTGACGCTCTAGACGAATGCTCAGATGATGAAGTGGCCGACATGATTTCATTCTTCGAGGAGTTGGGCGAACAAGCCGCTGATGCAGATGTGCACCTGAACATTTGTTTTTCAAGTCGTCATTATCCCAACATTGTGATTAAGCACGGCATAGAAGTCACACTCGAGAACCAGATCGAACACGTGGCGGACATGTCTCACTATATCAAATCAAAGCTGAATTTGGGATGTTCTAGACAACGAGACACTCTGGAGCAGCAAATTCTGGATAAGTCCCAGGGTGTTTTCCTGTGGGTGGCACTTGTTGTAAAAATTCTCAATAAGACATGTGCTAAAGGCCGGGTGGACCAATATCAAAAATGCCTTGAGGACATCCCACCAGGTCTTGAGGAGTTGTTCGAAATGATCCTGCTGCGAGACAAAGAAGACATCGAACATCTCAAGCTCTGTATTCAGTGGATTTTATTTGCATCACGGCCTCTTAGTCCCTCGGAATACCTTTTTGCTGTCTGTGGACAAGACGTTGCAGATGCTTGGCGCAGGGGCGAAATATCCGAAGACCACCTTCAGAGCTTTGTTCAAAGCTCTTCTAAAGGCTTAGCGGAGGTTACCCATCTCAGCTTAGACAAGCAGCGTGAGGTGAAATCGGCTCCGTACTCGATTGTTCAGTTTATTCACGAGTCTGTCAGGGATTTCTTTCGACTGAGGGAAGGAGTCTCGAAGCTATGGCCGGACATACATCACAACTTCAAGGCTTACAGCGAAGAAATATTAAGAAATCGCTGCTTACTAGACGTCAGATGCAGAAGAAGGAATCCGTTCCTCGACTATGCCGAACGAAATGTGCTGCGGCATTCTGACAATGCTCAATGCCACGGATCCTCGCAATCTGAATTCTTAGGGAGCTTTCCGTTCGAGAGCTGGCTCAGATCTGTGCATTTAGGTCCTGAGTCAAGTTTGCTCTACATTTGCGCGTTCTGGAACTTGCCACATTTGATTGCGGCCAACTCTCTGTCATTATCGCACTTTGATGATGAATTTCTTGGCCCTTTCCATGAAGCAGTGAAGCGGGGGAATATGGCGGCTGTGCATGAACTAGCACTTACGGTTCTTACGGATTCTTCTGGTCTCAAAGACCTCAAAGACTGTGTTATGAGTTACCGCAATAGAACCTGGTTGCGAAGCAACACTGATACGTCCTTTCCCACAGAATGGCTAAAATTTCTTATTGAGCTTGACCACGAGCCAATGCTTCGATCCTACCTTGATTCTCATGAAGTCGACCTCAATAAGGTTTGGCTTACTAGAATTGAGAGCCACAGATCCGGGGCCGCGGTTTGGGAAACAGTGAAGCAAATGCCTCTCGAACTAGCGGGTTCAGAAGCTGTTAAAGCACTTTTGGTGAGGAAAGGTGCAGATACAGCATGCTGGGGTCGCGATTCAGCAATATTTCTCGCACAATCGGCTGCCCTAATCCAGGCACTCGTTGAAACTGGCATCGATCCTAATTTTCAAGGCAATGGCGGCTGCACAGCATTGCATACAGCACAAAACGCCGAGAAGGTTCAGGAGCTGCTCCGTCACGGCGCTAACCCGAATACGAGAAATTACAAAGGAGAAACCGCCCTATTCACAGCAATGACAAAGGATATTGCTCGAATGTTGCTCGATGCAGGAGCAGACCGCTTGGCCATCTCAGAGCTGGGCCGAACGGCTCTACATGTACAGGTGGGAATGGATAATTCCCAGGTTGTTGACGTGCTCCTATCCGTCAGCTCTGCAGATATCAACAGACCAGATGCAGAGGGCAACACACCTCTACATATAGCTATCCGGAATAAATCCTCTGCCAGTATAGCTCAGCTATTATCTCAGGAGATGTTGGATATCAATACTCGCGACAACTTGGGGAGAAGTGCTATCTTTTATCTTGAAGAGGACTCAACCGAGTCTTTTCTTACAATCTTGTCCCGGGACGGTGTTGATGTCAACCTGGTGGATAACTCTGGCAGAACAGCTCTATCGGTACACGCAAGTTCAGGGCGTTTTTCTATGGTGAACGCATTGCTTCGTACAAACAGATGCCTTGTTCACCTGGTCGACCACACGGGGAAGACGGCCCTTCACTGGGCTGCAGCAGGGGATTTTGAGCCAATACAAATATCTATCATTACGACTCTGTTTCGAGTTGGGACATTTGACCTGTCGCAACGGGACTACATGGGACAAACGCCACTTGACATTGCGAGGAGGAGGGGACATAGCTTCATGGTTATGGCACTAGAAGATAGCCTAGAAGACGAAATTTGACCGTAGAATGCGAACATCCAATGACGAAATGGGACAACTTTCTGAGTGAATACTTTCTGTATGTTCAATGCATTTTGTGCATGACTCTTTATCGCAGCGATCGTATCTGTACGGAGGGGAACGTTGCTGAGCCTAGATCGAATCTCCACTCACAAGATATCACATACTAGTGACTCGCTGATCAGACGCAGGTAAGCATGAGCCTCTCATTAGAGGAAGGAATCAGCTTTGAGTTATTCGTTTACGATTTCCACCACCGTGAAGATGATATGCCAATAAATCTGAACTTTGCTTCCCATCCTTTCTTCAGATCAATAACGAGGGTAAACGCTAATTATCAGTGTCGACCACGTATCTTCCCGCTATTTTGCTCTGTTCCATCAAGCTGAATACATCTTCAAGCTCGCTCAGGCCTACTACCTTGTAAGGTACTTTGATCAACCCCCTTCGGAAAAAGTCAACAGCCTCTGAAGCGTCTTGTCTATTACCGAGAAAGCTTCCCTTGATCGTGATCATTTTCGTGACGATTGTGTGGATAGATGCTTTCAGAAAGCCATCTGTTGGCAGACCGACGCAAACTACGACCCCTTTCTTGCGAACGTAAGCACTTGCTTGCTGAAAAGGCCCTTCACTGACGGCTAGAAGCAGTGCTGCATGAGGGCCTAGACCATCGTCTGTCGCCTGCTGTACAGTGTCAACCATATCCTTAGTCGTCTTGAAGTCGATGTAAGTCTCGGCGCCGAGATCTCTGCAAACTTTGCCCTTCTCTTCGCCTCCATCGATCGCGATGACTCGGAAACCCATGGCTTTGGCGTACTGCACGGCGAAACTGCCCAAGCCGCCTCCCGCCCCGACAACCGCGACATAGTCTCCCGCGTTGATGCCGGTTTCCTTGAGGCCCGTATACGACGTTATCCCGGCGCACATGACTGGCGCAATAGCAGCCATGTCGCATTCTTTCGGGATGTTGACAGCGTCCATTGCTTTCACTATGGCATACTGCTGGAAGGTTCCGTCGACAAGATAGCCGGAATACCGGGGAAGGCTGCACAACTGCTCTGCACCTTGCCGACAGCAGGAACACGACATGCAGGCGCCGTTGAGGAATTTGATGCCGGCATGATCGCCAACCTCTATGTTCGGGACCAGCTCTCCCTTTGCAACGACGACGCCGACACCTTCGTGGCCGCCAACGAGTGGTGTGACCATTGGGATGGGGAATTCGCCGAGCATGGCGTGCAGGTCAGTGTGGCAAACGCCAGAGTATTTGACATTGACGAGGACCTCGTCAGGGCCTGGACGTTTGACCGGGATTTTCTTGTAGACCGCCGCTAAGTAATTTGGTGAGACACATGGATTGCGACACGCCGCGCTCACTTACGGCCACCTAGCTTCTCAACGACCTGCGCCCATTGCTCTGTAGGAATTTCGGCCATAGCGAAAGACTAGGCGTTGTGTGAGTTGACTAGGACCGGTGGTGGCTGGAATCGCGTCTAGTTCTGGGATCAAATCTGGACGCTACCCCGCTCGCAACGATTAAGATCAGGGAGAAAGGGTGTCGACCCAATTTGTAGAAAGCTCAATCTGTGTTGGGGCTTGCTTTATTGGCCGCCAGGTTTTCTGCAGGTGGTGACTTGTTATGCAATATGTCATAGGGTGCCATTGCCTCGGCTCTCTTTGCGGGGAAGACACGCATCGCATGACGGCTAACTCTGGGCGTAGGTCGAAGCTTAAAGGGTGCTTCGAAGATCTGGATTCCGGAGATCTACTGTGATAGTAGCGTAGTGTATTTGCATAGTACCGTAGAATTCTAGTGAAAAACTTGAACGGGAACTGCGGGAGTACCTAGACAATTCGTGTCGATATGCGACTCCAGGACTTGCAGTCGATGGTAATTTAGCTTTAGTTTGATGTTGGTTGACCTGGTTTAATTAGAATATGCCAGTGGGGATGTTGACCGGACTCTTCAAGGCCCGCATGTCTTGGGATGCCAGTGGAAGATAACCTATGACCCCAGTGTCAGATCATTTAGCCGCTTTGCATCCCCTCGTTTATAGGAATATGGCGCAGGTTCAATCGGGTGGAAGGTGTGTATTCCCCTTATGGATACACGTTGTGTTGCATGGCAGAGTCAAAACTATTCCCCGTGGATAACTACAGCTTCATTAGAATGCTGATTTTGTATACCTGGCACTTCCACCTAGCTTTAACACTGTTTCTCGGGTTTTCCTCTATGACACAAAATACGTCATGACAGTTCTCACAAAGCATAGAGACTTGCTTTCCCTTGGTCAAAACAACCTTGACAGACCTGAGCATCACTGGTGCAGTTTAAGCCAGGTTCGGAGTGCTAGCATATTCAACAGCAGGTCACAATGACAAACGACTTCGTGGACGCGTGTCGTCTCCTATGGACTCGAATAAGTTTCTGCGACTCGTTTCTGCGACTCGTTTCTGAGACCCGTGAAAGGGGTTGCCAGGCCCATTCTTATTTGCAGTACTGCAGTTGCAGCTTGCACTGTATCTTCTGACATGAACACCCCGTTTGGGATGGGAGACTAACTGCAGCCTTCCTTGAAAGTCTAAATTGTATCATTTTTGCCCGTGACCTTCTCGAGCATAAGTCCTTGGATATTTTTCAAGGCTCTTTCGACCTTTAGAGACAAATACTCCAGTTCAGTCAGGAGAGGACAACCTAGTCGCCCACCACATCTATGCTTATGGTCTCTGGTAGCACACTCGAATTGAAAGCCAAGCTCCGCCAAAGATCGCTCATTCAACGGTACCAAGGATGGCCACAATTCGCAACGTCGCAGAACGGTAAAATACTCCGAAACCCTGAAGTCGCTAGTGCAGTGTCGGCTGTACAGTTCCGAGTTGTTGCAAGGGTGGCATTTCTTTGCTGTGTTTGGATGATTTCTCTCACATTGCACGCAGAAAGCACCATCGAGCAGGTAGCCGACCTTTCCTTCACGCAGTCTTCCTTCTGTGGCCTGTAGCTCTTCATGGAGCGTCGTACGCGCGGCAGACATTCTCTCGGTTATTCCAACTGTCCAATCGTCAGGGTTCTATTCTTTTCTTTCTAGGGGAAAGTGACCTAACCGGAGACTGAGTCGGGAAGCAGCCTAAGGACTTCATTGTTTTCCCAAGTAGTGAGGAAACTCCCTGGAAGCTTCTTAACAGCGACGGCGGTGACCTTGGGGAATGTGGAGGATCGAAACAAATATGCTGCCAATATCGTGAATCCAAGGTCTTCAGCGGACGGACTAGTCTGGGAATCACTGCACCAGTGTGCAATCCACGGCTTGAGGGCCCTGTTGCAGTCGTACTTGTCACTTTGAATGGCCAGATCTGCAAGTGCCGCAGGCGCCATGGAAAAGGTAATACTGGCGCATTGGTGGTGGATGATTCGGAGAATCGTGTCCATCGCTTTAGGGTCATCATCTCCGAGCCTGATCGACGGAACCTGTCCGCTTCGAACGTCTGCCCCTTCCTTGAAATTGGGCCCAAACATCTTGGCGAAGACGGGCGAGGCTAGACGGAGAGCTCTCGAACAACCCAAAAAATTGTGCTGCGTGCCATCTAAGCCGTCGATGACGAGCGTGACGTCGCCCTCGGGATCCAGTCGCACAGTCTCCTGGGGGTTCGGTGCTGCACTTGTACCCGTGAAGGTAACCACCGGTTCCGTGTTTTGATGCATCGTGCGTTGCTGAAGCAGCGTTGCATGGGGGGACGTTGATGCCTTAACACCAACATCAAGACAGCAAACGACAGGGGCTGTTTACACTGTACAACTTGCACAGTGTCCTAATTTGGAACGACTCCCCCACTCGAAGTTGCAAAGGGCCAACGACCAACAGCAACCCAAAGCAAATCGTCACCAAATTAATGCTCATTTTGGCATTATTCGGTGCATTGGATTCAGGCCCAAACGGCATTCTTGCAGTAAAAGTGAACAGGGAATTTGTAAATCTAGCCTATTGATGGCTAATTCTATCGTCAAACAGATTATAATGCATTTCCACTTAATTATCTTGTCCGCCTCGGATCGCGTTCTAACCACCTCAAACAGAATTCGAGACATTCTTGTCGTTTCTGACATCCTCATCAGTAGAGGAGATGGGTGGCCGGACAAGAGACTGGGAGTTGAAGACGAGACCAGGATGTCCAATGCACAGAGCATAGACAGCAAGAATGACAAGCCTAAAACAAATTAGAAACCGAGCGGTGAGAGTTTCATGCCAACTACTTACACTCCCTCCAGTCCGATGAAGAGAGGCTCATCAGTGATGAGGTCCGAGTCTTGATAACCCTCGCTGAGTTCGTAGCAACGAAACAAGCAGCGGCCAAGGATCAACAGGACCGACAGGCTGAGAAACCCAAAGAACACGCGCATCTTGGTTGACATCGCATTCGCAGACTTTTGGCGAAAGTACCGGACCAGGTAGTCGCCAAGGAGGATGCAAAAGGCGAACAGTATGATGACTTGTAGAATCAGGCCGGCCATTGCGATATCGATGCCAACTTGGCTCGAGCCAGAACTGCTCGAGGACATGCCTCCGCCAGCGGCCTGTAGCACGAGACAAACAAGGTCCGCCGGGATAAAGAACCAGTAGAAGAACTTGGGATTGAAGCGGGAGAGCTCGGGAGCGAAGTGTGTGACACTGAGAGATCGGTCAGTACCACAAAACTACAAAAAGGCCAAGTTGCGCAGCGTGCAAAGACGATGAATTGCCCTTGTGCAAAGACATACATTTTGGACAGCGTGACATAGATGGCAGCGGTGAAGAAGACCGGCGCCGAAGTAATGCAGACGATTTGCATCATGAACGCTGCGAAGGAGAATGGGTTGTAGTGCATGAGGATGCGGCCAACGTAGCCGACAATCGCCTCCGTGCAGCCAAGGATCATGAATGTCATGAAACCCCAGCTACGCCAGCGAACGCCGAGGAAGACATGCACGGCGATGGCCAGGGCAAAGAGGGCGATGAAGGTTGCGTTCGCAGCCAGTGACGGCTGGTACTTGTAAACAGTCCATTCGACCGGGCACAATTCGAGGGTGCAGTTGGCGTCGGGGCCATAGGAGATGAGGCCATAGGAGATGAGGCCATTCGGAGGAGACTGGTGGTCCTCGGTGGAAGACATGTCGATGCCGCCCTGTGACAGTAACCTCGAAGATGAGGAAGAAAGAAGCGTCGGGCAAGGCCGTCAGGTGAGGAAGTAATGAAAGAAAAGTGAAGCTGTGCCGCAGCCGATGTGTCAAGGTTGTCAGATAGCGTAATAGTGTCCTGCAAGGGTCAATTCTAACACAGTGCTGCGACGAAGTATTGTCGAAAGACTTCTTGCTTGCAGATTGAGGCTATTTAAAAGAAGGCCACTGCAGCTGCTCCAATTCTGGAATTACCTGGACAACGACATAGACCATACTTATGCTTATGCGTCCTTGCGCGATCGCAGCGCGTCCACTTCGCATTCTGATATCGTGAAATCGCACCATCATGAATTGCAGCCCTATGATGCGTCTTCACAGCCGCCTTCTCATTCGCACTTCGCACTCGCTTAGGTGCCCAGGTGCACTGAACCGGAACGGAGTCTAGCCTGCAGGGTGGGATTCCTAGTGCTGAAAGCCATGCGGGTGCAGGGGTGGCATCCTAAGCGAGTGCGAGGTTGTAGCGAATCAGCGGCCACTGATCTCCATGACTAAGGACCGAGAGTCGATGCGCTAACCGTCCAGGTTTAGGCCAGCATGATTTTGTCCGAGTGGACACTTGCGCTCGCTCTCAACCTTCGCGGCTCAATGTCTCAGCGACAGCCGGTACGATTCGGATACACTTGACATTTCAGGCACTCAGCCACATGGTTAATTTACAATTTACATGACGGCTTGAATGTGGGTGGAGGCCGTGCCATCGTGGACGTCATCGCCTCGCATTCTCTTACAAGGCTTGGGACTGTGGTGGCTTAAGCAATGCCAATGACTTACCCTGGAGAAAAGCACGATGAGACCCAATGTCCTTTAATAGCCCCTAACCTCTGCCACCCTTGGTGTTTCATTCTATATGCCTGCATCTGCAAGACATGTAAGCTGTGCCGCAAATTCGCAACAAGAGACGCGCAAATGTGCTCAGTGGTATGACGAGGCATCATGATTTCTCAAATGGGTTTGATTGGACGACATACGAAAATGCACATTCGCCTGCAATATTGGAAGACGCATCCAGGCCAATCACCCAGCTGAGGAAGCCAAGGGAAATTCCGAACGCCCGGAGTCGCCCTGCTTGAGTGACACTCCAAATTGTCCTTTGGGTTGCACGTTGCGAAGACTCAAGTAGGTATTCCGGGCCGGGGCCCAAAACCCCGGTACATCATGTTAGAACCATTTGAATTAGAGTATCTGCTGACATCGGCAAACAGTCAGTGTCTGCCCCCCATGTATCTGAACTTGCTACTCCAAGGAGCTTACGAGGAAAAATCACCACAGAGGATGGCAATGATGACACGCAAATCGAGTCCGTCGGAGCCGAAACGCAAAGAGTATCTCAAGTTCACAGTTGCGGGAGTTGTGTGACAAGCGTGCCATGCAGCAGGGTTTTCTTCTCTTAGATTGTTCTAAGCCCGCCAAGCTGAACGCCCCTCACAGCCACGCCGTTCGATGCGCCCTCCAGCCTCGATCTGTGCCACTGGGCGCAGCAGCGTGGGGGTTGGGAGGGGAGAGGGGAGAGGGGCTCACGTTACTCTTCAGTGTAAGCTCACAAGACCGGTGGAAACCGCCATGTTGGAGCCCTGACCAACAACAACTAGTGTTTGGCAAAGCGGCAAGAAAACGTTGAGAAGATCTTTCAATGCTTCGAAGACATCCCTCTGGTCATGGAGAACGCTCGGGAAACTCTGAAAATTTTCCACAGGAACCCCAGACTTGGCGACTATGTCTGGGATCTCCATCATGCACTTCTAACTGGGATCCCAAATCTCATCAAAATCCTCCTGTGCAAATCAGATTCCAAATGTTCGTCCGCCATCAGCGCTCTGCTTATGTATACCCGAAGTTGACCTAGAGTACCGAAAAGGGTGGTCCCGTTTTCTTCACAATATTCCATCCGAACAAGAAAGGCAGATTACAGATATCACTTCGACTGTGGACGCTGCAAAGAGGAAGCTGTCAGAGTATGCCGAGACAATTGGATATCGATCCATAGCCGCCGTTGAGCAGACAACGGCGAAAACCGCAGGGCAAGTCCTGATATACAACTCAACCTGCGCGAGATGTCGACCGACCTGAAACTGGAGTTCCAAAGCCTCATGCGAGCTCTACAGAGCATCACCAGAGGCATACAAGAGCTCAAAGAGGAGAATGCACAGCATATTAAGCATCTTACCGACATTGCTAAGGAAAACAATTGCATCCACATCATGCAAACAGCCGTATACCACATTGGTCAAGAGATATTCTCTCGTCGTCCTCTGATTGCTTCCTCGCAGCCTTTGAATTCCATAGCTTATCACTTTGCCGCCCGACATAACGCTTCCTACCTTCAACTCCTGTGCGGAAGGACATCTGGCCCTCAGGACTACCAGCATGCCATCAGAGATATTCAACGGACTCTCGGCATGAAGTACCAATTCGACGAGGAAAGCATTGGCAGAAGCCGCTGGCTGCTCACGAGCCGGCGCTTTGAAGACTGGCTGACTTCTCCTGGTCCGGGAGCTCTGGTTGTTCACTCGTATGGCGATTTACTTAGTGAGGGGAAAACGTCTGCCATGTCTGTTTTCTGTGGAACTCTGGCATCAGCTCTGATGCAACAGGGCGAAAATATTATTGTGCTGAGCTTCTTATGTGGCTTGCATAACGACCAGAAGGACATTTTCTCTGGTCCCGTGGGAATACTCCGGAGTCTCGTGGCTCAACTTCTCCTGGTTGAAGGTGTCCAAGAGCCGAACCAAGGCTTAGCGAACAACGCAGCCTTGATGCAAGACCTCGAGACTGGAGTTCCAGACGCCTTTGGGTACATCTTCCGTCAGTGTGCATCACAGCTGTCATTGGTCACGACAGTGTTCTGTCTCATCGATGCTGCCGATATCTACGACACGCAGAGGAATCTCTGGCGGGATGACTTGCGCACAGCGTTTTGTGTCCTGGCAAGGGTGGTTTCCGATCCTGCGAATCTGCCGAGTTTCAAGCTCCTCCTCACGACGCCGGCACGTTGCGATACCGTCTTGCAAGAGATAATCCCACTACACAATGGCCGATTTTTCAGCCTCGCAGCGGATATGACTGCTGGCGAAGTTGACAGCCGTCCATTGACTGAGGCAGCCATCGTCTCGGACATTAAGCAGCTAGGTAATGTGCGAAACACTGGACGGCCTCTATCATCTGGTCTACAGAGACTTCATGTTTAAATAGGGATAGATTGGCTTCTACAGCATCTTTGTTGATAAATTACAAGGTTCAGTGCGATATGAAGCCCTAAGCCTACAAGACTATTATCTGGCTATTACACAATGCCTAAATAGTAAGAAATCTTTAATAGATAAAAGGTGGAAGTAGTTTAAACCTTCAGAGTTTCCGGTCCTAGGTTAACTAGACTTACATTGGGCATACTCATAGTACCTAATGAATACCATGGAGATAATTTGCCAACATATATTTAGTCGTTTGGAATACTCGAGAGATCACCTAGGAGGTTCTATCTACCATTATAGCCCAAATTCCCAACACACATAGCTTATGGCGACACTCATTGGTGAAAGAAAATCTTGAGCCATTACGATGGTATAAGAAAAACGGTCTCAAGCATCTAATACGCCTTTTGATCGTATGCCTGAGAATTGGTTGGCCCTTTATCCAGTTGGGCTGAGCATGGCTCACCATTCGGCTTCGCCTGCCATGTACCAGCATCATTTTCAGCTTATCACGCTGAGTGAAGTACCTTTTCTACCAAATATATAACTCAATAACAGTCCTAGTTTTAGGCCTTTGTTCCACTGTTTGCATTCCAGATGAATAAATTCATGACCTAAGCATGCTGTCTGCTGCGACTTGAAGCTGGCGAGCATGATTTGACCGTCCCAGATAGCTTGAACTAGACCAATGTTCTGGCGACATCCAACCTTGAGATTAGAGGCATGATGAATTCGAAATCAAGAATCTTTCAAACCAGTATCGACCCTATCTCCATCATCTATCTGTAACTAAGCGTCATCAAAGAGAGTAGCATGCCTACACTACTGATAGCCTCCATAATGGCAGTAACATAGACTCACGGCTGCGCGAGAGCGCCGCTTGCGGCACCGACTGCTCTTTCAAATATACAGCAATCACCCATAGCAAGCGAGAAACGCCTAACAACAGAGGTCTTACATTTAGATGTTGCTTTAAAAAGGTACTTGGCTCAATTTCAACCTGTACATGTCAATTGAAAAGAAAATCATCAGATCATACACTTTGCCTAAGCCTTCTGGTGTTTGTTACTGGCTTCCAGCAAGCTTCCTCTCAATCTCGTGCTGTCAGCCTGGAATTCATTGGTTGGTAATTCACCCGGCGTGACATGGGATACCACCATCATAGGGACAACCCCTTGGAAGATTGGCCGATTGAAGCACGGTATATTTGCATATACCAGCCCAAGCCATATGCCACCCCAAAACTACGTACCAATCTCCAGAATATACCAACCCGCATAATAGGCTGACCTAAAGAGTATCTAGCACAACCCACAGGTTACTATAGGACATGGGCTCGCCTTCATGTCACACATAGAAAATATAAACATGAAAACGGAGTATACTTGTTCATGAATAAAGGCAAATCAATAGAGAAGAATAAATACCATAACACTTTGAATCTAGAGCGTAGTATGCATCTCAAGCCAAGGCAACTGAATCCTGAATTATGTTTGAGTTGGCCTGAGCAAGGCTGAGCTGCCGTGGTTGAGCAGATTGAAATGTAATAACCAAAAGCGGCCATCGGAGCTCCTGGCTTTAACCGCTTATTTGTCCTGTAGAGTACGAGCTGATGGAGATAGGGCTTGAGATATGAAGCAGAGGGTAATAACTATGCCGGATACGGAGGGTACAAAACCTCAACAAGCGAAGCTGAAATGTGAATCACTCTCAAATCTAAATTGTCCGTGCTCCAAACACAATGATAAAGCGACTAGCCCAGAATGAGCTCGACTGGTTCTAAAGCCTGACGTTCCCAGGCGTCTCGATCTACTTCTCCGATTCCCTTGCGATACGCCACTCCATCCAACCACGTCACCCAGAGGACGTTATAGAACTGTGGATGTTCGCTTCCCAGAGGCTGTTCCCAACGCTCGAATTGTGTGGCTTTATACTTGAGTGATATGGCCACCAGCTCTGCCTGGAACGCCTGGCTGGCAGACGAGGGTTCGTCCACCCAAAATCGCCCTACTGGTTTTTCCTCGGAGCCAGTTTCAAATATCTCATGACTGCATTTATTATCGCCAGCCCCAAGTGCCTTAAGCTCCAAAAAGGCACGATGAGTAAAGCCGCATAGATAGCGCCCCATCTCATCGTTGCGCAACTGAACAGGCTCGAGTTCCCCTGGCAATGGAAGCGGATAGCAGAATAAGATGTCATGACAAGCCTCGTGGGTATAGTAAAACAAGGGGGGATGCTTGTCTCCGACACTATGGAGCCAGAATTCTCTGAGATTTCCTAGGTTTTTAGTTCTTTCCTTAGGGACAAACGAAAATCTAGACGTCTCGGAATCGAAAACAATTGGGTTGCGCGTCCAGCCGGGGGGTGGAGATGGAGGATCAGACTTCGCATACTGTTGCTTGCACCGATGCCAATGGTTTCCATATGGAATTGCAACGGGCTCTTGAGCGGGAGACTGGCGTGTTTGCCATGCAATCAGTGGAACAACTCGCCGAATAGGAGCAACGTTGTAAAACCATTCAGCCTGGCTATGCAAGATCCAGTCTTCATTTCTCCCCACGAAGGAATCTGACAATGAGCCCTCCCAACTAGCCCAGGACCATGTCGGCGCATGCCTTCCATGACTTTGATGATGAGGGTTCCATCGTCGCCGTGGTTCCTCAGCCTCGGTTTCTCGACCCTACGCCTTCTCAGTGTTAAATATCCTTCGCAGGAACGGGTTCGTAAGATTCTCACGTTGAGTACGGCTCTCCAGCTGAGCCCTATGTCGAGGAACATAACAGGGATGCCCCATAAGAATCCGCCCGCAAAGTTCCGAGAGAGCGCGGCCGAAACTCCAGCAAATGCGTCCATTACATCTTCAGCGTACGTAAAGCACCGATCATTGAAACCCATAACGATTTCATTGTAAGCCATCATGCTTGGAAATGTCAAAGAGGTCCAGCCGGCAGTTCTACGGATATTCGAACCGTCGGAATCGTACTCCCAAGTTGTCTCTGGGGTAGGGTGGTCCCCTGGAAGATGATGCTCTTCCCAGAGACAACCTTGGGGACACTCCCATCGGACTGAATCGTGGATAAATATTAGTCTCTTGCGCGAGAAAATGTATTCCTGAAAGGTCCAGCCTCTCTCATCCCACGGCGTGTAACTCAGGCTGCCTTGGCTCGGCCAGTTGAGGAATATACCACCGGCAAGTTCGAGGACACAAGGATTGTCTCGTGGGCGTGAGAGGCCACGCAGCCCACGAAGGCCTTGGTTGGCATCCTCGCCGTCCGCAGCAATGATTGTGAGGGCGGCATTAGCGTAAACAGCACTCATGTTGTTGATGAGGGCGTTCCGAACCATCCCATTGTCCTGGATGATGCAGAGAGAATCGACCCACAGATACCTCTCTTCGAGAAGTCTCACAACATGCATGGCATCCTGTATCGTCCTTGGTGGGGGGTATTCAGACTCTTGTAGGGACTTAGGTCGTCGAAGCTTGTCGAGATTCGTGGTTGTCAGTCTCGTGACATCACAACCACCCCAGACATAGCTTAACGTTATGTATTTCATTTCCCCCGTATCTTCAACAAGACAGTTGTCCACAGTGTCTATGAAGAAGAGGCCAGGGGGTCGTCTCAACCATGCATGCTTCGCTACCAAGCATTCAGGGCCATGACCCGACTCGCAAGTCTGTTTCCAGTTCTTCACAAGCTCTGTATCAATCCAGTGCCGATCGATAAGCCGTCCATCGCTGATTCCAGATGATGGCTGACCATTAATTCCTACAATCATCAAACGGCCATGTAGACCGGGACCGTGGCTGCGCACTTGTATCATGCCTTCCGTCGCCTTTTTTATCATCATAGGCGAATCCGGGGGCCAGTCCATGTCATCGTCTTGGGTCAAATCATACGGGACCATTTGCACCGCGCGTAGACGCCGAAAAAATGTCTCATGAATCTCGCAAAGACCGCCGTCAAGGACTTGCGCTGGATTGTCCCAGCTTATGCTGTCTCCAACCTTGCCACATACCACCTCATTGATTTGATCGCAGGTTTTGCATCCTGCCGTCTCCTGGTTTGTCGTTAGCATCCTTAGGGAGCATTCTGAACTGTTAACCATTTCCTAATCCGGGTTTTTTTTCTTTTCTTTTCCCCTTTCTTTTCTTTAGTTTGACTTGATCTTTTCAAATCTTGCATTCCTAATCTTTTCTTCTTTTCCCTATGCTGTGAAGAAGGAAGATCTTGAGAAGATTAACCGCGGATTCCAACCAGACAGTCACATTACCCCACTTTATTGGAACTTTGCTGCCTAAGCAATCTCACTGACAGATTCGATAGTGATACCTCCAGTCTAGGCATTTATCTAGCACTGCCGTCCTCGTCTCTCAATATTTGCCGTTGGGGTTTCCCACCCTGGACTTGAATGCTGGGAAAGTTGCCTACTGGATCTACTACGGCTACTATATTTATTTGCTCCATAAACGTAGTCAGTTCCGCCTTACGTCCTGTCTCTAGCATGATGGCGCTTTCTATTGAGGGAAGATGACGTTAGGCAGGAGCAGATTATGGGACCAAACGAATATGCATGAAGCTTTCGATATGTCTTGGCCTTGCATCACAATATGCTAAAAACGCTGACCCGGGAAGGTAATCTTCTACCCGTGGGTTAGCACCCAGACACATTCTTTTCTTGCCAAGACATTACCCAAAATCGACATGGCGGCGGCTTTAAGCAGAATTGCTGCCTAACCAATGATTGATCGCGAGGCCCTGTTACTGCCTAAACTCGCTGATATGCTCCAGCCCCTAGCTCTCAAAGTTGCCTAGATCACGGGGACTCGAGCCCAAATTGTTCAGAACTTCAGTTGTGTTCTCTCCTCCATCCTCAGATTCCCTTTCAATAACGCGAGTGGGTTTGCCGTGTCTTACATCGCTTCACTGCGCCGTATATTCGCATCTTGTCCTTCGTAAGACCCCAGCAACACACTCAACCTGTGAGCTTGGCCAATAAATGCACATCAGCGGCTAGTGTCTTACATCCAAGAGCATTCAAGAATGAGTTTAATTTTATTTTATTTGCAGGCTAAAACATCGCTTCTAGCCTATGATGGCATCCTATACCTATTCTTCTCTGGACGAGAACAAGCATGAAGTTAGACTGCTGAACCTGTTGCCCGGTGAATTCGATTCAGAGCTTCGCGCAGATCTCTCCGTGATATCCTTCACAAAAGAACATATTCCAGCCTATGAGGCCCTTTCGTACACATGGGGCTCCAATAAACATATCACGGACATTACGATCGAATCAGCAGAAAACAAGAGATTGCCCCTGACCAAGAACCTAGCAACAGCCTTACGTCATCTTCGCAACGAAGGTAGCTCGCGCTTGCTCTGGATCGATGCCATCTGCATCAATCAGCAAGACTTACTGGAACGAAGCAGCCAAGTCAAACGCATGGGGGATATTTACTCGAAAGCCAGTCGTGTCGTCATATGGCTTGGTCTAGAGGCTGAAGATGCAGGTCTGGCGATTGAATCACTTTCACTGATTTCATCGAAAATCAGCATTGACTGGGACGTGAGTCAAATGCATGCGACGACAGCCGATAGCCATTGGGCAGACATTCTAGCCGCTCCACCATTCGACAGCCGACAATTCTTAGCCCTGGAGAGGTTTCTGAGTTCAGACTGGTTTGAGAGACTATGGATATGGCAAGAAGCGCGTTTAGGTTCTTCAGCCAGTATTGTGGTATGCGGAAAGCAATACATTCTTTGGCAAGAATTTCGAAAGGCCATATTCTGCCTTCACCTCAAAGCGAATCCGGTCGGGATCAATACTCAGAAGCTTCAGGCACGGATACATACAATCTTTCTTCTTTGCAACCAAAGGAGACGCGGCACTCTTCTTGACCTACTGGACCAGACGAACCATTGCAAATTCACTGATCCCCGGGACCGCATCTTCGCGATATTATCGCTATGTGATGCCAGTACTAGCATGGGAATCAAAGCCGATTATACCAAGACAGTAGCAGATGTTTACAAAGATGCATTTGTTCGGTTCTTCCAACACTCAGGCACACTCATCCTCGAAGGGACTCCGCCTGACGGTGGGTTGGTGGGTGCTCCTTCGTGGGTACCAAATTGGACAACACCGAAAACCTGCAATCCACTAGACCATGTCCTCGCTTCCATGATGACGAGAGCCGTAGTGAGTTTTCCTTCGGACAACGTACTTGAGCTAGTTGGTAAGGAGGTTGCGCGTGTCGTGTCTATCGAAGCTATTGGTACCCTGAACAATTATGACCAGTGTCTCGTCGCCATTCGGCGTCTTATCTCTTTATATGTTTCGCCACTTGAAAAAGACTCGGAGAACTTCCGTCTCCATTCTCTGTGCCGAAGCTTGATGGCTGGCTCCTTTGCTGAATTGTGGGATCCGGCTCCGGAATATTGGCTCAAAAAGCATGAGTTTGAGGAAGTGGTACAATATTTCTCATCGGATAGCTCATCAAACAAGCTGAACAAAACCCTTTTAAAGTACTTAAACCAAGTATTCACATTTTCTAAGGGTCGAACCATGTTTCGGACCGAGGCAGGGCAAATGGGGATTGGCCCACGGACGATGCGAGCCGGAGACATTGCCACAGTGGTGCTAGGCTGCCTTCCTGCCATCATCCTTCGTCCTGGGGTTGCAAACACGCATGAGGTTGTGGGACAGGCTTATGTCGACGGCTTCATGAGTGGAGAGGCTTTGTTAGGTCCTTACCCTGACCAATGGCACTCCATCGCGAAATACGACGAAAACTTTGGTCATTATCGTTGGATCTTCAAAAATCATCGGACTGGCGCTTTCCAATTGGAGGATCCAAGGCTGGGAGACTTACCGCCGGGGTGGAGAAAGCAAATCGATTCACCGGCGAAGGAATGGATCACTTTTGTACATGACGAGACGGGCGAAACTTTTATCGAAGGACAAGATCCTCGACTTTCCTTTGAAGCTTTAAAGGCTCAGGGTACCAAGCTGAGGTCTTTCTTGTTATCTTAGGCTGCGCTGATCTCATGTTACTGGCTATCAGAGTCGGCCCCCGAACGTGCTGAGGGAAATACGTTGCGGAGCTCATCCTCCGGGCCATCGTGGTTGAGGTTGTAAAGCCTTGGCGTATCTCTCTGGAGCTGAAAATGAGACGCAGGTCTAATCGTCTCGTAGAGATTGAAGTACAAGTTATGGTCAGAAGAAGCCCGAAGCCATTCCCCTCGACACAAGCACAAACACATCTGTAGAGTCGAGTCTCTCCGGCAGCTTTCCAAGTCCACTCCGTAGGGCATCCTCAACGCTCAAACATGAGTTTCGTTCCTTCCTCTACCATCATTATTCCTGTAGGGAGGATGAAAAAAGGGAGAATGCCAACATGGTTACGCTCTTTGTCAGTAATCAACGACATATCTTAACATCGTTCCATGGCTCGAATCATCGGTACTAGCAAACAGTACACTGAAAAGTGTTCTCGCGTGTTTACCCAAGCCGAACCTTGTGCCATAACCTCAAACACTCTTGCAATTCCATGGAGAGCGTGCCCTCCAGAGCACTCGACGTGTCCATTATCAGGGACAACAAAAGTGCAGCATGTGCAAAATCGACAATGTCGTCCTTGATGGTCTGGTAGTCGTCCGTCTCATACCTCCGATGTCGCTCTAGGCTTTCTAGAAGTCCAATATCTTATAAATATTCGCGGCGAAAGCCTTGTTGCGAATTATACGATGCAGTATGAGCCCCGTGATTTCTTTCGCTGTTAGACCTGCGTCCCAGGTGCCCCGCGCTTGGAGCCAGGTAAGACAATATTAGGCAATGAGCCTGGTGTTCCATTTTGGACTCTGAAGCGCTCCAGCATGCGTTTCTCGCTTCTGTGCCGGTCGCTTCTTTGTTGTTCGAGCACTAAAATCACAACAGTCAGCACACAATGCAATTCCCCGGCTTCCCCTGTCCTTTGGGGGCGTTGGAACTTACTGTCTTCCATGCGTTGCTCTTGTTCTCTCCGTAATCTGTCATTCATGGCTGCCTGTCGCTGGGCAGGCGCCATTTTTCCTTCAGCCACGATGGCCAGGTGCTGCTCTCTTGCTTGTTTCCTGAAGCGCTCAAGAGAGGCCCCGTGGTCGCTGTAGGTTGTTGCCCAGTCCGGCGTGTCCGAGTCGTCTACGATACCCAACAACACCATGATGCCGCACGGCACAGAGTCTTTGCGAGAAAAGGTAAGAATGTCGTCCGGGATCTTGTAATTCCATAGGACTGTTTGATTTGTGGTGCCATAGGCTGTTGCGGCACTCGCGAACCAGATGCCGGCTGTGAGGCCCGGCTGGATTCGCAAATGGTCAATGCTGAAGCTGCCGGTGCCTGACCTGCTCTCCAATTCGCCTGCGGCGAATGCACCCGCCATTCCGGAACCGACTATCTGGCAGGTTATGTCGGCGTCTGCAACCATGCTAGTCTTCTCTCCTTCTTTGAGGGATCCAGCCTCAATGTCGTGTTGCCAGTCGCTGCGGCCTTCGGTGGCCAAACTGTCTTCTTCCTCTAAGCTCTTTTTACCATTCTTCAGGGAGCCTGCCTGCTTCACCGGTGTTTTGGGGGCCGGCAAGCGAAGCCAATATGGCGGGAGGTGTACATGGTCCCTTGTGGTCCAGCTATCGAGCCATGTTACTGTGAGCGAGAGGTTGCCGTCGGCATCATCCTGAGGGCCAACGGTAAGTGCCTTATCGCGCCCGTTCGGCGCTAATATCAATGAGCAGCCAACTGGGGTCCATAGTTCTATTAATCGAAGAAGCTTCCATCCATAGGGATCTAGTACTGCGCCGAGGTCCAGCAAATAGTATCCCAACTTATTAAAGGCAATGTTAACTTGGGGTTAGCAGATTTAATCGGCATATTCAATACATTACATCTTAGTACCAATAGTATTTATCTACTAGTTAAAAGTGGTCTAACTCCCTCCAGGAACAGAGCTTGGGTAGCGCAAGAGACTCTAGTACTTGTCTTGGTCCTGGAACCTATCCCAAGGCTTCATAGCATAGTGTAGTAGCTCAATCTCAATAACGCAATTCACAACATCACTACGAGTTAGTGCCATTAAGCGACTCTTGCGCAGCATGCGCCGAATACGCGAGAGCAACCCCAGAGTTGCAAACGTATTATACAGGATTGGGAGCACTGCAGCAGGGATTATATTAGTAGGATGCGTCGAGGTCGGGTTCGAACAGCTGGAGGCTCACCTCCGAGCACCGCTAGCGGGACACCGATGTAGGTGATGATGTCTGTTGCTGACGGGTCATTGTTCCTGTCATTGCTGGACATGCTGGAGCTATGTGTGCCGTCAAGGTCTGCTTGGCAGAGGTGGAGACTGTGGTTCGTCTGAACGACAATCAATTTACTACACTACCGGGGATGAGGTGGATATTTGGAAAAATAGGGGTTCGCACAGCCTGGTCGTGTCCAGCCAATGACTCGGCCAAAAAAGAAAGAAAAATATGTCCGCAAAATTTCCGCCCTGATCAGCTCTCTGGTGGTGACCCTGTCTGTTCAGCTCCGCTAACAGAGGTTTGGCTGTGGAAGTTATGCTCATCCAAAAACGGTCCCTCAACCCACCCTATAGTCTCGGGCTATGGGACGATGCGGAAAATTTTGCATCCTTTCCTGTTCGTGTAATATCCGTATCTCTCTCGTTTCTTTTCCAACGAATTCCGCTGGCCTGGATCCTGGCTCATTGTATAATCAACCGAGGAACCTCGTTCCAGTTGCCTCCCGCGCCTGGCTCCGTGTCATGACTGGCACAAAGGAGCAGCCAGCGGAGAGCGCAAATCGCATCTCGCGTTTTTGCGACTTCTGCGACAAGAGAAAGGTCAAGTCACTATTCCTTGCACCGATCATTTGCTACTCATGTGTCATTGATTGACAGGAAACCAAAGGTGACGCTGTCGGACGGCTGCCTCACACTGTCTACATTTAATACACCAACACCATATGTTAGTGCACCCTTGGCTAGTGCAATGCTAGAAGTATTGTAGAATGGAGTGTGATATTTGAGGGGGATGGCTGCTCCGATGATTTCCGAGTCTTCCATGCAATACAATGCGCCACAAACAACCTGCAGCCAGCTCAAAAGATGGCCACACCATTTGGGGGACTTGCTACGCCACCGGGAATCTGGATAAAGGTCAACACGCGTCGAAACAACAAATTCTTGCTTGCGACTCACATATAAAGGAACGCTGCTAAAGAAGAAGCTCCACCGCTTGCGCTTCTGGCACTCTTCGCTCAGCTTCTCAAGGTCAAACAGCTCGCCCATGGGCATGCCCCAGCCAGATAGGAGCCACTCGTGCAGCGAAAAGTCGCTGCTCTGGCTAGGCCAGGTCTCCACACTGGTCTGGTCTCCGACGATGGCCGCGAAGGCCTCGTCCCAGATCCAGCGCAGCGTCTCTTCCGAGGGCTCGAGCCCAATCGACGGCGGCGCAGCCATGGATGCTAAGCTCTCGCACTCCTCCGTGGAGAGTTGGTTGTACCCGCGTACGTAGCCACTGCGGACGAAAAGGATGTCACCCTTCTTGAAAGTCGTTCCCTGGCTTGCGGCGATTTCTTTGAGGGTGGAGACGGGGATTTGCACGGGCTCAAAGGGTGTCACCTTGATGCCCTTGGCCTCAGCCCACGCAACATAATCCAGCAAGACGCCGCGGCCGACGATTCCTCCCCTCTCAACCCAAGCTTTGCAGGTCAGTCACCTTGCGCATGTTCCAGAGCCGAGGGAACCCTTACCGTGAATGCCATTGACGCTCGAGCTCAAAAAGTCATCCAGCGTCTTCCCGTTGAAGTAAACCTTGTGCTTTTGATACCCATAGTGGCGCAGACCGTCCCATTGCGAGCTGCTCTGGGTGTTGATAGTGATGCAGTCGTCGTTGATGATTCGTGGCAGCTTGGGTTTGATGGTGTGCTCAATGGGTTGTCGACCAAAGCAGGGCCGCGAAAGGCGGTTCAACGGCCAATCTGTCGACACGCGGGTGCCATCAACAATTTCACGCGCCGCTTCTACCACGATTTCCGGGGTAAGCAAGTTTACTGTTCCGCATTCGTCGTCGTCGCCGAATAGTCCCCATGCATTGCCTGGAGGCCCGTCCTTGCGAAGAGGAAGTGCCTCGAAGGGAGGTCTAGTTGGGATTTGGGAGCCCATTGTCAACTGTTAAATTTGGGGAATCAATTGAGACTGACGAAACTAGAAATCTGGGGAAGAGGCTTGAGGGGTCATAAGGCCATGAAGCCGTGTTGTCGCACAAACTTCCGTCGGTTAGTGCTCGTCAAAGCTCGGGTATAATACCCCGGACGACGAGCTGTGGCTCTCAAGGAACCGCGTGGCTGTCATTGTTTGGCCATTCCACAAAGCGACTCCCCTGTTGTCGCTGTATCTTCTCCGCAACAGTGGGGGCCAAGTAGAGCTGGTGCTTCCGAGTGGTTCAATTGTTCGGCTCGGGTTTCTCCCCGTGGAGGGAAGGGGGTTATTTCCCGTCGGGTAATCCGAAATTATTTGATCGGGTAATCTCCACCAATGGCAAAAGGTGCTTTTCCGAGACGCGACTCACGAGGACAATGCTCCACGACCGGTTAATCAATCTAATGGTTATTCAATTGTTCTAAATATTTATAGGCTAAACCGGCATAGCCGATCCGAGTTGGTTGTGGAAAGGATACAATAGCAGTACCCAAGAGTTCTTCAAATATGAGCAGTGGTCTCCTTTCTTTCACCGGGCAAAGCTGAGTGTGGCTCATCTATTACTACGATTTGTTTTACTTCCTGGCCTGAATAGACCTCCTTTTTCCTTCAACAGTGAGCGGTTGGATGTCAGTGAGGTGCAAACCAGGTATACACTATTCGTAGTCAGATATCCCGTGCTTGCCTCATTTTAATCACAGTCGAGCGTATACGGCTTGCTCGGTTCAAGGTAAAGTAAGACTGGATTGACCAGAGTGTTGAGTGGTATGCAATGCTTTCCTTTAAACATCGGGTCGGTGCATAATTCATCGCGTCAAGTACGGTAAAGGAACATCGTGGAATGTTTACGGCTACTGTTCGAGGCCATAGACCGCGGGACCCTGTCGTGGACAAAAATAGTGTAGCTTTTTTCTTTAGCTGAAACTGCTTACAGCTTTGGATTGAGTTGAAATTTCATCTGTTAGACTGATCAGGGGGCATTAGAGATTTATTAGTTTTACTATCCGATTACTGAAATGGCAAACTTTAAAACCTACGTCTGGCCAATGTTTAACCTTTCCCAAATGAAACTTGGTGTTCCAAATATCTGAAGAAAGGAAAGAGACTTCTGTTACCTTGGACGATGTGATTCCTGTGAGTAGTCACCCAGTCATGGGACGTTATTGTGAAAATACCGCAAGAAATAGTAGATACGGAGATGAGCATCTTATTTGCAGGAAAAATTACATTCCATATATGTACAATCGTCCAAGTCTATCTAAATAATGGTATCCAATTGTTTATCTGCTCAAATTTAGATAGCTCATTGTTCAGCCTCCGCAAAAATCTTCGCAAAACTATTGTCTAGTGTTTTCTTTGAGCCAAGCGAGAACTGTTCGCTGTTTTTAACGAATCTAAGTATTGTATCAAAGCCTCATATTGCAAAAGGTGTTGAGCACTTTTACGGCTACGCTTTGGGAAAGGAAAGGAGTTATAGATAACAGAATCCTTGCAACACTGATTCATGCTTGGCAATATGGAAGCGACATTGATCATCATCTGATTAAAGTTGAGAACCTCGCCAGAGATACATTGTCCGGTAATATGCTGAATCCGTAACTGCTGGACCTTGAGCTGGCGAGTCTGAACCTTGTCCAAACTACTACTTAACAGCAGTAGCCCGGATGCCCATTCCTGCTCGTGGCAATGAAACCCCAAGGAGGATCGCAGCCATGACCACCGGCCTGCAACTGAGCTCTGTTCACTTGGTAAATCCAACCTATGTTCGTTTTAGAAAATGTATCCTGCAAAATGAATCTAGGATGATCTTACCGTTTGCACACAAGCAGACTTGAGGAAGACAGCAGGTAGGCGAAGCACTAAAGGAAGTCTCAGTGCCTACACAGATTTGCGCAGCATGTGATAGAAGGGAAGACTCACTGGTGATAACAGCCACTGGCAGTTTGACGACCTTCGAGGACTGCGCGGGCTTCTTCAGACTCGAGGGGGGCAGCGAGACCGAAGCTCACTGCCCCAAGGACAGCAAGATAAGTGAGCTTCATGCTTTCGGATGGATCAAGCGATCAAGTAAATTGAAGCCACTTGAGACCTGGAGTGAGGAAGGCCCACGACAGTAGAGCTTGGGGAACTCCATTGGCTTTATACACGAGAATATGCGGAGAAGAACAGTGCTGGCCGATATCACTACGTGATGCCTTCACCCCGCATTGTTAGACTGTTCCTGTGCTGTGAGGCACAGGCGGCACAGCAATGCGCTAGTCATGGTTCAGTATGCCCCCAACCTGTGAAATGCGTTGCTAATGAGTGACTGTATTGGCTAGAACTCAACGTCGGCTCTTTCTATATGCAATACAATCAATCTATTGCTTACAGCTTGCAGGTTTGTGTGGCTTGAAGTGTTATCAAACGCTTGGCATAAGCCTGGATTTGCATCCTTTTGGAAAGACGCAGAGGCATGTCATGAGCCGGGCAGTATTTCCCCTCATCTTTGCTTTGCGCGGATAGCCGGGAAAAGTTCTAATCAGCATTGCGCTGCTACTGCTGTTGTGTGGTTGCCTCGAGGCGGGGCAAGGTCAAAGTGGACGTTCGCTATGTAGACTTGAACCCTGACGGATGACCTTCCTTCTTTGTATTCTTGCAACCTTTTTGCTTTACAATAGTTCGTTGAAGTCTTAAAGCATGCTTATATGCTTTGTTGACTAGCTTCTTTCAAGGTGCTTCACCTGCGGCACAGCAGGTGAACTGGGGTGGACGTCAAAGTCCATTTAAAGCGGCTGCAACCAGACGTGGCGCTGGAGCGGGGTATTACTGGAAATTGACTATCTTGAACAATATGACCTATGCTACCTCCATTTTGTTCGTTCAACTGCTTCTCAAGGAGGTCACTGTAGTGATTGACGTTGGGATCTCCTCGACAAGGGCAAGACTAGCGGCAATCTCGATCGTGGCGAAAGCCCGTACGAAAGGTTCACCGGCTTCGGACATGTTACGTGTAGAGGTGTCCCTGGACGCAAAGTCTCAAATTGTATGTGTCTCCCCTTATTGCATGGACCGGGTTCTGCTTGTGGTTAGATCAACCTTTGCCCATTCAATTCGTGCCCTCGTACCTTGTCAGATTTCACTAGAATTTGTACAGACAAAGAATACTTTGGGTGTTTGAAAAAGAAGAATACTAGATTTCATGGTCTGGATACATCTCTTGTAGCACCCACCATCCTGATGAAGGCATAACCCTAGATCCCTGAGTATCCAGCACAGCTGTACCGACAATACCGCCAACAAGGATTGCTTGAGTAGCGTCGCCTCTGTCATCGCGGATATTCAGCGGTGCTTTTGTTAGAGCCGCAGGGACTTCCTTTTGATCAACCATAGGAAACATGATCCCGTCTAGCACCAGAATTTTCGCCTGGTCTTGAGGTAAAAAGTAATCTTCCTCTAGTTCCTGGGCTGTGAACTTTTGTTGGGGTTGGCCGTCGGCCTTCCACCAGCAGAATGCAGTCAGCCACCCAGATAGCGACACAATGTTAGTAGAGCCATGTTCGCCGCCGGCGTGACACGTGGACATCCAGAAGTCCTGGACCACACTGTCGTCGGGAGTATCAAAACTTAAAATCATGTGCTTGATCACCGTGCACACACATCACCACCAGGCGATGCCTTCGTCATGGCCAAGGTCTGCGATACGCTCTGCCTTTTTCAACAGAGCAACCCAATCCTCTCGTTCCCCGTGTAGTGTCACAGAAGGGAAGCCACAAGCGATGAGAACATCGTATTCAAAGTACTGACGCATGGTCCCGAGGAGCATGATTGCGGCAGTTATACTGTCTGTCACTGTTGTTGTCGTGAAGGTCGGCAGTAACCGATCGGCGATGGTCTCATCGACTAGGTTCTGATGGACCAAGTCATACACACCACGACCATCGAGTTCAGCGATGGACTGCACTTGGTTTCGAAGATCTAACGTGAGCGCTCTTTTCCCACGGTGAGCGACGAAGCTTCCCCGGAGATTCTCGGCATTACCATTGACGAAGAAGCTGAGCTGGGCTAAGATTGCCAGCCACACGTCGTCCGGACGCAGCTCGAGGCGCAAATCATGCTGGAACGCTCGGATAATCGTCTCCACAAACCCATTCGAGTGTGGCGTGACCACAAGTCTCCCACGAGAGGATGTATCAAGGGTCGGGCGCAGAGATGCATTGTAAGAAACACTCTTCAGCAGCTCATTGTGGCTTTGTACAGTGGGGTCAGAATTCCATCTGCTTACTATGGACCTCAATATGAATTCTCCGGAATAAATTTGCAAACTCTACCTCGCTCTGCCAGGCAGATATCGGATTACTGTGTCGACGGCACTCACGGCAATTCGATCGCCCAATGTATTGTCGGTCAAAGCTTTGGCACATCCCGCCGAGCGAAACTGGTCACCTTGCAAGGAGAACATACACGGGGCATCGGCACAGACGTGCCCAAAGGGGTGCTCTTGGAAGCTCTTGTTAAAATAATTACCCATGTCGAAGATGGCAATGCCGATGAGCCCCAAGGTACCAAAGGCAGATGTGTTATAAAGATGGTAAGATCACATCATGAGTAGCAATCGTCATCATCATCAGAGAACTAACAAAATCTGGAGTCTTTCGGTATATCGGACGGTATTGAACGCTTAGTACCTAGTTCGTTAGATAGCTGCTCAAACTGCTGGATTACCTCAGTACTACAGCAAACTGTGTTCTCGTCGATTCTATGACGGGCCATGTCAATCAGGCCAACGGACCTCGTGGTACGCCCTTCGGCGGATCAATGATTCCACAGAAGTGGTTTCTAGCTGGCGTGCTGCCCAATATGCTTGTTGTGTCAACAACTGGTAAGCATACGAAGAGAAGCATACAAGCGACAAGTTGGGAGCCGTCGGCAGACCGGAGAGTAGATCGCGGGCTCTTCTTCGCCCCTGGCTTGGAATTGGAGCGGCAAAACCCAGCAGGTGAATGGCAGACAATTGTCCCAGGCAGTCCATCTGATTGTAAGTGACAAAGCTGCTGGAGGTGTTCAACTAACCAACCAAATTTAGCTGCTGGCTATGTGTCTGGACTAGTCGCTTATCTTCATGGTCTCCCATCGCCTTGGCAGGATGATCTTCGACAGCCTGCCAATGTCTTTCAAAATATCCGCTATCTTTCTAGACCGATTCCCGTTGTTCGTAGCGGCAGAGTCTGTGTTGGCACCGGAGATTGCGAATACCACCGATACGGTAATGTCGCATCTACTGGCAACGCAGCAAGACAGCTAACTGTGAAGTACAGAGCAAGCGGACTACAACCCGGAAACTATTTGGAATGGAAACAATGGTCGAGCAAGTTGTTCGCTAGAGTCTGCAACACATACAGACCAGCTTTGTAGGGATGTTGTACGTATCCAAATGCAGTTGCACTCATCATTTGCTAACACATTCATAGCTTGCGGGTATACCATCACCTGGAGAGCTAGACTCATGAAATCCTCCTGGTCCTGGCTCTAATGGAAACGAAGGTGGAATTGAGTGGAATGAGGGTGATCCAGGCCCAACCTGCACAGAATCATGTGGGACTGTTTGTCGAGGGTACTACTGCGTACCACAACCTACTGGCAAACCTCCAGACCACGGTGACCCCGTCAACGAAGAGAGTGGGGATGATAAACCAGAGCCCGACTACAGTCACATTGCTCCTTGTTTTTTTGCGAGATTTTGGGTATGGACCGAGCTCGTGCCCACGAATCAGACTGGACGAGCATTCGCAATGACAAGGGTCAGTATGATGGTTTTCCTGGAGTCTGTGGGAGTTTAACAGTAAGTTGTCACATTATGACTTTGTCCCCATCGCCGATTGCAGCAAGTTTCTTTCCGCTAACGAAAGCAGTGGTGTGAAAACAACATTTCATTCAACTTCGTCGACTACTGCGGGGCGAGTGAGTTGGATTGCGCCCGTGCCTATTCTGGTAGTATCACCAATGAAGACCTCTATGATGCAAATGAGCCTTGGAGTTCGTTCATCCCCTTCTTTCCTTGATCACCACTCGAGTACTGACGAGATAATCCAGTTGGTGTTCGGTTCCGCGCCTAAAGCCTTCCAAGGGGTGGCGAAACGAATTTGGGGTTGCCTCTTGTGGAGCAATACCTGGCAATTACAGATTGTTCGTTCACTTCAGGTCTAAATGGTAGGCGATGCTATACAAATCTCTATGGTGGATACATCCTGGATGAGGACAATTGTTCAGAGGTTGAAGCGCGTAATATCTGCTTGGAAGCCGGAGCGCTTGGACACGAAAACTTTTCGCAGATAAGCAGGGCCGAAGCGGCCAGGTGCCATGCAGGGAACTGTTGAGGTCTTGTGAAGATTGTGTAAAGGGTTCTGTGGTCAACGTGGTATGAGATTGGCTTCTCACCCAACTCTCTGCGCGCCATGCACCGTACCTAGACCTGATTAGTTACAATCGCAGGAGTTTCTGTTTCACTGGGAATATATTGCAATGAAAATCATCATGAGGCAGTTTTCAATTCAAAGATAGCATGCCTCCTATAAACTGTTCCAAATAATGACTACAAGAACTGTGACTCCATTTCTAAAATTGTGAAGCTTTCGATGACCTACTGCAATGCTTTGCTGCGCGACTTGAGCTCGAGCCGCCGTCTTCTTAGCAAGAATATAATCTAGCAGATGTCTCTTGTAGTTGCCAAATGAGCTTTGGTACATTGAAGTGAATCGCAGTGCTGGCAGTCGGTACGCCTAAGCCAGTCGTGGCAATGCCGAATAATTAGTGAAATTGACAGACTACATTCGAGCGACGTCACATAAACGTTTGTGCATTGGCAGGCAGTTTTTGCTCGCTATGACGACATCTGTTTGTGAAATTCGACGCACATCATCTCCGGTATCCCTGTATAGGGGCAGAAGCCTGTTTGTGAGATCAAGTTTTTCCTCGACAGAGGCAAGCATGTTTTGAGCTTACGAAAGTGGAATACCTGATATCGTGTGCCTTTCGCTTCAGCAGGAACAGTACATCTGATAAACAACGCAATCAAACCCTGTCACGCAGTTTTGTGGTCGCAATACTTTTTACGAATTTACCTGGGCGACCAAGCGTCTCATGACTTCTTCCACGCAAGATTGCTTGGCCCCCAAGCATGGTTTGAATGTCAGTCTCGTAGTTGCGTCGAGGTATGCATAGAGAATTTTCCGTCACAGAGTTTTGCACAAGACTGCGATTTGCTGTACGAGATGACACCAATTGTTCCACAAGCCCTGTTGTTTCGTCACACATCTGACAACATAAGCATTGGCACGCAGTTCGTCCGCCATGACAACACGTACCATCACTGCGCAACCCATACTCTTGTTGCTGAAAGAAGCTTCGATTCACTTCCGCAGGGGCTTCTTAAATACGTCTAGATTTGAGCCATGAGCTGTCACGATATGTCATCCTTCTAGTCAACGTCAATCGTACGCCAACCACTTCTTCAGGAGAATTTTGAAACGATCTCATACTTTCAAGCAGCATACCTCCCACCTTACTGCCCTGCATGTGCAAGTTTGGACTCTTCGTGGTCCTCTGTGGTTGCAAAGACTGGAACTGCAAAATGCGTACTACGCAGGTCAACGACACGGACGGGCACCACACAGGCCACGTTAACACAATACATGGCTGCTACCGGAACGGGCCCATGTGCATCAACCACTTCATCAACAATGACCCACATCGGCTTCTAGTCAGGTGGGGCATGAACCCAAGCAATGGTAACAGCACGCAGGACTGCAAGGACGCGACCTACAAGGTCGTTAGCTCCCGGAACGATACGGTCGTCTGCGGTGACTGCAATGCAATATGTGACCAGCGGTGCAAGACGCCGGAAGGCGCCAGGAACATCAAGGAGGAGAAGCGATCCAAAACGTCCAAGTCCCAGAAGAATGCCGCGCCAGCGAGCTACCCATTTCTGCCTACTGGGGATGCTCCTCATCCACCCACGGGCTAATGGAGCTGAGCTTCATCATCAACTTTCACCGCTCGTGACGCCCAAGAGACCTGTAAGGGAAATGCTCTTGCGACATTGCAAAGGCTGTCGGTGGAAGAAGCAACGAGGGCGGGGGAGGGAGGTCTCTTCTTTTCATCTGTGCATGATCACATAGATGGCCAATATTCCTAATTCAGAAGCGCGGTAGCGCAATAATCCTTGAAACAAAACCAACCAAACCCCTGCAGACAGCTTCAGCGTGATCAATGTGCTAACTTTCGGTAAGCGCACGTCTCGGCGGAGAGCCGAAACCTGCAATTTCACCGCGGCCAAGACTGCTGATTCGTTGGCCGAGCTTCCCGAACACTCCATAATTTTAGCTTTCCCCATGCGATTCTGCTCGCTGAGCACGAATTGCCAACTAAGCTAGCCCAGTTAGGAACCCCATATAATGCGTGAGTGGTGGAATTCACGAGGTCCTCTTGCACCGGCAGTAGTTGGGTGGGCGCACTCACTTCCTGAGGTAAATGTGGCCCGGCCAGAATTCGCACGAAGACTCACACCCCTTTCTGACGTTTCCAATAAATATGGTCTTTATGGGATGACAGGTCAGCTCTGCCGGCCAGGCACCTGTTTGATATAAATGGTTAGATTGAGCACGGAGCTCCGTCTCCGACGCGGCCTCCTTGATAGGCAGCCAAATCGCCCCTGGCTAAGTATATTTGATCTTGGCTAAGACGGGGGGTTATATGCACCCCGGACGAGAAATACGCCTAGAAGCGAACTACCGAGCGCTGGTGCGGACCGAATGAGGTTGTGTGCGAAATGTTGCAAGGATACTCTCGGCCATCTACCCCGGAATCGTTTCCTCCGGTGGGTCGGTTTCACCAAATGCCTCTCCTCTCATCAAAGCATGTGGTGGGTTAGGCTTGCTCACAACAACGCACTTCGGGTCAATGATGTGTCGGTCTTTGATACAAGATGTTGGATAAATAGAGTTGTTGATCGTCCATCAAAATCGTGAAGGATCAGAGCCAGGGCTTGAATCATTGACAATAACCGAAGAGCTTGACAACTTTACATCATGATTGGATCATTCCTTGCAACGACGGTGCTCGCACTCGTCTCTGTGGCCAACGCGCAGTGCGGTGCTGGCACCCCAGACGCGCGCGTCACCGGCTCTGGCAGCTCCTTCGTCGCAACTCGCGGTTCAAACCAGGTCTACTCCGGATCTGACTACCGCGCCGCCATCCAAGCTGCCGTAGACTCTATCGGCTCTGGCCAGCGTGTTTCGGTTATTGCCTCTGGATCTATTGGTGCTAATACCATCACCATTGGCAGCGGGAAGATCTTTGAGGGCTGCGGCACCATTAATGTCTCCAACCGCAGCGGCCGCGGTGCCATCGAGTCAGTCAACACCAACGACGTTTCTATTCCGTACCTTACCATGACTGGTAACCCCTACTTTGGCCTGCGATTCTATGGAACCCGCAACCTGAACCTGGGCCGCATTACCTTGAACCTCAGTGGTGGCCTGGGCATCCGCTTCGACCGTGACGCTGCAGCCAACACCAACGTGCGCATGGACGTCATCACCGTCACCGGTGCTAGCAGCCACGCCGTCGAGACCTGGAACATCGACGGCCTCAACATCAACCAGGTCATTGCCCGAAACGTGGGTGAGTCTGGACTGCTGCTCCAGGCAACCACCAACGCCAACGTCGGCCTCGTCGACGGCAACAACGTCGGAGCCGGCACCGGTTACGGTACTCTCCGCATGGCCAACAGGAACGGCAGGAATCCCAACGGCAACTACAACACCAACGTCTACGTCAACAGGGTCGTTTCTCGTGGCGGCGGCCGTGGTGTCTTCTGTGTCTCGGAGTCCGGAGGTGTTGTCATCACCACCGTTGACCTCGCCAGCAACGGCAACAACGCCGTCCTTATCGAGAACTGCTATAACGTTTCTATCCGCGGCGGCACCGTCAATGGAGGAGGCGAGGTCCGCCTGGCTGCTCGCAGCGAGTTCGCCAACAATCGCGACATTTGGATCACCCTGAGGGTGGACGGAACCTCTGTCCGCGAATCCCCCTGCGGCGACAACACCAACTGGACTCTGACGGGCAATGGCGCTAGGACCATTTGTTAAGCTATGGCAGCTTGATGCGTACATATTTTCTTCTCTTCTTGACATACATATTGAGTCCCGTTAGAATGATGAAGCGGCAAATATAAGCGATGTTGTACGACTGCTGAACTGAACTGTTCGTGCCATAGTGAAAGTAAAGTGTAGGACTGAATTGAACACTGCTTATGACTTGAAAGGAGCAAGCCTCATATGTAGTACTACGAAGGCAGCTATATGTGTAGAAATATAACCTCGCCACAATCCTCATAGACCCACCGACCACCAAGGGCAGTGTACTAGGTTTCTGCCTCGACTTCTCCTCGCGGATGTTGCCCTTGTAGGTAATTCTTGATCGGAGATTTTGTGTTGTCGATCCTCAGCCACATGCCAAATTTGGGGGGTAATGCCGAAGAACGGCGCAAGGAGGATTTAATTCCGAATGAAAAGCCCGACATCAATTGGAAATCCCATACAACCTAGTTCAATCGTCGTTTTGAGATCCGTTGGGCAGGCATGTATAGGTTTTCATTCCAAAAATTTGAGTGACAACGAAAATCAAGACAGGGCGTAGGTCCGACTCATGTTTCTATGTTTCTGAGTGCTCCTGATCTGAACAGCAACTCGATTGGCCCTTGCGCGCCCACGAGTCCAAGACTTCTGCAGACATGCCCTCACCGCGACAGCTATGGTCGTACTTCCTGACACGGGAATCGCAACCATTGAGGCCAACGCCGAAACATGGACAAAGTACGCAAAAGGAGACTTTGACAAGAAGCAGGACGACACGGAAAAGCCGTTGACCAAGGAAGAAAGGATTGACGAGAAGGACATTTGGTAAGAATGGCCATGCTAAGTGGGAACTCATAAAATTCCCACGACCGACGGGTCTTCCCGCCGATACAATGGTCTATGGTGCGAAGGGGTGAAAAGAAATGACAGTTGGTGCCGCTGAACAGAACCCGAATATTGGGATCGCTGTCAAAATCAGGTAGACGCTGGTTTGTTCCAGCGCTCGGTCTGAAGTTTTAGATCCTCAGCCGCAGCACAATCAGTACCCTACACCCAGAAGACAGTCGAGGTTTCTGATATGTCCTCAAAGTCGGCAATGAAGGGCATTTTTACAACATTTGTCAAGTGCGGATCAGAGCACTGCAAGTATCCCCTCAACTTGGCCAAACCCAGCTCCGTACGAGTGAAGCAAAGTGATCGTGTATCTGGCTCCTGGTAACCTTCCTCGTGTGTCTGCGACAACATTTTGAGTAACCAGAGCGCATATCCCAATATGCAGTGAGAAAGCCACCTTCATCAAAGGTCTGCTTTGACTCATTGTCTCAGCCATCCTAACCGCAAAGCACGGGTCACCCTACAGAGACTATGTAGAACACAGAGAAAGGTTAAGGCCAGTCATGGAATATTGAGACTTCCGGGCAGCATTGATCAAGCTGTTCTCAAGAATACTTCTGCAGCATGAGGCCATAGCGGTAATGACTTAACATGCTACAAAGTCCTTCTGGTCCTTTATTGGCTTGCTATTTAATTCAGGTAGCCAGCCTAGACTATAATTGCAACTATGAACATGTAAGAAAGGGAATGGCAGTCCTAAATGCCTCTAAAATTAACATCGTAATAATCTCGTTAAGATATCATGGTGTTTTCTCCAACGCTATGCTGGTCCTGCCCTAACCCAACTGCTGCTAAAATTACCGCCTTCTGTAAGCCAGCTTCCCTTGCCCCAAGAATAATCATCGCCAAGTTCCCACTGGCCATGTATGATGTCGGCATTTGGGCCGATTCCGAATACGGAGATTTTCTTCTCGCCGGACATCCGTATCACGGACGGCGCGGAATTGAAGAATCCTCCCAAATCTTCCCAGTCTTCAAGCCAGCTTTCTCCCGCAAGAGCATTGTGTTTCAGCTTGCCGTCAGTCCCTACCGCAACCACGTCTAGGCGGTCGTCGCCTGTGACTAGCACGCTCGGCACAGACATGAACTCCCCTCCAAGATCTACATAGGTCATGTTGCCCATGTTATCATCTACAGTAGTCCAGTCCGTGAAGAGCATGTTGCCATCTGGGCCGATGCCGAAAAACGCAGTCCTGTCCGACCCGACACGAACCGCGACGGGATCGCCTCGGAAGTCGCCGCCAACTGGAAACCAAGTCGTGTATCTGCTGCCGTCCCACCGCTTCACCATTAGGTGGTGAGGTGCAATGTTCCCGCCATACGCAACAAGATCTCCTATGCCGTTGCCGCAGGCCGTTCGCGGGGAGCTGGCGAGGTACGCTGACGTTGCAATAATCCAATCTGTACGGCCCCATCCGCCGTTGCCGTACTCCTTCAGCGCCAATCTTTGGTTGTTGTTAATTGAGAATAGGAGCATTCGGCCATTTCCAGGTGCGCACGCCGAAGGAGCTGCAAATATATCCCCATCGAAAGAAGTCCACTTGGGGTCCCATGACCCTTCTCGCAATGCCCTTGTTTGACCGTGGCGTTCTTCATCCCCCTCCTGTAGACCGAAGACATCAATTCGGCCAACACCTGTGTTCACAGCCCACGGCTGTCCAACGAATGGAGCGCCCAAGGAATTCCATTCGCCTAACCATTTTTCGCCATCCGCCTCTCGATAGATGTACTCTTGGTTCTGTCCGAGCCCAAATAGAAAGACGGACGACGGGTCTAAGCCATCTCGTACGAGAGAGATTGCCTGTGGACATATTCTAGCGTGGCATGCCGAGTCCGATGCCGCAAGGCTTTGGGGGAATGTTGTTGGCGTTCCAAACGCCGTATTTGTTGGCGAGCCTGGGTCGGGTCCATCTGGTGACGTCGAGGTAGGGTTTGGTGGTGTTTCTGAAGTGTTAGGCTCGCTCGAGGATCTACCACGTTTCTGTCAGTAGGCACTCATATCCTACAAACTTTGAACGTGCTAGTCAAGATTTCGACGTACTTGTCCGCCAACGCGCCCACGGTAGCACCCACGACGATGGCAATGATGGTGAGAACCGCAATTGCAGTCACAATCCACAGTCTCCGTTTTGACCAGCCGAACAATCTTCTTCGGTGTGGGTGTTGACTCTGACTGTGACTCTGAGTGACAGAGGTGACATTCTCTCCTGCATCACCGTCCTTCTTGTACAGGCTCTGTTGAGTCACCTCAAGGCCGTCGATCGGTTCAGCTGCGACGGAATGCAAGCCAGTTGGATAAACTACCTGCGGCGCTTCAGGTGGAACGACCTCAGGTAAATCCGAGCCCGATAGTCGTGAACTAGCCATGGTGGCGAGGGCGAGTTGTTGCCCCCAAATCTAATGACGGGATGGAGGTGTCGAAGATATGTCACAGCTATCGATCATTCGAGACATACCGAACAACAGACGCAAGCAGGGCGACGCAGGATCAGAGAAGAAACGACAATCGGGAAAGTGGGGTGAAGAGCCCGTCATCTCTCACTTCGCTTCATACATCCATACCTGCAATTTTGACCCCTTTTCGCGTAACACAGGCTGGGAATGTCTCGGTCTTGTTGGAATTAGAACCATCCTGCGGCGGCGTGGTCCAATCAAGTAGGCATATTAAACAGCAAATGCAAGGCTGTGACAAAAATGATGTCGTCCTGCATGGCCTACGTTCGCTTACCCATGCAGATCAGCTCCGCACTGACCCAACAGGGCATGATGCCGCGCTGTTATGATTGTCCTGGACGGCAGCCCTGACTTGAGGATGCGCGAAAGTGGAACAAGCGCTTCATATCGCAAATGTGGGATCAATTTGTAGAACTCGGGTTCATTCTGTACGGATTGTCCACTTTGTGCTAACTTTCTCAAGCAACATCGGCATTCACCACCTACAACCTCCTTAATTTTCATGTAGCCTGACAAGCTATGCAATCATTGGCCTCGCTATGGCCAAATGAAGTGCGTGACTCGTCAAATTCTTCACCCAGTCTGTCTGACGAGGCAGCGGAGTTCCCCCCCCACAGCGATGTCGATGGCGGACAAGTGGTGAGCAAAAATACAAGGACTGCAAACCGATCTATCCTCAATAACAGCCTTTGGGAATAATGAGAAAAGGTGTCTTAAAATTTAGTAGTTCTTGAATTAAATTATACTTTTAACACTTTTCAAAAGATCTGTTTACAATCAAAGCTACTACTTATTAAAATTTCTACATCTGTGGTTTCGCAGCCCGGGTTTTTTTGCTTACACCTTGGCGAGTTTCCAATGTCAGCACTAAATCATGGGGGGGACTGGCACTGCGATCGTTTATAAAACGGGCTGTGACCTTGCACAGCCACAACCCACATGACTCTACCTAGAACAGATGCAATGCTGCCGCCGCCTGAGCCAGCGTCTGAATGGGTTGACGCTATCAAAGGCTTCGAAAGAGATAACCGTGAGGTTATGTTGCCGATTTTTTGTTCACGATGGATCCGCATGACTCCAGTTTCCCTAACGAGTATGATATGTCAAGCTCACTGAACTACCACTCACATGATTTGACTTGTGGAAGAATGAAAATAATCAAGATATCAAACTTATTATACATGCTAACATAGACGTCAAGCTAGTGTATCACCAAGTGCCTCCGTATGTTGCTGTCCATCGCGAGAGGCGCGGACTAATACTTGGCATTGCTCCCGTCTTCAACTGTCTCAACCTCGTGAGTCTCAACCTCACGTTTAGATCGGCGTGATGTTCGATTCGAGGGACCGTTCTTCAAAAGCCAACAAGCTCGTTGCGGAACATGTCCCTGAAAAGTTATTAGACCATTTACGTCGCTCCTGGCACAGTCTGCATCCAACATTTAGGGATAAGTTTCCGAACTTTCCTCACGAAAGCACTGGGCCTCTTACCTGGACCGAACCATTCGGCGATGGGAAATGGAAAGACGATGTTTTCATGGCCGACGCCTTTTCTCGATTCGTGAACCGAGTTGCCGCTGCCGGTCGGGCAAAGTACGACATTCCCCTCTACGTCAACGTGGCTCTCTGCACGGAAGACCCGTCTTATGGCGACTTCGATAGCATCCCGCGGGATGTGCCAACGGGCGAGGAACCTGGCGTGTTCCCTTCAGGAGGACCGGTCGGGCATAACATAGACATCTACATGCACAATGCGCCAGATATACAGTTCTATGCTCCTGACATCTAATTGCAAGATTACAAGAAGATTTCAACGTGTTTTGCTCACAACAAGGTGCCTCTGTTTATTCCCCAACAGAGACGTGACGAATACGGCATGCGTCGCATCTGGAGCGCGTTGGCCA
The DNA here is from genome assembly GCA_020881915.1 of Paramyrothecium sp. XJ0827. Lineage (NCBI taxonomy): Eukaryota > Fungi > Ascomycota > Sordariomycetes > Hypocreales > Stachybotryaceae > Paramyrothecium > Paramyrothecium sp. XJ0827. Next base: position 4,305,852 of record JAJFPB010000004.1, read on the forward strand.
ACCACCTTTCCATTAGCTGCTCCCCTTTCGAGGTAGACTCTCTTCCCCTCAAGGACTGTGTTCTACCGCTGCACTATGGTCTATTATCCAAGGTAGCAAAGTATATTCTTGAAGGGCACCTGGTCCGTCTCTCCAAGCCCAACCCCGCCGCTGAACCTCGTCGCTCGCAATCTATTGCTCATCATGCTACTGCCGAATTTGACTAACCTCAATCCCATCATCCCTGGTTCCGCACCAGACCCTTCTGTCGCCCTCGTTGGAGATACTTACTATCTCGTCGTATCTACTTTCCATTTGTTCCCACGGCTTCCCATTTTCCGTTCAAGAGACCTTGTTACTTGGCAGCATGTCAGTGGGTTATACTTGGCTCTGTTATTGTACGAGCTTGGTGTCTAATGATGGAGTGCCTTCAGGAAACGTGATCAGCCGCCTGACTCAATTGAGTTTGAAGCACTCGTCGACCCAACTCAAACCACCAGATACGCCAGGCACAGAACTACTATTGGCCACGGGGGGGGGCTCTATGCGCCTACCATCCGCTACCATGGTGGCACATGTTATGTAGTCTGTACCAATGGGGTTCATGGTGATGACTTCAGACTCGAGAACTTCATTGTGCAGACGCAAGATATCTTGTCCAACAATCGGAGTGACCCAGTTTACTTCAAATTCCATGGTATAGACCCAAGTCTGTTCTGGGATGGTGATGGTCGCGCCTACGTTCAGGGATCTGCGTGGGGAGATACTACTACAATTACTTGCATGGAGATTGATGTCCAAACCAGTCAAATACTGACACTGGAGAAGACGATTTGGGAGAGTTTCAGCAAAATCATCCCGGAGGGACCCCACTTATATAAGAAGGACGGCTGGTACTGCTTGTTGGTAGCTGAATGTGGCACGTCAGAAGGTCATTCAATTGTCGCATCGCGCTCCCGGCATCTTTGGGGTCCATACGAATCATGTCCGAATAACCCCCTTCTCGAGGCTGCTCCTGCAAGGAGACACATCCAGCACACAGGCCACGGAGACTTGTTCCAAGACCCACAAGGCAATTGGTGGATGGTCTGCCTTGGCGTTAGGGAGAACGAAGGACGATACGTTATGGGACGTGAAACGTTCTTAACTCCTGTTACATGGAACGAAGACGGTTGCCCCACCTTTAAGAACCTGAGCGTAGACCCGGATCTTCGCCTGGCCTCCAATCCTATCATAGACCTGGTTTATATTCGCGATCCTGCGCCCCAGGCGGTCCGACTTTCCTCAGACGGGCGCGACATAGTCATCTTCCCACTACGTGCCGACCTCACCGACCCTCAGGGACCTATTGCTTTCGTCGGGAAACGCCTTCGCTCAATCGAAGGCTGCGCCAGCGTGGCCCTCACAATCCCTGATAGCCATGACTTCCCAAAGACAATGACTGGCATTTCCTTCTACAAAGATGAGCATCGATTCGTTCGCCTCTATTGGAGTACCGCATCGTGCTCAATCACGTTCGAGGTGTTGAACCGAGCAAAGAGTCTGTCAAGGAAATCTGAATTTAGTCAGAGTACCACACCTTCAACCCTGAGACTTTCGATACAATACTCGGCTCAAAAATTGGGATTTTCTTCTCATGTGACACAAGCGAGCAACGGCTTGCAAGGGAGATCGACTCCCTCGACATGACTGGATACGATTTCGTCGGGCCGGTGGTAGGAATATTCGCAGTTGGCTCCAATCCATCCGAAGCAGGCATTGACTTCAAGGGCTTTGTCGTACAGTAGGGTAAATTACTTCATTGTGTTATCACTCACATGGGAGTCTAGGAATGCTACATGTGACGTCAAGCTGTGAAGGGAACAAATTGCTTGCTTGACTGGCCACACTGTGATTGCAGATAGAATCAAGCACTGCCTTGCAAGAAGGGGATTTTGACAAACGGCTTTCCTTGAATTTGCCCCATGCTTACAACGCCACCTCATGAGGTAGTCAAACAATTAATTGTCCTCATCTCCCCTGCGGCATCCATTTTATCAGCTGCCTCAACAATGTTGTAAGCGATGGCATCATTGTCTCATGACAAGTTACTGTTTGACAAGAGGTCTCCCGCGAGAAATACGGGGCCGCAAAGAGAAGATGGCTTGATGGTAGAAACACCGGGGTCTACTAAACGTTGGAACACAGATGTTCATGGTGAAAGTGATGTTTCAGTTCCAATCTCCTGGATGACGTGGACATGGAGGGAAGTCACTGTAGACCATATCAAGCATTGCTGCTCTGTGTAAGTGCCATGCCCTGGGTTGTGCGAGCGGAGTCGCGTCACCTGAACGTTACCACGCGCCAGCAGGTGAGACATAACTACTCACGCACTACTTTTGTGGGGGCAGCGGCTCAAGTGATATCCACTCCCAAGCATTTGACAGTAAAGACTTCGCATTTCAAGAATGTCGTTCTACTCCCGGGATTGTGTCAGAGTGGTTCGGTTCCAATTCCCAGGAACGTAGAACGCGTCATGCGTCTTCGCAGGACAAGGTAACACTACGCGGGCCAGTGCATGCACACGTGGCACGCTGTTCAACCATTTTGTGGAGACTTTCAGGCCGCTAAGCCTAGCCGTTAGCAATAATAAGCGGCAGGCTGTGCTAAAGAGTTTGACTTTGTCACCCGTTGGAGATGCCATGAGGCGGTGTTGCATCTTGAGTTACTTGGGCGGCTGTAGAGAGGCTGATGGAGGATTGTGGCGGCAAACTACAGGCGCAGCAGACCATCGCGAAAAGCGTAAAGGAACACCAATCCTAGCGTTTGCACACCGACTCCCGGAGCTGATTGATCGATGATGTTTGCCTCCCTTTCCCAATGTCAGCAAGCCAGCTTTCCCGTTTATCTCCTCCCCAACTATTGACCCGGCAATCCATCTTCTGACCTGCCAAGCCGGCTCCAGAGCAGGGTCCTTTTGTTTCCCGATCGCCTGTTAGCCGCACCAGCTTGCCCGATTAGGCAGGTCGATGAAGGCCATGGACTGAGTGGCCAATCTCCAGGCTCAATTGGATCGTATTACATCGACTGATAAATATCCCGGACCTGCAGCTTTTACCCAGTCTCGCCTCCTCGCCTTCTGCCAAGCTTCTACCGTCAAACGACTTGCGAAGACTGCACGTTCATCCAACACTTGTCAAACACCCAAGCCGCCATGAAGTTCAACGCCGTCGTCGCGGCCCTCGGCCTCACCTCCACCGTCAGCGCCTGTCTGCTTCACTCGGAGCGCGACGCTGAGCGTGCTTACGTCCGTACTGGCAAGCGCTCGGCTCAGGCCCCTCGCTCGGTCCGTCGGCAGACTTCCACAACCATCCCAATTGGCACTGGGGACCGCTTTGCCGGCGGTTGCGTTACGCCTGTTGGTCTCGGTGTCAGCGAGCGTGACCTTGAGTCCGTTCTGAGTGTGAAGGAGGTTACTTCTGCTCTTCGCGGACTGAAGAAGGGCTACCCCGATGAGGTCCAGCTATTTACTCCTCCTTTCAAGACATTTGAGGGAAGAGAGCTGCCTGGCGCTGTCATCGGCGAGAACCCCAGGGTCTTCATCATGAGCGGCATTCATGCTCGTGAGCGTGGCGGTCCTGACAACGTCATCTACTTCCTTGCGGATCTCTTGGCCGCCAGGAAGGCTGGCACCGGCGTCACCTACGGCGGTAAGAACTATACCGCTGCGGACGTCGAGACCGCTCTTAATGCCGGTATTGTTGTTCTTCCCATCACCAACCCGGACGGCGTGAACTATGACCAGACCACCGGTACTTGCTGGCGCAAGAACCGCAATACGGCGTCTTCCTCCTCCGGAGACCCAGCCTCTCGCGACATCGGTGTCGACCTGAACCGCAACTACGACTTTGTCTGGGACTACAAAAAGGCCTTCAACCTCGAGGCTGCTGATTCGCCTGCCTCAGACGATCCTGAAAGCGAGGTCTTCTACGGCACTGGTCCTGCCTCCGAGGCCGAGACCAAGGCTGTCGTCTGGACTCTGGATCAGTACCAGAACATTACCTGGTTCATGGACCTGCACTCCTTTACCGGCAGCATCCTTTATGCATGGGGCGACGATGATACGGGCACCGAGGAGCCGGAGCAGAACTTTGTCAACCCTGCCTTTGACGGCAAGCGTGGATACGTCGGCGAGGACCCCCCTGACAGCATCTACAAGGAGTACTTCACCGCCTCGGACCTGAAGATTGAGGAGGATGGAAGCTCCGCCATGGTCAAGTCGATGATAGCTGCGGGCGGCGTTCAGTACGACGCGTACCCCGCCGTCGGTCTGTACCCTACCTCGGGCGCCAGCAACGATTACGCCATGGGCCGATACTACGGCAAGCTGGCCTGCGGCGCCAGCCGAATGTTCGGTCTCACCCTGGAGTTTGGTGTTGAGAGTTCCTCCGACCCCAGTTGCCCCTTCTACCCCAACAATGAGGAGTACCACCGCAACGTGCGACAGATTGGTGCAGGCTTCTTGGAGATGATGCTGGTCGCTGCTGGTCCTTCAGGCGACCCTCTGATCTTGGAGTGCTGATCCCAGCAACGTCACTCAATTGAAAGCATTGTAGAGCCGTGTATTCTATCATGAGATAATAAGATGAGATGAGATAAGACGAATCAATAGCCTGCATAGGCTTGACCGCCTAATTCTGAACTAGCATTTGTTCTTGATCGAATTTTATAGGCTTAACAGAGTAATAATACATCAGTTAACCGTGATCCAAAGCAACATGGGTGTTCTCAGGTCTTGTCACGAGGGTGAGCGCCACCAATAGGTATCACCGCCCCTTAGACGACTGTCAGCGCGGAACTGGACACGAACTAGGTCTTTTAGTCAGTACTAAAGGGATGAAGAAGCAGGAACGAATCTCAAGGCTCATTTGTATCAAAAAGATGTTCATTGTTGATACTGCCAGAGCTGTTCAGCTGAAGGGCATTGAGCAGGAGTAATAACAGGGGCTATCGGCTGTGAAGCACGTCAAGGTACATATTGTGCATTAGTGCCTCACAACAATATCTGCAACTGGGTCCCTTAACTCAGTTGGTTAGAGTGTTGTACTAATAATGCAAAAGTCGGCAGTTCGACCCTGTCAGGGACCAGTGCAATCAATTTTTTTGGTTTCTTAAATCATATATGCAGACGTTAATGGCTCGCTTAATAAGTATCTCGGATTTTATTTTATTTTATTTTATTTTATTTTATTTTATTTTATTTTATTTTATTTTATTTTATTTTATTTTATTTTATTTTATTTTATTTTATTTTATTTTATTTTATTTTATTTTATTTTATTTTATTTTATTTTATTTTATTTTATTTTATTTTATTTTATTTTATTTATTTTATTTTATTTTATTTTATTTTATTTTATTTTATTTTATTTTATTTTATTTTATTTTTTTATTTTATTTTATTTTATTTTATTTTATTTTATTTTATTTTATTTTATTTTATTTTATTTTATTTTTTAAAAATTCATTTTCCTGCCAGAATAAGAACTGAAATAACGCGATCCACTTATCCCGTACGAGCCGATGAAATATTGTTTTTCACTACTGCTTTTGGATATATGCCAGAATAAGCGGCTTTCGTGACTGTAGCGGTTAGGTTGGTGGAGAAGCCCAAGCGGTGCTGGGGCTCAGGGCGTGGGGCAACCGATCATAGCCAAAATCGGCTCACCGCAGCAGAACATGGAATGCTTCATAGGGTGTCGTCACTGAAAAGAGACTTGTTTTCGTTGAGACTAGGAACCACTCCTGGTTCCTCTGTGATTCTGTAGCACGGGATCCAGAAACATGCTGACTCTGTTTAAATCCCTCGGCAATCCTGGTAACTGCAAGAAAAAGAAAAAGATCATAGGTACCTCATCATCATGCTAACAACTGATCTTCGCCGCTGGCTAAACTGTACAATAATGTGTTGAGAAATGGAAAAGTTTAATGGCTTGCTGGACCTTATCTACTTTCATTCGCTTAAACATCCAACAGTACTACGAACACTGAACCATGATTTAGGACGGCTATCTTAACGAGCAGAGGCTATTTATTTGCAATGTTCAATAGGGTATTAACGAACTCCTTGCATATAGTTGTACTTTACATCTCCCATCATGCACCTGGGTATTTCTGCCGGACTCAGCCTCATACCGAGAATAAGACCCTCGAATCTTTACACAGTTTCTTTGGTCTCCACATTACCCTCATTAAGGGCGGCTTCCTTGCCTTCACGGACAGCAGCAACCTTCTTCGCAAACCCACCTTTTTCACCACCGGCAAGGCCACTGAGCGACCCGGCAAACTTCTGCTCAATCTCTTCCAGAGAGAGACCAGCCGTCTCGGGATACATGAAGAAAATGTGGAAGATCATGACGAAGCAGAAGGTTCCAAAGATCATGTAAGTGCGCCATTGAATATTGGTGAAGCTGGGAGGAACAAAGTAGGCAAGAGCGAGGTTGAAAGTCCAGTTGCCTGCAGCAGCGAGACCCACACCCTTGGCTCGGTATCGGAGGGGGAAGACCTCGCCAGCATAAATCCACGCAACAGGGGCCCAAGTCAAGCCGTAGACGCCGACAAAGATGTAGCACATCGCAATGATGCCTTTGGCGGGAGCTCCAGTAACGGACCATTTGAGGATGTCGTTGCCATCCACGCTGTCTACAGCTTGGCCGTAGCTAGCCATGACGCCGCCAGTGGTGAAGTGGATAATGCTGCAGATGATGGCTCCTCCCATAAGCAGCCACCGACGGCTGAGACGATCGATGAAGGGAAGAATAGCGCCGGTGGTAACAAGGAAGATGACGTATTGAATGATGGAAGAGGTCAGGGCAACGTTTCCGCTCTACGGACAAAGTTGTTAGTTTCCACCCGCTCATGGGATTCGAGGGAATTACTTACAAGACCGGCCATCTGGAAAATATAAACCAGGTAATACAGCATGACGTTACCACCAAGAAGCTGTTGCCAGATCTGGACACTAACGCCGACGACCGTGTGTTTCCAAACCTTGGGGCCAAAAAGGCCGAGATATCCAATATCCTTTGATTCCTGTGCAATTCGGACGGCCTCCTTGACCTCGTCGAGCTCGGCCACCACAACAGGGTCGTGCCGGTCACCCTTGGCGTGCAGGTGGGCGAGGACTTCGTGGGCTTCCTCCCATCGGTCGTGGTTCGCCAGCCATCGAGGGGACTCGGGGAAAAAGAAGACAGCGACCAGCAGAATGGCCGCGGGAATGGCCTGCACGCCCCAAGCAATGCGGAAGGCATTGGGGTTGTGGATGGTGACGCTGCAGCCGTACGAGATGAGATACATGATTAGGATACCTTTTCGATTATGTGAGTCTTGTTCCAGCGTTACGCCGCACGGTGTCGGAAGAACCTACCCCATTCGATAGCCCATTGTTGGATGCCGACAATGGAACCTCGTTTAGAAGCGGGTGCAAGCTCAGACAGGTATACAATGACCTGGCTAGATGTGATACCTTTACTTTGTTAGGTTGTTCGCGAATTGGTTGTAGAAGGACTGACGTACCAATGGCGAAGCCGCTGACAACACGGCCAGCGATCAAATGACCAACATTTTGAGAAGATGCCTGAAGGACCGCACCGATGATGAAGATGACTGCGGCCAGCATTAGAGCACCACGACGGCCCCACTTGTCGGCGACCCATCCAGCGACAATAGCTCCAACAAGTGAGCCACCAGACATGGAGGCGGTAATACCACCTTGCGTCGCGGAGTCAGGGTGGTTGAAGCTGTCAAGGATGTGAGAAATGGGACGTGCAAGAAGGCAAAGAAGGACCAACTATTCAAGGTACGCATCGTTGGCAATGAAGGCAGACATGCTAGAGATGTCGAAGCCGAAGAGTGCACCTGAAGATCTGCGTCAGCCTATACCGTACTTTGAAGTGCGTTCTGACCATGAATCGAAAAGAGCCTCGTGAATGGCAACATCCACGGACTCATTCGGAGACTTTGTTGTTTTGCGATAGATGAAACACATACCTCCAATAGTGCCGAATGCGGCAAGCGCTGGAAATTTCACTTGTCAGTAAACGCACCCAAAAGGCAGAGCACCCATGAAAGTCTGGGCAGTGACGCACCGTAGATGTTCCAAATACGATACATGGTGAATCGTAGTTCGGTAACCCGAGGGTGGGTACGAGATTAAGGCAAAAGTGACGGACCCTGTCCTGAAGTTCTCACAATCTGTAAGTTGAGGACAGGAGGCGAAGAAGCAAGCTGGGATTCAACGTTCTCGGGTCGGCGAGAGGGCAAGTTTTTTTATACATCTCCGTAGTCTCAAACGAATTTCCCGTGCTATGGCGTAGAAACCCAATATAATACTGGATGATGAAGGTAGTCCACGTAGTGTGGAGCCAAACTGTTATGCGCGCCTATCGGATGCAGGTTTCCCTGAGGAACCCACATCGTGATGTTTTGACGTCATGACAAGCCCGGCCCAAGCCCCATATGCTGGGGATGGTGGCCGGTTGTTTGAACTTTGGAACCTGCTGCTCGGTGGAGCAAGCCATAAAAGCTGGGGGACGAATGATCTGCATCGCGGCTCTGGTCTCGGGCGGTCGTATTAGCGTTTCCCCGAAGGGGTCGCAGTACCTGGAAACGTGCGGCTGTTATTCGGTCGCATCCGGATGCTTTCGGGGAGCCGACCCTAGGCGAACTCTTCTAGATCTTTGCCCTGCCAATGAACATTCCAACAGGCTAACCGTCGTCCTCTGGAAACCGCAAGCGACTTCCACCCATTCTTGTTGGGAGCCAAGATTAATTCTTGGCTTCTCCATCTGGGGTAGTGATCTGCGGGGGATACTTGATGATTAACATACTTGCTTCGGACGTCGAAGTTTCGCATTCATTGCCGTCGCACTCGAGCATTGTACTCGGCACCGGACATGACCTTGAACTTTGCTTACAGTGTTGAGCCACTTTACCAAACATGGTCGCAAGATGCTACGAGTCTCATGCTCTTTCCTTACCTTCCCAAGGATTCGCTTGTTTGTAGTGGATGTGATTCGGAATCTTTTGGTGGAATGATCGACGTACATGGTCCCCGGCAGACAGTGTTTGTGGATTCCAATTTCTAAAGACTAGAAGCCGCGGAGAGTGGGGCGTATCGGTCCCGGGTTCCCGGATTGCTAAACTTGTTGAGATCCAAGCTTCAGATGTTACGTGAGATTGACCGCCATAGGATAGATAGTAATGTGGAACTTCATAATGGCCGGGGTGTTTTCATTCACACGGTCAAAATGAGAAGGCTTGCAGGACCGCTATGTGGTGTAATAACTGTAAATTGATCTCTGAAGAGCCCTAGCTATGAGGAAGTAGTGGCTCCTTACATAGTTATCTGCGCCTCTAAGGGCTAGAACAGTCGCCGTTTCATGTGTCCTGACATCATGCCAGTGGACCAGGAAAGCATTGAAACATGACTTAAACTATCCCTATAGTTAGCACTCATTCGTTTGCTTGTAGACTTGGTGGCTATAATTCTCTTGTGTCTATCGGCATCAGTCTGGATCTCCATCTATCGGCTTGGAATTTCATCCTGGCCGATTTTGTTCCAATTTTGTGTGGACCAGGATCGTGACCCGAGCCAAACCCCTTGAATAGCCATGGTGAGGGAGGTTACGGAGGCACCTAAGATGATGTTATTAGAAGTATAATAGAGTAGAGGATAAATTGGAGATGAAGTGGCACCGCAAAAATGTCAATGCCGGTGAATTTGTCGACATTTGAAGTATCCTCAAATGCAGATATAGGGTAGCCAACAATGTAGGTGCACATTCTATCGGATGGGGTTCTTCTCTAACCCACCTAATCGCAATGTGTGCATACCACTTGGGTACACTCCAGGAGAGATAAGTGTTCGAAACTTATGAGAATGTCTGCTTTGCCTCCGGCTAGTACAGTAGTTGTTGGATATCTCGAGGCATCGTGGCCTGTGGCACCGTGCTTGGATTGTGGGAATAGTGGCTCGCCCCCTTTGAGGAAACGTAGCTCCTTAGTACACAGAACATGCTCAATGCGTCGTTATATCTATACAAATAAGCTATGACTCTGTCCCACACCTGTTTGTCTAACAGTAGTCATGTATTGTGGGCTGCTGCAACCCTATTAGGTTACGGAAGGAAAAAAAGGCCATGTCCACTTCGTGGACCATCTCGTTGTGATCATGGAAAGCAAAAATACCTGGTCAGTATGAGGGTCGAACTCATGACCTTCGCATTATTAGTACGACGCTCTAACCAACTGAGCTAACCGACCAATTGGACTTTTGTTCGCGAAACGTTGGTGAAGGTATTCCCGACAATCACAGCCGTGACAACTTATCATGTTGAGTATCGGAGCACAACAATGAAGACTAAGAGCTGACATGTTCTTCACAAGCAATGAAAGATAATTCAAAACTTAACACTCGATGCTCCACAATTTGGATTATGCCACTTCCCATCCTGTATACTGTGCTTTTGTAGCTTGGTTGGTCGCCGTTTGGCTGGCTGAACTGTCATTTGCAAGTAGGGGCCTTCATGTGGCAATCCTAGAGTCTCTGGTGGGAATTGTTGAGAGACTCCATAATTGATGATAGATTTAAGTGCCTGAATATTACCGGCGCTGATGTTTCCACACTGAGCAACAGTAACAGTGTGAGGTCACAAACGCCTCTGGGAAAGGAGTAGCCAACCATGGGCTACATTTGATGGTACCAGTTTCTCAGGGGACTGGCAGTGGATGTTTAATCAAAATCATTTCTCAATCATATGGGATACATCCTCTTCTCTAGCTCAGAAATGATGCACCCAAATGGTGCTTATCGCAGACACCGAGCAATATTATAATGCTATTAACCATTTGCACCCTTGGACATAGTTAAATTGAGGATTAAGGCCTCAAAAATAGATGGAATAACGAAGACAAGCAATGTCGAGAATGGACTTTGAGGAGCCCGATAATCTTTGTTGAGAGCTACACTGCCCCCAGCGTTTTGTATTGTCCCTCATGATGAAAGGACATTAACGCTATGAATCATCTCCAAGACTCGATAACAGAGTCGCTGATGGCACAAAGAATGTGGATCCCGTGATAGGCTTTGAGAAGTCCAAAATCCTGTCATGAAGACCTGGTGGGTCGCCTATGAACATGCGCTCTAACATCTTTTCGATGACCCATAGTTTCTTGGAGTAGCCTATGAAATATGTTCCAAACTCGCTCGAAGCGGGTGAACCAAAGGGCATGTTGTCTCGTAAAATGTCGTGTTCGGTACCACCCTCCCCCTGAATAGTTGCAAGTGATTTGTGGGACTGCTGACCTGATTCGGCATCGTCGAGCTCGATATTGTCCAATTTAGTTCTTCCAACTATGGCCTCTTGCTTTTCGGTCGCCAGAGCACGCCATGCCGCCAGGTCATGAAGATACTTTTGCACGACAACGTAACTGCCACCTACACCAGCACTGTCGTCGTTCTCAGTCACAATCACCGAGTCCGTGATGGCAGAGCCAACTGGATTGGCAGTGCCGTCAACAAACCCTAGCAAGTCGCGGGTGTCAAAGTATCTGAATCCTACTGTCTCGTCCTCGGGCTTTATGGCAGCTCCTAGGAGATCCATGAGTTGCCTTTCAAACTCAAATGTCAGGTCTCTCCTTTCAGATCGGATGTGGAGTAAAAGATCACCGGGCGTAGAAACAGCTGTGTGCTTGCCTCCCTGTATCTTCTTAAATGGATGTAGCTCTTTGGGACGAGGTGCTTGGACTAGTCGGTCCCAAATGAGGCTGCCAATGCCAACTGTGCAAGACAAATTGGCACTGGGATGACGAATGGATATGTTCTTTATAATATCCGGAATGCTCGAAAGTGCCGACCGGATGGACTGCACCGAGTCGGGAGCATCGGTCGCCGACAAGACCAGAAAGGTTGCCGACTGGGTCAATGGTGCTTCCACTGCTTGGGGTGTCATTGTGAGGAAGCGAACGCAGGCCGATCGCTGGCGGGCACTTCGTGCTTGATAATATCCTAAGCGGAGGAGTCCCCTGAACCTAGAAGTTACATATATGGGATGGAAACCATGAGTATGCAACATATTCAACAACCGAATTCCGAGGCAGTGGCTGTGCTCAGGGTTATGGAGAGCTCGTCCAAGGAAGCTTTATTTCCCGTTGGAGCAGGGCGCCAGGAATTATCGGATTACGAGGTGGGATTCGCCGAATCGGCGACACAGTGCAAGACGAGCGGGCTTCCCCGCCTTCTCACTGACGCCATGGCTGTAGGTTGACGCAGATGGCTACATACTCTAGGCCATACTCTAGGCTTATCAAGATTAAGTCCTGCGCCGAACCTTCCGCGACTGACGCCTGAAGAAGTACTGAGTAGTTTCTAATAAGAGAGTGCCGATTGGATGCCACTATCTCACAAGTTTATTTTGTACTACGGCACTCATCACGTTTTGCATACCCAAGATAGCGAGCAGCAAGTACCAAATCACTCGTGTCAATTTGAGAGGGAACTCCCTTACTAAAAAAAAAAGACCCAGAAGTGAGCTTTTGTCAATCAATCAACTTCAAGAAGAATATCAAATTGTAAAGAGATCAATCATCCTCAGCATCTCGTGGATCGTGTTCCTTCCAATACTTATCATACTCGTCCCACGTCTGAGAGGGAAACGCGAGGGGTACGGTGATCGGTCCGAATGGAATCTTCTTCTGCTCGAACTCGGCAAGGCGGGCCTTGGTTAACGGTCTGGTCTTGTTAACGCTGTAAACAGAAATTCTGTGGCAGGAGCTCGTGACGTGAAGACCCCAATTCCATGCCGTACGAACATCCGGTGGCTGCGTGTTAAGCGCATTGTCCCAGCATCGACAGACGATCTCAACCCAACCCTCCACGTCACACGGCAAATCGAACTCCCAGGTTCGCCACGTCCACTTCCGCTTCTTGGAGAGTTTCTCGACGGGTACAGTGTACCAGTTGAAGCCCCCGTCCGAAGACAGTTCCACACGCTCTGGCCAACGGCCGCCGCCAGAGTAGGCCCAGCCCTTGCAACGGATTTTGCCGCCATGGATTACGACTTGCTTTGTCCATGGTGACATGATGGCGGAGCTAACTGGCATTTCCTGGATCTGAATACCGTCTGTGAGCTTGAAGTTGTGTTTTCCCACTTGCTGGGGGAAGTACAGATATTCTTGGCTTTGAACGGGAGCTTTCGATGGTGACTTGATGGCCTTGATACGGTAGAGCCACTTCACGCTCCTCGCTCCAATGTAGCCAAACACGACAATTCGAAGTGGATAGCCATGGATTCGGGGAAGAATTTCCCCATTCATCTCCCAAGCAAGCATTACCTCATTCGCCTTGACCTTGGACCATGGAACACTGACCAGGTAGTTCATCGCCTTATCGTCTTTGAAGTAAGTATCGGCGCCATAGAATTCCAAGTGCTTGGCACCGTCAACAAGGCCGCCGCAGGCCTTGATGACTTTTTTGAGGCTCACGCCGACATATCGAGCATTTCCAATGGCACCTTCAGCCCAAGGCGCTTGCGGAACTTCATCGCCTTGCCCAGGGTATTTGAGAATCTGCTCAATTCGACGGGTTCCAGAGCACTGGATCGTGATGTGTTTCTCCATACGAGGGAAACGAGCTTCGTCCATGAGGTCATCTAGAGTGAAGGACTGTGGTTTCGCTACAAGACCATCTAGGACGAAGCTGAAGTCCTCCTTGTTGATGATGGGGATACCGCCATGGTTCCTGACGAAATGAAGGGAATTAGGGGTGATCTCCTTGTCGGTGACCAGTCGCTTGGGTGGCTCGCCATTGTATGGAAATTGAAGGAGATGAAGCATGTCTTGGTGCTTCTCCTTCAAGACGGTGTTCCACGAGTCATCAGGAACACTGGTGAGCTCACCACCAATGGCATGGTGCCACATCTTCCAGTGCGTGCCTGGAAGAACAGGATTTGTGCCAGGAATAGGTCCAAGCTGGAATTCAGGATTGGGCGGGAACGTCTGTGCAGTCAAAATCCGATGAGCAGCTTCTTTCTTTTTCGGATAATTTTCCCACTCAACAAATCTGGAGCTCGTCAGTATTCAACACTCAAAAGTGAGGTTCTAGCAAAGTGACAAACCCTTTCCATCCTTTGCGTTCGATGGCGAACAGTTTACTACGGTCACCAACAGCTTTAATAGCTTCTTCATCTTTCTTCAGGGGACCGAAGGTCTGGATGGCCAGCGGCTCCGTCTCTGGACCCGTCATGTCCAGGACAGGGAGCACGGCTCCAGACAGTCCTTGCTCAATCTTCCACTCATCGGGACGATTGGAAGTCTTGGTGACTTTGACTGGTTCGGGTATGACAGCAGAAGGGGCCATCTTGTGAATTGTACTTGATCCTGTGAATGTGTCTTGGTTGGAAAAAGAAGAGGATAAGGAGGATGGCAATGGGGGTGGGAACTAATAATGAAATGGCATCAGAGGTAGCATTGGCCGGCTAATGGTGCCGATGACTGGGGAAATGACTTGATTGCGCATATCTTGGTTGCTTTTCATGGTGGCTTACACCAGGGTCAACCCGGCCAAGTGGGGGATAACCCGAATGCCGCAAGGTTACAGCCCGAACGCCGCCGTGCAAGGTCAACCCAATGAGAATCGCGAAGTTTACTCAAGGTTTCAATAAAAATGCTGCCATGCAGTAGCGTCGCCCGCAATCCCTCCGTCGCAACGTTGGCACATTCCAACTTCTGGCACTGTCTTTTAGCCCAGATTTGCCTTGATCACATCCGACGCTGCCACCAGTTAGAAGACGAATGAATATCGGCTAAAGAGATTGTTCGGTTAGCATCTTCGGAGATCGTCCATGATAAAGCTGATTCTAGCGGAGGTGTGCAAGTTGAGCAAGTGCATGCATTGCGTGTGCTAGAGTAAGATAGCTACCGATTGGTCGGCCATGTGATGCAACGTCGGCATTTCGGCGAGCTCGGCATGCGCGGGTAGTCCAAGATTTGCGATGCGCAGAATAATGAACTACCATACGAGTATTTACTTCATCTTGTATTTGCGACGGGTTCGGACGTCATGTTGAGTTGTAGCAGTGTCCAGCTAGGTCTACATAATGTGCAGTTGGCATTTGCTTGTCTGAAAGATTTCAGGACATGGCCAAAGAGCACCACAGCCACGTTTGGATCATGGTCCAACCAAGCCTTTGACAAGCGGAGTCAATTGGGTAGATTATTGTGTTGTCGTACCGTCCGAGAACAACGAAACCTTCCATGTTGAATCGGCAACCCTGGAAATGGAGCTAATCTCCTAGGATTGAGTTTGTCAGATATAGGCTGGGGCGGAAGCCCGAACTTGGAAATAGCAGTCCGAGGACACGAAACACCAAGCTGTCGATGGAATTGAAAATTTTGGTACTTATTCCTGGCTCCTAATGCACGCTGCTCTAACAAAATGATCAATTCTATAGATTGCACTGCTGCTGCGTTTCAGAAATGCTCCTAGAAAACCTGCTCTTATTGACAGCAGCAGCTTTGGATGTGTATATGGTATTTAAAATTGGAGAACAGGCCAAAATAATTCACTTCCTATTGACCATCAAGATCACTTTGCTTGAGCTATTTACTGTTGACGAACAGCTGTGCCCATAACGGCTTGATGGGTGCATGCTATGGCATCTAATATGCACAGGTTCGACCGAAGCCCATTTTGGCAGCTTACACACAGCGCCTCAAAACCAGTCGGCAATGAAACCGTAAGCGACTCTCGATATCGTCGTGTACGATATGCTGGAGTGCACCAGAGCGTATCAGTCCAGAATTGCTGAAGACAAGGAGGATCGGAACTCTGTCGTAGGGATTGGCTAGCTGTACCATCAGATCGGTCAAGAAAGTGTAAGGTTTAGACGATGTGCGCGAACTTTCCGTATTCTACCATAAGTGTGCAAAAGTTGTTCGCAGACTTTTGGGCCATATGTTACATAAAATCCGGGTGTGACCACGTCCAAAGAGAAGTCTGCTTTATCATCTTGACTTGAAAACGCAACACTTTGGACTTGCTTGGTGTAAACCGAACTCTCTACTATCTGAATCATTGAGTACAGTTATAGTTTGGTCGACATGGCCAATAATCTTTTTGTGCGGCTTGTGTGTCTAGTGGCATCCACCTCCAGGATTGCGGTCGCCATACTAGACCCCGTTCAAGGGTTGTTAACCCACAAGCCCATCGAGCATGGCCTCGACCCGCCGGCAACCGTCGCTACTCGCCCTGTTGTAGTCGATACTAAGCGCGACATCAAGTACGTTGGTAGTCAACTGTCTGGCGTCGAGCACTTTCAGAACATTTTCTACGCGGAGGATACTGCTGGGAGGAATCGTTTTAAGCTACCCGTTTCATCGAAGCCTCGAAACGAATCGGTCATCGATGCAACGAAACCAGGAGCATGGTGTCCCCAAGGCACTGGAGATATCCTCCCGTTCACTAGCCGTGTCCTCAATATCAGCGAGAACTGTCTGAGCTTGCGAATTGCCCGAGCTGCAGAAACTAAGACACGCGCCAAACTGCCGGTTATCGGTTGGTTGCATGGAGGTAAGGACAACTGCTTATTTTCAATTGATACTTCAGCTACTAATGAATCCTTTGGTTGTAACAGGTGGCCCATGCTCTTGGGTCAGGCTCAGATATCCTGTATACGCCCGATGGATTGGCAAAGCACGCCTTATCTCATCGACAGCCAGTCATTTGGGTGGCGATAAACTACCGCCTAGGATGTAAGAGCATTTCCGAGTATTTGACCTTGCATCAGAGCCACTAACAGTTGATATCAGTTTTTGGATTTGCAACGAACAAAGCCATTGTCAAGGCCAAACATGCCAACATGGGTCTCCGTGATCAACGGGCCGCACTTGACTGTACGTTCAGTCATATACTGAGCAACCTCGCGCAGTGTACCAAGTAATTGTCTCTCAGGGGTTCGTAGCAACATCGAATATTTGGAGGGGGTCTGAATAAAGGCAAGTACCAACCTCAAGTAAAGAGTCTGGGGACATCGGTTCTGATCCGAAGAAAGTGACCGTAATTGGTCAGAGTGTGGGCGCGAGCGATATCAGCCTGCAGATGACTGCATTCGGAGGGAAGCATGGTGCTCCGTTTCAGCAAGCAATGTAAGATCACACATTAAGAATAACAGAGGGAATAAAACTCACCTACAATGCGTGCAAGGCAAGCTGCTATTGATTGATTAACCCAGCGACGTGCATAATCATGGGCCACTTGTATAACTGAATTCGGCATAGGCTGAATGCAAGCTTGTGGGTGAGGTACCCTGCTGAGGGGCAAGACAACCCCTGTCCTCCCGCCATCCGTCCTCTGTCCTTGGTTCATATCAAAAGTTGTCTCCTTCACTGTTCATAGAGAGAAATCTGATCCAACCATGGCGCGATTCAGCTTGTCACTGCTTCTGGCAGGCATCGCCACTATCCTGGCCTACGCTGCCGCGAGTTTCATGGCCAACAGGAGACACATACGGAAGCTTCAGGCGGCCGGCGTGGTGAGTTTGCAGACGACATCCTGTATCCACGTAATCGCCCAATGATGCCCTGCTGATTTGATATCAAGCCAATGCCAAAATACCACCCCATTCTTGGCCACCTCTTAGCTGTAAAAAATTGCAAAGAGGCGCTGCCTCCAGATGCCACATTCCATGTCGTCGCCCGCCTCATGTCGAAGCAGTTCCCCAACGGCATTTTTTACCTTACCTTGTGGCCTTTTAGCAAGACTATCATGATTGTGGCCAATCCCTTCGTGGCAGCCCAGGTTGAAACGGCTTGCACCGACAAACCTCAAAGCATATGCTCCACCATGGAAGTCATCAATGGAGGGCCTTCACTCATGTCAATGCACGGAGGACAATGGAAAGAGTGGCGTGCACTGTTCAACCCAGGCTTTGCGATTGGGTACCTGACCGGTTTAGCCCCAGCGATTGCGGAAGAAATGGGTGTCTTCTGCAAGCTTCTGGGCGACCGTGCTATAGATGGTGAGGTGTTTCGCTTAGAGGAGTACACGCTTCGACTCACATTCGACGTTATTGGTCGTGTGACTTTGTGAGTTGCCCAAGGTAGTTGATGAACACAAGAATGATGCACTAACAGAGGACCTCTTCACCTAAAGTGGTGGCCGCCTACATTACCAGACACAGAAGAGCCCACTAGCAGATTCCCTCCGCAGGCAAATCATCTGGACTCCATTCGTAAAAAGCTTGAACCCCTTCAAACGTTACGTCACCCTCCGACCTTTTGTCCAGATGTACAACAGCTACCGCATGAATCAGTACCTCGATAAAGAGATCGATCAGCGATACGAGGAACTAACCCGCTCACGCAAGGGCCAATCCAAGGATACGCGAGCCTCTGAGCGATCTATCATATCGCTAGCCATGGACAAGTACCTAGAGAACGCGCCCACTGCAGAATCGTTGTCAAAGCAAGCCTTCAGGCAGCTCGCACGGCCGCAGCTTCGCATGTTCCTCTTCGCAGGCCACGACACCACAAGCAGTACTCTGTTGTATTGCTACATGCTTCTTGACAGGCACCCAGAAATCATGTCCAAAGTTCGTGAAGAACATGACAAAGTATTCGGCCCTGCAATTTCTGCGGACAATGTCACTCAGGTCATCACGCACGATCCAACACTTTTGAACCAGATACCGTATACACTTGCAGTGATCAAGGAGGTCCTCCGCATGTTCCCGCCTGCAGGAAGCTTGCGCGAAGGTCGGCCAAGTCTTATCCTAAGGGACGAGGAGGGTCGGCAATACCCTACGGAAGATTGTCATATCTGGACCCTTAACCTTATCATGCATAACGACCCAAAGGTCTTCTCAGGTCCCGAAAGCTTCAATCCCGATCGCTGGCTCGTTGGGCCTGGAGACCCCCTCTATCCACAGAAAGGTTCTTGGAGACCTTTTGAATGGGGCCCGCGGAACTGTATTGGACAGACACTTGCGCAGCTGGAGCTGAAAATTGCTCTCGTCATGACGGTCCGATTATTCGACATCAAGCCTGCGTATGAGCAGTGGGACATGCTGCATTCCAAGAAAGGCATCAAGACGGTGGATGACAACCGGGTGTATCAGGCTGAGCTTGGCGGTGGAGGAGCTCACCCGGCAGATGGTTTTCCAGTCGTGATCAATATGCGAGGATGACCGTCCTGTTCTCGATAAGCAGAACCCATAGCCATCGCGTAGTGGTAGAATCATTATCAGAGTACTACCCGGAGGGACTCGATTCTGTGTGTACCGGCCGAGGGAGCACTGGCAAGATGGCTGTGATGTTTCAGTGCATTTGCCAAGCGTTCGAACTTGCCCGAGGCTGCAAATGTTGAGCTGAACAGACTCTTTTCGGAGCGGACCCGAATCCCACTGTTAGCGTTTCGGGCGAGACACTTCTTGTTCGTCGCAAAGCTCCCTCGATTCTGCCACGGCGGCTGCCTGATCACACCCTCTCAAGTTGTCAAAAAGTTCAAAGGACGTGACGATCATATACACATTGGGCCGGCATTCCCGTTGCCAGATCATATTAATCATGAAATGCAACAGTCCAGACATCGTGCATAAGTATGGAATGGCAAAGTGCTCCGATTTATCTGCATGCCTAGATAAAAGCCACTCAGGGAATAAGATACGGAAAGAACGGCCAGAGAACAGGAACACCGGTTATTCGCAATCCTAAACAGCTCCAAAAAATCATCCAAGCGCGGCTCGCACAGACAAGGTCATATGCAGGATAGCTGGTGCGAAACCATTAAGCGCTCCTGTGAACGAGGCAATCTATAACGCCTTGCCCTGATTCCTCTATTAATCGCGTTCATAAAAAAGGGAAGACGATCCCCAAACCAGTACCCCGGGTGGCCCAGTCCAGGGGGTCGCTGGGCTTATCACTGGTTAAATGCAATGGAAGTGGCCGTACACCGCTAATTTACGTGCTAGTCTTGGGCTGAGACGCTGCATAATCCGCCATTATCTACATCTACAGGTCGCCGTGAAATCCCGACGAGCCAGAGGCGAGCTGAGGCGAAGACCTAGAGGTTGCTGCCAAGTTCTTCATCTGTGTTGACGCTGCATTAACCCGATACTTGTTCCTAGGTAGGAAGCTTGCTCCCTGTCAGCTACCCGTTGACATTGTCGCTAGCCACATCAGGCCATGCTGCAGGTTCAGCTAGCTCGGGACATCCGTCCGACCATTGAATTTGGCCCTACATACGGAGTAGTGCCCAATCATACCCACCGGCCTCGCAGGGCAGCCGTTGCGTGTTGAGTGGCTTGTCACCTGGCTATTGTTCAATAGAACCTAGTCAGCTTACTACGCAGCCCTATCGTCGTCGTCCGGAGCGTGTGCTGATGGACACCACTTGGTGTTCAGCCACAATGAAATCAATACGACGGCATGTGCAGCATAGCTGGAGGACCATGAGGCATGTTTAGAGGCCTCTCGTCGTAGACCCGAAGCTTTTCTGCGAGCCTCCGCTGCTCACAAGATATAAAGCAAACCTTGGATCCTGTCTTCTGTGTTGGCTCATATTCATATCATACAGCTTTCTTGAACACATCCACACAAACTTAATTCAATCTACAACCCACTGCATTCTTCTTTGATCGTGGAACCTACGTTTGCTTTTGAGTCCAACATTTGAGACAACGCAGCAATGGAGAGAACTACGACGACGTTGATCACAAAGCTGCACGAGGAGGTGTCCATACCACAGATCGCGAAATTGCGGAGCCCCAGCTATCGATCACTACGAAATGTTTTCCGTACTTTCGTCTTCTTCTCGCAAGTCCTTTGGTCATTCATCAAAGATGATGTCGCCGGCTTCGTTATTCCGAGCGCCCTCTTTGGCCTGTTGAGCGCCTTGGCGTCCGGTGCTGGGCTGTCAGAGGGCAAGGCCCCATCGTCGTTCGATGTCTTACAGAGAGCACCGCTTGTCCTGCTCTTTAACCTCGCCAACATCGTCATCTGGGACCTTTCCAACCAAAGAGATCCCGAATCAGTCGAGGAGGACCGCATAAACAAGCCTTGGCGGCCAATCCCCGCCGGAAAAATTACCAGCAACCAAACCCGAAGAGTTCTATTAGTGGCTCTGCCTCTAGTGGTGCTGCTCAACTACGCGTTGGGCGTTCATGTTGACGCGCTGCTGCTCTTGACTTTCTCATTCTACTACAACGACCTGAAGGCCAGTGATGAGATTTGCAGGGAGGCTGTCATTTCTCTCTGTTATACCCTGACAAACAAGATTTCGTTTCAGATCGCCATTGGTGCGGATAATGCGATCAGCTACCGAGGCTATCTCTGGGTAGCCACCATCACTGCGGTGGCATTCTCGACTATGCACACCCAAGACCTCAAGGATCAAGTGGGGGACAAGCTCAGAGGCCGGGTAACTGTGCCCTTGGTCCTCGGGGACGGCATGGCTCGGGCTATTGTCGCCTTTCTAATTCCTGTCTGGTCGCTTGCTTGCGGGCTCTACTGGGGCAACGGCAATTATTGGCTTTCTTTGCCATTTGGTTTGTTCCTGGCACATCGCATCTGGACGAAGCGCACGCCCAAGAACGATTCAAAGTCATGGAAGCTTTGGTCTTTGTGGCACATGACACTCTTTTTCCAACCCTTGTTGGCTGGACAAGTTTATTAGGAAGCATACAAGGAAGGAAAGTTATGAGGTTTTTTCTTTGGGTCAGCCTATGAGATTCCGAGCAGAAAGAAACATGGCGAGCGTTCCATCATGATCATTAGAGTATTTTACTTCATTTATTATAGCGGATATGGAATGTATATCTGGTTATTCGCGATTGGTTCGTGAAGTGTGCGAAAAACTATGCTGAGTCTCACGCGAGCCAAGCAGTGAGTCTGTTTGATTGACCCCAAACCAGCCCATTGGACCCCCAAAGTGAGCTGGATCATTTTTCAGAGTCAATTATGATCATACATGCAAACCAATTCCAATGAATTTGTTCACTGAATGCTATAACCTCAAGATTGACGTCGCTCTATGCAAGACCCCTGGCCTGCAAGTGAGAACACGGTCAACACCGCAGCGTGGTCCGAAGTCCATTCGTTATTCTGGTGGTCGGGCATCGGTGTCGGGTTTCCAACAACCAGATCCTCGGACTCGAGCACCGTCAAATTTCCTTTGTAGTAAATCAAGTCAATGCGGTCTAGGGGCTCAGGCCTGCCCTCGTTGGTGAGGAAGACGGGCGACCAGGTGATTCCCTGCTTTGCGGCTGGGTCCGGGTGCGCGACACGGAAAGAGTCGATGAGGCCAGCGTCTGTGGGAATGACAGACGTGGGCCATGAGATGTTGGCATACCCACAGTTCTTCTCCCGAAGCTCCTCCGTCCAATCGAGGTGCGAGGGTGCGTTGAAGTCTCCGAGTAGGATCACTGGT
Source organism: Paramyrothecium sp. XJ0827 (assembly GCA_020881915.1). Taxonomy (NCBI): domain Eukaryota; kingdom Fungi; phylum Ascomycota; class Sordariomycetes; order Hypocreales; family Stachybotryaceae; genus Paramyrothecium; species Paramyrothecium sp. XJ0827. The sequence continues at coordinate 4,328,290 of JAJFPB010000004.1, forward strand.
GTTTCATCAGAGTTTGCCAGTGCGTCCTGCATCAAAGAGATTGTGTTGATAATCTGTGGGGTGCGGCCTGACTCGGCTTCCCGCTCCATCACTTCCTCAACGCTCATTTGGTCGAAGCAGAAGTCGTAGGGACCGTACGGGTCGTATCCCAGATGAACGTTCCAAACGTCGACAGCTGACTTGGGACCATCAAGAGCGATGCGTGCGGAACTGACGTAGCGCAAGTCTTCGGTCGTGCTGACAATTGGGTAGCGGCTGAGAAAGCTCACATCGAGGCCCTGCCAACTGTACCATCCGAGAGCTTCTCCAAGGCGGGTAGCGTGAGTTCCGCTGCTCTCCTGAAGACCGACAATGTCAACTCCACTCTCGACAAGGTATCGGACTTGCTTGGCGTGATAGTCGTTCACTCGCGTTCCACCGAACCAGAGATTGAAGGACATGACGCTCAAATGTCGAACGAGCGGCCTGCCGGATCGTCGCACCGGGATAGTGACCTTGAGCTCGTCACTGCTGCCATCAGCAGACGACGCCCTGATGGTCAAGTGAGTTTCATTCGCAGAAGGACCCGGACTGCCAGAGATGAGACCGCTGCTGGAAGGCTGGGCCCAGCCATCGTTGTCAGAATCGACGGTGGTGAAGGTCACAGTCGAGCCCGCCCCGTCTCTCAGCAGCCCGCTGATGGAGGCCTCGAATGCATCGCCCCGGCGAGCATTGTGCGTGGTGAATCGATCTACCAGGAACGAAACGGAGCTGGAAGATTGCCGGCCTCCGACCGACACCGCCACGACCCCGGCGGCGAACCAGGCACTGGCTGCGAAGACGAAGGAGTTGACCCTGACCATTGTGCGACAGCGTCTTGCGCAGGTTTTCGATCAAGCGGATGCGTGAAGAACAAGAAGTCAATTGGCTTCAGGGCCTTGATTTATAGCAAAGTGGCGAGACAGGGTCTGCGATCGCCTCCGCTTCGACGTCGTGGTGCGAATCCTTCCCCAGCACCATCTCGAATCACCACTGTTGCGACCTGCACGTGCTGGTTGCTTGCAGGTTGCTCCGCATTGCAACCTCGCGCTGATTCGGCAAAGACGGTTCAAAAGCAGGGGTTACTCGTTCTGAACAGGAATGTCACATTGTGAGCGCTTTGCCCAGTGGCTCTGTCTGGGGTGCATCGTCTATCCTGAGGGTCAGTGCCGTTCGACGTGCCTCATTCTCCTGCCCTCAGTTAAGGTAGTTCGTGGAATTTAAACATCGCCCAGGACAGGCACCTGTGGCTTGCTTGGCTACGCTTAAGTGCGTATATCCCTGTCCAGTGGCTGACGAGGCGCCCACTGAGAGGCTGCCCTGAGCGCGCGCAATCTTGAAAACCCCTTTGGTTGTGTTTGCAACAGTGCACGAAGAGTCAACCATGAGGCGCGACCTCACTTCTAGCTGTAAAGCAATCGATATTCATACCCGGATCTTCACATCCTTCATTCCAGGATAACGCAACTCCTCCCATCCTCCCTTCTGTTTTGTTGCATGCCAAGGACATGTTCGGCTGTGGGCGTTTACCCGCCACCTCCGGGGTCTTACCCGCCACCGCCGGGCCTCTGAGCTTTCTCTTCGGCCTAAAGTACGGACATGTTCGGGATGTCGTCAGTCCACTCGCTATGGAGCCATTGATAACCAACATCGCACTGCCACTATGTACAAGGATGCACCTAATAATGTCTTGGGCTTGTGGTTGGAGAGGAAAACCCCTCCGGCATCGGCTGGCAATACCCTGCGTCGCGTTGCATCTCCTCACTACCCTTGCGGGCCCCATTTGTTTGTTGTCGGCGAGGCTATGTCGTCACTCATGAATCGCCCCTCGGAATCATGATCTTGACTCCGTAGCCGATCTCGAGTTACTTGGCCGAGACAGACGACACGCATACCTTCTTTGCACCTCTCAAATCATTCTTCATGAAGCTAACAACGAATCACGTCGCTACGTTCAGTCGTACTGTATTCACACCAGCCCTGCAGCGTAGGCTTTGAACGAGACAACATGCGCCATTTTGACTGATCCGCGGCGGCCCCGCCATGCTGGATATGCCGGGCATTCGGTCCCAACGCCGAACATTTTAGCAGCGATATCCACCCAAAGGAACTCAACTCCAATTGGCAACGTACAGAGCGTCGACATAATTCCAAGCCTTGTGCCCATCGGACAGGCTCCGAGACCGACCGTTGGCACCAAAGATAAGCTACAACGCACCCCGCAAATCCCCCAGCATTTCTGCAACCGGCATTGCCAATGGCATTGAGATAAGGTAACATGAACGGGAGTCATAAGCCGCCAGAAAATGAATATAAATTACGACTCGTTGTTCGGGGACCTCGTTCCGTTCTCACCATGGCCGGCAGTGCTTCACATCATGTCTCGAACATCAGGTCTTTTGAGCAGCCTGCTCGTGGCGTCTCATTGCGTCTTGAGCCAGGCTAGCTGCATCCACAAGCCCGTGACACTGCAAGGCTATGGCACCTTTGGTGGCACAGTCGTCAACGAGACCTTCAGCGGCAACGCTCTTCCTCAGCCTGTTGATGCTTGGCTAGGCATCGACTATTCCACCCAGCCCGTCGGCGATGGCCGTTTCGCGCCCGTCACTTGGCCAGCGTCCTTTGACGGCATCAAACTGGCTACCGAATACGGGAAGGCCTGCATACAAGAGGAGTCGGCAAGGTTGCCTAAGGAGCTCCAGGACGAGGCGTGTCTTAACTTCAATGTCTACCGGACCCCCGGTGTTCCTCTGGACCAAAAGCTCCCGGTCCTAGTCTGGATACATGGCGGTGCGTTTTATGCCGGCAGCTACCAAAGCTTTGACGGCGCAGCATTTGCTGCGTCATCATCAGAGCCCATTGTGGTGGTCTCGTTCCACTATCGCGTCAACTCGCTTGGCTTCCTTCCATCGCGCCTGTTTAGGGACGAAGAGTTGGAGAACCTGGGCATTCGGGATCAAAGGCTATTCTTCGAGTTTGTTCGCAAGCACATCGGCGCTTTTGGAGGCAATCCCGACGCCGTTACGATTGGCGGACGTTCTGCGGGAGCGCATTCCGTAGGAATCCATCTCTTCCACAACTATGGCAGCGACGAGGGCTCAGAGCCGCTCTTTGCTGGCGCCATCCTCCAGTCTGGATCAGTCACCTCTCGCGCATTTCCCAACTCAACCTATCCACTGTATCAAGAACAGTACAAACAATACACGCAATTCCTCGGGTGCGACGGCATCGAGGGCGATGCTGAAACTCTGGCATGCCTGCGTTCTGTTGATGCTGATGATATCCGAGAGATTAGTGTCAAAATCTTCCAGGACTACAACCCGGCAATTACTTGGCCTTTCCAGCCAGTACACGGAGGTCCTTTGTTTGAGAAAACAGGTTCGCAATCTGGGGTTGACGGGTCGTTCTTTCATGTGCCGGTCATTTCCTCCACCGTCACGGATGAGGGCAAGTACTATTTGCCAGGAGACTTGGAGACCAATGATGAGTTTCTTGATTTCATGCACAACGGTAGCCCTCAGCTCAACGACGAGGATCTCTCCCTGCTTTCCGATTTGTATGCGGACCCTGCCACGAACCCCGACTCCCCCTTCGCCAACTCGCCCAACAGTACGCAGTATAACCGACTGGGCGCAGCATGGAGTGACTACGCCTACATTTGCCCTGGCCAGGAAACCTCGTACCGGACCGCTGTGGCTGGTGTCCCGACCTGGAAAGTGAGGTTCAACACAAACAACTTCTTCCCAGCGTGGCAAGGCATTCCTCATACCGCCGATACGAGGTACACCTGGGACGAACCCAGCGTGCAGTATCCCGAGATCAGCCCCGTTTACCACGGGTACCTGTCCAGCTTCGTCACGGCTGGTGATCCCAACACACACCGCTTCCCTGGAAGCCCCGAGTGGCCCTTGTACAAACCGCAGGGCTATGGCATCGATGCCGAGCCTGCCAAGCAACTTGTGGTACAGCCGCAGGAGAAAGGAGGCACGCAGGTAGAGGATGATGATATCCGGCGGGAAGCGTGCCTGTACTGGAGAGACATCGAGAGGGCACAGAGACTGAACAAGTAGAACGGTGTCAGTATTGCATAGCGAAAAATAGTAAACAACTTTTCCGAACTCAATATCCACCGCCACATGTAATGCCTACTAACTTGCACTATGATAGCTGGCAACAGAGACACGAATCTGCCCGAATCAGTGTGTGGTATTCATCGTCTTGCTTTGGCTTTGCAACCTCGACTGTGTTCCCTAATGAAAACTGATACGCTATGTAACTGGGTACTAGGCACATCAAGAAGCAATATGAAATGCTTGCCCTAAAATTATCTCGGTGACGTGGTGAGAGTTAGGTCAGTGCAGTCGAGGTCTGGTAGTCCAGAGCCCAAGTAACGAAGCGCACGTGTGTTCGGTGAGCATGGTTCAACAGGGAGCCGGGAATAGGCTGGGCTTGGAGTCCGGTTGATTCCTTGACTAGATCCATGAGCTTGGACCCCAGTTTTCTGATCCATGAATACCAAAATCGGTGGCCTTGGGCATCAGGACGTTGTGTTGTGACGCCGGAGTTTACGGCTTTAAGAGACCCATTGTTGTCCAGGTTCCTGCCAACCCGGCAAACGGATCCGAAACAGCCAGCAACGGACCTTATCACCTGCCCGCTGACGTCCGTTCAATATTCTCTCACTCTCCCATCCGCACCTCCAAGACACCGTCGCTGTCGCCTCGCCCGCCATCGTCCCCGTACCGTCGCCATGGCCGCCTCCACTGCTGCCTTGCCGGCAGCTATCCAGAAGAAGCCCGAGGGTCTCGACCTCTACGCGCGCTTCGCCGTCGCCGGTGCTCTCGGCTGCTCAGTCACCCACGGCGCCTTCACCCCAGTGGACGTGTACGTTGAGCCTACGCGCTGCACCTCGTCGCTCCTATCTGTCTCATATCTGACCATCTCACAGCGTCAAGACCAGGATTCAGCTCGACCCTGCCACCTACAACCGTGGCATGATTGGCGGTTTCCGCCAGGTCATTCAGAACGAGGGCGCCGGCGCTCTCTTGACAGGCTTCGGCCCGACTTTTACTGGTTACTTCATCCAGGGCGCCTTCAAGTTTGGCGGTTACGAGTTCTTCAAGAAGCAGTCCATTGATTTCCTTGGCCTGGAAACCGCTCGCAAGAACCGCTCGGCCGTGTACTCTGTCTCCGCCGCCAGCGCCGAGTTCTTCGCGTCCATCGCTCTCTGCCCTCTTGAGGCTACCCGTATCCGTCTAGTGTCCACGCCTGGCTTTGCCAATGGTCTCGTAGGCGGCTTCAGCAAGATTCTCAAGAATGAAGGAATCGGTGCCTTTTACTCTGGCTTCGGTCCCATCCTCTTCAAGCAGTGCGTACGCCCAAGACGGGGTTGTTTGTACGCAGGCCAAGCGAGAACTAACCGATAGTGCAGGGTTCCCTACACAGTGACTAAATTCGTTGCCTTTGAGAAGTTCTCTGAAGCCATCTTCGCCAGCATTGGCAAGGACAAGTCCCAGTTGTCCAGTGGCACCCAGACTGCCGTCAACCTTGGCTCAGGTCTCCTCTCTGGTTTCGCTGCTGCCATCGTCTCCCAGCCCGCTGATACCATGCTCTCCAAGATCAACAAGACCAAGGGTCTACCTGGTGAGAGCACGTTCTCCCGACTTGTCAAGATTGCTGGCGAGCTCGGCCTGCGCGGATCCTTCACCGGTCTTCCTACCCGTCTATTCATGGTTGGTGGATTGACTGCAGGCCAATTCGCCATCTACGGTGATATCAAGAAGGCACTCGGTAGGTCAACTTGTCCTTCTTCTTCTATCTGCGAAACTGACTCTTTCCTAAGGTGCTACCAACGGTGTCGAGATTGCCAAGTAAACAGACCACAATAGATTGCTAGACTCTCGTCAAATGGCGCTTAGAGAACACGGCATGAGTTTCAGGGAGAATAGGTTTGCTACTTGTAAATTAGGGACTTGTCTTGACTGTAAGATGCTGACGCTGCCGGACACGCATGGCTGCTTGGCAGCAGGGTATCTCCAGATAACAGGCCACGATGAAGTAATCGAGATTGATTATAGAGTTGATTACAGTGACAATTCTCACCAGCTCTTCTGGGTGCACTCATTGCATAAGATAGCACTCGATGAAGGAAATGTTCAATCAATAAGATGTGAAGTCGAGAGGGGAAAAAACCAGAAAGGAGGCGCTTCCATATCTAATGAAAGGGGCAGCTGCTAGTGGTTTGTCTATAGGGGTCAGAAAAAGACTTGCCCTCACGAACAACAAAACTTTTGGCATCGAGCTTTAGGCTTGAATTTTTTGCCCACGTTAACTAGGCCATCATTGCCCAGTAATGCATTTAAAACTGCGAAGCAAAAGCAGCGAAGAAATCGTGCTTGATGGCCGTCTACACTACGCATGTCAAGCGATTGGTACACATATTGGTAGCCAAGGTTTCTTCCAGTGCAACAGAAACCAAGGAGCGTGTAGGCATTTATGTATGGTTCACAACATCCGATTTACTGCCAACTATAATACAGTGAGTAGAAGACCAATTCTGTCTTCCCAACGAAAGCAGCGAAACATCGCTAACGTTTTACCACCAAGGGTTTGAAGTACTCCTGAGTGTATTGGAGCCACAATGAACCTCTCCCTGACCAATATGATGCGATAACCAATTGTCCATGTACGTGACATTGTAGTTGGCACTGGCGTAGGCGGCAGTAACACCTTCGGCGATGATATCCTTTCCATCGACAATGGGCCCCCACGGGTTAGGAGCCAAATAGTAAGAATCGCTCAAGGGGATACCGTTGATGGTTCCGGGCCAGTGGGCCACAAGTTGCTGCTCCCAGCTGATTTGACGCTTTTCCAGGCCCGGAAGCGAGCCTCCAGCAGCTTCGATTATAGAAACAACCTTGTGGTTAATAGAGCGCCTTGCTTCGCTCGTGGCATTGCCAGCGGGGATGCAACTGAACTGCTCCTCCATCAATGAAAACAAAACCGGGACTCTGAAAATCTCGGCGTCGGTAATTCCGGTTTCCGCCTTGAGAATGTTAACATTGTTCTCGATTCGCTGTGCTGCTTCCTCGTTCTTGCTGATGAAGTTGGGCTTCTTCAACTCCTGGTCGATGGTATTTCGGGAAAGGCAGTGCCCCGAGTCGTATAGGAATGTGGGACGGGAGACGGCTCTGACGCCCCCATGGCCGTCTCTAGAGGCTTTTTGCAGGATTTCCAACCCGAGTTGAGGGTCGTGAACCATCATGACCCAGCCACGCTCGCTGTCAGCGGGAAGAAACTGAAGAAACTCATCAACATGGCCGACCAGAAGCCACTCGGTATCGAGCCTGATGGGATCCTGGACTTCCTGGGCTTGGAGCAGGGTCACAATATGAGGGCTGAGGTTGGCATAGTGACCCATAATGATTCTTCCAGCGGGGTACGACTTCCCATTATGAGTATATGGGGGAATAGCCTCCAAGTTGCCCAAGGAGTCAATGGTGCCGGAAGTCCCGTCAATCTGTTGTACAGCGCCGACGGTGCTAGATCGAAGATGGGTGAAGACCTGGCGACCAGATGGGCGGTTAGGCTGCGAAGACCGTATCATCACACGCAGGACGATGGGGCCGTCGGGACCAGGGAAACTGGTGTAGCCAGGCTCAAAGAAATCTTGAGTCCAAATATCGGGATTGGAGAAGACAAATACAGGCTCCTCAATGCCAGCCTGGGCAGAGTTGTCCCTCAAGTCATTCACAAATTGGATTTGAGGCCCATAGCCAGATGTTGCATTTGTCGTCAGAACTCTCTCCGCGGCTTGTGCATGATGATGGGTCAGGATAGGGGCCACGCGCAGCGAGACTTCGTCGGTAGCCTTCTTGCCTTTGCGATCCGTGACGGTGAATCGAAGGGTCACCCTTCCATCCCAACCGCCAGGTCTTCGAATGTCACGGCCGTCGATGCCCAGCTCAAGGCCGCGTTTGAGATCCTCGGCTGTGAAGACGTCTGTCGCGGGGTTGACATAGGTCCACACATTTCCCCTTTTGACGAAAACACGGACTTTGTCAACGGCTGCCGCTTCGACGATGCTGACTGAGCCGCTCTGCCCGATGACGGACAAGGTCCGAACTGGGGCGAGATACTTCGGATTTCTCAGGACATTGTCAGAAGCATCATTGCACTTATCAATGTCCGCGTCAGGCGTCTCATCAGTGATAGCCCGCGAACAGCGCTGATCAGTGTCGCCTATGTTGGCGATGAAAATGGCTTCTCCATCTTTGTCACGCTTGTCTGCGATTCCGTCATGGTTGGTGTCGGCAAGAATCGTAGCCTTCAGCGCGTGACAGGCCTGGCTAAAGGCTATGGCTTGTCAACAGTTTGCTGGTTTGCTTTTCCAACCATGAACGTACCCAGGGTAGCCAGAGCTACTTTGCACACAGACGGACGCATAATGAGGCTTGTCGGTTGATCGTCCTCGAGGATTGTCGCTGTCCCAGAAACAGATAGCGCTTTGAGCTTGAAATCCAAAGATGCAGGATCGCAGGATGCCCCTTTCTAAATGCCCCGTTGGTCTGGTACTAGGCGTTGGAACGGATGAGTGTCCTAGGGTATTACATACGGACATGCTTCAACAGACGCGTAACCCCCGGGCAACTTCCTTAGGCTATCAACTATTTTGCGCGGCGCAATAAGGCATAATCAATGCCACATTGAAGCCAAGACCTTGGGTACTCAAGTTGTCCTAAGCGGACATTTCAATTGGACCGGGTCTTGCGGTTAGGGGGGGCACCAAAGAAGACCTGCTATTCTGATCTGAGCTTAATGCTACATTTCAGGGCATTTTACATGGGTACCCTGCTGAAGTACGGCTCATAAATTAGAGAGTCAGTAGATTAAATCAATACGAGGTGTGAAAAGAACTGCATTGCGCACTGATCTATTGCGCGAACCACGGCCTAATTACTGATTTCGACCAGCGATTATGTGATGCCAAGGGTTCTCCCGTATCCTTTCCGCAGGCTTGTGAACGAATCAATACCCCCGGGATATCCAGACAGAATATCCTTGCGCTTTCCTCTACACAGCCCCGGACGATGGCAATCTGAAACCGCACTCCTTTTCACAATCACCCACTTCTTTGCTCTTACAAAAAGGTATCGCCAAGCTCAATCGTCATCCACACCTCGGTGGCTGTGCGGCAGGGCAAAAGCAGCCATGTCGCTCTACTAAGCACTAGATGCGATGTCAGCACCTTGATGAAGGCATCCACAAGGAATAACACCACATATGTTGTGCTACAGAAGAGTACGAGAGGGATTAATGACGCGGCCGACTTCCGGATTTAGATCAAAATGATACATGCACGACTTCCACTGAGGCCCACACTCATTGTGCCTTGCACTAGGCTTTTTGCTGCTAATGAAAGCTCTCAGTGTGTAAGTTCAAAGATAGTAAGCTTTGAACACTTTCAGAACGTGCCATCAAGGTTCGCATAGTCCCTTAAAATCAGTCTGGGCCTTCGCCATTCGACACCATCCCTTTCAAGGATGCGCTTCTTCGTTAGAATGGGGAGTCTTGCTGTCAGCCACAGAGAAACAGCCAAGACAATCCATGATTATGTGAGAGGTTCTTGGCAGGCTCCTTGAACAAACCCAGCACGTCTTGTGGATATCCATCCTTCGTAACGCTGCCTTAAGGCAGCAGCCTCTGACTCACGTCCTTGGGGGAGCCAATTTGGGCTAGGAAAGTCTTCAAACGGGAGAATGGCAGAGGTTGGTACAGCTGAACATGAGCAAGGCCAAGAATGAACCCAGGATCGCGAAGTGGCATGTGTCATCACCCCTGCAAATTATCGCGGAAATGGACAAAGTGACGGTCCCAAGGCCAGGGCCAAGAGAGGCTTAGAGCGCAAAGGCCTTATATTGGCTGGTTTTTATGCCGATAGCACAAAGGCCAAGAAAGATGACCGTTGCAATACATCCCAGCCATAGAGCAGATTGCCAGTTATGTGCTCAGTCTTATACCCGAAAGACTAAGAGTACTACAACGAAGAGGCGGCAGAGCTGGAAATTTGATTTGACAGCTTCGAGAAGACTGAATGAAAAATGGCAACTTGAGGTGGACAAGGCTCTTCATTGGTCTATGAATTATCCAGTAATCGTCGTGAAGATGGTGGTGTTAGTGTCAAATTTAGAAAAGAATCGTTGGCTCTTGAGCATTCTCGTCTACCGAATCGAGAGTCACGAGCGAAAGGAGACCAATGGAAAGTGGGACAGCAGTCTGCTTTAGATCTGTCATGATCATTGAGAACAAATCTTCCCCTCAATGTAATAGCAGAGTCCCGACCGCTGCAACAGTGGCGATTAAGACACATACAGTCCAGTCAAACCGTCAAAGTTCCTCATGCAGTCAAACGATCTACTCCTATAAATACAGTCATGAACCATACTCACCCTTGAAGTTGAATGTCACCCTTTTCAAACTATCGCATCTACGAGTCAACATCCCACAGCAGTAATCAACAGTAACTTTTTCTCGATGGTGATATTTTGCGATATGCTAAGCCTGGTATAGAAAGCAACCCTGAGGCTCATCTACTCCTATATGCAACGTTCAACTATGTTAATGATGCGCCCTGAGCGGCTGCTGGCCAACAAAGAGTCTTTTAGACAACATGATTGAGTGTGCTGCTTACTCGCAAGCCGAATGACTTGATGACAACGGAATGGAGAAAATCGGCGACCATTGGCAACAACAGTCAGCGCTGTAGCCAGTTTGTCAAGTGTACACTGGCTATTTTCTCTCATAAACAATGTCACAACCAAATACAAGCCGAGGGCCCACAGGAAATTGTCGAAAAATTGAGCTTTCATCAAGCGTGAGTTTGGCACAAGCCAGCTTGTTGATGACAACGATGCGGGTCATTAGCGACATGTACCAGTTCATTAGTTATGAGATGGCTGATGCCAACAGTTGGAGATTATGATACGAAAACAATCTTTGATTGAGACACTTTACATAAGGAATATTTGCATGTATGACGGATTAGGCGGTAATGACCCCTGCGGACCGGAGTCAAGCCATCAATCCATTCTTGGTAAGTGAGGGGGTGTTGACAGCCTCAGATGTGCGAGACAACATCAGCAATTGGTCTTTCACCTGCGCCACTGCAGCGGCTATCACACCGCTTCAGTTAGTAGAACAATTACCTTGGAATAGGCCATCACCGCCTACGTCACCCGTGCATGGTGCTGTTACATATATAGATGATGCCTGAATGTAAGACCAACCTCCCCGCTCACGATCGAGCATGTACTAATGAGGCATCGAGAGCCATTCCGACTCCTAGTTTCAGTGAAGCAAACCAGGGTCATCATGTTGGCTAGGACTATATTGTTCGGGCTTTGCGCTGGCAGCCTAGTCGGGGTTGCAGAGGGCAGCCCGAACCAGAAATCACCTGTACGCCCAAGCCATGACAGCGCTCGGGAGAACTCAAACTTCATATTCAACGCTGTTCACTCAGCCGGCCGACAATGGGGGTCGTCACTAAATCATAACGGCTTGGGTTTCATCCCAACAGTGGTAACGAAAGGGACGCTGTTCTATCATGGCGACCGAAGCGATCAAGTTCCTTCTACACTCGAGTGGCTCGCGTTCGAAGCCGAGCACGCGGGTATGCTGGCAACCTCTACCAAGCTTGACTCCTTGAAAAGTTTCAAGTCTGCAAGACAGGCCCAGGTTCCCTTGAATCGGGTTGCGGATGACTCGCAATCAGGCGGGAACAGCAGGGGTTATCTGCACACTTACCGAGCTAATCGCGATCTCAACTTGCTGTACTTCGACGGCACATCAGCTGCCAAAACAATTTCAGGTACGCTTGATGCCCAAGACTATGTGCTCCTTGAGAATCGCTCGGCCAAACGTGGCATGGACGGCGAGGTTATTCGTGCAGAAAACCTGTGCAAGCTCGCAACTGAGTGGGGGTATGATGGCATCATGCGCATGGAGATCGGTTTCGAAGTCATCTTCTGCGACTTTAGCACTGGCCTCGAAATGGTCTCGGTGACAAGGTCGTTCATGCCGAAAGATATGCTCAGCCCAGAGGATTGGCCATTGTTCCATCTCGCAAGGGCTGCGTCGCAGCGTTACGATGGACTAGGGGGAGATCGTGTGCGCTTTGACTTTTCATCCATGGTTTCCGGTTTCTTCTTCCCGATCAACATCTCAAGCATGGTTCCCGGTAGGCCAGAGCTCAAGCGATTTGCCTCCGCTGGACCGGAGGAACTGAACGAGGTGAAGAAGTATGTGCAAGAGATTGCCAGCCAGCCGAGACGGTTTACCATTAACTGGCAAACAATAACTGATATGATCGTGGCACGCTTTTCCGATGCCTTGACACTTATGGCATGGGACGAGAGTTCTCCGGATAACTTTGTCCGCGAACTTGAGCGAACCATACTGCCCTATTTTGACGCACCACCATTGCCGGGGGACGTCGACCCGGAAAGTGAGAAGAGAAACCTCACAAGTGAAGCTATCAGCAGATGCACAAATCATTATTTACTACCAGCGGCGCTCGCTATGGATGATTGGAGCCTCGAAGACAACCTCATATACACAGCAATCGAAGCCGTAACTGGGAGCATTTGCGAGAGCCTCTTCACCGTACGGTCTATGCTACTCGATGCTTCACCAGATCGCGCCTCTGGTGGGTATCGTATCAAGCCGGACCCAAAGCATGGAGCTCTGAGCAAAGCTCTCAAAGTCAGCCGCGCCGTGACTCGCGACATGATGGACCAGTTGGCATGGACCGCGTGGCGGAAGAAGCAGCCGTGCCCTCCCGACCAGGTCATGTTTGTGGCCATGTGGCCGTTTGGTAATGAAGAGGACCACTGGACACCGAGTTGCCGAACGCGGGAGGAGCTGGACAGGGTTCGCTGGGGTTACTGGAGGAAGCTTCGGGGTTCAAGCGAGATCCAGTGTCCCATCTTTCATCCGGACACTTGGCACTCGAATGAATTCAAGTTCTGAGGCACATTGTCATATTCTATAAAGACGGCGCATACGCTCTGGTGGATGGACATGGCGTTGTTTCCTCGAAACTTGACTGGTAATGTCCTTGATGACGATACGGCTCGAAGTTTGTTAGTCAGTATTGATTCATGTGAGCTATTCTTTTTGGACGAAATTGGTTGGAGGATTGTTTTTCAACGACTCTATGGCATCAGGTGTAAATTGAACGCTCAATTTCTGAGAGGAATCCTCTCCAACACATGACAGCTACACAAGGTCAATGTCCTCTGCTGGTGAATTTATCATACGTAATAAGTCCCCATCCATCATTCCGTGGATATAGCTTGCCCCCCGGAATTCAAAACGAGCCTGGCATTGTTCAATGTCGTCGCTGTTCTCCGAATCAGGCGTCAAACGACGAAGGACGGCCGGGGCATTCAACCCTGGCAGAAGCCACACCTCATCACCTGGCTTGACAGCCAAAGAAGCTAGGCCAAGGTATTTCTCGTTGATGGTGACGAGCTGCCGTCCTCCGTACATCGACTGGTAGGCTGATAGGAAACCTTGACAGTTTCTTGCCAAACGCGAGTGCGGCAGGAAATAACCGCTGCCGACAGGTCTTGAGTTGTCTTGAGTTACTCCTGCAGGCAGGTAAAAGTCTGCATCGCCTTCGTCGTTCGCCAACTCTGCGTTCCGCAAAAGGCTGCATCTGAAGTCATTCCAATACCGAAGCACATCTGCGCGGCTGGGTAACCAGCAACCGTCGGCACCGTCGTGCTCCTCGAACGCATCAAGATCTGCCAGGATTGGCTCCATGTCTTCCTTCATCGGGTCGTAGTCCAGATGGCTGAAGATGATCTGATTTTCAGTGGTGATCTCGAGTCCCAGCTTCTGACGAATCTTTCCATCGGCCGCGGCAAGGATGAGGAGAAGCACAAAATATCGAAAATGCACGCCTATTTCGTCCGGTGCTTGGCCATTGTCCAGTGAAGCATTGGCTAGGCTTCGAGGGGACATGTTCATGCATAATGTAGTCCAAAGGATCCAGGACAAGTACGACTTGTCTGGATAGCCACGTTTCCCTCTCAAAGATAGAACCAGGGTGAACCATGACCGGTCGAAGAGCAGTTTCTCGCCGGCCGTTGTACCCGATCGGCCCCCAACCATGGAAACTTCTCCAATGTAGTGTCCCTTGACTCGAAGCACACGGGAAATGGGATCAACCGTCTCAGGTGGAACATACGTGAAGCCTTTGTCTGCGGAGAAACTTCTGGGGATTGGATTGACGCCTGCCATGCTGAAGTCGGGCACCCATGAAGGGAGCTCCCTGCGTCTGGTCTGTGAGTGGATGCAAAACGTGAGTATTCGGAGGTTGCCGCTGCTGGCGATTAGCTCCCTGGTCGTCTTGGAGTAGACCTCGGCCAGTGACAACCGATAATTCGACTGTAGCCGCTGGGTGGCAAAGAGATTGAAGAGCCCGTAGTATGCATAGATCTTGTCACGAGGATCAGATGCCAAGAATGTCCAAAATTGATAGATGAGTTCTCGCAAGGCGAAAGATACCTGATACTGTTCCGCTGAGTCGTCCGTGTTCCCAGCGTATTTCCTGTATACTCGCCATTTGAAAAGCTCCGCCATGTTTGACATCACAGGGACGGCTATTTCCGATATGGGAGTGAAAGAGTGAGACTTCCTAGTACCATGCATGGTTTCCATATGCTCAATCGTCTCAGCCACGCGCCCAAGATGTTGCCACGGCACGACGTCTTTCCCGAGGTACACCAGCAGGGCGTTGGAGAGGATCGCCTCTTGCACAACCCATGCCCTTCGAAACCACTGTCTCTGATAGATGCTGGCTAGATCATCCCACTCCTCGGGTGAGATGTAGGGAAGGCCTAGTTTCTCGTACTTCTCCTTTGCCTTTCCCGAGAACGGCTCTATACTGCTCTCTTTGAAGTCTTTCAGGTGATTGTGAAAAGTTTCCAAGGTACGGAACCCAACAGCAGAGCGGCCATCCTCAGGGCCCAGCCACGCGACCACGTAAGCGGCTTTGGAGTAAATCGCATCCATCATGCTGACCTGAGCACTCTTTTCTTCGATATCGTCCTGATTGATGCAGACAGCATCGGCCCAGAAGTATGTACTCGCTTTACTTGGAACAATAACGTCTTGCGCATCCTGCTGATCGAGGTTCGTTTTCTGAGATGGAGCGTCCAGGAGAGCAGCAATCTCGCTGTGACCTTTGTCTCGTGCCACATCGATAGGAGTGGCGCCATTCTTGTTCTCGACGTCTTTTCGACAGCCGTGTCGTAGTAGTATTGGGATTGTTTCCGGTTTCCCGTTCCATGCGGCATAATGCAAAGCGTTGGATCCTTCGTCGTCGACCTTGTTGATATCCGCACCGCATCGCAACCAAGTTTCCACCACGGAAACCTGGCCACGGCCAGCGGCACCATGCAGGTAGGTTCTTCCATGCGTACCATCCACCGGATCATTGGCATAATCTGCCATTGTGCTGCGAGGGATCGTACTCAGCGCATCGTGGAGGTTTTTCTGGATACGTAACGCCATCCCATTGACGATCACACGTATCCCATTCCCTGCGTCGTACTGGGCTGAGACGGCGTCAAAATGTGCTTTGAATGGATTGCCATGTGCAAATGGATTCCCCCACGTATAGGATAGACAAAAGAAGGGAGCCATCTCATCTTGATCCATGTCATGCGGGGTGAGGGAGAAACAAAGGGTTCCATCGTCAGCCGGGTCTAGTCTTTGAAGTAATCTGATCTGAGATGGTCGTGATAGTGGTTCATATTTGAATGCAGGCACTTCTTGGTCACTGTGAACTACCATTGTTGCAATGCCTGGGTCCAAGTTCCTGCACGAGATAGTTTCCGAACAACTACTGGTGCGTCGATTCACATGCTAGCGAGAAAGAAGTTCGCGCCTATTTATGTTTGGGTAAGATTTAAGTAGCCGTATTGCTCGTATTCGCCTACCCTGGACTAGCATTCGTCGTTTCCCTGCTCCAGTCATTGGTGGTTGCGACTCATACCGACCGCCTAGGGTGGATCCTATCACAAGCATGCAATCAAATTTCAAGCCAGTTCCATCATTTGGCGCGATTGTCTATGTTACTGCCTAGTGTTGTACTATTTGTAGCTATGCCATTGGCAAATCGACCCAATCCATCGATCTTCGAGGCTGAACCATGCTATAAACACGTTGGGATAGTCGGGCTTAGACGCACCTCCCGGCGGTCACACTCGCGCTATGAGAAGATTGTCAGCAAATCAGTTTCAAAACAGAGAGAAAAACCAAGTGTAGCTTGCCTGGCAACCCAGCCCTGGGACTCCAAAGTGCCTCCACGAGCACAGTCGTTGATAAGAGGTGCTAGGAGGTAGGTGCACATCACCTGATCAAGCTGCTTGGTCTTGTTGGTACCGAATGGGTTCTGGATCTCAAAGTTGAACTTGTTGTTACCCAATTCGGCGTTCCAACACCCGGTGTTTCGCTGCTCGTGAGTGTATGAGCCGGCAGCGGCGAGGCACCACTTGACGGCGGCCGTTTGAGCCCAAGGCTTGTTGTCACCCCACAACTTGGTGTTTTCTGCGGCGTAGCAGTTCTTTTCGACCGTAGGCTCGTATCCAATGGTGCGGACGCAAACGTGGTAGTTGGCCCAAATGAGTTTGCAGTCACTGCCCACGGTAGGGTTCCACTTCTTGATGTCAGATTCCACGACGCCGTAGCTGCGGGCGATTCCTCGGCAGGTCTGGTCCTTTTGGACAAGGTGGAACTCCTCGCAGTTGTCCACCATGCCGGGCTGGGTGGGCAAGGGCGTTTCGACGCTCTTCACCGTCGCCGTGGGAACGGCAAGCGAGAGGTTCGCAAAAGCAACAGCCATAGCTCCAAGGATTGAGGTTCTCATGGTGACGGATTTGCTTTTTTGAAGAGGGGAGACTAGAGTTCAAGAGATATGTTGATCTGAGAGTCTGATCTGGAGGGATGAGGGGATGAAAAGGTTGGCAATGAGGATTAGCGATATATATACTTGAATGGTGACAAGAACGACATCATGGAGATACCGGGGAGACGGTACGAGTACAGACTTTCTCCATTCACGGAATGTAACCAAGACAAACTTCCAATGGCGGAATCCAGTCCACAAGGCTCCCCTCACCCATTGGGCACAATCCGCACCGGCTGTTCAATGTGTCCAGGGGATAAATTGACTCATCAGTGTTGAGCCACAGTCTGTCTTGAAGACGCACATTGAGTCCTCGTATCGGCCGTGCCACTGCCTAAAGGTGCCTGGGGGATGCAGCAGCCAATGCAACGCTGGAGAATCCTCAACGGGGGAAAAAGATGTAGCCCTGTTCTGAATTGTACATACTCATTGGCTGCGCAGCCAAAGTACTTGCAGCTAGCAGGGGTCTGGAGAATATTTTCACGATGATGAACGTCAATACTAAGCGAAGCAGGATCGAGAACCCTGAGCGTATGGGAAACTGCCCCCCTTTAGCAGTGCTCTCCTGCGTGTTTGGTGCGTGCCCGCAATGAAATTGTATGCCTTGATGTAATTTCCGATAACTTGTAATGCCCTTGACTACCGGCGGCTCTTTTTGCTCTTTTCCCTCTGGCATCCCCCGCTTCATAGCCTACTCCAACCATGCCCAGGAGCTAATTTTCCCCAGTGTATTAATAGTTCACAGGCCAAGAAAGCGACGAAATGCCTGCTGATGCAACGATGTACGGCGCAGGGATACTGATCAAGATGACCCCAGAAGTTCACGAATGATCCTGTAAGAGCAAATCTTCGAAAGGATCGCTTATTTCTATCCTGTCTTCGATGTTTGATCAAGCTAGAGCGTAGTATAGCCTCCAGGGTTCTTCTATGGGTGGCGGGCTCGTATGTTAAATGAGTGCTTGTTGAAAGGCTACCATGGGCTTTACCAACACCCAGGATCTTCTTCTGGCTGACGGCGTTCTGGGTTGAAGGAACCGAGCTATGATGTGATCTTACTCGTCAAATGTTCGTCTGTTGATATCCGAAGGACTCGAACTACTTCGTCATGCCGTGGTGTACACAAACAACAAGTTGAGGTGGGAAAACGTATCAGAAAACCCCTATCGCAGCAAAGGAACAGCCAAAGTAACAATTTAGTCTTGATGCGATTCAATGGAAGCTGGCTTGCATGGCTTGCATGGCTTGCATAGCTTGCATGTAGCTCATGGCCCCGTGTTTCATGATACGAGCTTATGGGAAGAAAGCACCCCATGCTGCATGCATGGAAATTACCTATTAAATGCAAGACCTCACGCACAAGCTTCGGTGCGGGTGAGATCCTGTGCTACCCGACGGTCCGATTTGGACATTGAAGAGCCGCACTAATTCGTGGTGGGATGGCTGCAGCGATATCTTCTGAGCGCGCAATCGCTGAACTTGCGAGATGAGCGCAATCGCGTGGCCGAGCTACGCGGCGCATCTACAGTTGCCAAGGTCGGGGCCCTCTTACACACCAAGATGACCGGCATACGATCACAAGAGCACCGGCTGAGTTGCCGAGAGCCGATTTAGGAGCCGAGGGCTGATTCCTAAGATGAACCCGCATTTGCTCACTAGAACAGCGTTTGCCGTCTGATTGAACTCGGAGATTTCCCTGCAGTGTGAGACGGCATCGGCAGTGAGATACGCCCTTCATGGTCTGGATTATTGCTCGACTGACTTGATAGCCGCCACAGGGCTGATTGGAAGAGGGGCTGGGGGTCTACTCCTGAGATCGAGAGATGCTTGTCTGCGCCACCAGTCTGATGCATGCAAAGAGTTTTCCAGCCCGTACTGGTTTCTTGCCAGAGCCTCAAAAAGAAGTGTTGCTTACGGTTGACGCTTACTTTCATGGTCACACAGACGGATCAGTGCTGAACGACACTCCACTTGACGAAAGCACCTTTATGCAGGGTGGTCATCAAGGTCTTGTGTTGGGCGGTGACGACGCTCGAAGGCAGACAATCTAGACGACGACGACAAAAATTTGCCTTCTAGATATTCACCATGGATCGATACGAAATGCAGGAATGCACATGACCAACAGGCCCTGTCTTCTATAGACACCTGCATAACTAGCTTCGCTTCATGCCATGAGCCTCTGATCGCTGTGCGCTGGCAGCCTTTTGTCCATTCGCCTTGCGAGCGGTCCTTTCTGGCATCGCTTGATTGATACGATGCAACAATCCCCTAGTTCTAAACTGCCCAGGGCTACCATCTCAGCTGCTTCTTGGCGACTCGGATTCCTCGCCACCTTTTCCCATTTGGCCCATTGCCCTGGTCGACGTGGGATCCCCCATGTAAAAGCTATTTTTACACGCACATGGTGCGCTCATGTGTTTTTTTTGCCGTGGGTGGACGGGGAAGATTGCCGATGCGCAGAGAAGGGACTGATGTGATGACCTCGGGGGGTAAGTCAATTTGTTTTCTCCACATTAATAGGTAGGATTTGCTCTACAGACCAATTACCCCTGGTTGGACAGTACCCGTCCATTGCCGGGTCTTGAGTGGAGCGTAGTGGACCGCATTGTAACCCCTCACGTTGACAAGCTTTGTCCAGCCTTTTCCTTTCATCTTTTTTTTCCCACGTCACCAAGCCTGCCGCCTGGGGGAGTCAGTGTTCTCGTTTGCGCCCGTTCCGTGTCCATTGAAAGGGGCTCCTTGTTTCTTCGAACCTTTGTCCAAGTCGTTACTGACTACCCACCAATGGTCCCCTGTTCGCGTCTCCCCTGGATTCGCGGCCTTGTCGCAGGCCGACATGATTGACAACAGGCGAGCCATGGATTGGGAACAGACGCATCGAGGGACGAGGACATCATGTGGCTAGCTGCCAGTACTCAAAGCATTCCGCGTGTGTCGTCTGTGCTGCCCTACAGGCATTGGGACAACCCTTGCCTGGAAAACGACGCAGGCGAGGCTGCCACAAGCATGGCGAGACCACAGTGAGGACAGTCTGGCACCTTCACAGCGTCAAGGGGTGGCCTTGCCTGGTACTGGATGGCGGTTTCAGCAACTCGCATCAACGCTGTTCCTTTATCATGATCGAATGTCAACGCCCATGAGTCTTCCTCTGCGTCGAGAGGATGCGAACGACGGCTTCAAACCACGGCCTGTGATTCCTCCGTTGGGGATCGTGGGACGACGACTTAGTCTGCTTGTGCAACGCAGACGGTCAAGCTCAAGGTTGTCAAGTGGCTGGCCACCATGATGGAAGTCGGATGATTGCTATCGTCGTTTGGATGTGTGACACACAGTCGCAAAGGTCGTTTGGCTGGCATGGTTGACATCCTAGGCTCTCTGAGGAGGCGCGGCTGATATGCCTTCTGCGGGTGCTCGTTCTTGGAACCAGCTGTGGCAGCATACTCGTCTTCCAGCTCTGGGAAGGCCTCACGTGAGCAGGCCACGAAGCGTTCCCCTTTGCTGCCGCCGCGATCGTCCGTGACGGAGCCGACACCTGCCTCTGGCCCGACGACTCGGCCGGCCGCAGCCTCAGCCTCAGCCTCGCGCGCAGCCACTCCTGCCACCTGCAACAATCCCTTATAGACGATAAATTCTCAACAGCTGTCACCCAAGCCGCAAGCGCGGTAGTCTAACGGTTAATCTCCCAGACTCCTTCCCCCTCCCAGTAACTCTGAAGCAGCATAAGGATGATCCAGGGAGGGCAACGGTTCGATCCGGGGCCGGTGAATTCCTGACGCAGGCCCGCACCCCGGTTCGAACCAGGTCCTTAGACTGGGTACATTTTTTTGGCGATTTTTTGCAATTGGTACGTGAGATGCGTGATGTTTTTTTTATGCCTGTGATGCGGTGCACGGCGATGCAACGGTGATTTTGGTGGCGTTGTGCGGCTTCAACCTGCTCGCAATGTGAAGTTGGTGATGCTCGTCACGGAGGTGAGTGGGTGGTTTTGCGCGGCGATTAGCGGCGCAACTGGCAGCCACCGCTGAGTTTGCGCGTGCGTGTGCCTCATGCAAGCACGGCGCGAATCAAATTGTGAAGTCACTGCCTTACTGTAGCACGAAATGAGTAAATCTACATAGTAGTGGTAGCAGAGTTCCTAATAAACGCTGCTCTCCAGGTTCAAGAACGCGTGGCGTGGTCCTCTCAAGATTTGTGTTAGTGATGGCAGCAAAGCCGTGTCTGCGCATCGGTGATGAGGCTCTGCAACGGGTGGCTGCATGACTTTTGGTGCGCAGCGTTTTCCCTTTGAGTCCCGTATCCAAAACACTAAACGGCGCTGTTGAAGATTAGGCACAAGCAAGAGCCACCACTTCTCCCGAGCCGCACATGATTTGACACTAGCTGTAAAGCCCACGACTTCATCATGAGTTTGCCAACCTTGCTCAGCTTCACCTCTGCTTCCCTCCAACTCGCCGGTCGAAATCTTCCCTGCGCTCGTTTGCTCATGCCTCGCTACAGGCGGGAAGCCCGAACTACTACCCCCCTCCCCCCATCAACACGCGCTCTCACAGGAGCCGCAGGTCTCTTCGCCCTTCCATCGTCCGAGCCGTCATGGACGTGAAAACCAGTGGCATCACAACGCAGCGGCGAAGCCATGATCAAGCTCTGCGACGCCCTGACCATCGACCTTCTGCCGAATCCACAGCAGCCGCTGTCTCCTGACGCAGCCATCGCCGAATGGTGTCTCGACGGCGAACATGAAGCCATCGTCGAAGAGTACCTCAACGGCGTTCGCAAACCCATCATTGAACAGTACCTCGACGGCGTGCACGAGCTCGTTATCGAACTGTGCCCCCGACGGCGAACAAGAAACCCAGACCAAGGTCACGATGAGCGTCCGTGACCCGCCACAATGAGCGCTCCCTTCGATTTCCCTTCGGCCCCTGGCCTTCCTGCCCCAGCTCGCGACAAAAGGCTGCGGCTCATCGCTGCAGAGGACTGGGAGTGCATCCTGAACCTCCTCCACAGTCTGGACCGCGACCAGCGTCTCACCTGGGCTGCCTACACAAAGATCTTTTCGAGAACGAGAGCCTGTCATGCGCTGACCCACTGCCGAACCTACAGGACCGCCATCAGACGTTGCTTTACACCATGCACGAGCAGCGCCAAGACCTGTACCGCGTCCAGCACTTCTGCGAGCTGTCCCGCAACAGCGCGGGTATCCTAAACCTGAAGCCGGAGACGTTCCTCGCCGTTTGCATATACCGGCTCCGCGGCACCGAGGCCGAAAAGACTCTTGACGATTCCAATACATGGGACACGCAGTGGAAGAGGTCTTTCGAGCCGCCCAAGGCTGAGCAGCCTCAGCTGGACCTTGTCCACAACTCCATCCATCTAAGCTACGAATTACGCCCGGGGAACGAACATCACATGATCCGCGAGTGGCTGATGGACATTCTCCGCGACCGCCCTCTCGACAGGTACGACTCCAGCGATGAAGCTTCATACGATGCCCTCGTCGGGTACATCGTCGGAGGCGCCACAAGGCCCAACTGGCCCTGGAGGAGACGGGAAGAAAAAGGCCCAACTTCGAGTGGAACTATATCTAGGTCCTTTGCCCGTCATTTTCTCGCTACCAAGCGCGTGGGGCTAAGATAACATTTGTTTAGAGAAGCTGCATGGCTACCAAGGTGAATGGGTTTTTATATGGCATTGTGGAGAAGTTGAGAATGACTATGAGTACTGCCTTAGGTATCGAGCACCAGGCAGGCATGAGCAAATGTGTAGGCTTGGGAGTGATTGGCAAGAATTCCACAATGGTTACTGTAGCAGTAGGTTACCTTGATTAATGGAATCCAGAAATGTCAACTTAATGGTACATGTCCTGCACACCATTAAAAGTAGCGAAACACTCGGATGGACGACTGCTCATCATCTCAATGAGCACCGGAGAGCCAAGGTATTTAGGGTAGGGATTTGCTCTTCGTGGTCCGGTGCCTAAGCCAACGGGACTAACTGGCTCTCTCTCGCTTCATCCAAGAGTGTGGTCCGAGCCGTCACGAAGAAGCACAAAGTTCTTGGCTTACAGGGAGTGACTGAAAAGGAGAAAGTCAATTTAGTGCGTATTCATATCTAAGATCGTCGTGTACTGATTCATAACCGTCGTGTGCTGAGATATTACCGTCGTATATTGGCAGAATCAAAAGGTTTGCGTGCGCATCCGCAGAAAAGCGCACGAAACATTCCCTCGAAATCGTTCAACGCATTCATAAATGGCCGTCGCTCATTGAGACTGAGACGTCAATGGCGTGTCATCCTCGAGACTGGAACCACTCTCCCGATCGATCGATGCTCCGTCAAGTTGCCGCACCAGGTTTAGGAGCTTAGCATCCTCCGGGTTCTCGTTGAGCTTGATGATAGGCATCGGCCAGTGCGACTGCAGGTGCTCGGTGCTTAGCTCCCCGTCGCCGTACGTGTCCTGGGAAACGATGAATTGCCCGAGCCGCAGCGCGTCTTCAGGCGTCAGGCGCTCCCGTATGGCGAGATACGCAAGGTATCCCACCACGAAATTCTGGCCCTGCGCGTGCATCCCCTTCAAGCACAGGAAAAGCGATGCTCGTGACTCGTTGCGGACGAGGGCGCGAGCCGCCTCATCGTCATCTTGAGGAGGACTTGAGCTCGTCGAGAGAATCTTCGGTGCTGGATTGGGCGCAGTAAGGTGTAAGTTTGACAACAGGATTGAAAAGTATGCAGCAAATGGATCATACATCTGAAGATCGTGTCGAGCGTAATACAGTCTCATCAAGGTCTCGAGGCATATTCTCGCTTTGGAGACGATGTGCTCAGCCATGAGGCTGTCGCTAGTGCTAAGAGACTGTGCCGCGACACCAGTTGCAACCTCCAAGTAGGGTCGGAACAGACTGATCATGGTACTGTGGTATTCCATGCTAGCTCAACGTCAGAAGCCTTCTTTATCCTGATAGAGGCATGTCGGATCGAATTTGCAACAGTCCCTGTCATCTGGGCTGTGCAGGCATATAATTGGATGCCCGCTGGTTATTGCACTTACTGGAGAGACAAGTGGACCGGCAGTATCAATCTTCTCGTGTCAAGCGCGGCCGGCAAATTCTCGAAGATTGAGTCGAGCTTGAGCTTAAAGCCCAAAGCTTCATCCAACGACAAGAGCCTCGCTTTTCCATCCTGGCTCGCAAATGAGAGCGCTATCTCGTTGAGGACGGCTCGCAACTGCGTCCTTGTGCGCAACACGGTGGGTAGTTGCATCGACGACGGCTGCGTAGCATGCGGATATCGCAACCATATCTCTCCGTACCACTCCGGGTCCTCGCTGGGTTCTGGAAGCGGATGCTCGGGAGGTTCAGTCAGGAATGGAGGGCTGAACCAGTAGAAGCTTCGCGTGCTAAGTCACGTTCAGTGCGTGAATAGGCCATGTTTGGGCCACGGCTTGCTTACGCTTGCCAAGTGAAAAGTGCCCAGGCCGTGAACTCGCGTGCCCTCTGCATTTTTCCTCGCTGGCCTGGGTCGGATTTCTCGAACAATCTCAAGTCTTTTGCGATGGTGATGATCTCAGCGAGATATCGATCGCCGACCTTGTCTGTGCCTGTTTGTGTTGAGATAAAGTCCAGGAGCGCCAAGGCTTGAATGGTGGTGAGGTTTCGCTCCCCTGTCTCTAGGTCCCAGAGCCTCCTGCTCTCTGCGAGAAACGCGTACGGGAGATTGTGGGGCAACCAGAACTTGGCGCGATCGGGCATGTCTGACACGGCTTGCTATAAGACACCTGGTCAGCGTTTCCAGAAGTGCAGGGCAGAGCGTTCACCTGGGATCATTCATACACAGGCAGCCGAAAGTACAGCATTCACCAGCAGGCGGGAGCAGAACCGAGTACGGCCGTTGACCATGTCCTGAAGCATGTAATCCTTGATGAACAGAGTGGTGCTAGGATAATGATACAGAAAGTACGCATTGAGAAGCTTCCGGAACAATTGGTCATTTGTCGTAACGGAGGTCCACCTAGAAGCCTGAACCTGCTGCAGGCGAGGATCCGCCAGCTCGGCCGCAGGGTACGGTTTGTAGTACGGCGACATTTGATCAAGAATCGCTTCGTTGGTTGTGGGTGGCGTTGAGAGACTGCCAAAAGCCACGTCATACAGGACGGATTTGATGTATGGGTTGTCACTCCGCACGATGGATGTGGGCATTGTCGACAAGAATGGGAACTCGTACAGGGGGGGGTTCTCGCGCCCCGTCGAGAGCTGAAGCAGCATGTTGGCGCCGGTGACATGCGATATGATGACCTGGGGGTCGTCGCCTCTCCTAATCATCTCAAAGATCTGTTGCGCCTCGTCCTTTGGTTTGGAGCGCAGCAAGGTAAAGAGTTCATTGAGCTGGGCTCCCTTCTCCTGGATCTCATCTCGCTTGCGCCTCCGAGCATCGTGTTGGGTTTCTGCGGGATTCGTATTGTACTGGCAGTCGAACGCCCTCTTCTGGCACGGAGCACAAGTCGGACGTTGACCATCACACTGTCAACCGTGGTTCAGCAGGCAGTAAGCGTTCTCGAGGCAAAATGATTGCCAGGCCGGCCGCTCGCGTACCTTGACCTTGCGTGACTGACACTGGCTGCAGGCCTATATTTGGAGACGAAATACAATAAATTAGCCGTCCTAGCCTCATTCCTAAGCCCTTGTTCTAAAGCTTACTGCTCGAATCATCTGCCGCTTCCTCTTGGGAGCAGTTGTTGGTGGTGCCGATGGCGATGGCGGGCCACGAACAGCGGGCAGAAGGGGCCGCAAGGGAGGCCCGGCTCCGGGATGGCTGCCATCCGCCGTGCCCTGCGGCATGTCGTCCGGTTCTGGGGTACCGGCAGAAGGGATGCGAATTGAGTCACAGATGCGTCAGAGCACATCTGGGCAGCTGAAAGTTGATTGAACTGATGGGAATTGGGTGCTTCCGGCTGTGACGAAATGTCACGTGTCATTGGTTCGGATGCTTCCGGTCCTGGATCCGAACTCTCTGATTGGACGGACGGAGCGAGACCCCGTATCAGCAGACTGGCAGAACATGGGCAGAACATTGGCCAATTTGATACGGGAAAAACGTCCAATGGCAGGGCTATGCAATGGAGAGTGAGGCTCTAAGTCCCCCACCAAGCTGGGCCTTGGCCCTGTAAGGCAGGCTACGGAGCCTGTGACTTAGATGAACCATCGCCACCAATAGTGCATTTGAACACATTGGAGTCAACAATAGTCGGCAACTGAGTGGCTGCTGCATCATAACCACGAACCAACAAACGTACACTCAATTCATATTTGATTCTAAGCTCAGTCTATACGCAAATGGTAGCAGCCTCGGAAGAAAAAAACATTCATTTGGTTCAGGTAAGTGGTAAAACCATATGATATTGAAGTATGAACAGGTACATTTGTCTCAAAATGATATATACAGGAGTCCGCCAGGGTTTTGCCCCTTCTGAAGGTCGAATGCCCGCCAACTCATGATGGTCGAGATGGAAGCATCCCAGCAGGCGATCCGTGGTACGAAAAGCCCGTTAGTTTCACCAGACCTTGGGGTTGCCAGACTTGACGTGGGGGTACAGGCTCGTCGTGCCATTCAACCTCTCGGCGATGGCCTGCGCAAAAGCCTGGGCGCTGAAGTCGGCGCCGGCAGGGTTGGTGTGCTTGTGGTCGGTGGGGTAGAAGGCGTTGGTTCCCGAAGCGCCAAGCTTCCTGTAGGCCTTGACGACGGCTTCGTAGTGGTCTACGAAGGTCACGGCGGACGTGGCGAGAGCATCTCGGGCCGTCACCTGGTAGCCGATGAAGCGGTCGTGGCCAGGGGTGAAGGTGCCCGACAGCCACAGGTTGTTGGGCGTGTGGGAGCTCAGGACAACGGTGGCTCCCTTTGCAGTGAAGAGCTTGGCGGCTTGGATGACGTAGAAGACAAAGGTGTAGACCTTCTCGCCAGTCTTGCCAGACGTGCAGACTTCCGTGCCGGCGCCACCGCAGACGGAACGACCATTGTCGTTGGCGCCGTTGGGGCTGCCGACATCATTGTGACCGAACTCGATCACAACGATATCGCCAGCCTTGACGAGGTTGGCAACTTCTTGGAAACGACCCTCGTTGGTGTAAGAGCGGCTTGATCGGCCACCAATCGCCTTGTTGACGACGGCGATGTTGAGATACTTGCTGATGTACTGGCCCCAGCCGTCGATCGGCGAGTTTCCGCGGGCCATGGTGCTGTCACCAGTCAGGTACAGCGTGGGAGCTCGCTCGGCGATCTCGGCAGACTCGGGGACTGGCGAGGCGGCCGAGAAGGCGCTGAGGCCCAGGAAAAGAAGTGAGGAAGCGAACTTCATGATGAACTCTTGGCAAGGAGCTAGAAGATGTGCGGGAAGGACTGACACCCAAACTTGTCTGCCAACGACTTCTCCGCCTAGGCAGATCGGCCAAGTCGGTCTATATATGCTAGATCCTAGGCGACTGGCCGACAATCAGATCGTAACATCTCGACGAGGCTTCCGCTCGACCGATCGGCGTTGCGCTGCCGCCCAATCCGCGGAGCCCATTTTCCACCAGTGAAGGCGGAAATCAAGGGACGAGTGGCCCCGTTTTCTCTGCGCCCACTCGAAACAATCCCACCGGGGGCGCATCAGGGTCGTCCGTCCTTGTGATTAACCATATTTCGCTGGCAGCGCTAGTTGTACGCTTATACTTGAGTCGCCCCGCCGGCGGGAGCATGTGCCTTGTTCCTGGAGTGCCGCGCCCCCCCATGACGCTCGCGGTTTTGCCCCTCCTCGTGGTTTCGGGACAAAGATGTTGGAAAGCTGCAAGGGACCTCGCGCTGCATTTCGGCCGGCAGTCTTGCTAGCGTCGTGCCAAACCCCGCGTTGACGTGATTGGCTTCCTAATTTGACAAGACGCATGGCCCCGGATTCTGGACGACGGACTAGAACGGAAACACGAGCAATCCAGGCCAGAGTGGGTTCCTCCTAACCCTCCCAGCGAGGCAGATTAGAGTGGCCATCGGCGCCCTGCCGAATCGTCCCATCAGAACCGGTAGGGACAAGGGGACGGAGGACCTGTCCGTTCTGAGTTAGGATAAAAATCACCAAACCCACCGACTAATATCACCACGTCACAAGGGTGAATTGCACAATGCCTCTCCACACTAACGAGACGTCGCCGATAACACGGCACTGCCAAACAGGCTGCTCCAGATCGCTGGGATAGTTAGCGTCATCCGAGGTAGAGTATAGGCAAGATTCTAGCCTTTGAGTCCTCACCTGATGCTCATTTAATTTACTATGGGAATTTCTCTCAGCAATTTACCACTACGGCAATACCGAGAATCGATTAACGTATGGGCGGGTCCTCTGCTGCAAGTAGAATCTCTTGTGACTCCATGAGAGAGCCTGTTGTCGGGTCTAGTGATGAAACCCCATGTCAAACCCCTTTTTGCAAGTATCCATCGATCCATTGCGGTTTTTATGATTAAATCCACATCGACAAATGTCACGACATAGTCTTCTTGAATTCCGCCTCTCGCTTGATCTCGCTTGCACGGTCTTCACAAGGGAATAGAACTGTTCGTTGTTAATTTGGGGATAATACCCCTTGATAATTCTACTCAGGCATCTAGACTCCCCTTGCTGCCAATGCGGACTGCAATGTGGCGGCAAAGCCAGACACGTGTTCAGGCCCAAGCATTGTGTAATGTGCTCCTGCCACGTCGTGGAACCTGACCTCTGTATCTACAAACTCTTGCCATTTGCTCAAATGCTCGACGATCCAGTCGTTCTTAGACGCTGCCACTGCACGCAGTGGGATTGCAGAGAAGACGTCCAGCAATGGTACACTACCGGCCGGCTCGTAATCAGCCGCTATTTTCTGCAGGGCTGCAGCGACACTCGTCCATTTCACCAAGGCATCCATGTCAAGCGCCAGCTCTGATAGCCGATCTTTGGCCGCAAGATCCTGGAGACGTGTGATTGCTCCACGCCGGGACAGCTCCCTGAACCCATGTCGTTCCTGAGCCTCGGCCAGATCTTCACTAATCAGTCCCAGAAAATAAGCCAGGTGCAAGAGGCAAAGATTCCAGTTCAAGTGCTGCATGCGAAATCGAATGTGTGGCGGTAGATTGAAACTACCGAGGAATTTGACCTCATCTTTTGGCAGAAGCTTCGAAATTTCGAATGCTAAACAGGCGCCGTAACTGTAGCCGGCGATGGCATATGGTCCTTGAGGCTGTGTGCGCCGTATCGCCGCGGTGTATGTGGATACGACCTCGTGAAGACTACCAAACACGTCATGGCTGGGCTCAAACCCTCGTGCTCGAAGAGCATATATCGGTCGATTATCTGATGATAACTGCTCGGCAAGCTGCATGAAAACAAGCACCTCACCCACCCCAGGATGGACCAGCCACAGAGGATTCTTCGAGCCTTCCTTCCGCAGCGTGACGACCGGATCGTAGTTCGTATTGTAGTTACGAAGACTTGTCGAAGTGTCGTTCATGGCTGTGGATATCGGGCTATTGTCGGTTTGGGTGATCTCATTAATTACAGATGTGAGCAGTCTTGCCGATGGATTCTGTAGCAGCGTGACAAGCGGAATCGATATCGAAAGACGAGCCTCTAATCTTTTCTTCAACCGAATCAAGTCCATGGATGTAAACCCAATATTGAAGATTGTATCATCAACGGATAGTCTTCCAGGCTCTGTTCCTAGGACTGCTGTGAAATCCAAGAGCATAGCATGTTCTTCTTCGTTGATTGGACTTGTGACAAGACTTTGTTGTGATCTCTCAACTTTTCTTTGGTGCATCGCAATGTAAGGGCGGAAAATGCTATCCGTCGCCTCAAAGAGCTCGCGCATCTTAGGCCTGGAAATCTTGCCGAGCGTTGATGTAGGTAGTATTTCCTCGTTTAGTAGCGAGAAAACCACAGAGTTGCTGGAGGTGAGAATCGCACAAGTCTGGACAATCTGGTTGTGAATTTCCACTATGTCATCTCCGTCCAGTGGCACAAACACAATGGTTGTCTGCTCCGTTGAAGTACCGGGCGCCCGAGACGAAAATACAACCAGACGCGAAGTATGCGCTCCAACGGCCTTTTCTAGTGCTGATTGGATAGCATCGCACTCGTATTTGATGCCGTTGATGTTAATGACGTCCTTGGTACGCCCCACGACGTACAGATTGCCCTCAGAGTCGACGTAACCAGTGTCGCCGGTGCGAAACCACCCATCTGTCGTAAAGGCAGCAGCTGTAGCTTTTTCATCACGGTAATAATTCTCAAACACAACTGCGCCCCGGACCTGGAGGTGGCCGTGTGCCCCAACTTGCGCTAGCTCAAGACGCCCTGGTGTTGGCTCTGGCGACTTTGTCACCCGAATCTGCATTCCGCTCACAGGCTTTCCCACACATGCGAACTCTAGCTCGCGCTGGAGATCGAAAGTGGGACAATTTCCATTATAGACTGAACCAGCGCATGTTTCGGTCATCCCAAAACCTGGGAAAAGCGCATTCGATGGTGCTCCGTATTTTGACAGGATGCTTGAAATCTTGACGCAAGTAGCAATGTCGTTTGCTTCACCTCCTGAACCAAGTGTGACGAGGTTACTAAGATCCCACGAGTATTTTGTTTGCCCGTCAGTTGTTGAAGCTAGCTTTGAAAGGAAGAAGTTTGGAGCGAAGGTTCGAGTCACGCCATGGTGACTGATAACATCAAGGAACCGAGAAGGTGAAGCTATAAAATATGACGCCGGTACATGAATCTGATCCGCACCATGATACAGTGCTTGCAAATGAATCTCCACAAGTCCGGCAACATGGTCGAGACTGATCCAATTCAGAAATGGGCCATCTGTTGGAACAGCGCGGACTTGGAGTTTAGCTGCAAGGGAGGATAGAACTTGGTGATGTGTGATTGAAACGGCTTTGACGTTGCCTGTGCTGCCGGACGT
This sequence comes from Paramyrothecium sp. XJ0827, assembly GCA_020881915.1. Classification (NCBI taxonomy): domain Eukaryota; kingdom Fungi; phylum Ascomycota; class Sordariomycetes; order Hypocreales; family Stachybotryaceae; genus Paramyrothecium; species Paramyrothecium sp. XJ0827. The sequence continues at coordinate 4,359,238 of JAJFPB010000004.1, forward strand.
TAACATCAGCAAGGCCAGGGGCGATGCATAAGTTAGCTGCGGAGTGTCGAGGGTTGGCTTGTCGTGCTCCGTCTCCCCCTCGATGGTAAGTTGCAGTTTCTCCATCGTGTGAATCTGGATCTTGTGAGAGACGTCGCTGAACAGGCTCAAGCAGCTTTCGCGAGTGAGACACAATGGTGACTCCAGGAGCTTGCCAAGATGTCGAATATGCCGTTGTCTGTACTCGTCAATGTGGCTGAATGGCGACGACGGTACTGGCAATCCGCCCGCGAGCACTACGGCCCAAAAGGAAAAGACGAAGTCCCAGTGGTCTTGTAGATGAATGAGAATTGGCTGTCCGGCTCGAAAGCCGTCTAGTGACTGTATTTTATTACTCATTCGCCTGGCTTCCTCATAGAGCCTGAGGTAAGAAACCTCGAAAGGAGCGGCTTTTTCATCTTCTTGGTAGAAAATGAGGCTCTTTCCGGGGGTGTTTCGAGCGCTGGCTCTCAAAAGATCCTGTAGCATTGCAGAAATTGGTGGCTCTGGTCCGGCATCAGGAGGCATGCTAACACTCTGCCCTGTGTGGGAAGCCGTTGTTCTAAAGGCCTTCACGGATAGTGTTTTGGGCTCCATAAGAGTAGTGCTTGTTTGAAGATATTTCGGTGGTCTGTTCGTGATCGAGTTCAAACAGTGCTGCTTGCAGTGACAAATTGCAGGGAGCACTGTGGGAGTAGAAATAGCCAACCTAGCCTATGGGACAAGATATGTGGCCCTAGGATTATTGGAGAAGCTGTACTCAGCCTGTATCATGTTATTCGGTGCAGTGTTAGTCCCAAATTACGTCCGTTCTGGTCAAGGGATGAGTCTCGTGCCCATTGATGTCGTGCTGAGCCACTAGGCATTGTGCGAAGCGCATCCCTCGAAGTGACTCGTGCTACCGTCAGATCGGAACTGATCCCTGCAGACGCCAATCCATCGATTCCAAATGGAACGCCCCCAACACGGACCACCCCAAGTCAGACGAGGCTACCTTTATTGAGCCTGGTTTACGAAGAACCAACATCACTTGCGAAGTCCGGTGATACCCCCTCGTGTGCGTGGAATGACTGCGCCTTGGGGCCGTTGGGCCATTTACGTGTTGTGGAGAGCCAAGGCCCCCAACACCGTAGGCGCCTGGATTCAAAAATCTCAGTCAGCTTGGACCTCTTACGGCCTGAAGTCTTTGGCCATCATTAGGTTAAATGACCGTCTGCCTGCTGGATCTCGAACAGGTCAGCGGTGAATTGTGACATCGTCCTTCTTCAACAAAACCACCTTGAGTTACTTCCTTCACTATTGGAACTGTCTGGAGGACTAGAATTTCTCCTCAACATGTATAGCCTAAGGACCATGCGATGCCTTCGCCCACTCTCCGGGCAGACGGTTTTCGTACCTTTTCGAAGCCCCAGCTCACTTTATTGTGGCAAACGTCTTCTGTCAACCTTGGGTACGGTATCAACGTCCAACTTGACCTCGGACTGGACTCATGTTGAGGAACACACCAAAAGGCTTGAGCAGCTGATGGCAGAAGCAAACGAGGATGTTCGGCGCCGTACGAAAACAACACTTACTACCCTCATGCACAAGCTCGATGATGCCAATGACACAGTCCATTGGTTGGGATACGTTGTAAGTGGCTCGGCGACGCTCACTGCGGAGAAACTTGAATGCTTATGCAAGGTAGCACCTGCAGGCTGCAGCCGTGCGGATAGGGTTCAACTTGGGTTTGTTCCGCTTGCTATCAACTGCGAAAGCTGATGTATCCTTGGACTACATCGTGAGGAAAACTAAAGCAGACCGAGCGTTCCTAGGTACAATCCTTAAGTATCATCCAGAAATCATGACTGTCTGACACATGAAAACAGACCGGATTCTCCGCTACCTCTCTTCAATTGACGTTATCGAGGAACGAACTAAAGGTCGATATGAAGCCAATAACACAACGAGAAACCTGGCAACGGAGGTTGCTGAAGCTGGAATCTCGCACTGGTAGGTAAATCCTAAGCACTTTTGCACAAGTTGGACTACTTACAGAATGCAGTTTTGAAACCGTTGGCCCATTGTACCAACAGTTACCATCCTACTTCATCTCAAACACGTATCGAAATCCCCAAGATCCGGCGAAGACCGTCTTGCAACAGGCCTTTGGAACTTCAAAGACTTGTTTCAAATACCTAGGTGAAGAGAGACGTGACTTGCTCGATATCTTCAACAAATACATGGAAAAAAGGCGGGACGCTGATCTCTCGTGGCTCTCTATCTACCCCGTTTCGAAGCATGTCACACAAGACAACCCAGGAGATCGTATTATGTTTGTGGATGTTGGTGGAGGGGTTGGCCACCAATGTGTGAAACTACTCGAAAAGTTCCCAGAACTGCATGGGCGTATTGTTCTTCAGGACCTGAAGCACACAATCAAAAAGGCGCTGAAAACGCCAGGTTTTGTGAAGATGGAGCACGACTTCTTCGAGGAGAAGCAGCCAGTGAAAGGTAACTACAGAATCTACACTCCGAGTTCAACTTGAACTTACTTGATTATAGGTGCCAAGTTCTACTACCTGCGGGGAGTCTGTCACAATCATCCCGATGACAAAGTGAAGATACTGCTGGGTAGGTTACGCGACGCAATGGATGAGGACAGCATCTTGATCTTGGATGAATGGGTGCTACCTGACGTTGGCGTCAATTCCTACGCTGCGAGCATGGACCTTGTCATGATGGCGGCATGTGCTGGCGGCGAGCGCACCGACGCGCAATGGCATGACGTCTTCGAAGAAACAGGGCTGAAGCTTGAGAAGAAATATGTGTATAACCCCGTCAGCTACGAAAGCGTCCTAGAAGTTAGGAAGAAGTAGAGACAATGAGACAAACGCTAAGGTTTGGAGCCTGGGTCAAGAGATGTCCAAGCTTCCGCGATCGATCCATCGATCGAGCACACGCCGAGGTGCTGCTTTATCAATAGCGTTGCCCCTAATGTTACCCATCCTCGCGCCTGCGGCAGGGGTATGACAATAAGCAAGACGATCGATCAATGCCAAACTAAAATAGGCGCTAGTTGTGAGCCGGCGGCTTGGGTTGGTCAGTGAAGGAAGGATGCAAGGGTTGCCGGCTATTTGTTTCAGGATAGCACGGTGCACAAAGTGCACCGGCTAGCAGAACCGAGCTTTGACTGAACCCATTGAATTCGCGAATTGGTACATGCTCCAGGTCAGATCGGCCCGTTCAAGCCACTGTCGTTGGTGCAGTTAGCACCTACAGTGTCAATAACACAGCGAGCCTAGTGCCGCGTAAGTTCACGGTAAACAAACAAGTTGCGGGCGTTTATTGTTTATTGTTCGCGGTTGTGAAAGTAGTTCTGGGCTTTAACCTAGTCCAATGGGCCAAGTGAAGTTACTGGATTGGCTTGGTCTTGTCCGCACATGTCGACTCCGAGAAGAATTGTGCATCCCCTGGCAAGACTCTTGCATCAATCACACATTTACATGCTCCAGATCAAATTCACTGAGTATAAGCGAAAGTTTCACTCCGATCAGCACGGATCCTTGATTAGACTAGTGCCTCATATGTCGGCTATTTCCATTACTCCCACAACACATTTCCCCCAATCTCATCGTTGTTCAGGAACCCCTCCCTTGCTGAGCAAGGTATTGCTAAAGTCAAACGAGCGACAGGCGTCGGCCGGATCGTAGCTAAGGCGCCTGCAGGTCAGTTTCAGCTCTCCACGCGGAGCGTGGACCAACTTACAAGCAAACACGACGTGCTATTGTGGAGTCGTTAAGAGAAGTTGAAGGCGCCACCCTTGCCATCACCGCCCCTGGCACCACCGCCGGCATTTGCCTGGGCATCTCCGCCGGTTCCAGTCACCTTAAAGTTGGCGTTGGGCACCTGTCGGCCGTTGCCGATGTTAACATCACCACCGGTGCCGGTACCGCCAGTCAGGCCGCCGGTGCCACCAGACCAATGGCCGGCTGTTGTCTTGGCATCACCGCCCTTGCCAGAGCCGTCGAAGGTAGGTCGGTCACTCATGATGAGGTGTGGTTGTGTTTGTTTGTTTGGAAGATGAGAATGAGTGTTGAATGTGTGTTTGTCTTTGTTGAACCAGGTAGCTTCAGGACAGGGACTCGTCGAGCTATTTATACTAATCTGAGCCTTGACAACTAAGGCTTGGTATGGCAGCTCAGCTTGAGTCTATGGACTGTCACCTTTGCTTGCATCATCAACATAGCCTTTGCACATTGAGGTAATACGATTGTGCCATCGAAACTAGTGAAATCCTTCGTCTCTTTACTGGAATTGAAGGCTCCAGAAGGGTTTCAGCTGGAATCCTGAGGCCAACTAGCAAACGTATACCATGCCATCAGTAAACTATACAATTAGCCTTCATTGTGACGTGCAGTTCCAAGGATTAATAAGTCTCCAAACCTTGTCCAGGGCCCAGGAATACGGCATAGCTCGAGTCATGCAGAAATGCGAGCCGTGGAGTTACGCACGCGGCTCCAGCCGTCATTCCAGAGTCAAACTCAATGAGGGCCCGCCTCCTTGCTACTAGAATGTTTATATATGCTCTGTTCAATCAAGTTCCATCAAGTAGCCAACTAAGAAAATATTCTTTTCGGCTGAATTGCGTCTCGTAACTGCATGCCTTGCGCCATCGTCAAATGCTTCCGAGCTTTACATAAATGACTCCAAACAGAAATGATCGCCTCATTTAGGTTGATAAACCTTTTGCAATATTGTTCAGCTTTCCAAGAGCATTCCAAGCACGCAATTCAGTGCATGCCAAAGCCTCATTAACAGGTAATTGGCTTGAAATAAACCTTCGATTGGGAAATGGATCCAATTACTCTTTGCATCCATAAAACAGGGACCAGTGATTACTACATGGGTGACCCATCCAAGTCAGCAAAAGATTGCGTCCTTTGAACAAAAGGCAATATCAGCAGCTCGGCCAAAACAATAGCACGGTGATCATGTCACCACCTTCAGCAAATTCCTTGGAGAATATCACTCCGCCCACAAAGAAAAGAAACATCCAGTCAGTCTGGCCCGACGACTACCTCAACGTCAACTCCGACAACCAAGTTGTCTCATTCAACCAAGGCGAGCTTTCTGATATAGAATGCGTGACGCCCGGGTGCCAAGACGACCAGAAGAAGCGCCTGTTGATTCGCCCGCAGGTCACTGTTAATGTCTTCAACACCGGCGGGTCTACTACCGGCGGATCCAGCGCTGGTGGTTCTGGATCGGCGGCAGGGGGGGCCGGGACAGGCGGCGCCGCTACCGTTAACAGTGGAGCCACAGGCGATCCCGTTTGTCATTTGGCGAACCAGGTCGCAGCGCTGACGAAGAAGGTCGAGACGCTGTCTTCCAGCACGCCTTCTTCTGGGGGCACCGTGATTGACAATGGAAAATGGAACACTTCGGAGGTGCGGACGTGGCAGAAACCTCAGCAGCAGACGCAGGGACGTGTCAACTTCGCCAAGAAGTTCAAGAAGCCACCATCCATCACTATCGGCATAACTTCGATTGATGTGTGCAAGGAAGCAAACTCTAGGGTCAAGGTGTTTGTTTCAGATGTCGATGCTAAAGGGTTCACTATCCATGCAGACTCATGGGCAGACACGAAGCTGTTCTCTTGCGGCATCTCTTGGATCGCGATTGGGGAGTGAGGAACAGTTCCAGTTCGATTATGCCGCCAGTTCGTATAGCAGTAGCAGGGTAACCAGTCATCTACCAGGCGAAATAAAAAATATATAGGTTTGCATAAAGACGTATCGGAACGGATGTTGGACGGGCATTAGTACTCCTCCCAGATGATTTTCGTGTCCCTGTTGCACGTGTAACCTATACAGCCACGATTGCCTCCTGAATCCCTGAGTCCTGTCAAACTCAACACGATTGATTCTTATATTGTCTACGAGACGAAGGTTGGTCAAGGTAGGGTGAACAAGGGAAGCTCATCAGCCTGATTGGAATTTGCTTTGCCCTCAACAGGGGCAACCCCCTTCCTTACATACCTCCCGTCAAATGCATCTTAAGACAGGAGAACTATCATCTTGCCTTGTATCTGAACATATTTCTATGCACATATTGAGCGTAATAGACTCGGATTGTGCTGATTTTCCCGCCCCTCGGAGCCAAAGCCAGAGCCGCATGGCATCCTGCGTGGCCTACGTTGCACTGTACACCAAATTGATGCTGTCAAGACACATAGTAGTACATCGCTGATTGAAGAACGGCAAAAATGACGTGATGTTATATGAATCTCTATCTTTCTGAGCGTGACATAATAGTAAATCTCGTTGAGGTAGAATGCCATTCTATACTTGACGGGCCCGACCTAAGCAGCCAAGATGCCCTCTCGCTTTTCTATCTCCTCCAAACTCGGGCACCACTTGTCCTGAAGCTTTTTATCCAGTGACTCCTTGTACACATCGCTCTCCCACCACTCGCCCCAGCTAGTGAGGAAGATTCGGTTTGGGTCTTCCGGGAAGTCACTTCTGTCAAAAGCAGCGAGCATGCTCTTGGCACCTGGAGGATGACCCTTTAGCATTGTACTGACAAGTAGAAGTCGGGAATCTTACCTTCTGGTACTGACTTGGCATCTGGGAGGTTGTCGGGAATTTTGATGCCCTCGCGACCAAGGCCAGTGTTGGGGATCATGCCTGGCGAAACGGCGACAACGTCGCACTGGCCTTGCAGCTGGCGGCGCCACCAGTGTGCTCCCAGGAATTGCAAAAACTTGGTTTCGGCATAAACTGTCTGGATTTCCCCTCCTGCGCCGGCCTTCAGATGGCTGTCCAGGACGCCTGCATGTGGGTCAGTCACCTGTGGGTCATGATCTATGATGTAGGCGATCGACAGGGCAGGGCAGATTGGGCAACGTACTCGGGTCCGGGACACTACGGATGGCGCCCGACGACACCTGCACGATGCGCGCCTTGGACGCAACGAGTTTTTCTCGCAATAAATGGGTCAGATAATGATGTGCTAGTTGAGGAGGTTAGCGACGGGTTGGAGCTAGATGGGAGACTCGTTCTCACAGAAATGATTGACAATGGCACCTTCGCACCACTTGTAGCCGGGGTTCTCAAGGGCACTCTTCGCGATGGCAGCGTTCAAGAACAGAATATCGAGCTTGTCCTGGCCGAGCTTCTCCAACGTCTGCTGCGCAAATGTCTTGACGGTACCGAGGTCGGCATTGTCCAGATGCAACACGTCCAAGGCGTGAGCGTTGCGGTCGTATTGCAACCCGTTGAAGGCAGCCTGAGCACCAGGTGTGTTGCGCGCGCCGATAATGAGCCGGTACGGTTGCGATTGGCCGAGGAGCTGTTTGATCGCCTCGAAGCCCTACATCGAGACATTAGCCGCGGACGCGGGGAGGTGTGCGGATCATCGGGTGGTCGGGAGGTCGCGATTCACTTACAAGGCCTGACGATACTCCGGTCGCAACGACGGTCCTGCGAAGAGCTGCCATGTTGGGTCGCTTATAAGTGGTGGTAAGACGACTTGTTTGTGCTTCAATTGAGCAGAGGGGAAGAGGAACAAGCCACAGGCGGTAAGGTAGTTATATCCAATCTACGAATGTAGGCGACGAACCATCACAAGCTGTGACGTCTCTGTCAGACGGCGATTGCGGATTTAACCAGACGTGGGTTAATAAGCGAGGTGCTGCTACGTAAGCAAGATTTACTTCAGGCTGGCCACGAACTCGATCTGTCTTACCAGATCAGATCATACTCCGCTCCGCTATCCCTGGCATACCGTGGTCATCGACGGGGCATATCTTAATCTAGCTAGGCACAGTGTACAAGGATACTCGACCCCTGCCATGAGCTTCTTGTTTGGAAAGAATGACCATGTCATATTATTGACACGGCAAATTCCCAGGTAAATTTGACCTGGAATTCTTGTAGCAAGGAGGCGTGGGTTCTTGCGCCACTGATATTCTTCGTGAACTCGATGTAAACCTAACCGGAAGACTGTATGCAAGGGGGAAGGGGGCAGGGAGACTAATAGGACAGGTCTCAAATGAGGAGGCTCGCTACCCTGCATCGATTTTTCTTGATCAAGTGCTTAAGAAAACGTATTTCTGACGGGCCTCCATATTTATCCCAAATTATGATCACATGGAACACATCTGCTACCGTTTAAATACTGGACGAGTGAATTTTAGCTTAGACATCAGGGTTCAATAGGAGGGACGCCACAGGGACGCAACGACACCATTCGTGATTTGTCGACCAATCCTATTTACTATGGCGGCGGGGCGAGCTTCTTCTCGGCCTGGGGTCCTGTCTGAGATTGGAGTGTAAAGCCGCAGTACGGGGCTGTGGGTGGAGGAGATTTGTCCATCTACCTCGACCACGACTTCACCATCATGTCCGGAACCTACATGGCAAGTTCTCACTCGGCCTCCACCATAGCCCTGATAATCGAAGCCCGGAGCACCAGCGAACCCTCTCTTCTGTACAACTTCTTATCTTCTACAGCAGAGCACCAACATTAGAGCTTTGCGGGGGTGCGAGTTGAGTATCTGGCTCCAATTCCACCGGTTGCCGGGTTCAGGCGTCCGATGCGGCATTTGCCACATATCCCCTTGAGCCTTCAAGAGTCACCATCAATAGCACTATGAATCTCAGTAGTGTGCTGAACCTTACGCTCCGATACACCCGGAACGAAGGGACTATCTACAGTAGCTTACATGCGCCTACCCGCATTGCGTACGTACTACAAGCCGGCTCAGATTGCCCATCCAGGAGTCCGAACAGGTCAGATAGCAGGCAGGATCGACCTTCAAGTATCTTTGAGCTATGGAATTCCAATTTTGGCACTATTTTCTATGTACATTTAGAAAGATCAGATGATCTGTGACCTTTGCTAAGATCAATCGACCTCCTTGCGGTGGCCTCAGTGGCCGCCGCTCCGGCTATCTCAAAGCGGCTCGACGAGACGAAATTGACGAAGCTATCACAAACCTGTTTGGGGTGGTGTTGTTGAACCGGTCGAACACAGCACCCGTCGCCAACGTTGTCTCGCAGTCTTCAATAACGACATCGGCGGTTGGTGTTAATCCGGCCGAACACAGGATGGGGTAATGTGCTTATGATTGACAGTAACAAATTGCAGTGATCTACCATAATGTAGGACATTTGTGCCTCCGATTAAACAAGAACAAGAATACGTTTACATATTTTACGATATATAGCCACCTCATGGAAGAGAAAGAATGTACAAGGGAGAGAGACAAGACGCTAGAACTTGTGTTGGGGGAAGCTGTCAGACTTGGTACCGGATTCTGGTTTCTCCGGGAAAACACTCAAAGCACTCCAATATAGCCGTCGTTTGTACTCATTCGAGCCCGAGGAGCGCGCTCGTGCCGTGCTGGTGGCTCTTCCCTGAGGCCCAATATGTGCTGGTATTGGAAGAAGGCTCCGCTTTCATGCATCGACGACTCATTTATGGGCGAAAACGAGAGTGTTGTATGGGATTCGACACCTCGGCTGTTTGCCGAAGATCCTGAGGCTTCGGAAGATTCGGTCCAAAATGGTGGCCATTGCCCGGCAGTGAATCCCTCCACCGCATCTGTAGCCATATCTCTGGACCCAAGCTCGCCTGCATTGTGCGTCGTTTCGTACCCGGAAGGAGGATCAGTGGGCATCTCAGCATCTTCCTCAGCAATGCTCGGTTCCGGCACCGGAAATGCCATGAATTCCCTCTTGATGTCTCTCGAGGTGTCCTCTGGAGCATCGCTTGTTGCTAGGTTGACGACCTCGGTGATAGTCGATTGTCCGTGGACACGTGGGATTTGAAGAGTCACTATGAACGAATTCCTCGCACCGTTCGTGTGCACGCCGTGTTGCTCCATTTCAAGTTCTGAACTGTGATATGCTGAAGGCTGCTGAGGTGCGCTCTGATCCTCTGTCCAATCATAATCGTCGTCCTCTTCTTCATCGACATCTTCGTCGCTCAGCTCTTCATCGACATCTTCGTTGCCCAGCTCTTCATCCGACTCGTTGACGACTATGGAATCCGAAATGACGTCGCCAATCCCCCGGCTTTGATGCTCAAGATCGCTAGTGCGCTCTTTAGAAGCCAAGTTTGGCACGCCGGACAGGCCATCATCAACCAAGGTCTCAGTGGTAAGGTTTGTTCTAGTGCCGCTGTTTGGGTCTTGTTGCTCTGGAACATTCTGTCAGAAAGAATCCTCATTGTATGTCCTTTCACATACGTACCGTCGTGACTACCGTGCTCCCCAATCCCGACCTGGCTAGGTAGAGAGTCGATCGCCCGGTTGTTCATCTCGGCCAATACTTCAGTACACTGTGTGACCTCGATCCCCAAGTATTTGTACACTATGTTCCATGACACACTTTGTTCCACTATCTCCTCAAAATGTTCCTTTCTCAGGTGACGGGAACCCTTGAGCAGCGGTGACTTGCTGCAAAACGCCAGCCCATGCTCATCGCATCTGAAAATGAACCATTTCACTTTACCGCCACCATACCGCTTGGGTATAATGCGATATTTCGTGCGTGCTTGCCCTTCCTGGTAAACCTCGGCGAAGTCAATGGTGCGACGAGTGCACGGGCGCTTTGCTGGGCTCTCGAACTCCGTGGAGTTTGGACGCTTGCCGGACTCCGAGGTCCGCTCTTCTTGAGGTCTCTCGTTCTCGGTGTCGGCTGCTGTGGGAGCTTGCCTGCCATTATTACCGAAGATGCTCATCACCTTATGGTACATCAGGACTTACCTGTTGGTTGAAGCATCTGCAGCAGCAGCAGCACAAGTGCCCGAACTAGGTTGTTGTTCATCGTTGAACGGCCCGTCAATTTCCTTCTGCTGGCTCACCGCCTTATCTGACGTGGATTGCAATCCGGTACCGTCGTGGAGCAAGCTTTCTGGAGACTCCAGATCCCGTTCCTTGCGGGCAAGACCTTGCTTCATGTTAAGTCCCATGCAAAACGAGTTGCATTTCCCCCAGAGTTCTGCCTCGAAAGCAGACCATTCGTCCTTTTTAGAGTTCTCGTATTGCTTGTCCCGAGCATCAACGGCCCTGCTAGCCTCTATGACGCGGGAAAGTGCATCTTCGGATGGGTCAGGCCCACAGGCTTGTACTGCCTGTTTTAGAACGGCATTAAGAGCATCTTTGTCGGACTGGAATCTAATATCGGGTGTCTGGGCTTGCAGCGCTGCGATACTGCTCTGCCATTCTGCGATGAAGGCCAAAACTTCTGTAGAATGTCTCAGCGCATTGTCGCGTAATTGATCTTTGTTCATTGTTAGACGTCGGGAGCTGCCTGGCTCCTCAACGGCGCATCATGGAGCGGCGCCGTGTGCTGCTGTCTGGCTGCAATGTTAGTTCTGCCGACACTCGATCAGTGCAGATGTACATATACACCTCGCTCTGATAAGAAAGGCTTCTTGCTTTCGAGGGAAATAGTGGGTCTTGCTGCTTCCCAGCCCAAGCTATTCGAGCAGAGCTTCCTCCTCCACCTCAATCGTCAACACTTTCTTGCGGCAACATGGGCCCTAGCGAGGGGCCCCCTACTAGGCTCATGCATTGTGCTGTAAGAGCCCATGGCCCATGAACAAAGCCAAGAGCTGGTCCAGAGGGTACAGAATTTTTGTTTTTCGAACCAGCATTCGTCACACCATGCAGTGTAGGTTATGATATATCATCAAAACCGGTGGCTGGCTATGGCTAGGGGTGGTATCGCAGGGGATATTAGCCAACGAATGCTTGAAGAACCAAGGCACAAAATAAAACAACTTGTTCACCTACCGATAAGATGCATGTGACGAAGAATGGACGGTTATTCGCGGTCTTACGTCCAACCAACCAGCCAAGTCGCCAGGGGTGGGAGGCGACCAGACACCAGTGGAGAGAAGAGACAAGATTGGAACCCGAGAGAAGGGAAAACTGTAACAGTGGCGTCAGGAGCAAGTCCATCAATTACCGGCAGGGTGGACCTGCAATGGCAGCCTTCTGCAGGATTAATGTCCTGTGCAAGGTACACCAACGAAACCGGGTCAATGCTTTTCAGCCAGCCTTCGTGTGCCCAAATGATACCTCACTTTTGAGACCTTGTTGGTTGCCTTACCGGATATAAGAGAGTCATAGCAAGTCGGCCTACCAAAGAGCCTCTCGTACGCGGCCAACGAACAAGGATTTCATGCATGTCCGTCGAGCCAACAGCATAAGAAGTGGAATCTGCCATCCAGCCGCAGCCAACCAGTAAACTTATAATAGTAGTAGTATCCCGGTTGCGGCTTAGTCTTAGTGACCTGAGGGCTTGGAAATTTGCAATGTTGCCCGATCCTGAGCGCGGGCCATCTTGACCGATCGTCCACAGACGCCCGCACCACAGCCTCGTCAGCCAAGAAGGCCCATTGGGAAGGCCTCCCCCAACGGAATCCCTTGCAAATTTTTTAATTTTTTTTGTTGAGCTTCTCAAGGCACGAAGAGTGGAAAAAATTTGCTGTTTGCCTGCTCACGACTCGGGGCTGATTTTTTTCCGGGGCACATTTTCTGTATAATAGGGGTTTGGCTCATGACTCACTTCTACGCCGTGTGCAGAGGAGTGCCTACCCACTCCGGAGGGCGGATCAGCTAGGCTTGCGACTTATTCTCCCCATAGTTTGTGGAATTGCAACTGTTTACTGTATCCACGTTGTGCTTCCTTGGTCGGATTGTAAGGTGACCGCATTAGGGCGTGTCGTTCCAACACTTTTCCTCCTGGAAAAGGCGAGCAGGAAGGGCAGCAGGTCATTCCCTTCCATGCTGAGCACTCACGCTCGTTACCGCGCCACCTCTACTTGGTGTGGGACTGCGGAGAGGCAACTGAAACAAAGGGGGTTCCAGCCGAGCCTCATGGTGGCGATGATGCAATGAGCCAGCCTGCACGGGGATTTACGGGCGAAACTTCTCGATTTAAGCACTCTGATCATGATTGGACTTGGGACCTCGAGAGAGAGGTCTGGTTCGACACTTTCACGCCAAGAAAGTTGTCATTCTCTTCTAATTATACGGTTTGAAAGAATATTCAACAGTGCATCATACTTACGCGTTGGAATCACCATCCATTTCCATAACAAAGATTTCATCATCAATAGTGGTGATAATCTCCGGCAGGCTTCCTGTGATATGCTCCTCCTGGCCTCTATTACCTCTTGTGCTTCCCTGCAGTGCGTTAGAGTCTCTGTCTCCAACCTCGATGCTTTCGTAGGGCGCAGGTTCCATCCGCACACACGCTCGGCATCGGCCTGCGTCCGGTCAGTTTGTGGTGGGAGCAGGCATTCGATGCCAAAGACTCACTTTTCTGGTCATCCTGGCCAACCGATAGAGCGACGGCACGTCTATCGAGGACTCTGTTGTACAAGTCTGCTCGATGTTTGTCGCACCCTTCGACTAAAGTACCAAACATCCTAATCACCAGCTCGAATGGGATCCACTCGCTCGTGGCCCGGACTCCGTGTTGGCTTTCCAAGTGACTCAAGCCACTCTGAAAAGGGTTGTTGCTGTCAAAATCCCTCCCATGCTCTTCACACTTGAGGATGTACCATGTCATCTCCTGTTTCGGTGGCCAAGACACGATGCGGCCCGATACATGAACTTGACCATCGTTCCGATACAAATCTGCGAACTTGATGCTTCCTCCAATTTTCGATCGTCTCAGATCCTGCGCTGGCAGCCTACCCACTGGCCGCTTGCTCGATCCGAAGCTACCTACGCCATTAGAAGCTTGACGGTCCGAGCTCGCCATGCTGATAGCTTGTTTGTAGGCGCCATCAGGCGAGCCCCGCGCAATACTGCATGCCTGTTTGGAAGCAAAGCCTTCTTCCATGTTTCCCACACAAGATGAGCTGTGTAATTGGAGCTTGATTGACTCTATTGTCGTCTGTCGAATCGTAGTAAGCTCATGAGTGGAATCTCCTGGCTCGGTTGATAAGGCTCCTGCAATGGCGGCAAGGTGCATCGAAGAGAGTTGGACGTAAAACTCATGACATGATTTCCCCATTTGCTCTCCCAGCGCCAGGTAGTCTTTAGAGAAGGCCTCACCAACTTCGTTCAAGGGTGGAGCAGCCGGGCCTGGGAAGTATTGTGGTCCGCGCTTATACTAGTGTCGGCGTGCTTTAGGCTCGGATTGATACTCAGAGTATCCCGCTCCATTCTTCCTGTGGTATTCGGCTATCGCCAGAGATGCACGTAATAGAGGCTCCAGATCAGCGATTGGCCTGGAGAGGTCCACTCGTGGTAGGGGAAGCACCATAGCGGAGGCTGCAGTTTGAGCTGGCTTCGCGACGAGTTCTTTGGGATAAATAGAAAGAAGAACACTATTCCACCACGAACAATCAGGCGGAAGCAATGGATTTAGAAAAGCTTATGTACACGAGCGAGTTCAAATGATTCTCCCGTCACTTTACTTTTTGGTCTTTGGATACACTCAACACTTCCGGTAAGGAGCTCGAAGTTGCAGAGTCTTGCTTTTCGGGTCGTTCCACGCGCCACACATTGTGGACGCAGTGACTACAGCAGCTATAGCTTTTGCACCCTAGTCAGTGCAGATTTGACGCATAATGACCAGTCTTTTTGATAACAATATGGCCGGTCAGGGGATGGCAAAGTTCTTGGAGCGTTTCAATAAATCATGGCCCGACTATCGACGATCGGACATTGGTGGAAACTGGGCAAAGCTCTACATGACCCTCGCTTCAACCATGCATCACTCCTGCATTCTGTCTCTCAATGGGATCGAGAAAACATCACAGAAGGAAATCTGTCACGATTTCCTTTTTCCCGTACTCTAACCTTGGCATAGGTGCTTTGCTCCTTGGTCCACGACGCCGCGGCCACTACATCAGCGTTGTCTCGCACTGCAAAATTGTAACATCCTGGCCTGTAGAATGTCACGGAAACGGGCCGCTGGCCCCCTGTTCGCATGGGTACCATCCCGGCTGATGATGGGGGCGGGTTGCACGAAATGGACGCCCTACAAACGATCATAGAAGGGTTGAACGAGGCATCCTTCGCATAATTGGGTTTCACTTCATTTCCGTCCTGCATCCTACTGCAAGCCAGACCGGATGTCTAGGTCGGATGCCTTGGCCGAAAGTGAGGCTGGCTTGCCAGGTTCTTGCCACCACGTCCTGCCAACTTTCACGTTTGATGACTCGTTGCCCCAAGCAAGGTGCCATTCTTGGCGGTAAACTTCCGTTACGGCTAGGGAAACACCAAACGGGATAGCAGCCGCACAAACAGGCGACGCTACTCTGTATTCGCATTTCATGGGACCCAAGTTCCAGCCGACCCGAGCAGTGTAGCCCTTCGGTGTTGTGTACACTAGGATGCAGACAGAAACAGACTGGGGATTGCCGATGAAAGGAAGAGCACGCTTCCATGTGATTATTGAGAAATTATGGTCGTAAGGTCGTGGCCATGCAGGAAAGTACACTGCGTGCCGGACTCGTCGTCACAAGTTGCTTCTCTTGAAGACTCGCATCTGAACATAATCTATTGTTACTGTGACGTCCGGAATTTTAGGTCAAGTAGATGACTTGAACCGCTTCTGACGCGTGTCAGGCTACGAAACGCCCATAACTACACGTTAGTGGTCCTTTGGTCCGCGCCCTCGTCGCCTTGTTCAGGTGGGGGGATTGACTCGCCAGTGCGGCCACCATTCTTGGGCGCCTAAATCACACCGGGCGTTGCATTGGTTCAGTCATGATTGCTCTAGGTACCATGTCCTTGCACTGATGCTAGGGTATGTAGAGGAGGTCGCGATGTTGCACGGTGGTCACATCAAAGTCAATCATCGCTTATTGATAATGCCACATCTTCAAACGACTTGGCATGCAGGAAGTTGCTTGCTTCGTGAAACGTTAAAGGACGGGAAGAACAAGCAAGTAGAAGAGGGAAGGAGAAAAGAAAAAGGAGACCACAGATGAAGGCCACTGCCGCCTCAAGCCTCTGTCCACCCAGGCGCAGGCGACGTAGAAGGTCTGCGCGCCGCATACCCAGTACCCTCCTTGATGATCGACAGCTCATTGGCCTGGCTCGGGCACCCTTCCGCGTCCTTGATGATCTTGACAATGTGTGGATCCCCAGCTGCATTGGCAATGTCCTGGAATGTCTTATCTGGGTAAGTACCATTCCTCAGGAATGAAACGAGGCCAAGGACCACAACAACAAGAGCCACCGCGTTTGCCAAGGCGTATGGAATGATCAGGGAGGTAGCAATGTAGCCATACCGATTGACATCGTTCCAGCGCGTGACTACGCGTGTCGTATTGCCACTCAGACGCTTGTTGTTAGCCAACGCCCGTCAGGGAATACCGCTGCAAGGGGCTACAGGGTGGTAGCTAGCCTAACTCACGTCAAAAGATTGTTGTGTAGCAGGCTGACAGTCATATTGTAGCTGAGCTGCTCGATCAAGACAGCCAGTGTCTGGTTCCTTGCGAGAATCGTATCTTGAAGTCGCTGTCCGGCCATGTCCTTGTCATCATCATTCACGTAGAGCTCGTAGATACTTCGAAAGTCAAAGAACACGTCCAAGTCCACGCTTCCAAGCAGGCTTGTGTGACGCAGTGGGGTCTCCATCGAGCCAAACTTCGGTAGCCTGGTCGATTGGGTGGCAACCTTCTCGCTCTCCTCTTCAAACCAGCCCAAGGATCCGACCAGCTGATCAGTCAGACTCCACATCACAGCTGCGTAAGCGTGTCGCTCCATGTCGGATATCACCTTTGGCGCGTCGCGGGGAAAGGGGATCTCCTCGTGAGGAGTATACTGCCCAGTGACGTTTTGGATGTTACGGTCCCATTCGAGGTCCAGATGATAGGAGGCGTTGTACAGGCGGCAGACTTGGTGGATTCTCGTCCGTACCCGCCTCCCTGTATCATTGTGTTGCCAGCGCTGAAAGGTCATCCAAAGCTCATTCGAAGCTTGTGAGGGTTCTTGATAGCGCGGCTTTGAAAGGGCAACTACACTCTCATTGCTTTCGAATACGGGGACGAAGCCGTAGTAGGCATTATCTATTTGACGAGCAGTACCTTTCCGAACACTCATGTGTTGACTGAGCAACTGGTCAATCATGGGTGTAACTGTCCGATTGGCATCTTGGCATTGCACAATTGGGCCGTAGAAGTCGACTGAGTACGCTGAGTGGTTAGAGGGCGCACTAATGGGCAGGATCTCACCGCATGGGCTGGTGGTTAGCACCGGGGTTCCATTCCAAACTTCTTAGTAGTACACACCATGCCAGGAAAGCCATGACGGCCCCTAATCTGAAGTTCCTAAATAGTTCCAAGCTCAAAATTGACGATGGGGCCGTGTCAGCACTTAAAGCCTTGTTCAATCCTTTTGCGGTCCACGAGTGGCCGTAAACTGCCCTCCAGAGCCATTGCGTGTATGACTTCCAGACGCTGGCAGTGAGAGACATTTGCGTAAAGCAAGGGCGGTTCCAATTCTGTGGCAGAATTATTAGTTCTTGCCAATTATTTCAGTGCCTGCAGCAAGAAATACCGTAGCTTCTCTTCTTGTTGAAAGGAGCTGCCGACGACTTGACCGTTGAGGCGCGGGTAGAATATACAGTGCGCCAAGCTCAAACTCAGTCCTGAGATGAAGAATGACACCATCATCACCGGCGCATGCCATCGATGCAGGTATCGCGGCTTCCACACAGTTATCTTAAAGCGCCGCGACCGCTGTGACGAGACCGATGCCTGGGAAACCGACCCGCGACCTGCTTTGGCGTCTAGCCCAGGTGACAGGAGCAGTGACGTTGTCGCCGGGCTCAGTAGCGGACCCCCAGCTCCGGGAGTCTGGCCGACGTCGGCCGGAAGTTGCATCTTCGGCGGCCAATCTGGAGCGAGGGCGGGTGATGGCAGAGGACTGATCGTCGTTGGTCCGTCCCCTGACGCCGTACCGCGGTCAGCACCTGACCTGTGTGACTCTGTCTTGCCCATGATTGGCGGCAAATACAGACTATTCCTCTACTAATGCAACCAGGACTTGGATTTAGTGATGTTTTGAGACAAACAATTTAAGCATGCTTTCGGTTCCACTTTGACTTTGACGTAAGATGCTCACGGCTTTATCTATACCATCTACCTCATCTAGGGGCGCAGTATGAGCTGTGCCCCAATGCTGCTTCTTCAGCCGCAAGATAGCACATGCAAGATTGATTCGCCATAATTTAACCACAGGTTATATTCGCAAGCTAAGCCACAGATTGTGGATCCGTTATCGTGACGCCCCTGTTTGTTATATTTGCACTTTTGATTGACGAGCTCAGTTGTGTTGATGGATGAGTGGCGCACACAGGGCTTATCTACTTGCCTCTTATTCTTCGATAGCTATCAATCTCCCAGTTCCCCTAGTCTCTGAAAATATCTGGTCTACCCTGGGCGATCAAGTTCCCTGAGAAGACTCTGTAGGGCTGGGGCATTCGACCCTTGGCATACTTTAACACGGGGTTAGCGCAACCGTCGCGAAACGGCATCTAAGTCCTGAAGTTTGCAATTTTCAGTTCCCCTTCTATCTCAATGATGCGCAAGTAGCGCACTGATAAGCTATGTCCCCAAGCATGTACTCTGTACAGAGTAACTTCGTCAGAGTAGCTTCGTCAGAGTCTGCTATATCTTCACTGTCAACAGGGTACTCAATTTCGAGTGGCTGAGCCTTGTGGCGCCCACACCATGACAACCTTCGCCTTTCTTTGAACGACATACCGAGTACCTGCATGGGTCAATCGATATTATATGCTGAGGGTGAAGATCAATCTTCATTCTTGTTTTTGCCTCAAACGTACGTTCTACCTATGACGCTACTGTCTCTCGAAGTCGTATGAACACTCTTGAAGCTGAATCGTGTGTTTTCTGGTGTATTGTTGCTCTTTATATGTGTCTCTTACCTGGCTTCTCCTGCAAATCACTCTTCAGTACCTGCCACCAATGGACTCATGGGCGACTTAAGAGGTTTCAAATGGCTCAAGCCTGTCTAGAAGTACTTTGGCTACTCAACCGCACGTCTTCATCACCTTGCCTCATTAGGAGGCATCTCGATGTTGAGGGAAGACGGCCGGATACTTGACGAGACCCAGTGACCCAACGAGGTCTTGCCGACGCCGGCGCTACTGCAGATGGAGATGGCTGTGGAAGACAGGCAGTCGGTCGGCAGGAGATCGTTCGGTGGGTAGGTTTGGAAGTCCAGATAGGTCAGTCCTTGGAAATCTGCCTTGTATCCTACGTGAAGGTGGTTCGCTCCTCCAGCCCAGCAGAAACCAGTAATCCATACAGAGCGTACCGCAACCCGGTTACGCAGACGTCAGCGTTCTGACATGCTATTCTATCGTTTTAGTCGGTATCTAGCTGCTTATCAAGCAGGTCACCTCCATCATCAGGACAATTAGGGTTCCAGTGGTGTGATTCTTCCTGGTCCCCCTAATTGAGAGTGAGTTTGTTCAGTCTTCGCTTTGCTTGTGCTTTGTAACTATCGTAACAGTGGTTTGTTGTCGATGACGATCTCAACCACCTCTCCCTCTTGGATCTAGGAGTTTTCCCATTTCAAGAGAACGTGCTTTTCGATACTGCATGTAGCTTCCCGTGAGACCCATAAGCGTTTCTTCTCAATCTGTCTTCAGCGCCTGAGTTCCCTACGCACTTAGTACAAGATTCTCTACATTGGCTAGCTACTTGAGCCATTGTTTAAAAAGTGATGGCAGATTCTAGGAGTAGGCAACAATGCCAGCTACAATGGATACCGCTATATAACACATCACGGTTAGCTTGTGCTCTGTCATAAAGATTTATATCGCAGATTTGCACTCTTACCAAGTGAAAGTGAGGTTTCTATTATCTGGACACACGTTCCATCAGGCAACGTTACACCCCGTCTCTCGCCAGGTGCATAGATCACTCATCAAGTTCTCCAGTAAAAAGTGCCCTCTTACGCAGGATTTTAGTAGCCCCCACCGCAATACGATTGGAAAACCCAGGACCAGGCGCCTAACTGGCCGACTTTGTCGCAAAGTCACGCCCATCTTTAGATATTGGTTATTACTTTGTCCAATAGAGTTCAAAACTATAATATTGAGTGTATCAAGTTCTCGTGGAATGGAGACTACTCGATGAAGTCCGTTAGTATATATCCTTCAACTTTATTCATGAAGTCATTAGGTTGACAAGGATTCACTCATGAAAGTTTTTAACGGCCTCGTTCGTGGCAATAGCAAGCGACACAACCACGGCACGACAGCCCTGACCAACTAATCGTGTTGCTTATCTGCTCAAGTGTGAGCAAGGACGCTTAATGTTCTTGGTTGAGCACACCCGTTGAAGCATTGGGTTCCCTCTTGCATAAAGCTGCATACCATTTTGCTGTAGCTTCAGGCCTAATGGATCGGGCTTCTTGATCAGCAACCACAATGGTGTGCCAGTAGGGAAAATCAACAGAAACTCACCGCGATGATCGTTGACTTTTCTCTGCGCAGATGTTCACCAACGCTGGTGTAACCCTGTTCATGCTGTAATTCTGCTGCATAATATCTGCGAGCTCGTAGGGAGCTCGTACCTTGATGATCAAAGGTGAGCGAGAAAATGATGTATCTAAGCAAAGCCTCACTTGAAGAGACAAAGGTAACAAGTAACGAGACTTTCCTGGTTCTCCCAGGGGGCGTATTTGCAGGGCAGGGATGCTGAATCGACGCACGTGATATAGCATGATCTTTGCGTTGGTTCCCGTAAAGGGCTGTTGTGGGAAAGCCAACAACCTCCCATAGCTCTCCTCCTTCGATCCGGCCAAGTCTCCCCCTCACCATGGCTGAATGCACCGCCTTCTGTAAAAAGCTCAATTCCGTGACATTACGCAGCGGATTACTTCCCTCCCACGATGAACTTGTCTTTCATTTGCAACCTGAAAGCTTTGAAGAAGAGTGCTGCTGGCCCTTGGGCCGGTGGAGTGAAATCCAATCGCTGGCTGATTGCGCATTTTGCCGGCTTGTTGCGGCCTTGATGAGAGAAGATGTTCAACATGGACGTGGCTTCGAACTGAAACAGGATCAGGAAATTGACGTGTTATTGTTTTCTGGAGAAAGCTCGTTTCGGCTTTCGTATCCGTCTCGGCTTGGTACGCAAATCTCCCTTATTGCGGAAGACAGGGCACACGTTATTAGTCCACAGAATGCCAGGGAACTATACGCTTCACCATTTGACATTGTCAATGTCCGGGGCTGGATTGATAAATGTAACGAGACCCATTCGGCTGGCCTAAGATACAGTAGACCTGGGGCGGATCCTGACATGGTACTTGGCCCATAGCCTTGGAAATAATGTAAGACTGATGAAGCTGCTCTGGGTACTCCATATTGTGTGGCAGGACGGAATCGCGGAGCGCCGTGGAGTTGGGCAGATTCTCGAGTCCGCGCTTACAAATGCGATAGAACCGTTACCAGGCCTCAAGATAATTCACCTGGGCTGATTCATAGTTGTTGGGTGTACAGAATTCAGTGCAATATTGCCAATAAGTCTTGCGGCCATGAGGTCCGCCCATTGACTTTCATACAATTGATCATTTGCAACTATAGTTGGTACAACAATTCAGCAATGCCGCCCCATTCTCATTATTTGCTAAAAATCGCGTATCAGGACGTGAAAAGCTTGTACAGCTTGTACAGCTTGAAAAACGGGATAAACTTAGCACAGAGATATTGGACACGGAGATATTGGACTAAGTGTCGATTGGTCTTATAGATTAAAGGCATTTTAGCATTACATCCACTTCGAGAACCACTGCATATCCCAGGCCAGCCCGAGCTGCGCTGCTCTGATACGCTGTTCTTCAGAGTCGTGTTCCGCCGCCTCCTCAATCACCCTCAGGGTCTCGTCCGGCGGCGTAAAGTAGTTGTTGTCCACATCACACTGAACGTCACCAGATGGCAGCTCACCCCGGTGCAAAAAGTTCCGCACATGCTCGGCCACACATGCCGACTCCATGGCCAGGGTGCAGTGCCCGTAGCCCTTGAGCTCCACCAGCCGCGATCCTTCGAAGCTCTCTCTGGCGACACGAGCCGAGTCTAATGGGCAGACAGGATCAAAGGTTGTGGACATGATCAGCAACGGCCCGGCTGTCTTGACACCCTTCGTCGGAACGTACTCATGTGTCTGTGGAATGGTCCATTGCTGCTTTGCGTAGTGAAACTTGTTCACCTCTGTAGCAAACGTGGAAATGTTGAACGCAGGCAGCAGCATATCGACAAGCTCGGTTCGTTTCTGCGGCCAGTATTGTGCGCCCGACTTGCCGTCATTCAAGTGAACCACGTACAGGGCATCCCCGGGCATTTCCATCAAGGGGCCCATACCGTACTCGAGGAATGCATCCGTCGCGTTGCCATTCAGAAGGCTTGCAAGACGGTCCGCCAGCTCGTGCCACCTTGCAGGTCGGTAGAGCGAAGGGAATATTGCGTTGATCCAAATGGTGTTGTGGTCTAGGACGCCGTATACGGTGTTGTTAACGTAAACGCTTATCCGGTCCGATTTTAGCTCTTCTCCCAACGCAGACAGTGTGTCAACCAAGTCTGCCGTGGTAGAAGCGAGCGTGGAAAGACTGCAGTTCTTTCCAGCCTTGATGCACTCATCAGCGAAACCATGGAGAACCTTGTCCGTGTCAACCATATCCTCTGCATCAATAAGCTTCTCGTACCACGTAAACTGGTTGACTACACCATCGATGATGACTCGCTCGGAGCGTTCCGGGAACATTGTGGCGTACGTTTGTCCCAGGAGGGTGCCGTAGCTGAAGCCCCAATAGTACATTTCCTGCTGACCCAGGGCATCCAGAATGGAATTCATATCGGCTGCTGTTTGTGGTGTGTTGATGTACTTGCCGTGCTCTCCCATGGTATCAGCGCAAGCTCGCACATAATTACTAGTCCAAGCATACAAGTCCACGCTATCCTCTATGACTTTAGTATCGCGCACAGTTTCCAGGTTTCGTCGTGCATCATCGTCTGGATAGCAGGAAGCGAGCGGCCGCGACATGTTGACGCCGCGAGGGTCGAATGAGACCAGGTGAAGCCCTTCGCCGACAATTGTCCTGAGACGCTCGCCTCGAGTGTACAGGAATTCTACTCCACTGCCGCCTGGCCCACCTGGGTTAATGAGAAGATTTTTGGTGGCATTTCCGGAGCGCAGCCTGATCAGCGGGATGCTGAATGTCTTGTCGCCGGAGTTGGTCGAATTCAATTGATCCATAGGCACAGTGATTTCTGAGCATTCTAGCTCATACTTTCCGGAATAGCCACATGGCTGCCAACCAAGCGCTTCGCCATTATATGAGCGAAGCTCTGAGACAGAGGGGAAGTTGTTTTTGAGGCTGGAGGAGTAAACGTAAGCCAGACAAGCAAGCACAAAAAGCACATGGAATCCGAAACGACGATTTGCCGGGGACTTATGAGGAGGGATCTGGGTGCCCTCTGCCAAAAGCCGTTCCTTCTCCATCCCGGTTGCAGGTGAGTGTCGCAAAAGGGGAAGAAATGGAGGTGTGAAAGAAACAAGAGGCACCAACGTGGACGGTGTCATGGTTTAGGGACGAATCACGGGACAAGGCGCGGCTACTTTACCCGGGGCCCTAGCTCCTGGCCCGGAATCTGGACCAGTTATGGCCTGCATTCTCCCTATCAACACCGGGTTAGTCTATGCTTGTCGCACAAGGTGGGCCGGCCTATACCTCGTGTTGTTGTGGATTCGAAGGCACTTTTGCTAGCCTAAGGATTCGATGTCAGCTTAGATAACAAAGGAAATTAAAAATCACTGCCTGCGGACACGCATATCTTGGACACTTTTTCCAAACAAATAGACAAAAACTCAATTCGACAAACTTGCTGGTAACGACTGTCTTCCACGCTACGTAGCCACACTGCCCGGCGTCCGGCGCTGATCGATTCCTTCCAATCCTGCAAACCAAACTGTTCACCAGGAAAGTGTTTTGAATGCCAAAACCTCAGTCTCCCCGATTCATCAATCACTTCTGATGCCTGGTGCATGACTTTAGCCAATGCGGTTAGCCAAGAAAAGCGGAGCGTCGATGTTGGCCTCGTCGAGGTACAGGAAGTGCGCCGGCAGGATGAACAAGGTGCCGAAGCAAACAGCATCCGTGGCTTGGCAGTAGATCTCGGTCTTGGCAGTTGGGAAGTTGGGGATGCGGAAACCGTTCTGCAGGTTCTTGGTGTAACCGAAAAGCACCGCACCCTTGACCTGATCCTTGACGGCGGAGCCAAGCCGGGAGAGGGCGCCAGCAACGACAGCTGTGCCCTGACTAAGAAAAGTGTTAATGTTGTTCCTTAGAGACCGAAAACTTTTAGAAATACCTGTATCCACCCGTGACAATTGCAGCATTTGGGCACTTGCTACGAGCCAAGTTATAGAGACGAATCGCCTCATTGATCGCCGCCTGACTTGTTCCATCAGGCAAGAGGTTGCTGGCCACATCAGCGATGTATGGGCCTCCAACACCTTGCACCCAGACATTGGATGCTCCGTAGCGAGCCTCCAACCGGTCGGCCAAGGCAGTGCCAGCCGTGGTTCCCTGCTGGCTGTTAGACGGCAATTCTTGTTCAATCTTCGTGGGCGTTGACGCGAGCAATGAAGAGTACTCACGATGTTGCCGGTCTCGCCCGTCGCACGAGCAAAGATCAAGATAACCCTGGGGCAGCTGGAGGAGCTGCCTGTCTCAAGCTCATTGCGAGTCGCCGAAAGTTGGCGAGCGGCAACCTCACGCGGGACCTCCTCAACAACGAGAGCCGTTGGGAGAGCAGTGGCATAGCCTGCTGCGAGAATGAGGAGGGAGAAGAACTTCATTTTGACACAATGTTTGGGAGAAGAACTCTTTTCGGAGGTTGCAAGGCGTGAGCTGGGCTAGGAAGCTGAAGGTGTAAGAAGTTGCTGATGCTGCTGAGAAGAAAGTCAAAATTATCTCGAGAATTCCACGGCTCTTATACTTGTTGGCGGCTTTCAACATCAAGTCAACATCTTGGACTCGTAAGGATTTCCTCTTTTGTCGATGTGTAAGGAGTAAAGGGGTTTCTACTCTAGCCATTGGTTGTCTAACAATCTAGACCCAACACACTCCTCAAGATGGGCACAAAGAGCATAGGAGCAACCAACTGCCGTTGCCTTGATCATCATGAGCCTCGGCTTAGATTCAAGGTTCTGCTCGGTTCGAGTAAACGAGCCGAGGATCTATGCCGTCGACTACGGAGCCAAGAAACTCCAGATGACTAGAATCATCGTGAGCCAAAGAATACTCTACATGAGCCGAGGCTTCCTGAACCAGGAACGGCCTATTTTCGAGGCTTCGCAAGAATTACCAAAAGTGCATAGCGGCAGACCAAGGTATAGCCTCAGTTGGAGTAAGTCGGACAGTCATGTAAGAGTGATGACAGCGGAAAGAGGCATACTCAGGTACTCCTTGGAAGAGCGACCGCGCACTACTGCAGGAAACTTGCCCAACGGGATCAACAGTGTGTGACCAAGAGTGGGAAGTCATGTACACATCCCAGGCCTGTATCGCTAATGCACCCCGCATAGCTGGGTCTCTGACAAGGTGCAGTGACCTGTAAGATGAGGTGGGTATGGCAGGGCTAAGAAGATGATGCATGGGGGGGCTGTTTCGGGTTCGGAAGGCATGCAGGTGTTGCGCGATAGCCGTCCTGACTGCCGGCATGCTGATTCAGACGCACGGCGACATGCTGCTGTGAAGACTGAATAGAGTAGATGTTGTGCGCAGAATATGTGAGCAAGAGGACTTGCAGTGGTTATTAGTCTCACAAAATGGTCATCTTCAACTGTTACTGTCACTTCGTCTCCGTTCCGGTCGTGGTTCGCTGTCAACTTGAAGGAGTTTGTCAATGGGCACAGTATTTGCTTGCGTGCTTAAAATTTGGCATGTTAGCCTGTTGTGAGGCAAAGGGTGATCATTCTTGCGTCACGCAGCTGACAGCTCACCTGGTTGCAAAGGCCTGCAACATCAGTTAATATTGTTGGAGAAGAAGCCATCCGAGGTGTGTCTCGAGCTCATTGGTCTCCTGTGTGGTCTAGAAGTTGCGTGAGGGGTCGTGTGCGCACCGTGATCTAACCCTAGAATGACTGAGTTGGCCGTGAGTCGAAGATCCGGACCGTTGCGCGCTTGAAAGCTGAGTTAGAGGATTCTGGCATCTGCTCGTCTATGTGCATGAGCCACCTGGCATGTGATGCCTAGATCTTGGCAGCATTGTGAGATGTAACCCTCCCCCCCCGCATGACCCCTGGTTGGGATGCGGGACGACGACTGAAAACGGTCGTTTTAGACGATTGAAGGCTTGCTAGGGAGGAGGACTGGGGTCAGTTTTCTCAGACCACACTTGCATGAAATGTCGGAGCGCATGCGTGGTGGCAGTCCGCCGTCGACAATAAGCCGACGCTTGTATTGACGAACATTGGTATATAACCGACCGAACAACAAAATAACCACGAATAGGAGAAAAGAATCGAGTCCATGAAGGACAAGCCGGCTCATTTGCACATTCTAGCGCGAATTGGATGACTAGACACGCCGCCTGAGTCTAATGGCTGGCTTTGAGAAGCAATCTGTGGATCTCAGGTACGGCTCTTCAAAGACTCCACCGCACCAGACATTATCGGAGACAAGCCGAGACCGGAATGCTATGATTTGCACATCCCAGTTGACTTGACGAGTTTGCCTGTTGCGCAATGGGAAAAGAAATTCAGGGTTGCTCTCGGGCGATCGATCCGATTGAACGTACGATCTCCTGATCCGGGGAAAGACATGCTTCAGCTAGGAACGGCGCTAGCCCGGGACATTCTATGACGCGCTGATCGACGCATCAGGGTGACGGCACAAACCTTGATGAGCCGAGAAGCTCAAGGAGCTCTATTAAAAGGTTTCGTCTCCCGGGTGATTGCGACCGCAAAAGTCCCGGCGTGTGTCGCATACGAATCCAATTCAAGCAGCAAGATCTCATTCTGCCAATTGGCCCAACAATATTCGAAAAACAGACGAATCCGCAGCAGCAGCCATCATGAAAGACAGCAACGAGGTCATTCAGGAGTTTAATGAACTCATCAACATGACGGCGACGGAGCTTGAGAAGTGGCTCAAGTCGGACGACTCTCGCAGCGCCGGGTGGCCCAAAGAAGGCGGCGAAGGAGAGTCGATTGGCCACGATAGCGGCCGTCAGATTGTCGAAATCCTCAAGTCAAATCCCAAGAAGGACCCTGGAAAGTACACGGACGAGCAGGTGCAGCACATGAGGAAGGTCGTTTCATACTGGTAGGTTTCCATGCATCACCTGCTACAGCCTGAGCTCATCTGTATTGTCAGCAAGCGACACCTCGCGCAAGAGGAAAAGATTGACAACGAGAAATCGGTTGAGGAGTTAAAGAAGACCAAGTCGTATGCCTCACTGAAGAACTGGGGTCACGATATCCTGAAGAAGAGAGGCAAGACGGACGATGCTGCGGATGACGATGGCGGCGACGAAGACCAGGAGCAAGAAGAGGACGAGCAGCAAACAGGCGACAAACGCAAAGCAGCAGACGGTCAAGCTGGTGCCAAGAAGAAGCGAGAGACGCGAAAGGGCGAGTCCAACGGCGCCAACGAGGAAGAGAACGAGGCAGAAGATGATGAGGACGAGCTAGAGGAGTTAGACGAGGATGACGAAGATGGCGCAGGTGACGGGAAGGCCGAGGGCAAGAAGTCCAATGGCAAGAATTCCGGCACTCAGAGGAACACCAGGTCCAAGGATGCGAAGAAAGAGAAGCCTCAAGAAGAGGAGGCCGACGACGACGACAACGACGACGACAACGACGACGACGAGGAAGAAGCCGACGGTGACGACGGCGGGTCCAAGACAGCCAAGGGCCCGAAGAAAGGAGAGACGGTCTCCTGGAACTGGGGCCAAGGACAGCCAGAGGGCAAGGTGCTCGACGTCAAACCTGAAAAGTAGGTTCTCGTGCTGATGTGCGCATTTTCTCGTGATCTTGTCGCTGACTTTCAATGCGTGCTGCAGGACGACAATTGAGACCAAGAACGGCAACGAGGTGTCGCGGAAGGGAACCGAAGAAGATCCGGCTGTGGTGCTGGATACCGGCAAGAACAAGGCGATCAAATTAAACCATGAGCTCAACTAAGGACAGGAAAACGGAGTTAAGACTATCAGGTAGAAGTGAATCGATACCATCGTTGAGTTCCGGCGTTGCTGTTTGTGAGGGACATGGTTCAGGGTACGGTGCTAGCTACTTCGTCTTCTTGATGGGGACATCCAGGCTTGTCAATACAAAAATACCTTATATATATAACCAATGAGGGATCGCACAACAGCACCAGCAGTAAACCCGAGGGATTGTTTTGTCCGCCATTGTGCATTTGACATAAATAAAAATCACAAGACAAAAAGTCATGGGGCATGCCTATCCTATTGAGTGCGCAAACACTGCAGGGTTGTAACTGACAGAAAACTCAGCTGAGCATAAGAAATTAAGATACTTCAAGTCTTAGCAAGTGGCTGTAGAGAAGTAAATTTTTTTTAATTTTTGTTTCAAGATCTACTTCTGAATAACCTCGCTTTCACTAAATGCTCTTCATCCCTCTATGTAACTGAGGATGAGTAGTGAGGATTAGGACAAAGGGCTACCCTACATTAAAGCATTGAGCGGGGCAACAAGAACTTGGACGGCCTGGCACCTGAAGCGTTAGCGCACGCGCGGCCCGCTGGCGCCGTCGTTAGCGCTCCTTATCACCCAGCGATAGCGCCAAAAAGTGCGGGGTGCAGGGCGAGGCCGCAAGTCCTCAGGGGTCAACTGCCAGGAACCAGGGCCCGCGCGGCTACTGCTGGTGATGACATGCTTCACTTTCCGCTCACCTCCCTCCCTTCAAACCAAACCAAACTACCCGCCACATCATCACTACACCACCACGTACCTGCCTACGCGAGCATCCCAGGGAGGGTTTTGCTCTGCAGGGCCTGCTGCTGGTCCGCCATGACAGATCGCCCCCCATGTGCGCCGTCACCCGCTTTCCTCGACTTCCCACCCTGCTAACCTCACCTCCTTCTCCAGGATTGACCCTTCGATCCGTCTGCGACGGGCCATCCACGCCGCCGACGCGCCGCTCGTCAAGCGCATCCTCAAGTCGCACCCGTCGCTCCTCCACAACCCGGACGCCGCGCCCGCCGGCCAGTCCAACTCCAACCTGCACCTCGCCGCGTCGCTCGGCCACCGCGATATCTGCGAGGCCCTCCTCGCCGCCGGCCACGAAGACCCCTGCCCGGCCCTCAACGAGGCGCACCAGACGGCCCTCATGCTCGCCGCCGCCGCCGGACACGTTGACGTCGTCCACCTGCTCTGCGACCACGACGCATCGTGCATCCTTCGACGCGACGCCCGCGGCCGCGATGCCGTCATGGAGGCCAGCCGCGGCGGCCACGACACCATCCTCCAGCTGCTGCTGACCTACGTCCCCGGCGGGCCCCACGTCGCCGTCCAGCGCGCCGACCTCGAGGGCAACACCGCCCTGCACTTCGCCAGCGGCAACGGTAACCTGCTCGCCCTGCGCACCCTGCTCGCCGCCGGCGCCGACGTCGAGAAGCGCAACGTCTGGAACTGGACCCCCGCCGCCTACAGCGCCACCGTCCAGGCCGAGGTGTACCTCAAGGGCCTCGTCACGGAGGTCGGCCGCCGTCAGCAGCTAAAGAAGGAGATCGAGGCCGCCGCCGCGGCCAAGAAGGGCGCCGGCGTGAGGGTAGTGGCTGCGGATGCGAGCGACGACGAGCAATGACTTTTCAGGGGTTAAGTTTGGCGTTCTGGCTGCACTGATGCGATACTACGGCTTTTTCCAGGTTAGGAGCATTGAATTTGAATCGATTTTGTTATGAACTCAGTAAAGTTCTTTGCCAGTCACTCACCGCTTGCCAACATTATTTATGCTTCTTCGTGAATCTATGGGCCGTTTGAACAACGAGATCCCCATCATCGCCTCTCGAAGATGACTCGCTTTCACCACAGGACACCGATTCACTCTTGCCAGAAGTACAAACAGCAAACGCAACACAGCAACATCTCATGACATGCTCAGCCTCTCACTGCCAATTACCTTGGCGTCTCGGCTACTTTCCTTGTCCATGATTCAAACTGCTGCTGAAGGCCCGCTGACCGACTTTTGCCCCCAACCAAATCACATCCCTTGATGCAACCTCCTCGGTCCAGCGATTCGAGCATAACAAACGTTCCGAGAACCGTGTGACGTGATCTTCTCTTGTCAAAGATCGCCGAAATCTCTGATTCACTCGTAAAACTCTCACTGCTGGCACGTCACAAGCTCTCAGTGATGGCTCGGTCAAGCGCACGTCCAGGAACAGGGCAACCCATATATGACGGCCACCGTCCCTTTCGTTTCATGTCGGTGTTCCGCCTTCATCGAGTGCACTGAAGCTAGCACGACGAGGCTTCCCGGTTTCTTTGGTTCGTCCTTGGTGCAACTTGACAAGGCTGCCATGCCCCGACTGCCCAACGTTCGCCTCGGGACGACAACCGCCGAATTGGACCACCTGCCGCCCCCGGCGACGAAGCTCGTTGTGACGCAGTACCTGAAGACAAGCCTGGACCCGCCGTTCTGGGCGTGGATCATCGTCGGCGCGTTCTACGACGGCGACGACAACATCATCTGGAGCACGGAGATCTTTGCCGCCCACCTGGGTCTCGAGTACGACACAGACGACGGCGAGAGCCAGACGACGGTGGACAGCGAAGACGTGGTACATGTGGAATTTGGGCCTGGATCAGGTTTGTTGATCTGCTGACCCCGGCCTCGTCCTTCATCGCATCATCTCCTACGGGAGGCAGTGAATCTTGCCGCCTTCAGCTTCCCCATCATAAAGCTCCCGTGGCTTATATAAAGACTGACAATTTCAAGCGCACTCCTTCGCCGTCGAAGAACCAGCATCTTCATCTTCGGGTCCATCTTCTCCTCGTCGTTCCCTTGATCCTTACCAACCCGAGACTCGATACCGTCTCGATCAAAGCCACCAACATCAGCCCGACCATTGGTATCCGGTCATCCAGAGCCCTGTCCGACGCTACTGGGTTGCAGACTACGACTCTTCCTCACGTCGCTGGATACATTCCTGGCAGCCTCTGCACTGATAGACCTCTGTCGCGCGAACGAGCGTCCGCCCGTCCCAACCTATAGCCCTCTGCTCCCGCTCCCCTCCTCCCCTCCCCCCTTTCTCTCACCATTCGCAACCATGTCCGGCGGCTGGAACCCCGTTACCGGCCGCGATTCTGCAGGTAGTCGCCCGAGCTTTGCCCCTTATGGGACTCCGCTTCCGGGACCTGGGCAGGCCTACATCCCGCACTTCGGCGGGCCCGGCCACAGCCTTGGCCCTCAAGCGCAGTGCTACCCCTTCTCCAACGTCACTTATGGAACCACCATCATAGGACCACCCGGTACACCGGCCGGCGCATACGCCACCGTAGCCACCCCTTATGGAATCATTCCAGGCCAACTCGCGGGCAGCTACGCCCACCAACCCCCAACGGTCTCGTACCAGCCCAACGGCGCGGGCAACTTCCTGCCTCGACAGCCCCAGCAGGTCTGGCCCAGCATCGACCCGACCATGCCCTCCGCCCAGATGACCAACTCGACCGGCGGCCTCGGGTGCGAGCCGGGCTACAACTACTTCTTCCCCGCGGAGCACACCAAGCTGCACGTGTTCCGGAGCGACGTGGCGCCGTGGCGGCTGCCGCCCCAGACGCAGATCACCTTCAGCGCGATGCACGTGCCGTGCAACACGACGTGCGCGGACCTCCTGCGCGGCTTCGGGTGCACGAACCCCGTCTCCAAGAAGAATCACTGCTTCGAGATCATGAGCGGCGGCGGCGGCAAGTGGTACCGCGGCATCGACATCTGCGGCAGCGACAAGGACATGATGAAGACGACCATCAAGGACTTGGGGTGGGACCACACGCGCGGCGGGCTGCCCGATGGGAAGCCTGTGGTTTGCGTGTGGTTCTGCAAGAATTAGGGAAAGTGTTTTGTGATTCTCTTGACGGGGAATGGACGGGGAATGGACAGCCAGGACCTGTTTCACGATGGACGGCGTTGAATGAATTGCTTGGTCACAAGGACTAACCTTGTTGCAAGAATGGTGAAAGGCAGGAATCCCTTCTTGAAAGTATTGCTTGAGCTCGATTTGTCACTTTCTGAATGCTGCAGCTCTATAATGTTATTATCGGCCTCGTTTTTGAGATTATCACGGTACTATGTGTCGTGCAAGTGAATGCTGGAACGCCAACTCCTATTCAACTGATTGCTCGCATGGACATTTTTTCAGTATATCGGGAAAGCCCTGTCTCATTTATTGTAAATCTCATTGAGACTCTACGGTCAAAGTTCGAGAGGTATATGCATCAACGTCTACGTTCGCGGGTGATCGAGATGGAGGAACGGTGGCTGATTCAGGTCGGTTCGTCTTATTCAGAAATGCGTCTGTCGTGATGTCGCTATTTGCATTGGAAGGGTGTGAGGTTTTGCTTGACGATCCCGCAAAAGCTTGTAATCGACGAATCAGTAAACCAAAGGGTTTCCGGCACGGATATTATAGGTACATGATGGCAAGACTTCCATTCAAGTTCCAAGTGGCGTCGCTCAAGCCGGCGATGTGGTCATCGATAGTGATTACTTCTGATGGTAGCTCTATAGAGCAGGGACTTCAACATTAGCAAAGGGGTCCATTCTCATTGTCAGCAACTTGGCGCCATCGTTCTCGACTCGGTAGGTCGGCCGCGGCCACGATGCAATCATGGGCTTGAAAATATGGCGCTGGGATAGTTTTTCCATTGCCGCCTTCCTCCGTCTTCCGCCGTCAGCTGACGTGAAAGATGGGCTGAACGCTGGCATTGGGAAGTGAAGCGCAGTCTGGTCGACGCGGCGGAGGGCGACGAAGTGTGAGCTGAACAGAGAAAGTCGGTGACCTACCTAGCCAACATTCGACTCTTTGTTGGGAGAATAAAGCAAAAGAAGAGTGCAAATCTGGTGGCGATGCCGACCTAGCGAGCCGCTCAGAGACATGGCGTTAAGTAAACCGGTTTTGCTTGTGCGCTCTCTCGCAAAACTACGAGAAAACACGATCACATGCTAGCTGCAAGTTGTCCCAAGGGGGCATCTTGCCAAGGCCTAGTTCCGAAATGGGCGTGACTGCGGAGCGCGACATACATACGAATATGCTGAAGATCCTCTCGCAAAATTTGAAGCGCTTGGTGTGGTGCGATGCGACTTGCAAGAAGTCCCACAGAAGCTCCACGGAACAAGATGTGAGAGTGGCCTTTGACTCGCTGAGCGCGGGACCCTCCACCGACTGCCATGGCGCACACAAGCGGGTTATCTTGGCCGTCCAACAGCAGGCTCGACAATTCTGTTGCCTGAACATGCAGAGGAGAAAAAGTGGACTGTTGAAATAAGCTCAGGATACCTTGGTGGTCAAAGATCTTGGACCAGAGGGGTGTGGGCGGGATTGGCTGCATTAGCGCGATCCTTTGGGGGCCCGGCATGGTCTGCCGTCCAGGAGGATTACAGTGTGGCTTGCCGCTAGTTCCACCGTGCCGTTTTGTTCTTTGCCAGGCACGCAACTTGACCCCGTATGGGGACAACACGATCGTCGCGGAGACGAGAAGCGTGGAGGTGGGGTGGGCTGGCTCATGGTCGGGACAACGCGGACAGCATTCGGCCTGATCAGAGAGTGTATGTATCTTTGTAACGGAACCGAATTGCTGGGATTGAAGTAATCAGTCATACATGATCCAACAAAACCAGATAGTGCAAGGGAAAAAATGTGAGTCTTATTGAGTAAAGTTGTGCGTGCTCGATGCATCCGAAACGAGATGCTCTGTGGCGCGACCAAAAAGGCAACATCTCGCTTGTGCATGCTCAATCAAAACGAATCTCGCACCGCGACGCTATTTGCTGGTCACAAGGCGTTACGGGCATACCGACGACGGGGATGGCATGACCACAAAGTATGGGACCGCATATCGACTGCATGGGAGGGCTGCATGCTCTTACTGAGGCATCGTGATGGCCGTGCGAGCGGTATTGTGCTAAAAGCGGTCGCTTCGAAACCCGAGGCTATTTGGAAGCTAGCCACGCTGTAGCAGCCTGACTCAGCGCGCGGTTGCGTCTGGAAGCGTCATGTCTTGGGTCCAGCGTGATGGACGCCCGGCCTTGTGGACTGCTGAGGCTGCGTCCAGCGCCCCGGCTCCGGCGAAGGTCTCACCAGACGACGGGGTTTCATTCTGGCTGCGCACTCGCATCGTATTGTTGGTTTCCGTTCTATTGCCGTGGAGAAAACAGAGTGCTTGGCTGCATTGCCAATGCGAAGAGGTCATGGATTGCGCGATTGTCGAAAAGGGTTCGGATCCCACTGGAGGTTGAGAATTCCCATCCTGAGGCACGAGGGACACAATGGACAGGTCAGCTGACCCCTCCTCTGGTTTGGTGCCGCATCCGTCCGGGGCCTCACCGTGCTTCACATTGCGCTGCGCTACGCTACCACTTGTCATCGTGATCCTAGCATTCTTCACCGTCAGGGGATTTTGCTGGCCCTTGCCATTGCCGGCGTTGTTACTTGCCTTACTCACCTAGGAAAACAGTCCCCATGGGCTTCATCCTCGTCAACAAGGGGCCGAGCGTCGCCAAGCTGGAGGAGCCGGACGGAATGCATTAGCACCCCTCCCCTTCCCCGGCCAGAACCAGGGCAGCGACCTGTCAGACTTCACCGGACCCTCGCTTTTCCAAACGCCCACAATATCCCTTCCCATCCCATCTCAATCAACTGGCAGTCGTCCATGCAGAGGTCGACGGCGAACGGCGCGACCCTACAGCGCGCTAGAGAGACGGGCGTGATTGGGCTTGGTGCATGCTTAAAACTAGCATTGGCTAGTGCTTCAGGAATTCGGTTGCCTAGACTAGATCATTGCAGCCGTTGGCGCCTTCCAGGGCAAAGCATCAATGATCGGGCATCAACCTCTAAGTGCGCTCGCGCTTCGGCTTCAATCCGTCGAGCATTGAGTTCACTCTCCTTTCTAGCGCCCAACTGGTCAATTCCCAGATCGTGCTGCGGGGACAACCGTCACGCTGCGACACTCATTCGTCAATCCCGTCGGGAAACGGCGCCCTCGATCACTACGACAGTGGTCCTGAACCTTGACATCGAAGTCGTGGTTGGTTAGCATTGTTGCCGCTCGCCACGCGAGGTGCAAGACAATCCACTCCTTAACCGTCTGTGCTGTAACTCCAGAGTCCAATTGACTTTCCCGACATCCTTTCCTCCGGAACCGGACAGAGACATCGACCCCAAGCGCTGCCACGAGATGATGCTCCATCACCCTGCGTCTCCATGGTGATCGTTGCCAGTACCCCAGTGGCCAGCTGCATGTCATTTCTGAAGCTCTCTGCTCGGTTTGGGAGCTCTGGAATAAGGAGATTGGTTAGTGAATTATGGAGACACATTCGTTCAGTTGGGCCAACGGCGGATCATGCTCCCACAGACCGCAACTTCCTTACCAAGGTCATCAAATCTCTAGCTTCATGACGTTGGCTTGGTCAGTCTCCAGTATGCTTCCAAGCTCAAACGTCCCCCGCATCTCTACCTCCACAATTCGCCATGCAGCAATTAACCATTGAAGTCAAAACGAGACGAAGCAAATGCTTCTTGGCGTAATAATCTTTCCTTGGCTCATGGCCAATATCCCCGTGTCCCTGGTCCATTCAACTGTCGAGGAATTCTGCTGCCTGCTTTCGGCGGTGGAGATTTGAGTGCACGCCAAGAGCCCATGTCTTGGGACTGGGCGTGCACCTATTGACGATCTTGGAAGTAAAAGTCTGCCGCATCGTTCTATCTCAGTTTGCACGTGGCCCAGGGTCGTCTCTCCCTACAGCCCTTTCCGGATCGTCAGCTCTCAGCAAAAAGCGCCGGGTGAAAGTCTCAGTCTTGTCATGAATCCAAGGCCACGGCTCATCCCCTATTGTTGGGCTTTGTGTACGAGAAGGTTTTTTCTAGACCCATCAAGTTATGACGTACAAGCTTGCTAGAGATGATGGCCAAGGATGAGATGCAAGCGCCTCGACAGCCGTGGAAGTTTTGCGTGAGCTAGCCCTCATTGAAGCGCGCCAAGACGCGACGGACAGGGGGGCAACTATACAGGGAATTTCCATACGCTCCTTCACGCACCATCTCGTGACACCACGCCACTCATGTTTAAACCGCCTCGAGTGAAGGCCGCGAACAATCGGTCCGAGCTAAGCCAAAGCCGATTACAGCTCAGCGGCTTCGAGCGGCAGCCAGCCTGACTCAAAATTCGCGGTTGAGACAGGGGGTGGAGCACGCACGGCACAAGGCCGGCGGAGGCCCATCAATCTCAGTAGGCTGTGGTCTAGTTCCATACTATTCCTCCGCAAAATGCGACAACCGTCGGCTGGGGAAAAGGCGGGTCATCTCACAAGCTCACTCCGGACGCTTGGGGCACTCAAATCCAACAACTTGGTATTCAGCGCAAGCAACCTGCTTACTTCTCGTGCTCTAGATGCCCGAGGCTCAGGACCAACATGATTGCTGCACGCCCCCGTAGGCCAGGAATGGCGTGAGGGAACATTGGATGCAAATGTTGTGGGTTCCACGCGACCTTGCTTTTGGCCATCCACAACGACCGTCTTGTCCCTATTCAGATCATCAGTGCTCCACTCACCCATGTTACTCTCATGTCTGCTCGGTCCAATGCGTCAGGGATGGATGGATGGATACTGTGCAGCATGTACATCTCAACCCACTGACCGTGGAGCTCTGGACCGCCGAGCTCTTCCCCCATATCCCCATGCGATTCTGGTCAGGATTGTGGGGAGATCTTCGGGCAAGCTGCTTGCAACTCAAATAGCCATTGAATTCCCCCTCTGAAGGCTCTGGTTCTTCTTACCTCGCTTTCTTGTTCTTCATCCCCTCGCCTCTGTCGTTCTGGGCAGTCAAATCAACACTGGCACTGAACCCCTACAGTGTCTTCACTTGAAACAGAATATCATTTTGCATCTAGTGCCACAATATGGGTGTCGACGAGTATGTGCTGTCAAACATGACTCCCGTTTGTCCTGTCTAACCGAGATGCATAGAATCTCCCTCTCCCAAGCGCCTCGCGCTGGTGAGCATCTGGAGGAGAAGGGTGTGTCCGCCGCTGCACATGCCGAACTGAAGAGGAACCTGGAAGCCAAGTATGATAGGCCAGCCTTTATCCAAGCAGACTTATGCTGACTCTCCTCCAGGATCAAGAACCCTCTTGAAGGCATCCCTCGTGAGCAGTTGATGGCTGACGTTGCGAACTTTGTCGAGCGACACAATCTCCAAGACTACCACCAATTATTCCGAAAGGGTGCTCTTGTGGCTCAGAACCCTCCCAATGCTGTCAATATCGATGGGGAGGAGCGTTTGACTGATGAAGAACTGAACTTCCTCGAGCGTGAGGTTACGCATAAATGGGACATGCCTAAGAAGCTGTTCCTGACTATCGCTACATGCTCCATCGGTGCCGCCGTTCAGGGATGGGATCAGACTGGTTCCAACGGTGCCAACCTGTGGATGCCGGGCTACTACGGCCTCAACCAAGAAACTACTGAGGGAACCCTCCTGCTCGGTCTTCTCAACGCCGGGCCTTACCTTGGTAGCGCGTAAGTTCATCGGCAGACACAGCCATCTCGCGCAATGACTTTTACTAATTGCTTCATCAGTTTCATTGGCTGCTGGCTGTCCGACCCAATCAACAACTACTTTGGTCGCCGAGGTGTCATCTTCTTTTCCGCTCACTTCTGTATCTGGCCTGTCATTGGCTCTGCCTTCTGCGAGACATGGGGCCAGCAAATGGCCTGTCGACTGCTCATGGGTATCG
This sequence comes from Paramyrothecium sp. XJ0827, assembly GCA_020881915.1. Taxonomy (NCBI): domain Eukaryota; kingdom Fungi; phylum Ascomycota; class Sordariomycetes; order Hypocreales; family Stachybotryaceae; genus Paramyrothecium; species Paramyrothecium sp. XJ0827. The sequence continues at coordinate 4,397,230 of JAJFPB010000004.1, forward strand.
GTATGGGTGTCAAGGCATCGACCGTTCCCATCTACGCTGCTGAAAACTCGCCCGCTTCTATCCGTGGTGCCCTTGTCATGTCATGGCGTAAGTCGACTCGTACCTGTGGACAAGACATGAGCTTTGCTGACGCCAACATCTAGAGATGTGGACTGCCTTCGGTATCATGCTGGGAACTGCTTTCAACCTGGCCGTCTACCGCGTTGCAGACATCAACTGGCGTCTCATGCTGGGTGCCCCATTCCTTCCTGCCGTCCCCCTGCTGGTCATGATCTACATGTGCCCCGAGTCTCCTCGTTGGTACATGAAGAAGAACCGCTACCTTGACGCCTGGAAGTCCATGGTCCAGCTTCGCCACCACCCTCTCCAGGTCGCTCGTGATATGTACTACATCAGCTCTCAGCTCGAGATCGAGAATGAGCTGATGGGCAAGAGCAACTACGCCACCCGCTTCGTTCAGCTCTTCACCATCCCCCGTGTTCGCCGTGCCAACCTTGCTGCTTTCACTGTCATGATTGCTCAGCAGCTCTGCGGTATTAACATTATCGCGTTCTACTCTACCACCATCTTCAGCCAGTCTGGTCTCGATGACTTCAAGGCCATGATTGGTTCTTTCGGTTTCGGTCTTGTTAACTGGCTCTTTGCCTTCCCTGCCTTCTGGACCATCGACACTGTAAGTTCTCCCTGCAGAGATCGTTCGAGAAGTGAAGCACATACTAATGAGTTCCACAGTTTGGTCGCCGAAGCCTTCTGCTCTTCACATTCCCTCAAATGTTCTGGACTTTGCTGGCTGCCGGTCTCTGTACCCTCATTCCCATGGATGCTGGTGATGTTCGAACTGGTCTTGTCTGCTTGTTCGTTTTCCTCTTCGGCGGTAAGTCTCGGAACATTCCCTACTTTGAAGTGTCCATATGCTGATTTCACCTAGCCTTCTACTCTCCCGGTGAGGGTCCCGTCCCCTTCACCTATTCCGCCGAGGTGTACCCCCTGTCCCACCGTGAGACTGGCATGAGTTTTGCCGTGGCTACCTGCTTGTTCTGGGCCGCCGTCCTCGGTACATCTTTCCCCTTCATCCTCAAGTCGTTCCAGACTGTCGGTGCCTTCGGTCTGTACGCCGGCTTCAACGTCCTCGCCTTCATCATGATTCTCCTCTGGGTTCCTGAGACCATGCAGCGCACTCTCGAGGAACTCGACTGGGTGTTCGCCGTTCCTACTACCAAGTTCATGCGCTACCAGCTCTTCGTCGCCGTGCCCTGGTGGTTCAAGCGTTACGTCTTCTTCCAGCGCGACGCCACCAAGGAGCCCCTTTACAGCTTCGAAGCCGTCGCCGCAACCGCCACCAAGGCTGTTGGTCAGGGCCGTGCATCGAGCGCTGGAAACGACACCCCTCCCTCTTACGATGATGAGAAGAAGGCTGCCCTGTAAGCTCGGCAAAGCGTTCTGCATTTGGTTAAGGGCTTTTCCTGGTCCCGAACTCATTTTTACCATATTTTGTAGTAGCCGAGGAGCGGGGAGGTGCAGGAGGGTGATGTTAGTTGATACCCATAAACTCTCATTAAAGCCATGCTTTCGACATGGAAATACAATAAGTATGTTCAGACTACATCCCGATCCGCAATGTGATTTGTTTGCTTTTATGGTGGTGGCCGGCCCACAAGTGCAAACCGTAGGTGCGTAAGACGTCAACAGGTAACCCAAACCACAGCGACCGCTAAGATATGCTGTCTTTTGAGTGTGGTTTCTGTTTCGAAGTATCGAACTGAGGTCTTGTACAGCTGTGCTTTCGGGCAGAAAAAGAACAGCCTAGTTATAGAGATTCGTGATTACAAAAAACTGCACTAGACTGAAGCAGAGACTTATGAGCACAAGGTAGACACTGATTGAAATGGGATTCTAAGGTATTGTTCTATTCCTGATACTGTGCTAAGAAAATGCCCGCTTGCGGATGAGATATGCTAATGCCAAAATAATTGTATGTTTTCACTGCTCCTTCTCCCCCCTCGTCTTGTTTCCCCTCTTCCTCCACCGGCCCCTCACGAGCGTCAGCAGTCCCCACGCCAGCAGGCGATACACGACCGTGCACGCCGCCAGCGCGGCGACATGCCTCACGGGGTCGACGTCGAACTTGTACAGCTCGAGCACGTCCTGGCCCGTCTCGATGGGGCAGCGGCCGTCGGGCAGGCGCTGCTGGTCGGTGCATGTGAAGGTGACGCCGCGCAGGGAGTAGGGGGCGACGGCGAGCATGGCGTAGCGGATGGGCGAGAGGTAGTTGAAGGCGACGAAGAGGTCGGGCATGTCGATGGAGAGGACGCCGCCGATGCTGTTGGCGATGGCGAGGACGATGCCCATCAGGTTCACCGCGAAGCCTGTGTGGCCGACGAGCGTGTTGAACATGATGCCGAGGCTTTCGCCGCATGACGTGATGCCAAAGCAGGCAAAGGACGTGACGAAGTACATGGTCGCGGTGCGCGGGAGGCCGATGGCGAGGGCGCCGAGCACGCCGAACACCAGGCTCGTCAGGATCTCGAACGGCACCTCGAGGACGGTGTAGGACGCGAGGAAGGCCTGGACGCCGTACACGCCGTCGTCGTCCTCGCGGTAGAAGACGTCGCGCTCGCCGGGGTACACGGCCACGTTCTGCAGCATGCCCACGAAGTAGACGGCGCCGATCTCCTGGACGAAGCCCATGCGGTTCTGGACCGAGTAGTAGTCGTTGCCGAGGGGCGCGAAGAAGAGGGCCAAGACGATGGCGATGCCGATGACCTGCATGAGGCGCGCGACAACGAGGGGCGGCTGACGCGCCGTGTTGATGGCCGCGCGGCGGACGAGGATCGGAAACGCGAGGGCGAGCGAGGCGGGCTTGCGGACGAGGGCTCCGAGCTCGGCAGGTGTGGAGAGGGAAGCTTTGTTGAACGACCTGCGGGGCTTGGAGGCGTGCGAGTGTGATTTCTGCAGTGGGTGCGGCGCGGAAGCCGTAGCCTCGTTGAGATTTGCGCCCAGCGCCGTTGATGGTTCGGCATCGTCTGCTCCGTGTGGTTCAGTTGGTTCCACGGCCTCCTCGATCCCAGGCAGTCGCTGCTCGGCGTCCTCCCCACCAAGCACTGGTCGAGTCTTCCAGCGCTCGACCAACTTCTGAACACGTTCACGACTTTCCGCCTCGCGATCCTCCTGCTGCAGGTCAATAGTGATCATGTCCAACGCGAAATCCGCCGGGTTCGTGTGCTGAGGGCAGTCGTAGCCTTGAGTCGCAAAGTATCCCAGCATGTTCCGCCCGGGTCCGGCGTAGACCGTCAAGCCACCTCTCGAGAGCAATAGAACATTGCCAAAGTGCTTGAACATGTCGGAACGGGCCTGGTGGATGGTTAGAATGAGCGTGCGGCCCTCGTTGGCCAGACCCTGCAGCACCTCCATGATGGAACTCGCGGTGAAGGCGTCTAGGCCAGATGTAGGCTCGTCAAGCAGAAGAATTCGAGGATCTGTAAGCACCTGCACGGCGATGGACACGCGTCGCTTCTCACCACCAGAAATACCTTTGACAAGCTCATTTCCAATCAGGTTGTCAGCACAGTCTTTCAGTCCCATCTTCATCAACACGTCCTCTGCCCGGCGGTTCTTCTCCTCTTTGCTCATGAACGAGGGCAAGCGTAGTCCAGCAGAGAACCGTAGCGTCTCCCTGACTGTCAAGGATGGTAGCAGAGCGTCGTCATCTTGGCAAACATAGGAACATACGGATCGAACCACAGAATCGGTGGGAATAGCGCCGTTGAAAGTCAGCTTTCCGGAAGGGCAGTACTTGGTTCCCACCGAGTTGCGAAGTCGCAGAGCCATTGAATTCAGCAGAGAAGTTTTTCCACTTCCCGAAGGTCCCATAATCACGTTCAACGTGCCCGCCTCAAAGGTTGCGTCGATAGGATGCAAGATTGTCTTCCGCGGTAGTTTCTTGCCCCGCGCATTTCTCTTATCAAGACCCAGAGCGAAGTTGTCCAGCCCCAAGTCGATGGCCCGAACCTCAGTAATGGACTGGGCAGTCATCTTCTCCTTGCCAGCAGACAAGTCCTGGTCGGATGCACGGGAGCGAGCAATTGTGATCTCATGCTTGAGAAAGTGGAGACCAATGGTGGACAGGGCGACGAAAAAGACGATAAAGGCTGCCATGACACCTATGGGCTTCCACACCCAGTCCCTCGGAAAACCAAAGGCCTCCATGATGTTATCGCCGACGTACTGGGCACAGGCAGGATCGGATCGGCCACCGGGGGACGGACAATCGTAGAAATTGCCCTCGAATTCGTTGCCAGCATAAGCACCAAGAACGTAAAACTGTCTACGTTTAGCAGGTGCCCAAAACATTTCGATCTTATAAACTTACCGTATAGGTGATCCATTTCAACCACCTCACATATACTGGTAGTGTGTTGCTCTGAATGAACATGCCGCATGCCATGCTCTGCAAAGTATAGACAAGGTTCGCTATCAAACTCGCACCAGGGAAATCCCTCACTGTGGCGACACATGTCATGGCGCAGGTGACGGCGATATAATGGTTCAAAAGAGTGATGAGGAAGAAGATGAAAAACTTGGACACCTCGCGATCGAAGCCGGCCATAAAGTACATGATGACAGCAAAGAGGAAGGGTACCGGCAAGTCCTCAGTGAACAATCTCGCTAGTCGTCGCGACAGCATGAAAGCCGCAGCACTGACGCAGTTCTCTGACGACTCTCGATCGAAGGTGGGGATGTCGATGGTGAGGCGGTAGACTTCAAATAGCAAGATGAGGTAGCCTTGCAAAGCAGCTGCCGTATAGAGACCACCCTGTCGAGATCTGATTCCGGGAAGGTCGCCACCCAAGTCGAAAAAGATATAACCGCAAACAATAGCCATGAAGATTGCCTCAGTAAGACATGCCGCCATGCCCATGGGGTCGCGATACGTGACCTTGAATGTCCGGTCGGTCAGGACGCGTACTTGGCGGAAGAAGCCGGCGTGCTGCTCTGCTTCAGGGTTGCGCTTCCTCTGGCCAACTTCGGTTGACTTGATGCCCGCGAAGCGAACGTCGCTCTCCTCGCCCCATGCAGCTTTCAGCCTCTCCACGCGGGCCGTACTCTCCGCTTCGAGCTCCGGGGTACGGTTGTCTACTGCTGCTGTATCGATAATGAACTCTGCTGGGTTTACAAATGGAGGCAATTGAAAGCCTTGGGCATCAAGCCATGGCAGACATTCGGCGGCAGGCCCTGAATACACTGGACTTCCCTTGGACAAGACGACAAGGTTATCGAATAGATCCCAGATTTCAGACCGAGGCTGATGGATTGTCGTTATGATGGTTCTGTTTTTCTGCGCGAGCATCTTAAGCGTCCGAATTAGTTGAAAGGCGCTTGTTGCATCGAGACCGGTGGTAGGCTCGTCAAGAAAGAGCACAGACGGGTTGGACAATAGCTGTACACCGATACTGACACGCCTCTTCTCACCGCCTGAGCATCCGCGATGAGTGCTATTGCCGATACGGGTGTCGGCACATTCCTTGAGGCCCAGCTCTCGAATGACCTCCTCTACCACACGAATCCGGTCCACTTTGGTTGTCGAGCTCGGTAATCGGAGGTCAGCCGCATAGCGCAATGTCTCTCTAACGGTTAATGTAGGTAAGAGAACATCTTGTTGCATTACGTAGGCATGTCGGACGGAGTGCACTCCCAGCTGGTCATTGAATAGTGTGAGGCCTTCTTCGGTTAGTCTCGAGCTCGTGATTCGCTCAGCCAAAGTGTTCAATAGCGTCGTCTTGCCGCTGCCACTGCCGCCGATGATGGCGGTCAGCGTCCCGGGCTTCAAGTCAGCATCGACGGAGTGGAGAAGCTTCTTCACCCGTGGTGTTGTCTTGAACTTGGCGGCGAAGAGCTCCGAGTACGTCGACGGTTCGAAAAATGAGGGCGCAGTATCCACCGAAACGGAGAGGTTACGGATCTGGATGTTGACGGTCTCAACATCGTCGAGAGAAAGGTTGCCGGCACCGGACAGGGAGAATCGCCGCTCGCCAAGGCCCTGGCGGTTTGGTGGAGGCCCCAGCGACGTATCCCTAGAGCTAGCCTGCTCGATCTTATCGACATCAATGGCGACAGTCGGGGCATTTGGCTCGTCTTCTTGGTCTGCAGCGGTCATGATGGCGATAGGTAAGCGGAACAATGCAGGTGAAGTTGTGGTGTATCAGTGCTTCGACATTATGGCTGTTGCGGGTCTTGGTAGTTTGCAACTCTTTAGCAATTAGCTTTAGCGACTATCGCTTGCGATGCAGTAGCATGGCCGTATTGTAAGAAAATGGAGCACAAGCTTTGAGGTTGGCGAAAGTAATCCCTCATGAATCCATCAGGAGACAGCGTGGCCAAGAGGGTTTCCAGCCGCGTGAGAAAAGGGTGCAAAGAATGTGCTCGTCTGCAGGAGTCACGACGCGGGTTTTGCCAGAAAATGAGAATGTTTCGGCAAATGACGAACCTCGTCCAGAATGCAACCTTATGATTAAGAGACCCCAGCAGATGTTCTAAGCGACGTAGCCTGCAGCAGGAGGAGCCTGTGTGGGTCTAGATCCAATATCCAGCACACCAGGGCTATAAGCAAAGTAGGCAGCCTATCGGGGGATTTTGTTTCGAGTCGAGATTGGGATCCAGACAGTTCAATCGTGGTAAATTGCTGGATTGCGGCGTACAAAACGGGAGAGATGCCGTCAGCGAAGGAGCCTGTCAACCACACTTCCAGTTTTCTGGTTGGCAGAAGAGGCCAAGATGCAAGGAGTGACAGACCCGAGGAGAATACAGATGGCAAGGTGATGAAGGATGAAATAGCAAGTTGTACGTGTCCGAAGCTGCGCACAGGACCGGACATGGGATTGTCGTTTAGCGTCATCGACATTCCCCGACTCCTGGGTCATCACTAAGCTTTTGCAGGCCAGCAGGCCCACAGGTAAAGTTTGACACTGAAACAAACGCCTTAGCCGTGCTGCCATTGATAGAATGTCTTGGATGGACGCCCTGGCCACGTTTTCCATGACACGGGGCTACATGCCAAATCTGGGGACGGCGACAATAGCTGGGGACCCTTCAAGAACAACCCCCAGTGAATTATACCCTCATCAGTGAAAGATGACCCGGGGGCCCCCCTCTAGTGGATTTAGCTGCAGGTGATGTGCTTAAACGGTCAGCCACGAGGCCGGGGCTTATGCCACGTTCAGACACTCCCACCAATCATGGCTCAGCGCCGAGGCCCGGAATCAGAGACATCCGAAGGTCAAGTGTCCCTCGCTTATCGATTGGGGCCCTTTTTTTTTCTCGCTCGTGTCTGGTGGGAGGGAGCGGGCAGCAAAAGGCCCATGCTCTCTGCGGTTCGTCCACGTCGCTTGCGAAGCGAGGGTGCCCGACAAGCGAACATGATTTCCTTTAGCAAGAGCAGCCCTCGGGCATCGCTGAATTGGGCTGTAGAGCCGACCGCGTTCCGCGTAGGAATGAACGACTCGTGAATTGGCACGGCCGGCTGGCTTGTCAGTCAGTTGAATTAAATGCTGGACATGTCTATCGGCCAAATTGTTAGATCTTTGGTGTCGCGCAGGATTAAACGCCGACGTCAAGCAAGGAGCGACCAGGGTGATGGTGATGCCGGCTGAGCAGCAAGGGACGTGAATTTTGGATTTGGATTTCTCGATAACTTATTCTCAAACCAAGCAATGGTTCCGATGCCGATGCTGATGCTGGTGGTATGTGTTTGGGACAATAGGCACGCATGCCAATCCGAGGATGCTACACTGTGCCGTCCCTTCCCAGCACTGAGGTCTCGGGTCACGGGACTTTCTTTTCTTCTGCGACATCATCACCGCGGCAAGATGCAACAGTATCCCACTACATCCCATCCTCCCTCTCCGACATGCCAAATTTTACAGATTATCAAAATGCAAATGCTTCACTTCATCTAGCCCAATTTCCAGAGATAATGTAATTTTTAGTTTCATTCAGGCATGTCTTTTATTTATAGTGGGCGTACCGATCCATTTGCCATCTTGCTCCCAGAACCGTCCGGCGATGCTCTAAGCTTTCTCGAATCCCAAAACTCCGTTGCTCTGCCCAAAGTATGCTTGGTATTGCAAAATCAAACAACGCCATTCAATGCGACATGAAACCTCCTTCCCAGCCGATGCATCAACCCGTCGCAAGCATGTGACCTAACGCTTCTGCAGTGCGGTTGACCAAGTTCAGTTTAATCATATTACGCCGTCCTCCTCTCTGTAATGGACTCGCCAAAAGGCTCGCTGACGACGAATCCGTGGTTCTCGGAGCCCAGCTCGAACACCTTGCGACCGCGCAGCCAGGTCTCCGTCACGCGGCCATTGAACTCGTGGCCTTCCCAAGGAGAGCAGCGGTTCTTCCACCGCATGTCGCCCTGCGTGAACGTCCACACGGCTGCGTCGTCAAACACGCAAATATCGGCGTCCATGCCCACCTTGAGCGCGCCCTTGCGATGCGATAGACCGACCTGCTCGGCCGTCTTCTGGCTGCACATGCGTGCAATATCCGTCAGGGTGGGTGCGTTGGTGCGCTTCTTGGCTGCAGTATGGAGAATAGGCAATCCCAGGCCGACCGACGAGATGCCACCCCATGCAGCGAAGAAATCGCCTCGTCCCTTTTGCTCAACGGGTCTGGACAGGCGCCGCTCTGGCGAGCTTCTCACGTCAACACCAGAGTCAGAATGTACCATGCCCGGTCGGCTGTTGCTGTCAAGATGGCCAGGCAGCAACTTCAGCTCAGGCGTGCAGGGCGAGTGATCCGACACAATCGTCTTGATGCACGAGTCCTCAGCAACAAGCTCCTCCCACAAGCCATTGCGGTTCTTGTCCTCCCGGATCGGCGGGCAGCACTTGTGTCGCGTGTCTCCCTTCTCGATTTCCTCGGCTGAAAGTCCCAGGTAGTGGAAGCACGTCTCGGCGGTAATCTTGACGCCCCTGCTGCGGGCGGCCTTGAGAATAGGAATGCACTCGGTGGCGGACAGGTGCACAATGTGCAGTTGCAGCTGTGGTGCCAGGTGTGCAAGCGAGAGGATCTCTTCGATAGCATACGTCTCGAATGCAGGAGGGCGGGATTCGAGGAAGGTGGCGTAGGCAGAGAGCTCGCCGCGTGGTGCCAGAGGTGGCTCGCTTGCCTGCACAACGTCGCCAACGGAGTCTGCGATGGGTGGCAACATCTCGGCGTGGAACATGAGCGTCGTCGGTGCGTCCTTGAGGGTCTTCATGGCCAGGGCTACGTCGTTGGCGGAAATGGCAGGGAACTCTTCAACCTGCGGTATATCAGCCATGCTTACGGAGTTCAGGATCAGATCGGGAGGTCACATACACCAGAGTCAATGAGGAAGCCCTTGAAGCCTCGCACACCAGCCTCGACCAGCGGGATGAGCTCGTCGGCGTTGCCAGGGATGACGCCGCCGTAGAAACCGACATCGACCCAGCATTGGCCTTGGCTGGCCTTGAGCTTCTCCTCGAAGCCCTTGAGCGTAGTAGTAGGAGGAATGGCATTGAGCGGCATGTCCACCACGGTGGTGACGCCGCCACTGGCCGCGGCCTGGGTTCCGGTCCAAAAGCCTTCCCATTCCGAGCGGCCGGGCTCGTTGAGATGGACGTGTGCATCGACAAGGCCGGGCAGCAAGATCTTGGGGGAGTGGTCGACATATGTGACTGATGAGGGGAAGCTCGATCGAGGAACGACTTCGCTCACTATGGAAATGATCTTCCCGGTGATGGAGGAAACGCTGATGGTGGCAGGTGAGACGACGAGGGAATTGTCAGGGAGAGTGAGGACCGCGCGGCTTGAGACAATGACCGTGACGGGGCCAGGCTCCTGCGAGGGGTGAGGAACGGTCATGGTGACGGTGTTGTGGCGTGCTGGAGCGTATGTGTATGCGTGAGCAGCGGTGGTAAGACTGTTCACGGTCCGGGGAGAGTTTATCGACAGTCACACGAGCAGAGCAAGCACTCGACCCGAAACAGGAAATGTTGCTTTATTCGACAGATACGAGAGAGGATTTCCTTCTTCTAAAAGGAAAGAAAGAAGAAGAAAAGAAGAAGAAGAGGAAGACACGACAGGGTGGGAGAAGGCACCGAGACTATTTCTAAACAGTCGGCAGTCCCCGGGTCCTGTCGCTGACCGTGGATGAGGTAGGCCGAGGTGGGCTTATCTTGACACAGGCACTTAGACCGCAGAGGATGCCTCACATTAGCCATGCCGAGCCTGGTGGGGTCGCGCCAGATAAGGGTCTTTCTTCCGTTGAACGGCAAAAAAAGGGGGGCCAGGACACTCGGACGGCGCGAAAACAATGCCAAACAGACTGACTAGCTGCGCTCAGAGGGAACACAAATACTGGATATTGGAATAGCTCCATGTTTGTCATGGTTCTGGACTATGCGGCATGGTAAGCATCCTCAGCGTTCCCCTTGTTTCTGTTACGTCTTCGGTATGCGAGGTGGCCAGCGCCTCTCTGCTCTCCACCCGCCGGGCCCGGAGATGAACTAACCGGGCGGGAATAGCTTCAAACAGCTATGCATTCAGTTGGGAAGTTCAGATCGTCGACAGCAAATCCCTACGGCAGACGGGCAAGCATCGTTGGCATGGGCTTTGATGCTTATCAGAGATCTGCGGGGTGCATTATCGCGAGCCAAATCGAGACGCCCCCTTGCTTTGGTCCGCCCCTCCAGTTTGGGGCTTGCTGGCAGAGGGCGAAGGTGTTGGTCTAAGTTGCATCAGATCTCTTATCAGTTCGATGACGCCGTGTTGGCTAAAGCCAAGGCTGAGAGAGTGTGACAAGCAAAGACAGGCTCACTGCATGAGGTACAGAGTACAGAGTACCCGAGGTCAGGTAGGTAGGTTTAGGCCGGAGTCGGTGTGAGTGAGCAGCCAAGGCACCTTATCGAGGAACCTGTCATGCAGGCGATGGGTGGCTGCGCTGGGCTTATCGGAGCCCGTTCAGTCCTGGAGGAACACTTGTCGTACGTAACCCGCACTAACGGGCTATTGCATTGTCGAATCAAAACCTTCTAGCCTCGTTCTGTAGCGCCCGCATTTCCCAGACCAAGCTTTTTTTTTTATTTCCTGCGCCCTGCCTCTGCGTCCGTTCCACTGGAAGCTAGCATACAAAGAGCAAGTCCGGACCATCGGAGCCAGACTACCTGCGACTAGAGCGATGGAGCAGGTTCGGGAGGGTCTTCGGAGTTGGCCGCCTCTGCCTCTTGCTAGAATGACAGATCGGATCTGACCAATCGGCAGCCCTGATGGGCGGTCCAGGGCAATTTCGATCGAGTAAATATCGAGTAATATCGACAAGCCTATTGCACGATAACCGGAAAGCATCAAGAAGATTTTGCTGGTTTTGTTTTTCGACGCCCCGGAAGATGAATATACGAGGAGGACGACAAGGTCTCGGTCTCTTCGGCATTCATTCGAGGCGTCATGCGTAATTATGTTCCGGTCCCGTCCCCTTCCGTAGTCTATGCCCCAAATCTTCGCCTCCTACTCTGTACGAAGGAGGGAATTGTTCTCGTTGCGAGGAAACGGACTGAGTCATCACAGACTCACCGTCTCCTTCTGGACCCTCCCCCCCCCCGCGTTTCCTCTCCTGAAGGGTCCTTTTTCCCCACGGCGCTGCAGGGTAAAGCTAGTCGCGAGATATAATTGCCCAGCATGGAAGGGGGGAAGGGATAATGGTGAGTGGGTGTGCGCTCTTTTTTGGCTTTTGTCACTTGTGTTGAGTTGGCTGTACTTGGTGGATTGCCCTTTTGGGCAGAACGCTTCAAGCTCCCGGTTGGTTGCGACGCTCACTTGGGTCACGAGGTCCTCTTAGAGACGTTCTGACCTCGACAAACTTCAAACTAGGTGATACGCCTGGTGCTATAGCGAGGCCCAAGGCTTTCTACCTTGGCATGGGCGCTTTGTGCTCGATGGTGAATCCAGAGCGGCCCGTTGCACCTGTTGTGCTCTAGGGTAACTGATTTCGAGACGTTAGACTTGGTCCTGTTTGACTGGTGGTGCACGAAACTGCAGCGGCAGAGCACAAGACAACAAGCTCAAACACAATAACTCTTACATTCTCTCGAGTACCTCAGGGGCAGACGGTTGAAGACTAAAATCGTATAAATACATCGAGAAGAGAGAAAATCGCAAGACACAAATCCCCATCAATCCCTTTCTGCACCGCCGTGTGCCAGTCTATGTGCCCTTTGTCTTGCGTATGTGCACCTCTATGCGTACGGTTTCTAACCCCCCCCCGGCCGCCTCTCTTTCGACTCAGAATAAGGAAAAAAGAAGAATCACTTGGCAGAAAGTCTCTGCGCTCTTCTCTTTCCAAGCGGCCGTGTCTCCAATGCTCTCCCCGCCCGCACTCCGTGTTTCCCTCCTCTATTGCAGATATACACACGCGTTTTCGCACAAAAATCTCCTTAAAAAAGATCGCCTCGAGCTGGAAATCGTACACGCCATTGACCTTTCTCTCCCCCGCCTTCTGTGGCTTTGCTGCCCCTTTGCGAACAATGCAAGCAACGACTCCTTTCCCATGCAGATGAACCGGTCCGCTGAAACGGGCATATCTTCAATACGTTCGAGTGGGGAAAAAAGAGAACTCCTCGGAAACGAGGCGACAGCACGAGGGCTGTCTCACTTCTGCCGGTTGATCGTCTTCTGGGCCATCTCTATCAAGCCGGCCTTGGCCTCGCTGTCGGGGAAGCCCGAGATGGCGGAGATGGCCTTGTCGATGTAGTCGTGCGCAAGGGCGCGGGTCTGCTCGATGCCGTCGCTTTGCAGGACGAGCTCTCGTGCCTATGCCAATGTTAGTCAGATCAAAGCCAAAGAAAATGACCGAAAAGAGAAAGAAAATACATACCCTAGCAACATCGCCCTCCTGCGCGAACTTGCGACCAACCAAGGCGCCCAGCTCCGGCATCTGCTTCCACGCGAACAGCAGTGGCGCCGTCGCCAGGCCCAGCTCCAAGTCCGCGCCTGCTGGCTTACCCAGATCCTTGCCGCTCTGGGTGTAATCCAGCAGATCGTCCACCAGCTGGAAGGCAAGGCCCAGGTTGCGGCCGTAGGCGTAAGCCGCATCGACGGTCACGGCGTCCGAGTTGCCCAGCAGGGCGGCGGCGCGGCACGACTTGGAAATCAAGCTGGCCGTCTTGAGGTACGTCTTCTGCAGGTAGTAGGTCACGGTCTCCTCAGACCACTGGGGGTTGCGCTCGTCGCGCTCCGTGTTCTTGAGCTGCATGAACTCGCCCTCAACAAGGTTGGCAATGACCGTCGCAAGCAGCTCCACGACCTCGGCGTTGCGCAGGCGGGCGAGCGCGACAGATGCCCGGCCCAGGAGGAAATCACCGGCCAGAACCGCCATCTTGTTGCCGAACTCGAGGTTGGCGGACGGGTTTCCTCGTCGGGACACTGAGTGGTCAATGACGTCGTCGTGGAGGAGCGATGCCGTGTGGATCAGCTCCGTGATCTCGGCCAGCCGCCTCTGGCTGGGCAGGATCTCGGGGTTGCCATCGTCTGGAACCTCCGCTGTCGTGGCGGTCAGAGGGTTGGCGGAAGGGTTGATATCGGAGAGGATCTGGGAGGGTGATATTGAGGTATCGATGCCGCGGGCCGTCTGCGGAAGTTCGGGGGTGGTCGACTTGGGGCAAAGGTGAGTGGCTCGGCTCATCAGCAGGACGATGAGGGGCCTCATGTGCTTTCCTTCGGCCTGGGTGTAGTATTTAGCAACTCGGTCGAGCGAGGGGTGGCCGGAGCCGAGCAGCTTGCGGATGTTACCCGTCAAGAACTGCATCTCCTTGGCCACGGTGCGCAGGGGGTCAATGGCCATGGTGCTGCCGTCCTTGGCGGCCCTCTTGACGGCGTTTCCCACCACGCTGGACGCGACCTGGACGGCGGCCGCCCATGCTGAGTCCCGCCGCGAGCTCGAGTGCAGGCCGGCCTGCTGCTGCACCCACAGCCGTTGTGAGGCGCTCGGGTTCGCCACAAGGGGCTGCCTGCACAGGGCGCAGGCGGGCAGGGCGACGCGACCTGCGACGGCGTCACGCAGCGCCGCTGCTCCAGGACGGAGCTGCATCGCCGGGAGCTTCGGTGATGGGAGGGTCGGCTGAAGCCGGAGGCAAAAGGTCGAGGATGACGGGTGGTGCGGGTGGCGGCCGGAGGCGTCAGAGCTCGGCCAGGGCGAGCAGTGAGATCAGAAGAATGCTTTCAAGCGGTCTGGCGTATCGAGGAGAGGGAGGACTGAGAGAATTGAGCGAGAGGGAGTGCTGGTGGAGGAGGTGCCGAGGTGATAAGGCACGATCGAAGAAATCGAAACTTTTTTGCATCTAAGCCGTAACCAGCCAAAAGTCGACAGCTGCTGCTACTGGCGCGCCCGCGGTGCCGACGGTAGGTACCTACGTCGTGCCTAGTGGTACCTTTAGTTGGGGAGCCTCAAGGCCACTGGCCAGGAAAAAAGGGCGCTAGTGGAAGAAACAGCTGCAGTTCTGTCGCAACGGATCAACCCGGAGGCCCACCCGACATGCCGGATTTGCTCGCAATTGGCTGCCTAAACCCTCCAGCTCTCGTGGTTGGCCGCGATCGCTGCGTGCTGTCGATGCATCCTCATCATCATTGCATGGTTGTAGGTTGCCCGTCCAAGCCGTCTTACCAACACCTCCCCCACCCCTCACCCGGCACCGCTGAGGCGCAATTCAAAAGCGCCAGTACGGCCAATCCGCCTTACCGTCTTCGCCCGACCGTTCTGAATCACTTCACCTGATCACAGAGCCAAGACCCGCGTGTGGGCGACTGCCAGCATCCATTGGTTGGGGGCGCCGTGCCTGGAGATGGTCCTCCTCACCATGACCCCGGCCATCGTCGCCGGGCTACGGGAACTCGAGCGGCTTCGCGAGGGCGAGGTTGACTTGGCGAAGAAGCCCGCCAACACGAACACAGCTGATGAAGACGCTGCTCCGTCAGAGTCATCCAACCCGGTCCATGTCGACACGGATGACCCGTCTCTGGACGAACCGGAGCTGGGCAAGCCCATATCACACGGCCAGATTGTGGAGCTATGGCAGAACCTGAAGTCATCGCAAGACACATCCTGCAGCCTGGAGCAGCTGCTGCGCGCCTCCCGCGTCTACATCCCTCCCCCTCCGCCGAAACCAGAGCCCGTATGTACACCTGCTCAGCCCTACTGCCGCAAGGCTACGGGAAAACTAACCCATGTGACACAGACACCCCAGTTCAAGGCGCTGATGGCCCGACTACGCCGAGAGGAAGAAGCCCTCGCCTACGAACGCATGGTCAATCCACCGCCCCGCCACGAGACCTTCAACGACCGCTTCCCCCACGCCGCCTCGGCAGCCTCGTTTGCCGCGGTCAACCGCCCCGTGCGCAACGATGACCTGGGCGACGATGACGTAACCTACAACGAGATCCAGCGGCAGATGCTGCTGCTGATCAACTTCCTGGTCAGCATCGCCGGCGTCGCGGGCACGCTGTGGGTCGCGGCGCGCTGGTGGTCGCTGCCTGCGAGGCTGTTCCTGACCATGGGCGGCGCGGCGGTCGTCGCCGTCGCCGAGGTCGCCGTGTACTCGGCGTACGTGTGGCGCATGGGCGAGGCCAAGCAGAAGCAGGAGCAGGTGAAGGAGGTCAAGGAGGTGGTGAAGACGTGGGTGGTGGGGCAGGACGGCGCTGACGGGAGCGCCAAGGACGGCGGGCAGGGCGAGGGTGGTGACGGCGAGGGTCAAGTGCTCCTGAAGGAGAAGGACGATGTGCGCGGCGCAGATGAGGCTCTCAGGAAGAGGAAACCAACACGCAAGGTGGATGAATGAGACGGTGGTCCAGCCAGCATTTGAACGATACCCCGGCTTTTACAGCCACTTATTGAGACAAACGACCCAATGTGTAAATTACAATCTACGCTGCGCCCGGCAACTGGGTGCTGGGCTACATGTATAAACATAATGACGCATGATCTATCAATATCTAGTCATGACGGTTAGATGCCGTTTGAATTATTTTCCTGTGATTGCTTTTTGTTCATCTTTTCTAATCTAATTTTGTTACTATTTTGTAGCAATTTTGTATCATCTTTGTAGTGCCGTATCTTTGTACTGTCTTTCGATCTTTTTTGTATTATTTTAATATTCTCCTCTTATTTTCATCTTCATCATGATACTTTATTTTAGTCCTATTTTATTTTATTATTCTCATTTATTTAATTCTTGTTGTGTCAATGGCGGCACGTCAGGTGCTATTTCCCAATGCAGCCTTTAAACGGTTTGCATGTGACGTCGTGTGGCCCCGACGCGTCTCAACGCGTCCCACGAGCCGGGGATTTTCAGTGTCCCACACCACCGCACCACGTCGGCTCCGGGTCCAACTATCCGCGACAAAGGAAAAAAGTGTCCAGCAATGTCTTTTTGAGTTTTGTCTGTTCCTGCTAGTGATTTCGAAGCTTGGATTCAAGAGCATTCGTTTTCTTCTCTTGCGTCCTTCGTTTAGCGCCATGCAGCAGTAGCCCAACCTTCTATCCCTCCACAATCAACGCGTCGGGCACCGCGTTTCTTCGCGGAGCTGCTCCCTCACGAAGACGTCATGACTTGCTCCTCGCAGGACTACACCATGTGAGTTGCTTTCTGTTTGCCGAGTGACGCATTGGCTGACACAATGGACAGCACAAAGCCGGGCATGGAGCTCGCCCGCCAGCGGAAGCCACTGCGCACCTACGGCCGACGCTCGGCCTCGACACCAGAAGCTCGTGGAGAGCCATTGGCGAAGCGGCGGCGGACGTCTGAGGCAGAGTCAGATGTTAAGATCGGAGCCGCACCTGCTGTGCCACCTCAGTCAGCAACGACAACGATGCAGCAACTTGGCGACTCGAAACTAGCAGTTGATGGAGGAGAGCCTGTGATCAAGAAGGGATCGATCCTCAGCTACTTCAAACCCGTCGCGTCCAGCTCCCGCAGCGCAACACCAAACATGGAGAGCGAAGCCCCCTCACCATCGACAGATACCCCTCCCTCCTCTCCACCTCACACATATACCAGACGGATGAAGCGGCGGAGATTGAGGATACGGCCAGTGCATCTGTTGTCAAGAGACGCGACAGATACGTGTACAGACGACGACGGCCAAGAGACAACAGAAGGAGAAGAAGCATCAGCGGAGGAAGACCGGGAAGACCGAGGGACACGAACACCTCTACCTGGACAGACGGAGGAGCCGGACAGCAGACAGGCAGCGGGGTCGGTGAAAGACCCCGGGAAGGGGGCGAGGAAACGCAAGGCGTTGTCCATGGTGCAGATGACGCTGAACTTGTCCGCGCAGGCGCCCTTTTCGGAATGCAAGCTGTGCGATACGGTGTGGAACCCAGTGATACCAGAAGACGCGAAGTACCATTCGCGGCGGCACGCGGCCGTGTTACGAGCAAGAAAGCGAAGCACTGCAGATAATTTATAAAAATATTAACACGTTTCAACATGAATCCCGTACAGGACGATGCAAGTTGTAAAGTGCTGTTTTGACTTAATCATGGTGCCCTCATCCTATCTTCGGCCAAATCTTCATCATTGGCACTCTTGGGATTGGTATTCCAGTTTCGTAGAAGATTTGCCAAGAGCCAGCGCTCGCCATGTTCGAGGAAAAGAGTCTCCGTTAAGTATGCAACGGGTGCCAGGGTAAAACGGGGTTCATCCTCGTTTCGGATTGGTCTTTGTATTGCCGTACGCCTTTTGGCCAGACTCCCAGTTTCAACAGCGCCCTCCGTCCTACCTACATACGCCCAAGAGATTGGTTATAACAGTCAGACAAACATGTCGTGAGGACCCTCGTCATCGTATTATTTTCTCACAGATAAATCTCCCTTTCAGAAGAACACCGTCTCCTCAAGTACGGCACCGAACTCGCACTCTTCACTGGTCGAAGACATGATGAGCGTCAAGTTGACGTATCTGTTGTCCAGCGACACCAGTGGCAGCGTGGCGCGGACGCGGTTCATCTCTGGGATGACAAAATCTGCATCCCAAACAGTCTTCGCCGGCAGGTCAAGATCCCCTATGCCCCACGCCTCCCATGGAATGGACAACTCCCTGTCTATCGACAGAGTCGGGCTCTTGTAGACGTCCACGGGGTGGTACACTCCTGTCTGTTCCTCGATGGAGATGAGCTTCTTCGCAACCGCCGCCGCTGGCGCACTGTTCCACACTCCTTCCTGGCTGTTTAGGTCCATCAGGCGTGCCAACGCGCGTCGCCGCAGTGTTGGATGGCGGCATCTCGCCGCCGTCATGTACAATGGCAACACCAAACCCAGCTCCAGCGAAAAGGGGCGCCTTGACTTTGAGTCCCGCGACGTAGCCTGCAGAACCTCGACACAAGCTAGGATGCGCTCGTAGTATCCCAAGAAACCGTCCCACCGGGTCTCTGGGCCATGTGTGGCAACGGCAAGCATCAAGCGGATCACTGTGTGGTAAAGGCGGATAGCGGTGGCCGCCTCCACCCTGTTCGATCGGTTCCTCCGCTCAAACTTGGCCATTTTCCTCTCCCAGTCGTACAGATCACGGCGGATCTCACTCTCCCTGGGGCCAATTTGGTCCACCTGCAACATACCCCCCACGGCTTCATCGATGAGATGTGCCCGCCTCAATAGAGCAAACAGGCCGGTGGAGGCTTGCTCGTAGCTGTTGATCGTTTCGGCGCTCTGCAAGCTGCGATCGGCCTGCGTCAGCCACTGCGCCTGCTCGTAGGGATACGGCGCGCTGGAGTCCTCAAAGGTCATTGTCTGCAGGTCGATCCGGCTGAGCATCTCCACGGCGCTCGGCGAGACCCGTTCCGGCGGCAACTGCTGCAGAAGCCGCACACCGGCCGCAAAGTGCAGCCTGCCCTCGCTCCAGCGGCCCATGGTGTTGGAGATGGCGACCAGCGCCAGGCTGAGCACGAGCACCTTGAACGGATCGTTCAGCTCTTTGGCCCTCGACATGGCGGAGGCCACGTTTTCTAGCGCCTCGTGGGTCAGGTCGGATCTACTTGGCGAGTGTACTGCCACGGCACTCGGACATCTTGCATCCACCTCCCATCGCCGGTGTAGCGCCCCAAGAGCAATTGCGGCATGCCATATTGACGGCTCCGAGTGCGCAAGCTGCAGCAAGCCCGAGGTCCAAAAATCAGAGGGGAAGTAGGCCGCCGTCGCCGGGACGGTCGCGTACCTGAAGAAGTCGAACAGGGAAATTGTCCCAGGGCTGGGCGACTGGCTTACATGGCGTGGATATTGCGAGAGCGTCTGTGCGACCTGTCCCAGCGAGGCGAGTTGGCGCGCAGCGGTCGCGAGCTGTCTCCGGGTTATGGTCGAAGAGGCAGCCAAGTAGCCTTCACACGGCCGCCCAGTGCTCACGCATCGAGTACAGTGAGGCTTTGCCTCGTCGCACTTGACGCGCCGAATGCTTGAGGTTGATGTCGGTTAGTGCGGGCCCCTCAACCAAGGTAGTACACAAAAAGGCCAATCATGGTACTCACCGGCAGGTAATGCAACCTGTACCGGGCTGTCGGGGCATTTCCACATTCAATCTTCCGCTAAATGTGTTTATTGTGCCACTGGAGACATGATTGAAAGCTCATGAATCTGGTGCCCGCCTCGTGGGCCTCGTTGTCCTCGTCATCCTGCGACCGTAAGTTGTCAGAACCATGAACCAGGATTACGGTAGAACTCCTTGTTTGATTGGCTGTAATTGCCCAGAATACAGAGTGGCCGCGCAAGCGGTTAGTGAGAATAATGACATTTGAACACGCCAAACTGCTGCGGAGCATCACATGGCACGATGGGGCTGCTTTCAAGCTCTAACGTTGCCTATTTTTTAGAATGAACTACTCGACTAGTTGGCGCATTTGTAAAGGTTTATAGGGGAATCCAACAGCTGCCATTGTGCGGCCTCGCATTTTGCGAGAGCATTCAAAAAATATGTTCAAAAATAAACAAAACCTCCTTAATTTACACCTTTACATGCGTTCTCCTGGAAAATTCCCTAAATCTGCACTACTTACACTACATCAAGAGCGATGTTGATTAGCTCTGTTTGTTTTACACACTCGGTTAACTCGTACCCTGAATGGAAGCCCGTAGCTAGGAATTGGGACGTACCTCAACCACCGATGACAACATCCCGACTGCCGAAAACTGGATGATTTGATTACCGCTGGTCGCTACACAGAGGGGAAGATTTGAGCCGCTGCATGTGAGGTGGTTTCCCAACACAGCCCCAAGGTTGACATCGCGGTCATTGGTTGTAATTGGAGGACCTGCATGGACCCCTCTCAATGATGCCCTCCTGCCTGGCAGCCTCATCGTAAAGTGACAGGACCCGGCTATACTCATAGTACTTCTTTCTTAACATGATTCCTCACTGAATTGAGTGAAACCACGATCTGAGACAAAATCTTGTTGCTGGCCTTGTACGAAGATGGCAGAAGCCCTTGCTGGTCTCGGTGTCGCTGCCAACGTTGCGCAATTTGTTACCTATGGGCTCAAGGCCGTTGCCTTCGTTCGGGAAATCTACACCTCTTCGGACGGAATGATTACCGAACAAAAGGAACTAGAGAGAATCTCCGAGAGCGTACAAGACCTCTGCAGCCGCCTCCAAAAAGATGCTTCCATCGCGTGCGACAAGACTTTGGATGCCGTACTACAAACGACAGCCTCTCTGAGTCTCGAGCTGAACCAAGAGTTGACGAAGCTCCGACGACTTGCTGCGGATCGTTCGTACCTGGGAAAGGCAAGGCTCTTATTTCGAGCGGCAAGAAAGAAAGGCACAATCGAGCTGCTGCACCAGCGACTCGTAAAGGTCAGAGACCAGGCTACTTTCCAGCTTGTCACCTTGTCATAGTAAGTCGTGGCAGATATCATCCATCACAGCCGACTACACATACCACGAAGCTAAAATTTCAGTGTAGCCAATCGCGTATTGGCTTTCGCCCAAACTCATTGGGCGACAAAGCCGAAGCTTACAGCTCCGAAGCAAGTCGAAAGATGAACCAGTTCCATCAGAAACTGAGAGATTTTCAACAAAATCTAGAAACACTCTCGAGTGACGAGAAGACTGGGGGGTTTGATGCTCTCTCAGCCGAGGCCATGGCCATTGCTTCCCACTGCAACCATTGGAAGCAAGCAGAGAATGTCCTGCGGAGTCTTCACTATGTGCAAATATCTGAACGGATGTCCGATATCAAGGTTGCGCACCGTCAAACTTTCAGCTGGTCACTCTCCGAGGAGAAGACTTCTTTAGCTACCTGGCTTCGAAACGGAAGCGGTATTTATTGGATCAAAGGTAAGGCCGGGTCAGGAAAGTCGACATTGATGAAGTTCCTCACATGCCATCAACAACCGCGACCGCGCATGCTTCTCGAAGAGTGGGCCCAAGGGAAGGGACTGTTAGTTGCAAGCCACTTCTTCTGGGGACCCGGTACGAAGCTCCAGTGCGATATGAACGGACTTTTCAGGACACTCCTCTTCCAAATCTTGATGCAACACCCGCAGCTCATTCACGAAGTTTGCCCCTCACGAGTAAGCAAGGGAAGTTTTCGATATCTAGAGTCTTGGACAACCGTTGAACTCTATAGCTGTTTTACGTACCTCTCCAGCTTACCGCATTTACCGGCTAGAGTGTGCCTTTTTATCGATGGACTAGATGAGTTCCACGGAGATTTCGACGCACTCATTAGTGTTCTCCAGGCAATTGCTAATTCGAAAGACATGAAAGTGTGCGTAGCCAGTCGCCCTTGGGTTCAGTTCCGAGAAGCATTCGAGGATCTTCCGTGGCAGTTACGCGTCGAAGACTTTACCAAGAAGGATATAGAGGCTTATGTACGAGACGTACTCTATGCCAGCAAGCGTTTCGTCGAGCTTCAACAAACCATGGCGAGTAAGGCTGTCTATCTCATGGATGAGATCACAAATCGCGCAGATGGCGTGTTTCTCTGGGTTTATTTAGTGACCCGAAACTTACTCAGAGGGTTGAAAAATGCAGATGAGATGTTAACCCTCATTGAGCGACTGAACCAATTTCCGGCTGACCTCGAAGATTACTTCATGGCTATGTTGACATCGATCGAGGATGTGTATCATGTCGAGACAAGTGCTATCTTCTGTATGTTGAAACAGTCTTCATCTTCACAGTTGGGTGTTGAAGTTGTCTGGGCGTATCGGCGTTTTTGGAAGCTCGTAGACAGTTTCAGGAGCAGATGGAGACTTTCATCGAAGAATTCGGAAATAGCAACTAGTCTC
This sequence comes from Paramyrothecium sp. XJ0827, assembly GCA_020881915.1. Classification (NCBI taxonomy): domain Eukaryota; kingdom Fungi; phylum Ascomycota; class Sordariomycetes; order Hypocreales; family Stachybotryaceae; genus Paramyrothecium; species Paramyrothecium sp. XJ0827. Next base: position 4,419,521 of record JAJFPB010000004.1, read on the forward strand.
CTTCCTTGGGAGACCGGGTTTCGAGCCGTTTTCGAGGCAATCGGCGACATAGACCCCTTTCAGCCCCTTTGTGATACGACAAGCGAGTTGAATTATGTTGCTACATCATGCAAAGACTTGATTCATACTCGTCTCACAGAGGAAGAAGGAGAGTTTTCACACAAGATCGGGTTCTTGCATCGATCTGTGGTTGACTTCTTGTCGCTACCGCGGACATCGGCCGTATTAAGCAGCCGCCTATCGAAGGATTTTGATGCAAGGATCGCCATCTTCGAAGCATACCTACTGTTATACTGTCATAAGGCCAAACGCAATGATGGAGATGATCAAAAGGTTTTTGAGGTGGTTGATGGAGATCACTTGGTGTTGGCCATGTTGCATCTCATTCAGCAATCGCAAGTGGATTCTCTGGAAGCAAGTGCGCCCTTAATACTGTTGTTAAGCGCAGCTGTGTACGCAGGTTTACCAGGTCTGCACTGGAAAGCCTTTGACGTGGTTCGCCCAAGTATCGGCATTTGCTCCCTTGATGAATTTCGAACCTTGCTTGGCCACTACTGTGGAGCTTGGACCTTCAGCCCGAATTTGGAGAAAAAGTTCGGAAAGAATTTCGCCATGCTGTTGGAATATTTGGATCCGATGATTGATGGAGGTGTGAGCTATCAACTGGACAGTTTGCTCCAGGGAAGGCCAGAAATCTCTTTATCGGCACCAAGTCCTGCCATTGCCTGCGACCTCGGGACGCCAACGGTGACGTGGATTTCCAATTCCGTGAACATTAATATGATCCTTGATGTACTGACCCACGATGATTTCGAGAAAGAGTGGCTTACGTGGCCGTGGCGAGAATTTCTCATCCGCGAAAAACTAAAAGCCCAGTCAAGAGGAGGGCCAATAGCCAACTTTATGGACGTGTGTGAGGTTTTGATATTGTATGGAGCGGAGCGCGTAATCCCCGGTTCGAGGGAAGGACCGGATAGAGGTCATGATTTGCTTGAGGTTGACGCCTGCGAGACTATATGGCAGATTTTGAGGGCGGATTGTTATTATCGGAATGTTGAAATATTCTCGCACTACGGGATTTCGAGCCTGGGTGAAGTGCAGTCTCTTTGGCCGGATGAGGTACTGGGACAGATACAGAACCGGAAACCAGGGAACTTTGGAGTGATGACTCTGGCCAGGAAGGGATGGAGTATGCTCCCTTGGGCCTAAAGACACGGTCATGGCCTTGAAGGGGATTCTGTGGGATTGGTAATCAAAGATACCCTGTCGGGCTCTATTGTAAAGCATCTTCCTAAAAAGTCATTGTATAGCTTCAAGCCCACTAAAGCTATAAGCATACTTGGGCCTACCGAGTGCAATGTCTCTGATTTAATCCATGTCTAAAGGCATGTTCACAAGGGTGACGAAGTTCACGATGGTTCTTCGATGTTTCTCAGCTACACTCGTCCTTTGACTGATGAGGCAGGATAAAATATTTTTGGTGAAATTCTTATCGTTTTGGATCAGCTGCGTGCAACCATCTTCACAGCTCGTCCGGAAACATGAGTTATCTTTTCTACCACAACCCTTCGACCTTGTGCAAGCTTTCGAGCTCACCAAACTGACCCACCTCCCTAGTTGAAAACCTCCTGTAATTTACCAGCGCACATCACGTTGAAGCGTCAGCTACAGCAGTTTTCAGGACCAGAGAGCACAGAGGCACTTCCGCTTAGCGTGGTGGGGTGACTCTGCTTGCAAACCAGGGCTCCCTTCCGGTACGGCGCTTCACATGGACCCTGATTGGCCCCTTTTTTATCATCAATTTACGTTCCACTATGTTGGGATGAGGATTTCTGTCTACCGTTTTCAGTTAGCTACACTATAGCTTGCAAGAGAGATATCCGGATTTCTCTTTGTTTGGGAGCGCCCAAGGCTGGTAGGAGTTTTAGCATTATCATCTATCTTCATCTTATTCGATTCAGGTTTTAAAGACTATTTTAGGAAGCCCAAATAAGGAATCTAGTGATTCAAAACAGCCTCACAGCGGTCCAGCTACTAGATGCCTTGAGAGCCTTGATCATCTACTGTCTGGGCGCGGTGTGTGTTTCTCAGTCCCAACAAATTACCTGATGACTTAGACCCAGATGCCCCACGCCAGGCCTTTTTTCGGCAGACTAATGCTGGCACTACCAGGCATCAAACTCACAGGAGTCGCGTCTCGCCAGCAATTCAGCCTTCCTCACAGGGGAAACCGAAGAACTATCGACCCGGCAAGATTCTGCACTTCGCCATGCTGGTCTTGGAAATGAAGACAGTTCTGACCTGGAGCCAGATCAATGCTTCGATACGAATAGATAGGCCCCAAGAAGCATAAAATCTGGTGGTGGAGGCATCGGAGAAACTATACATCAGTAACAACTATATGTCTGCGGTGCATCGGTGGTTGACGGCTAAGTTAGATAAAAACGTAGAGGTTGAGGCGTTTCACGAGGACATCTCTTTGGACCAAGTACGGAACTAGATGAACGACCCAGAGGCATAACGAGGGCTCGAGAAGAGGGACGTTTATGACTGCGATCCGGTAACAGGTGAGCAAGAGAACGGAGATCAACAAACTACACTCCTCAACTTTTACTACTGTTAAAAACCAACAGAGGAAAAAATGAAGCAAATATAAAAGGGTTGAGGATCTAGGGTGTTTATTTGAACTTTCCTGACCGATATATAATTGTCTTCTGCTAGCATGTCATCAGACGAAGGATTTTTCAAATATATGCGGAGGGCACGTCAAGGCTTGGGGGGCTTAGCGGTCTCGCTTCTTCTGTGATATATTTCAGACTGTAACGATTGTAAATAGAAATGCCGATCACGGACCCATCTGATATTTAGGCGGCCTGTCAACAAAGCACTCCGACGTATTTGGCTCATTACATGTGCGCGCTCCTTCGCAGTTGGTTAGCTAGTCGGTCACATATATGGATCCATCTTCTTACCACAACATCTCCTCATCCCGCTTTTTGTCTTTTCTTCTTAAAACTTTCTTCGCCTTTCTTTGTTAGTGCAGGAAGATTTCGCTATGTCTCGACCATTTACGCGCTTTCATCATGTCGACATATAATTCCCCCGGGCGTGACCGACAACAAGTCCCAGGGACTAATGCGCCCGAAAGGCTCTCTGCCAACGTATCACGCGTATTCTGGGCGCTGAACGGACCCCTAGAGTCATCAATCCATGTCCTAGCTGACCCCTGGACCTTGGCTCGCCCAAAGAAGCCCTTTCTCAGCATGATGCTGCTAGTGGCAGTCCACATCCGATCTCACAGGAGCCTCTCATGAAAATCAATCGGCTTCCCTCACAATCGAGTCCTTAGAGCTCAGCAGCTGGGAAGACTGGTGGTGGGAGCGGCACTGCGAACATGCGGAGATGGATGACGATAATGGTTACGATGACCCGGAACCGACCAAAAGCCCAGAGTGCGGAGATATGTGTCCTGCTGTCTCTCACAAGCCGTTGGTGGTGAAGGCATCAGAAAAGCTGTACGTTACGATCGGCGACTATATATCTGCGGGGCATCCGTGGCTCATGGCTCAAAGGGAGGATATATTGAAGGCCTGGGGTGTCCGCTGGAAAAGGTCAACTACCAGTGACAAAAGATGGGTCGTAATTCCTGGTATAGAATAAGGTAAACGAGTGGCATAATTTGCTCTTGGTGTGGAGTAAAACCCCTGTTTAGAAGCATTCTACTGTGCTTGAAAAGACCGGCATTGTCACCCATCTCATCTCTTGACTGGCTTCAACCTTTTGCTCCTTTGTGGCTGTCGTTGACACATCCCTGTTGCTGCGTCCTTGTGGAAGGTATGCAGACAATTGCAAGATTGACTCTTGAGCAAGGTACATCCAATTTTCTATAAGTTAAAGACGCTCGATTATGTAATGGAAATTTGAGGAGGGCCAATTTAAAGAGCTTTTGACTTTCTCGGAATATTCCTCATCCCTCGTCTCTTAAAGGCGGTTTTTAGTTCAACCTGGTCAAAATCGCCTACCCTATGCTTGCTGCCTACAAGGTCAGCAGTAGTCAGAGTAGGCATGTATAAGCAGAATCCAGGCTCCGAAACTGATCTTCTTCCTCTTACCCCTCAATTCCCCTATTCCAGAGATCACGCGCTACGAGAAACACGTAGCTGCAGGCGCTTTAATTCTCGATGCAAACCAGGAAAATGACGGATCCCAAAATAGCAAAGGCGAGCAGCAAGCGAAATGCGAGCCCGCCGCTAAGCGCCATACCTGATAGCTTGCTTCCCCGAGGACCAAGCAACCCACGCAAATTCGAGGCAGTGGACAATTTACTGAAGGTGAGTCAGCTTTTTTGTTCCCGCAAAATTATCATGCAATGCGCTGCAGGTTTCGGCGACATTTCATTGGACGCCTTGCTGGGGGGCTTGGGGCTGATGCTACGTGGCTGCCAACCCGGTGTTGCATTCGACGGGCTACTCACCATGTGTCAGATTGACATGGTAGGAGACATGTTTCCGAGGGCATGGGTTGAGCAGATAAGCCCATGATCTAAAAGCCCTGTAGACCCACCCTCACCGGCACCATGTCCTTGCGATGCCCCCCAAGCTCACGGTCTCCACTGTCTCGGTGCTTGTACTCTTCAACCGTATTACAAATCTGCAGATGATGTTAACATGACCTTCTACCAGCCGTTAGATGCTTCTAAGAATGAGATTCGTCTCATCACCATCCTGCCACTCGAGGCAGATGAGCCGAATGAATCTCTCATCCGCTGCCGTCTGGACCAAGTCTCCCTGGACGACGAGTATCACACGTCGCACTATCATCTCACTAGGACGAGAAGCGACCTCGCCAGTGCGCCAGGGACAAGCAGTGATTTACCCACCAAAGATGTTAGGTCTGAGGATGATTCAAAGGACTGGGTCAGGGTGAACTTGTTCCTACCGGATGCCACTCTCAACCTCCCCTCGTTCCGCTACACCTGGGGCGACTACATGGCGCTAAGTTATACGTGGGGAGATGCCACCCAAGTCGAGGAGGTCACAGTAAATGACGAGCCGCTCCTTGTTACGCAGAACCTAGCGGATTGTCTGCGAACCCTACGAAACAAACAGTACATCAAGGATGGTTGGAAACTGTGGATTGACGCGCTTTGCATAAACCAAAAGGACGTATTCGAACGCGGCCGAGAGGTCAAGCGTATGTTTACCATATACAACAAGGCCTGGACGCCCCTGATATGGCTAGGCTTAGCCTCGGACGCCAGCGACGAAGCACTGTCCCTGGTACGGATCCTCGCCGACCAAAGCTACCAGGGAGTCGAGTATGTGGCAGAGCTGACGCATGCGCTGCGGGAGAATCCCAAACTGTTCGGCCAAGGCGTGTGGAGGGCGTTCTACCACCTTGCGCTTCGCAGATATTGGAGCCGGATCTGGGTTGTCCAGGAGGCGTCCATGGGCCGACAACAAACGCCCGTGCTGTGCGGCGAGCAGACAATATCCTGGGCTCAAATAGCACGGGCATTCGAGTTCATGAACAAGACCGACGAGGTCATCAACGTCTTCATACGCGGGGAGCTCGAGGAAGCAGGGGAGGAATTCTCCTACGCAGTCTGGGCAGCGTTCCACACAGCCGAGCAGATACAGCACCTACAGAAAGTACAGCATGGGCTCGGCGCTGTCAACCTACGGGCGCTATTAGAGTTGACACGAACGCAGCAAACCACAGACCCGCGAGACAAGATATACGGTCTACTCGAGCTGCTTCCCAAAAGCCTGGAAGCTTCGATTACCCCCGACTACACAGCATCAGTGTCAAAGGTTTTCACCGACTTTGCCAAGGCCACGATTGAGGATACCGGACTTCTCGACGTCATACGCCACCGATACCCGACGGAAAACCTGGCGCTCCCGTCCTGGGTGCCCGACTGGACGGTCGAACGGGTCAACGAAACCCTGAGCGACAGCATTGTTACGTACAAAGCGAGCGGAGACACCAAAGCTACTCTCAAGTGCTTCGGCAAGATCCTTTCATGCCGAGGCTTCAAGTTTGATAGCTTTGATGGATTTGGCGCCCGCTGGAGCAAGGCTTGGTCCGCGGACACGCTGGAAAACAGCGGTGGGGCAGAGAACCCGTACGGCGACATAGAGGCGATACGGAACGCTATTTGGAGGACAATGACGGCTGACAGGGATATGAACGGGGATCCGACCATGGAAGACTACCGGAATCTTCTCGCAACGCCTGCATTGGCTAGTGGGACGTGGGGAGAGTCAGATGCGCTCCGCGAGCTCATTGGCTCGACCGTGTTCAAATACTGCCAGATGATCCTAGACGGGAACGCTGCGCTTCGAGTCTGCGGTCAGGAGTTGAAGGAATACTTCTGCGGCGGCGAGGGAGACCTCCCGGAGGCACTGGACAGCCTGCAGCTGCGCCACGCGTACATGCGCGTCGACCGCGTCGCCAACCACAGGCGGTTCTTCACCACCAGCAAGGGGTATCTGGGGATGGCGCTGGAGACGACGGAGAAGAGCGACGGCATCTACATCCTGGAGGGATGCACTGTGCCCGTGGTGCTCCGAGATTTGGGAGACGGCCAGCATTTCGAGTTTGTGGGCGAGTGTTACGTTCATGGCATTATGAACGGGGAGGCGCTGGAGGGCAGTAGCATGGAGGAGTTGTATCTTTGCTGATCTCATAGCGAAGTGAACCCTAAGCGGTCGCCCTGTATTCGTAGACAAGAGAGTGAAGCTACTCCTGGCAACGCAGGATGCATCATCTTGCCCATAAGACGAGTCCTTATTGTAGAACCTCGCTTTTTTGCAAGTTTGCTGTTGAACCCTCCCCCACTTTCTTCACTTCTGAAACCCCTTAGATCTGAGAAGAAAAGAAGCGTTAAGTCCCGCGCTCCGACAGCATCGGCCTTCCGGACTTTCGGGACGGGTGGACGTTCAAAGTGGGCCCGATGTAGGGCGTCGACATGGAGGTGGGCCGCGATGCCCGAAACACGGCGCCCGCGGGCCACCGAGCGAAAAGGAAATTGAACTGCGGGGAAGAAGGATGCATGCTGACAGTGGAAACGTCGTCGAGTTCGGGTTTGTCGCAGAGTCTCACTGTCTGGGATTTCGACCTTGCGACATTAACTGGGCCGCGGCGCGCAGTGTTGTGGTTTCGCCTGGCAGAGATTAATTGCATTTGATAGATCCAAAGTGCGCGGAGTGATCCGACCCAGATGGAAACCTGTTTTAGGTTAAAAGCAATCGATGCCCCCGAGATCCGATCTCTGGGCAGTAGGTGGTTTACTGCATGGAATTGACAGCTCCGAGGGTTTGGGAGGGCGCAGATCCCGCAGCGTGTAATATCACTCCTGCAGAAGCATCAATCGAGTAAAGACATTCCCAGATATGCATCATTTCCTTGGCGAATGAGACAACTCGCCTGTCGTGTTGATTGCTTGTCGTTGAATTCCGTGTGGGGAGGTCGTGCCGATCCCAGGGCTGAGGTTCAGGCACAGCTTCAGGGACCTGCAGCCCCTTATTCTTATTCGTTTAGAGGGGCCCCCTTTCTTATTCGGCTTCGTGCAGCGTCGAGCCAAGACAAGGAAGCGGACGAGGACAGGGCAGAGGGCGGGAGCGGCTTCCGGTTCTTCATGCCAATGGCGATCTTTTAAATTCTAAGCAATTGATCTTATTCTTCCTTTTCTTATTTATTGTACGGCCCGCGCATGTTCCTTCAAAGCACCGTTACCAAACAAATAATCCCCTACCGTTCACACCGCCCCCGTTTCCCAGTCGTAAAACTCTGAGCTGCATCGACAAACAGGCAAAGAACGTCCACCTCAAACATGAACGCGACGACAATCGGCCTCTCCCCCGAGGGGGCTCTGCACCCGTACTTCCCCCTCGGCGTCGAGATCCCCGGCTACCAGGCCAACTCGCTCTCCGCCGCGGCCCTTGTCAGCAGCTTCGCCGCGGGCTGCGCCGTCATCTTCCTCGCCACCTACTCGGCCATCCAGATGACCAGGCCGGCCACGTCCAACGGCGCCATCGCGACGACGCTGTGGTTCGTGCTCTGCGGGTTCATCCACTTCTTCTTCGAAGGTATTTGCCAAACCCAGTCCCTGGGTCTGACTCTGAACGCTGACCCTGTGTTTGCAGGCTACTTTGCGCGCAACTTCCCCCAGATGGGCGCCCAGGTCGACCTCTTCGGCCAGCTGTGGAAGGAGTACTCCCTCTCCGACTCCCGCTACCTCACCCAGGACTCCTTTGTCGTCTGTATGGAGGCCGTCACCGCACTCTTCTGGGGGCCCCTGTCCTTCCTCTGCGCCTGGGCCATCGTCGCCGACCACCCCGCGCGCCACCCTCTCCAGCTCGTCATCAGCCTGGGCCAGTTCTACGGCGACGTCCTCTACTACGCCACTTCGCTGTTCCAGGACCGCGTCTTCGGCGTCGTCTTCTACCGCCCGGAGTCCTTCTACTTCTGGGCCTACTTCGTCCTGTGCAACGCCTTCTGGATCGTCATCCCGCTCATCCTCATGGTCAAGAGCGTCGCCGCCATCTCGACCGGGCTCGCCAAGCTGAAGGAGTTGGAGAAGGCGCAGAAGAGGAAGTAGGGCCATTGGCAGCTGAGTTCGAAATGAAAGAGTCGATTGTTGAATGGCGAAAATAGATGTTATTAGAAGCTGCGGCCATCCAGAGCAAGCCCATGCATGAATCGGCGTTACTGCTCCCATTAGAATAAGAAACAACACTACAAGAACACCACTACAGCCAAACGGTGGACGATCAGAGATATTCCCAAAATGACAGTCACCTTCTCTCACATACCTAGAACGAAGGACACCCAGTGATTTCAGGACCGTCAACGCAGCAAAGGATCACGTCCAACGTATCATGTCTGAACGTCGCCATTAAAATTGCAAGCTTGCCGTTTGGTAACTGTTGTTTCGGACTGCAAACGTCCCGCCCAGATCGACTCCTTTGCTTGCTCTATTCTACTCCCAAAAACATGCGCCAACGAAATTCAATTAACCAAGAGAACGCTGCTGCCACTCGGAAAACAGCACTTGCCGACATTGGTGGCAAACGCCGATTCTGCATACCACACACCAGAGAACCGTGGACGTTCCGAACAGCCCACAATCGTCGCACGTCGCCCTCACACGGCCATTAGCTAGGTTCAGCAATTGATGGGAACATCCACGCTCGGGAGGACCCAACGGCGGCAGCATCTGCCGTGGCGGCGATGGTGATGATGCTTGTGGTGCCAAGTATCCTCCCTGGTCCGAACGATTTCCTCCGTCGGAATCAATGCCCAATAGTGCTCTTGCCCTCAACCAAACTTCCGATGCTCGCCGTCGTGCTTCATCCGGTGTTGCAAATATTCGCCTCGAATAAATTCCTCGCTCCCGGGGTGCTCGCCCTTGCCCTGCGCCCGGGGAGCCAACCGTTCCTTGGCGTCGGCGTCTTCTGCGACGCACCAAGACGGGGCTCTCTAGGAAGAGAGTGGATAAGAGGTTCAAGGGATCCTCAAAAGTTCCCATCTGTGGTGCGTGATGTGTGAAGGATTCATGGCGCTCTCGCTCTGCATTACGCCTATCACTCTCACGCACGGCCCCTGTTGAGTTATTGGCATCTTGAGGCTCTGGAGCAACGGCTGCTTCGTTTAGTGCCCCTGGCCAGCGATGACGGAGTGCGTGACGGAACGGCTCAATGCCAGGTTCAACAGGGACAAGGGCACTGTAAACCCCAAGCGGCTCGCGCTCGGTGTCTATTGGTGTTGCCTCGAAAGGCGCTGCTACAAGTGGTTTTTGATGAGATGAGCCTGGACCGGCGGCGGGCTGGCCAGGGCCTTGTGCTACTTCGTACCATTCAGGAACAGTTCTGGGAGGTATGCCTGGCCCCGACGTGTCGAATGGGTCTTTAGGCGACGGTTCGGGAGATACTTCGAGAGATGATTCAGACGTTGATTCAGACGATGCTTCGGACGAACAATCACAATGAGAAGCCCATTCCGCGCCACACCGGTAACAGAACTCCTAACCGCATATACAGACTGCAGCACAACCAGTTAGCCAAAAGATAACGCAGCCCAGCGACAAGAGTGAGCAACGGTGCCCGGGGATTGCGAAGCCTGGACGCACCCATGTGTCGGCAGCCCTCACTACACTCCACAACCTGGCCGCAGAAGCGACATCGCCGCTAGCCGAGCCCCTCTGCCAATTCCAGAGCCTGTTCTGTTCCCGGGCTGGTGACGCACTCTAGTGTGCCGTGCGCGGCTCTTTTGCAGCGTGTGCAAGTGCGCCGTTTGCAAACGGGACAGTTGCCAACGTTGTCAGCGGCGATGATGGAGTTGGGGGGGATAAAGGTCGAGCATGTACGTTCCCAGCAGTAGGTCGGATTGGGTGCCCTGTATTCCGCGCACCTCCTCTCAAGCGCCCCGAACTCTTCTGAGCTGAGCACAAGCTGGGCCATTCCGAGAGGTATCATGCTGCAGCAGCGCGGTGGGATGGCAGTTCCCGAATTCAGCACGACCAGGCACATCCTCCTCAGGCAGTCATCGCAATAGTTGTGCCCGCAGGAGAGTCTCATCGTCTTCTTCGATGAGTTCCGCTCGTTGCAGGCGTGACATGTGAAGCCATGGCTTTCGGAAGCCTCACCACCCGTCTCCACTTGCGTGGTGAAAATGACCCCAACGGAGCGCGCTGGACTGGCTTGTTTAAATGCGCGGGACGAACTAGAACCCCCTGGCTCAGCGGCCTCCCCGTTGTCGCTTGTGGTTTCCATGTCTTGGCGGGATAGCTCCATCACGAGCGTCAATGTTTGCTCGTCCGACACCTTCCAAGAAAGTGCCCAGTTCTACTGCCATGCAGAGCGGACCAGTTCTCCGTATCCGGCGCACTTGGTGGAAAGTGAAGTAGTATTCGTGTGCAGGCCGGAAGAGATCCCTCGTCGCATAAGATGCATCGTCGCAGGGCAAAGGTTGGCTAAAGAACTGTCGAGATACGCTCTTCTTATACGTCTATTTCTTCTATGCAGAGGCGACGTGCAAGCGAACGAGGGTGCATCACCGCGGGCAGAAGGATGCTTGGGAAGCGCTGTTCAAGGGTAACAAAGACACAAGGGCGGATGAAAATGGTTGATGAAAAGATTGGAAAATTGTCGGTTACCCAATTGCTTTGGCTCGCCTGTCTGTGCAACTAGGAGTGGCCATGCAGCTGATCGTGGTGAAATGTATTGTGTGTGGTTGTGGTTGTGGTCGTGGTCGAGGTCGATGTCGGGACCGGGACATGGTTTATTCATGACACAGCGATGGTGCTTTCCATTTCCAACTATCTTGCCCACCCACCCTCACTCTTGCAAATGGCTCGGCGGTGCCTGGGCGAGTTGAGCTCTTGCGTCACGCCCCACACGTTGACCTGAAAGCCTTGGGTGCTCGTATTTGTGCAGGCATATTCCTGACGTCAGAATCCCTTTGAAGGTTCTTCAATCCATTCAGCCATTATCTAAGGTAATCTCTCAATCGTCTACTCGACATATAGCAACCGGTCATTCATTCATTCATTCTCCATGTCAAGCCAGTCATATCACATCACATCGGCATTCCGTCAGTGCGCATACATTACCGCGAGTCTCGAGTCCCCCATGTAAAGCCAAACATCGCCGGCCCAGTAACCTTTTTCTATCATTGTCCATGGTCCATATTGTTGTGCGGTTCGAGCGCCTCCTCACTGGCGGTTGTAGCGGCATCGCGTGCACATCTGGATCTGGCATCGCCTGCATTCGTGGATGAAGTAGGGAAGCCGATCTTCACACTCTTCGCAAAAATGCGCTCCTCTCACACTCGTCCAACGATTGTGATGGCACTCGTGGTTCGCACGAACATCTTCGACCTGTTGTTGGATCACGGCAACTCGTTGAGCGGGTTCCATCGCAGCGGCGGCAGGGTTTCGGTTCACAATGGCCCCGGCGCGTTCGAGGAGCTGTCTCTCATCCCATTTCGGGCACTTACACGTCTTCCATTTCTTGCCACACTTGTAACAGAAGTGGGCCTTGCATTTGCATGCTACGAGTGAGATGTTAGTCTACATCACCAAGCCATTAGGCGCTGAAGGGGGAGGAAAGGGGAGTAGGAAAGGTGAGGAGGAAACAAAGAAAGAACAGACGCAAGGCACATACTTATGTGGTAACATCCCGTGTTGAGCTCCACAACACGCGAACAGGAGTTGCACTGCCGCCAACCATTTTCACCCGCCAGCTTGAGCAACTGCTCGGTTGCTTCGTCCTTCGGACAGGGTCGACCAACATGCGTTGCACTCTTGCAGTCCATGCAGGTACGCTCGCCACAAGCAGGGCATTTCCCATGGCAATCGGGTGGGATGAAGGCCGAACAGGGTTGAACGTGACAATAAACTCGGTTGGCCGTGCTGTATTCAATCCTCTTCATCTCGAGCTTGTCGGTCAACGCCCTCGGTAGCTGGTGACGCACCTTATCCACCAATATAGGCTTGCGACAACAGCGAGGAGGAAACAAGGATTCATCGTTGATGGCCGTGTTAAAGAGGGTCTGCAGACACTTACGGCAGTACTCGTGCCCACATTCAAGCTTGGAGACCTCTGCTACGTCGTAACTGCCAGTGCAGATGAGGCATGACTTCTGAGGCGGCTTGGGGGGTTCGCGCGGGGCTTGGGTGGATGGAAGCACCAAAGCTCCAGGAACTTGGCTTGTTTGGATGTTCGTCACCACTGGGAGAGGGCCAGTGCTTTGTGGAGGTTGCTCGGAACGGCGACGGGTGAGGATGGGAGGCAGACGCCAGATTGCGTTCAATGGCCCTTTCTGTAGTGCTGATAGGGACTGACCGTTGCTTTCCGTGCTGCGGGTCACCGAATCCGTTGCTGAGATGTGATGCTGCTCAGTAGTCTCGCTTGGTCGTGGTGGTGTGCTTGCAAATGTGCTAAGTCGGGGCTTGACCGATGGTGGTGGGCTAGGCGCTGATTCCCTAGCTTTGCGTTTGTGTTCGACCTGAGAATTGAGATTGTTTGTCCGCTGAGAAGATTGATGATGCTGCTGGGCGCCATTAGCGGAGGTTTCGGCTGCACTCGCGAGGCTCTGAGACCTTTGAGAAGGATGAGGTTGGCTGGCTGGGTTGTCTGTAGCTTTCCGCTTGTTGTTGGCTGGTGCGGCGGGCGAGGGCTGCTGGCAATTGGCATCTGCGGATGGAGGCACGTTGGTACTCGTTGGCAAAACAGGCTGTGTTGATGCTTGTGTCGATGCTTGCGATGGAGCTGCTGCAGCCAGCGCGGCATCTACTTTCTCAAGAGCTCGGTTGATATCGTCGATGTGGCCCGAGTCTTGGGCCAGGGCACGCAAGTCAGCCTTGTAACTGTTGATGGCCAGGTCGAGATCTGTCATAGGCCCGGCCGGATTCTTTCGTTTCTGGCTGGCGGCAATGGTGTTGAGGTCGGCGAGCTGTACCATAAGCACCGCCCGTAGCGTGTGTGGGTCCATGCTTTCGAATGCCATCGCTACTCGTGGTGATCCGAGTGGCCCCCCAAACGGTGAATGTGCGTGAGGCAAACGGGGGTTGAGGACAAAGGATGAATTATGGTAGAAGTGTTGGTTCGTACTATTGTCGTGCCAATGTGATGGCGATGATAAAGATGTCGAGAAAGGCGGAAACGATGGAGAAACAACACAAGAAGAAAAAAAAACGAAATGAAAGGGAAGAAAAAAGATGAAATGAAAACGAATGTGGATGAAAATGGAGAAACGTTGTGGGCGAAGCAGGGCAGTTGAGGAAGGAGCGAAGTTGCTCTGCAGCTGCCAGCCTGCGGAGGTGTTCGCATCGGCTCGAACGAGGAGGTACCTTATCTCCTATCATGTCAACTCCTCACACCTCACTTCCACTTCACATTATTCCCAGCAGTTGGCTTATGGAGAGCAGTCGACTGCCAGGCGATGACATGGTCTGAGCCCCAATCCGAACGATGCGGTGCAACTGCCGCGCTGGCCCAGCACGAGCATACTGGGGCAACACAGGTCGCTTTTACTCCCGCCTAGTCGGCACGGTTCGCAGAGAAGCAGGCTGCGGCCAGCAGCGCAAGACATGTAGTCCCTTGGGTTTCCTTCAGCTGGCGCGGCCATTTCGTGATCATCTTGTAAACTGCGATTGCTGATGTGTCTGAAGGGACGAAGTACGGCGTTGGCCCGGATTCAGGCCACCACTCGCGATGACTCGACTCGACTGCCCAGTACCTTGCCGTCGTGGGCCTTGGAGCCATAGCCAACTCAAACCGAATCTGGCATCACCAAGCTGCCTCGCGATACAAATGACAGCCATACATCAAGAACAAAACTTGTGCGAAACGAATCTTTGTCATTTCTTGGCTCACGTCGCTAGTGCGGGACGAGTGTTCCTGGCAGTTCCACGTGTCGAGGCTTCGTATTCTGATCGGCCACGGCACAATCTGTGATGGCTAGACTGCCCTAAGAGCCTTACATGTCTGCCCTAGAAGTCGATGAACCTAAGCCAGACTTGCTTCTTCTTCTCTTGCACCCACTGTTTTACAACGCCGGCATCTCTCTGCACTTGTTTAGATGTCGGTTCAAGCGACTTTGCCGAAGACTTAGGAAGATCTGCGACCTCGGTACCCACGGTTCCGTAGACGCCAGCCACGATACCTCGCATAATGCTCCAAGCTACATTAATGCCGAGACACATCCTTGGCCCCGATCCAAATGCGTAAAAGTTGGCCTTCATCTCCTTTAAGCCCTCCCGATTGCCTTGCTTGCTATCGTCCTCCAGCCATCGCTCCGGGAGCCAACACTCGGCGTCATCGAAAACCTCTTCCTTGCGCTGCATTGACATGGCTTGGGATGTGATTATCCAGCCTGGAGGAATTTCGTAACCGTGGACCGTGATGGGACTCGTGGTCTTGCGCTCCATGCTGAACGGTATGGGAGGATGCAATCGCAGCGTCTCCTTGATGACGGCATGGAGATATGGCAGTTGTCTCAATTTCTCTGCTGACAGTTCGTACGGTGAAGTGCCTGCTTCGATAGCAGCTTGCCTTATCTCTGCGCGTAACTGTTGTTGACGATGGAAGTTGCTTGGAAGCGACAAGTGGCGGAACAGAGGTGTCAGACCGTCCGACGTCGTGCTGACTCCCGCCCAGAAATTATCCAAAGAGTCGCTGAGGACGTATTCCAAAGAGGGCACAGAACTAGAAGGACCGTTGTCCAGAAAATGAGCATGGAGTCGGTGCATCAAGCTCTCGTGGCCGTCAGCTTGATCAGATTGTGACGACCGAAGTTCTTCAAGAGCCTTACGGCCGATGCGGTCAGAGTACAGGCCGATGTGGAACTGCCCATCGAGACCCTTCGGTGCGAGACCCAACTTACGAAGCCAAAGAGTGAGGCCTGGGAGAAGAAACATGATACCGCCCGCGATACTCATCTGCCGCTGCTCCTGAAAGTCAATATCTATCTGCATCGCCGCACGCTGTTCCGCATCGCCAACGAGGTTGAGCTTGTGCTTGGCGCCGTAGGCAACGTGGCTCATTATGTCGTACAAGGCAAACTGAAGCAGAGGCCTGATTTCCGCGGCGCCATTAGGGCTCCCCGCCCCTTTTTCTTTTGCTAGTTGCAGCATGCCACGAGTAGCGGCCTTGATGACTTCGGTCAGCTCCTCCGAATCCGCCATCTTTGCAGCATAAATGGTGCGTAAAGGCCGCCTACGGTCTTGATGCAATGCACCATCCACTGTAGATACCAGGTTCTCCGCTCCGTAGTTGTGGAAGAAAGGTAGCGCCTCGGGTCTATCTAGTCGCCTGGCGCCAATGAAGACGTCGCGCATACCTGCGACATCGTTGACGGAAACCTGTTTTGGACCGATTTGCACGATCAGGCCATACTTTCTGTGTAGCTTGCAGGCGTAGACGTCTGCGGAGCCACGCAGCGTGTAGAAGAGATATGGCAAAGCCGTAAATTTGTGGAGCAACGGCCCCGGAAAGCGATGGTTTCTCATGATGGGGGCGGCAGCAAGGCTGATTAGGAGAGCAACGACGAAGCCGCCGAGCAGCTGTAGAGACAAGGGCCAACTACTGCCTAGGTGGATGACCATTTCTAATGTGAGAAGGCGGGAGTCCTGCGCTCGGTTTTGTAGCCAGAGGCGGCCAGCACCACGTCGTTGTGCATCAGAGGTCAGTCAAGCATCGCTTCTCCCAGTATGTCTGTAGACACGGGCATCTGCACGTATTGCACGTATTGAGCTGCCAAGTTTACACTTGGGGAAGTGCGTTTAGTGATTATATAATTGGGAGCTGATGTGACTAAGCAGCGCCAGCAGCTCCAACGTCGGCTCCAGAGCCATGCAAAATGTGTAATGTTCAGCATTGTCACGCTCTTTTTGCCGAGGGAAAATGCGTCTTACTTCAAGAAAATGCTTGGGAGCAATTGCATTGACATTCTTTTAGAATCAAGCAGTTCTGATGACCTGGACCAGGGTAATGTTGAGAAAAGCGCGAGAGGTTTAATCTGAAATTAGCCCACACTAACACGCATCAGGGCCAAGGCGGGCTGGTTAAGGCTGTCAGTGCCGAAAAATACCCCACTAACACGCTGAACTCCCCCACGCTCTTAGTGGACTGACTGATCGAGCACGCCAAGGACGAATCAGCCTCACCAAGGATTCTATGGAGGCATACTTGAGCTCCGCCTAGATCACAGCCCTCTGTGCAACATGCGCTCGTCAATAACAGACCCAGGGGGCGCTGCTTGCCTAGTGACTCGAGATATAAACCTGGATTTTTTATGCGCTTGGCGGCAGACATGAGCTTGTCAGATTGAAAGAAAACAGGGTCGCGATCTTGGGAATCAGAACGTGCCGGGCTCTGAACGGCAGTCATACACCATGCCAAATTCCAAAGACGAAGAAATTGCGTCGGCGAGCCAGTTCCTTAACGGCGCAATCAAAGAACTCGAGGGGCAGATCTTCGACCTCAACTCGGCACGAGGCCCTAGCGACACAACCCCAAGAAATGCCAGGATCAACAGCGTCATAAGCAATCACAATGGACACATAGAGCGGCTGTCCCTCGCGCTGCGATCAGTGGGTTTTGATAGCTTCAATTTCGGGGAGCTTCAGGCCATCAAGCCTGCCATCAATGATTACATCAAGCATGGTCGTCACTACGGCATTGGCCACACCGAGAACTATGCCATGTATGAAAAGTTGTTTACATGGCAGAAAGATGATCATCACAGAAGACAAAGACTTGATGATAAGAAGCAGAAGCAACCCCCACAGGATAAGTCGTCGTGGGATTTATCAAAAGCTCAGGCTAGCGACGAATCAAAATCACTGACGATCTGGGCACTCGAAGCTATGACTGAAAGTCTCACAAAGTGTATATCGCAGCTCACACCTCGGCCAGAGACATCCAAGAGGGAAAGAATCGCCAGATTTGTTGGCATTAAACGCCAGTCGGAAGAACCTGATGACCTGGACATCGAGTTCGGAGCCAGCCCATCCGAGCTACTCGAGCCACTGACAAAAATGAAGGCCCACGTAGCCCTGGTCAGAGACAAGGCCAGGAGACTTCGTCCAGGTAAGAGAAGACCCGCTCATTCGCTGACGCAAATTGAAGGCTAACAGCACTCCTTGATGAATTGTAGAGGTTGATCACCGCAAACTGGTTGCTCTCCAAGACGATTTCCGAATTCTCCAAGGACACCAAGCAGACGACACGGCGCGGCTGCGAAGCCGCTTCCCAGGAATAATGAAAGAGAGGGAGCCTACTTTAAGTGAAAGGATCCAGTTCTTGAATAAGAGACTATACGACTCGGTTGAGATAGAGCTCATACTAGACATGCAAGGGGATTGAGTTGCCGAATGGGGCATTAGTCGGGAACTGAAAGTCTTGAACAGAACATTCGATGATATACCAATGACGGCAGCGTGTATAATGGCCACCGCACACGTGTACACCTCTTCTCCAAACAAAAGAAAGGACAAATATTCACGGCGGACTACAAGTTACTGTGTGGTGATAAAGAATATAGAGTATTGGGTATTCTATATACGCTCATGGGGCAGGAGCCCTTTTGTTCATCAAGGGTATTGACATCTAATCTTACAATGACAGGCAACCACGAGTTGCAAGGCATTACCTCTCCAACGTAGATGCATGCACTGTCTAAACGAGGTACCTGAAGCCCCTCCTCTGGTTGAGGGCCTCGTCCTCGTTGTGCACAATGTCCAAGCCAACCGTCTTGGCGGCAACATCATTGTGCTGCTCCCACGCGGCCTCACCGGCGTCGAGCTTCTTGTTCAGGCGGACAAGGATGACACGGAACGCAAAGGTGCCGGCAATGGTGACGCCGAACATGGAAAGCACGATGCCGTAGCTCTTGCGGTAGCCGTTGTCGCGGAGACCCCAGACGTACGAGCCAGCAATGTTACCCAGCTGACTGAAGGCGTTGATGAGGGCCAGGGCGACGGCGCGCTTGGCGGGGGGTCGGGGGAAGGACGAGGAAATCCAGGAGTAGAAGACGATGAAACCGGCATAGGAACCGGCCTGCAGGAAGAGGGCAACGTAGCGGGCAGCAGTGTTCAGAGTGGACATGCTAATGACGAAGCCGACGATGCCCATGCAGATGGGCAGGACAATGTGCCAGAACTAATCACGAGGTTAGTTTGTAGTTGGGTACAGCAACAAGGAATGAAAACTAACCTTCTCCTGGGTTCGGTCAGCGTGCATGGCCCAGAGGAGGGAGATGATGCACGAGAACAGCCAGGGAGGGGAGCTCATCAGCAGGGTGGGAACGTAGCCGAAACCCAGAGTCTGCGTGAGGGAGGGGAAGAAGGCGTTGAAGGACAGACCGACGACGTAGGCGGTAAAGGTCAGCATCATCAGGTAGATCTTGACATCCTTGAGCGCCATGATCAGACCGTCAAAGACACCCTGGTCCTTGGAGTCGGCGTCGGCCTCACCGACGTCCTCGACCATGCGGAGCTGGGCAACCTGCAGCTCCTCCTCGGTGAAGCCCTTGGAGTTGTGAGGTAGGTCGGGCAGGATGAAGACGGCGGTGATGGCGATGAACATAGTCACGGCGCCCTCGATCCAGAAAAGCCAGCGCCAGGCGGCGTGGCCCAGGACGCCCTGCATGTTGGAGAGCACGCCGGCGCCGACGAGGGCGGAGAAGGCGTTGGAGATGAGGTTGCCGCAGAACAGGATGGCGTTGCGGGTCGTCAGCTCCCGGCGGGTGTACCACTTGGACAGTAGCAGCAGGGCGCCGGGCAGGAAGGCGGCCTCGACGAAACCGAGGAAGAATCGCACAACGACCATCTGGCCGAAGTTGTTGACGTTTCCGGAGAGGGTGGAGATGAGACCCCAGAGGAGCATGGCGGCGGCGATGTACCACGAGGGGCGCTCAATGCGGTTGATGAACATGTTGGAGGGGACCTGGAGGTTCTGTTAACACCAGGACGAAACATTTAAGAGAGAAGGGGGAATAACGAACCTGCATCAGAATGTAACCGACGTACAGGATACTCAAGCACGTCGCGTACTGGGTCTCGTTCAGGTTCAGGTCGTCCTCGAGGCCGCGCAGGCGGGCGGCGGCGATGTTGTTGCGGTCCAGGTAGTTCATGATGTAGATGAGCACGAACAGGCTGCAGCGCATGTCCAGCTTGCGCTTCATGCTCTTCTCGACGGCGGCGCGGCGCGCGGGGTCCATGGTCGGCTGGCCCTTGTGGTGCTCGGGCGTGGCGACGTGCTCGATGTCGGCCATGCGCTCGGCTTCCGTGTCCTTGTCGACGCGGTCTGCCGGCGCGGCGGCGGAGGAGATCTCGTCAGGCATTTTTGTGTGTGTAGTTGTAGGATCTGTGGTTGATTGGAAGGAGAGTCCTAAACCTGCACTGCTCGAGAGGGGGGGGAGGGAAGAGGAGAAGATGGGGGAGGAGAGAGAGAAGAGTCCGATGATCTCTCGGTGCAACGACACGAGCAGGTCGAGCCGTATTTCAAGGGAAAAGCATTTACCCCAACCATCCAGACTTTCCAATAACCCCAAAACTTGGCCGACCCCGCGTAGATCCACCCCCTTGTCCCCAATTCATGGAGAAGGGGGGAGGGGGGAGGGAGCACGGGGAGCTAATGCCATCATCACACATTTTCTCGCGAACGAGTTTGAGGCCGTGAGAGCCACCCATTAAGGTGGGGGAGAGGAGCTTGGGGAGCTGGCTGGCTTTGCCCGGTCCTGTCCAAACGTTCTGTGTCCGTCCTCCTGACTCAACCGGTCCCCCTTGGCGGCGGTTGACATTAGTCAAATCGAAAGAGGCGGTCCCCCGGGATGCCGGTGCTTTGCTCGGTGAGATTCCGGACCGGCCTCTCTGCGGCTGTCGCGACCTGCTTCCGGAGTTGGAACCATCTGGGGCCATTGTTCTCCATCTTCTCCATATTACTTAGGCAGCCAGATTATCTTGTTGCTTGTTGCCATGGCCTCCCCTCCCTCCCACCTACTCCTCCCAGTCGCGCGGTCAGATGTCGTTTTTTTGGTCCTGGAAATCGAGCCGACGGAAATTGCTTCGAGAACCAAACATCGGAGGGGGAAAAAAAACATATGGTAACAGTGACGTTTGTGTTCGCCCCTTGTGGCGATCGAGAACGTTACATCATACCAAGCCCGCCTCCTGCAAGCCACGCTTCGGAAAAGCCTGCAGGCCAAGCAACCAAGGCAAACGGCTGCAGGGTTCCCGTTCGGGAATGATTGACTTGTCAAAGCCCGTCTCCGAACCACGGCCCAGGCTTCTTGAACGGCGCTCGCCGCCTCAACAAATCAGCGCGTCAGGGAACGTAGATCCCCTGCTGGAACGGGCCTTCTAGCTCCCTAACTACGTGGGCGGCTCACCAGCTAGACCCGGGCCAAGGCGCCGGCCCAGCGAGCTAAATGGGCCCTCGACTCTCCCCGTGACTGAAGAGTTTTTGCGGCAATTTGCTACCGTACCCATCTCCCCTAGGCCGGTACGAGCTAGGGCAGGGCCGGCAGTTTAGGCCGGACGCAACGTAGGAGCACGGTATCTTAAAAGTTAATCTACGCCCACGGTCCCTACGGGTATAATCTGAAACTAGCCCGTTGGCACGGTGGAGGAAACGCGGTAAGGAAAATGGCTGGGCTCTCGTGTGTGCTTTAGTAGGGCGAGGCCTTGGCTCGACCGCCTTGCCACAGGTTGCCCTGAGCGCGAGCGCGGTGGAGCAATCGATAATTCCGTTCGGACGTCAGCAATATTCCCGTCGGCTCCTCCAGCTTTTTTAATTTCTGGAGGCGCGCTTTATTGGATCCGGGGGCACAACTCGCTCATTGGTCGTGTCGTATTCACACACGACACCTGACACGTCCAGGGTGTCTGTCTACTCCGGGGTTATAGAATCCCGAACCGTGATTCCCCGGCCCTTTGGTAGCCCATCGGGGTTTTTTTTCTTCTTCTACAGGCCTGCCGTCCTGCGCAGTCCATGCAGGTGATATGACCATGACCATGCAAGTATGGTAGCCAGGGAGCAAAAAACGAGACCGAAAAAAGTATGATCGGGTTAATGAAGCCCGTACATCAGAACTTCGCCCGCCCGGCAACGAGCTTGCCCAGCCAGCGTATCCATCCTTCAACTTCCCTCAATCCACATGGTATCACGCGTAAGATACAGTATATGGGAATCCCTGGAGACACAGTCCAGGCTGTCGGTATTTAAAGTCGGCTCGTGTGTGCAAATGCGCGACCAAACCTTGTACTTCAGCGGGCCGAAATGCGGAGACGGGCCGAATGGCGAGCCGGTCATGTGGCTGCCGCGACGGCGGTGAGCAACGTCTTTCCCCTTCCGGAAGTCGTCGTGTCTACGGGTATCAGGTTCTCTAACCAAAACAGCTTGCCGTGTCTTGTAGGCCGGGAGAGTGGTTGCATTCAGCGGGTGAAGCTGTCTATATCAAGGTTATCTACAAGATGCGGTTCTGCAGCAGGGGCTAACCGGTGATTAGACTTCACCAGGGCCAGCTTGGTCTAACTGGTTCCGCCTTAATTTTTGCACATCGTTGATGTTTCCATTTGATATGAATCTTCCATGCTCGATTGGATACGGTTCGCCGTTCTCCGGCATCTGCATGTCTGTTTAATACATCCCCGTCCCCATTTCCTAGTTGTCACACGCCTCTCCTCATCAAATATACCATCAAGTAATCACGCACTGAGACGGCAAGGTTCCTCTAGCGGCATCGACTGTGAACCACGGCGAACAACTAAACACCTTGAGTATCGCGTAACCAATATTTTTCGGTTCTCTTGATCCGTCAGCACATCAAATGCTACGTGGCTTCCTCTGTTGCCACACCTTATATTGCCAGAGATTCACTTATCACGTCCCTACTCAAGTATATCAGCTTTGTCATTCCTCTACCTTTCTACAGCCTAATTGTCCTGTCGTCGCCCTCAGCATGTGCAATTTTTTGTTGTATTGCATGGTGCTGAGACCCATTGTCTTTTGCGTCTCGAAGAGGATCCAAGTGGTGTCCCAGCCTATCCAACTCCTCAGTAGACCTTGGCAAATTTCCGACTGCGACTTTGATATGGTGAGCTCCCATAGTGGCGCCTTTCCTCCCAGTCGAAGTGCCACCATCGTAACGTGGACGGTGGTAGAGAGCCATTAGCCAGGATGAGCCATCCTAAGCAAGTATTTATTGTTCCGTATATACACGATTATAAGCGTAGGTAATCTGGCGGCTGTGTACGGTATATTGGAGGCCTGCAGTATGCCCAGACACACCGGATATCCTCCGGAAATGGTCCACCCAACCTCTTCAACCAGGACGCTCTCAATATTGTCTACTCACTTGCCGCTGTGAGGGGCAATTTAAAGTCACTGTTATGGGCGGACGCCAGGCAGAATACCGTAGTCATCCTCTGTCAAGTGGCGACTTCATCAAAAGGTAACCGCGGGGTTGTATCTAGCACTCAAGCATGAACAGGCGCCTCGCCGGGACTTGCGATTTGTCCATAGAACTAGTGAAGACATATCTATTCGTCAATCTGGAATTTCAAATCACTCTAAGATGCCTACACGTAAAGAACAGGTTTCCAGCCCCTTTGCAAGTGATGCCATTGGATACAGACAGTTGTGATAAGTTTCAGCCATAGCTTGCAATAATCGAACCATTTGTTTCTCGTCATAGACGAGCAAGTGAGGTTTGCGTGAGCATAGTCGAAGGCATCCAGATACCTCATCAACTGGACCACAGCGGCACATACCACCAGAATGTGAAAGATTGAATGGGAGCCCCACAGATCGAATTTGCCAGGGTATCGACTTTCGGGAAACCTAGTCTTCAGAACCACACGTGTTAGAGTCATTTCTCTCTTGTGTGCGAAATGAAGGCTTACTGCATAGGACCAAACCCCTGATAGAAGGCAGCCTGCTTTTGCCAGAGTATAAGGAAACGCTTTTCTCATCATCTGCTCCATGCCGAAAACAATGAGTCCGTGGATCAAGGGTGCAATACCGCATAAGCCAGTCCCCACGAACATTAATGCTCGGAAGAGGCGGTACTTTGAGCCCTGGAACCTGGGATGCATCGTCATGGCGACAGTCAATGCCCCGAATACTCCAGTCTGTTAACGAGGAAAGAACAGTGTTAGACTCCAGTGCAAGTTTAGGCTTTCTTTTCATAATTGTGCTTTTTATCTTGTCTTTAAAATCAGTTTTAGAATAGCTCCCAGTCAACAGACCCAGATGAAGGGCCTATTAGACGTAGCCCAAGACGAAGTCTCTCTAACACGAGCGAGAGCAGCTTCACACGAACCAATGCAACTCTTGGTGAAGGGCTTGGTTTCAAGAGGACTATGAAAAGTAACACGTACGAACCTACCGCAGCCAAGCCGTTTCATCTTTTTTTCTTCTCCTTGCTCAATTTACCCCTATCGGCAATTTTCGAATCTACATTCGAAGCCGTTGCCATGTCTGGACATGAGTTATCTCACATCCCCAACCTGCTTGTCATAGCTGGAGGCCGGTCCAACCCCCCAGCCATTTCGCTGCTCCTCACTCTCGCCTTCAGCGAACTCCGTTGCTATCTTCCACCCATGAGCCGCTTCCCCCAACCAGTCTGGTCTGATCTTGCATTTCGATTATTGACATTGGTTGGGTGTGTAGGCGCCAGCAAGCGTGTCGGTTAGTTGAAGCTGCATGGTCCGGAGAAGGTAGCGTTGGCGAACCTGAAATAGATGAAGACGGCCATTCCGGCCCATAGGGAATGAACGCGTTTGGAATTGGTGAATTCAAGTCGTGTGATACCGCCCAGGCTGGTTGATTCGGCATAGACGTCTGACTTTGCGCTCCAAGTGCCTCACGAATCTGGCGCTCAACCCCAGGTTCGGCCTCTCGCTTCCGATATCCTGCTCGCTTAAGCCGCAGTAAAACGTCACCAGAGGGAACGAATTCTTCCCAGTTCTTCCGCCCCGCGGGGAGAATTTTGGGATCCGCACCCAGGTCAAGAAGCAGATCCATGATGGAAAGCATGCTCTTCTTCGCGGCATAGTAGAGGGCAGTCCTTCTTCCAGAGTCCATGCCATTGATATCGTGACCCAATTTGAGCAAACCTTGAATCGTGGGGACGTCGCCCTTGATGACAGCTTGGCGAAGGCCTGTGACTGCCCGGCAACAACGCGACTTGCTGAACGCCAAGTTGCCTATGGCTTTCTGGGAATGGCTTGTAGACCCGCGATCCAGCCAGTCTTCTGCAGTGAGGTTGCTTTCGTCGACTAGGGTATGAAGTTCTGTAACGACGGGTGTGTCGAGCAGCAAACGTACAGTGTCTAGATCTCGGCTCTGGATGGCCAAATGAAGAACGGACCACCCATGGTTGTCCTGCTGGGAGGCATTGGATCGTATGCGTTCGTCTTTTAAGAGGCCCTGGACGACAAGGGAGTGCCCCATGAAGGCGGCATGGTGTAGTGCAGTCCAGCCGTGGCATGTTGACTTGAGCGGATCTGCTCCTTGTAGTAGGAGCAAGCTCACAATGGAGACATGGCCTCCGTTTGCAGCGCAGTGCAATGGAGACATACCGTAAGAGCTGACAGCATTGGGGTCGGCCCCGGCGTTCAACAACAAACGCAGAATCTCCAGGTGGCCCTCCTCTGCTGCCCAATGTATCGCGGACCATCCATCACGATCACGATGGTTAGTATCCTCTCCAAGATGTATAAGCAATCGAACAGCAGGAGGTTGCCAGAAATTGCCGCTGCTTTCAAAGTAGGCGCAGATTTTCCATCCGCGTTGGATGAGTTAGCATCGGCGTCCATGAGAAATAGTCTCGCAGTGGCGACTTCTTGCCCGAACCCCGAGTCATCTTTGTCCTCCAAATCGAGAACTGTCACTCGTGCACTGATGTCCTCTTCACGATGTACCACATTGACATCTTCGGCCTCAGCGTCAACGTCTTGGAAATCCAGGTTCTCATCATCTAGTACACTGTACATTGATGCACGTGTAATCCCAAAGTCCCCGGTTGGCCCATCATCTTCTAATGCTTGGTCGCTATCGACGTTCTCCGCGACCTCATCACCATCGCTGGGAAGTTTTTGCAGTGTGAGCAGAGCAATTTCCTTCATATGCCCGGCAACGTGAGATTGA
The DNA here is from genome assembly GCA_020881915.1 of Paramyrothecium sp. XJ0827. Classification (NCBI taxonomy): domain Eukaryota; kingdom Fungi; phylum Ascomycota; class Sordariomycetes; order Hypocreales; family Stachybotryaceae; genus Paramyrothecium; species Paramyrothecium sp. XJ0827. The sequence continues at coordinate 4,445,185 of JAJFPB010000004.1, forward strand.
AGAGCTTCACTCGAGAACACAGCGGTGGGCTCGAGCTTCCCTGAAGGTTGAAAATCGTCGCCAAATGGACATTCCAGAATTTTATCGAGGAGTGACCTCCGTGCGGCGTTGCTGAGGGTCCCGGCGTGAGCTTCAGGCACGCCGTGCTCCTTAATGCAATGCTCCTGGTACTGGATGTCTTGTTCGAAGACGATTGGGTCGTGAGAGGGGGCTCTGCACTCCCATGCATGCCCGTGAGCAGTCTGCATGTGGCTGGACCAGGCTTTGGAGGTTTCAAAGGTGAGCGGACCGGTCCCGTGCCCGTGATGACTTCCTTCCAGGCAGTGTGGAAAGAGACAAATAAAAGGCTCCAGATCCCCAATGACATGATTTCTGTTGCATATGAGCCACATATTCCCATGAAACGACAGGGATGATCTGCTTACTGCCACAGCGACGAGCTCGTAGTGTTATTGAACTCAACAATGACGCCGCAGTATGGACACTGCTTCGTCGGCGGCACAGGAGGGAACGACAACTTGTTGTTCACAAGAACAGATTTAGGCCGGGGAGCCTCAGTTGTAGATTTGGCGTAGAGGGCCGCAACGGCAGTTTGTCGAGCTGTAGTCGCATTCGTTACTGATGCTGGCGAAGGGGCCGGCATTTCGTTGGTCGTCGCAGGCTTTGGCAGCGCGCTCGGCGCAAACCGTACAGCCGGCGCACTACCTGTCACTTCGGGGAGTTGAACAACAACCGGAGTGGTTTCCGGGTTCTGAGTACTTATTTCAATGCGCCTTCGATGGGAGCGCTGATAATACAGGCGTCGAAGTCGCAAGGTGTTAGCTTCCACCAACGCCGAGCGTAGCGCCTCCGACGCCTCCGGGAACCGGAACTCAATATAGCACTTCGTGTAGAGACGCAACTCGTCTATAGCCTTGTTTGCCTCTTCGTCGTCGGTGTACTTCTCGATCTTGCGAGCCCGGTTGGCTTTGGCGGACTTTCGAGCGGCGTTAGACAGACGGAAGAGCCGTGTCAACGTTCCGCTGATTGTCTCGTTAATCTTCAAAATGTTCCCTTCCACCGGGTCAAAATCGCTTTCTGCATCGCTTTCGTCGTCGGCTCTCTTCGTGACTCCCGAATTGCCATGTAATGAAATGCATTGTCTCTTCCTGCTCGAACTTTGTGATCGGTCGTCGGTTGGCTTCACTGTTGCCGAGACTGAAATTAGCGAGGGTCTTAACCCATTCGAATGTAGTATGAAAAGTACTCACAAGACAGCAAGGTATCGCAAATCACATCCAGGAGCTGATGTATGATATCCACGGCTACAGGACTAAATCGTAGTCTGTAGTCTAACGAGACATTCGACGGCCCGTAAACATCCATATTTGATACCCACAGAGAAAAGCGTGCCAGCTGGTCATCCATGATAGTAAGGTCTGGGAGTATCTTTGGCATGGCCATGTACTTAAGGAATATAGATTGGCATTGTGTCGCATGCTCTGCGATGGTCGGGTTAAGACCATCTTGTAGGAAGACATCTTCCAGGGGCTCGTCTCCCGCGCGCTCGAGACTTTCCATGTTGAGAGGACGCGTTGCGGGCGGCCGCGAGTCCTTCTGAGTGAGGCAAAGATCCAGGAATCCAAGCCTATTTTCTGCACGGCATTAACGTTCCAAAGGTCGTTGCGTGAGAAAATCGCGACCGGGGCCATGAAATAGTTGCATAAACTCACAGTGTCAGGTATCGTGAATCACCTCCCCCTTCCCTCCCTCCCCCCCCCTCTCTCAGCCTTCTTCCGACGGGTTACAGATGTCTCGGCTGCGTACCTGGCCATTACGATGACTGGCCTGCGAGCTTTACTAGTCTATCAGGGCGAGAAAAGTGGTGTGATATTTCGATCCAGGGGGACTTGAGTAACGGTTATCTCCAGAGCAGTGCCTATAGAAACCGAGTTTCATCCGACACGGCCCTCTTCTCCTCCCCCGTCCTTTTCACTCGGTGCTGAGGAAAGTCCTGTAACTTAACCCGACCCTTGAAGCCATGTCCTTTACCAAGACATATTTTTTGTGTCCATCATCCGATTTCAAATATCCACCACCAAGGGGCCCGCTATGTCTTGGGTCTATTATCCGCTCCACGTCAGCATCGCAATACCCTCTGAATAGAGCGGTGTTGTTGCTATAGTCGATGAATTTCCACCCGTCGTGGAAATCGACTGGAGAAAGACTGTATCAACCAAGAAGGGGCACGGTCTGGGTGTTTATGCACAGTTCATGCAGCTGGCTACCGGTGGACTGCCCGTTAGTCCCGAGGCGAACCTTGAGTATTCGAACAAAACAGTGAATACGTTCGCGTTCGACACGGTGACGACGCGGGCTTTTGAGCCGACCCAGGAATACGTGCAAGAGGCCGTCAAGGCATGGCTGAGAGAGCCCAGGCAGAGGTTTTCACTCGTCAGTGCGCTCTTCCTCGTCACGGGCATGAAGCTCGTCAAGGGCGTCAGGATCAAATACTCGAATTCTCAGAGCACGACTGTGCAGGGGAAACTCGGCATCGATGGTGTCTCCAGGAAAGGGAGGAGTGCTGAAGCTATCGTAACTGCCAATACTCGCTTCCCCTTGAGTGGCAGTACTGATTCACCACGAAGTAATTATTGCTGTCGATCGAACAATGCCGACAAGGATACTGTCCACGACAATCGGTCACTACCAAATGTCTTTGGTTGCGGGCCAAGCCTCTGGAATGTCCCATCCTCGAGAGCCAAATGCAAGCGATTTCGCTGACCGAGGGACTCTGTAATGCTTCGACATATGTGGGCAAAGTCGGGTGGCCTGTTAATCACTGGCTCAGATGAGCGCCTCCCTGGTGTGCTGTTGTGCAGGTCTCTACACTGACGTTGTTAGCGAATAGAAGTAATCAGACAAAGCCTTGAGAGCTTAATTGACTGTGATTTGAGCTTCTTGCAATGCAGTTGCAGCTACGCATCGCACACCGAGAAATACCTCGAAACTCGCCTTAGCCTCGAGGTCCTCTCTATGTTGTGGCAGCGGCAGTCTCACACTCAAGCCCGAGCACTTCTGGCAAACGCAAACCCAATGTCTTCGCAATACATTGTCCAAGGACACCAAATATCTCCTCATCAGCACTGCGAAGTCGGCATTGGGGTCTGTGAGATTTGACCAGTAATTTAGGTCCTCATGAGGCAGAACTCGGTGTTTCTTTCTCTTATGTTCCAAGTGCAAAAGTTCATGAATGGCATCATCGCATTCTCGTCTCCGTTTGCCCATACTAATGGCAATGCCTGGGCCGGGATGCGGATCGTGATTTGGATTCTCGATCATGCGGCGGAGGCTAGGATACCGCTCACGTCCGGGTTGTTGGATGTTCTGCTCCACGAATTGTCGTTAGTAGGCAGGATATGATAGGCCAACAGACTGAAAGACTGGAATCTTCTGCATATCAAGAGTACCTACTAAATCTACCCCTCGATCAGAATCATCTCGGACAAGCTGTTCAAATGCGTGCAGAGTCCTTGCAACGCTCTCTAGGTCGGCTTCGCCAAGATCATCGCGCTGCAGGAATGCATCAGTCCGTAGCCAGGCCTCTCGTTTCCGTGATTAAGCGATGCAGGCTTTACGGACCTTTGACCTTTGCGGTCGCTTTCGAACGAACAGTCCAAGCACATGTTGTAGCAGGCTTTGGGAATCAGTGTAGTCGTCCATGGTTGCTATCCAAGATGAAGGAGTTGAGGATTGAAGGTTTCAATGGAACGCTTTGGCTGGAAAAGCATCGGTCCATTAGTGGAAGTGTGCTGTGTGTATATTGATCAGATCAGGCTATATTCACACCCAGAACCTCGAGGCGACGCGACGTGCTACTGTCCTTTGCTGCAACCCGGCCGTCACACCAGACCTAAACTAATGAGCGTTGTGAACCCGGAGACAAACAAGTCACCACTTGGGCAATGCTTGCGCACATCCCCACCCCTCCACCTCAAACCCGAGGCACGCGTGTAGGGCTTGTGGTCTCATGTCAAATGGCAAGTATACCTACATCGTATCCTGCTATACTTGTCCGGAGGTCGGAGAATGCCATTGTTGTAGATGTGCGCACCAAATAGCTCATCCCCTATGTCCTAAAGTTGAGGCGGCTATGGGGGAATTATCTGTCTCGGTGTCTGCTTGCGAGTGGTGGTCTCAGGCAGGCCTGCGTGCACGCCACCCGCAGCGCTCGCCCGGCTAATGAAATTGATTTGCAGCATCGGGTCACTGCAGGGAAGAGGTGAAGGTGCCGCCAACTAAGTTCTTGTACATAGAATATCACCACTTGCTCTCGTTATTAAAACTCCTCGGTGCTCTCCTGACAGCTTTTCCGGAGCAAACCGTGGGAGTGTTCGTCGACCTAGGCTACCTCTTTCTCCTTGTATCCTGCCTAGGGCTTGGCCATTCTCTTTATTGTGGGCTGATATCCTGCGGTTTTGGATTCTAAAGCACGTCAAACGAGAAACTATTCAAGAGCGACGTGGCGAGAAATAAAGTTGTGCTAGAGGGTTGGATTCTAGCCATATCAAACTGCTCCGTACGCTTCACCTGCGACTCTCTGGGAAACCGATCCGGGTCGAGGCAAGAGGGAACACAGTGTAGGTGATAGAAAGGAAGGATTTAAGACATTGTCAGTTGTAGAAGGGACAGCCACTATGACGCAGATAACGACATCGGCATTTACTTGTCGATTTCATGGCATCAAAGTCTATATGTGAAGAGTTGGGAGTTTATATAAATCTGATTGTCAACCTCGTTTGCGCAATTCGTCATGTCGGTTATACAACACAAAACGGTAATGAGTTGACGAGCGTTACTTCTATCATGAGCCCATGAGTGGGATAACAAGACTTGGTGGCTCTGCAAATTGGCATCAAGAATGATTTTGGTAATTCAGCCTATTGTATGAGTGATGGGTATTACCTCCCCTCTAGTCAGGACTTCTCTATCGCTAACGCTGCTTCTATAGAGCCCAAAGTAATTCAACGCTAATACAGACATCCAGATTGTGTAACACCGTAAGGGAAGACCAACCCAAACCCCAATAACGCCGCAGAAATAGCCCAAACGTAAGCAACATGAAGATCCTTCATTATCCGGGGTCTGAACAGAGGTTAGCGATTGGTGCTTGGTCTTCGTATGCTCGTGTACTTACACAAGTTTTATTGTTGAACTTGTTGCGCTTCACCAAGTAAGCGCAGCTTGTAGTCACGTCCGATGCGTTCCATCTCATCCATGAACTACTACCATGAATCAGCCTCGTCCCCGACAGTTTCTTTGGTATTGGCGTTCATACCTTTTGTATCAACGACTTTTGATGTTCGTCTATCAGCAACTTCTTTTCTGCGTCCGGCAACGTTTCGAACGCGGCGACGTTGGTGTCCCACTGCTGCACGCACTCGGGCTTCCAGTTACACATCTCAACGGGACCATAAACTGGATGCGAGAAGCGGCGGTGTTTGTGCGGCCAGTTGGATGCGTGGTAGTGGTGCTTGACAAGAGCGCTACGGGAGCCGTGGTTGCCCGAGTTTGAGTGACCTTGTCCAGCGCAGAACGCCTCCACGTTGAGCACGAGCACACGGCCGACGACCTTTGACTCGTCCAAGTCGTGGAACGTGTCCCACGTGATTCGAGGGCCCCTGTGCTTCTTGTTCATCTCTTCGATGATTGCGTTTGTGAAGGCCGACGGGCCAGTGCCGCTGATTACTTGATCGAAGTCGAGCTCGACCTTGCCGATGGGGACACCTTGTTCCCTGGCAACGCCCTTGAGCCAGGCCATGATGTTCTCCACGAGCTTAAGCATGACCGGCTGGCGGGGTCGTGAGATGATGGTCCACTGGCAGAACGACATGGACTTGGAGCCTAGAATCGGGTGCTCGCGGAACTGAGGTTGGTCGACCTCGATGCCGACGATCATGTCGAAATCCATTTCGTCGTAGCGCGACGGGAAGAATCGATGAAAGGGCTTGATCGCCTCCACGTCAATGTCGGCGTAGACGCCACCTTCGGCATACATGATCATGTATCGCAGCAGATCCGCCTTGATGATGGGGAGGTTGATGGATCGGTAGAAGTCCACAATGTCCGGACGGTTGAAGCCTTTCGGGCCAAAGTGCTGCTCGATGTACGACATCTCATTCGAATCCGTCAGGACTTCGTAGCGCATGTAGGGGTTCTTTTCCAGCCAGGTCCGCGCAGTGAGCAGGTCGCGCTCCGCGAATTCAAGCGGGTCAACCTTCCATGTCTGCCATATCTTTTGCGGGAACGTCGAGCCGGGCTCGCGCTGCTCAATCGGCGCTTCTGAGTGCAAGAAGAACGACCAGGGACCCGGGACGGACGCAAGCACATCGTAGTTGAGGATGAGGAGGAGAAGTGATGCGCAGGCGAGGTACAGCGGGAGAATTCTTTTGACCTGTTGGGGCAGCCTGTTTGTGAAAGACGCGGCTGCCAGTGGTAGCGTCGGCGACCCCAATGGGGATTTGATGTTCATGATTCTGCCCATGCTTTGCACTGTTTGTGCGAGGACCTGAACGACTGATCAAACGAGTGCATGAAGTTGGGTCAAAGAGTCGAGCACAGAGCAGGGCAAACACAGACAGAACAGAGACAGAGACAACGACGGAGATGGTGCATGGGATTTGTGGGAAGGGAGCCGGAAGGATGTCGCCACGGGATGACCACAGACGGTGCCCCAAGCGGGCAATCTCCCACGAGCTATATCCGGTATATAGGACGGATTCACACGGTTGCATCGGCCAGGGCCAGGAGGACAAGCATTGGTCTAGCCTTGCATCGGCTTCATTTGCATCGTGGCAGGGTTGTTTCCCAACATGGAAGAAGGGCCGGGACGATGTGCAAAGGCCTGGCATCTCCGCAATCCCAGTGGCGGCGCGCGACCGATCTCTTGTCATGACACGGGTTGTAGAGGCGACTGGCCCAAGGATCCTCCCACCATCAATTGGCTGCGTCCGTGTGACGGGACAAGGGTCAATGCGCGCCGTTGGCTCCCCCTGGGCGTCACTTATACGAGTCATGCCGGCTCAACCAATCCCAGCCTCGCGCGGGCCAGGCGTTCGGCTCGACTAGTCCTCAAATAGGGGCCCCCTCTGTATGTGACCGTCATCTCCCGCCTGCATGAGGCCTGCTCGGTTCGTAGCTGATAAGCTTCAGCCCTCCACTGCAGCCAAGCCTTGTGCCTGTTGGCCAACACTCTTGGTTCTGGATGCTGGTCGACGATTTCATGCAGGAGGCGAAACCCCTGTCCACAGATGCTCTCCGCCCGGTTTTAGGCCCCCTCCCCGGAATTTCTGAAGCGCTTCCTGGCCATGGTAATTTCTGATCTCGCCAAAGAATCGACGCCGCGTCCGCACCGTGACTCAATGGGCAGCACGTCTGAGCTACCTGCCATCGAGACACTGGACAAGCCCTCGCAATCGCTGCGGTTGTCGAGAACTCGTCAGGCTCTCCTGGCCAGACTTACGACGAGCGCCAACATGCCTCCGTCCCCGGGCCAAGGCCTGCTCGACAACAGCGACTGGGAGGACGCCACGCCTACCACTGCCGACTGGACGGCGAACAAGTGGCATGCGGGCAAGCTGCGATGGCCGGCGCAGATCAAGTCGCTGTTCAGCATGAAGACAGCATCGTCGCCCGACAAGGTGCGGTCGACAGCCTGGCTCGACGGGCTGAGAGGCTTCGCCGCGTTGATCGTCTACTGGCACCACCACCAACTCTGGGTGCACTCGCAGGAGCACTTTGAGAATGGGTTCGGGTATCGCGGAAAGTACAGTTTCGCAACTCTGCCAGCGATCCGCCTCTTCTTCGCCGGCGGTAACTTCGCCGTCACCACATTCTTCGTCATCTCTGGCTACGTCCTGTCCCATCGGCCTCTGCAGCTCCTCCAGGCCGGTGACCACTTGCAATTGGGCGACCACATCGCCTCGGCGCTCTTCAGGCGCTGGTTCCGACTCTACATCCCGCTTGTCGCCGTCCTCTTCCTGGCCATGACGCTGTCGCAGATGACGGGCGTCTGGGTCCACCACTTCCCGCAATTGAGCACGTGGAGAGAGCACGTGTGGAAGTTCTACGCCGACTTCAAGAACTTCAGCTTCGTCTTCAACACGGGCGGCGACCCGTATTTCAGCTACAGCGACCACGTTTGGTCGATACCGGTCGAGTTCAAGGGCTCAATGGCGGTGTGTACCGCGCTTTTTGCCCTGTCGCGCTCGACTCTCAACGCGCGTCTGGTGTGCGAGGCTGCTCTCGTTTTCTACCTCATGTACATTGCTGACGGAGCCCACCACGCCATGTTTTTGATGGGTATGTTATTGTGCGACCTAGACTTGCTCGCAAAGAACGCTCAACTGCCTCGGTTCCTCGCACGGCTGGAACCGGCAAAGGGATTCATATACTACCACCTCTTCCTTCTCAGCTTATATCTGGGAGGAGTTCCCTCAGAGAACGGCGATGTAAACCAGCTCGCCAAGAATCGCGGCTGGTACTACCTGTCTTACCTCAAGCCTCAGGCTGTGTTCAACTACAAATGGTTCTACCTGTTCTGGGCGTCGACGTTCCTAGTCTCTGCTGTGCCGCGCATCGGCTGGCTGCGGAGATTTTTCGAGACGAGGTTCTGTCAGTATCTGGGAAGAGTATCCTACGTTCTCTACCTGGTCCACGGTCCTGTGCTGTGGTCCATTGGTTCCAGGATGTACCTTGCCGTAGGATGGCCAAGGCCCGATGTACAAGAGCATGTGCCAAAATGGTTCAATGTTTTACCTTTACCGAAAACAGGCCCCGATGGTTTGGAAGTTGCATTTCTCCTTCCACATCTCATACTGTTGCCACTTACACTATTATTGGCGGAGATGGGAACGCGGGCGTTTGACAAGCCCAGCGTGAAGTTTGCATCATGGCTCTACAAAACGACTCTGGGACAGGGCGAGCCAATACTTAAACAAGCAAAAGCTTGATAATTGTGTCACGTAAAATGTACATACAACGAAAAATTGTAAATAGATACCTTATTTGGGAGCAGAGGCTGCTCCGAGCATGAATCGTGCGCATTTCCCGGTGGCTGTATACACGCGATTCGGGCCCAGGCCTCTCTGTCTGCAACATTCCCGCCGGTCGGCAAGGGTCTGCCATGTGAGATGCTGGCAAACACGGAGCACGATCCAGGCAGCACGGCTGCACTCCTGGACTTTGCGCAATTTCTCTTCTGTCAGGGGTGCTTACACCACCATGTCCAATGCTACTGCACAAGCATTCGTACATGCAGCCTCACCCCTGCATTGATTACGGTCGCATGGGGGCCAGAATGCTTCGCTCAAAGCTTGAATGCTGCAGCCAACTTTTTCGTCCGAGGACCTTGCCATGCCCACCTTTCTCGCGCCCTTCCTCGGGCAGATCTCTGATGTGCGGGCCATGTGAAGGTCCCGTCGGCCAGCAGTGACCACAACGGCCCCATCATTGCAGATCGCACCATGAACTAGTTAGTATCCTCACATGCCAGTCCCCCGCAAAATCATTTCGATGGTGGGTGCGGGGGTGGACAGCTTGCATGGGTGTCTGGCAGGGGGTCCCTGGATTGTGAGGTCGGGCGCCGTCAGGGGCCAGATACGTGATCCAGGCATGATGGAGAGGGGAAGCTGGCTCCTAAATATCCAGCCTCGGCAAGCACATGAAAATTCCCATTCGCAATGTCATGATCGTCGTTGTCCCTTTGCATCTTACGAGTTTCGTGATGTCACTAGTGTTAGGGCTTTCGCAACTCCCTAGTTCGCTCTGAACTCGCACAGTTGCGTCAAGCGCCCAGCGCTTCCCCCCATTACAAGCTTTTGCCATTCTTGGCTGCAGAATTCTCCCCTGCTACCAAGGCCCGTTGGGGTGGATCCGGCGACCATGATTGTGAGGGACCTGCAGCGCCTGGTACTTTTCATCGGTCTATTACTACTGCTGCTGTACCTTTACTTGGGCGCACAGGACAATCGTGTAAAGCTTAAAGATGTCGCGAATCAGGATCAGCTCGGCGTTCAAAAAGCACCGCTAGATACTGAGAAGCAACATGATCCCCCTGCTCAAAACAATGGTTGGGACCCAGAGGCTCCGCCGCAACAAGACGGGGAGAAGCACGACGAGAGTGTCAAGGATGGGCTCCCGCCAACGGAGACAGAACAAGTCAAAGGAGAATTAGAACCTCACCATGAACTATTTTCTCAATCTACTTTCGATAAAAAGTTCTTCAGCGTCGACTTTGGCGCCATCTCGTGCCGCAATCCCAACATCATCCCCCATCCCACGCTTGACGAAACATGGCTTGTTGTAGCACAGCAGGTAGAGGACCCAGAGAAGCCAACGTTTGAGAAGAAGGAGCTTTCATGTAACGCAGTCTTCAGAGACGGCGCTTTGCGCTGTGTCGCCGTGCCATCAGCTATTCCCGTTGCGGCGACCCCAGGTGGACGGTGTGAGGGTGATCTTGCCGTGCTGAATTTGCAATCTGGGCCCCACGATGCACGCGCTTTCTGGGGACCGCAACAGCCGTACATCGTCTATGGCTCAAACTCTCTCCTGACCTGCCTGGGCCAATTCACTCAGGACCTTCGTGAGCTTGTGGGTGATTGGAAGGATGAGAACCCGACGAGCTACTTCCACAAAGCCACGGAGCTGCAGAGGCCACCACCCATAAGTCCTCTCGAGAAGAACTGGTTTTACTTCTGGGACAACTCAAATCAAACACACGTACACTATGACGTTGTTCCCAAGCGCGTGTTTGCCAAAGTCAACGCAGATGGCACCCCGGGTCCTGACTTGGCTCCTGAGGCTCAAGCATCGGATGAGCAGTGCCTGTCCAAGCATCTGCCGCATGTTACGCCAGAGTACCAGTCTATCCATCAAGCAACGAACTCGCTGCTCATCACACTATGCGAACGCAGCGAATCGTGTGTGCCAGACCGCGAAAACACAGTCGTCTTCACAATTTTTCAGCAGAAGACTTATCGGAACTATCACGCCGTCTATGAGCCGTACGTGTTGGCCTTCCGGCAGCACGCCCCGTTCGAGGCCTACGGCATCTCGCGCCAGCCCCTTCTGATCCACGGAAGGGGGCAGATGCCAGACGGCACTCCGGAAATGTTCTACGTCACGTCGATGAGCTGGAAGAACCGTGGGCAGCAATATCACGGCTACTTGGACGATACTATTTTCCTCGCCTTTGGCATCGAGGACAAGAAGATGGGAGCAATAGATGTTCTAGCGAAAGATCTTTTCGTCGATTTGGAGCGATGCTAATAGATTCCGGGGTTTATTATATTAGATATATACTTGCATCTCGATGCTGATAGATTCGGATCTACGATAATTTTAGATTGACCCTTTCAACACGCTTTGGGTGCAAGTTTTCCTATGAAACCGACCTCTTGGTGGCTATTTGGAAGTGTCTGAAAGATGACTCTGGCCAGGGTTAAATACTGACCGCTATTCAGGTTCTTTGAGGCACGACTTGTTAAGCGAACACCATCTTCAGCACCTTGTTTCCACTTCCCATTTGGCTAAGGAGGCCAGATAATTTTTCAATTTCTTTTGTCCTTTGTTCTTGGAATCTTATCTTTACAATGACTGCCTGTCCTGAGGGATGCTGCAAATATGTTTTTTATGAAATTTATGCATTCCTTCCGGGTAAGACGGCAAGCTGAGTAATATCACATCTTGGGTTTCCGGGGTTACTTCACGGCATCCTATAGCAGAATCTACTCTATACTATCATTGATAACTTCCTCAACTTCATCCTTCAGCTCTGCTATCACATTGGGCTGTCATACGAACCAAACTACCGACCTGGCGGATTATCAATGACCACACACTCCCCCATCCCCGCTTACGTCCTTGGGACGGCCTGTTTGGGCCGTGGGATCATGGCATTGATCTCTCCGCAAAAAGAATACGGCCACGTTGGTCTTCCTCTTGAGCCGGCAGCGGAACAGAAATCTCTCCAGAACCCAGGTCATGCGTCGCCGCTCATGTACTTCAAAGGGATTAGAGAGATTTCCTACGGAACAATCATGGTGGCACTGCAGTTTCGGGGACTCGAAGATGCGCTCACAACTATCGCGGCAATTCTTTCAGTCGTAAGGCTTGGCGATGGTCTGGTCGTCTGGTTACACGGAGGAAAGGATCTGAGATATAGGGCATGGGGGCACTGGATCACGGGTGTTGGTTTTGCCGGCTGGGTGGCTTGGCGGTTGCGGTAGGCGTAGTTTCTTTGCACTTTCTTCTAGCTAATCTGTTAAATTGAATGTGCCTCTCGTCTCCCCAAAGATTGAAGAATAGTTGAAAACAAATCACTCACAATTCCTGGCTGATCACGGCAGTCTGGTGATATGACTCACGACTGTCTGAAGCTCGGCTTGTGCTGTGTCACAACCCACCCCAGGCACATCCAAGTCCTTCTATCAATCTCCAACAGGGAATGCTCATTCGTACGTTACGGAGGGCAACTAAATCAGGGACGAACTCGTGAAATTCCAGGCTTTCTCTCCTTGTTGCAGCTACTTCTGTTTACGTTAATACCCAATGTGCGCCCTTTTACATGAGTTCCTCAGCCTACGAGCATGGACCTATCGACTATAATTGGTGCCGTACGGCAACTCGCCGAAGCTTGGGCCATGAAGGGAGGTTGATCTAGTCTTGAGGCTTCTCGCGGTCAGCACGGAGTTTGGTGTTGGTTCGAGTTGACTATCAAAGACATGCGCGTTGCTATGTTCGGACTGCATCAGATCATTTGTATTTGACTATTTTCCTCAGTCCAAAAACACATTTGTCTCATGTTTACCACACACTACTGAACAATTGCATCGAGCACTATACGATCTTCATGAAGAGGGAGTGGTGAGGGTCAATGGGAAAGGTCATTTACGTCTCACGGCTTGCACTCGGTTGAATAACAATTATGATGAATGGTAAAGAGAATACTAAATTGAGATGAAACTAAACACAGAATTATGTAAAACACGAAGAAGGCGGGAAGATGATGTTCAACTTTCCTGCTAGATTATTTTATCCACTTAAGCTTTTCCTTTCAAAGTTCTGTGGTTTACATTAGGAACTGCTTAGAGGACGGATGTCTTTCAAGTCTGGATACGGGGTATGCGGTCCGGCCTCCAGTCGTGTGCCACAAATCCGATTTCAGTCGGCAGATTACTCGTTCTTGTGCCACAGTCGACAGTGCCTCGCAATTGCGAGAACCTTTTGCTGCCATCATGAGTATCGAGCTGTAGATGAACCTGTCCGAGTGGCGCAGGAGGCTGGACAAACGGCCCGGGCTCTTCTTCCTTTGCTTGATACTGAAAGCAGCATAACTCCTGCAGAGCAATATGCTCGGTGGCTCTTCGGACGCAGAGGCAACGGGCCTCGCTGTATTGTATGGTTCGGAAGGTTGCGAATATGGACCAACCGCTCCGAGGCTAGGCATCCACGCCAACTTATCGCCGAAACATCCACCGCAACCAACTCGCGATTTGTACCGGACTCCGCCTTCCTTGACGCAGGTAATTAAACATGATAAAATGACTCGAATGCTCTCTGGTCGTCGCGATCCAGAAAACCGTGGTTCCCGGGGTGTTTATCTCGAGTGCCGCCCCGGTCTGATTGGCGCGAATGGGGTCGGCGGACAGGGTTGGCCCATCCCCACGGAGAGTGACTGTCCGCAATTGCCAACAACACGTCTGGTTCACCCCGATTCCCACTATTTCGGTAGCGAAAGCGCCTTTCCACAAGCCCGCTCCACAGCCTGCCCATGCTATGCGGCTTCTGGATCGGCGCCGTACCTCCATTGGACGTTCCGGGACAGCGAATCCATGGCGAATTACGGGGAATCTGCTCACGTTACTCTTCCAAGCTCTACTATCGTGGGGCTTTGGGGACGAGCAGCCTGGGTTGGCAATGGGGGAAAGGAATCGCTTCTGCCGCTGCTCACGCATGACCGGCTCGTGATGCCGGCTGCTTGGCTTCCGGCTTCCCTTGGGACTGTGTGGCTCGCGGAACGACCAAGGAAGAGGGCAGTCACGACAAGGGAGCAGGCACATATAAATAGGGGTTTGTGACCAGACACATTTGCGAGGGATCGACAGGCACATAAGGCTATTGCCAAGCGATACACTATCTGAAGAGTCGTATCAGATCTGCACACTCCCTTGCAATCGCCTTCACATCCGTGCCAAGATCGCCATGAAGACCGCATCCCTCCTTGGCGTCTTCGCCAGCGGCGCCTTGGCTGCCGTCGGGCCCTGGGGCCAGTGCGGCGGCCAGAACTGGAGCGGCGAGACGACGTGCGTCAGCGGCTACACATGCACCTTCAGCAACCAGTGGTACAGCCAGTGTCTGCCCGGCAATGGCCCGCCGGCTCCCACGTCCACGACGTTGAGGACGTCGACGACGACGACCCAGCGGTCGACTACCCAGCAGCCGTCGTCGACCAGCTCGACCAGCAAGTCGGCTGGCCCCACGTCCACCGCGGTGCCGGGCAAGTTCAAGTGGTTTGGAGTTGACGAGAGCGTCGCCGAGTTTGCCTATGATGCCTATCCCGGAACCTGGGGCAAGCACTTCCGCTTCCCCGACAACAACGCGGTCCAGGTGAGTGGCAATTCCTTGTGTAGAGCCTCTCGTAGGAGGGAGGCTTGTGTTGTATGAAGCGTTGTTGCTAACTTATGTGTAGACTCTCATCAACGAGGGCTTCAACACCTTCCGCATCCCCTTCCTGATGGAGCGCATGGCCGTCAACTCGCTCAGCGACCGCTTCGACCAGCGGTACCTGTCCAACCTGACGGAGACGGTCAACTACATCACGTCGCGCGGCAAGTACGCCGTGCTGGACCCGCACAACTACGGCCGCTACAAGGGCAGCGTCATCACGGACATGGCGGCCTTCAAGACCTTCTTCACCAACCTGGCCACCGCGTTCCGGAACAACGAGTACGTCATCTTCGACACCAACAACGAGTACCACACGATGGACCAGTCCGTCGTCTTCGACCTCAACCAGGCCGCCATCGACGCCATCCGCGGCGCCGGCGCGACCCGCCAGTGGATCCTCGTCGAGGGCAACTTCTGGTCCGGCGCGTGGCACTGGGTCGAGTACAACGACAACCTCAAGAACCTGCGCGACCCGGAGAACAAGCTCGTCTACCAGATGCACCAGTACCTCGACTCGGACGGCTCCGGCACCAACGCCCAGTGCGTCAGCCGCACCATCGGCGCCGAGCGCCTGGCCACCGCGACCAAGTGGCTGCGCGACAACGGCAAGCTCGGCCTCCTGGGCGAGTACGCCGGCGGCCCCAACGACGTCTGCAAGGCCGCCATCACCGGCCTGCTCGACCACCTCAAGGAGAACAGCGACGTCTGGACCGGCGCGCTGTGGTGGGCCGCCGGCCCCTGGTGGGGCGACTACATGTACAGCTTCGAGCCGCCCTCGGGCACTGCCTACTTGTACTACGACTCGCTGCTGCGCAAGTACGTCCCATGAGGTGGTCGTGAGAGTTGACGGTGGTGATGAGGATGGCGGCTGGTGTGGAACTGATGCGCGGTCACTGTACATACCTGGCATTCTTCTGTTACATATTTTCGCCCTGCATAAAAGAAGGAGAGGACACCCATCATATAGTATATAAAACTAATGGGCCGATTCGGTTATAATTGCCCTTCAATCAGGCCATGTGCCTTTTGAAGTGATGGCCCAATCCTCGTAACAACTTTTAACTCCAGATCCTCTCTTTTAGCCAGAAGTTCATGTACCTAGCATTCCCTAGCTATCCTTAGCTATTCAGTCCAGTTCTATAAATCCAAATTTTACCCTGCTTCGCCTGATCTACGCCTCCTTGGTCCTCAGCTCCTCGGGCAGGAGCGCAACCTTCTCGTTGAAGAGCTTCTCGGCGTCGACCCAGACGCGCGAGGTCTTACGGTCCTTGAGCTGCAGCAACGACTCCTTGAGGCCTTCACTGAAGGACTCGCTGGCCTCGCGTGGCAGCATAGAGGGCAGGTGATCAATGGAAATGACGGACAAGGGCGCGTCGGTATTCTGGTCGTCCTTGATCTCAACGGGCACGGTGGGATCCTCGAAGGTTGTGTTGATGGAGTAGATGGGTAGAGGGTTGTGAGGGTTGGTGGTGTCGCAGGAGACATCGATGACGATGCCAAGCTTGCGTCCGGGTTGGGAGAGGAGCTCGTTGTTGACGAAGGGAGGAATGGGGTCGGACAGGTAGATCTGTGGCACAGCGTTAGTTGGTGTTGTAGATTGATGAAGGACTTAAAATTGAGTTGCTTACAGCGTTGAGGAAGATGTCATGCTTGACAATCTCCTCATAAGGTCCGTGGCGTTCCCTGGTCTGGTCCAGGTCCCACGATGTGATATTCTCCTTGGGAATTCCGGCCTTGACAAACAAATCGACCGCACCGCGGCCGCAACGCCCCAGAGCGCCCAGGACCATGGCAGTAGGCTTGCGTCCAAGAGACTTCTCGGCGTTTTCCAAGTCACCCCGGATCTGGGAGACGAGTTCATCCTCATTCAAGTAGTAGCCGCGACCGTCCGTGAAGGTTCCGACTGAGGGCAGCTTCTGGCCAGGATGAGCAAGCTGCCATGCCAAGGTCTTAACACCAAGAGCAGCACCGGTAAAACCTGCGTGATATCCGAAGGCGCTCACACGACGGCCGTTCTCATCGACAACTTTGTGGAGTCAGTGGAGTTGTGGGAAGACTAGGACGAGATAGCTTACGGAACTCGAGATCGTAGAGGACGGAGCCACCACGAGGGAAGCGAGAGAGGACCTTCTGCCACCCCCCCTGGTTCTTGTAGCAATGCGCAAAGCTCTGCCCAAAGGTGAGTAAATCCACGGCCTTAATTTCGTGCTAAGGAGTGTAGACGTACCACGTGGTCGTTCTTCAGGGCGAAGTCCTCCTCGGGAATCTCCTTCAGCCCAAGGATGATGGTTCCGGGCTCAGCGCTGGTCCAGACGCCACTGGGGACGAGCTTGGCACCAGCGGCCTCGTACTCGTCATCGTTAAAGATGCGGCGGAAGTTGGGGTCGGTTGAGGAGCGCTCGACGGAGACGGGGTAGCCGGCCTCGACGAGGGAGCGGATGACGGCGGGGGAGAAGGAGCGGTGCTCGAGGGGCTTCTGCTCCGCGCGGAGAAGGAGAGGAGGGTACTCGGACATTGTGAAAGCGGGTGTATTCTGTACTCGAGCTCGAGGTCAGCGATGGGTACGTGGTGATGATTTTTTGGTGTTGTTGTTTGGAGAGAGAAGAACAGACAGGTAGGCCAAGCCAAGGTGGGAGAGGTACGGTCAGGGAAGGCGGTGTATTTGGCGGGGTGAAAGTGGTGGGTACAATCAACACGAATCACTCAATTGAGCTGCAATCGGGACAATGGCAAAGAAATAAACTGACAGTGGAAGACCTGATGATTTCTGTGATGGCACAAGGATTTTTATAGAACTCGTTGCTTGAATCTGCGCGGCGCGAAAAGCAATTCCCGGCGGAGGTTGAGTCACTTTTGCGCCTGCAATTGCTTGGCCACCCCAGAAATTCGGGTGCGTTTGCTCCGATTCCGCTACGTTGGAAAATTTGCCCCGCCGTGGGGTTCCTGGTTTGTGTCATACCTTATCTTGCTGATGTAATTTTTGCTGCCATCCTACCCTAGATGTACATGGTGAGGTACGGCCCGGCTTGCTGAGGAGCAATCTGGAGGTATGATGTTCTTATTCATCCATAAAATTCCCATCTCTTTCGGAGCGTGAGACAAGCTCACTTCTGGAGCTTAGCTGAAGCTCATAACTATATGGTAGGGGAAAGGAGTTTGTTTTGTCACGGTCGACCACCAATATTAGGCTCTACCGTCACTGTTCTGCAACACAACTACCGAAAACAGCCGCACGAAAAGATGGACCTAATGGCAACGCTTCACCTCGAGAAAACCATGACAATTTATTCAGTGATAAGGCCACTGAGAAACTAGACGCCCGGGTTTCAAGACAGTGATTTTGTACATGAATCAAATTATTGCCCTTCGAAGGAAAACTGCAGATAGGCTGCCCCTGTCTAAGAATGACCCACGAGCTACCAATAGCTAGCGGGCCAGTATCTATTTTAGGCACTGCGTGGCACGGAATGGTATCCTGGCCGATTCTTGACTGACGTACTCGCATTTCCGGACTTCTCGACGTCACATCGGCATGTCCATTCTTTCTCTGCATGAGTCCATGCATGCAAGTCCATCGAACGAATCAATTGACGCCTCCAGCACCCATCAAGGTTCTACCACGGCTTCGCTACACGCAACTTTACCTACGGGGCACGGGCCGGTCCCACACCATCGCCAATCGCTTGCGCCATCATGAGGCTCCTCAGCATATTGCGCCGCCCGTTCAGGGTTCCCATTCTATCCAGGCGCAGGAGCGCTTCGGCAAGCTATCAGCCGTTGGTGCAGGAGGAGACGGCGGACGGGAACATGCGGTCGTCCATGGAGCCCACCGAGCCGGCCGCGTACCGCGACGCCGCCGCCATGATGCTCGCCAAGATGGGCCGGTCCCCGGACGAGGTCATGACCGTCTCCTCCGCAGACAACGCGCGCGTCCTGCGCCGGATCGACATCGCCTTGCTGCCTCTCATGTTGTCCGTCTACTTCTTGCACGCCCTGGACAAGGCCACGCTGTCGTACGCGTCCGTCTTCGGCCTCATTGACGACACACGCCTCGAGGGCGACCAGTTCTCCTGGCTCGGCAGCATCGTGTTCCTCGCACAATTGGTCATGCAGCTGCCCATAGCCCTGGCTCTCGTCAAGCTGCCCATTGGCCGGTTCACCAGCATCATGGTCCTGGGATGGGGCATGACGCTGACGGCCATGACGTGGGCGCACGAGTTTCGCACGTTGATGGTGGCGCGTTTCTTCCTGGGCGCGTTTGAGGCCAGCGTTGGGCCTAGCTTTGTGGCCATCACGCAGATGTGGTGGAGGAGAAGGTAGGCGACTGAAGTCTGCGTCGCAGAGAGCCATTGTACTGACTGTTGCTATCAGGGAGCAGACGTTGAGGGTTGGGTCGTGGTACTGCATGAATGGCTTGACGTGGGTTGTATGCTCACCCTATCACTTGAACATGGAATTAGGCCTCGACTAACTTTTGTAGTTCGGCAGCCTTATCACGTATGGCCTGGCGAGCATCAACTCCCAAATGAAGCCGTATCAGGTACGACTTCGACTACGGGTTTTATCTCAATCGCTCACCATAGTTCGCAGATCATCTTTCTCTTCTTCGGTCTCATCACTGTGGTTGTCGCCACAATCATGTACTACTGGATGCCAGACTCACCCACAGAGGCCAAGTTCCTGAGCAACGAAGACAAGGTCATCGCGATCCACCGGCTCCGCAGCAACCAAATGGGTGTCATGTCCCGCGAATGGAGGCATGCGCATTTCCTGGAGACGTTGATGGACATCAAGACATGGCTTTGGGTCATCATGATTTTCTGCATATCTGTGCCCTCCAACGGCATTGGGACGTTTGGCCCGCTCATCATCAAGTCGTTTGTGTCGGACCCCTTCCAGACCATGTTGTTCAACGTGCCTGTGGGATTGCTGCATTTGACGACGGTTGCCGTGAGTGCATACGCATCCATGAAGTGGAAGGTGAAGGGACCTGTCATTGCTATTCTTTGCGTGCCGCCTCTGGTTGGCTTGTCGATCCTATTGCATTTTCCGCACGACGACGAACACAGAGTCGTTCTGCTTAGTGGCTTCTTCTGTCTCTCAACGTTTACAGGCATCAGTGAGTGATGAGAATTTCCACATGGGCAGTCAGATGCTAACACAATTAGCACCCCTCATCTACTCGTGGTCATCCCAAAACACTGCCGGCGACACAAAGCGAAAATCCACCTCGGCAGCCGTGTTCATCGGCGCGTCCGCTGGGAATGTCATTGGCCCTTTACTGTTCCGCCCGGATGAGGCGCCAGGATACACGCGAGGGCTACGCGCCAACATGGCCTTCTTCTCCCTCGTTATTCTACTGGTCGCCGTTACCACTCTCTATCTTAAGTGGCTCAACCGACGGCACAGCATGCGCCGAGCCGCGATGGGGAAGAAAGCGGTCATTGTAGACTTGAGTCTCGAGACGGCTGAGGAGGTCGAGCGCATGGAAGGGTTAGAGAGGTCCATACGAGACGTGCGACCTTTGCCAAATGCAAGCGGCGATGAGGGCAGGACTTCAGAAGAAGAGGAGCAGCTAGAAGGTGGGGACGTGCCACGTCGACGAGCGGACAAGAGGGGTGCCAAGGCATTTGCGGATGTGACGGATCTGGAGAATGAGGATTTCGTGTTTGTATTTTGAAAGTGCCTACTCGGCGGGTGCATAGCGAGGCGTTGGTACGGGTCGGGCCGTCCTTTGTAGACAGCTCCCATCAATTAGAGATGGTTTTGGTTCAGTTGACCGCCGCTCTTCGCGACTGCATGGCTATTTTTGTGCCCGTCGCAAGTGTCCAGATGTTTTAAACATGCGATCTACAACTTCCTACCAATTGGCTCACATGTCCCAGAGGCAATCGTACAACATGCAGAACCGCTACCGCCGTCAACTCCAAGGCCATGACGCGTCACGGAACTGGCGGGTGGACTAAGAATATCATGCACTGCACTGGCGTTTCTTGCCGTTGCCACTATGCGCGCACCGCCACATGTCATGGGGAGTGGCTTCAAGCCGAAGGGGCCAATCATTCAGCAGGAATGGATCCAGGTGTCGCCCGAAAGCGGTAAAGAGCTACGCAGACAGTGGCGGTGCTCGCTGCATGTTGGGCTGAGCGGCAGCGGACCGGCTTGGCTGCGCTGGAAGCGCCTGTAACCAGCTCCAGATTAAGCGACGGCAGCTTGACTACTTCTATTCATCACCTTACTTCTTTGTCTGCTTACCGTATAAATGTCCCTAAAACACATTTTTATATTTCTCTGCTGCCAAGATTGATTCGTTCAAACCCCTTTGGAAGCTTGCTGTTGCTGCACTCGCCCTCGCATTCATCCTCCGAAACACGAGCTTCTACTCCCCACTCAGCTCACATCTCACACATCACGACATGGGTGGCGGACCTGTTGAAGGCTATCGCTCTGTGGCCTACTTTGTGAACTGGTAACACCAGCCCGTGGATTCTGGCCAGTACGTCTGCTAACGGTGTTGTATAGGGCCATCTATGGTCGCAAGCATCGGCCCCAGGACCTGCCCGTGGAAAACCTCACACATGTGCTCTATGCCTTTGCTAACGTCCGCGCCGACACTGGCGAAGTGTAAGTCCCGACTTCGACAGCTGTATTTTACAAACTGCTGACGTCAATACAGACATATGACTGACGGCTGGGCCGACACCGACATCCATTGGGAAGGTGATTCATGGAACGATTCCGGCACCAACCTGTACGGCTGCCTCAAGCAGCTTAACCTCCTCAAGAGGAGAAACCGCAACCTCAAGGTCCTCCTCTCTATCGGTGGCTGGACTTACAGCTCCAATTTCAAGGGCCCCGCTAGCACCCCGCAGGGCCGAGAGACCTTTGCAAAGACTAGTGTCGAGATTTTGAAGAACCTTGGCTTCGATGGGCTCGACATCGACTGGGAGTATCCTCAAAACGCAGACGAGGCGCGCAACTACGTAGAGCTGCTGGCTGCCGTTCGTGCCGAGCTAGATGCCTACGCGCAGCGTTCTGCGAACGGCCATCATTTCGAGCTGACCGTAGCATGCCCGGCAGGACCGCAGCACTACGAGAAACTTGACATTGCCGGCATGGATCGCTACCTGGATTTCTGGAACCTCATGGCCTACGACTACGCCGGCTCGTGGGATCAGGTCAGCGGGCACCAAGCAAACATTCGCCCTTGCCACGATAACCCAGCCTGCACGCCCTTCTCCACGGTGGCGGCTGTTGGTCACTACACTCAGCACGGTGTGGCACCACACAAGATCGTCATGGGAATGCCGCTGTACGGACGGGCCTTTGAGAACACCGATGGCCCAGGCAGGCCCTTCCAGGGCGTTGGCGAGGGCACTTGGGAGCAAGGCGTGCTCGACTACAAGAAGCTGCCCCTCGAGTGTGCCCAGGAGATCCACGACGATGCGGTGGGCGCGAGCTACTGCTACAGTCCCCAGCAGCGGAAGCTGGTGACCTACGACACGCCGCGCATGGCGCAGGCCAAGGCCGAGTACGTCCAGAGCAGTGGGCTGGGCGGTGCCATGTGGTGGGAGAGTAGCGCGGACAAGGAGGGCGGCGACAGCCTGATTGGTACGGTGGTCGGCGCGTTGGGAGGACCTGGAAGATTGCTGAGGCAGGAGAACTGCGTGGATTATCCGGAAACAAAGTACGAGAATCTGAAGGCTGGATTCCGGAATAATTAAGAGATGAGGTTCGTTTAGTAGGCACGGCAGAAAGACACCTAAAATGATGCTGTTTGAAAAAGCAGAATAAATTTACAGCCAAAAAAGGTTTACATCAGCCAAAATAAAATTCATAACGTGCTGGAGATTGAAAGCTTGTCTTGAAGCCATTTACTGTTCACAAAAGCCCATTCTTCTGCGTCTCCCTCCATGGCTGTATGCACCAGCTGCCCCTCATCACGTGATCTGCTCCACCGCCAAAGCCAACCAATGGAGTGGGCCATGCACCAATCAGCTTCCGAAGCTCTTCTCTCGAAAAAATTCAGACTAAGGGAAAAAAAGAAGCAGCGAAAATCTCAACCCATCGCGAAGGGCCTCACTTGAACCACCAAGTCGAAGGCAAGAGTCGCACCTCCTCCCCGCCCCGTTCCCTCTTCCTTTTTCCCCTTTCCCTGCTTCGACTCTGCGGACGACCTGCTCGTCAGAAACTCCAGCCAGCATGTCGCACATCGACTACGCCCTCTACGAGGCGCCCGTGGGCTATGCCATCTTCCAGATAGTCCACCAGCCTGATGCCGTCGGCCTCAAGCTCAAGGAGGTCCAGGAGGCTTCCTCCGACCTCGCCAAGTTTGGCAAGATGGTCAAGCTGGTCAACTTCTCTCCTTTCCGGTAATTGCTCCTCTTCTCCACCGCCAATTGATGCGAGACAAGCTTTGCTTGCATCTCTCGTTTTTTGTGGGTGATGGCTGGCAGCAAAACTGACATTTCTCCTTCTCTGACAGTGGCGCTGCTGAGGCCCTCGACAACATCAACCACGTCTCCGAGGGTATCGTCTCCGACTACCTCAAGTCCATCCTCGACCTCGTCGTCCCCAAGCTGAGCGGCAAGAAGAAGGGCGCCAAGGTCGTCCTGGCCGTCGCAGAGAGGAACCTCGCTGGTGCCATCAAGTCGCTGTTCTCCGGCCTCGAGTGCGAGACGGCCGACACCTCCGCCGTGGCCGCCGAGTTCCTGCGCGGCATCCGCCTCTTCGCCGACAAGCTGCTCAAGGACCTCAAGACTGGCGACATTGAGAAGGCCGGTCTGGGTCTGGCCCACGCCTACTCCCGCGCCAAGGTCAAGTTCAGCGTCACCAAGAACGACAACCACATCATCCAGGCCAGCGCCACCATCGACTTCCAGGACAAGGGCATGAACCAGTTCTTCATGCGCTGCAGGGAATGGTACGGATGGCACTTCCCCGAGCTGGTCAACATTGTCTCCGACAACTACACCTACTGCAAGCTCGTTCTCGCCATCGGCGACAAGAAGACCCTCTCCGACGACAGCCTGCACGACATTGCTGCCCTCGTCGGTGACGATGAGCAGAAGGCCAAGGACATCATCGAGGCCGCCAAGGTCTCCATGGGCATGGACATCACCAACAATGATTTTGACATTATCAAGGGCCTTGCCTCGGCTGTCGTCCAGCAGGCCGACAACCGCAGGTCAGCGGCCAACTACCTCGACAAGAAGATGTCCGTTGTCGCCCCCAACCTGCAGGCCCTGATCGGCACTCCCGTCGCTGCTCGCCTCATCTCCCACGCCGGCTCTCTGACCAACCTGGCCAAGATGCCCGCCTCCACCCTGCAGATCCTGGGTGCCGAGAAGGCTCTGTTCCGTGCTCTCAAGGCCAAGAGCAACACCCCCAAGTATGGCCTCATCTACCATAGCAGCTTCATTGGCAAGGCCGGTGTCCGCAACAAGGGCCGCATCTCCCGATACCTGGCCAACAAGTGCAGCATGGCCAGCCGCATCGACTCTTTCTCGGAAGAGCCTTCCACCCGCTACGGTGATGCCCTGCGACAGCAGGTTGAGGACCGCCTTGAGTTCTACGCCAGCGGCAAGAAGCCCGCCAAGAACGCTGATGTTATGGTACGTTTTGCTGTTTTGCTTTTGTTGCTACTCCTCTTTATCACACACCAGTGGCTAACTACTTGGCAGAAGTCCGTCATGGACCTGATTGGCGAGGGCGACGACGAGATGGTTGACGCTCCCGAGCCTTCATCCGCCAAGAAGGAGAAGAAGGACAAGAAAGACAAGAAGGAAAAGAAGGAGAAGAAGCGCAAGCGAGACGACGAGGAGGAAGCCCCTGCCGTGGCTGCCGACGACGGCGAGAAGAAAAAGAAGAAGAAGAAGAGAAAGTCTGGCGCCGCTGATGACGAGTAGAGTTCGTCTCAGCAATTGCCAGTCTCGATTCCTAACCCTGTCGCCGAGGTTGCTCAGGCAAATGAGCTACCCCTACGACAGAGGCATGACGAGGCATTCGACGGGTTCTCTACAGTGGTGGTGACCACAAGCAGGGCCCGCGCAGCAGAGACGAGTGATGCCGTCGACGATGGGCAACGATTAGAGATTTCTGGACATGTTGCAAGTACTGACAGCAACATGCTGACCGTGTCAGTCACGAAGAGGAAGGCAGAGAAAGCAGACAAGAGGTTGAAGGCAGCCATGAAGCTGGCACAGGCAGAAAAGAAGCTGCAGGTGGACAAGCGAAAGGCCAAGATGGACAAGATATTGCAGCTTGCCCCGCTGAAGACGAAGCTGATTATGCAGGCTCGGAAAGCCCAGCTTGTCAAGGCAAAGAAGCTTGAGAATCGGAGGCTTTGAGCATGCCGCGCCGGTGTCACTTGGCATCTTCTACTCTTTGCATTGGTTTATTCTGTTGGACTATACTGGCGGACAAGAGTCGGTGTCTTCTCCACAGCAGCTCTCAGCTGCATTGTGGTCAAGGGCCAGACGACGGATGGGAGGGCGGCTGGCATTCACCTCTGTCTCTCGCTGGAGATGTTTGTGCATTTTCGATGACATCTTTTCATTTTCCAGGAGTTTGCAAGGAAACCCCAGGGCTTTCGGTGGCGTTGAAAGGGCATCTGGCACTGTTTTGTGTTTTTACAATTTCGCTACTTACACTGCACTCTTGATGTTCGAGTATATTATCGCGTGTTTGAGTAAAGAAAATGGGTACATGTTTCCTCATACTAATTGCTCCAAGATGCTTCCGCTTCTGATGATGTGTGAATATTGTGCTACGTGGTTGATCGTGGTGTTTTTGATGGTGGGAAGGCTGGTGAGATTTGTGGCAATTTTTTCTGCCTCAGTCTCTGCACCCAGCCAGATTTTGTCGACGGGCTGGCGGCTTGTGTTCGTGCGAAAAAGTTTTCCCATGTCCTGGCAAGCCTATATGCGCACGGTCTACAGTCCGGTAATCAGAATTCGCAAAGCCATTTACTCGACTCCCATAATGAGGTTACATGACGAGGCTCGTTGGTGGCTGAACTGACATGAGCAACTAGATCATGTCATGCAAACTGAGCGTCGTACGAAAGCACGGAACACAGGTTTCGAGAGAGGGCAGGTCACAGAAAAGTAGGCAAGTCATAATTTGTTCGTCTTTAACAAGCATTCATTATCAGAAGCCAGATGTGCCATATGCTACATCAACGCCTTTTTGTGCGGCAGTCCAGGGTTCCCAGCCGTTGACAACCCTACACCCGAATTCCCCAAAGTTCTCAGACTCCCCCCGAAGTGACATGAATGGTTCGCAGCAGCTACGAGGATATTTACTGCTTGTCGAAGACGTAGGTAAGGTGGCAGCGGCCACAGTACTGGCGGTCAGGCATGGAGGCCATGAAGACACCGGCACCGCACTGGAGGAATTGTCAGTAAATGATGAAAACTCGGAAAAGGCTGGGGTGAGGCTTACGGTGTCAGCAGGGCACTCGCGGCGAAGGCGCTCGATCTTGCCGTCAGAGTCGACCTTGTAGTACTTGAGGACGGCCAGCTTGGTCTTCTTGCGCTTGTGCTTGATCTTCTTGGGGGTGGTGTAGACCTTCTTCTTGCGCTTCTTACCACCACCACGGAGGCGGAGGACCAGGTGGAGCGTGGACTCCTTCTGGATGTTGTAGTCGCTCAGGGTGCGGCCATCCTCGAGCTGCTTTCCGGCGAAGATCAGGCGCTGCTGGTCAGGGGGGATGCCCTCCTTGTCCTGGATCTTGGACTTGACGTTGTCGATGGTGTCGGAAGACTCCACCTCAAGGGTGATCGTCTTCCCCGTGAGGGTCTTGACGAAGATCTGCATCTTGCCTAGCTTGCGGGAGTTAGAATTGTCTGCGGGCAACACGGTACGACGATGGTGAACTGGAGGTTTGGGGAGATGGACGCCAGCAATGGGGTGCTGCCTCGCGCACAAATCTCGGTCTCTCATGGAGGAGCGAGGGAGACGAGAAAAGTCGCAGGAGCTGCGGGGCGTCGCATCTGTGGTGTTGCGTGAGAAATCTCGTGAGAGAGATCTCGGGGGTTGGGAAAATGAAGAAAAGTTCAATGAGTGCGCGAGCGCAAAAGGCGTTCCTCGACAAAGACTCGATCGATCAGGGCGGCGTCGCGAGGAGAACGAGAACAAGCGAATGCATCGTCCTCATCGTCTGCTGCCCCGACGAGAGCAGAGTAGGCCGAATGTGCCGCGCACCCATCTTTCAGACGTACCTCGACAATAAGTAAATTATTGCCTTCCTAAGCAAATCGTCAGATGTTGCGGGTTTGAAGAAGGAAAAGGGAGGGCTTTTTGTCGGGGGGGCAGAAATACAAGGGCTCAGGACGCTTAACGCCGCCCGCTGTTCCCCCGTTAGCCCCAGGGCTTCTGCCTTTTTTGCCGCTACTGCAGCCGGCCTGGGTGCCCGCAGGTTCCCTTTTTTCGTTTGGTGGGGTCACATGATCTAGGGCTACCCAGTGCGGCGGCCACGATTGGTGGGGGAAGGTTTTTTTTTCTCTCGCTTGGGCTGAATTGAGTGCACATTTGGAATTTTAACGGGTGGAGCAATTGCGCGTGTTGTGCGTCCAGCCGAGCAGCCACTGGGGCAAATCAATTAATGTGCCTACCTCCAACGCCAGATCAGCCTGTGGATCTCCCTGCTCGCGTAACCCTCAACCTCTTAGCACAAATTCCATTCCCCGGTGGGTTTATTTTCCTCGTTTCTTTCCTTTCCTCCTTGTATTGACAAGCTCAACCAGAAACCGCCAAAATGGTCAAGAAGAGAAAGAACAAGTACGACACTCCCGCTCCCACGCGCTCATGACGCTCGACATCGCCGTCGGTGCCTCTTCGCTTCTCCCGCGCCGCCCGCTTTGTCTCGACCTGCCCTGCTGCCAGCCAGTTCGTTCCCGCGACGGCGTCGTTCGTTCGACGATTGCTTGCGATGAGCTTCTGTGACGGCGAGCTTGGTGGTTGAGATGGAGGGGGCCGCGGGAGAAGCTTTGGTACCTTGGCTTTGCAGCTCCCTGCAGCTTCCACTTCCCAACGACAATTGCTAACAAACTCTCAGCGGTCGCAACAAGAAGGGCCGCGGCCACGTCAAGCCCATCCGATGCAGCAACTGCTCGCGATGCACGCCCAAGGACAAGGCCATCAAGCGTTTCACCATCCGCAACATGGTCGAGTCTGCTGCTATTCGTACGTTCTCTGAGACTGCCGCCGCACTGCTTTAGTTCCGACGTGGTCCTCCTACTGCAACACCCTTACTAACCCTTTTCTCTAGGTGACATCTCGGATGCCTCCGTCTTCGCGGAGTACACTGTCCCCAAGATGTACCTGAAGCTGCAGTACTGCGTCTCTTGCGCCATTCACGGCAAGATTGTCCGGTACGTTGTCTTTCCTCGGAGTGTGACAACTGCGCCTTGGTTGCGTATGTGCTTCAGAAGAACCTTGGTCGTCGACTTGGACACACTCCAACACTCCTCCCCTTGCCCTCGGGCAAAGGTGCGTTCGATTGAATACGTTGTGACTGACATGAACCTCGCAGTGTCCGTTCGCGTGTGGGCCGCCGCAACCGTGCTCCTCCCCCTCGCGTCCGCTACAACAAGGACGGCAAGAAGATTGTCCCCAACACCCCCAAGGCTTAGATTGGCATCGGGAACGGTGTCTTGGGATGACGGAGTCTGGTTTACGCGTAACGTCTGCATTCAGCAACCACAGGATGGGATGACCAAATGGGATTGTGTGTCTTTAAAAAGGGATAATCCAATTGCAAATAAATCGGACATTTCTTGCCATTCATCGTGCTTTGTGTGAATGTAAACGTAATGGGCAATGCCCCTCGCTTTTGTCGCTGGACTCCCTAAGCCTCTGTACTGACGGGCTGCATTCTTCAACTGCCGAAAGCAATGCAGGCTCCGCGCATGTCATTATGCATTTAAGTTGCTCTTGCAAGGTTCTTTCTGCTACTATCCAGTGATTGCAGGTTCCCTCCGTGAGTCTTTTGATAACCCATCAGCGCGACATGAATGCTACCCTGCACCGCGTACTTAGACAAGCACAAACCATGGGTCGCAATGGCTCAAGATTACACCTTCGATGCAACAAGCATTTCCCGTGATTGCCATTGTGTACTTGTTGGTTCCCACGCCTTGGTGCTTTTCCCTACCACCATCTGAATTGCCTGTCTTCATGTCAGTGCTGCTGAGAAAACGGGCAAATGAATGCCCAGATGACGAAGAGAATGGATGTAGTGTGACGGCTCGCGAGCTGTGGTTGATCTAATAACAACAACAACACCATTACTTAAAAACGGTTTACACAATATTTAAAGCCATTGACGGGTAGTTAGAAGGCGGTTTAAATTTTTCTCAAAGAGCCTCTCTAAGATTTCTTCATCGACAACTTAGGACAATAATGATCTACTCTGTTGTTGCCTCAGCTTCCGCCATCCGACAACAGTCGGTGTGTGCAGACCGGTCTCAAGCAAAGTGATATGAGAGCCAGGACATGTCGATCTGAAGACCAATAAGAGGCAAGAATGCCAGCTACCCCTGGCATGGCGCACATCCCAATCGGCAGTAAATGCGACGAGTGGAAAAAGAAAACATGCTGCGCCCCGCGTGCTGCCCTGGCAGCCTTGCGGTGCATTGTCCTGTCAACACGGCCATGGCGCTTCTAATTTTTCACTCTCAACCCATCGGTTGCGCTTCCGGGGCGCATGAGCGATCGATGCGATTTCGACAGCTCTGCTACTGGTGTTATGCACAATGACGAGCGCGGAAAACCTCGAGAACCTCCCCGAATCCGTTCGTGACTCGAAACTGGACGCCCGCTTCTGGTCTGACGAGCAGGAGTCCTACGTCTCTCATCCCTTCCGCGGCAGCTTCAGATCTGGCCGGCTAGAGGAGAAATGGCTTCACGTGAAGAACCTGGGCATTGGTGGAGGTGGGACTGTTGATCTTCAGAAGCGGGATTCGGTTGTTCGAGGCAGGCCGTGCTATCGGGCAGTCAAATGCATTCGGGTCCCAGAAGAACGCCCGACCCACAAGAGCGACAAATATGCACGGGAGCTCGAGGCCTTGGTCAAGTTCTCACATGCAAAGGTTCGTCCAAATCTGCGCCGTTCTCCTCTCGTCGATCTGCCGCTGACTGGTGCTGTCGATTTTAGTATTCGGACCTCTTCGTCGCCTCGTTGGGGTGGTTCACCAGCCGGAATCATATACATATTGCCATGGAGTATTGCGAGTTGGGAGACTTGCAAAAATACCTGAAGAAATGTTCCAGGGGCTTCATACCAGAGACCCAGGCGCGGGAAGTTGCGTTACAGCTACTGGATGCTCTTCTGATGATGCATGGAGAAGGATTCGCTCACAGGGATCTGAAGCCAGCGGTAGGCAAGACCAGCCTTATCATCCACCAATGCAGGAGCTTACACCGTGTGGCCTAGAACATTCTTATCACGAGCTGCCCACCAAATTCGTGGCACGTCAAGCTGAGTGATTTCGGCATCAGCAAGCGCAGTGCGGACTCGGGAGAATCTACAACCTTGCGCGGCACTCCAGGCTTCATGCCGCCCGAAATTTTGGGCTTTATCGAGAAAGAGGACATCAATTACTATGCTGTGGATATGTGGTGCTTTGGAGAAACACTCTTTCGAATGCTCGCTGGTCGACCAACGTTCTCATACCACGCCCACTTGAGCGACTATGCCCGTGGGAACATAGGACTTCCCCAAGACGTCTTACAGAATCTTGGCGTGAGCGAACAAGCAATAGATCTGTTCGTCTCTTTGCTTGCGATTCACCCGGCCAAAAGAACCACCGCGACCGGGGCCTCCAAACACGCTTGGCTGGTCGTGGACATTGCACAGCCATGTGGCTCGCAAATCCATCAATTGCACACGACAGAGAATCCTGAGCTCTCAGAGGTTTTGAAGACTGAAACGGTGTCGGAAGTTGGAGAAGCGTCAGTCTGCTGGAGTTCGCTTCCTCCCACGGAATCAGTGTCCCAAGACAAAGTGCCGAAAGAAGACGAGGCATTGACCAAACTTCCCAGCAACTGTGTCCTACAGGCCATCGAGGGAAACAAGCGCAAGGTTGATCATTCATCAGAGAGTGGGGACGGAAATAGGAAGAAGTCAAGGCTGAACTGCGAGGGTGACCAAGGGTTGAACGTTGGTGCCAAGGAGAGTCATTGCTTGCAGAATAATAGGACATCGCAGGCTCACGAGCAGGTCACACAAGTGATTGAGAAACGCGGTGTTGACCCCCTCTTAACAAATAACAGAAATAAAGGTGTAGGGTCCGTCAAAAGCATCGGGTCATCTCACGCAAACGGCAATGCAGACAACGTTTTGGTGGATACTGCGTCGTTTCAAGCTCCAGGGAAGACACGAGGGGCCGTGTCAATGCCTAGTATTGAACTAGATGCACATGTGCAGAAGCCCTACTTGAGACTGTTGGAAATACTGGAGTGCGGTGATTTCCGCGACACTCAGCATCAACTCGACACTATATACAGTTTGAAGGTCCAGTTGCGGGCTCTTCAGCTCCTGCTCCTTGTGCAGGAGAAACGGGGCGACTTGAAGAAGATATACTACGCGGCAATTGAGATTAGGCAAAGGAAGTTTGGCAGAGGAGACAGAATGGCAATCGAGATGATGGACCTCTTGAGCCAATTCCTCAATGAGCAGCAAGAATATGGATATGCAGAGGAGATCGCAAAGCAGACATTGGGGTGTCGGAAAGAGCTCAGCCAGCAACAGAGTCAGGATGGTGATGACGAGGCCGAACTAGGGACCTTGTCTCTATTGGCCCACTCGCTTCATGGGCAAGGCAAATTATCAGAACTGTTTCCCGTATCGAAGGATATCGTGTCACGAAGCAGAGAGAAATGGGGCTCAAAAGACTTGCGTACACTGACCATCATGCACCGTTACGCCATGTTACTCGGGAGGCTCAGGAAGTATCCAGGCGCAGAGCAGCTCTACCGGGAAACGGCCCAGATCATGCAAGACGTGCTCGGAACCCAAAGTACGGACACGGTGACCTGCAAGGTAGGCCTCGCTGTGGTGCTTGCCAAGCAACATCGGATGCAGGAGGCCAAGACGGTCACCAACGGCCTGCTGCGGGTGCACCCGGTCCCCGGCAGCGATTTGTTAGTCTCTGGACTGCAAGCCCTCAGCAGCGCGTTCCGCAAGCACTCCGACTGGGCGATGGCATCCTCGATAGACTGTGACATCCATCGCCTCAACGGGGGTTGTGCTCAATGCGGAGGCGGGCAAGCTCCAAGTGCCCGACCAAACCGGCGGGTTTAAAATCTGTTGATTTGAAGAGCTTGAGATGACGGCGGTCTGGGATACCTGTAAGATTAAAGAGGGCATGCAAGACGCGGACGACTGTTTGCTTAAAGCGATGCTGTGTATTCGACAAAGAACGTCGCCGATGGTTCGGTCTGAACCGGAGTACTTGTCATTTCTGGTACGGCTTGGCTGTGTCTGGAAAATAGCCAGTCGTTCGAGTTTGTTATGAATGTCCGACTACCTGATCGGAATTATCTCATGCTTGCTCTCTAGCATTTTCTGGGTTGGGGGTGTTCAGACGAGTGGCATTATCGAACCTGTCGATTTACTCTACCTTTTTTCCTTTTTCTTTCTTTTTTCTTTGGATGAGGTTATCCTTGCGAGCAAGCGACGCATGTTCGGTGCAGGAGTTTCGCGGTAATTGCAATGAAGTAAGGCTCACGACAAGGCAGGCTCCGAATTCTCACAATAACAAACACGATCGCATTTCCTTGTCGTTCATAGCTATGCTCTAACTTCATCGGCCTCACCGTTCGACTCTGCTTTTTCGTTTGTGCTTAGCCGCCACTGTTCCCCGTATCGCGTGAGCAACCACACAAGCACTGCAGTCACCGAGATGAACAAGCCGGATATGGTGCTGAACCAGCCTACGCCAATACCGCGTATCGCAGGCAGACAGACGGCCGAGGCTGCGGCAGCGAACATGAACCGCGTTAGGTAATTCCCCGCAACCGCGATGGAACTTTTGCCTTTGTCTTGCAGGACGTCAATGAGGTAGGTGTTGAGGCTGGGCAGGCAGAAGAGTTGAGCAAAGCCCTGAAGAAACATGACGATGACGACCAGTGGAATGCCGCCAACCTCTTTTTCGACAGCCCAACCGTACAAAATCATGCAGCCAGGAATGGGGACGGCCATAAGGACGACGGCGGCATTGAGGCGATCCTCGGGCACACGCCTGCCGCGCTTGCGCATGTACTTGTTCACAATAAAGTCGGACCATCGACCGCCGCAAAACGTACCTGCTAAACACCCCAGGCCGGGAGGCAGGAAGAACAAGGCAGATTGTATCGGTGTCGTCAAGTTGAATCGTGGATTAATGACGTAGCGGATCGGTGTGAGAAGCGAGTACTGATTCCAGATCATGGAGGAAACTGCCAGTGCCGTGATCCACAGGTTCGGGTAGATTAGGAGGGGATGGATGACTTCCCAGGGGTTTGACAGCTTTGCCAGCTTGACGGCTCGATCGAAAGGCTTCAAGCCTTCAAAAGTTCTGGGTTTCTCAGGAATGGTCTCCGGCAACAGGAAGAAGACCATAACCGTAGCCACAGCCCCCAGACCGGTAATGACCCAGAAGATTACTCGCCATGTCGTGAATGTCGTGACTACGCCGCCAAGCAGGGGCGCTACTGTCGGTCCAATGAGCAGCCCCGACATGAATATGCCGAGCGCTCTGCCCCGTTCTGTGGGCGCATACACGTCGCCAATGACCACCGATCCAACGACGAGATAAGCCGTGCCTTGAAAGGCAGTCAGCATGCGAAATGCAAAGTACGCCCCAATGTTCGGCGCCGCAGCAGTTGCTGCAGTAAACGCGGTGAGAAGGACGCTCGAGACAAGGAAGATGTGCCGGCGACCGATGGCTTGCGCAAGGGGTCCCCAGAAGAGCGGACTGAGGGCCATGAAGACGAAGAAGAGCGCATTGGAGACGTTGACCACGACGCCGGTCGTTGCAAAGTCGGCGGCGACTTCGGGAATGGCGACAAGTACAGCCGTTGAACTAATTGGTGTGAGGAAGCCACAGTAGCTGAGCGTGGTCATGATAAGGGCCTTTTGGCCCGGGGAGAATCGAGCGTAGACGGCATCTTCGTCAGCAGTGGTTGTGACGGCGGTTGGTAGGCTGTTCTCTTCGTCTCCATGGCCGCTGTTTCCCTGGCCGATATAGGTCGGAGTTGCGGCCGCATCGTGAATACTGGATGAAGCTGTATTGTGTGTATTACCTTCTCGGGCATCGACGTCCGCGGCCGGCGGGGGCCTATCGGGGTTCTCTCCGGTTGGTCGGGTCGTTTCGGAGGACATGGCTCTCGACTATCGGAGACATTGGTACTAATTCCCAGGACGCAGATTCGATTGCGGTGTAGTCACGCCAAAGTAGCACTCTTTTAGACATTAATTCTGGATCGTCAGATGGCTAGAATGCAATCTCATAAACGTGCATCTATGCGTTCTGTGAGGACGCAAATCCTTCAAAAGCCACGCAATAAACAGAAATTGATGAAGTCTGACGCCTATACAAGCAAAACCCGGCTCCTCCAAGGAAAAGACGAGTTCGACGCGGAGACTGGCCGATATTGGAAGCATGCACATATATGTATTTAACGACGTTTGCCCGATCACGGACTTGGACGCCTGGTGGTGCCGGTTTTCCGGACCCGGATTCCGATAAGCACTGAGCCGTCGCCTATTTCCACGTTAGATCCGGGTTGATAGTGAAAGCGGGCCAGGCGGGACCAGGTCATGGCGGGCTGCACAATCTGGCCTGTCGATCAGAAGACCAAATGCCAGGAAATCTTGGGTTCCAAGAATAAGTTCACAATCAGGAGTCTTTCCTGACTCAATTCTTGTCAATAACTCATTAAATCTCCCTCTGTTAACTCGGATTTGGTATCATTCAATAGATGTGAGGTCGCCAACTGCAGAGAAAGCCTGCCAACAAAGGGTCTGCTAACAATTTGCATGGCAAGGGCTCGTGTGGAGAGAAGAGGAGAGGAGAGGAGAGCTGTGGAGATATGAGGGGTCACTGCACATGTCTGAGGAGAATTTGGAGGAGACGAGCACAAGCCTGCAGGTCGCAGAGAACGAACAAAGCGTTACTGAGAGTTGAGCTGCGAGTGCAGGTAACATCAACACCAAAGGGGTTCTGTGTGAGCCAGCGACAACGACAGAATGAGCTGTGAGGAGTGGAAATCCCCGACAGCACATTGGTCCTAATTTCTTATCTCATAAGTCGTCCGGTGGAGAATCAGGGTAGGGGAGCATGCCCAGCGCAAGCTCGCGAAGAAGGTACAGGAGAGGGCTGTTGAAGAATTGCGCCATGGTGATTTTGCCTTCCTCAAGTGTTTGGACATCAAGAAACAAGAGGTTCGGTGAAGCACTGATCTGTTGGCGCCGCTTTGACTGTGTTTCAGACCGCTTTATTATTAGAAAGGCGAAAAGCGAAGATTCGAAATCGACAATGGGATTTCTTTCTGTGCGGCTCGACTGTCGACCCTTTCCCAGAGGCTGTGTTTCTGCTGCGTCTCACGTTGGCGGGCGCATTCGGACCGAGGATGAGGCGCCTTGCCAGCGCCTTGGTCAATAAAACATCGAATTCGTACCAAATCATCCCATCTTGTCAGAGTGCCTGAGCAGCGTTTCCAAAACTAATTTCTGCGGGTTCCTAAGCAGCAGAGCTCAGACGCCATGGAGGAGGAATGGACGTTTGCGAAACGAGAGAGCATTGGCGACGGCGTTTACGGCATTTCCTTGGCGGCGAGTGTTTCAATTCGGGTTCTCTGCGCGACAGCGCTCAAAATGATCGACAGAACGTGGCGTCTTGCACACATGCACGGCCGTGATAATCGTCGTCGAGAAACATCAACATACGGGGCTTTGCCTCCACAGTGAACAAGCTTATCTGACATTGCGGTGAGGTTGTCCAAGTTTCGCTCATATGCTTATACTTAGGAGTGTAGAGAAGTGGCTCCTGCAAGGTCTTCGAAACGCTGCCTTTTCGCGCAGGACCAGTGATACGGGCGCCCATTGGTAGCAGAACGACTGTTAGAGGCCCACCGCTAGTGAAAAAGTTCCATAACACGACCAACTGTGGTTCGACGGGACCGAGTGCCGTCCAGCAGTCCTGCTCCTCCATTGGCTCTGCCCGCCACAGCCAGTGGCATTTCCGGCATGACACGCCGAGATGTTGCATGCCTCGAGACCGATTCAGGGAGGCACTCCTTATCGCGCTTGTTAATCTCCACAATTAAGAGGTAGCCTGGTGTTTGCCGAGGAGATTCATGATCAAGGCTAGGAGCCAGACTGCAGGGAAGAACCGGAGACGTCGTTGGTGACGGTGAAGCCAGCAGGCTACAGCAAAGAGTGGATGCGCTGTGGGCACACGACGGGGTGACGCTCCGTCCATAAGCTATGACCCATTGAATCCTTTGGATTTTATTGTGGTTCAAGGAATTGATCAAGTGCATTTGCTCGCGGCATCATTGTTTTTGTTACCAGTCGGGGTTGTTATTACGCAACTACTTGTAAGTGATGTTGGCCGAAATTTTGAGCCTCATCGCCTGCCAAGTCCCTACAGCGCGGCAATGAGGCGGGACGAACGGCAACGATGGGAGGTTGCAGCGGGAAAAAAGCCACTCCCTGCTTGGCGAACACTTGGGGGCGCCGGATTTCGCAGGGAAAATGGACAGGCCAGGCTGTCGCAGCTTGGCTTGGCCAGTCCCCTAGGCCTAGACTGTACCACACCACAGCTAGAGCTTTGGGGCGAAAGAGATTTGGGGGGGGGGAACCGTGCGGAGTAGAGTTGGGGCCATCCTTGCGCCAGAGCTTGGGGCGATAATGTAATGTGCTAGAGGATCACAGTCAGGGCGACGCGATGGACAAGCCCAACATCCGACGGTTGCTTGGGATCCCTGCTTTGTCCGACATGGCCCGAGTCATTTGCTCATGGCCATCTGCTGAAGTTCTCATCCCTCGGTTGTGAGTGTAATCAGTCGGAGAATTGGTTGAACCTCCGATGTCGCCAAGGGGGATGACGAGGATAAGTCGGCAACGCCTTTTGTTCACGCCAAGAAGGGCAACCCCAACTCTCCGCATTCCAGGGATTCATGCTTTGCTGATTTTCGCCCTGTGAGAACTTTTCCATGCGTGACTGTGTGTGTGAGTGTGTGTGGCAGAGGCGAGCACTAACACCAAAGCAAACGTTGGACGAGGCAGCTATTCCACGAGCGGGCTTCTAAAGATAGCCCCAGTGCTCAGACACGAAACTCAACGCAAATCAATTACCTTACCTCTAAGGTTAAAGAGCGGGCTCACTGCTGGAAACATGTTCCCATCGACAAAACACAAGATGCTTCAGGGCAGCGACTCTGCGATGCGCTCTCGTGGCCAGTGCCATGCCGTGCGCTCGCAAACCGCCGCGTGGTGATTGGGGAGCCAGAATTGTTTCGCGCTCGGGCATTTTCCGACCCGTTCTGCCAAGGACGGGAGGCTGCTGGGCTAACGCGAGACTAGAAGACTTCGGGTGGAACCATTTTTGCTGCTTCTAGGTCCAAGACGCTCGGAATGTGACCGAGGGGGGTCCCTCTCAACCTCACCCACCACCATGATGCATCAGCTCGTTTTGTAAAACCACTTGCCGCCCTACGGACGGCCATCGCCCAACATGAGTCTGCGGCAGGGACGTCCGAGCGGTTTTTTATCTTCTCGGCACCCGTAGCGTCGCATGGCTGATGGGTAATGGGGAGAAACCGGAGGAGGTAGAGCATACACGAAGAGGTGATCGGCGGTTCCCATGCTGAAGCTCAAACCCGATTTTTTTCTTGTCCAACGCCGTGCCGGTCAGGCGTCATGAGGACCGTTGTTTGTGGAGATGCAATGACCCCAATGTGGCCCCTTGGACCACCGGATCCATCTTGAGGTCTGGAAGCCCCGTGGGGGACTCCCCAACGACGCATTAGAGTTGCAGTTATGCCTCCTTGTTGACCCGTGTACGGGGTCTAGTCCGTCCGCAAGCCCCCCTAGGGCCCCCTCCTTCTCCTCTCTTTGAGATTGAGTTAGCAAGATGGGTACGGGGTGAGAGGGGAAGAGGGGGGGAACAATCCAAGCTTGCCTTTGCCCTGAGGGGGGCCCCCGTACGTAAATGTTTGTGCTCGTCTAGATGGAAACCCAAAAATGCATATAAGACATGGACCCCAGAACCCTTTCCTCGGGTCTGGAACCTGATTGTCTCACGGAGCAAGCTCTTTCCCATATACCCCTTGAGCAGTTCTTTAGTAGTCACCCGCTGTTTGCAACTCCTTTCCGTTCCTTGTTATTCGGCTGGTCTGACCTGATCCGAATTCTCGGATCCCCCATAACACAATGGCCGGCGGCGCGGCTATCAACATCTTCAAGCTCAGCACGAGCGGCTTGCCAAAGGAATGTCTCAACTGGAGGCTATGGCTTGCAGTCTTCAGTTTCGGTATCATGGGTGCGGCCCGTGGTGTTGACGAGGTAAGATATTGACATCCCCTTGTCCTTTGCCCTCAATTTTCACGCTCAATTGTCATGCTAGCATGGCAATTGAAGTTTGTTGAGGTCGTGGCATTCATAAGTCGAAGGCATTGCTAACCTTCTCTTCAGGGTCTGATCAACGGCGTTTTCGTCTCCAAGGCATTCCAGCGCCAGCTGGGCATCGACGACCTCAACAAGGTTGACCTGGCCAATGTCAAGGGCACTGTTTCGTCTATGGTTCAACTGGGAAGTGTTGTTGGCGCTCTATTGTAAGTCATCCCAAAGTCTATTCCTGTTCTGATGCCGTCCTCGAAAGATCTCGACTAACACATCAACTCCAGTGCCTTCATCGTCTGCGACAAATGGGGCCGTGTCTGGGCCACTCGACAGCTCTGCATGCTTTGGCTCGCTGGTATTGCCATTTTCATGGGCAACAACGGCAGCATGGCTGCTGTCAACCTGGGACGCTTCATCGCAGGTATCGGCATTGGTGAGACCGTCGTTGTCGGCCCCGTCTACCTCTCCGAGATTGCGCCCGCCCAGATCCGAGGTCTTTGCACATGCATCTTTACAGGATTTGTGTATATCGGTATCATGGTAGCGTATTTTGCCAATTGGGGCACGCAAACCTCGATGGAGGACTCTTACGCTCGATGGGTGAGTCCATGATAACATCACGAGAACTGCGAGGTGTCTCTCTCCGGAGTGGAGCACCTCGACTGGGAACTCTAAAAGCTAACCTCCATGTCTTTCAGGCTCTCCCTACATCGATCCATCTTATGTTCGCTGTCATCTTGCTTGGACTGTCCTTCTTCCAGTATGAGTCGCCTCGTCACCTCGTCCGAATTGGCCAGCGCGAGCAGGCTCTGGAGGTGCTTTGCAAGCTTCGAGGACTACCGGCCGACCACCCATACGTCCGGGAGGAGATCAACGCCATTGACTGGTCATACCAAGAGGAGAAGGAGGCTACCCACGGCATGGGCTGGAAAGGCGTTGTCAAGGAGATCTTCATGGTCAAGAACAACTCGTACCGTCTCTTCCTCACCAACCTGGCCCAGATCATGGCCTGCTGGTCAGGCGGCTCTGCCATGACCGTCTACGCTCCCGACCTGTTCGAGATTGTCGGTATCACCGGCCAGGAGCAGTCGCTCTTCTCGACGGTCATCTTCGGTATTGTCAAGTTCGTTTCGGCCATCATCTGCGCTCTGTTCCTCGTCGACATGGCCGGCCGCAAGCGCGCTCTGATCTACGGTATCATCCTCCAGGCTGTAGCCATGTTCTACATTGCCATCTTCCTCAACATCGTGCCTGTCGCCAACAACCACGGCTTCGAGCCCACCCCGTCGCAGGCCCGCGCTTCGACGGCTGCCATTGCCTCCATCTACATCTCCGGTGCCGGCTGGGCGCTCGGCTGGAACAGCGGACAGTACCTGCTGTCATCGGAGCTGTTCCCCCTCCGCATCCGCGCCATCTGCTCGTCCATCACCATGGCCATGCACTTCATCTGCCAGTACGGCGTCAACCGCGCGCTGCCCAACATGCTCCTGGAGAGCCACGGCCTGACCCCCCACGGCACCTTCTACTTCTTCGGCATCATGACCGTGCTCGGCGGCGTGTGGGTGTGGCTGTGCGTTCCCGAGGCGGCCGGTCGCAGTCTCGAAAGCATCGACAGACTGTTCGACCTCCCCTGGTACAAGATCGGTCTGTACGGCAAGAAGTTCGCCGAGGAGTACGACGGGGAGCAAGCTGCGCAGGCGCAGATGGAGAAGAAGGACGGCGCCGCCATGGTGTCGTACAAGGAGGAAGCTTGAGGTGCTGGATCTACATTTGTGTTTTAGTTTATGGGCATGTCAGCCTAGTGATAGCCAAATGATGCATGTCCTAATGATCAATTTCAATGTCAATTGCAAACTCTTGTTGTGAAATCTGGTGTAGGCTTTTGTGATGCAATTGACGGCTTCATACGGTAAGGTAGAAAAGAAGAAAAAAACACGCATATACAAACCGCAGATGCACTTGGTGGATGTATAGACAG
This sequence comes from Paramyrothecium sp. XJ0827, assembly GCA_020881915.1. Lineage (NCBI taxonomy): Eukaryota > Fungi > Ascomycota > Sordariomycetes > Hypocreales > Stachybotryaceae > Paramyrothecium > Paramyrothecium sp. XJ0827. The sequence continues at coordinate 4,485,483 of JAJFPB010000004.1, forward strand.
ACGTCGACACATCCTCCTGCTTTCATCTCGTTATCAGTAGAGGGAAAAGAGCATAAACTCATATTTCCCCTCTGCGGATAGAAGAATATTATTCTATTGTGTAATCTAGACCTATGGGATCTAGTTGCATTCGGTCTCGATATCTTTACTCCTTGCTGGTTGGTGAATCGCCGAACGATGAGCAAGGTAGGCAAGGAAGCCTGACTTAACCTGCACCATTTGGCTAAGCCAACACACCGTGGACAGTACAGCAACGTTAAGGTCACGGAATGCCAAGCCTGTGCCCCAATACTGCTGCATGGCGCTCGTCCTCAGCACTTCCCGATCGGGAGATACCAGTTCCTCGTCCCTGGAAATGCGACACTGTCTCCCCCAATCAAGACCCCTACACGGTAAGTCACACCCCACGGAGATGACGCAGAGCAGAGTGAGGCGAGGATAATGTAGCAATAATCTACAGTAGTGACGGGCAATCGCATCATTCAGGGCCAAACAGTAAATCGACTGTGTTCCTGTGAGTGACAGATCAACGGGAACCCAGAATCGCTGCTCTGGCACGGGATTGGAGGGAGTCTGGGGAAGCTTCCACACTCTTGCACAATTTCCCCAGGCACAAACCACGCAAGTGGCGATGAGGGGACCCTGGCAATGCAGGATGACGCCCCATGCGAATTGCGAGCGGCACAAACCACGCAACCGGGTTACACGCACAGACCAGGACGCCGACGAATGGCACAAACCACGCACATCGCCACGGCACAAAGACCGCATTTGAGTAACAAGAAATCTGTCTATAAAGAGTCCTTCAATTCCTCCCTCGATCCAAAAATTCCATCTTCATCCCGAACAAGCTCAATCACACAAACACAGCTCAAAACGCACACAACTCTTCTTCTCACCACAACCATTTCCACCCCCAACACTCACACAACACCCTCAACCACCAACACAATGGCTGGCAACTGCGGATGCTCTGGCGCTTCTAGCTGCAACTGCGGCTCAAACTGTAAGCACACGTCCCTCCCCACCCCCCTCTCCTGTCACTCAAGCGGACGAACGGCATGCCTTTGCCGCCGCTTGCCCCCGACAGCGAGAAGAAACCAGCATGCTAACACGTGAACTGTCAGGCACTTGCACCGCTTGCGGCAAATAAGCAGATCTGACACGCTGCCACGTTTTTCTCTGCGGGCAATGCATCGAATTTGAGTTTGTGTTACGAAACTCTCGTTTTCCGGTCGATGATTGGGTTTATGGTGTACAATTAGAAAGGAAGCAAAACATGCGGAACGAGGTCATGGTCGGGAGTGGCCAAGGTGTTATGAACGAAGCGACAAGGATACCTGAACGAGGGATTCAAGAATGAATTTGACTAGAATTACTGTTCCTCCATACTCTCGTCAAAATGATCAAAGTGACCCTGATTTATGTTGAGAATTTGAGACGCTGTAGGATAGCAACCTTGCAAGGTTTGCAGGCGCTGTCTGAGCGCCGTCTCAGATCGCCCAAAAGGGTTCAGAACCTGGGTTTCGAAATTGAAGATCGACAAACCCTCGCTTCACATACAGTAAACCTTGTTGAGGATCCACGACTCCAGATCCAAAGGATCAAGCTTGTCGAGATCGGTGCCGAGTGTGCCGAAATACAGGCCCCTGCAAGACCTCCCTCTCGCCGCTTTGCAGGAAACATGTCCACAGCTCATCACAAAATGCAACACATGTAGAGAAAATGCAATGTGTGACGCAAAAGCTACCTTGCGGCGGATTCAATTGTTCTACATATATAGACAGAATGGTATAGGAATGAAAAGGTATGTGCAGTAAAAGGTTTGTCGCAGCAAATGGATATCACTGTCGTGCCAGGTTCCCTCGACCTGCGCTCGCTATTTCGGGAAATGCATATTACAAAATAGATTGCATCCAATTAATCGTCACAGGTTCCTTGCTTCATCTCAGTGGCCGTTCTCATCATTCATGGGTCCGGCTGCCACGCCTTGGCTGGCGGCTGGAGATCCGACATTTGTACGAGGCTCGACTCGTCGTTATCGCGGTCGCTAAACTGAACCACGTATGACTTCTGAAATCGGATACCGTTTGGGCTCTCTTCTTCGTCGGAGTCCTTTCTCTTGACGGACGCAATGCGGACGTCGTGGCGACCAGACGTGGTGAAGCCAGATCGCGGGCCGCTGGCCTGGTTGTAGTAGGCGCCCCTGCTGGCGTAGCTGCCGGAGAGAGCGGGGAAGATCTTGACGAGAAGCATGCGGATGGTGGGCAGACAGGCGCACATGATGCCGACGCAAATCTCAATGGTGGACCATAGGGAGACGTCGTAGAATTCCCAAGTCGAGTTGGAGGAGGCGCCAAACGTGAGCAGGGATTGCAGGCGGAGGATACTGACAACGGTAACACTGGGAGAAACGGTAAGCTTCACGCTAGGGGACACCAAACGAGGTTACTCACAAGGTACCGACGCCGAACATGAAGGCGACGGGGATCTTCTTCTTCCAGTGGAGGTGCAGCTTCCTCAGTTGCCAAAGAGGAATGATCAGAATCCAGATATCCAGAGCAATACTCATGGCTGCGTGGGACCAGGAGATGACGTTGGCATCGGCGCAGGAGCCTTCATGAAGACCATCCCATTTCTTCCAGAAATAGTTGATCGGTCTACATTGGAAGATGGCCGTCAAGACGAAGACGACACCCCAGACGCTGGTGAGGATGAAGGTTCCCCAAAGCACGCGCTGGACCTCTTTCGACGGGAAGATACGCATGTAGAAGCAGATAATGGACAGCTTGACGAGCATGGCTTGACTGAAGTATAGCCAGGCCATAAGGTAGAAGAACCTCACAACATTCGTAATCATGTCGGGTGTGAGGGTCCAGATGTCCTTGCCGAGTCCGTTGGGGGTAGTGCCGTACGTGGTGATGACGGCACTGGGAATGGTGAAGATGAGCGTGACCAAGACAAACCAGTCGTCGAGGCCGAGGTCGATGCGTGCAATAAAAAGCTTGTAGGCGAATCGCAGGATGACGAAGACGGCGGAGAGGACGAGCAGAGTGTGAGTTACGGTAACGAGTTCCCGAGAACGATCGCGCACCGGGGCGCCGCAGTTGGTAAGGGAGGCATTGCGTGTTACTGTTGCTCAGTATTAGACAGCTGCATCTCACTTCCGACGAGCCTCGAGGAACATACCCAGAGCATCTGGAATTGTGCAGCTAGCGGAAACGCAGAGTGTCACGTCTTGCTGGAATGCCGGATTCGTGCAGATGCACGTTTGATTCGAGGGGGCGCAGAGCCCGTCTGTAAATGCACCGATGATGCATGGTTTCTGCAAAAAGTCGACCAGTTAGTCACTCACACACAAATGTCGAGATGCGGGAGTAGGCTCGGAGCTTACGGCACAGTCGGGATAGGCCGCGAGACTAGACTCGGTGTCGCCACGGACTGCCGTCAACAAGACGGACAGACACAAGAAAAGACCTGTCAGACGAGGCAGCATCTTGACAGACCGGGCGGCATTCGTCGACCAAGATGTGAAGCAGGGAGAACACCAGATTTCCAGAAGATCCTGTGAGGTATCGAAAGTGGGAATCGTGGCCTACTTCTATAGAATGAAAGAGTCTTGTCGACTTCCTGAAACCCGAACGACGACAGGGACGGAGCCAATAAAGTGCCGGCAGATGGGAGGGGGGAGGGGTGGCTCTTGGTTCAATTCATGCTTCGAATGTGCGACAAGAGAGTACGAGGTGGTTCCAACGAGTCATGGACTCGCGCCACAGTATTGGGGAGATGTGGGTTTCGTCCCAAGGTCAGTACGTGTATGCCAAAGTCACTGTTGCCATCTTCATTGGCCGACGCCTCCCCAAGACATGGGGAGGTTACATCACTGCCACAACCAGAGCGTGCCTTAACCGACCTGGGCGCTAGCTCAGCCATCCGCTCCTCTCTTTGGTGGTTCTTCGACCCTGAAGCCAGTTAGCTTCGCCCGCGGTGTGGGCTCGGTTCGAGAGGCAGCCGAACCGATTCGTGAACGGCGTCAAAGACATCTACCGTAAGATGCCCCCCCCGTCGGGTCGTGATCCTGGCCATTTCTTCTGTGCTAAGCTCGCTCAGCTGGATGGTCCTTCTGCGGGCGACTCCCGGAAAACCCACCTCATCTCCACCGGCGAGGGAGTAGGAGGAGAGGAGAGGAGACCTGGGGGATCGATGTGAGGGTCGGAACCCACCGCCCGTGGAGCTTTGCTCGATAGGCCCTGCGGATCAAAGGAGACAGGCGAGGGGACGGGCAAGGGGAACTTTTTAGCCCCAGTTACGGTGGGCGGCGATGGAGGCGGACTATTGACGACGGCTTCGACAGCCGACGGCCTCGCAAGGCGAGAACTAGGGAGCAACGGAGTGGAAGCTGCTGTAACGGTAAAGGGCAGGCGAAAGACTAGCCGCAAGCGTGCCGGGTTTTAACAAAGACCGAAATGAACACTGACGAACGCATGTGGGTGTTCTCTTCATTTGGGAAGCTTTCTTCGGCAGCGTCAGATTACTGGAGATGTGTCATCCTAACTTGAGTAGTGGGATAGAAGCACAGGCCCGCCAAGATGGTTTCCTGTAGATGAAGAAGATAACTGAGGAGACGGTGGTTCTCCCAGCAGAGATCTCCTGTCCTCGCGTGATGTCCGCAGGGGGGGAGGCGGCCCTGAGACCACGTTTGACCCCTGGTGGCCACAGATGATATTCCAGATCTTTGGTACCGCAGGGGGGTGATCCTGGTAAACTCTGACCCTGGCTTGTACTTGTATAACGCAGAAGGTTTTTGTTGTCTGGGCATCCCTGAAAGTGTTTTGTGTGTCAGGGGCGGTTTAGAGACGAACTTGGCCCATTGCTCCCCCCTCTTCACTACACTGACGCAGAGAAGATCATGGCTCAGCACCAGCTGCAAATCCGAACCCAATTGAGCGAAAAGTTCGAGAATAGCGAGAAATGGCCGAGGTATGGACTCGGAAATATTATTATTGCCATTATCATTATTGCTATTGTCCTGATTTCCCACTCTTTGGTGGTGGTGGCTTGTTCCGCTGCTGTACGCAAGTGGGGATTCGCTTCTTAGTGCCTGGGCCCCAAGCCCCCCGTGTGGGTTCCTGCAAGAAAAGAGGATTAAACAGTCCGAAGACCAGGGTGGGCGCCGAGCCACACGCTGCGTGCTTTTCGTCTGCCACGCTGGAATATAGCAACCAGCATGTGGTAAGTGCCGTAAGGCACCGGGGGGCCCGCAGCATCGGTGCTCTCCGTCATGCAAAGAGATGCCTAGGCACCGGGCAGCTGGACGCAAACCCTGGCATCAACTAGTGTACCAAGAACATCTGTGGTGCAAGAATGGGAAGGTGGCTGTCAAGAGCGTCAGGAGCAGATCGGTCCAGAAGCGAGTCTCCTGCAAGTGTTTGTGGGCGCTGCGAGAGTGTACGAGATGCCTGGAGAGCTTGGCAGCGGGCAGCAAATTTGCGATCTAATCTCACTCCTGTTGTGGCGTCGGCCTTTGCTTGTCGTACATCACGGAAACTTGTCTAAATGAAAAGAGCAAGAAGAAGAAGGGGAAGAGAAAACGAAAATAAGCTTCTGGTCTTAGTTCCACGAGTTGGAGCCCTGAACCCTGGCAGGCCGTGATGCTTCGTGTTGCTGCAGCTTCCCCGTTCCCTCCGGGCACTCCCAAGCACCATTTCCAGCATCGTCAATGTCCAACGGTCGCGCCTAAAAGCGCCTCGTTTACCCTCCAGGGAGCTTCGGTGTGCGACGGCCGCGACTCGACCGCACGTGTCTGTGCGCCGCATTCCACATTCCGTGCAAAGGTGGCGTTACATTGTGGAATAGCCGAGGAGGCTTGGTCTTGGTGTCGGCATTTTGCAATGGCAATTGGAACGACCGGCCAGGACATGCCAAAAGGCTCTAGCGCTCGTCTTCGTCGTCGTCGCGCGCGGCGGGCCTTTTCCCTTTCCTGCACAGCACCATGCAGCAGCGTATCGTCCAGGGTATCGTTTAGGGAGGCATGTCCGTGTGCCAAGCACGATAGATCTGGTGAAGGGCGCAGTCTGCCATGTGGAAGAGCCGAGTTACGAGCTATAGTCCATTTCTTTTAAGTTTTCTCCTTTCTTGGCAGCCCACGGTGAGTCGAGCTGCGCCGGCTGAGCGGTTGTTGGCTGGCCAAGACCTGCAGGTGATATTGCCCCCCTGTTCTTAGGGTCTGCGGGAAGGATTCGAGAGTAGTGCCAACTGTTTCGTTTCCTTGTCCACTCGACGGACACATCCATTCAACGTTCTTGCTCTGCGAGCGCAAGGGCTTCGAAACATTTGGTGAGTGACACTCAATCACAGCGGCCGAGCGCCGTGGCCCTCGAGAACTGAATCCACCGCGGGAGCTGCTGGTTCCGGGAGCAGCTCTTCGCAAAGCACGTTTGGGGAAGCCCCCCCTTCGTCCTATAGACTGCCGACGACCCGGCGTAGCCCTAAACTGGTGCCAATGACGTCCAGCAATATGAATCACATCTTAGTAAAGGCCTGCGCGATGAAGGCACTGGCGGAAGAGGCACCCGCGGCGGGACCTTACGGATGGGACACCTGCGGACAAATTGTCCGTCTTGCGCAAGGAGCTTCTCCATCTTCAGCGCCTAGCCGCTGAACTTCCCGTTTTCAGCCTGTAGTGATGCACTTAGCTTGAGCCAAAGACCCCTTTCCCTTATTATCCGCACGACTTCGTGGGCCGTGGCGCCGCCACTTGGAGCTTCTTTAGACTGAGGGCATTCCCGCCCATCCATTCGCGCGCACGAACCTCTTTTGGGAGGGCTAGCTAGAGTAGCTCTTGCGCCCACCGACCCATAAGGCATACGCTGACGCTACGGCAGAGGCAGCCGTACGACCGGGCTTGACCAAACCGAGCCCAAGTTATTGCCCGGACTGCTATCCAAGGCACCGGACAGTCGACCGGCCAGGGGAGGGGCGGACGCCGACTCCAACTCTATCCTGGACCGCACGGGCTTTCTAGTGGTAAATGGTGGAACACTATGGCCTCAGTACGCGAGGATGAGAGGCTACAAAAGGACTTTACGGGAGATGAATAGAAGAAGACTCTGGATCCAAGCCCGAGTCGGCGGGACGAGTGGATGCTTGAATCCGTTGCCCACCACCTCCGGTCGGCCTACAATGATCCGCAACAAGATTCCGGGAGATCCAGTGGGGCCTGCAAAGGAGGTCTTTGTGCCTCCTGTGGAGCTTGATGTGACAATAATAGGATAGGAAATAGTAGATATGCCTCTCATTGCGAACACGACTGGACGACGGAGCAGTACAGCGGACCAAGGAGACCGTTTCGTGCTGGTGATTTCGGTGTGATGGCAACCCCGGAGTGATTTACTCGCTCCCTCCGTGACTCGCATCCTCCTTACATCAGACCTCAAGATGAGGATGGAATGCTGGAGCAAAGTCCAAGCGGCGACAGAATTAAAGCCATGGATTCGATGATGATTTACTGAGTGATAGGAGGCCTCTAGCCGCACGAAAGTAAATGGAAATTGTCCGAGCTCAAAGGGTTGCAGCCATTTTCAAGCTGTTTAAAACGAGCATCCCAAAACTGCGTAGCGCCTGGCCTATCAATCAAAGAGGATGGCCTGGCGATTCAGCATTCCACAAGCGTAACCCTCGCAGCAATACCCCGAAACGAAACACCTCCCAAGCTTTGAAGCTACTCCCTCCTCTCAGTTTTATGGGGAATAGCGCTGAAGAGTTGCGAACAAGTGTTTCAAAAGCCAGAGCTTCCAAGGCGCATTCTGATAAAAGGTGCGGCACTGGCCCTCTTGCCGCTCGAAGACCATGTAACAAACATGTCCATCCTAAGCCGGTCATATGGTACGCTATCTAGCTTTCATCTATCCGGTCTTTGATCACAAGCCAGGTTTCAGCCTAAGACCAAGCACACCATCTCTTAAGATCGAGGGAGACGTATCAGCCAGACTAAGTCGATCTCGTAAACTTCAAGCTATCGCCCCTTCTGAAACAATGTGAGTGAGTGGCAAGCAAGGCCATAGGTGCTGTCATGTGAAGCTAAATAGATGACGAATGGAACTGCAAACCATGTCCACCTCCTCCAACAATCTAGGAATCAGTCCGCTGCCTGCAGTTTCTACGAGCTGATCATGATCTAATCGAAGCAACCGTGTGACCACACAAGTGGGAAGCATCCCCTTGAATGAGTTCTCCACATTTTGTTCTGATCGTCATACTCAAACTTGGTATCTTACCCTTGGAAACATGGTTTTTCGTTCTTTTCTCCGTTTACTTCCTCCCGCTCTTTCTATTTACGATACACTGATTTATCCACGACTCAGGTAGTGTTTACAACTGAAGGAATTCTGGTACGACTGTTTTCCAGGCGAGGCTCTCCCGAGGAAAGCATTGCCGCCACTAGAATGTGCTTAGAAAACTGGTCAGGTTGAGAGCACGCAATTTTTGGGTTTGCCTCAAGAATTGCGATTTGATACATATGGTGCTATGAAGTCGATCTGGTGGGATCATTATAAATATCTGGATTTTTTATATACCCAATACTCGCCCGCAGTTGTTTCTCCTGACACGATTTCCTCCATGGCATAATGGGCATTGGGGTCGGTTGAAGGGACCGAAAGGGCAGCGGCAAGCTCTACCAAGCCATGATTCTCGCATCCCGATTAGCAGACGCTGGATTCAACATTGGCCGGTTGCACCATGCCTCATTCATAGCACTTCACGTACACAGCCCGAGTCATTCAGGTATACCATTCAAGATCTATTTCGCGGGGAAAAAAATTATACTAGTATTGAAGTAGCGGTCCGGGCAAGTAGAGCCGCTCCTGTCTTATTATATAAATTCTTCACGAATGCTGGCTTATGCTGATTGTTGGTGACCACAAAGCTTCTACACTTATTATGGAAAGTGAAGCAACAATGACAGGAAAATGGGACAGATTATCTCTCATACAAGATACGATGCTCGATACAATACTTAATTTGACAGTTTTTGGTATCCGCATGATAACGGGGCTCTTGTCATTTGTGGAGGAGCTACTCTCGGAAGCCGATGAGCCATCTAAACAGTGCCTGAATGACACTGCCTTTTTGGGGGGGAGCGTTTCGGGAGCTATCAATACACGCCTATGCATAGCCGCGGTAATAATTGTTTCCAATTCTGGCATCAGCGAGGACGGAGCCTCCGGCAAAGATTGCGCCATCGCGGGCCACAATGATTTGTGCGACCCCCGCGATTGCGTCACCCACCGTGCTTGGGCGATGCGACTATAAATCCGTGAGATTTTGGCAATCGAAGAGGATTGAACTCAAGAACTATTACTAGAATTAGTGAGAGATCGAAATGGCAACTGCAGCGATTTTGACACCTCGTGGCCCCCCTGGGCAGCCAGATATTGCGTACACACCCAATATCGAAACCTACCAAGCTCGCGTGAAAAGGCGACAGGAATCACCAGACCTGTCCAGGACGCTGCCAGACGGGTTTCCCCAGCAGCTTCAATCAAGTCTGGTCTGGGATGGCAGCACCGTCTCGGACGAATATGAGTGGTCTTACCAGCTCAACAGCGAGGAGCTGGAGGAGCTTGACAATGCTGTAAAGCAGTACAAAGGTGAGAATCACCAAGTCGCCTACCCAGTCGACACTGGCTCACGAGAAGGACTTAGAGTCAGGCAAGCCCTTCGGAGAAATTAACCAGGAAACATTTCCGTTGCCCAAGTTACATGATACCCTCCGCGGCATTTCAAATGAAATCCACAATGGGCATGGTTTCAAAGTGGTCCGCGGCATCCCCGTGCAGAAGTACACGCGCGAGGAGAACATCATCGCGTATGCAGGTCTCGCGTCCCACGTTGGACCTATCAGAGGGCGACAGGATGGCCGATACAAGGAGAAGCCAGCTGATGTGGTCCTTGCGCACATCAAAGATCTCACCAAGGAGTATGACCCCCACAGTATTGGGGCACCGGCCTACACAACGGAAAAACAGGTCTTTCACACCGACGCCGGCGACATTATCGCTCTATTTGCCTTGGAGTCGGCCGATGAAGGCGGAGAAAGCTATCTTTCCAGCAGTTGGACGGTCTACAATGAGCTGGCAGCCACGAGGCCTGATCTCATTCGGACACTGGCCGAGCCATGGGCGTTTGATAGGTAAGCCGATATTGACGCCATCTAGTTGGATAATATGCTTACGAACGACATCAGCTTTGGTACGCCTGGCCAGCCTGGCTACACATCGCGGCCACTGCTTCATTATCAGCCTGCCACCGATGAAGATCCCGAACGGCTGATCATTCAGTATGCTCGTCGAAGCTTCACCGGCTACTGGGGCTTGCCACGCTCCGCCGACATTCCACCCATCACGGAAGCGCAGGCAGAAGCTCTGGACGCATTGCACTTCTTGGCCGAGAAGCACGCCGTAGCCCTTCACTTTCGACCTGGAGACATTCAGTTTGTAAATAACCTCAGCATCTTCCACGCCCGAGGCGCCTTCCGAGACTCTGAACAGAAACAGTACGTTCTCTTCACAATTGTCATTATTTCATGAAAGATTCTGACGGAATGCAGGCGACATCTCATAAGACTCTGGCTCCGTGACGAGGAGAATGCGTGGAAAACACCCACCGCCTTGCAAGGTCTTTGGGATCGCATCTATAAGGACGTGAAACCCGAAAGCCAGAAATTCCCTCTGGAACCAAGCATTGACACATCTGCAAAGGGAGGCAAGGGCTACTGATGAGCAATATTTGAACTTATGCGGACAAATTGTACACCGTATTATGACGAGCATAATGAATCATGGCATCCACAATAATGCTGGTAGAGTGCTTCATTTGACGTAGGGCCCACTAGTTCATGAGTTCAGTTCTCCGAACAACCCAACTTGCTGTCGGCAGCTGAAGTGAACGGCAGTGAATGTGTTATGGAGCTTGTGATCGGACTTGATTAATAGGATAAAGTAGCCTTGACTTGCATGATACGTACAAAGATATTTACAGGATACTAATGCGAGTGGGACAAGATATCGGAATACCAGACACAGCAGACAAACGTAAGGTGCCTATGTTTCACCATTTCAAGGTGGTTCAGTATGATTTGAGATTTTTCCTGTGGTCTCCGAACCTTGAGATAACCCATTTTTGGTTGTAGATTTGGCTTCCGGAGCGACCCCGTTATCTTCTTACGTAGCGTACCGAAACTTCTTTTGCACAGCTCTGGCTTCCGCAAGAGTAACGCCCTCCACCCGGGCCGCTTTCTCAAGCCTGGCGAACTCCTTGGGTGACAATTGCACCTCTTCATTCTCGAGACGTTCCAGTCGTTTATTCTCGCGAACGAGCATAAACCTCAAAACCGTCATGAGCAAAGCTGCAGCCACAATCAAACCCACGCAGATACTCATTGCGGTGTAGAAGTAGGGCGATTCCTCGTCCAAATATGTGTAAGGAGTCCAAATGGTAGCGGAGTTTCCCAGGGAGTTGATGAGAGCGTAGGCGGCTGCTCTCTTTGCTGGAGGTCGGGTCAAGATACCTGCAATCCAACTGAAAAGTGTTCCGTTGACGTTGAAGAGGAACATCATGAAGAAAAAGCTCATGTACTTTGGTCCAAAATCGTTCGTAGTCATGAAAACAATATATCCTATCACTGCTACGACGATGGGATAAACGCAAAACCAATATCGATGAGCGTACCGATCGCTGAGAATGCCGTGTATGTAGCTCCAAATGGTGATGAAGATGTATGGGGGTGCAACAAGCACCAAGGATATGAAACGGCTGTATCCGAGAGAGCGGGTAAGAGTAGGAAAATAGTAACCGAAACCTTGTGCCCCGGTGAGTCCCATGTAGATGAAGGCTAGGATCCAGGTCTTGGCATCAGTAACACAGAGCTTCAAGCCTCTGATTTGAGAGCCACCCCCTTCCTCATCCGTATCGGCCTCGGCTGCTTCCAGAGCTAGTCGTCGGTTGGCTGCGAGATGCTGTTTAGTTCAAAAAGCTTAGTGATGATACATCACATTAACAACTCACCAACGTGTTTCATTTCAGGGGACAGGGCTCTCCAATTGTGAGGAAAGTCGGGTAAAAAGAGGCAAACCAAGATACCTGCGAGTATGGTGACTATCCGGAGCGTTAGTTACTGCCATAGATACCCTCAGATTGTACGGAGCTTCACCTGAGCCTTCAATAATATACAGCCATTGCCATGCACTCAGGCCCCGGGCACCCGCAAGACCATCCAGAATGCCCGCGGCGATGAGGTTACCGAACGCGCCTGCAATCAAGGCGCCTGAGTAGAAAACACTCATGCGCAAGTTGATTTCTCTTTTGGTATACCATTTCTACAAATGAAAGGTTAATAATTGCTCCAAATGAATGTCGGGAAGCAGAAATAGAAAGGGGGGAAAAACAGAAACGTACAGATAGGTAGAACAAAACACCTGGGAAGTATGGTGCTTCTGCAAAAGACATCAGTGACGCTCTTCTTCTGAACTAAGGGTTTCATACCAACGATGCCCAGTACAATCCGGCACACCATGATACCTGCAAAATTGTGTGCAAGCGCCGTCAAAGCAGACACGAGGCCCCATGCAATGGTGAAGAATCCCAAATACCACGACGGACGACCAAACCAGTTCAGCAGCAGATTTGAGGGAACTTGACCCAAGATGTAGCCCACGAAAAGAATGGAGAGTCCTGTTTGATATTGAGTCTCGGTGAGAGAAAGGTCTTCCTCCAAGCCAGCGAGTCGAGCAGATGCATAATTATTTCTGTCAAGAACCGTTAGAGAGCTACTCGTGATTGTACTATGAGTGCTTACCGATCGATCCAGTTGAGCACATATATCGTAACCACTATTGGCATGATGATCCAATCAATCTTTCGTACTAACTTCTTCTCTATTTCTTTTTCCTCCTCTGTCAATTCAGAATGTCGCGCAGTGCTATCAGTAAAAGTGCGGTCGGTTGCCGCCTCGTCGTGCTCAACATCGGGCTTGACTTCGGCCATGATGACTGACTAGAGATGTGGTCGCATAAATTGCAGTATCAATCATTCGAGTCACTTGGAATAGCTATGATGAATGCGTGCGAAGACAGCGTTAAATATTAGACTCGACTACGTGGGTTTCCTGCCAACTCTCATTGTCATAATGCTTATGGATGGGCGTCACCTGGCCAATGTCGGCCGATCCCTACTAAGAAAGAAACTGATAAACCAAGGCTAACGGCGAAGGTTACGTCGCATTTGGATCCTAGCTCTGCGTCATTCTTGCTTAAAACACAGTTTGAAGGTTTGCATCAGGTGACCATCCTAAGCTACGGTGCGATCTTAGCCCGAGTTGGGCCGTCTTTCATTATCTCCTACCTCAGCCATTGTTTATGATAGCAGTTTAAAACAAGATTATATTGCACGGATCGTCGTTCATAGGTAGAGCTTGGAAGGCGAGATGCGTCCAGATTATAGAACCGTCATCATTTGAGTAGACCGATGTGCTCCTCTGATCTTCACGGTGCATGTTGCGGGGTGTCCGAAATCGCCAAAACCCAGACCAATGAGAGACACTGCCGATAACGATTATTTTAAAGGTTGGGAAGCATAAGCGCACCAATTGTGATGCTTCTCTGGCAATTTCATCAGGTCCTGGCCCGTCGGATCTTGAACTGTAGGTGAATTGAGCCTTCCCCGGAGAAAAGCCCAGACTGTTGTCATTGCTATGGCGCAAGACCAGAGAGCAATGAATAATCTCGTGCGAGGCTAATGAAACTGCTGGAGGGCCACTGATATGTTGTTGCTACATTCTGGCAGGGCTACGTGGCACCCGCATGTGCTCCGTGATGATTGGAAGTAATTACCAGGGAGTGTGCGGTAAATATCGTCTCACCAAAGTCCGTTTCTGCTCTCAGACCTGAGCCCAGAACTGGGTAGCCTGGGCTTTACCTAAGCAGCCTAGAGATATGGGTAAAGCTTCTAGAGACTGGCTCTAAGGACGAACGATTATACCTAATCTATTTAGCCTCTCAGGAGGGTGACTTGCCTTAAGTTCCCTCCAGGTTCCTTCATAATGATTCAACAAATTGGTATAACATGAATACACTCATAAAACAATCAAGTGCTGTACTTAGATTCACACCCTATAATTGTTAAGGAGAAGGCCACCCTAGGATCGGCTACCTTCCTACTTAAAAACCAAAACCTATCAACCCTCTCCTTCATTAAAGGTACAGGACGTCTGATGAACTGATTCCAGTGATATAGCCAAGTCCTAACAGTAAGGCTGTCACGATTACCTAACACCTGATCAAGCTCTTGAGTCTTGACGTGATGGTACACTATCTTTCGCTCGGCAATGTTTTGCTTTCAATGTCTATAGTGAGGTCGGTTCGAGCTTTCTGGCTGGGTCATAATAGGTTGAGCTGCTTGACCGCGAGCGAACAAAACATATTCGGGTTGGTGAAACCAGCTGGGCGGCTGTAGAGTCTCCTCCTTAGCTCAGCCAGCTCAGCCAGGTACCCCGCAGAGCCCAAAGCCCTTTCGTCCCCAACTTGTGCAGAGCAATGCTCCCATGTCCGGGCTTCCCATCCTGTTACGCTCGCACATTGCAAATCGACAGAAGATCACAGCCTCATGGATGACACAGAACTCAGGTACCTCTCAGCCGAGGCCCTTGATGGATTACATCGAGAACTGCTGGAACGTGCAGTATCGCGTGTTTTAAGCACCGAGATCGCTGAAGTCACGTATGCACAGATTGTTGATGGACTTCCGCTGGCCGAAGTCGCAAGCGACACTCGGGATGGCCCTCCCCGCGGACACCCTGTTTTCGGCCACGAGGCGCTGTGCCCTGGGGTGCAAGAAAAGACACGAGAGCTTTGGAGGAGCTTTTCTCTCGGGGATCTCAAGTTCGATGCCAGAGTAAGTACCAAGATTCATATTATGCGGTGCTCCAGGTCGACTAGTGTTAATGAGCCAAGGTGATATCCCCTTGACTGCGCGAAGCCTCAGATGATGTAACGATCCCCACAATATCTTAGTCATGATGTCGGTACATAAAGTAACTTCCTAGCCCTGCCCCACCTAATTTACTATGTACGCCGCTTCCTACGATACCTCAATGCCTGACACAAGATCGAAAAGTCAGCGGCAGAGCCGTCGGGGCCGGGCCCGGCATGACGATGCCGCTGCTGCCTCTGCTGAAGCTATTTCCAACGGACCAAGGCGAGGGCCGCCACGCCGGGCCCGGCAGCAAGCTGTTGCTGCCGCTGCTGCCGTTGAAGCTGCTGACGATGTTGAAGCTGCTGACGATGTTGAAGCTGCTGACGATATTGAAGCTGCTGACGATATTGAAGCTGCTGATGATATTGAAGCTGCTGACGATATTGAAGCTGCTGACGAAGGTGGTGTTGAGCTTCCAATTACGATGAACACAAGAGCCGGCCGGAACAAGCCCACGATAGCACACAAAGACCGGAAATTGACCCCTGGACGCTGTAGGCACCGAATTCGAGCCTTTCCAAGTCCCTGAACGCCCCTTCCAAGTCCGACAGCTCCCTGAGACCCCGTTGAAGCTATTCCAGCATTTCCTACCTATTTGGCTCGTTGCAAAATGGGTCAAATATACCAATAATGATCGGACCGCTGCTGATCCTAATGATCCGGCCTTGAAGAAATCTAGCCGTCAGAGACGGTGGAAACCGACCTCCGTTCAAGAGATATATATATGGATAGCTATGACTATCTATATGGACAGACACCCAGAAAAACAGCTCTCCAGCTATTGGAAGGAGCCAAAAGGCGGCAGCAATATCTCCCCACCGAATATCACGATATATGTCATATGATCGGTTTATCCTACTGAAAAACCGGCTTCGAATTCATGATCCAGATAACATAGAAATAGGGGTGCCGGGCCCGTACAATAAGGTCAACGAATGGGCCCTTGTCCTGATGGAAGCCGCCCTCAGCATCGTCATCGTCGGCAGCATCATTGGCGTCGATGAAGCTATGCAGGGCTTCCAAGGGAGGTCCAGCCAGACTGTGACGATTAAGACGAAGCCCACGCCCACAGGGCTCAAGATCTGGGTCCTAGCTGTCAAGGGATATATATTACAGTGGATTTGGCATAGGCCCGGCACCCAATACGGGCCCGTCGGCATCGAGGCCCGTAAGGGCCCGAAGGTCAAGCTATTAGACAGATCATCAAACAAGCCGCCGGCTTTGAACCCTACCCAAGCTGTCGTTGTTGCCCTAGTAAATCGGCTACCTAGGGAGACGTACCATATCTATATAGATAACCTTTTCTCGTCCCCGGACCTATTCAAAGCTCTGAGGCAGCTGGGGATAGGGGCCACCGGCACATGCCGTACGAACTGTGGGATCTATCGTGAGATAGTCAAATTCAAGGACAACGATAGAAAAGGACAACAGATGTGGCCTTGGGGCCGGCTCGAGAGCTGGCCCACGCCGGATAATAAGGTAGGAAGCCCTAGGAAGCCGGGCCCTAGGGAAATGCATTACTGACCGTCTTCCAGGTCAACCAAATCGCATGGAAGGACAATGCCTTAGTGTTGTTTCTGACCACTGTTTATGACGGCTCTGAAACCGCTGTCTGCCTTAGAAAACGCCCTAAAGGTGGGCAGCCATATTCACGCCCAATTCAACAGTTTTTCGGTGACGAGGGCATCAAGGAAGTATCCGTGCCGTTGATAGCTGCTGACTATAATTTATATATGAATGCAGTAGATAGAGGTGATCATCTTCGAGCAAATATGAAGACAAAGCATCGTCAGAGACGGGGCCCTGCCCGGGCTCTTGCTTGGTCCTTTTTGCTTAAGACAGCTATTTGTAATAGCTTCATTTTACAACGGGACGGGCAGCCGGCCTTTGAGCCCTCTAAGACACTTAGTGAGTGGCAGGACCGGATTTCTGACGCCCTATGTGAGTATTACTATGATAGCTATCGTCAGACAGCTCCATCAAGGAAACGCTATCGAGCTGGGGACGAATTTACGCCTGTCTGGCAGCATAATTTTGGTCCCAGAGGAAAAAGGGATCGTTGCAAGGGCTGTCAAGGCATTCGAATTTCCCCTCGAACACAGAGCTTTCAAAATGCTAGAAAACGCCGGGCCCTGGAGCCGTTAGATGTAAATAGCTTCAACAGGCCGGGCCCTGACGATATCGTTGAGCCGGAGCCACCGGAGGGCTTGAATATCAAGCAGACGGAAGATGGTTGTCTGACATGCGATGTACCCCTATGTAACGAAGGAAAATGCTGGTACATCTACCATCAGCCAATTTACTAGAGCTTCGATGTATCTAGATTTTACCCGGTTCCAATTGGTCAAGATCCCAGTCCGTTACAACATCTGAGGCTTCGCGCAGTCAAGGGGATACGCGTATCTCGCCGCTTCGCCAGGGTCGAGAGCTTTTAACACGAGGTTAATTGAACTACTTGCCATTGCCGTCCATGGAATAGCTGTAAAGATTTTCCAGCTTGACACCAGCATGCATAAGACCGATGGAATCATCCAGTGGGCCCCTCCAAAATCCGACGATGATTATTGGGAATGGAATCCAGATGGTCCTCTGCCTACCCTCTTTATACATCCATGGTATACGGATTATAAACAACACCCAAATGGTACTGCTGATATGGCAGGGTACTGGGCCGAATCCCGTATTTTTGGCGGAGTTATCCTATTCGATCGCCTCGATCCCACATCAGACGAAGTCTATCTACACCCTAACCGTCAGAAGCTAACTTACAGAATCTGTCTGCTTCTGCCGGAGCAGAAACAAGCTTTGATCGAGTTCATCACAAGCACCCAGTCTTGCCCCTGTCCCCTTCCAATCTTGCCTGATAAAAACAACAAGGAACGAGTTGATCCAGAGGAGCCTATAGAGGAGACAGGAGTCTTTCGAGATGTATGGGAGAGAACGCACCGACCTGTTACTTACGGCGACGAAAGATTGAGATCGGTATCCAACTCACTGGATTACGCAACGTTGATAGATAAGGCAGAATCACAGGGACGGGCAGAGGACTGGATACATGCTGCCAAATTGGCTGATGATGAGCAGAACCCAGTCGATATGGAGTGAGTTTCAAGTACATGGAGGTGAGATATTCTCTTGCTAATCATGGTCATTAGCTCAGAAGAAATGAGAGAGTTGATACGTATTCATACGTATAAAAAGCCCGCGGAGCCTAGGCGTCCTGCGGAAGAAGATTCATCGTGATGGGAGCAGTCAGCGTCTAGGTTTCAGAAGAAGAATGGGGCTCAACCGAATGCAATTCACTTTTAAGCTCCAAACCCGATTGCTACAGCCACTTCGTCGGGCTGGATCATTACTTATCTTGGTAGGTATATAGTATCTAATCAAAGTCTAAAAGTTCTGGCACAATATCTAAAGTAGAAGATTGGAATTGAATGATGTAGTTTGTGCAACATATATAAACTTCTATGCTGGTCAGTCCTTAGACAGAGTTATGATGGTATGCATGCACCTGGATAATAGATTGTTTTCCACAAATGCTCCTCTGTTTGTTCAACAGACCATCCTGCGACCTTTTTAATGAAGGGGGCTGTATCCTTCGAATCACGTTCCATTTTCACCTCGTGAATGTTAAGAAAACGCCCGGAAACAAGAACATCATAAATCTTCCCATCGGTCTTCTCGTGCTTCGTGTCGCCACAAGCTGGGTCATGAGAGTCGCCGTCAAAATGAAGATATAATGTCTCCAAGGAAAGTGGTAGAACATGTTTGAGTTGCAGATATGCAGGTCTCTCACCATGATTGGTATCATTGCCAGTGTCTTCGACATCGTTCTCGTTGCACTGGTTGTCATCCTCCTCGAAATTCCCGATCAGGTGGTTGATAGTGATTGCGAGGTGGCGAAGTGAGGCCAGAGGTTGTAATGACCCAATAAATCTGGAGATTTTACCATATCTTTCGAAATACGCGAAGTGAAGGTCTAAACTCTGCAACCCCCTGCCATGTGTTCTCAGGGCTTGACCAAACATGGCAAGGTTCATCTCCCAGTACTTCTCGTCAATGATGTAGGTTCTGCGGCTGTCCCCAAGTTCGATCTTGAGGCTTTTTAGGTTCTGGCACCGTTGAAGAATATTCTTCAGACCTCCGGCATCAATAGCACATTCCTTGAGCTCGAGACACCTCAAATTGCAAGCGCTATTTGACCATTTAAACTTCATTGTGCTTTTTTTCATTGCTTCGATTCCCAGAAGACGAAGAGTGCTAAGCTTTGGATGGAGCAGGATTGCCTCGACGTCGTAAATTGGTACAGTTCCATCGGAGCCCTCAACACATTTCATTTGAACCTCTTCTAGATTAGGTAGCCCAAAATTTGCGCATGTTTTCCCGATAACATTGCTGTCATCCTGGTCACGGTCTTGGACAACCTGCCGCAAATCGACCTGATCTAAGTCTGAAATGCCGCTGATCATCCACCATAGGACCCGGAAGGAGTGGAAGGTTGTCGAATAGAGTATCCGGACATTCCGAGCATAAGCCAGAGCGAAGGCGGCGAAGGAGAACTCCTTTTGCCTGGAACAAGTATCTTTTAAAAATGCTTGATAGTTTGGCGGCAGCTGCACCGTAGTCCATGATGATCCAAGGATTTGATCAATTCGGAAGTCGTGAACGTCACGATCGTAGATGCCCAGAAATATGTCCTCGTTGATGAAGAGCCTGTCAATGTGCTGCCCAAGCGAGGGATCGCCCACCAGTGACTCTATAAAGTTGGTATGTCTTCCTGATGTTTCAGCATATTTAACACCTCCAACCAAGGATGTACGATATAGTAATGGCTGTGCGATACGTCGGAAATTCCGACAGACGCGACACAGGGAGACCAAATTAGTGGACTGTTGGCGGTCAATCTGGGGCTGGGTTAACCACCACTCTGAGAGAGGTAAGGAGGCCTCGAACGTTGCAAAAATCTGCACCCATATCTCATCAGGCACTCGGATAGTCTCGAAGTTTGCCATGGCCACCTTGTGAAGCGGTGAACCTCAAGCGGAAAACGGGCTGGGTCAGCGTTGAATAAGTGGATGGAATGACCCTTGTCCTAGGGCTCAGTCAGCATCAAATCCTGCAAGATTTTACGGGCAGTTTCTGATTTGAACAGTCGCCGCCAAGGACACCGCTGTAAATCGAGATCTTGACAGGACGCGATTCCAAACAACCTGGTCTGCACGAGGCTACTTGAATTGTCACCATAAAAGTTGTACAAGGTGCGATCAATGAATACTGCCGGAATTTGCCCCCTATTAAAAGCTTTCAGCTCCTTGGTGACATCATGAAGGGAGGAAAAGACAAGAACCCCCTGCTGCCGGAGCAGGGCTTTTCATCAAAAAAGGTACAAAATGTAGTGCAGGAAGTCATGAACAGCCAATAAAGTGTCCCAGGAACAGAGTCAATTCTAAAACTGATTGGTATTATCGACCTCATCGAATTTACTTCGGATATGAGGTCCACTTCTGTTCACCAAGGTACGGCACGTGAGGAGAAATTACTCTCGAAAGCAAGCCATTTTTAGCGTGCATGTGTTAGAGAAAGAGAAACACAACGCACTCAAGATTCGTGGGAATACCGTTGGAGAATCCTGGCGACGAGAACTTCCATTTGTCCGACACTTGCCCTGGTCAGCCACTCTAGCTCAATTGGGCCTTCTGAGCATCTTCCGCTGAGACCCCGCTGGACCTGCAGTGCAACGGGGCTTTTGGGGCTTCCGTGCCAATCGCATTTGGAGATGTGTTCAGGCTGCGATGGAATATAAGAACTCAATTACCCTTTGCCTCAAGTAGGTTGCCTTGAAGGGCTTGACGAAGAAGACTTGAGTTTCGTGTACGTGTGGGAGGCAACTTCTGGACTATAGGAAAACTTGTTCGCAGCCATGTCGTTCTCACAACGGTTACTCTCTGTGGCACTTTGCCTGTCCGCTTATGTGCCGGTCAGTTATGCCCAGAGTAACAAATACCTCATGGTCTTGTATGCTTTACCTCAGAACCTTTGCAGAAATCGTCTAACTTCAGCAGTGGAGATTCGTATTCGACGACAAGCTCGTTTGCAGGTGGCGCTGCTCCCTCGCTCGCGAATCCTATTGGCAATCCCCAGTTCCCAGGTCAGACGACTAGTGGCGGCTTAAACTGGGTTGGCCAAGCGATTGCGAAATTGAACTCATCAGTGGTTTTGTCCTATGACTTTGCCGTATCTGGGGCCACCATTGATACATCTATTGTGCAAACTTGGGCTGGCTCTGGTGTTGATGATCAAGTCGATTTATTCGGCCAATATGTAGCATCCGCGCCTTGGACTCCAGAGAATACCCTGACTGTTGTTTGGGTTGGGATCAACGACGTCGGTCATCCCTACTGGGACGGGCACGAGCCTCCAACTTGCCAGGTCATGCAAAGATATCAACAGCTCCTGAATATCCTATATGGCCACGGACTTCGGAAGTTTGCTCTATTCACCGTACCACGTAAGTAGCCTTCTTGTGTCACACAGGTTGAGCCCCAAATTGTGTGCCCGCGTACTGACAGGGGCAGCATTTGATCGCGCCCCTGCTTTCCTCGGCGAACCCGTGAACAAGGTCGACAAGCTGAGGGCCGACATCATAACTTACAACAACGGAGTTAAGAATCTGCTTGCGCACTTCATGGATGAGCATGAAGATGTCGAGGGGCAGATATTCGACACGGCACCCGCGTTCCAGAAAGCTTATGCAAATCCACAGACTTACGGTGCGCCAGATGCAACTTGCGTCAATGGAAACGGTGTCAGTTGCCTCTGGTATGATACTTACCATCCCGGGATAGCCATTCAGAAATTAGTGGCCGAAGACGTGGTGAAACAAACCCGTTTCTTCTAAGAATGAGAAGGACCGATACGCGGAACACTTCGGCTTACTAGAAGATGCAACATTTGCATTGGTCTCAGGCGCTCTACGTGCGGGATGTTGGACGGCTTTTTGCAGAGATACACAGAGTCTGGTAAAATATTTCGTTGTCGCCACAATAGCAGTCACGCAAGGTCCGTGGTTTTGCAGCACATGGCAGCAAAACTGTCATATTTCGGTACTATCACTTCAAGCAAAGAGATTGTGTACCCCAGAAATGCTCGCAACTCCCCAACCTCAAAAAGCTTCACCGTGTATATACTCTGATAGCCGATCAAAAATTCTCAGAGAACAAAGAGTGTTAGAAGCGAAGAGCGCAATTTCGTCTCCATGCGTAGACCCCCTTCTAACCTGGGCAAACGGTGGCACGAGGACCAGCGTTGGCGTTGATGTAGGCCGGTACATCAGACCCTCGGATCATGGGGTAGTCGTAGTATTGGCGTGCCCTGAAAGCCCAGAGCTGGTTGTTTGCTATCCTTCCTGTGCAGTTCTTGAAGACGTTGCCGCTAGTGCCAAGCCTGGCTTCAGAATCAGCTTGTATTGGGTTATTGGCGTACTCAAAGAAGACGTTCTCAACGAGTGCGGTCGTTCCGCCTTGGGCATAGTGCCCGTATGAAGTGACGTTGTAAACGTAATTGTTGTAGAGGTGAATCCGAAGTAGACCGCCGGCGCTAGGATTTCTTTGGTTTGTGTTGTTAAACAGGTTTGAATGTACTGTTCCTTGGGCAGTGAGGTTGTCTGTCCACCCTGTCCCGTCGTTAGAACCTCTATTTGGTATATTGATTGTTCTCTTACCAATGCCAAATGCCTTATCATGATCATGAAAAATACTGTTCGATACAGTCCAGAAATCAGTGTCTTTTCTGAGCTCAATAAGTCCGTCTCCGGCATTCTCTAAGAGGCCTTGGAGCACAATCGTTAGTATGGAGCTGAGAGAGCAACCAAGGTGAGGGGCCTCGCTTACAGTGGTCGATCCAAATGTTGCTGCTTGCATCCTGAAATTGTAAGCAACGAGCATGTAACGCGTTTTACGACCAGACTTGACCTCACAACTTGAATAGCGTCTCGATCATTCACCTCGTTGGGCGAATTAGCTTTTCTGGTGTTGCCTGTTTCAAATTTAGTAGCCGAATTTGTGGACTGGAAAGATGACCAACCAATCCTAAGATTGCGAATGATGACATTATTGACTCTCGTGAGGTAAAGACCACCTGATGGCGGATTTCGTTAGTCATTTGATCATTTCATTCATTCCTTGTCTGCCTTACCGGCGTAGATTTCGGCTGTAGAACCAACTCCAATGATGGTTTTGTCACTGGTAACTTTGATCTCTTTGCCGAAGGGCTTGATGGTAATTCTGCCGACTACTTTGATAACGTATTTGCCCGCAGACTTGGTATACTTCTCCAGGTCCGCTTGATTGTCAACGGTGACGGTGATTCCCCCAGCACCACCTGTAGTGCCACCGTTCAGTGAAGCGAAGCCATTGGCAGCCTGAGTGCAGGCAGCCTGTGGCGCGGGAGGGGTAGGGCTCGGGATTTCTGGAGCTGCGTTCTCAAGGCATTGAGAGAAGAACTGGTTAAGGTAGGTGCAAGCACCGGCTTCGCAGCAAGTTGCGCCCGTCCAGCCGTTGCCTCCGCATTGATTCCTTTTAACAATCAACGTTTGTGGACGTTGGCGCCAAGTTATTCACGTACCATAAAAGCCTACACGAGACTTGACGTTCAGTTACAGCACCAAAGGCTGTTACAGTCAAGAGAGTAAGAATTGCGATGATTGGCTTCATGTTTGAGATCGAAATATTGTGTATGCGTTTGCACCTATCAAACTAGGACATATGCGTAGGTAGATCTACACACTTTATATGCACCCCACGACGATCCGTCCTTGGCAAGTGGAAAGCCAAGATCCGTGGGCTACTCCCGTTTCCCAAGTCCGGAGACTAATTTAGTCCTCAGACTGCTATTATCTCACCCAAAGGCCGATGACGCTGAAGAATAAGGGCCTGGCAATTTACAGCTTGCTCAGCAGCACATATAATTTGCGGCACGGGCCCTGGATTTGGTGCCGCCACGGGCTTCTATGAGCCTAGTTATGCATTTCTATCGATTCTTTCATGCAACCGTGTGGCACGCACAGCCTCGGCCCTGGTGGACTCGTGCTCGTGCGGGGAGGGCGGGCGAACAGCTTCCGTGCAGATTCGAGATGTGGAGGAGCGGATACAAAAATATAGAGCTTCCAAAACTGGCATATAAGTCGTCGTTTCCCGCAGCAGAATTATCCCGACGGATGTCAATGAATACTCCGCATCGGAAATTTCCCCAACTAAATGGCAACCTCGCACTATTATAATGTCAAATTTAGAGGTCATGAGCAACTATTTAAGGTAGAATAAACCAAAAATTCGCCGGGGAAATGTTTAGAATTATCGTAATCTAGCACGTATCAACAATGATGTTTACAAAGTACTTCGCGCTTCTAGGACTCGCTTTAAGCGTGGAGGCAGTGCCTCGAACGTCGCCTCCTTCCGGAGCCAAACTCGTTGCCCAATCTGGAGGCCATTACACATCTGTTAGTGACCAGGAATCGAGTAGAAACACAGATATGAGTATTAGTGTTGACTCAATCGCCAGCTGCAATCCGCCATAAACTCCATCGACAAAGCCTCAACCGGCACAACAACAATCTTCATTCAGCCGGGCTCCTACACCGGCCAAACGACCATCACCTCCGGGTACAAGGGCAAGATTGTCATCTATGGCTACACTACGGATGACCAGGATTACAATAAAAACCAGGCCATCCTGACGAACAGCCTTTCGTCAAGCCAAGCAGGTGGCAATGAACAAAGTGGTACTCTGCGCATTCAAACTCCCAATGTGTCGGTGTACAACGTTCGCGTTGAGAACACCGCTGGCGACGCCGGCCCTTCACACGCGCTTTCAATCGGCGCTACCAACATTGCCTTTTATGGCTGCGCCTTCACTGGCTGGCAGGACACGTTGTACGGCAGGAACACTGACAGTGTTTTCAAGAACTCATATGTCGAGGGTGCTGTTGACTTCATTTATGGAGGAGGCAATGTCAATTTTTGGTTTGAAAAGACAGATATTGGCTTTAACCGAGCCTCTGGGGGTTACATCACTGCCTCAGGTCGCGAGTTGGACACCGACCCAGGTTGGTATGTCTTCAACGGTGGCAGGGTCTTTGCCGAATCCGGTGTGAGCGTCAAAGCCGGCTCCGTGTTCCTTGGCAGGCCATGGCGTGCAGCTGCCCGCACGGTATTCCAGCGCACCGATCTCAGCAACATCATTCACCCAGATGGCTGGCATCCCTGGGACAAGGGAAATGACTTGAGTCACATCTACTACGCCGAGTACGCCAACACGGGAGCGGGGGCGGCTACGAGCAAGCGAGTCTCATGGTCCAAGCAACTATCTTCCGCCGTGTCTATTGAGTCAAACATCCCCAGCTGGAAGTCATGGGTGGACCAGAACTATTGGAACAACGTATCTAATGGCGGGAGCCCAACGCTGACCACCACAACCAAGGCGCCTGCCAATACCAACCCCCCAAGTGGATGTGAGTCCAAGATCTGGGAACAGTGTGGTGGAAGTGGCTGGTCTGGCTGCACCAACTGTGCGGCTGGCTCAACATGCAAAGCTCAGAATGGTAAGTAGGCTTGAGGCCCCTCGTCTTGATTCGTTTCTGACTTCTCTAGAATGGTACTCTCAATGTTTGGCCTAGGACAAGGGTCTACGTTCGATGCGTCGAACAGAACAACGGTTTCTTGTATCAGGTGTATGGGCAACGAGATTGAATTGTACCACATGGCCTATCCGAACAATTCAATAAATTTTTTTTTTTGAGTCGATGCAGGCCACGAATACAGGATGTTTACTGTCCATTTTGGGCGTAGCTTGTGTATTGATCATTTCTCACAATCCGATTTGGTAAACAAAACGTTGGTTTCAGGCACATGCTGTTGCACAGAAAGCCTCCTACTGGATGGAATCATGAAAATGAAGAAGACAACAAAGCAGGAAGCGTGCCGTATGGAAACGGCTTGACGCATGGTACCTTGACTATCATATGGTATTCATCGACTCCGGAGGAGTTTGGCTGGCACTATTCTTTTTCTCATCTGCTTCGTACTGCTTCCATCTATACACTGGTCCCATGTTATTTCGCCTTTGCGCCGCATCACACAGCTTCTCATTGCCACAGTGGCAGGTAGCGCCGTCTCGCAGCCATCGATAGGTCAAACTCCACCGGTCGCCACGGGGTCTCACAGTTCCATCAGGCAACGTGTCTGTCTTGCGGGATTTAATGCCATGGGTCCAGTGCAGCCTCGAGTCGCCACGCATCTGCATCATGCTTCGTGGTTGTAAGTCCAGGTCAACCCTTTCCCCGGACGCTCCATCCCGGAACTGCATGAAGACGGGAGCCCCGAATGACAGGGCATACAGCTGGTCAAAAGCGCTGTGGGTGTCGACGTGGGGCGGAATGCCAGTGCCGGGAGCGTAGTGTTGCAGACAGACTTGGTCAGGCGGTCGGCCTTCGGTGGTAGGGAGCAGAGGCACAAGCCAATCTGGGAACGGGATGAAGGGAATGTCCATGTCGATACCGAATGTCTTGTAGCTGAATGTGTAGCCATAGTGTAATGAGACGCGCCCGGGGCGCTGGGGCCACTTTAGCTTGTTGCGAAATATTTCTAGGAGTTCGGCTTCATGTTCTGGTGTGATGAAGTTCTCCTGCAGAAGGATGCCCGAGGGCTTGATGTTGAGTTCTTCCATGATTCAATTGTGATGCTCCGGCTATGATTCTGGCCGACAGGCTAAACCCGTAAGATCTTGACAGCGGATAAACGAAACCTTCTCCATGAGTTCAAGGGACCTCCTCAGTTGCCCGAAACTTCATGGCGAGGCTCAGGAGTCAGGACGAGGTCGTGAATCAGATCAGTTTGAACCCACCAAAATCGCAGAATCAAACACACGATGCCCCACTGAAAGCCAAGGGGGCTGCGCCACATACATATTTTCCACGGATTCACCAGCCACACGCGCATTTGCCGACCTAACCACTGATCAGCATCTAGCCTATTCACTTCCACTACTGTATTTTAAGGCGTGTTTAGAAGAAACAGAACATGATGCCACGATAAGCAGCTTCGGCTTTTCAAATCGGAGCATCGTTTCCAAGATAGTTTAGCACCTACCCATTGCCCTATTTTCTGGCGGCAATGCCATGATCCGAGGATGAAAGTCTAAGTCTAGTCGGTCTCTATCATTATCTTCACCTCTCATTTAAGTCGACGACCGGTTTCAAGTCATCGGTAGTTTTTGAAGTCTTAGCAGGTTTCTCTGTAGCACTGCCAGCATTTGTGGTGCAGTAGGAAGGTCGGACAATTGGACGGGGGGGATCGATGCCGAAAGCTTTCGCTGACCATGTTTATCCCAAGCTCAGCCGCATCACCGGTCATCTTTAGTTTCCAAGGAGTGTGGAGTTGCCGGCTTCATTTGCTGTGTTGCTTCATCCTAGACACTTGACTACGGCAATCTGAGCATCGTGTTCCTCGACTTCCAAAATTCTGCATTAAACTTTGTTAACACGGCTTTGGGGATTCGCTCCGTAGCCGTAATGGGATGCAGCTCATAGACTGTGGCTGGTCTGACAAGAATAACTCACATGAAGCGACGGTTCCATACGACCCATCGTCAAGTGCCAAAGGGGTAAGTGGTGTATCGTGACCTGTGAACTTGGATGTATCAAATAGAGCTATCTCGAGGCTCTCAGGAACGTCGCGAGTAGATTTCCCACTCTGTTTGGCACATATGTCGTCCGCTCGATCGATCAGAACATAGCCAGCAAGTCAATTGTGGGAAAGGTGTGAAACATGGCCCAGGATTTCCTTGATAATGTACTGCCGTTTCCCATTTCCCAGTTTGGACTCCAATGCATACTTCTCATAGATTACTATCGCAGCCATGGGCTCATTCTCGAATACATACTTTTTGCAGGCAAACCAGCCGGTAATACTGGTACACAAGAAGTGAAAGGATTCATTAAGTACTCGCGGCGCTATTATAAGGCAATAAGTACCGGCTTGATGAATTTGATAGCGTCCCAGTCTGCTAAACTGAGAACCTATTTATACCGCCCCTAACAACCGTCTCTTCAGCATCGGCTATCACGGAATGAAGATTTCGACCCCAGCTTGCCTGATTAACTGTTCTTTTTTTTCTTCTTTCGTTTCTTATCAAGATCTGTGGGCCACCATAGATCTCGTTCCAGCTGTCTCCCAGGATCTTGCGAAGGCTGTTGAAGGGAATGCTCGAGCTTATAGCACAAGCCGCCGCTCACTTTTGATGACCACCAACTCAATTCTCTTGCGTTGTAAGTGCGTGATCATAACAATATGGGTCCACTGTCACTCCCTCATCAATCTTCCAGGAGCCTCTTGAAGGCTTCGGCAGGCGTGGACTGGGGGGCGGCGATCTCCAAGACGGCCTTGCTGGTTGTGGAGGCAGTGCACTTCCCTTCCCATGCACTTACCAGGGCATCCTTGATGGATAAGACAAGGTGCCGGGTTTCCTTGGGAGCATGGGTAGCCGCCTCTTCAATGAATGACATGTCTTTGTAGCGGATATCCTCCACCTGGGTGCCAATTTGTTCCTCAACCATCTTCACAATCTGGCGGCCAGTGACGTCCTCTGGCCCATTTAACACATATCTGGCTTTGTTGTGCGCGGCAGGGTCTTCTTCTAGTAGAAGACGAGCAGCCAAGGTTCCGACATCGTCAGCATCGATAACGCCGACGGGCCCATCTTCCGAAGCCATTAGCAGTAACGGGTGCTGTTTGCCCGTGTTGCGATATTCCTTGACCAGCGCTGCGGCGCTGGCAAAGTAGAAAGAGGTGAAAACGTTGGGCTGCAAAGAAGTCCACTGCATAGCTTGAAATTCCGACGAGTCGAGAAGAGCCTCGATCGCCCAGTGCGTTCGTGGATAATAGGCGGGACAGTCCGGGCGAACGTTGGCGGCGGTGGTCGAGACTCGGACCACATACTTGATACTAGCGTTGAGAGCGGCAAGATGAAATG
Organism: Paramyrothecium sp. XJ0827; assembly: GCA_020881915.1. Classification (NCBI taxonomy): domain Eukaryota; kingdom Fungi; phylum Ascomycota; class Sordariomycetes; order Hypocreales; family Stachybotryaceae; genus Paramyrothecium; species Paramyrothecium sp. XJ0827. The sequence goes on from JAJFPB010000004.1 coordinate 4,514,538, forward strand.
TCGATTCGTCGGAAAACTGAGTTGGCTGGACGGGCGAGGCAATAAAGGCTCTCACTACGCCATGTTGACGGAGCCAATCAGCACTGATCTCGACCCAATTATGTTCTACGACTTTGACGTTGGGCAGTTTGGCAAGCTGCTGTGCGGCGGCTCCGTGGGCGGAACGTGTAAGAGCGAGAACCTTGTACGCAGGCGTGGCGCTGTTGGCGCTCAGCGATCTGGAGAGCGTCTCGACGACGCTTCGGCCAGTGTTGCCGGTGGCCCCAATGACAAGGATGGTGGAAGTCATGATGAGAGATAATGAAGGTTGGGAGAATGTGCAGCAGAGTAGCAGTGCAGTGTTCGCCTACAGTTTCCATGCCTCTACTTATACTTACAAGTTACGTGCACGGTGCTGGCATTCCGTAAGCATTGTTGCAGGTCACTGATGCGGAGCGGAGCGGGGCCATGAAAATACCGCTACGCCGACGGCCCACAAGATGACGAGAACCGATCTGATCTGCGGATGGCAACGGCCGACCCGACGAGAAGTGATTCCGGTCAAGAGTATATAGCGAGATAGGGAAGCATCTGCTTGCAGGTCATCTTTACAAGGCCTCACCATTGCCCTCAAAATTGGCAGCGGTAAACCAATACAATGCTGCAAGAAGATTGAGTAGATATCACTACCTGCCTTGACTTCATGGGCAGTGCTCAATCATCAAAGCTTGCACCTCTATACTGCATGTCTTACAAACAGAACGGAGAGAAGCCTGGGAAATCAAGAACGATTCGAGTCCGGGGAGTCGGCACTGCATAATAAAATCTCAATCTCCACATGGCATCTCCTTACGGCTAGCCTACATGGGCCCGATTCAGCCCGATGCACTTCAACCTCATTAGCATGCTTTAGGGTTAGAGTACTCTACAGAATTAATAATCATAAGAAAGTCCGCAGCAGTTGGGCCGTTTGCCAGTGAAGAATCTTGCCATAATTCCGTGCAATACTACGTCATGAGGCAGGGGGAGCGCAGAGCACTGTTTTGTGGATGTCGAGGTATCTTGCTAGAGTTTTCTTGCAAGCCCACAGTGCTCACGTCGCCCTTCCACAGTGAGCCAAGGGTTTTACTGGTCAGTGGCTGGACTATGCTTTCGCTTCACGGACGCTCACCACCATGAATCATTCCACATACCTAATCTACCGCCCAGACGGAATACATGATGGCATGAATGATACAGATAAAAAGGCTGTTGGACTCACTCCGGCTGTTAGCTCATAAGAGTTATGTTGTAAATTTGAAATATCCAGATAACCACATCAGAATTGCGGGCTGGGCTATCTGCATTCTGACTGCCCCGTTTGTATCTCAGGACTGGTCATCTTTAGCTTTTCAAGTACAGCGCCAAGTTTCACCAAGGCCATAGCTCTTAAGGATAGCGACAATAACATTTGCATGTTCCCAAAGCACCAGATCCTCGGCACTGAAGCAAAACGTACACATTAGCTAAATACGGCCGTCCGAAATGAGGATTTCTGGACTTACGTAGGAACCGCTGCAGTCCAGAAACTGGCTGCCCCCCCTGCAGGAGACGTAACAATTGTCATTCAGTGGTTTGCAACTGTAAGCTCTGGCCTCAAGCTTGTCATCAATTTGACGTGGGTCTTCTGTATGATCCAAGGGCACAGCGGTGACGGCTGCAAGGAGAGATACAAAGAGGACAAGGGGTCTCATCTTGACTTTTGTGCTCAAATGATCGGGTTTGGCGAGGCCGGTGAAATCTTCAAAAAAGGACGAGAGGATAATTGCTGTTGATCAAAGGGTTGTTGGAAGATAGAAAGAAGTTTATATACATGCTTCAAGACAGCAATCGTACCCTTGGAGATCTATGGAACACAACAAAGGCTAGACTCTATAGATCAGCTTGGGGGGAGAGCTGAACAGCCATCACGGCAGGCGGGAAACGAATAGCCATGCAAGGACCTTCTGGTGGTAAGACACGGGCCATCTTTTCCCCCGATGTCCCGATGTGCAATAAACAGATTCGGATCGGGCCTCTTTACGCTTCGGCCCGAATAATAACGATGGGACCACGCCTTCAAGGAGCGTTCAAGCGAGGGAGCAGTCTACCGGGGTGAGATCAAGCCCCCTTTTTCTTCTTGCGATGAACCATTCATGGCGGGAAGATGATCCAGAATAACGGTCGACTATCACCCTGAAGGACGAACGAGGTTATGAAGTAATTTGAGCTAGCGCCTTGGAATCTAGGTCTGTGTTAACAAAGGCTCAATGTTGTCGATGCGTGTAGTGTCTAATAGATCTCAATGTCGTAACTCCGTAGCTGAAATGTACCACCTGGAAAGCGTATGTTGTGTACAGTTCACTGAGAGCGTACACCATGTTGCGCCTCAAGGCACTAAGAGCCGTCCTGTATCAGACATATCGACGTAAGGCAGGTGTGAGTCCACAACGAGATGAACGCATTGAATCGGCATCAAACGACAGAAAGCTAAAATCCCTTTGGTCTTTCAGCAAAACAAGAATGTCTGCCTCTCGTAAGCACCGATTTCCAGATACTTAATTGCCTCTCCATCCATGAAACCTTGAACGTATGCCTCTCCAAGCACTAGGAATCTATCGCCGTGGGGCCGAATTATCAGAGGCGTACTGCACCCGAAGACTATCGCTATCTTGTCACCAATTCTCAATTGATTAGAACCGTCGCTGTCGAACATGTCATCAGGGCCCCAGCCAAAATACCCGTAGCGTGTTAGCAGAAATCTCCGCTGCATGACAGTTCTTTGTGAGCTGATATACACTTCCATGTAAGTATGCTCATCAGCCCCTTCCGGGACAGTGTCAGTGAAAAACTCCCGTAGTCGATGTTCGCCAAGCATAAATTCGTTGTGCGCATTGCGCCACCCTTCCCACTTGAAGTAGTATCCTTCCTGCTCTGCTAACCAGCTCCACCCCCGCCGGAGGAACTGCGGCCGGGCCGTTGAGAAACGAGAAGGGAGGCTCAGCAATGCCGCATGACGCTCCTGGGCTCTTTGGCCCACCGATACCGTGGAGAGCAGCAAGGTGTTCCACAGCGCTCGCTTGGTGGCTTCGTAGCTTCCATATGCGCTCTTCCACTGGGAACACTGTATTATACTATTCCTATCCCAATCGAAATAACCCGCCTCAGTTGCACCTAGTCCGGCCACCTCGTCCAGGAGGAACCCTTGGCACTCTAGCAATTTCCAGTCGTTGCAAAAACGAAAGGAGGCCGATATTCCACCGTGAGCGCAGAAGAGAGTATCGGGATCTGGCTCTGGTGTGGAAGGATCCCAAAGGGGCGAGGCCGACAGGTATTCCGGGCGAGAAAAGCGAACTCTTCCGTCCCACGTCCAATCTGCCGCCCAAGATGGTCCACCTGCTGGTCCCCAGGGATTTCCTTGTCGCAGTGGCTCTAGGTTCTTGGCGTGCTCTATGAATGCTCGAGAGACCACGGCGAATAGTCTGGAAGGCTCAAAGCGGTGTGCTTTGATCACTTCACCGACGATGCGCTCGTCCATGATTCCCGCCAGGGCGAAAACCTTGTCTCGGGTATCTCGACAGTCGCCGTCTGTCGCGAGGTCTAGAAGACGACGAAACCCAATCCGTTTCATGTTGAGTTCTTCATCCTGGTACAATTGACGAAGATCCAAATGGACCAGATGTATGCTGCGAGTTCTCCACGCTACATTACTACGCATACCCCTTGATCGCAGGTCCTTCTGCATCTCTCGATCTTTCAAGGACCAGTTGGAGCCATAGTAAAGCACGCCAATGCCTTTGCAAAATGTCTTCCAGTCGAGAGTTTGTTCTCCCAAGCACAGGAAGGTGGAAGAAGCCCCCATTATCACTTCCTGGAAGATCCAGAGACGGGTCCAATACTCCTGAGACATTAGTTCACTTAAAGCATAGAAGTATCGACCTCTTGATGGCTCATCTCGCTTGGTGCGTAGTTGTCGCAGATCCCTCTGTTCGCCTTCCAGAGAAGCCATTAGCCGGAGGAAACCGAACGCATGGTTGATATCGGCGGACGCATCAGCTGCTCCGATCCACGCCATCACTGCCCATGCGCTGCTGTAAATGTGGCCCATCTTCTGGACTTGATGTGCTTGCTCCTCCTTGTCGTGCTGATTGATGCACAGAGCATCTACCCAGAGTCTGTAACCCTCCGAAAAGACGTTTTCTTTCGCCAAAGCCCGCAAAGCCACCTCGAGGTTCTTCGTGATCAACACCACTTCATCGTTCAACAGAATAGACTCTTGTCTGGCTTCATCGCCCCAGACGTATGACAAAGCAGCAAAGTCTCCCCAACGAAATCGAAAGTCTTCTTGTCGTGGGACACTTTCCCGGGACTTGTCCTTAGTGGGGACTCGTTGACCTTTCGAATGGGCATTCGAACCAATCCACAAGTCTTTAGTTTGTCGGAACGATTGCGTGTTCAGATGATTAGAACTTGTGAAATGCTTATATTTTTCCCCGACATTGCTCAACGAGACCGTTTCCAGACTGCAGCGTAGAGGATGGCCAAGTTGTGGCCTGTCTATGGTTATGAGCCTTATCTCTTCTCTATCCTTATCAAGAGCCAAGTAGGGTTGACTATGAGGGAGGCTCATGGCTCTGTGTATGCGGCGCGCTCGACATGCTCATGAAAGAATGGGGCCAGCAACCCCGCCTAGCGATGCTAAAGCCAGCGCCATGTGTCACCCAATGCACTTCAATTCCAGCTACAGAGTACTGTTCTCTGCAGGTGGCATCAGCCTCACTGGGGCTGGGGAAACGGGGGCGGGGTTGGGGGGGCAATCAGTCTGTTCTCCGTCTGCCTGCACGTGACAGGCAGATCAGATACATCACGCTAGCCCCATCCGGGCTGGAGTACTACGGGCACTAGGTATTGCCTACGCCACATGCATGAGCCACACCCATTGTGGCATTACCAACCAATTCTCCGGACAGAATCCCATGGAAGCTACATGCACTTTCGCGAAGTCTCCCGTCATTTCACGACAAATCCAGCATCACCAAGTAGCTTACGTCGACGCACAATTGCCTGCCATTCACTGCCCTGATGAGCATGTATATATTTCCCATCCAGCTCCATGGAGATCAGATTTTCTCATCTCAGAATCATCGTCAACCAGTCCAATAGACAATCCACTCCCAAAGCCTCTCTTCAGCCACTCTTAGCTTGTGCGCCACTGCTCACTTACACCAACTTCCACTTGCACCCACGATACATACAATCAACCAACACACTTCACCTGAAATCACCATGGCTTTCTTCCTGCCCCGAACCATCTACCACCACAGCGAGCCCGCAGTCTCGCCCCTCTTCCGTCTCAGCGACGTTGATAGGCTCTCCCGCCCCAAGCGCGAGGTCTGCTACGTCTACCGCACCCCAGCTCCTGCTCCCCGTCCCTGGCACCCCCGCTTCGACGCCCAGGAAACCGCCAATGTCTACCTGATCCGCGCCGAGCTTCCCGGCTTGAGCAAGGAGAACGTCACTGTCGATTTCCCCGAGCCCCAGAAGATCGTCATCAGCGGCAAGGTGGTCGAGGGCGGCGAGCCTCAAGCGGCCCCACAGCCCGCACCCCAGGTCGAGCAAGCACCAGCAGAAACCACTCCCGAGCCTGTCAGCCCTGTGTCTGAGGACGCACGGAGCCGAAGCTCTTTCCAAGCCACTGTTGAGGACGGCGACGAGGATGAAGACGACTTTGACGTCGTCAGCGACTTTTCTGAAAAGGTCCACGAAGAGCCCCTGTCTGAGAAGCCCGCACCCGCCAAGGAGGAGGCCAAAGTCCAGCCTAAGACTGAGGCGGCCAAGACTCAGGCACCAGAGCAGCCTACGAAGGCACCCACGCCTCGCGTCGTTCGCGAATTCTCCCGCACCTTCACCTTCCCCGCGCCTGTCAACTACGACGCCACCACCGCAGATCTGAAGGACAATATCCTGACCATTGTGGTGCCCAAGCCCGCAAAGCCTGAGCCCCGCCGCATCACCATCAACTAGAGTGTACGACTGCTGAAGATGTCTGAGGGATCTTGTACTTTTCCAGCACGGATGTGGGTATTACCGGATTTGCAAGCATGGCGTTTGGGATATAGAAGAATTTGATACTTGAGGGTCAAAATCACAGAATAAAACAATAATACACAACCACTTTTATAAGATCACACTCTACAAGGGAAACTTTCAACACCAGATCCTAGATAAGGCAACGCCACTTTTGTTTAGCATAAATTCAGGAGGGTTCAGGTTCGGTTCAATTTATTTGAGCTCAGCTTACCTAGCCTTTACGTCTTACTGGTGACATAGAATTGGAAGAAATTGTTTTCATGAAGAATAAACCAAAAAATTAAAGTTCCATAACACTAAATGTAAATTTGCTGTGACGTGCTTTGGACCTTAAAAATCCGATTGTTTTAACGACTCATCTTTCAGCCTAGAAATGTGCCAGAGATACAAGTGAAGCTGCCGCTACGTCACATCTGTGCAAACACCATGCCTGAAAATCCGGAGCGGATGACGCCTCCCTTCTTCCTATCCAGGATGTGACAGCCTGTACGGCAGCCCATATGCCAAGATCTATGTAGCCAAAAATGGAAAAGGGCGAGAGTCATGTGAGAAGGCGAAGTCAGGATTAGAAAGGGTCCAAGACAAGCACATGGTCTATCGGCCTGACAATGGAACAGCGAATATAATACTAGCGAAACCAAATGTCGACTTATTAAATGTGACAATCCTTCGGGGAGCTAGTTCTATGGGATAATGTCGCTCAGTGTCAATCGGAAAGTGAGCACTAGCCCCAGCCTCACGAACGAACCGCAGGGCGAGCTGGGTACGCCAGAAAAATTGCCACCAGGACCACCAAGCCTGCCATCCTACACTCAGTACAATTAAGGGTGTTGGTTGCTACGCTACTATTTATAGACATGTTGTAGTGGGGGCTAATTTGGTGAAGCTGAAGGGAAAGGAGGGGAAGCCGTCTTGATTATTTCCGACATCCTCGCCTTGAGTCTCTACACCTCCAAACAGCGCATCTTGCACAAAATGCGCAAGTCCACTCTTGAGAAAAATCGCATTTACTTGCGAGAAGAGCCCGCTGAGGTCCAAGGTTTGCCTTCACACGTCTTGGCACTTCGCATTGCCTTACTGGATTTCGATTGCACAATATCCGATCGCCTGAGTATCGACAGGGACGATGACCTTGACGGCATAGACAACATTTATAAAGATCTTCGTATTTCTGAATTTGAGCGTACTCTTATTGATGCGTCGCTAGCCGTGGACAAAAAGATAAAAGAGAGGGCTGAAACGCTCAGTCGAGGCAAAGACAGAGAGCGAGAATGGGAAGATTTCTATAGAGACCGCTTCTTCCGTCCTCTGGCGGAGGAGGTGGCAATTGATGATAAGGACACGCGCAGGTACGTCTGGACACCACTTGAACTGCCCGGCCCTCTTCTCCCTCTGTTTTCGGTTTCATGTTTGTGTGCTTACTAACTCGTAGGACCTCACGAAACAAGTACTACTATGACTACTTCGAACAGTGAGTAGATCGCTCAAATCAATGGCACTATTGACTTACCCCTGATAGCGCCGGAGGTCGACATTGGACTCTTTTCTCAGAGGCTCAAAACTTCCGTAAAGCTGATCGCGACGGACTAAGTGAACCACGGCCGGACTGGGTTGCATTCTTTCCAATATTCAACTTTGCTGCGGGTCTCAAGGCCGACAGGATCTCAACTTCTTACCGATGGCAATGGAAGCACTCACCAAAAGACAGCATCATAGAGAACTTTTCACTCAAGAGTCTCAAGCACCTCGCGCAGCATGGCCTGGAATCTAACTCGGCGGGAGTTTTCCGAAGAGGAAGGCGGGCACCTATCGAGCCTTCTGATTGCATTTGCTTCCCTTGGTTTATCGTTGAGCATAAAAAGCAGGAACATAAACTCGAAGAGGAGTGTTACTGCCAAGCAGCCAATGCAGGAGTCGCAACAGTAATGATGTTGCAGACGTTATCTAAATACTGTGAAAAAAGACGAGGTGATGTACAAATCCCTCCGGTTACTACTATGACCACAGTCGGTGAGGTTGTTCGAATATGGATAACATACTCATGCAATGAATCCACGGCATTCGTAAGTTCCCTTTCTGAGACTAAAGCTCGTGCGTAATTGCAATTAACTCGATGATAAAGAAGGCGGATTGCATCTGGAAAGGGAACATCACTAGTGTCCTAGATATCAGCAAGCTTCGGGCGATCCTCGAGAATTTGCATACTTGGTCCATGCGTGTATTACGTCCCTGGATATCAAGCTACATAGACCTGTGGCGGGCTCGACATCCGATGCCCCACGAGATCTTTCAAGGGCAGGGTGCCGGGGGAACGGGTCATGCCTCACCACTTTCGGGTAGGATAGGCCTTTTCGGTTGCATGGAAGGAGCTGGGGTGTTCTCGCAAGAGACATTCAGACAGGTTTTACAGCCAGAGACCAATAATCTGCTTAACCGAACGAGCTTGTTGGAGAACCCGCTGAGGGAGAACATCCGTGGGGATGAGCAAAGTCATCAATTCCCGGTTGTCCAGTCTACTGGTACCCAGACAGCCCTGGTATTGACTCCAGGCAACACCAGGTTCGAAACTCGATACGTGGATCGCGGGAATCAGTCCGGTCTCGAATATGTCTCCCAAGGGACACAATATGAAGTTCAGCCGGAACCGGACGCGGATGCTCAGAGTGCTCCGACAAAATTGCCAATCTCGAACAGTGCAACGAGATCAGTCCAAAATAACGCAGAGAAGGAGCAGAGGAGGGCCACTCTCCTTGGTCTTTTATCCCCTGACGAGTCTATCTTTACAACCGGTATCCTGATCAAGTGGCGGGGAAGGTTCATCAAGGTCAAACACCCCACGCCAGATCGGAATAAAATGTTCTCGAGATTTACCCCTGATGCAACGAGAAGCAGGTTCAAAACCTTGCCCTTTAAGCTCACGACAGTCGTGGACCAAGTGCCAACTGAATTCACCTCAAAACCAAACGTCTTGAAGTTTGACTTCAATCCTCCTGTCTCAGACCCATCATTCTACGTACCTCCTACTTCCGAAGGAATTAGTTGGGAGAGACGCAGCCAGGAAACAGGCAGACCATTATTGGATTTGATAGGCCCACCTGTTGAAACGGACAATATCAATGCGCAGATGCCTACATTCGCTATTGCTTCCTCTGCGGAGAACGTGTTGGGGACCATGGCCATCGATATTGACGAGGAGAGCAACGATTGGTCCTGCAAAAGCCGAGAAGAAACTTCAGAAGATGATGCTGAAGATAGCAACTACACAGACGATGCTGAATACAGCAACTGCACAGACGAGGACGATGACAGCAATTACGCAAACAATGTCGATGGCAGTAGCTACGCAGACGATATTGATGGTAGCGACTGCACAGACGATGCTGAACACAGTAACTATGCAGACGATTCTGATAATAGCAACTACATCGAAGATGACGATGACAGCAGCTACATGGCTGGTACAGATGACAATAACACCACAGACGATGAAAGCAATCTTGATTTTTCTGGAAGTGAAGGAGAATCACTCATCAGTCATGGGGATGGTGGCCATTTTGCAGAGAATGATAACCACTCCTTGCATTCTGCTAATGAGGGAGAATCATGCAATGATTCTTCGGATGATAGCAATTGTGAAGATAGCTCCGTCGAAGTCGAGAAGGAGGATGATGTGGAGGGGGCTCGGGGCGAAGCACGTCAAATATCGGCTGCGGCGGAGGAGCTCGAGGAGGAATTGAGGGAATTGAAGGAGGAGCTTATGCAAGACCTTGAAGAGGTTAGGTGGAAACTGGAGGCGGAGGAGTTGGAGGAGGAACTCAGAGAACTCAAAGATGAGCTTACACAAGACATTGAAGAGGTTAGGAGGAGGATGGGTCAGTTTGAGCTTAGCCCGAGGGAGCGGGAATGAAAGTAGAAGACGATAAATTTCGCAATCCAGTCCTGACTACCACACGATGTTAAACCAATAGTAGAATTTCTAGAACCTGAGGGGAAAATCCTTGCACTTGCAGAGAAACGTTACGAGGGAACTAATAACTAAAGTTCTACGGTAAAAACAAACCGAGCTAAGCTGATAACTAAGTAGACCATATTACAACCTCAGCCCTGGTAATTGAATATTCGAAATACAATACTCTACACACAAGTAACTTCATTAAGTAGTGTGGTTCTTTGTCAAGATCTGTCACAAGATCTCACTAAGAAGCGTTGAATCATGCCCACACATCATGTAGGCCACGTACTGGTATAACCTAGCTGAACCGCCACACAGGCTGGTACAGAACGTATTGGCTTAAAGATGAGACTGGTATTTAGTATGGCGCCTCCGCCGACGCACTGGTCAAAGCTGAAGACCAGCATGCATTATCTCAAAATTACGTCAGAAAGTCGTCAGGAAAGGAAAGGTAGTCTCCACGGCTGCTGGTACTGTTTGTGGCTCCCGTGAGCTGATGCCAGGAGCATTGGTAGTTTCAAGCTCAGAATTGTCGCACAGCCTGGGATAGTTTAGTAAGACACATTGAAATTATTCAGGAAGCCAATTACCTGCGCATGCCACTTGAGTTTACATGCACGTAGGACACGGCGCGACACCGATTGTCTCTTTACAGGATTTCACAAACATGCCAACCGTTCCCGTAAGAACCATTGAAAATATGTCTTTGGTCCATGAAAGAAATAATCCATTCTTTGAAATGTGGGGGAACGAGCTTACGCTTTCAGGCTCCCCTGTCGAAGCAATTTCAATGTGTCATTTTGTTAATGGGAATGTTGAGAATATTCTCATCTCGGACGGGCAAATTGGAAAATGCATCTAATGCTTGGAGCACTTGTGACGGCCCCGTAATGTGTATCTTGGCATTGGCCTGCGACGACCCTTATACTCAGGGTCCGAAGCGAGCCACATCGGGCTTTAGTACGCAATATACTCACTTTGAACTAGAACACCTTACCCTGTCGCCAAAGTCATGTCCTCCAAGCATGATCCATCAATATGGATGAGTGTATTGGTCTAACCATCAAGAAGGTGATGGCTCAGAATATCATGAAGTTGTGACACAGGCCGCTGCTTGGTAGCACCCGTGTGTGACCAGAGGTTGAAAATGGGGAACAATTATGACGGGTGACTCGTTAACAAATAAATTTCGGTCTTATCCAGAGACCCTTACTTTAAATTTGGCAATCGAAATAGCTAAGTAGCACATTAATTACACCATCGCGAGTGATATGGCAAGCGCAAGAAGTCCGACCGTCCGCAGGGATACTCGGACTCCTGAACCAGACCCATCTTCCAAGCTCCTCGAGTTTCCAGGAAGAACCTCAGGATTGAAACATTTCAGAAACCCAGGCTGCGCCTCAGTAATCCTCCCATCAGCTTCTTCAGGCTGCCTGGCGAATCCAAATACCAGAACACTAATTTGGCGAATCTTTTGGTCGTAGAGCGAGAAATCATTTGGCTCAACATCATCGCCAAAGCCTCCAAGGGGCCAGCCAGACCAAAGAGCCCGCTCCTGCCGGGAAGGATTGTCTGTACCGTTCAATTGGGTCCCTAGAAACTTCAGCATAGTACCAATGGGTTTTGATATGAGCCCTTACTGAAGCCAATAACTGTGCCTTCTATATCCTCTTTGCATGCATCGGGTATCGTGCTGCTATCACATTGTGAAGCATTGTCCGCGATGGATCGGAGGGCGTCACGACAGCCATCGGAAAGGACTCCCTCGCAGTTCTCGTCTACTGACAGGCCGTTGGTTTGTTCAAGCAGTTCCGAGGTGTAAACCCTCGAGCAAAATGCCCAATCATCGTCAATCCTAATCTCGCGTTGATCGGTGGTTGCTTCTGGTGCAACCAAGCCAAATACAGTCCATGAAGAGATCTTTGTCGAGTAAGGATTCTCCTCCTCCTGCCAAGGCACATTACCATAAATGTCGGCGACTATGGTCCAAGAACTCTCAGTGGCCAGCGTTCCTGGATAGGGTTGCGATACATTGTATCCTGGGAATGAAACTAAGGCTGTTGCGTTGGGGCTTGGAAAAGGAAAAGACATGGTTGCGGATTTGTATCCACCGATGAAAATCAGAGAAATGGAAGCCGGATGTCAGGGGTCAGCGAGCTAACTTTTTCCTCTATCAGAGGCGCAGTGTAACTGTTAAAAACAAGCAACCTGGTGCCGCACTTGGTAGACCAAGCTATTCTACGTACCTAGAAATGTGCCGTCCCGGCTTGGCGTTCCTTCAGGGTGTGCGCATGATAGCCTGTTGGCGTCGTGTGTCCTCTTACCATTGAGGGCAGCTTCGCCAAGTCTAGGCTCCAGTAAATCCTGTATGCGCGTGATAGGCTATTCGCAATTTCTTTTCTTACTATTGGGCACCTAATGGCTTTGCCAAGATTCCAGCAATTTCAGCTAGGTGCCAAGCTATCGTTTGTTAGCCGTCACGGCTCATCTCTATGATTGGATTGCATGCAGCTGCAGTTAACAATAACCGCCATGAAGCGGGTAGAACCCACCACTGCATGTCGCCTGTATGTTCATTTTGGTCTGTAAAGGGTTAATCATCGCCTGGGCCCCCTTTCAAACTACCACAGCCCCTAAAAGCTGCTCCAAGCTAGGGGCATATGTTATTTCCCGTTAACTATAGAATCGAAATGTTTGTTCAGTTTATTGAGGCTTGAACTTCACACAATGCTCTTGTCTAACTCGAAATCGAATTTGACAACGATCCGTTTTTTTTGGACAGCGAGGCTTTACTCTGTTCAAAAGGTTGGAACTGCTCGTGTATAGCTTATTCAACAATCTAAAGCTATTTCATGATCTTCTCGATGTCTCTCTAGATGAAACCGAGAAGATCCTTGCGCCTTCTATCAATCCAAACCCACCCGCCTGCCTCCCACCCAGATTCACCAGATGAATCAGAACCGAGTTCAGTGTTGGATGAGCTACTGGACTCATCACCTGTGTCTGAGCCCTTGTTGGGAGGCTTATACTTCTGAATATGCTCGATTGCCCATTTCGTCTCTCTATCAAGGGTCGGAGGGATTCTGCCATCCCCAGAAAGCGTTCCCAAGCCAGCCATGTCGTACAGCTTTTGGAACCACGCCGTCGTCTCGCCATTTCCCCATGGAATATCGTGAAACTTGAGGTGCTCAATTCTGCACCTTTCAGCCCTCTGATTCTCCCATTGTTGTTGCTCCTCAAGTGATGGAAGGGCAATCGAGAGTCGCTTGGCGAAATGACGCGCAAGCGCAATTGCTTGGTACTCCATTCCCCTGAAAGTCAAGACCCTAGGCATGCCTACAATCCCAAGAGTTGGGAAGTCTTGAAAGAAAGTATGCCAGTAGCCGTTGATGAGCTTGTTTGCTCTGTAATCGAAGATCAGCCTTCCGTTTGCTTTGGCATTCCAGAAGGGAAAGGACGGTTTATATCCAGTGCAGTAGATCACCGCGTCTACATCATCGAGGTATGAACCATCACTTAAGATAATCCGGCCTGTAGGTAGGAATTCTGCAATTACTGGTTTCCACACAACACCAGGGGGCGGTGAATCTCCGTCCCATCGTGATTTCGACCTCCGTGATTGATAGACTGGCAAGTTGGCTGTTGGTACCAGCTCTCTGGTGACATCAATACCAGAAGCTGAGTTGCCGACGACGACGACTTTCTTATCAGCCCATGTTCTGGGGGTTCGATAAGTCTTGGAGTGAATCACCCGACCAGGAAATGATTCTATGTAAGCATCGAGGCCCTTCACCTGCGGTATCTTATCATATTCAGACTTTTGTGATCAGAGTTGTGAGGCCAGTTGGGACACTTACGAATGGAACCGTGTAATGACCATTAGCCAAAATGACAGCATCAAAATGTTCTTCCCACCATATGTCCACATTTTGCACTGGATCGAACCTTCGCAGAGTCAACTTCCAGCCATCCAGTTTTTCCGAAGAGATCGAGATGACTCTAGATAGATCTTCTACAGTGGTGTTCAATTGAAGAGAAGAGTCGGTTCTGTGGACGGAGAAGTAGTTCTCGATATACTGCCGAGGCACGTGGTGCGGCACGAATGGACCATAAGCGAAAGGCAGATCAGAGTAAGCCATTGCAATATCGGGAACATTGGTTCTTGCAGTTTGTTAGTGCCAGGCTTAGTTTAGATCAGGCATGAGTCCATACGTCAGCAACTCATAGACGGGAGTTTCAAGGAATCGGTCTTGCTTGCTCGGAGGTGCTAGCCGAGGTAGGCTTTCCGGTATTTGCAATGCCGGGTCCGTCTCTAACGGCAAAGCTCCAGGCCGGACGAGATGACTGGGAGTAACTGCTCCGTCGTAGATCCTGAAGCAGCAATTTCAGTCAGTTTATCAGGCCAAAGAACTCACTTGCAATCGACTTTACCATGTTCCGCCGGCATTTTCCCTTCGCTCAAAGACACGAATATGCTTAAAGTAGTTTTCGGCCTTGAGAGCAGCTGCTGTGACCGCGCCTGGTTCAAGTTAACACCAGTGTCTTAGAGCAAAGGAGTCGCATCTTGTTGGCAATACCTGATGCGCCAGCGCCAATTACAGCCACCGTCTCAATGGAAGTCTTCTTTCTCATTTTGAGTTTCCTAGACGAAACAAGTCGTTGATCATGGACAACGGCTCCGAAATTCGGGCTGTCGCATGCATTAAGCATGCAGCTTAGTTAAGCACGTCTATTCGCCATGGTTGGGCGTGATTTCGCCATTTCTAGATCACGTGGTGAAACCACATCATCGCGCACAACTTGCTGTCTTTGTTCGCTAATTAAGCTTGTCAACTACTATTAAACTTTCGGGTGAGATAAAAGCACTATTGAACCGAGGTCCGTCTGAGCACGTGGTGTGGAGGTATATGCATGCTCCGCGTACCCTCACTAGGATGGCTTCAACACATTGACAATTTTGTTTGCCCCAGGCTTCACCACTACATTTATACTGCGGGCAAAATTTGAGGCGGACTCCGCCTTGGTGTCAGTCGACCACGGCTGTAGTGCTTCTCCAGCCAGTTGAGGTACATGAACCAAGCTCCGATGAGGATCAAAGTGCCCAAAGCGGAGCCCAGTAGTATATGCCAGCCCATTGGGTGTATCTTTACTGTGGTAGAACCATCGGCTTCCTCGGCCATGTAAATGAACTCTGATCCGCAAATTGTGGCTATGGTGGTTACTGGGAGGAACACCAATGTGAGCAAGGCAATGCTTCGTAGACTGCTGCTGTCTCTCATCAACAACCCACTGTCTTGTAATGAGACATGACTGAAGAACTAGGGCAGGTCAATGGCTTGGACAGCGAAATGTATAAAATTGTGCTCACTAGGCTGATCATATTGCTGATTCGTTTGTCAAAAGTCATGCCTCTTTCGACTATGGACTGAACAAAGCGACGGCGATACTTGAAGGCATCTCGGGTCTTCCTTCCGAGAAAGCTCAAGCCAAGGGCATGCTTGGCTTCGTGGTAATCTATAAGGGCATCGATTGTGGCCATCAATCCGTTTGCCCCCTCAAGAATGAGGATCATGTAATCGACAAGAAGATGCATGCCTGAAAACTCTATCTCGCTCAATGATCTAGAAGGATGGCCGGTGAGATAGCCAAGGTTCTACTCACGATCTTAGCTTCATGTCAAAATCTCGAGTAGTCTTACAGTTCAAGGACCCTTACCCGCTGTTCAGTGGCGAATACTTCTGTTAATTCCCACAACTCATTGTCTAAACTTATTGACAGATTATAGAGGATAATCTCCCACAATATGTCGGGATGTTGTAGGATCTGGTTGACATTTGCTATCTCGGCGAGGGCTTGCAATTGACTAATCAGTTCGATAGGCGGCCCGAAACAGATCAGCGTGACGTTATTCTCCATATGTTGCGGCAATGATGGGTTTGGCTTGGCAGACTTTACGTCCGAATCTTTTGTTCTGCTCAAAATCGACCCGTCACCAGTGGAATATCTTCGAGGCATTGTGTTGATTGAGGACGTTTCGCAAGGATCACCTGTATTGCTGCGTTGTCGTGCAGGCTCAGCATGAAGTACATATGCACTGCCCGACCAGGTCGGGATATAAGTGTCCGATCCTGGTTCTGGAAACCGAAAGGGGATCCGCTGACCAGAGTCGCTTGTCCTTTCAGGTTGTGGAGGGCCTTTGCGATCGGAAATTCTTTCGAGAAGCTGAGTAAGTCGCCACAAGTCCCTCTTGTTATGCCCTTGCTTCTGTGCTACCTTATCTTCTCGTTCGACTTCTTTCAGAAGGTAATGCAGCCAACTATCTAAAATCAGGCGTCAGTGAGCATCAGCCGAGACTCAAGGCAGAAGGAGGTCTCACAATGCGAGTATTCGTCTTTCTGAAATTGCCCAAAGGAATTGAGAACATTTTGACATCGTTCTTCTATAAAAGCGCTGGGAATGTCAAATTTGCCAACAAGAGCTTTGTATCCCGCCAGAAGTTCCGGGTCATCATGGTCGGGAGGAGCTATACTTCATTCTGTTAGCAATACACTTGCAAGATGAGAAGCCTGTTCTATATCTAGGCTTGCGATCCTTACACGATTGTTAATGGTGCAAGCTCAATGTTGTCTACATCTCGTGAACGATGTATCTCTCGTCGGCTCATTTTACTCCCTGAAGACTCGACAATGATCAATTACCACAATTTCAAGAGCTGAGAGGACAAGTCCCCATCTACCTGTATGCCGCCATTGTAAAACGGAGCAATGATACTCGTCACCATTTTCTATGACTCCGTCTTCAAATCGCTTTAATGATACCGAGGAGTCAATGAAGAACGACATGATGATGCAGCAAGCCAAAAATAGCTCAGGGTTGCAAAGTTGCTGTCCAATCTTGGACCTGAATGACGCTCGCGCCACGGCCCCTTGTTCCCTAGTGATAGTGAACCAGGACGTCTGACGGGCTTGCTTGTTGTGCGGGCTGAGATAACCCCGCGTTCTAGGAATATTTGCCGGCGCGGATTTCTAGCGGTTGGCAAGACTGGGCTGAGCGGAGAGTAACACTTTGAGCCTCACAGATCCTGTAATCTCCCCCTCGCCCAATCAAGTGGCACTCCCAAGGCTGCCCCCAATCCTACCAGATAACGGCCGGCCCAGCTCTGCGGTGAGGCAAACTGAAGGCAGTTTGCAAAGAATCTGATTGGTCGCCTGATCTGGGTTTTCTTTTTCCTGGCCTCGTCCACGCAGGGTTTTTGCATGAATTTCCTCGCCAAGGGCGCGCTCAGGGAATGGCACAAAGGCTCCCAACGCACTGACCCTGGCCCAGGGCTGAATGTTCAAAGCGGCACACCGGCTTTTCAGTACCGACTTTTCGTTTCGCTCATTAGCACGGAAAGGTGATAGCTGAGTTAGTCCTCCCGTGCCTATTCGCCGCCCACTTGTTCGAGGCTGGCAGCGGGTCCCTAGCGTGGTTAGCTGTGCAATTTCAATCCTGCTGATCTGGCGAAGTGGTGTGGGACGTTCGAAAAGCAGTGGGCAATTTAGCATCTTCTGCATGTGACAGGGGTCGCTAAGCTGACAGGAAGCATGCACGAATTGTACGAGCGTTTGTTAGCCAGCCTTCAAGAATGAAAGTGCATGTTTCAAATCAGCGCTATGGATAACAGACAAGGGATAACCAACAAGCAATATGGGCTTAAGCCACATAACTTATAGCCCAGTCCTCAGCCCCTTTTCCCCTCTATATCCATCATCACACGCTTGCTCTCTTGACATCGTCTTCCGCTTCTATTTCCTTACCATTACAGTCTGACCATGCCAAACCCCGCCGCAGCGGTGAAAACCCATCGAAAGCCGCGCAGAGCTCACGGGCAGACTATACAGAGCCGTTTGATCCCAGTTCCTGCTGGAACTATCGGCAGTCAAGCTGCCACAGGCCAAACACAGGGCAGCACGGCAACTCAATCTGCATCTTATACCAACTCAAGCAACAACTTCTCTCGCTAGTGCGGAAAGCCTCGAATACTTCAAAATGGCACAGACTAACTTCCGTGATGAAGAAGCCGTAAGATACACTTCCTAATTGGTGAGCGGGAACACTTACTAACTAGGCTAGACTTACACTGAGCGAGCTCCTCGTGGTCTCTTTTCCCCGCAGTACAAATATAAGGAGTCTACAAATGTGGAATATGTCGGAAAGGATGTCCTTGGCCGCGAAGTCAAGCACTATTACGATGATCGCTGTATCGACCCTGTCACTGGCAAATTCTTATCACTGCAGGTACAGTCTACAAGTCGAATTCTCAATGGCTCTGGAGGAACTACGTGGAGGCGGAAGCATATCAAGAATATCGGTCCCACCACCATGAGGCTCTCGAATTGGGCTCTTTCAACCTTGTCTGGGGATGAAGATGCCGTGGCCGCATTCAAAAATTGGCCTACTGCCCTCGAATATCTCTGGAAAAGCTTGATCCTAGCAGTTCCAATGATCTTCTTGGTAGGGCTGATACACCTGTCTTCCTGACCGCCGCTAACATTTTTGCACAGTCGCCATTTTTCAGACCAACACGGGGCGAGTTAGCCAACGGTGGCAGATACTCGCCTGTGCCTTACCGCTATTATGGTCGTCCAAAGAAGAGCCGGAACCCAAAAGATGACACAATGGCAGAGTGTAACAACCAGGCTGTCGGCTTACCGAGAGATGCTCAAGGCCCCAGGCTCCCTGCCGACGCCTTTTCGGACACTGCGTCTATGAGCACTGAACAAACGGAGAAATCAAGGAAGTCGGGCAGAGAGCGACTCGAGAGGGTTCTGCTTCCTCGCCGTTTATGTTTTCTAAGCCAAGCCGCTACCCAAGGAATGGATCCAGAGACAGGGCAAATATACCTGCAGCATCACTCTACCAACGTCCGTGAGGTAGGGACAGCTATTCATTGTGTCATCATCGCTTTGAAAAGCTTATTCAAAATGCTAACATGTCTGTAGTGGATGAGAGAAAACAACCAAAGCTGTCCAGAATATCTTTTCCTGGCGTGGAATGGAAGACAGTTTCCTTATGATGACATGGAATCCTCGCAAAGGCTTCATGAGCTTGCCCGCCATGCTACCCGAGAGGCTGGCTTACAGTGCTACTGGCTATCTTTGAATTGTATGGCAGGTGAGGATGAGGATGACGAAGAACTAAGTCTCGACGTAGGTTTTTGGCCCCATCAAGTCTGCCAATTTGAGCGCCTTCACTAACTCTACTTGTTATCTTCTAGGTGTGGAGAATCAGCGATGTGATTCGAGGCTGCAAGAAACTATGCGTGTTGCTGAGGACTCCTCGGGCTGATGAATCAGTCGACTCCTTACTGACAGAATGGGGTGAGTCAATCTGGACTTTTCCTGAGCTTCTGCTCAGTCCCGGAAAAAACATCACAACGTATCACTACAGTGGCATCACACCCATGCAACCGGTCAAGCATGTAACTCCGAAGAACCAGTTCTCTGCTAGGTGTCTTGCGACAGACGAAGATAGATACCAGGTCCGGCGACTGCTCGACCACTACCTTGGTAACTTGAAACTGAGCGACCTGGAACTCATGACCGTCGCCCTCCATTGCTTTAGTTCTAGGAAGACAGATGGCCAATTCCTTCCGGGTGACTACTCCTACGCTCTGATGGGGCTCTTGGGCCATCGACCCTACGTCTCACGGAGCGATTCTGCGTTCTTGGCTTTTGCTCGGTATGTGATCCGAGACTCCTGCTGTCGAAGCAGTTCCCCGCTAACTTGGAATAGCCTCTCGTTGGAGAACTACAATAGTCGACTTTTCGAGAGATTTATCTGTCTTATGCCTTCGGAGCATGGTCAAGCGTGGCATAACACTCGCGACGCGTATGGGGCGCAACTGTGGGATATCGAACCCAGCATCCAGGTGGCCGGTATCGGTGTATACAATGAGAAAGTGATTGAACCAGGCCCTGAACTGTATGAGAGGGAGTTTTTCCTCCAACAAACGAACGGAGCTGTCGAGGACGACCAGTCGACTATGATTAGCATGAGCCACATGCATCGGAATGCCTCATCAAATGCCAGGACAGTTTCCAGCAAGGAAAACTTCACCACCGGAATCATCGAGGTTGCTGAGTCCGACTCTTACGAATCTGACGCTTTAACGCACTCGGAGCTCACCGAGGACGATGTAGTCATACTTGATGGTTGTCACGCTGCCACAGTCTATTGGGATGAGTTTCGTCCCGTCTGGTACTCAAAACAACGCTCGCTCAAGAGAAGCTTGCTCAAATACTGCCTTCGACTTAATTTCATCCCTTTCCTCATCGGTATCATCCTCGCAGCCCTGAGCAAACCAAAACGCCCGACAACGGTCTCACTCGTCCCGGCAGACCATGGTGCCATGGCGGGAATAGGAGCGATATTCCTCATATACAGTCTTGTCGTCTACCTTTTGGGTCCTCTCATCATTCGGTATGTTTATGGCGGTAAGTTCTGGGAGACCCAGCCGTGGTTCTTCGGCTTTGAGGGCTACCTGCCCATCCAAGAAATCGAAGAAAAGATCTTTGGCGTTGGCCGTGGACGTCTCATGTGGAGCCCCTATGCCTCCTCACCGCTCTCACATCACACGATCAAGGACAATCGCTGGGTGGTGCCTCGCGACCCCTGCGAAGATCGTGATACTGCCAAGTTGGTTGACGATGCTATCCATGCGCGGCCTGGAGACTGGCGAGTAAGTCCATGTCCCATAACTTCCCAGGATTGAAGGAAGAAACTGACTGAAATTTTCTCACAGGTATTCACCATTGTTGACACCTATTCCATGACTGCTACGCTCATTGAAGCAAAGAGGCCCCCGGAGGCGCTGCTGATCTGCGGTAGCGAGGGCGGTATGCAGCGCGCTCTTGCTTGCTCATTTGATTGGACAACTTCCACATTCTACAAAGAGACAGTCATCAGGCTCGAGACGCGAGTTCTTGAAAGAATGGACAGGATCAGGAGGGTTCGAGTGGGGATTCAAAGGAAAGAGAAACCGGCTGCAATCTGCATTTGAGCTCAGTGGTGGAAAATGGCCACACGAGCACGTAAGGTCTCATTTGTTCACGTGGTGGAAGACAGCACGTTCAGATATCATGTCATTGTTCAGTAGGTAATATCGAGGAGGATGCTGTTTTACTGAGCAAGGGCATCTGATTCCCTCCCAGCCAAAAGGCTTGCCGTATTCTTGTGACAGATTGACTATTCCGTAATGGTTTACATCTCCCATTTGATACGTTAAATAGTGGTATGTTCGGTAAGCCTTCTTCCACACTCGTCCCTGAGACAGGGATGTCAACTTGCCTCTACGTTTTCCCTGTACCGCGGACTGGAAAACGACTGATTATTGCCCTTGGACGTAACTATCAAGAGTCATCTTCCATGCCATTCCCCGGTCTCTCCTGAGCCCCTCAGCCGTTCACTCGGACTTCTGTGCTGGAGTGTACTCCAGTGAGGACGACCGGCCTCCGCCTGGCTCCGAGCAGGATGACTTCAAGCCAGGGTCAGATTTCGGAATATGCATACGGCAGTATTCGGTTAGTGTCACACGTTGCAACAGGACTAAATGTAAACATCCACAATCAGAACTAATGCGGTGTACCCATGCGTTGGCTTCCTGGCATAATTAACTCTTACAACGCCCTGAGACGCCAAATCCCCCTTGGCAGACTTAGGCACCCTGTCACTTCACCGTTTGGAGTTAAGGGGTTATGGGGCCATGATCCGCTCAGACGTTGGGGTAAATAATGCGGGCTGACTGGCGTCTCACATTTAGTCTTATTAGCATTCAATAATCTCGAAGAGTCATGGCGTGTAGTCTAACTTAATCTGATCCATGGCTTGTAGCGTCACTTCCAGCTACAAGCGCGCGACAACAGAGACACAGGCATACTCGAGCAGGTATGATGGAGCTAGACGCGAAACAAGATTTCCAAGGGTTAACTTGGTAAGATCTCTACTCTGAGGTAGCTTATGATGTTTTCTTTAGCTGAACAATGCATGTTCCTCCTCATTTTTCAGCCCTGTGTGAGCTGCAGGCCCCACGTTTCTATTTGGACCCTGAATCCACCGCCAGCATCCACCCTGTGCAAGGGCCCACGTTGAGGGCTAATTTGCTTGTAAGGAGCGGCAGTGGGACACCTGTCAGATTTAAGCTGCAGATTCTCGTGTTCGCCTGGATTTCTCGGCAGTTGTCCGTGCGGGTTTGAATCTGATATCTACCTGTAAACACTCCTCCATGTCATTGGCAGATGAGAAGTCGAAGTCACCTCGTACTAAGTCTCACCGAGCCCCGACATAAATATTATTCCACTGCCACAAAGGCTTCAAACCTTCTCTCTTTAACTTGTCTTTTCATTTTTCAACCCCCTCCCCCCCTTTCTTGTTCTTGTTCAAACGAATTATAGAAACTATGGCCTCATTTGATGACAAAGCTCGGTCCTATAAGCTTTCATGGAGCCCTTCAGGATTGTTTGTTCTTGGTCAAGCTGAACCAGCATATGAGATCAAATACAAGCCAGGCTTAATCTCCCCCGGTCCGGAGTTCACCCTAATATCGTGCACTGGGGCCAATTCCGGAGCTGTCATTGGGAATGTCGAGTGGTCATTCACTCAAAAAGTCAAGATGCATTTTCCCTCTCGCAAGATCGATATATCCTACCGCGCACTGAACGGCCACTTTGATGCGCACGGCGATCTGGGGCGCGTTGAGTGGAAGGCGACAGGCAGGAGCGGGTATCAGGCCTCATGGCGTTTGTCTGATAGCAATGGCGAGCTCCTGTCTTTGGTCGAATTGCACTCGTCTGGAGCGACAGGCACGATCGAGATAGTGAGGCCCGATTTGGCATGGGACGCCTTTGATGAGGTTCTCTTGAGCTCGGTTTCGCAAATCGAGGACCTCAGGAGATTGCACAGAAATGCTCGAAAGAGTGCTATTGCGGCGGTCGTTTCTGCGGCCGGTGTCGTGGCCTGATTCCACAAACAGCATTTTGGTAGAAGGCTGTTCCTTCTCTTTTGTCTACATTCGGTTGATCAATGCTTCTGGTTGGCATGAGGATTCCCGGCCCCGTTCTTCAGATGAAACACTCGCCAGATTACTCGCTGAGCTGGGGGTTATGGCGACATGGGCAAAATCACAGACGGCTGTGGCAGACACAATCGCAGAGTGGATGTCAATGTTTATGAAGTCTTGGATGTGATTCGAAGATAAATGATCGCTGTACGACAGAAAAACTGTAGAAGCAGAGTACGAACTATTTTACCCTTAAGCCATTGGTCACTTGACAAGGGAAATGGTTCCAGAACACGTGTTTTGGCGAAGGCAAAGTAGGCCATCTTGTTTGTAGCTCGACCCCAGTTCTAGGATTTATTAGCCTGCCCAGGGCTGGAGAGGGTGCCAATATGGCTTGAACATCGATACCATCTCCTGGCCACAACCCAGAAGATTTCAAAGCAAGCCGTGACTAGACCCTTTCTCAAGGAGATACTTACCTTTGATTGCTTTCTCTCTTCTTTGGTTGCCGTGCGCTACTATTTCTTGAAAAGCAACAAACAGTCGTAGTTCTTTCGTATTGTAGTGTATCGAATCAAATCAAAGGCTGGGAAAAACTTACTGACTTGTTGGCCCAGAGTTGAAAAGGGAGTCTACCATCACGTAATTAGAAGTAGTCGTTATGTTCCCAAATTTACCCTCGAGCATAAATCTCGAGCTCCATTATGCTATACTACAATCTCCGTTTACACGATCTATGGGTTTGCTGTTCTCAAATTAGTGGAACTGTAAAACAGGCACCAACACGAATGCAAGACACCACCACCAACCGAGGTTATCTCTACCCCCTCTAGCCGAAGAACCTCCGTCTTCAGTCCCATTGTTAGTTCCGCTCCCTGTACCATTGGTATCTTCACTGTTAGAACCCGAGCCTGAAGCATTGGACCCATCGTCGTTGCCGGCTCCGCCCGATTCGCTGTCCCCATCAATCAAGGTTAGCTCCAGTGAACAATCGTCATTCAACGAGAGCTCGTCTCCCAAGGTGTTCGTAACCACCATCTCAGGGCACGAGAAGCCTTCCTCCGAAGGTGCGACAGTAACAGTTGTAGTGGTGGTGCTTCGAGTGGTTACCGGTACGGTTGTCGTGACAGTTGTGGTGGCCGTTCGTGTTGGATTACAGTTTTGCCGCAGCCGCAAAGCTGCACTTGGAGGGGCCGCACCATCGGATCCTGACGTAGTTGTAGATGTTGAGTCAGATTCAGGCACTGGCGGAGGCTGGAAACTGAAGTTACAATCATCGCCTAGCTCGAGCACGGCACCATCAAAGTTCGTAACTGTTATTGGGAGGCAAGTGAATTCCGGATACTCGCTACCCTCCTCGGTAACTTCAGTTACCGCTGAGGTGACGGTGCTTGTTGATGTTGAAGTCGTAGTTCTTGTCAAGGTTCTCGTCGGCACAGGGCATTCCTCACAAGAACCAGCCTCTTCGCCGCAGACCTGGGATGTCCAACATGGCCAAGCCTTATCACCACTTTGGCAACATTGAGCCTTATCCGGTGCGTAGCATTTCTGTCCACAACGACGCTCTCCTGATGGACAGCAATAATTCCCTTCGACACAATCTTCGCCGAACTTACAAGCTCCCGTGTAGTCGTCTTCGCAGCAATAGTGAGTCGCCTCTGGATAGCAGGCACTGCGGCCGCAGTTCTTCTGACCTGGGGCGCAACAGCCAGTGTCGACACACCAAAGCCCGTACGGACAACAAGTTACCCCATAGCAGTCATCTGGTGGATAATCGATCAGTGCTCGTCTTGGGCGAGGTTTGACATGATGAGGGAACACTGACACCAGTGGCTGTTAGGACACTGAAGACGCGCCTCTAGAGACCGTTTTGATTCAAACTCCTCCTCCGCAGTCACATTATTGCCGCTAATCGCTTCCCTAGCGTAAGCATCACTGAAGTCACCTCCGGTCAGCGACCGTAAAGACTGGACTGCATCACTTGGTCTAGAATCGCCGTCTGGCTGCGCATAACAAACGAAAGAGACGAGGGAGATGATTCGGAAGATCATGATCGCCAAGATCGAGTCAAAGTTCAGCCATACGGAAGACCAACGCCACAAAAGCAGAGCCGCACTGACGACTCAGGAACAGTCTTATTATAAGCGCACCCAGCAGATAGCGCATTTCAGCTGCATGTACGAGATACGTTAGCAGGATTGAGCAAGGATAACTATGGGGACCAAACAGAATTAGGCCAATGAGAACTGTAGCACTCACAGCCTTCGACAAGGCTTCAGCACATGGCTTATGGCCAAATTGGAATGATGGGAACAACCAGCAGGGAAGTCGACAGGGAGCCAAGCCATCGTTCGTGTGAGTGAGGCTCTCGTCCAGGGAAGTGAATCCTTTCACACGTGTCATAGAAAGGGCTTCCTTGCCATCAATCTCCGTAAAAAGGTGCACAAACTTGTTGTCTCATTTGCCAACATGTTAATAAGTATACCGACACTGCATCTGCAGTGCCTTTTTGCACAAAATTGAACCATTTCCTGGTAACCGTCACATGTTCTAATGTATGCATGACACTTTTCCCTCGATATCTTTTATCCTCTGGCAAATTGATAGCGATAAGATTGTTAGAAATGTAAAACATGGAGGGAGGGTTCGGAAAGGAACTACCACCAGTCAAGACTAGGAGAATGGACAGGTTAAAGTACGAGATGAGTTGGGTGCTATGCACCTTGGCTTCTGGCAAGCGATGAAAGCCTTTGTATGGCGAGGAATTCATTGGGTTGGAGAACGTCGGCGGAGCACGGTTTTCATTTGGTCCGGTTAAGAGTGGCTTCCTCCTCGTGAAGGGGAGGCTTGTTGAGCTGTCAATGAAACCCCAGGGCTGGCGCGACCCAGATGGTTCAGATGTCATCCTCCTCAGCGCAGATGACCATGGAAGTGAACAGACGCATGGTGTCGGTCATGCGACAATGGACCCAATGGACGAGGAGCTGAAGCCAGATGCAAAGGTTCTGTGTCTAGCCATGAGCAAGCGCCGGGTTGGTGGGCAGCGCCCAGTGCCTGTGGAAGGTCTGCTCCTGGCTCGAGTTGAAGCTAGCAGTGCATTTCGTCGCATAGGTTTCTTCCAAGTCGCAGCTCCTTCAATATTTGGCGAAGCTTGTGCAAAGGTCATTCTTATCGAATGAGATTATTTTCCTGCTTCTCGTGGAAAGACTGTCAATGTCTTGCCCATATTGTGGCTTTGAGCATTCGCACAGTCGGCTACATGAAACAGTAGAAATCAGATCGTAGGTCCTGGGCTTTTCTTCGCCTAAATGACAGCCATAAGTTCCAATTAAAGAGTGCAATCACAATGAAAATGCCGTGGATTACATTCTTACATAGTCTGCTTCAGGAGGGTGAGGTTTCTTTCGAAAAGAGCCCGAGCCACGTCCTTGTTTTCCTACTTAGACAAGATACAGTTCGGCACCTTCCATGTCCGGGTCATCCAAGCCAATACCGGGCCAGCATTCCAAGATGCCGATGCGCTCAAAACGTGCCTTGGCCCTGTCCACAAGCGAGAGAACCAAACAGTGCACTCCTCCCGTCTCGGCCCAAACAAGGCACATGACTTCAGTGCCGGATGCGATAAATCCCTTGTGCTGCGGGTCATCAAATGTGTAGTCCTTCGCAAACGTGGCGAGGCAGCGGCTGTCGCCCTTTCGACAAAGGCCAAAGGGTGCCTTGTCCCATTCGCTTCGTGGTTCCAGATTTATTCTGCTTCGTCGATCAAGTCGGGCCACGGCTTCAGTCCATTCGCGTCCGTGAAGCAGAACTGCGTAGAAGAGGGGACCAGCCACGTGGAGTACTGCCTTCTGGGTGATTGCCATGTATGGATCGCCGACGTAGTCGATGGAGCTATCTATGATTGAGATGTTGAAGCTGGCAAATGAATCATGAAAGTCGATGGCGCTCGAGGTGGCTGCCCAGGACCAAGTAGGTATCGCGACTGCTGCCGGCCGTGGTTGTGGCCGCGATGCAAGCCTCCACAGCAGACCCATGCCGGGCGAGGACCCACCGATGAAGAGACCACACATGTATTGCTGGACCCTGTGGGTGTCTTGAGAGCTCCGCTGGCGTGCGTCAAACTTTCTGGCAATCCCGGCCAGCGCCGGTAGCCTGTCCTTCTCGAATGAAAAGTCCCGTCTCGTGTACTCGCGAATCACATCAGGCCACTCCATCAGATAGGATCCGAGCTCGTTATGGGCGATAGGCACACCGCCATTGTCTTTACCATCAAACACATAGGTGCCACACTCGCAGGCCAATGATTGGTTACACCGCCAGAGCATTTCAGCCTTCGTGAACTGCAGCAAGCGGCGTGGGAGAACAAACTCCTGCTACGTCCATCCACGCTTGCATAGGGGAAAGTCCGCAGGCTCCAGGGACCGAGAGTATTTCGGGTGCGGATGGGTTGGTCCACTGGGAAGTACTTCCCTGACGTAAAACTGTATCCCTTTGACGCGGCCGAGGGATTCCCCTCTATACGTTTCGCCCCTGTCTTGGAATAGACTCTCGCCGCCCGAGTTACACGACGTAGCGGCCACGGTCAGCGTCTAAATCGTCCTGCGCTGTGCAGACTAGTGCCTGGACTCACCCTGAATAAAGCGGGAACAAGTGGTGCGAATATTTGGGTGCCGAAGAGCTCAGTTTCAGTGAAACAACAGCGCATGCATCCTCACCTTGATATTTAGCCCGTGTCTAGTTGTGGACCTGAAAGTGACTAGAAATGGCAATACAAGCACCACCCAAGCTACAATTGCTAGTAACGAGGATTTTTATCAACTTGTGGAGTGCACAAAAGTAGGATACGGAATTAATTCTTCGTTACGCGGTAGCCCCGAGGGTAGCGTGACAGAGACTTCGGAGACAAAGTCGCCTTCGACGATGAAAATTGTCCAGAAAAGACGGCTCAACTCGTCAGGGATAGCGGACGAGATCTCTCCCTGTGAGTATACTCGGGCAGGAGCCTCGCACTTGGCAGCTGAGGTGTGAGCCCAAGAAAAGGATTCCAACACTCTGCCTTTAGCACCGCAATACAAACTGCCTAAATTAGCACAAACATATAACGTGCATCGATCATAGGAGACGATACCATGCCAACATTGTACATTGGGCAGCGGCAAGTACGTTCTACGAGGATACATGTCCCAACAGTAGCTTAGCCTTGCCCTAGATACTCTCTTCTTCATAATTGCCGCTGATATGTCCCTCTTGCTGGAGCCTTATCATATTGCAGTTCTTTTCCATGAACGACCCAAAGCACAAAACCGGGAGGAGGGCATACTGGCTGAAAGACACCATCTGCCCGTCAGCGTGGTTGGGACGAGCATCTTCCGCAACGACTGCATCATAGATCTTCCATATCTCTACAGCAGATAGCAAAGGAAAGAAAACATTGATATGCGAAAAATATGCATTAATGAACTGGCGATGACGGGAAGCTGCGTCCGAGTTTTCTATGTATAGTCTCCACAACGAGGCTGGGAGTCCTGTGAAATCTGGTCCTATACCGAAAGACACCTTGGTGACATCTATATCGCGAGGCTCAACCGTGGGCTGGGTTGCCTCGGAGAGAAGTTGACGTACAATTGGCCACGAGTAGACATGATTCGCATTCGCGGTATGTGAACGAGGAATCCGTATCTCAAGATCAAAGGCTTGTCCACCACTATCCTGAAGCTCTCGTCGCTCTGACGGCCGTGGTTCCCTTCCTGGTTCTTGGGCTTTTTAAGAGCTTGGATTGGTAAGACGATCCACTAGCAGCTGGATACACTCGAGGAGGACCTGCGTGTTGTAGTCAATCCGCGGTTGCTGGGAGTCGCAGTAGACGCAATCAATGTTGTGCATAGCACAGCAGCCACATCGTGGTTGCACTGTATCGCATCGTGTCTTGCGCATCCGACAAGCAACGCATGCTTGAACCACCCGCCGCCGGGTGGGGAAACGAGAAGCCGCGGAATACTGTTCCATGTCTCACATTATCGTCTATTAGGTGTGTCGATTCAGTTCCTGTCGACGGCAATGGCTCAACGTGATAACCGTGGCAAGTGGTTGAAACACGGCCTTGTCGGGCCGCAGCAATAGAAGCATCACCTGAATCAATGGTAGCAACAATTGATGTCTAGAGGCCAAGTCATCCAGCACTTGGCTTCTGCTCCCAGGATGAATAACGAGTTAAGTTTATGTGGTCTTGGGTGTCTCTGGCTAGAAATAATGTGATCCATATCATTAGGTAAGCCGGGCTTGTGGTGGACCTGGAATGGGTAGCTTTAGGGTAGGACCTGATTTTCTAGTGGGCGCAGGGTTGGCTCGGTCAACATGATGATGTTAACATTTATGTTGGAGGATCATGAACAAAGTAAATAAATCGCAAAAACTGAATATCCTGTATTCTATTTAGTATAAGTGACGATATTGAACACCAGAGTAAAATGCGCTATCCATCTTTATTGATAAGTATAGGATGTATGTTTCAACTAGAGTGATAACAATCAATCAACCAAGCATTTGAACCTTCACTGAGCGCAGGGGCTTTGCCGTGGTTTTGCGCGACTCGTCAAGCGCCTGCTCAGCGCCTAGCTGCTCGGAGCCATGGACATCCTGACATCACTCGTCACCGCATCGGTAGGGTATCTGTTCTATGCCGTGGTTATATCCGACAATCTCTTTCACCGAGTATGGAGTGTTACGATACTCGCATTCGTGGTCATAGTAGCCTCCCTGGCGACCCTACCACTGTCGCTTTACACGATCCCTCTCTCGCTCGCCGGCCTTCTCACGTTAGGCATCTGCCTCTGGTTGTCACCTCTTCATGTGTTCTTCGTGCCGCTGCGGGGCACAAACCCCGGGAAGCGCTTTCAGATCGTGCCTGCGGGAGCGGCCGACAAGCCCGCCGATCGTAACGCTCCGCCGCCTTCACCTACCTACTCCGTCGAGTTCGTACCGCCTCGCTTCTCCCGCACATCCGCAAGATTGAGCAAGCGTCTCTGACTGCACTAATTCTAGCATCGTTGCCGTTCATGGACTCGCCTCTAACCCGAAGACGACCTGGAACTCGCGTACAGAGGCAGCCGTGGACGATTCCGGTGTTCTCGTTGAGTTCATGTGGCTCCGCGACAGCCTCGTCCAGGAGGGCTTCCGCCCGCGCGCCATGATCTTCAGACACGACACTATCTGGGAGGCGAATGCTGTCAGAAAGTCTCTTCACGACCACGGCAACGACTTGATTCGCGCTCTGCATCACGAGCGAGGCGATATAAAGGTGAGGGCCAATTCCTCTTACCATACGTAATTCAGCTAGTGCTAATGCGATGTGTCGATTCAGGATGAGAAGAGACCAATCATCTTCATCGGACACAGTTTCGGCGGCCTCATAATCAAACAGGTGAGTTCTGCCGCTCTCGATTGGTGCTTATCCGCCGCTGATGGGATGAGAGGCTCTGGTGAATGCGAGCTTGAGGCCTAAGCACCAGTCGTGCCGCGATATCTACAAGAACACTATCGGGTTCATATTCATGGGGACTCCGCACAGGGGTGCCCACTTCACCACGCTGGGGAAGCTTGTGTCGCTGTTGAGCTACTGGAGGGGGTCGAGTATCGACATGCTGGAGGTTACCAGCCCCAGATCTAGCATCCTCAGGCCCCTGCAAGAGGACTTCATGACCTATATCGGACAGGAAGACGCTTGCGGGATACAAAACGTGGCGTGCGTCTTCGAAGCCGTGCCTGAATCGCTCCTGGGGATACCAACTGTTCCGGTAAGCAAACCCCAATCCGGGACTTGCCGCCTGCTGACACCGTCTTCTAGGTCGTTGAGGAGTTCTCAGCTGTCATTGACGGCTCCGTCAAGATAGGGATCGAGAAGAGACATCGCGAGATCCAGCGATTCAACTCTGGTCAGGACGCTGGCTACCGTGACATAGTTGGGTGCATGAAAGACTGGTCAGTTATTCAAGCACACTACTCCCAGTTTCACCTTTTTTCGGAGTTGTTGCTGAAGTAGAGGAATGTTTCCGCTCTTCAGACGAGCATACTCCTAAAACACCTGAAGTAAGCCCATTGTTGACTCGGGAATGCAAAGGGTCGAAAAGCACCGAGAGAATATGATGATACAGCAGAGTAAGCTCCAGTCGATTCGTTCCAACCTAGAACAAACAGCATCTAAAGCATCAACAGGTAGCGAGGAAATTTTACGACAAATCATGCACGAATTTGACTTCGAAAAGTTCCTGCAAATAGTCTTGGGGATATGTGAGAAAGTACACATAGACGTGCCGCGGCGATATCTGTCCAACGACCAGCTGCTTTACTGGGTTTTCAAGAACGTGGATTATGAGGAATGGGCCACCTCGGACACATTTAGCTCTCTCTTAATCACTGACCCATCAAGACATGGCATTCAATACATCCAAAGTCATCTTACAGACCTTCAGAGGGAGAGGGTGTCGGAGGGGCACCATGTCATTCTTGATTGCTTCTTCACGGATGCCAAAGATATACTGGAGCACCGCTTTCCCCACACCCTCTTCTACCAGTTCATTTCTCAGCTCCCAAAAGAGCAGAAGAGGCCTGCTTCCGAACGTTTTCTTCAGACTCTCCTGGAGAGGGGGATCAGAAGCAATGGTAGTGTGGTGAAGTTCGAACATAGGCTATCATGGCATGATAAATGAGCAACATCTTATTAGGGGCAGAGCTGCCGGACGTCTTCACCGCCTTAGAGTATTCTATCTCGAGAGCTGCGGATGTAGAGTTGTCGCTCATCTTTGGGGGCCGGGACGGCGACGAGATCATTTCAAGCGTGAAGGCATTTGTGTCAAGGCTGGAATAGAGGAATGTCCCGCTCAGGGTCCTGTACTTGGCTAACTCTACCAAGGACCTTATGGTTGTCAAAGACGGCATGCGGCACATTCCTTACAACTACGAGAGGAAAGGTAAATCCTCACAGGAAATCGGTCAACAAGACAAGGCGCTAAAAACTACAGAATGCCTGAGCTGTCTGCGATCTAGCAAGAAACGATACGATCTAATATCGAGCGAGCACGAAGGGTCGTTTGAGTGGTAAGTCATTTCAGGGCGTTCATTTCCCTTTTAGCCGTGTTTGGAGTCGACTCTGAGTTGATACACGTCCGTACTCTTCATGCATGCAGAATTTGTCTCAAAATCCCCATGTAACTGCCAACTCTGAATTGTCAATAGGCTCTGGCGGCACCGTAGCTACAGAGAGTGGTCTAGGTCGATTAGATCGCGCCTCCTCTTCATCGAGGGCAAGCCGGGAAGCGGTAAGAGCACACTCGCGAAATATTTCAAGAACCAACTCCTCGATCACGAGTCAACCGCCACGGATGCCATCATCGCCGACTTCTTCTATAGTAACCGAGGCGGCGTAATTGAGACCGACCACTCCAACATGCTGCAGTCAATTCTGTACGACATCCTAGACCAGAACGAGGTTTTCTTCTATCACTTTCAACGACCATTCCGCGAGTACCAGGCCTTGCTGCCGCATATGGAGCCTCGTGAGCGCAAGGAACACTTCTACGAGCTCCTGAAGGTGATCACGTCGCTGAAGAGCCACCCCCATCCCGAGAAGATCTACCTGATCCTTGATGCCATTGATGAGTCCGACAATACCGACCGGCAGAACTTCATCGACATGCTGTCCGGATGGTGCCGGGAGTCGCAGTGTTGCGTGGTCAAGATGTTCATCGCCAGCCGGCCGGTAGACGAGCTCGATGAACATGGAGAGTCCACGAGCCACATCCTGCTGCAAAACGAGACTCGAAAGGACATCGAGAACTTCGCAACCTCGTTCCTGAGCAGCGGTCTCTTGCGGCTTACAGGCAGCTTCCTCCACGAAGCCACCGAGTACGTCGTAAGAGAGGCTCACGGGGTCTTCATGTGGGTGCAATTGATCAGGGAAGAGCTGCGACCCCTCGCCGGGAGGTACCGGGAGAGCGAGATACTCGACAAGCTGAAGGACCCGCCAACTGAGCTGACTGCATTCTACATGCACATCCTGGGAACATTCAACGCCGCACCACCGAGGGGGTAGGGATGTTGGAGCTGGCCCTGTTTACGAAGCGCAACCTCAGCCCAGAAGAGTACCGCGGTGCACTCGCAATCCCCAACGATATCAACGCAAAATTTGACCCCAGCAACGAAGTCTTTCGGAGGAACCTGCTTCACGGCATCGAGCGCCACATCGTGGCCTGCGGGCGCAACTACCTGGAGATCAAGGAGTGGCAAGGTACGACAGCCGTGGGGCCAAAGCGCACGCCCACAAGCCCGACTTAGATAGCTAACTACGATGGCGGGAGTGCGGACTGTGCAAATCATGCACCGGACGGTATACACCTTCTTTCAGTCGGCAGAAGCCAAGAGCGCGACGGTCAGGATGAACCCCGAGACTGCGAATCGCAACATATCAGTAACCTGCATCCGGTATCTCCTCGTGTGCGCTGCGTACACCGCGCTCGAGGGCAAAATCCCAGACATTACGCTATGGACCTCGAAGGAGTTCGATCAGTACGCGCGGTTCCTTGAAGATATGCCGCTGCTAAGCTACGTGTTGGACTGCGCCAAGACTCACATTGATGCAGCGATTGGTTCCCCGAAGATTGACAATATCCTGTCAATTGCCTCGCGAAAGATCGCAACCGCTCCTCTCGGCTGTGTGCTGGAACTGTGGGCCAATAGCCCTCTACACACAAGCCCAGTCGACACGGTGGCCAAGGTCTTCCATATCTTTAGATCGCGGCTGTTGTTTGCCGCAATCAGCCTGGGGCTCGTGGAGACGGTCAAGACCCTGTTGGCTGCAGGGGCAGTGGTGAGCTTTCACAAGCAGAAGAAAACTCCGCTCGCCCTCGCGGCAAGCCTGGGACACGCCCGTATAGTGAAACTCCTTCTCGAAAACAAAGTTGACATTGAACAGCGAGGAGATTCCGAAGTCGGGGGTAGCGCCCTCCTCTGGGCAGCGTCCGGAGGGCACGAAGAAGCGACGCGACTGTTGCTCGAATACAAGGCAGATGTCCACGCGCGGGATGATAAAGCGCAGACTGCCCTCCACAAGGCTGCATTAGAAGGTCACGAGCCAGTCGTCCGGATGCTGATAAGCTCAAAGGAGAGGTGGAAGTGAGAGACGAGGCTGGACAGACGCCAACACAAGTAGCAGCTTGGTTCAGGCGGGCGGCAGTCTTGCAGCTGCTCCAGGACTTCCAAGTGGACATCAACACGCAGGATGAACTGGGACGAAAGCCACTCCACAATGCGGTCGGCCCGGGGGATGACGCTGTCGTCGCTCTTCATTCACGCCACAAAAAAAAACCCAAAAACGACTGTGTTTAATTTCTTCATATGTGTGAAGGCTTTCGAAAATAAAGCATTAGTCTCTTGAGAAGATGCCTTCAGCTAGAACACTCATTGAGCCTCGGCTACTCACAACCACAGACAGGGATTCCGGATGGAGCCGAGCCACCGTCAAGGTTGCAAGAGCGCAACCAACATTTGTTACCCCCACATCCACTGAACAATGTTGGTTGCATGCACCGTCAGGAGCCTGGCGCGACATGGCTCAGACCTAATCCGATTCATTGGATGCTCCACTGCAGCAATTTGATTAAGGATCTGGTGGCTGGTGGTCATTTGTCGCAGCCTCGTCTAACCGCCCTTCTAACTCCAAATCGGAGGTTACACTCGTCATAAACACTTTCTTCAATGCTATATGACTGGTGTGTGGATAAGGCCGGAGATAATGAGGCCCATGGCCGCATGTTCGTTGAACCACACCATGTTTCGGACAATGAGGCGGAGTACGGTCAATCATTAATGGCTCCCACATCGAAGGCAGGCAATTCTCGGCCTTTTCCTGTTCTATTTTTGGACATCCAGATGTTGGTAGCAATGCATTTGTCGTGGATCATTCAATTAGGACGCAAACACGGCAGGCAAACTTTCCCCATCGCATCGAAGCACACACCAAAATTTGTATCGCCACCACGGCCTTGCCTGCTCGCATTTATTTTCAGCTTTCTTCAATACTTCATTTTTACATAAATCTTCCCCACTTAAATAAAATAACTCTAGAAAGACTTCCTGATAAGCCTATTATTCAACATGAGCCAGTCAGCACAATCCGATGTCGAACTTGACTCAAGCGCCCTTGATCAACTCAACAGCGTCGAAGCAAGGGCCTTGCTCGACACAATCGACGAGCTGCGAGAGCTTCAAGTTGGGGAGATCGTGGACTTACCTCAGATCATCGTCGTTGGTGACCAATCATCGGGCAAAAGCTCGGTTCTAGAAGCCATTTCTCGCGTTCGATTTCCTATAAGGGGAGATCTATGCACTCGCTTTGCTACCGAATTGATACTCAGGCGGACCCCGGAGACAAAGTTAAGCGTACATATTGACTCTGCTGCATCCAATTCGTCCCAGCAATTCCGCAGGACAAGTTTTGACAAAGATGCTTTGCCCGAGATCATCAGCGAGGCCACAGAGAAGATGGGAATCCGGCCCGGAAGCAGGAAGGGCTTTTCGCGAGACATTTTACGCGTGGAAATTTCTGCACCTGATTGTCACCCAGTCACCCTTGTGGACTTGCCAGGTTTCTTCCATTCGGAAACGGCTGACCAGACGGAGGAGGATAAGGAGACTGTGCGTGAGCTTGCTACTCACTACATGGCACAAACAAAAAGCATCATATTAGCTGTCGTGTCCGCAAACAATAATCTTGCGAATCAAATTGTCGTCGATGAAGCCAAAAAGCACGATCCTCAAAGGGATCGCACACTCGGTGTCATCACAAAGCCTGACCTCACCGCGCCAGGCTCGCGGGATGAAACAAAGTGCCTACAGTTGATTAGAGGTCAAGAGAATAAACACAACTTGAGTTTAGGCTGGCATGTCCTACGAAACAGACCGGAGGGAAGAGAGAGAACCACGGCCGAAGATAGAGATGCTGAAGAGGAGAGGTTCTTCCTGGAAGGCGCATGGTCTAACATTACTCCCAACAGCCGTGGCATTACATCACTGAGAAGGAAGCTGAGCAATGTGCTTCTCGAGCATATTCGAAAGACCTTGCCTAGTCTCATCACTGAAATCGAATCTCATTTATCTACCCGCCAGCAAGCACTGGAGCAGCTTGGAAGAGCCCGCTCTAAACCAGAAGAGTTGCGGACTTATCTTTTCGAAATTGCGGAAAAATTCCAGCGTCTTGCCCATAATGGCGTCAACGGGCACTATAACGATAAGTTCTTTGGGGACCTCTACGAGAATTACGAAGTTCGAAAATTGCGAGCATCGCTGAGGAGACTGAATCGTGCCTTTCATGCCACCCTGATCGATAAAGGAGTGGATCGCGAAATTGAATGGGACGACGATGAGAGGTTCACTCTCGACGATGGCGGCTTTACATGGATTCGAAATCAAGCCGAAGCTCCCGAATACCTCAAACCTTTTCTTGATCTCTTTGATCGCCTTCCCCGCCCTGCGACAATCTCGGAAACGGACCTCAGCATTGAGCTTGAGAAATTGGGTGCTGCCAATCAAGGAAAAGAATTCCCTGCCCTACCTAATGGCCAGTTGGGCTACCAACTATTCAAGATGCAAGCAAAGCCGTGGGCCGCTATTGCTAACGTTTACCTTGAAGAGTCTGTTGGCTTCGCCAAAGCCTTCATTGAGCAACTCTTCGTTTACATAATTGGCGCTGACAAACAAACTGCCAATGCAATCATGATCAACTATGTGGATGAGTTCTTCAATGAGAAAAGAAAGGTTTTGAAAGCTAAACTTCAAGAGCTTTTGAAGCCGTACGAGTTAGCATACGGCCCTCCCCTCGATATGGAATTCCACACTGCACTTTCCTCCAGGACGGCTGACAGAGACGCCGCCCGTCTTGCCAGTCTTCTAGAAGAAAGGTTCCCAGCAGCCTTTACTGACAAAAGCGGCCGAGGTCTCAGCCGTGAAGATGTGGAGCAGACAATTGCTCACGCAGAGATTGCCAGAATTAGCGAGTTTGGTACCCAAAAGGTTATTGACATGGCCATGACATACTATCAGGTTTGTAATTGCGAAGCTGTAGGGTTTTGCTCTTGAACTAGGAGTCTAATTTTTTGCCAGATGTCCTTGAGAACTTTCGCGGAGAACACAATCAATTTGGCAGTGGAGAACTGCTTGGTAGCTGAACTTTCTTCTATTTTAACACCTTTGATCGTCATGCGCATGGACGAGGACCACTTGAAGGAAGTGGCATCTGAATCAGAAGATGTTCAGCTGAAAAGATCATTCCTACATCACGAGGTTCTTATCCTTACGAAAGGTCTGAAGAGATGCCAGAGGTCTCGGCTACACACGAAAAAGGGTACGTTATCCTCATTACTATGGCACATAATGTTGTGACGGCAACTAATCTCGAAACCTTGATCATTGAAGAATATCCAGGTATAACTTCAGCTA
This sequence comes from Paramyrothecium sp. XJ0827, assembly GCA_020881915.1. Lineage (NCBI taxonomy): Eukaryota > Fungi > Ascomycota > Sordariomycetes > Hypocreales > Stachybotryaceae > Paramyrothecium > Paramyrothecium sp. XJ0827. Next base: position 4,552,103 of record JAJFPB010000004.1, read on the forward strand.
TATCGGTGAGGGGATGATCAGTGAGCACGGCGAATAATGATCATAATCTAATACACAGAGGGACAATCGACGATAGCTGCAACTTGTTAGATTCAAGATAGGCCCATGGCCGAGACATATAGTCTTTCACCTGCGTTATCTTCCAAGAGAATCTCGTTCGACTGAAGATGACTAATTGTGAGACACCACAAGATAACTTAACCCTGTCGAACTTCTGGCGTATTGACTTACGGATTCCGGTATAAATGGACCATATCTTTCCTTGGGGTATTCATGAACTCTTTAGTATAGTCTAGTATCAGCATTTAGTGTTTGTAATGTACGATTGGTGATCTTTGAACACCCACTGTCCCGAGCTAAGCTATTGGCGGAATAGTAGAGTAGAACCTGCCGTGAGAAGGATATTTGGATTTGCGTACGTAGATCAAGAAGAAACCAACAAACTCGAGACTGACAAGACGCAGAACATAATGCAAATTAAGTACATAAGCAGCAGACTGGTCAACAGACGCTCATCCTGATCAACAACCTTCCAGTGTCAAGATCATCTCCGGTGGATTTTCCCCTTTTCCTCAACCCAGGGGCTATCACTTTGCTGATGACGTATCTCTGTTCTCCTGTTGTCTCGGTTCTCTCAAGCTCCATGCACTCTGCATCGAAATGAATTGATCTCCCTTCTAGACTGGGGAAAATCCACTCAATGCTTGCTGCCTGACTCGAAAACTCTCGATCAATACTGATAGCATTCTGGATGATTTCTTTGAGTGACACTGACAGATTTTCATTCTCTGGCTTTGCAAATCGACTCAATCCATGAATGGCCGTTTTGCACAGGTTTTCCTCTGACTTGTGCAATCTCAGCGTGTAATCATCTGCTAAAGAATCGCAGATGAGAGCTGAGGTAGTGGCTTTCCAGACATTGACCCTGCGCTCAGTAATGGACGTTGAATCTGCCTGATTCATAGCCTCTTCCCTAGAACGCTTTCCTAGAACAAAAAACCATTAGTTAGGCTTTCACATGGCAAACTGTCATTTGTTGATGCATACCTGACATCAAGTGACTGTATAAACTAGCAATGGAATCTCTTTTTTCTAAAGCCCAATGGAATTGATTGAAAACATTTTCAATTAAAAATTCCCATAAGTACGATTGAACTGATAGTTGATATTCTGTTGCCGTTTGGAACTCGAAATGTTGCGGGTGTTGGAAAGACGTGGCTTGATCCATCAGGAAATGATTGTCCTCAGCAGTATCACAAGCATTTTCCGGCATGCTTGTGAAGGATGGCTCTGTAAACGCTACTGAAATCCCACGGATATCATATCTAAGCTTCATTACCGACTGCTCAATATCATGATCAGTGATTTGACGTAGTTGATTATTTTGGGATCGAAGCTTGTCCAGGTTTGAGGTTGCTGTCTTCCACTTCTGAACGTGTGATTTCGACTCCTTGGTCACTTTATCAAGCTGGGCTTCTGTATTTCTTAGTGTTTTCAGAAGCGAATGCTTCTCAGCATATTCCTGAGAAAGGTGGTTGTTCACATCCTGTGTTATACTCTGGAGCATCATAATCCCGTCTTCGCTTCGGATAGTCTCGCACAGAGCGCATAATGCCGATTTCAAGGATTCGGGGATATGTTGAAAACTGTCAAGTTCAAGATTCTGCTTTCGGTGATTGCGATCCTGTAAATTCTAATGAGTTCTGCTTTGCACTGGTCTTAAGGATTTGTCAAATGCGACTTGACTGACTTGACTGGCATAGTCGGAGCTTCTATGCACCCCGTGGTGCAATTCAGGAATTGCCGAACCTTGTGAGTTCTCCGGATTAATTGATGCCCCTGCCTGCATGACTCCGTCGGTTTTGGAGAGGTGCATGGACTTCCGATGATGGCGAGTGTCATATCCGCGTCCTTGACGGGTCGATTTAGTCGTATCACTCCTTCCCTTGTACCCTGGCTCAGATTCTCTCCAGTCCGCCGTCAAATGAACCTCTTCAGTGGCGTCTTTGCGGCTTAGTCCGTCTCTTCGTTCATCAAAGTAATTGGAGCGCTTGCCATCTTCAGGATTGGTGTCTAGGTCTTTGCGGCCCGTCATCATATCAATGATTGAGTTGAAAATTTTCATGAGTTCCCAATCTTTGGTGGCCCTATTACAGGCGTCGAAACAGCATCACTATGTCCAGAAAATGGTTTCGAGAAAGTGGAAGCAGAATATTGACCGAGCTGATGCACTGCATAATTGCTTGATGTAAAATGCATGCCCCCAATCAGGAATCGACATGTCTTTTATCCCTACAAAGAATAAAGCCATAGGATACAAAAAGGGGGTAGCTTAATTTACACATAACATTGTCAAGGATGTCAGTGTGCTAGGGTATGGAACCACCCAACAATGTCGGCGGCTAGTGTGGCATGGCCTGGACGCTGTTGATTTATCAGCCAGGGGGGCGAACAATCCAGGTGCCCAACCTGCAGGTCTGTGTAGTACCCGCCAAGAAGATCAAGGTAGACCTAATTATTGAGTTTCAGGTAGAAAGCTGAAACCACCCTTTATGCGGCCTCTCGAAGCGCCCACGACGTTGTATTTCTTTGCACCAACGCACTCTGAGGCTTGTGGCGCAGCCCAGATGTAACAGAAGAAAAGATCAAAGAGCAGACAGATACCAGTAATAACCAGATTCTTTTATATTTCCTGGATAAAAAGAGCCGATAAAAGAGATCATCCTCATACGGCATAATCTTGGCCAGAGATATCGCAAATTAACCGGAACACGCCCTCACATATTCAGGATGGAAAGAAATCTAGATAATCTTACGCTTAACGACGAAGTTGAAGATGCGGAGGATAGGCTTGTGATTGGTATTGATTTCGGCACGACGTAAGTCTGACAACTTTTGAAGTTTTTTCAATGATTGGGCTGTAGACTGATGTTGCATTTGGTGGATAGATATTCTGGGGTTGCATGGGCAACGCAGCGTGATTTCGAGTCCAATCAAATCAACTTTATTACCTCTTGGCCTGGTATTGGCGGCGAAGTGGGCAAAGTCCCAACAGAACTCTTTTATGAAGAAGAAGATGATGAGCCTTCTTGGGGCTACGAAGTTTCTGCCGATAAGGAAGCTTTCCGATGGTTCAAACTCCTACTTCTTCGCGATGAGGATTTAGATCCCGGAATACGTGAGTCCAAATTTGTTGTCCGTGCGAAGGAGATGATGGAAAAATCTGGTCGAACGGCTGTTGAGTTGATCACCGACTACCTGCGACTTCTGTGGACGCATATTGTATCGACTATTGAGAGAGCGCGAGGAGAGGATGTGATCGAGTCGCTGCCCTTCCATATAGTCATCACCGTACCGGCCATTTGGAAAAGCTACGCAAGGCAAGCAATGGAGCTTGCTGCTAGCCGTGCAGGCCTGCTTGATGAAAGGTTCGTTGGTGATACTACAATCAGCTTTGCTCCCGAACCAGAATCAGCTGCTTTATCAACACTACTTGAACAAGGCAGCGGCGTCAAAGCAGGCAACGTCTATGTGATATGTGATGCTGGAGGAGGTACAGTGGTGAGTGGTTTGGAAAAGCTCCGTCGTGTACCGTCAACTTATTTCTTGTCACAGGATCTTATCAGTTACCAAATCGAGAAGACCAAGCCTCTGGTTTTGAAGGAAGCTGTGGAAGGAACCGGTTCGTGTGAGGTTGTTAATCGATTTGTGTTTACAGCTAACATCGCATGCTAGGTAGCCTATGTGGCGGCATATTCATCGACCAAGCATTTCAACACATGTGCAGTGGTCGTTTAGAGGGAAAGTGGAAACGACTCAGTCAAGCAAGCATTAATGAGATTATGAAGAAAGAGTGGGAATATGGAATCAAACCGCAGTATCGGTCAACAAACGCCAAGAGTAAGTATGTCGTCTCATTGCCTGCAGAGACCTTCCGACATAAAGGCTTTGCGAGTTTGGACGATGTGAGCCGCGAACCTCATATCAAGGATGGTCGGATTCATTTTCGCAGGTGAGTATCATTCTAGGTATTCTTCCAGTAATTTTGATTAACTGAATAAATCTAGCTCGGATATTCAGAAGGTGTTCCAAGAAGTATTCTTAGATATTAAGAAGCTCGTTGAAGACCAAGTCATCAGGGCTGTGCAGAAAGGCCTATCCGTGACTGTGAGTTTGACGAGGATTAACTCTTCAAACCACTTCTACTGACTACATAGGGAATTATTCTCGTCGGAGGTTTGGGAAGTAGCCCGCATCTGTACGATTTTCTGAAAGATGTATATTCCGCGAGAGGAATCAAAGTGCTCCAGTCCGGGGGGGTTAAGCCGTAGGTAAAAGTTGTCCACGCCTTTACACGTAGAGCTGATGAGCATCGTCTTATAGTCGAACTGCAATATGCCGCGGGGCTGTGCTGAGAGGTTTTCTCCATGAGAGATCAGGTGGCACTGAAAACAATGCTCAAGCACCAATCATGGTCACCGAAACAATATCTCGTGCTAGTTACGGAATTATAGCCTTGGAGCTCTTCGACAGTTCGGTTCATCTACTCAAGGATAGGGAATGGGACGAGAAGACCCAACAATGGTGGGCAGCAAACCAAATGCATTGGTACTTGAAACGGGTAAGTATATTTCTCATGGATTTCTCGTTCTGCTACAATAAACATGCCTGACAATCGAAATTAGGGCAACTCGGTGGTCATATCTAAGCCGATCCAACTCACCTGGAAGCAGCATTACTATGAGAGTGAATACGATGGCGTTCTGTTCGTCAGTTTGTACCATTGCGGGGTTGAGAAGCCACCAAGTCGACTGGACTCTACTGTAAAGAGGTTCGCTTGGCTCCGGTGCAATTTGGACGTTGCTTTCTCGGATCTCCCGTTTTATGCAATCAGGAATGCTAAAATTGCGAGGGAGTTGAGATTCGTAATTGAGCTTGTCCCATCGGGAGCTTCGTTAGATCTCAATATTTATATACAGGGACGAAAGCAGGGGGGTAAGAGCCTTGAAGTACAATTTGGCTGATCCAAGCAGTGTTTTTTGTATATAAAGCTGGCACTCCGGCGACAATAAAAACGTACTCTATATAAGTTTCCTTATTTAATTCACGTAATCTATAGATTATAGCGGCTTGAAAACGCGTCATATAGATGTCGCGGTCAAAGCATTGTTACCAGACCAAAAAGTTTCGTTTAAGACTTTCGAACTGCCTGAAGTCTGGGATGCCGGTCATCTCTTCGACAGCGAAGCGCAGCCTGAGAGGCGTGCGAGTTTGATAAATGACAAGTTTAAATGGCGGATGAATGATTTTGAAGTGTGGAGGAAGAACTAAGGGGAAATCTCCAGTTTCTGGAAATGGGCTTCACCATTTATTTCGTACACGAATCAAAACATGTCATAACATAGGGCCAAGAGCTTGATATAAAATCAAAGGATTGTCATCTTAATTCAGGTATTTTGCAGATTGTGGCAGTCCAAGAACCCTTTTTATGGATTTTGCTGTGTTATGAGAGGATTACTGATTACTTCGTCGCCTCTAGGACCTACATGCATCACTTCAAGACATTGGACGCATCAGACGATCTCAGCTAGGAGTAGAGGGAGTTTGCCAGACTCTGATGATACTATGATGGTGTCCCAGGGCAGTCAGCTATCGAGGACATTAGCAAGCGCGAATAATGGTGTATGAAAGGAATGCTGTGGTCTCGGAACTTCCTGAAAACGTGGTTGGTTGACAATCTCTTTACGATTGATGGTTCGCTAGAATCCAATGAACCGCATGATTAACGTGCATGGAAGCAACTCTCCCCACCTCTTAACGCAACATTTGTCTTCCTCTGTGCCATACGCCAGTCGCTGGTGTTACTGGCATAATGACCTTCGTGGCTCTGGAGGAACGCAGAAGCGCACAAGCCTCCAGCAGCCCATTTGAAAGCACTGGGCTAGTAAGAGAGCCTGGCTGGCACTATCGCCAGATTTGGCAAAACTCCGCGCTCCGGGGATGTTCGCCGTTTAGCGGAGAGAAGATGGCCAGAGAATGTAAGCACCAAGAAGAAATGAATGGGTACGCGTGGTAGCCGTCTCATGTTAGGCGGCTCAAGTGCTTTTGAAGACCCGCAAGACTAAGGGATTATGTGACCAACAGACAGGCTTTGTGGGGGAAAAACTGACCGCCAGAGCAAGGGAAACCCAGCACTGCTGCTTCCATCTTACCATTAAGTGGTCTCCATACATCTACCCCAGACAATGATTCGGCAAAGCTGGGAGGCCACTTCCGCGGCTTCCAGCAACTGGGTAGAGGAGGTTAGAGGATGGCTCAAAATATGTCATGACCATATGAAGTGCAAGCACGAAGGCAGATTCCAGCCGACTCGTCTGATTGATATACGTGAACTGCAACACCTGAAGCTCGCCATCCGCAGTGGCGCCGTTAACGCTTGCCGTTACGTTGCACTGAGCTATGTATGGGGATCTAACCAATCATTTGTGCTCAAGAAGGAAACGCACAGCCAGATGCACGCAGAATTCAACATTGAAATGTTGCCACAGAGCATAAGAGATGCCATAATAGTTGCTAAAGAGATGGGCTTTGATTATCTTTGGGTAGATGCTCTGTGCATCATCCAAGATTCGTCGGAGGACAAGCTCCGGGAGCTTCCTCAAATGGCCCAAATCTATCAAGAGAGCTCTCTGACCATTGTTGCAGCAAGCGCACCATCAGCGCAAGATGGGTTTCTTCATGAGGCAAAAGCTCCTACTTTCTTTGTTGCGCCATTTCGTATCGACATCAACGCTGAGGATGGCCCAGCCACGTCGCTAGAGTTCGGATACCGGGAGACGTACAAGACAGACATGGACCCAATTAACTCTCGAGCTTGGACACTCCAAGAGCGCGTACTATCACCTCGGATGCTAATCTTCTCAAGCAGCGGTGTCATGTGGATGTGCAAGGAGTTGCACTTCAACCCGGCTGCTCCACCAGATGCAGGACCGCCATTTCAAACAGCCCTTCCAGAAGGGACTGGCGACAAGGGGCTCGACGAAGAAGAAATGCGAGAGAAGTGGATGGCGATCCGAGCCGGATTCCCAGAGATGGACTTAACCTATTGCAGCGATAAGCTCCCAGTCATCTCCGCCCTGGCAGCAGAAGTTCAAAGAAGAACGGGCTGGACGTATTTGGCTGGGATCTGGAAAGAGAATTTGTTTTCCGAATTGCATTGGACTTCGGTTAAGATATTGCTAGGAAGCGATTATTTCTCTGTCAAACCAGCAAAAGCAAAAGATGCTAGCTATGTCGCTCCGAGCTGGAGTTGGGCCTGCACCAGTCTAGGTATGATCACAGACAGTGAGGATGAGCGTATGTAGCGAGAGGTTTTCGATTTCGGTGCATAGAAGCTCGAAATGCAGTATATAGTCGAGCATAGAACCAGCAGATATATTGTGCGTAGCGTCTTCCTTTTTTCTCGAGGAATGATTCGATTGAGGCAAGGTTACTTCATCACGATCAAGTGAGAATTTGAGCGTATTTGTAGAAGAGTTTGAATAAAGTAAGTAATTTAAAAAGCACAGCTTGCTCCCACCACCAATCGGTACTGAAGTTGTACTACACTAAATTCTCTGGGAATCTTCAAGAAGACAGCAGACTCGAGTCATAATAATCAAGAAGATCCCTCATCAAAGGATATAATAACTTTGGTCGTCTCGTGTCTCTCAAAACGGGAATACGCATCTGGCGCATCCTCAATGTCGATGACTTCACTTACAAGAAAGCCAGGCCTTGCTTTTCCCGTGGTGACCAATTGGAGCAGCTCAGGCGCGACATCGATTGGCTTGGACGGCCCAGCGCCCCAATGCAGCTCACCGAAGAAAAAGTCCGCCATGGAAAGACCGACGTGTTCTTGAACCGCAGATGCCCTCGGTGCCTCTTCCGTGTTGTTCGACCGACGCGCATATACACCGACTGTGCCAATACCGCCTCCAGGAGATGTCAGGGCAAGCATGTTGCCGAGAATAACATCAGCTTGTACCTCTAGGTTCGCATTGACCTGTTCGTAGCCGACTGCGTCGATGCTCCTAGCCACGCCGTTGGGTTCAAAGGAGCGAATCTGCTCAACCGGGTCACCCTCCCGAAAGTTGATTGGGACAGCGCCAATGCTTTCTGCAAGTGCCAGTCGTTCGGGCACATAGTCGATACTATAGACCTTCGAAGCACCGCGCAGCACTGCAGAGTAGGCTGCTAAGAGGCCAACGGGGCCTGCTCCAAAAACAGCAACGGTATCCCCTGCCCGAAAACCTGCGTAGTCGAGAGATGCCCACCCAGTGGCAAAGATATCAGATAACATGACGTAGTCATTGAGTAGGGACTCCGTCTTGTTGGTGCTGGGGTCAGTGAAGTTGACAGTCGGTATGGGGATAAGGCCGTGGTCAGCAAAGGGAACCCGCAGGTATTCAGCTAATTTCATTTGTTGGCTTTTCGCAATCGAAAGTATGGAAGACAGCACGCACCTTGTGTTCCACCCACATCACCTCCATTCCCGTATCCGGCATAGAAACGTGTAGTTAAATCCGTATGTAAGTGTCCTTCGTGTACAGTGAACGGCACGATGACGGCATCCCCAACTTGTAATTCGCTGACTCCTGAGCCAATCTCGCTAATGTAACCAACGCCTTCGTGGCCCAGGACCCAGGGCAGTGGGGGGCCCACATTAGTCCCTCGAAAGATATGTAGATCCGAACCACAGATGGCCGCCCGCGACATCTTGATCACGGCATCAGTCGGGTGTATAATGGTAGGCCTCGGCATATCAACAACGCTAACATTGTATGCGTTTCCCTCCCACACCACGGCTCGCATTGTAGCGTTTGAGAGTGCCATAATGAGAAGTCTCAACAAGGGAATATTTATACAACAAAGAACAGGGGCTTCAGGACTCCAATGGAATGGCTCTAAATTGTTTTGTTGGTGGAAAGAGATTGTTGAATAGAGACTGAGTGGTTGCAAGACATCACCATTTTGTACCCAAGAGTCCTCACATTATCATCACAGATGACGTCTTCACCTTGACGATTGTGACTGCATTGAGTCGTATTTCTATATCTCGGGTAACTTCCAGTGGCCTTGGCAGCACCGCCTCAGCAATATGTCGGCACGACTCGCGGTGCTACTTTGTTCAATACCCACAGTATTTGCATTCCAAATGGTCTTGGGGTCAAAATCCTGGAGAAGATTAGGCTACATGCTAGTGAATCTAGAATGGAAGCCTGTCTTCTAAGGCATCGGTTATTATTGTTTTGCTCAGGTTTGTAAAGTAATTCATCCGATTCGCGTGTCACAATAAAGCCAATTGAATAGTACGATTTGTGAGTAGTTAAGACTTGAAGATTACAACAAGCTGGAGAGATATTCGAGATGCTGCACCATTCTGAATCCTATGATCTCCTAACCAAGTACTTCATCTCTGAGTCATGTAAATCTGGACAGAGACTGCAAGGGCTGTCCTCGAGGACCCTAAAGCAAATCACACTACAGGAAATATGTCAAGACTTGTTCACGACTAATCGGAGAACCTTGTATATGGGACGGCCAAGCATAGGACAGGCAAGGATACTTGAATGATGACGTATCTTCTATGGATTAAACCTTATTTTTATATGCTTTGACCACCATTATCCATGGAAGTGACCGCCCTCCATCGAGATATTGCTTCAGGAGATACGGCACTGGGCAAGTCAGCAAGTTGCATTATCGATACTGCTGTCTCCACTTGACTGGCAGATCCAATCATGCGAGCACCGAGGTTGGTATCTTTACTCCACTGATAGTGGGGGAAGCTAGCACCAGCTGCCGCTAATGCAACCCGCTTACACCGAGCAGCTGTAGGGAGAACGACATGCTTCTTGGAGTTAGGAGCTTCGGTCCCGGTAGTAAGATTTAGGGGTGATACTGTTCACGACGTATTAATTGGAGCAGACGAAGTAGATTGCCTGATTCCAAATCTTCAGGTCTGTCTCGGTATTACTCCCGGCCTCCGCTTATGGCGGAACACTTCTTGTCGATCTCGACGGCCAAGTTACGGTTTCGCATTTGTCATGTTGTAGAATGTGCCGAGTATTGGGAAGCCGATAGAATATGTGATTATTCATTCATCGGTGAAAGTACAGTGAACACCAAAGCTTTGGGCTTCGGAGATGCTGCAGTAAACGTCACTATCCTGAATCTCGTATTGATTGCCATTTTGTGAGGTTTGGTATTTGCGTCGGCAATCTTGAACTCGTGATGAGGCCTGCCGAGTCTTGATCGTGGCTGACATGGATATGGCCGATTGGCGACAGTGCTATTGGGACATAAAACTTCGCCCGTCTTTTTCCAACGGTCCCACGCAAAGTCCTGGGCACCTTCCTGGTGGCGGTACCACAGAGAGAGGAATGACCAACAAGAGACCACTCTCATGTGGCGTATCCTTGCTATGAAATGTTACGTGTTCTCTGATTATCAGATGCGAGTGCTGATGCACCTTTGGCCTAGGCTTTTGACCAATTTCGGGGCGTAATCAGATCTCCCACATTCCAACGAAGAGAGCAGATTGATTAGACACTGCCTTTTCTATTTTTTGGGTGCCGTATGAGACGGCTAAGTGATGTATCCAGAAAAAGGCCCTCATACTGATGGTTCATAGTCCTTTCTTGGTCCATAACTAACACATCTGGTCAAAGTAAGAATAAGTTTGTGAATATTATGATGTTTATTGCATATTGCATAGTGCAGATCATCGGACCACAATTAGTTCGCGCCAACGAAGCGACCAATAACTGGACCAGCTACAACTGTATTCTGGGCTTCGATTGCGCATCTATTGTTCTTGTAGGGCTGTATGGACTTGTACGTCGGTTGAAGACCCCTGCCACGATGGCCAAAAACGCTTATATGGTAAGGAACGTGACAAACGAGGGAATATTGAGTGATCAAAGACACAAGGAGGAGCCAACATCCGGCTATTTATATCATAATTTGGCGACTAGTAGTGAGGAGTATATAAGGCTCCTACAACCTGATTATTATTCCTATCTGGAGTAGCTATATTCTTCCACTGCAAGACTCGAGTTCAACCATTGAGACCTAGCCTGCGCAACTTTGTGAAACGGATTTTCTTCTATACTCGCGTGCCAGAACTCAATGTCTTCTGTCGAGGCTATCGACGTGCCGGGGAGAGAACCCGGTTGATTGATAAATTCAAGGGATTGTTTACCCTCGTCAACGCCTTTTAGTGGTTTTGCTTGCCAACTTCTGGGTGTAAAAGTCTTGCATAGAGTTTCACGAAAAGGCCGCGTCAATCCGAAGATGAGAGGTACGCCTATTCCAGGTGTCACACCATACAAGTAACCCCGAATATTAGATCTAGCGTATGCGGAGCTCAGATTTGGTGCTTCGGACTTGGCTAGACGTGCAAATTCGGCTGGTGTCCCCAAGTGTGTCAACGTAGTAGATAGAATAAACCCTCTATATGGTCAAAAGTATTGCATTAATTAGCCACGTCCAAATAACTTGAATTTGATACTCGGCGAGATGAGGAGAGGATGTCGCCGGCGGAGGATAATTGCATCATAAAACTTACGAAAAAAGGATGATCGCTGCTGACAGACGCAACACGAGCCATTTATCCAGGGAGGCGCTCGAACTTTGACCCTGATCTGAGGGTGTTTGCGTGGACGGGCAATTAAACTTCTTGTTCCCCAACTTCTTACTGTTGATGTACTTCTTCAATATCATGGCCGTTGTGACAATGCTTAGTGCGAATGTAAGGACGCCCTGCAAGTTGGCAACAACCATGTACACGGTCCAATTCCTTTGTATTTCTGGCACATACTGCAACCCCAAGGTGACTCCTGTTAGAGGCAGCGGAAGGATCTTGCTAGTCAGAATGTATATACGCTCGGATCTGCGACGGCCGGCCCAGAAGCCGTGTATTGACGTGGCGACGTGAAAAGTGCTGGATGTTCAACACATATTAGTAAACCCAATAGATGTTATAGCAATCATGCTGAGTGCAAGTTCACTTACTATGCCAACAAATAAGTGGACCCAATGCCATAGCAAAAGTAGCCTTCTTAGGTTAGCTTTTCTGTATTTCTTTCGCCCAACAACGGCCGACAGTGGATGTAGTTTTTTCTTGACGAAGCTGCAAACTCAAAACTTACGTATGTTCGAGAGGACGAGAACAAAGCCAAAATTCCCATTCTTGAATATGACTTCTGCATTGGTATGATTCGCTTTGATGTATTTAAATTGTGTCCATGAATACTCTGAGTAGTACCTGTACGTGCTAAGTCAGCCGCCAGCGGCTTTACGAAAGTCTGTCAATGACAAGAGCATGGCGACGTATATTTAACGTACGAATAGTGATAGATTTGCTGACTGACACTGCTAATAACGCATATTGCCACAAAGTATGCCATGAGTGCGACATCTTTCGGAGAGACCAAAGTCAGCCAACCGTTGCCAAATAACACTGAGTAATAATGGGCCGATTTTATTGAAAGGAAATAACTCACAACCAAAGCGTTCTTTGTGTACCCATAGCAGCCATATCAGTAATAGGTCTGTGAGAAGACAAATGCAGCTATACATTAACACGCCCACTGCATCTCCTAATGTTTCTGGCGGTAATTGAGACATCGTTTCCCAGTGGGACGAATCGAAAGAAGAACAATCTTTGAGGATTCCACACTGGAAATGTGGCCTTGTTAATCCTCGCGGATATCAATATGCATAACAGGTACGGTGGTGGAGCCTGTTCAGGCTGTCAGCCTCAAGGCTTTTTTGCATGCAGCTTGTTAGTGCGGCGCCTGAGGCAAAGAACATCTGCTGACGCTGCGTCACCCTCTCGAATTCGCCCGGTTTGACCACACAGAGCGTTTTCAGCCTCACTCGGACCCCACTGCTTACCACTTCCCGCCCAAAGGCCCACCCTTTATTGATTGCGGCTGAACTGACATGTCTAGAGAGAGCCTTGTCGTGGTTTTTTCTTGAGGGGAAAAGCCAGCGGATATCCTGCACTGATTCTCAGCTGATCATGTGGAGGATCCGGTCCTGATTTCATGACAGACGCGAGATATTGTGCCCATCTTGTTCCAGCTGAGCAGCAAGAGCAAAATAGATCCTGGAAATGCAAATGCTACAAACTTCCGAGAATGTTTCAGTCCAGGACGACGTCAAGTCAAACATACAAATAACACAACCAAGTAAAGTACACTAACAGACGAGCGTTTGGGCAATATTGCCCAAGAGATTGGGGAGAAAGTCCGACCAAACTATACCACAGTAGCGGGATGGCAAATAGGCGCACATAAGCAGTTGGTTGACCTTGCCATAGAGTGAACTGACTGAAGCCGCCAACATTAGAATGCATTCAGGGCGTTTTATGCCTTCGAAATTTGCAAAGACCCCGCCGATTTAGGTATATTTTACTGTAGCCTCGGTCTTACCTATGTTCTACTGCCGTTATGTCTTCAAATTTAACTCAAATTTACCATGCCTTCTTAACCCAAGGGGCATGATGAGATCACCCAATCATATGGATTCTGAACCCAGGTGAGGAGAGGATGCAAAATCGTGCCTGCCCTCCTAATAGGAACCTGATCTCCCTTCTATATATATAAGAATCTAATAGGATCCCTGAACTAGCCCTCTTTAGAGCTCCAGGGTAGCTGAAGTAAGGTTCATTTCCTGCGCCCAATCACAGTAGATCTCCCAGGATCTGTCCTATTCCATAAGCCGGCCAGGATTGGTGTATCAGGTCTGGAGGTAGGGTTTTTGTCAGAAAGTTTTCTCATGGTTAGCCTGTGAGCAGTAGTGGTTTGAGTCAGCTCTGATGCGACATGACCGTTGTACGCACAGTCCATCACACGACCAGGAGGCTCTACAGATGAACAAGAATAATGACTCAAACTGCCCAGCGCATAGTTTAGGGTCAGTTCCGCATTGGGAAGAAGAGGAACTGCAAGCCAGCTGCACAGGGGACACACAAAGATGCGATTATGCTAGGGAGACTGAGCAGCACATAATCGTCTTGAAGACAGGTGATCCAGAGCGCTAAATCTCTCCATCCGTCTGCCACCAAGAGTCGCTAAATGCATTGCATTGATAAGAATGCCTTTTGTAAAGATGCTGAAGGGGGCAGTTCAACAAATATTGTAGACCGCGTTCTGAAGACGGTGACGGTAGTCAGCGTCGCGAGAAGGATGGCTCACTCAATCACAGCCCTTAGCCTTCACCAGGCCCACCCAAGTTCGCGGACGGCTCGAGTAATATCACACTAGCACATGGGCTCTGTAAGCTAACAGGGTTTGTGATGCCGGATCTGGAAGTGCCAAAGCGCCAATACGCAAGCTTGTGTTAAAAAGGTTCTCGTATGTTGACATCGTAGAGCAATTACGCTAACACAGGGAAATGATTGGGGGCTGCCAAACCTCGAATCCTTCTCCTGCGCTACTGCACAGTCGCGCGGATTCATGAAATTCTAAAGGCATTGATTGGACGCGTTGCTTTGTTAATCCTAGTCATCGCGCATCAGCCAATGCAGACCTAGTAGGATTTTGGGGGCGCCTTGTGACGGACTCCACAAGGCGCTTCGTCGAGGCAGTGCTTCTGCGTCTTGCAGCGGCTTTGGCGCCAATAAGGAATCAGGAAACATTTCACAGCCTCACGCGTTAGACGGCCTTGTCTCCATCTGCAAGCACATCGTTTCAGCCCCTAGTCATTGCCTTACTGTACCAAACGAGCTCTATTTACTTAACGGCTAGCTCATATCTCAATTTGTGCCAAGCCAACAGATAGTTCTCAAACGGGATTGAACATGTTAAAGCGCTTGGTGTCAGCAGTTGCAAAGAGTGGTTTTAGGTCCTTGACCGGCTCCATGTCTCACTGGCCTCCCCATCAACTTTAGCTATTCATTCCTGGCTTGCAGGATATAGCACCAGCCGATGTCCTTATAAAGACAAGGCTTGTCCATTCTCGTATACCACTTCAAACCAACGAGGAGCTTTAATTTCCTTGTCAACCAAGTTGGACGGCCGTTTCAGCAAGCTGATTTCAGTCACGCAGAAGGAACCTCTCCTTCCTGAAATGACGCGATCGAACTCCTCCGAGGATTGGCGGAGACCGACTGTCCGCTGCTCTTATCCAGGACGTCATGCTGATACACATCAGCTTCGAAGTCAACAAACATGGAATAGCCAGATGAATTTCCATAATGAGAAGCCGTTATCAGATAACCAACAGATTCCACACCAGCGCCAAGCGAGCTGGGTTGAGACACTCAAGAGCTGGTGGCCGGAATTGGTTGCATGTGTGGTCAGCATAGCTGCAGCTGGGGCATTAATTATTGTGCTACAAAACCTCAACAATAAACCACTGCCGCACTGGCCGCTGGGGTTGACGCTCAATACGTTAATAGCCTTTTTGGCCACGATAGCTCGCTCCACCTTTGTCATTCCAGTGACCGAGAGCATTTCTCAAGCGAAATGGCTATGGTACAAAAGTTCAAGACCACTTGAGGATTTCCAAGCGTTTGACAAAGCAAGCAGAGGCCCGTGGGGAAGCTTGCAATTGATCGCCAAAACTAGGGGATCGTGAGTTTCTTGTCTCTTTTCTCAAAGAAATCTTGTTGATATGTCCCAGCTTTGCATCTGTCATGACGGCCGTCATTATATTTTCAGCCTTTTTCACGTCGACATTCACCCAGTCTGTTGTTGCCTATCCGTCGAGATTGGCACCAGTTGATAGTCCACTCAATATGTCGGGTGCTCCACGAACCAGTCATCTTCTAGGAGACGAAATTACTTTTCTTGGTATGTTAGATCATTGAAGCTGCTAGGAGTTTGCATGGCTGACGTCAAACCATCTTAGAGGGCAGGCAGGGTCTCATGCTATCGTTGATGAACGGACTGAATCACGATAAGCGGAAAAGGTTCGAATTCGATGGAGCGACATGTGCAACTAGCGATTGTCAGTTCCCTGTTTTGAGCTCGCTAGGTATTTGTACCAAGTACTGGAACGTGACATCGTCTTTGAACATCACGTACGAGCCCAATGGTGACGGCAAGCTAACACCGCGATTTGCTGAGCTACCAAATGGGGCTGGCTCAAAAGTTTCTCATTTCAGGGAGAGTATGAAGCTCGTTACGATGCCGCCTCCTGGATCTGTCCTGGGCAGCCCCACTCGCTATTACACCCCATTATGGGTTGAGGAGAATGACCCGATACTTGGACGGCTATCATTACTCAACGTCACATCCATCTATAACGTCCAAGATAGAATTGGCGCCATCGAAATCCTGCTTTATTTGTGTGTCAAACGATATGAAGTCAGGGTGCGTGAAAACGTCCTCACACGGGCCTTGATTGACTCTACCTATGAGGAAGTTACAGATGTCGATACTCTAAAGAAGCATTCTGCTGAAGGTTACGGAGCCTTGATGGCGCCTGGGAATCCAAGCGATGTGCTACCTTTTGGTGGTCAAGCGCTCCATTGGACAAAGGTCGCCCTTGGGAATGTTTTAAACTACACCCAAGATATGGGCAAAATACCCGGAAGTGGTATCCTCCCTTGGGGTCGAATAGCAGCTTCGTTTCTACCTGAAGAACGTTTTTATGGATCATTATTAGAAACCGAGGGTTCGCGACCAAAAATGTCTCGAGAGGAGATTCAATTCGAGTCTTTAACAAATCTCACAGAGAACATGGCCTTGAGCATATCAAACAGGTACAATACCGCCATTGCCTACCTTGCCAAATAACGAAACTGACTTTTTTTGCGCACCCTAGTCTTCATAATGACATAATCTCAGGGCAAGCTTTGGCCACCGAGATCTTTGTGGAAGTTAGATGGTCGTGGTTGGCGTTTATGACAGCCCAAATTTTCTTATCCGTGCTATTTTTGGCTGTGACGATATACCGAACAAAAGTTCAAGGCATAGGCGTCATTAAAACAGATCCACTTCCATCTTTATTTGCAGTAAGGACGTGGGATCGAATGCAATTAGACACTGGTATTGGCTCAGGGGAAGATCAGAAAGTATATCAAGGCCTTCAAAAGGAAGGGCAAGGAGTAGCGGAGACATTGACTCGAACAGAAACAGGCTGGGTGCTTGGAAAGCAGACTAACACGAGATCATGACGTACTAATGAGTGAAACTATCAAGAGATGAGTATGTATTTCTTGTTGAGAGGCGTGTCTGCTCAATTTCAACCCCAGTGCCCGACTCTAGCAGCTCATGCGTTTCGATCCATGACTATTGCATGCTGGAAGGGGTCCGGGCTAGAATACTCGGTCATTTCAATCCCTATTGTCGAGTGGCCTTCCCTAAGAATCCTGCATTTAAACAGCTGATACGCAGACGTACCAAGCAAAGTATCCACTACTCAATACGTTACTTCCATAGCAAGCAAACCATCAATCTCGAGCTTGCAGACGGACAATAATTACAGCCCAAGAACCCTTCATACTATGCGAGCTCAAGTTCATTGGAAATCTATTTCTTTGCCTTGTTGGGAAGATGTCTTTCACGCTTCTAGTCCAGCAGGAAGCTAAGGTTCTCAAATGCGGGTATTAAAGCCGCACCTCTCATAGAGTGGTTGCAAGATTGCTTGCACCGGCCTGGCATACCTACGGGTTGGCAGGTGATGGTAGCTAGACAAGCTGCCGGTCTTGTAATATCGCGTCTGCCGTGGATGGTTAGCTTAATGCAGTCGTTACCATTAGCCGTAGGGTCCCAATGAAGAACCTACTGGCAAAAAGCCGCCGCCGGATCTCACAGGTACAGAACGCATAATAGCCGGGGTGGAGAGGCTCATCAGCTAATCGCCCCCTTGATTGCAATTACCATGAGACGACGCGATGGATGAGGCCTGTGTGCAGATTTGCAAAACTATACGGCCTGACTCGAATCCTTCTTCTGCAATGCTACACTATCATACAGGCCCTTGAAGGAGACAATGATTGGTTGCCTTAGAATCTCGATGCAGGTGGCATTGCCGCTGCGCGGGTTAGTTTGGGGGCGGTTCTGTGATCGACCCGCATGGCGCTTCTTTGGGGCTGTGCTCCCTGGTATTATGGCGGCTTCAGCACCAGTCAAGCGCGCAGCATTCATAGCGTCGCGGTCTGGATGGACCCAGTGGCTCGATCTGCATGTAATCCGTTTCAGACCCCGGTCACAAGAGTTCGTCAGCAAATGGCCTGCTGCTTTCAGTGGTCAATTCTTCATGCAATTCTTCGCCAAGGCACCAGCTGTACCTCGCCCTCTCGAATTCTCCCTCAGCGCCATTCATGTGTGGGAAAGCGATTCTCCGTCGTGATGGAATCTTTCATAACCTAGGATGGTCCATAGGATATTCCGGCTATTCGCTAGGTTTTTGGCAGAGCATTTTGCTAGACAGGTATCTGTCGGCACCTGAGGACTTCACTAGCCAGCATCAAATACTCGTACGGAGAAACCAGTTTGTCCAAAATGACCGGGGCGCATCCCCAGGGACAAAGGCAAACACATGTTGTCGCCCTTTCCGACCTCCCAAGCACTGTCGAGGCAGAACGTTTCTCGAGCCAACAAACCTGGGGTTCACAAGACACCTTCGGAAATCAGAGTGTCCGGAAACAGCGCCAAACAACAGCGATCATCATACTCAACAATTGGTGGCCAGAGTTGCTGTCAAGTGTTGTCAGTGTAATCGCTCTTTTGACATTAGTTATTGTCCTGCAAAAACTCAATGGCCACACTCTACCAGATTGGCCTCTAGGATTAACTCTCAATGCACTCATCGCTTTTCTGGCTACGGTATCAAGATCTACTTTTGTTCTCCCAGTCACCGAGAGCATCTCACAAGCTAAATGGCTGTGGTTTCTACAATCTAAGCCTCTTAGAGATTTTAAAAGCTTTGATGAGGCCAGTCGAGGTCCTTGGGGAAGCTTGAAGCTGATCCTCAGGACAAAGGGATCGTGAGTTTCGCCTCTCGCAGAGCGCTTTTAGGAGTTTACCGCTGATTTGCCAAAGCTTTGCGTCTCTAGCAACTGCCATCATCTCCATAAGTTCTTTATTCACATCAACTCTCACCCAGTCCATTGTTGCTTATCCGTCGAGATTGGCGGTCACCGATATCTCTTCGGGGTCCTCCGCAGTCCCTCTGAGCAGTCAACTGTTAGCACCAAAAACGATACTGTTCAATGACAAGAGTGAGTACTTCTTGGTCAAATGATCTAGAGTACACTAACGCCAGAACTTCCTTAGTTGACGGGGTTGAAGACCCGGACCGAGCAATTTTCTCCGGTCTAAATTACGGGAATACCAAAACACTTGAGCTTGACAGACCTACATGCGCAACTAGCCACTGTCAGTTTCCGGTGGTGAGCTCGCTTGCAGTCTGCAGCAAGTTTTGGAACGTTACATCTGCCCTGAACATCACTTACAACAATTGGGAAACGCCCATACCCGTTTCCGCCACACTGCCAAACGGAATATCAAATCGGCTCTGGCGTGATGACACCGTAACTCTCCACCCTTCCCAAAACACCCTTAAGAACTGGGTCTATACACCACTATGGGATAAAATGAATGCATCCACGACCCAGGCGCCGTCATTCTTAAACTTGACCCTGATTTGGCATCTTGATTCCTATGGCAAGACGATTGTGGGTGCAGCCGAAGTCCTCTTATATCTGTGTGTGAACCGTTACAACGTGTCTGTGACGAATAACGTACTGTCAAGGACCTTGATTGATTCCACGTACAATGTGGCTGATTATTCTGGGATTAATGAAGAACAATACCAAAATGTCACTGGTCTCAAAGTACCTGGGGGCTCGAATGAAGTGCTACCTTTCAACATCGGTGCGCTTGAAACGATGCAACGATACCTATCGGAAATCATGAATGGCACTTCACTTAATACGAGACTTCCTGGCACTGGAATGAATGCGGATGGCACCATCAACCTCTCTTCCGGTGCCCCAAATACATATTATAGCGCTCAGCTGTCCACGTTAAGGGCGCGGCCAAATGATACGCGTGAGCAAATTGTATTTGAAGCTATGTCGAACATTACAAATAACATTGCTACGAGTTTGACGAATAGGTAAGGGGAGAGGCTATTCTGATACTGTTCCAAGATAACTAACCTTCTTCAATCCATGCAGCATCCATAATACGAAAGCAATCGGGGAAGCTTTAGCTTCTGAGATTTATGTGGAGGTTCGATGGTCATGGCTCTCATTCCTAGCTTGTCAAATCTTTCTGTCTGTACTGTTTCTGTCCGTCACAATTGCTCAAACAGAAATTAAGGGGATGCACGCTATGAAAGCTAACCCCTTGTCTGTTTTATTTGCTGTAAGGGCTCGGGATCGCCTTCAATTGGACCCTGAATTTGGTCCGAGACAGGATCAACAGCAGGACCACGAAATTTATAAATTCGGCTTCGGAGCTTCCGAGGGCCTAAGTCGGACAGACAATGGCTGGATAATGAGAAAATAAGAATATGCAGCAATATAGATCAATGAAATGCGGAAGCAATATTAATACTTCGTCATTCATCTCATGACAAGCAATTACGTCTTATGCGGAGCCGTTGATGGCTTTCGGCTCTTTTAGACATATCAAATACTGTCAACGTCTAGTATGATGCTGGAGGGGGCATCCGTGCTGCCAAAGCCGATGCCTTATTTCCACTGTGAATTGCTACTTGACTCTACTGCTGGTTTTCTCTAGGACAACTAACAGATTCACTCCATTAGATTGGTTATTATCATTACAAATCTTGAAAATTGGTTACACGTCGCCGTTTTTGAGAGTGCAACTGATAACAACTGGAATGCGTCATACTGCCATCGAATAAATGGGGCGGTCTGTTCCTATGATAGGAAGATTGTTCTCGTCAAGCGCAGCGCTTGGAAGCTTCATTTGAGCGTGCCGCAGATTCAAGCAGCCAACTCACGATCCAGAATATTGTAGATAATCACATTCCCTACCTTAAAACCCTCGCCGAGAAGACCTGCAATGCTCCGCCACGGTCCCAGTGTGGGATCACCAAGCGATGACAGATACTAAGATTCTCGGATATAGCATTCATAAAGGCACCGTTGTCTCAGTAAGCATGAACATTAGCTAACCCCCAGCGATTTATGTAGAAAGCGATGACTGACTCATATCATAAAGTACTTGGTACAGGGCCCTGGTATGACGAGTCCGGCATTTTCGCATTTAAGATTGACGGGAAGCGTCGAAGTGAGGGCACTCATGCTTCTAAGACGGGTGGCTTATTACAAGCATGTGAATTTGAAGGAATGGTCTCTTTCAAGCCGAAGCAGTGGCTTGTGGGTCAAGAGGGTGCTTTTGACCCTCTGGCAGGGCTGCAGCTGGCATTGGGGATTGACCTCAGACAATGGCTCGGGAGAATCCTTGTGTATCTATGAATCATGACTCTAACTACCCTCATTGCATGGAAATTTGAGCTTCTTCTGTGTCCACTGGCATTATCTGACCACAGAACTACTTCCATAATGACAAATAGACCAAAGCACTGCTATTTAAGGCTAAGGGAAGTAGACAGAACGATGGGGGAGGTGTCGAAGAAGGTGTGGACATGACTGCAATTGCAATATTGGCCGCCACACTAGCTAATTTTTGCAGCGAAATCGAATATGGGAAGTATCACGAGTGTCATAGATTAGTAATTCTGTAACAAGTGAAACAAACTGAGGTTTCTCGGTTTCAAAAGACCGATTAGGGAAAAATTGCAGCAACTGTTCGTCTAAAACCTTCTTTGTACCATAAAATGGTTCACCATCCTTATCATCTCTGGGCAGGCGAAGAATAGACTCGAAAATAAAGGGTTCTCTTGGAAAGACGAAGCGTCATTAGCTGCGCAACTTTGGCAAGTCATGTCTCATTCATGTAATCATGTGAATTCGTGAAGCGTCTCGCAGCCGTGGTTTTGTAGCATGTTGAAATACCATTAATTATTATCCTCGGTGAAAGCACCACATGGAGTCAAAAGCATATCAACTTCTCCAACACGCTTCAGCTTTTAAAATAATGGAGGACATCGTTGCTAGCATTACAGTTTATCAAAGCGATGAATTTAAAATGACTATTATTGTCTAGATATGTGTGGATAAAAGCTTAAAACCCCCGGGACACAGCTTCTGGAAGACTTGATCCGGATCGTATTTAGCCGCAACCCTCTTCAGCTCTTCCAGGTTTGCTTTCCCGTAGCTACCTAGAGGATCCTGGCTTGGGTCGGCATAGTTGAGGTATGTCCATTCCATATTGCCATGTTCTATTGTCCCCGCAAAGACCTTCACTGCATTCACCCATGCCTTTACTTTTGGATACGCATACTCCTCCTGCTGTGGTGTCTTTACCATGACAGCGGCAAGGAAAAGAATACTGTCATGCTTTTGGCGATTCACACCCATGGAGTTGCCTCCCTTCTCCATAGAACGCTGTGCGAAGATTTCAGGAAGCGGCTGGAAAAGGCATTGAGTCCAGAAGTCACCATCTGATATGAGAGATTTCAATTCTTCCACAAGGCTTTCATGCAACTCTGCCGCTTTGGCGATGATGCGCCGATCATTTTTGAATGTGGCAGTAAACCAAATGTCACTGTTTCGCGTAAGTAAGTGAGTTAGTAGCATCCACCACGAAGGGCGATGATGGAAACATACTGGTATCCCTTGGGGAGGTTATTTGCTGGATCCGAGACCAGGTCCGGTAGAGTCGTTAGTTCGCATGTGCTTGAGATGGATCCCAGTGCCAGCCACTTGTCATAGGCAGCTGCCTTCTCCACACCAGCGACTTGGACTGACATGGTTGCAATCCCTACATCTTTGAACAATGGCTATTGAGAATTGTTAAACCCACCCACTGTGAGTTAGGCAATTAATGTCGAATCACTCACTATTACAGAGTTAGTCAGGATGAACCAGATATTCTTGAGAAGATATATCAGACGTCTTACCCGTGTATGCAAAGAAACAGAGGATATTGCTATCCAGGTCCTTATGCATATTTTCCGTGAAGTTGGCAAGAGCATCGATAGCGGGCTCTGTGAGTTGTTTTGGGAAGAAGGTCAAGCCGCCCCAGATAGGATTGCTCGGCAATGTCTTCATTAGGAAATTGGTTACGATGCCAAAGTTGTTGGAACCTCCCTTAAGGGCCCGGTATAGATCAGAGTTGCTGTTTGAGTCTGCACTCACGATGGTGCCATTGGCCAGTACGACCTCGAATGCGACTACATTGTCACAGGCGAAGCCGTGTCTGGGCGTGTAGAATGTGTTGCCACCACCGAGAAGCAAGCCGGCAACGCCGACATTGCCTTCACGACCTCCAGCGACAACACGGCCGTGGCGGTCGAGTTCGCGATAGACGTCACCCCAAAGGCCGCCAGGTCCAATATTGGCAGTTTCACCGTCGGGGCTTAGCTTAGTCCAGTTGAGTGAGCCAAGATCAATGGTAACACCACCTTGGATATTGTTGGATCCAGCCCATTGAGCATGCCCACCGCTGCGAACTGCGAACAGTGTTTTTGTGGTTACGAGAATTTTCAATACTTTGGCCACTTCGTCAGCATTCCGCGGCCTGATGATCAGGGCCGGCTCAAGCTTGGCGCTATTGGACCAGTAGGTCGCTTGCCGGGCTTCGTACTCGGCATCAGAAGGGTGAAATAGTTGCAGGCGCGCAGCAGTGAGCCTCGTTTCCGCTTGTCTGAGGGCCGAAGGCTTCGATGATGTGCAACCCATGTTACTAGCACCGGCTGCAAGTTCCTCCGAAAACGATTGATAGGTGCGGAACAGGGAATATTGGCGCTGGCCAACAACGGATTGCTGCTAGGCTTGACAAATCTGATGGAGCACCAATGAGTCGGTTTCCGTTGATCTATATAAAGCCAGCTGCATGCTTACGAGTTGTGCCGAGTCACTGTTAGCCATAAGATTGCCAGTTTTGCGTTGCGGACATAAGCATGCAAGGTAAGCCATGTAGCACACCACCAAGAGGCCATTTACTTCAAAAAGGGGGTAAGGGTGAGGGGGTGGTTGGTCCACAGAATAAGTGAGGATCGCAACCAACCATACGGCTCAAGAACACATGATGGGATAATATTGGACTAGATACGACAGCACGTGTTTCGCGCTCATCTACAATTTCCCGTGAAACAGGGTCTGTGTCTTGTCAAGTGCACAGAGTTCGGTGCCAGCAGCTACATTAAGACATGCGCGCCTTGTAATTTGTGTCGGCGCCATGCTGCAGCAGCAGATCAACGCCCGCCTCAAATCCATCGTTGATGGCCAAATGCAGAGGAGTCATGCCATCGGTGTCATAACTGTTGATTAAAGCCTTATTTGCCCCGCAAAGCTCGAGGAGGACACGCAGGACTCCCTCACGACGCTCCGACACGGCCCAATGCAGGGCATTGCATTTTCGGTCGTCGACATCGCCAATCCTGGCTCCATGTGCAACAAGAGTTTGGGCTACGCTTTCAAATCCGCCCATTACAGCATAGTAGAGAGGGCTCCGGCCGCTGCTATCCGTCTCGTTGCAGTCTTTTATATGGCGTATCAGCAACCGGACGATTCGGTCGTTACCTTTTCGAACCGCGATATGTAAAGGGCCATGCCATGCCGAGTCATCCGAGCCGCCGGAGCCTTTGACAGGGCTCTCTGCAGCTGACGAAACAGTTGCTGTCGTCGTGGGAAGTATGGGCTGTTCAGGAACGGTTGTGACTAACGGCAGCGTGTTCTGGGGCGTGGGTGCTGGTGGGTTGGCCGGACTCACTTGTTGCATCGATTGTAGAAAGCTGACGTCGGAGAGTATGACATCAATAGTTTCCAGGTCTTCAGCGGAGAAAGGGTCATCGGTGGGCAGGGAGATTGGACTTCGGTCGCTGGGTTGTCGGGTGGAGAGATCGTAGTTCGAGTTGTCCCAGTCCCCCAGCAGTGAAGGTGTGCCAAACAAGCTAAACTGACATCGGTTGACGGGATTTTTGTCGGAATTATTGCCTCGTCCCAGGTAGTTCCATATGTTGCTTGACGGAGTCGCGGCCCAGGACGGCGCATTCACGGTTGTCGGTGGAGATGGCGGATGGGTCGGAGCGGGGCCGCTCGCGTTTCCATCAACTGCGAGAGTGCGCGGCTGCTCGGCTGGCTTCTCGGATGAGACCTCTTCTACCTGACCCTTTTCCTTTTCTTGCCGAGAATGCTTCCCTGGATCGGCGGTAACTCGTGAGAACTCTTGGAAGTGAACAAAGGGTGTTTAGGTTAATGTCGAGACGAAGAAAACTTACAGCGGAAACGGCGCTGGGCTAACCGATTCTGCTCGCGGCGACGCGCAACAGCTTCTTCCCTACTAACTGGCGGATCCATGTCCGATAGACCTGGCCGTCGTAAACGAGCGAGAGTGTTTCCAGTGGATGAGCAAGGGGACTAATGTCGGCCTGAATCTGAGCTAGCCCTTCGAACATCGGGCATGTCGCCAGCGCTCAACGGGGCCCAGTACTTATCAGAATCTGGCGTGTGAGCGGGAGCCGATAGCAGAGAGCTGTGAACAATGGCTTTGCTGGGACATATTGTACGTCGTGCACAAAAGCACGCGATACAGAAGACGAGGGGATGGTACGGATTGGATCAAGTTGAGCGACGCTCACAAACCAACCACCTTAGCCCCCACACATCTTGACCAACAGACAGGGGGTAGCTGCGGCTTTACTCGTTTGCAGATTTATCGAGTCTCCGATAAGATTCGACGAGGTCGCTCTTCCAAGACATTCTGCGCGCAACGACTCGATCGAATAAACTCCAACGAAGCAACCTGCAAGAGGCTCTTCTTGTGGACGTATCACGGTGCTTCTATTGACTCTGATACAGGCATGTGGCCGGAAAAATGTGCTCAAGATAGGTTAGCTGGATATCAGCATGCCTTACCGTATGGGTTCACTTCGCGCGCACAAATATTCCTTCACAGTTGCACTTCTAGGGAGGTGTGGGGCTTCATGGGGCCAGACTCAAGCACAAGGCAGAGCCTATCTCCAGTGCCAGGCAGACAGGAACCAATTGCAACGCCTCTGGTTTATAAAAGTGTTAGACCATAAAGACTGGTTGCGCAGTGCAGAGTCAAAAGGCAATGCAAAATGCAGAAACGAGGTTAGCGTTGCATTGGTACAAAATTAGATTTACTTTGGTAAAATGCTCAGCAGAAGCCCAGAACGGAGGAGGACAAGGGACTCGTCTATTCAATCCCTGTTCCAACACATCTTGTAGCGATTTACCAACAGTACCTTCCGCTGTCTGGACCATTGCGGTGAATCAGAGACTTTGCAAAGACCTAGCTCGTCGATGGCGGCAGCTTGCTGACAATTTTACTACACATCTCACTTAGCGACCTTGCATTAGTGATGTCCAGTGTGCTTAACTCCGCCCCCAGCTTGCCCCGAATCCATCCGCGAAGCTCGACGGCCGACAACGAGTCTAAGCCATATGCCATCAAAGGCTTGCCTGGCTCCATCTCAGTTTCAAGTCGAAGTACCTTGGTTATTTGCTTCAGCATCAGCTCTACGCACGCCTTGGCCAGCATGGTTGCGTCCGCCCCTGAAGCATGCATCATGCGGAACGCCTTGACCGCCATTTCGTCAGCGCTGTTTCCGCCCCCATTGTCGCTCGTATCAACCACAGCGTTGCTGCCAGCGTTGAACAGGTAGCTAAAACGCTCCTCACCTGCCAGGTCCGAGGACCCATCCTTAGGCAGTGGGAATGTGATACCCGTGATGAGCTGCGCTCGGCTTGCCGCGTTGATCGGTTGCGAGGCATCTTGTTGAAGGATCGAGTACGTGATAATGCGTCGGAGAACTCCCTCGTTGATGGGCGTCCACTGCTTCTTGTCGAAACGCGCTTCGTAGCTGGTCCCTTGCTCTGCAATGTAGCCCACGTCCTCGATAGCTCCGAGGTCCACAGCATTGGCCGCAAGCCCCATGCCGCGCCGATAGTGCGCAAAGGCATCAAGAAAGGAGTTGGCTGCGGCATAATTTGCTTGGCCCTTGTTGCCCACCACTCCAGATATACTGGAGAGCATGGTGAAGAAGTCGATGGGAGTATTCTGCTGCTGTTGTGATGCATCATGCAAGTTCCAGGTACCACGAACTTTGGCCGCAATAGAATCTCGATAGTCTTGCTGCGTCATTGTCTCGTATGGTTTGTCCTGTTGAGAATCTGCTTAGCATCATGCGACGAATTCAAGGGCAAGTTAGTAAGACACTTACTCTCAACACCATGGCACCTTGAATAATGCCCGCAATTGGTCTCCCACGCGCTGAGTCGAAGATACTCTTCACGAAACCGTGGTCGACAATGTCTCCCTTTGACTCGCTGATGTAACATCCATATGTCAAACAGCTCTGAATTACCCGGGCTGACGCGTCATCATTTGTACCACTTCGACTGCAAGCAATGATATGCTTTGCTCCCAACCTCGCGAGGTGAATTGCGACACTCCCACAAAGCCCTTTGAGGCCTCCCACAACGAGGTAAGAGACGTCGGGCCGAAGCTGCAGGGTGCGAAGAGCAGGCCTAATGGGCACCTTGACATCATCGCCATAGTTGGTAATGACAATCTTCCCTATGTGTTGCCCTCTTCGAATATATGCCAGAGCCGCAGGGACATCCTCGAAGCCGAACGGAACAATGGGCCTGATCGGGCTGATATGACGGGCTTCCACCAGGTCGAAGATCTTTTTGAGTAGCTTCTCAACTAGAGAATCCTTAAAATGTTTCGTATAAGACAGGTCGATAGCCCTAAACGAACAGTTCCTGTCAAATGGCTCCATGGCTAGTGTGTTGCGGTCCACAATATCTCGCTTCCCAATCTCGATCATGTTCCCGCCATCAGCTAGAAGTCTCCAGGAAGCATCAAGCAATTCTCCTGTAAGTGAGTTTAGTACAATGTCCACTCCGCAGCCATCTGTTTCTGCCATGATCTGCTGCGCGAATTTTGTGTTTCGCGAGGAGAACATGCGATTTTGAGGAATGTTGAAGTTGGCCGAGAGAAAGTTGCGTTTCTCTTCGGTTCCCACTGTCACGAAAACATCCGCCTTCTTGTATTGAGATAGCTGAATCGCAGCGAGCCCGACGCCGCCGGCCGCCGAGTGGATCAGAACAGACTAGATTGAATAGCATTGTTAGCAAAGCTCTATCACTTTACGAATCTTTGTGCAACTTGCCTGGCCTTCTTGGAGGTCTGCGAGATAGTAGAGTGAATAAAGCGCCGTCATGTACACCAGCGGAATGGTGGCTGCCTCCTCAAAACTCATCCAGGCCGGAATAGCCTGTGCACGCTCGACGGGGGCCTGGAGGCGATTGACGTAGGTACCGCTCCTCATCACAGCAACTCGATCACCAACCCGGAACTTGGTTACACCAGGTCCTAGTCGTCGAACAACTCCGGAGCACTCACAACCTATCATCCACTCATTCTCAGGAACGATGCCCATTGTGGTTGCCACATCCTATCGGGAGAAAAGTGTCAGTCTTGCTTGCAAACGGGACAAGGATCCAGGAGGATACCGCACCTTGAAGTTGACACCGACGGCGGAGACTTCCACCTCAACAAAGCCAGGCGTGACCGGGATCTGTCCGACGTGGTTCTCGCACCACGTGAGCTCCAGGGACCCAATGCGATCGGCTCGGATCTGTACCATGGCTTCGTTTTCATGCAAGCTCTTCACAACAGTTTCCGCCCCATCTGCTTCGTTTTGCTTGAAGATATTCATCGGACCATCCGGCAAAATCCTCTGTATCTGCAACATGCCATCTCTCTCCGCATACTCCTGCTCTGCCCTCTGAGCCTGGACCAGGTCAAGAATATTCCGGATGGCAAAAAACGTTGCGGCACTTGTACTCGATTGCACGTCGAGTGTCGTCAGCTTGGCTTCCATGTCCTCATGGCGCACGACGCGGAAGAGGCCGTGCACAAGGGCGTTGTTAGGATTTGTTACAACAGCTTGTGACCCCTTAGTCACCCACAGCACGGGATGGCCGGCACTGAGCAGCTGCTTCAACGCCTCCCACTCGTCGGCCGTGGCATCATAGAGCATAGGACTGAAGAGCTCGTCAAGAACGAGAACCACGGCATTGGTAGGAAGATCGAGCGATTGACTTGGTGAAGGCAATTGCTGCTGGGTGATATTCCACCCTGAAGCTGCTAGTACGTGCTTTAATCCATTGACAAGAGGAGGTGTCTTTTCAGCCAGACGGACAACAGTTAGATTCTTCGCATTTAAGCTGCCATTTTCTGGGGCACCTCCGCCTTCGTTACGTAACAGATAGTTGCTACGGCTGTTGTTGGACAGCGAAGAATCAGTAAATGACATGACTGAGTCGAATCCAGCGGTACCCTCAAGGCTGCGAATCTTCCGAGCACTCCAGAAGTGTGTATCGGCCGTTTCACCCGGATCTTTGACGAATACAAGAGTTGTGGGAGTTGGGGAGATAGAGCTAGCCATTTCTTCTATCATCTTGTCACTCGAGCTCAAAGAATCTTCCGATTGCAGCGATACATTGCTTGGAGTACTTGAAGGCGAAATTTTGAACGTGTCGATGTATTCACTTGCTTCATCAGATGTCTCTGTTGGAGCATGGGGCAGTGTTGATCTGGTCGAGGCATGCGTCAAAAGCAGGAATGCCCCGCCAGCGAGTAGTAACTTGACGTTTGCGACAATCTCTTCCTGTCCAACACTTGTGTTCTTTGGTGCCTTCAAAATAATAAGATCATAAGAAGAGCCTTCGGCCAACCCCAGCCTTGGTTTATTAGTACTTGCAAGATGGAACGCCGAATGCCTGTTGTCCTCATACTGGGATTGGACAGTAACAAGCGCATTGGCATTTACCGAGGCAAAGTCATATTGTATATATGCCAACCTTGCCGACATGTCGCTCGACTCAAACCAGGTGGAAGTTATGTCCGCTACGTCGAGATTGACCTCTAGAATATTGAGCATGGGCTTCTTGTGGGCGATAAGATCAATGATGTAATGGATCTTGGTAGCTGGCGTCATATTTTCATCTGCCTCGAGATAGGCCAAGTGATCTTCGGTGAGAAGTGAGATATCAGGCTTCCAGGAGATGCGATCGAAAGTGTGAGGATCCGGCTTTGGAGGCACGTCGATTTTAACGTAATTCAACCCCTTGACCTCCATCAACATAACTCCGGTGTTAGGGTCATACACTGAAATATCCGAAATGATGCTCTTTGCCTGGTCTGGTCTGCCACGGCCCGTATAGCCCGACTTTGCAATCGCAAGGCCTTCACGCATGTCGCGAGGGACTCTGTTGATGATGGCTTCGTTAACTATGCCGGGCACGATGATGTCTTTGACCAGGCTCCGCTCATTGGAGGCATTAGCTGGCATGGCCACTTGAAGGCAAGCATCGAGAACGGCAGGATGGAAAGGATAGTACGATTGGGGGTCCCATTTTGATTTGGGAGGAGTCAGATCTACCAGTGCGCGGCATCTCCTCTGGCCACTGGTGGCCTCAAGGCTCGTCACCTTCTTGAACGAAGGTCCGAATCCCATACCTGCGTCTCTCTGTGCCTTGTACCAGAGATTAAACGTTTGCGGGTGCTGCAAGGGCACCAGTTCCGCGCCACTGAGTTTCGTTTCGACCGGCTCTTGCACGCGAATTAGACCGAAACAATGGTCAATAAGAACGCCATCCTTTGACGTGGAAATGCGGAACTCATGCCATTCTTTTTTTGCAGGCACCTTGTTCAAAGTCATCAGAATCGTGACTTCCTTATCCTCCTCGACAACAAGGGCCCGATCAAAGCGCACGTTGCGTAGGCGGTAAGCCAAGTCATTACTAGACTCGATATTCTTGTCCTGATTGAGAGCGGTATATGTTTGATACATGGCTTCGATCGCCATAGTTGCTAGACCAGCCCCAGGAATAAGGACATCAGGTCCCATCTTGTGGTCACGCAACCATGGCACGTCGTCTAAGATGAGATGCTTACGCCATGTTGGGTTGTGCCACGATGTTCCAAAGATTTTACTGCCGATAAGATCATGATTAATGAATTGCCGGAACCGCCAATCCTTGCTAGCAGCATTCTCATGCCAGTACTTCACCGAGTGATTCCATCCATAATTGGGTAGATCGATGATGGTGCGCACTTCCTGGTCTCCATAACCATTCACAGTAGACATATCCACTGGGTATCCAGCAGCCAGTAGGCGTCCGGCAACGTCGAAAAGTGCCTTAGAAGCGCCCGCACCACGAGCCCAAGCCGCGGTATACGACATATCGCTACCTCTAGGAATGGATTTGAGAATCTGAGACACCGGACCAGCCAAAGCTCCTGAAGGTCCGATCTCAATCAGTATGTCTGGAGATTCATGCTGTGGCTGAGCAATCATCTGTTCTAGGGCCGCATGGAAGCGCACTGGGAGTACCATGTTCTTCTTCCAATACAAAGAGTCTGTCGGTGTGGTGTCGTCGAGTTTACTGCCAAGAGCGGATGAGAACATGGTGATGCCCGACGGCTCAGACTGTTTGATGACTTTGAAACCTGCGTCCCCTGAGAGCAAGGCTTCGTATTCTTCGCCAATTTCATTCATCAGCACAGAGTGATATGCTAAGTCCACTTGGAGCAGTCTAGCGAAATGCCCTTCCGCTTTGAGGTCCTCCGCTAGCTTTTCAAGTTCCGTTTTATTGCCAGAGATGGTCAGACTGCTGGGGCTGTTGTAGCAAGCAATCCAGGCACGGCTCTCGTACTTCTCAAGATAAGGAGCAACGTCATCAGTTCCAAGACCAACAGCCAACATGCCAACCTGTGATTCGGTATTTTTTTGGCAGTTGACGGCGGCTCGACCCCGGTAGAACGCTGCTTTGATGGCACTGCCTTTATCGATGAAGCCAGCGGTGAAAGCAGCAGCAATTTCTCCTGATGAATGACCGACAACGCTAGATGGCTTGACACCCCATTTTTCTAGAATAGCAACGATACAGAGCTGAATTGCCGTAACTAGAGGTTGCGAAAATTCAGGCTGGCGTATGTGATCTGGTGATCGAGGTTCGGTAAGCTCTCCTATAAGTGACCACTTGGGGGGCTCTTCCACGCTTCTTAAAATTTGATCGAGCTCCTCAAGAATGCTCCTGACCCAAGGAAAAAATTGCAGCAATTGTTTACCCATCTGGGGCCACTGTGCACCTTGGCCAGTAAACACGAACCCAATCCTTGGTTTCTCAGAGCCTTTCTTGGTGACCACAAAGTCTTTGGGCTCAATATCAATGTTGCGGGTAGTCACAAAGGCTGAATGCCAGAGTCGCGAACGCCTTTCCACGAGGGTGTATGCTAAATCTGGCAGGCTAATCTTGACGCGGAGATTGATCAAATGGTCGCACAGGGCTTGAATATTGGCTTTGAGCGAATCGGCGTCGTTAGCCGAAACAATGAGCGTATAGGGCCGGGAATCCTCGCTGTCCGAATCACTGTCCAGGGACAAAGCATCATCAGACGCAATGTAAGATGATACGTGGTGAATGCGATCTCCATGATTGGCCTCCTCGATGATTGCGTGTGCGTTCGCTCCACCGTAGCCGAAAGAGTTGATGCTTGCCCTTTTGGGCTTGCCAGCTACAGCTGGCCAAGGGATCATGGTTCTTGAGGCCTTGACCTTATTGCCGGCGAAGACAACTATGAAACATGGTTAGGAAATAAGACAAGACATCGTATCAGTCATGCGACGATCAAGCGTACTCTTCGGATTTGGCTTCTTAAAGAGAGGAGTACCAGGAATGAAACCATTCTCGATACTCAGGACCGTTTTGATTAGACCAGATATACCGGCTGCTGGCTCTGAGTGTCCTACGTTGCTCTTGATCTTTGCGAGAAAACTTTGTTAGCAGACTTTCGCACCGTATCGGCAATGCCACATACTGAGCCTATGATAAGTGGCTTGCTAGGGTCTCTAGTTGCGGCAAAGGCATTCCCAGCACCTCTGACTTCGGTAGGGTCGCCTGCTTGTGTGCCGGTCCCGTGGCACTCCAGATATTGCGTATCATTAAGGTCGTTAATCCCAGCATTGATATAGGCAGCTCGAATGGCGGCTGCTTGCGCCTCAGCATTCGGACTAGCGATTCCTCCAGTTCGCCCGTTACTGGTGATAAGGGATCAGCATTTATGTGAGAAGAGTCGCCTCAGGCAACAGAAAGACTTCACCGGTCTACACCGGGATAATACAAGATGAGAAACACAAACCTATTAGAAGCAAGCCCTCGAATGATGGCTCTGATAGGATCTCGATCTTGGATCGCATCCGATAGGCGCTTCACAATGACACAGCTCACCGCCTCGGCTTTGACATATCCATCAGCGGACGCGTCAAAAGTATGGCAGTATCCACTGGGAGAGTGAGCTTGGCCAACATTTCCTGCATCAATAACATGGTCAGGGTTAAAGTATAGGTTACTCGTGGCCACAATGGCCGCCTCAACGTGATTGGATTGTAGCTCGCGGCATGCAAGGTCCAAACCAACCAGGCTACCGGAACAGGCTGTGTCGATCGTAATACTAGGACCCTTGATATTAAGAAAATAGCTGATTCTGTTGGCCATAATTGCGCGGCCGACGCCAATGGCATTGTTGGCTGGCCTGTCCTCGGGGTCACGATTCTGCATGTCACCATAATCTGATGAGTATGCCCCAACGAAGCAAGCCACCGGTCTGCCATTAAATCTCTCGAGGGTAATACCGGCGTTCTCAAGACCCTCGTAGACCACTTCCAGCATCTGTCGCTGGTTCGGGTCCATAGCCACAGCCTCTGTCCCTGAGATTTCGAAGAAGGAGGCATCAAAATCTGCGGGGTCTATATCCTCGAGAAACATGCCGCCTGGCGGACGCATGGTGCCTGGCTTGTGGGAACCATCCCAATGGCCCTTTATATTGAACCGAGACTTTGGTACTTGGTTTGAAGCCACCTTTCCCTGCTCTAGGAAATCCCATAGCTTACTTGGCGAGTTGTTGCCGCCGGGCAAACGACAGGCAAAGCCGACAATGGCGATATGCTCTTGCTGTATGGTTTCTTTCGTCATTGTTTGTCAAAGGCCATCAAGTTCAACAAGTAAATAATTTGGAGAATTTGCATTAAACAAACAAATCTGACCTGTTTTACTCTTAATGTATGGGGAATTGGTGTGTGATGGACTCAGAAGAAAATGGATTATAAGGGGCCAGAGGTGCTATAAGTCACGACCTACACCACTACCGTGTACGATCTTGAAGTGGTCACCTTTACTGAAAATGGATGAAGATAAGCCGACAGCCTTATTGGTGGCTCCCTTATCCTATGACTTGGCCAAAAAGAGGAAGCATCTGATTCGTAAAGCATATCGCTACGACCGAAAGGCACAGGTCTCATCCTGCAGTCATGATTACTGTGCTGCCAACCGTGCTTTACCAACAGTAATCCGCCAAATGCACCTCCGCTGCATTATTTTGACCACTGATAGGTGGATGCCCTTTCTCCCTTCCTAAACAGAATGCTCGGGCCTTGAAGTGGTCACCAATGGTTAGTCTTCTGTATCTTTTCCCCAGCTTGGTCCTGTATTCGGATCTTAGAGCAATTAGAGCGTCTTGTCTCTGTGTCTCGTCGGAACTGATTTGATGTAACCAAGAGAAACAGACGTTTGATCTCAAGAATTCCCTTGCCTCATTCATTGTATCACTGGGGTTCCGCCATCCAAAGTACTACTATGAGCTCGCTGTCACGTTTTGAAGCGGTCGAATGCAAGACTATCGATGGAACCACGATCCGTGGTTGGTTTTTCCCGGTGCCTGGCCCAGCGCCGGCCATCGTCATGTCCCATGGGGTGAGTCAATCACAACCCAAGCCATATTTCGCATTAGACTCAATTTATGTTATGCTTGGCTAACACAATTTGATGTACTTAGTTCAACTGCGTCAAAGAGATGACACTCCCAGAGGTCGCGGAGCGGTTTCAGTCTAAAGGCTATAATGTTCTCTTGTATGATGCAAGGAGTGTTGGCGCCAGTAGCGGGATGCCGCGAAACGAGCTTGACCCATTACAAATGGCAGAGGACTTGTCAGGTGAGGCAAGATTCTGCACAAAAATCTCTGCATGCTCATGACCACATTAGATATATTGACTTATGTGACGGGGCTACCCAGCGTAGATTCCCGGCAAGTTCTACTATGGGGTATGTCGTTTGGCGGAATGGTCAGTGGATGCTGTGCGGCTATCGATCAAAGAGCCAAAGGGCTCATCATGGTCTGCCCACTGTTCAGCTTCGTCCGACCAGACAAGCGGAAGACGCTGTTTCCGCAGCTTATCCGCGACCGAGTCTCTCAGCTACGAGGCAATCAACCATTCACTTTGCAGCCGTTTAATGCCAAGGGCGAAAACCCGGCAGGTATGGGTGGCTCGGGCGGTCCGGGTGGCATCGAAGCGTACAATCTCATGCAGTCGGCGACTGAGCTTGGCCACCCAGACTTCCGCAACCGCATTACTCTACAAACCTACTACAAGCTGGCGATTGCTCGCCCTAAGGAATTATTGAGGATGGTGGCCAAAATGCCAGTTCTGATGATCATACCGGAGTTGGATGACATCTCCAGCCCAGAGGAGCAAAAAGAGGCATTTGACATGCTTGATACTCCGAAGAATATGTATTGGGCCAAGGGAAAAGGTCACCTTTCGATCTTGACTGGAGAAGGGTCTGAACAGATCCTTGAGGCGATGGAGAGCTTCTTTACTGATGCATTGGAAAGCAATGTGAAAGGGTTGTAGAATAGTAAACGCGTTTACACGGAGTCAATCAACTCGTGACATACCGCTCACTCATTACCCATTCAGCAACCTTGGGGTCAGTTCATCATCGCGCGTGTCGGGTCCACCTAGTCTGGCAAGCATCTGCTGGTGCACGTAGGGTTCGAGCTTCTTCACTGCAGCGGCACAATCCCGTCTTTCCACACAGTCCTACGATAAGCGACGGTGGTACTGGTAGGCCCCAGTATCATAACAACTTGCAGCTTCAAGCTGTGGATCCCCTGCGTTAGTGCTACTGACCATGCAGCGGGGGAATTGGGCCCGATATGGTCGTGCCCCATGAAGGCTCCTTCGGTCGGGCCCTGGTCAGAACATGGCACGGACCGACATGCTCACGTTATGTTCGGTATCGGCACAATCAGCCGGGGCGCGCTTAAGACAGCTTACTTGGTAGCTCTCCGATTGGCTGCAGTGAGTTTTGCCCTGCAGAGGCAGTGTATTCCATAAAATGGAATTCATGCAGTAATTACTTACTGGTGTAGCTGAGAATCGATTACTGCTTGTTGCCTCCTGTTCCAACTGTGTGTTTCACTCCATCGCTTCTTTTACTTTCATCATGGTTGCGCGTAAGACGGTTCTTATCACGGGTTGCAGCGAGGGTGGGTTAGGAGCAGCTTTGGCTAGAGCCTTTCACGAGAAGGGCTACTATGTTTACGCAACGTTGCGCAATCTAGCAAAAGCTGGAACACTTGCTCAGCTCGAGAACTTAGAGGTCCTACCGTTGGAAGTCACGTCGTCCAAGTCGATCCAGGAGGCGGCAGAGATCGTTGCCAAATCTGTCAATGGATCGCTCGATGTGCTCGTCAACAATGCCGGCCAAGACTTCGTTACTCCCTTGCTCGATGTTTCACTCGAAGAGGCGAAGCGGTTGTACGACATCAACGTCTGGAGCATTGTGGCCGTCACGCAGGCTTTTGCTCCTCTGCTTATAAAGGCCAAGGGAACATTGTGCAACATCTCCTCCACGGCTGCTTGTATGCCATTTGCCTACGCAGGTAAGTGATTTATTCCTACCTTTCCTAACCATGTCTCAAAGGCCGGGCTATGGGCCCTTCAACAACTGAGTCTTTGCAGGAATCTACAGCAGTTCCAAAATCGCCTCTCAGCGAATCTCGGAGACGCTCCGCATCGAATTGGCTCCGCTGGGTGTCCGCGTTCTCACCGGCATGCTCGGATCTGTGGAAACACCGATCCACGACAACGCGGGGCCACTCAGTCTACCCGAGGGCTCGTACTACACGGCCGTTAAGGAGACGATTAGCAAGCAAAGAGCGGGAGGGCATAAGCCTGGGTCGGAGAAGGCCGAGGTCGCGGCCAAAAACATTGTCAATGATATTATCCGTGGGAAGTCTGTCATATGGCGCGGAGGGTTCGCTGGACTCCTTCGATACCTGTCGTTTTGGTTGCCAGGCCTCTTGGAGTACATTGTGAATGGAGATAAGGACTTGAAGGTGTTGGAAAAAGCACATCAGGGGCAGTAACTCAAAGAGAAATATCATGATCCATTCCAAGCAACTAATTACTTGAAAACTTCGACGACTACCATTTCACGGGTCACCGTGCCTGCTTTGTGATCTTCCCTCTCCAAGTATATCATTTTGATTCAAAATCCGCACTGATGTGTAGCACTCACGCTTGCAAGCTGCAAGGAGGGTACCTACAAATGGTCTTGCCCGGTTCCATGGCTTGACGGCTCAATGCGTTCCAAAAGCGCACAATGGAAGAAAATTATATGTCTATCAATGACTTCCCCTGCATGGTCAACAGGAGACCTCAAGAAATGGAGTGGCACAACGTCAGGCCAAATGTTGACAGATGAAGTCAATACAACCTTACGACGTTACGATAATACTCTCGACCCTAGACTCACCGCAGACCACTGGAGATGCGAGTCGGCAGAACGTGTTCCACAGAGAGGGCTGCTTATGGTGAGCCACAGAATCTGCCGTCATCACTGGATAGGTGCACACCCACCATGTAAGCCTGAAGTAAACCATGAAGGTGGCATTAAAGACGGGGGTTTTGCCAATATCCACATGGTTGGTGCAGCATTGCCACGCTCGATGGACATTGCTCGACCTTGATTTGCATCACCACCACCGACACAACAAGCTCGTTCAGGGTTCGCTTCCACTGCAGTAATGAAGCTCGTTGCTCTATCGTACATACCACAGGGTTGGTATTGGGCTACACGCACCACGACGGGGATCAACCCTGATCAATTGGGGCGACAGGCAATATCGGTGTTGATCGCTGCCTGCTTTGCATATATCATTTCACTTGCCATCTACCGACGTAGGTGCCTCATCAAATGTCAACAAAGATTTATAGAGCCAGTTCACTTACATAAGAATTGCAGTCTTCTTTCACCCTCTTGCAGGCATTCCGGGTCCACGATTAGCAGGTAAATCTCAGGACCATGTACGCTGCGCAAAAGACACCCAATTAATGACGATCTACAAGCCGTGTCATATTGGCCGGAGATTTATCATGATGTTTTTTGCAATGGCAAGTTCTTCCGAGCTATTGACGACATGCACTCGCAATACGGTAGGCCAACCATTCAACACAGTATGGTAAGGATTCTTTAGCTGACAGGAGTGGGAAAAACTAGGTCCCATTGTTCGCATCAACCCAGACGAGGTCCATCTTGATGATCCGGAAATACTCGACGTAATCTTTCCGGGAGCTGGAAGGAGAACAAATAAGCCGCCCGTTGTCGGTAAAAGGACTGGGAGTAAGCATACGCCGGAACTAGGCGGCCTCATCATGCTCAAGACCAGGCTATAACTAATGCTGAGATAGCTCCGAATTCCCTAGTCGCGACAGTAGACCACGATTATCACCGTCGACGTCGCAATGCCGTCAATTTCTTCTTTTCAACCGCAAGTATACGTCGTCTAGAGCCAATCATGACAAGCCATATGGCCAAACTCTTGGCCCGTATCGATGAAGACGGCAAACGTGGCCACGTGGTGCAGATGCACCATATGTTCAAGGCTTGCACAAGTGATGTCATCAACATGTATGCATTTGGCGACTCTTTTCGTTTCATGGATCATTTCGACTATGGAGCACCGTACTTTGAAGCGGTTGATGCATTCTTCGGCCTCACACACATCTTCGGTCACTTTACTTGGTTTGCTGATCTAGTTCAATCACTTCCCCTGTCCATTGTTGCGGCGTGTGCTCCATCACTGAAAGAGTTGTGGAAAAAGCAATCTGTATGTCTTGTGTTCGTCCAACCGGAAGATGGTGGGAGATTAATTGACATTCCATAGTGGTGGATTGATCGAGTCCGCGAAATCAGGAAATCTCCCAACCCAGAGAGAATCAAGACAACCATATTTGAGGGAATCTTGAGCAGTACACTCCCAGAGGAAGACAAAACAG
This sequence comes from Paramyrothecium sp. XJ0827, assembly GCA_020881915.1. NCBI lineage: Eukaryota > Fungi > Ascomycota > Sordariomycetes > Hypocreales > Stachybotryaceae > Paramyrothecium > Paramyrothecium sp. XJ0827. The sequence goes on from JAJFPB010000004.1 coordinate 4,591,371, forward strand.
ACGCAAGACTTGCGGCCGAGGCCCAACTAATCATCTTTGCGGGAGAGGGGACGACTGGTAGGTTCTTTTTTTGACAAGAGAAACTTAAATCTATCTTCAAAGGTCTGACACGTAGAATGATAGCATACACACTCAGTGCAGCGGTGTACGAGCTGCTTGCTCATCCAGATGAAGTGAAAAAGTTGAGAGCAGAGCTGATGAAGGCGATCCCCAACGTTAACGAGATACCGTCCTTCTCCCAGGTCGACAACCTCCCTTATCTCAACGCCATCATCCAGGAAGTCATTCGCCTGCATCCTGGAGTCATGAACAGGCAACCGCGCATCTCACCCGACCTTCCTATCGTCTATCACGACAGACACACCGGTAAAGACTATACACTTCCGCCAGGCACATTAACAACTATGTCGCCTCTGACAACGCACATGAATCCCGAAGTGTTTGTGGACCCTTACGAGTTTCGACCCCAGAGGTGGATAGATAATCCTACTATCTCGCGGGCGTTCTTGGGGTTTTCACGTGGCTCTCGAAGCTGCCTTGGGTATTTCTTACTTCTCTAGCCTATGCACTCAATGCTAACCTTAAGTTTGTGATAGCATGAATCTCGCTCGTAAGGAAATGAGCATCGTTCTGGCTTCTTTATTTCGAAAGTATGATCTTTACCATGGGCAAGCAGGGCCGACGCTCGAGCTCTACGATACCGAGCGTGCTCGGGATCTTGATCCCTACAGTGATAAGGTGATACCTGTAGCGGCTCCAGGAAGTAAAGGCCTACGGGTCATGGTCAGATCTTGATAAGACTGAAATATTAGCACTCCGTGTGAGAAATGTATTTTCTCAATCAATGATTATGCCTTTCCCCTCACATTGCTTGAAGCTCTATAAACCATGCCAAATGGCGACTTTGGTGTTGGTCGACGTCTGCGTAGTCATTGATAGCCCTTCTAGTCCAGAATTATGTTCGGGTGCACATCCACAGCAGAACAAAGCATCCGCAGCCAACGTCAAAGCAAAGGGTGCCTTCAACCCGACCATACCAGCCTCTGAGACCTCTGGAAGCACTTCTTCATCGGCAACGTGACAAATGTACCCTACACCTGTGTTGCGGACCAAATTGGGACCAACTCAATAGCGGAGCTAGACAGAATATCTAGTCTCCAGTCTGCAAATATAGTTTGGCCGGCGGAAATAAAGTAGCAGCCGAGCACAAGCTGAAAGACTGCACGTTTTTTCAGAATCTTTCAGTTCAATTTACGTAACAAGCTCAATCATATTGTCCTCTATGTTAGTCGTGATCGGGGGATGGAGTAGCTGACTTACATAAACGTAGGTTGCTGAATGGGTTTCGATCAGACATGGAGAAACTCAGAGATATCCGGGCCGGGTCAAAGCCAATGCGTCCCAATTGCCCAAATGCAGAGGTTAGTGTCAATACATAGACGCGGGTCATAATGCGCTGGAGAACTAAATAAACACTTGTGACTGATACAGACGCCTGTTACTTTGCACAAATTACATTGTGACAGATATTAATAGCTATTTTTCAATTTGGGCAACTTTTGCTACTTCTGCCGTGGTGAATTTCCTCCAAACGCATGAAGCAGTTGCGGGGCTCGTTTGACATAAATACGACAGGTTCGTGGCCAGAAAGCGCCTCAGGACATGGCAGTGTCTTGAAATTCCAGACGAGGAGAACAATCCCGATCCGAAGCTTGAGATAGGCAAGTCGCTTCCCATAACACTGTCGTATTCCCAAACCAAACGCAAGCTGTGGTCCAGCCAACGCATCAAACTTGTCATTAAGAAGCCATCGTTCAGGTTTGAAATCCGCCATATCTGATTGATCCCAGCTGTGCCTGGCACTCTGTTTGTTAGAGCCCGTAGCTACGTACCTTCGAGACTCATCAATCTTGAACGCAGGAGTGGTCATGCTGGGGCCCGTAACCAAGCAGGTGACTACGGTACCTTTGGGAATCCTATACCCTAGAAGCTGGGTATCGACTACTGCTTGCCGATCTACGACAGGTACAGTATTGGCGCATCGCATCACCTCTTCCAAGAATGCATCCAGATAAGGGATCTGGATGCCTGTGATTTCTTGAATATTTGGACTGCGAGCTTCCATCTCGGCCGTAGCGAAGGAGGCGAAAAGATTTTCACGTAACTCAGTCTGAGCGTCTTGGTTATCCGCTAAGTGCTTCACCGCCCAACACATGGTGGTGCTCGTAGTGTCGTGGCCTGCCACTACAAAACCAAATACCTGAAAATCACATCATTAGTGCGAGGAAGAGAAAGTGTGGGCAAAACCTACTTCATCCATCATGACCCGAGAGAAGTATTCCGGTCTGCGTCCCTCTTTTTCCGAAAGAGCCTTTTCCCGCACCACCATCAGGTCAACTGCCGACTTGACCGTTTTACCTTTGCTCTTTTCCATTCTGGCAACGGCTGCAGCAATCTCCTCGGTGAGGGCGGTTTCTTTAATTTTGGTAGCCCTTCTTACCCGAGGCTTCCGCATTATATATACCCAATGCAAGCTCGGCATCGGACTTCCATAAATCTCCATGGTTGTGTGAGACAGAGTGATCGTGGCCTCGACGAGATCATCTACGGACCCCCTTGGGAAATTAATGGAACCCTGGCTTGAAACTGTATCCCTGATCTTCTGAACTGCTTCGCTGTCAAGAGACTTCAGCAACATCAACGAGGGTTTAGAGCTGTTGTGGCCGAACTCGCTACCATAAGAGAAGCCGTGAACAGAATCGAGAGTCTCCCAGTTGATATCATCACGAGCATCCCATGGTCTTCCGTTGGCGATGTGAGCCTTTTCCCGCCATATATCGAGCAGTACCAGCATACTGTTGTACATGACTGGTCCGGCAATATCATGGAGGAACGAAGTCGTCATAAGGTCCTGGATGAGGCGGCGCTGCGCCCTCCATGTGTTGTTCGTCTTGAGCAGTACATGATGGTCGGGGCCGATACCCCTGACTAAGTCGCCTAGTGAATCAGACCGGTCGAAATCCTTCCCACGATTTCCCAGAACGTTCTGCGATTCCCTGAAATCCGCAAGGACGACTAAGGGGCGTCCTAAGGGCTTGATAAACACCTGGACCACTGGAGCTTCTAGTGAATGGATAGTTTTGAGCAGATACGTGGTGAAAGTGCCCTTCTGCTGTGAAACATGCGATACCAGAGCAGGGATATCTCCTAAAATATTGCGTGCCGATGCCTGGTTGTATGGAATATCTCGAAGTGGCTTGGGAAGCAGTATCCAATAAGCGAATGGGAAGAGTATTGCAGCAATGAGAAATGTGATGGTGATGAAATAGGTCAGAGGCGCTGCGGACTGGAGATCCTCCAGTCTAGGACCAACGAAACGAGTGTAGATCGACTTCAGTGGCATGACTGATCTCATATGGAGGTGGCTATGTTAGTCACAGCGTTTTAACACGGTGCGTTAAATTCAAGTGTAATTCGAGACTTCGACTTCTATCCATCATACAGCGAAGTTGTCGAGTTGCTCCACACACTGCTATATCTTTGATGCTGTTCTCTTCTCTGCACTGCATTATCTGGTACTCAGTACGTACAACTCATTCGTCTTAGGATGATTACCATGCATATGTAGTCCACTCATGATGATTATTATGACTAGAAACGACAGATTGATTTACGGATTGCCGAAGTTCTTTCACTGTACAAAACGTTACATGCTGAATGATTTCAGGTTGCCGACATTGCAGCGCCAGTGTCCTAGTTACGAATCGGGCAAGAGTTCGCCCGGTCTCTATGCCATGCATATATGCAATGTCAGCACCGGTCACATTCAAGGCCGTCTACAGTAATCAGTACATTCCTCCACGGGAGGAATGTCATCAATACGGTACATCGAAAATCCGCAACCTTGTCACCCGCCCTTCGCCCAGTGGAACTTGCTGCTGACCCCACCCAGGCAGCAAATTAGCTGCATGAATGCGGTACTGAGAGAAGAGGCGCTGCATCAAGATGATCGTTGGGCGCGGATCACCACGAGTCTAGAGACGGAAAATTAAGTCATCAACCCAAGTCACCAGGCCTTGCTCATCCTAAAACCTACTCTCACCTATCTACAGGCCGCGCTAATGCGCCCTTACGCTGCCATTCCTTGTCTCCTCCAGTCGTATGGTAAGATCCTGGACCCTGTAGACACGTGTGAAAACGTGGCATTAGCCCAACTAGTGCTACTTCTTGAGTTGCCCTTGCATCCAGCTGTATGCATGAAGATCGATCTAATTCAACTGCTCAGCTGTTTCTTCTGGAATACTTCTTCGAGCTTTGAACTCCCCTTGAGGCCGATTGATAAACAAACGGATATCTTCGATGTCTCCAAGTTGAACGCCTATTCTCATCTAAGCATATTCTTGTCATGGTAGTCTGTCAGAACCCTCAAGGGGAGTCTAGACCCATCGAGGCACGAGCCACGGGATGAAAGTACAGGTTAAAGGCCCGAAAACGTGGTCGGATCCGTGTGGCAGTTCAATATAAAAATAGTGTAATGTTGGTCAGAAGCTGGGGGCTGACCATTTCAGATTATCAAGCCAGGAAGGCTGCGCCCAAAACAGACAGGGCCATCCACGATTCATGATCAGGGGAATTGACTCATTTGGTTGTCTGCTAAAGATCACAAGCGTTTAAATAGCTGTGAATTATGCAGCATTATCTGTTGCAAACCATCCCGTGCCTGCTTTTCGTCTAGGTCTACTTCAGACCTAAACAACATCCTTCTTCAGCATATGCTTCATATTTATTTCGGTCCTGAATCATACTGACCGTCGAAGTACCCGCCATGCTGCACTCCCATACAATGAGAGTGGGATTCATCCTCTTTTGTTCTACCATTCTACCTCTAGCCAGTGCAGCTCCATCTGTTCCGCACAAGCCAGGCTCATCCATGTGTCGTGTTGTGCCTGGTGATGCCAAGTGGCCGATTGACAGTAAATGGAGTCAACTGAATGCGACTATCGGCGGTAGACTGATTCAGGGTGTTCCACTGGCCCAGAAATGCTATGGGAGTAATTTGAACCCAGAATCGTGCAACACGATCCGAGACAATTGGACACAGCTTCAGCCATAGTGAGTTGGGCAAAGAAGAAACAGAATGTATTGAAATAAACAAGTCTGACAAGGGCATTAGCTTGGAGGATCCCGTCAACGTCATGTCCATGTACTGGCTGAACAACACATGCAGCCCTTTCAGGGTAACTGCTGGGAGCTGTCATCTTGGCAACTTGGCTCCTTATGCAGTCAACGTGGACAGTGCAGAGACGGCGATCGCAGGAATGCGTTTTGCCAAAGAGCACAACCTTCGACTGACAGTAAAAAACACCGGCCACGACCTCCTCGGGCGTTCCAGCGGCCGAGGTGCTCTGGAGCTATGGACACATAACCTGAAGAGCATTGAATTTTTTGAATACACCAGTCCCGGCTATACAGGGCCTGTAGCCAGGCTCGGCGCAGGTGTCCAGGCTTTAGAAGCGTACAAGGCAGCCCATGAACATGGTTACCGCATCGTCGGCGGCTCATGCCCTAGCGTCGGCCTGGTCGGAGGTTTCACACAAGGTGGCGGTCACGGGCCTCTAGGGGCAACCTATGGCATGGGGGCTGATAATGCGCTGGAATTCGACGTCATCACGGCCGATGGGAAGCGTCGAACTGCCTCTCCCACGAAGAATTCGGATCTTTATTGGGCATTGAGTGGTGGGGGTGCTGGCAACTACGCTTTGGTCCTGTCCATGATTACCAAGGCGCATGTTGATGGCCCTGTGGGCGGCGCAACACTGACATTCACTAATACCAATGACGCATGATTCTGGGCTGGCATAACGGCTTGGCTTAGATATCAAATTGTCCTTAACAACATTCCCAAGTTCAGTAGCTTGTGGTTCTTAACTAAGGACGTATTCCGAATCAGTCACGTCACTTTGGCAGACGGTACGGAGTCGGATGTTTCCAAGGCTCTAGCACCATTCGTTCGGACTCTCAAGCAACTTGGCATCACCCCTATCGAGTATGTGACTGGTGGAAGCCCTGGCTTCTACGAGCACTTACAAAGTTTCAACAAAGACGAATACGTTACCAATATCTCTCAGAGTAGTCGATTGATCTCTCGTCATACAGTGGAGAAGAATCTTCCAACTCTAGTCGACATATTACGCGACATTGTGCACGATACTACTGTGACCGGAGCGGTGGCTGGCGTCTCCAATGATCTCTCGCACAAGCGTGTTGGCAACAAACCTGGCTCTAACGCCGTGTTACCCGCTTGGCGGGACGCTCTCTTCACCATCAACATGGTGAGCGCGTTCAGTGACGATATTTCGACTTCCGAGCTGTCACGTATCCAGGCGCTAGTAAACAGTTGGCAGATGCGCACCCGGAAATTGACACCGGGCGGTGGCTCGTACATGAACGAGGCGACTTACGACGCTCCTGACTGGAAAAAGGACTATTATGGAAACACCTACTCGAAATTGCAGACCATTAAAGAGACGTACGATAGAGAGCATTTGTTCTGGGTGAATGCTGGTGTAGGCAGCGACACATACTGGGAATTGGGGAGGGACGGGCGTCTATGTCGTAAAACGTAAACTACAGCGATTTTGATCGAGATTTTGCTCGGGCAATAGTTTTTCATATGTACTACTACTCGTTTTTAACGCCACGATATTCCAACTCAAGCTCACAAGATGACCATACTCGCTGCTTTGCACGACATTGTTAGAGGTAGTAGAAGACAAGAAGGATATTGAGATAACCCTTCCACTAAAAGATACTTATAAGCCTAAGTCTACAAGCAGCTTAGTCAAGCCTACGTTCAAGACCGCAGGATAACAGTTACCGCAATCCCCGCAATAGTTCTTGTAACTCAAGAATTGTCTATACGGAGCCAGTAAGACATTGGAATTAGAACTAAGACGGCCACATCATATCGCCGCCCAACATCTTTGAAAGCGAATTCAAAGTACGAATTGGCAGGCAAACCAAAAGATGGCTACATCAAGGACTTTCTTCCCACAGAGGGACCCTCACGGCACCAGTGCGCGGGAATTTCCCTTCAAAGAAATGCACAAAGCGAAAAGTTTAAGTCAATTTCCAGTATACGTTAGTCTAGATAAAGTTCCTCTGCCCATGAAGCCCATGCAGGTGGAAAGTTCTCGTTTCCAGAGCAGCTAGTAACCACCAAGGAGCTCTTCTGACTATTGGATCCCAGTATCACACTGCCCAGAGGGTCAATTACTCTTGCACTGAAAGCACCTGGGCCACCATAATTGAGCCATAAAAGGCGGAAGGGAATTTGTTTGCCAATGTCTACCTTCGTGACCTCGAAATAATATGTGTATGGCTCAAATTCGTCAGGAGGCCAGAAGCGACTTATAGAAGGGTTAGTCGGACCCCATCCTGAAATCGCGCGATCCCCGACCCAAGCGTAAAGAGCGTTATCCGCTGATTCAAGCCAGACAGTGTAAAGACCAACCACAGTGGGTAGTAAGTAGCCACGATGATCGATAATGGCGCGGCTCATTTCCGAGCCCGCCGGTCCAGTCTTGCCGTAGATCCTGACAGGAGCAAGCCAGTCATCATCCCATTGCACGATCGCACCAATAGATCCGGTCACTCCAGTCACATTGGGCTCAACCCCAGCAAACTGCAGCCCGAAGTCGACTTGGTCATGCCCATTGTCAATGGCCTGGACGAGATTTTGGAAACGGTTGGAGTCCACATCTAAGGCGTATATGGCATATTCAAGGCCCTGTGTGCACGACGACACAGGTACGGTCGTGATCACTGTCGGAGTGGTACTAGTTGCGGTTCCTAATGGGGCAGTAACAGTTACGGTTGATGCGTCAATATCGCTGAAACACTGGCAAGCGCTCCAGTAAGCTGTAATGTCGGGACAAGCCGAAGCATAATCCGGTGTGTCGCCGAAAATGACATTCGGAGGCTTTGTAGTAGTAGATGGAGCTCGCATGCTCTTGGATCTATCACTTGCATTGGCTCGCACTGTTCCGGTGGGAATGCTGGAGAATGGTAAGCAGAGATACTAATGTCGATGTGGAAGAACTATACGATGCAGTGACTGTTGTCATCGCGACAAGTGCCTCACACAGTGATCGGCGATCAGATAAGGCTGGACTTGCTCTGGCTGTGCCTGCCACCGCACGACCGCAGTTATTCTGGCATATATCAGCGAAGGCTGTGCCAGCCAACCCAGCCAAGATACTGGTGTATCTCATTTCGATTCACAGAGGCAGGAATATCTATTGAGTAATACCGAAAAGGACCTTGGGGGTAGTGACAGAATTGGAGAAGCCTGAAAATTCGGAAAGAAAGACCTATTTATAACACTTGGATCTTCATCGTGAGTCTTACCATCCTATTATGTCTTGGTTGTCATCATAATGCTGCCTCGTCAATCATTCCAAATGTCTCGGGATTCAAGTATGACGCATTCGTAGGCGCCAGTCACTGTTTGACTTTCCTCCTTAAAATGTGCCATTAGCATCCAAGCATCATGGATACGCTATGGTGTTTTCTCGTGCGGCTGAGTGTAATGCTCCGTCAGATCTCACCTGATCCATCGCAGCATTCCTCTCTACTCGTCTTGTATTTTTATTGGACACTGTATTGTCACCATCTTTCAGCAATGGAGCTTCATGTTCATCCTGTGAGCATGTTAAATACATCTTTAAACATAAGGCATCCCCAGAAAGTAAATCTTATGCTCAGTATACCTCTGCCCTCCGGCCGTGGGTAGAGACTCGTCTTGAAGCCATTCCGGGAATTCTTTTGCAGCTCCATTGTTCAGGGAGGCAATATGAAACCAATGAGTGTAATGTGAAACATTGCAATTCCTTGTAAAGCTTCATCAGAAGCCTCCATAAAAGGATATCTCGACTGCAAAGTAGTGGAGCCTTTCCTAAGTTTTTGGTCTGCATACGTCAATGTAGCCGGTTTCTAGAAAGTTCCAGGAGCCTCCAGACCTTATCAAGTTATTTTTCATCCGGCGCATAAAATTAGCGTAAATAAAGATAGGTTTTGCAGAACTGATGTCTCTCTTCAGGTATTTTTTCTCGCCGTCTATCGTAGAGTCATCTAGCATGCCTCCTTAGGTAGTCTCGCTGGCTTTAACACCTCGGCCCTTCTTGATATTTTCAGTTTAGCCTTTCCACTGCTACGCCGAGAAATTGCTCCACCAAGATCTGGACGGGAAATGACAACAGGTTTGACACCGAGGCGTAAGCATGTGCCCCCAGTATGGGAGACCGTGGCTACCTTAGATGGGGCCATCTTCCGAAGTGAAGTGAAACCTCGGCTCGAATATAGTCACTGTTCAGAAAGGCATAATTATGATTCTCGGCATTCTTTTATGATATGAGGATGTCGGACACCATGATTAGATGAAGATTAATGAGACCGACCAGAATTCATGTGCGTCCTATACTCTCAATGACACGCGGTTGAAACTTGGGGAGAATGCCAGGATCATTACAAAGGGACGGTGAAGGATGTCCATCCTATCTGGTGATTCTGGTGGAATGGATTTATGCAGAAAAAGCTCTTGCTCTAGGCGTATTTCAGATCGAGCCTTCGGGAACAGCAATAGTTTCTACCAACCTCAATTGAGAGCAGGAGTTTCGTATCTCGACTCCCATTGCTCCTACTGCATGATTTGGGTTCATCTGTGCGGCTCACAAAACCATTTGGCTGGACCCCTAAGTTCGTACTTGAGTTATGGACTGAATTGTAAAGGCAACGCCACGCAAAATTGACTCCGTTGCTATCAGGATCCGGGGGGGGAACTTTCTATTCAATTATGAGCATAAGCATACCTTGAGAGTCAGTATTCGAAGTGATACCAACATATATTGACCCGTTTCTCGTCGCGAAATTTTTGGTGCCTACTTCGTTCCTTTCATCTTTTCATCCATCCACGTTTGGTCCTCAGGAAGCCTCTGACTATCACCACCGACGCCGAGCGACTTTCTCGCCCAAGACACGGCATCAAAAATTCGCAATACACACTTGGTTCAAACATCCACTTCTACTACCAGACATGCTGTTTTTCGATATTATCGGCAGCCTTGTCGTACTGCTAGGGCTGGGATGGTTTAGCGATAACATCAGGCCCTCGGCTCCACGCCCTGCGCCTGGGGCAAGCCCAATCAAGCATTACTTATTGCACAAGCGATGCAAGCAATTCTTTCTAGTCCACCTTGCCCTACACTACACTGCCAGGGTGATTATTGTCACAGGGAGAGGAAGTTACGACTTCTTCCTCCTGAAAGACTCAGACGAACCCTGCCTAGATTTCATAGGGGAAATCGTGTTCAACTCACTCTGCGTCTGGCTTCTATCGGGTCTCAACACAGCAGTGGAGCCTGAAGAAGGTATGAGACTATTTCACTTGTTTGGCAATGATCTCAGGCATTTAAAGATGTGGTTGTCTGAGCTGTTTGCTTTGGTACCTGTATAGGTAAGGTACCTTACATGTTCGCCCTCCGTGCCTGCCTGCTTTACCTTATACTACCTTGAGTACTACCTTACTCATTAAAGGTACCTTGAGGTAGGTAAGGTACCTTAGGTACATGGCATGCGGCGTGGAATTACTCGACGCGGAAGCACTTTCTTCTCGCTTTCCTAATTTCACAATCTTCACAGGAGGAAGCCGTGGTGGATGGGAGGTGTCATATTATCATTTTCCGCGAGTGGTGGATTTTTTTCCCTTTTCCTTTCTTCCGTAGAGGTATTCTAAGAACAGCGTTTTTTTTTTTTTCTTGGATAGCGACCCTAAAATGAACGTAAGTCTTGTACAGATTGTTCTCTATTCTTCCTCATGGCGTGCTTAGCTGGCACCAGTTAATCTTTCCCTTCGAAAGACACGGGCTCATCATGCTGACTGAGAGATGGTAGATCGAAGACATTCTTAGAGACCCCTGGGGCTCGATCCCGAGTTGGGTACTCCATGCTCTGACCATTCTGTGTTGCGGAGCGGCAATTATGTCGTCCACGCCGGAGGCCCGAAGAGTAGCCAATTGGCTATTCCGAAGGCTGATAGAGGATGATCTGGCACGCCGGGTCATTCTTGACTTCATTTTTGGCGCCGAGCTTCAAGCACAGAATGCGAGGGGCATGGGTCCTACATGATGACGGATCGAGTCCCTCGACAACCCCCGGTACCCTCGCTTGGTCCAGCCGGGGACCCCCACTGCTGCACTATCCTGCCTTCTTCTGCTCCATTCAAGGCTGAGGAACGAACCTAATTACTGCACTTTGGGGTTTGAATTCAGCCATACCAGGCCAGCTAGGAAGTGAAAATTACATCGCTTCTAACCAATGTTGGTGGGCGGCGCTCAAATAGCACCCCTCCTACTGGCGCCGACCTCGTTACATTTTCTTGCCTACCACTTACTTAGCCATGAGAGTAAAGGCGGGTTGCAAGGGCTGCAAAGTAATTGGCTGGTGTTTGCCTAGCTTCCCAAGTTCAGGCAGAAGTGGACAAATCCCCGCAACTTCGACATCACGGGCGAGACTCGACAATTTTATTTGCTAACATGACTATGACGGATCTCCCTGCATTACAAAGCTTACTTGAGGTGTATTCTCAGCGGATTATCTCTTGGAAAGTCCGATCAGGCTTCTATACTAGTGACGAGGTGATAGAATTAATCGTCAACAACGTCATACACGAGTTGCCGAGTTTGCCCGAGAAGCAAGTGAAACGAGCGGTCCGGTACCACGTTGCCTCCTTGTGGGCAGCGCAGTTGGATAGACAACGGTCATGGCCGGCTACAATCAATGTATCTGACAAGGTCGTCAAGGCTTTCGACTCTCTGGAGCGCAATCACAAAATCTTGGCGCGCATGAACTTCACTTGCTGCCAGACTTGCGGCATCGAGGAATTGAGGGACGAATCGGACGATGATACATGTGGCTACGTCTTCTTCCATGAACAAGCCACAGAGGAGCTTGTCGATGATGGTCGTCTCAATCTTTGCTTTGGATCTTTCACAAAATCGGAGCGCAAAAACCAGCAAGTTGGTAGCACTATTGTTAAATCATTAAGACGAGCTGGGCTGAGGGTAGAATGGACGGGAGACGTGGGCAAAAAAATAGTGGTGCGGTGTGGAGAGTGGAGGAAAAGGCTGGAGGAAGATGAAGAAGTGGAAGATGTCGAGGATGATGATTTTGAGTCTGATGATCTATCTAGCCTCGAGGACGATACGGAGACGGAGCCCGACACATACTCCGACCTTGATTTGGACGACAAGATGGACACATCACCACAACAAACACTTCAATTTGATTGAGCTTGAACTTTTACGTCGAAAGGGTAGTGAACATATGTATATATCAGTGGGTATTCAATTTTCTTCTCCTACATGCGGCCCCGACAGACATGAAACCAAACAGAGCCAAAGAAGGTTGATAGGAACCAGCTGAAGTATTTATTTTTCTTCAAAGGCTTGTGTGAAAGGCTTTTATCTTGCAGTACTCATCCGCGCCAGATACGTCAAAATATGAGCTATTGGATCAATCAACGAACGCTCAAGAGTGATAGTCGTTTGCAGGTGTACGTGAGCGCGGAAGATGGATTCTGACGCATTCATGTCTTTAAACCTCCCAAAAAGATGGATTGAGGACTCTATAGCAAGTCCAGGCGATCTTCATGGGCCAAGTAATAGACCAAGGGCAGCAAACTAGCCTCAGGATTTAAACATATTCTTCTTTCGAATGGGACAATGTGCAATCCTAATCCAAATTTACTTCATGCTTCAATAAGAGTAGTCTCTTGTGGGATGGGATCCTAAACGACTTTAATTTATTACGTTGGAGATACTTCTCTCAATTGATCCTCTTGAAACAACTACAAGCCCAACATGCTACGTCTTGGTGTCCCAATACTCCTCGGCTTTGTCAAACTACAAATTTGAGACAATTAGGTCCACTTCCTTCAATCTCAAGGATCGATAAGCGCCGTATCCTTTTCCGAACATTGGTATGGATCGATACAGACACCACCACCGCAGCAACTGCCCGTCAAACAGACAAAGCTTGAATGCCCGGCTTCAGCGCAGTCTGCGTCCGACTTGCATTGGCTTACGAAGTTGTCACACTCTGTATAGGCGAATGCTACCGCTGCTCCGGTGACGGTTTGTCCGCAGACACAACCGGTCCCTTCGATGAACGCGTCGGCCGGGTACGCGCACGTTTCTCCGTCCTCGTCACTCCCAATGACGGCTACATTGCCGTTTGGACAACAAGCAATGCTTGAAGGATCTTGAATAGTCACATTGAAAGGTCTTGTTGCCTGCGGCGCCCAATTCAGCCTCGTTATGGCGTCGATATAAGTAGCGCCAGCCAGAAGACTCAGCTTCAGTGGGAGCTCCCCGCTGTGAATGCCCTCACAGATGTCGTCCTCGAAATTTCGGTACGTATTGTAGATCTCGATGTATCGATTCAAACCATTCTCGTTGCCAGATGGAGTTATCATTCTCTTGGATAATATCTGCTTGAGCATGTCCCAGACATGTGCGTATCGCTCAATAGTTCTCTCCGCTTCTTTGCGCTGCCGTCGATTGAGACCAAGGTTATACAGCTCTGCCCGGATCGCATCCGAACTCACAAAGTGAAAGCCCAAAAGGTCAAGAGTGGTAATTACTGTAGATAAATCCGGGCAAGCGCCGCCAAATGGGTCTTTGAGCAGAAAACTTTCGATGTCGCGTTTCACAGCCCATTTACACTGCATGTTACTCGACTCAGAGCCGGGAAATGTGCAGTCAAAGTCCCATCTGCCAGCGGCTTCATCCACAGAAGATTCAGCGCATTCTGATTTCCCGACTCTCAGCTTGGGGTATTTTCTGATATCTCGTGTTATCGGTTGGCCGCATTGGTCTCGTAGGTACAGGGTTTGCTTGAAGTCAATGTCTTCCATGCGTTTCGCACGTCCGCCAGTCGAGCACTGTTCACCGGAGGCGCCAGCCAGTTGTTCATAGATATTCTTAGCTGTGACTGAGACACCGTATTGACAATTTTGGGTCGAAAAATGTATGCCATTGGCGTCAAGCAGCATAGTATTCCCGGCCTCATCCACGATTGCAATTCGCTTTTTGTCCGACACATCTACTATGTGCGTACCCTCTTCAACATCCCTGATTGTCATATACAGCGGGTCGATTCCTTGACTTTCAAAGTCAATTGACTCCACATAAGGGTAGGGCATAGTAGCATTTGCTTCCCTCAATTTAGCGTTATGCAGTAGAGCACGTCTTGTTGTGTCTCCTTCTGGATCATCTGGAAGATGATAACAAGACTCTGCCGCCAGATATGCCGTCTTTGTGACTTGGGTGAAGTTTGCAGATGGCAAAGTGGTACGTGTTGCTGTAACGTCCTCTGATCCTGACATCATGGTCGAATTTAGTCCGGAAGGTGTGAGAAACGTTGGCGTAGCAGCGGTCGTGGTCAAGTTGGCACTTGTGCCAAAAGCTTGTGAAGTATAGCTCCGAGTTTTAGTTGAGTTGAGTGCGAAAGACGTTCCTCGAGTGGCGGTCCCGGGCAGCGATGACATGCCACCCCCGATGCCTGTGGTCAGAATGCCCCCGGTTCTGCGACTCCCGGTTGGCAGAAGTATTGGCCCATTGAAACTGGATGCTGATTTGCTGTAGATAGGTGTAGGAGCTGAGAGACCAGAAGTCGCCGGCGGTGGATCAGGCATTCGTGCTCTTGACCTGGATGAGATCGAAGATTGGCTTATGCTTCCTGTAAATGGCGTTCTTGTTGACCGTGTTGCATTAGAAGGTGTTGAAGAAGCCCTTTCTCTTGATATCTCTGTCTGCGTTGCCATAAATTCAGTCAGGACACAAGCGCACTGCCCTAGTATTAGCAGCGAGTTGCTACATCAATTCAATGGTCCAAGGCTTACCTGAGTGGACAGCTCACTCGGTTCAAATGCCGTGAACTGGGTCGGTGTCTCAAGAGTGCGGCAGTGTGTATTGAGGATACTGGAGCAGAATCGCCGTCCGCTCTTCAGCAGGGAAGTATAAAGCTGGTCTTCGATGCATGACCTTGAGTCGTGCGCGCCTGCTGTCCTGAACGAGAAAAAAAACAGCAAAGAGGTAAGAAAGAACCACATTTCACAATTCTCAGCAGCTTAGACAACAGCAGCAAGTAGGTTGGTGGACAGGAACCAAACAGGAGGATCGCGTGATAAAATGCCGAAGCGTACAAGTTTCGTCTTGAGTGTTTCCGCGTGATTTTATATACCGAACCTCTTCCCCTTACTTATCACCCATTAGATACGCTCATCGATACATTCATTACTTATAGTCTCTGTGACACCAAGCTGTATACCATAGGGGCAGTGAGACAACCGGCGGTCCGAGAGGCAAATGAATATTACTAACAAATGTCACGATTATGGGTTGTGAAGACACACCATCGCCGCCCGATTCTAACTTTGCATCCCTTCCCAGTAGCAGACACGAGCCTAATGTCGCCTCAAATTTCCCTTCGAGGAAGATGAACACGCGACCCAGGTGTCTCGGATCCATGAATCGACGAAGACCTACCTCCAGGTGTCTTAAGCGCAAGACAGTGGTGTTGCGTGACAGCCGAACATGGCATTGATCGAGGTGCAAGCTGGGACAAAGGTATCTCTGTACTACTTGGACGGCTGTTTCAGGCACAATTTGTCGACTGTATCACACGATGTAGATAGCTTGTGGGGAATCTATAGTGTGGTCAACGCACGTCGACTTAGACATAAGCCCATTCATGTAGATTGGAGCATGTATTCGTCTGAAGCGGAAGGTAATCACAAATCTTATTTGTAGTTCAATCAGTCATGCTCTGGTCGGCTCTGATTTCCAACTACAGATCTCATAAAGGATATTCATCCATGTCTCGTTCATCCCGTCATCATACACAATGTCCAGCTCAACTCCATCTCATCATACCTCCATACCCAGCCGTTCCGGCGCCATACAATGCGAATGCAAAAAAAGAAGATCCTGAACCGTGTCCCGCTGGCCGACACCAGCTCATCATCTCAATGCAAGTGTCGTATGCTGCCCACCGTTGGGCGCCCGTTGCTGTCCTTGTTGTCTTACGATGTAATCCTTGTTCTCGATCGTGACACTCTTTGTCATATGGTTGACCTTGTACACACCCACGAGGCGAGCGGCAAGCTCAAACATGTTGTTTCGCAGCGAAATGACAATGAACTGGGCGTTTTTGGTTCGCTCCTTAATGTAGTTGGCAACAATGGATACCTGGTAAAAAGGAGGTTAGCAAATCGCAAGAAGCAGAGAGATTAGGGATATGTCCGATCCGATAATACCACACCACCAAGCCAGTGTGCGGAGCCCAGCATGGAGCACATGAGGGTCGCATTGTAGGGGGTTGATAATAGAAACTTACATTTCTGAAGTCGAGGGCAGCGTCAATCTCATCCATAACATACAGCGGTGTCGGCTTGTAGTGATGTAGAGCAAACACCAAGGCCAGACTGCTAAGCGTCTTTTCACCACCAGACAGATTGCTGATGTTCTTCCAGCTCTTCTTTGGCGGCATCACACTGAACAGGATACCCTCGCTGAAGGGATCCAGGCTGTCGACGAGCTCCAATTCGGCGTTGCCGCCCATCGTGATCATCTGGTACATCTCCTTCAGGCGGAGCGAGATGGCACTGAAACCCTCCATAAAGCCTTCAAGTCGAAGCCGGCGCAGGTCGTCGCACCGTTTCTTGGCTGCGTCACGCTGGCTAATGGCTGTTTGCAGATCAGAAGACCGAGCGGCGTGTTCCTCAACACGTCGGCGGTACTCGGCAAGAACGCCTAGGTCCACATTGACGTTCTGCGTCTTCTCCTCGAGGGCGGCAATCTCGGCCTTCAACTTCTCCTTGTTCATGTCGGCGAGTTCATCTGGTGTGTATCTTGGAAACTCGTGAGGCTGAGCAGTTCTTGACTGTCCAGGTGTGCCAGCCTCGTCTTCCTCGCCGGAGGCGTCAGCCATGTGGCTGTCCTCAGCTGGTGCATCCGTCATGTCGACATCATCGTCATCAGCAGTGTTCTCTTCGATATTCTCCACCTTGACAGGCTGCGAGCCAGAGCCACCCACAAGTTCGTCGAGGTTCTGGAGAACCAGCTTGGATAGCTTGTCATCCCAGTGACGGAGTCGTCGCTGGTTCTCGACCAACGTCTTCTGGTTCTCCTCAAGCTTGTTGCGCATCTCAATCTCCGCCGCTCTGGTTTCGTTCAGCTCGGCAGTCTTCTCGTCTAGTTCAGCCTTGACGGCCTTGAGCTCCTTCTTACGCGCAGCCAACCCCTGCTCGGCTTCCTGAACCAAATCTTGGAGTTCCTGAGCCTTCTCGTCCTGGTTACTGATGTCACTCTCGAGCTGCTGGAGATCATGGCTGGCCACATCTAGCTCCTTGGTTGCCTTTGCATGGTCTTTCTCGAGTTTGACTTTTTGTTTCTCGGCTTTCGCCCTGCGGACCTCAGCATTGGAAATCTCCTCATTGTGCGACGAGATTGATTCTTTGAGAGCGTCGACCTTGGCTCGCTGAGCTCGAAGCCTCTCTCCACCCACTTCCATGATCCTCAGCTGCAGTGCCTTGATCTCATCTTCAACACTTGATGTCTCTCCGCGAATTTTCTCAACTTCCTTATTGAGCTTGGCTATCTCCTTCTGCAGTGTGGCTATACGGCTGCTCTCCGATGCAGACGGTTGGTTTTCAGCACTGACCTCCTTGATTCGGCGTTGCACATCCACAAGATTTCGTGATGCACTCTCGACTTCAAGGCCAAGCTTCTGCATCTTCGTCTCGAGCTGCGGGATCTGCTGGTTGAGCTCATTCACACGGGTTTCGCATTCCCGCTGATACTCATATAGCTCCTGGAGCTTTGACTCCCAGTTGTCGCGATCCTCCTCAAGCTTAGCAACCTGCTCTTTGCTCGTCTCAGCGACTAGCTTAGATGACATAAGTCCCTTCTTGACGGTCGTTCCGCCACCAGACATGGTCCCGGACTTGTCGATCAGTGCGCCGTCAAGGGTGACAACACGCCATCTCTTGGCACCGTACGCGATACGATTGGCCTGGGCCAGGTCAGTCGCCACGAGTGTATCCTGCATGGCATGATAGAAAGCAGGGCGAAATTGATCCTCTTTGGCTTTGACAAGATCGAAGAGTCTAGGTGCGTTCTCCGGCGTCTGGATAGGTGCCAGATCCCGAGCACGTAGTTTGTCCAAGCAAATGAAGTTCGCACGTCCCAGATTGTTCTTTCGTAAGTATTCGATGCACTGCTGGCCAGCCTCGACAGTGTCGGTGACGAAATTGTCGAGCGCACCGCAGGCTGTGGAAACGGCGATGTCGTACCGCTGGTCAATTGTGCCGAGATTGCCCAGACGCCCATGGAATCCGTCGATCCGACCGGATTCTTTCATGCGCAGTAGGGCAGCGAGAACGTTCCCCCTCGTCTGTGTGTTAGCCAGACTTGAGCGAGCCTCGTCGGCCTTTTGTCGAGCGTTGGAAATCTTGTTCTTGATCTTCGGTTCTTGCTCCGCAAGTACTTGGAGTTCGGACTTCATCCTTGCGGATTCCTCGAGCAGCTCTGCTCGCTCAGCCTCGCATGCCTTGAGCTCTTTGCGCTTGGCGATCTTGCCTTCTTCGATGGCAGTGATCTTCGCTTCCAACTCCTCAAGTGCAACTGCGCCTGCGTTGGCCTTTTCCTGCAGAATGTTCATTTCATGCTCAGCAACGGCGATGGCGGATTGTTTGTGGTTGATCTTTTCCATCCAGGGCTCCAACGACTTTTGTTTAGTCGCGATCTGATCGGAAAATTCCTGTGTCTTGCCCTTGAGACCGTCACGAATAGTGGCAAGTTCGGCTTCCTCCTCTTTGACGTTTTCTTCCAGAGAGACGATCTCTTGCGATCTAGTGTCAATGTCCTCAGCGCATTCCTGGATGGTGTCCTCGGCTTCTTGAGTTAACTTCTCAGCATTGCCAATTGTCTTCTCGAGCTTCTTTCTCTTGTCTTCCAAGAATTTTCTCTTCTCGTCGAATTTGACACGCTCTTGCTCGAATTTGGACATTTCTTTGACCAAGCCTTGGGTATGCTTCTCCTGCGACTCAAACTCTTTGGTTCCTTTGCTGTACTGCTTCTCGAGATCCTTGATGATTTGTTCTCCACCGTGGTGCTTCTCAAGCTCGGCGTCGAGTTCTGCCTGCATTTGATTGATTGCTTCCTCGGTCACACCTAGGTTGTTGTGACACTCGTGAAGGAAAACCTGGTAGAGGGCTGATTGTTTCGTGGCAAGCTCATTTTCGTCTCGGACGTACGCAAGAGCTTTGTCCTTCTTGTCTTCGAGGCCATTCTTCTCCTTCTCGACGTGCTGGACACGTCCACTCTTTTCCATGCAAACATCGTTCAATGTTTCGACCTCCGTGGCAGCCTCCTCAATCGGCGTCTTGTACCTTGAGGTGCCGATGATGTCCTCTAGGTACTCAAGGAGACCATCTTCATGCTCATTGCCGGCCTTCGGTTTCATCTGAGCAATAGACTCAACCTCGCCTTGGAGAATGAGGAATCGCTTGTGGTCCAGGTCGACGCCGCGATCGCGCAATAGGGTCGTCACAGTGGTGAAGTTGGACTCCTTGTTGTTGATGTAGTATTTGCTTGAGTTGTTGCGGAAAGCTTTTCGAGAGATGACAATGTCGGAGTTGGGAATGACCTCGTGGCCACCTCCAGGCTAGAACTAGTTAGCAAACTCAAGTGTATGGCCCGCTTCAGATCTCTCCTTACCAAATCCATTACTTCTTGGAAGTGCACCGCTACTTCACAAAACTCGAGGTCGGGATACTGCGCCGAATTGTGGATCAAGGCAGAAATTTTCCCTTGGCGCATCTTGCTGGCTCGAAAACCAAAGACAAATAAGAGCGAGTCAATAACATTTGACTTTCCAGAGCCATTGGGTCCCACGACGGATGAGAACGATGCGTGGAAGGGGCCAACTTCCTGGCGGCCCGCGTAACTCTTGAAGTTGTTGAGGATGAGATAGGTCAGAACGATGCGTGGCTTCGGCCCAGTGTCCTCCACGACAGGTGCAGGCATCGTACGGGACTTGAGCATGATGTCCATGGGCCGCTCCAGCAAGGTGTCCATGGGCTTGATCGGTTTGATGGTAGCTTGCGTGTCGTCTGCATTGCTGGTATTCAAGCTTGTGGCTGTAATGTCCGCAAGAGGCGAACCATGAACCTGCGAAGCATTTGGTGACACCGAAGGCTTGGGAGTCGGAGGAGCCAGATCCGGTGCCTCAGCCAACGATGACCGCGGCGCCGTACTCTTGCGCTTTCGTGGAGACGCCTTTTTCGCAGCTACTTCAGGCTCGATCTGGGTCGTCTGATCCGCTTCTAGTACTTCGCTGGGTTCAGCAGGCGTGACATTCTTCCTCGGGCGTCCACGACCTCGTAGAGCAGCCGCAGGGGCCGGTGGAGTGGGCGCCGCGGCTGCTGACCTCCGCGTACTCCTCGTCTGTCGTTTAGGGCTCTTGGCGGGCTGTGGTGTAAAATCTTCCTCGTCATCGTCGCGGACCTTGGTGGTATTGGTGATGTCGTCCTCATCGTCAGAGTCGATCACCGCGGTACGTCGGGTTGCGCGTCGCGAGGGACGCGTAGGAGACGACGCCAACATTGTGGTTAGGTATCTGGAACAAACTGCTTGTCAAACAAAAGACGTAGCGACCATGAGAAAAGTCGTGGCCGTCGGAAACAGGCAGGAAAGGTTGAAGGAGGTCAACCTGCGGAAAACAATGAGCCCGGCTTGTTTGTGAATGTATTCCAAGAAGGCGGTGGGCTAAAGTGGTTGCGCCCCGCGTTTGTTTGGAAATGTCCCAAAATGGACTGGGCTTTGTAAACAAAAGATTGGCGCACGGGAAAAAGATGCGGTACGTACCGGCTTGAGTTCAGATGAGGGGTTCATGCTGTGACCAAAAGTAGCGATACTCATATCAGCACGTGACCTCGCGATGGAAATTGTTGGTTGCTTCACCAGCTGGTTGTTGTTGCCGTCATCGCTCCAGAGCTAGCGAAGCCTCCCTTTGCCCTTCAGGTGCTCAGATCAGCACTTCGCCAAATCCTTTCGGAATCACGACAACATGTTTGATCTGACAAACTACGAGAGCGTCTTTCCGGCGGATTTGCAGGTGCCGTACGACCGCAAGTTCGTTCACGAGATCGAAGGCTACCGCAAGACGTTCGAAGGCGTTCTCTTCATTGACCGCGTCTTGACGGCCCTAGGCATTTCTAAGAGTTTGTCACCGATCAAGTCGGCTTCTCGCTTTCAATCACTAACTGCCGTTTCCAGGTAAAGCCTACCCTCCCAAGAATGAGGCGGCGCTGCGTCCCCTACACCAGCAAATATGCGAAACCAACATGTCGATGCATCACAAACTATCACTCTTCTACTACATCCTCTTAGACTTTCCTGCCGCCAACGATCGTTCGACGCCATCTGAAACTTTCGCTGTCAGCTCCGGAGTCCCTCTGAACTACCAGATTTTTATGAAGGGCCTGTGGTACATGGATCGACATCAGTTTCCGGTCAGTACTAGTCAACTCTGAGATATTGTTCGGAGTTTTGCTGATTTGTCTACAGAAAGCTCTCGAGCACATTGCGTACCCTTCGCTGATCCCCGACTTTGCCGACGATATTATCACGATTCTTGTCCGTCACGCTCATGACAACGACTACAGCCTTGCCCTATCTTACTTCAACTCTGTACAGCCCATACTCAAGACTGCGACCGCACTGGAATACCTTTTTGACGCTATCGCTCAAACAAGTGTATCAGAGGCAATACTCTTCTCTCGTACCCATCCTGAACACACGCGAGAAGTCCTCTTCCGGCGGTTGATCGCTGGTGTGTTGAGTACTGAGCGCACTGCTGAGACATCAAACCAGCTGAGTGAATTGGCATTTTATCCGTTCGACAGCGTGGAGGAGGCTTGGTTCGTCGAGTACCTTTCAACAGGAGACGGGCACTCGTTGAAGAGATCCAAGGACGTGCTGCTGATCCGAAGGATCGCGGCCGACGACTTTGATGAAGCAACGAAGCAGAGGGTTGGTAGTCAATGGGCAACAGTTATCCAAGGTATCAAAGGTGGCATTGATGGGCAAATTGGCTGAGGTAGATGGAAAAGTTGTGGTGCAACACACCACACACCCGTGTTGGCCATGTTAGTTTTGTGGTCCAGGCATAGCGGCGGCGTTTCGGTAATAAATATCCTCGTGCTTAGCAAGGGCTCCCAGACAAGGCTCCTCATAACCAATTTCCTTGCCTACAGTAGCTCATCTGCGGTTCATGAGCATCTTCAAGTCTCATTTCAGCTGCACATCAACAGGGAGAAATGATCCAATCTTCATATCATTGGTTTTTTCCCCGATGCCATAGGCTTACCCTATATCTACACAAAACGCCATGCATGCAGAGCTAAACACAATGACTTCCGCGTTCTGGCTTGCAGTAGTCTTTACACAAGCTAACTTCTCTTCCTCTCGGCCAAAGCAGACGTGAGCATGCGTTGTCAGGGCATGCTATGAGTTGACTAGGCACCATAGCTGCACGTCCGTAAGGTAATGTAGGAAACAACTTTTGTTTAACTAGAGCCAAGAGTTCACTTAGATCTTGGCCGTTCTTGCCGCCTTTGTACCAGTCAACCTAGCCTTGGGTCGACAGCAACAAGGGTGCTCCTTGGCTACATGCAGTTCTTCACGTGGCATTTGACCCGACATCGCCAATTTACGTCCTTAAGACCGCCAGCCGCAGCTTGCGTGCAGGGATTGCCGCATCTCGTCGAGTCCGCATCGGCGTTTACAGATCGCTGATCACACCGTCAAGTGCTGGCAACATTGGCGGCACGACGGCGCTAATTGGACATCCAATGAACAAGACGCACATTCTTAATTCCTGCGAGGCAACTAGGGCTCGGGCAAGCATTGTCTTCACTAAACCCAACACTTCAAAGCAGGGGATTGCAGACTGATTGCTCCTTCGCTTCAGTCGATCCTTGCCTGCTCCTGCTGGTGATTGAGAATAAAGGCACCCATGCTAGAAGACTATGTGCCTCATGTGCGCGCCTAACGCAGCTTGGTAACGCCAGATGATCCTTGCGTAGTCTAAATCACTTGATTGTGAACAATGCTGCAGGTTGCCCCGTCTTGTCGGCAATGCAGCGTGTCATTTGGCTTTCAAACTTTGTTGTCACGGCAAGGGTTCAAGGCTATGTGGTCCTCGGCATCCCTAGCAGCTCCTTTTCCGGTTCATCAATTCACACCCCACCCCGTGAGCAAAGAAGACTGTGGTTAGACACTGCGCCTCATGGCAGCCACAGCGTGCCTCTATTGGAAGGATTACCGACTTTATACCTGTGGACTGGCCTGCTGGGGCCTGTTCCAGACGTAGGGCTTTATTTGGAACTACACATCCAATAAAGCCTGCCCTGTTGAGAAATAATCAAGTTGTGGATTCGGTCGTCCTCGTCCTCATCCTTGTAATGCTTGGCACCTGTGTCGTAGGAAGCTAGCCACGAGTTTTTACTCCGCTGGCCTGCCATACCTGCATGCTTACACCTAATATCGATTTATCGTGTGGAGTCGCTCGTGATAGCCTCGACAGGATCGACTCCGCCATCAAATCTTTACATTGCCAACTCTGAAGTCAAAACCGGGCAGGGAGATGGTCGTACAGGACGTATGGCATTGATGCCCAACACGAGTGTCTGGTTGACGAAGCGCAGGCAGATCTCCAGCGTAACAAATCTGAGAAGCGTTCCGAGCCGGTCACATAGTTACACAGAAAGAAGTATGAACACTTCTGGGCGCGGAATATGTCTGAATGTGGAGAGTTAGCACGCCGCCCGCCTTCTTATCCCCGACGGTCAGGTTGTATCGCGCGGAACCAGAGTAAGCTTGTTGCAGCCTACTAGCCGTAATGGACAGACTTGGCTTCTCTCAAGCAATGGTTCTCCGCTATGATATCTCAAAGGCGTAGATTGGTGATGTTGACGGAAGAACACAGTGGAAAACAACCTAGTCATAGGACAATTTGGCAACGTCCCTCTCTCACAATACTAGACGTGATATCACGTTGGAAAGGCTTCAGGGTCTTGGAAGTTTTGGATCGTATTTAATCACGGAGATAGGGAGAGCTGCGTGAAGGAGCGAAATGGACATACGACTAAGAGCCGAGGTAAGGCGTGCGGAAGGCGACCGTCATGGGAATTGTCTGTAGGAAGCCTGCAGGTGGTGAGAAAAGCACACCGTCGAAGGCATCACAGGGCTGAACGAGCGGTTAGTTGTACCACCTCGCTGACTGCAGACACCAGGAAATGTAGTCTAGTAGCACACCACCGACCCAGATTGTTGGACGAAAGAGGAGATGATGTCGGGTCCGGGGTCCAGATATCGGCCGTTAGAGACACAGTGTCCGTCACAGTGGTTATGCTAATGCGCTGTGCCCGCCGTTGGTGCTTGGCGTCCCCGTTGCACCTTAAAACTTTGCCTGTCAGGTAAGGTACCCTACCTGTCAGCCAAGAAAATGCACACTGTACGTCATTGCAGAGACGGTACAACCTCATTCTCTTTCCCTTCCTCATCACAAGAAAGTTTCCTACTTGTCACCAACTCATTCATGGATGCCGCACCTGCAAGCCGCCCCGTTCGCCCTGGCTGACCTCCCGCCGTCATCCGTGCATTTAGCTCGGCCTGATATCCTGGCTCCAGGTCCACAAAGATGCCCAGCATGGCCTAGAATCGTCTTGTTCGTGCCGCACATGGACTGAAAGTCCTCTCTTTGATCCGGCAACCTGCGGAAAAGAACCGTTCGCAGCCGTAATCCCATCATCTGATTCACCCCACGCCCGAACAAAGGTCGTTGATGATGCAAGGGAGGAGCTGGGCGACGGGGACGCACGCCCAACCAAGGGCCCACACACAGACCCCGTCCACTTCAGCCCGCCCGACCAGGATGTGGCACTGGCTTCCCTGCAGGTCCAATTATCTGCTGTAAGTCAGTGGCACTTGGTGCCTGTCGTGGGCTGGCCGCTGATGACTGCCCAGGACAGCCTGGACGATGACGCCGCCTCGTGTTTGGTGATAGTCCACGCCCGCCATCCCTTGCCTGCTGCCGTTCGCCGCAGCAATTCAATCCCGCTGAACCACTAGCATGCCTTGGCGGCTCCTCTCGGCCTTGACCCGATACGTTCCGCGACGCACGCCTGTATTTTACCTCAATTGAGATCGAACAAACGCCCTGGCGTATTGCGGTCACCTTTCCCAGATCATCCCAAGAATACGGGCTACCTGCGCTTGTCTTTGTCTGCCCCTGCGCGCGTCTGCCCCTCTCCGAGGATGTTGAAGCGAGGCGACCCAGGGAGTAGCGCCCCTTGATTGCTGTCCTGCCCGAGGGCGTGCAATAACAGCCGAGGCAGCGCAATGTCATGATGATCAAGAAGCCAATGCTCCGAGTCCATGTGTTCAAGTGCGGGAACAACACGCCTTCACCGCTCTCATTGTTGTCTTTGTGCGCCAATCAGCTCGATTCACCTGCAGGTGAATACAGCAACCATCCTCCTTCAGAAATCACCGTTTTGTGTTGTACTTAAAGGAGCCGACAGCGTGTTGTTGTTTCTCATACAGTCCTTGGTGGTTGTCTCGTACCTCGAAATCAGCTCCGTTGCACGTATTTCCCCTTCGTTTCATTGCGCATATTCTCTCCTGATCATCATGGCCAGCCCCTTCTTTGAGGCGGCTTGGCCAATCCCATATGTTGCCCTACTCTCTCTTCCTGTTCTAGCAGCTTTGTGCTATTGTCTCTACCTTGCGGGTCTCCCACGTCCGCTGCCTGGTATACCTTACAATAAGGCAGCTGCAACTCGGTTATTTGGCGATTTGGATGATGTTCGCAGAGCCAAGTATCGTCGAGCATGGATATGGAATCATCCTCGCAGCCTGGGCTGTGCTGTGTCGCAAGCTTTCTTCGCCCCTTTCCGCTTGAAAGGTCCTGTGGTAATTGTTACGGACTATCGCGAAGCCGTGGACATTTGCACCCGCAGGCACAGGGAGTTCGACAGAAGCAACAAGAACAAAGAGGTCGTTGGTCTGGTGGCTCCGAACTTTCACTTCACTATGAAGTCAAGCGACTCGCGATTCAAGGCCAACAGGGAACTTCTGAGGGACCTAATGACGCCGACTTTCTTGCAAAAAGTGAGACAACCCCTCCATCATCCAGACCCCGAATGTACACGTTGACAGCTGAGACAGGTGTCCGCCCCACGAGTGTACCAAAGAGCATCATCACTGATTGATCTCTGGACACTAAAGATGCACAAAGGCCAAGGCCGACCGTTCGTCGCGTCCGAAGATTTATACCTGGCAGCCCTTGATACGATCTGCAGTGTAGCCTTTGGCCTTGACGATGATAAGACTGCACTGAAGCAGGAGACGAACCATCTCCGCACGTTCAATCCAGGCGTTTCGCGCAACGCCGACGAGCCCGTTACTTTTCCCAGTGCACCAACTGACCCTGAAATCGAGGCCTTATTGGACATTCCCGAGATGTTGGCGATTGCGCAGAAGAGTTTTATGCCGGCATTGTCGCAGCACTTAGCTCTCCTCAAGCCGGCTCACGCCCGTGGCTGGTGGTACCGGCGCTCACTCATCAGACGCCAAACAGAGAGCAGGCTGAAGCATCTTGGCAATATTGGCGAGCTCGAAGGAAAGCAAGAGAGTGCCCTTGATCAATTACTAATCCGCGAGTATCAGGCAGCGCAAAAACTTGACCGGCAACCAAATTTTCATTCTGATGTGATTAGGGACGAGGTATGGATGATGGTCCTTTTCGCGGGTGGGAACACCACTGACTGCGATCTAGTTACTTGGGTTTCTCCTTGGTGGTCACGATACCAGTGCGGCTGTCCTCTCTTGGTGGGTGAAGTATATGGCCAGCTGCCAACAAGTGCAGCATCAGCTCCGCGTTGCACTTCGCGAAAGTCATCAAGTCGCAGATCAAGAGGGCCGTTGGCCAACCATGTCTGAGATCAACGCAGCTTCGATTCCTTATCTCGATGCTGTCATAGAGGAAACCTTGCGTTATGCCGCTGTTGCAACCATCATAGCTCGCACCGCGACGTGTGACACGCAAATCCTGGGCCACCCAATTCCTAAAGGCACAGACATCTTAGTCTTGCTGTCAGGGCCTTCTTTCAAGGAGCCTGCTCTTCCTGTTTTGGAGGCCTTGCGTACACGGGGATGTATCGAAGCCAAGGACCGCATTCCCGCTTGGGGTGATGATGTTGAGGTCTATCGACCAGAGCGATGGCTTAGATGGGAAACGGATGCCGCGACCGGCGTCGATAAGCAAGTTTTCAACCCGTACGCAGGTCCAAATATGGCCTTTTCCAAGGGTCCTCGGCAGTGCTTTGGCAAAAAGCTGGCGTACATGCAACTACGGACGCAAATGACGCTCTTGATCTGGAATTTCAAGCTCGATATGTTGGAAAAGGCGCTCAACGGTGACGAGTTGTTGGAGAAGATGATCAACACCCCTCAAGACTGCTATGTCAAGCTGTCGAAGGCTTGATGGTTGCAATGGGCGATGCACCACAGACACATATGTATGAGGTGGCCGCTGAACATCAACTGTCGAATCTTCACTGAACCTGACAAGCGTTTCAAGGTAGAAGAGGCTATATTGTCATGCACTAAAAACCTGCGACGGGCTGTCCAAAAGATCATCTCAGGCATAGACGAGGAAGTCGGAGAGAAGTTTCGGTTTGGACTCACTGGAGAGACGTCTGACAGCCGGATCGTAGTATGACCCAGGCTGCGGGGTAGTCCCATTCGTCTGACCTTACGCCGTGCCAGTGTCCTAATGGGCGTCGAGACATTTAGCCGCAAATGTAGAAGAAATTGACTTCCCGTTATCGGCTCCGGCTCGTCCCTGAAAACCAGTAGTGGTTCAATTCAAGTAGGCAAAGTGTAATGCACCCGCCTTACATCCCGTAGTCGCGTGCTGGACTGACGGGTGCATTGCCCGAGACTGACTCATAAATGCTAACCGCATCCTTCCTTGCAATGTGGCACAAAGGGACTTTCAGCGCCGTGTCACCGACTGGTTCGTGGTGAACACCCTCACAATGGATGGTAGGGCGCCATGTTTTCATCGCGCATCCATTGCACCATTTCCTTGGCCCTTCCAAATGCAGGCTGTGAGGATACCGACGACAAAGTATAGCCAACACTGCCATCCTAGTCTCTAGCTCTCGGGCAATGGATGAGTGAGGCGGAAGCGCTGCTAGTGCCTATTAATGAACTATTCATGGGGTCCGTAGGGTTGTTCCACGACTTCGAATCCGCATCCGCACACATATTCCGCACCCAAGCTTGAAAAGAGGGCAACGAGGCCATCGTTGTTTGATCGAAGCAAATGAGGTTTGCCTAAAGCAAAATAGAACACAACAGCCTTCTACGATGCCTACCATTCGCAGCCCCACACTCCCTGGAATAAAACCAGGCGCATCCGATTGTTCCGGTTGGGTTGGGAACTACATTGCTACATCCACCTTCTCATAGTATCTTGGTGTTCAAATAACATTTCTAAAGACCTAGGCAACTGGAAGCTTGGGTATCGGCCGCTGACAAGGAACCACAAATTGACATGACAGGAAGCCCGGACAGTGTTTGTGTCTGGCCGCCGTATCTCTCACACGATGGAGAAGCTCCGGCTTGTTGACACTGATTTCAAGCGTGTGGATGGCTCTCGCAGAGATTAACTCGACTACATAGTGTATGCGGACGCTATCACGGAGCCCTGGTCAAATGTCAACTTCATTAACTCCTCCAGCTTCGATCTGTCACTGTTTCGCGATGATGGCTGGAATTGGGTTTTAGACATGACATGACATCACCGTGTTCGACCACTCCTGTTTACTGGTATCGTGCTGCAGGAGTTTGTTCTAGTATAGGGAGTCTGGTTGGTATAAGAAGGAAGATGGAGAGTGAGCGAGTAGAGCTGCAACACACTGGGGAATTCCTCTATACAAGCGACATAGCTACAGCTCGCTAC
This sequence comes from Paramyrothecium sp. XJ0827, assembly GCA_020881915.1. NCBI lineage: Eukaryota > Fungi > Ascomycota > Sordariomycetes > Hypocreales > Stachybotryaceae > Paramyrothecium > Paramyrothecium sp. XJ0827. Next base: position 4,620,528 of record JAJFPB010000004.1, read on the forward strand.
TTGTTATCGATGGTGACGCAACGTGCAACTACACCTGGCCGCTCTCGAGATATCGCCGGCCCCCACAAAATGCTTCCCATCAAGTATCTTCCCAATTCGAAAGACGCGCCATTTGCGGCTCTGCAACGAGCTAGTCATGGAGGCATCGTGGACACCACTGGCGACAAGCCCTACCTGGTCCACCTAACAGGCCGCCCAATTGAACAACAAAGACAATGCGCGCTGGGTCATGGAACCAGCGTTCAGGAGTGCTATTGAAGCGAGGAAGAATGGCTTAACGTCGAGCAAGAGCCTGTTCCATCTCTGCACCTGGAAGTGCCGGGCACTTAGAGTGAGGCCGCGTACTGGAAGGAACAGCGCTACACATTCGAGAATAGATTGCACCGGGATTTCCAATGGCTTCGCGCGTCAGAAGCATCACGCACGGTCACAAACTCTGAGAACGATAGGCAAATTGATGCTCAACGGCCAGGAGAGTATTGTGTCTCTATGGGAACAAGCCCTTGTTGCACGGCGCCAGACACACTTTACACGATGCTGAAACCGCTCTTGACTTTTCGCCTCATGGTGAGCGTAAATTTGAGGCTGGAGAGCCCGCTATGCGCGCTATAACTTGTTTCACTTGACTGTGACGGCGCACCCGTATGGCCAGTGCGAGCTGCTCACCATGAGCTCCGAGGCGACGCGGCCACACGGTATTCTTGAGGGCCGTTCCCACCTGTGCAAATCCCCGACGAGGACAAAGTTCGACTTGCCTTCAGAATCCGCAATACCAGGTTGCAGTTCAGCTATGGATTTGGAGGCAAATAGATGCGGAACATTGGCCCGGTCTTCGACTGCTCTAAACTATCGGATGAGGATGAGGGTGGGGGTCAGGATAAAAGTGGCAGCTTCAAAGGCGCGTTCATCGGCATGGAGGCATCCGACCTAAATGAGACTTCACGTACCGTCAATTTTGAGTATCTTCTCTAACGGCCCGTGAAAGACGAACTAGACCGCTACGAAATTGCAACTCAGTGAAGTCAGCAGGGTCTCCCTCATTCCATCGTAGCGGAACAGAAACCGCTTGAGTATAACACTACCTGGGGAATCAGGAGGAAGGCGAGCAGAAGAGGAAGAAAGACAGGTATGGATGGTTATCCATGACTAACGAGGACGAGAATGTCTAAGACGTTCTTGTCGATCTCGCCTCGAATGGAGAAGGGCAAAGGCCGAGAAAGCGAGAGAAAAGAGAAACCAAGGGGACATAAAAGACAACCAATCGTTTGCTTCCATCGGGGACGAAAGTTCACATGAGCCTAGTGGCGCCCGGCAATCTTGTGAGTCGTTCCCGTGGCGTTGCAACCGTGCTAAATTCCTGTCATTTTGCCTCAGAAATGCGACGCCGATCGATATAACAAACGCGTCTGAATCCACAAAAAGCCACCCATACCACCGGTATCTGCACCGCAAACCTTCGCTCATTGACTTTGCCCATGATTCATCAATTCATTATGGCTTCGAGAGTCTGCCGAACGAGACGATGGGAAGAGCATGCTGATTATCCAACCCATCGTTTGCACTCCTCTTCGCTCTCTCCTTTGAGCGCGTTCACAAGCTGCCACATTGACAATCTTGCCGTCCAGCTGGTCATGTCTTAGTTCAATGGTTCGTTCCCCACAACCTGGCATGTCTGAGAAGAAGACTTCCGTCTTAGCCAAGAAATCGTGGCCAACGGCGGTAGATCCTACAACAAGGCCAAATACAATCCCTACTACACTCTTGTTGTAAGACATTTGGGTCTCAGCCAGTCGCTACTACCAACCTTAGAGCAAGATCCTTCCCGCCCTGCCGCGATTAGTGCCTTGAGGGACTCTTTCTCCCAGGTCCGACCGGGATTGGGGGTAGTGGGATGCGTCACGTACGAGGAGAAGTGATAAACAGTTGAGAGTTTTAGCTTGCCGATGCGGAAGCCACATGTGATAGCAGAAGTATGCGATGGCCAGGCTGGTAGGGACCGCAAGAGAAAAGCCTGAGCTACGCCGTGGCATCGTATGACGTATTCAGACGGCATGATCGCGCGTCGATCAAATCAGAAGAAGCAAAGTGAGCATCATACTGCATCTGCACGACTCACGCAGTGTAGTCGTGAGGGCGCTTTTTGCAGACAGGTTCAGGTAAATGCATTGTTACTTATTAGCCCAAATATCCTTTACAAGGCAAGTTACGCTGACTTGTACGAAAACAGGACCAATATCCATGTTTAGTCCTCGACGAACGATTGCCCATCGACATATATGACGATGATTCGCTTGCAGCTCCTCGCCGGAGCATCTCTCTTGTCGTCCCTCGCAACTGCGGTTCCAGATATTGTCAATCTCGGGTATAGTCAATATCGCGGTGTTGAATTATCCAACGGTATTAGTCAATGGCTTGGCATGCGCTATGCGGCACCGCCGGTGTACGACATGCGGTTCAAACCGCCTGCTGAGCCACCTATCACTGAGGGCATCCAGTCTGCTGAGAAGGTAAGCTGTAGTAGCAAGCTGATATTTTTTAATTAATGACATTCGCGGACTCACGCTGGCTAATACGTAGCATGGCCATCATTGCTTGGGTGTCGCGTCCCCAACCGGGAGTAACGCGACTTCAGAGGACTGTCTGTTCGTAGATGTTCAGGCCCCAAGTAATGCCACTACGGATTCGAAGTTGCCCGTCTTCTTCTACCTACAAGGTGGGGGTTTCAGCACGAATTCGAGTCCGAGAATCAACGCTTCGGGATTGATCATCGCGAGTGAACACAACATCATCGTCGTCAACATCAACTACCGCGTCGGACCCTACGGCTTCCTAACAGATGGAACTCTAATATCGACCAACAACGGATTGCGGGACCAGAGGAAGGCTTTAGAGTGGGTTCAGGAACACATTTCGAAGTTTGGGGGCGACCCCGGGCACGTTGTGTTGGGCGGTACCAGTGCAGGTGCTGCAAGCGTGGCCATGCACTTAACGGCGGACAACGGTACCGATCGGGGCTTGTTCCATGCAGCAATATCCGAGTCGCCGTCATTTGCCACGACACTGACTGTGGAGGAGTCTCAGTATCAGTATGATCATCTTGCGACTCGCCTCGGTTGCGTCGGGCCAAACAATCTGCAGTGTCTTCGAGGCAAGACGGCCAAAGAAATCCAGGAGAAGAACTATAACATGGCCTTACCCGGCGGAGCCATCGCACCAGTTTACATGTGGGAACCGGTCATCGATGGCGAGTTTGTGAGCGACTATTTGTATCGCTCATTCCGTGAAGGGCGCTTCATCCGAGTGCCTACGATCCTTGGCGACACTTCTAACGGTGGAACGAAATTCGTGCCACCACGTACAGGCACGCAGGCTGCTAGCAACGAGTTCATGCTGAACCAATATCCAGAATTGACGCTTGAGCAGCTTGGCCAAATCAACTCGATGTATCCCAATCCAAATCGAAGCTGTACGCCCGAGCCAGCACCCGGCTCGGGCTGCTTCTGGCGGCAAGCAAGCAACGTGTATGGAGAGGCGCGATACATGTGCCCGGCGTTATTTGTCAACGCGCAGATTGCAAGATTTGGCGTTCCTGGTTCTTACGCTTACCTCTGGGACGTGCAAGACCCAGAAGATGAAGCGGAAGGGTATGGAGTCACCCATATCATCGAGCTTCGCGCATGGTTAGGCCCTGGCTATGCCGAGCCTCCGGAAAGCTATAAGCCGGGGGGCATCAATGAAAAGGCACCGGCCGTGATCCAGGGGTACTGGACGAGCTTCATCCGCTCCTTCGATCCGAACACGCACCGGCGCGAAGGAACTGCGGAATGGAAGGCATGGAACGAGGGTGAGCAAAATCGGCTCGTGTTTGGGACAACAGGAACAACTGAGATGGTGGCCGTAGATGAGCCTTTGAGAAAGAGGTGTGACTTTTGGGCCGAGAGTGCGGATCAGATGAAAGTATAGGCAGATGGTTTCTGTCCAGATATGATCATGTAAGCGGGAGATCATTTGTGATATTCCCGCAGCAACCACTGTAAGCAACAGCCATGTCAACGAACATGTTTCAGTGTTCATTACAAGACGCGGAGGCAGGGGTGATCACTCATCAAGGAGGTTAGATTGCAAGGCACGAGACGAGTAAGAGCTTGAATGTATGATTTAAGATGCCAATAAAAAATAAGATCCACCAAAAGACCCATCCACGACTATTCCTCACTTTGTCGTCGTCAAAATCACCATTGAAATTATGTTGATGTCCATGCTCCGAGTGTTGATGCAACTGGGTTCCCGACCGCGCGTCATCTATTTGATAAGGTCCGGTTTTCTAGGGTATATATACAATGAAGGGTTGTGATGATTGGCAAGCTCTGCTTGCCAAAAACCGTTCGAGATGTCCTGTCCAGGAGATAGGGGAGACGATTCTGCTTGCTTAGGCGACGACGCCGAAGGCAGCCTTGGCGAGCTCCCACTTCTCCAAGCGGTCGGTGGCGGTGGCGTTGGTGCCCACGCACTCTGCCATGTAAGCGGTGAAGCCGGCGTTGGCGTCGGCGACGAGAAGATCCTTGACTTCCTGCTTGCACTCCGTGGTGAAGAACCACGCGCCAGTCTGGAAGGTGCGGCCCTCCTTGTTGATTTTGTTGACCATTTCCCTCAACTGGGGCTCTGTCATCTCAGCGGAAGACGTGAGATTGGCGTACTCGTCACCAATCTCGGGAAGTGTCTTGATGAACTTGAGGTTGTAGTCGGCGCTTTGCATGTTGGCAGTGCCTTGACCGGGACGGCCTTCAGGTTCCGGGAACTCCGGGACTCCAGAGACGTGGTTAGTGTTCGCTTTGAAGTCACCCGTCTCCAAGGCCAGCAACGAAGCAAGAGCGGCGATCTGGTTGATATCGTGCATGCCGTAAATAAGCAGGGACTCCACGAACTTGGGAGCAACCTGCTCAGCGGTGCTGCACTCGCCGGGATACTTTGGGTTCGCGCAGGAGGCGGCGCCAGGAGCAATCTCAAGGAGAGCGTCGACGACGTTGATGACTCGGCCGGTGCTGGTGCTCCTGGTGGTAGGGGCGGCAGAGGCCATGGCGGCGAGGCCAAGAGGGAGGGCGGCGGCGATGAACTTCATGTTGACTAATTTGCTTTGGTGATACGAAACGATATGTGACGACAACGAGAGGAAAAGTGAAGAATAGTGCTTTTTGATAAACCTCCTCAAGAGACCGGCAAAGAGGTTCGGGTAGATTCGTTATTTAGTCGTGAGTGGTATTGGCGTTTGTTTGGTGAAGCGAAGGAACCACAAGAAAATAACGATTGAGACACAAGGAAAACTAAGGAAAATACGAGATGAACAATGAGGAATGGAAGGAAACTACGGAGAGAGGAGTTCCTGTTGGTCGGGGAGTCATGGCTGCTTCATATATCATCGCGACCACGACCTGCAAGGTTGCGCCTTGACCCCTTTGCTTGCCTTGCCTTGCCTTGCTGACGACCTCTTGCCGGTGCAGCCCTGTAGTTGCATCCGCAGCCAATGGAAGGGCCAATTGCCCGTGTCATCCCAGCTGTGAAACGTACGGCCCCCCTGCGCGCCGAGCCAATAGGATCCGGGAGTCGGCTTTCTGCTGGCTGGGGAATTAACAGCGAGGGGGACGAGAGCAGTGCTGACGGTCCCCATCGCGGACCCCTGCAGGGCTTTTGCGACTTTGCTATTCTCAGCGTTGAAGATGTGGGTTGCCATGGGACGGCTCCGCTCCACATCGATCCCTGCTCTGCCATCCTTCTGTAGAAGTCTGAAACACAGCCTCCTGGACTCCCTCAGTAAGCACCCCCGTATGCGTTACTCAACTGCGGCCTCTGGACGCTTCGCGCATGCTTCTTACCGCATAGCCGGGCACGCTCCGCGTTGTTTTCCCTATTTCGGATGGTTGGTTGGTTGTTGTTGTTGCTCTTCTTCTTCACCGCGAGTTGCTGGGCACATGGCATCTGCAGTCTTCGTCTTGTGCAGGTCCCGTCGGTCCACATGGCCGACCAACACTAGAACAACTGGTTCGCTACCGCAAGGCCACGGGATTGTTTTGCTGAGCCCGTCCGTCCAAGGGTCAACCCCGACGCAGAATGGAGCAGCGCCCGAAGAGCCGACACGCCGACATGATGAGCGCGAGGGCTGCCTGCGGATGGTTTGCGCAGATGCCCCCTTGGCCCCCCCTTTCTTCCCCCGTCGCCTCTCGTAACAGCCCGTGGCACAGGAGAAAGCTTTTCGCGCATCGAATTCTGTAAATTTAGCAACAGCTCACCACCGAAGGATGCGGCTGGCTGCAGGGATTGAAACTCCACGATCTCCCCAGCCTGCCTATTCGGTCTGGGAGATCCCTGCTGCAGGGGACATTGGCCGCAGGGGGCGAGGGGAAAGAAGGGAGGGAGAAAAGCAGCCACATTCTGGGGGCAGCATTTGCTCTTCCCGTCTCCTTTGTTCTACAGAGTACAGTGGCATGCAAAGCCGTTCCAGGCTCTACAGGCCGTGGCAACTCGATCCGTGAGCGGGTTCCCGCAGCCGGCAGTGGGATACGAGCTGCGTCTCGGCACAGACAAGGGCAGTGCAGTCTCGTTGCGATGCGACCCTTCAATGGCTGGGTGCTTGCAGCTGGGGTTCCAAGATTTTTGCCATCTTTAATTGCTTTGCATTGCCTGTGCATTCGCGTATCCCATAATAATTTCACAGCCAAAAAATGGGCAAAACAATTGAGTCCAGGCTGAGCTCGCGCCGGATGACGTCCAACTCTGAGCCACAAGAGGCCTCAACATCATGCGCAGAAACATGCTGAAAATAACAAGGGACAATGCTGGACACTTCCGAGCTCTCTAGTAATTTGCTCGACACTGTCGCAGCTCTATTCTCATCATGGGAGCGGGGGATAGGAACGGGATTAGACATGGGGATCCAACAATGGGATGAACCGGCAATTGCAAACATCAGCCCGTTGCACCCTCGGCCATATGTTATGACTGATTCAATCCATCGTTCCGTCACGGTCCTTCTCAATAGCAAATTGAGCAATGCGAACAGCACGGGCTGTGGGTCACAGAGGTCTAGTGAGATGCAAAGGCCGCCTTAGCTGATGATTGCTTTCTGTCACGCTGCTATTTGAGGCATCTCTCATTTTATTCGATCGGCAGCATGCAAGGTTCCGGAAGCATGGGTTTCTCATTCTGGGTTTTCCGGAGAAATTCAGATCTACAGGCATTGCTACAGAGCTCCCAAACGTCATACCCAAGTCCCCCCTTCCCTCCCCCTGTCGTCCTGGCCCTTCTCCAAAGCGACCCGCAGCACGAAGTCCCGGAAATCCTCCTCCCCCCCAGTTTTCTTGCTCAGGAGCAGGCTGGAAGGGCCGGCACGCTTGTGGCGGTCCTGTGTAAGGCGACCTCAGCGTTGCGACGACGCACGAGGCCGGGCAGCTGGACGCCGCCGCTGTTCACCCACTTGGGCAGCTCCTGGGCAGCAACCGTGTTCGGGTCCTCGCCGGCGTTGAGGCGCCGGATCAGCGTCGACGAGCCCGAGTTGCCGCAGCCGACGTTGAACGCCCAGCTGACAAGGGCGCCGTACTGGTTGGCGTTGAGCCTGACCCTCGAGTTGGTGTCGAAGGTGATACAGCGTCGGGCAACCTGCTTGCTCGTCAGCTACCCGGTATACAGCCCCCCCCCTGCTTCGGGGGTTGCATTCTATCACGTACCGCGACATCAGACTGAAGCAGCGCACGGCCGTTTGCGATAGAGAGAGGGATGGGATACGGGACGTCGGAACACGACCTGTCGCGGCAGAGGTGGCCATAGCCAACCGTGGGATTGCCAGTTGGGTCGAGGTCTGCCGAAGATGCGAGGTCAGCAACTGTGCATTCATACAGCCAAGAAGGTAGGAAAAGGCGCACAGATGTCAGGCCTCCAGCCCTCGAAGCTGGCTATCAGATCAATAGTCGCAGCATTGGCCGGGGGAGGCGTGCACTGGGCCTGGACCCTAACGGACAGCGCGCCGAGGACGACGGCTAACGCGGTCTTGGCGAAGTGAACCATCTTGAAGTGACTGCCTGATTTTTATACGAAGTAGTCGGTCTGTAAGCCAAGCGACTTGCCCGTCAGATGTTTGGATCTCGTGAGCGCATCGCCACGGCCATTTATATACCTATTTGTTGGTCCGCGTTCACTTACACCATCGCCCGCCTTCCGTCTACGACCGCGCCACCTGAACCCTCGATTTTGCCATCTCGTGCCTGATCAGATGTCGAGTAGTCTGTGCACCTACCGTCATGGTCGTTGACGAGCAGTCTTGAATAGGAAGGCCCCTTCGGCTGTGGAGGCAGATCATGGACGCCGGGCGGCGCCACAATGTCGATCCAGGCACCACCTCGTTGGGCTGCTCGACGACGATAACTGAGTATTAGCAGCTCGTAGACATCACCGCACGTAGTATTCAACAGAGATAGGCAGTCGAGATGCCCGACAACTCGGCGATACTCATGTAGCTTCGCAAAAGGTCGTTTATCAAAGGTTGCCATCGCTCAACCACCGACGTCAATTGAGGAAGCTGGTATTACCTTGGCGGGCATTCAGCTCGTCGATCATGGCCACGCTCCACACGGCCAGTTGTAAATCGTCCATTCAGCTATCAGCGACGTACAACATGCTCGGGATCAATTCCGCGGTCGAGCGACTTCACCGCGGCCGGCTGGAGTTGACTGGGGTGTGTAGGGTAGCAACACCGCCTCCACGAGCGGTTGCTAGATTCGGAAGTCGAGGAAGTAAGCCGGTGGAACGGTTGCACTGAGTATGTAGTAATATGGCTTCTGTTTGAGATAAGGACTTGCCGCAAGCAATGTTACTTATGGTCCTTTCGCCGGAGATGGCAAACAAGGAGACTCTTGGACTTGTGGGGGATCAACAGCTCAAACCACGATGGAACTCCTTGGCCCCATCCCTTGACATTACACCTCATTGCAACAATGTTGAACAGCCAGGACACAATCTGGTATTGAATTAACTAAAGATTAAGTGAAAGAAAAGGTATCCTGCAAACGAATCACAAGCCACAGCAACAAGTCTCAACCATACAGCCCACTCAACACTATCCCTCCAACGGGTATTCGTCCGCCTTCCGTGTCGAAAAGACTCGCTCAGTCCCCGTCCCACGTCACCTTCATGCTCGTCGGGAACGGCGTCAGGGTGCCCCAGTCCTCGGACATGTACACGAAGAAGCCGCCTGGGCGCGGCACCTTCTTCAGCTCGCCCTGAGCGCCGGGGGCCCTACGAAGGTTCCTCTTGCGGAACAGCGACCGGAACAGCTCGATCAGGGCGACCTGGCTCACCTCGCGCCCGAGGCACGTGTGGGGCCCGGCACCGTAGTGCAGGTACGAGTCCAGCCGGCGCCGCGGGTCGACCTTGTCGGGCTCCGGGAAGCGCGCCGGGTCCTTGGCCGCCCCGACGAAGGACACGAAGACGCGGTCGCCGGCGCTGACCTGCACCTGGCGCCCGTCGTCCTCGGTGATGACGTCCGTCGTCGCCGCCTCGCGGTAGAGGCCGTACGTGCCGGCCATGCGGATGCCCTCCATGGCGTAGCCGAGGAGCAGCGCGTCCGTCTCCTCGGTCGACTCCTGGGTGGCGATGCGGTGCAGCGTGAGACGGTGAGGCTCTCCTGCTGGCGAGAGGTACCAGTCAAGCGCTTGAGCAAACTATTGATAGAGTTAGCAATCCTGTTCTTTTCTCGCGTTGACGTCGAGTGCAAACACTTACCACTTGCGCCTGGTTCGGCACCATGGCTCCGGCCGTGGGCATGACTTGGCTCCAGGTGATCTCCTGGGCATCCAGGCCCGACTTTGACAGACCCTTGATCAAGTTCACGCCGTACGCCGCCAACGGGTCGTTGCTGGGCTTGGGCCCGGTGAACAGACCGCGGATGCCGAGCGACAGAGTCAGCTTGACGTTCGTCTCGACCAGCTTGCCCAGCTTGGCCGCCGCCTGCTTGGCCGCGTGCCGCAGGGGGAACGACTTGGCCGGGTCCAGGTCGAAGAAGATGGCGGTGAAGATGACGGCCATGGCCTTGTACAGCTCCTGCTCGGAGAAGACGCCGCGCGGGTTCTCGCGCGACTTGAGCGGCAGGTTGAACATGCGCGCGACGAAGTGCGTGTGCGCCAGGTTGCCGACGTCCCGGACGACGTCGACGTATGTCTGGCCCGCGAGCCTGTACGACTTCTCGACGAGCAGGCGCTCCGAGATCATCGAGTAGAAGGACTTGATGGCGTTCTTCCAGCCGTCCTGGTACAGCAGCGACCCCATGCACTGGCGCTGCTGCGTGTGCAGCGGCGAGTCGCCCGACAGCATGAAGCGGCCGCCGGCCTCGCCCATGAAGAGCTTGAAGCCCTCCTGCCAGTTGACCTTGTACTTGTCCGGGTTCTTGAGCACGTACTCGGCCGCGCCGAAGGTCGTGATGTTGACGCGGCCCGCGCTGTACCGGGGCCGGTCGAAGCTGAAGAGGTGCGAGCGGTTGAGCTTGGTGAGGATCTTGTGGTTCTCGGGCGGGGTGCCCATGGGGTAGTGGGCGTAGACCGAGTCCTGCTTGAAGTGGTTGGGGAACGCGCGGATGAAGAGCTTGTAGAAGACGCATCCGTGGTTCAGGTTGAGGTCGTAGTCGACCTCCTTGTAGCCCCAGTTCGTCAGGTAGCCGGGGTTGTAGTCCGTAGTGTAGTACCTGTCGCCTCGGACCAGGGACACGGCGTCGGACAGGACGACGCGCGAGATGGTGTAGGTGGGCGCGATGCCGACGCCAGGATCCATCGGCGTCTTGGCCTCCTCGGCGACCAGGCCCGGGTACAGCTCCACGAAGTCGGGGTGCTGGTACAGGTTGCGCAGCGCGTCGGCAACCTGGGGGTCGGAGTTGATGTCCTCGAACGTCTCGTAGGCCTTGAGGCCGAAGTGCTTGCGGAACTCGTTCAGGCCGGCCAGGTTCCACTTGCGGCCGCGGATGATGCCCAGCATCTCAATGGGCTTCATGATGCGCGGGACGTTGCGGGCGCCAAAGGCACCGCCGGGCTGCTCAATGGCCGTCGCGAGAGCGTCGACGAGCTGATCGTCGTTGAACCTGCCGTCAGGGCCGCGCTCGAACCCGTTGAAGGTGCGCTTGCCGGGGTCCTTGTCGACCGAGGCCTCGAGCTTCTTGACGGCCTTCATCAGGGCCTGCAGGTTCATCTCGCCGTAGCCGTCGCCGAGGAGCTCCGTGTAGAAGTCCTGGATCCACTTCTCGTCCATCTCGGAGATGCACGAGTGCCAGCGGTAGCAGAGGTTGAACTCGGCCGAGACGGCGTTGCCGACGCCGCTCTCGGACAGGTCCTTGGTGCCCTTGGCCACGCCCATCTCCTGACGGGGGTCGAGGGTCCAGATGGTGTCGACGCGGTTGAGGCCGATGATGTTGCGCACGTAGTCCACCAGGGTGATGTTGATGTACAGACCCGAAGTCACGAGGCGAGCCGTCTGGAAGAGTTCCTCATCGTACTTCTTCCACGCGGCAGCGGCGGCCTCGCCCTCGAGCTTGTCCGACGGCTTGGTGAACCTGCCGCCTTCGTTGATGGCGGCCAAGTTCTGAGCGACGTGGTTGTGGAAGCGATTGAACATGATGAGGATGATGCAAACACCCGGTGGGTTGCCGACCAACCGCTTGTCGGCAAAGCTGTCAGGCTTCAGCAAGCCGTCTTTGAAGGTCCTGACGCTATCCGAAGCTTCTTGGCTTCCGCCATAAAGCGGCGCGAGGTCGAGGTATGAAGACGCATCGTTGATGTTGCCATCTTCGAGATTGGTCCAGAAAAGATCTACAGGCCTTGTCGTTAGTTGCGCCTTATTCAACAATGGACTGCTGCAAGCAATACGTACCATGAATGATGATAGTAGCCCAGTACCAGAGAATGCTGGAAACGTTGTTTGGGTTCTTCTTGAAGCCATCTCTTGCCATCACAGACTCGTAAACCAGCTCAGGGGCAGGCATGGCTCCCAATGGGACCACGCTGGGCTTGCATGAGCGGGCATAAGGCGTCCCTGCAGCGCCAAGCTTTGGTTGCAGAGGGTTCTGAATTAAGACATCAGCATCTCAAGCTATGCTAACAGCTTTGTGTAGGAATTTCTTACGTTGTTTGAGCCATCGGGCTGTCTGTATTTGAACTCATTGCCCATGTACAGCAATGGAGGGTGATCCAAAGAGTCCCACAGCTTGTCGATGAAGTCGTTTGTCAGAAGCTCTTGCGTTTTAGAGTGGCTCGGCAGATCAGCGACGAGCTGGATGGTCCGCTCCATGATCATGGTCTTGTCATCTTGCTGCGTCTCTCCCTTGACCTTGGCGGCTACAATCTCCAGGACGGTCTTGAGGTCTGCAGGAACTCAAGGTCAACCACCTGCCTGCGAGGAAACTGTAAGTGAGATACATACCAGCAAAGCTGACCGAGCGCAAGTCGGCCAGAATTCCCGGCCGCCTGTCCACTTTACGATATGACCCATCGCCCATCTCTGTGGGTAGCGGGCGCTTCGAGAGGGTTCTGAGTTGGAGGAGGTTGCTGAAGAAGGAACCGCCGCCGCTGCTGGGGCCTGCAGCCGGAATGGTCTTCTTGGAGCCTGTCACCGGCTTGACATTGACGTTCTGCTGCTTGCTGTCATGGCCATTCACCTCCTGCTGCCCATTCTGGTACCCATTGCCGTGCCCATTCTGACTGTCCCCGTTCTGGTGATACCCGTTGTAGGCGGTGTCGCCGATGGTTTCTTTGCCGTTGTTCATGGTTACGCCGGTGCTCAGCGTCCTGCAGGTAACCTCTGTCTAGCAAAGGAGGACAAAGCTATTCAGCGAGCGGGGAGGAGAGGGGGAGGAGGGGAAGGCAGAAGAGACAAGAAGAGCTGTACCCTCTAAATGCAAATCCCCAAGGTGACGGATGGCATGACAAGACAACCGAGACAAGCGCCCAAGGCGGGCTCTGGTTGCTCCCAGGGAGGAGACGTCATGTCTGAGACATTGCAATTCCCCCCAATGCACGGCCCCGTACGGGAAGCATCCCAAGGAGCCATTCCTCATCAGCCTTTTTTGCTTTTTCCCAATGGGACGAGAGGGGGGCGGGAGCAGCCTTCAGCCATGGGGCCACCATCACGGGCCGCGAGCATCAAGGTTCTGTGGTGGGTTGCCCATCCCTGCCCTGTATCTGGTGGTTGCTCGAAGTGATCTGCATGGCATCATGGGTGTAACTTTTTTTTAACTGGGTCGTTGAATTCCCCCCGTCGAGTCTAATTAAGGCGAACAAGCTTCATGGGGCCGTGACGTGGCGGGCGGATGGTGGCACGCATGTGTCGAATCGAGGCAAGTTGCCGAGAGCATGGCTGGCTGGGAGCCGCTGGGCGAGCTGACGGGAACCATCCTTGGCTATCAGGACGGCCAATGAGGCACGAGATATTTGATCAATTGCAACTGTTGCACAATTGGCTTGGGAGGTGCAGTCGCCATCGCAGTGTCCTGGCCGTTATTGTGCGTCGAGGACACTGCAGATGGCGTTCTGCGCAGGCGCTGCCATTGTCGAACCCCGTGTGACCACCAGCCGAGGGAAGTTCTCCCTATCCAGCAAGCGGGGATTCTGTCGGTACCAAGGTTGGGAGAAGGCGAGACACGACGGTAAGACATTGGGGGAAGCAGAGCTCCGCAGAATGTCCACCATGGCCAAAGTGTCTTGGGGAGCAGGGAGAACCCTTGACTGCCCACAAGGAGCAATGAAAAGGTGGCATTGCTGGCTGACCGTGTCTCGGCGGCATCGGTGATAGATGGTTTGAGCTAGCATCGGGCGGTAGTTTATTCGTCGACGCACATGCATCCCCAGAGTTTGTGCTGCCAGAGCTCGGGATATGACTGGGATGCTGGGAGTTGAGACTCCCCAGGACGGTGTATGCGGCGCTATCGATCATCACCGTGGGTCACAGCGCCGTGACAGATGAGATCAATGCTACTCGATTCGTCTGCGACTGCTCACCGTTGCGTCTTGTTTCCGCCATCCTCATCACAGCCCCCCCCTTCGTAGTTGGTCCAGATTATCACAGGCCACCCTCCAACCCCAGCAAGATGTGACGGCAAGCTCTTCGGGATCTGAAGGGGTCCAGCAAGGGTAGGCGATCAGTCCCGATGAGCTGTTCGCATCAGCGAATAGCAACGCAGCCCCGGATCGGCCACAGCGTCGCATCACAGCCCGGCTGGGGACGCCAAGCGGCCAGTCGGATCCCAAGCACCAATGCAGCTCGCCGCACAGGGAACAATGCAGCGGCAGTGCGCTCTCCTCCTCAGCAAAGCAAAAGAGCTCTAGCTTAGCAACGCCGCCCAAAAGGAAATGTTGCTTAACCGCATCCATCGGATGAGGCACCAGGAGCGCCAAGGGGTGCCTTGCTTAGCTGCCCATGGCCCAATGGCCGCCCGCCGCAACTGAGACATGCCGCAAGCCCGGGACCACATTGAACCAAAGACAAAAAAAAAGAGTGAGGGTGCCGATCAACCAGAGAGGCCAGGAAACCAAAGCAACCACTCAGCAGGAGGGAAAATGAGCTTCAATTGGTCGTCCGTGGGAGGGGCTCGCGGTCGGCTACGTGAAAAAGAAAAGAGGCGTCCTCGCATTCAGCTGAACGGTAGCGAACGGGGGGGGGTCGCGCAGTCCTTGGGTGACTACAGAGCATGCTTGCAGAGACTTGTCAGCTTCCTGCATGGATCTGTCTGGATTGGCTTGCGAGGGGACCATGTTTGAGTCGTGGTGGGTAGAGGTTACGAATCAGCGGAGGGGTTGCTGTTGCGACGATGGCCATTTGATTCCATAATGTGGAGTAGTGAAAGGCAATTGTAATCTGTGGTTGCCAGTGGTTCAATGGGAGATGAAGTCGATGATCTGGTCATAACGTGGAGTTGTGCAAAGCAATTGCCAGCTGTGGTTGCCGGTGGTTTTTATGGGAGATGAAGTCGACGGTCCTTTCTTTCGACGGCTTCGTGAGTTGCTTCATATATACAGGTATATACTACGTGGTATATCAAGTGTCGCCAATGCCATGATCCCTTGCCCATCCATACCATCCATATGAACCCAAAACGCCCACGATGCTAGCAACAACCAAAAAAAAAAAAAAAAAAAAAAAAAAAGAGAAGAAGAAAAAAAAGAGTGCAGAAAGGAAAAGAAGAAACCACTGGCAAGATCATCACAAACTCGCCACATCTCAGTCCCGCCCCAGCTGCACCTTCGGGTACGCCGGCACCGCATCCACCCTCCTCAGCACCGTCGCCGCCGTCTGCTTCACCATGCCCGGCGCGCCGTCCATCAGCGCCGGCCCGGGCACCGGGTACGCCGGCAGCTCGTCCCTGAAGACGTCGTAGACGAGGCCCGGGTCGTCCCGGCGGTACAGCTCCGCGGCCCGGACGCCCGCGGGCTCCTCGGCGCCGTCGCCCCTTACCTGCAGCGTCAGGCACTGCGGGTAGTGCTGCGGGCCCATGGCCGGGTCCGTGGCGTAGTGCAGCGCGATGAGCTCGTGCCGCAGCACGTAGAAGCCCGGCGCCACGGCGGGCGGGATCTCGACGGCCCAGGTGTTGTTGTTGGCGATGATGACGTCCGACGCCCACAGGCCCTTGGCCGTCGCGTGCTCGCTCGGGACCGCCTTGGCGTCGAGCAGCCCGCCGGCCCCGATCTTGAAGAACTCGAGCTCCGCCTTGTCCACCTCGGCGCACGCCGCCGCCGAGCCGCCGCCGCACCGCGCGAGGTACGTCACCGCCGACCCCTTGTGGCTCTCGGGCCAGCCCATCCACTGGAAGTGGATCGTGTCGCCGGCGTCGACGGGCGCGTAGCCCTGCGCGTTGGCCGCGCCCAGGTGGCACGCCATGTCGGGCGTGCCGTAGTTCTTGGTCCCGATCCAGCCGTCCTCGGGCCCCACCGTCGTCGACCAGCCGGCGAGCACGGCCGGGTTGGTGGGCGTCTTGGTGTTGAAGCCGTCGTACGAGTCGCCGTTGATGACGATGTTGGTGACGTGGCTGTGGGCTTGGACGCCCGACAGCGTCGAGGCGACGACGAGGGCTGCTCGTGAAGGCTTCATTTCTGTCTGCTCGGGTCAACCGGCTGATGACTCTACTCTGCTTGTTCTGCTCGGCCTGTTCTGCACTGCACTGCACCGTCTCTGGACTTCACTCAAACTTCATGGCTTGTGCGTCCATGGCCCGTCTTTTGTAACCGCCTTTCCCAACATCCACTCTCCCCCATCGCTGCCGCTCATTTCCTCAAGGCGCCTGCCGCTCCGCATTGGCAATACCGAACGTTGTCCTCATCCACTTCAACTCCAGCCCGGCAACGCATAAGTTCCAAATCACTCGGGCCCTTGCTAGCTTTGCCCGCGTCGCCCACGGTGGTGGTCAGGGAGCCGCCCGGATCGAGCGCAATCGCGGCAGGTTGGGATCGTCGCACGGCCAATCTATTTGAAAAAGCTTGGCTCGTACCAAGGAAACCAACCTCCAGTCGACAAAAAGCCCTGCGCGGCTCGTTGCCAAGTGTCCAGTAAAAGCCAATGGTTGGCGCCCGACCGGCCGGTTTATACGAGATGAGGGGGAACCGGACCAGAAAACCACCTCAAGAGGTCGAGACGACAATGTTCTAGCGTAATACTATTCCCAAAACAACCAGATAAATAGCCGTTTCATCTCTCATCAGACCCGTCCGCGCAGCCGAATAATATAAACCTATATGTGGCCCATATTGTCCTTTCTCGGCTCCTCTAGGCTTCAGTCAGCACGATGGAACAAAATCCGTAGACCCCATCTTGGATCGCTCTCCCGTGGTTATTTCAATTTCGCGCAATTGTCCCATTCCCAGGCAAGAGAGAAAAGAGGGCGGTCGACTAAGCACAGCTGACACAGTGATCGCCGCGGCCTGTCGATCCCCGGGCCCTTCCCAGGCACAATTTCGGAATCCGGTAGAGCACTCCGTCCTGCGACTCCACTGTCCAAGGAGACGGTTTGGACGAAACGGCCCGTTCAAGGGGTACGTCAGCGCTTGATCATGATGCAGAAGAAATTCTGGGGAAGCTTGTTGGAAAGCTGCTTCTTTGAGCTTTCGGGACATGTGGGAAACACCCTGGTAGATGCACAGACACGGCCACTGCGAAGTATTTAGCTCATCTCAGGTTGAGCAGATTCCTTGGTATATTCGCTTGTTCATGATTCGGAGCAAGTCTAACTCATCTTCCCTGTCGCCCATATCGTTGCAAATCCCTTCCCAAGACTCCAGTGCTATGCCATCAAACAGGGTCCATATCTCGTAGTCCCACAAGCTGCTCATCGAGGTCAGCATACAACAACTATGGTTTCCTCTTGCACTTTCTAATCGCTCTTCCCGCGCAGGTCGTGCACATAGAACGGCATCTTATCATTCTCATAAACGTGTCCGTCTGGCTGCTCGCATTCCCTGTACAAATTATTGATTGCGTGCTGGTGGAAGGTCTCGCGCTGCGTGCAGTTGAGGATGTGGTCCAGTCCAGGTGGATGCGTCAGGCGGAATATGCCGTATCTAACAAAGTTAGGGGGTGCTCAGTGACGATCTCAGATAACGACTTACGATGGGGTGAACTTTGGCGCGCACACAATGGCAATACTTTCCGGCATCATGACCTGGTAGCCCGACTGGGTGTGCAGGTCCCGCGAGCTCATGAAGCACGTCTGCGTGGGATGCGTGTGGATCCAGCCGAGCACCATCAGGTCCTCACTTATGCAGTAGTCAAACACGGCGTTCTCGTTGATGGTCTCGCACGTGTCGGAAGTGCACTTCTGATCCGGAATGAGAAGGCACCGGATGAAGATGGCATTGTTGATCGGCGTCCCGCAGAGAATGCCGCACATTTCAAGGCCTGCGCGGGTATTGTCGGCCGCAAGCTCGAGGAAGGCCTTGCGCAGCGTGCTTGGTAGGAAGATGGGCCGTACAGGATCGCCGTTTTCTAGGTAGCCGCCCGGCTTGAATGTTAGACGCTCCTTCTTAGGGGGCGCCGGCGCGCTGATAGGTTCTTTGGGAGGGCGGAGTGGTTGAGTCGCCAACTCGGAGGAAGGCGATGGGATGAGCGGCCTGTAATCATCCGAAAGCACCTTGGAGGGTAGATCCGGTACCTTGCTCGGCGGCCGAGGCGGAGCCGTTGCGTACTCGTCGTGCTTGGGGTACAAGGACTCCTTGGGAGGAAGAACGGGCTGGTATGAAGGGCGAGGAGGTGGCTGTGGCTGTTCGGCTGAGGGATCAAAGTCGACAGGCCTCGACTTTGCTATGGAAGGGTAGTTGTAATGTCGCGAGTTGACGACGGGTCGGTCGTCGCGGTACGAGTCCCCACGGGCCGCGTCTCTGGAGGCGTCCAGATGCTGCCTCGTCATTTCTATCTGTCTCTGCAGGTCGACGTCGGCGCCAGAACTCCGGTTCTCCAGGTCCCACCAGCCGGCCCTGCGGCGGGCCATGGTCTCGTCATCCGACAGCCCGGCCTGCTTCGTAGCGCGCCTCGCCGTGTCCCTCCTCGACAGCTCCTGCTGCGCCAAGTCCACGGCCAGCTGCTGGTTCTCCGAGGCATCGAGGATCTTGGCGTTGCCGCTCAAACTGGGGTCGCGGGCGGCAAAGTCGGCGTAGCTGCGGGGTTCGCTGCGGTCGGTCGCGGGGGCGGGCTGCCGTTGCGACTTGGTCATCTGCTCCCATTCCTTGTATGCTCCTTCGATCTCGGGCTTGAGCAGCTCCAGGTCCTCGAGCACGCGCTTCAGGCGGTCGCGGAGCGGCTTGAAGGCCTTCTTGCTGTCGGGGTTCTTGAACTCGGGGTGTTTGCTCAGCTGGGAGATGACGAGGTCGGAGTGACGGTACAGCATGACGTAGGCGCGACCAAAGTCGCCATCTGAGAGGGCAAAGGATGCCTGCAGAGATGTCAGAATCTTGTCAAGCAATGCATGCGACGGGATTGGGGGGAGCGGCGGACCTCTTGGTACAGCGTCTCGGCGGCTCTCGTCCAGTATCGAAACGGGACATTGGGATTAAACCGGTAGTTCTCGGCCTGAGCGACAAGCTCCTTGATGCTCTGAGGCCGAGCCGGCGGTATGGAGGAGCGTGCTTCCGCCATGATGAGGCTGAAGGAGGCCGGTTTCCACGGAACGGAGGCGCTGGCGATGGTTGAAGCGGTTGGTGTTTGCACGAGCCAAGGTCGCACAACAGGGAGAGGGGGGCCAGCGCGCGGAGGCCACACCGACTATCGTGAGTATGTCAAAGGTAAATTACAGACCATGTCGAGGCAGAGTGGGCGATTCAAGGGATGCAAGACGGCCGCTCTCCGGTTCGACTCGACTCAGCAACCACTTGATACGTGAGGAATCATGACAGTCGGAAACGGTGCGGTCAGGCCAGCCCAAGCGGCATGTCCATGTCAGTGTCCATGTCATGCGAGGTGACGCGCCCCTTGCTGTCCCTCAAGCGAATGTACCTCTGGCGGCTCGCCAGCCCCTCCATCGGGTACAGGTACCTGAAGCCTGTTGGAGACTGCACGGCCCGTTGCTGTACCTGGCTCTGCCGATGGCGGGGCAGTACCTCCAAGAGTACTCCGGTAGGTAGAGCGCCTGAAGACCCGGTCCCTTCAGGCAATGACGAAACGGAGAAACGGCCGCTACTGGGGTGGGATTTAGTTGAGCCACCGGTAGCCAGCCAGTCAGTCAGTCTACCTTACTTTTCTAGTACCTCACCTTACAAACGCTTGCAGCCTCCATGACTGCGCCTGCGCGGGCGGTACCTGGAAATGCATCTAAGCGATTCACGAGACACGGCTACATGCACATTCGTCGGTCCTGCAGAGAGCGGCTCCGTTGACGTGGGCATATCCATATCTGCTGCCAGGCAGCTAAATAACACAAATTACCGACGTAATAGCACACGCGTCGTCGCCTGACGACTACGGGCGAGCCTTGTGGTCATTTCCCATTTCCTCCAAAGGGGCGATGTACCCAAACGGGACAAGACCTTCTGAGAGTGTGTCTCGCCGGTGCCAGAGTTGACTGCCAGTAGATGACTGCCTGCTGTAGTTGATCGTGTGTTGCCGGGTCCTAGCTGCAGGCATCGGTGCAGAAACAATATCGGGCCGACTGTGTGTGTCGTAATGGCCGCCTCAAGCGAAACTCCCGATGCCTTTACTCCGTGCCCGTGATCCAACACTAATTAGGCGTCCTGGGATCCCTTCAAGCCGCCTCCTTCTGCTGGCCGCCAGCCGCCGCAGCCTGGGCCGCCGATTGCGTCTGGATAATCTCCGTCTTCTTCTTCTCCATCTTCTCCTGGCTCTCCTTGATCAGATCCTCCAGTCTCGAGCTGCCCCAACGTTAGCAACATTATCTTGGTTGATGCATTCTCAGGGGTTGGCTCACATCTCGGAACCGATAAAGTCCAGTCGTCCTTTGACCGTGCTATCAGCCTCGATCTTGTCCTGCTTCAGGAGCACGGGGCCGACGAGCTTGTAGATTGTCTCGTCATCCTCAATATTCTCGAACTCCTATCCAAGGGTGTGAGCGCCGCCGTGTCTACCGAGGACTGCTGTTCCAAACCTTTTGCACGCCCAAATTCTCCTGCCTTTGCCCTTCCAATTTCTGCCGCGAGTCCACCGAGGTTTGAAGATCTGTGATTGAGTTAGTTGAGAACGCTGCAAGCGACCTACTGCCGCCGCATGCTCTCACTCACCTTGCTGGAGCTTCTGGAAGTCCTCCGACAGGGCCTGGAGACGGGCCTGGAATTCGGCCATGGTTCCTTTTCACTCAAAAATAATTGCAAGATTTTCCGGCAAGTCTTGAGCAGTGAGGAAGCAGTTCTAAGTGTCTGCAAACCAAAAGCGATTAATTTCACGGCGGTCGTTTCACACGTTATCTCAGGTAGTCTAGGTCGTCGCATCGTGTCGCGGGGCAGAATATCAAAAGTGAGTTGCGCTGTCACGTGGTCGCCTGATTCACCCCACCATTCACTCAGTGGAATTCACCTTGCTTGACTTGACACCAATTCCATGCCTTGACTGGCCTGATCCCATAAACTACATACCCATCCGCCTTGCACTAGATGCTACATTACCTCCAAGATAAGATGCTAGGCTGACACACTTTTCCATCTTTTACAGCCATGTGAAACTGGAACCTGTGTATCGCACATCTTTTACGAGATGCCATAGCTTTAGAGGGCCCGGTACTCTCCTGGACTTCATGATACCCTCTCTGGCCCAGTTCTTCCCCCCCGAAACGCGATGCCATCTTCATAGAGCCTCCGAATACTGCCAGGCTCGTGGGAAGGAGGCTTTTGGCAAGTCTGGCACATCTCACAATCGTGTAGCATGTAGGGTGGATATTCCTCTAAAGTGCGCCACGCTATATCTGGCATGAACCGCTCGCAGCCCATGTCTGTCCACATCGAGCAAGTTACAACTCTATTGTTCGGATCGCTCGATGCCGGCACGTCTATTAGGAAATCAACCGGTGACGTGAGGCTGGAACCGTTCAGTTTGGCGCTTTCTTTCCCCCGCAAGGCTTTCCGGGTCAAATCGAGGCAATCGTTCCCACTCGTGCAAGCCCGCTTGACGTTCCTCTTCCACGACCAGCGGAAGCGGCAGGATTTGGGTATGCGAAGTCCGATCATACCCAAATGTCGATCCAGTCCGCGGAATCCATTAGGTGCGGAGCGAGTGATGGTGCGTAGGAGTAGCCTGTGCCTTGGCTGGTCTTGCGCCGTCGTCTCCACGACAATTTTAGGCTGCACCCAGACTTTGATCCTCTCGCGGAAGTCATTAGTGTTCAGTATACTGAACCGTTCTGGGAACAGAACCTTTGCGTATCTCCTTTGCTCCTCGCTGATGACAGTCCAGTTTCTCGCGTACTTGAGTGCCAGTTGCACATGGTGCTGCTTGATAATGTAGCCTTGATGAACCACCAAACAGTCAGGGTTGGTCCATAAACCCCAACCGCAGGGGCATGCCGTGTTCCTGGGTTGGCTTGGAGTGTCATCCAAGCACAGACCGTGTATTGCCACACACTGCTCGCAGACTCATTGGTCCGGCGAGTCGTAGGCTATGTACGACAAGTATTCCAAGTGTTTGTCCCGATGCCCAGTGAGTGTGGGATGGGATTGTGGCACGCGGGGAGGCTTCCGCGGGCATAGTTCTCGGACAGCGACATCTAATGCACGGCATGTTCGAGCCACGAGAAGCTGGTTGAGAACCGGCAACCCCTTCAGGATTTCGCACACAATCTCGATAGGTAGGTTAAGCAGAGGGCTCTTCGATTCTGCTACAGTTAGCCCAGAATTTGAATCGGTGGACCGGCTGTTAGTCTTCCGGCGCAACAGCTGCAACTGAGTGTTGATGGACATGTCGCGATTGGGGCTGCGCTTTTTGCCAGGCTTGAGGACTGTTGTGCCAAGTAGGTAATGCTACGACTATGAGGGCTACTGGGAAGCCATTAGGATTACATTTCGGGGGCTCGACTTTTTAAATTGTCCAGTTGGGAAAACTTTGATGTCATTTTCTTTACTGCCCTGGCTGCACGTATCTTGAACCATCAGCATAACTGAACTTTGACCAGAAGAAGGTGTACGCATGAGCGGATAATGTGAAGAAACCTTGACCACGCGAACGTGAGCGCAGGGGCGGATGACAGGATAGACATTCATTCAGACATTTGAGTTGAGCTGATCATTCCATGAATGACTGGCTCTCAATATTCTGCGCGCCATCTTGGTCGCGCCTTATTTGGGCAGAGCAAGGTAAGGCAAGGTCTGATGCTGAAGGCAAGGTCTGATGCTGATACCAAGACCAAGGCACAGGTAAACGAGATGCCTTAATTGGGTAGCGTCTACAGGTAATCGGGGCACTTCTAGTATTGGCGGGGCGGGCGGGCGTCGCCGCCTCGGTACAAGAATGACCTTAAAGTGCCATGTTACCCCGCCAATCCAAGGTACGGGGCATAGGTACCTCGCAGTGCCACCCAGTAGCAGCAGTCGGTGGGAGGCAGCGAGCGAGTGGTTCTTGTCTCGCCCTGGCCCGTGGCCTGGTCCGGTTTGGTCTGGTTACCTCATAGCATCACCGTCTCAAAACTTGGCCTGCAGCCCACGGTCGTCCACAGCTACAGCCACAGCCAAAGCTACAGCTACAGCTACAGCGCCAGCGCCAGCGACAGCAGACTCCCACGGCAGCTCAGCCCAGCTCGTTCGCTCGCTCGTGAGCCTAGCCACCGGCCGCACTCTTTCGCCTCATCGTGTCCCGCCTGGCCTCGTCCCGTCTCCTCGCCATCCCGGTCGAGTCTTCCCCCACCTCCCCTCCACACAAGAGACATCGTCACTCCTCGCAACCACCGACCACATCTCGACTGATCCCGCGCCGACACACCATGTCCACCAACTTCCGCGACAGGGCCATCGCCGAGGTCCAAAAGGCCATCGCGGCCGACCACAACAAGGAGTACCAAAAGGCCTTCGACCTCTACATGTCCTCCATGGAGCTGTGGGTCAAGGCCCTCAAGTGGGAGAAGAACAAGGCCCTCAAGGCCACCATGCAGGAGAAGATGGCCACCTACCTCGACCGCGCCGAGAAGCTCAAGCAGTTCCTCCAGGCCGAGTCCGACACCAGCGCCAACGGCGGCGGCGGCAAGGCCATCATGGGCGCCAACGGCGCCAGCACCGGCAAGGGCAAGGCCGCCCCCGAGGACGACGAAAGCAAGAAGCTCCGCAACGCCCTCTCCAGCGCCATCCTGCAAGAGAGGCCCAACGTCCGGTGGGAAGACGTCGCCGGTCTAGAGGGCGCCAAGGAGACGCTCAAGGAGGCCGTGGTGCTACCTATCAAGTTTCCCAACCTGTTCCAGGGCAAGCGCCAGGGCTGGAAGGGCATTCTGCTATACGGGCCTCCCGGTACTGGCAAGAGTTATCTGGGCAAGGCCGTGGCCACGGAAGCGAACAGTACCTTTTTCAGCATCAGCAGTTCCGACCTCGTCAGCAAGTGGATGGGTGAGAGTGAACGGTAAGGCCCCACGCCCCCTCAGCACTACCCACGAGCTCCTGCTAATAACATCTACAGCCTCGTAAAGGCGCTATTCTCGATGGCCCGAGAGAACAAGCCGTCAGTCATCTTCATCGATGAGATCGACGCCCTGTGCGGTCCCCGTGGCGAAGGCGAGTCCGAAGCCTCTCGCCGAATCAAGACGGAAATCCTCGTGCAGATGGACGGTGTGGGCAACGACAGCAAGGGCGTCCTGGTGCTCGGCGCGACGAACCTCCCGTGGCAGCTTGACTCGGCCATCCGACGACGATTCCAACGGCGAGTACACATCGGTCTGCCAGACAACGCTGGACGCGCCAAGATGTTCAAGCTCGCCATCGGCGACACCGAGACAGCGCTGCAACCCGGGGACTTCAACGTGCTTGCAGCGAAATCGGAAGGGTTCTCGGGTAGTGATATCGCCATTGTTGCTCAGGACGCCTTGATGAAGCCCATCCGCAAGATTTCGACAGCGACACATTTCAAGCCTGTATGTCTCGTAAAGACGGTCCACAATGTATGACTATGCTAACACCGTTGCAGGTAATGAAGGACGGCAAGCGGATGCTGACGCCGTGCTCGCCGGGTGACCCCGACGCCATCGAAATGACGTACAACGACATCAACGAAGACGAACTCCTTCCCCCTATTGTTCAGCTGAGAGACCTGGTCATGGCGCTCGAGAGCACGCGCCCCACGGTGTCGAAAGACGACATCGACAAGCAAATCAAGTGGACCAACGAGTTCGGCAGCGAGGGTGCTTAGACGGGGCGGGACGGGGAAGACGCAAGAGGGGGAGTCCACAGATGGGCACTATATATGGCTTACGGCGTGTATTGCATGAGGCGTCACAAGGAGTTAAATCGGGCATCTGGGGGCGAGCTCAATCAATTGTATACGCTTGTCTTGTGTGTATTTCGAACGAATAAGAAGGTGCAGCTGAGCGAGAATGATGATTGCTTACGAGCCATGGGCTGAGAAATGATGGTCGGGAGTGTGAGATGAGTGTCAAGACGAGTGGTGAGATAATGGCACAACAGTAATATAAGAGGAAGAGTTGCCAGTCAACTTCGAGGTGTCCCAGCCTGGCTCGATGAAAAATAGCCAATTACGTCTTACATGCTTGGAAATTTTAAGGTATATGCCTGCCTATACAACCTCTTCCCTGCCCATTCCTTGGTTTGAAGTGATAGACCAGATGTCTGTTTCGTGAGGTCGACGCCGCCGCTTATCGCTTATCGCCAAAGCGGTCAACAGCGGCAAAATATTATACTGCGAGCCTCAAGTCGGTTTCGAGTTCCGTGCCCATCAAGCTCCGCTACTCGGATGGAGGGAAGATTTTTGGATGGTACTGACCCACAGCGCCTTTGATGTTGAGAAGGATTCATAATGGGCCAACGACCTTTACCCGGTCGCTCCGCCGGCCGGCCAGCGCCCAGGCTTGGGTGAGGCTGCCAGATGCGGTTCGCTGGGCGTCTGCGTCCGCGTCCGCGACGGATTCCGCCACGACCGCCTCGACCTTGTCGTTTGTGAAGGCCGAGGGGCCGATTGCGACGCAGCTCCACGAGACGGGCGTCTGGACCAAGGCGCGGTCCAGGAGCAAGGCCAGCAAAAAGGCCAAAGTCCCCGTGGCCGTGGACCCGCGGCGTGTCAATGTCGTCAGCGAGGAGCTCTGCGGTAGGTGCACTGGTAGCGGCGAAGACGGTGGAGAAGAAGTGTTTCGCTGACAAGCCCGGCAGACGACATCATCAAGTACATCGGCCCGTCGCTTGAACGCCACCGCGGATGTGACCTCCTCGACCTGAACCCGGGCTCCGGCCTTTGGAGCCGCAAGCTGCACGACTTCCTCGAACCGCGCCGGCACATCATGATGGACCCGGACGCCGAGCTGTACAAGCCGTTCCTCAAGCCCCTGCTCGACAAGGACTCGGTGCACATGATCCCCAAGTCGGGCTTCGTCTGGAAGAACCTGCTCGAGATGCTGCGCACCAGCCTGCCGGAGCAGACGGCGACGCCCAAGGACGCGCCGCCGCAGCGCAACGACACGCTCGTCATCACGGCGAACCTGTCCATGTACCCCAAGAAGAAGTTCAGCGGCTTCGACAGCGTGTCGACCATGATCCTGTACCAGTTCCTGTCGGCCATCCCCACGCAGTCGCTGTTCCACCGCTACGGCCTCGTGCGCATGCTCTTCTGGGTCGACGACGACGACCAGCGCAAGCTCGTCCCGCGCTCCATCAACCGCCGCCGGCGCTCCGCCTTCGAGGCCGAGCTCTCGTGCGAGTGGGTCCGCCAGGTCGCCGGCCCGGAGGTCGACGCCCTCGACACCAACAACCTGCGCGACGAGTGGATCAACGTCGAGTCCGGGTACAACGCGCTGCGCGCCATGGCGGACCGCGGCCTGGCCATGCCCGAGGCCCGCCAGACCAAGCGCTACCGGGAGCTGTCGGCCGACCCGAGCCTCGCCGGGGCCAAGCTGGCCGGCGCGCGCACGCCCATCCTCCTGCGGCCCTTCGTGCAGGAGATGGAGGCGCTGGAGCGCGCCAACGACAACTCGCGCAGCACGGCGGCCCGGCTCAAGGCGCTGCGCACGCGGGACAAGTCGGCGCAGGGCCACTACTCGACGTACCTCGAGCTGATGCAGCAGCGCGAGGCGGCGCTGCAGCTGTACAAGGACGGGTCGCCCGGCTTCGCGGCCGCGGACCGGGCGTGGAACGAGCGGTTCGACAACATGAAGAAGAACCAGCGCAACGAGTTCAACCTGCTCTGGGACGGCTACCACATCTTCCGGCAGGACCCGCCCGCGCTGCACTGGGACCGGCGGCCGTACGAGCCGCTCGTCACGCGGCCGGCCGAGTTCTACCCCAACGCGCCGACGTCGCTGGTCGACATCCAGCCGAAGCAGATGCACCCGCTGTTCCTGCAGCACGGGCCGGGCACGTCGCGCTCGGGCGACATGGCGGCGGTGCTGCTGCGCTCGTGGTACCAGCAGACGCTGCTGCCGGTGCGGCGCGCCATGGACAGCCTGTGGGGCGGCTTCGGCGACCTGGCCGGCGCGTGCGGCAGCGTCACGGACCCGGCGGCGGGCGGGTCGCCGATGAGCGGGGCCGCCGCGCTCGCCGTGCGCGCCCTCAACGAGCGCCAGTGGACCGAGCTGGTCGGCGCCTGGATGGACTGGCCCTTCCGCCCGACGTACGTCCAGCTGCTGGGCCGCGTCATGGAGGAGTCGGCCGACGGCGACGAGGACGAGAGCCGCTCGGGCGCCATGGGCGTGTCGGAGTGACGTGGGGAAGATGCGCGCTTGTATGAGTATGATTGGAGTGTATGATAGGAAAAAGGGGGGGATGTGTATACCAACATAAAGGACGGAAACAGCATAAGCAGCATATAGAGTGTAAGCATAGGAAACTATTTGTTCATTGACCAGGCTTTGCTTCGTGGAGCTGCCGTGGTGCTTGGGAATCTACTTATACCATCAGATCACATCCTCTTATCTCTTGCTTCTACTGATAAATTATCCTGGTTCTTCTGGCCGCCCCTCGACACGTATCAGCGACTTCAACCGGGCCCCTTTCCTTGCAACGAATGCGGCAAGCATCCTGTACCCAAGATCTGGTGGCTCGTAGCTGCTATTGTCCCGCGATGTAGCGTCCCGTTGGTCTCTGCATTGCATCGATGGATACTCTGGGCATTTATGCGACGAGTCCTGGTTTTTGGAGAGATCGTTCGCGTTCTTGTGTTGTCTGTGATCACCGGAAGGCACCGGTGTCTTTATATGTTAAATTGCAAGCGGATGAAGTACAGACTAGCGAGATTTGTATCCGTTACCATACACAAGCTTCCATGGCACAACGTCGTCTCACTCATCCCTACATTCGATGATTCAGGGGCAGCGGTCCAGGATGCACGCTGCTCCCGACAATGAACTGGTGCAAGCAAACGCCTCTTCATACGCACTTCACTCATCGTGCTCGCATGGCCTCGAAAAAAGAATATCTCATTGCTCTTTGTTGCTCTGACTTCGCCAAAACGCCGCCGCCAGCCTAAAACCTATATATCATCCCAAACAAAAGAAGCCTTCCGTATCGTGTGCTTTAACCGTCGCACCCGTAGCCGGCCCTTGTTTTCTCTAATCCCGTTTACCAGAGTGAAACACAAGCCGTAAAAGTACAAGCAGAGCGGTGCTTTACCAGAACCAGTCCTTCCAGCTCTTCTCCAGCGACGGGTTTCTCAGCACGTCTTCGACCCAGCCCATCGTCTCTCTCCTCTCATCCACCACGCGCGCATACTCGAGCAGCAGCCGCAGCATGTAGATCTGCATATCCTCTCTGCGCATCACCTTCTCGGCCCACTCCTTGCCGTCGGATGCAATCTTCTCGGCTGCCTTGTCGTGGCCGCCGTGGCCCTCGAAGCCCAGGAAGTAATCCATGATGCCGTAGTAGTCGCCGAAGCGGTTGTCCATAGGTACAAAGTGCTTCCACGCCACCAGTCGACTGTCGTGCCACTCGCGCCAGAGGGTCGCCTTGATGGGCAGGGACGTCGACTTCAAGAAGGCCAGGTAGCGTCCGGAAAATGAGTTACCGTCAATGTCTGGCACGTACTTGGAGTCGAACTGCTCGGCCATGGTGAGACCCGGGGTGGGGCGGAAATAGTGGCCCGTGTAGCTGCACGACGCATCGTCTTGCGAGGGCTCGCACATAAGGTTGATGAAACTGACGTTGGACCAGCCGTCAATCCACTCACCCAGCTTGCCGTCCGCGTACGCCCGAACGCCATATTGCTCGTCCGGAAGGGCAAAGTTCTCGGGCTTCTCGCCCTTCTCAACCCGCGAAACCGTGGTGGCGTTGTTCATGGCGGCGAAGCGATGACGCTGGAAGCCGCGCCAGTTATCGGCCTCGTTGCGGCCGCCAGTTGCGACGCCGCGCCAGATGACCCTGTCTTGTTTGTTCGACCAGGAAATACCGTGGTCGTCGCCGCCCGTGAATTTCTCCTCTTCGCTCCAATACATGGCTGCGGGTAGAAGAATCTCATTGTTGACGGATAGCTTGGATCCTCCAAATAGGGGGAACAGGTTGCCGCTGGCAGACGTCGAGAGCGGGTTGATGAAGATACCCTCGAGCCCTTGCAGATCCGGCTGATGGCACAATTCACTTGATAGAGTAAAGTTCGAGACGTAGCCTTTGTAGGAGTGCTTGTCGGCCTTGGAAACATCTATCGTGGGCGGGTCTTCGAATCTCTCCTGAATAGGCGTCTTTTGCGCCAAGCTGTCAGGGCCGCATGCCCTGCGCACGATGGGCCAGTATGGCTCTGCAAAATGTCAGTCAACTAGAACGGGAGCTACTGAATCACGGAGAAACGTACTGTCGTCTTCCCACTTCTTTTTCGGTATTTGAATTTGTGGTTCGATCGACTTGGGATCAGGAAGCTTCTGGAAATCAGATACCACCGTCTTGGCCTTGGGAAGCTTGATGGTCTTCGCCGCGTCCTTCATGAGCTTCTGAATTTCTTCCCAGGGCACGACCAGTCGGGGTTCGTCCATGGGGTTCAAAGCCAAGTCCATATCGGGGAGCATGTGCTGAATTGTCCTGATCATGTCGATCCATAGGTCGGTCCAGAACCAGTCGTTTTTCGTAGTGGCGTTGCCGTTGCGGATGTTGATGCTCATCTCAAAGGCAGCGGCCTCCTTGCGCAGATGGGCCGGATCCATGGCCCAGAATGGCTGCAGGTCGTGGTATATTTGATCGAAGAAGTCCTCGACAACCAGGGCGTTGTTTGAGGCCGCAAACTTGAACCACGTGTCGAACCCGGGAGGTGGGTGTCGACCTCTGCGCTTGCGGTAGGCCTGCGCAGCTTCCTCCAGCGTCTTGGATTCGGCCGAGACCAAAGCAGCATATGTCTGCTGGGCGTCGAAGATGAGCTTATCGATGGGGTGGCCCGGCTCACGGCCAGGCGACGTGGAGGACGACTTGCCAGTGGGCTTTGGGGGAGGAGGTTTGGCATCGTTCGGGCTCTGCGCCTTGGAGGGCTTCTTTTCGTCTTTTTGATCGTTGTGGCTGCTGTGGTCGGCGAGGTCGGGCTCGGGTAGGCCATTCTCGAAGTAGTCGTCGTTGACGCTCGTCGAAGGCTCGTGATAACGAACGGTGTCTGCACCAAGCGGTAGGCCGGCATCGCGGCCGAACACGTAGTAAATGCCGAAGACTATTAGGAAGACAAGGCCAATGCGAATGTAGCCCGACGCCCGGCGCGGCGCAAAGCCAGGAGTCAGCATCTTGACCATTGTGTGTTCTCGCGAGGACGTCTGGTCCTTGCGTGTGTATGGGTGGAAAGTCGGAGAGGCGGCCGAGACTGCGCAGCAGTCAACGGCAACGGTCGGAGGAGGAATGTCGCAAGGGAGGTGGAAGCGCTTTCAGGGTCCTCACCGCGGCGTGGGTTGAAGGGCGGGGGGAAGGGAGGAGGAGGGTCGGACGAGGGCGATGCCAGGCAGGCGATTGAGGTTGGGGAACGCGGCGCCACAGGGGTTGCGTTCGTTGTCGCGCAGCTACAGCCGGTGTCTTGGAGGGTGTCGTAGTCAAAGTCGCATGGGGGTGCGGTGATTCAAGGCTCCCTCATGTCTGGCCAAGTTTGCATGACGCAAGTCGGACGAAGGAAACTTGGCGGGCGGTGCCAGGATCGTGGTCAGTTACAGGTGGCTGCACAAGCTAGAAGTAGATACGCTCGTCTCGTGGGATACGCGAAATCGAGCGTTGGAGGGCCAAAGGAAGGGCGTGGGTCGGTCCGTGGGAATGAGGAGGCGAGGCGAGGCGAGTGAAGGGAGAGGAGGAGAAGAAACGGAGGCGTTGAGGAAAAGGCGAGGTGTTCGAGAAACAAGTCTTGAACTTGGAACATGCTTCTGACGCCCCGGATGATTTGGTTTGGTTTGGACCAGATGCGGTACAGGGGACATGGTGGCGCTACTGATGGATGCAATGGAGGGGCCCAGTACCTGGTAGGGGCACCGGGGCCACTCCTGGGTACCGCCGAGGTCCTGGCACCACAGCGAGAGGCCGGGACCGCCCAGCACCGGTACTTGGAGGGACCCCACCGTCTGTGAGGCGGTACCTCGCTTCGAGTTCTAGCTCTCCCCATGGCCGCATGCTAGCCCACACCTTATATTTCCCACTGTGGAGACGTGCGTGCGGTGTGCCTGTGCCGCTGCTGCTGCTGTCAGGGGGGCATTGAATTATTGATTGAACGGAGCACTGGCCCGTCTGGTTTGGGTTCTGGGAAGAGGTGTCAGTACCACGAAAGAAACTGTCAGTCAAATAACAGGATACTATAGAAGCTGTCCAATTTGGTATCTTGATTTTCGGTTTATTTGTTGCTCCCTATAATCACTAGATTGGCGCACCCCTTTTGCGCTGCATCTCCTGTAAAATATCGAGCTACGGCGATGACGCGGACTCGGGCCAGATCAAGTAATTCGCTGTATCGGCCCCATCTCATCACCGGGGATCTGCGCTCAATCAAAACGGCGGTACCTTGCCCAGGAGGTGCCGAACCCTCCACACGCCTTTCATCCTGGGCACCTGGTCCCAGGTTTTCAATAGCTTAGCTTTTCGCACCCGCCCAATAGTGGACGAACGCCAAACAGAGGAAAGGATGGACAATCTCGCTTTGGATGGTGTGAGGATCTACCGTCGCATCCTACCCCTGAGAGAAAAAATGCAGCCGGCCCATCTGCCTATGAGAAGCCAAAAAAGTGAGGTTTGCAGCATCCAATTGGCTCTGTCCTCAACGTCCCCTGCAGTACTCAATTTGGGACAAAATTTGTCCAGACAATCATGTGAAAGGTCGAACCGGTGCAAGGTGCCACTGAACGCTACCTCTGCATCTTGATTAAATTAAAAATCGCCCGCTACGAAAAAGCTTGGCCACGATCCCGGACCATGACCGCTGGGGGCGGGCCCGCCACGCCGGGAACATGGCACCCGACAGGGCACCTCGCGAGCTGACCAGTTCTGGAACAAGTCCAATTGGCTACCCGGTGCATCAGTGTTATTAATGGCGACAGTCACAATGTGTTTCATCCTCCAAACTTCCCTTATTCAGCAACACATGATTCTAGCACAAATCAGGTCTTTTTAGGTATTTGTGGAAGTCATCACCTGTGCGCATTTCTTCACCCGCTAGATTCAATTTTGTTTGAGGAAATAATGCCCCATTGTGCGACGCATAGACCGAGCAGTCAGCGGTCTTCTTCCTCGTAAGATGAGTGGCGGCGCGACGAAACATCGTCGGTTTTGATGACGGCGCACGTACAATTATACAACGGCTACTCGGGCTGTAAAGAATGGCTTGCTTGTTCCTGGGCCGAACCCAATTAAACTGTTAAGTTCATGATAGTCGCCCGTTTCAGGACCTTGTTCGGCCTTGTCCATTCTTGCTCGTTCCGCGACTCCGTACAACACTTGTAAAAGAGGCGGAGAGCATACGTCGTGCAAGGCGAGTCTAGGACAAAGAGTTCACAAAGACTACCACCACCCCTTCAAGATGCGGACGTGGCCGATGCAGGGTTCGAGTTTGACGGGTCCCGGCTCCTCGACAAACCCGGAATATGCACGACGCTGTTGGATATGAGCAGGGTGCCAGTCAGGTTGCCGCAGTGCTACAGTCGTGGCTCTACTCTCTTTGATGACGGAGACGTCCAGTCAGATCTGTGGCATCCACTTGGACTTGCGCGACTCTAACCAAGGCATGGAGGGCTAGGACATCGTATAACAAGAACCTAGAGCTGAAGATTATCATCCTCTTGTGTCGTGCTCGCGAAGCCGATGAACTTCCTAGCAAGAAGTTTAAACGTTTAGATTAGATCGTGTGCCTCTCCAACTTTGCCAGCCAGGTCGTGCATGAGGGCATACAGGATGAGCCTCTTTTCGTCACCAATGGCACGAATGTCGACGATCCTGGAGCTTTATACTGTCCTATTTTGAAAGCGGTTCCTACCTCTTCATCAAACTCATGGCGTGACTTCTGAGAAACGTTCACTTCCGTGCTCAGCAACGCTGTCCCTTACTGAGGCGGCAGGGGAAAGCATCGAGAAGGCGACCAGCTCCAGCAGGATCATGAGTAGAGTGGAGTCCAGCGTGAGTCCAGCGCCTCCTTCGCCGACGACCCTATCGTCCTGCAGCTTCTCAACAAGCTGGTTATCGATCGGAGATGTACAGCAAAAAGTCCCTATGCCAGGGCAACATAGATCTTCGGAAGTTCATCACGCTTCTAACTCGTACAAGTGTCTCTCGAAATTACTCGAGATTTATGTACTACAGACCACTGCTTGGTTACCAGGTGGATGAGGTGAAGTGCAAATTGCTGGACCTCTAGGCTTGGTATCACGATTCCGGGCGGTTGCACTCATCCATCGCTTCGAATTCTACCTCATTCTTTCATGTCCACAAGAATGCGGCTCTCCTCTAATCCACGTGAGTTGGCCATTTGATCCTATCTTCGGGATGCCCTTAGACAAGGCCCGTCCCTCCATACGTGCCAACATACCACGTCTAGTCCGAAAGCATTATAAAAGAGAATGCTTTTCCTTGGGGCCAGCTGTCGATCCTTCAATACGCAGTGGATGAGTGTTGTTGCGGCCTGGAAGACTAGATAAGCATGCTATGCATCCGTGTGAGCCACGAGAAGAGCACAGGCAGCAGATCAGTAAGATGGGCCCAAAGCTGCTCGGGCGCCGGCAAGGTCATCATCGTGTTTAGGTCTCTCATGAGGGTGTACGGCAGTACATATGCCGAGAAGATGGTGATCCAAATCATGAGATCCCTCCAGGCTTCGAGACTGTGGGCCCTGCACAAGGGCATTCTCCGAGCCCCTCTACTTTTCTTTGCCAAAAAAATCCAACGAAATAAAGGATACGATGACGGTGGCCGGGGCTTTACACTATCCCATAGAATGCCTTTGTGGGGGCAGTATGAACTGTAATGAAACGCGTTCTGATATTGGATGGTTGGGAGGATCATTATATTTTAAATCCCAGATTGCGTGGGAGGATTGGAGAAAACCCATCCATCGCAGTCTTTACTGTCCACAGATTATTCGAATCCGGATGCTACCAGGCAAATACTAGCTACAGGCGTGTCAACTGGACAACAGGCTCTTGTAGGAAGGCCCATGCCTCGTCAGCAAACAGCCATTTATAAATAACAAAGCCTGTCAACACTTTAAAATCGAGGTCTCAGATACAGTCGCAGCCTGCACTTCAAAGTATTCTCCACAAGCTGGCCTAATGGCAGGCAATGAGGAGGAGACGTATCTCATACTGCCAAGCAGGCCGTCGCTAGCGAGATGGCTGCCCTCCTCGGCCTATGCAAATACTCAATCCGGTTGCAGGTATAGAAGCTCAGACTATATATGCTGGCTTGTTAATATTATTTGCTGCGATTTCACGGCATGGCTGTGTGGCTTGTATCGACCTGGTGACGAGGCCGCACACTTTGCACATAGGGGTTGCTTGATGGAAAGAGTCTGAGGACCCTTTGCAGTATTTAATCTACAGATTCTTGGAGGCCATTTGTAGACAACAAGTTATTTGGGTAGAATGAGTGTCGTTTTGCACTTCCGGATTTCTTGATGAAAGCGAGCGATTGTGTATTGGATGGTCGCATTTGAAGCCAGTACGGTATACCAACTACGCTGTATCTCGTTCTTTCTTGTGTTGGGGTGGTCACTTCTCATAATAGTTGAAGCAAAGATATTAGTTCATTCGAAACAACTAGAAGAAGAAGAAGTTATTGACATATGCTCATACAATGCTAAATGAACACCCCAAACTCAATCCAATTCGTACAAATGAGAACTCAGAAGCCCAAGATCTCATTCACTCTCCTCACAACATCCGCCTCCGTCGCCCTCTGCCCACCCCCCAACGTCACCTTCTCCAGCCCCATAGCCTGCCTCGCCTGGTCTCCCTTGATATCCGCAGACCCGGGTCTGCCCACGTGTCGGGTCTCGCCTTCGCCGCCGGGGAAATCTGGGCCGGGCGTGCCGTTGAGGAAAGCCTCCCGCTGCTGCACCAGGTACTCGGCGTTGAGCTCCGTCACGGGGCAGACGGGGATGTACATTACGCTGGAGTCACCGACCCCGGCGTGGACCTTGTCGACGGCGTGGATTGCTGTGAAGTTCTGTTAGTATCATAGTCTGAATAGGATGGAATGCGGGATCAAGGAATACTTACTGTCACAGTGCCACGCCACGTAATCACCAGGCTGAATCTTCGGCACATTTACCATGCTCTTCTCCAGCTCTAGATGCGGATGCCACTCATCTGTAAACTCCTGTCCCCGTCCCGGCACCGCGCCCTGTAGGTCACTTGTCATGTCCTCGGGTCCCATCAGCTTCCAGTTCGCCTCATCTAGATACGCTGCGGCGTCGCTGCTCTCTTTCTTGCTAGTCAGAGGCCTGAAGAAGGGCCTCAACAGCGTGTACGCCGTCGCCAGGCTCATCAGCGGGTTAACCAGCAGCGTGCCCTCGCCCGGCGCCGTGTGGCTCAGGCCCAGCCAGCCCTGCCACATG
The DNA here is from genome assembly GCA_020881915.1 of Paramyrothecium sp. XJ0827. Lineage (NCBI taxonomy): Eukaryota > Fungi > Ascomycota > Sordariomycetes > Hypocreales > Stachybotryaceae > Paramyrothecium > Paramyrothecium sp. XJ0827. The sequence goes on from JAJFPB010000004.1 coordinate 4,656,147, forward strand.
CGGAACATGGAGCAGGGCCCCAGACCTTCGTACCGGTTGTTCACAGCGTCGACCCGCCCGCTCGCGTCCCACGGGTCGTACTGAGTCCAGTCGCCCTCGAACACTTTGTCGTACACGCCGCCGCGCCCGTAGCCCTCGGGCTCCCAGCGCTCGACGCTGCCTCCGTCCATGTGCGGGCCCAGCGCGAAGGCGGCGTCACCGGGCCGCCGGATGCGCAGGCGGTCGGCGTACGAGAACGGCTGTGTCATGGAGATGCGTGCTTGCGGGGAGGATGTGTGCCAGAGGGATGTCATGAGGAGCTGCTGTGTCTTGAGGAGGGAAGGGTGAGAGCGAGCTTTGATCTGGGACGGGGACCAGTATAGTTCGAAGACTTGTGGATCGTGAGGAGGGAAGGCTGATAATCGTAAGTCAATGAGAACTTGACCAGCGACGGAGTATGTTAATCTCACCTCTTGTCCATGGGTTGTTCCGGACATACTCCTCAATCTCGTCCTTATACGCCCTCGCTTCCGCTTCTGGAATCACCCCCTTAACCACAACGGCACCCCTCAACCTGATATCGCTCTTCTTATCCTCCAGGGCCCTCTCCAAATCCTTAGACTCGACCTCCGGCACAATCGCCGGTCCCTTGGCCGCGATGATGTCGTTTTCACGGCGCAGCTCCCTCAGCAGACTGCGCCAACTGTTCCTCACAGCACCCTCGCGGCCGCGGATCAGGTCCAGCTTCAACTGACGGAACCGGTCCGGGAGCGGAGTCGCCTTGACGCCTGCCATTGATGCAAAAGCATCCGAGATGTCGCCCTCCTTCTTTGGCTGCCTCTGCGTCGCGGCCATGGCGACGGAGCGCCTGAGAAGCGGTGCAGACCGGGCCGTCTTGGCCGTGATAGTCGGTCGGGGCATCTTCTTTTTGACCACTTTATAAGAATTGATGAACGATAAGAATCCCTGATGAACCAGGACTCCCACTGAATAATTGAATAATACAATGATCGCTGTGAAACCTGGGGAGCTTTTATATAAGTCAGGTTGACCCGAGACACGACGGTATTTCCTAATCGGGACCTTCCGTCAACACCGTCCGTTGGACCAAGTTGGTGCTCCGCGCTAGCTTCTAATTGGCAGAGAAGGCCATAGTTCTCGTTCGATCAGTGTAAGTATGTGGTCATTCATCGGAGTGCCTTGGAGGGCGGTTGCTGTGATGATTTGCTGGATGTGAAGGTGGTGGGAAGTGGTTGTCGTGGGTATACGGCTGCGCTCGTCCACGCTCTCGGTTCCACTCCGCCCAGCAAGGGAGAGGAATGCCCGGAGCGCAAACTTTGATGTCGTTCTCCGCGTTTCTCCTTGTCTATTGCGTGTGATAAAAACAGTTTCAAACTCCACGTCTGAACTCTGGACGCTCGATCCTTGCCTCGGTGGTGATGTGGCTTGCAAACAGGGGCGAAGACGACACCCATTGCTTCTCATATAGAACGGGACCACTCGGACCGAGGAATGCAGACACGAAGTGGCATGTCAATTCACTATCATTCACACAGAGACCTTCGTAGTGTTGATTCCCAAACGTCATGCAATTCCGCATCAACCCTCGGGGCTGATCCCTTCACTCGACCGGTTTACTCGACACAAACTGCAAAGCTCACGAGGATGCTTTCCATTCACTTAATTTTTTCTAGCATCAGTACTTTCGAAATGATTTGTTGTCGTATTCTCATGGACCTGGTGCCTCCACCGTAGGTCGTAGCTCCGTCTCATCCGGCTCATAGATCCACAAGCGACACTCGCGACTTCAACTTATACCTCATAACCACATCAATTCAGTCACACATGAATAGCAATAGCTGGGTCAATACCTACTTTCGTCAACTCATGAAGTAACAGCCAGCATAGCCATCCCTTTCCTGCCTCTACCACCCCGACCACCCCTCTGGACCCTTCTCGCCAAACTGCCAGCCGCCATAGCACGGCACAACACAAAGCCATATCACGGACACTCAAAGCAAAAGAAACCAATGGTGAAAAAGAATCGTTGTCATGTATCTACTCCCCAGCCGTTTGATAATGCCGCGCTAGTTCTGTCCCAGATTTATGTACTATACACTTTCCCTTTCGTGATTCCCTTGACAACAAAAAAGAGAAAAACCACGACAAGAATCACTCGCTGTTTAGGGGAATACAAACGCATAAACGGACACCCACACCACGCCAGTCTTCTTGTCCGTTACTGTAGTCCATCGTACAAGACCCAAACCTCCTCATTCGGGGTCTCCCAAGACCCGTCTCACCCGGTCCCTCAGATCCTTGTTCTCGGATTCCAGCCCTCCCAGACGCTGCCGCGCCGCCTGCCGATCTTGGTTACGTCCCTCTCGCTCCAACTTGAGCTTGTACTCCATGTCGCGCAGCCGGAGCAGCCAACGCTTGTCGTCCTTGTCGGTGGACGACCCGCCGCTGCTCTCTTCCGGCCGTGCCACCTCCAGTCCGGACAGCGTGGGCAGGCCCGGCGTCGTGTTGGCCCGGGTCATGGTGGTTGACCTGCCGTGGCTGGAGCGCGAGCCGCGGTCCTTATCCCGGTCGCCAGGTCCACGCGGAACGGACGGCGAGGGGGAGCCGTGCACGCCGGTGATTAGTCCGTCTGGATTGCCCGAGGCCGCATAAGCCGCGCGGGCTCTAACATCGCTGGCCGTCCTCAACGTTGCGTTCTCCACCTTGAGCTGTCGGTACGCGTCCTCCAGCCTAAACAGACGCGGCGCCAGGTCCTGCGAGCCTAGCGACCCCGAGGCTACTGCGTTCCGGACCATCGCCTCCAGCCGGTCCAGCTTCTTCGTGCGCACCTCTAGGTTGTTCTCGAGCGCTTGGTACTCACGCTGTAGGTCGCGCTCTACCGCCTTGATCTTGGTCTGGAAGGATCCAATCATGGCCTCGATAGCTTTGACCGCTGCCATCAAGTTCTTTGAGAAGCCTGGCAGCCTCGTGGCGACAACTTCCAGCGACGGTAGGGCCTGGCGGTCGATGAGCGTGTTGTTGTTCGCCCACTCCCGTCCACAGACCATGCTAAGCTTCTGCCACAGCTGCAAGAGCAATTCGTTCCTCTCCAGCAGCTGGTCCCTCATCGTCTGCTCAAGAACCGTGATCCTCCTCTTGTCCTGGCTTCTTGTCGACTCCAGCTCCGCGATCCGAATGTCCTGGGTGCTGGCTGTCCGTGAGAGATGTTGGTGCGTCTTCTGGAACGTCTCGAACTGAGACTTCGTGTTGCGATGGCTCACACGCTCCTTCTCTAGGATCTCGTTCAACTTTCGACTCTCAAGTGCGGATGACTCCAGCAGGGCGTCTCGTTGCTTGATGATTCGGTCTTTTTCAACCAGCGACGCCTTGGTGGTGTCGAGCTCCCTGATCGTGTTCTCGAGCTCTCGTTGCATCTTAGCAATAGACTAGGCAAGGTTAGCAACAGACAGAAGTAGATATTCGGAAAAGTAAGTACCTTGAGCAACGACGATCGGGTGCCGTTGAGGTCACCCAAAGCCTCCCGCAGGTTGCTCTCCAGCTCCATGAGCCTCTCCTTCCACTCGGTGGCCTCGACCTCGCGCGACGACAGGTTCTTACGCAGCCGCCTGACCTCGTCCTTGGCCGCCGACTTCTCCCGGTTCAGCTCATCGACAAACTGCTGCACCTCCTCCTTCTCCTTGTCTGCCATGACCTCCCGTTGCATGCGCTCCTGCTGGATCAAAGTCTCCAGCTCCCGTACGTGATCCTTCTCTTCCCTCAGGCTCTGCTCCACGTTGGCAATTGCCGCTTCTAGGTCGCCTATCCTAATCTTGTCGGCCTCTTGTTCTTCACGAAGGAACGCGATTTCTCCCTGGGACGATTCTTGCTGCACAAGCAGCCGCTGGTTCTTGTCGTTGGAGTCCAGCAACTTTTGCTCGAGTTCCTCCAACTCCTTGTTAGATGAGTCCAGTTCCTCTTCGAGCTGCTGAATCCGCCGCAGCTTGTTGTCTTGTTCGTCCTCCAAGCGGACCAGAGCCTCGCTCATGCTACGCATCTCCTCCTGTAGCGCATCAAAGTTCTCCGTACGCTCCTGGAGATCTATTTGCAAACGTTGAATCTCTTCGCCTCGAACGTCGGCCTCTGCTTCAAGTGCGTCGATTTCTTCCTGCGCCTCCCTACGTAGTGCCTCGAACTCATTTTCCATGTCGGACTGTTCACGCAAGGCTTCGTCGCGCTCCGCCTGCAGGGCGACGAGGTCATTCATGGCGTTGTCTAGGTCTTCTTGTAGCGTGAGAGCACTTTCCTCAACTTCTCGCTTCCCGTTGACGGCAGCTTCAAAGTCCTCCATACAAGTGTCGAGTTCGCGCTGGAGCTCCTGGTTGCGCAGCTTGGCCTCACTCAGCTTATCCCGCGCATCTGACAACTTGTTCTCCAGCTCTTCACGCTCAAGCTCATCTTCTTCTGTGGTTTGCCGCGTCCGGATACTGCCTCGTGACTGCGAGCGGCCGTGGGCACGTCCTAAACGAGAGGCTGAACGGTCTAGTAGGCTGTCTATTGTTGATGGTGCGGGCGCACCTCGTCTTTGCGCTATCTTGAGGTCCTCAATCTCTTGGTATAGGCGCTCCTTCTCGCGATCCCTCGAGGTCAACATGGATGTTTGCGCACCGACCTCACGTCGCAGCTCTGCATTCTCGTGACGCAGCTGTTCTGTCTCACGGCGAAGCTCATCCACAAGCGTACTGGCGGCACTAAAGTTGGCGTTGGAACCTTCCACGTCACCCGAAAGGCCGGAAACAGGGCGAGTGGGTGAGCCGGTCCGTTCCTTTTGCTTCTTGGTGATGTTGTAAATATTCGTTGTATGGTGTAGGCCACCGACACCGCCTGCCTCCTGCTTCAGACGAAAGATCTCCTCTCGTAGTTTGCGGTTGTCCTCATCGGACTGTTCTCGGCGCGCCGTCTCCTGTTCCAGAAGATCCTTCCAGACATCGGCTTCCTCTTGTCTTCCGAGGTTGTCACTGGCGCGGTCGCCGAAAGACCTGACCATCTCGGCCATCTTCCGCCGTTCCGCCTCCTTGTTCAAGCTCTCGTTTCGTAGTCTCTCAATCTCCACGGCATACTCTTCCACGCGTTCCCGTAGGTATAGCAGCTCCTCCTCACGCAGCCGGGTCTCTTCGTCGTCCATCCGCGCCGTTTGATCGGTAGACGAGGTCCCGCTGCGGGCCGTAGATGGTCGATCGTCGTCGTCCTTGGCGCGTTTCTCCAGCTCTTTGACCCGTCGCCGTAGCATCTTGTTGTCCCGCTGCAAGACGGCAATACTTGTTTTGAGGTCGACGTTTTCCGAAATCATCTCTTTGATGCCCTCTTCAGACAGCTTGTCCAGTCGGTCACTCAGAAACATGACTTTGAGCTTCAGGTCAAAATTCTCCTTGGAAAGCCTTTCTATCGTGCTGCTCTGCTCCTTGAGGGTCATGCTTCGACCGCCGGTGCGGCCGATGGTGCTTGTCCCAGAGGTAAAGGCCGCAGACGGCATGCGAGGTGTCTCCAATCCGCTCTTGAACTTGTATTCTTTGGCCAGAGACTCGGGCACCTGGACGTTCCTAACGTGCCTGGCAATCACCGTATCCGTCGGCACGTTGAGGTTCTCGCGAGAGGGCTTGGGAGTCTTGAGCAGCGCATCGTCAGAGTTACGGCGGCGCTCGGGGCTGTCGACTTCGGCGAGGGGCTCGAGGGGTTGGCCGGGAGTCTCGGGGTAGTCGTCCCCCAGCGCCGAAGCCATGCTGCCCGTGCTGACGGTCCTGTACATGGGGTTGCTGGAGGACCGGGTCATGCCCATAGCAGGGACCGCGCCACCAGTCTGGAGGGCGTAGTCGGCGCCCAGGCCAACGGTGTTATCGCTGCCGTCGTAGGATTCTGGATTGGTGACGAAGGAGGAGGTGGACGAGCGCTGGCTGCCGTATCGACTACGGAGGTACTTGGGGCGTTTGGCGCGCAGGGCATGTCCGGGGGTGTTGCCGGCGCGGTCTGAGAGGGAGTGGGATCGAGAGAGTGATGTGGAGTGTTCGCCTTCGGTGGCAGCGCTAGAGTTGGAGATGAAGGAATCGTCGCGGGAGAGCCCTTGGGCTCGGGCGGTGTTTTGGGGTTGGAGGTTGGTCGTGGTATCGTCCGCGATCGGCGAGTGGCCGTTTGTCGTGTACTTGTTCCTCGACGACGGTGTAGGTGAGCCGGTGCCAGTGCCAGCAGCACTCACGGCCCGAGAGATGGTCCTGGCGGCAGCGGCAGCAGTGGGCGACGAATCGAAGTTTTCGAGACCAGCGGTGGACGTGTCCCCACTGACGGCCGTGGAATCGTTTTCAAGAGGGTCCTGGTCGTGATCCTGGCCCTTGCCATCATCTAGATCTGGGGGCTGCTGGTATCCCCATTGCTGCTGCGGCGGTGGTGGTGGCTGCATGGCGGCCTTATTGGGCGAGTCGAACAGGTACGTGTCGTCGACCCCACCGCCGTCTGCAGAGGCGCGGCCCGTCGGGATGGGCGAGAGGGCGGGCAGGAAGCTCGACTCGACGTCCTTGAAGTGCTCGCGGAGAACGGCGGCCTCGGCGGTGGAGTCGTCGTGGAGGTCGTGGGTGCGGTCCATGGCGGCGAAGCTGGAGTCGTCCGGGGGCACATCAGCAGCGGCGGCGGCGGCGACGAGGTCCGACGCCGGCCCCGTTGGACTGACCGGTATAGGCGATTCTGGGTTCTTCGGGTGCTGTGGCGAAGGCGTGCGGGCGAAGGCGTGCGGTGCGTCCTGTGTTGGGGATGATGGTGTTTGAAGCGGCGCATCAGGCCGATCTTCTGTCTGCATCTGTGACGGCGACGGTGACGGCGACAGTGACACGCGCCGCGCCGTGGAGGGGCGTGATTCGATGGTCTCAGGGTCTGCCATGTCTCGAGCAGCACATCCTGCTGAGATGCAGGCTCAGATAGAAGAGAAAAGAATTGTCAGGTCGTCCAATTGATCATATCCCCGAGCCAAACGCCATGGATTAATGATTGTCAGTAAACGAGCGATAATCAAAGCGACAAACTGGAGATGGTCAGAGCGAGAAAAAAAGGCAAAGCGCCGTAAGCAGCACAAGCAGGAGCGGGCGCCAGTGCCAGGCACTATGGCTCAGCGGCCTTTGGTTCCTTTTTTCCAGCGCTCAAGGCACTGTAAGGTAGCTTTGCCTACAGAGCAAGGCACTGTGGGGACGGGTTTCTGTTTTCAGCAAAAAGCAAACAAAAAGTGATGCTGCATGCGACCCGCCTGAGCTTTGCCAGCGCCTGGCCTAAACCAACAGCAGAAAAAAAAACACGGCGCATCCTTGCTCGCGAACCTTGTCGAGCACCACTTTTGGTTGGCCCGACACCCGCTATCTGATATCACCGATGCGCTTTCATAAGGATGATAAGGATAATAATGACGATGTGTCGAAGCAATGCACGAGATCTTAATGCATAGCTAGAGACAGCACTGAAAAGTTGCAGACCGTTGAAGCGTTTCCAGTGCAGTGCTCCCTGCGCCGCATTGTATTGTCCTCAATGTCTCAGGTAGATTCTTCAGACTTGTTCCCAGCGATCTCATTGCAGATACAGATGGATGCCCATGGCGTTGCCTGACCATTGGTTTCCCACCCCGCATCAGGTACCGACAGTCCAGGACACGGCGCTCGGACCAACCATTTTGTCACTTCTTGCCATGGCATCTTCACATGTTGATGGCTTCTCTCTTCAGGGACACATGGTGTTAGCAGTCAACCCCTTCCCAATTGAAAACATGTGGCTGCAGCGAAGGTGTGTGCTCGAATATCATTATTTTATTTCATTGCTAGAGAGCGTTATCCAAGCGACCCATCTGGCGATACATTGACGTATCAAAAATGACCGTGTCATGACGAACTCCGACCCATTCCTATATACCTTATCCACAAAAAGGCAGCTTAGTTGGAGTACTTGCTGTCCACCTTACTTCTGCATTCCCAAACCACGTTAGCATCCGTACTACTTGGTCAAGTTTCGAAGCAACTGTACGTACCCCGAGAACTTCTCAAAGACGCCGCGGGCGGCGTCGGTGATCTTCTCGTCCGTCTTGGGATCGAAGTCGTGGCCGGCCCTCTTAGAGGCGGCGTCGAAGACTGCAAATCGTTAGCTACAGGGGCACGATGACCTCGGATGGCCGCGAGGACAAAACGACCAGCAAACGGAACTGCCTCACTCTTGTCACCGTAGTCTTTCGACTCACCACCCTGCTGGGGTTTCTGCCCGGAGCTACTGGAGCCACCAGATTGGATATTCTTAGCGGCGTTCTTGAGAATGTCCATGGCGAATAGTTTGGTGAGGAGGAAAGTGGTTGTCAAGGGGAGGATAGGTAAGGTATGTAGAGGATGTGAGATGTGAATGCTGAGGATGTGGATGAGGATGAAACGAAAGACAACCACGCCATATGACGCCGGATCAGGGTCCTTCTTATACTTCAACCCCCTCATCTCTCCTCTCCGCCCGTCCCGTCCGCAGATCGAGTGCCACGCGCATCAAGGCACCAAGCACCTCATCCGCGCCTGGCGTCCCCCACTTCCCAGTCCCCGTCGCCGTCCCCGTCCCATTCCCAGTTCCATGCGCAGTTGCTGGAGCTCCTAGCCTAGCTCCTAGCTCTCCAGCTCGACAGGACAGCATGCGCTGGAGCCGGCGCTACGTCATATCGAGACAAGCTCCCTTCCGCGCCTCGCAGCATACAGCCTACAGTGCCCCCCTCCACCAGGCCAAGAGGGTGGTATTCCACTGCAAGCTCGAGCTGTTTATCTCGGGTTCAGAAAAGACCGCAAAGTGCAATGCACAGCGGGCATGGCGAGCTGGGAGGTTGAGGGGTCCTGGATCCTTCATGCGGTCAAGGGGTCGAGCCCGTTCGGTGCGGCGTTGAGCTGCTGGTGCCGATATCAGTATCAGAGAGCATCTACCTTGTCTTCTCACTTACAGGCTCGTACTGTCACCTTCATGGTCGCATTGCCGTCTCAGTACTGAACAGCAACTCTGTGGATGGCCTAGCCCAAAGGTATTTCCTTGCTGGTCTTGATCGAGCCCAGCCCAGCAGGGTCAACTCGCAGCAGAAACAGGTCAGATTCATCGTGACCCGCCGATCCCTCTCTTGCATCACACCAAGCTTTCCTCCCCCCACCATATCCACCATCTCCGAATCATCTTAGCGCGCCAGCCCATTAATACCAAGCTTCGAGACCAACGCCAACGCCAACGCCAGGACATCCCGATGCATGCAGTAATAACGGCCTTGCCGGGCTGATCAAGTGAAGGAGAAACGAGAGAGCACGGAGGTCGTTCCAGCCCCTGCGTCCCGTTCATCCAGGTCCCTCCAAATTGTTAGCTCGGCCCCTCATGGCTGTGCATCGGATCGTTCGCGCTCCAGGGTCCGGCCGGGGTGAAGGGGGAGCGGGGGCCACCAGCCCACCACCAGCTCAGGTGGACAGGGAAGGGCCGCACAAAAGCAGATTGACCCATGAGGGGCAGCCAGAGTTCTAGATCGTGCGCGGATGCACGTGCGGATGGACTACTACGCATAGGCAAGCTGAAATCGGAGGTCCAATCTGACATTGCACCTCCGTAGCAGCAGCACATGCAGCTACAGCACAGCCCAGCACAGCACAGCTAATAAGCTAACAAGGTAAGATAATTAAAGGCAGCCAGCCTTCTAAGCTTAGACCGTGGAACTCGAGGCACTGGAACACAGCCCGGCAGGCCGGCAGCTCTGGAATGCCTCTTAAATATACATTAGCCGGCGTCAATCCAGTGGGCATTGACGACATATCGGTGTTTAAGCCGCGGCTCCTGGTGGGCACACGCACTTGGCAGCCTCCCAATCTACGGACCGGCAAAGTAACAAGCACAAATACAGAGAATCAAGGCAGCAAGTCAACACCCGAGGTCGGCGGCAAAAAGTCCTCTCATTTCATCTCGATATCTGGGAATTCCATCTCGATAGCCCATCGCCAATTGATCATCAAATGGCGTCACTAACTCAACACAAATCTGTAAAGACAGCTGGGCCAAACTGTAGGCCGCTGAACAAGATGCTGCGATGCCCTTTTGTCTCAACACCGTCTGAATTGTCCATCAAACGCCTCGGTATGCTCCATGCAAAACAAAATTTCTTCCTTGTTACGTTTCTTTCCACAAAAAGTCAAATTCGAAAAAGGGCGCCCGCTGCCGTCATTACACCCTGACATCGTTGCCAATGTCCTCTCCGTATATCGCTCGCTGAGGATGCATCGCTGAAATCGAATAAATGGGTAGGCCAGAGCCATGAACCAGACTCCTGTTGTCGGGTCCGCTTAGTTCATTCGGCCGGTCGTCATGAGTCGACAAATACCTGGTACGCCATGACCATGATCCAGAACAGGAAGATGATGCCTGTCAACGCCATGGCAAATACGAGATGCCACGACTGACCTACGACAGAGTTAGCAACAGTCGTGCCTCCTATTTTTCTTGGGGGTACAGAGTGAAAGAGAAAATACTCACAAATGCTCTTCTGCTGTAGCCACGCCAGTGTCTCCATCGTCTGCCCTGTCGGGTTCTGGTTGAAGACGTGCAGGTTGCAGCTGCTCTGCACTGATCCATTGGGCCCCCAGAGCTGGATGGCCACGATGATCAGGCCCACCAACCATAGCACGAACATGATGAAGGCGCCGATCATGACAATGGCGGGTAGTAGGCGGCGTGTGGCGATGAGGTAGAACAGCCCGGCGATGAAGAGGATTCCGAGGGCGCTGACGGTCATGAAGTAGGGGAAGTACCTAGAGCGAGTTTAGTTTTCTGACTCGAGAGGGCCCGACCGGTGTTCGAGCTCGGTAGGGAGGGATAGGCGGCTTACCATGGGATGGGCAGGCGGAGCTGGTTCTGGATGACGATAAAGTTGCCAAACACGCCCATGATGCTCGCCGAGGCCAGCAGCATGACGACGATCCAGATGTTGAGCTGCAGCGGCGGCCAGTTGTAGGTGCGGACATGGCTGACCATGCGGCGGCTGTACATGTAGGAGCTGCCGCTCACCGATGACGTTGCGGCAGCCATTGTGATCTTGGTGCACTCAGGTGTGCCCGTAGGTGGTAGGTGGTAGGCGTGTGAGGCGAGGCAATCAGTGCGGTGCGTTGCGGTGCGGTACCGGCGTGGTGATGTCTTTGGAGGGGTAGAGATGTCGTGTTGTAGCCCAATGTCACAAACGCTCAATGCCCAGAGGATTTTCTTTCGGTGTGTCCTTCTCTTTTATTACGCTTTCGTGTTCAGAACAGCTCCGAAAAAGCAGTATCTCTCGCTATCGTCAATCGTCGTTGTCGTTTCGTTTCGGTTCGTCAAGTCGTCGTCGTGCTCAATCCGTCGAAGAATAGCACCAAAAAAGTAGTCGTCTCGGGCGACAAGCCAAGCAAGGCTCTTCCTTTTTGTTATTTTTCTCTTTGTTTTCTCCCTTGGGATGCAGAGCTCCCAATCCCAACCGATGGAGCCGTCTGCGTCCGGCCCAATCCCAACCCCGGGAGAAGCCTGCCACGTCAGGACCTGCAGCGAACCCGGTCGTCTGCTGCACCCAATGGGAGCAAAAAAAGCAAGAGGCGGGCAGGGAAAGGAGAGCAAGAAAAATGCTGTGACTGTTTGGAGTTGTCGTAGGTGGAGCTTCGCAGGAATGGCGTTCTTCTCGCCTTGGCTATGCAGTGTGATCGCGAGATGTGTTCGATGATGCCGTGAAGGCCAAGCTGTTGGGCCGAAGCAAGGATATGCCCGTACGAGGTAGAGACGAGAGGTTGGCTCAAGAACAGAGAGGCCCCGTGACCAAGCTAAAAGGTTCTCGAGGTAAGGATGTGCTTGCTCATGAGCTTTCTACTCTTCTCCTTATTTTTTTCTGGATCTGCTTTGCCTAGTCGATTTGGCACAGTTGCACAGACGCAGAACGAGTTGCAGGGAAGAAGCTTCTTTGGGGGGAGAAGCCGAAATGTGAGGGACGGGCGCGGTTGACCCGACGACCCGCAACCGACCCCCCTGCCCTGCCAGGCCTGGCCTTAGCCGCTGCCGCTGCAGACGACCCCTGTTCGATTTAAGGTATCTGCTGTAAAGGTGCCCATGCGAACACGTTGGCGGTGATGCCTCACAGGACAACTGTCCGGCATGCAAGCAAAATCAAGAAAATGCGCGTGTAAGAAATCTCAGAATGCATCATCAAAACATCCATCCCTGGCATTTTTCCCTCGTTGATCCGTGGTCAGCGAAACGCGACAATCCCCCAACCACCCCGAGATTTCCAGATTTCCCACTAGAAGGCCCGTCGTCCGGGGAGGTTGGGCTGGGGCCCGTCCCCCCTACGAGGACCTAAAAGCTTAGCGGACCCTCCTGCTGGGCAGCTCAGTCTAATCAGGGGCCTGGCCATCGCCCGCGTCCGCTCTTCCGGGACCGCGTCGCAGCAAGAGCCGGTGGAGCCTCGCTGAGGGCCCTGGTCGAGCTCCGAGGCCGCCGTTGCGTCGGTCTTGAAATGCGCGTGGCTGGACAAGGGGGTCGGCGTTCGTTCGGACCCTCCGCCGATTCTGCTCTTCCGTTCCGGGGGCTGGTCATGTGGCTGCGTTGTGAGGCGAGGCTGTCGAGCAGAGCATAGACACAGGTCTGTAACTGTGCTAATCAATTGGCCAAACAATTTTTTTTTTTTTGGACGAGGCTGTCCTCTTTATGGCACGGACACAACTCCAGCCATTCTCTACTGGACTGTGACGTCGGCTGGGGTTGGGCGACCCAACAGAGTGGCAGCCCAACCTCCAACACCAACATCACTTACAACGGTTGCAGGCCAATCCAGCGAGCGCCAAATGCTCAATCACTCAAATCTCACTCAAATCTCATTCTCAACGAAGAAATCCGGCGCTGTGAACATGGACAGAGTGTATTATGCGTCGGCCGGGCCTCTGCCTGACCATCGTCTGCGCCCGCGCGCAATGCAATCCGTCTAAATCTACCACTTTTCCAGCCCCTCATGGGGCCGATTGACAAGAGCCTACCCTAATAATTCAGTACAGCGCCGTCTCCCTATAGACTAAACAGGATACCCAATATCTTTTTCCTCCCCAATCCCTCTCACAGCAGAGTGTCGCCCAGCGCGCACCGCACGATCGAGCATCCCGCGCGCACCGTCTCGTGTGCGCCGACGTCCTCCTTGGGCGCCAGCTTGGGGTTGACCTCGACCAAGTCCACCGCCACCAGGTTGCCCGTCTCGTGCACGCACTCGCAGATGTAGTCGCCCTCGCGCAGCGTCAGACCTCCGCGCACGGGCGTGCCGGTGCTGGGTGCCCACATGGGGTCCAGCGCGTCCACGTCGAATGACAGGTGGATGGGGGTGTCGTCGCCGATGTGTGCGAGCGCCATCTCCATGACGCGACCGATGCCGTGGCTGCGACCCAATGCTTGTTAGTACATTCCCATTTGCGAGCTGAGTGGGTGGGTGGAGGTGGATGGAGAGCACGTACCGGTCAATGTCAAACATGGAAAACGCCTTGATGCCATTCTCCCTGAGGATGCGCTTCTCACCCACGTCGACGTCGCGGAGGCCGATGTACACCAGCTTCTTGACGCTGATGCGCATGTCGTCGGTGATCCAGCCGAAAAAGTCCTCGTTGTCGTCGCGGGCCAAGCCGGTCAGGAAGGACACGGGCATGCCGTGGATATTGCCGCTGTCGCTCGTCTCGGGGGTGTTGATGTCGGCGTGGGCGTCGACCCAGATGACGGCAATGTCGCGGCCGATGCGCTCGCGGGTGCCCTTTGCGGTACCGGCAATGGTGCCGACGGCGATGCTGTGGTCGCCGCCCAGCGTCAGGACGAGGCGGCCCTTGGCGGCGTGCTCGTACGTCTGCTCAGCGATGCGGCGGGTGACGGCCGAGACGGCGCGCGGGTTCTTCATCTTGCGGTAGTCCGGGTCATCGGCGGGTGCCAGGTCCGTGTACAGATGCACCGTGTCGTCACCGTGCAGCTTGTAGCCAAGCTCATCGCGCAGCTGCGTCAGGAGACCCGACTGAATGAGGGCAGCGGGCGCAGCGTCGACACCGGGCTTGCACTGCGCGGTTGACGAGGGAGTCAGCAGGGGATGCCCTCAAAGGTTGGTCGAGATTGGCGGAGGGAGAAAGCTTACCTGACCGCCAGAGAAACCGACGGCAACGACGCCGAGATCCTCTGGGTGAGAGAGGAACTTGCTCTTGACGAAGCTGTGATTCATGGCTGCTGTTGTGGTGACGAAAATGGACGGTAAAAGGGTATTCGGATCTTTTTTTTTTCTTCCCTTCGATCTTATCGGATGGAGGGGCAGTCAAGCTGGCGATGCGCAATGACGTGGGAGGGGTAAAAAAGAGGTGAGGCAGGTGAGGTGAGGACGATGATGATGGTGGAGAGGAAGAGAAGAAGAAGAAGAAAAAAGTTGAGGAAGAGAAGGAGGAGGCAGTAGAAAAAGAAGAAGAGGCAGGGCCAAGGGGGAAAACGAGGGAAATTCCTACGTGGTCATGAGGTTGAAGCGAAACCCAAGCGCATCCAAGCTATACTCCTAAGTGCAAGTAAGCTATACTCCTAAGTGCAGGTGGATCTGATGCTGGATCGCGAGAGGACGAGAGTAGCATGTTTGAGTGATCAAAGGGCGTGGGACGTGGCCAGCACGGCTTCAATCGGCACGGCCAGTCTTTGTCACACGAAAAAGACGGTTCAGGTATGGGCATTGCGTGTGTGGTGTGTATCTTGGCTTTTTCGGCTCCCTCTTGGCTTGGCCCGTGGACGTCTTGGGTTATCTGACAGCATGGGCATGGGCATGGGCATCAGCATCAGCATCAGCATCAGCCTCGCAGCAGACAGGCCGAATGCGTCGTATTCCACTACCACCATCCCCCAGAAAGATATCTGCATGCGACTTTGGTGCGAGGCGTGGTACATGATAAGCTTCCGATAAGGCAGGGAGTGTATCAGGCAGTAGTCAGTACCTGTAGGTACGGGAGCGACCCAACGGATCCCCGTAGCGACCCATCAGAATAACTTCCGACGGGAACGGTCCAAAACCACGCAGGATGCGATTCTGCTTCCTTTCCAATATTGTCCTGCATGTCGGAAAGCCACTTATCGCATCCAGCTGCACAAGCAAGGCTGCGAATCAAGGCACGAACCGCCGTGCAGCCGCATGGTCCAGAGACGGGCAACGATCGACCCCAGCGGAACTGGGGACGGCTTCGGAATGCTCCAATCCCTGCTAGCCCGGCCGAACCGCCGACGGAAGCCGTTGTGCTTACCTCAGCGGGGCCGGCGAGCTCACGACCATGGTGTTGTGTATAGGGTAGGTGTGAGAAGCGAGGGCGAGGAGCACTGCGTTCATTTGCTGAAGAAAAACGTCTGCCCAGCACAGCGCAAAGTGACCTACAAAGTAATTGATGGACTAAAGCACTCTTTTTTTCATCGTAATAAACAGATTTCTATTGCGCCCTACTCGAAGTCTTAGAAAACTAGCTTTCGCATCGTGGCTTGTTCGCTCACATTCCTCTTCCTCAGGCCGTCCTGAACATGCAGAAGCCTGAATGGGATGAGAAGCTTTTCAAGATTGACCTGACATAACATGCATGGAGGTTTCTTCTTCCCAAAGAATTTGGATATGACGGCGCAGAAGCATGCACGTCTTCATGGGATGCACAGACCATTAATCTTCGGGGTTGGACTCATTTTCACTTCTCCTGTCAAGTAAGCTAGGCAATATGGCTGCTGTGACACTTCTATGCGAATGCGGTGTTGATCCCTCCATACTTGATTCCGATGGAGTGCCCCCGTTACATTGCTCGGGTGTGACGGGGACTGAAGACATGGTATAACGCGACTTCTCTTGTCTATGAGGCACAGAAATCGGTTCACGGGCCCTCTCTTGGGGTTCTACTCCTCTTCACATAGGTGTGTTTCGTTAGACTGAGACGTTCATAAAAAAGTGATGGATGATGGTGTCAATGCCGAGGCCTAGTTTTAGGAAGGAAAGACACCACTCTCGTGCGATTTTCACGACGGCATGCTGACATCATTGCGACTCTTCTCGAGAATGGTGCTCGGTTTAATGTCCTTTAATATTGGGGCTCGTCTGCGCTTCACCAGGCAGGACATTCACTAATGTTGATCAGTTTGGAGGTGCTGCCAAGGGGAAAAGCTCCTGCACAGATGCTGTCTTCCATCTTTTGACGAAACAGCAAATCATTCAATGAAATCTAGAGGACAGTTTGTCAAAGGCACTACAACTAGGTGACTTGCGGTACGCTTGGTTTCCGAGGATCAGAGGAGTTGTGCACTTGGGTCAACTCATCAAGAATTCTGAACAGTGAATCACTGTTACTGGAATTAAGAATTGCCTGAAAACCCTTGTCGTCCATAGTTGATGTTCAATGAAATGGTTACAGCATTTCCTGCCAAGGCTCCCTTTCTCTTCTATGAGCTCAGAAGTGAGTTTATGCTAGAATGTCTCAGTATGCCCCCAAAACGAATGGGGAATGCTTAAAATCTAGCTCTAATTAATTGAATAATGTTACTGTAGAAGTATTGGCGTCTATAGTGAAAATTGCTCCCGATATGGCGTAATTCCCATGGTTCAATGCCATTAAGAACTAAGTTAAGGTGAATGGCATTCGGGGAAACCCCAGTTACAGTTGCTTTTAAAGGGATAAGCTGACGCCGAGGAGTACCTTTCGTAAAACCGAAGTCCATGGCAGCGTTCAGCAGCTAGTCAAAGCGCGCATCATTGATGATGTGCGGCCTCTGACTTTCCAAGTCTTCGACTTGCGCCTCATGTCGGACCGCATTCGTGCCCGGCTGCAGTACGAAAATAAAGTCCACGGGGGAGACGGTACACGAAGCTTTGAGGAATTTCATCAATGTATTGACCGTTCTTGGAGCTGGTCTGCCACTTCGCCTCTGAGGGTCATGCATGACGTGAGTCCACACTTCATGACCTGGCATGACTACACTTGGGTACAGAGACGCTCACAAACGAGTAGGACAAGATTGACGATAATACGTTCAAATCGTAGTCTGAGAAGTCAGTTCCACGCTTTGGGGGACGGCATGACGGGAGCAAACGTGTTTAGGCGTATCTCATGTTCTATTTGTGGTTCAGTCTGACTACCGGGTATTGTAACATCCTTCATAAGGAGGAAATACTACTAGGCAGGAGGGACTTGATTGCTGCCCGGTACATGCATACGTGAAAGGGAGAGGACGAACAATCCAAATTCAAGACAAGACTAGCTCAAGAGGATAGCATGACCCACGTATCCTCGCTTGACTCCTGCAATCTAATATATGCATCCTTGAGCAGATTAACCGATAAAACTCGCTCTTCGTCATCATCATCTTGATACAGATCTTTATCCACTGCCACAACATGTTCCAGTAGCTTGATTGCTGGTTCAATTTGTCCTCCTTTCAAATATGCTCTGGCGAGATGATATTCCGTCGCTAATCGATCACCGTTATTTTCGTCTAGCCTCTCTTTCATGATTGCCGAAACATGCTCTAGCAGGGTGATTGCTGCCTCTGTTTTACCTCCCGCTAGATATGCTATGCCAAGCACCTGTTCTGGCCCCATCCGCGTATGATGGTTCTCGCCCAGAGTTTCTTTCTTGACTGCCACAATATGCTCCAGGAGGGCAAATCCTGCCTCGAAATTCCCATTTTTTACATATGCTCTGCCAAGCTCACGCTCTGACCTGAGTAGGTTGCGGTCTTGCGTCTCCCTTCTAATTGCGACCACATGCTCGAGTATATCAATAGCATCCTGAGTTCGTTGATCATCGAGATATGCTGCAGCAAGTTCGTGCTCAGACACCAGCCGATTATAATCCTTTTCATCTAGTACCTTCTTCTGAACTTCAACCACATGCTCGAGTATAGTAATAGCATTTTCGGTTTGTTGGTTCTGAAGGTATGCTTTAGCAAGTTCATGCTCAGACAGTAATCGACTATGATCCTTTTCATCTAGGGTCTCCTTCTTAACTGCGACCACATGCTCGAGTATATTAATAGCATTTTCGGTTTGTTGGTTCTGAAGGTATGCTTTAGCAAGTTCATGCTCGACAAATAGCCGCTCGGGGTCAGTCTCCTCTAGTATCAGTTTCGTATTTGCGACCACATGCTCGAAAATATCGATAGCATTTTGAGTTTGTTGGTTTTCAAGGTATGCTCTACCAAGTAAACGCTCAGATATTAGTCGGTCAAGATCCGTCTCATCTAGCATCTCCTTCTGAAATGCAACTGTATGCTCGAGGATATTGATGGCATCTTGTGTTCGATGATTATTAAGGTATGCTCTGGCAAGTTCATGTTCGGATGCTCTCCTGTCGTGGTTCGTCTCATCTAGTATCTCCTTCTCAACTTTAACTATATGCTCGAGGATACTAATAGCATCTTGAGTCCGATCATCAGCAAGGTATGCTTGGGCAAGTGTGTGTTCTGAGACAAGCCGTGAACGGTCGTTTTCATCCAGCCTCTCCCTGTTCACTGCAACGATGTGCTCGAGTATGTCGATAGCTGCCTGAGTTCGTTGGATTTCGATGTATATCGTGGCAAGGGAAATCTCTGCTGCTAATTTCGGAGAGCCATTCTCTTCGGGTCGGTCCTGTCTCCACCGGCAAACTTCTTCATAATATGTCACTGCTTCTCTGAACCGCCTGTCCGCAAAGAGGCATCGCGCAGCGCTCTCAGAAAGATGATACATATCATCTGTTTTATGCTTATCAACCTGAAGCAGCAGCTTCATCGCATGTGGTAGATAGCGTCTCCACAAATCGCGGTTGCTAGGGACGGGCGTAGGAAATATCCCCGCAAGATGGCATATGGCTTCGTTAAGCATCTCCTCTTTCCGGCCGTTCATCTCAAGCCATCCCCGGGTTGCTATGCGTACAAGGCTATGCATGTCAAACGCATTGCTCTCACTCTGGCGCGTGATAAACGAGTAGCCACAGAGGATGCCGATAGCCCACTCAAACTCTTCAGGGTCTTTCTCGGGTAGAATAGTCTGAGGAATCGCTTTTGGCTCAATAAGCGACATAAAAGATAGCAGACGGACCGCGACGGGGTCAGACTTTTCGATCTGTTCAAACGACACGAGCCATGTTGTTCCCACGGCATTGCGTGAACCTCGATACCGGGTGTTGTCTCTAAATTCTCTCCCTAATACTTTCGGAATATCTTTTTCTGCTCCTCGCAAGAGCCCCAAGTACTCTTGTAAGGGCGCACTCGTGGTGTTCAGGTAGGCTGCAGCCTGAGTGATAGCCAAGGGAAGAAAGTTCAGATAGTTCAGTAAGTCGGCAACGACAGATTCCTCTAGAACAAGCCCTTTTCGAGTCAAGGACTTCTCCAAGAGATGTATAGATTCCGACGAGTCCATCTGTTCAAGGTCAATCACATCGGGTCCTGCAAAATTTACTGCGACCTGCCGAGATCGAGTAGTCAAAAGAACCAAGCCATGTTCGCTCTGTGGCAGGTATTCCTCAACGCCGTGCGTTTCGGCATCTCCAAAAAGCAGTTCCTGGTCATCGGCGTTGTCCACGATCATTAGCCAGTTACCAGCTTCGTTCGAGCTGAGGTGTTGGCAAACAAGATCCCTGATGTCCTCGTCCTCGTCACTCTTTTGCAGACCAATTTTCTTGGCAATTTCCGTGTAAGCCTGTGTTACACTTTGCTTACTCAAGATTGGCACCCAGAAGATGGAATAATCTGGTCGCTTCTCTTTTGTCTGGTAAGCAAAGTGTAAGGCGACCTGTGTTTTACCGACACCGCCGAGTCCAACCAGCGCCGTCTTCCGGGCCGGCTCGCCACCAAAAAGCATTTCATCCAAAGTGTCTAGGATTGCGCTCCGGCCAGTGAACCGGCTGTTCTTGGCCAGCTGGATATGATAGTAGGTCTTATGAGCGGTCTCTGGCAAGCTAGTAGCTTCCTTCTTTCTTCTCGTTGTCACCAATACTTCGCCGAAATTTTCCGTGTTTACTCGCGTACGGAGGCCCATGAATGGATACTGTCCATGTCGTTTCGGTGCCACAAGTGCTCGTTTGGCCAAGCCTCGAAGGCGTTGCAACACTTTGTCGTACTCGTGATCCTCCGGTCCAAATTTGACAATGTCCGAATGCGTGCGATCTATGGCACAAATGTGTTCTGGCCCATCCTCCCAGTGCCGGCCGTGCGTGGCCGACGATTTTGTCACTAGTACCGCGTTTGGGCCATTCATTTTCCAAATGCCGGCAGGGTCCTGTCTCGAGTTACTTATTGTGTGATGGAAGGTGGGAGAAAATGGACACAATGCCTAGGTACCTTCTTGGCTGTCGGTGATTCTCTCGTTTCATAAAAATAGACAATCTCCGATCCGCCTTCTTCTCCTAACGCATCGTGAAAATCTCGACGTAGCGTATTCAGAGTTTGTAAGTGCATGCGGCCAACGGACTCGACGAGGGACTGGTTTGGCGCATCCGTGATCATGGGTATGAGCGAATTGATGTCCATACCATCGTGTGGCACCCCGAAGAAGGCAATTCCGTAAACCGAGTCGAGCAAGTTCCGATCCTCATCTTTCTCTGACCGCGATAATAAGATAAGCAGCTAAAATAGTTAGTATCAGGTGAAAAGAAGCCAGAATTATAAGATATTGCCTACTTGTTTGAGGAGAAGACCTCCCAAACTGTGAGCGATGAAGATAATCGGCTTTGTAGCGGCTTTGTTTGCAGCATCGGTAACCGGAAGAAGCGAGTCACGGAAGGATGTCGCAAGATCTTCGAGGTTCTGGAAGCTAGTGCTCCCACTTACAACAGAGTCATAACCATAAATCATAACCCGTCCTATGCCGGAGGCTTGGTTGTCTCCTGAAACGATATCATGTGGGAGCGAGTCTCGAAGCCACATATGCTCCTCGCCTCGCTGTTTGAAAGATCCGAAGGCATGGCCACCAAGGCCAGATAGAGCGATGATGCTGTTTGTCTTAGCTCCGGTGCTTTATTTTAGGCCAGATAGGCTACACTCACTCGATTTCATGGGTTTGTGGAGGCGGCCTATACAAAGTGGTGATGCCATAAAAGTCTTTGTCTATCGTGATGACCTGGGGTCGGGCGATTTGACCCAAGGATGGTAGCCGAATCTGAGGAGGCGGTGAAATGGCTGTATCTGAGAAAGAGACCGTACTTGATTGCGACCGGCCATGAAGCTCGCGGGCGAGCGAGTCAATACGCGGGGGCTCATTGCGACAATCCGCATGTTCGGCTAAGAAAGTCCTCACGCGGTCAACATCCCAATCGAGAGGAATGCCGCGAACACGATATGCCAGGGCCATTGCTTGCCAGAGTTCTATATTCTCGAGAGCATTCCGGCTCAACAGGTGGATTAAGTTGAGGATTGAGCAAGTCGGGGAGGCTAACAGAACAGGAGGATTCGGTGCTGCATTAACCGCCGGCCTCAAGCGCCGGGCTCATGCAGTCGAGTGTCCATTGCTACCATATTCCTCCAGTACTACAAACCCCACATGGAGGGCCAAGGTGAATCTCTGGAAAAACATCCAATCAGGTCGTACGCCTGCTCATAGTATTCCAGGGTTTAATGATGGCGCTTCTCAGGAGGCGACAAAGGACAGGTTTGAACCAATTTTAGCACATCCTAACTAGCCAGGAGTGACCCGCTGTCCTCTGCTTATATCTTGAAAAAATCGGCCTTTATTGATGTCTCATCAAGCATGCGTTGCTCGACTTGGCGGTCATTCAAGCTGCAGTAGCGTGCTGGGGACCATCATGGCGATTACATTAGAGGCAAGCCACACGCTGCGTCTGCGCCACACAATGGTCGCTTAGAAATGGGGTCCGAGTCCACTCTAAGAGACGGGCAACTAACGTTAATCCAAGGGTCCGTCCCATCGGCCACCTCCTCCATCCATAATCACCCTCTGCAATCAACGCGCCCGCCTCAAGCTGCCGAACGCAACATCATGGCTGCACACTGGTACATCCTTCGGCTCATAGCCGCATTTGAGGTATAACCCTTCCTGTTCGCGTTCAGCAGCCCCCATAACTAACGTGCCTTCGCTCTAGGACAGAATCGTTGCGTCCGTACGTTCCGCCACCGAGCCTCCAGTCCACCACCTCATGTGCTCTAGCTGTCGCTGACATGTCTCAAGATTCTCAAGCAGCCTGGCTTCCATAGGGCCGTAGGCCGCATTCATCGGACGATCCAAGAGAAGCAATACGGGCGCAATCCTCACGATCCGCTTGCGCCCGGAGAGGCGACAGGTATGAATATCCATCCAGTTTCGCGCCGCGCCATCTACCAAGCGCATTAACTCGATATGACGGGGCAAAACGTGCTGACATGTGGTTGTGCAGCGGACCCAAGCTCTCCAAACCGCACCCAGAGCTTCTTTCGCCACTTTTATGACGAAGTGAAGAACCAGTTCCGTGGCAAACCGACCGAGCTGCCGAACGAGCCGCGGAAGAAGTGAGCACAATATGCCGACTGATCGACTACGAAACGAAGACATGACTGCAGCATGCGGAATGTGCCGCTTCACAAGACGGATTTCTGACCTGACCCCTTGCACCGTTACCGAAACAGAACAACGATCGGTTAGCGCACCCTTGCGTCACGGCAAATTACACATTATCATGCTTCCGACGACCCGAGGAAGCACGGCTGTGGCTGTCCAGGTTTCATGACGAACCGAGAAGATCGAGCCATGATCGCTTGACTTCTCCTACCCACTGATGACAACGACATGGCGTGCCGACTCGAGGGCATCAAGCGTTTCGGAGCATTATCTCAGGCACCGAGCAACATCAACGAAAGCACACGTCCAGATTGATCAGCTACGAAACTTGATGTTTGTGCAACCACGACAATGAGTCGCGCTCACTTTTCCTCCGCCAAGAACTTTGTGTAGTCACGCAAGCAAGATTTATGTGTTGCGGGCGATACTTGGTCCGGATGGCCAGGCTCGTGCTGTTGTTTTGTTGTGCTCGGGCATGAAAGGCAATGCAAAGCACGAGGGCTAGCAAGATAGACATCGGGAGATACTATTTGTGCTTGAAGCATCCTTGATATCGGCCACGAAGGTCATGAGGGTTGTATCCATCGCCGATTCGGGCCGGATTGCATCATGAATCCACTCGATGCCATAAGAGGCTTTAGGTTTACGAAGGTCCTTTTCCTTCAGAGAACGGCCAGGGCATCAGAGTGATACGAAGACAGACGGTTTGATGGGGGATGAGTGTTGCTGACTGTGCGAAGCTGATAGTTCATGTCAAACTCGTATAGCCATCTTAATCTGTACTCCAATAACCGCCAAGTCTCCAGTGATAGGTGTTTGATAAATGTGAAGCAGCCTCTTCTCCACCATTCTAGTCGTGAAGGCATGATATGACACCTTCGAAGGTCGCCGCTTCTGGACTCACACCTCGTAATATACGTACATTGATGGTTACAGTTGCGCCTGCCATTGGTGTGGCGCGGGTGATTAGTCATCCACTCTCCGTGGCTGAACAATGGAGCTTCGCGGTGTGCTGGTCGCGACGAAACCTTCATGTAGCACGAATGCGGAACACCAGTGTTGCTTGCAGGCCGTGACGATGACGATGAGGATGAAGATGCACGCAATGGGCGATTTGTGAGGTCTACACATCAATCGGCACGCGCGACATGTCGGCGACTCGCAAAGTCAAGTTTGTCGCCTCGGATCCTGCCCGCGGCGGCCTGCCCGTGAAGCGAAAACAGGTCCAGCACGCCTGTGCCGCGTGCAGGCGCAAAAAGGTGAGATGGCACGTTTCAGTTTCAGAATGTCTGGGTGATGGGGTCCAAGAATCGCGCTCACGTATTCTAGAGGCGCTGCGTTCATGCAGATGATTCGGTCGAGGACGACCAGAGCCAGGGTTTTGATTCCCCGCCGCATTCCACCTCGTGAGTTTCACTGCTCTCTCATTTGACGTCAGAGCCGAACTTGGACTCACCACCGCAAGGCCCGTGCAAAATCGTCCAGTTCAGCCCGCCAATTCCAACGGCATGCGCAGCAGTCAGCCGCCCTACAGCTATGATGGGACCCCGGTGGCCACCCCGGTCGTCTCCAAGCCGGCGCCGGCACCGACTCCAGGGCCGGCCGAGGCTCCCAGACCCCAATCCTCGCGCTTCGTCGGAGATCTCAACCCGGAAGGCATCTTTATGGAAGCAGCAGGCCCGGACTCTGCTCGACAAGCCTCGCAACAAGGCGATGTGGGTATCTGGCTGTCCCCCGCCTCGGGTTCTGGGCAGCCACCGCATTTGATCACTTCTCGCCCACCGCCAATCATGGACGGCTTCCTACTTCCATTCGTCCGGGAGCACTGTTTGTCGTGCTTGCCACCAGAGGAGGATTTCTTGCGGCTTAAAGACACCTATCTGCGCAAGATACATCCCATTTTCCCCGTCATCCCCGAGGCGTCCATCAATGGAAACCTCGGAAGTCCTGTGACAGTTGTCCTACGCCAGTTGGTTTGCCTTGCGGCGGTCACAGACCCAGAAGTGCGACAGCATCTGCGGCTGCAGAACCGGGGGACAGAGCCACTCACACCGCAGGACTTTTCCCAGGCTGTTTCTTCCTCTGTCCGAGCGATTCTGGAAACGAGCCTGATCCCGGACCGCGTCTTGCATATCCGAGCCCTCGCCATGCTCTCCTTGTATACCCAGCCAACATGCGCCGAGGAAGCTGATTTGCCTGCCCAACTTGGAGGTAGAGCGGTGCACCATATCCAGACTTTGGGCTTGCACCTCTTACGATATGACGGGCCGAACTCGGAGGACCTTGAAAGCCTGTTCTGCGCAGTCTGGGCCCTGGATCGTGTAAATGCTGCTTTTTATGGCCGGCCATGTCTGATCCACGAGCGCGATATTGGCGCCAACTTGGATGCCTGCATCCAAAGGCGCCCTCCTTGCTTCCGTCTTCTCTTGTCCGTTGTTCAATGGCTTGACCAAGTGATCGAGCTGTACCGCCCGGGACCAAGTGCCAAGGTGTCTGGGCTTGAAAAGATTGCTTACATTGACCTGCCCGTTCTCGAGGCAATGATTGTAAATGCTGACGCCCTTCGAGTCCCTTCCTTTCTCCTTGGTAAGCCGGATGGTCTGCATCCCGTTTCCTAATGCTCACGTGTGCCACAGCAACTGTAGAGACATTCTACCACGCGGTAATTATTCTGTCGTGCAGATTGCCACGACCTGGCACCGTACCAGCCGCTTCGACCCTTCCTCCTCCGTCCGCAAACGCTCGTCGCTCTCTTGCCGCTGAACGTATCGCCTACGCCGTCCAGAGAGACTCCCTTTGTCCTCTCCCATTCATACCCTATGCCGTTTCCTTAGCCTTGAGCGTCGAGTATCGCAAGATGAGGCACAGTCGTCTTCCCATGTTCCGCGCCCGGGCCATGAGCTCATTCCGCCGAAATTGCGAGATGCTGAGGGACTTTGGCGAGTATTTCTGGAGCGCTAACGTTGTGGCCGGACTGAGCGGGCGAGTATTGAAGGAAATGGAAAGGGCAGCAAACAACTTGGTAAGAGAGGTCACACCGTCGTCGACAGATGGCGCAACCCGATCTGCCCCTCTGGCGGGATCAGCAACGCAGGAGCCTCAGTCATCGGAGGCGCCGGCAAACTTCTCCCAGGTGGGAACGTCAGGCGGCCGCGTGGACAACATGGTGGACTTTTCTTTGATTGATGCTGTTTCCGGCCAGGATGTTTTTGGTCACATTGACCCGACCTTCAACCTCAACGCGGTAGAGGACGCGCTGGAGGCGAACCTGGACATTGGCTTGCCGCTTAACTGGGGTGATTGGGGCCAGTTCGCAACATGAGCCCTGACAGTGAATCAGTGGCGACACTGGTGGTCTTTATCGCAAATTCGTAATTGTCCGACCGCTCCGCATCATATACACCAGCTCTTCAGAGTATCTCCACCTCGAAGCTTCCATGTTACTCACACATCGACACATACGACTGGTACCTGACCATGATATCTCTCTGGAGCCAAATTCCCTCGTCTACGAGATTCGACTCACGCCATGTCTCGCATCGTGCGCCAAACCGACATAGTAATCACTGTTGAAAGGTCAGCTACTGCAACAGAGGGATTGGCAACACCCCACAAGCCTCGTTCATACTTCGTTTTTGACGACCAACAAAGCGCCCGGACACAACGAAGATGCGCAGCCTGGCATGCGTTCGTTAGCTGCGTATCAGCCCACTTGCTGCCTCTGAGTAAGCGGAAAAGAATAGTACTCATTTCGACTGTGATAGCTATCCTTCTCGTTACGCTTGCCGCGGTGCTCGGCACGCGATCGAATCACAAGGCCACGCCATCATTGACCGATGAAGTCGAAGCGGACAGTACGCCTGGTGCGGACGACGGCTCAGTAGATACGAACAAACTCAAGATCCACCCCAAGTCTCAACTCGCAACGGCAAATGCAGAGACGCCCAATGCCAGCATTCGCACTGTGATTTACCAAACGGGAGAGGAGAGTCTGGTTGCTATGGAATGGCACAACGGCCGCCTTGACATGTACAACTTGCGCCAGAGGATGGACGGAGCGACACCGCCAGCGCCAGCCCCCGGGTCGCCATTGCACCTCCTCCATTCTGGGACACAAAACGATCTGCATATGTTCTACCTTAATAGAACGCGACATGTGGTGCACCTCACGCAATCGTCCTCGCAGAATTCGCCACGCCGGTGGGTGCTTGGATCTCTTTCACTGGACAAGAAACGGATATTGCGTCCGGCGACGAAGGACATGCGTATCTCAGCGGCTATCTTACCCAAAGGCGCACTTGACTCTGAGTTCAATGGCCTGGCCCTTTTGTACCAGAACGATGCCAAGGATCCTACCTTTACCATTTTGACGAGCCTTGACCCAAGCAATAAAGGCTGGTCATCATCCGTTTTCACTGCTTCGAGTATGACCGAAATGCCTATAAGGAAAGGCTCGCCAGGGTTACTCGTGTTGCCACCTCGTGACGTACACCATGTTAGGTGGGAACAGTCCCAAAGACTGTGGCTTAGGCTCTACTGGGATCATGCAGATGAAGATGGTCCAGCAACGTTTGGCGTTACGGACTGTCGTATTGGGCCTGGAACACCAACAAGAAGACCGTGTGTAGGCGGCACGGCGCAATGGGCAGGTAAGCAGACGATCTAGCGGTATGTGCAAGTAAGCTAACAGCAGCCCATAGAGAAGAAGCATGAAAAAATCCTTATTGAGGCGCGCAAGCCGTTACGCATTTCTACGATGATGAACTCCCAAGCACGGCCACAGAAAGGGGATCAATATGTGTTGCAGGTGCTCGATGCGAGTGGTATTTTTTTGGAGATTCTCTGGGATGGAAAGAAATGGGCTGACTTGCAGACTTTCTCCGCCAGTTCGAAGAAGTCGTACAAGTTCTCCAGCATTGCCGCCACCGACCCAGACGTTCTATTCGGCATATCAGGAGGCAAGCTCCTCCGATTTCATCGACTGCATGCGTGGTGGACGGGAGATTCGAAGGGGTTGCCTAGGTGGCACATGATCGGCGAGGTCAAGTCGCCGTGATGGTGGCCAGAAGCTGCCAGGTCGCGCATTGGGGATCGCAAACGTTTAACACTGGGTCGGGAGTAACGACTGGAGCAAACAATGTTTAGCTGGCAGCAATAAAAATCATTCACACGACATTGACTACCAAACATGAACAGGCTTCGCTTGCCCAGGTGATGCAGCGCTTCCTGCGCCGGATATTTAAGCACCCTTTCTGGACAGTCCTCGCCTCGCGTGATTTGTCTCTGCGTTTTGCATCCGTTTGAACTTGATCGGAAGAATACTGTATACAATGTCTACACTTGATGTTCCATATCTCGTCGATCGCGAGGCGCGTTCGGCGCAACAGCCGGGCATGCCGCCCGTTCCTCCGCCGTATCCCAAAAGCAGGCCGTCGAATCCTGAGGCGATCAACAATTACTATTACAACGTCAACAAAAGCAAGGGGCAGCGCTGGTGGAATCGGAAGCGCTGCTTTTACGGCGTGATTCTTGTGCTCGTAGCTATCGTGATCGCTGGTTCGGTTGTGCTGTCTGTGATGTTGACGCGGAGGTCAGGGAGCGAGGAGTCTCGAGATGAGGCTGAAAAGACTTTAGCAACTATGCCATCTTCGACGGAGATGCCTTTCCCGACAACGATTCTGATCACACTTACGCAGACGCTTTCGTTGTCATCATCCTCCAACACTTTCTCGACAGAGTCTGCGACCTCAACGACCACCACCATGTCATCAACAACAGCTAGCACATCAACAACGTCTGAGACAGCTTTCGCAGACACGAGCGGCATCGGCATCATACTTTCATCATTCTTGGCGCACATCACGGCAGCTACTTCCAGCAGCGAGTTGCCGACGCCGACAAGCTCAGCGATCGGGCCGGTCTACTCAAACTCCGGGCTTACGGCTGCAGATTTTCTTTCAGACAGCGGCAGGCGTCGAATTCTGCTTTGGCAGGACGAACAAGGCAGCCTTATCGCGACGGAATGGTCCACTGATGGCGCCAGCCGGTTCCGCATTCGGGACAGGATGACGGAGGAGCTGAGCGAGGCCAAGCTGGGCACAGGTTTGAGTGCCGTTGCGGACCCGTCTGGGGCAGTTCATGTTTTCTACATGAGCACGAGTGATACCATCGCTCACGTGGTTCAGGACCCCATGGGCGACTGGGCTGTAGGAGGGGTGACGGTCAGGGGACGGCCAGTTCTTGCGCACAGAAACAGCCGTTTGTCTGCGACGTGGCACCAAAGCAGGGGCATGGGCGAAGGAATCGTCTTGTCATACCAAACACCTCGCAGACAACTTTACCTGATGATGTCCGACAAGCCGAACCAGAAAGACGCATGGTATGGCGTTGACATCGAGACGCAGCTGGGCCACCCGGATGTGGCTCGATGGCACGGCCTGGGGCACGCGACAAGCAGCGGGTGGCGATACCCTGTGGACGAAGATGATTCCGCTCCAGGCTACCGAGGGCTTGTTGGAGTAGTTGAAGGAGACGGCGAGGTTCTTCCGTGGGAGTGCTCGGTGGACTTCCGCATGCCCCCGGCGAGGCACGTCGAGTGCTACTGGCTGAACGAGACGTTCCATGACAGCAAGGAACGGCCAATGCGGCTGACGAACCCACCGTCCCAGTACGAGTGGCTACGATTGACGGAGCCAGAGGTAGGAAAGACGGGACTCGCGTATGAGTTCAGCTTCCTGTCTCTCGACCTGGACAAGGTGGTTCAGGATACGCGCCTTGGCGTCGGGCTGCCGCGCAAGACCGGGACAGACTTCAGCCGGTTGAGAGGCCTAGAGGACCGGCAGATTGCAGCGGAGGCCATGGCCGGGACGGACGAGGGGAGCCTGTACGTGAGGTCGGGGCGGCGGATATATGAGTACTCGTTGGTCGACGGGACGTGGATGTTTGAGGGGCTGGTGAATACGACGATGACTGAGGAGCGAGGCGTATGGTGAATGGTCAGTGGGGGTTCGCATCTCGATGGTGTTTCTTGAGGGCGATGGTAAAGATTGGTTATCTTGTCATTTTTGTTCTGTGGGTTGCGTTCAATGAGTGTGCGGAGCTGGAGGAGTACTTGGAAGGACTCGTCATTTGCATTTGGCCTCACCGTGTTTCAACACTAGTAATGGTAGAAGCGGAGGAGATACTTGGTCATGACGGTTTAGTCGCTGGCCCTTCTTCCCGTTGTGCACTCGAATGACCAAAGTCGAACGCAACTTACTATCCTCTGGAACAAACATCCTTGATCAGTATTTGTCGCCATATTCTTGAAACAAAGACTCTGCGTTACCCGCTGTTTTGTTTTACCTGTGGACGCTCGGAACCCACTCGCGCCATGACCGGAGCCCTTGTCCTTGAGCGTGAACATGGTTGTGGTGGTGATGTTGAGATTGGAGGAGGTACGTACCGCCGCGGCCAAGATGGTCCCAAGTCTCAGAAGTACCGGCTTGGCGGGAAATGATTGGCTGCTGGGCATCGCGGGGGATTGTGGGCTCTGGGCCGGCGCGGTGGGGCGCTAGCCTGCGATAGGAAATATGTAAACATTGCGATAAGAATGTGGACGTGGGACGTGAGCGTGGGACGTGGATGGCCGCGGCCCGGTGGCCAGACACGTCCGATTTGCTTGGTGCCATTTGTTTACGAGGCAGAGCTATTCTCCTGGAGAGAAGAGCTTGGGCCCTTTTCTCTTCTCTTCCTTTCTCTTCATCTCTCCATTGAAGATCACTAGTGTGGGCAGTGGGAATAAGTGTCTTTGTCCAGCTCTATTACGATTCTCTGCTGTGCATCCATCGATCAACACCGTTGCAATGGCTGATGAGCACCTCCCAATCGCTCTCCGGCGAACGCGTCGGAGCAACGTCGGTGTGGGAGCTTCGGCCGAGTCCTCTGCTGCTGCTTCGCTGCCATCTACTGCACGGACGCCGCGGAGAACCAACAAAGGCGTTCGCTTTTCCGACCCGGGCCCCTTGCTCGCCACCGGCCTGACACCCATGGTCCGTCGAACCTCGCTTCTCAACACTCCCAAGCGTCGTCGTGTCTCGACGCAAGGCAAAACTCCTGGCCACGGCAACGCCTTACAAGACTGTGCGAGCCTTCACAGCGCACCTGCAAACCAAAACCTGCTCCACCAGACCGTCGATGGCCGCATTGAGCGTCGTCTCCGTCGCAACAACCTCCGTGATATGATCAGCAAGATTGAGCAAGACAAGCGAGCCCAGAGCAAAGCCTCCCAAGCCGAGATTACACGTCTCAGGGCGGAGCTCAAGGCCCGCGACCGCGAAATCTACGAGCTGCAAAACGCCACGCTCGTGGTTGACACGGACCGCATCTGGGACCTCGAGCAGCAGGTCGACGACCTGAAGGACGAGCTGGAGAGGCGGAGCGCGGCGAGGAATGCCGATCAGACGCACAACAGCTACAACTGGACGCTGGCGGCAAAGGACCCCTTCTCCGAGGATGACTTCATGGACATGACGCCTGACGACGAGGTCTTTGGGGACACAACCATGGCCCAGCTGGCCTGTAGCACACCGTCGCGGGCACGATCGTCTTTCCCCACGCCGCCTGCTACCAGCCCTACCCTGCCTACCACGCCTCACCACTTTTCTCGACCTACTGTAGTCGTTGCCAAGACTCCCTCGACTCAAGCAGTCGGTGTCCAGGCCGAGTTTGCTGACCCCGAGAAGCTGCAGCTTCAGGATGAGTTGACGTCCCTGCAGCGAGAGATGGATAAACTCACAGCTACGCTTGAGGGGTACAAGAGTCTCTCGGTGCGACTGTCTCAGAAATTCGCCTCTGCTGTTCCGGACCCAGCTGAAGGCGAATGTGCATCGTCGACGGATGCCTTGGAGCGCCATGCTGGTGCGCTCCTTCAAGCCATGGGAGATCGGCAGGCTGCACTATCACAGCTGACCACGTCCATCAAGGAACTTGGTTTCCCCGGTGAAGATGCGGGTGCCATGATCATGACACTTACCTCCGGGTTCCGCGCCGCCCGGCTTGAGCTGGAGTATCTGACTCCTGGCGAGATCTCTCTGCCCCTGACCTCACATGGCGCAGAAGTCCTTGACCTGCTGTTGACTCGGTTGAGGGACTTGGCCACGCGGGTCAAGGAAGGCGAGGACTCCATCGACGAGTATCACGAGCTCGAGCAGTCACTTCGCAAGCAGTTAGATACCCGCGTGACAGTCATGGACGGATTGAAGGCGGAGATGGGCAAGGCGCAGAAACTGATGGACGACAAGAACAACAGGATCAAGGAGCTCGAGGTTGGCAACGATCGTCTGAAGGGCGCCGTCGACGGTTACGTCCGGGACATCTCGGAGCTCGAGAAGCTCATTGAGCGCCTGGAGCAGGAAGGCCGCGACGCGGGGGCAACGCACGACGCGCACAAGGAGTCGAGCCGACGAGCCCTCGTCAACAAGGAGAACACCATCGCGGAGCTCGAGGTGCAGCTCGCCGTGGCCCTCAAGCGCGCCGAGTCGCTCAAGAAGAGCATGGAGGACATGCAGGCGGAGAAGAACAAGCACATCCACGCCCTCAACAAGCAGCAGGGGGCGGCGCTGGCGCTCCGCGACGCGCGGGTGGCGGAGCTGCGCGGCGAGATCGAGCGCGTCAACGAGTCGCTGCGGGCGGCGCACGAGACCATCTGCGCGCTGCGCGTGGAGAACGGCGGGCTGAAGGCGAAGGTGGACGAGGAGCGGCAGCGGGCCAAGATGGCCATCGACGCGATGAAGGAGGAGCTGCAGCGGGCCCTGCAGGTGAGCCAGGAGTTCCTCAACACGCCTGGGAAGAAGGACGGCGACGGGCCTCAGCAAGCTGCCAACTCGGAGGGCGCGACGACCGTGGTCCAGAAGGGCGGGTTCCTCGCCGGGAGCCTCGCGCGACGGGCAAGCGGCAAGGGCCAGCGGCGCCGATACGACAGCGGCATGGGCCTCCTGGACGAGGACGAGGTTGACTTTTGAGGTGCTCACGAATACGGAGGTTGAAGAAAAATGAATGATCAAGTGGAATTGTAGTTGTCTGCATGGTTCTCAGGGCGTTGGTAGATGGTACCAGGAAACTCACATGTTGGCGTTGGTGTTGGCATATTGTTTGATAGTCGGCCGAGTCTCCGGCGCTTAGAGAGACGAATTTACTTTGTTCCGATGCATCGTGAAGTAATTGCGCCCGTGAGTTTTCGTGTAGTTGGTGGTGATCTCCGCATAGCCCTGTGAGAGCTATAAAGAGAAGACACTTGCGCCTCGTGTCCTCGGGCGACACTACTCAATCGGCTGCCCTACGATGTTTCCTCCTTGGCTGCTTGGCGGCGTCAATGATATCACCTGCCCTTTCGTTCATTTCCTTTCGAATTGAGAGTTGGTCCGCTTGTCGGCGTTGCCAAGCGCTATTCTCACCGTATAAGCTCGTGGTTTGACTAATAGCGAAGTAAGCAAGCTGTCAGTTCAGGGATTGAGAGACGGCTCATCTTGGCGGAATCCAAGGACCGACCGACCTGCAGTTTGTTGTTTTCTCAAGAGGTTTCTTTGCGAGCATGATTAAGGCGATGAGCCCATCAATTCAGGCGTAGACCTTTGGTCCTCCTTAATGAACGAGCAGTACATGCTCTTCATTGAGGCATTACTGGCTGATCCGAACTGGTCTCCATTAACCAACTGATCAAATCTCACGATGTGGATTCGTTCAAACAAGACCAGAGAAGTGATGCCGTGATTGTCTGGGGTAATGGCATCAATCCAGGCACAGACCAACGTGCAGCAAGCCTCAGCTGCTCCAATTCCGTGTCAGTTGGAGATGGACGAAGGACCCCGCAATAAATCAATGGTGGATGAATTCAATTGCCATCGTTCCTGAGCCGTCTTGTATTTTGACTTTTGCTTTGTTTATTTATTTGTCTTTCTCGGCTTCCATCCAATGACCTTTGCGGTCAAGGCCCAAACCTGTCTGGACAATTGTCCAATATTCCATCTCGCCGTCCGTCTCTTATCTGCTTTTCTCTTCCTCTACCGAGACCGGAGACAAACGACCCCAATTCCGACTGGAGCCCGGGCAAGTTCCTTCAGCAATGGGCGCAGCCCTGCATCCAGGTTACGCTGCATCGGGTAGGTGAAGAAAGTCGGAGAACAACGTCCTACCCCTCATTGCCGGGATCAGGACGGAAACCCCTGCCAAGTGGGCTGCTCCAATGCCGAATCAAACAGGCGATATCCTGGCGGGAGGCGTCATTGCCTGGACGTGATCGGCACGCCCCATTGGCGGCGGACGAACCGTTATCATACGTATAAGAAGGCTGTCGCCGGGCCGTTGCGGACGGGGAGCTTGCGTGGGAGCTGCTGCTGTCTCGCGATACCCTCAATTGTCCAGCCCAGCTCTGCCTAGCACAGCACAGCACAGCCCCTCGCGAATCATGGCCGTCCTGCGCATCTCCTCGCTCACCCACTCGCTCGTCGTGGCGCTCGCGACCCTGTCCTCGGCCCAGGCCCAGACACGCCCGCCATGCACGCCGCGCCCTGAGCCCAAGCTGGGCGCCGTCGCCTCCGAGACGGACATCTGCAGCAAGATCGGCGCCCGCCTGATCCGCGACGACGGGGCCAACGCCGTCGACGCCCTGGTCGCCACCGTCTTCTGCGTCGGCGTCGTCGGCATGTACCACAGCGGGCCCGGCGGCGGAGGCTTCATGGTCGTGCGGTCCGCCGCCGGCGACTACGAGTACATTGACTTCCGCGAGAAGGCGCCCGCCGCGGCGTTCGAGGACATGTACAAGGACAACAATGCGGCCAGTCTCTACGGTGGCCTGGCAAGGTAACTCGTGCTTGGACTTGTATGAATAAGAGCAAAGGCTGACAAGCGATTGATCTCAGTGGCGTGCCTGGAGAACTGCGTGGTCTCGAGTATCTTCACAACAACTACGGCCATTTGTCCTGGGCCCGTGTCATCCAGCCGTCCATCAACCTCGCGCGCAACGGCTTCATCGTCAACCAGGACCTCGTCCGCTACATGGACTCCGTCTCCAACAACCAGTTCCTCGTCGAGGACCCCTCGTGGGCCATTGACTTTGCGCCCAACGGCCGCCGCGTCAGGCTGGGCGAGACCATGACCCGCAAGCGATACGCAAACACCCTCGAGACGATTGCCAAGGAGGGCGCCGACGCCTTCTACAGCGGCCCTATCGCCGAGGCGACCATCAACGCTCTGCGCAGGACCAACGGAACCATGACCCTTGAGGATCTGCGGAACTACACCGTGGAGCTCAGGGACCCGGTCCAGATCAACTACCGCGGACACAAGCTCACCAGTTCCAACGCTCCCTCCTCGGGCGTCGTCGCTCTCTCTTGCCTCAACATCATGAGCGGATACGAGGGCTTCGGAAACCCCGACAACGTCAACCTGACCACTCACCGCCTCAACGAGGCCATGCGCTTCGCGTACGGACAGCGCACCAAGCTGGCCGACCCGTCCTTCGTCCCCGGCCTGGACGAGTTCACGCGCAACATGATCACGCCCGAGACGGGCGCCGAGCTCCGCGCCCGCATCAGCGACGTCCGCACGCAGAACGTGTCGGCGTACAACCCGGACAACTACGAGTCCCTCGACACGCCCGGCACGGCGCACATGGTCGCGGCCGACGCCAGCGGCCTGGCCGTGTCCCTGACCACCACCATCAACCTCCTCTTCGGCTCGCGCGTCATGGTCCCGGAGACGGGCGTCATCATGAACGACGAGATGAACGACTTCAGCATCCCCGGCGTGAGCGACGCCTTCGGCTACGCCCCGAACCCGGCCAACTTCATCCGCCCGGGCAAGCGGCCGCTGTCCTCCATCTCGCCCATCATCGGCGAGACGCTCGACGGCAAGCTCTACTTCGCCGTGGGCGCCGCCGGCGGCAGCCGCATCATCAGCTCCACCATCCAGAACACGATCCACATCGTCGACGAGGGCCAGGGCGCCATCGAGGCCCTGCGCCGGCCGCGCCTGCACGACCAGCTGATCCCGGCCGTGACCACGTTCGAGTGGCCCTACGACAACGGCACCGTCGAGTACCTGCGCACCCTGGGCCACAACGTGTCGTGGGTGGCGCCCGGCCAGAGCGCGGCCCAGGGCCTGAAGCTGAACCTGAACGGGACGTTTGAGGCGGCTGGCGAGCCGAGGCAGAGGAACTCTGGAGGGTTCGCCGTGTAAGTGGGAGGCGATTGCTGAGATCTGCTTGGTGGTGAGTGGTGGACACCTGAATGTAGAGTTTTCGGCGATTGATCTAGATAGAACATCTATACAACAAAAAACCGAACAATTTTTTAACTACATTTGTGCCTTGTCGACAAGCAAAGAAAGCGTCTTCAACATAAAGTAGATAGCACTTGTATAAGACTAAGGGCTGAACGCTACTTGTTCATTCGCTAATTTTAATTCGTGCAATTAAATGTTCACTCCTTAACTGTTCACTCCTCATGAGGCCCCAAAACCCAGGTTCGACGTCTCCCTCATCTCCGTAATCAACAAGCTGCAGTCGGGCTGCTCGGTCAGGACGGCAAACGCAGCATCCGTCGTGTTATACAGCCAGTCCGTGTCGTCGACGTAGCCGCCCTCCCAGCCCGTGGCCGTGACGAAGCCGCCCGTGTCGTTTGCGTTGGGCACGCCCACGATGGAGAGGAAGCCGTGCGCGAACTTGCCCCGGAAGCGGCCGCTCAGCACGGGGTACACGGCGCCGTAGACGCGCTTCATGCCGGCAAAGTCGAGCCGCGTGCCGTTGAAGGAGCCGACGAGGTCGCGGCTGAAGACCCTGTCGTAGGCGACATCCCAGCCCGCGCGGTAGGGGAAGAATGCTTGGGGGATGTCAGTGGCTGCTCGTGGAATTGTAAGAACTATCTCTGAATTGGCGTACCATTGGCGGCATCTATGAACCAGTTCTCGAGAGCAGCCGAGGGGTCGGCAGGGCGTTCACACTTGGCGTCCGCGACGCTGGCGCCCAGAGCGGCGACTATCATGGTTAGTTACGACCAAATGTTCAAGAGAGGACATTCATACCGATGAGTGAAGTGATTCTCATTATGATTGATTAAGATGAGGGAAGCCTGTGACTAGAAGTGCCGAGGAAGCTTCTGCTCAATATCTCGCTTTATATACTCGCACACCATGGCCTATCTTAACATACATTAATAATAGGTTTCGCCCATAGATTTGAAGGATCGTTCAGGAGAGCCGCATGGAGTGGAATGCTCCAACCAGAACCTGGCGTTCCGCTAGTTGCGGTCTAGTTTACGAGGGAATAGCGGGTAGATCCACGGCCGCCGAAGACGTAGACTGCCGCTAGGCCCGGAGCCACCGACTACCCGGGACCAACGGTCCGGCATTTCTCGTATCTTGAAGCGCCGGAAGGACGGCCGCCTCGGAACTCGTTCAATGACAGAGTGCGGCTGCGACAATGCCATTGTTGCTGCCGTCCGCAAGTCGCCTTCGATGACAGGGGTGTATAACTTGGTAACTAATTCTGCCCGATGGGGAAGACTATATTGATAAAGGGCGCTTCTTTCTTCCAGCATGCCTCCAGCTATTAATTGGTTTCCATGTTCGACCATCTGTCCGCGACGGTCTGTCGAAGGTCGGACGAAACACCAGAGCAAAGGCCGCTCATTTTGGCTACTACGTCCTAGCGCCATGGTCTACGTGGCTCACTTATCGTTTCCCTCCCATCTTGGGAATGGCAGCCACGGCGATGACCTCCAACAGGCCTTGCATGGCAATAGACATGGTGCCACGGGGGCTCGAAGTCGGTCTCAAACCAGTTACCTTGTGCGATGTCAGAA
This sequence comes from Paramyrothecium sp. XJ0827, assembly GCA_020881915.1. Classification (NCBI taxonomy): domain Eukaryota; kingdom Fungi; phylum Ascomycota; class Sordariomycetes; order Hypocreales; family Stachybotryaceae; genus Paramyrothecium; species Paramyrothecium sp. XJ0827. Next base: position 4,693,533 of record JAJFPB010000004.1, read on the forward strand.
ATTCCGCGCACTTCAAAATAAGGTCATCTGACAAAATGAGGCTCCTCAATCGGATAACAGAGCAAATGCGGATGTTCAAGTCCTCGCGACGGGCAGCATCAAGGCTGCTAATTCTCATGGTAGCCGACTATCGGGTCAACGACCCTATGGAGACATAGTTGAGTAGCACAAAATGCATGGAATGGAGTCACACCTCCGCTGTGCACACACTATCTCCTTTAAAAGAAAGAAAAAAAAGACTCGAGAAAGTTGCCGCTGGGCATCATGGTACTCAATCGGTCGCCCCAGCTGATGGGTGTTATTTTCGTCACGGATCACTCTCCCAGCCAAGATCTGCCCTTGAGCGAAAGAAAAAAAGTGAAGGATCCAAGTGAAAAATCTTTCCGAGAATCATGGGCTGGTAATCAATAGCGCGCCCTGACAGGCTTGGCCAGATAGGCGAGCGCTATTTCGTCTATTCGGGGACTTTTGGTGCTAGGTCCTGACAAAAAAAGCATCATGATCTCGACGCTCAGATAAAAACGCGCCAAAGTCCCGGACCATTATGTCGTCAAGCGACTGGAATCAAGCAACCCCCGAGAGCGAGCCGGCCACATTCGCTCGGAAATCTCAGCTCAACGCAGAATAGTAAGCTGCCATAGTCGAAGTCCCTATCGCGAGGAGCATCCATATATAATGGTCATGGAGATGTCGCCTGAGAACGGCCTCTATGGCAACGACTCATCTTTGCGAGAAGTGATCAACACCATGGCATCTCAGGTCCAGCCGAAGTTTGAATTTACTCGCTTGCCGTCGAAGCCGACGTCTCGGATCTCTTACAGCTTCTCTCCCGCCATCAAGGCACTGAAGACTGGGCCACGGCTGGTTGTTTTCGTCAATGGGTTGGGTCTTCCTCAAGCTGGCTGGACTACGGCAATTCTCAAGTTGCGCCAGATGGCCGGCCTTGATATCCCGGCGATTCTGACATATGATCGATACGGCCAAGGGCGGACAGTTGACCGCGACCCAGTAGATGGCTTGGCCGTCGACCCTTGCCATGGGCATGATTGTCTCGATGCGGTTCACGACATGCGGGAGCTGATCAGCCTGGTGGCCAGCGAGATGATGGGCATCAGCAATGTCGATAATATCCAGCTTGTTCTTGTCGCCAACGAGCTTGGTTGTGCCATTGCGCGGCTGTACGCCCAGGAATACCCTGGAACTGTTTCTGGAATCTTATTCTTGGCCTCGACTCTCACCAACACAGACTTTGTTTCCTTGTTCCCGGACCCAGACATGTCATACTTCAATGAGGGTCTTCCAGCGGATGTCACACTCGAAGAGGTCCGCGAAACGCGTGCGAGAATCCAAGCTGTTCTTCACCCAGATATCCCCAACAGAGAGGGCCTGAGTCGACGGAGCTTGATGCAACTGCTGCCGTACGCCGATGGACCCAAGTTGGTGGGCCCAGATGGCCGGGGTCCGTTGATCACAGTTGTTGGCCACGACTTCAGCACGTTCGCGCAGCAAATGAAAAAGACGATGGGGTTGAATATGCCCCTGTTCCAGGCCTATGCAAGCCCGTATTGGCAGCATTACAACGAAGGTCTGGCTAGTCTCACGGAACCTGAGAGGAGCGTTGGACCCCTTGAAGCACCCGGTGCAGGGCAGTTTGTGCAGTCAGACAACCCGGGCTTTGTGGCTGAACGGCTGCACGAGATGCTACAGAGATTATGAAGGGATAATTGTGTTGAGCGGATATTTCAGATTTGAATTGGTGTAAGCAAACAAATTGCGGGACAATCGGAGAGTGACGAAATTCGGGGCAAATTAAAGAGCACAATAACGACAGACATGAATGTGATCATCGTATGAAGCTACCGAAATATAACGTATAGAACCGCAATTCAATTTCAAACGCTGGTGTGAGCAATCAACGAATGAAGAACCTCTAGGAGGAACAAATGTTCACTCGTCTGTGCCTGATCGATTAGTTTGCCGTTCTACTAACGGGCTAACCGGCTAGTACACTGTCGATGATGTCTACGTGTCTGGAGAAATACGCCATATAGCCGTCGTTAAAGAAGGAGAGTTTGTTTTTGCTGTTATCGCGCCATTTATACATTTTCCAAAATGCCTATTAGAGGTTTTTTGGCAACCTCGTTCGAGGAACGGACATGCCGCTTTCAAACCGATAAATTCGTGGAAAACTGTACATCGCCACATCAATAATCCGAAAAGCATTCGGAAGGCTATGTCTATCAACAATACCCTTGTGGCAAATTGTGCTGCAGATATCGTTATTCTTGACTTTGCTGCAGTATCTCAGGCTCTATGATATTAGACCTCCCTCCTGAATCATGTTTATTGCAGCTACGTACTTAGGTATGTTCTCAAATTTAGGTCGTGCTGATAAATTACACAACATACATCCATAATGTCAGTGGATCTTACTTGCAGTGTGTGATGGATGCCCCATAGATTTGCCCTCATCATCAAGCAGCGTCATGATGTATCCCATTAATAGTAATCATGACTAAGAGAGAGCCAGCGCAGCCATATTTTGGACGACGTTGTCGTCCTTGTTGCAACGCCCAGCTCGTTAGTCCTCGTGTTCCCGCTGTCTAGTGGATTGAGCCGCAAATCGACGTGACCAAAGAGTGGCTCTGAAATTGTTGACCATATATGCGATGACATTCACAATAAAAAGTAGCTTCATCAGCAAATACCCCCATTCGAAGATCAACGCCGTCTTCCCATACTGAAGAATACCAAAGACAGAAGTAGTTTCTTTCGTCAATGATTCAGGGCTATCCTGACAGAACCACGTTCTATTGGGGAAGAATACTGCAACGGAACAGAACAAGATGACTTGAGCGTGCGAAAGGACTCTATGCGTATCGCAGCCTCCTTTCGCACAATCCTCTTTCTCGAGTTGCGAACGATGAATGTAGCCTTGAAAAGAGGTGCCATCCAATAGACGAAACGCCAAAAGAAGCCCTTTTATAAGCAGGACAATATGTAGCCCCGCATAGGCTGACCACGTTGTCAATGCTAGGCTATTTCAGGGGCATTCATACACCGGTAAATTTTTACTGATGGCGCGAGTGAAGGGTATGTAGTTGCTGCCGGGCGTTGGAGTTGATAAGTAATATGATGAGATTGAGGCCTGCTTGGCCACTCGGGCAAGATCGAGACCATGCTCATCTCCCTGCATAAGAGCACTGCTGGTGAAGCCAGGTGGAGCCGGCAGGCTGAAGTTGGCGGTCAAGTGGCAATCCTGGCTGAAGCTCCTTAGATACTGGTAAATACTGATGAGTAAGATCTTGATCCCTTGATGCCACTTCACGCACCTCGTCCTTGCAAAGTAGCAAGAAGTCTTTTTGGGCCGTCCACTTCGTGTAGCGAGTGGAGTTGAAGGTCAACCACAGGGAGGGGACCCCTATTAAAAGTGTGAGACCAGTGAGGATAGCTCCCCATGCTTGCCAGCTTTTCGGTGGGAAGCAATTGCGAGCCGAACTGCTTTGAGTCATTACCGGTCCAGTGATTCCGCCCCTTGGGGCAAAGATATGTTGAAATATCTTCATTAAAGAGATAGCAATAAAATTGAAAACGGTTCTTGCTTTCTGCAGTACGGCCATTGCAAAAGTCTTTGTTGTTGCAACGCATGAGAGGCTGAATTCGATTACGTGCACGACAAAACCGGTCACTCGTGACGCCATGCCGGCTTATGACTGCTGTCGCAGTGCTGAAATGAGGTTGCAAGAACCTCGGCTTGCTCGTATAAAGAATAGCGCTTAGAAGCTCCAGCAAAAGAGAAAGCAACGATGAAATGACTAGGAACGGTCTTCAAACTGCCCATGTAAAAATTTGTCGCTTGCGATCTGCTGATCCTATTGGTCCTTGAGACGAGGCTGCGTTGCTCCTGGACAGTCCACCCGATGTGCATGGAAAAGTTTTGTTCCGCATTGCTGCAGGAGGATGTGCCCAATTGTGCACTGATAAATCATCTTTTGGCCTTCCTGTTATTCGCGAGTGTGCGCTGATCATGCCTCGTAACAGTCACATGCTGTCATCGCTTCTTCGGGTCACTGGCCGAAGTAACGAATTTGCCAGGCCGAGTTTTGGCAGGCTAATTAGAAAAATTGCTGTTAGTAGCCAAATGAATTATGTCATGTGTGGCCACAATGCCGGTGGATCGTCCATGGCAGATACAGTTCTATCCCATGCTGTAGCAGCTTAATGAAACTTGGGCAAGGCATTCAGCAAGATAAGCGCGTCTTTTCTAAGCCAAGTTGGACCGGTTCTTACAATAGATGTGAGAAGTATCATAGCTGCGTCCTTTTTATGCATACGCGAAACTTCTCTTTGCTTCCATTACTCAAGCTGTGTATCTCTTACTTCCCAAGCGCGCACTATGACAGAGCAAAACACCGCTCACTGCTCGCCTCATCATTTCCCCACCAGTAAGGCATTTTGACAATCTTCCCGGCCCCAAAGAACAAAAAGGTCAGCAGCATGTTGAAGTTAAAGCCCGCATCAAATGCCGCCGCCAAGATGTAGTTCCAGCGCGCCCATAGGTCGTAACGGTAGCGGTATGCCCAGAACATGACGACGAATCCGCCCAGGAAACTGCTGAAATAGCCCGTGCTGATATTTCCGTAGAAGGAAGACATTCCAGAGAAGAAGATGGTCGTATTCCAAAGGCGGAACTTGAGTTTCGGGAAAAAGCGATTCAGGGTGTACATGAGAATTGGAGCCATGGCACCGACGAGGAAACCGTAGGGCAGGACGCGATATATGGGATGTTCAAAGAGGCGACGAGGTCCCTGGTACAATTAGTCACAGCTCGAGACTTTCGGATTCAAATAACTCACAATGAGGACATATTGCACACCCATGCTCAGGTTGGAAGCTAGACTCTGTCCTGTCCACTGATGCGCAGGGTCTTCCTTGTCGCCGGTCAAGTAGTCAAATTTGGTATCAAGAACCCATCTCACCACTGCATAGTTGATTGGGATGCCTAGTATTGAGCCAAAGACTTGAGAGAAGAAGACTGCCTTCGGAGGAACGTGCATGTAGTGACCGATCTTCATGTCTTGTAGGTTGAGCTGAGCACGATACCAAGCATTACCTGCGATACTTCCATAGACTGATGCGCCGGTTGGGTTCTTGTAACCGCCGACAGAGTTTACCATGAGACCGTAGAGCAGTTCGTTGACCGTACCGATAGGAAGCTGGAAGTTTGACAGGGCGTATAGCCATCCCAGTGGGATAACGATGAACGCGCCCGTACCGATAGCCACGAAGTAAGTCCAAACAGGAATGAAGAGCTTTCCCATGGCCACAATTGTCACAAGAGAGACAAATGATACGCCGAAAAGCGCCGCGAACCACCAGAAGGGCACCTCTTCATAAGACCTCTGTAGGATGCTGAGTTGATCATCGTACTGCTCGCTCATCTTGACATTCTTGTTGGCGAAGCGCTCTCGTAATTTTTTGAAGCTCGACTTGATTTGATCCCAGCCGAATAGGAACATCCAGACAATGGCGGACGTGTACGCGGCATAATCGGAAAACATGGTCCACAGAACGTGGGGACTGACGTATGGGATGCCAAGCTCCTCGAAGGCGGTTTGGTTAAGAGAGACCTGGGGTGTCAGGAGTTCCCTGATTGGGTAGGGTGAACCATCCTCTATTTATCGTCAGTATCATTTCAGATGCAGTAATTCGGGAGACTTTACCCAGGAAAAGCCGATTCGACATGAGCTTGGTGTTCCACTGGCCGAGGCCGCCGTACTTGGCAGCTGGTAGCAAGATCCAACAGCTACAAACGAATGCCGCAAAGAGGACGACCTGTGTCCACCATGGCGTCAAGAACAAGCTGGTACCATTGCCAGAGATGCTAGACCAATCGAGTGAAATGTTTAGGAAACCCATGCCGCCAAAGCCTGCGCCCACAAAGTTGGCTACAGTGTTGCTTGGCGCGACCCAGCATAGAAAGGCTAGCGAGCCGAGCATGGGGAAGACAAATTCTGGAAGGAATTGCCAAAGGGTGATACCGAGGAGAACGAGGAAAAATACTCGTGTCTGTTTTCTTGATTCTGCCGTCGGGTTCTGGCGTTGCTTCTTCTGGGTCTCAAATAAAGCGGTTTGGCATAGGCTGAATTTTATGTTAGCTCATGAGGAATATTGTAGGAGCTTTGGAAGAAGCGTACGATGTGAACCAGGGAAATTGAGGGTCGTAAATCAGAAACTGCCGTGCGATAGCAGCGAAACTATAGCCGGTGAAGACGATGGACCACATGAAGAAGATTGCCACCGCGGGGTAAACTTTGGAGTTGAAATAAAGCTCTGCCATAGACACGGGGGCATATCCGAGGTTGTACGTGGCTCCCGACGCCGCGGATATTGTGATGAGAACATGTTCCTTGACACTGAACGGCCCCGGATTGAGGCTGAATGACCACCGTGTAAGTGGGACCCGGACTTGCCAAGCCGGAAGAATCTTGGCCAACCACACGCCGGCGTAGCTGGAGGCGATCTGGACGAAGAAGACCGAGTATGGGGCATAGGTCGTGCGGTAGTGGCTCATCATGCTGAGAAACGCGCCGGGTACAACGAAGAGGATGGTGAGGACGAAGTACCGGAAAGTAAGTGTCGGCAGCTCGGGGTCATCGTGCAAACTGACCATGCGCAGCACAAAGGGCGGGATGTCGCGCAGCCGCGGGTCGTCCTTGTCGATGACCTGCTCCTCGCCGGAGCCAAGCTTGGACGTGAAGACAAAGGGCGGCTTCTCCAGGTCGGACTCGACGTTCTGGTGGGCCTTGTCCGACACCGAAGACTCGGTCGGAGTCCGCTCTGGAAGCTGGTGAGAGACGATGGCTTCGTCGCCGACATTGAGCGGCGGCAACGGGGCCGAGGACGGCGCCGACTTGGACATGACAGGCGATCTGCTTGGCAACGAGCTTGATCTAAACAGACATTAGGAGCGCGCAAGGTGCCGATTGAGCTGCTTTAAAGAGAGTCTCGGACTGCGGCATGTTGCGCCGAAACGGCCGGATTCGGTCGGTCACCGTCCGCCACTCGATCCAGTGAACAAGTCCTCGGCCAACAAACCGTGAACCATCTTTTCTGAAGCAGAAGTTCTTGCATATCCAACCCGCCTCAATTACTGATGGCGAATGATGCCATCGAAACACTCAATTGCGTCGCGACAGACTTTTCTTTGTGTTTGTGTAAGAGTTTCGGTTGTTCGGCATCGCGGGTGGGACGGTTTTACATGATAGCGTTGCTCCGTTTGGATCGCCGTTCGGGAGACCCGCACTGGCCGCGGACTTGCTATGGCGCAATCGACAAAAGCTCCCTGCGGAAGGATTGACTGGCTCTCGTATTGATGGGCATCGCATGTCGCTGCCATTAGGGCCGCGAGGAGAGGATCTGGCAGACAGATCATTTCCTGTTTCGCATGTCAGACGCCAAAATCTGGACTTCTAATTTTCTTTTGTGACGATGGGAATGCAATTCCACCATTCAGAATTTGTCGTCCCCTTTCTTAGTCTGCCTTTCTAGTCTTCTGCTGAAAGCTTTTAAAGTCGCAGTTGCTCACAATGTTTACTTCGCTGAGACACATCTGCATATTCTGTTCATCTCTTAGCAAAACGCTATTTCCTTAGAACCTAGCGTTTCCTATTCTCCCTTTGGCCCACGAAACTGCAAAAACAAATCGACCATAGTCTTTCTTGTGTGTTCTTGCTTTGCCTCTGCGTCTTTGGACAGAAGAAGACCTCTGTTTGCTTTCCAATCCGTGTATTGTTGTTTCACTTTGGGCCCGCCGTTTCCCTCATCCTGGCCCGTTTCCTCGAAAATGGTGTACTCCAACTGCTCCCATAGCCGCAGCTGGTCGGAGAAGCCACTGTTTGGATGAATTTGACGGCGCGACCCCTGCGCCATGTGAAGAGCGTTGTAGAACTCGATCCTGTGAGCGTGCATCAGGTACGCAATAACGACTGCCCCACTGCGGGAAATGCCTTGAATGCAGTGCACGAGGACTCCGGTGCGTCCTTTGCTTGTTTCTAACGCATGATCGAGCCAGGCGCATAGTCCATCCAGTGACATCAGGAGATCCTCGTACGGGTTGTCTTCAATGTCCAGATGAAGGACTTGTATGCCCAAGGCCTTGGGTACGTCGGAACGATCCGAGTACTCCAGCTCACCCATCACACTAAGTATATGGCTGATTCCATGCTTGGTGAGGACCTCTGGAGAGCGAGCCGTGCTGATGCTGATTGCTTTCGTCAGCAGTTCCAAGACGCGTCAAATGGGGATGGGACAGGGGCACAAGGGTGTTACTCTGAAATGAATAAACCAGGAACAGAATTGACTGGATCTATCGAATTGGATCCAAGCGCATACATTGTGGCGTTCGATGGGTAAAGGAATGACAGCTTTTCTGTTCTGGGGAAGTGCGTGGTTGGTGCTCCGTCGCTTTTTGTAGCGTTACGTGTTGTTTGGAAAAGCTGCCGCGAGGCCCAATTGAGAAAGCCGAGGCTGACTCAAAGGATCTACACACATTGAGCCAGTAAGGGCTACATATAAAGCGAGAGGGAAATGTCTTTGCTATGAGTACAAAATGCCACAAATGCAATTTTGAATAGGATAAGAACCTTCGCTATGGCAGACACGCATCCTTGAGTCATCATTGGTGTGCCAACACAGAGGTTCTCACATTGAAAGTGAAAGTTTTCTGCGAATATCTTTGGATCATCTCCGATTAGATTATACCTTTTCTCAAGGACGCATGAAATACCGCCGGATAGCTGCGGCTCAAATGAACCTGGACGGGTTATAGAGTACGTCGAAGTCCTCTCCCGGAACCTCGTGCTGCTTTGACATGACTACTTTCGACAAGAACTTGGCATCTAGTGAGCTATCTTGCTAGGCAGTAGAATGAGGACATATGTCGCAGCCACTGTTGGACACGATTAGGAGACTAGAGAGCTCAGGTTGTCCTCACCCCGGAGACTTTCCACCAGGACCTGCAAGGGTCCATCCACTTTTGGCGCCGGCATGGGTCGGCGAGGGCGATCAGCCTGAATTGGGCTGAAGGGCATACTTTGTATTTGTTTCAGGCCGGCGATTCAAGGTTCACGAAGAGTATATTCAAGTTTCACGAAGAGTATATTTTGCAGGGCCCGCGACATGCTTGAGTTCAGACGTAACAATTGGCTGAGTTACAAGCAGATATGAAGGGCGATGACAGTATGGCACTTGCAGGATTACGGAAAGTTGACGAGCAAACAGGGGGTTCCTAGATCTACGCTTAATCTCTAATACGGCGACTAGGCTGTCTTTTTCTCCGAAGTAAATTTCAGTGTGCATCATCGCGACATCATGACACTAAGCTATCCTAGACTACATAGACTTCTGAATTTTTAGTCTTGTGATTCTGCAAGAAATCTATGAAGAATCAACCACGATGATAGCAAATTGGGAGGTGCCCTTCAACTCTTGCTATGATAGAGTAAATGTTTTTTCGTGCCAGTGGTTGGATTTTAGGCTGTGATGGATGGTCTCCAGCCGGCCTCTCAATGCAAGTGGGTCAATGACTTTTGGCCATTTTGATAATGGGTGCTGGCTACAAAAATGCTGCGTCTTGTGATCTCAGTTGCTCGAATAAGTCACTAGAGCTCACCCATTCGCCAAAACCAAGACATAATGCGAATGATTGGTCGCCTTCGCTGGTGCCATCACCAGGAAGCCCGTGGTCCGGAGCGTCCGGTGCGCAGGCAGCATGAAAGAACAACCGATTAAACAGCAGGCATGTCCGTGGCTGACAGAATCGCCTGACTTTCGGTTTGATTCGCTGCTGGGGCAGCCACAAAATGCCAGAACTTTTCAGCTCAAATCGCGGGCTAGCAATTAGAGCAAGGCCGCTGCACCATTGCAAGTGAGTTTTGCCCATTGATAAGGTTAACACTACAGCCAGCCAATGCCCGTGCTTGCACACAGCCCACGTCGTCCTCCTCGACTCGGCAATCAGGTGATTCAAGGTGGAAAGTCAAGTCAAGCTGAGAGAATGCAGATTCCACCTTGCGTCTACCATAGGAGCAAGCCAGCAGAAGTGCTGAGGTAAGGGATGAAGCACCCAATCACGAGGTATCAAATTGGATTTTGAGAACTGATTCTGCCTGTGGCTCTTGACATTGTCTAGTATGAATGTATAAACAGTCTACCTTGTCTTGACTCGGCGGACCAAAATGTGGGACCCATCCGAACAATCGACAGGTCTTTTTCCTCGGAAACAACGGATAGTCTACCGCAGTACATCGACGGCCCAGCCAACATACCTCTGCTGCGGATGATATTTCGATTACCAACGCGGAATGCATGGGCCATCGCTAAAGCCTAGCATAGCGTACTGGGCCATCAAGGCAGTGCCAGGTTGGCTTGGCCCTGAATTCTCACATCTCACAAAAGGCCGACCTTTGGCTATTTTTGGGTTTTCTGCGTGCCGCTATCGTGTTGGATGTCCATATGCTTCGGGCAACCGTTGTGGATCGCCTGTCCAACGGCATACCCGTGCCAGTAAGCCTTTTCGGATGACTGAATGCATGGTGTCTCGCGGTCTGAACAAGTACCATGCTTTCGAAGGTACAGCCGAGCTGCATTGACTGTAGCGCCTCTGGGTCTATGATTGGCAAGAGGGAGAGGTTTGTGTTCTAGCGACTATCCTCCCTAAAATGGCCCAGGTTTCGTTAGATCGCGCCCAGAGGCGACAGATCGAGCATAGAGCTGGTAGAAAGCTTCTTGGCAAAATTCGACCAAGCTGACTTCCGGAATGTTACGTCCGTCAAGAGGTAACTGCAGCATCATTTGGCACCAACATGGCACCAAAAAGTCTGGGCAGACCGAGCTCATGCCAAAGGCCATGCGTGGTGGGTTCAGACGGGGGCTTTGAGGCCACTTCCCGATTGGACTTCTCGGCTTACTTACAGCCACAGAGAGATATCACTGGCTATTTTAAGGCTGATGCTTTGAAGGCCTTGTGACGGCCCGGTGGCATCAAGCTTTCCTGGGCTACCTGTGCCATTGAGTTGGGTCTAGAATGGACCCCAGGAGCTGGGGAGCCAACCATTTGGCTGCTCACGTTGGCACAACTACCAACCAAGAACTCTGCTACGTCGGGGCACTAGACTAGTTCACCAGCCATATGCACAGCCTTACACGATGCAACTCCGTGCCGTGTCTGCCAAGCTGTCCCTCTAGCCCAGGGTGGCGGTGCCGCCATCAGCAGCATTCACAACTCGAACGTGGAAAGCTTGTTTTTGCTTTTTTCGGCAATTGAACTAAGGTCAAGCTTTAGAGCCAAGCCTTAGCTTACCGTTAAGGCCACTGTCACAGGATAATCATGCTAGGCTCGATCATCTGAGAGCAAGGATATAAGGCCCATGAGTATCCCACGAAGTAGGTATTTTATTCTTCATACCAAACAACAATCACTACAATTTCTTTTGTCTACCACTACTATTTCCTTTGTCCACAACAATTTCCTTTGTCTTGTACTTCCACTTCTATATCTTATCACCACCAAAGATCTTGAAAATGTACTTCTCCAAGGCTATCATCGCTACTGTCATTGCTGCCGGCCCCGTTCTTGGCGCCCCCGTTGATTCTAGTCTCACCACTGTCTGCGACCCTCCTTGCGAGCCTGTTGGCACACCCGAGCCCTGCGTGGATGGCTGTGAGAACACTTCTACGTCCGGCGATGTCTCCACTTCTACGTCCAGCGATGTCTCCACCTTGCCCTACTTCCAACCTTCTTCTACCTGGCAGTACAACGTGGGCAATGGTGCCATCACCGCCGCTTCCACAGGACTCATCAGCAAGTCCACCACAAATGGGGGCGCGGATACCACTACGCTTGTTACCTTCGAGTATCCCGAGGCTGCCCGCGGCATGAAGTGCCAGTTCGCCTTCTACTTCGATGCCACAGCTTCCGCCTCTGGCTCCCGCAAGATGGACCTTTTCACCACCAACGGCGTTGCCCCCGGTCCCACCACCGGCTGGGGCCCCGGCAACCGCCGCAACATCCATCTGGGCCGCCTCGACGCCACTCCCTCTGGCGTCACTGGCTTCGCCACCTGGGAGGCTACGTACAACGCCTACCTCACCAAGCCGACTGACTGCCAGGCTCCCGGCACTGTCGAGGGTTTCGAGCTTGTCGGTGTTTTCGACGAGGACTACATCTCGTGGGACCCTTCCGCCAATGCTGGTCCCAGAATCATCATTTCTTAAGCAAGCGAGCGAGCAATTTCTCAGCAATTAGAGGATGAACAAGCCTTAGAGATTTTTCAAGATATTCTAGACTCTTGGTGGTTTTGATTTGATGCAGTTTTCTGGATGTACTCTGGTTTTTTGGCTGCTTTTTAATTGGCTTTTACGTACACGACCTTTTGTATTTAGCAGCAATTATTATCAGTCGGTCTTTACCTGAGCAATCCCATATTTGTTATTTCATATCCGTTCAATTATGCAGTGTGATGTCCGTAATGAAGTTTATTTGTCCCCAGCGGACTATGATGCTTGACGAGTATGAGCTTCTTGTAACTCCATCACTGTATGGAATGGACGACTCGTTGATGTATTCTAAGCCACGATCTACCCTCCAAGTAGTATGTTATGATGATTGTTATCTGAGCATTAACTTTTGGGGGATTTATCGTGCGTGTAGATGCGAAGACATTCGCGACCATTTTAATTATATGGTTGGGTCGTCCTTATGTTTTTGGGATCCATTCTCTGCCCAACACTCAACGAGCGTTCACTTGTGGCTCACAAGCCCGATGCTCTTGTGACAGGGAGTTAAAAAGTGCCCGGCATCAGTATTGAACGGTAAAGGCCAACCAGCGCTAGGCCCGACAACAACAGGTCCAGATCTTGTTCTCGCACCGTCGTTACTTGTGACAACACTCATCTCTAACAATCAACCCGCCACGAGAGACCCTGTTGCTTCCAGAAACAGATTATCTGTCAGGTCAGATATCAGACCAGATTTGCCTTCGTCCCGTGAGAATTTATGAAAACAAGTGGTCGCCATCACGATAGAGTAGTCGTAAGTTGTGGCTGAAGCTGCCAGACCTTGGCTTGGAGGCCGAGCGGGCAGTGGTTGTGTCTGAGCTATTCAACCTCGAAGAATGGCGGGTGTTCGTTCGATCTTCTTTATGGAAATTACCTCACGATTTCGGCACGACTTAAATGCAAAGCGCAGAATTAGGCTGTATGAGCAAGCACCACAGACGAGATGGAAAAAGAACCCATCCTGCCCAGACGTTACGTTTGCTTGGCTGCTCGTTTCGGCCGGTCTGTGGATGAATAGCGAAATGAGATTGGTCCAGAAACGCCAGTGACCTTTGCTTGACTTGACTCTCAGTTTGGCCCCAGTGCAGCGCAACTGCACTCGTCATGAAACCACCAACTGGCACCCTTTAACACGGCACCGTCGTCAGTCGTAGAGTATAGCCTCGAGCAATGTATTTCCGGGCGTCCGGAGGGGGGCTGTCGCGCTGCAGGTACATTCATGCGTGTACATGTATGGTGAGCTACGTATAGGCCGTTACATTGGAGTTCCGAGCGAAACATGACCACGGAGCCCTCTGATCTCGTTGCCAGTGCTATCAATACACTGTTGAAGGCGGATTTGCCATGTCTGCGATGGCCTAACGAGATATCTGGTATGATCAAGAAACCTGTTACCTACTACCTAGGTATGTAGAATGGACAAAGATACTTGGTACCGTTGTTGGCACTCTGGACAGCTGCCAACGTGTGTGCCTTCATACGTCTCCTACAATAAGGAGCTGGTAGGCAAAAAGCCTGTGGCCTACCTAGATAGTCACACCGCCAGTGGACCAGATAAGAGAAAGAAGTGTGGGAGGAGAAAACTCTGAAGTTCTCATCAACAGCTACAGCAGCAACACCACCACCATCATCACCACCATCATCACCACCATTATCATCATCATCATCACCACCACTACCATCAAGATGTTCGCCGAGCACAGCTGCCCCTGGAATGGGGCTTATTACGTCTGGGCGACCTGGGCCGCCATCGGCGTCACCTTCGTTGCCATTTATGGCCTCATGAGCTGGCTCTTCGGAGCAGAAGCGGTCAACAAAGTTGGCCTCAAGCTTGGCCTCGGCATCACCGCCGCCATCATCGCCGCCGTCACCACCACCATCACCACCACCGTCACCGCCGTCGCCGCCGTCGCCACCACCACCACCGCCAAGCTCCTTCGCTCCTCGGTGGCCCCGGCCCGGGACGAGGAGATGAGCCTCCCCCTCGGCCCCCGCCGCGGCCCCCACGACCGCGTGAAGACCGACTAGACCGCCCTCGGGGCAGACGACCACTGCGTGTGTTGTCACCTCAACCTGCCTCTCGGGGCAGGTTGGGGCCTGGACCAAGGATCGTGGGTCAGACGCATCAAACCGCATTTGCGTACCCGTTCAGGTGTTAGTAGGCTTCATCAAAGCCGAAGCTAAAGCGATTCCCTCGCCTTGCCAAGTCAAACAGCAGGCGTAAAGACAACAAACATCAAAACACGCTCGTCATTCAAGTCGGACATCACAGCACTCTTCCCTCATTGATAGCATGATGCATTTCACTCGCCAGCATCAGTTGAGTCATCGGCAAAACACAAATCTTCTTCGAACCTATGAATTCTCTTTTTCGAGCATTCGTCAACGTCCGTACCCATGCTTTGGGCGCTCTCCTCCCGAGCCTGTCGAAATACTTTTCTCCGATATGGCCATCTGGGCATTCTCGACATTTTCTTCTCCATCATTATCATCTGGGCATTTGAGATCTCGGTATTCTCGACATTCTTCTCTTCGGCACTGACGATTGGCTTCTTGGCGTTTTCAATTTGGCACCAATCTGTGAACAGTCATCCCCACATCAATTCACTCACGGGACGATTTATCCTTCACAAAATTACCCCGTCTTCCCCTCACTGGTCGGTGGTAGACCTTTCTCAAATGCATCATAATTTGGTGGTTGCAGATTCCTATGGTGTTGACAGACATCTTCATTTGTCCTAGCATACCTTCTTTGGTGTTGTTGGAGTTCTGTTGCTGTGTTGCTGTGCGTTGCGCTGTACTTCTGCATCACTGTGTTCTGTGTTTCATTTCCGAGAACTCCTTCGATGGTTTTGCCATCTTCAACTTGGCGATTTTCGACTCTGTGGTGGTAGATTCCTTCGTGAGAAACAAATTAGTTTGGCTGTGGTGCCATACCTCCAAGGTGGTGGACTTAACCTGACTTGAGAGTGAATCGTACCTCCTACGCACTACCCTCCGTCATCTCCCTTGCTTCTCCCGCTCTCCCTACCGTAGCTTCGACATCAGCTGTCGCCTCGAGTTCATTTCAAGCGTCGGCACCAAGAGCAGAACTACCGCACTCTGCGGCCTACTGAGCACACGACAATCACCATAACGGCTTGTCCTTGTGGTTGACCCTTGGCGCACGAACGACATATACCAGGAGTCTCCACCGACCTTGCGACTGTCCTTGTCCTCTTGGCGGCATCCTCTGACGGTTGTTTACCTTCTGCGCTGGCCCCATGGAGCACAAAGCAATTGTCTTGCCGTTCCGCTGCGAGAGCCTACCGAAATCGCTTCCCATGCTTGTCTTTGGTCCTTCCAGGGCACGGTCGCCCTCCTACCGCCAGTTCCGACACTTCAGCTTTCCCCAAGGGTGAGCATATCTGTATCGCGGCAAATCCTTCATTGGTTCGTGTGCCTGCCCAAGGAGAACCAAAACAGTCGTATGATTGGAACTTGGTCGGCAAGCGCAGACACCTTGGGCTGGACACACTCGCCATGCCAGCCCGACAACCTTCCTCAATCACAAACCTCAACTGGAACTAGCTCACGCTTCTTGGGCCCAGTAAAAGCCAAGGCCTTCTCCCATTAAATGTACCAGGAAGCTCTAGGACCTCGAGTACGTATTCATTCTCGGGTTCATGTTTTTTGACTGACCAACTATCCGGCTAAGGTAGCAGACGACGCGACGGAAAAGCACCGGACTGGCTGCCCTGATCTTGGGTCCGATAATGGTCATCCGGGCAGTGATTTTGATCTATCAAAGAGGTAACTTCACCACAAAGTTTAGGTCACGTAGTTTGAGCGTACCAACCTCATCAGCTCGCTTGTGCTTGAGGCTTCTGGAATTTGGCTGAGACAAAATGTGAGATCGACCTCTGCGAGCATGTCTGCTAAGCTCTGGCCTCCCATCACCGCCGTACTTTTCGTGCCGACCAATGCTAACTTCTTCAGGTTGCGCTCCCGCTTGCTCTCCCCCCTCAAAAAGACGCGATCACAGAAAATCGATACCTTGCCTCCCTCGTCCCATGATGCCATCGAGAAGAATCCGAAGATAAGGCACACCCATCTCGATGAATAAGGCTGAAAGGCCCCGGCTTGCCTCTACATGTGGGTTGAGGAGAAGGTTAGTCACGAGTCCAGGCAAATTATGAAAACCGGAATGAGCGTCGATTGACAGTGTTGTAGGGTATCGGGCTTGCCATCTGCGTGTTCTTGCTATGTATAAATGAGAGTTTGGGATGCAGTTGTCTAAATTAAAGCCCTGTTGAGCATACAAATTATTCGAATATCCAAGTCTCTCCCATTTGACTTTCTCTTGATACCAACAGCCGTTCTTCATCTGAATCCCTCCCCCATCCCTCCTTCAACGATCGAAACCTCATCCACTTTATTTTTGGTCTTTCATGAGATGAAAAAGACCTCACGCCCGGGTCCAAGGGTCCTTGCAATGCATGTGCCATCATTGAAAAACCCCCAGGCGAAATGCGTCTCAAAGCTTCTTTTCCATCACATGATGGTAAAAAAAGCTAAGATAATGCATCACATGGCCGTAGGACCAGAGTAAAGTTTTCAAATGCATTAACTTGATGGCAGTTCGTGTCCGTTATCTAAATAAATAAAAAAGCTCGTGTCGCCATTCGCTTCTCCGTCTATAAGAAACACTGCCTCTCTGCCCTTTCAAGAATCTTCTCTTGCCCAGCTATACAGTCTCCTCCTTTCTAACAGTATCCACGACCGTTGTTGCTACCAAAAACCAAACTCCATGACCGCCTGTCCCCCAGTCCGCCCCCAGGGCTCCTCTCATGTAGCCGATGTCAACTCCTCGACACTTCGGGATGCGCCAAGCGATAGCGCTAGAGGAGAGGCCGCAGCTCAGTGGCACGGGCATCTCCCCTGCGCTGATGAGGCTCACCGAGGTTGCCAGAGACACGAGTCACGCGTGAGGCCTCTTTTCTATAATCAGGATCTGGTGTCCACGCCACCACAAACATTTTCAGATGGATTCCGTAGAAAGTCTACACCCTTACATGAGGCTCTTAGGCGTACGATTGGGGCTCCACGCCCGGAGATCACCATCCCTTCCGAGAAACTGGAGCTCACTCCCACCTCTACCAAAACGCTGATACCACTCTTCCCTACCATTCCATACGACCTTGCCTACTACCACTTATATTGGGCAAAGCATTATGGACATGTGCCATCAGGCATACAGGCTACAGCCCGTATTACGAGTTTATCATGTCGAGAAAGTGCTCGCGTTGATCCGAATGGCCTGATGTACAACTGGCAAAGCGACATAATCTATCATCAAGGCACATTCCTACAATCCCAGACCGTCGAGTTCAAAATGGATAAAACACACAGTGGGGCAAAGATTCAACTGAACCCCTGCCCTCACACGGACATATGCATGAAACGTCTGGCTTTTTCCACCAGGCGTGGTTGTCCTCGTGCGCAGTTGAGAATAACTCGCAATTTTGCCTACACTCCAAGTGGCAAGCTTGTGAAAGTTCGGCACCCATCCAAGGAAGGATGGAGAGAGTACTGGTACAGTCGATTTGGCGGTCACTGGGAGCTGTTCAGGTGTCCCTTTTGCTATACGGATATCTGGCTGAGCATCGGGCTCTCTGAGGGGAAAGTTGGCATCTTACTCGCAACCTATAGAGACTTGGGCCCGGTGACTGGCAGACCTGGGCCCAAGTGGACAGTTCATCTGCCCGGCGCTCTCCCCGTTATGTGCAGGCCGGGGGGTGGCCCAGTTAAGCTCGAACACATCCGTGATGCGGAGCGCGTAGGAATGCTCGACCGCTTCCGTAGGGCGAAATACATCCTTCAAGGCCAGGAGGCGCCTCCATCTTACGTGGCAGAGGCTTAGGCAGCTGTTGGAAGCTCAGATTCGTTCATTCAAATCATTTCGACAGAAAGCATAGAGTTTTACCACAAGCAACGCAACTCTTCACTGTCTAGGGTAACCCAACGACGGGAGTGTCGCCGGCGAAGACCGGGTTCTTGCGAAAAGATCTACATGAGCCCACTTTGACTTGTGTCGGCAGCAACCGAACCCCATGGATGAGCTTCTAGGGCTGGAAAAACGATACGGAGAAGGGAAGATGAGCGCCGTGAGATCCGATGCACGATCTACGCTTCAGTCATCAACGACTCCGGACTTCATAATGCACAACCTGAGTCATCCCCGGGCGTTTGGTAAAGCATGTGCGTTTGGAGGAATATGGGCAATTGGAGCCGGTTTCCTGCTGTCAATCTTCCATCAGAGCCTTTATGCCGGCGCAAAAGATGGGTCAAAAGACCCTTGTGCTCGATTGATCCAAGCACCCAGGATGCATCTTACAAGTTCCCTTGGGAACAGCGTGTTGCCCCATGTCACGATTGCAGCTTGTGCTAGCAAAGATCTTGAGATTGAGTACACCTGTAAGTTCGAGGGTAATTGGCATTGACTGGCCTCGTCGAGATGAAGCAATCACAATGCAGCATTTCTAGAACCCCTAAATGACGGCACCGCTAAGATGACGTCCTCAGTCAGCAACACCCGCATCTGGCCAAACGTAGGATCACGGCTGACCACTGCGGTCGCATTGGCTGCAGGAGATCCATGCTGGGCGCGTTTCACTGAGGCCTGGCACTTCGGTGGCCCCATACCATACCCCGGTTCCTCTGGCTGTCGTCCCTTGCTCAGTCAGCTATTCTTGGGAGGCCTAAGCTTGGCCTGTCAAAAACTAGGCGTAGCGCTGGCCAAGATGCCGAAGATCTAGCCAACCACACTCTGCGAACAACAGCCTTGTGGGTCGTGCTGGACAGGCCGGAAATTAAAGCATTGAGAAAGGAAGGCCACAGTAGCCTTGCCTCTCGGCCCAATCAACAACCTGTCGCATCGTGCTCAAATCGAGTAAAAGGACTTTTTCCAGAAGGTCGCAGGGACCAGGCCCTCAGTTGGCGTGAAACGCTGTGCCTCAGAATAGGAACACTCCAGCACTGGTGGCTTGGGAGACAATGATATGAGCGGAGAGCTGCGTAGCTACGCCGCTGTGCCAAGCTTCCACCTGGTACAGCCAATAACCACTCCTGGAGCTGAGCCGGCGTTAGCCCCCGACATGTAAATGAGACTGACGGGCTTAACAGACCACCCAGGCAACAGGTGTATCTTTGTTTAGACCCTATGCACCCACCTGTCAGAAACACGAAACGGAACTACCGTGAAATGAGCTCTCGGCTATCGTTGCTGCCAGAGGCTCTGCTGGATCTGGAGTGGTGGCTGATGGTGGAGACGGCACCCATGTTGGCTTGCGGACATTCCGGGGGCAGACCGGATTGCCTCGTGCACACGCACCATTTTGAGATCTCGGCGATACAGGGAACCTATTCTTGTAGCATCGAGAGAATATGGGGGGCCAACGATAAATATCGGCCGTTGGTCGCACACCAACCTGTTTGTTCTCGTTTTAGCATTGCAGTTCCATCTTTCTAATTGTGTCTTTCTGTCTCTCTTTCTTTCCTTCGTCTCTCCTTGACAGTCCATTCGCTTGACAGCCTTTTCGTGTTGTCTCTTTACATTCATTTCGTTTACTCAGTCAGTCTGCTTGGTAGGATTTGACTCTGTTGCCGCTCTTACACCTCGACTTATTCATCACGACTTCTCTTCTCACGACCCTCTTCTCTCTCATCAATCTTAAAACATGGCCTTCGCAGCTGTTGTTAACGTCGTCGGCGTGCTGTCCGGCGTCGTCGGCATCCTCCAGTTCGGAATCGACAACTTCGCCCCAAAGGACGACGAGGGTGCCACCGTCGTCCAGCTCGCCATCGGCCTCGACGTTGCCGACGGTCTTAACAACGCCGGCGGAGATCTTCCCGATGTCCGCCTCTTCAACGAAGCCGGTGACTACCTCGGAATGACCGCGGACCCCGGCGACGTGGCCGACGGCGTCCTGGGCAAGGTGACTGTTAGCACCAATGGCCAGCAGTCGGCTTACACGCTCTTCTCGGCCAACAGCAATGCCATCTGCATTGCCTACGCCACCATTACCTGGCCGAGCGGAGACCAGTACGCTTGGCCTGGTGACTGGGGCCGCCAGTGCGGCGCGTCCTGGTACTACTCCAACTACTTCATCAAGGGCACCGATGCCAGGCCCGACTGCATGTGGATCGATGCCGATGGCGATCAGCCCCAGACCGGCTTCCAGATCCACTGGCCCGAGTTTGTCGAGAAGTCTGGTGACGCCGCCAACGCCCGGGACGTCGACTACTACTGCAACAGCGGCGTTGCTTTCGGCATCCGCACCGAGCCGGACCCCAACACCATCACCTACTGGGTCCTGAACAACGCCAAGCGCAGCATCACCGACTGGATCTTCGGCAAGCGCTCCGCCACTACTGTCGCCGAGGGCCCCCACAAGAAGAAGGTCGTCGACTGGACCCCCCGTGGCCGCTCCACCCACGTCCGCCGCCACAACGAGACCAGCGGCCACGTCGGCTCGACCAAGTTCCACGACCGCCTCGTCAAGGACAACAACGCGCACCACCCCGCCACCGAGCTCTGCGAGAGCGAGAGCTCCGTCGGCCCCGACTTCCTCGACATCGCCCATGGCCAGTTCTGCCGCATGTCCGACAAGACCCTGTGGCCCGTCTGCGCCGGCCAGGTCGCCGACGACTGCTTCAACCTGGACCTCCACCAGCTGGTCGTGGGAGGCATCGCCACCCGCGACAGCCCTTACGCCAACGTGGCCGACTGGTCTGCCGGCAACTAAGAAATGGGTCGCTGAGTTGCGACAGGGATTGATGGGATTTTTGCGGCTTCGTTTACATGTGTATAATTATGTTACCTATTGCTTATGCTTATGAAGAGAGATATACCCACACATGGATCTAAAGTTGTGCTCGAGTGATGAAAACGTAGCAATTGGTGTATTTTGCGCTTGTTTGTTAGAAGCATCTTTTCGCTTTGGCTCAGATCTCTCCTTCAAGATGCTATATTACCATTATACTTCCTTCAAATGAGTTTGGGTAAATCTTGTATTTAATCCGGGTGCTCTGCATCAAACATTCACAACGACGTTGGGATGCACCACGACGTTGGGATGCACCACGACGTTGGGATGCGTCGGATACAAGGTAGTCGGCCGGCTCTCTGCGGTCTTTCGGATGTAGATACCCCAGGCTTCAGTAGCTTGAATCACAACTACACGCCCGATCAAGCCGAGAATGGGACTCGGGTAGTCGGAAGGGCGTCTAATTAGTATAAAGACCTCTCTTGACCCCTTTCATGTCCCTTCCAACACAAACAAGCGTCGTCGGCTCGCGGCAAATGGACACAATAACCATGTCCCTACTAGTGTTTGAATGCCTCGTTGGACTTGAATCGCTAGCGTTCGTCAACGACACGATCAAGACCTTAGCTTGCGTCAAGTCGATACTGATTGGCTGTTTCGTAAATGTAACCTTTCTTGACTCCACTCGGATCGGTGCCGGAGATGGTTTCAGTGTAGTGCGCGGATTGCGCAGGATTAACGACTTCGTAAAAACTCGACCCGAGTTTCCTTTTTGATTCCAAAGCAACCCTGTCATTGCTTGCGCCGTAAACACCCAGCAAGAGGCGAACGGTGGCGATGACGGTCAAGATTATGGCGCCTAGAAAGGCCAAGTTCACACGTGCATCCGCACCAAAGGTCCGGACGGGCTGTCTCACCTGGTTCGTTGCCACAATCACCTTCTTCCCTTCTCATCTCTGTTAACAGTTTATTCTCATCTAGCAAGTAAGTTTTGTTATTCATATTACCTGAATTCCTGCTTCGCCATTGTTGTAGAAGCTCACAGGCCTGTCCTTGTCAGAACTCGTCACTTGAAGTGTGACGAGGAGAAGCCCACTTGTCGTCGCTGTCGCCAAGATATGGTTACATGTGATGGTTATGCCACGCCCAAGCCTCGCAAGGACCGTAAAGGTCGGCCGTCAAATTCAGAAATTGTCAAATCGATTCCGCAATCAACGCAGATTGCTTCGCCTGTCGATATATTCCCCTCCTTGAGCCACTTTGAAAGCCTTTATTTTCAGCATTTCTTACAGTGGACCACAAATCAACTCACTGTCTCTCCATCCTCAACGAACTTCTGGTTACGATACGCCCTTCCAATGTCTTTCTACTCCGAACCCGTCAGACACAGCATGATTGCCGTTGGTGCCTCTCATCGACTTTTCATGGCACACACGGTCGGCTATTCCCATCCATCAGAGCTGAAGCGTCTTGCCATTGGAGAGTACAACAAGGCCATTGCAACAATCCTACCTCGAATGTCCGCGACTTCTATTACCGATATGCACTGTATACTGGTCTGTTGTTTACTTTTCATCTCATTCGAAGGCTTAACCGGCCGGTACGATGAGCTCCTGCGCCATCTGGGTGCTGGTATAACCCTGTTTCGGTCTTTGCCGACGTCTTCGGGTGAAGAAGAGGCGGTGAATAAGAAGCTTGTCGAGATGTTCGGTCGACTAGGTGTAGAGTCTTCAAATTTCATGGATGACCCGCAACTTTCTGGAATCACACAGTGGGTTAAAGGCAGAGCCTTCAACAGCTCGGACCCTTTCACCCCATTCAGAAACCTCGACGAGGCATCATACGAATTACGAAAGCTAGACCTTCTCTACGATGACAAACCTTGGCGTCTCGATAAACCTTCTGCTGATAGCATGTCTGGGCCTAGCCTCGAGGACGCATTTCATGAATGGACCCGACGGTTCGAGGCATCAAGCTGCTCCAAGGAAGAGTTTTCAACTGGGAGAGAATCCCAACTGAGGAACATACGCCTGCGTAAGCTGTACTGGCAGATGCTTCTAGATGCTTACTCGTCAGAGGAGGCGATGGCAGACCCCCGGACATTTGAACCATTTTTATCCGCAGCTACCCTCGTCGCGGCCCCTTTCATCGCTTTGAACCAACCAACCTTTTCCCTCGATGGAAATTTGATCTCGGGTCTCCAGTGTGTCTCGACAACTACTTCCGATGAGGCAACAAAAGAGCGCGCAATAGACCTATTGCGACGGCTGAACCGTCGTGAAGGCATCCTAGACAGCCGTGACATGGTCAAGTTGCATGAAGTGGCTATGGAGCCGGACACGATTTCGGGGAACGATATCGATATGTCCATTCTCATGCAAGAGAGCCGTGTAGCGGCAGGCATACCTCGGCTTATTGAAAGGGTCAGTAGGTTGAAGGGGATAGCAATGACGAAGGAAAGTAGCACAGATTACGCATTTAATTGAATAGACGTCACATTCCGTACCATCATACCTTTGTCTTTCTTTTCTCGGCGTAAACTTGTGGGTGTTCAAGTCAGAGGAAGAACTCAAGATTTTGCATGCCCGAGTGGACATAGGCCTAATTTGGGGCACAATATCTTCTGCTTCACAAACTTTAGGATGAGAAGATTAGTGACCAACAGAAATTTGCTCATCAGGGTGTAATACATTTATTCCCTTCCAAGTAGAAGAGATGCTGTAGCATGTGGATGATATTTTTGCCGAGCAACATCAAGTTCACTTGTAGTAATAGAAGCGACCCGGTAGATTCTCTTGACAGCAAGATGAGGACACAGTGGTCGGAGGCAGGATAGATTGAAATGCAACGTGGATGCCATCGAGAGTCTCTAAAAATGACATCTGAGTGGAATATCCGCAATGAGATTGGTTTCACACCTTTTTGATGGGGCCTTGACGGATCGACCCAATCTCTAGATCCAGTAATCCAGCGCTCGATATCGAGTCCATGACAGGCTGGCTTCAATAGGAGCTAAGGAATAGCGTGCCACTAAGTTAAGCCCTCCGAGCAAACGCACCCAAATAATCCATCTATTCATAGCTGTTCGCTGTGGATATTACCGAACGATCGGGTCGGAAGGACGATGTGTGCTGAGCGGCGAAGACAACCATGAGCCCGACCCCATGGCAAGCCTCGGTCACTATCTATGCTTCTCTTCGTGAGTCCACGAAGCCTCTTCCGCCGCCCATTTACCGCGACAGCTCGAATGTCAGCAATGCCTTGCAGGGGCCCGTATGCAGAAAATAGTGGGCACATGTGCGCAAGTTTTCAGCTTCCCCATGTCAGGAACTCCCATAGCCTGTGGCTGAGACACAAGCGGATTGCCCTGCCTCCGACAGCTATCGGCGCTATATTGAGGGAGACCCCTGGTATTTAAATCACCCCCACCAAGAAAGTTGTCGCGCTGGATCAAACATCCTCCCTCGGAAGCGTGCGACCATGGCTGTAGGGACGCGGAACCTCGAGGACTTGACCGACGGCGACGGCGGGCACTTTGCCGAACGCATCAAGAAATCGACCGACGATGACGATCTCGACAGTCTCCTCGACGAGGCGAAAGACCTGGATGGCGCCGAGGAGGATGCGCGCTTCCTGCCGCTGGACATGGACCCCGAGCCCGTCGTTGCGCCGCCCAGCAGCTCGAAGCAGCGCTATGTGATCCTCATGTGCGTGCAGTTTTTGTTCATGATCGAGGTCAGCCAGTTCATCATGGAACCGCCGCTGCAGGAGATCATGGAGGACTTCATATGCCACGAGCAGTACCCCGACCACGTCATGGGCCATCAGCAGACGCCGGACGCCCGCTGCAAGGAGGCCGATATCCAGGGAACTCTCGCGATGACCCGGTCGTGGATGATGACGATTGCATTGCTGGTTCGTACGTATAATGTAATTCAACAATCGCAAAACGTCTGGAGACTAAGTGAAAATGTGTGTAGCGTTGCTCGTGCAAATTCCCTATGGCATTGCCGCGGACAAGTACGGTCGCCGCCCGGTCCTCTTCCTCGGATTATTCGGTGTCGTTCTCACAACAGCTTGGAATACGATCGTGTGTACGTAGCATCCGATGCCATCCCCGATAACCAATATTGACCCATTGCCCTCAAAGTGCGACAACCGAACGTATTCACGACGTGGCATTTGATCTTTGGTCCCATCCCCACGATCATCGGGGGCGGTGCGCCCGCCATCACTGCCATGATATGGACCATCCTCACCGATACGATTCCTGTCGAGAAGCGAACAACACTTTTCTACCAGATGCACGCCATGATGCTCATCCTCAGCGCCGTCTGCCGCCCGATTGCTGCATGGCTCTTGAGCATTGACCCGTGGCTTCCCATGTGGATTGGCCTGGGCGCTCTCATCGTGAGCATGTTCTCGTCTCTGCTGATACCGGAGACGCTTCATTTCCACAAAGCAGCCGGCTCTGAGTGGCGCGACGATGCGACTCACCACAGCACGCAACCGTCCAAGCAAAAGTCTCTTCGATCAGCGCTGGGGACGGCCAAAAGGGATTTGAAGCACATTTGGGGTTCTATTTTGAAGTCCAGAAACTTGATGCTGCTGGTTGCCGGTTACGCTCTGTGCTTCCCATTCTTCATTGCCTTTGAAATGAACTTGCTCCAATATGCCACGGCACGCTACAAGTGGGAGTGGTCTACGGTAAGTTTTGCTCATGTAGACTTGTAATCCTAGCTTTCTAACTTGGCAGGCTACATATGTCACTACGATTCACAAGGTCATGTCGGTGATAGTTCTCCTTGCCCTCCTACCGTTGGCTTCCTACTATATCAACCAACGTTGGAGACTGGATGCCCCGAGTCGCGACCTGTTCTTGGCCAGAGGGTCCGTTTTCTTCCTGATCGGAGGCAACATCCTCACGACGATTGCAGCGGCACCCTGGCTACTCATTACATCGTTGGTGATTCTCAGCTTCGGTAATGGCTTCTACCCTCAAATCCGAGCACTTCTTGCTGCGCTCGTCGAGGCAGACAGCCTTGCAACTCTGAACACTTTCATCTCGA
Organism: Paramyrothecium sp. XJ0827; assembly: GCA_020881915.1. Classification (NCBI taxonomy): domain Eukaryota; kingdom Fungi; phylum Ascomycota; class Sordariomycetes; order Hypocreales; family Stachybotryaceae; genus Paramyrothecium; species Paramyrothecium sp. XJ0827. The sequence goes on from JAJFPB010000004.1 coordinate 4,719,748, forward strand.
CTATTGAGACTATCCTGGGATTGATCAGTATGCCCGCGATGGGCTGGCTTCTTAGCACAGGCATCAAACTAGGAGGCTTCTGGATGGGCCTACCATACATGATAACGTCACTTTTTGTGATACTCTCTTGTGTGGTCTTATTCATGTTTCAAGTCCCTCCTGGCATCAAACACTCACAGGGCAGTCACCACCATTGAAGCTGATTCAGGAAGAATGACGACAGGTGAAATGGATTTTTGGCGTTGTTTAGGCGGGGAATGCATGGCGTAATTGTAAAAGAAGGTTATCTCAACTTGTTCTCCAGCGAGTCAAGAGGCACACGTTTTAGGATACCACTGATAGAGTATTGTACAGTAGCAAGCGACCGACGGAGACAGCAACTTCTAAGGACTGCAAATTTATATTGCGTGCCCTGCAGGGCTTTATGTATTGACAAGGAAGCACAAGCCGCAAGGAGTTGGGCGATCACAGTCAACCACCTGGTCAAGTGTAATGGTCCAGTTCAAGACGAGCGCAACGGCCCCGCAAAGGCATCTGCAACAGCTCTTCACATAATTGCTAAGTTAAATTAGCGTAGGCAGCAGTTAAACACAGCGTTATAATGACTACCTAGATTCTCAATGCTGGGGACTTGGTGTGGAAGCGCCGGCACCTCGAGGCAGAGTTGGCTTGCCTCTGCGGTCACTGTCCGAGGGTCGCCAAGAAAACTCATAACGATGCTAGACACCCCCAAAAGACTCTATGACGCTCATGATCAGCGGAAAACTAACATGGGGTGCCGAGGAGCCGGCAGTGGGTAGGCGCCGGACCCGAGTCCAGCTGCGGATACACCGGCAGTGGCATTGCTGAACACGAGGGCTTCCTTGCTGAATCCAACGCCACAAATGAATATTCCGATCTTCAAAGGATATAGCGAGCGGAAAATCAGTCCCAGTGGGAAACGTTTGTGGCTCTTCCCCCGTGTTGTCGACCTTTTTTTCTTCCCTTGCCCAACGTCAGATATTCGGGGTGCCAATAACAAAGTGACAGGAAGCCAGCAATTGCCATGAAGAAGGAACATCTACACCGAGACGCTTCGTCTAGACTGTGTTATTTATCGGTGATTTTGGGCACGGCTGTAGCTACAGTATTCCGATCGCCACTGATCAGTCACTGCTCGAAGTTATTTTCTGATCGTGGTGCGGAGCTGGTATTACACAACTAATTACGTCCAAAGCACAGATGGTGCCGACGGAAAGTCAGTCACTGGAACATCTATCTTTCGCGAATGTTCAATTTGTTCTAGCATGATCTTCTACAACCTTCACGCGTCCTCTTCGCCCTCCTCTTACAGTAGCATGATATTCAAGGGCACTTCTTTGGCTGCGAGAGTCTGTTCTGGTATACCCATCTCGAACACAAGAAGCTCAACGCTTAGAATATTTCGTAAACGAGCAGATGACTGTCTTTCTGTATGGCTTGATCACGTAGCGGAACCAGATGCGATGATTTCTGTAAACCAAATCGTAACGCAAACGCGCCGATGTGGTATGCGTTTTGAAGACAAAAATGAACACATAGCCCCGAGGCCGCAAAGAAACCATGCCCGTTACTACCGTCTTGCGCATTTGCCTGTCGGCACGTTAGAGTCCGCCGACTTTCGGACTAATTCACCTAACCCAATTTTCCACTTGTACGCAATGCTGCTCGTACGTCAGTTCAAAGGCTAGCGGGTGCAACACTTCGGTCCGAGAGAGCTCGGATTTCGGTATGACATTATCGGCTTCTTGTGGGACGAAGAGCTTGGTTCCAAAAAAATGCAGGACCCAACTAATGATGACGACGAAATCCCATGCGGCGTTTGATTAGATCTATGCATCCCAATCGTACCAGTACGTAATTACCAAATTATGCAATTCTATAATCCTTCCCTCTAGATCCAAATACCTCTAAACCAAGTGCTACAATCAGTAGCTGCGTGGTAATCATGACACTACATCTGCCACTGCTTCAGCCACATAGCCATCCATTGGCTTCCAACAGGTTTAAGAAAGGCCAAAGTCTCGCTCTTGGAAGTAGTATTCTTGGTAGCAAGCGAGGGCATAACGGCACCGTCCAGGCCCTCACCATGGCTTGCTAACGACTCGAAGAAGTCGAGCAGTTTAAGGCCAGGGTTCAGGTCCAGGTTGGCGTCTTGGCCGGACCGCCGGAGAGCGTCTACCCAGTCCGCCCACGGGACAATGTGTTTTGCGTCGATCCGAAGGAGCTCGGAAACCGTCGGGACTAAATCCGCCCAATTGATGGCTCTAGGATTCACGGCGTGGTAGATTCGAACATGGTCGTTGGCTGCAGTCGAGCTTTCATCAAATCCGGGTGTGAAATCAGGCTCCCCAGTCCTCTTATTGAGTTCAAATGCTCGAGACTTTGGAGTGTGTTCGATCACGTTGCTCAGCTCGAGAATGGCTTGTGAGAGGATGTCCACAGGTACCCAATTCACCGAGTCCATAGATCCGAGGGTAGACGGAAGAAATCCAGTGTATTTTGAACTCGCGATAATCTTTCAGCAAGCACGAGCCGTCAGCTATATGGATCGCTGCGAAGGGTGCAAGAAGCAAAGCGCAACATACCGTGGGGAGCCATTCCTGCCTGTTCCATATGCCGTTCTCATTCATCACAGGCCCTGCAATTTGCCCAACGCGACAAATCGCGGCTTTCTTATGCCGACTAGACCTCACGTGCTCCTCAATTATCAGCTCGCATACAAGCTTCGAAGCACTGTAGCCGCCTAGATAGGGCGACAGGTCATAGTTTGGACGCTCGGCAACGGGTCCATCAGCCTGCACATGGCTGACGGTCCCAATCGTGGAGACAAAGAGGAAATCAACCTCCCTGGGGCTGTCAAGGCAGAAGTCTAGGAGGTGCCGCACGCCTCTGATGCTGGGTTCGAAGGATGAAAGGTCCCAATTGAAGTTGACTGGCCACTGATTGTCTAAATGATAATTAGGTTACGCGAAATAGAGCAGGCATTGGTGTGTCTACTTACGGATGATGTGTGTGGTCTCCAAGAGGAGTTGGCCATACGTGTCCCGGTTCAAACCAAAGTAGGGCTGTGATAGATCAACTCGGAGGAAGTCGAGGCGATCATCGTCTAAGTTGGTGTGCAACCCTCGGGCCTTGTTGGCCTGTGCTTGCTTGGCACGGCCATTTTCAGCTCGATTTAGACAAATAACTTTGCCTACGTGACTTTGGTTCAACAGCGAGTCGAGTAAATATGAGCCCAATGATCCGGTGCTCCCGGTAAGAACTACCGTTGTGCTGGACGAATCCATTGCGTCGCTGGTTTGTGTCATGTCTGAGATTACTGAAGTTTGGACATTCTCTAGATCCCTTCACAGCCGCTACCCTGCAGTTGATTTAAAGGAATGCCGGACGGCGGGCCAGTAATTTACAATACGGTGGTGGATACATTAGCTACGGGGTTCTTTTTGAACCTGCCTCGGGGCACCTCTGACTTGCATTTCTGCATCAAAACCCTGCGATGCTCGAGCAGGATATGCCGGGACGAAGCCGTGGCAGCTCCATGCATGGCACTCACGTGAAGCGCCAGTTCATGCGGCCGAAGCCACCATTAAACTCTGGGCTGGTATGCCATGCTAACCCAGTTTTGGATCACAGGACAAAGCTACATAGTCATTAAAATCGTGGTGACTTGGAATTCACAGCGCCTCCATGGTAAGCTTACATTGTCGGGGCTCATTAGTAGAGTAGTGTTTTCGCTTGTAGAATCGAGCTGGAAACAGCAGTGTGGGTGGAGTTGACGCTTACTACGGGTCCAACAACTGATTGAACAATCTGTAAGCCGTAAGGCTGGTAAGAGGAGCTCCGTCACGACTCGCCCCCAAGATTTCTACGTCCTGATCGGGCGGACATTTGCGACGTGTGCCTCGACATGACGAGGGAGAATGCAGGAATGGCGGACGAGACAGCTGGAGAAGAACATGCTGAGCAGCGCTCGATCAGGGGCTACGTGCTAGGATTATGTTTAAACATTGCTACTAGCCACGCTCCTATTTGAGCACCATGTCAAACATGTGCAAGATCCTCTCGCTGTGTGAGGCTCATCGAGCTTGGGGGTTCAGCTCCCCATCACTTCAAGGATTGGGCAATGGCTTGTTGTGACAGCACGCAACACCATCACACAAGCCCAACCAGAGGTGCAGAAACTAGGAGGCACCTGACCTGGTCTGACCTACATGCGACGAATGGGGACGCTAAGGGCGAGTGGACCGGGTTATCCGGGAACGAGGCATACCGCCGTGGTGCTCTGTGGACAATGCTGGCACGACCTTGTTCAGAGTGCAGAGGGTAAGACGTCAGTGTTCGTCCTCGTCTCCTCGCGGCGCGGGCCCAACCAATACTCTCTGATGTGCGAGCGAAGAAGAAAAGTACACGTGTAACCGGTGAGGACGGGTTCGAGGAGCGGCTTGACGCCAATATCCTTGGCACCGCGCGCTGCTTTCAAGATGTTGTGACCCACTCCCGCTCACTCGGGGTCGATGGCTGCTGCCCTACGGTCGTAAACATTGGCAGGATAGGATAACGTTAGTGTGTGCTTGGCACCGTTCGCCGCCACAACTGCCCACGCCGCGGCGTCCATGGGGGCTGTGGAAGACCCTGACAGAGGCCCCTTGCAGTGCAGGTGGGCCCGGCTGGGATCCGCGTTGTGCGGATTGACTTGGGTATATTCCGAACGAGGCTTCTGCATGCCATGAGGGAGTCCAGGACCGGTCTGAGCGAGCTGTGGTCTATATGAGCGACCGGTCGAGGCCACGATTTCGCTTCTGCAAGGCCTTGCCGGCCAACAGCTCGGTAGCCCAGCGCGGGCCTCTCGGCGGATGGTTGAGATCGCGCAAGGATCAGGCTTAGCCAAAGATTGGCCCGAGCAGGGGGTAACGCGCAGGCGTTGAGTTGTGCCCCCGGGCAGCGATTCCTTCGGGGCAGCATCCGCCAGGCTGGAAATGACGGCCAAGGCGAAGAAGTTCGAATTGCCTGCGCTAAACACACATTCCGTTAAAGGCCTTTTCGTAGTAGAAAAAACCACCGGCTGCTCTGGGCAGATACAAATTGCTGGGGGGTAACAAAAGGTCCCAATCTAGCATTATAGCCAGTTCCTGTATGCCTTAGCGAATGACGAGAATGCACCCTCTTCTCAATCCGGAACAATTTGCCTAACCTTGCAGCTCTCGTTAGCTTCCTCAAGCATCGGACAATACCAGGGCCAGAACTGAGTGCTACGCTGCGCTCGCCTGCCGCGATTCCGGGCTGCGCTTCCAGCTCAGTTGCTGCCGATGCGTTTCATCCACGAAAGAATGCATGAGAGTTGGTTCGAAGAGATGATGCTCATCATTAAACATTCCTTGGGAACTCATCACTTAAGTCGAGGCCATCTCGAGGCGATCCTCGTCTTGCTCTGTCTTGCCTACCGGTCCACGACAGACATACGTGCTCTGAGCGGACACAATGGCAGCGATCCGGCTGTCTTATAACCTCAACAATTGACGCTTACCGGCGGGTCGGTGAACATCCACAGCCACTCATTAACCTTAACTGTACAGATTTTCGGTACAGGAAAATTGTCCCGGCACATCGTCGGGGACCTTTGCCGTCATCCCGATCACCCTGACCCGCGAGCCGATGGAACATTCTCAACGAAGCCCTGTGCTGATGAAACGATCTGTATTTAGAGCCGGACAGCATCTCCTGGGTCCTATCCGGACCCCACTGGGCGTACAGCCAGCATCCCAGACCGCAGCGCAGAATGTGATGTAATTGGTGAGAGCATGGCGGTAAGCATGGTTCAGCAACGGCAGCGTGGCTGAACATTACAGATTGCACCCTCTTCTTGCGAAATACGTAACGTATCGCGTACCCGGAACCCCGCTCGCCTCGCCCGAGTGTGGTAGCAGAGCGAGCTTGTGCCGTGGAAATGCATGGCTCTGGCCAACAGCAACAGCATGTTGGTAGGATAGGAATAAGCAGACGGACCTCGCCAGCGCCTCAGCCCGCGAGGCTCGATCTCCTGCATTGTTGAAGATGAAGACTGTCCGGCCGCGAAGGCCTCTCGTGCCGCAGGACACAAGGCAAGCCAGGCAAGCGCCCAGCAAGTGTCAGACTGTGGCGACGAATAGTGCAGAATCCGCCGCGTGGGCGTCCGACAGAACCGCGACCGTGGATTCACTTCGCAGGCTAACGGAGAATAGACCCCTGTTACGGACAGGGTAGAAGGAAGCACTGGTCGCCTCCCCGACGATGAGAGCGAGCATTCATTGTTCCGAGTGTACGGCCGCTGGTCGCACACCATCCAATGCCACTCTCTTAGATTGCATCGTATTGGGCGACCCGCAGCGGATCTGTCAAACCGAAGATACTGCATGCGCAGGCTGGGGTGTATTCTCTGCATCTCATATCTCGCAGGATAAACATCCCTGCCACCTTGAGCTCGTCCCGCCTTCGTCACGGCCAACGAACCGATATACCTTTACCTAGTCTGCAAACTCTCGGCGGACTCTCTGCCTCCGTTCATTCCTCTTTCGTCCCCAAGAAACCCTCCCTCTGCGCTAAAGACGCAGATATCGGATAGCCAAGATGTTTGGGACGCTGAGCTACGATGCGCAGAACCAAGAACCCGTCTTTGAAGCAGTCAAGACATTGCCAAACTCAATCACCGGAGCGGAACCCAGTAAACGGGGCTCAACGATCCACAAGGCTTGCCAGCTTTGCCGCGCGCGCAAGGTAAGTGGTAAAGGCCCGGTGGCACTCTTATCACGGGTTACAGTCCAGAGCTATCTACACCGCTGTGCTCTTCTGATAAGCTGCCGCCCGTTCTTCTGCACAATTGCTGACCTGTTCTGCGGCATTCTAGCTGCGCTGCAGCGGAGAACCATCTGGCTGCGAGAGATGCAAATCATCCTTCAGCATTTGCAGATACCCGCCCAGATCGTCACGACCGAGCAGAAGGCGTGATCCCACTTCCCCACGCAATGCGAACTCCAAAAGCCACGGCCCCCTCGCTGATGGATACTTTCCTCCGATAGAGGGAGATCATCTGCCGAAGGAGGCACAGCCTCACACTTTTCTCTGGCACGACCCCGTTGCAGCAGGCTCGAGCACCCAAGACCTCCAATCTCTGTCGGCATCCAGATTATCAGCTACCGGTCAAGGGGTCACATCCCCCCAGTCTCAATCATTCTTAGTTGATGACTACGTATTCAACGCCGACGATTACAACTTCAAGGATTATTTTGGCGTTCCTTGGAAAGCCCAAGACATTTTCGAATCCAAGGCGACGTCAAATTTGATCAGTACACCCAATCTGAGCCTCCAGTGTAAGAGCCTCCCCCCAATGCTTCGTCATACTGCCGTACTATCAACTCGATCGAGAATCGACTGACAAAGCGATTGTAGTACCCGGACCACCTTATGAGAAAGCCTCCTCTCACGAAGAACCTGGATCAAATTGCACTACGCCAGATTTGGAAGCCTTAGATCTTGTTGGCACAGACGCAATGCTCGGGCGCGCATGGTCAGTTACGTCTGTGGAGAGAACCCCGGAGCTGTCTTCTCGCGCTTCTCTATCACGAAGTACTTCGGTCGAGACGATCGGAACATATCGAGACATCCATCGGGGTGATCAGGGCCGTCCCGAAGGCAAAGAGAATTGCCACTGTCTAGGCCAAGTGGCCCACCTTCTTGAGGAAGTCGAGGCTGGAAATGCCAAGATGAACGCAAGCATGGATGAGCTCTTCGAATGCACAAAGGAGCCTCTGAGCCGACGAAAAGCACTCTTGGCTTGTGCAAGTTGTAATTCTAGGCCTGAGTTTACACTTATGCTTGCTATGCTAGCCAAGTCACTTAGTGCCGTATGCCATAGACTGGTTCAAAGCCACTTGCAGAGCCGAGTTGAAGAAGATGGCGGAGACACAACTGGCGTCGGATGGCCTGATCTAAGACTAGGCATGTACTCGATTCAAGACTCAATGGAAAGATTTACAGTCGTGGAGGCTTTGATTACAACGAAGCTGAAATACTTGCTCGATTTCACCACGAGCTTAAAGACTTGGGCAGAGGGACGTGATGGGGTGCAAGTGTTTTTGGTACAGGCTGAGGAGAGGGCAAGAGAGCTTCAGACTCAGATTGATCAAAGGGTTTAGTTGACAGGGCGTTTGTTGATGTTCACGCTTATGGCGAAGGAAAGGAAAAGGAGTTCAAGGATGGTCCCCAGACAAAAGCAACCGCTAGGTGAAGCCGAAATTGTCTCGGCTTGCTTTCTCGTTGGCGTTATAACTTATTTTGTTTCCATTTCACTAACATTCTATTACATTTCGAAGCTGTGAAAAGCTTGCTCTTGTCCGGAGTATATCACCCAATCCATTGGGGTAGAGGTTTATTTGTGGAGAAGGGAGGGTTTTCTTGTGAACGGTAACTTATTTATCACCTTTACGATAATGACAAGGTATGCAGAGAATGCGAAATCTATTTTGTACGAAACACGATTTAATACCCAGCTCCGTTTCGGCCGTTGATGTCGTTGTTGTAAAACCTGAAATCCCCCAAATCTATTTCCTGCTGTTGACCAAAAGCACCCTGAACGCCATCTAATTGCCCTGTAGGTCGCTGCAAATCTAAGAAACATGAAGCATGCCAACGATTCGTTGTTGAGAAAAATATGGCCTCATCTAGTTCTTGGTGGCAACTGACTTCTCCCTGAAGTAGCTCGGTCGGCCATCTTCCTCAACAATTTCCATGTTCGGATCAGCTTCAAAGTCTCCTTTGATTCCGCTAATCCACTCGCCATCGGCCATCTGCGCGACACTGCAGTGCCATGGGGTTGTGTAACCTGTCTTGGTATTCAACAAGCTCAGGGAAAGTTTGTGTTCGCCAGTGGATTGGTGGATTGAGAGGCGAAGGTGGTTGGGGAATGCATTCTTGCATGCTCCTGTGAAAGCCTATCGTGATGTTAGCGACAGATTCCATATGCGAATATCTAACACAAAGGTCTTATGGGTGATGATCGAATGGGACGAGGTATTACTCACATAACCGCGAGTTATCATCTCCTTAGCTAAGAACTTGACGTTCCTCTTATATGCGTTGTTGCTTCGTCCCTTGCCAGCAGGGAAGACGTGCTGCAGGTCTGACTCAAGAAATCGGCAGTATCCACGATAGGTCATGAGAGTGTCGGGCTTAGTAGCGATTTCGTGATCAATGTCAAGGTCTTCCTTTCCGTATTTGTTCAGAAGCCATCGTCGGAAATTGGTAGCGTTTGCAACATATGCAATCTCGTCCATCTTTTTGGGGAGAGCGAAGTCGACTAGATCACGGACGTCGGAGAAGCCAATGTGCACGAAACCCTTCTCCACGGCCATTGTTCGTAGAGCCTGGTCATACGCCCAGACGTCCCTGTCTTGAATGCTCAACAAATCTACAAGCACAGATGATGTATCAGCATGATGCTCTTTGTATAATCACTCTAGGCAGTTCTGAGTAAGACATACCGTTGTAGACCAAGCCGTCAGAGATGATGGTGACTTTGGCACCCGGCTCATATATCTCACCAATTCGAATGCACATGGTGTTCAGACGCTCCAAAGCCAGCTCCTCGGCTTTGTCGGGCAAGGATCCGAGCACCTTCTGTACTTTGTTTGCTGATTTGAATGGGAAGGCTGGGAGGCCCATCTCAAGAGGTTTACTCTCGTTGACGTATTGGTCGATGACTGAGAGGAACTTAGGGATGCCAGCCGCAAGTCTGTCCGCTGTGTCGTCAAACTTATTCAAAGCATAATCGAAGATGATGGCCAAGATCTGTGTCGATACAGGAGAATCGCCGACCAAAAGGCTGGCGTTGTTTTCGACAGCGATAGCATGGCTGTTGTTCTTTGGGATAGGATGAAGGACTTGCATTTTGGATGATGGGGCGGTTATTAATAAGGAGATGGCGTCGTGTGTGTGGTTAGCAGGAATTATGGTACAGGCTTTTTGTGTCGTGTCTTGTTGAGGAAAGAAAGGAGATGAGATTTGGACGGGAACGAAGCCGTTCTAAATACTAATTCCACCCTGATAACTCGGGGTATCTCGAAAGTGAGGTTGAACTGACACATCTAAACATCTTGACGTGAGCCTTTGGAGAACTCCGACACTATTGTGACTGATCGACGAGGCGACTCTCATTGCAGCCACAGAGGTGGACAAGACCAATCCGGATGGTCCCTGCGTGAACGCTGCCAAGCGAACCACGAGGGTCTGACACGAGCACAGGTGGGTGGACCCTGAACACCCGGCTGACGGCCACGGCTTCTCGGAAATAGAGGTTGCTTGACTCAAGCTATTGATCCTTCCCCGATCGCCAAGGGTCGAATCTCCCCTCTCCCTTCCATGATTTCCACCTTCTGGAAACGGTCGGCAGTAAACTTGACGGCTGCAACCTGCATACTTGGATTCGGCTCATACTCGGGCCTGCTGAAAAGATTGCGGCCCGAATTGCCCTATCGGGACGAGGAGGGCGGCGTAAGGCGTTCAGCTAGGGTCCCCGTCCACAACCCAGGGGAAATGCAAAATGGCGTACCGCTATGACGTTTGAGATCGGAAAGCAGCCGTCTCGTCTGGCAATTGGAGCGCAAATCTGACTGAGTTGACCAGGTTCATCAGGCTACGAGCGACTGTCGAATAGTACTATACAGCTAGGACGACTGGGAAGGCTGTCCAATTAGCACTATAGAGTTGGGACTGACACAACATGAAAACCCAATCTGTGTTTTCTTGACCTCCGGTCCTCCGGGTGATTCTAGACGTTCTAGACCACGCTTGGCTGTGATATCAAGATTTTACACCATGCGCCCCACAATGCAGCTGCCTTGGTTATTACCGGTTCTAGGGCCCATCCATGCAATAAGCTAGGGCTGAGGTCCGTGAGTTGGCTGCCCAAGCCACGAGAGTTTCAGCCGTCAGACCTCCGGCGGACCTCCATCAGAAGCTGTTCTGGCACGTCCTCCGCTTCTCGGGGTGCGTCATCAGCAAGCCGCAGGATCTGATGGCGTGAGCCTCATGGAAATGCCGTTCCGATGGCATGTTGCCGAATGGGAGGGCAGTCTAGGAGGAGAATTCCTCCGCTCAGCATATGCAAGTGGTCGTGAAAAGGCGCAAAATTTCAGGGCTTTTTGTAGCCACTTCGTCACTGCCTTGGTTTGTGGCTGGATTTCGCGCATGCCAGGAAAGCCATATATCGGCTTTAACACCTCTCTTCTGCAATGTAACAGTCCTCCCAGACACATCCAAGTCATTCAACACCTGCTTGCAACAAGTGATGGCTCCACCCATTGAATACGGCAGGAGGTTGATCCCGCAGATCCTCGACGACCTTGCTGCGACAGAACCGGATCGCCTCGTCTACTCTGTAGCGAAGTCAGCGGACATCTCAGAGGGGTTTTTGGAAGTGACTGCTCTTCAGTTCAAGCGGGCAATCGACAAGATTGCGTGGTGGTTGCACAAGGAAATTGGAGAGAAGCCAACAATAGAGCCATTGGGCTATATCGGACCTCGTCAGTTTATGCTTCTCTTCAATCTCAGATGGGAGGCTCATGCTAAGTGCTACAATAGATGATCTTCGTCATGTCTTGTTGACTCATGCTGCTGTCAAAGCTGGGTACACTGTAAGTTAAACACGGAAGCATCACTGCTCCAGAGCCCGTAGCTCATGACTTGAACCAGACATTATTTCTCTCACCAAAGAACAGCACCGAGGGAGCATCAGCGGTCCTGGAATCATCAAAATGCAATGTATGGATTCAGCCCGGGGAGCAGGCTATGATCCACCTTGTCCAGGACTTCGTAGAAAAGAGATCCATGAAAGTTCTCCATCTCCCAGAGACCGCCGAGCTTCTTGATGCTGAAGGCACGGCGCCTTACCCGTACAACAAAACCTTTGAGGAGGCTGCGCAGGACCCAATCTGCGTCCTCCACACATCCGGGTCCACGGGTTTGCCGAAGCCCTCGGTGTGGTCTCATGGTCTCTTGGGTACCATGGATGCCGTGCGGCTTCTGCCACCAACAGAAGGCGACCTTGGACTCGCTCCATGGACAAAAGGTTGGGACGAGAAGAGCCGAATATACTCGTCATTCCCAATGAGTCATGTACGTGATCCCCGGATGAATGTGGATGTGCTTGCTAACAAGCTGCAACAGGGAGCCGGAGTTCTCATGGATATCATGATCCCCGCGCTCTTTGGTCTGCACTGCATTCTAGGACCTGCTGGCGTCATTCCCAATATGGGTCTTATTGAATCGCTCGCAGAGCATGGGAACATCGGTATTTGGAGCATGGTTCCATCCTTAGTGGACGAGCTTGGCGAAACTCCAGACGTACTAGCAAAATTCACCTCCTCCAAGTTCATATGCGCATCTGGCGGTGAGTTTGCCTGCTGAATACATAATCCTCTACCTTGCTGATTCACGTGGTAGGTCCAACCAGTCCTACAAGTGCTGGGAAAGTCAACAAGGCCATCCGCGTACTGAACCTTACTGGGACCACTGAGGGTCTCTTCATTGGCAACCTTTGGGTAGATAGAGAAGACTGGCGATGGTTTGCCTTTCACCCTTGGTCAGGTTTCGAGTTCCGTGAAGTTGAGCCAGGTGTGTATGAGCATTGGATCCGCCGCAACGAACATTGGGAACTCTTCCAAGGCATTTTCCACACTTTCCCTGACCAGGATGAGTACAACTTCAAGGATTTGTACATCAGACATCCGTCCAACCCGGATCTTTGGGCCTACAAAGGCAGAAGCGACGATGTCGTGGTTTTATCCAACGGGTACAAAATCGCCCCGCTGGACACTGAGGCCTATGTCTCTACGCATGCAGCGGTTAATGGCTGTCTTGTCGTAAGTAGCACTCCATTCCACGTTTTCGATGACCTTTGTCAGTGCTAACAGCATGTAGGTTGGTTCTGGACAGGTCCAGGCTGGACTTCTCATCGAGTTGAAAGATCCTTCAGCAAGAAACAATGAAGAAGTTGTCGACAGCATTTGGGCCACGGTGCAGGAGACAAACAAGTCTTCTATGCACAAGAATCAATTTCATCGAGATTACATCATGTTCGCCGAAGAGGAAAAGCCCTTTGTGCGCACAGATAAGGGCACCGTCAAACGACGTGCGACACTGAACCTCTACCAAGATTACATCAAGCGTTTCTATGATACACAAGAGGATGACAATACCGACAACAAGTTCATAATCGACGTTGATACTGGTTCACTGAAGTCTGTCACTAATGCAATCTCGCATATCATTAGCTCGATGTCGCCCAACTTCGAGAATGTTGCACCAGATGCCGATCTTTTCAATCTCGGTATGGACTCCCTTCTCGTTTTCCGGGTGATCAGAACAGTCCGTCAGGTAGTCGGACTTCAAGAACAACTTGCACCTCGGCATCTGTATGCGAATCCCACCATTGCTAAGTTCTCTTCGACCCTCACACAAATAATTGCCGGAGCGAAGAACGGAGAATCTGAGCTTGACGGCAAAGTGGCGAAGATGAAAGAGCTGCTCGAAAAGTACAGGTCGCGACAATCAGCTAAAATGAGCCCATTTGACCTTATCATGCCCAAGCTCTACGTGAAACTCCTATTCTGTCTGCCTTTGAAGGCCGGCGCTAGTTTCGAACAGGCATTTGGAGGTTTGCGGGAGGGTCTTGCTCGACTTTTCACATTGGTTCCCGGTCTCGATGCGAAAGTGTCGCACTGCGCAGACGACAAAGACGGCGGTAACAAGAAGGGACAGGTGCAGCTGCTCTCGCCTAAGTCTTCACCTTCGTCGGGGGGGCCCAGGCAATTGGTCTACCGAGACCTATCAAAAACTTTGTCTTCATTCGAAGAATTGAAGAAGACTGGCTTTGTGGCATCTGCCTTCCAGAAAGATGAGCTCCTGTTGGAAGCTCCCTGGTTCCCGCCGCATCCGACTGACACTATGATGGCACAAGCCAACTTCGTAGAAGGGGGTTGTCTCCTTGCGATGGGTTTCCATCACTCATGCTTTGACGGATCAGGTGTTGTAACAGTCATCCGGGCTTGGGCAGAGTGTTGCAGGTTCGTCCAGGGTGATGCTACGGCAACATGCGACTGGATAGACCCAGAAAGTATGAACAGAAGCTTGCCTCAGGTCCTTTGGGAACAGGAAGGCCATGCACGGCCAGCCGAGGAAATCGATCCAGCCACTTGGGGGTTTTTAGGCTTTTCTGCGCAGCAAGGAGCTGTGAAGCCACGCGAATCGCTCATGGCTGAATCGGCTCTTCCTCAGGCGCCTGCGCTTCCTCCATCGCCGGTTCTTCCACCACCCAAGCCGGAACGGAGTTTGGAATCCCATATCTTTCGAATCTCTGGAGAAAATATGGAGAAGCTCAAACAGGAGGTGGCCGCGGACCCCGAGGCAAAGGGGCCTGTCACATCAAGCGACATGGTACAGGCCCTATTCTGGCGCGCCACGATCAGAGCGCGTTACGAAGTGGAAAAGGCGAAGACAGGCAAGCCAGCCGGACCGGACAAGGTCTCCATTTTGGAGTTGCCGATTGACTGTCGCCCTTTCTTCTCGCCTCTGCTGCCCTCATCGTACATGGGAAACCTAATCGTCGTGAGCCGCCCTAACATGCCAGTGGAGACACTGTGTGCACCTGAGACAAGCATTGGGCGCATAGCTTTGGCAATTCGTGAAGCGACAGGATGCGTGAGGCAACCCCTGGTCCACGATGCCTTTACGCTGTTGAAGACTGTGCCAGACTACTCGAAACTGAGCTACGCGTTTATGCGGCTACAAGGCATGCACATTATGATTACCAACTTGATGCTATTCCCAACAAGCGAGGCAACATTCGGTGGCGATTTCTTCGCCGACAATGGACAGTCCTCTGCGGTGCGACTTCTTATGGACGGCTTCAACTCAGCCTTCCGCATGTACATCATTCTTCCGATGCGTGAGGATGGCGGCGTTGACCTCGTGTTCGTGACATATCCGGAAGAGTTAGAGAAGCTTATGGAGGATGAGGAGCTGGCAAAATACGCCAGTTATGTAGGCTGACATGTGCTTGCTGGTCGCTTTTTTTTTTTTTTTTTTTTTTTTTTTTTTGGCGTTCGGAGTTGAAGATTACTTGTTTGCCATTGCCTTTCTAGTTTTATTTTTCCTTTATTTCCTTTTCTTTTGAGCTTAATAAGTATGAGCGAATGAAATTAGTAATTTACGACCGTTGACCTTGATTGTAATAAATGCATACTAAGATCTCAACACCGATCGATGCAGTCGCAACCATTGTGCTTCAAATGCCACCATCCGAGATGAGAAACACCGGGCGGACTGGTTTAGTATTTTGCCAACCTCGGCTCCTCGCTACAGGAAGACCAGGTACTGGGGAAAGCTCGACGAATACGTTGTGCATGGACCATTTCGGGACATCGGGGCTATAACTGGGCCAGCGGCTACTCTCTTTGGGTTTGGAGTTTCAGATGTGTGTCAAACCATGCATGAAACGAGACGAGACGGACGCCCTATCATCACGCTACTCCACATTATGAATCCAGAAGGAAGTCGTCTTGGAATCTATTTCTGCCACTGCACGGGCAAGACGTCTGGGATCTCTTTTCGGAAATCACCACCTGAGCTCGACACTTTCAAGGCCATGGCGGATATAGGCGAAGCTAAATGGCAACGTCTGATGGAGATTTTCAAGCACTTCTAATTATTTTCTCCATTGTGTCCGGTCATCGTTCGCTTAGACGCCTTGCCGGGTAAGGTAAGACAAGAGTGTTATTCTTTCAGCCTTGTCGTAGTCCTGGGAGACCCTGACACAGGTATGAACCATGCTCAAGATCCGGCAAGAGGTCACAAATCAGCCGCAAAGTCCAATAATTTAGCCTATTTTGGAGGTGGGTCTTCCATCAAATGGAGTGCCATCTGAATTGGGCCGGATGTCTCGTCAGTCAAGCGGAGAAGCCAGCAGGAGCTTCACCACCCCATCCGGGTGGGTTCGCGTCTCGCTCGCTTCTAGATCTTGTTGGGATGAGACGCTTCAAACCACTGGGGCGCATAACTGTGGTAACTTGGAGTCTTGGCGAGCATGATCTCGGCAGTCTCTTCCGTAGCCGCCTCATCAATCCATCTATAAAAGACATACCTAGTCTCGTCTTTCAGCTTCTCGGTGCATCTCCTGTCAACGCAATAATACATCCCGCTGGTCGGACTTCGATTCTCACAATTATCTTCCGAAACCTACATTTTAATCATCTCTTCAAGTTCTTAATCAGAAAACCACATCCAGTGCTCATCATGAGATTCTCCATGATTACCCTGGCTCTGGGCCTCACTGGTGCCTCCGCTGCCGTGATTGAGACACGCCAGAATGACAATCGACCCGTGCCTCAAGGGGGCTGCTGTGTTTCCAACACCAGCCTGAAGCAGGATGTTTGCTTCGTTAATGGTCAATCCGGTCGCTGCGTGCCTGACTTTATTAACAACTGTAAGTGTCCAATCCACACCTCAACAATCAATTTCTACCATCACACAACTAAAACGTTGAAACATTGAAGGTGGCGACCGATTGACCTGTATCCCTGACTCTGATCTTACTTGCGATGCGAACCAGCAAGAGCGTGGCCGGCCTTTCTGTCGCCGCACCGGTACAAATATTCCGTGAGAGTGATCAGATCATGGTCACTCAAATGCGGCATGAATAAGGCGGAGAATATCAGATAATGAAAATATATGCTACATCAGTTATTAAAGGAAGTTATTCCGCAGAGATGTTCTCTTTCAGGGATATGGATTGTTCAGCCAAGCTGCCACGTTTCCAGCCTACCCGTGATTCTCGCCTCAACTTTGCCACCATTGACAAGCTCAACCCATAGCAGGTGTCAGGCCATCAATTACTTGCATGTTTCTTTCTTTACCCTCATGTTGTTCCTCAATTTTGTTGTCATCTATGTAAAACATGTCTTTTGCCGAAAATGTGAGAATCTGTCTTGACAAGGTGCTCACCCCGAGCTTGCAAAAATCCCACCCCACCACAGCGTCCAGACGCATAATGGTATGGACGAATAAACGAGCAAGAAAACAACAAATAGGAACATCTCTAGGGTTCGGTGGTGAAGTTGCAAGGTTTGGGAGTGCCTCGGAGCAGTCTCCTTCGTCGTAAACCGACCAAGCTGAGGAACGTACTTGAAACTCATTCTGGATCCGCCAGATAATCCAGCTTTGCCGCTGATTATAGAATCATGCAGCATAGGTCGAAACCACTCCGTCACGAAGCGATCAAGAGCTGGAAAATTCTGTTGCAATATCGCCAATCCGCGAACAAGCCAACACTGTCCCTCAAAGCAAGTGCGAGCGTACCATCCAGGCCGTCCGATGCCCACTTCATCGCAGAATTTTGCCCCGTTCAGCCGTCGGCTACCAGCTGCGATGAATTGCGTAGAGATATTGAAGGGCGGGTAGTCTGTCAAGAACTCTATGAAGTTGTGAAGGACGATCTCTGAAGTCGTAGTGAGATGTAGCTCGTTTACCAACATGCTCTCCATGGTTGCTTTCGCTCTGGCGGTCGACTCAAAATGTCGATGGTCAGTAGCGAGCAGGTATCCGATGTATCGCCATAGGGCGATGTAATCCGCAATTTCATCCTCGCGAGGATGGACGCCCATTTGTGGTAGCTGAAGCCACATGTGGTTACAACAAAAAGTGGCGATCGAGTGGATCGAGTCCAATGAATTGATGGGGACGCCGAACTCTTCCAGGTTGAAGTACTCAGGATTGGCCTTGGCCAGCTTCATGATGCGGTTCCGAACTGCAGAATGGAGCAGTCGTACTCGAATTGTGGTTACGTGGCCGGCATCACCGGGACGGAGAGCTTCGATGGAATCTGTGACCTGGAGGATGAGCTGGAACGTAGACAGAAGCCGGCGGCGCAGGGTTCGCACAGAGAATCCCCCTGTTCGCACCAGGACTTCCACGACGCTGGGAGATGCCGTGTTCTCCCCCACAAACCCTTGGAGCGCGAAGCCCACAATGTTTGCGATGGCGTACCGATAGAAGAACTTCTGGCCACGTTCAAGCTGCTCCCAGTCGACCCAACCAGGCACAGTATGCACTTCTCTCCAGAGATGTTGCAACACTGTATCCTGGCGATGATGTTCGCGTAAAAGCGTGTACAGATCAGCCACTCCATGATTCTTGTTCGCCGTGCCACTCTGCCCGTCGGCAATCTCTTGGAGCTTTTCGATCGCATGGCTGCCTAGCTCATCGTACTCATATCGTAAGTGCTTCGTTTCTTCTTTGGAAAGATGTAGCTTCGTCCACGAGAATTCGTGGCCAGCGTATCGGAAGGTATTCTGTCCAGTTTGTTCAATCATGGTGATGATCACTTATCTTTGGGAGAGGGAAATCCCCATGTCGCGCACAACAAGTGTCTAGAACTTCGACTGCGAGCTAAAAGCTGTTCATAATTGAGATTCTCGCTCAGCAAACAAAGGTGCCACCCATCGGATCCTATCGCTTGGCATTACCTTTCGACAGTGGTCATGTGGGTTGCAAATAGGTATGTAATTCACAGAGGGTGGTCATGCTGCCTACGCTCGGGTCCTTATTTGATCTGATTCATGATTGTCGTTAGGTTGTGAACACACCATCACTTCATTTATTGTGTTAACAATACTTGTATCGACAATACGTAAAAAGACCTCATGTTGGTCCTTGCACCTTAAACCTACATCTCGGCGTTATCAAACGTCTAATCCTCTGTCGACTTCTACGTTCACATGCCACAAACCGTTTGTCCCTCCATGCACTTGAGACATTAGTCCTGAAATTCCCAAAAAGCGCACACGTACTCTCTTGGCATAGGCTCCGTCCGCTATTGCCTCTAAGTCCGTCGTGGCTTTGTTACCCTCTTTGTGAATATTATTTCGTGCACAGTAACAGACTTCAGGGTCCGTACTTCGGAAAGAGTAGTCTGGGCCTGTCCTACTACAACATCAATCATCCCTCTAGAAGAGAGGGAGGAATTTTGCACCAACATGGCTACGGCTTCTTCACATGCACTTGTCCAAGCAACAAGTCGCACAACTGTCACCATACCAAATTTATTCCAATCATTCGTGGTATTGAACCCGATTTGCAATCCAAATTACGAGGTCGTGAAGGCCGAATCAGAGGCTTGGATAGGGAGGTAAAAAAGCATCAAGACTTCCGAAACATTGCTCTTCAATGCTTACATGACTAGGTTCTGCGACTTGTCTCCAAAGACGCGAGCAAAGATAACAAAATGCGACTTTTCTTTCTTTTGTGCCATTGCTGCCCCATTTGCCTCATGCTCCAAGTTTCGGACATTATGTGATTGGGGAAATTGGGTGAGTCGACAACCACCTCTCTGATGGCCTACATTATCTATGGTCTGCTAACCGATTTATGCAGGTCTTCCCGTTCGATGACAGCAGGTAATTGGTGCTTCGAGTTTTGAACGTCGCACTGATGTTATGGGTAGTGTTCGACAACGGCAGCTTGAGAAATGCACCTGAGGAAGCGTCACGCATGATCAACCAGTTGATGGCACCTATGCGGGGAGAGCATGTCGACCAAGCGAACAGGCCAGTTATTTTACAAGTCCACGATACTGTGGTTAGCAGACTCGAGCAGGTAAGCGTGCCATCGCACCCAACCTGCCAGGGTACATGCTAATCTGCCGGCGGAAGAGTCGACCAGGTAACATCATTGTCGTAGCCTCACCTACGACAATGCACTAAATATTCCACAGGGCTTCAGAAACGATTCGCGCTGGCCATGGCTGATTACTGCCGCGGCGCACTTACCCAAGTGCAAGATCACTCCGATGGCCGAATTCCAACGGTAGAAGAGATGATCACTATTCGCCGGGAATCCGCGGGAGTCGCACCTTTGTATCACCTCATCGAATACGCGCACGACCTGCAAGTACCAGAAGAAGCTTTCAAAGATCCTCTGATTAAGGAATTGGAAGCTTTAGGGTCTGATCTTGTCTCGATGTATGGGCGCCCGATTCACGTCGTCCGTTGACTGTGGATGATTCTGACGTGTAAAAAGTTCCAATGACATCTTATCGTATCGCAAAGAAGAGGTAGGTGATTCCTGAAGATTTTCGCTTGCGCGTCTTAATGCTTGGTCTGACTGTTCGTCCAGGGAGACGGCGTCCACCATAACATCGTTGCAATTTGTCGACTGAATGGTATGACTCCACAGGGAGCATTCGATGAGGTCGGACGCCTTTTAGAAAATCGCTTTAAACGCTGGGAGACTGTGGAGGGCCTGTTAGCCAAGACAAAACTGGCTTCCGAAGAAGCTGTTACCAGCTATGTTGCTGGCATCAAGTCCGTAGTGCAGGCGAATGCATCTTGGAGGTAGGTCGTCGTTTTGCTGCACTGTCTTGTGCCCTTCACTTCTGACATATTTCCCAGTTTTACATCAGAGCGCTATCTAGGTCTTGAGGCCAAGGCAGTGCGCGATACAAGAATGATGGACGTTCTGACCGAGCCTTCATTTCTTGCGATGAAGGCTGATTGATCTGGGCAGGGAGCGTGATGAGTAGGAGTGTCTCGTGCAGTAAGTCTCCTCTAAATTCTAGATTCATTTTCATAGTGTGGTAATCGACGGCGTTCAATACATTGTGGTTTCAGTGTTCAAGGAGTCTACATACTTCCTTGGTCTCTTTGCTTCCATTCTCCAAATTTCACATCTTCCACTAAACTTGTCGTTCTGTCTTTGTCCAGAAATTCTTCAAATGCTAGTAGTTCTCACAAATCTGTTCTCCTCTCGTCCTCTCTCCTCATGTAAATTTCCTCGCATTCGCCCTCAGTAAGTCGAACTTCATGCTATCACAAACTATTTCAATGTTGTGCCTCATGGCAATGGGTGGCGAGCGCTGAAAAGCTGACTCCAAACACCCCACTCAAAATCGGACGATCGAATAGGAAGACGTAATACTTATATAAAACAGATACTTCAGAAACCCCCGATGAATGTCTCGGAGCTGTAGTAATTTTTCCGCGGTATTTTCGCTTGAGGTACTGTGACGACTCCTGTCAATTAAATCCCCGACCCAATGTCCACCTCGGTGGTTAATAGCAACTCCCTCGACGAGACCTCAACACCCGGAAAAGATCAAGAAAGCTCCAACAAAGAAATAACCCAAGCGTTTCACAATCATGCAGCTGAAAACTAGTCCCCAGTATGTCGATTCATGCGCCAACTTCAAGCCTCTACCTAAACACGGCCATCTGTCTACACCAAAAAACGCCGAGTACGCGGCCATCCAGGGATTGATCGACGCGGCCTTCGCACCTCTTTGGGCCCTTCCTAGCTGGGACGCATTCCGTGAAGCAGCTGGTGATGCTGATGCCACGGTTCCTCCAGGAGGTCCCGACAGATATCGCGACATCACCACTGAGCTCCTCCACTTCACGGCGCGCGATGGCTACGAGGTCGAACTCAAAGTCTATAAGCCGATCAAAATGACCTCGAATGCGACTTTGATGCTTCGAATGCATGGCGGAGGTGCGGCGCTCTACGAGCAGTGAACCAGATTCCAATCCCCTCGCTAACAGGGTTGTCAAATAGGCTGGGTTGTTGGGGGCCACGAGACTGACGGTGTCGAGAATGTCTACGCCGCTGCGTTGCACGATATTGTCGTTGTAAGCGTGCTATACCGCAAGTAGGTGCTCTATGCCGTTCCTCAAGAATTTTCCCAAATTCTTAATCAAGAACAGAGCTCCAGAATACCCATTTCCGTATGCTGTTCACGACAGTTTTGACGCTCTTCTTTGGGTAAGAAATTCTAGAAAACACTCAAACATCCAATCCTCCGTTGCAATCTCTCTGACTGATGGCCAGTGCAAAGAGAACGCATCAAGTCTGGGTATCAACCCCGAGCGCATCATTGTAGGCGGTAGCAGCGCCGGTGCGAATCTAGTAAGTGAGAGACACTCGATTGTTAACAGCTTCACGCCATGCTGAATTGTGAACAGGCAGCTGCACTGGCAATTGAAGCCAGAGATCATGGAATATCAGGGCTCGTTGCCCAAGTCCTCCACTTCCCCCCTGTTTGCCACCCCAAGTACTCTCCAAAAGCCAAATATGAGTTTGGCAGCTATGCCCAAAATGGAGACGCAAGCGTCCTAGATGCCCTCCAAATGGAGGCGTTCGCCGATGCTTACATGCCGAATGCGGAACCTGATCACAGGCACTCACCGCTGCTGGCCTCTTCGCTGAAAGGCCTCCCTCCAGCATGTAAGACAATTTTCCCACCCAGTGACCACGTCTAAACAATGCTGCGGCATCTTTGACCTGACAAACTACCACTCAGTTATTCAATGCGCGGGTCTGGACGTCCTTCGCGATGATGCCTTGGCTTATGGGGAAGCTTTACAGCAAGCACATGTGCCAGTTGAATTGCATGCATATAGAGGCCTGCCTCATTGCTTCCCCGGCGTCATGCCCACTCTTCCCGAAACGGGAGAGTTCTATAAGCGTTACAACGCATTTCTTGCAAACTATGCTTAATGACGGGCATTCCAGGGTGGAAAGAGCAGAAAATTGCAACGGCTTCGCGAAAGTAAGGCGGAAAGGACAAGCTCATCATGACAGTAGTAATTTGTGCGCATCGGGCGTCCGGCGCCTCGAAAATAGATTACTGCAAACAATAAAGAGCTTCTTCATCTCTACCAACTTTGCCAAGGTTCCTTTCCCGGTTCGATTAAAGGTCATATGCGACTGTACTTCTCGACACTCCTTGCAATATATCGAGCATCTGACGATTGCTCAGGCCTGGATCCTGCTCTTTAACATGAAGTTATCTTCCTCCGATCTTTCACCTGGAAGAAGCTGAAGTCCTTTCCGCCGACAGAACTTTTCCCTCACCAAAGAGAATATGCCAGGCATTTCCGACCCAGGTCCATTGATCACCCGGCCGGGGTGGACGACATTGAACACAAGTATAGCGGCAAACATGGGCACCGCCTCCAAGGCATAGAAATACGCCTCCTGGGTTCTCAGTGGGCTTTCATGCGCCAAGCCCCCGGAAAACTCCACCAACCGGTAGATGATGCGGAGTGTAATAAGTGCCAAGGACAGCAGAAGCATTCCAAGCAAGGGCCCCCAGCTAGTCCCCGCGAACCCCCAAAGGCGGCCGGTGTCAGTGGTTCTCTTGCGCATTTGCTGTTGAAACGCTATGCAAAGCAAGACGAAAATGACGACGAATAATTCTTGCATGGAGATACCAGCCATGTAAATGTTCAAGCCTCTCCGTTGTTGATCTGGTGGAGAACTCGGACTGGCTGATCCACCACCAACGAGCTGTATGACGAAGGAAAGGATATCAAGAACCACAAATAAGGCTGCAATGGTAGGAGCTTTGAGGTGGAACAAAGATTGTGAAGGGTGGAAGAAATGTATCATTCGACCAAGTGTCATGTACGCGAATGCGTTGATCCCTAAACACAAGATTTTTGTAAGCAAGGGTTGTTTAAGAAATGACTCGGCAGCAAGGTTTAACTTACATAGAGGTGCTAGTAAGACGAATATCTGGAAGACCAGCAAGATTCCATCACTTTGCTGGTTCTTGGAGCTTATAGCTCGGAAGAGAAACGCTAGTGTTTCCCACACTGTGGCCATGATAATAACCCAGCACCACGGCTATAGCAAAAGCGAGTCAGGTCATCGACAGTCTTTCCAAGGGCCGGTACGAGAATATTTACCAACCTTCTTGTGCTGGACAGCTTGCCAAATGTGCAGAATTAGAAGACAGCCGAAAGCTCCCATGAAAGCAAGGGCCGCGGCAAAGCTGGGATAATAAGCCCATTTCGCGCCGCAGGTTCCCGGTGGCACGTAGCCATTTTCGTCGGGTGTAATTGTTTGTATGCAGGTGGGCAAGGCGAGCTCGATAGTTTTCGCCGGTATTGTGACACGATCATTCGTCACTCCGGGTACTGTGATGTACTTGGTAGTTATGAATGTGCCGACGGGGACCGTTGTTGGAGCAGATTGGTCCGTTTCGCGAGCCCTCAAGGCGCCGACATGGGTGATTGTAGGGCTTGGCTGTTGGAGCGCCACGGCTGCTGCCGCGGATACCAAACAGAAACTTAAGATTCTCATTTTCATTAACTTGAGAGCTTTGATGAGAGCTTTCAAGCCAAGGGTCCTTCCATCGGCACCTTCACCTTAACTTATACTGTTTTCAACCTTTCTCATAATAGTGGTAGTCTCTGCCTCAGCCACATTTGCTCGACATTTAGGCTTGATGGTCTAAAAGCAGGGACCCCTCAAAGTCCGAACGGGCCAATCAGAGGCTTTCCCCTTGCTTACCCTGTTACGTGTTTCGTTCCTGCTTCCTTCATCCCCTGGGGGGCGGCGAGATGCATGAAGTTCGGATTCGCCCCGCTCAAAAGACCCTGTTTTCAAATGGTAGACGATAATTTGCGCGAGACCTTTCTCACCTAATTTCTATCTCTATCCAATCGTGTAAAATATTCGTTGCTCCTCCTGAGGATACAAAAAAGCGAATATTTCTTCTGGCCATGTCCTTCCCCTCCTTGTTCGTTCTAATTCCGGTTTCATCGTCAACAATCGAATCCCTGATACGACTCTCATCAGCCGGCAGTACCAAGTCGGCCAAAGTCTCCCCTTGCGCGATTGGAAGCTCAAGCCCGTGTTCAATCTCAATAATGCGTTTTCCAATTGCAACCATGATTGCAACATCCCATAGAACCTCCCTCGAGTGAGAGAGCTGCTCTTGTAACGCCAATGCAGCCAAACGAAGGTCTAGTCTCCGGCATTTAATCACAACAAAATGAAGCAGAGAGAAGCCCATCTGGCACGCAAAGCCAGAACGATTCTTCTTGTTCCAGTCTTGACTAGCACGAGCCCGTTCGGCCAAACTGATGATTCTTTCAAAGCTGGCAAAGTAATCGTCGTAAATTGTCTCTTCCTTCGTAAAGCAGGTGCTCATCCACATCCGACATATGATGCCTTTCATTTCTAGAAGCAGACAGCTAACATCTTCATTCCCGGGTTCACTATGAAACATTGTCGCTGCTGAAGAGTAGGTATCGATGTCAGACAACAGCTGCTGCTGTTCTTCTAGAAGGCTTGTTGGGATTGGTGTTGGTGCAGTGCCTAGCCGGTAATGGTCCGCGGCTCGGATCAATCGGACGGTACGCGAGCAAAGCCAGTCCATGGCCGCTTGCGCCTCGGATATGGTCTCAAAGCTGTCGAATGAACTGCATGGCAAGAGCGGAAAGGATGGAATGGTGCTTTGAGAGAAAAAGAAAGGGAATATTGACAGATGCTGGTATAGTGCATACAAGGTTGGTTCGTGTTGTTTTGAGCCCAGCAGAAGGTTAGCGCCGTGTTGCAGATGGCTAATGGCCGCAGCAGCATTGCCGCGCAAGAGCTCTATGCAAATGAAAAGCACAGATACATCCAGAATAGTGTCGACATTGCTGGAAGTCGTTGCATGGTTAATCGCTCGGCTGTACTGTTGAAGGGCAAAATGATGGCGCTGCGGAGGCGCCGGGTGCTCGAAACCCAAGCCAAACTCTTCGTAAAGAGCACTGATTGCCACGACGGCATGTCTCACCACTGGCTCCTCATGTGCTATTCGGGCTACAAGGCGGGCCCAGAATGACGTGTCCAGAATGCCTGATAGGTTTGGCGCCACGACTTGGCGGAAAAACGCAAGACTTCGTAGTTCCGGGGTGCCTATCTCTGGTGAAGCTGAGGGGAGGGCCCTGAGAAGTCGGTTCCACGACAACGAACCGGCGGGTGGAGCCTTATACCCGTCACATTTCCTGCCGGTAGACGTGCATCTCGAGCAATGCGGTTGAGCCTCATCGCACTTGACCTTCCGGATTCTATGGTTGGTTTCTCATTAGACACTGAATAGTCACGCCACGAGCACTCCACTAGGCCGACTAACTTGCAGGTGATGCAGCCCGTTTTAACCTTCTCGAGGCCTTTTCGAGCCATTGTAAGTGCGCGATGGTTGAAGCGAAGAATATGATTAACGGTCGCCCCTGGCGGTTGATGCAGGTCCGAAGTGTGAGCTGTACATTTCAGGAGGGTTTTAATCAGCAGGTTCGGTAAGGGATGGATGTGAGGTTTCTATTGGGAAATGCAGGGGCAGCAGTGGATGTGTGGGTCAAATGCGAGCGAGCGAGTCGGGTATGGCCTGTGATACCTTGCACAGTTATTTATGGATACAAGGCTAGCGTCATCGCGGTGGCTCGGCATGTAGTTTCCAACGAGTCCATGCTGTTGAGCCTAGCTGGCGTAGACAGATTGCAATGCAGGATCACGGACGTATCGCATAGCCACGCCAGGAGAATTGAGTTAGTCGCCAAAGTAGTTTCAGCACCATCGCATGTCGAGCGTTGAGATACAGGTTCCGTTGGTGTGGGCAGGGACTTGTCCCCTTGTTCTCGAGTCGGTGTATTCAGATGAAGTGCTCCCCAGCCATTTTTTCAGGGCTGAAGGAAATACCACAGTCCGCACCCTCTATTTTGCGCAAGCCAAACATGAAGGAAACTTCAACATGCTTTGGAGACAACGGGGACCAAGTAGTAACAGGGACCAAGTATGGTGTACGAGGTAGAATGGAGTGCCTGAGCCTGTTGTTTGCTATAGCTGCTTACCCTAGACCTGCAGGAAAGGTCTGCATGGATTCCAGCTATGAGAGGGATCGAGTCGTTGAACCCAGATGGCACCACCATCAATGTTTTGGCCCAATATCGTAAGGCCACACTTGGATACTATGGGGGCCATTGCAAATATGATTGCGGCCCTTTTTCTACTTCATTGTGTCGATCAGTGATGGACCACCTACACCTTGCGTCACCTTTTTCTTTACTTTGTCTACCGGCAGCTCAATTTGGTCCATTCGTCAAGTCGTGTTATGGGGGTCTTGCACGAACGAATCGTCAATAAATCCTGGAATAGTCCTGAAGTAGTGACAGGAATTTGAAGAGCATGTGGTAATAATAGAGAGACCAGTGAGTATTCCGCGAACACTTCTTTTCCTGCTTCATTGATCATGGGGGCCGCATCACGACCATGCCTCGACGAAAACAGTTATAACGGTGAATAGTGGATGAATTGAACGAATAATTAAGAGGACCCAGCAGAACTCAGAGTGAATATTTGTCCCTGCACAATGACAGCAGCCAGTGCCAGTCATTCGTATAAGTTACAGCACTTCTCTGGCAAAGACCACGGGCCAGCTCGCATCCGCGTTAGTGTGCAGGATTGGATTTTCTTTTAGAAAGGATGTGCCGAGATTACCAGTCGGCAGTTCATGCCTCTACTCACTGTTCTGCTGCAAGGCGTATGCGAGAACGGCTTCTGTGGTGAGCCGTGACAATGACGTCGACATTTTGACCACTTGGAGGGCAACAAGCCCCGGGACTTTGGTTCCCGGAATTGGGATTTGAGATCAATGATTATTGTATTCGGTGCTTCATTGGACCCTGCTGCCGGGACTCCCTTGAGCCGGTGCACCGCCCCTTCGACCTTCGTAGATCCGGTAGAGTCTGGGCCATTACCCGGCTTAGTGGTACTGTTTGTCTTATTAGCTTTTCAGCTTGGAGTCTTTGGGCACCCCGGATGGTAGCGCTTCCGGCCACCACTAGTCCCGAAGCAACCGGATCTCCACCTTGCATCTCATAATGTGATCAACATTCATCCAATATTGAGATGTCTATTTGCTATTTCCAACTGTAAGTCTGATGAGATGTTTCTCTGTGCGTGGTGCGGGGGATTTGCGCTTGGGTGCTGCCGATGGCAATGGAGAGGATGACGCTCAATTATATAACTCTCTTGCTTGGCTGCGAAACTTAATGATGGCAGTGCACACTCAGTCTCACCTGTCCCAATCAAACTTTCAATCATCCTCAATTTAATCCATTTCCAAGACTCATAAAAATGAAGTTCTCGCAAGCTTGTGTTGCTCTCGCAACGGCTGGGCTTGCCTCGGCCGCACCGGTCGCTGATAAGCGCGCTGCAGTCACCGATGGTACACGACCCCCAAATACCAATCAGTGCACAATGATAATTCCACTAACACGAGTTTCTGGTAGCTGATATCCTCAATTATGCTTTGACTCTTGAGCATCTTGAGAACACCTTCTACCGCGAAGGCCTTTCCCGATACTCCAAGCAGGACTTTGCCAATGCCGGCTTCGACTCCACCTTTTACAACAACCTCAAGAGGATTGGCCAGGATGAACAGGATCACGTTGACTTCCTCACTACCGGTCTGAAGGGTATGCCTCTAAATCATGATGAAACCGAACAACGCACTGACACGTACTAGCCGCCGGTGCCACGCCCGTGGCTGAGTGCACATACGACTTTGGCTACAACGATGTCAAGACCTTCCTCGCTACTGCCTCTATTCTCGAGGGTGTTGGTGTCTCTGCCTACCTCGGTGCCGCTGCCGATATCATGAGCAAGGCATATTTGACTGCCGCTGGCTCCATTCTCACCGTCGAGGCCCGTCACTCCAGCTACATTAGATCCAAGCTCAACAAGGTCCCCTTCCCACAGCCCTTCGACACGCCCCTGACTCTAAACGAGGTCTACTCTCTCGCCTCTGGCTTCATCAAGAAGTGCCCATCAAGCAACCCTGCCCTGCCTGTCAAGGCCTTCCCCAAGCTTGCCGTGGATGGAAGCAAGGCCATCAAGACTGGCGATACTGTCGTTCTGCAGACTCCTGGATATACCCTGAAAAGTGCCAAGAATCAGCCTTTCTACGCCGCATTTATTGCTGTCACCGGCCCTACATTTGTCCAAGCTACTCCAGTCAAGGGTGGCTTCTCTGTTGTCGTGCCCGCCGGGTTTGCCGGACAGACTTACGCTGTCCTCACCAACTGCAAGGGCTCTGTCACAGATGACACTGTTGCAGCTGGTCCTGCTCTTCTCGAGGTATGTTGAATCCTTTCCGCTCCACGATGAGACCAACTCTTAACGCGGCTTATAGATCTCTTGAACAAAATCTGTCTTCATGTAACTTCTCAATTTTATTTTTACTATAATAAAGTAATGGTAATTCATACATGCAATGAAGAGATCCAAATTATCCCCTTAGTGCAAAACATCTTCTTACCGAGTAGAATAATCCTATGTTACCCATTCATGGATTTGATACGAAGCTAGTACCTGATGCCTAGCCAAATACTCATAATTGACAACGTGAACAATCGACCACCTGATGCGAGCCACGCTTCAGGCACTTGAGTTATAAGCTTGGATTGGACAAGAGTGAAGTGCAGTGAAAATGTTCGATGCTATTTGTGTAAGTGATGAAATCAAATTGTCTATGAACGACTACTAATACAATTACATGAAGGTAATTGAAAATGCAAGGTAGAATAAATGCTCGGTGATCAACTCTAACTCTCCAAAGGGAACCCGGCAGCATTATTTTGGGTCTGCGTTGAAGCAAGCATGTCAATCGAACATTCCTAACAGCCGGTC
This sequence comes from Paramyrothecium sp. XJ0827, assembly GCA_020881915.1. NCBI lineage: Eukaryota > Fungi > Ascomycota > Sordariomycetes > Hypocreales > Stachybotryaceae > Paramyrothecium > Paramyrothecium sp. XJ0827. The sequence continues at coordinate 4,749,307 of JAJFPB010000004.1, forward strand.
GTGGCCCGCTCAGTTCTTCTTTCGATCAAGCTTGACCCTAAAAGCCGCAGGGCTCACCGCCGTGGCTCGACCTGCATCGTCTACGTCAAAGATGAAAAGGCTGGTGTCGATATTGCCATAAGTAGTAACACCTACGGTCACCCAACTGAAAGCCAACATATCCGAAAACCTCCCCAGCGGCGTCGCAGGTACGTCTGCGGCGGAAACAGCGCGGAAGGCTTGCCGGCAGCCGTCAGTAGAGATGGTGGGCGTCAGACGCGTCGAAGGGAGAATTCCAATTTCTGCTGCCAAGACATCCGTGCCGTTGCTTATGAAGTTTGAGATGATGAGACCAGGAGGAGCTCCCTTGGTTGTGTTGACAGAAATCGTAATAGAAGTATTGAGGCCTTCTACAGTTGACTCGTAATCACCAGCAAACTTGTGCTTTGCTTCAAGGATGGCTTGCTCCATGAGCCCAGGCATTAGGGAATCAACCACAAGGTCTGCAATTTGGCCCACGATTCGCGTCCGGTCAGGTGCAGAACCCGTGCTCAAAACCGTGAAACCGGTCTCGAAGTCTGGTAAGAGGCACATCATACTGCTGTACATGCCAGAATCGCCAGATTTGCAGTACATGTCCGTGACGACACCATTGTCGACGTGGGTGTAACGGAAGATCTCCCACGGCGCTCCAATCGAAACCTGTAGGCGATCCGTATGCGTCTGCGGCTTCATCCATTTATTGGTTTCCTCGCGCGACAGGAGGCTATTGTCCAGTATGGCAACGCCCAGCTTTGCGAGCTCATGCAGAGAGGAGAAAACGCCACCCGAAGATCTCGTGGCTTCCAGTCCTGTATCGTTCATGCTGCCGATGGCAAGAGCGGCCTCGGAGATCACGTATTCAGGCCAAAGATGCTCTGGCGGGGCGGCAGAACTTGTCTTGCTCATACCCAACGGGTCAAAGACGCTTTCGCGGTAAAGTTGCTCAATATCCTTCCCAGTAATGATTTTGAAAATTTGGCCGAGCAAGATATAGCCATTGTTGGAATAACCAGGGCTCGTGTACGGTAAAAAGGTTGGCGGGCGTTGCTGGATACCCTTGATGTAGTTGTTGAAGTCAGAGAAACAAGCCATATCTGGAGAGTGCATGCAAGTCGAAGACCACAGGGGATCCTCAGGGGTCAGAGGTGGCAACCCAGCGGCGACTGCGGCCAATGACAGGTCAGGAGTCAGGTTTAGGTCATTCCCTACGCCATAACCGTCTCGAGGAACTCCACCAACTTGCGAAGCCAACGCCATGACAGTAACCTTATCCCATTGGATGTTCTGCACGCCGTCGGCTGATTCTGCGGTCGTTGCGAGGTCGGGGAAGAAATCAGTCAATGGACGGTCCCAGTCGGTGCTCTTGAGGTTCAGTAGGCCGGCAAGTACTGTGATCATCTTTGTTATACTTGCGACGCGATACACAGCGTCTCCGTCCACTTTGTTGACACCATAGGGCGAGCTGGCCACTTCGGGTGCGGTGTAGTGATATTGAACGGCTGGATTAGTGGCAGCCTCCGCATCGTGGGGCGAGAATATGCCCAACGAAAAGGTGATGTTCTTGAGGCTAGGCAAGCTGCTGTTGTCAGACTTGATGATTCCATCTAGGGTTGAGGTGAGGTTTCTCCATTGAGTGGTGACACGGCTGGAGTTGCTGCTGAGGTCCCTGGGAAATGGTATTCGTGGCCCCAGGAAATCGGCGAGTGCTGAGGAGCTTAGTGCAAGGATCAACAAGGAACGCATAGCTGCCTGACAATGTCTATGAGGATGGGATGAGTGGAGTTGAGAAAATAAAAAGGAAAAAACAATAGAATTTCTCGATGTCGAGATATGTTTCGGGTTCACCAGTAGGACAAGCCCCTTTATGTAACCTTTGCCTCTAACAAACTCAAACCAGCAATGCCGTCTGTTTGCCACGGGCGAATCCTACAAAGCAATCAGTACCAATAAAGCGGCATATTCATCCCAAATTGGAATGGTGACCGCCAAGTCGTCATGGAAGTTACTAGAGATGTCTGTTTACAGCCCACGCCTGCCAAGGCCGCAGCTTGACCATGACGTCCGGATTTACGGTGTAGTAGCGGAGCGACTGATTTTGCCTATTTAGGATGGCACGCCAACCGGGGTATTTAATGAAGTGCAAGGGGCATTGCCTCGTCCAACACCAGAAAAGGGTAGTTGTCGCGCCAATTAGCCTTATTCGGGCAGACTGAGCGGCGATCTCATAGAATGCGCTGATCACCCAGCCCTATGGGCACTTGCAGCGCAATTCGTCGAATTAGCTGCACTGTTTGCACCCGCAGGGCCGCCCGACAGGTTCATAAAAATAACACCAAGGTGCCGAAAAGACCGGTCGCAAGGCTTTGCATGGGCTTACGTCACTGCATTCTCACAGGGGGAAGAGATGAGCCAAGCAGACTAGGCTGTGATCAAGAATTGGCGAGAGTGTTCTCTGCGTTGCCGGCAGTATCGGCATATGACACAACGTCTTTCGAACGCAATTGCTGTAACACGTTCAACTCTCGGTTAAAACCCTTGCCTGATACACAAAGTTCACCTCAGCTGCCCTCTGGCGAGTACACAATCATAGCACAGGCACGTCACACGTTCCACGGCCACATCACGGTTATGATTGCCTTTCTTGGTACCTCGGCAGATTGCCAACAATGATTCCAGGAGGAAAGATTTGTTTTTCCAAGCGTCTTATTGCGCGATGCTAATAGAAATCGTTGATGGATGTGATGCTCACTCAGCTGTGGATTGTCCGCTGGTATTGGGCCAACTAAAAGTGGTAGCAATCACTACAAGTAACAACATGGGACCTTGCTAATAGAGTTTTTGTCGCCATATCAATGAGAACTCCGCCTTTTTATATTCGCTACATAGCGCAAGACCATACTTATTCATTGCGGCTAGCGAAACGCTCTGTTAGTGATGTATTGATTTTGGGTAGGGCGGTTTTTACGCTGAAACTCAGGTAAGTGGTTATGAAAGCTTGTCTCCCCCTGCTAAAAGCCACAGGAGCCAAACATTATGCGAAGTCTTTTAAATGAGACTGGAAATTGTGGCTTAGTTATAGAGTTATCCCTAATAATCATCATCTCAATTATGTCTTTCTTGTAGGGTTTGGAGTAAGTAGAATAGTCACAGAGGCGCAGATTTTATATATCTAAAAATTAGTTGTAGGGAAACACCATTGAAATCACTATATATGCAAACCTCTTAGTCTCACATTGCTTTCCCTACTGGATGCTTTATTTGCTCCGCGAACGCTTCATCATCTTTATCCGAAATCGGCCAGCTAATGACCAGGTCGTTGCCCGAGACACTTGACCTCATATCTGTCACTAAATTGCCTGCCAGTTCTTCTTTAAGCAGTTGCCTGGTGTTAAGTCGAAAACCTATGAGCCTTCTTGGTAATATATGACCCGGGTGATACTGCGCGAGAATGAAGTGAACCATGAAGAGCGGTAGAAAATTGAAAACCCAAGTCGGCCATTCCTGGGTTGAGATAACGGGAGTGGGTATTCTTGTCGTTAACAAGGCGCCGGTTGCATCCTGTTCCATTACTTGGACAATCCCGCGGATCTTGTTCAGGTCAGCATAGGAAATCAAAACTGGATGCCACTTCTTTCGAAAGAGCAATATAGGCTGGGACCGTACCGAAAGAAACGCCCCTGAGGCTGTCAATGCAAGCCCCATCCTCAGGGTGGTTTGGCGTTTAGTTTTGGAATCTACCCATGTGCGACTCATGTACGTAAATCGACCTACAAGGCCGGTGAATCCCATGAAAACAAACATGGAGATGATGGCGCCAATGCTAAGAAGTCGAGGTCTTGGCGGCTGCACTATTTGCCCGGTTCCTAGCACTCCAAGAATGTCCCCGACCGTCTGTATGAAGCCGAGGGTGAAGGTAGTTGCGCGGGGTGGTAGCCACAATGTCGAGATCTCGCGATGCTGTGCAGGTGTAGTCCACCACATCAGGCGGGTGTATGTGAAGTAGAGTTGCAATGATGTCAACATGCCCGGTGCCCTGAAGTGGGGACAGAATCAGTCAGCTCTGTGAGTAGATTTACTTGAAGGAGAATCGTCATTTACATCAAAAGGATCCTGGAAATATTGGAAACGCCTGTCACCTCGGGCCATGCGATTATAATGACTCGGACAATCATCCCAGCAGCCAACACTAATTTGGTCAGTTCTTGGATCAAAGACATGACGCGTGTTTATTTTATCAGGAGGTCGTCCTTACTGAGGGCTGCTTGTGGTACAAGGCCAAAAAACCATGCTCGTGTCTTGATCATCAACCCGATATGAACAGTTGCCATCGCCAGAAATGCGGCCATTCCAATCATGGCCATGTCAAATGATGGTGTGTAGAATGGAAAAGCAGGTGGTTCCGCGCCCGCGTTTGATACACCAGCCGATGCTCCAGGAAACATGACTGGGAGGGCGATACCGGCTGCTGGAGTCGGAGTAGGAGCGTGGATAGGAGTGGCCACCGCGTCGCCTACTGGAGTAGGAAATGCGGGTGTGGGTAGCATCGTGGCCACAGCTCCGGTTGTTCAAATCTACCCAGGTTAGTTTTGCCGATCTATGAGGATGTGACGAAAAGCGCAAGTCATCCTTCGAAGGGTTGGAAACGCCACGGGCCACCATGAACATTTATAAATGAGTAGCAGCGCGGTCAAGCTTTTATTCCCCTTAAAAGCACAAGCCAATGGTTTAGAATGGCCGGAGTATTTGCAGCAAATTCGTGTTGCCCCAGGATATAGTGCTTCGCGCTTGCGGCAAGTTGATCAGGTGAAACCAACCTGACGAGTTTACTTACACTGAATCAAGAGTAGTCGTGGCTACGCCAAATTTCCAAAGTGTGGATTGACCAACGCTCGAGCTCAGCGTAGCCTAGCTTGTGGCGCTAGGGAGAGATGCATAACCAAAAACCGGCCTGTTTCAATGCTGAAACGATAAGCCCACGTTTCATAGCTGTTCAATGCGCGCTAGAATTTCATTCCGTAACGAAGTCCCTCGGTTTCGCTCCCCTCGCTCTCGGAATCTACTAGCCACGAGTTCACAGAATCGCGAAGAGAACTGGCGGTAGTCAAGGGCAATGGTGTCCTGGTTTGCATCAGACTGGTAAGTTGCGAAGTCGGCAAATAAGGCAGGGTTATCTTCAGACTTATCCAACTCACACTGCACAGTGGTCGATGCATCCCGAGTAACGCGCCAATGTCGCCATTAATGTTGTCAATCAAGGTCGACCCGATAAGACGCGTCCCTTGTGGACATATAAATACAAAACGAACTTCATGCTGCGCTAAGCTGATGCTTCTTCCATTCAAGAAAAAAGATTACAGCCAAGTAACTGGGGTAAGTTTGGGCGCCTCGATTTTCTTGTCAGTAGCGCTACGAATTCTGGAAAATTTCGAACCCAAAAGGGCCTGCTCGCTGAAAATGTGGAATTGGATTTGGGCAGTGGTATGCAAAATCGACGTTCTTCTTTCAAGAAACCATGGTGTTTGCATGATCTAGGTGCGAGCGCGGATCAAAAACATCTCGCCAAAACATGGCACTGAACCGAAACCTCTGAAGAACGGCGCGAATGATGTGTGTCTCCTAGTATTACCACCATACAGCATAGGAAAAGGCAGTTGAAGAGGATGGTCCACGGATCAGAACCAACGTATTTGCGCTGGTGAGAGCTGTCACTATTGGTACACGTCCGAAACCTACGACCAGACATAATGACTGAGCATGTTGGCTTGATAGTATATTTGGTCTTGCTAAATTCCCCGCATTCAATTCAGGGTAAAGAACACCAGGATTCCAACTGAAAGACTAGTCGTATCACTCGTAGACTGCTTGTCAACGGTAGCGAGTGACTTTGTAGGCTGCAACCAAACGCCTAGGACACGGACTCACGAATTCGTTCAATAAGCAACAGCAAGCGAAAAGACCGAGCGTCCCATAGACCGAATCCACCCCTACTGTCATATCTCGGCCTCTTTTTGGTTGTTCCCCCCAGTTTTCACCACCGTTATTTTACCCGAGCTAGTAACGCGGTCTACCTCTCTCCAGGAGAAAACAGAGGATCGCGCTTTGTAATATGCAAGGACTACAATTGCATTCTCAGACTAGGGTGTAACGAGGCGAAGACATGCCACAAAAGTGCTGCCAAGAAACAAGGGCCAGCGCTTAGAAGAATGTTGCTAGGGTGAGAAAGCCTTTCAACGTCAATAGCCTATGCAGACCCAAAGCCCGTCAGCCAGTGGCGTTTACTAGGTGCTACTGCCTTGTTCAACCTAACCTGAAACCTTCCCAATAGAACTTGTGCTTGCGAGGTTATCTGTGCGGTGAGTCCAAAGCATGTTTGGACTGATGAGCTTGTTGGCTAGCTGTTGATTCGCACTGAAGTCAGATCTTGCTAGCTCATCGATCACTAAGCGCACACGCACCCGGGTAGGACCGTGGGGGAGCTCACAGGAAACACCCTGCATGTGCATTTGATGATTCAACATGGCTCCCTGCACAAGTTTGCACGATACTGGCGTCCTTAAGGCCCATGATCTGTAGCTGAAAATGTCTTCGGGTGAAAGCTTGATCCCCATGCAGTTGAAAGGTTGCAGAAGGGGTCTTGGCATCCAGAAGGAATAGATGAGATAAGAAGCACTAGTAAAAGCTGATCTTGGGAAGAGATAATAATCTTTCATGTGAGATTTTGTTCGTGAGTACTGGAGGAACATGGAACATCGTGGCACTATTTAATTATCATGCGAAGTATAACATTTCTCTCTGGCTGAAACCACTGAGTTCGCCCTCGATGGCTGGAAATGCAATGTAGCTGAAGCTGATAATGTGGGAATTTTCTCGAGGTAAAGACTGGTTTTACCAACAGCTTGGCACTCATTTAAAGCCTGAAGTAGATTGCTTAAAGAGAGCAGGCATGATCGGAACTCGGGCCGGAAAGAAAGGGCCTTGCAAGGGTTGCTTAGCAATGTAGGGACTATGATACGCTAGATGTGCTAGACCATGCCGTGTCGAACCTGCACGTTGTCATAATAGGCAATGCCATGCAGAGTGCCTTGTCGGTCACACTTCCATGGAGCAAACTTATTCGAAAGCCACGTGCTGCTCCCAGAGGAAGCGGTCTACAGAGGTTAGTTCAAGTTGTTGAGCTCGTGGCTCCTCGAACATTTCAAATCCTTGTTGAAGACCATGTTCTTTCCAACTTGCTCAACATGGGGCAGAACGAAGGGAAGTGGTTTTGACACAAAGTATCACTTGTGCTTATTTGTTTGGAGATGCCAAGCACATTCGACACCTCTAGCCTCCTCCGAACCGCCCTCATTTAGAAGCTCGCGTACTTGAGATCTGGATACTATTGGTAGATTCTGTAATCCTTCCCGTGGGAGATGTCATGGCTGGAGCATGGGGTCAACTTCCAGACCGGGATGACATAGCCTTCTAAAAGGGTTTAAGCGAAGGATGATAGAGGATACTGTACGGGTATATAAGAAGGAGCCTTTGTTGGTCCTGGAAAGATTTTCACTGTTAGAATACCATCCAACACCTCCAGCCCATCCTTTCAATTATTCCAAGAACCATTGCGAACTCCTCACAATCTTGTTTCTAAAGATCAACCATGAGATCGTTTCCCATCTTCGCCGCTATCCTAGCTGGCCTCGACACAGCTGTAGCCCACCCAGGAATGGGGGAGCAGCTTAAGAGCCTCGAGAACCACATCAAGTCACGATCCATCAGTCAAGAGCTGATCGGCGACCTGATCACCTTGGCAGATGAGGACCTCACACCCACTGGGGCATTCATCAAACAACTCCTCACAGGCGGCTCAAACAACAGAGACGAAACCACTTTCTATGCGCCAAATCCCCCTCATCCATTAGGGTCGCAGGCTTGCCAGGCTGACACCTGTTGCGTCTGGAAGCATATTGCTGATGTGATGCACGGCGCTTTCGTTCAGCCAGATCTGCATTGCAATGACTTTGCACGAGCTGCTGTGCGCCTCGGCTTCCATGACGCCGGCACCTGGAATCGTGCTAGAGGTAGCAACGGCGGTGGAGCTGACGGTTCCATTGTTCTCGCTGGAGAGTGTGAGTCGCGCCCAGCAGACAATGGAGGCCTGGAACCGCTCTGCGCTCAGATGAGAACTTGGTACAATACTTACCAGCCTTACGGTGTCAGCATGGCCGACCTGATCCAAGTGGCCGCCTACGTTGCGACTGTGACATGCCCTCTAGGTCCACGCATGCGCCTGTTTGTGGGTCGACAGGATAACAGCGCTCCCTCGCCGGAAAACATCATGCCGTTTACTCATCAAACCCCCGATGAACTATTCGCCCTATTCGAAGATAAGACTATTCTTGGCCATGATCTTATCTCTCTTCTTGGTGCGCATACTGTAGCCAAGCAGCGCTTTGAAGACCCGTCCCGCGCTGGGGCCGCCGCCGACAGCACCCCCGGTATCTGGGATTTGACATTCTACAATGAAACGGTCTGGAGCGGTGCACCGCAGAACATTTTCAGGTTCGATAGTGATGTTGCCATTGCAAACCATAATTCCGATTCAGGCAGACTTTGGCAGCAATTCGCTCTTAGGAATGGAGGCAACTTTATCTGGCCCAGCGTAAGATCTCATGAAACATTTGTCCGTTCGAGATGATCTTATATTGACCTTTGATAGGCTTACTCACGGGCTTACATCCGTGTGAGCCTGCTCGGCGTTTACAACATCAACGATCTTACCGAGTGTACAAGCGTGTTGCCACGTAAAATCGAGTTTAACGAGATCTTCCCCAACGGGCCACCCCCCGTAAGGTGAGCGATTGCTTGAAAGATGGAGCAACCACTGAACAGAAGCACAAATGGGGCTTTGAATCAATGATTACGGGCGGGGCTGTCTGCTGCAAATCTGGTCTAACTCTTAGTATTTTTCTTGTTGGTCAAGCTCTGTCTTCATATGATAGTGTTAGGAAAAGGAATAAGGGATCTATTCGCCCAGTTAGTTACATGGGATTTGCACTTCATTGAGATGCAGTGGGACACAGAAAGTATCATGAAGAGACGAAATAGCGAATCCGCAAGTAATTGTATTGTAATCTGGCTATATATTTGCTCCCCTGAACTTTACTCTTCTCTGCCACTTCCACAACCTCGCTTCATATTCTTCCACTGTAAGTATTTTGCTGGGATCCAAAGCCGTATAATGTATATTTGCGTCAGGTTGAAGTCTAAATAGACATGGTACATGAGTGTTGTTTCTATTAAATCCAACAGCGCGCCTGAATCTGGCTTTCAGTTGAACCCAACCGACATGATTTTCGAGGCTGTCACTGATCACTATTCCTCGTGAGCCGCCTGGAGTAATGTCTAATGGATGGCACAGACAGCTTCTCTTGATGAACACCCATGCGTAATAATTTGGAATAGTAATTTCTGTCTAAAAATCTATTTTTTTTTGGTATTCAACAAAAGAAAACATCAGCTCGTTATTATCATTCCATTATCGTCAAGTCATCAAAATGTTTGGGAGTGAACCCCCGGACTAACTCCGCCCACACAACTCGTGCGAGATGCTTTCCCCCTGTAATGCAAGACTTAGTTATTGAGCCAGGAGACCGCCATCCTGATACGTCGAGCAGACATGCAACGGTGACTCAAATAGGATTTCAGTTGTTGCGGATTCCACCGGCCTTAGAGTTTGGACCCCTGCCAAGTGTTGCGCAGGCAGTGCTAGGTGAGTACGAAGTGTTGCCCACCACGTAATCAACACGGATAATACTGCGAGGAAAATAAATGTCGAGGAGATCGAACTCATTTGCCGGGCCAAGTTCTGCATGAATGGGTTCTTTCCCATCTTCTTCGTTCCCAACGTTCCCTGCAGCGACAAGGGAATCACATTCAAGGAGGCCAATAAAACCAGAATCCAAGACAAACTGCCCATGAATAATGCGTCGTTCTGATCTGAGCCATGAATGTGGACGTCTGTTGTACCTTTCTGGATGAAGAGATTGCCTTCTTCGGGCCAGAATAGGCTGCTTGCCCTGGTTATACAGAGCTTGGCGTATCTCCACCGCGATGAAGCTTGGTGCAGGGTCCTCCGGTCGATATTCTGAAGAACTTCGGATCTGAGCCTTGTCCACTGATGGTAGTCAATGGAGCTCGGCATCAAGCCTAGATCTGACGCGATATGGAAATCGTTCTTGTGCGCTACCAGCCATGCATAGGACAGCAGGAGGCCTCGCGCACTTCTGCAGAGTTCTTCGTCATGGATGATGTGCTGAGTCCAGAATTCGCAGTTGAGGAGGTAATCAGGCAGAGGCTTGATGGACATGCACTCGTCTTGCCAGACCATGTGCTCGTTTGGATCTTCGGTCACGTAGATGGCCCGAAGTAGCTGGCGCTGTCGATGGAGAGTGCGTGCAAGTCGAGGGAGCCCGGCAATCCAGAGATACTGCTGCACCTTGGCGACTCGCGGAGTCTGAAGATCCCACTGCAGGTGCAGCCGGACATTGTCGCTGGGGTCCAGCAGCGCGTCGCCGTGTCGGCCGCCGTTCGTGAGGTTGATCTCGGAGCTGCGCGGCGCAACCTCTCTCGAGAAGGGCGGTTCCTGGCAAGTCTTGTGCGCCATCATGACTGAACGAAGCAGAGTATAATGATCTTTGAGACACTTGAGCCATGCAAGCTGCGCGGTTAATTGACTTGAGATGAACCCGGTGCGAGCCACGAACCCCGCATGGACTGACCCTGCAAGTGTCGGTGAAGGTGGCGGGGGCATCCTGGCGATGGAGTCGTGTGAGGAGCCACTAGTCTAATGCTGGCCTGCTGAAAATGGGATTCTCAGGGCTATTTCTCTCTTGGGCAAGTGAGAACCTGTCGTAGGATACATAACAACAGAGGATTGGCTGCGACTTGAGCCTGTCATATCGAGCGTCGTGATTGTGACTTATATTGGATCAGCCCGTCTCTAGAAGTATGAGAATGTGAGCCCGACACAAGCACAATACAGATTCAATAGTGCCTAACCAATTTTTGACAGGGGGCTTTGCGCTGGCAGAGTGGACTGGGCCGGTCCTCAAGATCCACCAACCTGCATCGCGTGGGTCATCTCCTTACTCATGGTTTTCCCTTTTCTTTTCTTCGGCGCAAAGACGGGGGGTTTTCGATGCCGGTCAGTCCTTGTTGACGAATCTTAACCTTTTAATCTTACGGAGAATTGTCAGTCACCGTATTGGATGGCAGAGCTGTCTTGGGAGATCACCCTACTGTCAAGGACTGAAGGCTTTTGCGGTCGGACAGCAGCAAAAGAGGCAGCGTTACGCCGGCCTTGTGATAGGGTGGAAGCACAGCGGGTCAAGCGGACAACGGCCTTACGGGGGGCTGTGGCTGCAGGGGCACCACAGACAGCTACCCCCCTGGCTTAGGCTCATCGTGCCATCGGCTATCCGTCTGGACGAGAACCAGGCTCTGCTGGGCAACAAGGGGTTATTCGAGGCATTGATGCATCGGTGGTCTGGCTCATCCATTGTCCTTACAGCTCCCGTGTAAGAAGGAAGTATGGAGACAACATTTAGATTCATCCGGCGCATCAAAGCCACCTTGCTACCAACGCCATTAGATCAATTTTGACAAACAAACCCACTTGCAAACAGCCTGTATGCGCGCAACGTGACCTTCAATCCTTGTAGCTTTGCCTTCGTGAATCTGACTCGTCTTCGTCGAGGAATGCTCCGCCATCCGTGTCTGAATCATCGCTCATGCTGGAATCACTTTCGTCTTCAAGGCTCGTGCTAGGTGTGCCCGAAGAGGATGCGCTCAATATGAGTGGGATGTTTTGTAGCAGTTGATCGTCCTCGTGCTGCTCGACCGTTGCCGCCGCCGTACTATGATCTTGGCCTGACATGTTCTGTTAACTTCTGCAATCATTTGCCTGGTTTCACCAAATATTGATACACGTACCAAGCGCAATATCCTCCACGCCTTCTATGATCGTCTGGAGCTGAGAGCCCACTTCATGTTCTTGGTGTGCTAGGCTACTGGTGATGCCTGTAATGGAGTCGGGATGCCATTTGGCTGGATCAGCCCGCTTCATAATATGATCGAGCGTTCTCCTACGGATTTCGGGGATCATTCTATTCAGGACATCGAGCTGATATTTGTATTCCGGATCGGACTTCTTCCAGTTGCGCGGCTGCGACCCCGGTTCTTGAAGCCCTGGCAGGCCCCATTGGAGCCAGATTTTATGGTGCGACTTGGGTATGACCCACCTTCCTGGGTGATGTTTGATGTAGAGAAGACAGCAGAAGCATGAAGGCTTACTGCAGCCTATATACGGGTCATCATCCACAAAACAGAGCTTCTTGTGGTAAAAGTGCTCGAGAACTTGAATCTCAGCGTGAACCCGAGGCTTCAGTCCATGCTCGTATGCGACTTTGATGCGGTCAAGGACATTATACTTCCGATCCAAGTGCATGAAAGACTCGTAGTATTCCTGTAACGTTGTGTCATTGGCCGGCAACATGCGTTTGAGAATACCCTCGAGCTTTGTCTGGCCGTCTAGCTCAGGCGGCGTGGGTGGTATGCCAGGATCGACTAGTTGTATTGCTTGAACATTGGACAAGTGAGGCAGAAGTTGCAAATCGTCCAGAATTTGCTTCGGGGCCCGGACATGGTTGGCTAGGCGGCCCAGAGAATGCCGGAACTTTCCAAATGCAGTTGTTGGAGCATCTAGATGGACTTCTTGGGCGGCTATTGCCATGTGACGCTCGAGCCTCTGCAATTGCTCAGCGTGTCTGCGGCTGTATGCGAGCCACGGTATTTCTAGGATATTTGCTTCCGCAAATCCGTCCAGCCACCGAACAAGACTTTGATCTATGTAAAGGCGTCAGTCACGACAATGGAGTGTATGGGAGGCAATCATTGACCAACCTTCGTCCTGTGAGCCAAGATGCTCCTTTATGTCCTTAATCGCTCTCGAAATTTCACCAATCTCCTTACTGATTCTGCGCTTCGAGTGCTTTATAGATCCGTTGATGAAGTCATCTTCTTTCACAGCGCGGACATCCCCTTGAAGCCGGATTATTTGTCGTGCATCCGCTAGAACCGTTTGGAGAAAGGCAACATTTCTCTGGGCCGCTGCATCAACGACGTTGGATGCTATCCACAGAATGATGTTTCGTCCCGTGTCTTCAAAGGCAGCAGCGGACGTAGTTTTCCCTCCTTTCTCCGTGTCGCAAAGATAAGAGAGGTTGTCCTGGATTCGCCGCCGCCGCGATTGATTGTTCAGATTTTCCTCCGGCCTGTCGGTTTCAGCTCTGGTCTGGCCTAGGGCCTCTAGAACAATCAGCGGCTCGTAGAATCGATGCAAGAGCCGCATGTACGGGTCTGTGCGGACGCTTTGGAGCCTTTTCTTTTTGACGCCGGGTCCCAGAGACCCTTGAGAGACCTCAGTAGCCATCCTTACCTGTAGTAAAAGGATTAGGAGAGTTCGGAAAGACACCACCTGGAGTCAAATTGCGTCAAAGATGCCGACTTCGCCAATGTAAGAAGGCGTGGGGGATCATGTTAATAGACTTATGATGAATTGTGCCGCGCACCGATCTTTTTAACTCTCCGTTCCATCTTTGTGTTGTGTGCCAAGATGGCATGGTAACGATCGAAAGCGACTGCCCTGCAGGAGGCCCGACAGGTTTCTCTCAAATGCAACCCTCACACTTTCGGTGTCCCCGATGGAGCAATGATTAGTAGAAGGAGGCTGGTGCAGCCAATAGCTGGCTGCTTTCAGAACGAAGCAAGGCTGCACAAGGCGCAATCCGGTCCGTGGTATGCCTACGGGTATGTTGGAGGCCTACCATGCAGAGCCCGTCATCTGTAGACCCCACTGAGACAGGGCCATGAGCTGGTCCGCCGACAGATGATACAGAGATACGAGGCCATGGGATTGGACACTCTGGACACGCCGATAATGTCACCCTATGCTGTCTCATTATTGAAGCGACTTCTGCGGCAAAAATTGGATGTCGCAAGGACGTTTTGCGGGATTCGTAGATTTTCTTCCTATTACTGACCAGGAGATAACAACACAGCTATTGCAGGGTCTGCGAGCAAGGAGCAATACTGAATCCTTGTTCAGACTTCCAAAACGACTTTACAATCGGGAGTGCACAAGGATCTCTACAGTCTCGACAAATTGACCCAGCCTCCTGCCTATGGCTATTATATCTCTAGGCTTCAATTTGTGATGGTTAATTGTCATCATAAAATCGGATCTTTTAGTTTAAGTGTAGAGTTTGATCAAGCTCTCATCATGCTCAAAACTCACAAAATTCTCCTACTACATGCAGTTACCTTAAAGTTTTCGGCCTCCATACCAATTCCTGCATGTATCTAGGAACGAACAATGATGTAGCACAAATGACACGTAAAGATACGAGTGTACGGCATCAAGAAGCAGATTAAGACCTACCCTTCAGTTATCTTCGTAGTCTGGAGGGAGATAGCTTACCCTCAAGTTTTTTTCTTCTTTCTTCCTAATTAAAAAAAAGACAAAAGCTTTTTGCTTTGTGGCTGCAGGTGTTTGATCGAGCATCTGATCCAGAGGTAACCTTGATGATTCACAGTCAAGCTTTTCACGTTGCAGTATATTGGTGGGTATTTATGTGCCCTTTGGTCTCCAAACCCGTCCAGGACTGACATTTCTCTTTCGAATTTTCAACTGGAATGTTTGAATACCCCGAACCTGCAAATCCCGACAACCGGCTCTCCCTCTACATTTCACATGCTTGCGTCGTCAGTCGACGAAATCGCCCGATCCTGAAACACCAAGAAATTTGCGAGAAGAAGCGTTCCAAATGTTGAAAGAATTTCGAGTCTTCGGACGGCTACCACTAGAAGTCCGTCTCATAATCTGGGAGCTGGCTATTGCCACCGAAATCAACCCTGGGGTTCACTACTTTTCCATTGTGGAGAACGGAAATGCTCGTGCTAGGACAGGGGCTTCAGAGGGCCAGGTTGATGGTAGGAGTTCCTTGCAATGCCAGGCGTCCTGTCACTACGGATCGACAGATGATAACGACCAGCAATTTATGCAAAGCGATAATCACATCGCAACTCCCCAAATACAAATTGTGCTTCGCAATGGGCCTGCAGAGTACCCCTGGTTCAGAGAAAATCGACCTACATATGTCCAGGATGCAGGCCTGCTGACTGCGTGCAGGGAGTCCAGGCTAGCTACTATCCAGTGTCTACAGAGGGAGATCAAAGATAGAGCTGAAAAGTTGAAGTTTCAACAAGCCCAAAGAGCGTCCTATTATGAGCGAGCAAAGAGGGGCAAATTCAGTATAGATTGGCTGCCATGGACCGAGGACGCAGAGGGATACGTCGACAAGATCTGCCTGCTCAAGATTTGGCATAACGAGGAGCGCATCAACTTGCCAGTCCGACCGCATTCTGACCTTTTCTGCCTCGACTTACGACTCGAAAACATCGATTTACACAATAGTATTTATTGGAAACAAGTCCTATACCAACTTTCCCTGTATCCCCTCGGCCCTATAACAATTAACATCGCTTTTGACTATCATCCGAAATGGGCCATCTCTTTGCCCCAAGCTTACGGGAACTGGAGACCCTTACAGGATGAGCCAACCCCGTGCGGACTTATCGCGCGCGCGTTCTCCGCATGGGCAAGGGGTGATATGCCAGGTTGTCGTATATGGCTGATTGACCGGAGCATCATTTTACGGGATTATGTCCACGACGATAACTCGTACCAAAAGATCTTCCTTGACACCAACTACAGATATATTCAGACTTATGCGTCTGAGCGTATGGGCGGATTCTGTGAGATGCTCTATCAGCAGAGCGCTTTCTACTTCTGTAGGCAGTTGAACTTTTGGTACTTCCGTCATCGTCCCCAGCCAAGAACGTGGGACTTCGACGATTACTGTCGTTCAGAATCATGCCTCGGGGTGTTGGCTTGCGAGCCTCGGCCTGCCGCAGCCCTGGGAAGAGTACCGGCGCCTAGTTAGATTAGGTCCAGTGCATAGTAGGATATTTCAAGACTTGAGATGTAAACCTTTGTGTTGGGGCGTGTTAATTTGGTTGCATCATTCTTTGGGGCTTTCTGATGCTAGTCATTTGAGAGTGATAATATTATGTATAGGGGGCCAAATTACGCATGAAGTAATTTCTGTTGTGTGTGATCACCCATTCTCTGGCACCCAAAACCTGTCATAAAAGTCCCTCTGGCTTACCTTACTTAGCTATCTAGGTCGGTACTAAACTTAAAGTAATTCCCCCTTTTCCCTAGTATATTGCTATAGGAAGGCAAGTCATGTAAGTTAGAGTCTTTAAAGAAAATAAAATACTACCTTATGGCTACCTAGCTACCTATCCTTTGCTTGTGATTTGATTCTTAAGAAAATTACTACCGAACTGCTTTTTTCTCGCAGGAAACTTTTCCTTGATCTGAGCATCAGTGAACTTCTGGGTATGACTTTTCAAAAGTGCAACCCGCTCTTCAATACTCAATGATACCTGGTTTCCAATAGGCACCATGCAGTTCGCTAAAGTTTTATAATCTTTCATCAAGAGGCGAATGGTAATCATAATGTAGTCAATATTATAGAAAACAAGCGCATGCTGAGAAGAGTACGCGTCTTTGCTTTTTAGGAATGCAACAGGATGCTCGCGCCAGTGTCGAAGAGGGTTGAGATGATGCGATGTGTGATAACCGTCATTAAAGGAATGGCGATTACTCTTGATAGGGAAATCCATATTAGCAGCCAAATTCCAAAAGGCCATGGCACTATGAGGCTTACCTGAACATCTAGCAATGTAATGCTTGATCGATAGTCTGAGTCAGGCTCTTCATGATCTACGAAGGCATGTTGACCCCAATTGCCAACCATCAGCCCCAAGCGTAGGAGCATCAGAGGCAACAAAAAGACGGTGAAAGTAGCTTTTGAATTAAAGCGGAAAAGAATCACGAGGGCTGCATAAGAAGTAAGCTCCCATGACGCAGATTTGAGAGCAAGAAGCGGTCGGCCTGTTCGAATGAAATACAGGGGAAGGTCGAGCCAGATTAAGAAATAAAAGCGCCCAAGGTATTGAAGGAAGGAAAGGATACTATCACGCTGGTAACGGATTGTTGAGGATAAGTCGTGAGGCCCGTTGCCTTCAACATGATGGTGTTTGACATGATGGTAATAATAGGAATTCCAGGTATGTCCCATCAAGGGATCAGTAATGTAGGGGAAAAGATCGTCGAAGAGAGCAAATCGTTTGTTCAGAATGCCTCGCATATGTATATGTTGATGCATCATCAGGGTGTATGTGCCCATATAGCTGACCTGCATGAGAAAATGGACAATAGCATGCGGCCATGAGAAGCTCCGAAACAGCATCAATGCGCTTGGGACGGAGGTGGCGAAGTAAAGTAGAAGATGCGTTAACATCACGACGTCCGTCTCCACCCGGACGATGCTGCGGCCGGCTTTGATGTATGGTTGCAGAAGCCACACCTCGAGAAGCTGCGGCAGTTTGATGTCCGTTAAGTCGACTGAGGTGAAAACTGTGGGCTCAAATTGAGGATCTGTTCGGTCATTGAGGCTTGTAAGAGCAGCAATAGTAGCCTCGTCGCTGTGTTGAGCTGAAGAGCCATGAGCCAGATTAGCTAGAGTCACAGGAGATGCGAAACAAATTCCCATACAATGATGAATGATTGGTTCTTTTTTTCTGTGGCCACTTCCGTTTGCGATGCGTCTGCTCCGGTCTTCGGCCTTCCCTTTGTTGCTGGCCTCAACATTGGCAGCGAGATTTTGTAGGACCAAGATATCTGCCTTGCTCAACCGGGGGTCAAATACGATATTGGCGGCCATGGCTGCTCGTCCTAGCGGGGAATCTCGCTTTTTTAGTAGCTGTAATAAGTTGACAAGAAACGATCTCCGGTGTTGCCAGCGTGCAACGCGATCACTGCTCGTGCAAGAAGAAATGTAGGGCAAAAAAGTAAGCTCTGGTAAGGAGATGTTCCGTTTGACCGTTTTCTTATAAGTTTAGGAATCGGCCAGTACGGTCGGAAGCCGGAATATAGCTTTTCTCTATCCTTAACTTGCTTATTGATTCAGTGACTTAGGGGGCAGAGCTCTTGATTCAGTGACCTCGGAATGCTTCACCACATAAAACGGTCAAACCAAACACGCCACACGCCTTAACAAGGTACTTCCTGATCATGTGCATTGCACAGACCTTCTTCTAAATGAATAAGGTTAGGGTGAGGGGGCCTTTACTGCCTGTACCTATATGAGAAGGGGTGTGACACAGGCGAGGCAACAAATGACAGTCCGTTGTTGATACGAGGTTTGTTGCAGATTTCAGCTGTGGTGTATCGATTTGACCACAGTCACTTGTTGGTTGTGGTCAGCTACACAACTTCCCCGTCAGGGGTCATTATTAATGCAAGCTACCATGTGTCACGTAGCGTCAAGTCGGCTTGGGTAACAATCCCAGTCGGCTTGGGTAACAATCCCAGTCGCCACCCGAAGTAATTCTTCACATCAGTGCGCAAAACGATGATCGAGATGCTTCGAGCGACGAGGCTGGCAGTTCCCTATGTAACGTATCCGAGAATGTACTATGAACATAGGTAGGGATGTGAATGGTTGGTATTAGCCACCTCCCTCGTCTCGTCTTTCTCTTTTTTTTCATCTTATGAGTGAAGTCATTTTGTGGGTCAGTTTGAAACTCGTGAGAGATCTTGAAAAACGAGGCCTACAATGGGGTTTCCAACATATATTGTCGTGGACGCTCTTCGTCAAGCTACCTACGTTATTACATATCTACAGACACTGCCAATTCTCTTCACAGGTTTAATCCCGCATCGTGCCTCTGCTGCCAACACTGTTCCCTTCACCCCTGTCCAGACGTTAGCTACAGAGCAATCGACTTCTGTTGACCAGGAAGCGGGGAAGTTAGATTTTGACAACTGGGTTCATCGTGGCATGGCCATACGCAGGGGCGACTCTGATTACCAGTGCCTGGCAAATCTGACTGCCGCGCTCGATCTTGTCGGCTTGCTAAATGCTGCAGAATACAATGGTGCTGCTGGTGCACTGAGTCTGCTTCCAACCGCCGGTGCCCTGCTTGGCGCTCCGACGCGGGAGATGTGGACCGTGTATAAGCTGGTACCGTTGGCCGGACTACTCAGCATGTTCCTCAGCCTTGGCGGGTCTATTACACCGTCCAATGTCGGAGAGTACGATCCCGCTGAGCCTTTCTCATACGGTGGCTTCATGCCAACGACCCGCGTTAAGGCAGCTCGACGCAATAAAGTTTCTCAATCGGACCCCCTCAGACAACATCTCCTCGAGGTTGATAGCAACGAAGGCCAAAGCGAGCTTACGCCAGCAAAGCAGTTCTCTGAAGAAGTACTACAGAGAGCCGAAGAGGATGGAGGTGGAGGAGTCAAGCTCGGCATCTTCATTGCAATGACACTTCAGTTTGTGCTCATCATTGCTATGCTAATACCTATGTGGTACGCCCAAAGAGGCGCTGTTGTTACATGGTGGTGCCGTGTATGTCTTGTTATGACACATTGAGTAGAACCCTACACTGACGGAACTATATCAGACCTGGGGCTGGATGTACTTTTGGTACTTCCTGGTTTCAACAGTTTCGATTTTCGATAACCTGGTTGCTGCGCCCTTTACACGCAGCTGGACCATCCGCGTATCCAGAAAACCCACCGGCCTCCTTTTCGATGAAGGCATAAAAAAGATCACGCAGAGGCAGGATTACAAGAATGCGCTTGAGGCCATCAAAGCCGGTCCGAATACGAATCAACAGATTAGAATTGATCCTACTAAGGGGTCTGGGTACTCGCGGACCTGTTTCTACGTTGTCATCTCGGTCCACGGTATATCCCGGATTCATGCAATTTCTCAAATCGTCTGCAAAGCATCAAGTGTTGCAATCTTTGCTTTTGGGACTGCCCTCTTCGCATCAGCCACCATGATGTCTATTTCTATCGCACTCATGGTCCTGTGCCTTCTCCTTGGATGTGGCGTGGCAGGTCGAGTTATTGCGATGTGGATCGTAGCTCAAATTGGCCACGAAAGCAAGCCCATACTTCACAAATTAGTCAGTTCCGAAGAAGAAGCAGGGGAGTATATACACGCCATCGCCGAGCTTGACTTGCAAATCGAGATTCAAGGCCATGTGATTTTGAACGGATGGTGCGTTCGATCACGAAATGTCTTGTTCTCACCAGCCACTTATATCAGGCTGCTTGCAAAACCATTTGATGTTATTGCCTTGGCCGAGAGATCGCACCCTGGGAGAAGTTCCGAGCACATGGACCATGGGCCCATTGGACCAATGTTTTACCCACCAAGCTGGGCAGCCTCGGGATGTGTGAGAGGGGATGACAGATCTCCTCTTGGGGATCGGTATGAGTCAATTGAGATATCCGATATAACTCGAGGGACACCTACATCTCACCAACATATATCGTTGAGGTAGAGCACTTTCATTTAAGGATGAGTTTCTTTTCATGGAAAACAAAACTCAGGGAGAGAATAATGTACCTGTTGCGGTATGATATATCCATCACGATGTTCCATGCGTGGGGTATCATTGTCATATGGCCACTGGATCTTATAAATTTGCAATATGTCCAGGATTAAAGACACACATGACGAAACCGATGGGGGTTGAACTTTTATGCCATGTCACGATTACATTGCGAGAAAGCCAAGATCAAGTGCAGATTCAGCTCCCTTTCATAACACGACCTGCGTGACTGGCTTCTAAGCAGGAGCTCAAGTGCTTGATCCGTATACAGCCAATGACACTTGCAGAACTGGAATTGCGAGGTAGTGCCGTCCACGAATGATTTTTGGAGCCGCTACCGAGAGCATGACGTCCTTCCTCATTGACAGAGAACCCGTGCCCATGTTCTCAAAATACTGTCCCTCGGTCATTTTCCAGCGCTCCAAGCTGCTACTGAAGCATAATTATGTAACTGCAAACCCTCCATCAAATCCGTGCTACTGTAGCAGCCAAGACACAATCCACGTATATTGGCGATTGAAGGTTTGACCCTTAGAATTTTACGCCTGCTCTTTGTTGTTTCTTGGTATTTTGACTGGCCCCTGCATGTACCTGTGCGAGTTTTGGGCCTGATCGGTAAGACCAGCAGAGTGGTGAGGCGTCTCACTGGGATACTTAAGAGAATAGTAAAGATTCCGCGATAATTTAATGGATTTTTAAGCTATAATTCTCAGAAGATCTGAAAATGAAGCGGTTATAAGAAAAGATATTTGCCTCTTAGTTACTAGAAATTATATAAGGATTCTAACTAAAACAGGTAGGGTCTTTAGAAATTATGAGATTTATAGCGTCTCACTGTTCTGAGTGTCTTACCAATCAGGCCCTTTATTGTGTATGTTGGACTATCGCTGTTGAAAGAGTCATGACCACACCGCCTACTTAGTATGGCATGGGTTGAGCAAGGCCCGGGAACCAAGTAATCGGATTAGCAGCTTGTCGTCATTTGCGTGGGTTAGAGTCTGATAGCTTGCAACAAGTTCGTGCGTACTGAAAGCCTTCACCCCCGGAAAATTTTTGATGCCAGGATCACGGTTCATCAGAGTCTTATGAGAAGTGTGCAGCAATTGGTCTTGGCATTATTATCGACAAGTCAAGATGGAGATCCCAGTCAAATGGTTCAGAAAGGGACAAGTACTCAATCATTATATGACGTCGACAGAAGCTCCTAGCGAATCCAACCACCCGAAGTCTCCTGGAGGAGCAGTTTCTCCAATTCTCGCTTCTTCTCTTTATAGGCAAGCAAGTCAGTTCCGGTTAACTTCATACCCTGATCCTGATATTTTGGAGTATCGAGCAAAACCTTAGTGGAATCTATTTCTTTGCGAGTCAGTCTTGTCTTTTGCTGCTCTAATTCTATTTCATGAGACTCACGCTGGGACAGTCCACGGCTTTCGAGAGCCTCCACGACATCAGTAAAATCCTGTACAGTGGGCTCCGACATATCAATTGGAAGCGCTTTCAGTCTTCTCCTAGCGTACAATTTTGCAAATATATGACTGGGATCAGAGATATTCTTGAACTTAGACATAGGATTATCATCTCCTTATGAACTTCAAATGAGCCAAAGGTAAAGGCTCATTCGTGTTGGACAAAGAAAATCCGATGCCATGCGTTTTTGGGAATAATGATGCTTTGTCACGCTATATCTCTTCCTTTGTACGTGTTTCAAGTTGAAGACCCTTTCATCACTCCCGGGAAGGGCAGTTTAGTGCTTAGCAGCTCGCCCGCCCTGATATTTACGTTGACAGTAGGTACAGTACACCCGGACCAGCATGATAGGAATGGCCTATCTTTTTTATTGAACCAGAATCCATTCAGCCTTTAAATGAACAGCTAGTCGGTGTTTAATGCCTTTGAGGACAACATAATCCATTGTGGTGAAGGTTTAGTACTGTTGCACATTGTTCATGATGGCCAGGAGGGGATTGTCGAAGGCACTAGATTTATTTATATCCAGTGACTTTATCTATGAAAGAAATTCTTCGGCCTCTTGCCCATACATTATCTGGGGGATTGTGGATTTCTCACTCAAGAGAAGGTCTTTGTTGCCTGGCCTGAGCGCCTCAGAATGTGTTCGCGGGCTATTTGCGCCCAGCAGTCTCGAACTACTGGCACGGACTCTGCCTAAGGCTTTTGATCACATCACATTCAAATACTCTTTGTTGAACTACGCCGTCTTTCAGTCCCATTTGATGTGCGATCAAAGTGCACAGCTGAACATTAATTTTTCACGGCCCTGCAGTGCTGTACCCACTCTGAACCAATCAAGAACTATCAACTATTATTGACTGCCGTACTGTACAGGCTGTGTGGGAAACGGGTTCATGCAGTAGTCCATGGCTTTTGTTACACCAAGACGTGAATCGGTACCTGTTTGTCAAAAGTGCGTGTGATTCACTTGCGGGAACGGTGAATGGCTGAGCCGCCCTTTTTCCGCCATGACCATCCTTCATTCGACAAGCAATTTGACGTTCTTCCTTGATCCAGCAAGCCCGTGGACATCGTTGGCAATGATCAATTGAACATGTCATCGAGACGCAAGGTTTCTGAACCTAGGAGCAGCTCTTCTCGGGCTCCCCTAGCTCCATCAAAAACTGGCTCAGGGTCCGTGATACCTCGAGGAGCAAACGCGCCAACCATCGACCTTCCAGGCACCCTTGACAGCGATCCTAGGGACGGCTTGACGAAGACACAGCTTAGAAGGGAGAAAAATCTTGAGCAAGGTGCCAACGCATTCATCGGCTCCTGGGACGTGTCAAGCAGACGTTTTCGGGACGACAAACGACGTTCCAGACGCAGCACTTTCTCTCGGTACTTTGGCGAACACGACTTCTCCTACCTTGAGCTCAAGCCAGACCACAACAGTCGTCCTCTTTGGATAGATCCTTCCAAGGGCATCATTATCCTCGAGCGTTTTAGTTCACTGGCGGATCAAGCGACCGATTTCCTCACGACCATCGCCGAGCCCCGGTCCAGACCAACGTTCCTCCACGAGTATGCCCTGACAGCACACAGTCTTTACGCCGCAGTTGCTGTAGGGCTGGGGCCGCAAGATATCATCGACACCCTTGACCGATTCCTTAAAACCGCTCTTCCGTCGAGAATTCGAGATTTCATCCTCTCGTGTGCTAAGGACTACGGCAAGGTCAAGCTCGTCCTGAAGAACAACAAGTACTTCGTCGAAAGCACCGATGCGGAGATCTTACAGAGGCTTCTCAAGGATCAAATCATTGGTAAATGCCGTGTTCAAGATTCAGAAGAAATCGTGACGGTAGACAGTCTCCAAAACACTGCACTCGTCATTCCCGGTACGCAGGATGCAGCAGGACTTCGGCAAGCTCAATTGCTGTCCAAGCCAGAGTCGTCAGAGGCTCTAGAGCGAGACCCAAAGGACAATTTGCGTCTTTCCTTAGATGCTGAAGATGAAGATGACAGAATGAGCTTTGTCCATGCCTTTCAGGTCGCGGATGACTGTATCGAGGAAGTGCAGAGGAGGTGTCTCGAATTGTCTTATCCGCTGCTTGAGGAATACGATTTCCGCTTTGACAACGCCAACGCGAGGCTTGACATAGATTTGCGACCCAACACACAAATCCGACCTTACCAAGAGAAGAGCCTCAGTAAGATGTTTGGCAATGGGCGAGCAAAGAGCGGAATCATTGTGCTACCGTGCGGTGCGGGTAAAACCTTGGTCGGCATCACAGCGGCGTGCACGATCAAGAAGAGTGTGATCGTTTTATGCACAAGCTCTGTCTCCGCGATCCAATGGCGCAACGAGTTTCTGAAATGGTCAAACATCAGCCCAGACAGTATCGCCACCTTCACTGCAGAGAGCAAGACCAAGTTTTCGGGCAGCACTGGCATTATCGTGACGACATACTCTATGGTTACGAACACCCGAGAACGCGCGCACGATTCTTTGGAAATGATGAAGTTTCTTCAAAGTCGCGAATGGGGCCTCATGCTGCTCGATGAGGTGCACGTTGTGCCTGCTGAGATGTTCAGGAGGGTCATCTCTTCCATCAAGTCACATTCAAAACTGGGGCTGACTGCAACCTTGCTTCGCGAGGACGACAAGATCTCGCACCTGAACTTTTTGATTGGGCCGAAGCTTTACGAGGCAAACTGGATGGAGTTGTCTCAGCAGGGCCACATCGCAAAAGTTCAATGCGCTGAAGTATGGTGTCCCATGCCAAGCGAGTTCTATGAGGAGTATCTGCGGGTTTCTTCTCGACTCAAGCGGACGTTATGCGCTGTGAACCCTGGAAAATTCCAAGCCTGCCAATATCTAATTGAGCATCACGAGGCACGAGGGGACAAGATCATCGTCTTTTCGGATGATCTGTACTCCCTCAAGACGTATGCCCGAACGCTTGGGAAGGCCTTCATCCACGGCGCTACCGGCCAGGAAGAAAGGCTACGGGTGCTCGAGAATTTTCAGCACAATCCTCACGTCAATACATTGTTCCTTTCCAAGATTGGCGACACCTCTTTAGACCTGCCAGAGGCGACGTGCTTGATCCAAATATCCTCACACTTCGGCTCCCGCCGCCAAGAAGCTCAGCGACTCGGTCGCATCTTGCGGGCAAAACGCAGAAACGATGAAGGCTTCAACGCATTCTTCTATTCTTTGGTGACAAAGGATACCCTGGAAATGTTTTATTCGTCCAAGCGCCAAGCATTTCTTGTGGACCAAGGTTATGCATTCAAGGTGATCACCAAGCTGGCTGGTCTCGACCAATTACCGGGCCTTGCTTTGCGACACCCAAAGAGAGGCGAGAACTGCTTCAGACCACTTTGGTTGACAACGAAAAGACCGTAGAGGAAGATGTCACGGCTGATGGTCTGTTTGTGGGTAAGGACGGTAATTCACATCGTCGAGCATCAGGGCAGGTGAAAAGAAAGGCAGGGAGGCTCGGGGAACTGAGCGGGGCCCAAGACATGGCTTACCTTGAGCGTGATAAGCCATCTGGCGGCAGGTCAGGAAAGAAGAAGGTAGAGTCAAACGCTTTCTTCAGGACCATCGCAAATGACGCCAAGCGACGAAAGAGACATGGGTAGTGGTGTAGGAAGATTAGCTGCTGCTGCCTCTTGGTAGTTGTTGATAAATAGCCACTGAATTACAGCTAATGCCATGGACTAGCCAGTCACTTGTCGACCATGGCAAGCCTAGAACGGCTCGTTGAATAACAGTTTGTTGGGTGATACACGAGAATGACTGTCGTTCTTAACCATTGGAGTCAGTGCATGCTGGTTCAGTTTACCAAAATCCTACCTTGACGCTAGCAAGAAGCAACTCAGTTCGCAATGTCAGAAGCTTGATGAAACATGGCAATAGTGATGTTAGTTACAACCTGACTTGACAAGTGAGAAGGTCATTCAGAAATCGGGGCGGCAACCCTCTCAACGGCTTGGTTAGAATGAGTTGGGCATCATCCAACATCTGATGAGTTGGTATAGGGTAAGCTACTGAGCTGGATTTTCTTTGCTTTTTTCTTTCCCTTGATAATAAACGACACCAATTTAGCGTGTCTCGCCCGACTCGACGCGAGTGCCGATCTCAACAGACAACGTCAAACCTGCTTCAACTTTGCGCGGGGTCGTGACAAGGTGAAGAGGCACATTGCATGGTGAAGCCGAATGGTTGAATTGTCGAGGAACGAAGATTCAAGGCCTGAATAGCCACAATGTCGCTCAGTAACAGGCTGCCCCGAATGGTGCCCACGGTTGCAGATCTTTTGAGTCGCGACGTTGCCCCAGTCAAAGTTGAGATTCCGGAGTCTAGCAGCAGTAGCTCTGGCAGCCCAGCGCCTAGTGTGTCCGCAGATGAATTAAAGGCAGGTTTTCTCGATGCCATTGATCGGGTTACGGCAACCGGGTCCTGGGCCCACCAAGAGCGCCTGCAAGGCCTCCCAGTTCCTGCAATCAGCGTGAGAGGCATGGGCAAGGTTGTCAGGCCCCTAAGGAGAGCGGATGCCTTGAAACTCGTTGCAATATCCCGGCAAGCGCCTTACGGTAGGGGAAGCGAGACTCTGGTTGATACGTCAGTACGGAACACGTGGGAAATAGACGCCGCAAACTACAGTTTTACAGACCCTGTTGCCGGGACTGCATTCATGAAAAAGCTCTGCGGCTTAGTGGAGACATGGCTTGGCATTGAGGCCGAAGTAAAGGCAGAAAGCTACAAGATGCTGCTGTATGAGAAAGGTGCCATGTTCAAACCGCATGACGAGTACGTACGAGTTGGGTTCCATGCGTGGGCTCTCAATGTCGATGCTAACTAATTGCCACCTTTGCTAGCACGGAGAAGATATCAGGCATGTTCGGCACGCTCGTCATCTGCTTGCAGTCAAAGCATACGGGAGGCGAAGTGGTCTTGACACATGGTGGCCAGACGAAGAGATTCAGGTCGGAAGACGGACAGCCATCACTCGCCTGTTGGTATGGCGACGTTACACATGAGGTCTTACCAGTAACCTCCGGCTACCGATGGGTGCTTACATTCAACCTTGCCATCGACGTCCAAATTCCCCGCCCAACTGCTGGACTGCAAACATCCCAGCTGCAACCGCTCGCAGATCAATTGAGGCGCTGGCTGGCCCAGGACCGAGGCGTCCGCTCCATGAAATGGGTTTACCACGTACTTGACCACGACTATACGGAGGCGAACGCTTCCCTAAAAATGATGAAAAGACGCGATCAGCTACTTGTTGAGGGCTTACAGCACTTGTCTGACGAACTTCCTTTTGAGATATTCCTCGCCCTGTTAGAAAAAGAAGAAATGGGTCCTTGCGACGGCGGCTACGATGGCTGGGTGGAAGAACAAGCAGAAGGAGAAGTGAACGATTACCATTTCATCGACGAGGTATTTGAAGAGAAGTACAGAGTCAAAACACTGCTCGATCTTGATGGGCGAAAGGTTGTCGGGCGCCTTCGATTACGTAAAGAAGACGTCCTCCAGGGGCAATATTTCGAAGACGCCTACAAAGAAGAGAAGTACGAAGGATACCTGGGAAATTAGGTGAGTGTAGAGCATCGTCTTCGATGTTCATCTGATGTTGTTTTGCGACGCTGACAATCATGGTTTGAAACAGGGACCAATGGCAACCCATTGGTATCGCATGACGGCACGTTTCTCAACCATGCCCATGCCGGTTCGAACTATGCTAATCCGTGAATTGGCAGGCTCTTGTCATCGTCCCCCGTGACGCTGTATTTGACTTCATGAACAGGCCCGAGCCTGGAGGCAGGGCCTCACTTGACCTTAAGGGTCGAGTTCGGTACTTGGCTCAAATGGGCTTGAAACGAGGAGTATCGGAGCAATTGCTGTCTCAATTACGGAAGTTGTATTTGGTTGCTTTCAAATCGCAGGTCCCGTCGTCGGATCCTGCGTTAGACAGCGACGGTGTTCATGGTGTCTTACGAATCGCAATCACCAGCAACAATGATGAACTGCTCGATCTAGTAACGAATAATCACGCAGGCGTTTTGGCTAGTGGCTTCTTTGAATGGCTCAGAACGTGGTTGGCATCACAAGAGAATGCCGAGGACCTTTGGAGGGCTATGAGCCCGAAGTATGTTTGAAGCCCCTGCTAAAGTCCACTGGTGGAAACTCCGGAATCAGTTGATGCTAATCAGCTTGTCCAGGATCATGCAGTCTTTTCATAGATTCCCAGACTTCAGGAATATGCTTTTGACGCTCAACTCATTCGCACAGGTCCCCGGCCGTGCAGAGTTCTGGCACAACTTCGAAACTGCCTCTTATATCCTGGCAACGGTCAAGTCACAGCTCGAGTCAATTCTCAACACCTTTATCGAAGAAAGACCCCGACATTTGGTAACCGCTTCCAGCAGAACAATGGTTGATTTGGCTTTGTATCACGATGAGCCAGTGCAATTTGTGAAAAACGTGTAAGCTTCATTGGCCCTCCAGCGCTCGAGCTTCGCAAGATGGAATTAACACGCCATAGCATGGGCCCCAAAGTGCTAGGGAAGAGCGACAACCCAGCTTTTATTCTAGGATTCTTCGAGCGTCTTGGGTATCGAATTCTCCACGGCAGCACATTCTCCCCTGAGCCGACGAGGGCGCTTTGGTGTGAGTTGGTGTGCACGTACATCGAGAATATTGATATTGTCATCCTGCAAAACGCTCCGGCGGACGCGAAACATCCACAAAATCATAATCCTATAGCCGCAGCAGCCGTCAAGGACTCTACCGAAGCTGAACAACCGAATTCTGTGAACTATTGGAAGGTCTGGCACTTGTTCAAGCAGTGCAAGGCATTTAGCAAACCGAGGAATGATATTGCTGGATTGTTCATTACAAAGCTCATCGACGCAATGCCTCGGATCCAGGCGGTAGATTTCCACAGTCTGTGGCTGCCGTTCTTGCGCACAAGTGTATCCGGTATTCCTTCCGACCAGGAGGAGATTCCAGAGAAAACCCAGAAGCTATTCGTCATGGCTCTTACATCGTATGCCAGCAACTTTGTGGGACGTGAGCCCGTCAGCAAACCCAACCTCGTACGCGAAGGCGTCCAGTGCAGCTGTACAGACTGCCGCTCGCTAAATCGTTTCCTTAGCAGCCCGACGCAAAGCAGGGTGGATTTTTAAGTCGATGAGACGCGGCGAAATCATTTGCACCAAATATTGCATGAGCAAAAAGTAGAATGTGCGCATCGAACTGATCACTCGACTAACCCACCTACACTCCTGATAACCAAGCAGCCGCGGTCACTCTTCGAACAGGTTAGAAGCTGGAAGATCCGGCTGGAGAAAGCTGCCGCCCAGATAAAAAGATTCGACCAGCAAAAGTTGCGACGGCTCTTAGGCGACGAGTATGAAGCTATCATAAATTTGACGCACTTGGTTGCGCCGCCTGATGAACCCGCGAGTACAATCGGTGGCACGTCCTCGGCGATGCTGAGCACAAGTTCCACAAATAAAAATCGACTCTTCCTGCCAAGCCGTGGGAGAAAAAGGAGAAGAACCTCTTTCGAGGGTAGAATCATGGACTGGGTTGAGAACTCAACCACTTGAACAAAACGTTGAAACTGTATTCGAGAAGAGGAAAAGAAATAATGGCAGATGTACCGGGGCCAGGAGTCTTGATTATTCCCGATGCGAATCTGTGCTAATATGATATCGTTTTCTCGCTAATCACGACATAAGTCAAGCTGTGCGACGTTTGTAGGAG
This sequence comes from Paramyrothecium sp. XJ0827, assembly GCA_020881915.1. NCBI lineage: Eukaryota > Fungi > Ascomycota > Sordariomycetes > Hypocreales > Stachybotryaceae > Paramyrothecium > Paramyrothecium sp. XJ0827. The sequence continues at coordinate 4,779,149 of JAJFPB010000004.1, forward strand.
GGTCTCGCGTGTCGATGTAATAGCAACAACCCTTGGAGTTGTACGCGTATATGTTACGATGCGCCATGGCAATATCTTCGACCCAGTGCAGATGCGAAATGACATTCACGGCACTTTTGAGCAAATTACCGAAACCAATCTAATTCATGATACTGGTCTACGCTTCTGGACCTAATCGTGTGGTCCCCGTACAAGCTCTATATGCCGCTTTGTCTAACGTGGAATCAAACCTCTAGATCCTTCTTATCCTCAATAAAGTCAGCCTTCGTCTTTTCATGATCAAACTCTTGCGGCATTCCGACGGGGCGGTTCTTCGCGAACTGCACTGTGGACCAGACAGATGGTGACTGCCTGAACATGAGGTCAATCTCCTCAAGATTGCGTCCCATGGTCTCAGGGAAGAGGAAGTAGACTGTAACAGGGATGCAAGCAGCAATCACTGCATACACGATATAGTACTGCCAGTGAATGGTGTTGATGGCAACTGGTGTGACCATGACGACAACGAAATTCCTATGAGTCGGGTTAGGACTGCGCTTCTCGAATCATAAGAAGAGATTACATACCAGAGCCAGTGATTACCGGTGGACAGTGATGACATGGCCATACGCAGTTTCATAGGCGCAATCTCTGTGGCGTAGAGGAAGTTGGCACCCAGGAATCCAATAGGAACGAAAGTGTTGTAGAGGTAGATGAAGCAGCCAGCAGCAATCTGTGCCGACTTATTGTCGGAGGGGAATGAAGTGCTGATCGCAAGGGCGACCATGCAGCAGGACATGCCGACACCACTAATCATGAACACGGCGCGGCGACCGAATCGGTCGATGCAAACAAATCCGAGGAAGGATGAAAGGAATTTCCAGGTGAGAGCACCGCCGGATAGAGCTCGCGACATTTCTGTCCCGAGTCCGAGGTTCTCCTGGAAGAGAATCGGAGCATACACCGAGATGAGGTTAGAGCCGCTGCAGACTGGGTTAGCGATTGACGTCCTAGATGAAGTGCCGGAATTTGCTTTGCGTAGTTTTACTTACGACATCTGCTGGTAGAACTGAAGCAGCATGCAAAGCATGAAGCGGTAGAACAGCTTGTCCTCGCCCATCTTGAACATATCTGACATCTTGACCGCGCCGCTCTTGGCCGTCTCTTCAAGGGAGTGCTCTATATAGCCCCTTGACTGCGCGAAGCCTCAGATGTTGTAACGGACCGGGATCCTAATCAATTGGAACCAGGTAAAATCTAGATACATTGAAGCTCTGGTAAATTAGCTGATGGTAGATGTACTGGCATTTCCCTTTATTACATAGAAGTACATCGCATAGTAAATTAGGTGAGGTAGGGCTGGGAAGTTACTTTATGTACCGACATTATGACTAAGATGTTGTGGGGATCGTTACATCATCTGAGGCTTCGCGCAGTCAAGGGGATACCGACAATTTCGGCGCGAACCTCCAATGACTCCTGAGAGTGGCCACGGAGAGCCGAAACCACAGCTGTTGCCTCGTCCGTACGGCCCTTCATCATGAGCCAGCGAGGAGACTCTGGCAGGAAGTAGATGGAGCCGATGAGGATGAGGGAGAAGGCGATGGCAATGGCGATGGGTGGTCGCCAAGTGACGGGCCCTGTGTGGAACTCCCAGAAGCCCAGGTTGATCCAGCTCTCCAGAACATAGCCGACGCAGATGAATAGGCCATCAAGGACGACATGTCGTCCTCTGTTCTTGGCACCGCTGGTCTCACTTTGCCAGACGGGCACAATGGAGCTGAGCTGGCCGATTCCGAGACCAACAATGACACGGCCGACGATCAGCTGAGCCAGATGGAAGGCAGAGCACTCAAGAGCCTCGCCGATCAGAGTGCAGATTCCGGCCGCGAAAATGATGTTGCGGCGACCAAATTTGTCGCCTGTGTACGAGCAGGACAGCGAGCCAACCAAGGCGCCGATTGTAAATGTGGCAACGACGAAGCCCTGCATTGTCGACTTGCGGCTTTTCTCATCTCCCTCAGTGTGTATCGTGTCAATTTGTGGAAAGTGCTTGGTCCAGTCGTCCAATGTAAGCAGAGCGCCCAAGCCTGCCTGGTTGTAGCCGAAAAGGATGAATGCCGGGCAGACAATCAATACGATCTGGACGATGCTCAAGGCATGACCGGTGAAGCCGAGGTATGCCATGTTGGCTGATCTTCTACTCTATGGGCAGTCGAGCTTCCTTGAGCAGAGGACGGGGTTGCCGAGGGCGCTGAAGTTGGTTGAGGGAGGGAGGAAAACGCGCAAACGACGAGGGGCCAGCCTGGTTTTAAGGGTCCGGAATTGTTGAATCTGGGGCTGTTTCTCCAGTTTATGGAGGTGGAGGCACTTCTCGAGGGCCTGCGGAGCCCCACGGAGGGCATACGGAGACGATGATAACGCGGTATGCATATTTGTAAGGCATGTGCCGCAGGATATTTGCTTGTGGAGCTACGCCAGGGCTCCGAGTCGGAGTCTTTCGGAGAGAAAAACAAACAAGTGTGTAGTGTACGTGATTTATGGGACGTCACGTCACAGAGGAAGTCAAAGCGTGGGTCTTCCTACGGTGTCGTGATATGAGGCTCCTTCGGTGGAGACTTTTCACTTTCCCTGCTTCGAGACATGGATCATAACATTGACAGCTGGACCAAATTTGGTATACAAAGATCATGTCCAAAGTCGAAATATACCTAGAATCATGATACATCACAAGAAGCTGGACACAGTCAAGAGCCGCAGTCGCGCAGCCGTTGGCCTCCGATCAGAGGTTTCAAGGAGTGCAAAGCCCTCACCGGCCGGCTCAACCGGCACTTAGGTCCAGATTCGGAGCGGAGCTTCCGTGGGCGCCATCTCAACAAAGACCGGGTCCCGGCCAATGGCAGCGACGTGTAAAAGCTTGAATGAGAATCCGCCTGTGGGGCCGCGTCCACTTGCCGTTTGACCTCTTGTCCAGTGCCGACGGAGTTTGGCCGAGATGCTGATAGAGGTGCATTAACAGCGACGACCTGGCTTATTTCCGGGCGGGCCTCTTACGAAGATGATGAGGACAGGTCCTACGTCAGTCGGCTTGCTTCTTATTTTAGACTGCTTGTGGCCGGGCAAAATGGACCGACAGAAATGAATAAAAGCTTGGATCCGTTCGCAGTTCTCTAGGGAAAGGTGCCTTGTTCACCTGCGGATGCAAGGTTGGCATGTCGTTTTCGCAAGGGCATGTTCTCTAGAGATGTATGCCTAACACCCAAACGCATGATTCTCTCCTTGCCTTTCTTGGGCCGGCATTACGAACATCTTTTTCCTGAAGGAATAAATTTTGAGATTACTCAGCCTTAGCACATGACTCGATCTAGAGAATCAAGGTATTGAAGCAAGGGACGTACTCACATTCGGATTCTCGGACCCACAATCTGAGTGGAATAATATAGTTCTGGCTGAAAACGCGCAGTTGTCCCCAATGGCCATTCTACACTTGAGATGGGGAATTCTCTATCGGATCTGACTGTAGAAACGATGACCGCGAACAGGCACCGTCTGCGTCAGGAGCCTAATTCTCTCACTGGATGACTCGGGCCAATAGAAAAGACCCAGCTGCTGTTACAGGGCAATCTCGTGATGCTTGTGTGCAAACCCTACATCACATCTATAGAACTGTGCTCTATAATGAAGGTCCAGTTATGCACCATCCGTGAGACCTCTTATATTGAGTAAATAGTCAAGATCACCAAACTTGAGGATATCAAACGCAGACACGGCTCCGATAAAAAGGTTCAGGAGGAAGGTCTATCCCCGGAGCATCAAATACAGGAAAGAAGTTAACAATGAAAATATTTGCAGTAAAATGTGCCATAAGCATTTCCAATGCTTAAGCTATCTGCTCCGATACACAGGAGCTTGAGAGGAGACGCCATTTATCTTAGTTCTTGTCGTCTCGATCGTGTGCAGCTTGAGTGTATCCCATAATGACCGTGACCACATTGCCACATTTCCTAGTCATTGCTTTATGAACCCTGATTGCCAGTTGTAAGGAAATAGCTTCCTACATGATCTGATACCCCGCACACTTGCTAATCGAACAGCAGGACAAAGGCTGGCATTTGGTTCCATCTATCAGAGCCACGGGGTGGTTGTCTCCCGCCACTTCCATGCTAGTTCGCGAGACATTCTGAGAAGGTCGAGGTCTAGACTTAGCTAAAGACCAATGAACCCTGTCAGATTGATGTGTTGACTTGCCGAGCATGGCTAGCCGCAATTTATCAGGTCAGCTGTGAAGCTTCAGCCGCTTTGTGTGCAACAATGAGCCATTCTAGAACCAAGTCCTTGTCGCCACATCTGACTGACTATATAGTCCACTAGAAATCTATAGAAATCACGAAAGATCTCTTCCAAATTGCTTCATTTTCTAATAAATCCAGTTCTTGCTAGACCGAAAATGAAACTCATCACAGCTGCTGTTATATTAGGAGGCTTGCTGGCCCCTTGCCAAGCGGCGTCATGCACTGACATTGGTGTCGCATATCGATGTGGTGATTGTGCAATTTGACAATGATTCGTTCTATGGACCTTATCAGACCTTCGACTCCCAGGCCGTGTTATCAATGATTCGAACAAGGTCATGTCGTATACGACCAACCCCAACGCTTCTGGTGCACCCCACAAATGCCGGTTCCATAACTGGAGCCCTGGCGCCAGCAACTCGTTGGTATCCTGCACTCAGGTCACGCTCGGCCCCGGAGGCAATAAAGGATGTGGCGACTGCAGCACAAGAGGCCTCGACGTTGATGCTTTTACCTTTGCATCGTCGGACTACGATTGGCAGGGGCAGAGGATTACCAAGGGAGTGTGGACCAAGATCAACGATCTGACCACGGCGAAGTGTCCTGGTAGTGGAATCCCTGACTGTTATTAAGAAACTCGGAGCTGTGGCATGGCTGAGGCTTCAAGAGCCTGCATTTTGCCCGGAAGAGAGAGCTTAAATTCTGTTGATTGATACTGGTGCGCTGCAAGTCATGTGGACATGTTTTCGGCCCTGATTTTGTGCAGCTAACCTTTGACTGGGACATAACAAGTCGTTTTGTTAGCGTGTTTCGGTGTATGCGAACAAACTATCGCCGTCTTGAACGATATTCACCATCACAGGGGACTTGCGGCATGGTCTTTTGGAAGACTATGATGTGGTACAAAGTCTGCAAGTGGCGGTTCCCAGTTCATTGTGACAAACCGAGAAGGCAAGCAAGTGACGTTTTTTGAGATTCGCTCTAAGTTTTGGGAGCTCAGACTCAGTAGGCCTCCGGTTGGTCCAGTTCTTGGTCACTCACCGTTCGACTCGAATGAATTTTCACCCATCACGATCCATGCAATGTGGCCAGAAAATGAACGCCGCCGCCTCACTGCTGAGGTTATGAATCAAGAGCCAAGTGGGCCTGATAGCTCCCTGACTCCAGAAGAGAAGGACTGGCTCAAGAAGCACCATAAAAACGAGTTTCATTTCCTTCGGGACTACAGGCTAAGTATCTACAAAGATGATGACCGTGAGGAAGGTCGTGCCATTTTACGAGCTTTGATGTCTCAGGACCGGAACGACTCGACCACCAGCCCATACACCGATAAAAAAGATGACGAGGATGATTTTGACGAAGTAGATGCTGAGGGTCATCTTGCCGACTACCATTCAGCTCTGCGGAGTTGGACTGGATTGAGCGCCACTATAAAAACTTGGCCAACTTTATGTTCTCATTTGGACTCAAATTCTACAATGACGAGGACTGCAAAGAAGCTCAGAGTATTGTTCGCGATGATGGCAGAGCAGTAATGGGCGTGCAACTCTGCTGGAGTGTTATCCCGGGAATACGGAGGTCTGGGGGATTTGACCAGGAGCTGGAATCATTTGGTGTTCAAAATTGCGCTTTCTTGAAAATCTTCCGTCTACTACGGTATTACCGCCCCTGGGCCTTCCAATGTTCTTGTGAGAACTTAGAAAATGGTTGTCCTCTCACAACTCAAATTCATGTCTTTCCAGAGCCAAGTGCTGATAGGTCTGGCAGAGGAGGTGAACGGAATTATTGCTAGGGAAGTGCTGTACTAGAAACTTATCACGAAGGCGAAGTTCAAGACTGCCTGCCCGCCCGTGGGCCCTTCCCAAGGTTCACATGTCAGTTTTGGTGCAAGCCATCTCGTGGCGGCTTACAAGCCCTCAGAATCATAAGCAAGATGACGAGGCCTTAATAAATTAAACGTGAGCACAAGCAGTCAAGGTCACCAATAAGAATGGAGAATATGCACCTTGTTCTTATTGGGGACTTTACTCGGAGACTTTTCTACTTTGCTTATTGGTGATAATGGGCTGCGTGAACTCGTGACAGCTCGAGAGCGGCTAGGCAGCCATTGCTAACGTTGGAGATGCCACCTCAATCATCGCCTACCCCGCTCGTACGCGGTGTTCAAGACTCGAACAGTTGCAACTTGTCTGTGTAAAACAATACGGAAACCTGAAGTCTCATACTCACTTTTCATCTATCATAGCTTTTGTGTGGCTAGTCAGAATGCAGGCTCAACGAGAAATCGACAGTGTCGACCTGAACCAGTCGTACGGTTGCAAATCATGCAAGCATCCTTTGGCACGAGAGATTGATCGATCCACAACTGTAAGCATCACCATATCTTGTGGTCCTTTTTAGCCAGGCACTAAATTGTGCCACAGCATCGCTACGTGGGAGCGTTGGGCCCTGCCTATTTATTCCATGTTATGCATAGTATTGGGACCGGGGGACCCTACACGAAAGAGATGATTACTGGGCGTCATGTAGTTCGCGACGTTACATGCGGTCAGTGCAAGACGTCCATAGGTTGGAAGTATATTGAAGCGCCCAATGAGATGGAGCAGTACAAGGTTGGCCGGTACTTGATCGAGGCAGAGTTACTATGCGTGGTCGAGGACGAACAACGTGGGGACTCCAGGTTGTGAGCCCGTCCCCAGATTTACGCTTATTTCAAACTGAGCCTTCACGGGAAAAGGCGCTGTCCAAATAACAGGACCGCTATATGCATATCTCACCATTGTCCTGACGATATCTTGTCCATCACTCAGTTTCCCAGGGTCCGAGATCGAGGTGGAGCATATTGCAAGAATTGTCACCGTTACGGGAATATATAAAATGCGAACATCAGCAGCTGCGCGTAAAGTGAAAAGCTATAAGCGACTCGCCGATGCTAACCTACTCCAATGTCTGTTAGTGGAAGACTTTAACTAATTTGGAGTAGCGACGAGTTTTTCACCCTAAGGACGTATCATTATGGCTAGACTTCATCACCACTCTACAACGAAAGCCCAATTAGCGATAGTATTTGAGCAGTCAGAGAACCGACTCCCTTGAGGCTCGTTTACGAGATTACCAGATGGAAAATCAGCCATAGCCAATGCCTCACCGGAGAAGCAAGCAAGACTTGGCTTAGCGCCTTCTCATTCCCTTGTCAAGAGCAAGTTAAGATCGGGGTCTAGATCCCACGAAACATAGTGTTTCCACCGCCCTACCCTGCTGCCAAGCACCTTCTAGCCTGTGTAAGGCGGCCTCTGGTGCCCCTCTATGTACGAGTTGTACGAGGACAAATTTAGGTATAGCGAGCCTGGTCTAGAGCTTCATTAGCTTCACATCGTGGGGATGGACCCATGCTCATCCGATCACACACATCCTTGCCCCCTATCGAAAAAAGAATTAAGATTGAATTGCACCAATGAGCGCCCTGCTCACAATGAGACGGTATAACTCTGTGGGTGATTACTCGCCCTACAGGGCCCCACAAGCTGTATCGTGTGATTATTCTCTGCTCAGCCGCAGCAAAGTAGGCTATCTTTACTGAAGACGTGGATATAAAATCATCAATTCCAACGCGATTGAGTTAACGTGATGAAACTACATCGATAAGTCTACAAGCGTTCACCGGCCAAACTTCCCTGGACAGCAACCGGCAACCATGAAGTTTGCAGCCTTTGCTTCCATCGCCACCGTCCTGGCCTTGCAGGCGTCAACCGCAGCCGCTGCGACTTGCAACATCTCGAGTAAAATGCACATGTTCAGCGGCTACGTGCTCCTCCACCCCCGCTACCAACGTTCAGACCTGAGCACCACCACCGAATGTACGCTCAGGGAGAATAACAGCGGCGCTGCCGTCAAGGCTCTCCAAATTGCGCACAACAAATGCTACACCAACAAGGACACGCCCAGGCTTGACGAAGACGGAAAATTTGGTCCGAAAACCGAGGCTGCTCTCAAGGAAATGCAGGATTATGAAGGTGGTCTGACTGTGGATGGCGTTTACGGGCCCAAGACCAGTAAGAGACTCCGATTTTACGTCAGGAACGAGAACGATGGCCGTCAGTTTTGCGCGAGGATGGATCCTCCCTGGCCAAACATCCCTCTCTAAATAGGGCTTCAATCTGGAGCAAAGTGTTGATGGGTTTCGATGGCATCTCAAAAAGAAACTTGTGCTTTGTCATGTGGATCGACAGCGTCTTGCGAGATAGACTAAATGAAATTTGACACATGCGATACCCCAATAATTGTTACATCCTCATGATGCCTTCGTCGGCCAAAAGGGCCCCATCAGTTAGGTCTTTATTAGAATCAGTAGTATGTCAATTGGCGGGAGGAATCTTATACCAAACAGTGAAATCTTTTGATGTGTTGACGTGGCATAGTCGTAGCGAGGAAGCCATGAGCGCACATATCACGAATTAAGCATAGTATTAAGCCTCATGATAGATCTGTGTTCTTTCCGAATTGCCATTTGTTGCCATTTTTTCTAGCAGTCGATATGTTGCAAGATTACGCTCAAGTGTGGTTGTAGCAGCTCATTTTTAATTGTGCCGAACATTTCATGCTGTGATGCTACAAACCGTTTTGTGGAGAGTGGCTGCTTTCGGCGAGTAAGTGAGCACACGTAAGCCTGGCATATTACGGCGCCACTTCCGCGCTACGATCAGCGCGGGACATCAATTCTCGAGTGCTGGGATGGGCAAGAAGCATGTCATGGGCGGCAGGGGTCGTCGCGATAGTCTTTGTGAGTTATTCTGCAATAATTTATGTTCAATCAAGGCAAGCCGCGGTATTCCCATCCTGTGTTCTGCTGTGTTTGGGGCAAGATCTGAAATATGTAAGTTACAGGGTATTGGCAATACTGGAGCGAAGGCTCATGGTCTTTCGCACCCCTGTCTCGCGCACCGGGTTTTCCTATTCAAAGGTCACGTCTACGATTACCATCGTAGAGGTTGCGAAGTAGATAGAATACATTCGTGTTCACAAGGACTTATTAAGTTCAACCATGAAACCGGTACTCAGGCTTGGAGTTGGGCAGCCACATGTGCGCCATCTTCCGTCATATCTGTCTCGCCCAAATGCGCCGCTTCCGAACTCCGTCCGGCTGAGGAGGTGGCCAATAGCTGGCACCGCGACCCCTGTTTGCCCCGATTTCACGCGCGCAAGGGCAGTTGTCCCCCTCTCCAGAAGAATCCATCCGATGAATGGCGGGACTTTATTTCTCAATCTTCCATGGAAACTACACTCAGACTTCATAGGTTCCAGTTCAAGCACCGCATCTCATACCAGACTGCGTGAAGCGCACAACACGGCGGATCTAATCTGATACAATGGATGAAGATCTGACTCTTCCCCGCATCCTCTGCCTCCACGGCGGCGGCACAAACGCTGACATCCTCTCCATTCAAGCTCGCGCCATCACTGCGAACCTACAGCAGTATTTCCGTTTCGTCTATGTGAATGGACCTTTCACCGCTGGGCCACATGCAGATATTGCCGGCGTGTATGGCGAAATCGGTCCTTTCTACCGGTGGCTGCGTTGGCTCCCCGAGCACAAACCCATAGAAGATGATGAGGCCGCACGCATGGTCATGGACACCATCTTGAGCGCCATGAAGGATGATTCAGGATCAGGACCTTGGGCAGGCGTCTTCGGGTTCTCGCAAGGGGCCAAGATTGCAGCCAATCTACTCTGGATGCAGGAGCGCGCAGAGAAAAACGGGCTGAAGCCACTCACCAATTTCGAGTTTGGTATCGTCCTAGCAGGGCTCCCTCCGTGGCTACACTTCGACACACGGTTGCCGATACCAGAAAGATACGTTGATACTGCCGGAGGTTACGCATCGGACTTCAAGGACTGGCCAGAAGGAAGTGACGGCGAGCACGTGCTCAGTAAACCGACTCTGCATGTGCTTGGACTTCAGGACCCAGACGTGGAGGACCATAGGGTTTTGATGGAGAAGTATTGCAAAAAGGGAACCACAAAGTTGGTCGAGTGGGACGGGGGTCATCGAGTGCCCGTGGAACCGCAATATGTTCGACAGATTGTAAGACACATCTTGGACATGGCGGAAGACGCTGACATGATTTGGTGGTAATGAAGCTGCGGCGTAATTTGGAGCGGACTGATCATCTTCACCCGGACATGAGAGGCTGTCCAAAGTCAAATTTTTTGTTTGAGCAATGATATTAGAGTTTGGGATACACAAATGAGCCCGCGTAATCAGAAGCCACGTTCGGCCATTTCAGTTGGATAAGCAAGTAAATAGACACTTTTCAATTAGTTGCACGAGGAATGATTGCGGGAGATGGTAAACACCTAACAATTATGTCGCTGGAGTTTTTATGTCAGTATCCAAGATATCATTATATGAGCGATTGTTAGGCTAAAAAGTGTCATTGCACAGCTAAGGAATTTGAGTGCCGACTGATAGCCAACATTCTGCTCGAGATCCCTCCTGCATCCAGGTTCTGATTCGGGGTTGACTCATGATAATGCTCGCTTGGCCTTGAATATCCTAGCTCTTCGATGATAGTTCAGTAGGAAGAGATGAAAGGCGTGACCTAATCATCCTTGCTGATCTCGGCTAGACTCAGCAGCAGAGTAGTCACTGCCTCGCATCTCTTTGTGAGTGCATCTTCCAGTTTCCAAAGCTTTGTTACCAAGTATCTGGTGCGGCCCTGTATTTGCAGTTCTCGTAAAGTCTCTGCTTTGAGCTGCACCTTAACTCTTGTCTGGTAAACGGGTCTTGCATTGCATTTAAAGAATGCTTCAGCAAAAAGTCATATATAGAACTCTGGACCTATACGTCTGCATCGGGAAAGATATTCTGATACCATTAACAATTGGCTGCGATGTGTCTGTATTGTGGTCGTGGTCAATATGCGACGTTGGAAGTACTATAGCCCATCATCCTGTGTCATGAGCTACCCGGTGTATCTATTGCTTCGTTCTGACGCAAAGCCACTACAAAATTTAAGGAGGTATGCTGTATGCAATCCATATCCACGCCGTTTGAGATACAACTGCAAGTCTCAACCGCTCAGATATACCTCCCTACAGTTTGAAGACAAGACCGCTGAAAGTCACGCGTATGTGTTTCAACAGCTCCGAAGACACCAGAATGCACCCATTTCACATTGACCACATTCTTGCCTTCAAGTCACCTGATTTTAGCTCGGCGTACGGAGAGCAATCCCAGTTCCAAAGACCGGGTCACTGTCATCCTAACTTCATACCCACACACATGGTTGCCAATAGCTACCTCATCAAGATCTCGGACCTCTTACCTGAGTCGCTTTGTTTTGAATTCAAGAATGATATGGTATCAGTTCTCAACTTCCAGCCCCCCTTGAAAGTTGAGACCCACAAATTGGCAAGACCTTTGTTCCACTAATTGACCGATGGAAGGAGGATACCTAGTCGGGAAGATCGTTTCCGGCTGCCTGCAAATGTGGTCTGACTTGTCTCAGCCACGATCAAGTAGAGCCGAGTTGCACGAATCACCGCATTTTCCTCAAGAAACATTTCCATGTGGAGGAAGGATCCCTTTTGAGACACAAAAGCCATGATCATTGGAATCAAGAATTTCAGTACGTACTGTCGGTATTGAGATTTCAAACAGCCAGGTTGGATGAGCATTGAAAATGTTTGTGGCGGTTGCTCGAACAAGAAAAGATTTGGTGGCTGAAGCACAACTAGGAATCATGTCCTCCAATGGATAGAAGGAGTCCCAGATCCTAGAAGTCGATTCCTATGTCGACCTTTCACTGAGACTTGAGCATGCCAAATGTTGAATCCGTGTCCAGGTCTAAATCTGGGCTATCTAGGGAGCTTGCTTGGCGTGCCCGCAGAAACAAAATGGTGCCGCTCGACGCTATGTGATGTGCTTGTTACCAACAACTTTTCGTTTCAATCATTTTACTGTTTGCATTCTCTTGCTTACTTCAGCATGCACGTTCCTGTACTCTAGAATCCCATGCTACAGCTCTATTATACTATTCTGTAGCTAAAGGTCCAATGTCAGGTCTGGCGAGGCATTGCTTTTCTGGGAAATGGTAGTAAACCCCTGTTTTTTCTATAAATGGTTGTTTTTCGAGAGGCGCGAGCCACCCAGCAGATAATCCTATTTTGACGACAGCATGCTTATAATTGAGGGTGGAAAAGACACTTGTTGGAATAAGAACGTGGGATAAACACGTGCGCGGGTTGATCGTCGCGGATATCACTGCTTCGCAACTCAACCAGACAGTTTTTGGTGGCTTGAGAGAAACGGACCATGAAGTCTTCGTGTACAGATAAGCGCAAGGGCTATAACCACATTCTGTTTCGTAACGCAGACATCATGAGGCTACTTGGACCCCAATTCAACCTGGACCAAGTCTGTACTTGAAAGAGCCACCATTGTCCCAGATACAACATGGCAAATAGCGCCGCGGCCTAGTGACACTTCAAGTAAGCTGAAAATTCAAGACACCCCTCAAGTGCCTGGGTGGGGTTACCCTTGAGACTCTCTTCCAGAAATGCCCTTCATCCTGCCCATAAACCACCATGATTTGGGTTGTAATTCCTCTGTGGTTATGCAGCCGAAGCAACCAAGTGCAGTTGTCAACAGGAAGTTACTATTTATTACGATGCTCTTCTCGCACACACGTGTCAGGATCTTCACATGCGCCTTGTTATGGTAAGGAACGACGGCACCTGCAAGACATTTTGAGAATGTTTCACTTAGGGCTGAGTTGGTCTTACATTCCTTGCCTGGACCAGCGTATCGCTCCTCTGATAAGACAGCAATATCACCTTATTGTTCCATAGGCCGAACCAGACCTCTCCCTTTACAAATAAATCTTATTCAGGAATATTTGACAAATTGTGGCTGTTCTCAGCCCCAACTTAATAAATTCTGTGTGCAAGAGAAGGGGCGTCTCAAAGTGACGCTGACCACACACAACGTGAGAATTAATATGCATTCTTTCGCATAATGCCAGCAACATTTTTCGTGTGAAGCACGCGCTTTATAAGTTTGGCATAGACTTCAAGCCTCAACGCCCATCATGTCTCCCACTTCAGAGCTTGCTAGTTTGTCAAATCCAACTATTAGGGGCGACAGAATAAAGGCACTTTTTCTAACTGACTGCCATCCCGGGCTTTCTAATGTGCATTTGGCCACCGCAATCGCGTTACTAGAGCACTATCCTAACATAGAAGTTCACTTTGCCTCATTCCCCAGGCTCGCTTCTGACATCCAAAGGATCTCTACTATTGCGAGAGCAAAAAATGCTTCCTGCAAAGAAATTCAATGGCATGAGCTTGACGGCCCTGACCATGCCACCTCAACAACCCGAGCTCTCAACTTCGATTTCTTGAAAATCTCACCGGGTTTGGCGGGAATCAGTCTTATGACAAAATGTTTAGAAGTGATCATGTCGCCATGGAGCGGAGAGGACCACTGGCTATTATATAAGCAGATTTCCAACCTAATTTTACAGGTCGATCCAGCTGTTGTCGTATTGGATCCGATGTTTCGTCCAGCTGTGGATGCAGCACGAAATTTGGACCGTTGGCGGGTCGCATTATGCCCCAACGCCTTGACGGATGACTTTCTGTATGCGCAGCCGCAAGCTCCAGTGTTCTGGAAATATCCAGTGTAAGTCACCTAACCAACCAATGAGTTGCTTAATCAGGACATCTTTACCGTATCTCTGAACGTACAAGCAAACGCTAACTTGCTGCCAAATCAGGGTTGGCTCTGGATTTCCATTTCCCTTACCTTGGAAACTCATATTGACCAACATATACCTGTTAGTCCGAATCATATTCACATTAAGGGCATCTCGACTTATTCGTGGAAAACGAGCCTATCTTAGCCAGAAGGGCATCAGAGAGCCATTGTACTTTCGGGAGATGAGATCGATGAATGTTCCATGGATCACTATGGCATTTCCAGAAGCAGGACTGCCCCTCCAGGTCATACCAGACCACGTTACCTGTTGTGGGCCCATCGTTTTGGATTCCGCGCCCACTGAAGCAGCATCCAATCACCTTCTCAGGTGGCTCGAGCAAGGTCCTACTATACTGATCAATCTTGGCACCATTGCTAAATATGACGAAAATATGGCAAAAGCTATGGCAGATGCCATCCTTGCCGTACTGCAGTCAACACAGATGCAGATTTTGTGGAAATTCAAGAAATTTGGAGCCTACGATAATGCATTTAGAGCTTCGTTGGAGCTGTATGTCCAGACAGGCCGTCTAAGAATCGAAAGCTGGCTTGAATCTGATCCCACGTGGCTTCTCAACTCCGGTCATGTAACACTTTCTGTTCACCATGGCGGTGCAAATGCTTTTGCTGAGACAGTATTGTCAGTTAATGTTCCCTTGCTCTCCACTTTTTGCGTTTGCTAAGATAAACCTCAGTTCTGGTGTTCCTCACGTCATTCTGCCGCTTTGGTTCGATTTATACCACTATGCGAGGATGGTAGAGTATTTGGGTATAGGCTTGTGGCCGGGCAAAGATCACGCACCAACGTGGAACTCGAAGTGTCTTAGTGATGGCTTCATACGAGCAGCTGTGGGTGATGAGAGCATTCGGATGCAGGAGAAAGCCAAAGAGCTGGCTAAAACTGCACGAAAATATGGCGGAAGAGAGAAAGCCGCTGCGCGCATCATGGAACTGATTTCACAGAGCAATTAATGGACGGATAACCTTTGATTTGATATCAAGTTTCTCAAAGGAGTAGATAGAAAATTTTCGCGAGCGGACTTGATACATAAAGCTCCATGGCCCACGGCCACGGACAATCTGACAACTGAAAAGATTCGTTCACTGATCACCTCAAACTTGATTTACGGCACGTTTAGACTATGAAACTCCCACATAATCATGATACATAGCTGATTTGAATTCATTATTTACTTATACCTTAACTTGCATCTGAGAAAGTATAGCGTGCCTCTTGCTGAGCATCGAAAACCAGTAAAGTAGGTCCGTTCGTCAAGGTGATCCGGATCTACTTCAGCATCTAGATGTCTGGTGCCGCCGAGTTTGTGGGGAACCAAGAGAAAAGTTCCTGAGACCGTGGAGCCGTCAGTGTCCCCATTTGTCTCGGGGTGATAAGACCTTGTACTAACTTGCCTTACAGCTGCTGATCTAGATGTTGAGAAACACGGGCGGGCTGAGACCAGGAAGGTGAATACCTTGACTCTTCAAGGAGATAAAATAATTCTTGTTGACTCACTTCACCTCCAATCAAATGAAGACAATCAGGAACTAAGCTTTACTTGTGCTCAAAAGTACTGTTTCACCTTACATAAGTGCAACATCCCGAGCATTTATTAGCACTTTGGAGAACTACTTCAGCCATCTCAAGTGTACCAAAAGTTACATCATACATTGCGCTGGGAAGGAGTGGAGTCATCGATGAAGAAGACTTGTGACAACAATAGTCTCGAATGGGCAAAATACAGGGGCTGTTCTACTCTCCGACTTCCTGCCTCAGACCAGTCACTGACTGACGCCCGACATCCAGTCAATCTTTCGCTTGAGTGACGGCGAATACTCCCGACTTCAGGCCTCTGAGCGAGAAATTAAAAAAATTAATTGCCAGAGTATGCATAGTCCCACTCCAATTGCCATTGTAGGCTTTGCCTACCGAGCTCCCGGTATCGGAAGGAAGGGGTTATGGGATTATCTGGCCGAGGCAAAGTCTGCTTGGTCGAAGGTGCCAAAGGATCGATTCAACCAGGAAGCGTTTTACTGGCCAGATCCAGAGAAGGCGGGGTGCTTGGCAGCTAATGGTGCCTACTTTTTGCCCGAGGACATTTACACATTTGATGCTGCGTTCTTCAATCTCAAAGCCGAGGAGGCACGAGCTGCAGATCCGCATCATCGCATGCTGCTCGAGTGTGCGCTAGAAGCAGCAGAATGTGCTGGCCTCAGCCTTACCGACATTGCTGGTTCGAATATTGGGGTGTTTGCTGGCCTCGGAGATTCTGACCATGGCCAGCAGATGGCAGAGGACTTGCCATCAACCAGCATGTGGGCCGCAACGGGTACCGCCCCTTGCATGTTGGCCAACCGTCTGTCATATTTCTTTGATCTTAACGGCCCAAGTATCGCTTTGGATGCGGCGTGCGCCAGTAGTACCTATGCTCTCCATATGGCATGTCAGAGCGTTCGGACTGGTGAATGCAAGGCAGCATTCGTAGGAGCTTCTTCAGTGTTACTGGGGCCTCACTTGATGATGTTGCTTGACACCATGGGGTACGATGATTATTTATCTCCGTGAATCTAATTGCGTTCGGCTAATGTTGTGGGTAATCAGAGCCCTTTCGCCGGAAGGAAAATGTTTCTCTTATGACTCTCGAGCGTCAGGGTTTGGTGTTGGCGAAGGCGCATCCTGCCTCCTCATCAAGCCTCTTGAGGATGCGATTGCAAATGGAGACCCAATTCACGCCGTCATTCGGAACTCTGCATGCAACCATTCGGGTCGTTCGGATGGTATAACCATGCCAAGCAGATCGGCACAGGAGAAATTGCTTCTGAGAGTTCACCAAGAAATTGGGTTGAAACCATCCGAAACGCCAGTGGTTGAGGTATTAACTCCTACGATCCACCTTGCGCGACACCGGGAAGCTGACCAAAACTCATAGGGACATGGGACGGGGACAAAAGTTGGGTTTGTATTGCCAAAGAACAAGAGGCTTGATAAGAATTAACTCATGGCATAGAGACCCTATTGAAGCGGGAGCTTTTGCCAGCGTGCTGGCTGCGGAGCGCGACGAAGCCAACCCCCTATACATCGGATCCTTGAAGTCGAATTTCGGGTAACTTTCCACTCACCCCTTTGTCCTTTTGTGGTCTAACGAACCAAAAAGACACTTGAAAGGCGCAAGTGGTCTTCTAGGTGTGATTAAAGCTATCTTAATGATCAAGAAAGGTTTTGTTTTGCCCAACGCCGATTTTCAGACCATGAACAAGAAGATTGAAGGACATGACAAAATGAAGGTATGCTTTGTTTCACATTGTGGTCGTATGAACATAGCGGGAAAGTGCCAACACTATCTAGGTACCCACTGAGGTTATGCCATGGCCAGTGAATGCTCGCCGACGGATATGTGTTACAAACTTTGGTAGGAGTCATTATTATACCGGATAAACTGACTTGTTTAACTAAGACCTACGCGTAGGATTTGGAGGTAGCAACGCAGCAATAATATTGGAGAGTGTGGAAGATCTCACAAGAAAGCTTCCTGAACTTGGCAGAAGAAGACTCAACGGGGAAAATCTCCAGGGCGCCTCAATCACTGACGGCATTGTGAAGAAACGTCAGGAGGATTTGGGCCATATTCCTGCACAACGACTTTTCGTCTTCTCGGCAAAGTCGAACATCAGCCTCAGCACTTACGTCAAATCTTTCAAGCAACATCTAGAATCAGCGCCAAAATCTGACACCTATGTAAGGGATCTGTGCTACACGCTTAATCAACGCCGCACGCACTATCCCTATCGAATAGCCGTGATCGCAGATTCACTCTCAAGTCTCAGCGCTCAGTTATCGACTCGGAAGGTGAAAAAGATGAAGCCCAGAAAAGTAGCATTGGTTTTCACAGGGCAAGGCGCTCAGTAAGTCCCCCTTTTTTTCCACCCGAAAGTGTGCCCACCAGCGAGGGAAAAGGGATATAATTCTAACAAAACTAGATATGCTCAAATGGGAGCCCACCTACAACAATATGAGCCTTTTTCCATGGCTCTCAAGCAAGCAAGCGTTCACCTCCAAGAGTTTGGTGCATCCTGGAGTCTCGAAGGTGCGCTCCGTCTTCTTCCGCATCAACGGTGTTACTAACACATAAAAGAGGAGCTGAACAAACCAGATGCGGAAACTATTATTCATGAGCCTCGAATATCTCAACCGGCGTGCACAGCTATACAGTTGGCCCTGGTCGCCCTTTTGCGGGCGTGGGATGTGACGCCAACCTTTGTGACTGGACACTCAAGTGGAGAGATAGCAGCTGCCTTTGCTGCGGGCATCATCTCTTTCCGAAGTGCCATGGCAATCGCATACTTCCGGGGTCAAGCAGCAGAGACTCTAACGCGAGAAGACTCGCAGAAAGGTGCCATGCTGGGTCTTGGCGTTGGTTTCAATGCTGCATCCGCTCTCATTACAGCCAATAAAGAGGGCTACGCCGCCATTGCCGCCATCAACAGTCATAGCAGCACAACTATTTCTGGTGACGTGTCCGCTATTGCCAGCATCCAGCAAATGGCAGAAGGACAGCAGTTATTCGCCCGCAGGCTCAAAGTCAATGTGGCATATCATTCACGCCACATGGAAAAGGCTGCTTCTGCTTACTCACAGTCCATCAAGCCCTACTGCAGTAACGACCATGTTCCTTCGAGCCTTGAAAACCACTATCCTGTGTTCATTTCATCAGTCAGCGGGCAGGCCGAGACTGCCAATTCCATCGATGTGTCCTACTGGGTGACGAATCTTTTGCAGCCGGTCCGCTTCTCCGATGCTATGGAGTGCATCCTCGGGGTTAGAGATGCAGAAAAGAAAGATACTCTGCCAGACAAGATACCTAACGTCTTGGTCGAGATTGGGCCGCATGCGGCGCTGAAAAGCCCTATCAAGCAGACCATTGAATTGGTCAGCGGGCAGACTGGCAGCCGCCCTGGGCAGTTTGCATATGTGCCCTCGTTGATGCGCGAGAAAACCGGACAGGAGGCACTGCTTGAACTTGCCGGTAGCCTATTTACTTTGGGGGTCACGGTCCAATTGGGTGTGGTTCAGAGGACAAATGATCTGGTCAATGCTAAGACCCTCAGTGATCTGCCTTCCTATGCCTGGGATAAATCCACACGTCATGTCTTTTCCTCTCGTGTTAGGGAAATGCGGTTATTCCCTTCCTATCCTTATGATCGGCTTCTTGGTTGGCAAAGTCAGCACATTGCTGCTGGCGAACATACGTTTCGTCAAGTTTTTACAACAGATGAAATATCCTGGCTACGTGATCATAGCGTAGCGGGACAAGTCATTTTCCCCATGACAGGGTATCTTGCAATGGCCCTGGAGGCAGCAAGAAGGGTTAGCCCCACGGAGGCGTCTAGCATTACTGTCAAGGAGTTTCATGCCAAACGAAGCCTAACCATCCACCACGATGACCGAGTGGATATGACGATACGACTTAAATCAGCTCAGATGGGCACAGAAGTCTTTTCTTCCACAACGTGGATGTTTGAGATTGCCACATGGTCCGAGACAGAAACTTGGACCACTCATTGCCACGGTCAAGTCGGCGCAGAAGAGGTTGAGCTTACACTAGATGCTCACGGCTTCAAGATATCACAGGACATCATTACGAACAACAAGGAAGAAGAAATAGATGTCAAGTTGGAGTACCTGAAACAAGATCAAAAGGAGGGGGGAACGATTTATGGGCCCGCCTTCAAGACAGGCATCAAAGGCTGGCAGTCTAATACGTGGACAATTTTGGAGGCTGAGCTGAGAGACCTTGACTTACGGCTAGAGTGCAAATACGGATCACCTGTGACGGTAGATCCACCAACGCTGGATAGCTTTCTCCAAGGCATGAGCAACTTCCAAAAGATCGATGGCAAACTCTTCGCACACATGCCAACCTACCTCGGTCGCTTACGCATATCCAACAGGATTCCGTCAGGGAAGAACCAGAGGTATGTTGCTGTCAGTCGCCTGCTTCAACAAGACATCAAGTCTGGAAGTTTTCGAGTCGATGTCACTGTATTTGCGAAATGCGATGGCTTATTGACCCCGGTTGCCGATTGGGAATCCTTGTTGTTCAGATCCATTGGCTTACAAGAGCAAGGTGCCAAGGACCCCTCGCTAGACCTTCCGGGAAGCTGGCATTGGGACCTGATACCGAGCCTTGAGCTCATGCGTAAGCAAGAGCTTGCAAAGAGATGCATCACTGAGTTCTTCGATGAAGCTAGCTTCGGAGTTCAAGAAGAAATGAACCAAGCCGCTCTACATTATATGAGGCGTGCCGTGGAAGCAGTGGCTGATAGTGACTTCAGTCAACTTCCGTCGCACCACGCCAAGTTTCTTACATGGGCTAAGACCCTAGTTGAGAAGGAAAATGCGCCCTTGAATGACAATCCTTCGGCATTCCTTTCAGAGCTGGCAGCATCGAATGCCCAAGCCGAAATGATCTGTGCCATAGGCGAAGCAATAGTTCCCATTCTGCAAGGCCAGGTGCAGCCTTTGGAAATCATGTTGAAAGACGACCTACTTTCACGAAGCTACGAGAAGAACGCTACCAATGCTTATATGAGCCGGGTATTAGCAAAGTATATCAAAGAGATCTCTGAAGCCAAGACCGACCTTTGCGTCCTCGAGATCGGAGGAGGTACTGGCAGTGCTACGCTACCTGTGTTATTTGAGTTGTCGAGAGGCGAGGACGAGCTCCCGACATTTCTCAGCTACACTTTCACTGACATATCAACGGGCTTCTTTGAGAACGCCCGCACAAAATTTGCGAAATACTCGAAGCGCATGATCTACAAAAAGCTCGACATCAGTCAAAACCCCGCTGAGCAAGGCTTCAGCCTCGGGCAATATGACCTAATAATCGCTTCCAACGTCTTGCACGCAACACCCAATATGAATGCCACTATCAGCCATGTTCGATCTTTACTTAAACCTCATGGCAAGCTGGTAATGCTGGAGGCAACTTGTCATCCACCCCTAACATTGCCGTTTGCTCTCCTCCCCGGATGGTGGCTGGCCGAGGATGATTATCGTCGCCGAGAGGAGGGGCCACTTCTTGCTGAAGAAGCGTGGAATCGACTGCTCCTTGCTGAAGGCTTCTCAGGAATCGACACTGTTTTATCACCTTCAGCGGATTCCCGTGAGGGTATGTTGATTGTCATGTCAACAACAAGAGTTGGCAAAAGGAGCAATGACAAAACTCCACGAGTAATTTTCAGCGGTCCATTCAGCCACGAGCGTGAAGAGACGTTTGCACATTTGCTTGCTGAAAGAGTCAGCAGTCAGCTAGGGTGGTCGACCTCGTGCAAGACCTTTTCGACACTGAAACCCGAGAAGGATGGTTTCATGGTGTTTATCGACTCTCCAGGTCAGAGCATCTTTGCAAATTTTTCGAGTCACTTCTTTGAGATTCTGAAGGAATGTTTGTTGGCCGCAGCCGGTGTTTTGTGGATTATTCCCGAAAACCACGGTCCTGAAGCAAGCATGATCAAGGGGATACTGCGTACAATGCGATTGGAAGAGGAAGGTAAAACTTTCATTTGCGTGGAGAATGTCCCAGCCACATGTGAGAGCACTGCGATCATTAACAGTCTCATCAATCGACTCCACGATTCCGAGGCCCCAGCTTCCATGGACCACGATTACATATGGCAGAATGGTACTTTTTGTGTTCCTCGCTTCCGACAACTTCCCGCAGCTAAAGAAGCATTTGCTTCTGAGGCAGGTATCCTCATTCGAAAGCCTCAGAAAATCTGTCGGGGTAATGAATCTTTCGAGCTCACAGTCAGCGCACCAGGAAGTGCTGCCAACATCTACTTTCGCAAAACCGACGTCCTCAACCAAGCGACTGCCTGTGATGAGGTTCTGGTACATGTGGAAGTAGCTGGAGTCAACCACCGCGATCTCTTGCTTGTCCTTGGCTCTCTTCAATGGGCCACCCCCGGGTTAGAAGGCGCCGGCAAGATAATTCGGACTGGCACTTCAGTTACGAACTTTCTACCTGGAGATCGCGTCTTCTACTTTCTGCCACAGGGAGGCGCTTTTGCTACCCATCTTCGTGTCACTATGGACAATTGCTTCAAAATCCCAGCCGATATCAGCAGCACGGATGCAGCAAGCATTCTCGTTGGCTATTCCACTGCAGTCATGCTACTCTTTCGCCTAGCTCGTCTAAGGAAAGGCGAGAGTGTACTTATTCATAGCGCTGCTGGAGCCATCGGCCAGGCCTGCATCGTCCTTGCAAAATATGTAGGGGCTCGCATCTTTGTCACCGCAGGTAGTGCGATGAAGCACGATTTCCTGCACCAAACCTATGATATTCCCAGACATCAAATTTACTCCAGTCGCGACTTAAGCTTCCGGGATGGCATACTGATAGAGACAGATGGAAAAGGAGTTGATGTAATTGTCAATTCTTTATGCGGAACTCTGCTACAAGAAAGTTGGGGTCTGATGGCAGAGAATGGACGTTTTATGGAAATCGGCAAGAAAGATATCCTTCAAAACACCCACTTATCGACTAAAGTGTTCGATCGGAATGCTTCATTTCATGGAGTTGATATTCAGAAACTGTTCACCCAGCGACCCGAAGACATGAGGGAATGTCTTGCTGAGGTCATCCGCCTGTTAGAACACAAGGTTGTCACACCGATTCGCCCGGTCAATGTAATGCCTTTGTCGAAACTCGCAACTGGCATGCGGAACCTTCAGCTTGGTCGCAATACTGGCAAGATCGTTGTTGAGATGGATCCCGAAGATGATGTTTTGGCCGAGTTCCGCCCACCACTGGGTGATGACGCGGAACAACTCCTTCTCAAGGATGCCACATACCTCATTACTGGAGGAACTGGCGGTATCGGTCTTGACCTAGCGTCTTGGATGATCGATCATGGGGCGCAAAATATTTTATTGCTGGGTCGAAGCGGTTCGTCTCGCGAGGAGGTCAAAACTTTGTTGGACCGATACAAGGGTAGTGATGTTCAAGTAAGAGCAATTGCTTGCGATGTGGGTTCTCGGGAAAGCCTGAGAAGCGCCCTCAACAGTGTCGCGGATCTTCCAAGAATTCGTGGAATTATCCACGGAGCTCTCTATCTCCGAGTAAGTTTCCTCCCTTTTGCGGTAAATGTTTGTCACTCATCGTCGCCAGGATGCACTGTTGGTCAATGCAACATACGAAGACTGGGAGAAGATTACTACTCCGCGTGTCCAGGGTGCATGGAATCTACAAGAGTTTTGCCCAGACGTGGATTTCTTTGTTGCCTTATCTTCCATGCTTTCATTTACGGGGAACGTTGGGCAGTCCATTTATGCCAGCACAGCAGTGAGTCACACCTCCAGGTGTGGTCTTTAATTTCTCAAACTGACTTCCTGGTAGGCTTTCTTCGACGCATTTTCAGCGATGAGAAATGCTCGTGGACAGAAAACAGTATCAATAGCGATACCGCTGGTCCTCGATGTCGGCTATGTAGCTGATCGGGGGCTAGTTGATACGTTTAGGCAGTGGCTGGGGGCTACTTTAAAAGGTAATCATATCCGGACCCTGGTGAAGGGTGCCATCGTCGGACCTTCATCCGGCCTTAATTTGGACGGCAAAGCGATATCTTTCCATTTGACGGTAGGCAATGATGTTGAGATACATCCCTGGCAAAGCTTCCACCCGAGGACCCTTGTTAGCGTCATGGAATCTGAGCAGCGGAGGATGGATGCTGGGCTGCAAGGCTCTGGACTTCAGGCCAACGGGCTATCTCTCGGTAAAGATGGTAATCTATTGGAAGCCCTGATGACCAAGGTCTCCTTCATCACAATGATGGAGAGAGATGAGGTGGATCCTGACGCGCCTCTTTCGGATTTCAACCTCGACTCCCTGGTGTCTGTGGAGCTGCGCAATTGGATTCGTCGGGAGGCCGCGGTTCACCTTCCACTACAGAAGATCCTGGAAGCCAAGAATCTGCGGGCTCTGGCGGCAGAGATTCTTTCACAGAAGTAATGAGGCACATTAATTCTCTTTCATACCTATAGTCTAGCTAAAGTGAATGATCCATTACCACATCGGGAGCTTGTAGCCTCTAACGTTTTGACATCTTCTCAACGTGTATAGATGGTTCTGCAAATACCATTGTGATGTATCGATGTTTGAGATCCGGTCCACGGTATCTTTTGCTGCAGTGTGGACGAGGTTGTCGCAATTTCCCTTGTCCCGGGAGCCTGTTGTATGGGATAACCTGTCTTAATTGCCTCAAGAGTAGTCTACTCGCGTTTCTGGTCAAAGCGAACAACTGCCTGACACAGGACCTCTGCACCCACTGCGCACTCCTCCGGCGTTGAGTACTCCTCTGGGTTATGACTAACACCAGCTTTGCACGGAATGAAAATCATTGTCGTTGGACAATGGTGATTCGTGTAAACGCTGTCATGACCTGCTCCACTGGAAATATCCACCGTCTCGCCTGGGCCCCCTAGGACAGACTCTGCAGATTCTCTGACAGCCTGGATGCAATCAGGGTGAAATTTTGTAGCTGGTGAGACTGTGTCGGTGGTCCAGTCGAGTGAGAGCGGGAGACATGGTGTGGATCCGTCGAGAATGCCGCCAACATCAGTTCCGTGGGACAACAGCTCGAAGTCGTGTCTCAAGTCTTTCTCGAGTTTCTGGACTGTTTCATCGGCAGGTGCTCGTACATCGAGAGTGAACTTGACGTAGCCAGGGATTGTGTTGGTACTGCCCGGCTTCAGATTGAGGATGCCGGTTGAAGCAAGCGCATTATGCTTCGTCGCCAAACGATGCGAATGCGTGATTAGTCTTGCAGCTAGAAGAAGAGCATCTGCCCGGTCGGCGAATGGAGTTGAGCCCGTATGTGCATCTACGCAGGATTAGCTATTTCGTGCGATCACAAAGACCTAACATACCTCGGCCCTTGATCTCGATTGTGAACCATTTATAAGCTTGGACACCTTGCACTACGCCGATTTTCTTCTGGGCTCTCTCCAGGATCGGGCCTTGTTCAATATGCAGCTCGAAGTGAGCAGCCATTGGTGTTGACTTGTGACTGGCGGGAGTATCGCCGAGATACCCGATTCTCTCCAACTCTGATTTGACTGTTGCGTCTCCAGCTACGTCTTTCAAAGAGTAGGCACGCTCGAGTGGTACTTTGCCTGCCCAAACTCCCGAAGCCATCATACTCATGGGGAAACGGGCACCCTCCTCACTACGACAGTGAGATGCGTGACTTGACGGGGAAATAAGGAAACTTACTTGGTCCAATTCACCACGCCCACCGGGTATTCCGTTTCAACATCGTTCTCTTCCAGTATTTTCAGCATTTCTATACCTGCCATTACCCCCAAAATTCCGTCATATCGTCCACCAGTTGGTTGGGTGTCGAGGTGAGAGCCAGCAAAAGTTGGAGGCCCGGAACGACGACCAGGGCGGACGGCAAAAATGTTTCCGATTGCATCCACTGTCGTCTCGCAACCTAAGGCTTGTGTGGTATTCACAAACCAATCCCGAGCCTTCTTGTCGTCGTCGGAAAGCGTGAGACGAGACATGCCCGTGTCCGTGGACTTGCTATAGGGTTGTTCAGTCAAGTCCGGAGCTTCGATGGCTAGCAAATGATCAATACCTGCCCCATCTAGTCCCAGTGCCCCATGCACATGTCTCGTGCAATGTGTCCATCAGTCGAGATTGATTGACTTTGAGTTTTCGAAAATCCTGGTCGCTCATGTCTTTGGTCGCGATATGCCTTCTGAGGCAGGGCCCCGCATTCACAGCACAGCCAGCCGAGAATCTGTTCAAGGCTCGAAGCAAGGAAGCTCGGCCCAGGCCAAGATGCCTGGCTGGGAAAGGGACCATGGTTTTGGGTTGCTGCAGTGCGACAATGTATTAAGAAACCTTTTAGAGCTGAAATCCAGAAGATGAGAGTCGCCAAGTACTGGAACCGAGGACGAAATGCTAGACGAAGATCTCGCCTGCCTGCTGGGAATACGCCGGATGTGACTAGAAGGCGTCGCTTGTGGATCTGTTTTTGGGGGGCGCAGCGAACATCAAGACCTAATCAAGAAGCCCTCGATCGTGATTGGCCAGGTTTTCTGGGTCTAATCGACTAGTTAAGATGAGTGTCATGAAGTCATGGGGATAGGTCTGCACAGACAAGCGATTAATGAGCACATTGACACGAGTACCAGAATTACGTTCGATTGGGGATGGAGTACATGAGCTTCACCGAGCGTCTTTGTCGAGAGAATGACTGGACATCAAATATTTGTGTCTTTATTTCATTGCCAGCAGGTTGCAGAAGAGTTAAGGATGATGATGTGAAATTGCATGTACGAGCTTGCCATATTTAAGAAGAATAGAATGAACGCGAACTGCAGCCTCCAATCGCAACACTAGATGTTGTCCAAGATAGGCTGGACCTCTCAGTTGTCCTCATCCTTGTCCTTGCTAGCCTTGGACTTGCTCTCCTTGCTGTCGCTGCCACTATCATCCTGCGAATCCTTGTCGTCACTGCTCTTCTCCTCGTCGTTGGAGTTGCCAGAGTCGCCAGAGCCGCTGTCAGAGCCCTCGTCACCATTGCTATCACCGGACCCACTGCCAGAGTCGTCTCCGCTGTTGTCACCAGATCCGCTGCCGGAATCGTCGCCATTGTTGTCACCGGAGCCGCTGCCAGAGTCATCACCAGAGCCACTACCAGAATCGTCGCCAGAGCCGCTGCCAGAGTCGTCACCGTTGTTGTCACCAGATCCGCTGCCAGAGTCGTCTCCAGAGCCGCTGCCGGAATCGTCACCGTTGTTGTCGCCAGATCCGCTGCCGGAATCGTCGCCATTGTTGTCACCGGAGCCGTTGCCAGAGTCATCACCGGAGCCACTACCGGAGTCGTCTCCAGAACCGCTTCCAGAGTCGCCATCAGATCCGCTGCCGGAATCGTCACCGTTGTTATCACCAGAGCCACTGCCGGAGTCGTCACCAGACCCAGTATCCTCATCATCACCAGATCCAGAGCCGCCACCAGAGCCGCCACCGGAACCGCCACCAGAGCCACCACCGCTGCCGGGTTGAGGCGTCGTAGATGGTGAGCCAGCACCTGGGGTAGTCGGGCTGCCTCCACTGCCGACGCCTGAGCAAGGCCCGATCTCAGAAGGCTCGCCACCGCCAGTCACACCCTCGAAATCAGTGCACTCCGACTCAACTCCGCTGATGCTGACACCAGAGATGCTGGCGGTGTCGCCCATGTTGGAGTTGATGCCGACGAGCATGTCACCGTTGGTGGCGGAGCCACCGATAACCTGGACATGACGAGCAGGCATTTCATCGCAGTTACCACAGCTGCGGTACAGTTTGCCAAAGTCGGAGACAGTGAAGTCGTTAATAACAACGGTACCGCCGCCGTTGTGCTGGATAACCTTGTCCTGGGCACCCTTGGCACCTCCACCATTAATAGTGGTGGTTTCGCCATCGGCTTGTTCCTTGATGCTGAAGGCATCCTCACAAACTGCGTCCCACCAAACGTTGGTAATGGTGCAGCCACCATTGCAGTGAATGCCTTCGATTTGGTTGGGACCTAGTTTTTCGCTGTTAGCCATAAGTCGCTAGAAGCCGTGGTGAAAGAGTGAGGTGCTTTACCAATGACAACGTTAGACAGGGAAGCACCGGCCTCAAGAATGAAGACCGCATCGGAACCGCCACCCTCGGATTGGCCGCTGCAGGTGACGCCACGGTCAAAGACAGCATTGCCACCGTCGAAGGTATCGCCGGCAGCGATGGTCATGGGGGCATCGAGGACGCTACTGGCACCACCATCGGGCTGCTGGCGCTTGGCGCGAAGGTGCTCGGCCCTAGGAGCCTTGGTGATCTGAGGCTTGGCTGGGCTAGCGTAGGCCGTGGTGCCAAGGGCCAGGGTGGTCATCAGGATCATTCGGTACTGCATGTTTGCGGTAGGTTTGTCGGTAGAGAGAAAGTGTGCGTAAAAGAAAGATGTGTTTGATGTTTAAAAAAGAAGGTCCAGGTATCAAGCTCGTTGATGGTTGGAAATCAAGAAGTAGAGCAAGACCTGCTTGGTAGTGAATGAGAAAAGGTGTGAAGGAAAGACTCCTAAAAATGGACTGGTGAGGATGAGGATGAGGGTGAGGAGGAAAAGGATTTTTGAAGGGAGTCTCGAGGGTGCTCTTATAGCATGTTGGAGTTGTTGGTGGCGAACACACATCCAGCAAGCACAGAATGTTTCATCCGTTGTCATCACATAGATGAGGCCGCGGCCATGGTTGCGACGTGACTGGTTTCAGCATGAGAGTTTTCGATAAGTCGTCCCGTGTGGAGATGGTCGTATCCATGAAACAAGGTGACGAAGACTTGGGCCTCGCCTTGCATGGATTGAATTATGCTTATTGCGTAACTCTAGTTGGCGAACGTCGTCAACCCGCTGAGAATCCCTGCCATCGGTACTAACCTTTTGGGCGCTTCGGGATGCACGACTAACCCGGTAGCCCCGTTTCAGGTTGATCTGTTCACCATGCAGCTACTAGGGCTTAGCGATTATTTTTGACAGTTGGTTATTCTGAAGAAGTGATTCGGGAAGAAAAGAGAAATCACAGATACAATCGTCGAATCACCTACTCTGGACCACAAAGTGTCGTTGGAAGATCGCTTGGTTCTACACCTCCACACCGAAAGTGCCGGTGCGGTGGTTTCGGCGATCAATGCCTCTTTCAACCACAACTCGTATTCGAGGACAATCTTTCCACGTTATCAGGGTAGCGATCGACCTATGAGGCTCGAAAGCAATCAATCTGGAGTTTTCTCCATCGCCCCTGGCGGCTGCGCTGCGCTGCAATCCACAGAGCTATGAGGTGGTGGAGTTCAGATAATTTCGTCCCTTATGCGGACAGGGTTGTGAAACGTCCGAGCCGGTGCTTGGCTACCAACAAGCTCAAAAGCTAAAGCCAAAGCGGTATAGGTGGGTCCGTCCATATGCAGCGGGAAAACTTCCCGTAGCTCCGAATCTTTTTTCCGGCAATAAGAATGAATCACTCCTCAAACCTCGCGGGTCGTTTGCACTTGAGAGTCAGGGGGGAGAGGTTGTGTAGAATGTGTGAAGTTACGATCGCCGAGACTCATGATTGAAGTTGATAACAAGACGACTTCATGGTGGATCGAACACGAAAGCGCGTAGATCAAAACACACCATCTTTCCGGCATTGAGGCTATGCAAGAGTTTGCCTTTGTATCGCCACTTCTTGGACCGTCCAGGTTTTCGTTTTTCTTTTCATTTTTTTCTTTTCGAATTTCAATATTTGTCTTTTCTTCTTACTTACTTTCGTAGGAGTGTTAAAATTGAGGCTAGAAAAGGCAGGATAGAAAATAAACGGTCCATGTTTCTAAGAGATGTGGAGAATCTGCCAAAGATCAACCCTGAGCGCATCATTGACGTTGCAGCCAGTTGAGACTAACCAGCCAGATCGCAGACTTAACGTATGGTCACAAGACAGATGTTGCAACGCAGGAAGGACTAATTACATCTCGAAGCAGTGGCAGAGACGGCATGATTCAGGCAACAAGATCGGGCAAGTGTGTGGGAGCAACGCAGACAAGCTGCATTGAGTGCAAAGGAACGAAAGTGTCGTTTCGACCCAACTAGTCGGCTAAGACCCTGTGCGGTAGACTTGTTTATTAAGACTAAGACCAAACCCCCACATCCTACCTGACCGATAACAAGGTCAGATGGTATGCAATCATTCGATCTAGGGAGAATCTTGACTCTGATGAAAAGAAGATGTGAATTACATGCCTGCCTTCCTAATGGGAAACTAAGCTTCCTCAATTATGTGCAGGATTTTTAGAGACCTCCGAGCTAATCTGTCATAACTATAGGGTAGTTAGTACAAGATGCATTTCCTCATCTCCCCAATCACAGTACATGATAATTCTGACAGCGGGCCATCTGGTCCACGTTAGAATAGACCGCTGACCATCACTGTTCCATACTAGGAATCCTATTGCCAACCTCAGGGCTTCTCCCGATTTGAGACAACAAGTATAGTGCGTCATTGTGTGATTGGAAAGGAAATGCACTTGCTTAGCTACCCTAGAGCTAATTCAGGTTCTTTATTAGCTTCTTATATATAGAAGGGAGGTTAGCTTCCATTCAGCTGGTCAGGCACGAATTTTACATCTTCTTTTCATCAAGTTCAGATTTTGCTTCGGTCAAATGATTCCATACCTACTGACAGGCTGGTAGGTGTGGTATTTTTGAGCCGAATCTTAATAGAGTGTCATGAGGATGTCTCATCGCACCTCAGACGCTTTGGGCTACTGGCCGAGTACAATTACGTGAAAGGTTGCATTTCATCACCATTCCATTCATCATTCCATCCGACATGAATGCCATTATCCTCATGACATCACTTGATTATATTCAAATAACTTGATTGATTATAAATATGCCAATGCTGTCAAGATTGAGATGTGCTTTGCTTCTCTTAACTACTTTTCAGCCTGTTTATCCAGTGAAGAGAATTGGCGCAATCCTAAAGCAAAACCTTTTGATTGTGTGTGATTAGAGTGGCTATGGTTGCTCACACATTTCCTCACAGAAGATATCGGTTCCCTGAACCCAAGGTTAGCCAATCGTTATGTTCGTGAACTCTTATTCTGTAATACATACCAGATCTTTTCCTGGTGATCCTACGCAGTCACTGTCAAGCGGAAGTCGACGTTGCAATGACCATAAGAAGCTGAACGGGTCGTAGTTGAACACAGTAATTGAATGTGGGCCTTGTTTCCGGAACAACATCAAAGTATCTGGAAGGAATCAGCAACCTGTCGTTGCAGTTAATCTGGACATCTTACCTTCGAATTGCGTAATCAGGTCTTCCGATTTGGCGGCTCGTAAGCCGTAACCAACTCCAGTCAGGGCCCATCTGCGGCCCCTCATACGCTTCGCCGTAAGTGACAAATCCTGCTCTGGACCGGCAAGTACAACTAGTCCAACAGCAGTTAATTATTGAGCCAGAAATCCGAGGTATGTCCACGTACTGCGAACATTGTAGCCAGCCTGAATCATCTGGACGGTGCTGTTCTTGATGGCCGCAGCCACCTCTGCGGGATCATAGCCCTGCGCTATAACATCTTTGTGGTACGGAGGCAGCCCACTTCAGTCGTCAGTATTTCCAAATGAGCTAGGATTCGATAGTGCGTACGTGTAAAAGACATTCACTTCGCCACAACTGGGGGCTTTAGTGCCGCTAGTGCCATTTCCAAAAAGAAGAGCACTGTAGAAGATAGATGTAATCAAATTTGATGCCCGCATTGTGACAGCTGCAGGGAAAGTCCCAAGAGAAACAAGATTGATGTGCCGAAAACAAAAAAGTAAAATGGGGTAAAGGGACAAGGAGCTTCATTTATATTTCAGCTGCCCCACGTTGCATCAAGAAATGCAGCTCGGGAGGAGCCAATGCTTCGGTCCCGAGGCCGATTGCCGTCCATGCATTTTGGAAGTAACCTCAATCCTTCCGAGCGTTATACCGCAAACTTGAGGTCTTATTTGCCAACATAGTCGGCAACTGACAAGTCTTGACCGGCAATTCTTACCATTTCCTTCAATTTTAAGCCATTTGTTTCACACCCTTGAGAAAAGTTTGCCGAATTCTACTACGGCATGTCCCGTGGCCATGTCATAGCTCTCGTATTGCCGGCACTTTTCTGCATGCCAAGTCAAGAAGAGAATGGATCTTGCTCCGCAATCCTGCAGGCTGATGCATGGCCAGGATCCGACGTGAGTAAAATTAATGCATATGCTTGACTAAAATTAGTAACCTCCGTTTGATTGCGGATTGTCAACAGCTGTATTCATATTTTGTCAGATGACACTCCGCCCCATCCTAGAGCCCGGACGATTTCACAGCCATTGCCAAACTATTCGCGGTTTCAAACTTATTTGTTATTGCGCCCATTCATCCGTCTTGTCTTGAATCTCCTCAAATAACTCCAACTTCGCACCCTCATCTAACGGCACTTGCCGACACGGCGCAGACCTATCGCCTGCAAATGACTCCCGAAGTTCCTTGCATACGTGAGCCATTGCCACACGTTGAATTCCATGCCAAAAAACAGTTTAGCTCGAGTTTCCCAGTCTGAGAACATGTAAGTTCTGACACCAGAGAGTAGCTCGCGATGAATCTATCTGGATGGGTGCGCCAGAGGCGCTTTGGATTTAACTTCAGTGATTTTAATACTTGGTTCATTCAGCCGTTGCTACTCGTCAGCAGAGTCTCCCACTGCAATCAATGTTGAAGTGAGCATTAAAATATATCCCTTCTTGGGTGGTCTTGAGATCCTCCATCTTGGAGCTTATGATTGCGACCCGAAACCAGCAGTGAGGAAAGTGCAGACAAGCGTGATTCAGCCGTAGCAGCCCTTCGGAATGGTGTCGGGGACCTGGACAGTCTCACGTAGAAACACAGGATGGAAAGCTGGTCAATGGTCACAGTCATGGACCAAAGGACGAAGCTGGCGAGGATAATCTGAAGATGGAGAGGAGAGCATTAGGACCTTCTATGGCGTCAGCTGCGGATTATGTATGGCTGCCTCTGAGTGCTCATGTCAGTCGCAAAGGGCGAGCCAGCTCTGCCAGCAAAAACCAGCCCCGTGTTGATCGTGGAAAAGCATCGATCGCGATGATGGCTTTCAGTCTTGCAGATTTAGAAACAGGTTCCGGGGACAATGATGATATAGATGAAAGAAGTATGCAGCGCTCTGGCGCAGACGGAACGTCGATACTGAGTCCGCTCATGGCCCAAATGTCTCGCACACGGGTGACCTGCCCAAGACTGCCTGAGATAGTGGTAAAATGCGAGGTCTGAGGGCAGCAGACAATGACTGGTGGCGCTTGGAAATTTGTTCCTAGCCATATACCTGTCTCACCAAGTACAATCTGAACCATTAAATGTTTTCATAGGGTCGTGGCACCTCATTTCTGTATGCGAGTGGAGTTGCAATTGTCAGTGCAGGGACATGGTGGCCACGCATCAAGCAAGGCTGATTCGACCCTGCGGCTGGTCTGCAAAGCCAGGCAGCATGACCCTGTAAAGCCTTGCAGGGGCTCGCTGTAAATCTTCCTGTGAGCTGCGCCTCCTCGGCGTATTCGTTTTCCCCGCTCTGGTGTCCTAAGCTTGCAAACAAGTAACTGAGTGACGGTCGCATGGAGGTTCCAGTCATACGACTTCTTTGCGGCTGCCATTACAATCCCAAGTTCAACCCATGTGCTCTGCATATTGAGGGACAAAACTCTTCCAGGGCTCTTCAATCTTCGGTCGCTTCATCAAATGATATCCTCCAATACCGCAATGGCTGACATCGCAGCTCGAGCTTGCGAAACTTGCAAAAGCTTGTTCGACAACAGTCGCATGCCGGCCATGTATCAGGAGCTCTGGGAAATAACAAGCAATGAACCAAGATTTATATGGCAAATGTCCGCAGAGCAGATGCAGAAAAATATAAATGAAGGCTGCTTGATGTGCAAAAGAATCTTGCAGCTGTTTCGCAGGCGGACCCTCACGTCCCAGCGATTTGACGACAACGGTGAAATAACCCTCTGGTGTGAATATTGGGGTTGGCCGCTCTTTATTCTAAAAACCAGTCCGCATCCCGACGACTCTGACGGTGTTCATAACTATTTCGCCTTTAGGCTTGCCGCCGCCTCCGGTGAGCTTCTCGTCATCTACATGTTTCCAGAAGATGCATTACTGATTCACCTAACCAAGCAGAGGATGATCCATGTGCTGAACTTGTGCTTGGGCGACCAATGTCAAGATTCGTTCCCTCTCAAAATCACTTCAATGATGTGAGAACCTGGGCAAAAGACTGCTCCCTGCGGCATCCCAAATGTGCCAGCCGTGGACTCCCGCCGTGCCCCACACGACTTCTCGACTTGTCAATTGACGACGAGAATCAAAACATCCGAGTAGCACTTACAGAGGGGCTCACGGAACCTTACGCTGCGTTGAGCTATTGCTGGGGCAAGTTGAATTACACCACGAATTCTGAAAACTTGCAACGGCACATGTTGTCTTTAGATCTTCCTCAGCTTCCAAAAACGATACAAGACGCCGTGTTCTGTACTCGCCAGTTAGGCATTCGCTACCTCTGGGTGGATGCACTATGCATCGTGCAGGATTTGGAGGAAGAAAAGGCGAGGGAAATAACAAAGATGGCACAAACATTTCGTAACGCGACAATTACAATATCGGCTGCGCTAGCGAGCGACGCAAGTGAGGGCTTTCTCTATCCAAGAGACGTCGAGCCAGCAAACTTGGATGAAGCCATACCTTACCTCCCATTTCGCTGCAGTGAAGGTCTCATAGGAACGGTCGGTCTACTGGAGTTTTCTGCTTCTTCCTTACGAGATGCAATAAATTGCCGTGCATGGACTTTGCAGGAGCAGATGTTATCACGAAGATTGTTGATCTATGGGTACGTAGAGGTCTCCTGGCAGTGCCTCGAAACGTCAGAATCAGAGAAACTGGAGTCACCAGCAAGGCGGTCGCCGTCCAAGGGCTGGCTGATTGACTTACGACAGCAGCTCCATGGTCCAGGACAGATCGAAACTACATCCTTTGCAAATCCATCGCAATGGGAGAGGATTGTTCAAGAATATTCCTTGAGGAAGATTACAAACGAAAGAGACAGGTTTCCTGCTTTGTCTGCCATCACTGCCGAATTTAAGCCTCCATCAGGCCACTTTGTGGCTGGGCTATGGTCCTGTTGGATCTCCAGACTATTGTTGTGGAGGGTCCCCGAGCCAGCAGATACAGCCCGGCTCCGGGAAGTGGCTCCTTCTTGGTCGTGGGCCTCGGTGGATGGAAATGTCTCCTTCTTATATGATAGCCAACAGCTCAATGATGAAAGTGGGGGCCTATACGGGCGCGAGGAACTAATTGAGGTTTTGGAATGTAACGCCACTCCAAAATACGATTTTGCTCCATATGGCGAGCTGAAAAGCAGCAAGCTTTTGTTGAAAGGAAAGGTTAGGCTTCTGGAATTCGATCCTAACGAGGCTACACAGGAACGAACAGTATATAATCCTTTGAATAGCTGGCAAGTACCGTACGTCGATGTCTACATCGACTCCACAACCGAGTTCCAAAAACTCGAGCCGCCTTTCTATTCTATGCCCATTTGCAGAATCACCCAATACATTGTTTGCCTGCTTCTGCACGGATCTGCAGGGGCATTTCGACGCATTGGCTTGCACGTTATTAACTATCAGGACAGCTACCACTCAAGTGACATTGATTACTCCGGCTGGCCCTACTGGCCCACTGCCTATAGTATGATCGAGCCTACAGTGGTTGAGCTGTCCTAGTGTTTTGGACTTGTGAAGGCGAAGCGTTGATCTCACAATGTCGTGAGGGCTTTGTACTGCGGGCTGTCATGGCAATGGAACAGTTTTTGGGTGTCCTAGACAACGGCTGTTAACATGAGTCCTAGTTATGACTTCGAAATCAAAAGCAAATCCAATTCTACAGGTTCAAGAACCACTGCTATCTTGATAGTATTACAAAAGACGGTATGCTCTTTGCCTGCGCCAGAGTATAGTCTCGCGAGAATGCGCAATGCGCTAATCAGTCCAAGAAAGCCTTTGTGCTTTGTCATATTCTTCCAAATCTAATTGCCACGAGTTTCAAACCATAAAAGCTCCATCAAACCTAGCTAAGAAGGCTCCTTGTCAATAAGAGCCACTACTTTTTGTACTCGTGCCAACATAACTTGCAACAGCCCAGCTTCTGCGTCATGTTCTGCAAGCTTACTCATGCTTTCGTAGATGTACGTTACACATTCATTGTAACATTGCAGAGAGACAAAATGCCGGTTACAAGCATATCTACGTTCGCATCGATGTTGTGCTCGGCGTTGCCACCGTAGAGGTCCGCGTAAGGTTCCTCAAGCACGGCAGGAGTGGCGCGATGCTCATACTGATCTTGGAAAGTAGAATTGTAGCAACTTTATAATTGAAATTAGCTGTTTAAGACTCTGCCGTTTAGTAGGACTGACCGAGCTTAGGAACCCCCCCGCAAGTTGCAAGTGATGCGAGCCACACTGCATTTGAACGGCTCATAGAATGTTGTACACGGTACTCTGGTCGAGGTAAGTTAATAGTATTCTTGGGAACGAGACATCAATACCATCAGTCTGTGATTACCTGGAGGCTGATATCTGACCAGGACTATCGTGATTGCTGCCTCAAGGCAGCACTAAATCATCTGGAATGCTTGTGGTTTCAATTTCCTTATTGAATGGAGGTCAAACTCCGAGCTATAATTTGCAAGTCAAATTGGCTTTTGATTGACTGATTCTCAGAGAGAGCTTTGGAGCTGCATTCAAAATATGGGTTTCAGTATCCAAATAGTTCCACTTCCGTTCGCCCGATAGAGAACCAAATGGTCACTCTTACCAGATCCATCGTAGTCGAAGGCTAGCACCTTATCGGCTCTGCTCTGCAAATCATAGCCACCCACACCTTGGCCAGGATCTCCCTCGCTGAAAACCGGAGAAAATAAGCCACGATTTCGCTTAACCACCCAAAAGGTACCAGTGCCTGGTCTGTAGAGAGCGACGTGGTCATTCTTGCCGGTTTGATCCCAATCAAAAGCGATAGCTACATCGTCTCTACTACGAAGATCATAGCCGCCGATGCCCCTGCCCGGGTCGCCTTGCTGGTAAACGGGTGAGAAGGCCCCGTTGATGTTTTGTAGAACCCAAAAGGTGCCGGTGCCAGGGCGGTAGAGCGCAATGTGATCCATCTTGCCGCTGCTATCCCAATCAAAGGCAAATGCACGATCGGCCTGGCTGCGAAGATCGTAACCACCAATGCCATTGCCAGGGTCACCTTGTTGATAAACAGGAATCCAGCGATTCCCGGATCGCCTCAAGATCCACATCGTGCCGGTACCAGGCCGATAGATTGCTAGGTGATCCAAACGACCGGAGTGATTGTAGTCAAATGCAAACATCCGATCATTCGGGCTCCTCAGGTCGTATCCTCCAATGCCCGCCCCGCCATGGCCTTGAGCATAGACAGGAGTATACAAGCTACCACTTCGTTTCAAGATAAAGATAGCCCCAAATCCTGGTCTATAAAGAACAATGTGATCGAGTTTACCAGAACTTTCATAGTCAAACGCAAAAGCTGCGTCGTTGGGGTGCTTCAGATCATAGCCACCAACGCCCTGACCGGGGTCACCTTGCTGAAATACCGGCGCAAAACTGGCTCCATCTCTCTGAAGGATCCAGAAAGTGCCAGTGCCGGGTCGATAAAGAGCGAGATGATCAAGGCTGCCGGATGACTCGTAGTCGAGGGCAAAGACACGATCAGCAGGCGACCTGAGATCATAGCCACCGATGCCACTACCCGGCTGACCCTGGCTGTAGACCGGGGTGAAGTCTGTTGCTGAGACTTGCAGAGCAAGACTTAGAGCTAATATTTGCCCAAATTTGCCTGTCAAAATTGTCATCACCAAGAAGGTCTTTCTAGTCATGTCATTCTTTTTTCTCTCACCTACAATCATCTTCGCAACGTGCAATCTTTCTTTTTTTGGATTGAGAGCACGGGAATACGACTCGTAAGATGAACACTGGTAACTTCCTTTATAGAGCTGGCATAGCACAAGAATATACGGACCGGCGAAACAGCCTGTTTTCAGCCAGCCACAAATGTATGAGCCATGCAAAATGTCTTTCTTACACTATTCAAAAGATCTCAAGAGACCCCGGCATCTGAAACTATTGTACCTTATAAGGAACCTTCGCCTTCAGCTAGGGCTGATAAAAATGTGAACCACAATGCATGGGTCCAAGCACGAGACAGAAACGCAACATGGCGGTTTTGCCAAGTTGGTTGACACGACGAAACGATTGCAGTGCTACACCTCCTGCCTTGGTAAAGAATGCCACAGAAACAGTGGCATGGTGCGGGCCAGTTTCATGCTGTAGATGGCATGATATTTGGAACGTAGGCGGAGTCAAAGGTGAGACATAAGACCATAAAGACCCATGAAGTTGTAAGAAATGTATTAAGCATATTAAAACAAAAAGACAGAGGCTATTCAGCAAACCATATGGATTAAAACATAATCGTAGCTGCAGAAAACTCCTTCATATTATGAATCGCCATATTCGCTTGATCCATCTATTATCCACGTCTCTAAGCTCAAAGTCTCGTTCTCTTCCCCTCCACCACGCAATTGGGCCATGCAGACACCCAAATGAGACACGACCTTCGGGACGCGAGGGTCACTGTTTCAGCGAACGGTCTAGAATCCATATCTTGTCTTGAGGCATGCCTTTACATTTTCAGCTCTACATCTCCAGCTTTCGCCCGACTATATAAGCTTTAACCGATTGGTAATAAATTTGGCTGGCACATTTCAGTGACGTTATTTATTGTGTTATGAGAAAAAACCAGTCAGCATTCCCTTTTATCATCGCGTTCCCATCCTCGCCATCCATAGCATCCGTGGCAAGAATAGGGGCTGAAAAAACTATATATGCGATCCAGCTCTGTTCTTTCTGCCTGGCTGGCCTTGCAGCATTGAAACGGAGCACTCCGGGGTAACGGCAACAATAAGGTATTTCTTCGCGGGATCTGGTACGAGGCAAACGAAAACCTTGGGATAGCTGAAGGGCATCTTCAATGGCAAGCTTGACCAAGTGGTGAACGCGCTGCTCGCATTTTTGACTTGCTGTACACACCCATGTCCCTCCAGGCTGGCTATTGCTGCAGAAGAAAACAATTGGTTAGCGTCGTACCGCCTAACCTCACTTTCGCAATTTTCCGAACCAATTGACCCTCGGGCTAGGGCCTGTATCATTGATGAATTGGTATTAATGAAAGACTTCTGGCGAAATCAGGAGAGAGTCGCGTTCAGAACCGGCCATGATTCCACGCACATCCGTTTTGCTGCTTGCTGTCCGCCACAATCCTTCTTTCTAGGCATCTTGAGTCATTATTTTCAACTCCACCGTCGATCAAATCGCCAGCGTATCCGCCTCTTTATAGGCTACTTATATGACAAAGTTAAGTTCTAGATTGTCGCTTTACAGTTCATACACCTCATGGAGACCCTGGCGCTGCGCCGACGTGGACGTCTTAGGGCAGAGACAGTAGGATATACAAACACCCGCGTTCTGTAACAAAGTATCTACTTCGTTTCATGGGTTTTCTTCGTTCCAGAGCCGCAGCGGTAGATCAAGAGAAAATCGCAACGGACAAGATCAATTACATGAAGAAAGATACAGCATCACCAGAACGGAAACCGGCAAGTGAGCGGTGAAGCCGTGAGAGAACCCAGAGTAATGAAGGACAGTGTCGGGTGGGTCTATTTCTCTTCATAAGCAAGAATATAAATGGAAGCCTCCCAGAGAAGCCGACACAATATGTATCCCATCTTCACTAGTTCAACTCGGTGTCCTTGTGTTCCCGGGCCAGGTGCAGAATCTGCCAGGCCGCCGGAGCTTGGCCGTCCTTGACCGCGCAGAATAGCAATAGTCCAGAAAACAAATTCCTAGGTACATCAAAGTTGGGAGGCTGTGTTCGTGCTGTATCCCATGGATGCTTTAGGGAGGGAGATTCTAGAAGAAAATAAAGGGTAGGGAGAGGGGAAGGAAAGGATGCCTCATGAAAGATGGATTGATTCTGGTAATTATTGCAAGCAAAATTTAGTCTGAGATGAGCTCCTGTAGATCAAGAACCCCCCATTTGTCCCTTGTTGACCTGGCCGGTCTTATAGGGGGGCTGCATTGTGTGAGACCACCTTTCTGGCGTTTCAGTGGTGCTTATTCGAGAATGTTGACCGGCCTCGACATACCGCTGGTCTGTTTTGTCACGTCATTTCTAAAGGAGACGTCAAATTTAACACGGCTCGCCTCAGATCATTGATCAAATTGACTGGAGATGCACAGTCAACACGACAATTTATCCACGCGGAGATGCCCAAGGATCTCGAGCCCTCGAGGCAACCCCAAACAGGCGCGATGCTTATAATGATAGCTCAATATAATTTTGGGTCGAAAGCGCTTCGCATCCTCGAGCCATCACACAAGCTAGCGGCAACGTACCGTCGAATGATGAGTGTGCTGAGTTGGTAAGCTGCCAACCCCTGAACGCGTTGAATTATTGTCTAGAACCTGAAGTCAAAAAGAAATGTTACTGAAAGCCCCAAAAGAACTTGTGGCTATTTAAAGGAAGCTAACGCTAGCCCACAGTATCACCACCGCAGCCGTTAATGTTGTGCATTACAATGTCAGGCAAGCCTCTAATTCCCCTTAGACAAACCTTGAGGAGCCGTGGAGGCCCTGTTTTCAATTTTTGAATCAAGTGAAGCTTTTCATTCCTCAAAAGCTCGTATGGAATGGCGCTTACTCAGACGTTGGAATCCTTCGCGTTATCACGCGCAGATCTTATTCATGGTTCGTTCCAGTCTTCGCGGGGAAGTGGCTGACATAGATCTGCAATAAATTGTTACAATTTCATACCAGAACTCATTGACGTTCTCTTGAGGTCATCGGCCTTTGTATTTCTAGATCTGGTAATGACATTTGCCTTTCCAAATTTCGTTGCTTCAATGAACACAATTCGCATTCCTCTAAGACGCCACATGATTGGCAGCTCACTGATAGTACCACCTTATGTTGCAGCTTTCTGAACATAATTAACTCAGAAGACCAAGCATTAATTATGAAATTCGTTGATGTATGCGCCGAAGACGTATATAAGTCACCCTCGGCTTCTTTTTGCACCCTGCTGTGTATGACCAGTCCTACCCTACTCCAGTTCAATCAGCCATTTATCCCCACCCTATATCGAAATGCGGTTCACCAACGCCGGGCTTTCGGTCGCTCTCGCAGTCGGGGTTACCTGCCAAGCCACTAGCGGTACGCCTCGCGAGGTTGGTACATTCGATAGCTTCACCGATGGACTCTGCAACGAGGGCGCGATTGGAACTACATTTTATGACACCACATACAGGCTACAGAAGTTTGGGACTGTACCTGGCTCTGTTAAGGCTTTTGTCCAAGATCCGGACTATCGTTGTAAGTCTGTCCGATTATTCAACCTAGCGTGTACCTCCCCAAAAACCAAACATCTTGACTAATTTTGATCAGTCCTCCTTTGGGCGAGAGGTAACGTGATCAAAACTATCCGGTATGGTGACAATGGGTGTTACACAGTCCCATCCGGAACTACCGAGCTTTCCTGGAATTCCTACTATTTTGGTACAGTAATGTCTAGATAAGAGTTTATGTTGATTACCAGTTTGTCCTTGATTTGCCGCAGCCTTGATAGAACGGGTTTTGTTCCACTCGCCCGTAATCCAGTGCCAGATGATATTGTGATGGGGAAAAGAAATGCGTTTTGCTTTAGCTATCCGATAGCATTAAGGCACTGGCCTTAGGCATCTGTAAAGAATTCTGTTTGTAAGTAAGGGAAGTGAATCTCTTTTGTGAGCAATTCTGCGTTTTCTTTTCATCCAGTTCTCAAGTCACCTTCACTCTGAAGGTCCCGTGCTATCTGACCTTGTTATAGGTCGGGTAGGCTTTGGTGTTTTGGTCACAAGTTTTAATATTTGACAATCGAGAACTGTTGCTGCGTCGTCTTCTCAAAGTAAGAGTGTTGGTATGTAAATAAATGGGTTGTGAAAATACCGTGGACGACCGCACAGCCAGGGGATAAGGAATAAAAATAAAATTTCCCTGCAGTTATCATTCTCTTATTCCCTCCCTAACCCGGCTCGTAGATCAATTGCCGTACCTGAATTAAGTGCCTTGGCGGAAGGTTCTCGACTTGAGGAAGGGGATGAAGTCGAGTCTTGGCTCCTTTTCAAATAATATGCCTGAGCGCATGACACGCAATTAGTGAACGGCCCATTACTCGGGCATCAAAACAACCGGCGGCTTGTTGTTCGGCTCACGGTTCGCTGGAAGGGGAGTGGCTCAATTAGCGGCGCCCCATGGCACCTCCACACCCAGACCTAGCCAGGTCAGCAGGTCTTCGCGGGGAAAGATGGAGTGTCTGAGCCCATGCTGAATGGGGTAATGCTCGGGGCTTGTTTCGGAAAACGCCTTTGACCAGTTAGTCACTATGGCGCTCGGGTAGCAATAGTCGTTTACCCCTACAACGTACAGATCTCTCGATACTTAAACACGAAGCCTCATTTCTTCTAGGCCAAATCGTCTTAGTCTGCATGCACAAGTTCAGCAGGCGCAAACCGAAGCTTCTGCACCCTGTTTCAGCGAGTTCCAGTCATTCATTCAGTCCTTCACCATGACGAGGACAATCATTCAGACCGCCCCCACACCCAGGCAAGGTAATTGATGCCTTATTCACAAGCCGTGATCGCAAATCTCATTAACCTGGTCAATAGCTGTGGTGGTTGAGGGCTCATCTTTCGCTTTGAACGGAAAGAACGTCTCATACCGCTTTCACGTCGACGAAGTGACCGGTGATCTTCTCGGAGACCACTTTGGCGCAAGCGTCGACGAGAACCCCGTGGCCCAGATCAAGATCAATGGCGGCGGATGGTCAACCCATGCTCACCTCAGGCGGGAGTTCCCCGATCTCGGCCGAGGAGACTTCCGAAGCCCCGCCGTGCACATCAAGCACGCCCAGGGACACACCGTGACCGACTTCAAGTACAAGTCTCACAGTATCGTGGACGGAAAGCCCACGCTTCCTGGCCTTCCCAGCACATTTGGACGTGAGGATGAAGTCACCACTCTCGTGATCCATCTCGAAGACAGCCACAGCTCTGTCGCCGCTGATCTTTCCTACTCCATCTACCCTCACCTCGATGCCATCGTGCGAAGTGTCAAGATTACGAACAATGGGAGCGACAAGATCAGCATCGAGAAGCTCTCCAGCTTTAGCGTAGACTTCCCACAGAGCGAGTACGAGATCCTTCAATTGCAAGGTGAATGGTCAAGGGAGTGCCATCAAATCCGTCGCAAAGTCGACTATGGTTCACAAGGGTATGTACAGGCTCATGCAGTTTCAAGAGACTTACCTAACACTTTCATATCAGATTCGGCAGCAGCACTGGCTACAGTTCGCATTACAACAACCCTTTCCTCGGTGTGGTCACAC
This sequence comes from Paramyrothecium sp. XJ0827, assembly GCA_020881915.1. Lineage (NCBI taxonomy): Eukaryota > Fungi > Ascomycota > Sordariomycetes > Hypocreales > Stachybotryaceae > Paramyrothecium > Paramyrothecium sp. XJ0827. Next base: position 4,822,332 of record JAJFPB010000004.1, read on the forward strand.
CACAAACCACTGAGTCGCATGGTGATGCTTGGGGGTTTTCTCTTGTCTACACCGGCTCTTTCAGTGTCGAGGTGGAAAAGAGCCCGCAGGGCCTGACCCGCGCGGTAATTGGCATGAACCCCTATCAACTGTCGTGGTCGCTTGCTCCCGGACAGTCATTTGTGTCCCCAGAGTGTGTTTCTGTCTTCTCCAACGCTGGAGTCGGAGACATGTCCCGCAAGTACCACCGACTTTACCGTCAGAACCTCATCAAGAGCCAGTTCGTGAACAAGACACGACCGGTGCTGCTCAACGGATGGGAGGGCGTCTACTTCGACTTTGATGAGCAGGTTATTTACAAGCTGGCTGAGGAATCTGCCAAGCTTGGCGTGAAGCTGTTTGTGCTTGATGACGGCTGGTTCGGCGACAAGCACCCACGCATCAACGATCACGCCGGTCTGGGCGACTGGATGGTGAACAAGAAGCGATTCCCTGATGGTTTAGGACCACTGGTCGAGAAGGTCAGGAAGCTGAAGGCCGCAGGCTCTGATGAAGCCCTTCAGTTCGGTCTCTGGGTCGAGCCCGAAATGGTGAACAAGAAGTCAGAGCTATACGAAAACCACCCGGAGTGGGCTCTGCACGTCGGCCAGAATCCTCAGAGCGAGTGCCGACAGCAGCTTGTTCTGAACGTTGCTCTGCCGGAGGTCCAAGACTACATCATCAAGTCGATGTCAGACATTCTCGAGGGCGCCCCAATCACCTATGTCAAATGGGATAACAATCGTGGCATGCACGAGAGCCCGACCCCAGACAACCACCATGCGTACATGCTGGGCATGTACCGTGTTTTTGATGAGCTGACCACCAAGTTTCCCAATGTCATCTGGGAAGGCTGCGCGTCAGGAGGTGGACGCTTTGACGCAGGCATCCTGCAATACTTCCCTCAAGTGTGGACATCTGATGGAACTGACGCTCTTGACCGCATTCATATCCAGTTTGGAACATCTTTGGTCTATCCCCCTTCTGCTATGGGTGCGCATGTCTCTGCCGTCCCTAATGAGATTACTGGCCGTGTCACGCCCATCACGTTCCGCGCTCATGTTGCCATGATGGGCGGCTCATTTGGCCTGGAACTCGACCCTCAGAAGATGCCCGAGGCGGATAAGGCCGCAATCCCTGAGCTGATAACCTTGGCTGAGAAAGTCAACCCCATCATCATCTCGGGCGATATGTACCGTCTTGCGCCAGACACCTCCAACTTTCCCGCGGCGTTGTTCATCTCGCAAGACGGCAGCCAAGCGGCCCTCTTCGCATTCCAGATCCGAAAACATCAGGTCCACAATTTCCCCCTGCTGCGTCTGGAGGGTCTGGACCCGTCTGCGCGGTACAAGCTTGATGGGGAGGCCGTGTACTCAGGAGCGACGTTGATGAATGGCGGCATCCAGTTCCGTTTCGGTACGGACTACGACAGCAAGGTTGTTTTCATTGAAAGGGTTTAAGGTATGCATGCATAGGGTTAAGCATTGCTAATGTACATAAAAGTGGAATCCATAGACTTAAATCATCTTGATCATGCCAACACGCTCATTTCACCCAGGACACAAGTCAAGGAAACCCCCTGACTCCAAAGTAGCCAGGACAGACGTGCCAAGCAGCCATTGAAATCCACCACCTTACCCCATTTTGGCACCGTTCTGGTTTGGTGACTGATAAATATTAACGCATCAAGCAAAGTCAGCTTGATCAAAGTTCGAAATAGTGGCATCCCTACCCAAAGGGTCTAGTGTTGGAATCTGGAGATTCGAGAGCCTTGCGTCTTCTTTGGAAGTCCAGTCGATTGCGCAATCCTCAGCAGCCGTGATATCCTCAACAAGCGCAGGTTGCTCGTAGCTTTCAGGACCTTGCGGCATCTGCCACCCCATGTCGATGAGGGCACAAGGACCAGCCTGGGCAAGAAGGTCCCCAGTATATTCAAGCAGGTTAGGGAGTAAGTGAGATGGACAGCCTCGGGCCTTTGACAGCGCGCCAACGATGGAGACTAGCAGGTCCCGCGGACCAATCTCCAAACTCGAGGGTCCCCAGGTAGGGAGGCGAGCACTATCGGCTAAACTGATACCGATGTCGAACAGCTTTTGTTCCATGCCGATACCATGACAGTCCTTCGATTTGGATCCAACTGAGGCGAGTGCTCCAATGATCAGTTTGCCGGCTTCCATGGGGAGGCTGACGGGGAGAAGTGCGCCGCCGCTACATGCCGACGACGGCTTCTTCCCAAAAGCCAGCCTCCACATAGCAATTCTCAACCATTGCTGTGTCAGAAGCGTGTCGAATCTTTGGCTCTCGATGACTGACTGATTTGCTTGGACAGTGCAGAGCTTGTCGTTGATAGAGTGTGTTAAGCTTAGTTGGTTGCCGTCACCCTGGGATTGCCACACGTACAAGGAGCTCGGCAATTGCTCAAAGACGCGAATATGGTTGACAAAGTCGTGCATGACGACGGGGCAGTCGGAGTCTATGATTTGTGGCTTGTTGATGGTACTGCGAAGCTGAACACCACGACGATGCTGTAACGCAAAGGTGCGTTCTGTGACGAACAGCACCCAGAACACCCGCCGACGCTTCTCACGGTCGATTTCACCCAGATCCCGGTATCCCGCCTCGGTCGTGATGTCCAGAGCGTGCGCCAGCGATATGCTTTGGTTGAGATAGAACCACGCGTGTCGTGCATTATTCAGGTTGCCGTAGCTGGCGAACAGGAAGAAGGAGGCTAGGATGGAGTCTAGGCCGACATCGTCGATGACACTGTACTGGCGCAACGCATTCTCGGCGAGGCCAACCAGCATCTCTCCGGTCAGCTGTGGCTCCAGGGGTATATCGGCATCTGGTCCCTCTCCGATGCCGTTTCGAGAGTTGTCCATGCGCAGCTGTATCCGTGTTGCGGCGCATAGTGCAATGATGACTGCATAGCGCGAAGGAGGTAAGTCATCAATTCGAAAAGCATCTGTGACGAATTCGTCGTCGACAATGGGCATAATAGGAAATAGGTACTTGAGGAAAACTTGGACATGCGCCGCCAGGGACTGGGAGAGGCGCTTGCTGTAGTCGGCCGTGTCCAGCTCCAGGTCGTCTAGCCATGGCCTCGAAGCTTCAAACACGTCAGGCTGGACACTGTTTTGTCCGCCTGCGGAACTCGTCGGCCCCAGGAGCCACGGCGACCCTTGATCAACTTGATCGTTGGAATGCCTGGAGTGTCGCTCATCGCTGCTACTCACGCTGCCGGTACTGGCTTGGCCCAGGCTATTGAGATTTGATTCTGTGATGGGCGTGAAGACCCGGAAGGAGTCCATGGAGGACTCGTCTCGCGGAAGGCCGCGCCTGATCTGCGCTTGTCGTCGGCCTTGACCAGCCCGCGGCCCCTTTCTCCGCACCGCATGCAAGTACTCGCACCGGACGGCGCCGGTCTCGCAGTTGCGGCATGGCTGGCCACGGTCGCACTTTACCTTTCTGAACCGACAATTATCGCAGGCCTGCCGGGGCCTGTCCTGGGCTTCAGCCATTGCGCGGCGACTTGGAGGAGCACCTTAGGCCCATGGAGCGCAGAGCATCACCGGCCAACATTCACGTGGACGGCAGGTGCCAGAGGCAATGATGATGCACGAAGAGCCTTGGCGAGCGGGGGCATCACAGCCAAGCAGATGCTGGCTAGTGTTCAAATTTTACTAGTGCCGTCAACTCGGACTAGACACCCGACGGACGCCAGGCCGGGGGTTGCACTCCGAGCATGGGTTCTCGGACCGAAAAGACTTGGCCACATCATGCCCGCAGAGACTTCATGTGTTCGTGCAGCAGGTGAGTTCGTGCGGTCTGGGCCTTGTCAAGGTTGGGGATGGTGATATGAGTGGTGTTGAGGCTTTGAGCATCCACAACATCAAAACTCGGCATTTGGCAACGCACTAACAACAGTTTCCGAACATTGACCCATTAACTTTCGGTGATGGGGATATTCAGAAGCTAAGCGGTAGTAGAGGCCACTACCAAGATTGCGGCAAATTTGACGAAACACGAAACCAGGCCGTTGGCGGTAGGCTCAGTCCCGGCGGTCTATTACTCTGACGATGCCATCATGGATTGCCGAGGCACATGACCTGGGACTTGAGACTGGGCCTTCGCCGTGCACTGTTAAGCATATCGCTTGAGACAGCTAGGCCACCGTTAGCCCCGAGAAGCCCCATCCGTCTTGTCGGCACTTGACCCCAAGGAGGGCTGAAGCTTGGTATTTGTCTTAACCGCTTGGGGTAATGTTCGGAATGGAGGCAAGTTTTACGGTGCAACCCCTTGGCGGCCGCTACCCCGGACATGCTCCAACCTCCATCTCAATCCCCATGAATCCCCATGGGGCACTGTGAATGCAGAGGCAACCAGGCGTGTATATATTGATGCCCTGAGCCCAGTCCATTCAGGAAATAATCGCCAAGGTTGAGCATCGCATCAGCTTCCATCTCTCTTCTCCGCGCCCTTTGGCTGGTATAAATCACCCTTTTCGCTTTTTCTTCTTCTTTTTTCCTCATTGCAAACCGACGAGAACCGCAAAAATGGCAAAAGAGATGGCTGAGGACAGCACCGTGCATGCGGAAGACCTCGGTGTCGAAACCGCCGTCAAGATGAATGTCGGCCTCGACACCACGGCGCAGGCCAAGCAGGGAGCCCAGACGGAGCACGCACTCACTGTCAGGGAAGCCATCCGGCAATATCCCCGTGCTCTGTTCTGGTGTCTCATGGTCTCCATGTGTGTCGTCATGGAAGGCTACGACACGAACCTTCTCAGCAACTTCTACGCCTATCCTGCCTTTGCAAAGGCATACGGAACCTTCAATGAGGCTACCAACAACTACCAGCTGTCCGCAGCCTGGCAGGCTGGTATCGGTAACGCTGCTGGTGTCGGTTCATTCTTCGGTACCCTTCTCAACGGATACCTCGTCACCAAGTTCGGTCACATCAAGGTCCTTATCGGTGCCCTGATCTCCCTCAGCTGCACAATTTTCATTGTCTTCTTTGCGCCCAACACTGCCGTCATGCTTGTCGGACAGCTTCTGTGCGGTCTTCCTTGGGGTATCTTCGCCACTGCTGCCCCGGCCTATGCCTCTGAGGTTCTGCCCATGACTCTGCGTGTCTACCTGACCAGTTACACAAACGTAAGGACTCCGCACCCATTTTCATGGCAAATGATTAACCTTGCTACAGATTTGCTTCATCATTGGCCAGCTCATCTCCGCCGGAGTCATGGCTGGACTGGTGAAAAACGAAACCGTTTGGGCCTACCGCATTCCCTTCGCCCTCCAGTGGGTCTGGCCTATCTTCCTTATCCCCATCTTGTACTTCGCTCCTGATACCCCTTGGCACCTTGTCCGGGTCGGACGTGAAGAGGATGCCATCAAGTCTCTCCGCACTTTGCGACCCCTGGCCTCCGAGGAGGAGATCCGGGAGACCCTTGGCTTGATTGTCTACACGAACAACCTCGAGGAGGAGCTGTCTGTTGGAACATCTTACTGGGACTGCTTCAAGGGCGACGAACTCCGTCGAACCGAGATTGCTTGTGTCTGCTTCGCCGGACAGATTTTCTCCGGTCTCAACTTCGCCTACAACAGCACCTACTTCTTCCAGCAGGTCGGCCTTGATTCTCAGACCACCTACTACCTCAATGTTGGCGGCAACTCCATGGCGCTCTTTGCCTGCCTGGTCTCGTGGTTCGCTATCATGCCTTACGTCGGAAGACGCACCGCCTACGTGTGGGGTATGTTTGCCATGGGCACCATTCTTTACCTAATCGGAGGTCTCAACGTTCGCACCAACACTCCCACCATTGGTATGACGCAGGCTGTTTTAACCCTCGTCTGGACCTTTACCTTCCAGCTTTCCGCAGGCCAACTCGGTTGGGCACTGCCTGCCGAAATCGGCTCAACCAGGCTTCGTCAGAAGACCATTTGTCTGGCCCGAAACATGTACTCCATCTTCGGTGTTATCGCAGGTGTCCTTCAGCCTTACTTCATGAACCCAACTGAGTTAAATCTTCGTGGGTTTACGGGCTTCATTTGGGGGAGCACTGCTTTCCTTGTCTTTGTCTGGGCGTTCTTCCGTCTGCCTGAAACCAAGGACCGTACCTTTGAGGAGTTGGATCTGCTTTTCGCCAAGAAGGTTCCTGCCAGGAAGTTCAGCAGCTACCATATCGAGGCTTTCGGCGACGAGGATTCCATGCATAAGTTACAGGCCGAGAAGTCCAATGTGTAGATAGTCTTTCAAGCTCCTTGGGAAATTAGCTCTAGCTAAAAAACTATCCTTCGCATAACTGAACATTCACATTTCCATCAAGTCTTGTTCACCACGTCCGTTGAGTACATTTGCGTGACTCTTAAGCACCACTTCAGATCCTACCCCAGTGATAAATGTATCCATGTTGGTGAACGATGTTTGTTCCAATCTTTGAAATTGCCTTGGACCATTAGCCGTGGTAATATTCACCCGCCATCATTTGCGCCGGCAACGAGAAACCGGATCATTAGGCGACCGAACATCCTGTGATAACAAAAGTAGTAGTTTAGGCGAAGAAAATGGGTGCTTGTTGAACACTGCGTCTGATTTTTTAGGGTTGTGCCTATCTACCTTGTACAGCGATATAACTTGACGCTTCAAAAGGTTCATTGCTAAAGTAATACAAAAGATCCTGCATGTACTAAACTCAGGTCCTCGAGCAATAGAAATAGGACTTGGGTGTTCGTTGATGTTTCATGCTAGTAGGACCTTGACGATATAGACCTACCATAATGAAAATGGTAAGAGCTCCAAGGTTCTCCTTTGGATTTATGACAACATTTGTTTGGATTTGTCGTATTCTTAGTCTGGACTTATAACATTATTAGTATATTGCACGAGTTGAAAACTCCTGGCGACAAGACTATATTTGCCCTCAAGTGGTCACAGGAACGGGTTCAGGTGTAGTGAAAGACCTTGCATATCTTCGGTGCTTGCGACCATTGTATATGGCTACCAATCAATTCTTGACATCTCTACATCGAGGACTTGATGATACTCGCCCCATGCTCAGCGACTCCGTAGACAGTAGCTTGGGTGTTACCCCGAGGACTGATAGGGATGATACTAGCGTCGCACACACGCAAATTTCGGCACCCATACACACGCAGCTCCGAGTCCACGACACCACTAAGCTCCTTTGGCATCATCGAGCAGCTGCCTACCCAGTGATGCCCTCCAATGGATGTATTCCTCACGTATTCCTTGGCCTCATCGAAGTCGGCGAAGCCACCCGCTTTCGGCGCAAACGGATTTCTCTTTCCTTCCGTCTTGAGTTGGCTCGCCAGTGGCTCGGTGATCACAATTGACTCTAAATACTGTGCATGTCGTGCCAAGATCTCAAGGTCCAGTGGGTGGGAGAAGTAGCGAGGGTCTATGGCTACGCCATCCTCGTTTACACTGGACGATGTTGTCGTGATATGCACGGATCCTCGGGACAAGGGATGACTCAAAATCAATCCAATGGAAAAATAGCCTTCGGATCCTTCTGGAGGCGCTGACATGGTGCCATCAGGTTTCAGCCAGGCATATCCAGGGAACGACATATAATATCCGGAAGCCTCACGGTCAGAGATGAGTATAGACCGCACATAATCCGCGTGAGCCTTGGCGAAACCGGTGGCAGTCGTCTTTTCCTGGTAGTTGTCGAGGATCTCAAGCAATCTTTCAAGCGCCTTTTGACCTTCTTCGGTACTTATACCGGGCAAAGGCAACTGTGCGGCAGCGTTGGTACCACTCCTGGATAAAGGCCCGGACTGTTTCCCATATGCCTCGGTGGCTGCCCCAAGAGCTTCAGGCTGCTGGCGAGCAATACCGTCCATCGTCCAAACTCCACTCTCAACTTCGTAAGCCATACCACAAATCATGTGATTTTGCAAATTCTCACCCACATTGGCATTATCGATCACGACCTCGATGCCAAGCTTGGAAAGAGCTTCAGCGTTGCCGACACCGGATCGCTCGAGCAACGCCGGTGAATTTATTGCGCCAGCGCTTATGATGATCTCCTTCCGAGCTTCGACAATCTGTGTTTCGCCATTCGTGGATAGTTCCACGCCGTAGGCCTCTACCCCATCTGAGGCCTTCTTAAAAAGTACTTTGTGAACCGACGTCTTTGTGAGCACAGTCAGGTTCTCCCTGTACAGGGCAGCCCCGACGTATTCACTGCCGGCGTGACTTCTACAGCGCGTATTCGGTTGGATACAATCTGGGTTGTTGATGGAGCCCAATGCTTTACCAGAAAATATGTCGAAGTCCTGAGCATGTCCCAAGGCTTCAAGAGTCTCGGTCCAGATTTGCGGCCAGGCTATGTCCGAGGTGTCTGGAAAGCTGACCTTCAATGGGCCCGTGCCGCGCAATGTCTCTGAGGTTGAGGAGTACAGGGTGAAAGATCTCGCCGAGGACTCTGCGAAGCTCTCCCAGTCCCACCCTAGGTTTCCCAAGCTTGCCCACGACTCTATGGTAGCTTTGGAAGGGGGGGTAAATGTCAAGCCATTGATGGCGCTGGAGCCACCAAGAACACGCCCTTGGGGGAAACCAAGTTGCCTACCTCCCAGGCCTTCCTAGAGTCACAATAAGCCATGTTAGTAACCACTTAATGGCCATGAAGCGGAAATACACGAGTGAAGAGCAGCGAGCCTACCTGTGCAGTGGTATGAAAGTGCCAGTTAGAAGTTGTGTTCAGTAGTGTTGGCCACATGGCAGGCATGACGACGCGAGGATCCGTTGCCTGATTTTCCCCTGCCTCTAGAAGCAGAACGCTTACGCTGGGGTCTTCGGAAAGGCGAGCAGCAAGTACTGAGCCAGCGGTCCCTCCTCCTACAATGATAAAATCATAACGTTGCGTAGCCATGGCGAAAGTGTCAAAAGTCCTCTCCAAATGCAAATAGAGACGAGTTGAGACTGTTGCTTGGCTTGCTTTCAACAAATACTAGACCAGTATGTAGACCTGTCTCGTCAATAAACATGCTAAAAGGGACAGAAGTCGAGGTAGGGTGCAAGTATTTAAACATGAGGATCGCTGCATGAGCTTGATTGAATCGATTCCCAAGGGCAGTCAATGGTTGTTTGTCAGTTTAGCAGGCTTTCGCGCGCTGCCAAGTGTGATTACGCAGACAAACAAGGTCAGTATACCACGGTGCGTTATCAGTCCTTTTCCCGGCTGCTGGGAGAAAGGCTATTGGAAATTGAAGTGGTGCGCTGAGCCATATTTAAACCAGGATAAAGTGAAAGGATTGCCATCCTTCGTCCGTCATGGGGACATGTGTCCATACTTCTGCGAGAGATCATCTTGGAGAATCTTCGCGACGTCATTTTGCGTACTGAGGTTGATGAGAGTGGCAAGTGGTGAGCAAAAATACACGGACTGCAAAACGGTCTATCTTTAATAGCAACCTCACAAAATTATAAAATAAATAAATTAAAAGTTTTTTAAGAGGTTCTTAGAAGATTTATCTTCTATAATTTTTGTAGATCTAATGTGCATAATAAGTGAATATCCCAGACAAGCGAATATCCCAAAAATCCCTTACCTTATATCCTAACCATTTGATTAATTGATTCTTAATAATTCAACATGCTAAACTCGAATAATGAGGCTAATATAATCCTTGTACTTTAGGCCCTTTAATTAAACCCAAAATTAAGCCTTCGACGCGCTGCAGATATATATGGCGTTTGCAGAAAGAAGCTAGGCTGTTATTAGCAAGGCATGCCTTTTCGATAGGATATTATGGCTAATTCGCGTAAATTATCTAATCTTGAGGAATAGACGATAGTTGAATATATCCTTGATCTGGATATGTGAGGGTTTTCCCCCCGGCTTTGTGGTATTGAAGATATGGCTAATTGACTGCTTGCTAATTGCGATGTACCTCCTGTTGGAATGCGCTGGGCTTCAAACTTCGTTAGGTGGTAACTATAGCTTATGATGTGTTTCTTTTGTAGATATAACTATTAGAGAGCTAAATGCGAAGATCTAGTTGCAATAAATGCGTGGTTCTTGCTTGTAGAGAATATAGTCGCGAAGTACGGCATAAGATTAAATAATTGGTATAACTTTAATAAGATAGGCTTTATAATGGGTATTATTGCGAGTAGTATAGTTATTATAGGCATAGAAAGGCGTGCAAATCCTAAAAGGGTTTAGCCTAGAAACTATAAGTAGATTATAACGATTTAATTAATTAATACTAAAGGGTGGGCGCTGCTGCTGTTTATTATTGTTATAGGCTAATATTACCTCTCTAGCTAGTATTGCAAAAGTAATCTCCTGGCCGATTGGGCTATTGTAACTACTAAAAATGGCTGGACCGATAATGAGATGGGCCTTAAGTGGCTAAAGCACTTTAATTGGTATATAATTAAAAGATCAAATGGTGCCTATTGTCTTCTGATCTTTGATAGGTATGAGAGCTATTATTTGGTTGCTTTTGAGGATTTTTATAAGGAGAATAAGATTATTATGCTCTGTATACTGCCTTATTTATCTTATTTACTTCAGCCGCTAGATGTGGGCTGCTTTGGGCCGCTTAAGAAGGCTTATAGTTGAGAAATAGAGTATTTAATTAAATGCTCTATAATATATATTTCTAAGACCGAGTTCTTTTCTGCCTTCCATGCTATATACCAAGCCACTATAACTAAATTAAATATTTAGGGAGGCTTTAAGGGCGCTAGACTTATTCCTTTAGATGCAAACTATATGATCTTAAAGCTTAATATTCGGTTATGAACTCTAATGCCTCCTATTAATGAGCCTGAGCTTTCTGCCCCTTGGACTTTAAGAACCCCAAAGATAGTTAGGGAAACTAAATCTCAGTCCGAATACCTAAGAAGATGAATTAGAAGATATAAAAGTAGCTCTCCAGTATTAATTATTAATGCCTTAAATTCATTTTCTAAGAGTTTACTTATAAATTAGCATAAGATGGCTTTACTAGAGGCTGAGATCTGGGATCTTTAAGAGGTAAATAAGATACTAAGCCGGTGCCGCAGGGAAAAAAAGAAATGCCTACACAATGGAGGGACAATAACTGTGGAGGAAGGCCAAGCATTAATTAATTAAATAGATATAAATATACAGATAGCGGCCGAATCATTAAGGAGAGGTGGTTAAGGAAGGTTAGCGCAACCAAGGGAAAGGCACTGTGGTATTTGCGGTAAGCCTAGGCATAATGCAAGAATATGTAAGGCAGATATTCCAGCTGCTGGAGATGAGTATAGTAGTTAGTTTTAAAGGATTAAATGGTCTGTTGTGTTTTTATTGAAGTTCCTGCCTTGGGGGTTGGGATTTTTGGGATATTCGCTTGTCTGGGACATTCGCTTATTATGCACGTTAGCTACTCCTTATTCTATGGTTTGCTAGCGTAGTTGTGGTTTTGCGGTCCGCGTTTCTCTGCTAATCGCTTGAGTGGTCTGCAATCACATTCCTGCACGCGAGAGCGAACCATAACTTCCCGCATCACATACTTCGCCAGACTCAATCCGGAAAGATTTTGAAAAGGTCATCATTTTGTGACCCGCGAATACATCGTGATACATACTGCACCTCCCCCAGAAGAATCTCACGCATGCATATTTGTACTTTTTGACTGAGGTGCCAATCTCATCAATGCTCGTTACATAGAAACTCAAGCCAAGATTCTACACCTTGAGCAATCATAAATTCCTCACATTCTTTAGTTGGGTCTTTTCTAATGATGCGCTGTAAGAGGAAGTTTTTGACATTTACGGGTTGTAGCATTGGACATTTCCCATTTCTTCGCCTTTTCAGCCAAACTGCCGCCAAACTCGTCAAAAGTTGTTTCGACATGTGCGAGCTTGTAAACCCAGATTGGATTGACTATTAACTCTCTGTTGCTGTGCCTGAATTGGTCGTTGCCACTAAGCAGTGAATAGGTGCCCTATTCACGTCATTGCTTCACCAAGTTGGCAGTCTTGAATCCACAAGTCCGAGATCGGATGATCATACATCCTATCTATGCCAAAATGATCCTGTTTCTTGCTACCACTGGTGCGAGTGTCCGTAGCAGCGGCCTTGGTAGTATTTCCCTATGAGAAGGCGACGCCGCATGAAGGTGATCAACAAGAGGATGGGTGTATCAAATCTTGACATTTTTCCTCGATGATTAAGCCAGATAAGCATCCAATACAACCATATTGCTAGAGGCATGAGATTGGGCATAAGTATGCGCTCTTGCTGCCCTGAGCGAAAGTCATGCACAAGCTGATAACCGTACGAGACACAGGTTTTCTAGCAACCTTGGGCCAGGGTCCTACCCTACAATTGTGTGTCGTGAGTTCTAAGATTTGATCAAGGTCAACAAGCGGTGTGTCCGGTGTAGATGCCACCGGCAGGAAAACTGATGGAGTGTAATATTTATGCGGTCGAATCGGAAACTGTTCCCAAGACCAGCCTTTGTCCAATCGGATGCGTCATCAAGTCCGTCTGTAAGCATGTGCAGGTTGCAAGTATCCCTGCCATCGTGATCGTAACCCATGTAAATATCACGCTGAACGATCCTCAGCGAAGCGCACTTCGTACCAACCTATCAGTGCTCAGCGCTTCAGGCATCGCCTTTCCCGAGCCCTGATGCTCATTGCGTGTCTTGTGAGACTAGACTGAAGTATTTTGCTGAAGAAGTTTAGATCTCCTGGACCTTGTCGAAATGCATGCATGCGTGCGGCGCACTGCGAGTGCCAAGCAGAATATTGTCTTCAATTCACATGTGAGACCGCTATGGTGCTGAATCCTCCATGATCATTAGAGAATCGGACACAGTGTATGGCAGTATCATTCGTAAATTGATGCATCGACATAACACACACAGTAGAACATGCTCGTAATTGCAAACCAAGTACTATTTGATAGCACATCGACTTGTGACTCTGCTTTCCACTACATGCGCGAAATGTCTGACCCCTCTCAACGCAAGCTGAACGTGCATCTGATAAGGGATGGCAAATCTGTGTGACACTCACGGGTGGTTCGGAGACGGCCGAGTGGGGAGGTTCATGCACAAACCATACTAGGGCCACGGGATGTTCCTTAGAATACTACGCTGCAAGCTTAGGGCCTAACCAGGGAGCGAGCCGCGACCGGTGAGAGGCGCACGCTGCTACGAGGCTGAGTGGAGATCTCGTGGGAGGCGTTAATTCACGAATTAACCAAGATACGAGGAGAAGGTGTCCTGTCAGATGGAAACTTATCGCTAAAGCAGCGCCCGTACAACTATATTGATCTTTTCAAGTTTTTGCACGAATAGCAAGATCAACCGGAGGAGACGTGCAGAAGCCAGATTATGTAGCCCTGTTCCCTGTGATGCAAGAGGACAGAACTGGCCGGAGCTAGCAGATGAAAGCTACCGTGGACTCAGCACAATCGTCAGTTTTCGGCGAGCCGAGAAGACCAATTTTAGGGTCAGGGTATCTCATCCTATCTTTGCATAAGGCTAGACACGGTTGGGGGAATATTGCACCGAGAGATCACAGCTGGACGCATGCTCAGACTAGCGGCTGATGCAAGGTGAATGCAATGCAGAGGCCCAATGCCAGCAACCTCCAACGCCAACGAGAAGTGCATGCTGACCCGTGTTATAAATAAAGGACCTGAAATTTTCTGAAAGATTTCCATTCTTCTCATCATCTCAACTGCTTTTCTTCCTCAGCTCACCCAGCCTCCACCAACCTCAACTACACTCCAACATGCATTTCACATCTGTCGCCACTTTTGCCGTCACGGCTATCTTGTCCTTGACTAGCGGTGCTCTTGGTGCGCCAACTCAGTGCCCTACCGTACCGATTGCCGGCCCGTTCTACATTACCATTGTGCCCGCAGATGGATCTGCACCCTATCCTGGCGATGTCCAGACTGTCTCGCGTGCAGTAGACATTCTGTCCTCTGCCTTATCCTACCGGCATCAGTTCACCTTTGATTCGTAAGTGCGCGCGATTCTGTTCACGGGCTTCATCTAACGATGTTTCAGGACCACGAAGCGACTCATTCCCGCCCATTTGCCAACTCAGCCGAACTGGAAGATCACCCCTGGCCAGACTCTGGCCTTTGGCCTAGAGGGCGGGGCCGGCGACAAGCTGGAGCAGGTGGTGAAGAACTGTGCTGTTTACATCATCAAGGCGGGCACCGCAGCTGACGGCGTCAACGGCTGGTGGTCCGTTCCCAGCACTGGTTTCGCTGTCGGTGTCGAGTGGCAGGGCAAGGGCAGCACTCGTGCCAACGCTGCTCTGCGCATCAGCACTACTCCCCCTTAAATTTCACGGTGGACTAGAAAATGCACTCGGACTCCAGACATGGGTAAGGGTGGGATGTAATTGGGTGGCAGAACGAATTATTTCTTGATGATAATGATGATTACACAGTATGAAATATTGAGCAATAGAAATAGAGCATCTCTTTCAAACGGGAAAGAAATGAAACGAGGAAGTATTGGTGAACAAAAGTGCCACCTCGTTCGAGTTTTCATTATTTTCATGCAACGAAACTGGGCTTCCGGGTTCACAGAGGCTCGTTAGGTACCTTGAGAGTTCACAGGAGTGATTTGCCATGATGCTAGTATTCCTTGGGAAGACGTAATAGCTCGAGCCCTTTCATAGCTCTTCTTTTCTCTGAAAAAGAAAAGCGAATGGCATCTTAGGTAATATGAAAATTCGGTAGTGCCTCAAAAGACAGGCGTGTGAGTTTGTACTATTATATCGTGTCGGGCAAACTGAGGTGAGTGGAAATTGAGCTTTAGGCGCAGCATGCTTCTAATTTGAAAGATCATTTTTAAAAATAATTCCATTTGAGCATTTTGGGGGTGACTTTCTACTCCACCGCACACTTATTGTGTTGGCCGCACAAGTAAGCAAAGTCAACAACACAGATGAGGTTTGCTAGAAAGCGTCACATAACGGACGGCCTCGACAGTAATACAGTAGCTAAGCTGCGCTAAAAAGCCTGAGATTCAGAGGCAATACACTTGGTTGATACGTCATAATACCCGTTTCGGTAGCTGATGCCACCATCCGTGTCCTGACCTCGGCCTCTGACTTCCATGATCTTGGACAAGCTCGCCTAGTTTTCCGAGGGCTCGTTAAAAAGCTATTCCATCCTCCTCAAGATTCTGGCCGAAAGCACTCGTGATTCCATAAGACATGAAATGGAAGGGTTTACTCGAGGCAAAGCTTTTTGGAACTCCATGGGACTCCAATTTGGGGGTTGTATCGTGCAAAAGAGCCCTCTGGCATGGCGTCAAGGACCGCAACGAGCCACTATCCTGGGCTAACAAGACGGTTGAGTCATACCGGACGTGGAGTAACACAGATGCGAGAACAAGGCTCCTCTGAGTTTAGGCATGAAAAATATGGAGGAGACTCTTGATTAGTTAGAAACCAAGCTAGCACAGCCGAGTTAGAAGAGTCATTTTGTGGGGATGATGACACAGAAACGTTTCCAAGTAATCATACCGTTGGAAGGTTTGAGGTGTCGAGTTTAGTCTGCTTTGTCGTAGAAGGCCGTTGGCTCTCGCTCCAACTCTTCGAGTAATTCCAAGACGCCGTAGGAAGCCATAATCTTACAGCTTGCCATGCTTGGCACCGAGCCCGGTGGTTTTGTACCCGAAAAGATAACCTGCTACCTTCCTCATCTGAACTTCTTCGCTGCCCTCTGTAATTCGATATCGCCTGAAATGCCGCCATATATGCTCAAACGGATAATGTCGGCTGTATCCGTTGCCTCCGTGTACCTGGATTGCGTTGTCTGCGGCCTGCGTGGCGAGGCGGTTGGCATAATAGTTGCACATGCTGATCTTGTGCCCAAGCTGCTTCTCAATGGCTACCCATGGTGGAATTTTGGTACTGTTTTGATATTCTCGCTGGATGACATCCATCTCGTTACTTGACCGAAGGATGAGGAGGCGTACTGCGCGTAGAATGAGAGGGTTGTATGGAAATGGCCTTGCAACGGTTTACTTACACATCTCTACTTGCGTGGAAAGCTCCACCAATGGCCACTGAATGGCCTGATTCACCGCCAAAGGCTTCCCAAACACCACACGCTCGCCAGCGTAAGCAACGGACCGGTCAATGCAGTATTTTGCCGCACCACATGAGCTGGCCGCCTGGCGAATGCGGTTCTCATGTGCGAAGGTTTGGGCTATGGCAAGTCCGTTATTCAGAGGGCCAAGTATAGCGGTATTTGGCACTCGAACGTCCTTTAGCAGGATGGTTGCATGGTCGGTCGGCATGTTGAGTGTGTATTCGTATGACTGGATGGTAATACCAGGCGTGTGCCGGGGCACGATGAAAGCTGTAATACCCTGGGCAGAACCAGGCTTACCGGAGGTTCGTGCGAAGATGAGGAAGTGAGTAGCAGAATGAGCACCTGTCTGCCACTTCTTATTGCCGTTGATGACGAAGCCCTTGGTGCCGTCGTCGAGCGTTAACCTGTGATGGCGTGATATATATGCAGGGTCGAAAAATGATGGGTTCAAGGGGGTATTAAATTTATGAGATCTTGGATTACTTACGCTTGGGCTTGGGTATCCATATGCGTTGCATCGCTACCATGATGAATTTCTGTCAAGCCAAAGGCCATGCCTAGGTAAGATGTCAGTGATCTGGAACTAGAAGCCTAGGTGATTGTGACTCACGAAAGGTGCCTGCAAGGCGAGCTGGAATGAACTCGTTCTTCTGCTTCTCATTTCCCCAATGATATAGCATGAGAAAATCTGGGAAGTTGCCCACGACGCTGTGCTCATTCTGCAAGTCATTCGCGAGGCTCACACCACCACCATAATCAGGATGAGAAGCCATGTGGTAGCGCAAGGCGCACATCCACAGGTTGGAACCATCCTGGCCGCCGTACTGCCGCGGCAAGGGAAATCGGTAGAAGCCGGCCCCATCTGCGATTGTGCGGGCGCGGGTGAGAAGGGCCTCCCACTCTGGACACGGGAGCCCTTCATTGTCCCATTGTGTACGGGATGGCTCGCGCCGATGATCAAAGAATTGGATATTTTCCTCTTGTATGGGCTGGATCCTGGTTTTGATGAACGTATCCAACCGGTCGATGTATTCTTGTAAACTGAGTGGTAGCTCGAAGTTCATCGCTGCCCTTTTGGATTGCCGCCTTGAAATGTCTTGAACGAATTCTTCAGAGTTGGGCACCTTTAGACTGATGAGTTATGAATTGTGATGAATCTGGCAATCCTTCTTCGACTTTTGTGGATTGCCATCATTGCCCGCCAAGCCAATGGCCAAGGGGCGTCATCTGCGGAGAACCAGGGGGCGGGGTGCGGCGATGGAAAGCGGGGGCAACCGTGCCTCGGCATGCATCCATGCTCAGCTCATATCTCATGAGTAAAGGCTCCTTGTCTTATCCTAAGATGGGGTGATAGAGGAATGGTACAGAAAGGACGCGTCTCGCTTGGCTGTTCATTAACCTCCTGCGTGTCGTCAGCTGTACCCGTATGCTTGCGGGTCGACGTCACCATGGCCGGACATGTAAGACAGCCCATCAATGTAGAGGCGTTGGAGGGCTACCTAAGGCATCATGTCCCAGACATCCAGCTCCCAATAGAGCTGAGGCAGGTGAGAAGCATTGCTGAATACAGAATCCGTCTACTCACTTGGAAACTCACGACTCAATAGTTCGGTTTTGGACAATCGAATCCGACATATCAGCTTACGAGTCCAAATGGCTCACGCTACGTCCTGCGCAAAAAGCCACCAGGCAAGCTCCTCTCCAAAAGTGCGCACAAAGTCGAGCGAGAGCATCGCATTATCACAGCTCTCGGCCAGACGGATGTCCCCGTTCCAAAAGTCAGTTGAAGAAAACTCGTGCTTAATGACTGCGTGCAACGAGCGAACTGCTCACTGTGATGGTGTCAGACATACTGCCTCTGTAGTGACGAAGCTGTAATTGGAACCTCATTCTATATCATGGAGTTCTTGGACGGCCGCATTTTTGAGGATAATGCTCTGTCAACGGTGACACCTGAGGAGTGCACGCTACTATGGAAAGCTGCTGTGCACAACTTGGCCAATTTCCACCGGGTCAACTATCGAAGAATTGGGATGGAGAGCTATGGGAAAAGCGAAGGGTTTTTCGATCGGCAACTGGCAACCTTTACTCAGTTATCTATTGTAAGTAGAGTTCTTCTTCTAAACGTCACTACTGCTGACCGTGTTCATTTCCAGAGCCAGAGTAAAGCGGTACATGCGGATACGAAGTCGCCGGTAGGAGACATTCCTCACTTTAGCGAGTTAGTGCAATTCTTTACCAATAAGAAGCTGCAACCAGAAGAGCGAGCGACTTTGATTCATGGGGATTACAAACTTGATAACATGGTGTATCACAAAACAGAGCCCAAAGTGATTGGGATACTGGACTGGGAAATGAGCACTGTTGGCCACCCTCTCTCCGATTTGGCCAACTTTCTTCAACCATTTTTCACTGTCGACTTACACCCAAAGTACATGAGTGACAATTTCCTCCCAGGTATCACACCGGGGTTACCGACAGCGGAAATGCTCATTGTCTGGTATGCGCAAGCGGCAGGTTGGGATCCTCGACCAGAGCTGGGTTGGGCTATGGCCTTCTCAGTATTCAGATCAGCGGTGATATGTCAAGGTATCGCGGCACGGGTGGCGACAAAGCAGGCGACTAGCGAACAAGCCCACAATTACGCCGATGCATTTCGCCCCTTGGCCGTATTTGCTAAGAGTATGGTGAGAGATTTGGAGGAAAAGGTAGCGCACAATGCACGGGTAAAGTTGTGAGTGCAGAAGTTATCTGCCAATGACAAAGTCGAGTTTTCTCAGGGTTTATATACACTTTCACTGTGGTTTCCACACTTCTTCGGAATGTGGAACGTCTGATACCCTCACCTAAGCGGTGCTCTATGCATTTTCGACTTCTCGCCGTTGACCCTCGGCCGAATATTTTTCCTCGACGATGCGGCTATCAGACTTAAGGTGGCCCTTCTTATTCGCTACTTGTATTTTGAGCGCCAATTTAACGGGAATTTCCCCGGTCGAAAAAATGTAATCCACATCCTCGAGACGGACATTGCTCGCCTCAGCTGTGGAGGTGTTAGTACGAGCCAAGGATGAACAATGAGCATACACGTGGTACATGAAATATACTAGAGGCACGAAAATGAGGTTAGTTACCATGAAAATAAGATAAGGTTTCCATTGCAAGCGATTCACGATAACCGGCGTTATCATGACGACGGTGAAGTTCCAAAGCCATTTGCTACTAATACCACGGCCGTGCCTCGAGTTCGAGCCTTCAACGGTAATATTTCCAGCACATAAACCCAAGGTACACAGTTCATTCTGAAGATCGATATTAACACAGGACCAGAGAAGGATTGATCGTAGATACTTACGACATGCCAAAATTCAGTTGATATAGGAAGAAGAAAGCCACCGAGCCCGAGGCAAATCTCTTCTCACGAGAAAGGCTGTTTCCGGGAATAAAATGGGAGCTCTTTTTACCATCGTGCAGAGTGATTTTACGCCCTAGGACGCAGTCTCGGGTAAGCTAGGAGCGGCACTCCCCGCACCGTGTCCAGCAATGCGGGGGAAATTGTTACGAGAGCCGCGGAGGGAACCGAACGTCAATTTTATGACTCACCCAAGCGTTCCAAAGGGGAAATAAATCACTTGCGGTTGGTGCGTTCCGTTTCTATCCATTAAAGTACTTTCCAGTTCTCTATCCAACCACGCATTTGTTCTGCTCAATCATGTCGATGTCGCCTATCCGCTTGCAAGTGGCCTGCCTGTGTGCTGCTGTGTCACAGGAGGTCCAGCTGAGAGCCAAGCCGGGCTCGGATACGGTGGCTCTGTCTCTCTGTCATTGCGATACATGCCGGCATACATCAGGGCTTTTGTGCACCTCGTATTATCCCATAGCCGCGCCCAAAATTGACGGCGCCGTCAGGGTGTACCATTCCAGTGGCACGTCTACCCGCTACTTCTGTGGTACATGCGGATGTCATCTGTTCCAATCAAAGCAAGTGGGAGGAGCTGAAATGGAATGGGGAGTGGCTACTGGAACAGTGACGTGTCTTTCCGATCGGGATTCTGCTTTTGCGAGTTATACCTCGCATCAGCATGTTGCCGATACTGAAGATGGTGGTCTCTCGGTTTGGATGAAAGACTTCGACAAAAAGCCAGAGAAACATGAACCTAAGACAAGCGCAACTCTTACCGAGGAATTCCTTCAAGCCTCTTGCGCCTGCGGGAACGTCAGATTTCACGTTTCCCGTCCGAACGATAGCAGTCGTGTCCCAAGGCGCGACTTTCCTGATCTTATGTTTGCGTACAAGACCACTCCAGAAAAACTCAAGCAGAATCCCGAAGACCAGAAATGGTGGATCCGGGACAACGGGAAAAAATATCTTGCTGGAACTTGTGCCTGCCGACCTTGTCGCCTCGTCTCTGGCTACGAGATCCAAACGTGGGCATTCGTGCCGCGGGCCAACATTTTCTTTCATGTCCCCGACGCAAAAGACGGAGATCGCATTGTCCCGTTGGATTTTGACATCTTGCCACCCGAAATTTTGACGACTTACACGTCGTCTTCCAACGTTGAGCGTGAGTTTTGCGGGACGTGCGGCGCTTCCGTTTTCTGGCATCACAAGGAACTTGACGATGTCGTTGATGTTAGCGTTGGGCTTCTGAGAGCGCCTGAAGGGGCGAGAGCGGAGAGTTGGCTTGATTGGTGGCGAGGAAGGGTCAGTTTTGCCGAGGATGTGGAGTATAAGAGAGTTGGCTTGGAAGCAAAGACTGCCTCGCAGCTGATCAGCGTCCTAGAGAAGGGCATGCAAGAAGCGAAGAGCCCACTTTGAGAGCTTCAAAGACATAGATCGAATCTTCTACCACGTAACAGCAATATGAGGACCTATTTGAAGCGATATCTCAATAATCCCTTTTCAGTCGCGCCGGCGATTCTCTGGCGACAGCGATATTGAGGCTGATCCAGGCTTAAGACTCCTGATCAAACTCTCAGCAAAAGTTGGATTGATTTGCAGTAATACTCACCTTGAGAGCGTCTGGTTTTTTATGCTATCATATGCATCATAATGCTGCCGATATAGGACGAGAAAATCGGCGAGATTGTCGGCCGCCTCCTTTCCAGTGACGCTGTTTCAAATTTTGCGTGAATGATCGCCCAGATCGTAACACAAGTAGGCCTGATTTAAGTTGAAGACAGCTCATTGAACTTATGTAATGTAAATGGATGCGACGTTATCGTTTGTTCAGTGCATGGAAGCTCTCGTCTAGGGCCTGACTCCAGACGCCCATTGTGAATATAGGAGGATGGGCGGGGCATCTTATGATGGCATATTTCCTTGTCAGAGTGTAGGCACTTCAGATGCCCGAACCAATGAAGCCCTGCCATCCATCGGCATAATCCGAGCCACAAAATACAAGTCGCCACGCCGCTTTTGCAACTCCTCATAGTACTCTTCGATATAACCGAGTCCCGGCACCGGCATCACGCCGCCAGCGGAGGGATCGTCCGACCAAAGACCTATATATGCAGATGTGACCCGACGACCATCGGGCCTGAGAGTCAACCATCTTGACGGTGTCGCCGCCGTTCCCAAGCTCGCATCTGGATGAATCAACAATGCAAAAGTCTCACCATGATCTTTAACATCGATAAAGCCGCTATAGAAAAGCATACTCCACAACTTCGCAGAAGCCCTGGAGCCTTTGCACAAGTCCAGTGAGGTTTTGCAGATCATTTTGTCAGTTCTGGCGAATGTGATTGATCAGTCAAACTAATTGGGGATTTTTGACTCATTGCGAATCCCAAAATTCATCGGCTTGTACCGTGTTCAAGGTAGAGGAGCTGCCGGTTCGCGAATGGAACACAGATTTGACCATACGTCCGGGGATCGTTCATGATCGCAGAGACACGAAGCTCACGATGCCTGACCTTTCTACCATTTTCTTTGTATCATTTGGCACAACTTCTGTTTTTTCACCACTTTCATGTCTCATAAACTGTACAAGTTGGGAGTCAAGCGCCCTCTGCACACTGTACGAGCAGTTTGTGGTCAGCCCGAATCCTCTGCCGGAGGGAGTCACTCTGGCTAATAACGCAGCTTATCACAGGTACCGATGGTGGCGCAGGGCTTGGAACAAGGCGCTAATTGCTCAGGCTAAAGTCACATGTGTGAAGATTGATCATCGGCGGTCGCTGAACGAAAGGGAGCCCCGCAGCCTCAAAGATGCGCTGTGGGTTTTCTTCCGTCTTCATCGATGTAGTCCTCGTTGGCTTGACTGGCTACGACTATGTCATCAAGTTCCGCCGCGGACGCCAGGACCTTGGGAAGATTGGCTTCATAACTCCTAATACCAGTCTGATGAACGGTGAAATGAGGCGTGCGGCGAAACCAAGTCACGAGTTGGACTTCCAAGTAATCATCCCGCGACAACTATCGTATTTTTCATAATATTATCTAGTTTGTTTGATCCCAAAGGAAACCCAGAAGGACCACCAGCTCTCCATCGCAGGGTCCTCCATCGGAGGGTGTGTACAATGTATCTCAGCGAGTTAGGTTTGGGTGACCCTTGATGTAATCACTGCTGGGCAGGTCGTAATCGGTCGGAGATATGAGTTCTAAATCCGATGGGAAGAGAGCCACGACTTTGGTCAAGTTGGTTTCTACGTCGGTCAAAGTAGCTGGTCAGGTGCATGAGATGTCCTCTGCCCTGCTTTTGAATCGCTTATGAAGCGGTGATCTTCGGATTTAACATGAAAACAGCCCCGAACGCCGAAAGAAATCAAAGGTTTCCAGGGGTCTACGGCCTTTGCGCGAAGCTAGCTGATATGCTTAAACCGACCATGCAGCTGTCACATCCCCGTCGGTATCTTATTGGTGGAAACAGGTCTCGATCGAAGGATGTTGGCTTAGATGTTCTTGGCACTGTGATTTATGAAGCTATTGGCTTGTCTCAATCCGTGCTGCCCTGCCATCAGTCGTGCCTCAATTCTGCAGACGGATCGTGTTTCTCCGCGAAATGCACCACACGGAAGAGAGCCCGAGACAGCCATGTGAGCTCCATGGACGTTGGTGGCTTCACAAGGACTCTTGAATCGTCCCGTGCAAGGTGCATTAAAGGCAGACACAGAGCCCAAAAATGAACCGCAGAGCTCGTCCAACGCTACAAGCAATTGTTCAGCTCGCACAAGGAAGGTGCATTGTTCAAGATGATTACATCCATTCTCAAAAAGATCGTCCACAATGAGGCGATGCAAGCAGACCCGCCGCAGATTTACTCGTGGAGGGTGCTGGCTCTGGCTTGCTCCTCATGCTTCGGCGCCATGTCCTTTGGTTGGGACAGTGCCGTCATCAGTGGAGTTGTTGTTATGGACCCCTTCAAGCGGTGCGCCACGACGAGCCCTGTCGTGGATGCGTGCAACTGACGTTCTGGCCAGTGACTACGGATTGAACAACCCTGACAGTATCAGCACCGCCAACCTGACCGGCAACATCGTGTCCACCCTGCAGGCCGGATGTTTTGTCGGTGCCCTCGTCGCGTCTCCCATCACGGACCGATGGGGTCGCAAACCCACTCTCATTGCAACAGGTCTTACCATCGTTGCTGGCGTCATCATGCAGGCTGCGTCTACTGCCCAGCTCGCTCCCATCTTCATTGGGCGCTTTCTAGCGGGACTAGGTGTCGGTGCGGCTTCGTCGGTCAACCCTCTCTACGTCTCCGAAAATGCGCCCCGCGCAATTCGCGGGTTGCTCACTGGCCTCTACCAACTCTTCATCGTCACGGGCATGATGATTGCTTTCTGGATCAACTACGGTTCAAACATGAACATGACTGACCAGGCCAAGTACATAGTGCCGCTGACAGTTCAGGGCATTCCTGCCGTCCTGCTTGTCATTTGCATGTTCTTCTGTCCCGAGTCACCACGATGGTTAGCCCGCAGAGATCGGTTGGAGGAAGGCAGAACGATCCTTGCCAGGCTTCGTAACCTTCCCACAGATCATTCGTATATCGACAACGAGATCCACGAGATCTTGGCGCAGCTCGAGCACGAACGGGAACTCATGGGGGATGCTACTTTCATGAACCTTCAGAAGGAGATGTGGCTGATCAAGGGTAACCGAAACAGAGTTCTCATCTCTATCGGGCTGATGATCTGTCAACAAATGACTGGTAAAGTATCCCCCCAGCCTTTTACATCAGTGCAGAACTAACCGTTCGTCTGCAGGTACCAACGCCATGAACTCATACGCCCCTACCATCTTCCAGAACCTCGGTATGACCGGATCCGGTCCTTCACTTCTTGGTACAGGTGTGTATGGCGTCGTCAAAGTCTTGGGCTGCCTTGCGTTCCTTCTATTCGCTGCAGACTCCCTTGGACGGCGTCGCTCCCTCTTGTGGACATCGATTGCTCAGGGCCTCTGCATGTTCTACATCGGTCTCTACATGCGCATTAAGCCGCCTGTCGAGGGTCAGGCCCTCCCTGCACAAGGCTATGTAGCCATTGTCGCCATCTTCCTCTTTGCCATCTTCTTTCAATTTGGTTGGGGTCCAGCTTGCTGGATCTACGTATCCGAGATCCCAACTGCCCGCCTCCGTTCTTTGAACGTGGCGATTGCAGCAGCGACCCAGTGGCTCTTCAACCTCATTGTGGCGCGGACAGTCCCTAACATGCTTCGGACAGTCGGTTACAATGGCTATGGGTCAGTTTCCGGAAACCAATCCACGATTGTGCCCGACAATGCTGACTCTGAATAGTACATATCTCATTTTTGGGTCCTTCTCATTTCTCATGTTCTTCTTTGTCTGGTTCTTTGTGCCTGAAACGAAGGGGCTGTCGCTGGAGCATATGGACGAGCTTTTCGGCGTGACTGGAGACACGAAGACCAAAGACAGTCTCGATAGACCCAGCGAGAAGGAGATTGTTTGAAGGTGCAGTTGACTTCTACTGCCCTTAATGGTTGTGGGAGAACAAAGCGAGCATTGGCTCTGTTGACTGGGGTTGATTTTAGTTAGGTTCTACTTGGTAATGCTCATGCTGGACTGCTTCTCTTGATCAATTTGAGGCCGAGGCAGCATTCTGTAAGCTTTGACTCTTTCGTCAATCATGCTAGCCAAGTGCTGCAATCGTTCATTCTCATCCCGCAGATCGGCAGAAAGGTTCGCTGAGGAGTTTAATGTCCCCAAGAGAATGGTTTTCAGTACTTGATGGAAGAGTCGCATAAAGGACACTGAAAGAAGTTCCGGACTAGCAGATCCGATCACCGATTGGACGTGTGCAAGATCAGAGAGCCACGAATCAAGCGTGCCCAGCAGCGATGCTCTCTCGGACAGCAGTCGAAGGGCGTTTCGTGTCGATTCGATTTGCGATGCCTTGTCGAGAAATTCAAGCGTTGAAGAAGCGATTTTGGTAAGCTTTGTTCGCATGTCGGGGGCAATCACGCGAAGGGTGCGAGATCCATGCGGTGTTTCATCCAGCGAGATTAAACATGTAGACGCTGTCGCACCGCTTGCATCGGTTGCCGGAGGATCCGCGAATTTACAGGGTGCAGCGAACAGCGTAATGATGAAAACGTCCAGGAAAGGTAATTGGTCATGTTTTGCTGGCACCAATCTATTCTCTCCCACAACAAAACTTGGCCTTGCTCCGTACTCGTGCATAATGCTGAGTCCTCGGATTATATGCTGGGCCATGGCTGCGTAGTTGCCCCGGACTTGCTCAATGCTAATAAAGATCTGGCAGCAGAGCAATACCGACCTCAACCCGCGGGACCCTGGGTACGACAAACTGGACGCAAGGCCCCCCAATGCCATGCAATACTGCTGAAGGCCAAAGTCATGGCCCGGGGTCTGTTGTGCGATGGGCACTGACACGTCTCTGGACGTCTCGAGATCTTCACGAAGAGCTCTTAGAGAAGATATCGCGTGTCGTATTGGCGGATCAGTTAGGCTGGCTTGAAGTATTTGCTTCGCTTCTTCATCGCAGCTCAGTTTTACACCAAGTAAGGTCTTAGTTGAGAAATAGCGATTGAGTATGTCAATGTCTTCAGAAGCGACGTCCGTTGCTGTAGGTTGGATGGATTGTGAGCAATGGCCAGACTTAGTCACGCCAGCAAGGGAGGACTTGATATGCTGGCCAGTAAAGACTCTGAAAGGGGAGTCGTAACCGTCGCATGTACGGCCAGTGCTGACACACTTTTGGCAAAATGGCCTGTCTTCGTCACATTTGACCTTCCTTATCCTGTCGCCGAGTCAATACAGGGCTGTCTTCCATATGTGGCACCATGCCGTGTTCGAGATTGGCAGTGGCTTTGAGACTGACCTGCAGGTTGCACAGCCTGTTTTCGCTCTGGTTCTGCATTGAGTGGTCCGTTTGTGGGCGACAAGGGTTCCAGCCATCGTTTGGAGGAGATGGGAGGGCTCACGCTTGTTGCCGAAGACCCCAACAAATTGGAAGGGAGGTCGTAAAGAGTGACGAAGCCGAACAAACGAATCAGACGATGCTCTTCGGCTCATCCAAGGAATGAAGAGATGAGCTTTGAGTCGAGACTCGAGCGTGTCGTTGTGCAAAAGGAGTCAGCGCTAGCTCGTTTGTGGAAGCAGAGGCGAGCCTGCCAATGACAAGATCCTGCGAACAGACGCTTCATCCTTGCCTCGACTAGCGTACTCCACACGCTCGCGATCCTCATAGAGTAGCTTCGTTGGGAGTTCCGAGGCTTCCTGAAGGTCTCGGCTGAGGGCTTATATATAGATTGACTGGCCCAGTCGGAATGTCTGCTTCCACGGGTCAAGACTCATGGCGAGCAACTCCAAATTACTTTCCAAACTCTTGCATACCTCGAAAATGCCAGCTTTTACACTGTACGGCTCCCGCGGCTCCACCAATACGGATCGTGTCCGCCTGACTCTCGCCGAAGGTGGCTTCACGGACTATGAGTTTGTGCTTCTCAATCTGCAGAAAGGCGAGCAGAAGGTATGTGAAGTAATTTGTCTTCAAGGACGACGCAGGACGACGCATCTCATATTCGCATGGGTAAGTCATACATTGCTGACGCTGCATCCAGTCACGAGAGAACGTGAAGCGTCACCCATGGGGCAAAATACCCGTCATCACCTTTGCCGACGGGTTCACTCTCTATGAGAGTCGCCCGATTTGCAAATACCTCACGAAAAAGTATGCCTTTCCGCTTCTGCCACCGGACTCCGACTTGGAAGCCACGGCGCTGTTCGACGAGGCGCAGTCTGTAGAAATGCTCTACTTTGCCGAACCTGCAGGAAGAATTGCGTTCGAGAAATTTGCTAAAAGATTCATGGGGCTGCCACCCGACGAAGAGGCAATCTCAAATGCATTGCGTTCAGTCGAGACGTATTTCGATGTGGCGGAACGTCTTTTACAACACAGAGACTACATGGCCGGGAAGGACTTCACTCTCGCGGATATTCACTACATTCCTCTCATCCAGAGGCTTTTCGCATGCGGCTACGGAGATGTCGTCCTCAGTCGCAAGGCCGTGAGTGCTTGGTGGAACCGCTGTATGAATAGGCCAGCTATACAGAAGATGTTAACCGCTGACAAGGAGGCTGCGGGTGGTAGTGGTAAATAATGTATTAACATTTGGTTTGCTTGAGCAGCTATTGAGTTATTCGCCTATTCTATACAACTGCGACATGGTTCGTGACCAAGAAACTACTTGATCATCACATGGTCCTGGCGTCCAACCTGTCTCCTGTTTCATGGTACTCACCACTGCAGAATAGAGGCCAGACATAGAGCGGCTGCGGATCCCGGAGAAACACCATCAGGTGCTGCTGCTGTTCTCAAGATTTCAGTCACTCTGATTGTTTCCCTGCTTACCAATAGTCACTAACAAAAGTATCGGCAAGATTAATGCATGGTTTCAAGATGAGTGACGTTTTGGTTCGATGCACTACTACGTTGTGGGCTGGCACAGGCTTTGCCCTAGCATATGTCAGCTAAGTTTTTCTCATTCTAGAAAAGCTTTCCATAATTATCATTTCCAGACGCTTTGGCTCCATTTATTGGTTGTCGATTAATTCTTCGCAGCCACTATACTGTGTTGTCACAGAAGTAATGGCATGAACTCGCACAAAGTCCGGGCAAGGATTAGGCGTGCTGGCAGGAGTGGAACGACGGCGCCTCAACATTGCGGGTAGTGTGTTGCTACGATTTAGCAGTAAATAATAGCACTGATTGTTGTCCGTGTTGTTATCGCCATAGAGTGTGCGGCGAAACCCTCGACCCAAAATCGATTCCTGCTATCAGTACTGAAGCTTGCGAGAAGAGCCTAAACTGTGGCTGAAGCGCCTCGTCGGAACTGCGCCTCTTTACACATTGCACCCCCACTCAACCAGAAATTCAGACGTAACCCCAGATGTGATCATCCGCTGATTTATAATCAACCCCCTCTCTGACCATGACCCGAGAGCTGGTCAATTTTGCTGGAACCTGTCAAGTGCCCTGTTGCAAGAGTTGCTTTATCAAGCTCCTTGAAGTCGCTTAAGCAGCGAACCAATTAGGCCTAAGCTTTATAGAGTATTCTGTTTGGACCTTTTATTTCAACGCGACCTTCAAATAACAGGCCATGGACTCCCCGCCAGGGTTCAGCGGCCAGCCAAGTTTTAGGGAAGTGGAGCGGCAAGTCATTATTCGTGTGAGTTAGACCCCAGAACATAATAGCGTCCCGCCTCTGTTGACACCTCGAGGAAAGGCTTGCGACCTGTGCCGAAAGAAAAAGATACGATGTGACCCTACCACACAAGGATGCGCTCAGTGCACCAAATATGGCACAAGGTGCCACTTTACCCCAATCACAAAGAAGAGGAAGCCTCGCAGGCCAGCTGGGTTAGTCTGCTACTCTAGCACACAAAGATTGCTTCTCCTAAACGTTTCCCAGCTTCAAATACATCGCGCAGCTTGAGGAAAGGCTTCTAGAAGTGGAGGCTTTGCTGGGAGACAAGTCTTCGGGGGAGCCAGCTGTGCCTCACCACAGCAAAGAGCAAACGACATCTGCAGGTTCACTCAACACAGCGGCACTGACCACGTCCCCTCACAAAAGTAATTCAATGATGCCTATGAGCGAATCACAATTTTCTTTATATGAACAAGCGAGCAATCTAGGGGGGTTCCTTGACCTCGCCTGGCCGGCACACGACTACGGCGAACCCGATTTTTCTACGTTTGGGGGTTACATGACTGACCGTCTAGCTGCCAGTCCATGGCCGCATCCTTCTCTAGAGTTACGACCAGTTTCTCTACCAGCGCACCAGGAGCTTCCCACAAAAGCAGTCGCTCTGGAGTTGGTCCAGGAAACATTTAACAACTACAATAGATACCTTCCACTTTTTGATGAAGATGAATTCATGAGAGAGTTTCAACTCAAGTACTCGACTTCGAGCCCTGGAGATGCCGGTTGGTGGGCGTGTCTCAATGTCGTGTTGTCAATAGCTCATCGTCTCCGCGCCTTGCGCAATTCCGAACCGACGCATGAGAACATCCTAGCCTACGGGCACATACAGAACGCCCTAGGCGTCATCTCCGAACTTAGCGTCTCTAATCGCAGCCTCTCGGCCGTCCAGGCTCTGGTGGGCATGGCTTGCGTTCTTCAGGGAACGCCGAATCCGGAGCCAGCCTCAATGCTCGTAGCCGCCGCCCTGCGCTTGGCACAGGCAATGAACCTGCACAGAGAGTGTTCCAGCCTGAATCTCACCAAATCACAAGCTGAACAACGGAGGCGGGTATTTTGGAAGATATATGTTCTTGACAAGGACATTAGTCTACGGACGTGCCGACCCTTCGGTCAAGACGATGATGATATGGATGTCCGACTGCCATCAAATACAAGTCTTGAGCCAGGTAACTTGGACCTTTTCAACCATCGCATAGGGCTTGCAGTTATTCAGGGGCAGGTGTACAAACAGTTGTACTCAATCCGCGCCGGACGACAAACGGAGACACAAAGGGCGATTGCGGCACAAGAGTTGAATTCTTTGTTATCGTACTGGAAGTCCACTGCGCAGCTGGAACCACCAGAGGACTCTACGAAGTTGCCAGGATTCCAAATTGCAGGCGAGATGATTCATAAAGTGGTTCTACGACTCACATACATCCATTGCCTGACAATGATTGATCGCCATTTGCCTCCTATGCCGCGATCTCCCTCCAACCAAGAACCGAGCCGGTCTGAGCTATTATTACCCTCAGGCAGTCTATGCCTCGCTGAGTCTCGCAAAGCGATCCGTCTCGTTGAAGCCATTCCTCATGGAGACCGCTCATGTGTCTGGTAAATTATTATCGAGAACCACAACTTTTCTGGATTATTTCTCTAACTCAATCTAGGATGCTTCTTCACGCTTTCTTCGCTGCAGCCAGCAGCATGCTCAGTAATCTAACACAAGACCCCACATCACCATACGCACTTTCAGACCTTGATCTTGTTAAGCCATTCATACGCCTGCTGGAGACGCTTTCCAGGGATCCAAGAGCATCATCACGATCCGAGGAACTCAGGCGAATGCATGGCACTTGCAGCAGCCTGAACGACGAAGCAGAGAAGGCTGTTCGGCTTCTCAGTTCAAGTTCTCTAGAGACTTTTACATGATCAGCTGAGCTTGAGCGGTTGCTAAGTACACTGGATTAATGCTTTATCACGTTGAAAGCATTATATAACACAAGACGAGTTACTGTGGCCTAAACGGGCTTTTTCTTGGCCTATGTAGCCGCAAGCCAGTCCTACAGGACGTTCGAGATGGCCGGATGAGTTTTCATGCGCCATAAGCAGCTATCGAGAACTAGGAGATCTTCTTGAGGTTCAATCTGTGCTCGGCAATTAACATAGTAACATAAGATACCAGTCAAGGGAGTACAAGACAGGAGCATTTTACTCACTTTTTCTCCGCAACTTGATATGTGGGTGATGGTGCCAAGCTGACGCCTCGACGTGGTAAGCAGCCACTTAAAGAATACCTTCACATGCAAAAGACGAAGGATATGCGGAAGACAAACGTATGTTTCATAGATAATTATTTCCCCAGTGATAACAAAGTTCCTTCACCTCATCTAGCTTCGCAGCTTTGTCTCGCCTGTGGAAAGCACAAAACCCGCCTCGAGCCATGATTTACCACAGCTCATTTGGCTTCTTGGAGCTTCAGAACCTTCTTGACGCTCGGACGGGCGAGCATGTTTTCAGTCCACTTCTTGACGTGCGGGTAGTCATCTTGGTTGAACTCGTCGTTCGGAATCCGCGGTTCGGCTGTGTGCTGCCACGTAAAGAAGGCGACATCCACGTACGAAATCCGGCTCCCTAAGAACCAACGGTTGCCGTCTGCATCAGGCTTCTGCTTCGCCAGGTGTCCCTCGAGTACCCCAGTCACGCGGTTGACCTCTTTGACGTAGCGCGCGCGCGCCTCGGGAAGTGGCTGATATATAATAAACCACATCGCCTGCCCGTAATACGGTCCCTGGCCGGTGGTCTGGAAGAAGAGCCATTGACGAGCGTGGTAGTCTTCAGCTGTACCCGTCGCGAAGCTTAGAATGTGGTCCTTGTCGTATTTCTCCGTCAGATACTGGATAATAGCGCCTGACTCCCACAGGGTCAGGTCTGTGTTTGGGTCCTGGATAGACGGTAACCGCCCGTTGGGATTGATAGCGACGTAATTGGGGTTCTTGACGTCGGTAAGTGGGACTACTTCTGTCTCATATGGCAGCCCTAGCTCCTCGCAAAGGAGAATAACCTTGGCAGCATTAGGCCCGTGAATGCCAAACACTTTGATCGGCTTGATTTCCGCCATTTGGACAAAGGTGTATCGAGTTATCTGAAAGTGATGGTAGACGGAAGGTTGGTGAATTAATTTAAACAGTGGGTGATGGAAACCCCAGTAGAGATGAGAGAGAGCGAAATGAACCAGGTATCAAGGACTTCTGATCTCCTTTTAAATACGTTACCACCTCCTCCTGCAACCCAAAGCACATTGAACTTGGTCAGTCCTCTCCTTGAAAGTCCGCCTAGTTCAGTCCGAATCATACAGGGAAGAGAGCTGACAAATTTTAGCATAGGTTGGTGACACATGGGATTGCTTATGCTGTATGCTGTATTCGGACCTTCCGAAGACTCCGGGATCCGTGATGACTTTACCCAATAGGCCGCTGTGGGGTTTTTCAACGCAAGCCCGCGCTACACCCCGAGACACCACTAACGCTATGAATGCACATGTACTCCAGTTAGTGCGACGGAGATGATCTACGATTGATTAGCTTTTAAACGCACTCAGCAAAGATCGAGCTGGCTCGAATCACTTGACCAATCGAGTATACTACTTCCTGCCTGCTTCTTTGCTCAAAGGAAGATAATTATATATACGGCGAACAAAGCGTCCTGCTTTCTTGCTCGACTACACACACTCTGACTTTTCCCTCACAACCCAAACCATGCCCGGAACATCTCCTGTCGCTCTCATCCTCGGTGCGGGGCCAAAAGTTGGCCTGCCAGCCGCAAAGGCCTTTGCTTCGAAAGGCTACAAGGTTGCCATCGCAGCCCGGTCGCTAGAGGAGGCAGACAGCACAGACAATCAACTCAACATTAAAAGCGACTTCGCCAACCCCGACGATGTCCTCGATGCCTTTACAAAGGTCAAGAAGGTGCTGGGAATCCCAAGCGTGGTCGTTTACAACGGTAAGTCTTGTCCCAACGGCTATACCTCAACGCTCTGCTAAGACTTCGTAGCCGGTGCCGCGACATTCGCTCCCCCCAACGATCCGTTTGCGATCCCGTTGGATGCGTTCAAGCGAGACATGACCATCAACAACACCAGTGTCTTTGTCGCTGCCCAACAAGCCGTCCTCGGTTTCGCGGAGCTCCCTGCCGATGTGCCAAAGACATTTTTCTTTACAGGGAACATCCTAAACGTCGCACCTCTCCCGCAGTTTCTAGAATCTGGTGCCGGCAAGTCAGCGTCTGCGCACATGATGATGGCTGCTGCCGCCGAATACAAAGAGAAAGGATTCAGGTATGTCATCCCTGCCGTCTTCTTACGACTAAATGGATGTGACTAACAGTTTGCAGGTTTTATTATGTTGACGAGCGGAAGGCGGACGGCTCGGCCGCTTTCAAGATCGATGGAGAGGCACATTCAAAGCTCTTCTTGGAGCTCGCAGAGGCAAAGACGCAGGGTCCGTGGTTGCAGACCTTCGCCAAGGGCATCGGATACAAGGACTTCGGCCCCTATCGACTGTAGGGTTGTCGCAGACGCTAGTTACCTTTTATAACTATGACCTTTTCATCAACATGATCTTTTCTGAGTGGCGTCTTATGAAAATAGTCCTAGTCAAAGACATTAGAGCTCACGCCGCTAACTCGATTCGCGCGTATATTATGAATGCAGATGCCTCGCCCACGGGATTTCTGTGTCACCTTGACCTGGCAACGGTGAACCCCAACTGAATGATTGGACCGCATCCAAACCCCTGAAGAACCATTGAGCTGCATAGCGCTCCCCGGCTGATGTTGTAGTCAATTGTGGTCATTAGAGTGGCTATGAGCATCAATACGCTCAGTGCCCCATACCACAGCTTGGAGAAGGAGAATTACGCCTTTTTACTATGCTTTGCCCCTGTCACGGAAACAAGGCTAAATGCTGACAGGAGGCAATTGGCGCTCACTTTTTTCCTCAGCAGCTCCGCACTCGCACTTACAGCACTGGTGGAGTTATCGTCACAACCCCCTGTCATCTTATCTCATGCAGCTTGCACGTGATAGTATGCATTTTCTCGCGATGCTGAAAGCAAATCCTGAGAGAAAAGGACTAGACTCACCGCAAGGAATCCCTCCTCAGTTGCAACCTTTGTTCACTACCACAACGCTTTGTTTGATACCCAATGATTTCCTTTTACAGATTGTCAGTCTTCCTGCCCTGCCGAACACTCACAGTGCCACAGATCACTGACAGGTGGTGCTCGACAAATTAGCCTGCCCTTCATCGGCTACCAT
Source organism: Paramyrothecium sp. XJ0827 (assembly GCA_020881915.1). Classification (NCBI taxonomy): domain Eukaryota; kingdom Fungi; phylum Ascomycota; class Sordariomycetes; order Hypocreales; family Stachybotryaceae; genus Paramyrothecium; species Paramyrothecium sp. XJ0827. Next base: position 4,856,417 of record JAJFPB010000004.1, read on the forward strand.
CATGTTTTAATGGTGTTGATCATAACCTCGATTGCAGTACAATGTATTTCCCGCCTGCAACTCTACCCGTTCAAGAAAGCTAGTGGCTAATGAAACCTCAACCCTCGTGGCACAGCTGCTCTCATCGCCGGCTGCACAAGCGAGAACCTCAACAACATATTTCTGTTCTCTTTGTCATATGCAGATCGCACATCGCCACATGACCCGAGCCCTGCTGAAGTAAATAGCAACGCGTCTGCAGTTCTCTCATCCCTTGCTGGAGATGGAGCGATGCTCCAGGTTCGCTCTGGCTATCTCGGCATGTGCATTTCGAGCACCACTGGATGGATCTGCTCCAGAAGCTCAACGCGATTGGCATCCATTGTTCAGCAGTCTGAGCCTAATGGCCTGGGTGACCCCCTAAACCTGATCTACGCGGCTGAAAGGTTCAAAACGAGTGTCGTATTCGTGGGCCTTCTGTGAGTGGCATCCTCAAGCCTCGTCACAGTGCAACCCCTTGCCCCTCTAATGCAAAGAGCTATTTGCCAGGCTTATCTCAATTCCGTTCGCTTTTATCACATTCCTGCTTCTTGCTACCTTCCCCGGTTGGCACGAGGACGCTACTTCGGAAGGTAGCGAGAGAGAAGTGAAACCGTTTCCGTCACGGACCGTTTCCCACATTGCGATGGGTTGCATAACTGTGTCCTCCGTAATGGCCCTGCTCGCTGCCTTCTGGCAGCACATGGCTGGCGTCGCAGCCGCCACCATGGCCGAGGTCTTCACATACGGAATGGCAAGTGGTGGCGTAGGGGCTGGGGCGATGGTATGCGGGTGGGTTTCCTTCGTCCTCCAAATGGTGGTTGCAATTGGCCTGCTAGTCATGATTTTGTCAATAAGAGTGTTGTCTGCACTATCTTAGGGAGACAAGTACACATCGCATACACCGGAGCCAGTTCCATTCTCTTCGATATCAGCACAATCTAGTTTTGTTTTTCTGATGCGTCTACCTGAATGTGCTAAATACTTGAAACACCCGATGTCGTCGTCCCCACGTCCATGGCATTGCTGACCGCCGTCACAAGCCTCCAAATTCCAACCGCAATAATGCAACCTAGTACTAGGATAACAAGAACGATGGTCACTCCCACCTTGGCAGCGGTAGCTAGTCCAGACGTCCAAATGGGCGTCAGGATGGCCGCAGAGATGGCCAGTACTATGGCTATGGCTACAGCTATCCGCCTCATCCGCTCATCGTAGTTACGAAGCTTGTAGATGAAAGCGGCAATTCTGTCCACGTTAAAGGCGATGATGATTAGGGGTATTGATAGGCCGAGACCAATGGTCACTGTTTGCATCGATATGAGTATTACATCTCCTGATCAGGTTTGGACAGATTTTCACTTACGGATGGACTTCATCACGTAGTCGAACGGGATCTTTTCGTTGTTGTCCAAAGGGTAACCATTGGTGTCGATAGAAAAGACCGCAGCGATAAATGACACGGGTAGCTGTAGCCATTAGCATCAAAAGCATCCATGCGACAACGTTGTGCAACTTACAAACAGAATGGTCACCACCGTGAAGACGATCACAGTTTTGCCTTGTCTGGCGGTGTCTCGCGCGGACTCACGTGCGTACCACGCTTCAGCCAAGCTGGCTTGTTTCTGCTTGAGATCCATCAAGCGATGTAACTATCCCGTTTTCCCTTAGCACAGTGACTTAATTTGAACGTAAGAATGGCCAAGTACTTACCGATGTGTCAGCCTTTTTGGCTGAATCCTCCATTCGTTCTATGCGCAACAGGTGGTTTTCGAGCGTCCTCATCTCTACTTGCGAAGGCTTCCGACTGTCTGCCGTTGAATGCTTCAGGGCTTTATTCATATCATTGAGCACGGCCTCCTGATCCCTCAATACCATTTTCAAGGTGTGAAGTTCGTCGAGAATGTCTTCCACCTCAATCATGAGCTCTGTTTCGTTTGTGATGTCCATGACCTCGTGTTCCCTTTGGCCGTCTTTCAGTTCGCTGAGTGCTTCCTTGAATTGCTTGAGATAGCTAGCTACTTTGTCGTTCTTCGCAAGTTAGAACGAACTATGCATGGCAAGATTTGATGGGAAGAGTTTCTTACCACACTACCAATCGATCGCTCAAAGAAATCGAAAAATAGGAATTCGTCAGGGGCGTGATGTGGATCGAACACATCCACACAGGAGGTGGTGATGAGGCCTGCGAGGTCGTAAACGGAGGTCAAGGCGCCTCGGCTCTGCTTGAATAAGTGTCGGGTTACACGATGCGGAATACTCAGAGGGTCGTCTTGAGTCATCTCTGGCCACGTGTCTGTCGCATCAAGGTAATACTCCCGCCTTTTTCGTTCGCTCTTGGCGTGCTTTTTGGAGCTTTGCCCTCCAATAATCATCATAGCGGGATGCATGTTGAGATGTGTTTTTTGCAAGGGGTTATGGCCGCCAACCCACTTCAAGAATGCCGATTTGGGAATCTGCAGAGAAGGGGCCCTGGGCCTGACCCCCCTTGTTACCCAAGACTCCCAGCGAAGCGGGCTGCATGTAACAATCGTGTCTTGTTTGATGTTAGTGTTAGTAGACGGTGGGTGGCTGGAGAACAAACCTTTACCAAGGACCCATAGCCAAAGCTGATCAACCATGAAAATCTTGGTCTCGGTCGTAGGGTCTTCCTTTGTATATCGATATATGACTTGATCATCATCACTGTGGGAGGTGGTTTTTATATCTGCATATCCGTATTGATCCAATGTCCGCCGGGGTTGATATGCTAGTACTCCAGGTTCGTAGTAGCCCCGAATCAAATGCTCATTGAGGCTTCTGGTGGGAGCCATGGGTCTGTACCTTTCCGGTCGTCTTGTCGTTGATCCTAAAGGTGGAGGATTCTGGCTCTTTCGGGAAAATTGGTCGTATCCCAAATCTCTAGACCGCTCATTTTCCAAGCTTTTGCTATCTCTTATGTCACGACTCCCTTGGTCTGTCCGTCTTTCTCGTCCGTCAGTCGTGTCGACAGCACTCGAGTGAGTTGACGTATTTTTTCTCCTGCTTTCAATGCTGTCTCGGCCCTGAATGGAGGTCGGACGACTAGAAGGTAGGCTCATATCTTCTGGTCGCACGGAGGCCTCATCCTGTCGCGTTGATCCTACTTCATGAGCCTCTGCATCTTGACTTCTTGGCTGTTGATGCGGGTCGTTAGTAGATGATTGTACATCATGCATCCTCGGTTCAGGTTGAGGTTGTCTTTCCAAATCAGGTACAGCACTTGACACCGAACTGACACTAGATTGCGGCTTCCTATCACGCCATCTACTCAGCTTTGCCTTGGCAGAATGGAAAGCAATTCGAGGCCATGACCATCCTTTTGGCCTGGGATCCTCGGAACTAGATGTGGTTATAGAGGAGGAAGTGGAAGCTATAGGTGGCATAGGAGGTGCAGTCGGCTTGCGATTGAGGACACCCGGTTGGCTCGGCCGCGAGGCTCCACTGCCATGTTGGGATTCAGCGGTCATCCGCGGCATGCGAGAGGTTTGTTTTTTCTTGCCTTTCCTGGCTTCTTCTAGGACCTTGGCCATCTTAGAGTATCCTGTATATGTCTCAAAGTGAAGATATGGGACCTAGGGCAATTAGCTCAGATACGACTTCCGTCTCAGTGAGCGATAGGTCGTCTTACGAAGGAAACCATACCATCGTCGCCGCCAGCAGTCCAGGAGGTAAGACCCTAGCCAGGTGAAATTTTTATAAGCGTCATCATTGTGAAAAATAATATGACTTGGGGACTTACCGGCGTACGGCGACTTTGTGAACGTAACGTCGACAAATAGGTTGAAGATGAAGGTTTCCGGCCGGTTGTGTGCTTGGCTAGATCTAGCTCTGCCATTGATTCTTCATACATCTCAGCCGAGATCCCGCCTTTCTCGGCAGCAATGCGTCTGATCAGAGTCTATGACAGATTTAGTTCACACTGCGTTTCCACGTCATCTGCGGCCGTTCTTGATCTACTCACCTCGGCCCAAACCATCTGTTCAACATGTCAGTGAGATGTCAAGGCAGATATGGACAATCGGGTGTGCGAAAGAGTCACATACATTGTTAGAAGGTAGGTGATACCAAGTGAAATCCGGGGCTTTGCCTCCCGACTCGCTTTTGAAGGCATCCGGCCCGTGCCTGTAGAGAAGCTCGTAGATAGACACACTCTTGGGAATCATCTGCTCGCGCTCGCCGCCCGTGAAGAAATCAATGACAATAGCTTCCATGCCTTGGCATGCAACGATTTTATGGTTGTCAGTCTCGGGCGGTGGTGGTGAGGGTTTGAGAATCGTAAATGGTTGCTCAGCCGCCGGGTCCGCCGTATGGATGCGCGGTCCCTGCCACACGGTTTCGCCTTGCAGGAGGTCGAGCATCTCGTTGTTCCCTTGCGCCAAGTCCAGAACCGAGAAGCCGTCCGATCTCCATGTCCGCGTGCTTGCGCCTCTCTGCAAGAGGAGCTTTGCGGCTTCCAAATGGCCACGTTCGACAGCCCGAAAGATAGGCGTGGCACCGTCAAAGTCTCTGGGGTCAACCTTGGCTCCCCCATCCAACAGTGCTTGGATCGAATCCACATCGCCGTTGTCTGCGGCCAGATGCAGTGCGGTTGGGGGGTCTTCAGAGTAGAAAGTGTCGGGATCGGCACCGGAATCGATCAGCAATGTTATCATTCTCGGCTTCCTGTTCCAGACAGCAAGAAGCAGAGGCTCCCTCGCATCATGTGACGCCCGGCTCGCATCAGCTCCAGACTCAAGAAGCAGTCGAGCCACCTTGACATTTCCCAGCCGAGCAGCCTCGTGCAATGGAGTTGAGCCCGCGAGGTCGGCATCAGGCGACGCACCGTGTTTCAGTAGAGCCGCTACCAGGTCGGTGGTCTCTGCCTCCACTGCCAAGCCTAGAGGTGTTATTCCATCATGTGTTTCGGCCTCGACGTATGCGCCATGGTTCAGGAGACAGTGGACTGCTGTGAGACTGCCATGGCGAACAGCCAGATGCAGGGCAGTGTCACCATGGTAATCCTGGACATTGAGGTCTGTGTCAAAACGATCCAGCAACTGAGCCAGTAGGTCGTGGTTGTCTGATTCGGCAGCTTCAAACAGTTGTTGAGCCAGTGGCTCCTCCAGTATGCCAACCGGCACAGACTCCGACCCCATATTCTTGAAGCTCGAGGCGGCAGGCGAGCACCCAGTCCGTCAAGGATGATCCTAGACAGCTCGTATTGGTGTACGTACACTAACAATTCCCGCCCGGGTTTTGTGGATAAAGATTGTTCACTTCCAGACTGGGTTCGGTCTTGGCATCGCCGGCACTCTCAAGCGTGCAGACTCTCCAGGACTAGTCGAGATGGCGACGGTCTTTGGCTGGCTCAATTTTCCTGGCATGTTTACTTTCGACTAAGCTCTGCATATTGTCCTATCGATAAGACTGACAAAGGGCCTGCTGCGTTGACCCTGGTCAGCAGAGCCATTGGGGCTAAATACCCTACATCTTGCACTTCCCTGTGGAATGGCACAATATTGCCGGTGTAAGACTCAACCATATATGCTTTGAGTGCTCAGAGCCAGCAAGGACGTGATTGTTAGTCAAGGTCTCATCATGGGTAGTTTAATCTATGGAATAAAATGTGAGTCTGTCACTTCCAACAATCCCCGTGTCACATCTTCTTGAATCCCCTTGACTGCGCGAAGCCTCAGATGATGTAACGATCCCCACAATATCTTAGTCATGATGTCGGTACATAAAGTAACTTCCTAGCCCTGCCCCACCTAATTTACTATGTACGCCGCTTCCTACGATACCTCAATGCCTGACACAAGATCGAAAAGTCAGCGGCAGAGCCGTCGGGGCCGGGCCCGGCATGACGATGCCGCTGCTGCCTCTGCTGAAGCTATTTCCAACGGACCAAGGCGAGGGCCGCCACGCCGGGCCCGGCAGCAAGCTGTTGCTGCCGCTGCTGCCGTTGAAGCTGCTGACGATGTTGAAGCTGCTGACGATGTTGAAGCTGCTGACGATATTGAAGCTGCTGACGATATTGAAGCTGCTGATGATATTGAAGCTGCTGACGATATTGAAGCTGCTGACGAAGGTGGTGTTGAGCTTCCAATTACGATGAACAAGAGCCGGCCGGAACAAGCCCACGATAGCACACAAAGACCGGAAATTGACCCCTGGACGCTGTAGGCACCGAATTCGAGCCTTTCCAAGTCCCTGAACGCCCCTTCCAAGTCCGACAGCTCCCTGAGACCCCGTTGAAGCTATTCCAGCATTTCCTACCTATTTGGCTCGTTGCAAAATGGGTCAAATATACCAATAATGATCGGACCGCTGCTGATCCTAATGATCCGGCCTTGAAGATCTAGCCGTCAGAGACGGTGGAAACCGACCTCCGTTCAAGAGATATATATATGGATAGCTATGACTATCTATATGGACAGACACCCAGAAAAACAGCTCTCCAGCTATTGGAAGGAGCCAAAAGGCGGCAGCAATATCTCCCCACCGAATATCACGATATATGTCATATGATCGGTTTATCCTACTGAAAAACCGGCTTCGAATTCATGATCCAGATAACATAGAAATAGGGGTGCCGGGCCCGTACAATAAGGTCAACGAATGGGCCCTTGTCCTGATGGAAGCCGCCCTCAGCATCGTCATCGTCGGCAGCATCATTGGCGTCGATGAAGCTATGCAGGGCTTCCAAGGAGGTCCAGCCAGACTGTGACGATTAAGACGAAGCCCACGCCCACAGGGCTCAAGATCTGGGTCCTAGCTGTCAAGGGATATATATTACAGTGGATTTGGCATAGGCCCGGCACCCAATACGGGCCCGTCGGCATCGAGGCCCGTAAGGGCCCGAAGGTCAAGCTATTAGACAGATCATCAAACAAGCCGCCGGCTTTGAACCCTACCCAAGCTGTCGTTGTTGCCCTAGTAAATCGGCTACCTAGGGAGACGTACCATATCTATATAGATAACCTTTTCTCGTCCCCGGACCTATTCAAAGCTCTGAGGCAGCTGGGGATAGGGGCCACCGGCACATGCCGTACGAACTGTGGGATCTATCGTGAGATAGTCAAATTCAAGGACAACGATAGAAAAGGACAACAGATGTGGCCTTGGGGCCGGCTCGAGAGCTGGCCCACGCCGGATAATAAGGTAGGAAGCCCTAGGAAGCCGGGCCCTAGGGAAATGCATTACTGACCGTCTTCCAGGTCAACCAAATCGCATGGAAGGACAATGCCTTAGTGTTGTTTCTGACCACTGTTTATGACGGCTCTGAAACCGCTGTCTGCCTTAGAAAACGCCCTAAAGGTGGGCAGCCATATTCACGCCCAATTCAACAGTTTTTCGGTGACGAGGGCATCAAGGAAGTATCCGTGCCGTTGATAGCTGCTGACTATAATTTATATATGAATGCAGTAGATAGAGGTGATCATCTTCGAGCAAATATGAAGACAAAGCATCGTCAGAGACGGGGCCCTGCCCGGGCTCTTGCTTGGTCCTTTTTGCTTAAGACAGCTATTTGTAATAGCTTCATTTTACAACGGGACGGGCAGCCGGCCTTTGAGCCCTCTAAGACACTTAGTGAGTGGCAGGACCGGATTTCTGACGCCCTATGTGAGTATTACTATGATAGCTATCGTCAGACAGCTCCATCAAGGAAACGCTATCGAGCTGGGGACGAATTTACGCCTGTCTGGCAGCATAATTTTGGTCCCAGAGGAAAAAGGGATCGTTGCAAGGGCTGTCAAGGCATTCGAATTTCCCCTCGAACACAGAGCTTTCAAAATGCTAGAAAACGCCGGGCCCTGGAGCCGTTAGATGTAAATAGCTTCAACAGGCCGGGCCCTGACGATATCGTTGAGCCGGAGCCACCGGAGGGCTTGAATATCAAGCAGACGGAAGATGGTTGTCTGACATGCGATGTACCCCTATGTAACGAAGGAAAATGCTGGTACATCTACCATCAGCCAATTTACTAGAGCTTCGATGTATCTAGATTTTACCCGGTTCCAATTGGTCAAGATCCCAGTCCGTTACAACATCTGAGGCTTCGCGCAGTCAAGGGGATAGAGCCCATTTTGGTGGCGCGACGTACTGCGAAGACTTCTGCAATAACAGAAATCAATTCACATGTCTTGGCAGTACAGTCGTAATTGTCTATCACTTTCGTGCTTTTGGGGATAATGTACAGATTTTGTCCAAATTTGGTCTTGACACAGCTATTTACTACCCATGTACTACAAAAACGACCTTCATCAGCGCGGATTATAAATGCTGCTGTGAACAACAATGAGCTCTCATGCTATGTAGGGGCCAGTACCGGCTCTCGCAGGGCTCAAATGCATTCGGGGATGTTATACTTGGAAATGTCACCCAGACCAATTCTTTTGTTGATAGCTACTGGGTTAACTAACGACGAGCTACCGGCTGCGTTACATTTCACGCTCATCCTCACGAACGATGTGTTCGTCTCGAACCCCCCCTGCAATAAGTTGTAGACTTAGACCAAGAAACCGTTTCGGTCTTGAGATGTTTATAGATATTCTGTGCGTCTAACCAGTCGGCTTTTTACACGACAGGTCCTCCTGACCAGGATCATGTGGCGAGTGTTGGCCGAAGTCGAAGCTCTAAAATGATGTCAGAATTTAGGCTTACAGTTTCGGCACAGCATCAGAAAATATATGCAAGTTGGGATTGCTGCTTTAATAAAAGGATGAGCCAAATCACACAAGAACATGAATTGCCCTCCCAGTAACAAAGTTTGCGACAACTGGCTACCCTACAGTCCTGATGTTGTCACGGATTTGTGCTCTATCCACAGGGGCCAATCAAATGAGGTTTCACATTCCACGCCTTTCCTCGTTGGATTTGGAAGAGATCTGGATTGTTTTCCGCGTATCGCACCGACTGTACAGAAGAGGGGGATTTTAAGCTAGTGGATATGATCCACTTCTTCTCTTTCGTGTTTAAATTAACAGGAAAAAAAGAATGGACGGGTAAATTGCCAGACACGCAGCGCATGATGCCAGTGTATCTGCAATGGTCGGTAGCGGCAACGCCGGCTCTTACTAGATCCCTTTCAATGACCGCTGGTTGGATGAATTTCTGAGGTGAGCTCCGTAGTAAAGCTCACACAGACGCCGTTTGAGGCCCTACTGACCTTGTCGCCTGATTGACTGATCGCCCCCCCCCCCTTCGGACCAACCACGCCGTTCAGCGGACAGAGGCCGACGATCAGGGGAACCATAGATTTTAAGCTTATTGGCAGCCCTTTTTTGCGCAAGCCTCAATGCCACCCCCAGTCTGGTTCTGACACACTACGACTCTGTGGCCTACCGGATTGCTCGTCTACGCAGTGGCCGAAACTGTCAGAGGCCCGCACGGGCTCAGGTGCAACGTATCATGTTGGTCTGAAGGATCGGGCGCAACTGTCGGTCTGTCTGTCTGTGTGTCTGCGTGTCTGTTTGTCTCAAGTGTCTGTCTGCTTGTCTGAAGTGTCTATCCGCCAGTCTGTAGCGTCGCCATACCGCACCGCGACACTCCGTATTGTCGCCCAGACCAGAAGCGCGAGCGACACACAAGCAAACACGAAATTGCTCGGGGGCGCACACCTCCTTATTATACTAAGCAAATGCGCGCGCCCATTTCCCCGACACAGCCACCCTGGGATTTGCTTCGCTTACCCACCGTCATCATCCCCGTGTCCAATCGCCGGACATGCCCAGCGTATAAACGCGCAAGCGCCAAGACTGCCCAGACTTTAAGCGTGCCCCTGTCCCCGTCACTTGGTCGTCTGGCCCTCCCGCTCTCCTTTTTCCAACCCTTTTTTTAAACTTGGCGCTCGTTTGTGGCTACTGTGCATTTCTGCTTCTGCCGCTTGTTCGATTTGCGGAGTGCCTTCTCTTCCCTCCCTCCCTCATTCACCTGCGTCATTCATTGTCCCAGTTTCTCCCGCCGCTGTCGACAGCTTCTTCTCCAGTTTCCTTCCCGCCCCTCTTCTCTCTTCCTTGTCTTTCCTGTTACCAATTATACCCTCTCTCGTTTTTATTGTCCGCTCGCTCCCACTCACCATTCTTTTTCGAGGTACTTTAATCTACGCTCGTTGGTCGTGCGACAGGAATTCGTCTCTTCTCTCCGCAATCTAGAACACTTGGATCACGCTCCCTCCGCTTCGTGACTACCGGCATACCGAATTAGCCTTTTACGGTTCGGGGGCTCACTCCAACAGTAACGCTGCCTTGCTCTCCAAGGGGCTGCCTCTCCCGCTGCTCCTCCTCGATTTCGCGGCTCACGTCAACACACCTTCCGCGTGACCCGCGGAGTCGCAATCATGAAGAGTCCCTTCCAGGTCGCGACGCTGGGCCTGGCCTTATTTGGAAACGTAGCGAGATGTGTTCCTCTAGAAATTGGCAATGAGGGTGAGGCGACCTTGAATACAGTGACCGTGTCGGGCGATCAGCTAACGGCGGGCCTCAGACTCGGTTAAAGAAGCCGCCGCTACCCTGGCCTACGGAATGATGGGCTTCTATTACGGTAACAACACAGGCGATACTCCTGGAAACTTGCCAGACCCCTACTACTGTGAGCAGCTGTCACTGTCCTGACTCGCCGCTTCGTGCAACTAACGAAATGTCGAATAGGGTGGCTGGCTGGTGCCATGTTCGGCACCTTGGTGGATTACTGGAAAATCACCGGCGACGACTCATATGTCGAACCTACGAGGCAGGCGTTGATGCATCAAATGGGCGAGACATTGGATTACATGCCGGACAACCAAACGATGACCATGGGTAACGACGATCAGGGCTTCTGGCTCATGTCCGCCATGTCTGCAGCGGAGGTCGTCTTCCCCGACCCTCCCGAGGACCACCAGCAGTATTTGGCCGCGGTCCAAGCCGGATTCAACGAGTACGTCGTTCGCTGGAACGAGTCGCAGAATGACTGTGGAGGTGGACTTCGATGGCAGGTCTTCTCCTTCAACAACGGCTACAACTATAAGAACACCATTTCCAACGGCTGCTTCTTCAACATCGCCGCCCGACTGGCGCGCTACACTGGCAACATGACGTACGCTGCTTGGGCCGGCGAGGTCTATGACTGGCAGCTCGCGACAAAGCTGATCACTGAGGAGGGCGCGGCCCGCGACGGAGTCACGATCAGGGGGTCCGACTGCAGCGACATGGATGTCATTGAGTGGAGTTATAATGCCGGCATCTACATTGGTGGCGCGGCAGTCATGTACAACATTACCGAGGACGACAAGGAACAACATGACTTGTGGAAGGGAAGACTGGATAATCTCCTCGAGTACTCTTTGAAGAAATTCACCAAGGATGGCATCGTTCACGAGCAATTTTGCGAACCGCATAACACATGCAAGACCGATCAGCGGAGTTTCAAGGGCTACTACATCCGGTGGCTCACGATGGCCGCCCAGATGGCGCCCTACACTCAGGAGACGATCCGACCAATAATTGAGTCAGCGGCCGAGTTCGCCGCCGCCTCGTGCACAGGTAGTGTCAATTCGATGATCCCGCCATTCAGAGGCCATCCCGGCACGGCCTGCGGATTCACCTGGCTTCCCAAAGAAACGAACGACGAATGGCGCGGTCCCAGCGAGCAGATGAACTCGCTTTCCGCCATCATGTACACCCTCGCGGACCGTGTGGACCTGATGGTCTCGGCTGATACCGGTGGCACCTCCCAGGGCGATGTCAATGGTGGAAGCTCCGACGCGGACCGACTTAGGACGTTGAAGGACATCACCACTGGAGACAGGGTTGGGGCTGGCTTCCTGACGGCTCTCATCTGCGCTGGTGTTCTGGGCGGCACATCCTTCTTAATTCTATAGAGTTGGAGAACATCGGCTACCAGTATTTGCTTTTTCGTTTTGCGGTATATCATAACATCTCATTTGATTCATTCCAGGATTAGGGAACAAAGGCTTCAGTCTGACATTTAAGGGCTGGATTGGACTGCGGGCTAATGCATGTGCCTGAGGTCGCCTATGCAGCATAAGCCTACTCATGGCTAGTTTTCTACGCCCTGTACTATATTTATGACCAATCTAGAGTACCAGCGAAAGATTTGATCTTGACACAAATTATGGCCTGTGTGACGTTTCCCCAGTCTGTCGGTACGCTTTACTGAAATGGACCTATGTATCGAGTCCGTGGCTTGACCTACTGGGTTACAGCTTCCTAAAGCTCATATCTTGTATCCATGCAACAGTTGAGACGTGTAAGCCTCAGATGTAGCGTCTGTTGGCATTTTGTGTAGCACTGCCATCCTCGCTCGAGCTGAACATTATTTTCTTGAAGGAATGAAATTTGTGCGACTGTTACAGCCAACTTCAAATGTGGGTTTGGGCTATTTGCAACTAATGTGTTTGACACCTAGGACTTGACTATGATCGTGTGGCGGCTCATAGAGCGCTGCAAATGCTCTACTTGACCTACGGAAGACATGAAATGCATTGTTGAGAGCTGTTCATAATTATGAATTGTATCAGGTTCCATGATAATGAAACCCGGAAGCGCCCGGGGAAACCAGGAGAAGTCTCGGAGCCATTCTTGGCAGTCCGGTTGAAAATATAAACCAGGCTGGGCTACTAGGAATTTTTTGTGCTGGAGACGTTTCGAAACACTTCAAGTGTCCTGCCTAAGTTTGGTGCCGTTAGCTGCAACGTGAAGGGTCGCAGACGAGGCTGAACCAGTTGAAGGGGAAACCACCATTTTCCAGGTAAGCTTGTGGTTATAGTTGCTATCATGGTATACGAGTAACCTTTCTGTTACGGCAGCTTTCTGAGCTCTGATGGGAAGCTAAGAAGACCGAGGCACAGTATTACTGTGTTCTTGAATTACTACTAAGCCCATAGTCGCTTATTTTCTCTCCTGTTCTGCCAACGTCAATGAATGTTGAGGTTGGCAAGACGGTTACTGAAGAATATTTCACTACACGATCTTGCACATCGTTATTCAGATATAAGTGCTGACTACACCCATCTATTGTATGCTTCAGCAGGCACGGAGGGAGGTGGAGGGCGCACAATTTTCTGTTGAGAGGGGTAGAACGCTCAGCAGGTAATCATTGGCCATAGTTCTTGGGTCCATCCTAAAGCTCATCTGCAGCCACAAGACCTTGGTGGTGCAGCGATATCTCAATGGCTCCATCGAGTTCCTGTGTATACACGCACAGCGGAATAGATGGCTCAAGCCTTGCAAGTGCCTGTGGCACATTGTGTTCATTGCAGATATCTTCATTGCTGACTTTGTTGTTACTGTATCTGAGGTTCTGGGTATTAGACCTCCCCATTGAATCATTTTCACTGTATCTGTGTCCCTATTTGATATTCTCAAATTTGGGTCATCTTAATAAATTTCTCAATCCTAAAGCTCATAAATGATCTAGCAATTCGAGATATTCCCTTCGCGGTGTTCTTGGAATCCAGCAGATACTTCACCTAGTCCCTTCAGTACTTTGGTTTGGATGGGCTTTATAATGCCCCGAGTCAGAAAATCTGGCAGGTCTTGAAACAACTCGGTCGCCAGCCTGTTGTCATCTTGACTGGCCTGTATGGGGGTCAGTATTGACGTAGGGACCGGACTTGGGTATCAACTTACTGGCCAGATGTGCTCGCCATATCTGTGTTCCTGCAGAAAGGCGGTCCAAACGAGAACATCGGTGACTGTAACTCGGCTGGGAACCTTCTCGGTGTTAGTCTTCCCTGGCCGAACCGTGCATAATGTGCCGCCCGAGGCCGATATAGCCAGCGAGGCTAGCTCTGACGAGGTTTCGTTTCCAATGCAGTCAAAGACATAACGAAGGGTGCCGCCGGATGCTTCGTGGATTTTGGCAGAGGCTTGATCGTCACGATAGTCGAATACGTGGGTGGCACCAAGAGCCTTAACAAGGTCGTGATTACGAGGGCTGCAGGTTGTTAAAACGGCCAGGCCATGATGATTGGCAATTTGAATCGCGAATTGCCCAACACTGGCTTCACGTATTGCCGTTAGTTGGATCCCACACATGCGGTTATTGAAATCACTTACAACTTCCTCCCCAGATCAGGACAGCCTCTCGAGAATCTTTTGGGATCGCCAACGAGTCTTTGGAAAACAACGCAAGCTGCGCCGTGCACGCCGCCAAGGGTACAGTGGAGGCTTGGTCTGCAGTGATGCTGGGTGGGATGGGAAAAGAGATAAACTCGTCGGCAATAGTATATTCGCTGTATGCTCCGAGGCCTTTCGATACGCCTGATAAACAGTCAGTGGCTCTGCAGTAAGGGACACGGCATAGCGGACACACCTCCCCATATTAGCCCGGCAATGGTATCGTCAGCCTTGAGCCGAGTCACATCTGTACCGGGTTGTACAACTTTGCCGACAAAATCACAACCGAGGACGACGCCGTCGCCAAAGGCATTGCTGTCGAGTGATTGCACTTTATCCGGAGTTAGGGAAGAACCAGGGTGAATATCTAGATAAAATTCTTACCGTCAGTGGGATTCTGTGCCGCATAATCGACCTTCACGAGCACCTTGTGGTCGATTGGGGTCGGAGTCGGGATGGTTTCTCTAACAAGTCGACCATCTCGGGTTACTAGCGCAGTCATGGTAGGGGGAACAGCCATCTTGAGGAGAGAAGTAATGAAGAGTGGATAATATTATGAGCGTAGCTTTTTGGTTCTGTGGTTTAGCGAAGATGTTTATTGATGCAGGAGAGCACTTTAAACACTTTGGCCCATTTACAAACCCGTTGGCTTTTGGTTCTGACCCCTTTGAACATTATAAATCCGTTGCCCTCCTGTCGTGTTATTTCCGGTTGACCAGAGGAGGCAAGTGTAAGCGCAAACGACATGATGGAGCTTTCATGACACCAACTGGCGGCGTAAAAACTGGGCCGTTTCCTTGGCAATGCGGGAACTCCTGAGGCCCTGCCGACGAGCACCGTCGAAAGCATCGCCTTCAATGAGACGAAACCGTGGCTCGCTTGTTTAGATATGCTATGGAACTTCAAACATCACTCCATTCTGTGCTCATGGTCACCGAACAATGTGTCGTCATGACTTTGGGTCAAGTGTTCAACACTCACCTTTTGCCGCGCACAGCGCTTGGCTAAGCGCCCTAATAGCTCAAAATATGTCCCGACTGTCGTGGTTCATCCCTGCGAGAACGATGAGACAGGCTTACCCTGTTATTTCCATATGGCTGCAAGTCAAACTGAAAGTGTAAAAGCTGATGAAACCTTCCATCACTTGGATGACCTTCGCGATCTCATCCGACGCGGTTACACTGGACTCTGTCCTTGCTTCGGGGCTGGGCCATCCCACGAACCCCATCAAAAGAGAACCACGCTGGTCGACTTTACCACGCACCGGAAAATCGTCCTCTAGGCCCCAGCTATATCCCAACTTTGCGCCAGACTCGTCAGCGTACTTTGCCAGAACTTTCTGCAATTCCAGAGACAGTTCCTCCTTCTTGGAGGAAGAGATATCCGAAGCAAAGTAAAGCAGAACAACGTCTAATGAAGCTGAGCTCAGTATATCCGAGGATGGCGCCATGATAACGTGCTTCGTAAACTCTCCGTGGGTGCCGATTTTGGGAAGATCTCCCACGGCTTCCGCACCGTGCCTGGTCGCTAAATTAGGCCGCGGGATATAAAGCACGGAACGAGGGTTAACTAACCTTTTGGCAAAATCATCATGTTGCTGGACCGAATCCCAGTCAAAGAACGACCATAGCTTTGATGGATCCTCCTTTTCCAAACCCCAGTACACCTTGTACGGACCGCCTGCTTTTGTAGTCACGGCCTTCCAACACCGACTCAGCAATGCACCCTCTGGAGTAGAAGGATCCATAATCTTAAGCCCAGGCTTTACACCCATGCAGCCAACTTCAGTAACAATAGTCATCTTGATTTTTGCTTTGTACAGCCGGTACTGAGTCGATATCACAGAGAAAACAGCATCAACTTGCATGGACGAGCGTTTTAATTACTTATTGACGGCCACTGAAATGTTGCTGCCTACATCAGTATGCTTTGAACGATCGGCGCAAATTGTCGTTGCCTGCTTTTGCATGTGTCCAGAGGCGAAGTTGCCGATTCGCATCTCGGATCTCGGGTATGGTACAGCCCTGTGAGACAGGACGAGCTAGAGCATCGCACAAATTGTCCACCAACATACCCTACATAATTATGACGTCGACGGATGCTGGGCAGAAGCAGGAAAAAAGAACCAAAAGCTTACACCCGCAAGCTAGGGAACGAGCAACTAACCCAGTGTCAAGCGGTGTCGGGAGGCAGCCCATCCGGACCCCCACATCCAACGATCCGACCAATCTCAGGCCGTCAGGGCTGATCGCCCACTCGTTAGTCTGCGAATTGTGGCGTCTAATTGGCCGTAATGCATCTGTCTTGCCCAAACAAAGGACTAGACCCGGCAGAGACAGCCGAGCGCTGGCCTCCTCATATGATTACCTTTTCCGGCCCTGTTAGACCACTATCACTGGCTCTCACATTTGCCAAGCAACTCTGATATTGAACCAAGAGTGGAGTGGCCCTCGCATGGATATGAAGGGTCCAGTCCCCTCCAGCCGCTCATAAGCGCCCGTTGTAGGGAAAGTAACAAAAGCACGCAGGAGACATGCTGTTGGGCCTGTCTATCCTAGGAAAAGAAGTTCCTGATGCTATTACATGGGATGGTAGCCCCTCTCGAGACGAGAAAAAAACCTCTCATCAGCGTAGCCCACATCCCGTGAGGCCTCAGAGCAGGGGCGTCGTGCTGTCCCTGCAGGTCAGCGTGGGAGGTAGTGTAGGATGGGAAAGGTTTTCGCTGCGTGGCACTGCTGATGCAGTATAAGAGGCGGGAGGCCTCGATCCTGTATGCAACCCTCACTGAAACCCAACCCATTTCCCTCCCGGTTTTCCTGTCCTTGTGCACCCTCCCTTCCAGCCCTCGTCACGCAAGATGCCCGAAATGGAAACCTCTGAGCCCGAGGCAGACCGGGACCTACGCATTACCTTCCGGGAAGATGATCGCGGTCAAGCCGACCTCGAGGCTAGGACGCGCGGCCGTAGTCGCCGTGACGATCTCACGCACACGAGCTCCAGGAGCCGTGCTTCAAGCCGTCGTAGCTCCCGGAGCCGCCCTCCTCCCCCTTCTCGCTATGGAGGCGTGCAGATTGAGTACCGCACGCTCTCCATTCACGTTTCCGAGTCTCGCCACCAAGAGCCCGACTCCTTCGAGGACCTCAAGTCTGTGGCGAAGAAGGACAACACTGATTACTTCTCCAACATCACTTACCACGAGCTTGACAAAGATGTCGTTTGCCAGCAGCTCAATGTTGCCCCCAAGGAAGGCTTGTCGACCAACGCTGCCGCAAACCGTCTGAAGCGCGACGGCAGGAACACCTTGCCACAGCCAAAGACCAACTATCTCAAGAAGATCCTGGGCTACATCTTCGGCGGCTTCTGCTCGGTCCTGTGGGTTGGTGTGATAGTCTTCTTCATCTGCTGGCGCCCGCTCAGCGACCCCCCGTCTCCTACGAACCTCGCACTCGCTATCCTGATCCTGATCGTCATCATACTGCAAGCCATCTTCAATGCCTTTTCGGACTGGTCGACCTCGCGCACCATGAGGTCCATCGTCGACCTGCTTCCCTCCGAGACCCAGGTTATCCGTGACGGCGCGCTGATCAGCCTGCCGGCCACCGAGCTTGTGGCTGGAGATATTGTCCAGCTCTCCATGGGCAACAAAGTTCCCGCTGACCTGAGGCTCTTGGAACATTCCGGCGACATCCGCTTCGACCGATCGATGCTTACAGGCGAATCCGAGGAGATTGAGGGTGCCGTCGAGGTCACAGATCCCAACTTTCTGGAGACGCGAAACATTGCCCTCATGGGAACCATGATCGTGAATGGAAGCGGCACTGGCATCGTTGTTCTGACGGGTCATCGCTCCGTCATGGGCCGCATCGCTCAAGCCATGGGGGATGTCAAGGAGGTTCCGACCCTGATCCAGAGGGAAATTGTGCGATTCGTGAAAATCATCGTTTGCCTGACTCTCGTCCTGGCCACTGTCATCATCATCACTTGGGCAGCCTGGCTGCGTCGATCCCACGCTGGGTTCATGAATGTTGTTGCCATGCTGAACAATGTGATGGGCTGCGTCGTGGCATTTATCCCCGAGGGTATGCCTATTGGTGTCTCGCTTACGCTGCTGATGGTCGCGCGGCGTATGAAAGCTGTTAATATCTTGCCCAAGGGCCTGTCCACCGTTGAGACGTTGGGCTGCGTCAATGTCATCTGTTCCGACAAAACAGGCACGCTGACCCAGAACCTCATGACCGTTGCTTCAGCATCGTTCGCCGACAAGCCTTCGTCGCCAGAGGAAGTGCTCAAAGACATCAACTTGCCGGTGCCAAGCAAGGCCATTAAGAAGTTACACAGCGCCTCAGCCTTATGCAATGATGCGACATTCGATCCAACGACTGTCCATCTTCCCATCCAAGACCGTACTGTCAAGGGTAATGCTACTGATGCTGCTGTCCTACGATTCGCATCACTCAGCGACGCTGCTGAGAAAGAAAAGGCCGAGCATAAGCGTGTGCACACAATTCCATTCAATTCGAAGAACAAATGGATGTTGTCGATGTACTTGCTGGAGCCATCCCCCGAAAGGGCTCTGTATCAGGTCTACATGAAGGGTGCACCGGATGTTCTGTTCCCTGCCTGCACTCATTACTGGTCTGCGCGGGAAGACTGTGTTCTGCCCCTTGACTCGGCTGCGCGCTCTGCCCTGAAGGCTACGCAGGATGCTCTGTCCAACAACGCCGAGCGTGTCATCATGCTCTGCGAGAAGACTGTCAGACCACGCAACTATCCAGGCGTCAATGCATTCAGCGACGAGATTTCTCAGAGCGCCTTACAAGATCTGACTGTGATCGGAATCCTCGGAATTGTCGACCCTCCCCGTCCTGAGGCAGTCTTCACCGTCTCTGAAGTTCGTCGTGCTGGCGCCCGCTTCATGATGGTAACGGGCGATTATGGGTTAACCGCCACTGCGATTGCCCGGAATATTGGCATATTCACCCACCCGGGTCAGCCCGATACCGTAGCGGTGATGAGAACTGACGTCAGTCTATCTGTGGAATACTTGAAAGGCGCTAGGGAAACCGGCGAAGGCCGAGCTTTGCTGGTGGAAGGCTCTGAGGTTTTGGGCTTGAGTGATGAAGATTGGGACTTGGTCTGCGAGTACGAAGAGATTGTCTTTGCACGCACCACTCCCGAGCAGAAGTTACGCATTGTCAACGAGTAAGTCCGGCCACTTCCATGACCTCATTCTTCACATGACTGACAAATCTCAGGTTCCGGCAACGTGATAACGTGGTCGCAGTTACCGGTGATGGCGTCAACGATGCTCCTGCGTTGCGCGCCGCCGACGTGGGCGTGGCTGTGGTGACGGGCAGCGACGTGGCCATTGAGGCCTCTGATCTCGTCCTGCTCGACAAGTTCGACTCCATCATTGACGCCATCCGCCTCGGGCGTCTCGTGTTTCAAAACTTGCAAAAGGTTATCGCCTACCTTCTGCCCGCCGGCTCCTGGTCCGAGATCTGGCCTGTCATCCTCAACGTCTTCTTCGGCGTCCCACTGCCACTGTCCGCATTCCTCATGATCATCATCTGTGTCTTTACGGACCTGTTCCTCTCACTCTCACTCATCATGGAAAAGGCTGAATTCGACCTCCTCTCCCTCCCCCCGCGCAATCACAAACGCGACCATCTGATCAATGCATGTATCTATGGACAGGCATACCTGTTCACCGGCTTCATGGAGACATGTACAGCCCACGCAATGTACTTCTTGTACTTGTGGAAATATGCAGGAATCCCTGTTAAGGATCTATTCTTCCTGTACGAGCGCTTCACGGACGGCTTCTACGGGTACACTATGGACGAGCTGATCGCCTTCAACTACACAGGCCAGTGTGTTTACTTTGTGACACTCGTGTTCCTGCAATGGGGTAACATTCTCGCCGTCCGCAACCGAAAGTTGAGTATCGTGGAAGCCGATCCGTTCCGAAAGGAGCGCCGAAACCCTTGGCTTCTCTTGGGAATGGCCATCAGTCTCGTCATTGCAGTGTTTGTTACAGAGGTGCCGGGTATCCAAAAGCTGTTCGGAACTGCTTCGGTACCAATTGAATTCTGGTTCATTCCAATTCCTCTAGCGCTGGGCATCTTATTGATGGACGAGATGCGGAAGTTGCTCGTCAGGAAATTTCCAAACGGGCCCATTGCAAAGGTCGCTTGGTGAGGAAAAGCGATGGCAGATTGCTGTTGTTGCTCAATAGCTATCACTGGAGGCTGATTTAGAAGTACTAAGTTTTGGAGCGATTCTATTAAGAAGTAGAGATGAGTAAACAAAAACAACTTTATCATACAAGGCCTAGCGCTCCGGCAAGATTCTTCGATAAGAGGAATTGTGCCCCCATGCGAAAGATATCGACGGGCATCTTGGCCTGTCCTTCAACAAGCCCCCTGAACTCTCCCCAAAGGGTCTATGAGGTCAGGGCTGATGTCAATACACTAAGCCAAGCAATTGCTCGCACCTGACGCAACAAGAAGCTTGGCATATTGTTGATGAAGAAAGATTGGGACTGAGCTCAATGGTGGCGCTGCTTGGTTGTCGCTAACGCCGTCAAACACAATGGACTTTAGCCTGAATTTGACAAGCTCCTGGCGTTGGTCGATCTCAACGCCTAAGATTATAATGGTATCAAACTCGCGGGGCGAATCTTGTTTGTACCTGGGCGACAATCCGCCTCGAAACATGAGCAAGTTGCTAGTTTTCCATACGACTTGGAAATCATCGGCCACAATAGTTCCTGTATAGACTGTCAGTCAATCGCATAATCAAGAGAACAAGTAGCCATACCTTCTGGATAGGTGCAATTCTGCAACTCGTTCTTGTCCCATAGATCACTGCTGTTGCCTGGACTTCGGCGAGTCGCTCTCAAGATAGTTAGTTGGGGCCAGAAGCCTGCCGATTAGTTAGCAACATTTTGGGGCCATGATGGAAACAGGGTGAGTACCATTACCTCCCCAAGTACCTGCGGAAAAGCTTTCGACCAGTTGTGAGCCCCCGCTCCTCGCGTCCGATATCAACTCCGGCTTGATCTCGTGGAAGGGGATATCCACATTGCAACAATCATGGAACGTCGGATTTCCCCGCGGGTTGATTTTATGAAGATAAGAGTGTTGGAAAACAGCATCATTCTGGGAAGAGAATTCATCAAAATAACAATGTCTCGTATAGACATGGAAGCTAATACCACAGAACAAGGCACCACCGGTCCCCACGGCTGCAGCTCGCCGTAGGAAGCGCAGGGGAAGCCTTCGCACTAGTGATTGTGACATTATTCAACGAGTGTGATGGTAGTATTCGGCAAAGATGCATCTGCCGGCATTTCGGAGTGTTGTTACGAAGCATTTACAAAGCATCTCCAAGCAGATATTTTTTTTCTTTTTCGCTTGAAGGAGGGGTGGGCTCACAGGTTACGAAGTGGGACCGAGGTGAAACGGCTAGTGGAAGTGGAAGGGGAAGCATTCATCGTCAACTCCCGGGCATGTGTGTCGTCCGAGAGGCCGTTGATAGGGGTTTCGTAACCAATCAACAAACGGAAGCTGTCCGAAATTGGCCTCAAAGTTGTCCTGATAAGAACGAGGACTCAATAGTTGACGAGGTTCTGAGTCTCCGTTGCATATCCATCGGGGTGCAACGTCAGGTCGGTACGTAGAGCCGGCAGTACATATTCAAAGGTCAATAGTCCCATAAGTTATCACGCTAGTCGTTTGGGAGGCTGCATGAGACATCCGGATGTCATGCTGCAGAGTAGTAGCACTAACCTGAATCGGCGTGGCAGGCAAGATGCCAAGCGCACGGTGCCCCTTGAGTCATAAAACTCGACTGAAAACCTATCAATCCACTGCAAACTTCCGCTTACACATCATCCAGATTCAACTTGTTGCAGAACTCGGCATCTCCCGTCTGCTTGCGTCACTGTCCCACATTGACGCGCGTTTACTCTGTCAGTTGTCTGCACCAAGTGTTGCGGCAAATTCCGCACCAAACAAAAAGAAAGACTAAAGACGAAGAAATATAGAAAATACTACGTAGTAAACAGAAGAAAAGAAAAAGAACAAGAACCGAAAACGTCTCTACAATTGCTGGAATTCATGTCGATGCCTCTACTGATTATTTACCTGGCAGTCTTCAACTGCAGGGAACGAGCATGGCTCTACGATCTCGTAAAATGACCGAAATGCAAGTAGTGTGTGCTTCAAATACAAAACAAACAACTGGATTTTGATATACCGCGTCTTTTTATATTTCCAGCAAAACTTGTCTCTTAGAATTTCCACTATTTCCCCAGTTAATTTGATAGCTGTAAATCGGGCACGACATCATCTCAACACAACTATGATATGATTAATCTAAACACAAGTGAAAGGGCGCATTTGTAACAGGGTGAAGATAAAATGCCGCTTAGAACTGAAATCTAGTTTCGATGTCTAGTTCGAACATCACCGTCAACGTTCAGCCCAACGTTGTTATAGTCGGGTGCCTCCTCCCAACAAAGACGACTTATCATAGGAAAATGTTTGACCGGCAATAATACCAGATTTGAACTGTCACTGGCTGATTGTGGTTAAATGAATCTTTATTTCATTCTCCATGGTGTAGCTTATGAACTTCTCCTGACAACCACTTTTGATTTGCTTGAGAAGTAGTTGTGCCTGCATTAGGGTAGGCTGCAGCAAGGGAGGCCCAAATCGAGCAAGAGTATGGACAGATTCGACGCTCACATAAACCGATAGTAATCCCCTTGACTGCGCGAAGCCTCAGATGTTGTAACGGACCGGGATCCTAATCAATTGGAACCAGGTAAAATCTAGATACATTGAAGCTCTGGTAAATTAGCTGATGGTAGATGTACTGGCATTTCCCTTTATTACATAGAAGTACATCGCATAGTAAATTAGGTGAGGTAGGGCTGGGAAGTTACTTTATGTACCGACATTATGACTAAGATGTTGTGGGGATCGTTACATCATCTGAGGCTTCGCGCAGTCAAGGGGATACTTATTTGAAAAAAGCTTTTTATTAGACTAGAGCCGAGCACGAAGTTCTTTTCGACTATTGTATTACTGGCATGTCGAACGAGGCAGCGGTTTGGTTTCCCACAACGCAGAACTGATTCAGCCCCAAGTATTGTCATCCTTCATCTGAGACTCATCAGCCCTCTCGTCGAGCAGTTCTCAAGGCCATCTGCGGTGAAAGGGCGCAAAGAACGCCCTAAAAAACTCCTTGCAGCCCCGTTATCCGGGATACCCGGTGCTTTCGCCCCACAAACCCATGGCAGCGGCTGACCACCGATTTCAGCAGAGCCTACGCGGAGGTCTTGGCAAATGAACCACAGTGGGCCCTGGTTCGCTGGAGAATGTGACGGTTCCTTCGGGCCGGACCTAGCCATGAATAGTTTCATGTACACCGCAGCCTCAATCTCTGGGCGCATGTGCGGAATCCACTCTCATCGCTTGGTGCACATGCTGTAAAAAGATTTGTTGAGACCAGGATCGATCCTCGGAAGACCAAAAGAAACGCCGATGCCCCAGACCGGTCTGAAGAACCTGGTCAGGGAAGCGCTCGGCCACCTGCTTTGGGGCAGTAATCATTACAAGAAAGGTGAAGATCGGCATCGCATCATGAACACGAGCTTGGATGGTAAGCTCAGCTTGCCAGCCTTGCGTGGTGCACGCACTCTACCTAGGCCCCACGCGTGGAGGATGTTGAAGATCAGGGGAAGGGATAGATTTGGTTTTGTTGATCTCCCGCAACTTTCTGATCAGTTTCCATAAATATGTTTCGGCCGAAGCCTCACCACCATGACATTGCTTTGCAACGGCACATAACCAGCTTTCCAGACGCACGGGCTGCCGGACAGAGGTGCGGCATCGGTGGGTTAGGGTCGGGCGTGTTCGCAGCTCAACGATCGAAAGCCACGTAGAATCCGAGGCGCCAGGGGTACAACACGAGCGCAGTCGGCCGCGTGTCTGCGGAATGTCACCCCCGGCTGGAAGCATCCCCATGGTGCAACGGTGCCTCCCCTGCCAGGCGCTTGAGGCAGGGGTGCCACGGTCTGTGGCTTCATGTGGCTCTATCTTGTGGGCCCATCCCTGCGGCTCGTTCGTCGCATTCCGCATCGTTCGTCAAATGCCAAGGCCAGGCGTGAGTCGCTGATGTGAGCCGCTATTACCCGGCTACGCTCGCTAAGAACCTGGTGACTCTCATTTCGCCAGTACAGCAGGAATGGAAATAATCAAAGACCAGGATGGGATTTCAAAAGTCCGGCTTGGTAAAGCCCTCCTCGGGCGTACATTCGTCACACAACCATAAAGAAGGTGTGGCAGATTCTGCACACTGACCAGTAAGCGCGGGATGCGGCTACGAATTTGACAGTTTAAGAACAGGGCTTGACGCCTCAGCATGGATATAACCTGGGAACAACGTGGGCAGGGTCGTGTAGCGAAAGCCTACTCAGCCACAAGCGAACTATTGAGTCTCGCCTGAACTACTGCAGCGGGAGGGTGTCATCGTGCACGACACAAAGCTCGTCACGCTCGTCACGCTCGTCTCGCTCGTCTTGCTCGTCACGCTCGCCACATGGGGTTTCGGTCAATTTGCGTGCCTTATCAGGAGTTGAAAGCAAATGTGTTGCATATCGAAGTCACGTCATATCCCTTAAACGCCATCTCTACAGTTGTACTGGATTTATCAGCATTTCAAAGCAACTGCTACCATGACGGTGTGACTGAGACGGTATTCAACCTACCAAGCCGCTTCGAGAACAGCCATGGACCCCGAGATGCTCTCCAGGATGCCTCGGACTGGGGTCACTGTCGAATTTGCTCCTGGCTGTCGCCTTGTTGCCTCGCCTTTTGGTCATGGGAACCATACCCTGAGCTACTATTCATGTGATTGAGTATTGCCCCTTTGGGAGACTCACATATCTTGAATTCGATAGCTCCTTGTCTGTGCTGGCTGACCGCTGAGGCCTCTTTCTCAAACTCCTTGCAATCTCATGCAAGCCATTCCGTCGTATCACCGTGTCTGCAATCATCGGATGGGTCACTCTTCCTCAGCAGGGGGAGGGGTGTCGGTCAAAAGAAACGATCACGACATTTTCAGATATAAAAGGCCTTTCGTCTGCTCCCATTCTCTAGAATTTGAGACACCGCCAACCATCCAGCTACTTCAGAACATTCTTTTCTCTATTCCAGCCTCTTTGGCAGAACCATCACGAAGTCTCGCTCAAAATGGTCGCTCGTAACCTCGGGCTTTTGGCTCTAAACTTGGGCCTCCTCAAGGAGGTTGCCGCTCTTCCCAAGACAGCATTGCTCAAGAGACAGACTCAAGCGCAGATTAGTCCTGAGATTGGAATCTACGAGGAGCCTCTGCCAATCCCTCCTGTCAAGCAGCCCAAGCAGTAAGCGTTCTCTAGATTTTCTACTTGACCCTGCGGCTCACAGTTCTTAGCATCATTGAAAACCCCATCACTGGCGCGGATATCCAGTACTATGAGATCAATATTCAGCCATTTACCCATTCTGTCTACCCTGATCTTGACGCTACGGAGCTCACCGGCTATGATGGAATCTCTCCTGGGCCAACCATCATCGTTCCGCGTAATACCGAGACGGTGGTGCGCTTCGTCAATAACGCAGCGCAGGAGAACTCAGTGCATCTGCACGGTTCGTACTCCCGTGCTCCATTTGATGGATGGGCCGAGGATGTGACCAACCCTGGGGAGTATAAGGATTACTACTACCCTAACCAGCAGAGCGGCCGTCTTCTGTGGTACCATGACCATGCTATGCATATTGTAAGTCAATCATCCCGGGATTCAGAGACCCCAACTAATTGCGATAGACTGCCGAAAACGCCTACAGAGGCCAGGCTGGTGCATACATTCTCACCGACCCTGCTGAAGATGCACTTAATCTGCCGAGTGGCTACGGTGTGCATGACATTCCGCTTATCCTTACCTCGAAGCAGTACAACCAGGATGGAACTCTCTGGGACTTTGCTGCCGCCAGGGGCGCCTGGTATGGCGATGTCATCCACGTGGTGAGTCTCCTCGGGCACACATTCCACATATCGAAGCTGACATTGAACAGAATGGACAACCTTGGCCCTTTTTCAATGTCGAACCCCGCAAGTACCGCTTCCGCGTCTTGAATGCCGCCGTCTCTCGATCATTCGCTCTTTACTTTGCCGACTCTACGGACACTTCCGAGGAGCTGCCTTTCCAAGTTATTGCTTCAGATTCTGGCCTTTTGACTGGCCCAGTCGAGACTGACCACTTGGTACATCTCCCAATTCCCCAACTCTTCGGTAGAAGCTAACTATAGTTTTAGTTCATTTCTATGGCTGAGCGTTACGAAATCGTTTTCGATTTCTCCCAGTACGCGGGTCAGACAATTGATCTCCGAAACCAAGACAGTGCGGGCGGTGTGGGCACGGATGCCAACTTTCAGAACACAGACAAGGTCCTGCGATTCCAGGTTGCTTCTGAGCTCTCTGAGCCGGATACCTCAGAGGTCCCTACTACCCTCCGCAACGTTCCCTTCCCTGAAGGGGGCGAGGGTATCGATCAAATCTTTGACTTCGAACGCGTCAACAACCAGTGGACTATCAACGGCGTGACCTTTGCCGATGTTGAGAACCGTATTCTTGCTGAAGTCCCACGTGACACCGTCGAGATCTGGGAGCTTTCGAATGATTCTAACTTCTGGTCCCACCCCATCCACGTTCACCTTGTTGACTTCAGAATCTTGTCTCGATCCAACGGTCGCGTTGAAGAGTATGAGTCTGCCGGTCTGAAGGACGTTGTTTGGCTAGGCAGGGGCGAAACCGCTCTGGTTGAGGCTCACTACGCTCCCGTACGTACACACCTTTCCTCCTCTGCCTCTTTGCTCGGTACTAACAATGCTTCTTAGTGGCCCGGAGTTTACATGTTCCATTGCCACAACCTTATCCATGAAGACGACGATATGATGGCTGCTTTCAATGTGACCGTCCTTCCCAACTACGGCTACAACGAGACCACGTACCTCGACCCCATGGAGGAGGAGTGGCGTGCC
This sequence comes from Paramyrothecium sp. XJ0827, assembly GCA_020881915.1. Classification (NCBI taxonomy): domain Eukaryota; kingdom Fungi; phylum Ascomycota; class Sordariomycetes; order Hypocreales; family Stachybotryaceae; genus Paramyrothecium; species Paramyrothecium sp. XJ0827. Next base: position 4,883,646 of record JAJFPB010000004.1, read on the forward strand.
AAGCCTTTCGACGCTTCTGATTTCACGGCGCAGTCAGGCCCATTCAGCCTGAACACGATCACCGAGCGTATCGAATTCATGGCAAGCTTCCAGCCATATCTTGATGACTCTACGGTCGACCCAGATTCTCCTGAGGCTACCGCTGCTGGGCGCCGCGCCAAGCGCGGTAACATTACTATCCGCCGCAAGTAAGAGAGTCAGACTGGAACTATTCAAGGCTTTAAGTTATGGTCATGCCTGCGAGTCAGGATAACATATTCATTGGCCCCCTTTGGAGCTTCTTTGCCCGATAACCTTAGTACTATATTGAATTCTCTTTGACTATCCTGCTGATCACATTTTGACATTGAGCAAATTTCGGTGATATGATTAAGAGTGTATCTTGTGGCCGATAGAGCTGTGCCAAGTTGTATCATTTACTGCCGGTTTGCCCATCCATCCCATCATGGCAGAAAAATTACATCATTGCGGAAACAGAATGAAGAACACTTTCATCCGGGTTAATTGACAGTAGGACTATCGGATCCAATTGTTTTACCTAAACCTCGTGGATCTTTAGCTATGGGCCTGCGAGTGGCCTTGGCATTAGACAAGTACAATTACACGTAGAAGAATATTATCCAGATCAGTCAAGCGTCTTTGCGCAGCAATCTCGTAAAAAGTGAAACTCGAGGCACCAGCTCAGAAAGGACTTTGTATTTCACATGCGTCAGCGCAGGACCCTCGGGACAATCAGGATCGGCATAAACCCCTCGAAGCCTCAGGTTAGTTGCCTCTTTGGCGATTCTATTCAAAAATGAACATGAAAGGCAAAAATGAATGATGAGAGTGGGATTCGAACCCACGCGGGTTGCCCCACCAGGAAACACTGCTAAGATACACCTTAACCTGGCGCCATAACCAACTCGGCCATCTCACCAACTGCTGATGGTGTTGTGATGACGGGGCTTGTTAGAAGTCCTGATACCCATGGAGACGCTACTCGCACAGCACCCAACTTCACAATCTTGGACATAAATGGCGACTTTGCGTGCAAGAAGCTCAATCTAGCTGATGTAACGGATTCAGCGCATTTTAAAATTCTTGCTGAGGCATTTACAGAAAACAACGGACGCGAAAAGCGGATACCACTAGCTTTGTTCGGTGAGATCAGGATATGCCGGGTGCGATGGAAACAATCCGGATTGTGCAGAAGAAACAATCTGCGGGATCTGTCGGCCTCAATATCTACAAACATTAGTTACATAAATCTACCCTCGTGCGGCCAGGGGAAACAACTTACCAAACCGTCGATGAGGTTGATCGCCCCATTAGGTTTGAGACAGGAACAACTCCCTATCAGTGGTAAGGTCACATATGATAATGGTCTTATGCAGATGCAGACTCTGAAGAACTTCCTCTAATTTCCTTAAGGATGAGACACTGTGAACAGAGCGTTGAAGTACAAATATTTGTGCCCCTGCGCTGGATTCTATCCCCCTATCTGGTGGAGTTATGGAGGGTGTGGCTGTCTCACAACGTCTTCTTAACATATCGGTACCTAACGGTAAATTGAAAGGCCGTCTATCTTTGTAGACTGTTTGTATAGATAGTTGTACAGTGCTGGAATGTCGGGACCTGTCCATTCAACTATTTTACGTAGAGCGTTAGTGTATTCAGATTGTATCCGGTTTTACATGATTCAAGTCCCAATTTATACATCTTCTGCAGCTTCATGTAATAAGAGGGTACTCTAGTAAGTACTAATGTAATTAACTAATTAAAGGTTGAGCTTCAGCTATGTACAATTAGGAACCGATCGAGGTAATTGTGGAGGGGAATCGATCATGATTGTCACAGGAAGTAAACGGCTGAGTCCATCCTGAATAAGGTCACGTGTTTATAGGTAAGTAGAGCATTCAGCACCAGTATTCATGAGTGTCCTTTTGATACCAAATATGCCTTTACAATGGCATGAGACTATTATGACTCGGACTGTAATCCTACAGCTGGCTGTCGAAACAATTCCTATTGTGGACCGACAGCTTCTCCCGCTCGTGTATTGTCTCTAGGGTAGTCGCTTGTTTTGAGGATGTCTTGGCATTTCCCGGTCGCTCGTGGCGGCCTCCGAGCTTCGCTGCCGCTCGACTTGTGATGGGTTGCCAGGCCATGATTTTACACAGAAAATTCGGTTAAGCCACGAGTATTGCCGGGTGCGCATGATGTGATTGGATAGGCGTTCCTGGCGCTGTTGTCTGGCGACGAAGGGCCATCCACGCCACCAGCTCCGTTTAACCGCTCAACCGGCCTATAATTGGTTCCCGGTCCACATGTCCGGGCTGCCCCATGCCGCGTAGCCGGAACCGGTACGCACCATTGGTCACGCGAGCTTATTGCAAGTTTATGAGCTTCACCCTTCTGTTGCATGTGGGAGATAACGCAGGGAAGAGACGATCGTTTTGCGAATCTCTCTCATCCTATAACAGCTCGGCGACGACCACACGTGGGCTTGCTTGTCTTCATCCAAGTCTACAGTACACGGCCATGATGAGCGCCATTCCTCCAGCGGGTTTACACCAGGGGTAAGAGTAGATGGTCCTCACCAAGAGCAGCCCATCCTCGGCTGTTAGACCTTCTTCTTGTATGAGAATTTATTTGGATCCACATCGGCGGTTCCATGCCAAGTCTCATGGTAATGGTTTTGAGAGAAGCACCGGACGCCATTGCGTCGCAAACGAACGAATCTTGAACGGTTGATGTACAACGTGATCGATGGTCAACTCTGGTAGTACTTGAAAACAGGGATGAGCACTGGGACATGATCATTCTGCGGATGAAAGTCCCCATATCAATAGCCCTCGTCACTGCTCGTTTTGAGCAGTTCTGCCGTCTCAATTTTTTGTTTGTTGGCCTGTCTCTGGCCGGCTGAATCAGGTGGCTGATTGCACACGTATTCTTTGGGGCAGGACGTGATGCCGTTGCGTAGCATTCTCATAGACTGATAAAACCTGCACATATTGCGCTGTAGCTGTCGACAATGACACGCAAGGACTCAGCTCTCCATCACTTCGACGAATCATGCATGCTTCTCCATACACTAGGGGTTAAGGTTGAGGGTGGGTTCGGGAACTTGGTACACCCACAACCCATGCAAAGCGGGACGAAGAAAGCCCGCCTGCCCTAGCCATGCAGGTCCTGACGGATGCCTTCAAGATTCTGATGCACGTGGGTTGATCCAAGCTTGCTGTTGGACGGTTTTTAGATGTTTGAACCAAGTACATACCGCCCAGCGTTGGACTCATATAACGCCTCATGTCTTTATCAACTCTAAAGTTATGCTTGCTTCAGAACTCCCCGATCTTGTGGCGCCTCTAAGGAAGCCCAAAGCCCTCAAATGCTATGATTCATTGTTGAATGCCTAAAAAGTCTGCGCTGCACTGAACAAATTCCATCGTAGAATCACCATAACCGACAATCTGTCATGACAGTAACAATGCCAAGAACGCCTCAGGTAAACCAAGCCGGGTGGTGAGGGGGGGCTGAAGCTTCTTCTGCGTCCCTTGGCACCCAATTTTAGCGAAAGGTCCGATCCAGTCCTACCAGACGGACACCAAATCAAGCTCTAGCCCTTCACTCAGCATCTTGGCATCTACACATTTGATCCTATTGCATTCACCGAGCATGTATGGAAGCTTGTATCTGCTCCACAATATCGTATCACCGCGCGCCCAGCTTGGCCCAGGTATCGAATACCTGGCCGCAAACAACAGGCTCAGCCTTGCTGGAAGAGCAGCAATTCCGCGCTGTCACCTCTGACTACCTCTTTTTGATGGGTCCTCTAACTCAGCAACCGTGTGTTGGCGACATGGCACCCTGCCAGTGCCTTCCTCAGTGGCACCGAGGAAGATCGTTCATGCAAGGAAACGTGCTGACCATGGGCCCTGGGCACATACCGCATGCCCGCGACAGTATTTGATCCCTGGTCACCCTGATCAGACTTATAAAAACCCCTACCCCGTTGCATCGTCTACTCGCAGGTGTTGCACGGCAAGCGCTTCTTTGCTCGTTCGAGTTCATCGCAGGTTTTGTCTCTGTAGCAAAGCACGGAACATCCATCAAAGCCGCAGTCATGGTTATGCACCGTTGGGACTACCTCTTTGCCGTGGGCACGCTGTTTGCCTTCCTCGACGCTTGGAACATCGGTGCCAACGATGTTGCCAACTCGTGGGCCAGCTCCGTGTCTTCACGGTCCATCAGCTACGTCCAGGCCATGGTCGCTGCCTCCGTGATGGAGTTTGGTGGTGCCCTCGGTGTCGGTGGCCGTGTTGCCGACACCATCCGAACCAAGATCGTCGACCCCGATGCCTTTGAGCAGTCGCCCGGCCTTCTCATGCTCGGCATGGTTTGCGCCGTCGTCGCCTCCTCCACCTACCTCACCATTGCCACCCGCCTGGGCATGCCCGTTTCCACGACTCATTCCATTCTCGGTGGTGTCTTGGGTATGGGTGTTGGTGCCCTCGGTGGCAAAGGTGTCACCTGGGTCGGATACAAGGATGATGGTTCTGTCGACATTTCCAAGGGTGTTGTTCAGGTAAGCATGAGGCATTCATGCTGAGGAATGTGACTGATGCTAACTACTTGCCTTACAGGTCTTCCTCGCCTGGATTATCGCTCCTTTCCTGTCCGGTGGATTCGGCGCTATCCTGTTCCTGATCACCAAGTATGGGGTTCTGCTGCGAAAAGACCCTGTCATGCGATCACTTGCCCTCATCCCCATCTACTTCTGGCTTGCAGGCTCGCTCATTACTATGCTTCTTCTCTGGAAGGGTGGCGATTACGAGGTCAACCTCACCGACGCCCAGATCCCCGGCGTCATCGTCGGCGCCGGTGCCGCATTCGGCCTTCTCGTTGCCCTCTTCCTTGTTCCTTGGGTTTACCGTGTTGTTGTCAAGGAGGACTGGCAGCTCCGTGCCCACCACATCCTGCTCGGCCCTCTACTGCTGCGCCGGGGCGAGGTTCCCCCCCCTCCTGCCAACTTCACCGGTGCTGTCCGGAACTTCTACGAGGGTCACCTAACCCGTGAAGAGCTTGATGAGCGTCGTGCCCGCATGGCCGCTGCCGAGACCGCCGACGTCGAGGCTGACAATAAGGCTGGCTCCGATACCTCCGCTCACGAGACCAACGGAACCGGTCTCGCCCCCCAGCCTACGCGGAAGCCCATTGTTGGCCCTCGTCCCGAAGGTGCTTGGTACTCTGGACCTGTCCTCTTCTGGGGCCTCAAGTGGGTTCTATTCCGCGGTGTGGATGTCGACGTTGTTAGCTCGCAGAATGACAAGTCCGTCCTTGCTGGCGATATTGAAGAAATTCACGCTCGTGCCACTCACTTCGACAACCGCGCCGAGTTTCTCTACAGTTTCCTCCAAGTCATGACTGCTGCCTCTGCCTCTTTCGTCCACGGCGCCAACGATGTCGCCAATGCCATCGGCCCCTACGCCTCCATCTACCAGATCTGGCGCAGCGGTGAGCTTCCTGGCAGCAAGTCTAACGTGCCTATCTGGATTCTCGCCTTCGGTGGTGCCGGTATTGTCGTTGGTCTCTGGACCTACGGTTACAACATCATGAGGAACTTGGGTAACCGGCTGACCCTCATGTCTCCCGCTCGTGGCTTCTGCATGGAGATGGGATCTGTTATCACCGTCGTCCTGGCCACTCGACTCAGTAAGTCATACCCATGATCACATTCATTCCTCCTTATGATAACTAGCTAACGAATGTTCGTAGAGCTCCCTGTCTCCACCACCCAGTGCATCACTGGCGCCATTGTTGGTGTTGGTCTGTGCAATGGTGACTACAAAGCCATCAACTGGCGCATGGTTGCCTGGATCTATGGTGGTTGGGTCATCACTGTCCCCACCGCCGGAATCATCTCTGGTATCCTAATGGGATTCATTACCTTTGCTCCTCGCTGGTAATCTATCGAATATGGACTTCTGTACTGCATCTTGTTGAACATCTCGGTTTCTAATTCTCTATGTACACAACGGCTTGGTAGAAAGTTGACGCTTTTACTACTTTAGCCATTGTTCGATTAATAAACATATAATATCACAAAGCAATTGACATGTTCACGTCCTTGATTTGTAAGTACTTCATTTACCGAAGTCGAAACTCAATGACCTGCGTAAGAACGTGGTTGGCATGATAAACTTTGGAAGCACCCGTGGCGTTTGCTTGGCATTCTAAGGCTCGAGGGTATCTGTTGCTCGCGTTAGAATATACTGCACAAATCGAATCAACAAAGCTTGGGGAGAGGCAGATATAAATACTCAAGTCTTCACTCTCGGATGAAGATCGAAGGCGTTGCTTATTTAGCATTCGAGAGATCACAATCTAGAAGTACCATAGGCTGTCCATGGCTTTCGTTGGGCTCTCCATCGTGAATAACTAGGTCGGGTGAAGGCCAAGAATAATTATACTATACGAGTCTCCTTATGCCAATCCACTGTTAATGTCTGCAATCACCAAGACTTACTTCCCATTTTGTACTGTAGCACGATCTGCCTCAAGTGCTTATTTGGGTTCTGCCCGGTCAAATAACTCGTCTCCAAGATGATATCGGAAACGAGAGAGGTGTTTTACCAGCAGGCGGATTGAAGGCCTGTTGTATGTATGCTCCATGACAGTAGCTAGGCGCGGGAAAGTCGAGGCTGTGGAGAGTGTCACTTCACAGAAACACTGCGGCTGATTTGAGGCAGAGCAGGCGAACCTGCTAAAAGGCCTACTCCCTGCAGGCGCAGTCGTGGTGTCAATGTGGTTTAGTACTTAGGAGGGCGCGGAGTCTCAACCCAAGTCTATGACCCCGCAAGCCGCATCCTCTGTTGCCCGCTGCTTCTGGTTCCTTTGTTGAGAGAGATTCTTCTTCAGGCGCTTGTAGAGCTCGGGGAATCGGTTGCGGACTCGGTCCCTCAGGTCTAGAGGTCTTCGACACGAAAGATGAAAACTCGCGTCTCGTTGAATCTGAGACCAGGCCGGGCCATACCGTCGAAGGCCTTCAAGAATCTCTTTATCGTCGCGATCGTCAAATGCTCGTCTTTCACGGCGTCGGGACCTCTTGAGGGGCCTGCAGGCACCTGGGACAGGGCTAGAAATTTGCTTTGAAAGGGTTGACTCGCCGCCATCGGCCGTAGGCGTTTGTTCGTCGGGGGAATCTCCGGAGCTGTTGTCCTTCAGAGTGAGGACGTCCAGCTGCTGCGTTCCCACATCCTCCGTCGTGGGCATTTCTCTGTAGCAAGTTCTGAATTTGTCTTTCAAATCAGTTGCTGTGCGATTGTCGAACAAGAATTCTTCATCGTTCAGTATCAGAGTCCAATTTCCAAGACCGTGCTTTTCCACACCCCTGATGAGAGCATTCTTTTCCTCCTCTGTCCACTTCCTTCGCAGCCGCGAATTTCGCCTTTTCTTTTCGTCTTTCTCGACGTCGTCTCCCTTGGAATCTCTCGAGGCGTCAAAGAGGTACTCTGGACGGCTGCGTGCCAACGGTGGGAAGAGTTTGTCGATGGACGGTAGAACCGTGCGTGCATGAGCTCCATCAAAACGATTCTGACTTGCGGACGCATCAACATTGGGGATGACATCCATGCGATTCCCGTGTTCAATGTAAATGGCATCGCGCTTCTCGTCACGGTATGGGCTGGTCGAATAGTGAGGTAATTTCCCACTCGGGTTCTTTGAATCCTGTTCAGACGGTCGCCGCTGGTATAGAGTCCATCCTTCCGAAACGGCTTGGTCCCTATCATCGAGGACGGATTTGTCCAAATCTGGACAGGTCAACGCGTCTCTTTTCATAAGACTTTGGTTCGCATCCGCAGGAACTGTAATATTGAGAATCTGAAAAGCATGTTCGGATACGTTTGCCGACCTAGATCTTGGCTGGCAATTAATGTGCTGCGTGAGCAGGTGTTGCTATACTCCTGTCAGAAATTTTGCTCTTGTGCACTTCACCCGTCCAGCATTTTCTGATGTAGCCTCAGTCTAACTGGAAGACTTCGTCTAGACGTACCAAAAGATCCTGTAATTCAGGAAATGTTTGGTTGCAGGCGTCCCACTTGCAGGTGACAGTGTGCTCGTCTGCAGGAGCAACTTCCGTAGCAGAAGAGGACGCCGGCGAGCAGCAGCTGGAGGCCATTAATACCAGGCTGAGAGTAAATACGTGTAGTAAATCAGTCGTCTAGCGAGGGGTATGAAAGTGCCAGAGGATGTGCATATTTAGTCTGTTCAGTGAGATAATGAGCATCTCTCTCAGGAAGCTTGGTGCAGGTATTGCCCACCGCAACTCCTGAGAAGTCACACGGCGCTGCACAGAGAACAACTTTGGGGGCATTCATTTCGAGCCCAGTTATTATTGTAGGAGTCAGCCAACACTTTAGCAGGATGGACGGCCTTGGCGTCCATCCACAACCCACTGCACAGGCCTGTCATAGTGCTGTAGCCTAGCATGTGGCCAGTAAATTATCCAGGCGGGCCGCCCAACTTCAGGCGGAGATGTGGCTGTCGCACCAGAATGGACCTATCGTGTCGAGAGTCAATGTCCGGATTGCCGGTCGTCAGAGCCATGATTTGCTAGCTGATAATACCCCTCTGCTCCGAAACGCAAGGATAATTGTTGCCATTGGCTCCTCCTTGGGCTTAAATCGTTCGCACTCCGCTTAGCCGGTTGTGGCCAATCGGAAGGAGCCAACTGGATGGCGAAACCTGTTTACGGGCAGGGTATGGGGTTATCTACCAGGGCCAGGTCACTTCGGCGCTCATCAATTCTATATTGTCTAGTTCTTACACTTCATTCGGCTCAAATTTTACTAGGATTCTTGATATGCTTTGGTTGATCCGCCCTATCTTTAAGGAACAGTTCCATCCGCACTGAGCATTCTAGTAATCTGTAGTGTTGAGTAATTGTTTACAACTCAGTCGGTTTCTTCAAATGAAGATTTTTCGATGAACCACCGGTTTAGATTTGAAGCAAATGAAAAAGAGAACGGGAGATATGTAGTACGGAAATGCAGAGGTAGGAGGTTCTTGGTCGAGCGGTAAACCCAGGAGTGATCAAACCGAAACAAATGACTGACACGCGCTGATGTAGAGCAGGCACGTCATGGTACTGGAACCCGCCATCAATCAGGATCCATCATAGCTGTAGATGTCCTGAGAATAGTTACGTCCTGCCATCTGTGAATGCAAATCGACACGAATAAACGTTTTGATAACAAGGGCATCGGAAACGGCCAATTGGATATCTTGGCTTTACAAGAGGCCCGTAAATGACCCTCTAAAAGGTTCATGAAATCACATACTTCGCAAGCCGGGCTGTGGTCCGACATTGGCCTGTGAAGTGGAAGAGAGTCATAGGAACCCGGGCGTATTGTCCTTCCCCTACTGGAGAGTTTGTAATCAACATGCGGTCGTGATTCACATAAAGGGGTAGAGCTTTATTTCCTGCAGATTTCTTGCATGCCACCTTGTCTCTATCTCCAACACAGCTACGTTCTCTCAACTTAGCATAAGCTCTTAGTTCCAAGTTACGTAGCACCACAAACGTCGCCATGCAACTGGTAGTTGCTTGGCGTTTAAGGCGGGGTTTTCTTTACGGTGAACTCGCGCAAGGGTCGTCCTCCTCCCATCATCAGATTCTTCCACGACGTTCCCCAATTATCTCTTTCCCGGAGCTTTCAGTAGGATGACCTTTAGGTGCCGTCATGGTCAATCTGAATCTAATTACTGACACCATGCGATCATCGATGTCTTGGAAGCTGGCATACTGCCTGGGTAGCATAGTATCCTTCAGATACAAATCCATGCAAATAAGTCGGCATGGCTTCAGCCATGTAGTAGCACTTGACCAGTTGTGAGGACCTTGCGTTGCCATAATCAGTGTTGTTTAGATCACTCTAACATCCTTTCCAGCATCTTGAAGTTCCTTGTGTGGTATGGCAAGGAAGCCAAATCTGGTCGGGAAAAGAATGCCCAAGTGTTGCACGTGACAAAGACAATATGTGCAGATTAGAGTCACGGAATTGCATCTTGCCTCAGGAATTATGTCGGCGAGAGTCTATCTTTGCAAACGTACTTTATGTCGCCATGAGATCCTCAAAATGGCCCATCAAGACAGCGTAGCAACGGCAACTTTCGGTGCTAACACCATGTGTACTTCAAGGACACTGTAGCATACTGCAATTCAGACTGAATAGGGAATCTCATCGTTCTTCCCTAGACAGCTGTATGTAATTCATCGTACGAGGACACTGACCGGGTAGTGGGTGTGAAAGATCCGCCCAGAGCGACTGAGGTCCTCCATTCTGTAGAGGATGTGGATGTCCAAATTACTTGAGCTTCACATGATTTACCCTTGTATATATATATATGTATTAAAGAAAGAAATAAAATAAACACCTTGACAGAGAGGAATAGAAAGTTTACCACTTAGCGATTGGTCCCAAGACCCCACAATCCGAGCAAACTAACAATGCCGTGTCTCAGCTCGTTCCACCCGACAAAAAATGCCCTGCATTGCGTCGGTTGCAACCGATCTACAGAGTACAGACGTCTGGTTCTTGCTCTTAATATAGAACTTTCCTTCCTCCGGCAGGCGCTGAGTAATAGCTGCAATAGGAATAGCTAGAGCAGGATCCGTGGATCTGTAGGGCGCCAATTCGCGCGGCTCGGCCTATGACAATCCTTGTACGCCGAAATGCCATGGCATGCATTAAGCCTTGAAACAGTGAGCACCGGCCAACGTCTCGATTAGCCGCCGACCCTGCTTGTGCAGCCCTCCAACAGGTCCTGAAAATGTAGTAGTCCTGTTCGAAGGATGAAGAGGTTGTGTCGACTTTTCATGCCTTGTTGCGACACGTGTCGAGCGTCAGGCTTGCGGAAAATCGAGAGAATTACTTTGCCCAAAGTGTAAGTACATTTCGGTCCTGCCATAATATAAGCAATCTGCTTGAGTTCCGAATCCTGAAGCTGACCAGACAACACGGCGGCTGGGTATGAGAGCAGTTCCTTTCCCGCGATGACCTCATCATTTTTATCAGGAATTTTTCGTTGGAAATCACCGCAATCAGATCATCATGAAGACGGTGGGAATTTTGCTTCTCAATTTGAGAATGCAGCTAATCATTCTTAGCTTCGCCGAACATGCCAACGAACAATGTCCACGAATGTGGCTCAACTATGTCTAGTTTTGCCGAATTGACGAATAGCAGCTACGAGCCTTCTATCCTTTCGACCGACGACGAAACCACGAACGATCGGGAGGAAGTGTCCCCACTTGAACCTAATGTAGCAAACCCTGTCAATGGGACTGAAAGAGAAGGAGTGGTTGGAGGGGAGGAGAGTGACGTTCCGGTGATTCAGCATTTGGCTGTACCCTCAACGACTCAAAGCGCACCACAACAGCCCATTTTAGCGACGAGGGGACCACAAACGTGGAACCCTGTGTGGCTGTCGACTTACATACTCGTAATTTTCGCCATCACCTTCATCCTAATGATGCTAGCCACGGTCTTGCTTTACGCATTGTCCCAGAAGAATAATGGAGTCGGTGCACCTAAGGCAGGGAATTACTACGGTTGGAAATACGGTCCAACAGCCAGCAAGTCAAACGAGACAAGCGTCTAATTTTCGATTTACTAACAGCAGCGTCTAGTACTTCTAATCATCAATGCGCTTTGGTTACAAGTTGATTACTCCATCAAAATCTTGATGCCCTGGAAAGAACTCCATGGGGGTCCAGCCACGGCGGAGAGAACTCTTCTTATGGATTATATCTCTCCTATCCTACCACTGGGTCAGTGGACGGCTGTCAAGAATGGACATTGGGCGGTAGCTTTGTCCACAGTCGGCCATGCACTGATTCTTGCTAGCGTAAGTTGAGATGAAAGCCTGGGTAGGAGTGGTTCAATTTCCTTTGATGAAGGCTAATCACGCCCTAGACTGTCTTGTCAACTGGCTTGCTAATCCTAGAGCCAACTATAGTAGAGACTCCTGGTGAATTCTCTTTGAAAACGGACTTTCGTAATGCCAGCTCCTCGTTGGATCATGCGTGGGTGGAAGACGCATGGTGGGGCGACAAATGGAAGGGCGACGCGTGGGCGGCCCAAGTAGTCTACGGAATCTACTTTCACAATCTCTCCTACCCTCTCGGAACGACTGAAAATGGGGTTATACCCATCATCGACACTACGAACCTGCCAGGCACGACTCGTTATTGGACCGCACAGGCCGAGGCCTTGCAAGCCGAGTTCCCTTGCGAGATTCATCACCTCGAAAATGGCGAAAGCATGGAGTTTAGAGGCGATCCAGCTCTTCGCGCAGACATCCGCACTGATGACTGCTACGTCAAGGACGTACTCATAAGTTATCTATCCTCTTTCAACCTGGTGCTAACTTCTGATGTGGGCGGATACTGGGGCCTGATTGGCATTATCGACTGTGACTCGGAATATCACGCTTGGCCGAAAGGGACTGGGACAAGAATGGCGAACGCATGGCGGAACGCCTCAGACCCTCGCATCATATTCTCTATAACAAAACGCGCTTCTTTCGACGATGATTCACCTGCGATCGAAACGATACATCCCGACAATGTGACAATAGCGCTTTGCAAACCATCATACCATCTCCAGACTGTTGAAATCCACCCTGCAAAGTCTACGGGCTCACCGCCGGAAATCTCCCCCGCTTCTACAGAGTCAGAGCGAATAAGAAGGCAATTGCACCAATTTTCCAACGGCCAACTTGCTTATGCGGTGTTACGTTTGATGCAGGAATGGTCTCAGAATCGTCACAATATTGATGACTCTTCGGAGGTGTTCGGCATCAGGCATCCTGGCTGGATGGAACTAATGATGTTGAAAGAAGGCCTTGAACGAAATGTCACTGACGAGAATTCTCTTGAGGCCCTTTCGAAGCCGGATGTGCTGGCTCGTCTAGCTACTGAGACGTTCACGGCGGCGGCAGCTCAACTTTTCAATCAGATCTTCATCGGGCCAAGTACAGGCACCGTTCCTGGACAGTTGACGACACTAGAAAACAGGCTTCACGTGACGAAGGGATCAGCAATTCTTATGTCTGTCATTTTCGGTCTCATGGCAGGAATTGCCATGGCCACCATATTCTTGCGCCCTCTCCCTGCTATACCGTGTCATCCAGCGCAAACTTTATCCTTGGCGGCTGTTCTGGTGCATAGTCCCTATTTGAAGGAGACTTTGACACAGTTAGAAGGCGCTCAAGGAATTGATGCGCAGGAAACGATGGCAGCACATCGTTTCCAAACAGTGCCAGCCCCTGGTCATACCGTTTCCATTTCCACAGAATCCTCGCAACCAATTCGTGGAGAATTGGAGAAGCATTCAACAAAAAGGGATGTATCGTGGTGGAGTTCAATTGCCAGCACCGATTCGTTCCCTGCCCTCTTGATTCTCCTACCAGTTGCTGTTATTATTGTGCTTGAGATGCTACAAAGGGAATCAGACAAGAGCGAAGGCATCATGGACCTCACAGCCAGCAGGACAACATTATTCACCACCTATATACCCGCAGCGACCACACTGTGTGTAGCTAGCATGTACTCCAGCTTGGAGTTTGCGGTTGCTCTCTCCGCCCCCTATGTCGCGATGAAAAACGGCAGAGCTACATTCTCCAAGTCGGTTGGACTCAATTCTACGCGAAAGCTCGTGCCTCGTGCATTTTACCTTTCCATCAAGTCAGCGCATTTCGCTGTGATGTTGGCGCTCCTTGCAAGCTTCATTGGGGGATTCTTAACGGTTGTCATATCAAGTCTCTATAAATCCGTTGAGGTTTCCCGGATTGCGCATGTACAGCTTGACCAACAAGATGTCTTTCTTGTGAACAAGTCACGCATAGTAACCTACACCGAGGCTGTTCGATCAAGCCGGCCTCTACTGGAATACGCCGAGATTAAATACACCAAAGATATATATGAAAATCTTGTCTTCAACAATTGGAAGGAACTGAGCGGGTTTAGCAACGTGCCGCATGACGGTGAAATATTGAAAACGAAGCTGCCTGCAGCACGAGCACAATTGAACTGTACGCCAATATCGACGAGAGACAATCAATACAACCTCAAGTTTCGCAGTTCCGGGGGTTGGCTTGAAACTGTGAATGTAGCATACAACATGCCTATGAAGGCCTGGTGTGGAGTTCCTCCACCGAGCAACAGCACATCCGAAGATATATATGAGCCTTTTCAGTTGAAGGTGCCAGCTTTGCCACCTGTGGGAACTGGAGGGAGCGCCTTTGTGGGGAAAATTCAACCACTGCGATGGAATTACAGAGTCGGGATACATTCCGGAAGGCCGCCGTCTGAATGCCCGTTGGTGATTGCAATGGCAGGCAAAATTTGGCTTGAGGAACGAAATGGAGTGAAGCCGGAACTCGAGTCGGATCTTGCGACCCTTTTGTGCTACCAGAATGTGGTACAGGTTGACGTAGATGTTAACCTCACGATCCCAGACTTGAACTTCGATCCAAATCAGCGTCCACTGACGGACGAGTCTTCCGTCACACTACTTAGGAGCGAGTCCGGAAGCCACAAGCTCGACCTAAGTCTTCATCAATGGACAGGTAGATTCAAGGGTCCAATGTATGAAAGCGCCTTTCCCGACTTACTGGTTGAAAAGAGGAACATTGACGGTCTGTTTCGCGCCCTTGTCGACGGTCGATACGGCCGACCGTTCGAAGAGCTTGGAGGCGAAGCAAATGCAGGAAACTTTGCCTCGGCACTGAGTGCAGCGTATGGGCGGTACATGGCCCAGCACATCTCCCGAAGCCTGCGAAAAGACAAGGGATCCGATCCAAGGATCATGCTAGGCTCACGGAACGGCACTGTGGCGCTCGCTGGCAACATGCGGCTTCAGCAAAACGAAGAAGCAAAGATTGCAGTCCAAGCGATGCTCTCCGTCATGGCCGGCTGTGCACTGATGACGCGAATAATGATGCCGTTTCGTCAAGTATTGCCAAACAATCCTTGCTCCATTCTCGGCACCGCCATGCTCTTGGCCAGTTCTAGACTGGTCGAAAACCCATCGTTGCTCTCCGATGTTGGACCTGATGATCCTGGAAATGCAAATTGTCGGACAGCCTTGGAAGGGAAAACGCTTAGCTTGAAGTGGTGGTCTAGCACGGCTGGTATGAAGAACAGCAAATGGTATGGGATTGATGTAGACCAGGAGACGCCCCTGAATCACATACCGTCAATAGAAGATGACTCGGCTTAGGGATGTGGATGGCTTTGAGAACCTTGATTGAGTCAACATTATTTGCATTGATGCCATGCACGAAATCTGTTTGTGGTGTGAGCTCTACAGTTAGGTTAGCTTATGCTACTAGAGTTAGCTTCACAAAATCATGAAGGGAAAATTCCATCGGAACCTCCAGGTATTAATGGAGTTGCTGAGATCACGTCTACAATGATTGAAACTTGACCCGGTTCATAACCAAAGAGGCCGGTTTCGGGTAGGGTTCTGTTTCTTGTTCTTCCCTCTTCCCCCTCTTTGAACCATTAGAAGCACAATACACGATAGAAAATCCTCTTGGTTCCATTCCTCTATAAATTAGTGACTTTCACAAATTCGCGGTGAGTCGTATTCCTGCAGCATCGGCGAAAGTCGATGACGGATTCGGCGCACGGCGACCCACAAAGTGCACGTCTTGTCGTCATCAGCCCCGAGCTTCCGGCCGCGTCCGCACACACTTGTATAACGCATTACGTGCTCGATAACTGTGATCTTCTACCGGATATATATCTATACTCTCAGGCTGTATTACTTCTCCGAAGCATTATATCACATTTGCACAGTAAAAATCTCGCACTCTATACAATCACCATGTCGATCCGTAAGTCCAGCCTCGCAGGATCGCAATCCGAGTAACAGCTAATACTTCATTTAGACAAAGCTCAAAACGAAGACCTGAAGGCTAGTGCTTTGTTTGATGTGTCACACATCACCGCCGTTGTAACCGGCGGCGCCACTGGCATTGGCTTGATGATCACTCAGGCCCTACAGTCCAACGGCGCCAAAGTGTACATTACAGGCCGCCGGAAGGAAGTTCTCGAAAAGACCCAGCAGACCTATGGCACAGGTCCTGGCAGTATACATATTCTGCCCGGCGATGTGAGTTCAAAAGATGAGGCAATTCGCCTCGCGGAGGAGGTGAGCAGTCGGGAACCCAATGGCATTCACCTGCTTGTGAACAATGCTGGTATTGCGGAAGACGATGACACAAAATTCTGTAAGTCAAATCTCTGAACTTGGTGACCCTCTTCTGATGCCAAATTCGTCCGCAGCTTCGGCTGGTGAGCCTGACATGAGCGATGCTAAGTCAATCTCTGAGCACTTTCTCAAAACCAAGCCAGAGCAGTGGGCCGATACACTGAGGACAAATGTGACTGGACCCTATTACATGTCTATCGCGTTTCTGCCTCTGCTAGCCAAAGGCCGAGATGTCACTCCTGGTTACGCATCCCAGATCGTCAACGTTTCGTCAATTTCAGGAGCTATGAAGGGAACCAGCAGTGGCCAGCCGATTTACGCGACGTCGAAGGCGGCGCTTACTCACCTCAGCCGTATGTTAGCGACCACCGCCAAGGACATCAAAGTCCGTGTCAACGTCATCGCACCAGGCGTCTTTCCAAGTGAGATGACCACAGGTAAATCCGACGAGGCTAATAAGAGCTCGATGGATAATGAGATGAGCAATCCCGCTGGTCGGCCGGGTCATGACTCTGATATGGCCGCAACCATATTGTTCTTGGCAGGAAAGGGTGGTCTTTTCTATAATGGCCAGATTGTGTATCCTGATGGAGGTAGGTGATTCTGGCAAGACGGCCTTCATGGCATGAACTAACGTAGTTTGCAGGTTCTACTCTAATCAATCCCGCAGTTGCGAACTAAGAACTACTTGATTAATGGGCTTCAAATAAACACCGAAACTCTTCATACGTATTCATGCATGAGTCATCGGAAATTAAACAAACTATGTAAAATCTCTCACCCCTTGTCCTATGTCGCGCAAAACGGTACATCAAACGGAATGCGGCAACTTACCACAAAACTGAAATGCGAGGTTGCACTCATGCAGATGTCGCTCGCAAGATGGAACCCCCGGAGACTTAGTACGTCTGAGTGCCTTGCATGCTTACATCTTGGCCTCAGCCACAACTGACGTTCCCTGTTCTTACGGCCCTTCTTCAGCTTCGTGTATTTGTACGGTTTAGGATGGTTCTGTCGGCGACAGCTATTTTGAGACTTGGCCGACCATTTCCAATACAAGTTTTTCCAAGTAGATCGAAAGAGACCACTTTAAAATCTACTGGCCTTTGAGGTTACTATACCAACTACTCCGCAGAGCCTTGCTACCAGCTGTCCTTGGGTAGGGTGCTCGGTAGATTCCAACAATAACCGTGTTCTCTAGTAGTATAAGCTCGTGATTCCCGGAATTAGCAGAAGATTCTTGCCGTGATCAGAGGATCGAGGCGATGCAGCTGTATTCCGCGTGCCGAAGAACAAAAGTTCATCCTGCTTGTGACGAAGATTAACTTATGTGATGCCATTCGCACCATTGGCCAACAGTTTATGATCGTCGGCATTATCATTCAACTTAAAATACTCCGTCAAGATAAGAAAACGCAATTTTGATGATGCGAAAGAATATCTAGTCATTCCCTACAAAACTGGAAGAATAATTTGGGCCTGCAGTTATGGCTATAGACCCTTCATTCTGTCCAGACCTCATGAAGACGATACCAAAACTACTAGAGGTAGATTGGATGACCTAGTTCTATACCGATGAATAGATTTGGAAACTGAGAAAACTATTTACACTGCCTACAGCTTGCTTGTCGCGTTTGTCAACCCCAGCCCTTCAATAATATGACGCGCGATTTTGCTGTGAAATACATCAACCTCTTCCTGTGTGTAAAAGGTCCCATTGAAGCAACTGCCCAACACGAGACCTCCTCTCCAGATCCAGGTAAAACATTCGATCCATGGCCATGTAACTGTATCACCGAACCACGCATCGTCAATAAAGAACTCCCCAGCCGGCCCGCTGTACTTGGGCTTGATATAGTAATCAACAACTCCGAGGCTAGAGATGGCAGGGGTTGTGTCCGTGAGTGGCCCTGAGTTAAAAGCATCGCCCATGGTTTGCATCATTGGACGAAGCGCGCTCCATATATCCGGCTGCTCTTGTAGCCCTAAGCGGTAAAATGAGCTCAGATTTCTGGACATGTCCAGAAACGACTGGCCGTTGGGCTTGGCAATAAAGGGCACCACGGCATGGAAGTTTCCAATAGGTGCTCTACCCTCAGAGTGCTTCTGGGCGTCTCCTTTGAAATAACGCCGTATATCAAAGTTGGCAAAAGTAACATATGTTGAGCCCGGTTGAACACCTGCATCCTTTTGCGCCTCCTGCGTAGCAAGTACAACAGCAGCATGCCAGACTGCGGTAAGCGAAAGGTTGCGGCTTTTACACGCGTTATTGATTTGAAGAGTTTCTTCTTTGGAAAACTTGAAGACCGCTCGTGAATTCACAAGAAGCGGTTGCTGAGGAGCGACATCGTCCAGGTTCTTCAGCGGATATGCTATAGACGACTCGGGTGGCGACACGTCCAAAGACTCCACCAAATGTGTTGCGAGTTGGCGTCCCCGACCAGGGCCCCTTTCACGAGTATCCACATAATCATCTGCTTGTCCAGGAAGATTGACCAACTCCTGCCCAAGTGTTATTGGTTTCGGATTGACCAAGAGCTTGAAGAACTCATCCCAAAAGTGAAGCAAGCCGCGACCGTCAAAGTGGGAGTGTTCCCCCTGCATGAAAAGCTCAGATGTTTTTGGGAGAAAGTAGAGAGTTGGTTGGCGCGTTTTCAAGAGCCCACGCCAAATATCCGGAAGTGTTCTGTCGTGGTCTACTTTAAAGGTTTCAGTAGCCCAGGTGTCGACTTCATCGTGGCTTTGGGGAGATTGGTATGTTCTCTTCTTCTCATGTGAAATAGCGGCAATTATCGGATACTCATATCTCATCTGTATCCAAGCATCTCGAAATGCCTTGGTCAGTTCCTCGTCAGATCTTTTGCCAGTACTCCTGTACTTAATTGATGTTGCAACGAGGAACAGTGCTTGCTCGCCGGCCTTGCCAAGGATCCTGCCATAAAAGGCATCCTGGAACCCATACGCTTGTTCCCACTTGTTATCAGACACCCGTTCCCATGAACGGTAGGGTGTTCGATTTGCGGCCATGACAACAAGTTGAGGAGATTGCTGGTTTGCAAAAAGGGACGATATGAGATGTCGGCGATAAGGTGTGCGACTAAAGCAAATACCACTTTGGGGGGGGCACGTCAAACTTGGCCTGGATAACGCAGCCACCGGGAATTTCGCCATTTGTTACTTATAATGGCTCGAGATTACGAGCTCGATAGGATTGGTTGCCGCGCAGGAGGATGCACCCCTTCTGCAGGGGTGCATCCAAGAGCCTGTTCCTTCAGGGAGGAAACCCAACCAAGTGGCCGTGCGTGCATGCATACCAAACACACGAAAAGGGAATTCTACACTCAAACCCGTAGTACCCTCGGACTTCCATGAAGTCCGCCCCAGGCATTCATTCTTGGCTTTCTTTGTTTGAAACCATACTCTATACGGCCTGTAGGATGAGAGCAGCCCCTTATTGTGTGGGACGATGATTTAGCCACCACGACAATGCTACGTCAGAGATTGGGCATGCTTGCCAAGCTGGCTAGTCAATTCAGTTGAGGCGATCTGCTAGCCACCAAGTACATTCGAGCTAGCAAGGTGCTATGGGAGGAATTACAAATCACAATCATGCTTGCAACGAAAAGAGCTCGGCAATTCAGCTTACTCCTCAGATGTAACGGAATGCTCCGTTAACCTAGCCTAAATGAGAACTTTACCATGTTGTCTTTGCTCATGGGTCTATTTGCCTCTTCTGCCTGTTCTGGCAAGCCTGAGTTTGATATGCTGGAATATTGAAGAAATTAGACCTCCCTGCAGGAACCCATTAATGTACTCGTACCCTCATGCGAAATTTTCCGGATGTAGGATGCCTTGATAATAATTTACTATAATGGCACATAACATTGATCGTCTGTCATGTGTTATTTGCACTTTTGTCAGCAACACTGTCGATCTTCTCGGCAGTATGATATAGAGATGCCGTTGTCAGAGGGCTTTATGGGGCAGCTGTCGGGTTCACGCCCTGGTTGTGGTAGCAGGAAACCTCTCGTACCAATTATCATGTCGGCTCGCTCTCCTAATTAAGAGACCAGAGGAGGATCAGATCCAACCCCTTGGTATTGACACACGACAGGCTGCGCCACACCGTTTGCAAATGAACCAGGGAAATTCTACATCATATGAGTGATGGGCAAGACGCGTCACTTTGGAGAGCTAGAAGAGGCAGAAAGGTGGGACCATTCGACAATCCGAGATTTCCATGCGACAAACGGAACTTGACGTGGCTCTGAAAGATCCTGGCATCTTGGTCAGGGTACGCATGCCGTTCCATGTAGGATTCCCCGCGCGCTAGAATAGCTCGACACCCGCTGCGTATCATAAACCCGAATCATTTAGGCATTTGACGATTGACTGCGGGTACCTGTACGAAACGGGCTGATGAGAAAACTTCGTCATTCTAGTGCCAGGCAACAGGAGCCAACCCCTTGCGCAGCCAGTGTTCGTCGAGCCAGGAAGTCCGTGATAATTCTAGTGTCGCATTGCATGTCTACATTCCTGACCGCCATTCGGCTTTGCCCGACATAGGACAAGAGGCGCCAGTTCAATGTGGACGTATACCTCCGAGCCTACTTCTTTATCATGTGTTTATCCCAGCTAAATCAACGTATTTTGGTTCTGACCCTTGGCATCCGAACATCCTTGTCAGATGCAATGTACCCCTGAGTACCACAGCATGCGGCCTGCCTGGTGGTGACATTACAGCATGTATTCCTTTCCTAATACAGGACCTCGCCGGAGGAGGCTAGACGCCCGCCAAGCTCCACAAGGAGCAGGTGCGTCAATGCAAGCCCGGATGAATCCATCCTAGAAGGAACCAAACACTCGGATTGCCTGTCTAACTAGGGCACTCTTCAGCATGTCGATGGTACTACCTAGACATTCCGTTGCGTACTGTATACACGTACCTTTGTACTGGACTACTCTGACACGTACATAACGATTCTGCGGCCTTCACTGACATTGAGAGGACATCCACAACGGTCCGTTGCAATCAAAATTTTCGGCGTTTATACTTTCCCTTCAGTGCAGTCCAAAACATTTCCTAGCTCCGTGTTCAGGATGGCCGAAACTACGCCCAAGCTTCAGCACGTCCAGGCCTCAGAAGGCCGCGACCCCATATTCAAAGCCCTCCGCGAGGACGGAGCTGTGATCATCAAGGGCTTGTTCACAAAGGATCAAGTCAAGCGTCTGAATGAAGAAGTGCAGCCCTACGTAGACAAGATTGGTGTTGGTTCCAGGCACACTGAGGAGTGGGTCAAAGACTTTCATGGGGACAACACCAAGCGTTTGAATAACGTCGTCGCCTTGAGCAACACGTTCCGCCATGAAATTCTGGAGTGCGACCTGATTCACCAACTGTGTGAGGAGATCTATCTCGAGGATGCAGGCGGTTACTGGATGAACTCTGCTCAAGTCATCGACATCGGACCCGGGAGCAAACCCCAACCGTTGCATCGGGACCAGTGGCAGTTCCCCATATTTACACATTGCGGCTCCGATGCTCCCGAGGCCAGTATCAACTTCGTCGTGGCATTGACCGACTTCACCGACGAGAACGGCGCAACCAGGGTCATTCCAGGGAGCCACAAGTGGAGCGACTTCAAGCAGAATGGCACCCAAGAGGACACCATCCCAGCTGAAATGGAGATTGGTGACGCTTGCTTCATCACAGGCAAGGTTGTGCATGGAGGTGGTGCCAATCGGACAAAAGACATCACCAGGAGGGCAATCACCCTTGTTTTCCAATGTTCTTACCTGACTCCAGAGGAAGCCTACGCCTTCAACGTTGACAAGGAGATTGCCAGAACACTCAGCCCACGAGGCCAGCGTATGATAGGCTTCCGCTCTCAATTTCTCAAGGACAGCCCCGGAGTCTGGAAGCGCGACTACGGCGAGCCGGATGAAGTGTATTGTTAGGATGGGTGTATTTGTTAGAACGATTAGTGTAGTTGGTCTTCACATGGGAAATGATTACTGGAAAATTTGGACTCTGCTAAATAAAATTCAACCGTAGAAATTAGTGCGAAAAATTACTAGTATTGTGTTCTTAACATTCAACTGAAGATTCAACCGGGTCTCCTCATTGACAACCCATTTCATCAACTGGACGTTGGTCCCCAAGCCTCGTTCAACAGTTCCTCAATACGCTTTGGGGCGGGAACTTTTCCATCAAATTCCTTGACTAGATCAAGATGTCCGCTGAGTCCATCCAAATCATAAGCACCAAGGGCGACGCCAGCTTCAAGATCAGCAATGAGCCCACGAAGCTGATCTAACCCTTCGGGAAACCGCTCAGGATACAGTCTCGCTATATCAACGTTGAGTGGCAGGTCAATTACCTCATGCTTGAGCAATTTATTGACTGGTTGGTAGCGCACTTCGAGCTTCCTGCCAAGGCTCTTCTCAAAAAGCTTGACTAGTTCGTTTAATGTGACAGTGCTGGCCACGGTTGACATAATACGCGGCCACTTGTCTAATTCCAGTGACAACGCTATGTACCGGGCGGCATCAGTCGTAAATGTCATACTCATTTTTGATTCCCCGTCGTCAGGAAGGACTGCCTGTCCATGTTCTGGGTCAACAAAGAAACACAGTGGGCGCAGAAAACTCTCCACGCGAGGTAGACCAAAGTAATCCATGAACATTCCTGGGTAAATGTACGCATACTCGAGAGTGTTTGTCTTCTCCAGCTCTTGTCGGGAATACATATGAAATCGTTTCTCCAAGTAAGGCAAGACGTCATCACCGACATCATATTCGACGTTGAACTCTGATGGAATGAAGCGTTTAACGGGCGACCGCTCAGCAGCCCGGATCAAACGTCTTTGTGCATCAGACACGGAATCGTTGTCCATGATGAAAGCAGATATGATGACGTCAATTTTCTTGTCTGTAAGCTGCTCTACAAGAGCATCTTCCGATGAGTAATCGGTTTGGATCAACGGCACATAGGGTTTGCCATTGAGCGGTGACACACGACTCAGGCTTGACTGTTCATCTGCAGCCTGTAGCTCCATGATTAGAAACTGTGGTATGAACCATCGCCGGAAGTGATTGTGATAGTTACCTTTCTCGACATAATGTAGACTTCATGCTTGCCAGTTGCAACGACTGCATCGGTGATGACTCGGCCAAGGTCTCCGAGACCACCGGCAACCAGAACCACGGACATCGTAAATGGTAACTTAGAAAAGAATGACTTATCACGGCGGGCTTTGGCCAATATTGGTAATAGGATATCGGAGTTTTCAAACAGCTTGTCTTTTAGCAATCATTTGTCTAGCAATGATCTCGATGGAATAATCAAGACCACACTGGTTACAAATCCATCCGTTCAGAGAGCATGCATCCCTCCCCCTTTCCGTGGGTCGACCGTTACAACTGCATGTACAGGGGGCCCCCCCATCGACTCCGCATACGTCCCCTGTCCCCGATCAGACCCCTGTACGGCGTCTTCCTCTTTGGCCCCTATCGCTTGCACCTTGCATCGCTTCGGATTCATGTATTCCTTCTCGGACCCTACTCCAATCGTGTCGCCTCTGGTGTCGTAGCTTGTACAAGTACGTGCGCTTTGCACTCTCGAGGTATAGGGACCTGCCAGTCGGTTCGCTAGAAACCAGGGTTTACTCAGCTGTTCCTTCAAGTTACTTGCATGAGAACATCGGATCCTCTTTCCCCCCATGTGTCTTCATCTACCGACACCCTCCGGATCACAGACCTACCGATCCTTGTTCACCCTCGTTTGGGTTCAAATGTACTGTACTCAAAGACTGCTCACCCCTGCAAACGCAGGGATGCACACCGAAGATCAATTTCGGGGTTTTGTATCATTGTTCCCGCATCGCACAGTAGGTCCAAATGAACGAAAACGGTGAGTTCAGACGAAGCTAAGCGTAAGCCTGCGATATCAGTACGTGTGATTCAGGATAGTCAACCTTGTATAGAAAAGCATTTTGATACCAACAAACCAAGACCTTTTAGCACAGCCAACATACTTCAATGCTTAATAGATGTTCCCATTGTAGCACTTATCTGGTATAAGTCTCCAAATTCATTCGGTCCCCTGCTCGGCTGAGGAACCTGCCTAGCAAAGATGCGTCTCATACTACCAGAAAACGGTCATGGTCATGAGACTGCCAAGCAGATCCGGTCGGTCGATACTGACGATACCACGATTCTGCACCTATGTTTACATGAGCTTCTCGAGCGCACCGCTGAGAAACATGGCGACAAGATCGCCTTCATCTGCAACAACACAGAAATCACCTTCAAAGAACTGAATTCCTTAGTCAACAGTCTAGCCAGAGTCCTTGTTCATCACGGAATTGGGCACAATGACCTCGTCGGCGTAGCGCTAGAACGCTCAATTGACTTGGTCGCAACACTACTTGCTGTCTTGAAGACGGGGGCTGCTTATGTTCCAATCGAGCCGGCACTTCCCGTGGACCGGATCTCGCAGATGTTGACCGACGCCTGTCCAAAGCTGCTCATCACCGGTGCCGGAACAATGGAAGAATCTATCTCACAGACAAATGTGCCCTCTCTGAGTTTCGAAACGGCACGCCAGTTCATGGACACGACGAGGTTAGGCAGCGGCAACCTCGATGTGCGGGTAAGAACTGAGGATCTTGCATATGTCATGTACACCTCCGGCTCTACTGGTCGACCAAAGGGGGTTGAGATCAACCATGGAAGTGTCTCCAACCTTATGTATTCACTTCTCAAGGAACCTGGGTGTGACGAGACAGATCGCTTGCTCGCCATTACCACCGTGTCCTTCGACATGGCCGTTGTGGAGCTATTTTTGCCCCTGGTGTGTGGAGCAACAACTGTGATTGCCCAGAGACACGAGATAAAAGATATGGCCACCCTCGTGGGACTTATGGAGCGCCATAACATTACCATTATGCAGGGCACGCCGGCAATCTGGCAGATGCTGTTGGACTCTGGATGGAGCGGCCAGCCTCGGTTGAATAAGATCTTTTGTGGCGGAGAAGCACTCTCCCGAGCACTCGCAGACCGCTTACTAGCCTGCGGAGACAGGATGTGGAACATGTATGGTCCGACCGAGGCGACTGTCTATGCAAGTATTTGGAAGGTCCGCCGGGACCAGGGCGTAATTATCGGGAGTTCTATAGCCAACGGCCATCTTTACATCCTTGACGAGACACTATCGCCCGTCCCTATGGGCGAGCTTGGCGAGCTATGCATCGGGGGAGCGGGCGTGGCTCGCGGTTATCGAAATAACAAGGAAATGAGCCGCTCTAA
Organism: Paramyrothecium sp. XJ0827; assembly: GCA_020881915.1. NCBI lineage: Eukaryota > Fungi > Ascomycota > Sordariomycetes > Hypocreales > Stachybotryaceae > Paramyrothecium > Paramyrothecium sp. XJ0827. The sequence goes on from JAJFPB010000004.1 coordinate 4,909,223, forward strand.
ATTTGTTGATAATCCTTTTCAGAAGGGTTTAATGTACCGAACCGGCGATGTGGCTCGTTTTGTTGCGCCCGGGGAGGTCAGCGTCCTGGGCCGGGCAGACGGGCAAGTCAAGATTCGAGGACATAGGATCGAGCCGGGCGATATCGAAGCAGCTATCACTGCTCGAGAGGATATCTCAGGGGCAGTTGTTATCTGCCGCGATGACCGACTCGTGGCCTTCTTCGTTCGAAAGACGAGATCTGGCGAAGGTGAAAACTTGAAGCACTGGGCGAGGCTGCCCCTTGACCGTGCCCTTCGCTGTTGGGTTGCCGAGCGTCTGCCAGCCTATATGGTTCCGGCATTCTTCATTGAGCTTGACGTTTTCCCGGTGACAATGAATGGCAAGGTTGATCGCAAAGCCCTCCCGGATCCATTGGTGGCGCTTCAGGCGAAGGCTGCTCCCGTCATACCTGCCAGCGACCTGGAGGCCCGGCTGCTTGCAATATGGTCAAACGTCCTTGGTCATAACCAAATTGGTGTCCATGATAATTTCTTCGAAGTCGGCGGGGATTCTGCAAGGCTTGTTCGTGTACAAAAGCAACTTGCAGACCTTCTCGGCCGGCCCGTTCCCTCACCCAAGCTATTTGAACATTATACCATCAAGACGTTGGCGGCGTATTTATGTAAATTGACTGGAATGGATCCAAAGATTCCATCGAAAAGTCAACTGCATGGGATAGATGATGGAGCTCAAGACATTGCTATCGTGTCCTTGGCGTGCAGACTACCAGGGGACGTCACTACTCCAGAGGCCTTCTGGGATCTTCTTGAGCGCGGCGGCGATGCTATCAGCGATTTGCCAGCGGGTCGCTGGGACTACAGTTCAGGTCCTGAGAGTCAAAAGTACTGCCGTCAAGGCGGGTTCCTCTCTTCGGTAGACTCTTTTGACATATCTTTCTTTGGCATCTCACCGCGAGAGGCGCGCAGGCTGGATCCTACACAATACATGATGCTCGAGACCTGCTGGGAGGGCTTTGAGCGTGCGGGCTATACTGCTGAGCATTTGCGTGACAGCTCAACTGGTGTGTTCATTGGGACTAGCAACATCCTATCACATCAAGGTCTCAATCCCCATGCTGTTCGAGATTTGGAAAGCCTTGACGGATACACGGTAACGGGTTCAGCTGCCGGTACCATGTCTGGCCGCATATCATATCAATTAGGCCTCCAAGGTCCATCTATGACGGTTGATACTGCCTGCTCCTCATCCCTGGTAACGACTCACTTGGCTTGTAATGCCCTACGCCTAGGCGAATGCGATATGGCCATATCAGGAGGAACCAGCCTTATGCTGAATCCTGGATTGCACGTTGAATTCAATCGTCTCCAAGGCATGTCGCCAGATGGTCGCTGCCGGTCATTCTCGGCTGATACGCAGGGTACTGGCTGGTCTGAAGGATCTGTGGTTATCGTCTTGAAGCGCTTATCCGATGCCCAGCGAGATGGTGACACAATCCATGCAGTGATTCGTGGCTCAGCCGTCCAACATGACGGACGCAGCGCTACTCTGACCACACCGAGTGGAGACGCACAGCAAAGACTGGTTCAGAAGGCTTTGGCAGTGGCGAGATTACAACCTGACGACTTGGATTACATCGAAGCCCATGGTACTGGCACCCGACTAGGCGACCCAATCGAAGCCTCTGCACTGGCCGAGGTGTTTGGGCCTGGTCGTGACCAGAAGCAGCCTCTATTTATTGGCTCAGCGAAGTCTAATATCGGTCATACTCAAGCTGCTGCTGGCCTCGTAGGCCTATTGAAAGTGGTATTAGCCTTGAAAAATGGCCTACTGCCTCGAACTTTACATATAACAAAGCCCACCCCAGCGGTGCAGTGGGACGACGCAAACATGACGCTAGTATTAAGTAACCAGCCTTGGTTATCGCAAGAGGACCGACTGCGTCGTGCTGGTGTCAGTGCATTTGGGATTGGCGGAACGAATGCTCATGTGATCATCGAAGAGCCACCGAATCCCGGGACACTGACTAATGGCGGCGTCAAGGCCGTGATCAAGCCACCGCCCACGCTACCATTCTTACTCTCTGGGGACACTGATCCGGGTCTACGCGCGCAAGCCGAGAAACTCCGTGAGCACATCAGAAATTCCACCGACGAGGAACACCTTCACAATGTTGCCTATTCGTTGGCTACTACTCGGACACATCTCCGGAAGCGAGCTATGGTGATGGCCAAGGAGAAGGCTGAGCTTATGCAGGAGCTAGAAATGATCGCAAATCATAACCCCACTGTAGTGACCGAGAGCGGAGCTGTTTCCGATCCACCGAAACTGGCTATTCTTTTCTCGGGCCAGGGTAGCCAGTGGGCAGGCATGGGCAAGGATTTGTGCGAAAGTTTCCCTAGCTTTGATAGATCCATTCGGGAGATCGCTGAAGGGTTTTCTCCAGAGCTAGAAATGCCCTTGGTCGACGTTATGTGGGCAAAGCCTGGCAGCGCAGCCTCCATGTTGCTAAGCCGGACTGATTTCGCCCAACCTGCCCTCTTCGCTTTGGAGGTGGCGTTATGGCGGCTGTGGAAGGGTTTCGGGGTGACTCCCGACTTTGTCCTGGGGCATAGCTTGGGCGAGTTGGTCGCAGCTCACGTTGCCGGCATCCTAGATCTGCCGGATGCCTGTCGCTTGGTAGCAGCGCGTGGCCGCCTCATGGAGGCACAAGCTGGCAACTACAGCATGGTAGCTATTGAAGCCGCCCCGGCCGAGGTCAGAGTAGCGATCGATCAGTACGATTCATGTGGCCGGATCGATATTGCTCTTTACAATACACCCATGCAAACCGTCATATCCGGCAGCGTGGAGGTGGTCGAGCGTATAGCAGCTTACTTTACTAGACAAGCCCGCAAAGCCAAGACTGTGGTTACTGGACATGCATTCCATTCCCGTTATATGGACGGAATGCTAGCAGACTTCCAGGCTGTAGCTGAAACTGTGCGATTTTCTCCTCCTAATTTGAGTATCATCAGCAGTGTGGACGGTAAACTAGCCAAGACCGACCGGTTAACGACACCACAATACTGGCTGGAACAGGTACGCAGTCCTGTTCGCTTCCATGACTCTATGCAGACGCTGGCCAGCTACGGTGTGAATGTCTTCCTTGAGATGGGTCCTGACTCGGGGCTTTGCGGCATGGGGGCCGAGTGCCTTTCCAATCATGCCCCCAGCCAGTCTAATGTCTGGTTGCCATCTTTAAGCCGGCGTGCGGATAGCGCTGCAACACTCCAGAAGAGTGTGGCTCAATTACACATGCGAAATGTGGCAGTCAATTGGAGCAGCTATTTCGAACCATTCAACTGTCGCCGTGTACAACTGCCAACATACGCGTTCCAACGCAATTATGTTCTAAAGAACGAAGCGGAATTGCAACCATCAAAGACGGCAGACAGCCTCTCCGATGACTCTAACGGTAGAAACGGAACTAACCCCGTCAACCAAGGTGATCAAACCCGTTCTCAGTTCCAAATATCATGGCAGCCGCTGAATCTGAACGACTCCAAACCCCACGGGACCTGGGGTCTTGTGGTCTCAGCCAGTGATTCGTCCTGGGCGACAAGCGTTACGTCTTCGCTGTTTCAAGCTGGTGTGCAGTTACTTCACATCGAGCACCTAGAGCATGCCGAAAAGCTCGAAGGGGTCATCTGTCTGTGGGACTCGGACACCGATGTGGTGTTACAAACACAAGAGTTGGTTGCAAAGGCGCTTTCACAGCTGCAAACGGCAGCCCAGACTCAACTCACTGCTCCCCTCGTGTGGATCACCCATGGCGCGGTTGGTACTGGTATAGAAGCGGACGACCAGTCAATGAAATTAGGAGCTGGTCCTTTACTATGGGGTTTGATGAGAACCGCCAGAAACGAGCATCCGGAGTTGAATCTCCGGCTGGTTGATCTAAGCTCGCAAACAATGACGTCCGCCATCCCCGCGGCATTGATGCTCCACACAGAACCTGAATGCGCTGTGCGACAAGACCGAGTGCTTGTCCCCCGTATGCAAAGCGTGGAATTCACCAAGCCGACCTCAAATAAGGATCGCTTTGCTCGAACAGATGGCGCGGTTCTCATCACTGGAGGCCTTGGGCATTTCGGATCGCGTGTGGCACGTTGGTTGGCTATTGATCATGGTGTTCGTGATCTAGTGCTGACCTCACGGCACGGCATGAATACTCCCGGGGCACAAGAGTTGATGAACGACCTATCTGAGTTTGGCACCAGGGTCAGCATAATTGCTAGCAACATTGCTGAATTGGAAAGTGTCGCTCAAGTCATGGCAATGTTCAGCACAAGTCGGCCGTTGAGAGGCGTAGTTCATGCTGCTGGCATTGTGGACTCAGGTGTCCTCTTGGGGATGACACGAGAGCGGTGTGAGAAGACTATTGCCCCAAAGGCACATGGTGCTTGGTTCTTGCATCAGTCAACTCTAGACATGGATTTGGATTTCTTCGTCATGGTCTCCTCAGTTTCCGGCGTTATGGGTATGCCTGGACTTGCCAACTACGCTGCCGCAAACACTTTTCTTGACGCACTAGCTCACCTGAGACGTGCCAAGGGCTTACCAGCTACTTCAATAGCATATGGTACTTTGGCTGGCGACGGCGGAATGGCGTCCAGACTTGGCTCAAACACCCGGTCTCACTTGTCACAGTTCGGCCTCGACCCTTTGTCACTCGATGAGAGTTTGAATCTCCTGGAAATGTCGGTGGTCAGCAAGCGTGCTCTATCAGTAGCAGCGAATCTCGATTTGAAGCGGCTACAGAACTTCTTGGAGGAGCAAGATGGTATTATACCACCGCTACTTGCCAACCTACTCAGCCCAGGTACTACTAAGAACCAGGCTGGTGCATCTGTTCGCCAGAGCTTGCGAGAGATACTCGACGGGACCGAACCAGAACACCGCGCGGGCGTTATGCTCGACATGGTTCGACAAGTCGTTGCGAAGGCACTGGGCTTTTCGCGTCCACTCGAAGTGGAAGTTGATCGTGATCTGAAGGATATCGGAATTGACTCGCTGACAGCAGTACAAATACGCAACCACCTGGCGACTCTGACAAACTTGAAACTCTCGGTGAATATTGCTTTGGCTCATCCGAATTTGCGAGTGCTGAGCAGATCGCTTCTATCTCAGCTGCTAGATACAAATTCACTGTCTACTGCAACAAAGTCGACAAATCGCCTGGACATGGTAGCAATACGGAAAGGATGTCTCGATGGTAGCTTCAAATTCGAGAGCAATCCATCTGATGGAGATTCTACTGCAGCCACTCGGCTCCCAAAGTCCGTATTTCTCACAGGCGCTACGGGTTTTGTCGGCGCTTTCATCTTATTTGAGTTGTTAAAGCAGGGCATCACGACATACTGCCTGGTGAGGTCCAAAACTGACGAGAAGGCACAGCAAAGGCTGGTGAACACTCTGAAGGAATACAGTCTTTGGGAGTCCGACTTTGCGCCACTGCTCAAATCTGTTGTTGGTGACATGAGCCAGCCTCTGCTTGGCTTGTCGGAGCAAACCTTTGACGATATTTCTCATCAAGTAGATACAATATGCCACTCAGGTGCGCTTGTTGACTGGATGCGACCCCTTGAGGATTACGTTGGTCCCAACATTGTCAGTGCTCACGAGATCTTACGCCTGGCCTCGCGAGGACGTCACAAAGCTATTCATCTTATATCCACCATATCTACCTTACCCAAGCACCTCGGCCTAGACTTAACCGAGAGCGACCTTGAATATGGCTACGGTACATCAAAGTTCCTCGCTGAGAAGATGGTGTCAGCTGCTCGGTGGCGCGGTGCGACGGCGTTCGTCTATCGTCTACCTTATGTGACGGCCTCGACCGTAACGGGCCATTTCCGGCATGATCGCGGTGATTTTCTGCACAACTTTGTCAATGGATGTCTTGAAATGGGAGCATTTCCATCATTGGACGCTGACTTATCCGCCGTGCTACCCGTTGACTACCTTGCTAGAACTGTGGTGGATTTCATGACACATCAAGCACAAAGAAACGGCCGAGACTTTGACTTCTTGAATGCGCGTGCACCTAGCTGCACCAAATTCTTCTCGGCACTTGATACCATTAGCGGTGGGAACATCAAGGATGTTCTACCATATGGCGCTTGGAAAGAACGAGCACTAAGTCATGCTGCCACACATCCGCAAAGTTCACTTGCCCGCATCACTGCCGTCTTGGACAGTTACACGGAGGAAACAGCGAACACTATATTTAAAGGATTACCGGCAGGCGAGTACGTCCTTGGAGGCGATGACCATCCGGCACCGGCAATTGATGAGCAGTTCATAAGAAACTACCTCAGTCGTATTAATCCGAAGCCTGGCACCAACCAGGGCACTGAGCACTCGCTGAGAGACTTCGGAGATTATGATAGACTGTGCAAGTAGGTGGTTCCAGAGAATTTACTTCTGTAGTCTGGTAATATTTTGGAGCTACTTATTTCGCTATCAAGACATTAGAATAGAGGTTCTTTAGTTTGTACATGGCCCTGGGTATTGCTAAGTTCACCAGCTCTCAATTTCCTCTAATCTGAGATTTTAAGATATACTTCGTGTCACTTAACGTACATGATAAGCGAGTGCACCAACCAAGCGAGTGCACCAAAAATTCACACCATTAAAATAGAACATTACTTAAAATCACTACAAAACATCTAATCAATTAAAATTAATCACTATCGTCTTCTTCAGATACTAACACAACTATCTGACATGTTCTTGAATTATGTCCGGTATTTCCACAGGTTCTACAGCGCCTTTCTCTCGCCAGTGCTGACCTCCCTCGACCACCACTTCTCAACAATCCAGCCATTATCTGCGCATCAACGTCTCTCTGATCAATCTCATCCCTTCCCTCACCTATAGTCATCTTCCCTCCATTCTGTAGCCGGGTTCTTTTTGCCCTACGCCGCTTGCTAAGAGTCTCATTTGCCTGTCGAAGGATCTGGTTCTCAGACTTTAATAATGCTATTTGATGCATTATCGCCTTCGTTCCCTTAGAAAATGACTTAAGCGCATCAACAATAGATGCTGGGAGCTTCCTGGTGCCTTCTGATTCGTCTTTCAAGGTATTCAGATTGAGAGGTAGCCTCAAGGACCGTCTTTGGCGTCTTGGGCACCCAAGGGTCGGGGAGGCCGGCCTCCTCCTCAATCGGTGTTGGAGTTCGTACCTGCACATCAAGCTTCGATATGACACTTTCTGGGTTTAAAGGAACAAGCCCGGCCCCTCTAAAACCCCCTTTGATATTAATTTCTATTATGGCGGCTTGGTGGGCGGCGTAAAATGCCAGAAAGAACTCAGTCTTAGAAACGTGGGTTATAGAGCACCTGATCAGATGCTCTATTTCTCGACCGTATGCCTTTTTGAGCGGCCCAAAGCACCCGACATCAAGAGGCTGAAGTAGGTGAGACGAATGAGGCGGCATACACAGCGTAATGATATGGTTATCTTCACAATATTTCTCAAAGTCAACCGAGTGGTGACTTCCATGCCCATCGAGGATCAGAAGACGATAGCGACCGGTTGATCGGGCCTTGGCATGCCGGTCAAAGTGTTTTAGCCACTCAAGGCCGGTCTCATTGTCGGTCCAACCATTTTGAGTTGTCGCAATAGCCCAGTCGCCCGGAAGGTTGCTTTCCTGGTACCAGCTTGCGAGGTGATATTGGCCCGCGACCACGATGAACGGCGCGATCGCCCAGCCTTCGGCATTAATCGCCTGAATGACTGTAACCCATTCCCGGTTTCCAGGCTGGACTGATTTCGGGTTTCCACGCCTATCTGCACCTGTGACGACCATTCCGCTTGCAATTATGCCCATCATAAAGCCGGTCTCATCAAAGTTGTAGATATCGGCTAGGTCGATGCCATATTTCGCGATTGTGTTCTCCACGAGCCGGAACCAATTGCGAATAATGGTTGGATCTTCGCATTTAGCCCTCTGATAGTCATATTTACGAAAAAACGCGTCTTGAGCTCTGGTTGTCGCCTGACGAAGTTGGAAGCCCAGCGCTTGCCGACAGGTGACGCGTCGCGGTCAGCGAGCAGTCGGTTGGCCATTTCTTCAACACCACGCAGTCGCGGGGGAAATCCTCGCGAATCCAGGTCGAGAATGAACTGGACAATAATCTGCTCCTCTAGATCGGATAGTCTCCGTGAGTTGGGGATGGTATCGCGCCGAGACTGGATGCCCCTCTGTCGGCGACGAAGGGCATAATAATCCACCTGGTATAATCTTGCGGCGGGTCGTAGACCCAGTTTCGGGTCATTTTGAAGGGCCCGAAGAGCGAGAAGCATATTAGCTTCATTATTTGATTGTGACATATTTGGTGGTTGAGAAATAGTTGATTAGATGTAAAGAGGAGAGATTGAGTAATTTTTGGTGCACTCGCTTGGTTGGTGCACTCGCTTATCATGTACGTTACAACTTCTACAAATTCATCTTCAAGAGATGACGTTAAAAATTCAAAATTTGTCCGGGTCATCCCATCTATTCTCCTGGATGACGTCTCGCTAGGACAAATCCCTGGCATTCAAGCTTGGGAAGCTTGAAAACATTCCCAAGCCATGCCAACTCAATCCTGTATCAGATACTGATAGTTGAAGCTTTTCTGACCATGACTATGAGGAGACAGGCCAGGTACATGATTCTTATAGAGCCGCCTTTCCTAGACTAAAGCCTATACCAAGTCGCACATAAAGGAGCACAGTCTATGACATCCGCAGTTCTCAAGACCTGTCTTCAAAACAGCAGCGAATTACACAGCTATTCACACCAACAATTGACTATGTTTTGAAGCTATGATAGAGGATTTTATGATTTGCGGTGTAATTGACGATCATAGCCATTGAGTAATGTGGGCTGGTCTAAGCTACAATTCAGAAGAGTTATACGACAGCTACGAACCGGTCTGAGAGCTACATCTAGTCAATCTGAATTCCAACTTTGCCGAAGTGCTTCTGGTCCAAAAGGTAACTGTAGGCCCTGGGATCTGTTAACTAAGATACCAAACTTTGCAAACGGGATTGTCTTACTCTTTGAGCTCGTCAAGCTTGAAGACGCGTTGATCAAGAACGGGCTTGATATCGTTGGCCTCGATGGCCCGAACCTATTTATGTTAGTGGCTGTTGGTCTGCAGCAAAGCTAGAAGAAGAAGCTTTTCAAGCCAGGCAACTCATGTCCAAAGTACATACCATTGCTTCAAATTGATCCCGGCTTCCAACAACGATTGATCTGAGAATAGGCATACTGGCCAAGATCTCGGGGAAACCAGGTCCGGCGTCTCCCTGTCCAGCGATCCAGCCAATAACGGTGATGAGACCATTAATAGTGACAGCTTTCAAACTCTGAGCCATAGTTATTGCGCCTCCAACCTCGATGACATAGTCAACACCAACACCTCCTGTAAGCCTTTTGGCCTCCTCTCCCCACTCCGGGGTTTCCTTATAGTTGATGACATGATCTGCTCCGAGTTTCTTCAAAACCTCAGCCTTGGCCGCAGAAGATGTCGTGGCGATGACGCGAGCCCCTGCCGCCTTCGCAAACTGCAGGCCAGAGATGCTCACACCTCCCGTGCCCTGAGTCAAAACCCAGTCGCCGGGAAGGACTGCTTTAAGCCCGTATAGAGCATTCCACGCCGTTAGAGCGCTGCAGCTTAGTGTGGCGCCCTCCAGATAATTGAGGTTGTTTGGCATTTCTGCCAGTCCGTTTTCGTTGAAAATGCCGTACTGTCGCAGAGTGCCATCAATGCTACCACCTAATGCTGACCCCAAGACCTTTACGGTCAAAGGCCCACCGTAGTGTGCTTGGTTGAACAGTGTCACAACCTTTGCACCTTTCTGAAAACGTGTGACTTTAGAACCAACTGCGACAACTTCTCCAGCTCCGTCAGAGCCTGGGACGACATCTGGCGCCAATGCGAAAGGATAAGTGCCCTGTGATGGTTAGTGGGTGGCGTCGGAGGTACGGTAAGGCATGCTTACCGCAGCAATCATAATGTCGCGGTAGTTGAGAGACGCTGCATGGATTCTGACCAGTACTTCGTTGTCGGAAAGCTCATGGATAACGTGCTCTGTATCAAACTTGAGAGAGTCAAAGTTGCCCTTGGCTTCTCCGACCGTCCAGGTTTTCGTGGTTCTTGGTACGGACATGATGTCTGATGCAAAGCAGTGTTGATTTTAGAGTCTTAGAGAGTATAAATTGGAGGACAATTGACCGAATCGAAGCTTGGGTGAATAGTTGAGAAGATCGGACATCTTGGATCTTTATATTGATCATCGTGGTTCTCCTAGTACGGTGCAATTATTAATGCATTCGTTGCACCACCCTCATCTTGTTGCTAATCATCTGCAAGTGGACCAAAAAGTGCCTCATCCTGGCATTCCGATGTTACGTGCGCCTCGAATCCCTTGCGGTCCTTCTGGCCAGGGTGTTTGAGTTGCATACCTTGCCACAAGACACTCGACGCATAGAGAATTATTAGGACGGCTGTGATCGAAGTGTGGTGTGCCAACCTTAGCTTGTGGGTCACTAACCGTTCCGTATCAATACGGCTAACTAGCTTTCACTAGCAGGCCCCCCCTTGGCCAATGCGCTGCATAAGTCAAGCTTTTATGAGTCGGCCAACCCACCCGGCCGCTCAACAAGCCGAAACAACAGATAGAGGTAACAAGCCCCTACGTAGGAACTAAGAAGGCATGTTTAAGCTGCAAGCTTCGTGGGTTCTCGTTGGGAATAGGGGATTATATTTCCGTTGTACTATGGTGTAGCCAAGGAGCTCTTGGAAGATCCCTGATGGCTCTAACTAGTTGGCTCCACAAGGCCTTGTACATTCTTCTCGAAATTACCATCTGAGAAGCCGAATAATCTAAGCCGGATGGATTCTAGTGCGACAAGCTGCCTCAAGATTGCCCCCCAGCTGTCCGTCCCTCAAGCCAACTTTTGGGCCAGTTTGGCTTGGCTTACGCAGCGCATGCCTCTCTGGCCGGGCCATCTGCAGGTCGGGCTGTGTGATGGATGCAGGGATACGGTCGTTCGTCGCCATGGGTCACTGTGGCTGGAGCACAGGAAGAAGCAATCCTTCGAAAATAAATTGACGGTGGTGAACAAGAACGAAGGTGGCATCAACACGACGTCACTGGATACTTTCATGCATCAACCCTCTATTAACCTACTGATACAACACCTGAATCCGCTGTGAGTAGTCGTGGTAAACTCATTGATGCTGAGGCTTCTGACGCAAAGATGAGATCACTCGGCCACTTCAGAACATCTCTCCACTCATCTCCAAGGATCCTGATGATGTATCCCAGAAGTCCGCGTGGCCAGTCCCTCAAGCACCAATGTTCCTGATAGAAGCTCATCAAGACAGCAAAGTGAGCCAGGACAGCGAGCGCCACGGGGTGTTTCGCCGAGCACAAGTCTAGATATTTCTGATGTACCTCGAGTCCCCAGCCCCAAATCAACTTGCCCGGCTCGGGGTCCGCGGGATTGTCCGAGAGCGTTGCAATGCGGCGGAACAGTACTTTGGCCGCGTGAAGGCATGCGGCCCGTTGTTCCCCCGAACACCGATGCTCTATGCACTCCCGGAGAGAAGCAAGCTGTGGATACCTCACTTCAAGATCTTTCCGAGTGTCTTGGCGATTGGCGTTGAACTTGGTCAGGAGCCATGATTCCGAGATGGCTAATGGAGAGAAGTTGTGCTGCACGAAACACAAGGTAGACCTGCTAAAGTGGAGCGCATTTAGCAGCTCCTCGACAGGATCGAAACGTGCCTGGGAGCGTATGCGCGGGGGGCGAAAGATAGGTTCCGCCACCGCATACATCGATGTGAAGGCAGAGAACCCCAGCAGGGCTTGATGCTGCGTCTCGTCAAGAGACTCGAAATGCGGCCTGGCGCGGGTGATTGCGGCTTGTTGGTGAGCAACGGCTCTAGCGTACCACTTAGTCTGGGACTGATCATCACTGTAGAGCTGTAGAGCCGTGAGGCCCAGGATACTATTCAGCAGGTAATGGTGAGAAAAGCCCAAGCGGACAAGGTCGTATTGGATACGCTTCGTCGTCTCCGACATGTCGCCTGTGACGGGATACCGGTGCCAGTGCTCCAGCAGCTCGAGATCAGCTAGACTGTCCTCATTAAGCGGCGTCCTCGTCAGGGTAGGAGACGAAAAGCTGCACGAGATGTTGGCCCGCTTGCATTGAAGGCATTGCGGATGCACCTCGTTGCACTACAGGGTTTCAGCTGTGGGTTTCGCCTAACAACGCAGACCAGGGACAGCAAAGGGCGGGCTGACTGTACCTTGGCGTGCCTTTCCTTGCATTGAAGACAGCCTTCTCGAGACTTCCTGTGCCCCTTACGTTTTCTAATCATATTTGTCATCGGCCGTCTTGTCGTGTTATGGAGAGATGGATCGAGCGTCGTACGGGGGGGCCGTATGAATACGGGACTGGAGTGCGGGGACTAAGTTTATGTATGATTGGGTTCAAGCTAGCAGACCATGCGGCCAGACTTCGTTAGTCGCTTACCAATCAGGGGGTCCTTGCAAATTGGTCTGAGGATACATGAGGCGAGAGATGGGCTTGGGCTGGTGTCCACAGTGTGGCTTTGACTTTTCGGTTTAGGTCTTGATATGTCCGAAATGCCGGCGCAACAGGTCTAGAGACGGTTAGATCTGGGTAGCCGCAAGCTTCTGCAACACTGCGATGGGTACACGTCACGGCCATTCGCTGGACGGTTTAAGTCAACGGAATGCAAAAGCTCGAGCTTTCCCACTCTTGACATGAAGCGTCTACGGCAATGCCATGTTCTCAACTTCACGCACTAGTACCGGTTTTCTTCTTCTTTTTCCTCTGTTTATTACCATATTCAGTTTCGAATTCCGAAATAGCCATGTCTCAAAGGGCTCTTTTACTCGAGGAGGTGGGCAAGCCATTGGTCCTTGGGGACAGGCCAATCCCGCAGCCTGACAGGAATCAGTTACTGGTCAAGGTTCTTGCTACCGGCCGTAAGTCTTGAAGGAATCCCACCGCAAAGTGCAGGAGGACCTAGCTGACTGACGTTGAGTAAATCCCCACGACCAGAGAACCCGCGATGACGGCCTCTTCGTCACGAGTTGGCCATATGTCATTGCTAGCGATCTTGTCGGAGAAGTCGTGAGCATGGGAGCGGGAGAGTATGCTGCCAAATTCAGCGTTGGTGAATGTGTTTTTGGTCACACCTTTGCCGAGGGCGGCTTCCACAATGACTTCAACGGAGCGCAGCAATATGCGCTTGTTGATGCGAGGTTTGTAGGCAGGGTCGCCGATAGTGGGCTGAGCAACGATGAGGCATCTACCATTCCAGTCATTGTGTTGGCTGCCTTTATTGCTCTCTTCGCAAGCTCTGGCCTTGGCTTGCCCCCTCCTTTCACACCGGAAGCAAAGTCTTTTGAGTATGCCGACGCCACGATTCTCATCATTGGGGGCGGCTCCAACACTGGACGAGCCACAGTCGAGCTTGCCAGATTAGCAGGAATAGGCCGAATCATCGCAGTTGCCGGTCATGGCAACGAAGCGAACCTCAAGTCTATCGGGGCTACTCACGTCATTGACCGACGAGCCCCGGACGTCCTGGACCGGATCCGTTCCATCACTGGAGATGAACTGATCTATGCCATTGACACGGTCAATGCCGGTGTGGAACAAGAACTAGGCGTCGCGGCGCTGTCGAACACCAAGAAGGGTACATTGATCACTCTTCGTCGATCTGATGGAGTCTTTGAACCTGCCCGGATAGGTTTCAAGGCCGCTGGGTATGAACGCAGACTTGTATTTGGCATATCTCCAATGCACCCAGAAGTGACGTTAGGGTTCTGGCAGGAGGTCCCCCAATGGTTCAAAGACGCGAAACTGAGGCCAAGTAGTTTTAGGATTATCAAGGGATTAGATGCGGATGCTGTCAACAAGGCACTGGACCAGTATCGAGACGGGAGGGGGACAAAGGTCAATATCCACCCTTGGGAGTAAAGCAGCGATAAGTACTAAGTAGCATGCCGAGTAACCTCTGAGAAGCATACATCCTTTTAAGAGGTGACGTTTGAGCTATTCTAGAGTATTGATGGTACTTGAGAGCGCACTTGGTCACAGAGTACTCCTACACCATACACGGTAAATGAAATCTTCGCTATGTTGACAGAGGTGTATGGTGCAGAGCGGGAGCATTCGGGTACCTGATCAATCGTGTCACTAGTACTGAATATTTGGTGTTGCTCGAGGCAATGAGAAATGCGTTTGCCACTTCTTAAAAAAGGCTCCTTTTATCCAAGCATGCCATTGGCATAGATTAAATAGACATCCCACGATGCCGGTCAGATTAAACAATGCCATCCGGCGGCGTGACCCGTAGTGAGATGGAGCCTTCAGCTCGTTATTTTGTTCTGACAGGCCCTTAGCTGATCACACGCGGTTCTCGGCAGAAAAGACCGGAAACACTCAAAAGTCAGTGGCCGTCTTGGTCGCATTGCACAACAGCTTAGCTATGATTAGGCCTTGACGAGATCCTTGGGGGATCCAAGGACCTCCACCCCCATTAATTGAGTGACAGCCTACTTTAGTACGAATCTAGGTCACAATTATTAATAATGAAGTCCAGGTGTTCAGCAACTAAGACGGCTGACAATGAATGGATTAGATGTCCGTCGGCCTTCACTTATAATCTCTCCATGCACCAACTAATTTCCCCTGGCTTCCGAACGCCGTGCAAAGAGCCTACATATTAACGCTGCCCACTATCATCTCTTGTGTTTTACACCTCATGGATTCTGAGGGTAGTTTTCTGCAAATATACCACGCCATCAATATGCCTCGACACTCGAGCTCGATCGATAGCACTGATTTGTTCTACCGCTATTATGATCCACAAAATCGGCCGCCTCCTTTCGATGCGAAAGAACAGTCTCATTCAGCGCGAGCGCCGACACTCGTGTTTCTCCACCAATGGCCTCTTTCATCTCGCATGTTTGATTCGATCTTGCTGAGTCTATGTGAGACGCACAGGTTCCGAATCATCGCCCCTGACAGACGCGGCTTTGGAAAAAGCGAGTGGAGCGGCAACGGCATTGGAAATGGCATTGGGTACACAGAACTTGGGGGTGACGTTGCCGGCCTGCTGGAAGAACTCCAGCCAGGCGCTTTTGTCTTCATTGCCACCAGCATGGGCACGGGCGAAGCGCTTCTCGCGTATAATACGAGCCCTTACGTCCAGAAAAACTGTCAAGTAGAGACAAGAGGCCACATTATCGAAGCAAGTAGACTGATCACATGATAGGGTATGATTTGGATCAGCACCTGCCTCCCATATCCTGTCGCCTCTCTCAGAAACCCGAACGCTTTGCCCCGCAGCGTCTGGGATGCGACGCTGGTGTCACTGAGAGATGATAGATCCAACTTTATTGCCAATGGCTTTAATGGTTCTTTTGGAGTTGGAACTTCCGGTCCAATATCAGAAAAAGAAACTGCTTTTTATGAACGAATTTTTTTCGAGGCTGATCCAATGGCTGTCGAGCGATGCCTGCAGATTTATACGTCCGAAGATCTGACGGAGATGATACAGACTTTTGGTCAAACCTTTGACAAACCTTTTCTGCTTATCCATGGTGGGAGCGATGGGGGCGTACCTGCTGAGGCGAGTGCTAAGCTCATCCAAAAGCTGGTTGCCCAGGCAAGGCTTCATTTGTACGAAGGAGGAGGGCACGGTAGGTTGACGCTGTCTCCATAACAGGAGCACAAGGCTAATTCTTTCCCGAAGTCCTAGTTCTTCGTTACGCAGACCGTCTGCGAAACGACATTCTCGAATTTGTTGGAAGCCTTGAAATATAGAGGATCAGCGAGGGTTGCCGGACTATAACTTGAGTGGCAAGAGAAAGATGACATTCATCTCCCATATTCGGCATAGAGCACGGGAGCATAACAGTATCTTGGGTGGTTAATAGGGTATGAATGTCTCTAGTGAATTTGTGACCTTCTGCCTAAGGCAAACGTTACTTGGAACATCCCTGAGTTTATCATGCAAGTATCAGGGCGTAATTGTGCCAAGCTGAAAAATTGCACTCGATCTTTCTTTGGTTCGGCATTACCTTACATGCTGAACAAGGTGCATCAAGATCTGGGTTCTGCAATTGCAGATGAGGCAAGTGCGTATATGGTCATGAGATTACTGGATTTTCCTGGTCCGCCGTGCCATTCCAAACCTTTTCGTGGGAGCAAATATAGAGGTTAGCTGCGTAAGTAATGGGATGAAATGCACGATGATCAATTAAAAACTAGAGGTTATGCGTTGCAGATGGCTTGGTTATTGGTGGATCATTAAGAGCTCTTGAAAATGGGATTAGTGAGAAGCTAATCAAGATAAAGATAACATTGATGTGATATCTATGGCTTTTTCCAAATTGAACAGGCAGTAATGCAGATTCGTGCCAAAACTGTCGATCTATCGCCCGCAATGATCAAGTTACGGCTGCTTGACTAATACGGCACCTGCCCAAAGAGATCCAGGATTCAGACGCTCGGGATAGATCTCCAGCATGCGTTCATATATTTCTTCAGCGGAACCAGTGTTGGAACTGATCTTATCAAAGTTCTCCAAGTACGTCTTCGTCTCTTGGATTGCTTCGGGCCCGAACCCCTTGCTTGGATCGCTATGCCCGCCCACGACGTTATCAGCACCAAGTGAGGCTATCTTGTCCAGTGCAGCAATCCACTCCCTTCGCTTGTTGGCTGTTCCCGACTCTCCCAAGTACGGGTGAGTGTTTGAGTACACGGCATCGCCCGTCACAGCAAGCTTGATGGACGGGACCCAAAGAGTCGTCGTGTCATCTGTATCCGTGTGGCCAGTCCTGATGATTTCCAGTTTCTTGCCTTCTAGTTCAAAATAGTCCTGAACAAGAGGCTCTGCGACTTTAAGCGATTTGGGAATCTGGTTGGGGAATAGCTTCTCCCACAACCCTGTCAGACGCTCCGGCGCAATCTCGCGTTCCATTTTGGCCACAACTTCGGGTGTTGCGACCAGGATGGCGTCCGGAAACCGTTCCAGTATGAGTGAGCTACCAAAGAAATGGTCGCCATGGGCATGAGTGACGTAGATGTGTGTGATGTTGTGTCCGCCTGCTAGAATCCAGTCCAGAAGATCATGTGACGCCTCGGAGGTCAATTGAGCGTCAACCAATACAGCGGACCTCGCTCCGTAGATCAAGGTAGAAGTGGTCGGAACCCACTTCAGGTTGTCGTGACCAGCTGGCCCTGCTCGAGTGGCCGAAGGACGTTTGCTGAAAAAGACTTTGTACTGCAGGCTCATTTTCAGGGGCTTAGATGTGGTTCAAAAGTTGGTATGGATGGCCAGTAACGGCCCCTTCCAAGCGGCATCGCAGTTTTATATCATTGGCCGCTGGTGGGTGAGTAATGCAAGTGCACATCGTCGAAGGGCAAGCCGCCATGTTCAGTAATCAAAGCAGCTGAAAACAAGTAAAATTTCGGCCAGCCTTTGGAAGCTGACCAAGCACTCAAGTCAAGGTGGATGATAGTTGAACACTTTACACGTTGTTGTCATAATGCCGTATGTATACGGTAGTAGTCAGTCCTGCACTCAACCCAATCGGGCAGAAACCGGCCGTTTCGACTATTCCGTCATTCTGGGGCCCGGTTGTGAACCGAGGCATGCTGGGTTGCCGACCCACTTCACAAAGCCACTCCAAACTACTCTGTAGGTGGGACATGTCATGATTCAGGAATAACCGGTCGCCATAGCACCCCCAAATGTTGCTGAAGGGCTGAGACTGCTGAAGTCCGGTCCGGCTTTTAAGATTGGCTCTTAGTTGAGACAAGACCGCCGTGCTAGTTCTCTTGTGGTTTGCTGTCAAAATGCTCATCCCCTTTGAATGGGGCCAATAGTAGTGCCTACATGCTAGCGAGCCTTAGTCTGTCCATCTGAAAGGATTCGCATTCCATGCCCAAATCATTGTACGTCCGGGAAGGAAAATTTGGACCGCAACCTCACTGCTAATGACATCACTACTCAATCCTTGCCTGAATCTTCGAGCCCAAAGACACTGAATTTCCCTTCACAGGCTCATGCGCCTTGCTGGCGTTGATCGAAATACAGACACCAAAATCGAGGGGCATGGTTTGTTTCGGACTATTCATGACAGAGAATGGACCACATTGACAAGCAGGTGTTGTGTGCTGTAAAAGAAGAAGGCAGTCACCACGTGGGTCCAATCGTTCGATGTGCGGCCACAACTAGGGGGTTCCAGGCTATGTTTTAGGAGATATAGGTTAGTCAAGATCTTATTGGGCCCTGGCGCTCTGAAGCGTTCTCCAAAGAGCCATCCAAAAATCATTGTGGAGCATTTCGCGTCACTGGTGGTGGCAAACTGCGCCCTACCCTGGACGATGTAATTAATTGAATGATTTCGTATTTGCAATGCTTTAAATTATTCACCTTTCGTCACTCAACTTGGGAGAAGGGCAGCACTTCAAGGTCTTTTTTAAGTTTTCCTTGTTTTATATAAAAAGAGCGACCTGGTGCCTAAAATATTTTTTGTTCAAGAATTAGTCCACACGGACAACGGAATTGAGCGTGAGAATATGGAGCAAGTGTCGCTTACCCTCGGATGTTTGAGAATTAATATCCACCAAGGTATCTTGGTCTGGGTGTACTAAGTAATATTGGGAAAGAAAGACGAGGAGTACGAGAGCGATCACAGTGCAAAATCAAGGAGGAGACGGGTTGGGTGGAGGCAGCGGCTCGTGCCCCCTGTACGATGCAATCTCAGCGTCTTGGCGTCAGCTCACAAACCAAACTTCCGGTAGATGACTGCATGATTCGACCAGTTTCGCTGAGCTAGAATACAATAGAGTTAAAGGAGGATTAGGCTTATGCCAACAAACCCTGTGCCGGCTGTACGAGGTTAATATCCTTGTCTGACGCAGGCCTTTTCGGCGGTCCGCTTGAGCTCGCTATTTTGTATTTTGCCGCATCGAAATGGCAAATATTACGGTGCCAGACCAATTAATAATATAGGTATAAAAGTTTATTCCTCTTTTATTCCTCTTTTGTTCCTTAGGCATCCCAGCAGCAACGCATGCAATTCCTGGGCGTGGGCACACATCCCATTCTATCAGGTCATTAACCACGCAAATCTAGTTCTTGGAATACTGGAGCATAAAAATCCTTCCTTTAGTTCAGGATTTCTAGTTTCACACGACAGTGCCATAGTACTGTACAGCCATGGCTGAGGTAGCCACTTCAATAACTATGCTCGCTCGGCCATGTCCAACATTGGTCAAGGGGCTGACATGGGTGCCATACACTAACAGAATCCTCACTCCGTCGGCAAAATCCTGCAGGCTATATAATCCACCGTAGCTGCAAATTTACAAGAGCTTTCCCTCTCTGCGTAGCCTCAATCAAGGACTTGGCGTGAACCACGATGCATTCTCTGAACGCTGCCCTCATTTCGCCCTTGCTGGCCGCTCTGGCCCTTGCCCAGACTGTCGTCGACGATTCGCAATGCGATTGTTATCTCATTGACGGATCGGCGCCAACGTACTACAAAGACCATGGGTTCTGGGACTTCCGTTCCCTATCGGAGCATGCCGTCCCTTCGCCGCCGGCTGTGCCTAATACTGTTCAAGGCAACATAGACGCCGACTTTCCCAGCGCTTACCTCAATTGGAACTCAGAGTTCACTGAATATTGGGGACCCCAAAACTGGGAGAATGGCAATGCTACATTCCCCAACGTCAATTCGTACAACAACCTGTATATCTCGCGCAATGATGGCGGAGAGAGCGATACCATGTTAACCATGCGCACCGCCCGTGTTGCTCAGGGTTTCCAGACATCGGCCGAGTTCGAGTCCAGGTGGCTGAATGACCACGCTTCCATGCGGATGCATGCCAAAACCCACGGCTCCCCTGGCGCCTGCACTGCCATGTTCAGTTTCCTCTGGGCGGACCGCTACGAGGACCGCCAAGAGTCCGACATTGAAGTCCTGACCAACGACCCCACCAACCAAATTCACTACACAAATCAGCCTTCCTACATCGAAGAAACCGAAACGGTCGTTGAGGGAGCGAGTAATCAGCTCACCATCCCAAATGGCGCCACTTGGGATGACTGGCACACGCACCGTCTTGACTGGACGCCCGGCATGACCACGTGGAGCTTCGACGGGCAGGAAGTGTTCGCTATGTCCTTCCAAGCACCCAAGGACCCTAGCCAAATCGTCTTCAACGCATGGAGTGACGGCAAGCCCGGCTGGACTGGCATGATGCCTGTTGGAGGTGCAGCCTATCAGGAGATACAATGGATTGAGATTCTTGCGAATGTTACGACGAAGGAGTCGTGTCCTAGGGTGTGCAGCGTTGATCTTTCACCGGAATTGGGCAAGCCTGTAAGAATTTGAGGAACAAGGAAAGTCAAGGATCCGCGTCACGAATACTATTGGGTTCCAAGCATCGGATTATTCTCACATTAAGTCAAGATCGACTCTAAGCGCATACTATGTTACAATTACTGAATGAATATGTTTGATGCCCAGACCCTATTTGAGTACAAGTAGATATTGAAAACATGGAGATAGAGAAGACTTCAAAGGTATGAACGCCTTGCAGGATTAGTGCACCTTGCAGGATCTTTCTTTTTGTCGTGTGTTAACACGACCCGTGTGTTTGCATTAAATTAGGATGTGAACCATAGACGGTTTCTCCATAACTAATATTTAAAGTCGAGCGGGCCTGTTTGGGCTGGGCAACCTGATCAAGTCAGAAAGGGTGCGACGCTCATCAGTTATATTGTAAGATAAGTTTCCAGCAGATACCGACACTTTAAAGAAGGCAATGCCAGAGTCTCACCCATAAAAGCGTGGAGGCAGACGTACGACACCATGGCCATTGTCTACCGCCATGTATACCTGGATGTTCTCCCAGGAGCTTTGTTCGGCGTCCCACCATCATCCTACGTGCTTAGAAAGACCAAAAAAACCCACCATCTTACGAGAAAGTTGATTTCATCCTACTTACCTTAACTCAACAGGGAAAATGAACTGCCTGTATTAATGGCCAGCCTTCTGAATTTAGCATAGAGTTCTGTACTGCGCTGGCGCAACTCGAAATTACTACACTTGCCGAGGTAAAGTGATACGACGCCTTCAAGATTACACAAAGGAAACCATTCAGCTTTGGCAGATGAGAAGTATAGGCCAGTCAGCCATGAAGGTACTCGTATGGCTCGGTCAAAGTGCTCCAGAGCCATGCGGGCTGACGGTACAAATAGAGTCTGTTGGATTACCAGCAACTTATGCTGCGGTATAGGAACTGGAATTAGAGTAGTTCGTGGAAAGCCCAGATTTTGACTTACACACCGATTTTTCAGATAGCCATCTGCATAGTTCACTAAGAAATCTCCTACCTGTAGCATGTGCAGATCATCTCCGCGGAAATTGTCAATGCCTCTCACAGAAAAAAGACTTCTTGTGCGTACGCATCGACGTCGGTGTATTTGGAAATACACTATTTCTCTCCACAAAATAGGGCGGCGCCGCATTATATAGCGAACAAGGAAGCCTAAGAAGCTCCCAGACACGAGTAGGCTTCTCATCATTGACTCGCACACGAGACCAATCGTTACCTACGTCATAATACAGCAAGGCTGGAGCCAGAACTTAGCGCATCTCCGGCAGGGTGGAAACCACAATCGGGGCGATTTCGAAGTGCTTACGATCGCAGTTTGTCATTGGAGGCCAAGGAGCATCGACCGAATCCACAATCATCAGCTCGGCGCTTAATCGGACACTACCTATGCCTCCGACCTACATAGTGTTCAATGGCCACGTCGAGATTTTAGTAATGCCGGAGGAACCTTGTCGAACTTATAAAAGGTTCCATTGCATTACAATGATGCTCTTGATTCACCAGGTTTCGTTCAGCTTGAACCCATGTTATTGATAACGGCGGAAAACTGGTCCACACAATGCCTCTTCGAGCGGTCACCGATCGGATGAAGCTGTCCAGCCTGGACAGGTCTAGCTCGAATGTTTGGATCAATAATGATATCCGGCCCTTAGAACCTGCTCGGCGAACATGGAATACGCTCACCTTCGTGTCCTTCTGGGTAGTCAATTCGATTTCCAGTAAGACCTTGCTGCGCTTGCCCAGTGTCCCCTGAGCTAAATACAATAGTTTCCAACTGGCAAATCGGTGCCTCTCTTGTGGCTATAGGGTTGAGCGTATGGCAGGTCATTGTGGCTACTATCATCGGTCGAATAATAACAGCGCTTGTGGTCGTTTTCAACGGACACGTCGGTGCCAAATATCACATTGGCTTCCCAGTCCTATCGAGGATCATTTGGGGTCCGTATGGGTCCTTCATCGCTATCACCCAAAGAATCATCCTGTCCATTGTTTGGCTCGCTGTTACATCTTGGACTGGCGGCATCTGCATCTCGGTGATACTCTCAGCTCTCAGCCCAGGTTTCCACCGCCTGGAAAATGTCTTCCCGACTGGTTCAAATCTGGAGACGAAGCAGTTCGTTGGCTGGATTCTTTTCAACGTGGCCATGGCCCCTATGATTTGGATCCCCCCACATAAGATCAAGAGACTTCTTCTTGGTTTTAACATATATGCGCTGTTAACATTGATCTCGATAATGGTATGGGCTCTAGCTAGAGCAAGGGGAGGTGGTCCTTTGCTCTCACAAAATCCTGTGCCTATGAGTTCCCGCGACCTTGGCTGGACAATGGTATCTTCTATTACTGCAATCGTTGGAGGCATCGCCGTAGGTCTAACAAACGCGAACGATTATACCCGGTTTGCGCGCAAGCCCGGAGACCAGGTTTTTGGCCAATGGTTTTCGATCATGTGAGTTGAAGTCGATGTGCGGTCGAGACTGATTGCTCATACCAATAGGTTCTTTGGAACATTAATCCCTGTCTTTGGCTGTTTAGTTGCTTCTGCCACACAAGTCTTCTGGGGCCAGCCTGTTTGGAATCCACGTAAGTTTGTGGTGTTGTACAAATTTAACTAGATACTGACTGTCTTAGCTGTCATTTGCTTGATGTGGCTCCAAGAAGATTACAGTCCTGGCTCCCGTGCTGCAGCCTTTTTTGCTGGCGCTGGTCTTCTTATGAGCCAGCTAGGCATCAATGTCGTGGACAATGCTTACTCTGCTGGCATGGACCTAGCTGGCTTGGTCTGCTCTTACATCAATATCCGTCGCGGGGGATACATGGCTCTCGTTTTGAGCATTGCCATGTGCCCATGGGAACTGCTTTCTACTGCCGCCGTCTTCATTTCCGTCTTATCGGCCTATAGCGTCTTCTTGGGGCCTATCATTGGCATACAGATCTGTGACTATTGGCTGGTTCGCCGTCGCACCCTCAAATTGAGCGATCTGTACCATGCCAAGCCCGATGGTATTTACTACGCCTACCACGGCTTCAATATTCGAAGTTTCATAGCATGGGTGCTTGGCTTTGCAACTCAACTTCCCGGCTTTGCTCAGAATGTGACACCAAATCGGGTGCAAGTGGCAAGGGGGTGGAGCGAGCTATTTTATCTCGCATTTCCATTGGGTTTTACCATCTCTTTTGTTGCTCACTATGTCATTAACCGTCTTTTTCCACCACCAGGGCTTGGTGAACAAGATGAAATGGATGATTTTGGAACGTTCTCATTGGAAGAAGCGGCAAAGATCGGAATCGCTGCTCCGGAGGCATCGGACGATGGCAGGGGAAGCGGGAAGAGCATGTCAGCAATTGTAACTGACATACTTGTGACCCCCGAACCAACTGAAAAACGAATATAGACTAAAATCCCAGAGTCACGAAGGAAATGAGTGGCTCGGAGCCATTATACGAAAAAGTGTTCAGGACCCAGGGCGAGTGTCATGGTGAAGGACCAAAGCGGATGAAAAAAGAAAGAGGTTACTTCTGAGCACACGCCTATGAGATATATACAGGCCATACCGCCTTATTTCAATATCAAAAGCTCACTCAAGTTTGTCCTACATTACAAGGAGACTAGTCGTCACCGAGAATGATTGTGGTATAAGAGCGGCGATCCGGTGATAAAAACAACTAAAAGCAGATGTGCAGTTCATAATGATCCAAGACCACGACTACGTCAATAGATACTCGAACATGCAGGTTATGTCGCTTCCCCTTATTGCGGCCCTGGTGTTTCCTTCTCGCCTAATACTCCGTTGTCCAGTTGTCTCCATTTTATCCACATCGTAAGACTTCAATGCTACGTAGGCTTCGCTCAAAATACGCAGACAACGTGGTCTTGTCTCTGCCATCAATGATACTGGCTGCTAGTTATGCCAGCATGTCAGACTTTTACAACGATTACAAGTTTTGTTGATGGAGAGGTGCGCTTGAAGCGTCCCAAGATTTGTTTGCTTCGAGAAATACTGGAGGAACGCCCTCGCAATGGATCTCAACTAATCACAAATGCCTCCACTTCATCAACAATCTGCACCTTGATGCTTCCGTTGCTGGTGTCGGAGCAAATTTGCATGGCGTGTACCGCCTGATCCAGCGGATACGTGTGAGTGATGGGCTTGTTCAGATCTAGAATTCATTTACCATAGTTTAATTTACTTGGAGTCGGGGCCGGGCTTTACGATGAAGAGAAGGGTAAAGTGGAGAGCGTGCCGACTCTACATACCAACTTCGTGCCTGCCCTCCTTGATCTGGGCCACCAGGAAGGAAGCAGCACGACACGACAAGCCACCATGGAGCCCTTCTGGGCTCCCTACCTTATCTTCTGTTTACTCTTTTCCCCGGATGATAGATGTACGTGATGACCCAAGGAGTACAGACGCCATGATCAGCACATTCGTTCCAGCCATCATTGCCCGGGGGGGGGGGGGGTCACGATTGTGATCGCCGTATGCACTGTGCTGCCATTCGCAGTGTGGAACTATAGGAGGGCTCGAATGACCCAGATGTATCCCGACGTAGTGCTCGCGCACCATCTCAACATGTTTCCGGTTCTACTGCCGACCATCTGGGAAGCACCGTTGGCGTACTAGCGGTGGTTGATCGCTGGTCTCTTCTACTCTGATTTGAGAAGCAGGCTCGACAAGTATGAAGAAAATTTGAACAGGCTCAGAGCGGTTACTTCGAGCAACAGAGGACAAAGGCCCAAACCTTAGGCTTTGCCCTGGGCGACTCGCCCGTTGGCTTGCTAGCCTGGTTTGTCGAAAGGTTTCACGACTGGGGCGATGTAACGGATGCATTTCAGCCGCATCTAGTGCTGACGCTGGTCATGATGCACTGAATCCAGGGCGCTACGCCCGGTCTCCGCTTCTACCGTCAGGCGTTTGGATCCAGACGGGAAGCCGAGAGAACCTTTGAAGAGTACGTTGGCGTGCCTACAGGCGTGAGCATGTATGCTAAGGAACAACTGCATGTAAGTTGGACGCCCGAGTTTGTGGATCACTCTTAATGACTCACTCTATTGAACCGAAGTGCCCAAAGAACTGGGCACAGCAAGGGGCGAATATTCAATGCTGGAGAGAACATGACACTGGAGGTCATTTCTCATCGCTCGAGTGCCTCGAAGTATTTGTGTCGGACATGAGCACATTGTTCAAGAAATACTCAGGGGTAAATAAAACTATGTGAATAACAGATGAGGCAAAAGGATGTAGCATCTCACGGAACTATGGGAGAATGGTCGAGCCCGACGCAAGGGGAAAGAATGAATTGCAACAGATGGGCTTTTAGGTATTGAACCAGCTAGAGACACAACATCGGCATGACTGTGGAGCGGCATTCGGTAAGACAGGTTATTCCGACAAACGTGTCGTAGCTCAGGCATAGTAGAAGAATGAATCATCCAGCGGAAGCAACTAACCTGGAGCTCGTCACTATTGTTGTAGACGCATGCTACTTTGTGCCCAGTAATTGTGTTGTATATTATCTAGGGTGAACGGGCTGATCAGGAAATCTATTCAATGCAATCTCGTCTCTTATTCCCGGAAACCAACTGACATTTTGCAATAATGTTGCATTTTAGCTCATTTTAAAGCACACCAGAATAGAATGCCATGCACAAAAAAAACCCCTCTATTATATACGAAGCTAATTAGATCGTTAATGAGGGACAAAAAAAATCCCAAAAGAAATTCATTACTGATGACAAAAAGTCATGACGAGAGAGGGATTCGAACCCTCGCCTATTACTAGACTGCGAATGTCGACATTGGATGTTGACCTGAACACAGCGCCTTAGACCGCTCGGCCATCTCGCCTTTGCTGGCAACTGTTCCACAATGTCCATACTAACACGAATCCCGCATTCTTGGCACCAGTGCCCACAGAAAACCCACTCATTAGTGTCAGCATGTCTTCGAAGCAGCAATTTTTGTCCTGGAAATCAGTGGATTTTTCAGATTGACACTTTCGATACGAAATGTCTTCAGGAACATTTATGGGACAGGGTCGAGAACTGCAAATGTGATGCATGAAACCTCTCTGGGATACTTAATCTCTAATGCAATCGAGGATAGAGCACGATGCAAACCGGGAACACTCTGCATACTGAGATTTGACTCAAAAACACCAGACCTACTAACCTGTAGGTGGATATGGAATCATTTGATCAATGCAAAATTCGAATGTGATGAAAAGAAGGTGTAAAATTCATGCCTGACGAGCAAAAACAGGAGCTAATCTCCCTTCTATATATGTAGAAAACTAATAAAGAATCCCTGAATTAACCCTAGGGACGCATTTCCTTTCCTCCAAATCACAATACACTGACCAGATTGTTTCCAGGCTCTCCCCGAACCAGGCGACAGTAAAGGTTTCCTCTCCACGATCCTGGGCTCCAAACACGCAAAACCGTCATGTAGCTACCCAAGGTGTACTTGCATCCCTCAAGCTATTGGTAGCGCAGTGCACCTCTCCACCACGAACGTGGTGCGACATGTAATCGTCGACGAAATGCGTCTTGATCCCCAATTTTCCGTAGACATCGACAATTGCCTCTTCGAGTATGTCACGTCCTTGAACAATGGGGCCAAAAGGCTTTGGGGCAAAGTAATCGTGCCCGAGTAGTAACCCGTTGAGTGCTTCAGGAAAGAAGGATTTGACCTGTTTTTGTCCTGGTGATGCAAGACGAAGACGGCTGGGATGACCATCAGCCGTAGCCGGCCAAGGATAGGTAACGTCCTTCCAGAGCACGGGAACCCGCACTATGTCATCTTCGGACAGAGGAAGCTCGTCGAGGAGGAGCTTCAAGTTCTGGTCCAAGAAGTCCTGGGCATAGCGATTGTCCTCAATGAAGTTTTTATGTGTCAAGAGAGCATCGATTGTCAAGTTGCGGAGCTCTGGTTCCAGGAAAATTGTTTCTGGGTCCGGCGTCATGTCGCCGCCGTAGCTCAAGACAGTGGTAGAGCCATGTCCTTCGGCTTGTGCGGATCGCAGAATGTTGAGCGCGGCATTTGTGTCAGCGACTCCAATAGTGAAGCCAAGGTCGTTGTCGCATGGAAGAATCTGAACCATCTCGTCCACGTGACCGACTACCAGCCAGCCAGACTCGAGAAACATCAAAGGCTGTGCGTTTTGTGAAGCAAGGAAAGTCAACATGGATTCAGCTGGGTTCTTGTCAAACTGATGGGCTGTGAGGATCCGCCCATTGGGATATGAGACACCCGACCGTGAGACATACGGCGGTATGGTCTCGATATTACCTCCTGAGTTGATCTCTTCGACCCCGAAACCAGAGCCCAGGCCAGGCTGGTAGCCTCCAATACCCTGACCCCGAAGCTGGCTGAAGACCTGGCGCCCAGCATTTCTGGTGGACTGTGCCGAGCGAAGCAGTACTCGGATCGATACGGTACCATTGGGCCCAGGCATATTGGCGTAGCCTGGCTCAAGAAAATCCTGTGCCCAGATATCGTCGCTTTGGTTCAGCAACTCGAGCGTAGGCGGCTTGGTGAGAAGCTCAAGTCCTTCTTGGAGGGACCGCGCGAATCTTGCCTGCCAAGGAGAGATTTTGCTGTCCTTCGTGGCTAGCACTGTGTTGACCTGCTGCAGGTGATGATGTAGTAACACGGGAGCCTGCTTCATAGCAACAGAGTCATGGGACGTGCAGTTGTTATCCGTGACTGTGAACGTCACCGCAACAGTGCCGTCCCACGAGGAGGCATTAGTGACTAGCTCACGGCCGTCGATAGCGAGGACGATACCCTTTCGCAGGCTTGTAGCGTTAAAAGAAACTTGATTATTGACTGTTATCCAATCATTCGGCTGGCTAGGATTTGAGGTCGGTCTCCAGAAAATCCTCACGCGGTGAATGGCAGAAGCCGGCTCCACGTGTACGCTGCCTACAGCTTGGTCGGAAAGATTGGACAGAGGCGTGGTTCGTAGCGGAGCGGCCAGTGCTGGATCTAAAAGAGCGTCTCCAGATGCGTCGTTGCAGGCAGCTAGCTCTCCGTTGCTCAGAGGACTTCCGTTGAGATCATTGATCGGGCATCTGAGACTTCTGTCACCAACATTTGGGAGAAAGATGGCCCCGCGATCAGCGTTCCAGACCATCTTATCGTGGGCATCAAGATGATTGACTAAACCATCCCGATTAGAGTCTGCCAGGATCTGGGCGGAAAATGTGCAGGCGTGGGCGAGCCCAGACAACCCGGGCATCAAGCCAATTGCACCAAGAAGGAAATCTTTAAGGTTGATGGCAACCATAACGCTGGTGTAAGTAAGAACGAATAAATGAAATCAGAAATTAAGTTGAATATGAATCAGGGCTTTGGCAATTCAAGATGATTCTACCCAGCAACGGAACAGCTTTAAGGAGGACGAAGCCTGCCTTTTATCATTTTCGGAGCCCCATGTTAAGCTCACCTGGAGATGTTTTCTCATGCCTTATGCAGTTGCTTGACGAAATTGCTTCTTCCACATCGGGCAAAATCTCGACATTTCCCTACGTGCTGTGTAAGCTTTCCCTTGCGGCTGCGAGCCGGGTTGGGGCTCATGCCAAAGGCGAGTCTGTCAGCGTTATGCAAGTATTTTTCCCAATTGGGCAAGCCGGGGCTGTGACTCGCTAGCTTGGCTAGTCATAGCCGTAGGATGGCTCCAGGGATTGCGCGGCTAGCTCCACCTCGATTGAACCGAGGGATACGATCATGGCTTGGGTACCATTAGGGTCTCACAGGGCCGCTGGGATGAAGGTATTCTGGGCATTATGTATTGACGGTTAGAAAATTCTCTCTTTTCTGTTCCAGAACAGCCTCCAAGCCTCTCAGCTTAGATTGCGAATATATGAGGTCTGTCAAATATTCTCTCCCACCTTTTCGGACTATGAGTCTCTTCTTCCATCTGTGCCTTCCAGAGTGTATTTAGAAGTCGTGTTGCAATTCGTGGAGAACCTGTGCCGAGCGTTCGGCTGATCCAGGCCAACTCTCCAAGAATAAAATCTTGCGAGGCATGATCAGCAGGCTCAAGCTCAAGCGCCGCTATTACGAGCGGCCATAGCGTCAACTTGCGTAGCTGCTGGGTTTTATGGAGGGCTATTTCCTCCAAAGTCTGCAGCAGGAGACTCCGATGTAATTCATGCGTGCTGGCGATATTGATTGTGATCCCTCCTGATGTTGTCGGATCTGCCAGTGGTCCAGGGTTTTTATCTTCCGGGTCAAACAGAGTTGAAATACAATACAGTACGCTTGCTGACTGGTAAATCTTTGCAATCCGCTCCCAGTCCAAGAAAGCTTTCTTGACGGGGTTGTTATCATCCTCAATTTCGGCATTGATATTTGCATTCCAAGAACTTGGTTCAAACAAAAGAATCCGATGTAGGACCTCGATTGCAGCAGTACGCCTCTCGGTTGACGAGTTGATCAACGAGGATCGGAGATAGTTGATCATGATAATGCTCGACAGCAATTCTGGCGGACAAGGTGCAGCAGTATCAAGGCCATTGCCGAGCAATATTGGGAGTAGCACCACTAATTCCAGCTGCCGAAGTGCTACGCGAGGTTCTATGACTGGTGATGTTGTACTCCCAAGTATGTCAATCCTACGAGCCAGGGTTCAGCAGCTATCTTCACAGTCCTCTATCAAGATATAGCGACTCACAGGACTAGGTATCGAAGCAAATGTCTCAGATACGGATATTGGAAGAGGCACTGTGCGAAGCCACCAAGTTCGTCTATCAGCGCATAAGCTCCATTGCAGTGGAGCCACCAGGAAGAGGAAAACAGCTCTTGCGTCTGTGGGCTGTTAGAAGACATAGATTTGCATCACGAAGTAGTACTCACTTCAGCAAGCAGGAATGATAGAACAGATGCCAAGGCCCAAGCGTCTAATGCTCCTTTCGGCGAGCCCAGCTTTTCACTTATCAGATGGACAGCATTATTGCGGTGCGTCTGAAATCGGGCTAGAAGGATCCTTCTATCGGAATCTGAGGCGTCATTGAGCATCTGAATCCGATGACCCAGTACAGCCGACATGATGCTCTCTGCGACCGCGGTTGGCATGTGTTGGATGGCATCGGGAGGGAGATAGAATGGTGTGTGTATGCCTGAGCCGTTTGCTACTAAGTCTGGGCACATGCATTTGTTATCTGGAAGAAAGAGTGAGTGTTGGCATAAATGGTTATCTGGTGGTGGTAAGAACGCCACCAGATCGCGATACATCGGGAACGTACGATACACTACTGCCTGGTACAGATTTCGAAGCTCGTCCTCAATCGAGAAAGACAAGTTTGTCGACGAGACGGCCAGACGTAGCGCTGCAGTCTCTTTCTTCGCCCGACGTCCTTTCGACCTGGTTTGACCCGGCTGTAGCCACTTTAGGGGCTTCTTCTCGTAGCCCGGGCAGGCGATTCCTCTTACACAGCATTTACGACAAGCTGGCTTCCGATAATCGCACTTGAGGCGCTGTTGACAACACGCCCAGCAGGACTTGCTAGCAGGCATTTTATGGCACAGTTGCTGTTTGCGTCGAAGAAATTGCTCAGAGCCAGAGTAAGACAGGGAGCCGTACTTGTAGCCTGGACAATGTGGCGCAGCTTCACTAGTGGAAACTGAAGTAATCTCGCCATTTCAGCTGATGGAGCTTGATTGGGTAAATCGCCTTGCTGAAGAGGAAGTACTGAACGCGATTTGGTTCAAAACTCTTTGGGGCGTCTGAGAAAGGTCCGTCATTTTCCGGACATAAGTGAACATGGCTTTGGCGGAGCTTCTTGTTTGAGGGCTCTACACGAACCTCGCGCTATGGTTCTAGAAGCAAAGGGTTCATCAGTTGATGATACCTTTCCACATTTTCAATTTTTTCGAAGAGCATATGTTCATTATTAGCATTGCATGTACGATCAGTAAAGAAAAGATGCATTCTGGAAACCACAGTTTCCACGTTTCCACAAACAATATCCTTTTTAAGACAGGTTAATAAAAAAAAAAGGTCTCCCGATCAGCAGCTATTGGCGAAGGCTGTGATGCTTACGTAGCGCAGTCAAAGCATTGAAAACCGCTGAGTACAGATGAAATTGATGAGAATAAAGAGATAAAATTAAAACTGGCTCGGAAATGGCCTAGTTTAGACCAAAGATTCAAGAACAAACTTGGAGAGTTGCCAAGCTCCGCTTCATTTTATGCCTTGCGGGGGGTTTTCTGAAATGGAATCTTCCTTGACTACATACACTTTACAAAGATTGTGTTTCAAGGCATTGGCAATCCGTACTATGTTTGGCTCGATCGAGACAATAAGTATTTCTTACAAGGTCACATGCTCTTGGAACGTATTCAGACTGGTGATGGATCGGGCCTGCTCGCAAATGTTTCTGGCATTGATTGACAGCGCCACGTCGGCCCCTGTAATTTTGGCATATCCGGCATTCCCTACCAATGATTCGATGTTCCCTGGAGGCAGTGCATTGTGGCTCAGCCACATCATCTTCAGCCCGGTCTTCCTTTCCAATATTGACTCATTAGGCCTGGCAAACCCCACGAACAACGAAATAGCTCAACAAAATCAACATCATACTGCACAGACTATCCATTCTCAGACGGATTTCCGTCCTCCAACCTCACTGCGGAGTTTGTCGTGGTCGTGATCCCTCTGGTCACGGAAGCCATGGATCCCTTATCCGCTCTGTCAGTGGCGAGCAGTGTAGTCACCTTCATCGAATTTGCCAGTTCCTTGATCTCTCTAGGAACCCAAATTTATCACTCCTCAGATGGAAGATCAGTGGAGAATATGAGGCTCGACGCTGTCTACAGTCGACTCCTGGGTTTCAGTACTAGTCTACAGAGTGCACCGCTCGACCAGTCTGTTGGCCAAGTCTACTATGCTAGGTCTGGGCAGTTGGTGGGAAGGCACACGGATGCTTTGAGAGATCTCGCAGCTAATTGTCAGAATGATTGCAACGAGCTTTTGAGTCTAGTTTCGACTGCAAGGGCGAATAATGGAGACCAGAAATTGTGGTCCTCCGTGAGGTTAGCAGTTCACGAGGTGATGGGGCGTGCGAAGGTGGCAGATTTGGAGACACGACTGCAGCGAACCCAAGCCATTCTCTCCCTACACATCAGTTCATTGATCAGGTTCGTGCATTCTACCTCAGCTGCAATTTTTTTCCGTGACACTGATAACACTCGTGTTCGCCCAAAGTGACAAACTGGATACGTTGCAGTCGACGATTGAGCAGATGCGGAACCAGAGTCAGCCTTTCCCATCTGGGCTGGAAGTGCACTCTACACCAATGATTCCTAGTCTTTCAGAAGCAGTTCACGGTATGAGGGTCAGCTCGACCAAAGCTGCGACACGGAGGTTTGTCACTGCTGCCCAGTTGGAACTATGGAATCAAGAACTAGCCAACATGAAGGCGGTTGCACGCGAAACAGCCATTCTCGAGAGCCTTAACTTCGAAAGTCGGCCAGTTCGTCATGGCGCCATTCCAATGGCATATCAAGAAACCTTTGAGTGGATTTTCAACGGCAACTTCGCTAAATGGCTGGAAGGCGGCGAAGGGCTATTTTGGGTATCTGGCAAAGCCGGCTCCGGGAAATCAACATTGATGAAGTTCATAGCGGATCATCCGCGAACCCGAGAAGCGTTGAAGAAATGGTCAAATCCTTTGACACCGACGATTGGCGCGTACTATTTTTGGAACATGGGCACCAACCTGCAAAAGTCGTTTAAGGGACTTTTTCAGACGCTTTTGTATGACATATTTCGGACGTCGCCGTCGATAATGGCTTCGTCGGTGCAGGATTGGCGATGGAAACTTGCAGGAGAAAGCCCATATGCCGCCCGCAACTCGCCTTGGTCCATACAAGAGTTGTCTGACACCCTTTCTCTATTAGCACGAAGAAACGACCTTCCAGTACGTATGTGCCTCTTCATAGACGGCATGGATGAATATGACAGCGATATGATTGATCTCTGTCAAACAATCAGGGCCCTCGCCCATTCACACCATCTCAAGTTGGTTGTCTCTAGTCGACCCTGGAATATCTTCGAGGACTACTTCGGTCAAGCAAGCATGCCCAAAATCTATATGCAGGACCTGACGCGAGGGGATATTATGAAGTTCGCGACCGCCCGACTGCAGACCCATCCCCTTTGGAGTTCAGCCCATGCTCAAACAGTCTATTCTACAGGCGACCGTGCAACCATCCAGCAGGAACTGATCAAGAAGATTTATGTGCAGGCCAGTGGTGTGTTCCTCCGGGTTTTCCTCGTCACGCAGTCCCTCCGTGACGGTTTGTCAAACTACGACACAATGGCAGATCTAGAGCGTCGACTTGACAGTATACCGACAGACCTGGAGCAGCTGTTCGAGCACATTATCGAAAGGATAGATCCCGTATATCATCGGGCTGCAGCCGAGAACTTTATGATGGCACTACACGCCGCGGAGCCTTTGCCAATTGAGATCTTTTCCTACCATGAGAAGGAGTTGGAGAATGGAGCCGACTACGCTTTGAAATGCCCGATTCGGAAGATGCAGCGGAGTGATCTACATGCTACGAATATTGCGATGGCTCGTCGCATTAAGGCAAGATCTGGGGGTTTGCTAGAGTCACCCGATCTTGTTCGAGTCCAGTTCCTACATCGGACTGTGCGCGACTTCCTCGTCAATGGCAAAACGCAGGCTCTGATGGGTTCCAAAGCTCGAGCAGACTTCGATGTTTATCTGTCGCTCTCACGAGCATTTGTCGTTGATATAAAAACGACCCCTGATCAACATCTCGTCGGACATAGTAGCAGCCTCCTACGAGTAAGTAATGATTTAGCCCCACCGGGTAGCTACACGGGAAGAATCACCATGGTGATCCGCCAGTGTCTCGACTCTGTTTCCAGGGTTCAGCCGAGGGCTCGAGCCACTGCCGCGCAGCTTCTGGACCACCTACAAGACACTCTCCATTCGATGAAACAAACAGAACAGATCAGATTTGCGTCTGTCACGGTCGACCTCTACTTCCGGGAGTTGGTTGTGCAGTACGATTTGGCCTGGTATCTGCAACAGAAGCTTTCTGAAACGCCCAATTACTTAGAGCCCATTATGAACGCTCGCAGATCGATTTTGCATGCTGCCATATTAACCGAAACTCCTAGCTTGCAAGTCATTGAGCTGCTGCTTCAACCAAGACCTGTTGCACCTGGGGTATTTGATCCATGGAGACTGTTATTTAACCAAATATTCGGCTCTTTGAGGTCTCCGACTAACAGCTCGGTCAAGCTCCTAAAGCTACTATTGGCGCAAAAAGGAATCCCCATTAACCTTGACATTTCAACCTTGATGGCCTGGCAGAAAAAGTTCGCTAGCGACGAGGCCACCCGGTCTCTTGTTCTTGAGACCCTGAACGGCTTCATAGATGCTGGATTAACGCTGGGGCCTACTGAGGTCCACGAACTCTTTGAGGCAGAGGGCAAACCAGATGTCGCAATTTTGAAACACTTTCTAGTACGGGGGACATTCAAGGAGCATGTTCTAGCTGATGTTGCCAAGTTCATACAAAAGGCTTACTCAGACTTCGAAGCACGGCAGTTAATGAAGCTAATGGACACAGACACGGGTTGAATGAGAGTGGCTAGGATAAAATATGCCTGTTCAAGGAATGAGAAAGCTCTGCAAAGTATTGCGGTGGATATTGACGGGTTTTCCCCAGCTAATTCGGTCAGAGCTTGTCTTTACTACGAAGCGATGATCTCACCAAGTAGCATGTAACAGAAGTCTTGAAATGTGCGATGCTCGAGGGAAAATGGTCGGATTCGTGATAAACCCATTGAATCGATCCACATGGACCTACATTTGCAGTGACCACAGGATGATTCCTCGGGTGACGTGATTGGTTTTCCCTGCCCTGCTTAGAGGTGACCCAATGTCAACAAGCTCTTTTTCCATGAACCTTCAAATCCAAGCAATAGAACAATCCCAACTTACCCAATGGAACTTACCTGCTTACTTCGTCGGCATTAGTCACTTAACAAACATACGGAACCTTTCAGTGTGGTAATGTCAAAAACCTTAGCCACAAACCACCACAATGATTGGTAGGTTGCTTCAAGTATCTCGTTATATTGATCCACCCCTGCGAATATGTGATAACGCTCGAGCCTATATCAATCCGAGTATTCGTTTGCTCGCTTATGCAGTGCAAGTTGGAGAAGGGAGGGTCGATGTTTGAATGCGCTTGTATCTCATTCGGTGCTCTTGTGCTTTTGTGAAAGAGATCGTATTGGTGGAGCAACTGCAAAAGGCACTACCTGCTTAACTCGACTCACCTTCCGAGTTTAGAAGAACAACCGATGCAATACAACTGTGGGCGTCGCAATACGTGCTATGTGCCCATGGCTTGGCCTGATAGCACGTTCTTGCAGACGCCATGACAAAAGGTCTAATCTACAGAGATGTTTTGGCATATAGAAATTACTCGATGCATTCACAAATTATAACATCTTAATTGGAACCCATTCTTCCATAAATTGGTTCAAAATTTGTGGCTTTGTATTGTACAAGGGCTCAAACAAGCAAGGCAATACCTGGCTATACGAAATCTCCACTTCCCAGGTTGCCACCCTCCCTCACAGTCGGAGGGAGGAAGTAAAATGAAAATGAGAAAAAAAGCCAACCTTTAGTATAGTCGGTGTTAAGCTTCGCTATTTATTTGAAGGACTTATTAGCAGACGCTGTCGTATTTATATGTCGAGACTGTAACGTTCAACAGTGAGAGACGGCTTGGGTTGTGGCTCGGTGCGTAGTAGCCTCCGTGAGCATGAGCATCAGCATCCGGAGGATGGAAAAGGTGGACACCACGTAAGCCCGAGGCTCCCTAAGAAACAGGGTTTAGATAAGATAAGCCTCCCGGGAGGGTGAGGATCGACATACAGAGACCAGTGCGTTCTGGACGGTTAAGTGATCACATGTGACGGTGCGCCGCCTATTGTTGATGGACGGGTAGACAATTTTTGTTATTTGGTATAGTGCGAGGGCGAATGACGGCAGGGTAACAGAAATTGTGACGAGGGCAATGATGGCCTCTGAGGACAGGGCCATCGTGAAGGGCAGATGAAGAATGGCAAAGGATGGATCTAAATGTCAACAGGGTAGAAGGCAGTCGCGGGCGTAGGGCTGCGCCTCTAGTCTTCATTTATCGTGGGACTTGGAGATATAAAGCAGCAACGAGATCAAAGATCGAAAGTGATCCATGTTGAAGAACGATACTCTGTTCGTCTGGTTTTATGTGGTAAGGTATCCCGAAGACAGGGTGGATGGGGTGGTTGTAGCAGGGATAAACAATGCCCCACTTGCGAAAGCGCGAAT
The DNA here is from genome assembly GCA_020881915.1 of Paramyrothecium sp. XJ0827. NCBI lineage: Eukaryota > Fungi > Ascomycota > Sordariomycetes > Hypocreales > Stachybotryaceae > Paramyrothecium > Paramyrothecium sp. XJ0827. The sequence continues at coordinate 4,946,094 of JAJFPB010000004.1, forward strand.
CCACCGCTATTGGCCACGAGTGCTGAGCCATAAATTTCGGCGTCCAACCGGGCTGGTCACGGGAAGATGGTTACACATAATGGTGAGGCTCAGAAGCAGAAAAGCCTCAGAGTTCCCGAAAAACGGTCAGAGTTTGGCTGCTCCGCAAAGGACCGCAACTGGTCTTGTCTGAGAATTCACCTCAGCATGTCCGCCCAAATCGGTGACATCTCGAGCGCCTCGTTTCATCGCTCTGCGGGAGCTACTCTCAAGTGCGCACAATGTCGTCGAGACAGGAAACGAGAAAGTCTTCCTTAGACTGCTCAGAGTTCCAGGCTAATGCTAGATGCAGTGTTCCCCAGCGGTTAGAGCCTGGCCTGGAGTTAAGTGTGATTGGTGCAGACGCACCAACAAAGACTGCGGGCCGAACGTGGGTCCTCCGATTCGCGCCGTCGGAAGCCAACCAGGTACGTCCTTAGCCTGGTCTTTCCTAGCTACATGTTTATCGCCAAGCAGCATTGGACTCCTTGCTTAAAGGCCCTGGTTTCGTTTTGAGGTGTATTCAGGTCCTAGCAGACATCTCGTGGGATGGACTCGGATATCCCAACTTCGACCTCCCGGAGGAATGGAATTTGTCATTGTCATTCCAAGCGATCATCTACGGTCACGTAGCAGGGTTCTGCCCCAGCAACTTTGTTCTGTACCGGCTCTGGCAGCGAGACAGGTGCATTTCTGCCAAGCAGGATTTCGATACTTTTACTTGCGTCATTCCTTCCGCATCATGAGCCACATCAAGCCCGCCAACTAGCCCTTGAAGCATTTGTGGAAGAAAAGTGGAACGCAGAGAAGCGGGAGATTGATAAAAACCAAATCGCCGTGGCTTTGGAGAGGATAATCAAAAGAGGTACCCGATGGGAAGTGTTGGCTGAGGCCGTGGGATCCGTTCAAGTCTTCCTCGTTGACGAGGATCAGTATTTGATGGATCGGGGGACAACTCTGGGAGGCGTGATCGAGACCGGCTCCAATGATGAGTTCGAGCAGGTCAAGAACTTCGTTCTAGCCAGAGAGAACAACTTTAGAGAGTGTTGTCTTCGGCTTAGTGGAGTTCGACAAATGATCATAGACTTGGCCGACACTAAAATGGAGCAGGCAGAAGTACGAAGCTATTTGGTAAATGCAATAACGACACGCACCCAGGAGCTTTTTGGGGACCCTGGACTCATACAAGCTGATCCTCTGCCAGAGACCCGACATCCTGATGACGAGTTCCTCATTTCCAAGCTTCTTGGAATTAAGATTAAGTTCCATGAAGGTAAGCCTATCCAGACGATGTTACCCCCTCGTCACAGGATCGTAATAACCAGGTGTATCTTGCTTAGGCCCCCCTCCAAACGACTTCAACCCCGCCAACGTCGACGAGCACACAGGCGAGACTCCGAGTGGTTTCGCGGGATTGAGTCCTGGAAGCTCTTTCCCTTTTGAATGAGATCCGGAATAACTTAGGCAGTCAAGGATTCTTTATATCTATAATACATATTTTTGACTCAATCTGAAGAGCCATGGCATCTCTACCATATGTGAATAATTGGTGACTGCTTCTAATAATACCCTTTACTACTACAAAGCAATATCGGGAAGGTGCTATTATGTGCTATAGCTACGAGTACGCCCATTCGATAAAGCTAATGTGCTAACACGAATCTCTATCTCCCTACCGCACAGTCTATTTAGATTAGCCGGTTTTCGTTTCCGGTTGATGCTGAAAGCATAGACTTAATTTCCGTCCGTCACCACTTGGATGTTTTTCGATGGCCCTACGTAGTGAATAGTACTGGATTGAGTGCTTGTGCCTGCAAGTAGACCAACCTTAATTTGCTTATAGTATTCGAGCCTATATCCCTTAAAACTGAAAGCCCTGAAGTCATGCTCGCACTAATGTAAATTTGTAAGCGTATATATCATAATTAATCTGCCAAGTAAAGAGCAAAAAATTACATAATTAAATCAGCCCTACGCTAATAGCTCTGAACTAGTTATTGCTAAAAGGCTTATTGCCGCTGAATGGTTGTTGCCGTGGAGTTAGTGATGATTATTCGGCGATAACGAGCCACACCGTAATAATCCTTCAACATTGTTGGGGCCGTTTGCGAGGATCTTGTCGACAAGATTGAGGGAGAACCTTAGGTGGAGATTGCGCATGAAGCCAATCAGGAGGGTTGTATGCTGCCAAGACTAGTGATGGAGAAGATCCCGATGAGTAAGGCGTGCACTTCAGGGGGTGGCTATTGATACTTCAAATACTTCAAGGCAAACGTGACTACTCAATCGGAAGGCTGGTCCGCCGTATTCGATCTGAGTATGACATTGACGGATGGCGACGTCAGTGCTGGATTCAACATGCCACCTTCCAGCTGCTTATAGATTGGATGATAAATCCAGATGCCCAATGCCAGAGTAGTTTCGTAGTATGACGACCTCATGATGTGAGGGGGCAAAGTGGAAAGCTGTTGCGAAAGTGACTATTTGCAATAACAAGGAATTGCTTACTGATTTCTCTCGGCGTCTTTCCAATTGGTAGTGATAAGTTTTAAAATCCAGTTAGATCAAGTTCTAGCAAAAAGAAGCCGCAGTTGTTTTTATGTCAAACTTGATCCCTACCTCCCTTGCAAAGTGGAATTTGAATAAAAGTTGAGATTGTAACCCTGGAAACATAAGTAGATGGTTCAAACAATTGGCGCAATACCAGTCTGTGCAGACTGTCAATGAAGATAGTAGAGCTATTTACACCTTTTTGTGCCTTGGCCTCCGCTCAAATGACCCCAATGACGCTTTCAGGCTTGGTAGTATCAGGAAAAAAGCCATGACGTACAATGTATGAAGCCATCCTTGATCTCGAAGAAATACCTAATACCGAGCTCTCAACTAGAATCGCTTCTTAGTTAAGAAGCAGGAGCAGACGGTTAAGAGAGCACCAGCTGTAGTGACCAGAATGTACTCCTTCTGTATTGTTGCAACAATAACATCTATGCATCGTTTCCTCAGCCCTTCACTGACGTTCTGTAAGATGACGCTCTGTGAGCCTGCGATGGCCTGCCGAATTTCGGCGTCCGAAAAGCTCGTGTCTCGAAGAACACTCTTCATGCCACGGAAGGCTTCACTTTGAAAGATTGCACTGGCGATTGTCAGCCCAAGCAACTGGCTTGAGCCTTGAGCAAAATTCATGAACTGCAAGACTACCGGTATCCTCTCCTCCTTTACTAGGTGGTGTGACGAAACAGAATAGCCAGCTTGACTAAACGTAAGTCCAAATCCCAACAGCACCGAAAATCCGTACGTATGACTGGCTGAGGTGCTTGCGTTGACGGTGTACATGGCTGCTCCACCAGCCGTCAGAAACACGCCCGAGACGAGGTACCAAACCCAGTGGTAACCAATTCTAGGCATGGCGTAGCCACAGATTAGAATGGAAGCAACGTAGAACGATACAAATGGGAGCAGCCGCACCGCGGCTTCTGTCCCAGACTCGCCATGAACGAAGAGAAAGTAAAGGGGAATATAGTAAACGGCCACGAAGAGAGCTGCACCGCCCGTTGACATCGTTATATAAAGCAGCACAAGCTGGGGGTTCCGCAAAAAGTCGCAAGGGAAGAGTCTGTCGGTCTTTGTTGTCAAGAATGCGATGTGCTGTGTACAGGTGAACAAGGCGAGGCAAACTCCAGCCAGCACAATCAATGTGATGAACTTGTGATCACTCCAATCCCAGACTGCGCCGCCGAAGGTGATGGCCACGACGAAGAACCCAACTGCAGCTGTCGAGAGAATGATTCCGAGCCAGTCAAATCTGCGTAGCTTGGCTGCCAAAGAAAGATCGGGCTGCCGCGGCATCGCGGGGATAGCAAAGATGTACAGGGGAGATATGGCCCCAAAAATGACGAGGTTGAGATAGAAAGCCTGGATGGTGTGAGCTGAAGGTTCGTAGTCCAATCTCTAGCGGTAGCAGTAGCAGAACATACCCATCTCCAAGTGGCAGCACTGTCTGCCAACAAACCACCGACGATTGGGCCCAGGATACAACCGCCTCCATAGACGAAGCCTTCGAAGCCCATCAAGAACGCCTGCTCACGTGGTGTAGCCACAGTCGTGATAAGTACGAGGGTTCTAGGATTCTCATTAGCACCCCATGAATCGAAGACACTATTGACTAATAAGACTTACCCAAGATACATGCCAGCGCCTCCGGCACCTGCCCACACGCGGCCCACAATCAAAGCACTCATCGAAGGCGCTGCGCCGCACAACGCGCTGCCGGCAGCAAACATGAGGAGGCAGCTCACGAAGAGCCACTTGGTGTCAAAGGCCGAGTAGGCCCTGCCTAGGGGTAGGATGGCAACAGTCGAGCCGAGGCCAAATCCGACACCTAGCCATCCAAGCTGGCTGACGTTGTCGTACGTTTGAGATACAGCAGCCTGTAGGTCTGCAGCAATTGTAGTATCAAGACCGTAGAGAAGATTCGAGGAGAAGACGGACAGGAGGACGAGGTACCATCGGAGGCCTGTCAGAGTCCGCTCTCGTGGTTTCTCGTCCAATAGAACACCTGCAATGTTATTGTTGGGCATTTGGCTCTCGGAACCAGGCTCCGACTGCGGTTTCTCAGCCTGTTCGCAGTCTGCTGAGTTGAGATTTCCGCCAGGGGCCCCGAACTCTGTGTTTGAGGTGCTCATGTTATAAACGGCTGATCTTTAACTTGCTTTCAGCCAGGGAAGAGTTGCAAAATGCCGGAAATGCTAAGAAACACCACGGAACCGCCTTGGAAGAACTTGAATGGGTCTGAGATCCATCTTGATCGAGCCATGGACGGCCTTTATATGCATGCATGAGATGATGCGGGCTGCCTCGAGCGAGGCAGTCATTACGGGCCAGCCTACCTATGTTCCGCAACTCCGTGGGAAAATTGGATCTGACATTACAGCAGATGATGACCGAGAGACCCTTCGTAACAATAAGAGCAGTCTCTGTCAGTAAAGTGGGACCTGATGATAAGCACAACAAAAGTTGCCCATACAGATCTCAGGGTTGTGCACCAATCCAGTCTAGCTCGAGGCACGGAGTAACGGAGTTCTGACTCCGTAACTCCGTTAATCTTCACACTTACATCATACTCCGTGGTGTTGCAGTTGCCGTTGCCATTTCACTGCCTGCCCATTCTGCGAGACTCCGTCTTCTTTCCATCTCGTCGAGCGCGAAGAGAAATTACATAGATCCGGCATTATGCAATCCGGTTTTTCCCAGCAGTCACCAGGATATGAGAGCGCCGAGGCTCGGACCACGAAAGGATTTTTACCGTCGACCGGCTCAATTCCCGTTCAACCATATCGGAAGCAGGTTTCTAGAGCTTGCGACTGGTGTCGAGCACGACGCATCAAGTGCGACAATAATCAGCCGTGCCGAGCATGCAGGCAGAGAGGTGCCGATTGCACTCACAGAGGAGGCAATGAGGCCCGCACTCTGCCCCAGGCTTTGAGGTATGGCACCACCGGTCCGGCTTCGACTTCCTTTTTGATCCAGTCCCATATGGCTAGTCTATGTAAAAGTCCGGATCTGTAGCTAAAATTAATACGGCAGGGAAATCGATAGGCTTACCCATCGCGTAAAGGAGTTGGAAGAGAAATTGAAGCACTACGAGAACCCCACCCAAGATGGTGATACCACCTCGTCTGTCAGCTCAAATGGATCTATGGGAACAATAACATTCAACTCAACGCCAGAAACTGAACCGCCATCGGTAGCCCCATCCCCAAAGGCTCAATGGGAGGGAATATTCACAGCTACTGCTCGATCAGAGCAGAAGTCTTACTACGGTCCAGCGTCGCTGTACTTCTACATGAGTCGGATGGGCACATATCTCGGCAAGTCTCTCCAGCAGTCGCTTCCCAGCGAGGCCATGCAACCCCGAGGGGTGAACAAGACTTGTGCCTACATAGGCGACGATGAGCCCGCTGGTGATGACACCGATACAGGCCCTCGACCCCCGCCGTCCTATCCGAACATGAACCGCATGCAGGAAGAATGCTTCTTGAACCTCTTTTGGGAGGGCTACCATTGCTGTCTTCCAATTATACACGAAGGCGAGTTCCGGCTGCATTATAACTCTCTGTGGGATACACAAGGCCCGTACAGAAAGCATTCTGCGCTAGTTGATATCATTCTTGCACTCTGCATCCAGCACGGTTTTACTTTTATGCCGCATCATCCTGCCAGCGACCGAAAAGCGTCGCGTGAGGATGATCCTACCATCGCTGGGAAAATGTACTACAGGCGATGTCAATCTCTCCTTACAACTGAGCTCGAGAGCCCGACCATCACTACTCTACAGTGTCATATATACTCCATAGTATACCTCTGCTGCGCATCTTTCCAGAACATGGCGCACGTCAACCTCGCGCAAGCCATCCGCACCGCTCAGATTCTTGGCCTCCATCTAGAACCTCCTCCAGATATGCCCGTTGGTCAACGGGAGCTGCGCAAGAGGATTTGGTGGGTTCTCTACACCATCGAGACTAAAACCTCCCTAAAACTGGGTCGCCCCACGGCTATACACCCATCGCAGATGACCATAACCCAATGTTCTGACAGCCTCGAGGCCGCATCCCTGAATGAGGCTTCTTTAGGATTCTACAGCGCCGATGTTACCTGGTTGACTTATACCGTACATTGCCAGAGACTAGTAAGGGCAGCGGCCGAAATCTATGACTCACTCTACGAAAAGGGCGGGAGAGTCATGGATGAAGGGAAGTGCACTTCTCCGTATCAAGATGTGAAGGCGCTGGAGGCATGCGCTGAGCTCTTAGCGTGGCGAATGTCCACACTCGAAGCGTGGAAGAAGCAAGTGCCTGAAGGGATGAAGTCGAAGCGCCAAGGTGGCGGCGAGCCGCTTTCCACAGCTACCACACCTTTGGAATTCGACATTACTGCTCCGACGTGGTTGCAACGGCAACGGGTCTACCTAGAGCTCATATATCACACCATGGCATCGAACCTCTACCGACCTTTTATCCTCTTTTGCCACAGCTCGGGCATCTATGTCCCTGTTTCGGAGCGGCACGCTGCCACTGCCGTGCGTCATGCCATCGCACATACCTACATCATGTACCAAGCCGTTATGGAGACAGATGTGATGGGTGGCTGGCAGGAGTACTTCCTCTGGCAGTGGAACGCGACCATCACCACCATCGGCTTCGTTTTCGCGTACCCTATCCACCCTTGCACTGCCAATGCCCGCAAAGCTCTGGACAAGGCTATCGCCATCTTTGAGGTGTTCGCGGCCGACTTTGCTGTCGCAAAAAGTGCTGTGGCCATTGCGCGAGACTTGGTTGCCAAGGCGGATACCATTGCCTACCAGTTAAGGAACGGTGTCACGCCGGGAGCTGGAAGCCTAGGAGTTACGGTGAAACCAAGTACTAGTGATGGTGATGCGGCACCCTCAACTACAGCAAGCGGCGTTGAACACAACGATCTAGCCTGGCTGGACCCTGTCCGACAGGAGGAGAGTTACTGCAACGATTTCGTGGATTGGGCTTCGACAATTGATTCATGGAACAGCTTTGAAAGTTTCTATGATACCGGCATAAATGGTGGCATGCACTGGACATGATTGAGTAGGAATGAGAGTACCATAATACGAGAGCTGGTACTGACGGGGGGATACAGGTAGTTACCGGGGCGTGATTGGCACAAGAAATAACTCAGATTTATTGTTCTCTGGCTACCGGCACACATGACGAATTGTAGCATCTCAGGATATACAACGTGGTTACTTACTCGGATGTTAATCTCCAGTGATTCGCGGGTTGACACACCAACTCCACCTAGACCAAAATTTGTTCACAAATTGGCCAAGGTCACAGCTTGAAAGGAGACGATGACTCCTATAATTTGTCCTGTAATCGGGTCCAAAGGCAAGCTCTAATTGGTAGCGACGTTCAGCTGGGGGGGCCACTCGCCTTGTAAGGAGTGAGCTTGATGAAGTGGTTGAGATTGACGGTGTGGATAGAAAATCACACATCACGGTTTTGAAGAAGTTCCTTGCACGGGGGGCAATCGAGAAGCATATCCTAGCAGATATTGCTGAGTCAATACAAAAGATTACTTAGAGGATAAAGGAAGATAATTTATGAAGCTAATAGATGCCGATACGGGCTGAGCTAGATGGTGATAGATGCATCTCCTGACTTAAATAGATATCTCGGGTAGCAATGGAGACATGTCAAAAGACTTCTCCTGGTGATTTTCGTCAGAACATGTCTTTTAAGGGTGCGAGGATCTCACCAAAATCAGGAATGTGACCTAGTAGAAATCCTTGAGGTAGGTGATGTTGAAGGTAAAAAAAAGTCAAAGTTGCCATAAAGATAGACGAGAATCTTTTAATTGACGTTCAAATAATTAGGATAAGACCGTGTCTGGCCCGAAAGACAATGAGTTCGTCACCCTTGAATACAGACCGCTACAGATGTACGGTATTGAAGTGTATTGGAGATAGCCGCTAGGCAGCCGTTTATGCGACTGCAGACAGTGAAGAGAGGCACAATTAGCAACATTGACATGTAACAGTGTTTACAGAAAATGGCGTTTTTCCGCATTGTCGTTGTAGCGCAAAGCAGGAACCAAGTCAAGTGCCCTGAACAAGGTAGCGCAAGAATAGGCTGGGCCGTCAATAATCTGTTACCTAGCTTGCTGGTGGCATCGACTGAACTCTAGTGGTGTGCATGAGATACAGCGTCATACGATTGGGTCCCCAGGCAAGTACCGCATCGGAGTAAAATGATACACTGTTGCGTCTCCCGGTATTTCCAACCGTATCTCTTGACTTGGGATCACAGTTAGTTGGGAAACATCTTTCGAAAATGTTTCGATTTGAGCTATCAGTAAGTGCACGAGAGCAGGACTCTCTTATGCTGGCCCACAGTACACAGAATGTTGACAGTCTCGTTCGCTTTAACATGGGTGCCTAATCTTCACACCCTTTCCCAAAAAACAATGTTACCCCACGATTTGCATAGCCGACATGTGAGGCTGGTTCTTGATTGGGGGCTAAGTAACAAATCTCAGCCTAGAATGTAACTAAATACGTCAGACAAGCAGGAAATAGAGGTTCGGCTGCTCTCAGAATCGTCTGCCTCTTTGGGCCAGCTGGTTTGCACCAATTTAAGCAGTGGACTTGGCTAAGATCCTGTGTCCCCCCTTTTTTTTCTCTCACTGTCATCCACATGCACCTGGATTCAATAGTCAATAATCGATCCACCTACAATGACTGATCATTTCCGTTCAATGCCTTTTCAACAACAAGATGCTTCGACCCAGGCCACAGTCTCATCGTCGCAGTATCAATCTGGAACAGAGGATACCCGGCTCTTGAACCCTAGTGGAACCGAACAAGACGAGGCTCAAGGGTATCAGGGGGAAATCAAATCTCACGAGCCTCTAAATACAACAGCGAAACCAAGAAGACTCGGTTACTGGCTACGCACGCTAATCTTCGGCTCTTTTTTGGCCCTGTTAGGAACAATTGCTTTTCTCACGTGGCTTTGGTGGGACCGGCGAGAGAGCAATGCGCACTGGAGAAGGATTTTGCTCAGTCCCTACGCAGCCCAAAGCATAACGCTTTCTGGTGTACTGATTCGAACAGCCATAGGGACCCTCACGGGTATTGCTATTTCGATGATTGCGTCGTCGCACTAGAGCGGGATGGTGTGCTGCTCGAAACCGTGGCTCAAATCTCCATCACGAGATATGTCAACAATGGTCCAACCACTGCTGCAACATGGGTGTTTGACTCGACGCTAATAGGACCATTACGTCTTATCACAGGGCTGTTCGTCTTGACTTCCTTGGCATTGCAATTCACTTCGACTTTGCAGGTTACAGATCTTACTCTAGGATATATTAAATCCTTCGGTGAGACTGTTCCAAACGTATATCAGCTGGGCACTTCGCACGAAGCGCGCGTCCAAAACCCCTACGCGCCATGGTCCGGCCCTTGGAAGTCTCGGCCAGTCACATCGGAACTGTTTGCCGAGTTCTCAGAAGCAGCCTCCCATTCTTATGCCGAACTTGACGATACTGGAACGACAATTCGAGCCTTTCTCCCCATAAGCTCTCGAGATGATCGTCAAAAATTTCACCGGTTTCAAGGTATGGCTTATGTACTTGACGCCCGTGTCACATGTATGAGGCCAGAAATCTCGAACCTTCGATTTTGTGATGGTGGAAAGTCTTCTTTACTCTTTGAGGGGCTGTGTGGTACTATCAAAATACCTCAGCTTCCAGATTTTATCCAATTCGACCCCGATAATTATCATAAGTTACCTGAAGGTCTCGATTTCCATTGCCCAATAGTAAATAGCTTCACGGGGCTGGAAAGAGGTCATTCCGCCGTCGAGAAGGGGTTCATCCTTTGCCCCACGGATGGTTGGTGGATGCCTCAAAGCCGGCTATTGACCAAGCCATCTGAGTTCATTCAGGGCAGTAATAGCGTAGAATCAAATCCCTTCTCAGTGAAGGGCTACTTGGTTTGGGATTCTGGGGAACTAGCAAGGCAGCTGGACCATTCTCAAAGCACCAAAGACCCACAATTCTACCCAAGGCCATTAGGCGAGGCAACGCGCAATCGGACTTGGGATAAAGTGAATTCGACAGGTTCGGGATCGTGGCTGGAACAATGGGTTCGCACACCTTCATTCTTCCATCGAGAAGACAATTCGACAACTGCAGGATCGGACCTCCATATGAAGCTTACATTTTGCGTTGATGGTTTTGGGTAAGTTTGCATCCGATACCCTGGTGGTGAGTACCTGGACTAAATCATCACCATGAAATAGGTCGCGGAAAATCGACTACTTGAACATCACGGCAATAGGAAGTCGCATCAATGAGGAGCCTGTCTATTCCTGGATGGAAGACGAGAATGCATTCGATGTTGGACCCGTGCTTACGCAACTAGGGATTGGCCAAACCATGGCAATGAATACAGCAAGCCGCAAGATACTATCAATTTCACGGGACAGCCTCGATAAAGCCCTGGCTGAGGTTCCTCACGACGACAAGTCGCCCAAATATGATTCATTTCATGACTCATATATGTACTTTCTTAACAACATTGGCCCAGTCAACGAGATCGGCACGATTTTGTGCCGACGGTGTGGTTGGGCGCTTTTGAGCTCCTACGTGGCAGACGTAGTTCTCAGCGATATTTTCGATCAGACCCTGGAGATGACAAACTCTCCGGCTCTAGCTGTCCAAGCAGTTAAGACCGTGATCTCACGTAAAGCCTACTACGACATCTTGAGCACTTGCACATCAACAGGCAATGCAACAATATCACGGTACCGCGAGGTACTGATGCCTCAAACATCCCATGGATATTGGGCAGTGATTGCTCTTACCGCGGCACATACATCTATGTTTCTTTACTTGTTATGTCAATTCCTCAACACAAAATACAGCTTCATCGACAATGCATGGCATACCGTGGCTCAAGTCTCCGAAAGTGCCGCTTGCACTTACATCCTGCATCTGGCTACTCTCCAAGGAGACGGGTTCATCAAGGCTCTATCCCAGAAGCTCGAGGGATTGAAGACAGGCCATGTGCACCAAGGCTTGAGGGAACATGACCAAGTTGCTGGAGACGGAACCGTGGAGAGGTTTGGCATGAGCAGGAGGAGAAAGTTGGAAGAGCGAAGGTTCATCATCGGCAAAGACGCGCAACTACGCGCTCTAGACTCGATCATGGATGGATCGCAGCGACGCAAAGGATATTCTATCCAGGATCAGGTTTAGAAATAGCACTATATTCAACCCCACCTCCTAAAGCTGAACGTCAAACAAAAAAACAAGGAGTGTGTTTTCTTTCGGAGCGGGTTGAAATCCCACGAATTCCATCTCATTGAAATCGAACACACAATGTCGTTGCCGTCATCAGCATATAGCAAAATATCCGAAGCATTGTTCTTACCATTGAGAAGACTTTCCCTGTCATGAGGTCCTCAATTGGATTCTACATTCAAGTAATGTTATTTGATACGTGCGAAATTCTTTGACAAGTTCAGCAACATACGAACAGATTGACGTCTTCTCTCATGATTCTATTGCGAATCTATGAGGACTTGGGGTGGTAGACCGGAAACTTCGACGCCAAGGTGTTATCCCGTGCCCCATTTCAAGAGACAGGACTGTTTGCTTTCTCTTTTGGACCGTACCCGGTTTGGCAGGCAAGTCAATGGTGGTACCATCACCACATATGCATCCTCTGCAGCCAGTTTAGCCAAGTGTCCAAAGCCGAACCATAACCAATCCCACTTTGGACGCGCCTGCAAACTCATAATCTACTTTTGGCCAGTTCAATGTCGGCTCCTAAACGACCCAGCATGTCCTTGTAACGTTGCCGAGCCTCGTCTACACTATTTCTTTTCGGCACCTCTGCTTCGATATTTGGAAACTCAAGCTCTCCAGCAGCAGCTTGAGTTGGGAAAAGCGGAACTCCGCCAGCCTGTCGGAGAGATACGGTGGCATCCTGAAACTCTTGTGTCTCTTGGCCAGTATTGAGAAGTCCCGGTAATTTTCCCAGGATATGTGGCTATTGTACCTCCAACGCTGGAGCCAAAGTTCCTCCAGAACCATGTCTCGCCAGCGGGGCCCTCTGCCTGTTGTACATCCAGAATTATTGCACCAAAGCAAATGGCGGTTGTCTTCGTTAAAGATGCCGTCCCCACTTGAGACCTCGTCCAACAATGTGAGCCAACCTAGGCTGATAGGTTTCATCATGTCCCAGAAATGTCGAAACATCAAGGTGATACGCCCAGTGACGAAAACCCAGGCGTAGATTGCGCCACATTCCGGACAGTCGAGGTAGTTCTGATGGCCGCAATAACAATGGGGTCTTTGGGGATCTGGGTACGTGTTCTCGGCTTTTGGGTGGGTCGTCTTGTCTGGCTTGGAGAAGCATTCGCAGACGCCTTCGTGGGCAAATTTGCGAAGCTGCCCGCCCTCCAACATGTGCTTGCAATGCTTGTTCTGCTGGACTGCGTCGTCGACCAGGTTTGCAAGCGTCTTGCGAATAAAACCTATGCTCGGCGGGTGGTCTGGATCCACATCGAGGATAGGTAGATCCCAACCCAAACCAATTTCCAACTCCCCTCGATTGTATATCGTCATCCGCGGAAATGGCAATCCATGGAAAGCCTGATCGGTTTGCCCACGGGGCGCATGCGATGAAACATTGCATGAGATTGAATAACTTGTCATGTCTTCGGGTTTCTTTTGTTCAACCGTCCGCCAAGCGATAGGCTCATGAGAGTCGTGGGCGCATAGTGTAACCTTCCCCAATCTCCCAATGCATACAAGCTCCCCAGGTGCCAGTCCACGATCGTGCTTCTCAAGGTCCTCCGGGAAGAAGAATATGCCCGCATGCCTTTCTTTGCATCCGTCACAAAAGTACGTCTTGCGTAGCTTGATCATGCGAGCATCATACTCACCGCGCTCGGCCACCTCGGTACACGAGAAACAAGGAACAAGCTGTCGCAGTCTCTTGTCTCTTTGCAAGAAAGTTCCTATTTCAAGCTTTTTCTCAGCTGTTATAGACTCGATGGAGAATGGGACATGGGGGTCCTCCAGTCGAGGCTCCCCTTGTAAATAACAGAATCGTGGTGTGCCGAATAGGTCGAGAAAGATACCCGAGCATTGCCTCAATGACCAGATTGACTCGTCCGGTAAGTTTCCCATAATTTGCAGCAGGAGCTCTCGGGGCAATTTGAAGAGTCCTGATTTCGCTGTCCTACTTCCTTCTGGGGGGTATCCTTTCCGCCTAGTGTCGCTGTGGTGTTCGGATATGACCATAGCGTACGTGGGAGTCGGTCCCGCTTTTTCAGATACTTTCAATGACTTGTCTGCGTCACTGAAATCTTCGGGGTTTGTCGGCGAAGGTGCAGACATTGACTCCTTTTCAAAATTTTGCTGAAAAGTTTGCAGACGCTTCTAGCTACGCATCCCGACATCCTGTACATGCGACGCTGTCTGGTTGTCTCTGCCACACCAGTGTGAACTTTTGAAGTGTCTTCAATTCTTTTCGTGTCCACGGATGAGCTGCTGCGTGGCATTCTGCAGCACTTGATTGCATCAGCTTTTGATTTTGCGCTGACAAGCGGAACAAAAGCATCGCAACGGGGCCGGTATGATGAATACTTCTGCCTTTCCTCAGTGATCAAGTCGAACATGAAGTTGATGTGGAGTCTATCCCTGGCACGGAGTGAAGACATATTGGAGAAGCGTCTCTTTACAATGATGTATTAGGGAAGAATAGCGTGGAGTGTGTTGGAAAACCCGGAGGTTTATAAAGCAGGACGTGGATGATTATGGCTGTATGCAAGCTGCAAACTTTGTTCTCTCGGAGCTTCATGTACGAGATACAGTTGCTCTTAGTCCATAAGGTTATCGGAGAAATGTTTATCTTGAATCCTGGGATGATTTATCGTCCTAGAGGTGGCTCTGTCGTTTCTAAGCCGAACAGACATATCTAGACCACTGCTATGTATTTCTTCGGCCAGCAACTGCTTTGTAAATAGTGCCCAAAGCTAAATGCCGGAGAAAAATAGTAGAAGAAGGATAAAAAGAATAGGAATAAAAAATCAGAAAAAAGCAAGAAAATAATAGAAAAATAATAGCAAAATAAAAGAAAAATAAAAGAAAGATAAAAGAAGTAAGAAATAAGAACAAAGAAATAAAATCACAAGACATTAAAATAAGATTAGGGGTATTTTAAGAATATATTTTATTCTTTAAAGTCATTTTGAAGTTATGTTGAGCAATTTTTTAAAACTCCTTTCATAATAGTTAATACTATGGCTCGGCGCATTTCGTTTCAGTCCTCGAGCAAAGAATTTATAGTTTGAGACGGCCACAAAGACAAAGACCGTGAAGCCCACATGCCATATCTGTGACGCAGTGTATGTGTCTCCACAACACATATCGAATACTGCGCGAAGCCCAAAGCGATCGAAGATCGACCCAATCCCATGAGTGGCATAAATTATACCACAAGCGAGTTTAGAAGAAGCAGGAAAATACCTAAGCATTGAAGATGTCCACATTGCCTCTACATCTCAGCTTCCCAATACCTAAACCCCATCACTCGTACGTACCCGTGCGATCATCCGAAGCCCCAAAGATTTCTAGTTACCCACAGTACATCGCTAACTCTCAGGCTCCGTCAAAGTTCAAGAGGCTGTGAACACTAACCTTAGCAAATCCAAGTTGGCGCAATAGCTTACGCCCCCCATGAAGAGGGAACTCGGCCACAATCATGACACATATGTTCTCTGGATCTACGCCAGCCTTTTCCAGAAGCTGCAGCACCGCACATAGCGTCTTACCCGTCGCGAGCACGTCGTCCACCACTACCACCGAAGCGCCTGCGGAAACAGCATACTTGTCCATCTCAATCTTCTTCTCCTCCAGCCGATCAGATGCCGGCGATGAGATGTGGGATGAGAACTTGATCAAGGAATGGGTGGGCGGGGGAAGCTTGCCAGCTTCACGAATCAGTGCCAAGGGCACATCGACTCGATCGGCAAGAGCCGAGGCAAAGATGAATCCGCCAGCTTCACAGCAAACTATTGCATCTACTGTGGACCAATCACCCATGAAGTGACTTCGTAATAAAGACACACATAGGCGCAACCCGCCCGGCTGCTCAGATATACCGAGCACATGGCGGAACTCGATGTCTGGGCGTGGAAAGTTGGGCACAGAGCTCACCATGTCAGCCAGCCGCTGCAAATCCGGATGTACGAAGGGCAGCAGACATCTTCTCGCGAATCCCTCGATATTCTTGTCATCGGCTGCGTTATTTTCAAAAATGAGATCTGGGCAGTAGTTCAAGGTTAGCGAGTTGGACTTGTGATTATTGCTGATCGTCTTGGCCTCGTCTGCGTTGCCGCCATCATCGCACCCTCGACGTGTTCGCCGTTCGTCCTCGTTGGCCTGGACGTAGACCTCTATTACTTTACGACCTGGTACCAAGTGTGAAAGAGTTGCGACGGGCGCTTCCTCTCTCATCCCAGTGATTAGCAGCACATCCACATCCAGCGCGCTGTGAACCAAAGCAAGGAAGTTTTCCTCGGGCAGTCTGGGCCGTCGCCGCATTTGGTTATGGAAGAAGTCCGTCAACGCTGGGCGATGTTGCTCCTTGTACGTACGGTCCTCGAGCAAACGGCCGAGGTCTGCACCGGTGACCGCTGCATATTGTCGCTTCGTCGCATTGCTTATGCTCTCTACTTTCGCCTTGGTGTTTTGGTGTTCAGCTTGATTGAAGACTGATGCCCAGATGCTGGCGCAGTAGTCCTTTCCAGCGCCGCTCTGTCCCGTCACAAGAATAATGAGCTTGGGTTCCATCGACGGTTCTAGAAGTGGGCATGCGTATGGAAGCACATTGTGCGGATCAAATTTACGCTTGAGACAAGCCAGCCGCGGCCGATTTGGCCCGAATGCTTTGCCTGCCAACACCGTGTCTCTTGGATCAGGCCCAAGGTCAGCACCATAAACCCCCTCGCACAAGGGCAACAAGCTGTGGGCGGCATCATAGACCCACTTCACGCCAGCTCGGGCGGCTTCTGTGCCATCCTGGCTGCGAAGCCAGACACCAGTCACAACGCAGGCGAAATCCCAGTTCCGACATCCAAAAGCAGTCTCATGCGCCGCGACATCGCTGATTGCTCCTCCCCCATGTAAGAGATGCACATAACAGAATGGCGTGGGACGTGTTTGTATAGCCGTCACTAAGGCATTGACGATGCTTGCTTTTCCAATGCTTTTCAAGAACAGGCATCGTTTGAAAGAGGAAGTCTTGCCGCCACTATGCCCACCATGCATCTTGGACATGTACATTTCAGTATCGAACAGCTCGAAGCCATTCACTACTTTCGAGCACTTTCCCGTTCCCAAGATTGTCTCGACAGCAGCTGATGCTGATGTCTTTGTATTGAAAGCAGTGTGATCCGTACAAGACTCTAGCAAAGTCACACCAAGATTCAACTTGCCTTTGTCGTAATACAGATAGGCATCCGTAGAAGAAGTCCGAGGGAGGCATGTGGCGACGTTCTCGTCAAAGTCGCGTATTCTTGACTGCGCTTCATCGTCATTGCCTAATGGGACTATCCAGTTTCGAACCGAATACTTTGGCGCCACGGAAGCTCTGAAAGTAACACTGATCACGATTCCAAAGTTGGTCCCGGCACCTTTCAAAGCCCATAGAAGATCGGCCTCGTTGTCTGGGCATGCGCAGCGTGCTGGCCGGTGCTGGTTTGGTACATCGCCAACACAAATGACCTCTCCAGAGTCGAGGCCAACCATCACAGCACCGACTATGGCGTCACAAGAGAGACCATGCAGTCTAGACAGGTGTCCGATGCCACCTTGAAGCCAAATCCCTGCCCCTACACTTGGGCGAGATCCCAGGGGTACAGTCAGACCTGCCTCCATAGTTTTGCTTATGATATCCCCAGTCTTACAGCCCGCCTCGGCGACAATCAAGGCGGTGGAGCCAGCATCCTGCTCCCGCCCTGTCCCGTTGGCTCGCGCATGGACGATGTGCACTTTGTTCAGAGCACTCATATCAATCGCAACAACCGCCGGCTGGAGACAGTGGCCGCTGTGTCCTCCACCGACGACAGTAAGGCCGACCCTGTGACGTATAGCCCATTGTACGCACTGTTGTACAAGGCGAACATTTGTCGGCCTAACAATTGATGCGGCAGGATGAAGACGGGCCTCCCAATTCTTGACAGTCCAGGCCGTCTTAACCAACTGAACTTGCGCTGTCAGCTCTGGTAGAGTCGTCGCATGGCGATTAAAGGCTATCATGACGTTTGGATAGCTAAATATTAGGTGGCCGGGATGTGCGTCCTCACGACGGGCAAGACTTCGGCACAACTTGCGCCATTGCGCGCGGAGAGCTGTGTCCTGGATGATAGAACCCGCAATGAAACCAGTGAAAGAATCAAGTACTTGATTGTCGTCTGGTATGTGCAGCGTTCGGTCGGGGGAAAAGGCTGTGCGATGACAAACCAATTTATCAAGGTGAAGGTTGACATGACGGTGAAAGACGACCACGATCCCGTTTTCTGGCTGCTCAACTAGCAACTCCAGCCCACGCTCAATGAATATATGCTTCGGCTTCAATCCATACATGCTGTGGTAAAAAAGGACAAGATGGTACTTCTCGTCCCCGGCAGTCTGATCTGGAACAAACGGGACTCTGTTGATCTTGGGCGTGCGTTCCAGAGCTGGGAGTGGCCTATCTTTCCTCGGGCCAGATAGAAGCCGCTGTTCCAGCTCTGTAGCGAACAGAACGTTAGGCTCAAACGCAGTATACGTCTTGATTCCTTGTCTCATCTGGCTGGGCATCAACCCAAGCACGCTTCTGGGGCCCGGTCCAATCTCCAACACCGAGATGCGGCCACACGAGTCGAACAGGGGAGCTAACAGTTTACGAAGCTCAGGTAGAATGAATTCCTGGTAGGTCAGTTCTGCTGAACCCCGCACTAGAATGTCGAAGCCGGCGCTATACTCTGTCTCGGTCAAGGCCCGCATTGCCGGCAACTCCATTGACATGGCTTCTTCCATGAGAGCCTTCTTAAGGCAATCGAGAGTAGCCATTTTGATTGCAGGGCGTGACGTAGTTTGAGTTTCGTTCCAGCTTTGCGAGATGCCGCGATGATTGCTGACGACGCAAGTATTGGAGCAATGTTACATTTGGCTACAGCCAAGTTGTACTGCGGGAGGCCTTCCACTATCACGTGCCTCCTTGCCTGAAACTTGTTACACAGACGCCACTTCTCATTTCGTGATTAATTACACGAAACCATCGTCTACTTCAAAGGAACTCGTGTTGGAGTAGCGCTGTGTTCCAGGGGAGGATTCTGGAGCCAACCGAATACTAGCAACATCGTGATTAGGCCCATTCGGGGAGTCGAGGCTAGAACACTATGAAAGAAACTTTTGTGCCAAGCAGCTTTGTGAGCGGAAATTACACTTATGGGGGCAGGCGGCCAGGTTAGCAGAATAATGTGTTTGGTAGTCGCATTAAGGATAGGCAGATGTTCTCGTTCAATGAATTCGTACCGTAGAAAATAATGGGGAGATGTATTCTTGCTCATTCATGTGAGTTTAGTAATTGTAGCCTAAGCCAAAGTTTATACATTTAATATCCGCGTAAAGATGACCACAAATTCCTCGCATACAAGCGTATCTACACCAAACTTACTATGAGTTGAGACCACTTGTCAGTTATTTTACATTCCAATCACTCCTTATGATATTAACGGCTCGATTCTCTTTTATGAGTGGCTTTGAAAGAGAAAGGAATGGTCTGCTCATCCTCTAGGGGGGTTTGAGAATGATCGTTTCAAAAAGCTGCAATAAAGTAAGGCAGTATTAAGTAAGAAGAATTTCTTGAAAATGAACTTTCTAAAGCTACATGGAGCCAAATTGCGATTCTACCAGGGATCTATTCTTCCATGGGATGTATTCAGCTAATAGCAGACGGGATTCAATCGTATTCGTTTGATTGGTTCTCCTGGTGCGCTACATGCTCTATTTGTGGTCTCGACGCAGAAAACCATTTCAGCTGAGTCTTTCTATGATAAAGCAAGATATCCTTCTACCAGCTACTATCATCTCGTGCACAGCATCATCGGCATTTCCTTGATCACATGATCTTGGATCTAACTGATCCAGGCTCACTCAGCCGCAAGGATACCTGAGCGCCCACGAATCTGCCTCGGGCGCGGGGCAATGCTGCATTGCTACCTGTTGGTTGATGTCCTCTTCTGTTCAAACTGGTCTCTTTGTCACAGTGCTGCTGGACTGCAGTTTCCCTTCCCGGTTTGTTTCATACTGATACCACGTATTTTTTGCAATGGCGGAAGCGGCAGGGCTAGTTGTCGGAGTGCTTGGAATCGCCGGTCTTTTCACTTCGTGCATCGAGAATTTCGACATCGTAGTGCGAGCCAAGGAATTCAGCGACGAATTTGAAGTCCTATGTACCCTGGTAGGGTGGACCTAAAGCCTCAGCAGTATTTATGGGATAAGGCTGATATATGACAGCTTGGACTGCAGCGGCAACGATTGGTATGTTGGGGAATGGTCATGGGCCTTGTCCCAGTTGACGGCGCGAAACCGTCGAAACGCAATCGCGCAATGCATGACCGCAATTTTCGGCCGGCCATTGAGTCCAGTCTTAATCAGCTCAATCTCTTGTTAAGCAAAGCGGATGTTGTAACGGAGAGATATGCCTTGCCCGACGACCAAGGAAACGGCATGCAGATCAAGCAGCTCAGAACGTCTTCGTTTGGCATGGAGATATTCCGGGACTCTTTTGACAAATTCAAATCACGTATCCGGCAAAACCAGAAACAGAAGTCTGTGTGGACGGTCACAAGGTGGGCAATCCATGATCATAAGCGATTTGAGAAGCTGGTCGACCAGATCACCAAAGTCCTCGATGCTCTTGAGAGCATCACAAGCGCACTTGGCATGCTAGAAAAACAGCGCTCCATGCTGATGGAAGAAATTGCGTCTTTAAGCGACACGGAAAGCCTGAGCCTGTTGCAGCGGGTTGGCTCTGCTACAAATGCCCATCCTGCACTCAAAGACGTATCCGACACGGCCAGTGTGCGCTTGACAATTGTGACAGCGAGTTCCCGGTCGTACTTTACTGCGCCAATGGAGAGGATGAGTTTGATAGATGAAACTCGTTCTTACTCGAATGCAGCATATTCTACCAAAGAAGTCTCAACTGATCGGAAAGCCGGATCGATCCAACACCGAGACATGCCTCGGAAGGACACCTCATCCGCTCGAGTTAGCGCATCCGGCAGCAACGATTTGGAAGACGTTCCACAACAGAAACGTTGGATAGCGGCCCTGCTGGAGCGAGGCACAACACCAGACGTTCCCCAATTGCAGTTTTCTGAAAAAGATAAGAGATATGGCTGCGTGCTTCGAGATATAAAGGATGAAGACGATGAGGCATGTCGAGCCTCTTCAGCCAAGTTGGCATCGCTAGCCGACGGAAACGTACCTCTGGCCCGTCGCGTGTTCCTGGAGCTCCGAAACATTCGTCGAGCAAATATACCGTACATTAGTGCGGTCACAGTTGAAGATCAACTAGATAAAATTCTCGCATCAGTGGAGGGACCCCCCGGGACTCCATACGAGGGAGGTATCTTTTGGATGACTGTGCATATGACGGAGTCACAACCACCCTTGCTACGATTCCACACTAAGATATACCATCCGAACATTGACTCCAGGGGTAAACTTTGCGCCGATTACGCCTCGTGGTGGTGGACTTCCAACGCAATAAACCAGCCTGGAGGTGCTTTCAAGAGAAGCAGGCCCTGGTTTTCTGAGCAGATAACAAACCACTATTCCCTTGGGGCTCTACTGGTGGCCATCTGTGCATTGCTAGCCAGCCCAAACGTCGAGGATCCGCTCGTGCCCGAAATCGCAGAAAAGTACTGTACTGACTATCGAGGGTATTGTGACGCGGCGCGACTTTACACACAACGATACGCCAATAGTCAACGACCGGATTCCGCTGACCTACATTTTTTTGAGCCAAAGAGCCTGTTAGACACAAAATACACAAAAGGCGAATATAAGTCGAAAGACTACTCCGAAAGTGTGGCCGGAATGGCTTCGATTGCAGAGACTCCCGTCGTGTGGCAGCAAATCTCTGATTACTGTCTGAACGTTAACGATCTGAACACATTGCTCAAGATATGGTTCCCCGCAAGCAAATATGATACTGCGATTATCCAAAAGTCCACTCCGCATACATACACGGTTGCCCTTCCGCGGGCTCTAACAAACGTACGCCATCCTCCGTGTGGGGGGTTTTCTTACACGACTGACATATGTAGATTGAAACTGAGGAGATCAATAAGTGCAGAGAAATTCTTTTTGATCAACTAAGCGATCAAAGCGACTCTATGCCAACAGACCCTTTAGGGCCTTTCGACGAGAAAGCGGAATGGACCAAAGCATTAATTGAAGCTGCCCAAAACGGGAATCATGACAGACTCAGCACGCTCCTTTCGCAACGGAATGTTCAGCCGGATTCCTACGCGAATGGAACAACCCCCCTTTTCGCTGCATGTAGACAGGGGAGGACGGCATGTTGCAAGCTTTTACTCGAGCGGAGGCTCGGTTGCATGACGAAAAGAATGGATGGATGGACACCATTACATGCTGCTGCTTATGCTGGCAGTTTACTCATTGTCGATCTGCTTCTGATGGAGTTTTCCCTGGGCGCCAGAGCTCAAGACAACGCAGGTCGCACACCGTTGTTCTTGAGTGCCATGGCAGGCAACGATTCTGTCATACTGCGTTTGTTGGAAATGCATCCCAATGCCCTTCACACCCCAGATCGTTACGGGACGACCCCAATCTTCGCTGCCGTGCGAAATGGCCATGTCAGCACGGCAGAACTCCTCCTCGAGCATGACCCCACGGCAGTGAAGTCCAAGGACGGGTTCGGCGTGTCTTTGAGTTGGTGGGCGTGGCAGACCTACGACACAGCGCTGGCACGAACCCTGCAAAAGTACGCTGACAAGTGCGGTATACAGCTTCCCAGCCTCCATGCCAAAGGTTCAATGAGGACGGGACACCACGTGAAGAACAAGATGTGGTGCAAAGTGTGCACCCGTGGCATAAACTATGTCCGCGATTACTCCCTCTGCACGGAATGCGACGGGGGCGTCTTTGTAATTTGTCCTGATTGTGAACACAACCGTCGCGTCTGCTTGGAAGAGTTGCATGAAGGAGCAGGGTTCTGGAAGAAGGTGGACTTCAATCAACATTTCGATCTTGTCCGCTACTTTGGTGGCGAGGTGGTGTATACGTAGAAGCCTATCAGTTAGTAGGTCCGGCCCTCTTACCACTGACCGCATGTACTGGCTTATGGCTTAAGGCTCGCGGCTCGTCTCGCTCGGCATCACGATCTATTTTAACATTCTTTGAGCCGAAACCGGAAACTTGACTTCTCGTGCTGATATCGCAAGTATCATCATTCTGGAATACGAAATCATGATGACAACCGCCGCACGGTATTGCACCGTCGTCTTCGACCTCAATGTCGAAAGCTTAGAGCCGAACGGACGGGTAGCGGAGGCGGAAGCATCGCCGCCGTAGATCGAAAAGGCGGCCGTACGATACCGTAGGCAAAATACGATGCGGAAATGGAGACAACGTGGACTTCACCAGGTCACGAATCTCCCAAGTTAGTCTGTCCCGGTCGAGAACTGCGGCATAACATGCCATCGAATGCCGATCTTAAATTGCTTCCCACGTCGGGCCCTCCTCGCAATATTCGGTTTCGTCTTGGCTCGAAGCAGGCTTGATCAGATCAGGGCTCTGGCTTTGACTGGTATCGGGGAATAACCAATCCGTCCGGTCGCCGAGTCGAAGAAATCCGCGCGCGGTCAAATGCCGAAGAATCGATCAACTAGAAGTTCGATCAATCAAGTTGGAAGTGTGGAATATGGTGGAATGTGATTGATGGGGATTTGTTGTTGCTGCACATCGGGTTTGAGGCATGTGGCCGGAAACACATGCAGGATGCAAGCGCCTGGAGGCACTTGCAATTGCCGGGGCGGATAAGGGGTTCTAGACTCTGGAATCAAGACTCTTGCTGGCTCCTTGGTAGTGCCAAGAAACATTTGCCAGAGCTAGGGTCCCCTGCCCTGATCTCAACAGTCGGCATTGAAGTAGCAGATAAAACACTCCCCACTAAATTAGCTAACCATGTGTCTACCATAATCTCGTTCATGTCCGCTTTTCCGCGTGGCATGATTAATTATGTCTTACTTCAAATTACGAACAAGTTAAACTACTATGCCAAGACCGTCAGACATCCAGTGGGTTCTGTTTTGCCTCGTCCGAATCAGCCTACATTATATGTGTCTCTAGCCGCATCATGCATGCAATGCAACTCCTCGCTACTCGCGAGGCCTTTGTCGTAGTGTTGTAAATCCGTCAAATGGAGAAGCGACCAGAGGCGCGGTCTATACACCGGAAACCTGTTGCCTTCCAGTTCAACAATCACTGTAGATCAGCGCATTTTTTTCCGGGCACTAACAATGCATCCTGCTGACAGACGGCAATCAAGCCAAAACATGGCAGATCACGGCGCTGGGTCCTCACGCTGGGTCGCCTCAAATTCTCCACCAATCCTGGTTTCATGTGGACACCTCCAAGGCGGCGATTCTCCTGCAATGAGTGTTTCTCCACCATTTTCCATAATGGGCCCCGGAATCTAATCTAGTACTTTATTAAGTGAACTCGTATTTGGTTCATATGACATGCTCGCAATGGATGAGGACGGGTCTCCATCAACAAACCGTGCTTGCCGGTTTACTTAAGGTAGATCACTGCGCGCGACAGAAGGTGTTTTCTCATTCGGTGTGCTTTTAGGCATTGCAAACCATTGTAAACCGAGACAAACAAGGACAAATATGGCCATTAAGCTTTTGACTCTGCTCGCCATCTCGGCCTTTGGAGCGGCTCAGGATTTGACCATCCCTCCGAGAACTGGCAACGTCATTACTCTCTCGACCACTCAATACATCAGCGGATCCAAGGACTTCGGCTACCAGGAGTACGACAGAGGTCTGAACTGTGCGACCGATGTCGAGGTTCCCAACGCTGAGGTATTCATTCTTGAGAACGGCGCCAGCATCTCCAACGTTATTATTGGCTCGCGCATCAAGGAGGGTATTGTTTGTCTGGGTGCCTGCACCTTGACCAACGTCTGGTTCCGTAGCGCGTGCGAGAGTAAGAGAAGCCTTACCTCGCGTTTCCCTGCATCGTCGCTAATCCCAGGGTAGGCGCCATAACCCCAAGGGGCCAAGGAGATGTTTTGATTCAAGGCGGAGGTGCCCAAAGTGCGCGAGGCAGTGTCGTCCGGCACAACGGCTTCGGCACCGTCACCATCAAGGACTACGCCGTATCGAATGTCTGGAATCTCTATAAGAGCTGCAGCAGCTGCAGGAATAACGCCGGTGGCTCTAGAAAGGTCATCGTGAACGGCGTCAAGGCAAGCAAGGTTTCCTCAGACCTCGTCGGTATCAACAGCAACTATGGAGACGTCGCTACCATCGACAAGGCTTGCGGCGTCAGCAAGAAACCCTGCCAGGAGTACAGGGGCACTACCGGCAGTAGCGAAGCGCTCAAGCTCTCCACCAACGCCAACTGCCGTGGTACCCAAGGCAAGCTGGCTGCGCTGCCCGCTTGCTGAGTTGCTGAGCAACGTGGTGCGGCTTGTTTAAAGGCGTTTCCGCAAGAGAAGCAGAGCTTCGGATGTCCACGCAGGACACAATCAATGTACATAGAGAAGATGATATGTGCGAGATGCAAATATTGATAATGATCAGTGCCCAGCTGAAGGATTTACTCGGACTGAACAATACGTTTTGTCATCATGCAGGGATCTCGTGACCATAAATCCAACCATTCTCACCGGCGAATCCTGACACGGACTCTTTAGCCTCAAATTGCCGGACCAACTCACTTGACCGTGAAGATAGGCATGGGGTAGATTGGAGGTGATTTAGTGTGCTATCAAAAGAGATTAGAGTACAACGCGTGATTAAAGTAGAATGCAAGGGTCCTTGTCGTTGCAGGCACGTGGCGGCACAAGACTTAATTGCGTCATTTTCGTCAGGACGTGACAAGAATTCAAGCATTCAACTAAATTCCATGGAACTTTCTCAACACAACAGGCTTTTCCATGCCTCCTCAATTGTTTCCGGGTAGAATGTCGGTTGCGGTCTCTTGAAATCATGGAGGGCACTTCATGGGAACTTACGCCAGTCTGTAGGGTAAGCGATCATCACCAGACGATTGACGTCTCCCTCTCCAGTGACTGATCAAACGGTTTGCCTTCTAGATCAGGTGGTTAGTCTAGGGTAATCAGAAATATCAACATTTTCACTACGAAGCCATAAACACAACACGGGAAACATTGGCCAATACACCAAGGCGAGTGTACAAAATGATGTCTTGCATCAAACGCATGATGATATCATTATTAATCATCTAAATGTTTCTAAATAATCACCAAGAATCGAAGATTTTCGTAAGTTGCTGTCCCAGGTAACTGGACGAATCCGCTACTAAACCAAGCTTAGAAAGCTGTTTAGCACTTGCTGAAGCCGGACAGGATGCAGTTCTTGCCGTCGTGGCCGGATCCCAGCTTCTTGGGCTCGCTGCCGTTGGAGTTACCCTCGTAGCGGACGCAGCTCTTGTTGCTGTCCTGGCAGGAGTTGGTGATCTTGCAGACATCGCCGTAGTTGGAGTTGATGCCGCAAAGCTCACCACCGCCCTTGGCAATGACACCCTTGATGTTGATGTTGCGGGGACCGCCGTTGCCGGAGCAGTTGCCGCAGCTGCGGAAGAGCTTGCCGTAGTCCTTGACGAAGAAGTCGTTGACGTTCAGCGTGCCCCTGCCGTTGAACTGGAAGACCTTGTCAGAGGCCTTGAAGGCACCGCCACCGTTGACGGTAGAGGCACCAGAGGTGTGCTTGAAGGTGGCGGCATCCTCGCAGACATCGACCCACCAGACGTTGTTCAGGGTGCTAAAACTCGGGTCAGCTAGGCACATGGGACTAGTTGCTTTGGGAATACTCACCACTTGCCCTTGCAGTGGACACCCTCGCCAGAGGAAGCACCGATGATGACGTTGGAGAGAGTGGCGCCGTCGTCGAGAATGAAGGAGGCGTCCTTCTCACCAGTCTCGGACTGACCCTTGCAGGTAGAGGCTGGTGGCTTGTAAGCATTGTTCTCTTTTTGATTCTGGAAGGCAAAGCATACGGTTACGCTCGAAGCGCTGCATCTTGCCATCGTAAGAGCCCTTAACGGGGATGGCAGTAGGCACGGCAGTGGAGCCGGCAGACTGAGGGAGAGTGGTGGTGATGGCCGAGACACCAGTAACGGCGGCGAGAATGAGAGCAGAGACCTTCATCTTGATGGTTTACTTGTTTGTAGTGTAAAAGAATGTGCGACCAGCGGCTGATGGTTGAAAAGAATGATTTCGGCTTCAAGGAGATGAAGGTGAAGGAGAATGTGGAAGAGAGTGGTGCTTCTGGAAAGGAAACCCAAGAAAGACCAGAAGGCAAGCCATCCTTTTAACATTTTGAAGTAATTGCATGTATCACGAACATGTTCTTTGGCCTGGTCTGGACCTTACCTTTTCAGACTGGCTCGCCCGTGTGAGGCTCCGAAGGAACACCATCACGGTCGAAACAAGACCAAGCCCAAAGCAGATGACAATGCCGTTCCATTTGGTCGGCTCAGGCCGAGTTGATTGGCGCAATCCATGCAAGGAGAAGTGCCGTCAATCCTTGGCCCAGGGAACCGGAAATGAGTTCGGGCCAAACTTGTGAGCCACTAGGGCCGAGCTAGATCGGGCGCTTTTGTCCCGGCTGCTCGTTCACCTGGGGGTGGCTTGCGGATGCCTGTCCATGAGCTAGGTTTGGTCAAAATGAGGCAGGGCATGCTGCAATTTGACCCAATAAGAGCCCTGTTTCACCAGGAATGATTGCTCCTTCGACAAGGGGGTTCCCCGTTTCGGACATATCTGCGCTTCCAAGCAGGAATATTGGACGAGTATTAGTGCAAGACGTGGAATAGAGTAACGGTTTCTCCTAAAACGCTTCAACCCCCGGTCACCAATTTTCACGCGTGACAGTGGCCACGAGGTCTTGCCTGCTCCGGTTAGTCCCCCAGATTGCAAGCGTTGGTCTGATACGCCGTCAGGGGCAGGGGCTGCAGGGGGTCTCGACCGAGGCTAGTCGATTTAGTTGTGATAACCACCATCGAGGAAAAAGAAGGTTCCGGATAAGCATCTCAATAACGTTCTGTTGGCGGGTATCCATCCCATCCACTGCTTAAAACGGTGTGTTATGACTGTGGGGACGGGTCCCGACCAAACAAATTATCTTGGCCCATGATGCTGGTGGGCTGCAAGAGATTACGGTGAGCTTAATGCCCGGGTCCCGTTCGTCCAAAGGCCCTATCTCTCCTCCTATACAGAGTACTTAGTGTTGAGCGAGGCATCGAACGCATTCGACCGATCAGATCAGTGCCGATGTGGAAAAACGGATCTCATTTTTGGCTGATGGTGTTGCGATTGGGCGTCTAGATTGTGTGATTAGAAAACAACTCCACATATAAGCCCCATTAGAAATCTGCACCCAGTGGCAAATACGTACGACTCCTGCCAGCAAGATCTGTTAAAATGTGCTCATGACTCTGACGACACCAATCCTGGTTCTGAGCTTACAAGCACTGATTTATATGAAGGACCAGGACTTGATGCAGCTCTGCAGGTTGAATGGGGCCTGTCATTTCCGTGGGCAGCCTTCACGGGCTTCTGCTGCAGTCTGTGGCATCGTTGATGAAAAGTCGAGCGAATCCTTGCAACAATTCCAATGTTATCAGATTGCACCGACGGAGAAGCCGAGAGGTCCCACGCAGGGTCATTGTCGAGTCGCCCCAGATTTGGGCGGGACAGGAATACGAGCGACAGCCGGCAGAATATCTTTCGCGAGAATCGAACTTCTATGAGTGAACCGCTACGCAAGATCCTCGACTCCTCATGTACGGTAACATGAAGAAATTGTGACATGTGTACGTACAAAGACGCCTGTCACTGCGTAGCCCTGCAATCAGTCCATTCAGAAGCCTTGTTGACTGGTGCATTCAATGCCTTTCTCGATCAAATCGATGTGATGGTAAGGTACAAGTGCCGTGCCGGTAATCCTTGACTCTTTGCCACCCTGATAAGTAAAGCATGGAATCGTCTCCGCGCAAGGGTCGCGGTACCTGCACGACACTTAATGCTGTCCCCATAGCTAAGCGATAAATTCCCATAACCCGGAAGTCTCCCCGGCATGGATGAAGAGTGATTAGTTGCACCGTGCTCATCCAGAACTGACAGGGATGCCGGCAACAGTCCTGCAATTATTACGATTTGCTCCACCCACGTACCTACAGCATGTTCAACATTGAGCGGTATCGGACCATGTGCCATACTTCGCTCGCACTAATTAAGTGTTTGACGTAAAGTTATGCTGGTACTTTGAGCACGCAGATTGATAAAGATTCCCTAGAGAGGATGTTGCCGCTTGGAATCACCTGCAAGTGTCTCTCATGCTTGCTTAGTGGTGCCCATACCTCAATCCTCTGTTTCTCTAGCACAAAGTCCAGGAGTGAGCTCAATCAGCAAATACCCATCCTCCTCACGTTTAGGGCATGTGTTCAGATATTTTTAGCCGGGCATGGCGAAATTATAAAAGAGCCCTGCCAGCATCTTCCGAAGGACATGGTGGGCAAGATATTCCCCAGACACGTTCTAGTTTCGGTGCCAAAAATGATGACGACCTTTTTGGCCGTTTCAGCATCAACCTCGAGTCCGAGCCAGCGTTCAAGTCTGAACTTGTATGGTTCATGATGAATCCTAAATTGCTCAAGAAATTTGAGTGTGAGTTCATGCTGGTCTATTGTAAAGTCAGGATTGTGCCCTGAGGAGACCCTGTAAGACGAGGACTAATGCTCGCAGTGGGTGGACGATGTGTGCTCGTATTCTACCGGCTTCGAAAAATACTTCATAAGCTTTTGTCTTTGAGGGCGCCCGGATTATTCCCTTCTCTCCGCTTCAACTATGCTCGGATCAGCAGAATCAGCAGAATCATCTCTAATAATCTCAAAAACAACGTCTCTAGTGGCCACGAGCTTTGAGAAAAATGGGCTCGCTCTAATGCGGGCCCCTGCCAACTTCAGCAGCAATAGGCCATCATCCGCATTGTCGAGACGTGCCTCCCTGATGCCTGATCCATGGCCATTTGCCAGCCCTTGAGCGACGATGAGGCCGTCATCTAACTGCATGTAGCTCAACTTGATGCCCTGCGGAATCAGTTCCTGACCCTTTTTTCTGGAGACGATGACTGGGATTGGCCCAGCCAGAGACCAAAGTATAGGGTAGCTGTCAATGGTTGGCCATTGTGGGCGTCTAGATCAGCCCAACCTAACGAGCAACTCCTGTGATGGCATGGAAAGATACAGCTGTGCCTGAATGTCTGTGAAGCTACGAAACATGTGGTAAGTTTGGTTAACCCAGAGTATTTGTTGGATTCTAGGCAGAAACCAGGTGGTTGTCTAAGACATTTTGCTGATTGGCTGGTTTCTCGGTGGTGGAAACAATAGTTACCTAATGGGGGGTGTTGCCTGAGGATGTGTAGCTTCCTTCAATGGATGCATATAGCTCCCAGACGATCCTGTTGCAAAAAGGCCTACTTCAACTCCCATATTTCTGCTGTAGTGTTTCATCAGGTCTCCATATCCTGAGTAGTACCCAAAGCAATCTTAGCACCAAAGATTCTCAGCAGCCACATTGATACACAGCACTACCGTCAGGATGACGTCTTCAGGCAGCGTCTTCTCCGAAACCCTACAAGAAATCACCAACACTAAGCTTGACGAGCTCTCCAAGAGGCGAAAGAATTTTGAAGAAACAAAGTCATCACTTCTTGCGTCTGTGCAGGTGGAGCAAGATGCTCTCAATCGCCTCCGCATTCTGAGCGCGGGGGTCAAGAATTGTTTCGGCATCAAGCTTGATCAAACCGGCAATGTCATGAAGAACCACACAGCCTTCCCTCAGGTCGAGATCGAGTTGAAGAACCTGGACCGCTTCCTCAGCCAAGCCGATTACGATCCATCACTCTCTCACACAATGTTGGAGGCCTGGGAGCAGTCCCTGCTACGTCATCTGGACACCCAATCACTCAAATTCCAATTTGCCTCTTTGTATGGTCAGCTCGTTACGGAGTGGCTTACCAATGATCAAGAGGACAACAACGCTTCCGCTGACGATGTCACGATGGGCGAGGCTTTTGTGGACGTCGATAGCGCGCTCAAACTCAAGGCAAAAGAACAATGGGAAAAAGTGGTTTTCGAACCATCCAACGTGAAGGAGTCATCGGTTTGGAACTATTTGTGCCGTACTTTCCGACTCGATGACAACACCGAGCAGCCAATCCACACCGCACTACGCCAGCTCCAGGATAGGACTTCCGCTTTCGAAGCGGAACTATCCCAACCAAACATTTTCAACACAACAACTTTGAGATGGGTTATCCGAGGTCTCAGAGCGTCAAAGTTGCTCACCGACGAAAAACGAGAGGTGCTGAAGGATTTCGAAAGCAACGAGATATTGCTCAAAGAAATTGCCGATGTTCTGAACATGCGTTTCAATGCCCTTGACTCTTGGATCTGGAACTCAGAGTCCTCTGTTCCATTGGAGATGCGGAGGAAGATTAATGGTCTTTACGACATCCACATGCACGAAGACTTGCTCCAGACCATTTTCCTCCAGTTTATAGGGGTCAAATGGAGTGTCTTCTTCAAAAGTTCCTTGCGAAAGTTCCGCAAGGCTCAGGCCACTTGGAAGTCCACACGGAAGGAGATCCCCGAACTGGACAGACTGAGACTCGGCTATTATCTCGGACCAATTTCTCAGGACTCGTGCCTACAGTCGGTCCATACCGGGATTTATAATCGAAAATACTTCGTCGCTCAACTCATGGACTACGCAGGACAGGAAACACAGAACATCGAGGGTGAAGAGGAGGCCGAAAACCACCCTAGCTTGAAAAGAAACGCTGAACAGGCAAATCTGACTTCTCGCCAGGCCGGCCGAAAAAGGCTAGTAACCCACGCGGCTCGCAAGTCGGCGCCCTCAACTGGACGCGTCCATAAGCGAGATGAAGACCTGATAGACTACAGTGACGAGGAACAGGAGGAGGGTGATGATGAGGGCGAAATCGTCCGTAATCCAATGGAACTGAAGCAGACAGTACTACACCTGCTGGCCACAGACCTGGCAATCAACACTCGCCTGTACGGCGAGATGACTACGTTCCACTCAGTCTTTCAGAGCTGGGATTCTCTCTTGCCGCACGAGACCATCCGCCCCGTGCTCAAGTTCTTCGGAGTCTCAGAGTCGTGGCTCGCATTTTTTAGCAAGTTTCTGGAAGCCCCGCTGCGATTTACAGACGACGATAAATCGGCACCGGCCCGCAAGCGGCGTCGGGGCACACCCACGTCACATATTCTCAGCGATGTGTTCGGTGAAGTCACTCTCTTCTGCCTCGATTTTGCAGTCAACCAAGCAACTCGTGGAGATGTTCTCTGGAGGAACCACGATGATATCTGGTTTTGGTCTCGAGACCACAATGTCGCCGTCATGGCATGGAAAACTGTGGAGGAGTTCGTAACCATAACGGGTACTCAGATCGACCCAGAAAAGACTGCTACGGTCCGCGTCTCCAACGATCCGGAACAAAACCTGCCAATCAACAAGGCTCTTCCGAAGGGAGAAATCCGTTGGGGATTCCTCAAGCTCTCCCCCCGGACAGGCGAGTTGGAGATTGACCAAGACATGGTCGATTCACATATTGGTGAGCTCCAGCATCAGTTGGCCAATAAACAGGGCAGCATACTGGGATTTATCCAAGCGTGGAATACATTCGCAGGGACTTTCTTCACTTCAAATTTTGGCAAGGCAGCCAACTGCTTTGGCCGCAAGCACGTCGACAACATGCTCGTCACGCATGAGCGCATCCAGAGACAAATTTTCGCGTCACTCGCTGAAGAAGACGGATCTGGCGTGTCGAGCGTAGTAGAGTATTTGAAAGAAGCCATCAAAAGCCGCTTCGGAGTTACAAATGTCCCCGACGGGTATCTCTATTTTCCTATGGAAATAGGCGGCCTTGATCTGCAGTCTCCGTTCATCTCTTTACTCCAGATTCGAGATGAGGTTCTCGAATCCCCGGCACAGCTCTTAGAAAAGTTCACAATCGCAGAGCGTAAAGCGTACGATACCGCCCACGAAGCGTTTGTGAATGGGACCATCAAGCGGAGAAGGCATACGCTCGATAACC
This sequence comes from Paramyrothecium sp. XJ0827, assembly GCA_020881915.1. Taxonomy (NCBI): domain Eukaryota; kingdom Fungi; phylum Ascomycota; class Sordariomycetes; order Hypocreales; family Stachybotryaceae; genus Paramyrothecium; species Paramyrothecium sp. XJ0827. The sequence goes on from JAJFPB010000004.1 coordinate 4,979,120, forward strand.
CTGATTGGGTACCATCGTCAACGCATGACCGTGAGTTCTTTATGTCGTTTGAAGAGTACGTACGATACCGGGAATACTTCCGGTTCAATCACCATGCTCCTGGGACAGAGCTGAGTGACGTGTTTAATCAACTGATGAAGCGGCCCACTGAAAACAGCCTGGATCCCGACAATATGAAAATGTCTGTGGCACTCGCTCAGCTTCGTTCAAATTCGAACTTGCGAGGCATCACAGCGAGCTGGGTTGGTATGGAGCCATACTGGCGCTGGGTAGCCATGATGTATGGTCCCGAGATTTTGGAGCGATTCGGAAGTCTCAGTATCGTGGACTCGGGTCTGTTGCCGATGGGCATGGTATCATTTTTCAAGGACAGGCGAGTCAACTGGACGGGCTAGGAGTTTTAAATCTATTTATTCTTTCCTCTCTCTTATTCTTGTCTTTTTTTTTCTCTTTCACTTTTCATCAAGCTGAAGGCAATGAGGGAGTAGTTTCCGAGACTCAACTAAATGTTGGGGCCACGGTCTGCCCCAAATTAGGAGGAAAGCAAGCATAGTAGAATTGGAACTGATTTACAGTTGATGTCAGTAGTATAGGATCTTTGAAAGGACTCGTTTTTTGTTACAAGCAGATGCGCCGTGAATGCCATAAGGATCCAAGACTTGACAGACACCTCGGACTTTCGGCGAAAAAGCCGAATCCGTCGGCTCAACTCATGCCTCATGGTCCGGCAATCTCCACTTCACCGGAGACCGCGAATTGACGGAAACAAGGGACACTACCAGTGGAACCTATTCAGCCGGGAATACTGCCGAGACTCATCGACTTTGGGATAACCCATTCATCCTCTGCCGATACAATGACGCGTTAGGGGCGCAGCATACTGGCATCTCAAACCAATCAAAGTAGATCGTTATTTTCAACTTGGATGAGGGCAATTCCCGTCGGTACTTTCGGGACCAGCAAGAACGCCGACGGGGCATTGCAATTCTGTCGGCATTTCTGCAGATTATCAACTTCCTGGTATGGAAATGGAACAGGATCAAGGATGTTGGATTAAGTGCTTAAGCATAAGCTTAATGCATTCAAAGTTATCATATAAATAAAGTCCCTCAATCGTCCAGAAAAGATTCTATGCACTCTTCAGATCAGTACTCTAAGAGGAAGAATTTCTTCTCCTCCACATTACATTGATTTGCGCATTTTCCCACCCGAATTTATATCATCTTGTTACGACAACTATAAATCAACTTGGCGACGTGTTAAAAATGCTGCTGGCTCGATGTCTCCATGAAGGGCTTTCTGCCTCTCTTTGCGTTGTACTTCCGCTAGTATTACCTTTGGGAATGGCTGTGTCAGCAATGGCACAGAGCAATGACGAATATGGCTGGATTCCTTTCGATCGGAGCCAATTCAGCGGAAACGCCACCCTTGATACAAAGGGAGATGTTCAACTGTTCTGGGAAACCGGGGACGAGTATTCGACATTTGGAATTGCCTCTCGGTCAAGTGGCTACCTTGCCATCGGTTTTAGCGAGACTGGAGCAATGACTGGCGCTGATATGGCGGTGGGTTATATGGACGAAAATGATGAGTTCACTCTCGAAAATCGCCATTCGACGGGCTTTGTATTTCCGGAAGTCTCTGAGGACCAACAGAACAACATTCAACTGAGAGAAGGCTATCAGCAAGACGGGGTCACTGCGTTCATTTTCCAGAAGAAAAATAACGTTGATTGTTTAGAAAATCAAGTCAACGTTGCCACAGAATCGTGGCAATGGTTCATCTATGCATTTTCTGACGAGAACACTTTCGCTCAGCATGAGCCCGGAAACAATGGGAAGAAGTACGTCAAGCTTGGGACCGGCAAAACCGTTTCGGTAAACGAAGTTCGGGGCATCGAAAACACCAGGAATTTCACTATTGTTCAGCCCGAACTAACCATTCCCACTGCCGAGACGACCTATTGCTACACCCTCCACAGGATGCCAGCGGGTCAGAAGAACTATCTGCTTGGCGAGCGACCACTGCAGACGAGTGACTTGCTCCATCACCTGGTTATCTATGCATGCTACGGCCTGTCCAACACAGACTTAGATATGGTTGGCGAGGAGCCCAACTGTGACTGGGAAAATTTCTCAAATCCTTGCAATGGTTTTGTTACGGAATGGGCCCCTGGCATGTCCGGACGCACATTCGAACCAGGGTACGGCAAACCCTTTGGCGAGGACTATTACGAATATGTCATGTTAGAGACACATTACAACAATCCCGAGGGCCTTGAGGGCGAGACGGACGCAGCCACTTTTACCTTTCTCTACACCGAGGAGCCGGTAGAGACTGAGATTGGCACTCTGACACTGGGTGACCTCCAGGTGGATGGCTGGTTCCTCGAGCCGGGCCGGGAGTTGGTCGCACATTCAACAGTCTGCACGCCTGAATGCACAAGTCAATGGCCTTCGGAAGGCATCACGGCCTTTTCTGTATTCCATCACATGCACTATCGTGGTCGCAACGCACGCGTCCAGATCATCCGAGACGGCCAAGAGATTGCCCCACTGTCGTCTCTTCGTGACTTTGAATACGGCTATCAGTTCTCTAAAAACTTGGATCAGATACAGCTGCTGCCCGGCGATAAACTGATTACCACCTGCGAGTACGATACTTCAGAAGACACCGAGCCGGTCCCTGGTGGTCAATCAAGCCGAGACGAAATGTGTTTTGCCTGGGTCGACTACTATCCCGCTAATAGCATCCTCGCGTGCACGCAAGCTGACAGAGGCAATTCACCTGGGAGTGCATTGAACGGAACAGTAGGTCTCTGTCTAGACACCTCACAATCCGACCCGCATTTTTATCACTCGAATTTCCTCACATCCCCCTTCAGCAACCTTACGGAATCGGGAAACACATGCAATGTGTTGAATTCCACAGAGGGAGAGGAACAACCACCTCAAAGTGGCGATGATGAGTCGGCGGCGTCATTTGCCTTTCTCTTTGACTGGGAATTATTGATCATGATGGCGTCACTAGTCTTTTTCATCTAGATTCTTAATTATTGACATAGAGTAGAAGAGGATCACTGCAATGGCGTCAGATAGGCCTGTCCTGGATGCCCAAAATGTGCTAGATGGAGAAGAAGGATAGCATAGATTGGCCACATGGAACCTGAGCCCGAACATTCCTATACTGATATTGAATCGGAGTGAAATTAGAGAGTTGTCGAATTGTAGATAAGGACTGGAGACCCTTCTGTCTCTAATGCATCGATGAGCAACTTCTGTCCCTTAACCATCAACTAGTTCATTACCAGCATAAGCACAAATAATGACGTCTGCCTATTGAGCAGGGCTATGCAGCGCTGAATTGTTCTAGACGCCCTACTGGAATAAGCGGAAGGGAGGTCGGGACTCGAGGAATGGCGTTACCTAGTTCACTTCTCTGACAAGCCCCACGACACGAACTTTTGGCTTCTTCTGCAAAAGTCCAGTCACGCAGCGGCCTATTCTGCTGGTGATCACAGCTATCGCAACTTTCTGGAGCTTTGTGTTTACAGTGACGGAACCCAGGCGATTCGTTGAGAAGGGATGATCCTTGATATAAGGTCTAATAGTTGCATTATTTTTCAGTGCTGCTCGTACTGAGGATGGATGTACACCTGTATTATGTATGTCTGGGTCGTCTATCTCGCTTCTATAATTGCTCCTAGACTAGACTATGTCTGATAGGCCTAGACCCAGTATCAAGTAACTTCTAGTCGTAACTGCTATGTCCGTTATGCTTAGAAACCGACATCGCAGGACATCAGAACACGGCACTGATCTTCCAGGCGGTAGACATCAGGCGAGAAAGAAAAACAAGAGCCGTCCCAATCAGAAGCATAACGCCGGAGAATATCTTCATCCCGGTGTAGTTACCGTGCCACTGCTCGAGAATTGCGCCAGCGATGGGATTCGTGACGAGTCCGCTAAAGGAGGAAAGACAGAAAAGCAGCCCTATTCTGTATCCTGACTCAGACAGCGGCGAGATCTTCACAACCAACGGCGCCAACAACGCAATGTAAGCTCCGGTTGTGAATCCAAAAAGAACCGAGAAGACAAAAAAGGCCGTACTACTTGCTGCCGGAATATAAAGCGCCAGCACGAGAATGCCAGCTAGAGCCGAGACGGAGACAAATGTGTTGTAGGCACCTACTATGTCCGCAACCACGCCAGCAAAAATTCTACCAAAAAGACTTCCAGCATTCAAAGTTGCAACCAGGTAGTAGGCGAGCTCTGGATTCAACCCTTGTCGGATAGATTCAACAGCAATGTAATTCATTGGGACAAACACACCAAATGTCATAAGCAAGAAGCCGATGTTGACCAGCATCAATTTGATGTCGAAAAAGGGCCCAAGTAAGATCTGCCGCGACATGGGCCTCGGATCAGGTGGTAGCCGTGATGCGACGGTGAAATTCGCAATCACAAGTAAGCCCAAGATGAGGAAAGCGGCCGAACGCATGGCCCAAGGAAATCCGACCTGCGGAATCAGGCGACTAATCATGATGGGAAGTATCACTCCTCCAAAGCTGGAACCGCTTGTTGCAATGCCATAAGCCATACCTCTTTTCTTGTCAAACCATCCTGCAATAAGTGCCGTCGCTACAAATGGTTACTTATGTGTTTATGGCCATGAGAAGGAAAATAAAAGTACCTGGTACGTATATAGCCGACATGCCGATAGACGTGCATACGCCGTGGGCCAGAAGAATCTGGTAGTACTTGGTGGAGAGCGAAGTCATCATCAGGCCAAATACTTGAAGGGCTGATCCGCAAATGATCAAATATCGTGGCCCATATATATCATACAGACGGCCGGTGAAGGGATTCTGTAGCCATTGTTTCAGAGCCAAACTTGGTGGCTGAGTGGAAATTATTTGCGTCTAACTCACAGTCAAGTAGGCAAAGAAGATGAGTAGTGATGGAATCCAAGCGACGGTGCTTGCTGAGTACCCGCTCAGCAGCACCTCCTCATAATATCCTTGAAAAGTCCCAATACCTTGGAGCATTGTCAGCGTATGCATTAAGGTGGATCGTTCACATGAAGGCTTGTGGTTACAGTTGATGAGGCCAAAGGTACAAAACAGCATGCACCACGAGCTAAGCAACGCAAGCCAAGCCACCACACCACCATCTGGTGCTTGAGAATCCCACTTCCCGGTTTCGAGCTGTCCCCCGTGGGCACTAGGCTCAATCGAGGCACCGCCGTCTTCACATTGGGTCCTGGAAGGAGATGAAGATGCATCGCGGGCTGGCTCCTCTCTAGGATCCGAGAGCATTATCGTTTCTTGCAGATAAATGTTTCGCAATATCCAACGCTGAGAAGAAGAGGACAGGGACATTCGACGGTAATAAACCCATTGATCTGAGCCTGGACGATTATTTCCAACCGCTTTGTACCGCTTAGTATCGGGAATATCGGTGTTATCACTTGCGGGGGCCTGAAGCTTATTCGCCCTTCGGACGCAGCATATTCAACTATCCGTAAGTCGCACCTGGCTAGAATAGATGCATTGACCTGACTTGCATGACCTGCAACAAAGCAGCTTGAAAAGTGTCCATCGGGTAGTTTTGGCGCAGATCAAGTTACATCATCTCACATGTTCAGCTCTGCCCAGGCGCCAAAATCCATGTGCTCGCTGTCCACTCATAAGGCCTGCCGCATGCGGGGATTATGGAAAGATGCAAGTGGGGAGTTCCGTGGATCGGGCCGGGCTGACATCTCTTGGCTTCATCAAGGGATATCTCCGCGAGGGCGCTGGTCAAGCACGCAGGCATCTGGCCCACAACTCATGTCGGCGAACTCGTATGTTTCACTGCAGGATTGAGGGCGGAAGCTGCTTTGATGGCTCATGTTAAGCAGCCCCAAGCCATTTTATGTATGGCAGGGGTAGGTACTGCCTGCGTGGCTGAGTAGGATGTATGCACCACGAAAAGCGAAGTGCCTCATTGGTTTTTGAACCTCTTCACAAACTTGCTTCCTTACAATATTGAAGAGGCTTACATGAAGAGGCGCACCGCGGTGGAGATTGGTTCCGCACCCAGCACAACTTCTCAGGCATGGGTGCTCGATAGAGCTGGCAACTTAGATCGATGATGCACCATGGTCGATGACTGTGTCAGGTTTCTTGATATGGCCTAGCATTACAGCCATCGTGTATATATACGCGGCAGGCTATCGAAATTACAACAATCATACTCAAGATAACCTACATTTGGGTACTCTGCTTTGGGACGTTGTCTTCTACATCTCCTTGACACAATGAATGAGACTTGGATTCAAGGGGACCCTTTGCTGAGCGAGCCAGCGACTCCCAAAGCCGTAGAATATGTCTGCTATACTACTGTGCTTTTACTCTTCACCACATACATTGGTTGGGCCTCTCATGGGAAGCGCAAGCCGCGCCTCGTAATTCCAGGACCGCAAGGATTACCACTTCTCGGAAATATACTAGAGGTGGGTCACCCATGTCACGATCTGCCTTCGCAGAGCTCATCTAATCAAGAACTTAGCTACGCAACGGGCATGCAGAGATACTTGACAAATGGACCAGGAAATATCAGGACATATTCCGTGTAGTTCTTGGAAACAGGGAAGTCGTGAGTCAATATACACTGGTCTCGAAGGAACAAGACGGTCAATCTAACCAAATGGTTCTACAGCTTGTCTTAAATACTCGTGCAGCTGTTGCGAAGACTTTGGTAAAACAAGGTGCTAGCTTCCAGAGCCGGCCGGAAACGGATCTCTGGCACGAGATATTTATTTGGAGCGCCGATACCGGTGGTGCATTAACTCTTGGTAGTGAGTATGAATCCACACTATGAATGTATTGATCATCTTTCGTTAACATGAATCCCAGCGGCCAAGTGGACCCCCGATGTATCTAAGCTACGAAAGCTGCTGGCCCCTCATACTGCTGCGCAAAGACTACCAAAGTTGGTGCAAGCCAGGATTTCGTGATGTAAAGATCTAATGAGACATCTAGATTCAATTACTTCGTGTCCAGGCGATATCATCGCCTAATCAAGCTGCTCGCCAGCGCGACATCCAAGCCCCAGGACTTGGGATATTATTGGTGGACTACCGCAGTCGGACTTGGGACAGACCAGCTCGTTGGCAAAATTCATGATGACGACTTCGTGAAACTCATTTGTGAAACCGAAATTGGAGCTTTCAGGCTGAGGGGCCTAGGCTACCCATTTAGTGACTGGATACCCATGCTACGGATTTTCGATTTGCTTGTCAACACCGTGACTTCAGCGTTGCGGCGAACAGTCCGAGGTCTTGGATTTCCTGTCCCTGAATTGCTTCTCAACGAAACAGAAGAGAGATGCAACGAATTGAGGTTCAATCAAGCCAAGTATGCTCGACAACAGCTTGCCGAATTGGATGAGCGAATAAAAAACGGTGACACAACGCCCTCTCAGCTTGGAGATCTTTTTCGAGCCCTCCCAGAGCGGCTGCCTGCTCTCGAAGAATACACCTTGATAACGACACTATCAGGCTCTGGTATGGCAACTGGCACCACATTGAGTTGGCTGATGGGATACCTGGCAGCTCACCCTAAGATTCAAGAGAAAGCTTGGAAAGCAATCAACGAGGTGTATCAAGGTCAAGTCCCTGACCCGCATGACACAGATCGCGTCGAATACCTCAAAGCTTTGGCTCTCGAAGCCGGTCGCTATTGGGTCCCAATAAGACTCGGCTTTCCCCGTGAAACAAACGCCGACTCTCAAATCGATGACTACTTCGTACCCAAAGGCACAATGGTGGTATACAATTCGTTCCAGATCAATCGGGATCCCGTTGGCTATGACTTGCCAAACGAGTTTATACCGGAGCGATGGATGAATGGACACCAAGGCCGCACTGACGTAGTCGGCGTCGTTGGCGATAAAATTGGGGTTCCACACATGGCGCATGGGGCTGGAAGACGAATCTGTTATGGGATTGCCAGTATGTTCTCATCCAACAGTCGTTTATGCTGTGTGAGGTCAACGGCCAAGCTAATTGGACTCCTTTAGATGTGAACAAATCAACGTACGGGATCTTAGCACTCACGCTACACTTTTTCCAATTAGAGCGCGCTGAACTAGACGATGAAGGCATGCAAGGTGTTTTCCCTTCGTTCAGAGCATGTCGGCAAACATCAGTCGGCATGGACCCAATCCACGATCAAGTCTCTGCGGTCGATGCGCAGGGCTTGCCCTGCGCGACTGGCATTCGTCTCACGGCAAGGGACCCGCAGCAATTGGCCCATTGGATCAGTAAAGGACATAGGTCTTTGCAGGATTTTGAATCACCGTCAGCTTGAGTGCCCATAGCCGTTAGAATTGGATAGTTGCATTCATGGTACAGTTGCTGAGCTCTAAAAGACTATTTCCGGGTGTTTAAAAAATCCCGAACGAGCGTTGTAATGCCAAAACCAGTCATTTATTGTATTTTGGAGAGAAGAGACTGAGCGAAAAAAAGGCAGAGCCATGTTAACATGCGCACATTTTGCGCCCCATGTCCCGATCAGCTGCCGCCAGATCGTTGACAACATTCCAATTGTCCTATATGATTTGCCTCGGGTTCTGGTCTCACAGGCCCTATTGGACTGAATGTTAGACCAGCTCCCGATAGACCGCGAGCTCGAGTTCTCGCCAGAGCTCTAGCGCCAAGGGATGCTGGAGAAATCCATTGTCAACTTGGGTAGTCATGACGGCGGCAATTTTGCTCTCAGGATCGATAAACCAATGACTGTTAGCGGCGCCGTACCATGACATGCTTCCCTTTCTTCGTCGTTGCGGCGAGTCCTCCAAGTTGATGATTCCGGATAGGCCGTGGCTTAAAGGCGCGCCAACAGGGTAAATGTCTGATGCAAAAGTGTCCCAGGCGGCACCAGCAAGACTATTAAGAGACGTAGACCCAGAAGCCGTTAGCTGTGGGCTGAAAATCAGATTATGTATCTCCCGAGAGACGAGATCGCCGTGCATCGTTGCCTGAAGAAACCTTGCATAATCCCGCGTGGTGCTAAACAAACCCGCACCACCACAATACATGTCGAAATCACCAGTCGGAATGAAGAGGCTACTGTCACCGAGTACGAGACGGTTGGTATCGTTGGGGGCAGTAGAGCCCCACTCGGCATGGCGGCAGGAGATGTTTGGAATAGTTGAGACATTAAAAGATGTTGAGTCCATGCCGAGGGGGTTGAAGATATTCTCGCGCATGTACTCTTCGAGGCTTTGATTCGTGATGGATTCCAGCACATAGCCTGCCCAGTCCAGACTTGCGCCATATGTCCATTGTTCTCCAGGAGCGAATTTCAAAGGGATTCTGAAGCCTTCTCGGGACCATGACGACGTGTTTTCGGCCCGGTTGAGAGACTTGGACCATCTCACTAGCTCTTCGTCCCAGGTATCATAGCTGAAGCCTGAAGTGTGCGTGAGTAAATGCCTATCCTGAATATTAGCTGCGGTTCTAGTTTCCAAGATGGGTGATTCTTACCTGAGGGTCAGCGGCTCGGTGTTATCCACGAGGATGGCAGTTCCATTATTGCTGAAACCTGTGAGGATCTGCAAAGATGAAAACTCGGAGAACCGAGGCCGGAGGTCCTCGAAAAGCGTAATTAGTCCCCTGTCAACAAGCTGAAGAAGAGCAACTGTGGTGATGAGCTTTGTCATGGAAGCGATCCATTGTACAGAGTCAAGGCTGTATGCTGGTGAGGCAACGTCGAAGCCCAGACGACCTGCTGTGCCAGAGTAGGCTAGACCTATGGCTTTGATCAGCAGCTTGAAGCAAATAGAATGGATCAACTAACTCACCAGTTTCATTGTAAACAGCGAAGCCCACCCCCAACAGCGTGCCGTACACATCAGACTGGTTTGGTGCAACAGCATATGAGCTGAGTATTTGGTCTAAAGCTTCCATGGTAATGAGTCGTTTTGCGAAAGATTGTGGTGTGGTTTTACTGTGGTCCACGCTGTGTGCCAGATCAACAGCCAATTCCAATCTTCAACCATGATTATCTTGAGAGTTTTTATAATTCTACTTCAGGCTTACAAATTGAAGAGGTAAGATTATAGCTGACCAACGCGACAAGCATTAGTATAAGCAGCACCCCGGCATTTGACCATTAGCGATGTGATTTCGGGGATCTGGAGGAGCACAGACGGTCGGAGTTCAGGTGGGGAAAATCGGACTTGAAGTGGAGATTCGGGTAAGAAACAGCCGGGGTGTCTACAGCTTACTACGGGTGCGATGGCGCTGACGGCCTCAGTCGAGATACTCACAGACATCATTCAGCTACTGGAATGTCACATTCTTATGAAGCAACACTTCATCAACCTTCAATTGACATAGATAAAGATATCCATAATAAAGAACTTGAGAATAATATACGATTGCGGCACGAAGGAAAGACTGTGATGTTAAGCCCCGTCAGCGCACTCGCAATAGACAGATCATGCTAGGTCATTCGGTGCGATTGAGCAAAATAGGCTTTGATAGGCTGGTGCAGTAACAGGAAGTTTTTGATTCGGAACCAAACCCACCATGTGTGTCTTCGAGGCTAATGTCTTCTTCAAAGAGGATTCAAGCTGCGTCATACAGCACCAATTACATGGATCAAGCCGACGGCTGTTTACATCTTCCTTCTTTTGGGTCATGTGAAGAATTTCTCAGCAAGTCACATGGTTTCACTGATCTGTTGCAGCGTGGCAATTGTCTTTGCTATCATGCGCTAAGAACACACACTTTAATTCATGGTGTGGAAAGCACCCATCAGAGAGATATGAGGAGAGTTATGATCGCGGCACACAAAGCCCTTTTATCCGGTTGTATTCTCCACACCTTCGCTGTGGCCAGAATCCGTCCATTTGTAAATCATCGTAGATGACGTTCAAGTTATCGTCGGTAGATTTGCAGTGCCAGAAGTATACCCTTTCATCTCGACTGTTGTGCGCTTCTGCCCACAATATGTTCTTGGGAATGAGCTCTCTTATGCGAAACTGTGAAAGTGTGCTCAAGGTCCTCGAGAGCACCAAGAGTTCACCATGCCATCGCGGATCGTCCCCTGCATCTGAAAGCATGTAGCGGCGGCTTTTGGCGTCCTGTATACCAGGAATCAAGTCCCCTAAGAAGCTCGGGCCTGGTAGCATACATCCCTCCTCTTTCTTGACGTTGGTTTCATCCAGATACAGGCCATTCCTCATTAGGCTTGGCAAATCCTTAGCCACGATGCGTAATACAGCCACCCAGCTCTTCTTGCTGGAGTCCTCAAGGTTGAGGCTAGATCCTATGAGCTCTACTAGGAGCCAGCTTGGTGTTTCGCTCCCAAAGGGGTGCCTGTCCAGTTTAGCAGCCAGGGGGATTTTTGCTGTCGCAGGCTGATAGGGTGGCGGAGGTTGCGGCTCTGCCTGTATCGTGCCTAAGGCGGTTCGCAGCCAGTCTAGACTCATTGCCACGGCTGGTCATGAACAGGCGGCGGTTTGCTGGGGAAGGGGCCCAAAGAAGAGGCAAATTCGAAGAAGGTAGCTATTGTGTCTGCTATTTCACATCATGTTGATTTCGAGATCATCATTAGATCAGCTCCTCTCAAATACGAAGCCGTGTCCTTTTTATGTTCAAAATTTGTGCGCGTGACTTTGCCACGCCTTCATAATGGCCTATAACCGTGTCGGAAGTATGATTCTCGCCAGCCTTTGGGTGCATCATTCAAGGTATGTGTTGGCTTTCAGGATACAGTAGCCTTGTGCTTGCTTGCGGCCACCCAAGTAGGTACCGCACATTACCTTCCATCCTAATAGTGGTATTACCTTAAGGTGAGGTACTCTTTAAGTGCTTGAAGTAGGTACGCATTAACTTCAAGGTAAGTGCCCACCCTACCTTACCTTCCATACTTACCTTCCTTTCTCTACCCTAACCTTCAGGTAAGTAAGGTACTGTAGATGACCTACTGTATCCCAAATGGGAAGAAGAGATGGTGTGGATTACATACCACTACATAAGGTTCCTCACCGTAGCTTAGCTTGATTAAGATAAAAAGAGGTTCCGAAGTACATGGTGGTCGAGCAGGAAGATAAGCGAATTGGATCGAGTCTGAGTGCCTTACTTCCCGTTTTGTCATCACGGAACTGGTGCTTGCAGAAGGAAGTAGTGCATGTCCTTGTTCTACCTCTGCTCACTGTTTAGCTTCTTTTCTTTCTCTTCTCTTCACTTCTGGCTTCATCTTGATAGAACTCCCGGGGAAAAAGTAAAAAAATGTTGAAAGTCATCCTCCCGTCCATTACATTATGCGTCATCGTCCGAGAACTCGACAGACACTGACTTCAAGCAGTCCAATATTTCCTTATCGTCGGTTTTCCATTCCTGTCCGCGCACCCAGCGCACCCAGGCGGCCAAACCCCGAACCTCAGCCACAGATCAACAGGTTCCTCTCGCCGCGCTCACTGCCGGCCAGGCATCGCCCGCCCTCGCAGGCTTCGCCTGTGCTGTCCTTCTTTGCCTGACAAAACCGTGAGTATCTTTTGCTTCCATGAGACATGTGCGTGCACTGATCTCGGGTATTCCTTGCCAGTAACGACCCGCCGCCGGTCGACTCAGGCAATGGCGGAGAAGGATGATCTGGCGTAGGCGAAGCATCCCATTGGTGTGACCCTACAAAAGTGGCATGGCCGCCGCAACGCACTCGCAGCAGATGCGGTCCTGCTAAGCTTTTCGGTGGGATTGAGCAAAATGGCTTTGATAGACTGACTTAGTAAGAGGTAGTTTTGATTTATTTCTAAACCCACTATGTGTTTCTTCCAGGTGCAAACTGAGATTCTCACGAGCTCTTGAGTGCCGTATCCGAGGTGTCTATTGACTTCTAGGGCACAGTAACCTTGTGCTTGCTTGCTGCCAGCCTAACTTTCCTATTTCCTGCGGCATCACACAATTCTTTGGATGATTTTAGGTTCACATTGACTCCAAGGTAAGTGTACACTTTAAGTAAGGTGCCTTGGATATGTAACTTTTCTTGCATTCTACTTTTATCCTTCTTTTATTTTTCTTCTATTTTCTTTTTTTCTTTTTAATTTTTTCTTCCCTTTTTCTCATCTTTTCCTTCTTCGTTTCTGGAAGAAAATTGCTGTAAGCCGTTCTCCAATCCATCACAGTTTTCTTATGCCCGACTGTACACAACATTGATATAAAGCATTTCCTGTGCTATAATAACCTGCTGCAGTCTCCCAAGGCCGGAGCGGTGACTGTGGCCTGGCAATTACGCTCCATGCCGGGAAAGCAAAGTCCGAAAGTCTAGGCAGCTAAGGAAGGATCTGCACAGCGGAAAAGGCCGCCAGGGCGGGGTTTCGGCAAATGGGCTCAAGCAGACGGTCTCACGCACATCGACAATAGAGTCACAGCGGGGAAGTTCGTCTTTCACCAAAAGCGGATGTCGGAATAAGTCCTGCCCTCTCTTCGGCTGCTGATTCCAGCTTTCAGTATTAAGAAAAGCTGGTATGTAAACTTTCTTTTTCTACACTTTTTTAATAGCAGACACTGCGAGCGTCCACAGAGTGGACAACCTCAGCGTCGAACATACAGCGCTACGTCATAGCCGACGACAGCTTCTGCCTCGACATGCTAGAATCTAAACCATGTTCCAACAACTGACGGGTGGCTCCATCCTGGCTATTACGGCTCTGGCTTTGACCCTTGTGCTCCTACACCGAGCTTTCGGTTCTGGCCTCGCAAAAGTGCGCGGTCCCTTTGCTGCTCGCTTTACTGACCTTTGGTATCTCTTGAGCATCTACAAAGGCAGCTTTGAGCGAGAAAACATTCGCCTGCATGAAAAATATGGTAAGTTGTCCATGAGCCCGTCCTCAAACTTTTTCCTGACATCCCTACCGGATCCATTGTCCGTTATGGCCCAAACCGATTCAGCTTCAACAGTGCGGACGCTCTGAAGAAGATCTACTCTCATGGAAGCGAGTTCCCAAAATCGTCCTGGTACAATACTTGGTCTAGCCCTCATCAGTGGAACCTGTTCGGCGACCGTGATCGTAAGCGCCATGCGGTCAACCGAAGGCAGTACCAGAGCACATATAGTATGTCATCATTAGTCAATTACGAGGCATTCGTCGATGAATGTTCCGATATTTTCATCAAGAATCTCAGGGATATAGCGAGCGACCAACATCAGTCCCTCAACATGGGCCACTGGTTCCAATGCTACGCCTTTGACGTTATTGGGTTAAGAACCTACTCTAAGCGTCTTGGTTTCCTCGATTGCGGCGAGGATATTGCGAACGTCATGAGAAACCTCGAAGATCATCTGTTGTACGCCAGCCTTGTGGGAGTATACCCGTGGCTGCACCCACTGCTCTTCAAAATACGAAACTGGAAAGCTGGGATAGGCGGGACGGGCAGGCAGTACATCATCAATTTCACCAAGGAACGAATGCGGGAACACCAAGAAGATGAGAAGTACTCGAAGGGTGAGCAACATGAGGAAAATGAGGTCCAAGACGGCACAATTGACTTCTTGACGAAGTTCTTCCAAAAGCATACACGAGATGAAGAAACATTTTCCCACTATCATATCCTTGCAGGTTGCGTATCAAACATGGTTGCTGGCTCGGACACCACAGCCATCAGTCTCAGCGCAATCTTGTACTACCTTCTGAGAAACCCATTTGCTATGGCGAAGCTCTCAAAAGAGATCGGAGATCATTATGAGAAAAATGACTCTGACTATGTCACCTTTCAGAAGAGTCAAGAAATGCATTATCTCCAGGCTGTCATCAAAGAAGCGCTGAGGCTCCATCCTGCTACAGGTCTGCCTCTGGAAAGAGCTGTGCCGGAGGGTGGTGTAACAATTGATGGGAAATTTTTTCCGCCTGGAGTAAGACGAATCTTGCCTTCGTCTTACCACAACTGTTACTGATGTCTCGCAGTGTATAGTTGGTATCAATACCTGGGTGGTGCATCGAGATACGTCCGTTTTCGGCAGAGATGCAGATGAATTCAACCCGGACCGATGGCTGACAGCTGATCCGGAAAAACTGAGGGAAATGAGCCGATTCTGGATGCCAGTAAGTAACACAGACAAAGAAATATTCTACCTACATTTTGCCGAGTCTTGTGGTTGTCTAACCAATGACTTAGTTTGGGCTGGCATCTCGGACATGTATCGGGCGTCACATCTCGATCCTAGAGATATCAAAGCTCATCCCTCGATTGATTCATGAGTTTGAAATGGAGCTAGTCAGCAGTGAGCCTTGGAAGACAGTCAACCGATGGTTTGTGAAGCCTGAAGACTTCCATGTTGCCCTGAAGCCTCGGAAGCTGGTCAGAAAAGAAACCTTGTGACCCACATGGCACCGAACGCTGCATTCAGGGCTGCAATTCGTTACATGTTATGAGAGGTGTACGTCTTCGTGCGGTAAATGAAGAGACTGCATGGGAACGGGTATTATTAGGCGATGTCAAGTTCTTTTCCCACCTATAGAATCACCCGTACCTCGTTTGATACCATGTCACGCGCAACACGCTTACGGAAGGTCGCACGACTCGCCCATGTACAAGATAGCAGAGTTGCATTGGCGCTACAAAAAAGAGGAGAAATGGTGACTGATCGGCAAACGCGAACAACAAATACTCCCGAAGTCAGTTCACACTGGCCATCTACAATTTTCACTGTTGACATTCTTGCGATAATGATTGTACCAGCTCTCTACTCTCTTGGACTGGTTTCCCTGGCCCTCGGCCAGTTCTGCGAACATCAATGGGAGGGAAAGTTTGCCGACCAAAAGATCAACGGTGTCCCATACTTGCAGGTGCAAGATAATGTCGCAGCTCCTCCTCTCGAGATTCGACCGCTTATTGTGACTGGTCCATCCAGTAATCGCGTAGACCTCATCTTCTTTGGTGATGGATGTATGTCAACTGATGAGGGTCAAGTCAGCTGCTAACGAAGTCAGACACGGAGAGAGAGAAAGAAAAATTCTTCAGCGATGCTCTGTTTTTGGCCAAGAACGTCACAGACGGCCAAACATTCAACGATGTGGCGCCTTTGATGAACTGGTGGGCTGGGTTTTCTCCCAGTGTGGAGGTTCGTTACATGCCCCGAGCAAGGATTGAAGCTGACATGTGCAGAGCGGTGTTGGCGTTGGTGGACGGCCTCTCAAGTAAGGGATTCGCTCCATTACTGACCGCACTAACATCTCCAGCACTGTGTACGGGCTGTATCGCGATGGCACTGAGCTCCGAGGCGTGTACTACGACAAGCCCGAGGTTGCACGGGCAGCCTGCCAGTCAACGGATGCCTGCGACTACCCCATCCTGCTAGGAAACGACCCGTACTACGGAGGCTTAGGCGGCTCCTTCACGTAAGTTATTCTCTTGACATCTGAGGCATTATCTGAAGTTGCAGCGTCATCACGGCCTCCACGGTTAATGGACCCGCGATTCTCCGCCATGAACTGGGCCACTCAATTATCAATGTGGGCGAAGAGTATGATGGCGCAACAGGCTATTTCGGTGTCAACTCGGCCCGAACTCCGAGTGCGGTTCCCTGGACGCAATGGTATTCCAGGCCACAGAATGAGCCAAGGATTCAACGGTCCAACATGCCGGTCCAAGCATACACCTGGACTCTCCTCAATACAACAAAAGCCTGGAGCAGAACATTCTCATCAGCTGGCACTTACAGTAGTTATCTTTTGCAGTTCAGCATTTCTGGTGTGCCGGCCAGCAGCGATCTGCGCGTCGAGCTGGACGGGAAGAACCTTGGCTGGCAAGCGTTCCCTGGGATTGGGCTTGATCGATACATCTACAACTTAAAGTTCAATACGCCTCTTGCGGCAGGACAGCATCGATTGACATTTACCCTCCTAAACAAGGCTCGCGAAGGGACAGCGCAGCTTTGTAATTTCGAGGTAGTGGAATATGGTACCGAGACACAGTAAGTGAGCCGCTTGTCAAGACATCACAGAGCTGACTTTGAAAGGTTTGTTTCTCAGCCAGGGTACTACGGCTTATATCCAACGTAAGTATTTCTTCGTATTGGATATCTTCCATTATTGACGCACGTCCAGATACTCTGAGACGAATGCTACCACCTACCGGCCAACCAACAACGACTGTCTCATGCGGCTGACATACACCGTGGACTTTTGTGCCGCTTGCATTGAAGGGCTTTGGTGGGCTCTGCTCCGGCCACTCTCTCTGATCGACAAAATCACGCAAATCGCACAGCCAAATGCGAACACGAATATTACCCTCGACCTCATTCCAGTCGCACAGTTCAGGAAGGTGCCTAGACCAACCGAGGCATATACCATCAGATGGTTCAATGCCGCCAACAACTCGCCCTTGACGCAGTGGACAAACCGCACAAGTGCGCTCGTTAGTCAAAGTATCGCCCGAGTTGACGTTGAGGTTCGGCTCTGGACGGCCCAGGTCAAAGTCGACAGGGAAGGATTGTTGGTGCCAGGGATGGACATCGAACGAATGGGAATCGAATCGATAGATTCATTCGATGCCAAGTCTTACAAATGTCGAATCGAATTTCTTGGCATTCGATTCGATGTCGAATCTGCGGCGCGCCCATTTGATTCGCATCGAATCGAATGTGACATGTCCTGTTCGATGTTCGAATGCATCGATTCGAATGTGGGGCATCCCATTCGACATTCGAACCGTACAGGTCACCATATGATTCGACATCGAATCGATCGCCCCCACCCGTTCGATCGAAAATCGATCGATTCGGTCGAACAGAGAGACGCGATGTGCGAATCATGACCAAGGGGTGGATTCAGCGCGATTCGCAGACGCGTTAAGAGGCCCCTGGCACTCTCCTCGACGCGACAAGTGCAACGCGATCAACGCTGACAACAATTCATCTTAAACCCGGAACGGATTAACGCGCCGGCCACCGCGAATTACCAACAGGTTTACCAGTTGGGAATGACTCCTGTCAGATATTGTGGCGAATTGTATGTTCATCTTGTTCTGTGTCGTGCTTGCTACTTGAGGTTTCGGAGCAAGCTCTATATGCTTTTTCTGTGCTATGTGGAATCAACTGGAAGCTGCTTGCTAAGCCTGTGGCAATAGGTGGCAACTGTCATCTTTGGTGACAATATCAGCCTTTCAAGCTACTTCCATGAGCTTCCTTTGCCACTATTCAACAACTCCCATGGTCACAATCCCGACAAATAACCCACCAGCAGGTGCTTTACAGGAATGTAACGGATAACCCAATTTTAATCTTGTAATAAAACACTGAGTCGGTTTCTATGAGGAATATATATTTGTCGCGTGGGGTGGTTGAAGTATGAGTTATTGTTGCTGTAAAAATACAACCTCCCAAGTTAGGAGGTACCAAGGTCGTCATATAAAAGTAGGTGGGGCTTACAGTAGTTTTTAACGCAGGAGTATAGGGTATGTCCGTCCCAGTAACAGGCCGCTATACAGAGAGGGGATCACTAAAAACACGCCGCTTTTTCTGCGGAATAATAGGAGGAAGAAAAAAAAAAAAAAAAAAAAAAAAAAAAAAAAAAAAAAACTATCTCCGTATTTCTCTCTACTAAAAGTTTTTACTGATGCTAGCTTCGGCATGATCGGATGAATATGTCCGGCTCGAAGTTTTCACGCATTGGCGAGTATGGGATTCATGATCTTCCTGCCCCTCTCTTTAACTTTTTGGTTGTCTCGGGACCTGCACCTAAAGCCAGCTTTGCCTGTGAACCGATGTACCAGCGACTTCACAGGTGCATCCACTTAGAGCCTCAACTTCAAGTCCCCACCGTTCCGCCCCCTCACGTGAACCGTTTACAAAACTCAAGAATCCATTCTGAGTTGACGCCAGATTGGAATGAGCACAAATGCAAAGCCGGGTATGGGGACTCGGCTGAGGTACGGGATGGCTTTTTTCAAGGTTGGCCCGTAGTGATGCGTCTGTGCTTTGGCATGAGCCAATAGGAGCCTCTGACGCGAGTGGAACAGGGAATATATGGAATCTTACCCCACCGTCTGTGGACCTAATCAACGAGACCCCGATTTGGCTGGTTGCCAAGTACTGAGAGCTTGGTGGAGCGGCACTTGGGAGAATCTCCGTACACCAATGGTCGGAACAAAGTTTGGCTTTTCTTACATACAATGGCGGCTTCACGCGCGACTCCCTCGCCTTGGGCGCGCCAGGTCGTCGTTCGCGCTGCTCGCGAATGCTTCATTCATCGCACAAGATTTTGCATGTTTAACGGCAGTGGAGATGTCGCGAATTTCGCGTTGACGACAAAATGGGCGTGATATACGCGTGTTATTGGCCTCAATGCCTGTCTTGTCAGTGATGGATGGATGGATTTAAGTGAGCCTCAGTGCAGTCTCAATGGCTTCCAACAACCTCGACCCACGCGACCCTCTGTCCGACTAGCTAAACTAACCGCATCATGATGTCCTCCGAACCATTCTCTTTGAGCCCTTCGTCCTGGAATCAACCAGGCGTGATGGAGCGCGATGAATTCTCTTCTTCGCCAGCCGCCCCGTCTCCAGGAACCTCATTACCAACGACGCCATTGCCCCGTCCTCGCGGGACTGCCGCCGATTTTATTCAGGTCGATTGGACACTCTGGGGCCGCCAAGAGTGGGCCAAATGGCCCGGATTCGAGCGTTATACTGGCGGCCAAGACACGAGAGCATGGTGGCAACAATATGGGTATCGCGTTAAGGACCGTTCCACGTCGCGGCAGGGAAATAAGCTGAAGTGGATCTGCGCTGACTGCTTTGCCCGAGGTTTTAAGAAGAAGTCAGACTTCTGTTTCGTCTGCTCGACAGGAGTCGCCATCAGGAAACACCTACTCAAAGCCCACGGGATTTCTTGTAAGTGTGTGCCTCTCCTCTACGGTTTGATAACGTGCTGATTTGGCAGGCCCCGAACAAAGTTGTCAGCCCCGTGGGGGCTCATTTCGAGATGACAGGACCATCACCGACTTCATCGATGCCGACTTCAATAATCCCCACGACCAGTTTCTTCTCAGCAAGCTGCGTGGAAGATTCAGCAGCAAAGGCCTCCGAGTACTCCTCCTCGACTGGATTACCTACCATAACCTGCCGTTCAACATTGTCAATACCGAGCGGTTCCAGCGGATCCTTCTCTACGGCAATCCCCTCCTTGATGTGACCCACATTCCTCTGCGAAGACGCTGCTTCGCATGCTCGAATCCGAGTATAGGGGTGCCGTTGGGCCGGTAACCGAAGTGTTGCGCAGCGCTCGATCCCAGATTCATTTCTCCTTCGACGGTTGGACATCCAAGTCGTACACTTCGTTTCTTGGGATCAACGCTCAATTCATTGATAACCACTTTGTCCAACACCGAATCCTCCTTGGGCTTCGACCTCTCTCGGGCAGACACAACGGTGCTTCACTTGCCGATGAGGTCGCTGATACGCTCGCATTCTGGCAAATCAACGACCCGGACAAGGTTGGCTACTTCACGCTGGACAATGCTGCCAACAATGACACCTGCATGGACGATCTTGCCTTTGAACACGGCTTCTCAGCTGAAGAGCGACGGATCCGCTGCGCTGCGCATATCTTCAACCTTTGCGTGCGGGCAATGCTATACGGTTCGAAGCGAGAGAACTTCGCGGCAATCATCGCTGCCGATGGTGACGATCAAGATGACGATGAGGAGCTAGTTGATCAAGCTATCGACGAGGCCCTGGATGTAGAGATGGAAGACGGCACGGATGAAGACTTTGAAGCGAGCACTGCCGTTGGTATCCCAGAAGAGGACTTCCTATCATCCCACCCAGCCCCGGAGGAGATCAATGGAGCCACTTTCAGGGAGTACAGCCAGAACGGCGCCGCAGGAATGCTTCACAACATCGGGATTCAGCTGCGAGCGAGTACACAGCTGTACGAGCAGTTTCTTCAGTCTCAGCGCAAGGAATCCGGCCATGAATCAACACTTCACTGGGTCTTCAACAATGCCACCAGATGGAACTCGGACATGCGGATGATGGAGAGGGCCCTTCGTCTCCGCCCGGCTCTCAATACATTCTTCAATGACGTTCAGAACCGTTGGGAAACTGAGGGTCTTTGTGACAAACCGAAACCGGCAGTTCTGCAATACCGCTTAAGTGCGTACGACTGGAAGGTTATCGAGGTGCTTGTCAAGCTTCTGAAGCCTTTTGAAATCGCCACCAAGCAACTTCAGGGCGACGGTATTCCCGACGCGAGGTCGACTTGTGGTAGTTTCGATGAATACTTCCCTGTCTTCGAGATCCTACTTGACCACCTCGAAGGAGCTATCGAAGGCACAATCTTTGAAGAAGTTGAGGATCCAGTGAGCAAGGAGAAGAAGGACGTCGAAGTCGCCATCTACGACGGGCTCGATAGCAGAACCCGTAGATTGCTCCAGGTCTTTATCAAGCTCGGATGGAAGAAGCTTGCACAAGTACTACAACCGTCTGACTAGCGCAGCTTATGTCGGCGCTGTTGTCTTCAACCCGGCGAAGAAGTGGCGCCTTCTCGATCAACTGTGGTCTCGAGTGCCTTCCCGTAAGGCCAAGGGTTGGCGATTAGAGTACGAATCCAAGCTCTTGGAGATCTGGGAGAGTTACAGGGAACGCGACGTTGACTACGAAGTCTTCGCTACATCTGACGAGGCCTCAATGGATTACATTGAGCGGAGACTTGCCAGGAGTGTAGCTGGGTCGCTATGCGCCCAGGGTTCGTCCTTGGCAGCGTCCAGTGCCCGCAAGAGCACCCGAAAGACGAAACACACAACAGCGGGAGCGACTGCTGATGACGAATATGCTCGGTACTGTGCTGAGGAGGATGTTGTCAGCAGTCACCACTACAGAAGCAGGCCGATTGACTGGTGGAAAATCAACAGGAATCGGTACCCGCGACTGTCTCTGATGGCGGTTGATATGCTCACCATCCCATCGTCGTCTGCGGAGAGCGAGAGGGCATTTAGCAGTGCAGGACGTATGACGGCACCGTTGAGAAGCCGGCTGAGGAGGGAGATAGTGGCGATGGCTCAGTGCATTCGATCGTGGAGTAAAGCTGGGATCTACGCGCCTTCACTGCCGCTGGTTAGCCTCAGTGATGATCAATGGGTTGACGCACTTGCGTCGCTGAAGGGGACGAGTGACATTTAATCTGCCTAGTACTTGCCTTTGCACAATTGACGATGTTCTGCGATGTCTTATCTGAAGCCGTGATACCTTCTAAACCCGCTCTGCACCTCTCACCACTCTTCTGTCGGGATATGACGGCATGACGGCCTGGTGATGATGACAACGGTCCATTCGGTTCTAGGTCCTATTGGTGTTTCGGTCTCCGCCGGGATTAGTTCTACGTTCGATCGAGTTCGAATCGAATTCGATCGAATCTTGGCATTCGATAGATATCGAATCTACGGAAGACATGTTCGATTCGAGTCGAATCTACGGCACAAGAATTGTGGCGCGTTCGATTCGATACGAATCTGCGGGAGATGTGTTCGATTCGAGTCGAATCTACAGGACAAGAATTGTGGCACGTTCGATTCGATACGAATCTGTGGGAGATGCGTCCGATTCGATTCGAATCTACGGGGTCACATTCGATTCGAACGCCAAGGCTTGGCGTTCGATTCGATAGATTCGTAAGATGTCCACGCCTGGTTGGTGCACAAGGAGAGGATAACAGTGCAGAAGAGCGGCACGACAATGATGCATCCTGTCCGTAAGCTCTTGGACTAGGATTAAGAGATCGGTTCAGAATGTTTCACTGGATGTCCTTCAAGCTGCTGATAGCTAAACTTTGTCTCCAATAATAAGAAGCTCAGAGCCGACAGAAAGATTGGCCAACAATGGGATAGGTCTTGTTCAAACAAACAAACCTATAGCCTGAGTTATACTTGCCCGCGTTGCGCTATAGCAGCCTAATATGTACCTGATAATTGGCGTATTTATTACAGTGACTGGATCCTATCGTAGAGAGCTGTCTCGTTCATGCAGTCCTTCGCCTTTTGATGGTCTTTTGTAGTTCTCGACATTCACTCACAACGTCATCTATCTGCACGTCGAATTCCTAGATAAAGCTCCCAAGTGATCCATTCTTTGTGATGCTCATATTAGCCTTCTGTAGCATCTCCCTGTATTTCGTTGAGATATGTCTATATTCACTCGGGTTCTACTTCAGCAGCCCCCCTTACCTGCCCCCGGGCCCAGTTGTGTCCTCATGCCCCTCAACACTGTGTACGCGTGAATACAGAATTACGAAAGACACGAGAAAAATGACTCAGTAATCTTCCACATCCTCATCGTAGTCGCCGTCCTCGTCTTCAGATGTCTCGGTATCTTCCTCCTCGGTTTCCGAAAGATCCTGTGGGTTTGGCATAAGCTTAGGCCGCGAAACATTTTCAAGGTCAGACTTACGAGCTTGGCTCTCTTCGCGGGCCTTCTAGAGTTGCCTTGCGGGTTGTTCTGTAGCTCAGGCATGTCGTAGATGGAATCTGGGATGGTCTTGTTCCTCGGTCCCGTCACAATGCCAAACTCCTTGCACATGCCGTGGGCACCACTGACACCGTAGAAGCCGAGGATTTGCTGACCCTCGTCGGGTTCTAAAACAAGTCAGTAAAAAGAGGATGAAACCCCAAACAGGCGTGCTCACCAAGAACTTGGACTTTGCCAAAGGACTTGTTCAAAGCCCCCATCGCTTTGCCGTCGGACAGTGTCACTCTTAACCCTCCCAGCCAGTGGCCCTGTGATGTAACAGAAACCTTGGCGACCTCAACATTTCGAGGAATGGCGATCTTTCGTGCTTGATGACCTCCCATGTGCGGATCATTTCCATGCTTTCCCCGAGGACCACAAGGAATCTGCGTGCCGTCTTTATAATAGACGACGGCACCATCCAACGCGGCTCCGACCCTCAAGTCGATTTTGGAAGCCGGAACCAGTCTGCCGTCATGGGTGCGCTTCTTGAGAAGCACAGTCCAGGGCCAGTCATCCTTTTCGGGTTCAGTGCCTGTGACGCACTTCTTCTGCAACCTGATTCCTGTCCCGGGAATGCGGATCGTAGCCTGGCTAGATAAAAGCTTGGCCACGTCCTTTTTGGTGTGTTTCCCGTTCATTGAGATGACCTCCATTTCCAAGGGCTCGGTCAAATTGTAGGTTGATTCAAGCTCCGCCACTCTGTAAGCGATTGTGCTCTCTGGGGCACCAATCGACGGCGTGGCCTTTGCGTTGCCATTGAAGAGAACTTGGCCAATGCCAGCCTCGCAAGAGATCACGATTTGCAGGTTGTCCTCTTTTTCGTCGTCAACAACATTAATCGTGGGCCATACATTACCTCGAGGGACATCCTGTGGCAGTGCGAAATGGGCCAAGTTTGCGAATCGAAGCAGGTCTCTTATGTCCCAGTGGCAATCATTTGGCGTGTCGGGGGTCACCGGCTCGATACCATCGGCACCCGATTGAGTGCACTTGGCCGTTTTTGAGAGAAAGACCTTTGGCCAGTCTTTCGAATATCCTCGAACCATGATGCCGCTGGAATGTGGTGCTGAAAACGCGTGACCGACCTCATGCAAGAATGCGCCCTGGCCAACGGAGCAGGCTTCCCACATAGAAGTGCACTCGCCGTTGTCATTCCCGACCAGACGGCCTGGCGGCGTTGTGTCAAGCAAGCAGTCAGGGACCTCTTCCAGAAACCTTGGCCAGGAGTAGGTCAGGTGGCTGCCAAAGATGCCCAGAGACAACCCACGTGGGTGGTGGGCACCGAGCGCCGCATGAGCCACGATCATATCATTCTTGGTGTCATAGGTTGCATCAAGTATCAGGCCCGCCACAACAGGTTGCAGATCATCGTCAAATGGCGACCCGTGTTTCTGGAGGGCCTCTGTGAAGATGGCATGCAGCTCGTCCGGTTTTTGTGCTTTCGGGTTTTGCTGCGCATACTGGGCGTTTCTGAGCTCGGCAACTGTCTTTTCGGTGCGGACGATGTGGATCTTTGCAGTTGAGTGCGCACTTCTCTGTCGCACGCTTGTGAGGCTGACAGTGTCAGGACACCACTCCTCCTCGAGCCGGAAAGAGCGTCGTTGAAGGCCATTGGCAAACATCTCCGCGGCTGTCAAGGCTTGCCACATATATGCAGTCATCCGGAACTTAGAGATGGCAGCATCTAGACTGGCGTGTGCTCCAGATACGGCGCCGTATTTGTGTGCGGAGCAATCCATCAACAGAGGGGAGTCTTTGGCAACCAAAATGGCAAGGTGCAGTGGCGGAGTTTGAAGCAAAGGAATGTAGGTCAAGTTTATCTAGACGTCCTGGATTAACATGGTAGATAAATGTCGGACCGCGAGTGGTTACTTACCGTAGCAAGATCTTTGTGGGTTGTTCCGACTTCGAAATGGAGGCTGTTCTCGCCCGGGTCCAGCATGACCAGAGCCTTGAACCATCCCTGACTCAAAGGCCACCTCTGCTCAGGAAATGACTCTTGATCAGCCGCATCGCGGGTGCGGACTGTGACATAGTCCACATGTTGCTCTGTTTGCGTCGCATGGCCAGATATCAGCACACACCTCTGGTGGACAACCTCGCCGCTTTTGATGTTGTGGAAGTCGATCATTGTGATTATTTCTCCTGGGGAAAAGATCAAGTGCTTGCAGTTCTCAGTGTTACTTTCTGCACTGCTGTGTTCCAACCTCATGGCAGTAGAGGAACGAATGGTCTCTTTTATCTCTGGTCTCTCTCTATTGTGTCTTTAGGCAGTCGGTGGTTGTTCGCAGGGGTCATTGGGGGCTAGCAAATCCTTAGTCCCAAAAGGGCAAATTGCCGGCCCAACTGCACGATAAATTGGGTGCGGTTGATAGGCCAAGCCGGACTGCTGCCTGAACGTACGAGATGAATCGTGAAATCGTGAACTTCGGCTCATGCCATTCACAAGCCGTAGTTCAATTGGAAGCGCAAAGCGTGAATCACGGGTTTAGGTAGGAGATGGGCATGTGCAACAACAGCACTATTTATGGCCGAAAAATGTCTGGCCAAGCTTGAATCGTCGTGGACATCGGCTACACAGCCTCAGATGACCAGGGCAAAGCACCAAAAGACAAAAGTCATTCAGTGTGTGAACAAGATCGTCAAAAGGTCTCAACGCATTGAAAACATTGGCAATGGAACGAGTTTCGATATCGGAAACTTATCAGCATTCCCTCACACTTACAGCATGGCCGGAATTACCAAGATAATATTGCAATGTTTGATACGTCTCTAATGACACTGCTCTTACAGTGAGGCGGCATGGTACACTGAGGCGAAGCCATTTGGTTTAGGGTAGGTAGCATCCCTCCATAACCTGTGAAGACCCAGCTCTGATGAGTCCTGAACACAATGGAAAAGACGAAAAGAAAATCCAAAAAGTCCAGGAGACCTTGCCGATAAACCCTGGAGTCTCAAATTGCTAGTATATATACAAGAGACCAAGTGAGTTTGAAAACACCTGGACAGCAGTCAGTTGGAGTTTCAGGAGGCTACTTGCAGCATCTAATTTGTTCATGACAGTAAAAAACCACTCTGGCTTCACTAGACACTACCTTGTTATTTGTTAGATGCAACCATATCAATGAACACCCAAAGACAGGTATCCGACACGACAAGTCGAGAATGAGATCCCTTTTTCCAGTGCCGTCATCGCCTGGAGAGCCCATCGATCAACAGCCGGGTCCAGGAATAGATACGCTTAAAATAGAAATATTGCAACCTGAGGTCATGCAACCTGCTAAACAGAACAGCGGTGATCCGAACGCCTCCTCACTGGGGGCCGCACACCAATTGCGTTCTATGGTACTCTGTAGATTGATGGACATTGATGGACAGGATCCTGCCCATCAGGAGGAATTTAAGACCTGGGTTTGCCATGCAAGGGGTCGGAAAGGTGAGAGCAGCCCCCGAAAAGAACGACCCATGTACGGCAGGCATATAGCACATGAATAGCGCTCGGATCGAACACTAGCAAGGCTGACAGGCACACTGACTGGTCACCGAAATCTCCCCGCGTCGCCACTGAGCGTCTTACAGCCCCTACAAATTTTGAAGCACCGAGAGTGCCAAGTTGTTTACTGGTAAACACCTGAAGATGGCTACGACGGCTCGTCAAATCTACCCCTGGTGTTGCCATGGACTCGGGCACGATTGGTCGTGCATGGCACCAGTGCCGGCAGGACGGAGATTACGAGGCATGAGGAGTGTAGATGCCACCGTGATTAAATGGGTTTGAGATGCTGGCAGCTGCGAGGTCTCAAGATTTCAGCCCCCAATGCCTTCTTGCCGCTGAAGTCTTCAGTAGCTGCCTGCGGTGCCGTTGTGGTGGTACGCGCGGCCTCATGCAGCTCAGATCCCTCGCATCATTGTTGTGAAT
The DNA here is from genome assembly GCA_020881915.1 of Paramyrothecium sp. XJ0827. Lineage (NCBI taxonomy): Eukaryota > Fungi > Ascomycota > Sordariomycetes > Hypocreales > Stachybotryaceae > Paramyrothecium > Paramyrothecium sp. XJ0827. The sequence goes on from JAJFPB010000004.1 coordinate 5,006,535, forward strand.
CGCCTCGTCAGCATTGCCGGAGCAACAGGGCGCAAGTAGGTAACGATTCAGTCTTTTCACTCTAGCTTCGACATGGAAATATTTGCATGTCGCGGCAATGAGGTGCGTGCACTGGTTTGCTGGCATATTGAGCTATTGACCAGAGCATGATTTCATCATTTAAGCCTCATCGAGCAGGGCATCCAGATCAAGTATGCGGCGGTTCTGTGTCGGATTCTGGCGAACCCTGGCCAGTCGCGGGAAGAAGCCCCTCGCTTGACCGCGCGGCTTGATCCGATTTCGTCGAGGCACGCGCGTCTCGACGGTGGTTGGCTGCGATGAACTACTACTGGTTTCATCCTTCAACCATTGACACCATGACTTGGAATGCCAGCTCGCCATTTGTGAGCCTCATCCTGCTGCTCTTTTCTTTATCTCTGTTGGACACTTGAGGCGCAATGCAGCTCCTCGTATCTGATCCAATGACAGGGCTGACCCGAGACTGCTCCACCACCTGGCGCACCAGCAGGCTCCAGCCTCCGCACCTTGCAATCATGATCAGCGCTGTGTACAATAATGCCAAGCCAACACTGAGGTTGACTGGCGGTTCGGCCAGAGTCGCAATAGGCATGATGCGCGCGAGCCATGGGAGTGTGTGTTGACATGCATGCTTGTAGTTATAAACCTGTGTTTTGTCTTTTGAATCCTCTGTCCACTCACCCTTGCGACTCCTTAACTCATTTGAACACTTCCATTCCACCACTATCTACTTGTACATTTGATCAATTTTGGGTTCAAAAAGATGGCGAGAATGTCCGGAGTAGCCTCAGTCGTCAATCACCCATTCCGACGGCTCCTGCTTCTCGCTTTCCTGGTCGCGCTCCCACTCAATATTGCCGCTGCGGCCATCATCCGTAGACCCCTTCCTGCTGTTGGGCTCGTACCGTTAGGGCTGTCAGTCATCTTTTCCGGACTCCTCAGCGGTTTGTCGCGACTTCAGAGTCCGGAAGAGAGTAGCGACAAGCGTGGCCGGATTGCGGCGCTCATCACCTTCTCCAACGATGTGCTTGCCATCATAGGTCTACTCGTTGTGCTCGTTCTGAGTTGGGACAAGTACAGTTGTGTGCGGCGGTATCACTATTGCTACTTCAACGCAGGCGAAATCTTTCTCGTGGCATATTCGACGACGCCCATGATTACCAGCCTCTTCATACACACCTATCTCGCCATCCTGATGCTGTACCATGCGTTGGATATCCATGCCAGGATCGCTCGCCTTTTCGCAAACAAACCAGCTGAGTGCCCTCACTGCCACGAAAACATCCAGCCATCATACGCACCATACTTTTCTTTCGCCCGAGGATCTTATGAGCCGGTCCCAGTGAGGGAGGAGGATCGCTTCCGCGACAATGAGAATGAAGTTACTCTGCTGGACCCGGCGGGCGATCTGGCTGACAGCCAGCAAGGACCTACAAGCAAGAGCAAGGATCCGGAGACCGTCTGAATGGAAAAGGAGATGTATATGTCTTGACTCGACTAAGATTCAAGAAGAGTTGAGGATATATATGCAAGGAACAACGAGAGCCTAGAGGAGACTTTCAGACAGCAGCATTTTAGGAATAGGTCTTGTTTGTTGAGCAGGAAATCTCTCACGTCCATGCAGAGATGGGTGGTAAGATGAGAGGACACGGGGCAAAGCGAGGTATTGAGTATCGGAAGAAGGTTTACTTGCTTTCACGAGACATGAAAGAGCAGGTGTTATGATTATGAGTTCTATCTTGATTGCAATGGCGAGCTAGCAATTGTCCTTTATGTTCTCACGTCTAGACGATATGGAATTCCTGCACGCCGTCAGGCCGCTTGCTCCACGTTTCTTTTGTTATTCTCCAAATATCCAAATCATGGACGTAGCACTCTCCAATCAATGACCACGTCACGTCTTTCTTAAGGTGTCCATGCTGTGCAACCTCGACCTCTATTTCCGCAGTCTCATTCACAACTTGTCGAAGAACAAGAGGGACGCTACCCCCAGAGAGCGTAATCACCCAATCCTCTTCTCTGGTGCCCTGAGGGCAAAGCCCGAATGCCCCGTTGCGGAGCTGGAAGAAGCAGCGGCCCTCAGCGAAAGTGCACATCTCGGTGAACTTCTTGGAGCTTCCATACTTGACAAGAACTTTGAGGCGCCGAGCCAATGGTTCTGGTATCCATTTCATCTCCGGGTCGCTGCGGCTTCGCGCCCAGTGAGCTGCGAAATGCGCCATTGCTGTGAGGTCCTCTTTCAAACGGTGGTCTGTTTCCGCCAGTGGGGCGTCCGACGGTGAAGCTTTGTCTGTACTGTTGGGTTGCTCGTCTAGGCAGCTTGACCATTGAACAAATTCCTCGAATCTCTTTTCATCGTTGCCCGCTAAGAAGTACTCTCTGCTGAAGCGTCTGCAGACCAGAGTCTCAATGAATGACTGGAGGATGTTGCTTCCATTTGGATATGCACCAATGGAAAGTGATGCATTGACCTTGACAGACGCTTTTGTTGAGCCCTCCTCAAGTTGGATGAGGCCGATGATAATGCCCCAAGCAATAGGAACTCCTCCAGCTACAAATGTAGCTTGGTTATTGTAGTCGAACTGACTTAGATCCTCGTCTGAGATGAGCCAACGCTTAAATGGCAACTGCACCTTTTTAATCTTGTCAAGTGCCATACCTCGAAGCGACAACATAGACGGATCCTTAGGATGTGTCAAGTGGTCTAGATCGATAGGAAGGCTGCACTTGGCCAGCTTCTGCCCCAGCCTAAACAATCCACTGAAGGCTGCCATTGGATGGGCTGCATGCCAGAGGGCCCAGCTTGGATGATCCGGAGGTGCTTCTTCAACGCAAAATCTTGGCTGTGCTCTGCCCTTACCAAGAATCGTGGTTGATCCAGGCGCTGCCTGATTCTGCTTGTCGACTTCTTCTCGGATCAGTCCAAGTATGTCCAACGACTGATGATCTACGATCCACTGTCTCGTGACATCTCGCCAAACGTCCGAGGCGCTTTTGGCATAATCAGGTTTCAGGCTGGGCGGAAGTTGCTCGATGTCGTGCGTCTCCTCCCCAAAGGCCAAAAGAGCAAACACTTTGTCCCTTGGATCGGTAGCTTGAAAAGCGCGGCCTCGGGCCAGAATCTCCAGGATTGGCAAACGCTGATTGGAAGCTCCTTTCCAATGCTCTTTCATGAGCTTAGTCCACAGAAACGGTGGCATTCTATCGCGCAAGTCCACGCTACCAGTCAATAGGCCCGAGTATGAACGACTGTGTCGAACGGCTAGAAAGAAGAAAAGCACTACATCGAACCAATCACGGCGCTTCTCGCCGCAACAAACGATAGCTCGCCTCGCATTCAAGGCTTCTTGAACAACCCACACTCGCTGGAACCAAGGGTACCCGAAGAATTCTTCGAATGCTAGAGACATGTGGAGGCGGAACAGCTCATCACCCTTGTACTTGTCCGACTTCTGAGTGATTTCCAATGAGTCTATCAACTCTTGAAAGTCAATCTTCTGCTCTTCTAGGGGTCCTGCGATACCTTGAGCGCTTAATCCCCGTTCAACCGCCCCCTTGATCATGTCCATGAGTTGCCATATTCTGGTAAAGTTCTTTCCCTTTTCTTCCTCGCCAAGAAATATGACAACTTGACTTGCCGAGCGGTATACATCAGCCATGAAAGGAATTGCGTAGTTGCGTTCACGAATGCTGCCCTGGTTGATGCAAAGTGCATCGATCCAAATGACGCGTGGCTCATCTTCATAGCGGAGGTGGCGCAGGGCAGCGTGCAAAGATTTTGTCACCTCAAAAGGTTGTGTATCGATGGTGTGTGACTGAGCCGCAATGTCTGACGCTTCAGGGTGGCCGATGTAATCGTGTCTCAGGATTATCGTCGTTGTATCTTGCAGGTCGCCCCAACAGTAAGACAGGGCTTCGAAACCAACTTCCACTGACGACAATTCATGACACGTCAGGGTACAGCATAAGGGGTCATCTGGGGAGCCGGGGGCAATGGAAACGAGCCGGATTTCCTTCTGGTTCTGGTCGAGTGCCCGGTAGTAGGAGTAATCGTTACAAACTTTCCATCCCGGCTCATCAGCCGTTTCCTGCGTGAGCACCATTGGACGTGTGGTCTGTGCCGCATCCGAAGCTATGTTTGCCATGGGCGAGACAGGCATGTTAAGGCGTTTTCGTGGCTTGTCAGTGGCTGCATGCTGTGGCAATGCAGACCGTTTCCACGCAAACCCGCTGCATAAGTTGTCTTGCAATGCTGGCTGGTCCAAATGAGCAGTAGCCGCCAACAACGAATAGCTGGCCTTGAAGTCAGTTCCTCGGTTTGTGGAGGTTTCCCCTGGACGGACAAATTTCAGAAAATGCGGGGTTCACAGTAGGAAAACAATCAGAAAGCGCTGTGATTCGTGAAAAGTTGGTCGGAAGGGGCTGCGATCTTGGCTACGGTATCCTGGCCAGTGGTGGGCAAAAATCTCCCGACTGCAAAACAGTTATTATTTAAGAGTATCTAAGGAAATTACAAGAAAAAAATACAAAATAAAAAATAGAATTTTTTTTTAAATAAAATTAATATTTATTTTAAGGATTTAACAATACTTATCTTATGTAAGTTTAAGAGATTTATTTATAGTAGAAGCCAACCCATTGTGTATCTATGAGTCTATTATCGTTTTTTCTGCTAACCACTTGACTCCATTTGGTATGCAGACTATGAATCCACAATTGATCAGATCACAACTCGCAGACGCAGGGTCTGCAAAAGGCTTCCGCCCCTCGTTTCCGAGTTAGAAGAGTAAACAGCGACAAAAAAATTTATCCGTAGGTAGCCCTCACCGATAGCGGCAACGTCGTGAGCAGTGCTTTTCGAATGGCAAGACACCATGAAGGTCCATCGCATGCAGAGCCAGCGGCTGGTAAAGACACCGGTCAAATCACGATCAAACACAGCTGCAGTCAGATTCTGGAGACAGCCAATGGAACGTTCGTGCGACTCCATCCGGCGGTCGTGGCATTTCAGCACTGAACATGATTCGTCGGAGGCCGAAAATTGCTGAGCCATCCTTGTCTGACTGCAATGTATTTTTGCACTTTCATCAGCCCTTATGCATGCACGAGCGCCAAAATGAGCCTAGCTGATGTCACGGAGCGGTTGACAATGAAGGACCCAGCTCAGGTTTTGCTAACTGCCAATGGGAGTGCGCGCATACGTCGACATCATATTTTCCTGGCCAGGCTGAGAACAAACTTTACCTCTATATAGCCTCTGCCGTTTCACGGAGCTCTGAAAGTTGTCAACTCCTTCGTCCAAATCAATCTGAACTGGCTAAACCCTACATCATGGATATCCAAAGAGAACTTGAGACACGTAAAGTGCGGAGCGAGGACTGGGATCCTTGGAGGAGCTTCATACGACGAGAGTATATCCACCAAGACAAGACACTTCACCAGGTCTTGGCGGCACTCAGAGCTCGGGGATTCATGGTGACGTAAGGACGCCGATCACCGACTTGGTGAAGCAATGCATTGACATCTACTACCAGGAAGGCACAGCTCGAATCGAAACTGAAGACCTGGAATTTTCGGAAGAATCTTCAGCCAAACATTTGGCGCTACATTCACCAAGTCGTTGAAACTCGGAGCAGGTCTTTCAAAAAGTCAATTGTCATTCTTTCCGGACATCAAATCCCCCCAAAGACGGTTGAACGGGAAACAAAACGGAATGAACTTGTCATGTGGCGACCTGGTCAGTTTTAATGCACCTTTGAGGCCCGAATAGAGATACTGAACCCTGGACCATGACAGCTCCTGTTCCAATGTCTCTTCCAAGTAACATTCCTCTTCATATTTGCACACCTCGAAGTTCATCGGTCAATCTCAGTCTGGCAGCCCCATGGCCGGAGTGTCTTCCCTGGATACAATTTAGCAGGTCACAGGTTGGAGATTTGCTAGGGGTTGCACAAATTTCATTCGGAACACAAAGTATCACAGTTGACGACGATTCTGACCCTGATCTGCTTCAGTCAGTACTGCGGTTTACCAGAAAGGGCCACGGCAGCTTACCCTTGGGTCAAAAACAACCACTACTGTCCATCGCTCTCGGACACATCATCCGGATAACTCTTGGCTATTTCACTCGATCACAGCAGTTAGCAGGGGAGCTTCTTGCAACAAAGAGCATTAGCAAGATTGCCGCACGGTTCGATGCGGTCGTTCCAGAGACATTTCGAGACGAAAATCTTCGACGAGCGATCCTTGTGATTAGTGGAGACGCGTCTGAAATCCTCTCAGAAACAATCAAACTCTTTGTTTACCTCATATCCAATAACCTGCTTGTGGTTCCAACCAAAAGGGGCTACTGGTTTCCCTTTCTCAAGGAACAGCAAAGCTTAATCAACCTTTGCCGTTTGTCTGGCATCGTCCGGCCACGAAATGTTCGACGTTTAGTTCAGCAGTCTAAGAACAGTCATACACTAACGGCACTAATCAATACTATTTTTGATGCAGCTATCTATGTGAAAGCCGCCGATATCGTCTCAACACTTCTCAAAGAGGACAACACCATTGAGGTGGACAAAATAATGGACAGTTTTCCGCACTCTCCGAATGTTCCGGATTGTCCGTATTCTTATTACTCCCAGCACCCAACACCCCTCACTTATGCAGTCGCGGTCGGTTCTCTGCACCTTACCACAGTACTCCTCGACGCCGGGGCTACTTTACATACTCCAGGGGAAATGCCACTTCTTTCTCAAGCTATAACTTATCATCGACTCCCCTTATCATTGAAATTGACACGGCTACTTCTTGACAGAGGAGCGCCCGTGAATCAAACCTTTAATCATCAGTACACACCCAGCGACTCTGGCATGGACCATGACGGTGACTCTGTCAATGATTCTAACACGAAATACTTCACTTCGCCACTGCAAGCTGCGATTTTAAGAGGTCATCGTGGCCTCATCGAGACATTGATGAAGGCCGGAGCAGATATCAATCATAGAACTACTGTCCACATTGACTCTATCCTTGAGTATGATGCTAATGGAGATTGCATAAGTACTCTAATCTTTAGATTGGAAGATGTGGGATGTTTAGGCTATGCAGTTTCACTACAACACAACTGCATAAGTTGGAGCGAGCAACCTGAAGATGTGGAGAATTGGGAAGTTTGGGACGAGCAACAAAGAGACGAATCTTTTCAACGGAATCATATGGAAACTCTGGACTTGTGCAAGTGGCTCATAAGTCAATATGGTTTCATGATGGATCTCTCTGGACGAAAGACTGCAGACGCCATGATCCTGGCAGCAGCTCGAAACTACAGTGGTATTCTCTTATATCTCCATACACACATCGACGCACCCATCGACACTTGGAACGGAAGAATGTCTCCTTTGCATGCAGCGGTGGAGCGGGAAAGCACCGAAGCTTGCAAAACGCTGCTTGAGATGGGAGCTTGTCCTAAAACACCGACCTTTAACGATAAGACTGGGGGACTTATTGAAGACCGGTTTCAGGCTCCCTCCCTGCTACACTTTGCAGTAGAAGCGCTTTCATTGGACTCAGCCAGGCTCTTGATTCAATATGGAGCATGTGTGGAAGAGGTATCACATTATCTTATAAGATCAGATGAGGCCCACTGTGATTGCTTAAAGCCTTTTAAAAACTTTGTTGCCGACTCGGGTTCACCATTGTCCTTTTTGATACGGGAAGGCGACCGTCGTTTCTCAGTTGAAAGTCGATTGAAAATGGCGATTTTACTCATAGAAAGCGGGGCAATTGCTAAAGATGACGACCTTTATTTTGCCGTACGGAATGGCGAATTGTCCTTGGTCCAGTATCTGATCCAGATTGGACTGCAACCGGCTAAAGCTTCGAAGAACGGAATCTCTGCGCTCCAAATCGCCGTGATGAACCGACACAAGGCAGTAGCTGATTGTTTGCTGGATGCAGGGGCGCTTATGGAAGATGTGAACCTGGCGTCACTATTCCGTCAATCTAAGATTACAACGATTCAGGCCAATATACCGCCAACTATGCTCGCTTCCCCAGCTTGCATTGGCCGAGACATTGAGGGCAGAAGCTACTTGGAGAATGCTTTGTTGAGTGGGAATGAGAACGTCATAGCTTATGCGTTTTCCTTGGATGATAATGCTTATGATTCGGAATCACTCTGCGCGGCTGTGCTATTAAGTGCGAAGGAAACTTTTCCATGCGCCCATGCTATTCTCTGCGAATTGCTTAGGCGCCGCGAGAATAGCGTCGACAGCACGCGCATCAATCCTGCCCTGGAGAACACTGCGTTGTCCTTTAGCACGAGCCCAAACTGCACGGATGCATTTGCAACTTTGATGGCATCACGGACATCGGATACCACCAAGCACCCTGCTGTGATTCCAGGAAAGCCAACATCTGGATCACCAGATCACAAAAGTCTGGAAGGTACCCTAGACCCCTATTTGCTTGGATATAAATGCTCGTCTGGTCTACGTCGCTTTGCCATGAAATGGAATAACCGGCAGGCAGTGTTTCCAGATGATGCCGAGAGGTGGCATGACTCCCCGTGCCAGAAACTCTCGCCTATGATCTTTCCAGTTCTCTGGAAGAATGTGGAAGCCATAAATTCAATGCTGGATGCTGGGTATATGGTCGACAGTCCAACACTAAATGTGGCAATACTTCGCAATTTGCCCCTCGATCTGATTGAAAGACTACTTGAGCGCTGCGACGATATAAATGCGGAGAATGGCGCCAATCATTTGTACCTGGCGCCTAATACTCCACTTTGTCTTGCAGTGAGATCTGAAAATGTGGACTTGGTACGTTCTTTGCTTGATCATGGCGCAGACGTAAATTTGAGGTCCTTCAACAAGCCGGATCCACTAGACTTATTCCTTCCAATCAAAACAACTACTACTGCACTCAACGAGGCGATTGCACTGGGAAACTTGGACTTGGTCTCTTATTTGCTCGATAGAGGTGCAAAAATCAATGACATAGTACAATCCAGTGGGGATACTTATGAGGAGGCCGAGTTGCAACATGCAGCAGCGGAAGGATACATAGGCATCATGAGACTCCTTCTTACGCATGGAGCCAATCCGATTGTCCGGGGAATTGCTCAGGAAAATGGGACAGCTCTTGAAGTCGCAGCCGCCAAAGGTCGTTTAGATGCGGTCCAGTTTCTTTTGGACTTTGGTGTCGATACGGAGAGTTTTGGACGAGCTTCATACGTCAATGCGGTGCACTTAGCAAAGCATAATGGCTTTACGGCTGTTGAGAATGCTCTCAGAGGTCACAGAATATGGACTTCGGATGACAGTGACCTCGAAAGAGTTCTCCCACCTCAATCAAGGGCCATCTTTCGAGGGATAATCAAATCGTCGCCATGCAGACATGTCGGAAAGAGCAGTGTCGAATTTGTTGGCCATCTAGAAGAAAGAACAATGGACAAAGCTCTCATGGAAGATTCTATTAGTGAAAATGCAACTACTCTAGGACAGGTGATCTTTACTGAGTCGGATGAGAGACGCAACACGATCCTTCAAGATCTTTTGGGTGTAGCTGAGGCACCATTTATGCCCATAGATTTTGCTCTTTAGACTTTACTCTGCGGAGAGTATGGCGATACATCCACTGGACTATTATGCATGGCGAATTTGGCTCGGTTAGCATGATATGATGTTAACTGTTGGCTGTGGATACAATGTTTCAGTGAATGGTCGAAGGAGATCAAGCCAATGAAGCGACTGTTAAAAGTCCCAACACCTAAGAGTTGTCGAATTCTCCGTTACTCGTCCTATTCTGCCCACACGATCAGATCAATGACTAACTTCTCAATTGTTGTAACTGGTTGGAAAAACACGACGAGAGCACGTGAGCAGGTACTCCGATAAATATTCATCGAAATATAAGTACAACTCTACAGCTTTACGGGACCCTCTCAACTATATCCGGTTTCAAGGATATTCCAACTTCGAAACGATGGCCAAGTGTAATGATATAAGCAAGGGGGGTTTTACGCATGCCCCTATATAACCCCGCAAATACTTCTGGGATATCAAAGCAAGCACTTCAAGCCAATCCGGAGCGTTAAAGAAGAATCTGCCATGATCAGAAACCCCACAGCAACATTTGAGACCAGCCTCCTTGTTACCTTCCAGGTCCACTCAAGCGAATCGGCTATAACCAACCATCTTGTCGCCTGCCCGCCTTTGCTTTGATGTTTGTAGTGATTTGCCGGCTCTTTGCCAAGATTTAATGCTTTTGTATACGGAGGGCCCGCAAATGCATGGTTTGGGGGGTGGGGGGTTAAACAAAATAGGCTAAATGTGTACCAGCGTCATGTGAAGTCTTCCACTATCCGCTCCATACAATTACTGACTTATCAAGCAAGGGGAAGCTTATATAGCCTCAACAAAACAGGCTAATTCTTTAAATTGGTCTCTTCATTTACTGGAATTACTTTATTACATGAACTCGCGGGTTTTGAGTAGTATATTTGGGTCGTCCCAATGGGATGTCACGGGGCAAGTGGTCAGGGGCGTCTAATTTGTCAAGAAGACTCGAAACATTTTGGTTGGAGATCGCAACAGGAAGTTAATATCTTAATAGAGACATACAAAACAGCTCTTTAGTATTCCTGGTCATGAATGTGGTTCTCACTACAGCATCTGGTTGATTGCCCCGACAAGAACAGCCGATGCTGATCTTTACCAGCTTCGTAGTTCGGTAATTTGTTCACCTCCACTTGCTGAGACTAGTCATGTCGGTCATACAGCATCACCAGCGTGTGACATGGTGCTTGGAACTCATTTAACCGCTGGTGAGTGAAATTTGCGGAGACTGTTTTATAAGACACAAATTCGTCCTAACGCGAAGGCTCATTGAGAGGGCATTTTATCAAGTGCATCCTCCTAACACTCTCCCTTCATTGATACCATAGCATCAGCGGTTAAGCCATGCGTCTCTGTTTCGCCTCTTTCGTGGCCTTGGCCATGTACAATGGATCCGTCATGGCCAACCCCTTGCCGTAGGTTTATCTTCACTACCTGAATTTGGCTCCTGTTAATCACATCGTCTTCGCGGTAGTACTGTTGAAGCAAGACAGGCTTCAGGGCTCCACGCTGCCATGGTGGCCGCGGGAAGACAATATTTCGGCACGGCTCTAACAATTCGTAACGATGGGTCAGAGACCAATATTATCAATAACAAGGATGAAATCGGATCCATCACACCCGAGAACGCTATGAAATGGGACGCCATCCAGCCAAGCCGTGGCCAATTCAACTGGGGCTCAGCTGATCAGCATGCCAACTATGCCACGCAACGAGGCTACCAGCTTCGTTGCCATACACTCGTTTGGTACAGCCAACTCCCACAGTGGGTTGCGAATGGCCAGTGGAACAATCAGACCTTGCAGCAGGTGATGCAGGCACACATCAACGCTGTAGTAGGGAGGTACAGGGGAAGATGCACGCATTGGGACGTTGTCAACGAAGGTGTGCCTCAAACAAGACAATCACTATTCCCTGTAGCCAACCCAATTAATGGTCTCAGATGCTGATAGTTGGCTGACAACGCGCGTCTAGCATTGAACGAAGATGGAACGTACCGTAACAATGTGTTCCTCCGCGTCATCGGAGAAGCCTACATCCCGATCGCGTTTCGCATGGCTTTGGCGGCTGATCCCAATGCAAAGCTTTATTACAACGATTACAACCTAGAGTATGGCGGTGCCAAGACCCAGGGTGCGATCCGCATTGTAAAACTCATTCAGTCATACGGAGTGCGAATTGACGGCGTGGGACTGCAGGGTCACATGGTGACCGAGAGCACCCCCACGCAGAGCACGCCGACTCCTGCACGCGCTGTCATGGCTGCAGTCCTGCAAAGTTACGCTGATCTTGGTGTCGACGTTGCCTATACCGAGGTCGACATCCGCATGAGAACACCGGCCAACACACAGAAGCTCCAACAGCACGCGGATGCCTATGCCAGGCTTATCGGATCGTGTATAGATGTACAACGATGTGTTGGCATCACGGTTTGGGTGAGTGAGGTCTGGATATATACTGCAGGACCGATTGCGCTAACACATTCTCAGGGTATTTCGGACAGGTATTCTTGGGTACCGGGCACATTCAATGGCGAGGGCGCGGCGCTGCTGTGGAATGACAACTTTCAGAAGAAGCCAGCGTACACGTCTACGCTGAACACTATTAATGCTCGATGATGTTTTCAAATGTCTAGTCTGAGTAGTGAAAATTTAGTCAATATGCCAAGGAAGCCCTCCCTCATATCAAAGTATTCACACCTGACCTACACGCAGTGATGGAAACGCGCAAGCGCTCACATGTATCACATTGACCATCGGCAATTGAGAGCTCAAGTTCATGATTGAAGGTGAGTATCATTCTAGATTATTATTTATCTTCAGCCATTATCGCTGAGGTAAGACTTATATTAAACCCTCTATCGTGCTACCCCCGGAACGCTCAAGAGCATGTGACACCAATTTTGTAGCCAGCGACCACACCATGAAAACAGTAGTATTCTGGTAGATGCTGGTCAATGACTCCAAGTTGCACTGTTGCATCTTCCTAGCCAATTGATTCCTCCTAGTTCATAGATCCTGAGGACATCTGTCAGCGTTCTCTGTCATTCAATCCTCCTTTGATAGACTCAGGCTTACCCCTGTGGCTTTGAGGTGATGCTAGAGCATATCGCCTCCACTCCTCCGCAGGGCTCCTGGTGACGAGCAATTGTTCTCGTGAGCCGTGTTCATGATCTAAAATCTGATGCCACGAATGCTTCGGCGCTGTGATAGAGCCCAACGCAGATGTGATTCGTGCGGAAACTTTGGTAACGGGCGACGTTGTCGTCGCTGAAGCAGCAAGCTTCATTTTGGTCTCCTCGGATACGGTGTAGACTGGGGGAGGTGGGTATCTCGAAGCCATCACGACGACTGAATACGTTTGTTCAAATTTGATCTCTTTTGCAAGTCTTCGTATCGTTTTCGGTGGCTATGTGTGCGTTTCTTCGAGCTTTGTGATGTCGTGCTTGAGGTTTCCCTTTTCATAGAGGCTGTCCATAGAAGAAAGCGATCCCTTATATACCACAGTGCTGCGATCAAAATACGTCATTGTGTCAAGGGTCGTGAGTTTTGCTTATCAATCCCACGAAGTTTTCGATCGGCTGATACGGCTCATTGTCGGATGCAATGACTCGGAATTTTGAAGCCTGGAGCCTCAGATTGGGTTCAATATATGACCCGACCGTATCATGAACGAGACTGACAGCCTTGTAGGGACGGTTGTGCTCATAGGTTGTGCCCTCACCAGGGGGTCCAGTCTTAGCCGCGTGGGCTTCCAGACGATGTGATGCAAGTAAGCCACCTGCATCAATTTGGCAGGGATGCTACTCAGTGGCTCGCTTAGCTTATCAATCTCCAGTGAAACTTTTGCCGTATGACTCACGACGCGAGCAAACCCCAACCACGATACTGGATTTAATTACTCTTTAAGTCCGCCCCAATATCGAAACGAGACCTCCAACGAACATCATATGCCGCAAAGAAAGTCAATTCGGCGCAGTTTGCCACCTGAAGCGGTTAGCGCAGATCTTATCTCCGGTCACAGCGCACAAAAATGATCTTGCACTTTTCCTACGTGGCACTTCTTGGATGTAAGCGGCCAGGCAGACGTTCTGCACCATGACACTTCGACTACATCTACTCCAGATCAGCCCATACTCCTACTCACAAGTTTGTCAACCGTCAGGCTGCCGGATTTTACACCGCCTTTGCGTTGCTTAACGGTTGGCACAATGGCTTGTAACGAAAAAAACCAAGCCCAGCGCAGGATATCCAACGACTGATGAAAGGTAGGCAACCTTCCGCCCTTGACCAATTGCAAAGACCTTTGCATTATGGTTCTTGTCACGGTATCAGCCGAGTCAAAGTGGATGCGCCCAGCATCTGAAATGAAAAGCACGAAAACATGAAATTGGCCCGGCATTATTCGTCCCGGCCAATCGCAGTCACGAGACCATATGCTTGGACATTTAAGATTGTGAAGAAACCAATGCCCAGATCTCGCTACATGCTGCACAGCTGATTGGGTTTGGATGAAAAGATAAGAGCACGAATTGTTTCTGTGTACTACCGCCAGTACGTTGACCAGGCTTCATCAGAACGAGCGCAAATCTCACCGCGAGCATTCTAGCGTGACATGTCCTTTGTTATCGCATCGCCGAGGCCCGCCGCAGTCATCAACTACCCTATACTTGTGATTCAGTCACGTCTGTTTTGGTTACCTCGCCTTAGCTAATCGCGCCGCGAGCAGTAAAATAGCTTTCGTCGGCTTCCACTTGTTATAGCTAATGAATATTCTTGACAAATCACCCAGTAACATGTTGAAGCCATTCGTACACTCTCCAGAATGTCCGCATATTCACTGCCACCACGAAAGCGTCGCAGAACCCGCTTGGCCTGCAATTCATGCCGTGTTCGCAAAATCGGATGCGACGGCGCTCGACCGGTTTGCGCATCGTGTGCCCTGAAAGAACCGCCCAGCCAATGCGTGTACACCAACAATGCCCATGATATGCCTGTTTTGTAAGCTGTGAACTCGTCCCAAGCCAATAGTTCTTATGCCGTGCTCAATTGACGCTGTTGTCTCGGAACCGAAGTGCAACAAGCAGCCAGAGGGAACAAAATGCCGGGAACACTGCTCCAATGGAGTCCCAGCGACGCTCTCCTCACGAGGCAACACTGGCAGATTTGTTGTCGTCTGGTACGTTCATTTGTCTGGCTGACATGGGCCAATTTGGTCAATGCTGATGACCATAGCGAGTGGCCTGGGGCGTACAGACGGACAGGGCTACTCACCATACCCTCAAAGCACTCAAATTTCAGGCTCCAGGGAAGAAACAAACCAAACACTTACATTCGGGCCATCTTCAAATTTTTCTTTCATGCGAAAAGTCGCTGCAACGGCAAAACAGACCGAAGATGGCCAGTTTGAGCGGAACAACGCAGCGTTCAGCCATATTGACAAGTTTATAGAAGACGCGAGCGGCTTTCCCGCAACTCAACCCCAGGATCTGACGTACGATTTGGACACTGTTGCATTACCGGAGCGGTCTCTCGCAGATGACATCCTTGGAGCTTACTGGGACTTGTTGCATCCTCTGTTTCCTATGCTGCATCAACCGTCCTTTGCTACCGCTTACGAAAAGCTATGGCAACCATCGGCGCCTTCCCGCTCCAGTGGCCGTAGGGAGGAGCAAATTTTGTTCTACGCGACATTGAATATTGTTCTCGCCTTAGGATCAAGGGTGAATGAGAAGCTCCCCTCACAGCAAAGGACTCGACTCGCCGACGCTTTTTACCAACGATCACAACGTCTCGTCTCCATAGAAACTCTCGATGTATTTTCTTTGGAAGTTGTGCAACTGCTGCTTCTGAGAGGACTATACCTACAATATACTCCCTATGCCAGTCGCTGCTGGAATACGGTCGGCGTGGCACTACGCGTGGCGCAGGGTTTGGGCTTGCATCTGGACCAAAGTGGTTCATCCTCATCCGCTGACAACTTGAGACGCGAGATGGGGCGAAGGATCTGGTATCATTGTGTCTTCTTGGATCTGTATTACCTCTCCTGAATTGTCATCAACTTCATACCAGACTGTAACTAACATGTCGCCAGACTGTCGGCCACCACATTTGGTCGTCCGGTTTTCCTCCGCCAGCCTTACTTGGTCCCATTGCCCAGGGATCTGGACGATGAATCCTTGACAGTACCTGGCAGTGGGCATTCAGCCCAAGGAAAATTATCTCGCATATCATTCTTCATTCATTCCATCAAACTATGTGGTATTTGGAATGAAATTCTGGACAGAGTGTATCCTCCGGGAAATGGTCGAAATGCCGTGAATGATACTGATACAGCCCCCTCAGATGTCAGCGTTGTGCACAGCCTATGCTCGAGACTTGATCAGCTCCTGGACGATTTGCCAACTCATCTCAAAAGCGAAGATTGCGGAAATGACCACAGTGGACCCTCAGTCAACTGTTTCCGAATGCAGGCGAGAGTTATGGAGTCGAGGTTGGTCCAAACATCAGCCAGAAAAGGACTGTGCTGACATCTGCAGAGTTCTATATCTGCGACTCCTGCTCCTCCGACCTTCACTCATCACTGCTGTGCAGCGACGTGGCTCAGATCAGAAGGCGACAACAAAAAGAAACGCAGCTTCTCACTTGCGGGAGAATGCCTTAAAGGATATCAACCTGCTTTGTGTCTCCACGGCCCACACCGTCCTTGAGGTGCTACACCAGGATATGAGCAGCAGACTCAGCACCTCTGCATGGCATGCTTTGCTTTGTACGTCTAATTACGCATGAAAAGTCTCCTGCTTACCAGTTGAAGATACCTTTGCCGCTACCTCGGTCTTACTTGCTGCTAGCTTGTGTCCTGAGCTAGAAGTAAACTTTGAGATCGATCCCGCCAAGGCGTCCTGGGAGAGAGCTCTAGCGATATTTGAGTTTTATCAGCCGTCCATAGATTCCGCCAAGAGCATGCTCGAAGCTCTTCAAATGTATCGTCTGCGTCTAACGACGGGGGGTCGTCAAGGTTCGTAGAGATCCCTTCTTTTCGAGGAACCTCTTGTAGGTACTAACAACACCACCGATTTTCACGTTGAATCAAACACTAGTCAAACGGATGACAACTGGTTGTTTGATCATGCCTCATCTATTGATGAAAGCTGGTGGATGTCGATGATAGAGGAGTGCGATAGTATCTTTGCCTCGGACATGGTTAAGGATGACTCGTCCTCTCAGCACACCTAATCGAGAGGCGGAAGGGTTTGTTGGCATTTACAGTGAACATGTCGACGAAGTAAGTAGCCTTGAGGCTAAATTTGGTTATGATATTCAATTCAAGAGCAATGCCTTTCCAATATTATGGCTACAAGCAGAGCAGCGGCCACACCCCAGTGGCCTGGTACCGTCAGGTTTTTGTGGTGACTCCATATTAGCAAGATCATATTTAACAAGCCCGATTTTGTTTTATCTGGTCGCTAAAGCTTAGCTCTTCAACATAGCACATGAAACCACCGTGTCGCATTCGAAAAAAAGAAGAAAAAAGAAGAAAAAAGAAGAAAAAAGCCACCACTTTTACGTTGTCCAAAGCTGCCCAAAATCGTTAGCTTAGCTCTTGTCATTTTGCACCTCAACAGAAGCATTCAATTATCTTAAGACGTTTGTGTATATAGCCTATCGTGGTCCTGGAAGTTTGATCATTCCAATCTGTGTCATGATGCCAAGCAAGTCCGGTTGTCCATATTCTCCGACAATCATCCCCTCATCAAATCTGTATATGTTCAATGCGGACGAGACGAAAGATTTCCCAGTGGCAGGAGCTCCCAAAAATTCACCCCGATGTGTACCCCGGATGGTGAAGCGTGCAGCAACGGCGTTATCTCCCACAACAGTCTCCTCCAGAGACCATTGGACGTCTGGGAATGCGCCTCGCATCATTCCAAGAATCTCCATGTAGCCTGAAAGTCCGACAAGGGGCGCCTCGCGAAGAGGAGCATGGAAGACGGCCTTTTCAGATACCACCTCCGTTCCGATACGCTGATCGCCTGAGTTGATGAAGTCAAGAAAGCGCTCCATTCTTTCACGTAGGCTCTTTGTGATGATCAGTACATTGTCAGATGAAATCATGTCTCTGCTGGACCCGAACATACAATACGGGACTTGCCCACATCTTCCGCGTTACTTAAAAGATTGTTAGCTATAACCGAACATAGTGGTTATTTAAGCAAGTGATGGGAGTACGCACTTAGGCATTTCTTAGCAAAGATTTCGCCACTGAAAAAAACCCAAGAGCAGACGAATAAGGCTGATGAGTAACGGATGGAGCTTGAATCAGAAAAAGGCTTCAAATGGGTGGGAGAGAAATCTTAAATACATTCGGGGATCAGATTATGGTACATTCATTCTTCGGAAACACCCTGCTAGGTAAATTGCTTGTTCCCCGAGACTCATGGTGTCACCAGCCGCTATCTGTCCCCTTTCCGTGACATCAATTCACGTGCCATAAGAACCACAGAAAGCTGGTACCGAGAAGTGTCTTGTGGCATTTCACTGGGGACCGTGGCCGTAGCCGAACCTTGATTCATGGTAAAGCAGATGCCGCAGCTCCACTATGAAAACTGCCAACCAGTAAAAAGTGCAGCTTATCTCCCCGAGCCGGGCGGGGATCATTCCAATTGACCCACCCTGGCAGCCGGTGTTACCAGGAGACAGGCCCCTCTTGACCTAGCCGCGACAACTTTCACGAGACATTGATGACACTCGCAGTTTGCGCTTCGAAGTTTCTGAGATATTGACAGTCGATTTGATTCTCTGGATAAAGACAGAGGAAGAACGAAAGGAGAAACGAAACCTCAACGCTAGCAATTGCTTGATTCGTAACGGCAATCATAATCTAAGAGGATCCTCCCAAAGCTCACGGATACAGGCATCGGCGGCCATATAGAGCTAATCGATTACTGAAATGGAGAACAATGCCCATGTGGCCATGCGCGCGGTGATCTGCACAGCCCCGGGGCCCATATCGGTGCTTAAGATTCAGAATGTGCCGCTGCCAGAGCCTAATGAGGGCGAGGTGCTCATCAAAGTACTAGGCTTTGGCATCAACCGTGCGGGTAGGCGAACCTCCTTTAGTTTCCAAGCTTTCGCGGGGACGTTTGACTAACCTAAATTCGAAGAGATGTTTACGCGCCAGGGACATTCCCCAGGTCTTGTTTTCCCACGCATCATTGGAATCGAGTGCATCGGTGTAGTCGCTGGGCTGCCGCCTAATGGTGCTCGGTCGTCAAAATTTAGCATTGGCACGAAAGTAGCCACGTGCATGGGAGGGCTTGGACGCCAGATTCCGGGCTCCTACGCTGAGTTCACTTGCGTGTCTGAGTCGAATCTGCTTGAAATCCCATCGACTTCTCTTTCCCCAGGCCAACTAGCCGCACTGCCGGAAAGATGCTGCAGACAACTTGGGGCTCATTGACCAGCGGACTTCAGCTAAAGCCCGGTGAAAGTCTCCTGATAAGGGGTAGCACCAGTTCCATTGGTTTGTGCGCCATTCAACTAGCGCGAAAGTTGGGTGCTACTCGTATAGGAGCGACAACCCGGCGTGCCGACAGAGAATCGATGCTGCGCAATGCAGGCGCAGACGAGGTATGCATCGACAATGGCCTGGTGGCTGAGCAGATCTCGAACAGCTCTACAGGGTTCTTTGACAAAGTCCTAGAGCTTGTTGGGACATCAACTCTGAAGGATAGCTTGAGATGTGCCGTTCCTGGTGGTCTCGTATGCATGTCAGGAATCCAGGGCGGACAGTGGACGTTGGAAAATTTCTATCCGATTAATGATTTGCCAAATCGCAACAAGTTGTGTGGCTATGGAGGTGGAATCGAAGACTTCCTTGCCTTGCCCTTGGAAGAGTTGATCCGGGACATCGAGGAAGGAAGAGTAAGAATTCCTCATACAGAGTTTAAGCTTGACGATATTCAGAAAGTGCACCAAATACTCGAACTCGGAGGTGGGGGATCGAAACTAGTTGTACTGAACGACCATGCTTTCTAAACTGGTCGAAGGAAGAGCAATGCTCGGATGATGAAGGCTGTTATGCAAAAATTTTGTGAAATGTATTGAAAGTTCCTCCTTCAGAAAGTTCCTCCTTCAGAATATTGAAACCACTGCTGCGGTTTAATCTCGTGCTCGACATGGTTTTGACCCAAGTTGTGTAGCTGAACGTGGATCCTGGCCAACGACATGGTGTTGCAATACAGCACAAAGCACTCATTGTGCCGTCACCCACTCGTTTCCCTCCCCGTAAGGATTTCCAGCTCCGCAGACACACTAAATTGCATCGCTGGGCTTCTGCATCATAACAAACATTGAATGATACAGAGAAGCCTTCCATGAACAGCCCGAGTTCACAAACCAAAAATGACGTGGTTAGCCATGATTAAAAAAAATCACATAAGACAGCTCTCAAGCCATTATGATCATACATGTAGGGGCAAACCAAAGACCCCTTGTTCAGGCGAGCTCAACCTGACTCACAATCCGCTGCCCATCCAGATTATTCAGTGCACTCATTATCTTGTTTATGTGGTATGTTGGCTGCTGAATGCTATTATCCACGAAATATACCAGGTAAACATAACGGTTTGATTCACGCAGATTGGTGCTGACTATGTGCCTGTGGATATGTTCCTTGTCCACAATCTTGCTAGTCGAAGGCACAGAGGATGAAACATGCAACGAAAGGCTCAATCTCCGAGTCACCATGTAGTGCCAAGCAGTATTATAAGACCACCAGCTGCCCGGCAATGGCAGGGCTTCGGGGAAAGCGAACTGCCCCATCATGGATCGCCCTATGTACAGACTGTGTATAGCATGGGCGTCACTCGGAAGAAATTTGCATAAAAATTTGCGATTCCGAAAAGGTCTAGAGCAGGGACAATTCAAACCTCACCCCTGTTAGCACAGCACAGCCTAGCCAAGACTTCCGCAGGATCGTGATATAGTTGTAAAGTGGAGCCGCCACAGGCATCTCCTTATGCATTACCATACGTAAAATCTGTGCCTCGGACTGACATATCATGCGAAGTCGCGGATGTGAAATGGAATCTACTCGTACTATCGCTAGTTCCATCCCGCATAGTGACTCCGGAAAGCCGAATGTCTACTCTGACGAATGGCCCCTGAGCATAGTTCGCTCAGACATTTATCCAACCATCGTCTCATAATCCACCGGCTGAGTGACCATTCGATTTTTCTCTTGGCACTCGCTTAGCATCACCTTAGTGCATTTAACCTATCCGACGTACCGAGAAAGCATCCTGGGCATGCAGAGAACCATCTTCGATTTGCCTGCAAGGCTGGGTCGCTCTTCCGGACTATGCAAGGGCCGAGCCATTAAGCTTACTGAATGTCTACCGAGCCCACTTAGCATCCTATCGACAATTGGTCGCCTCGGTCTCCTCATCAAGGTTCATGTTCCTTCACCTGCTTTTTTGGGAGTTAGAGGGCGAAACCCCTGCTAGAGTGGTCTTGGCCACGCGAGTAGTCCCGGAGAAACCAACCCGTCCCCGTTTGCCAATGCGCCAAAACTGCACTAAAGACACAAGAATAGCACGGTGCCATTTTGAGGTTTTGCCGAACCCCTATAAATCTGTGGCTACCGCTCTCTCAGGAACCGGTTCCTATTCCTCTACGAGCATCTGAACCTCATCTCAGATATTCGACTCAGAGCCAACTCTTCAAGAACTCCTCTTGCTCAGTCTTCCCACCTACCTGCCGCCATGTTCCAGTCTCTTGCAGTCACCGTTGCCGTTCTGGCCTCCCAGGCCGCGGCCCACGGCTACCTCAGCACCTTCTACGTCGGCGGTGTCAACTATGAAGGATTCAACCGCTGGCAGGTGGACAAGGACCCTAACGCTATCGGATGGTCTTTTACTACCAACGACGAGGGTCCTGAGATGGATATCTCTAGCCCTGACTTCGTCTGCCGCCGCGGTGCCCAGCCCTCCAGGAACTACGCCAAGGTCGAGGCTGGCAGCCCGATCGAGTTCAGGTGGACTTCTGATGACAAGGTTCGTGATTCCTGATTATGTGATTATGGCCCTATGATAGATCAACGACTCACTCTGGAAACAGGTCATCAACCCTAATGGCTGGGCTGAGAGCCACCGCGGTGCTGTCATTACCTACATCGCCCCCTGCAACGGCGACTGCACCACCGTCAGCAAGACCAGCCTCCAATGGACGAAGATCCAAGAGGGCGGTCTGATCTCCGGCCCCGCCAATACTGCTGGCATTTGGGCCACTGATCTTCTGCGTACCTACGATGGCTGGAGCTTGGCCACTATTCCCGCTTCCATTGCTCCTGGCAAGTACGTTGTGCGTCACGAGCTCATTGCTCTGCACCGTGCCCATATCAACGAGCCTGAATTCTACATGCAGTGCGGTAACATTGAGATTACCAAGGGTGGCTCAGATACTCTCGCTGGCAAGGGTGTTGTTGCGTCGCAGCTGTACAGCCGTTCCAACACCCAGTTGTTCGGTTTCACTGTCTACGGATCTGCAACCAGCTGGACCATTCCCGGCCCCGCGCTGTACACTGGAAACTAGACTGGTCGACTGTGGACAACAACGCAAGTACTCGCTCCGGATCACCGAAACCAGCCCTATTTTTACTGGGGCTAGTTCAGGTGGATTTAGCCTCTTCGAGCAGCTCGTCTTCAAAGACGTGCTCGTTTCGCTGCAGCGGACTGGTTGGCGACGATTGAAACTGATACCAGCCGAGGAGAAACGTGTCATTTCAGCTCATAAACCTTTGGACTATATGTACAGATCCTTGGGCTCCAGTCAATTCATTTATTCCTTGATGTTCGGCCCCTCGACGAAAGAAGAATTTTACAACCAGTGATTAGCTATATGAGCATGCTTGAGACGTCAACTCACGCAATTTAGGCATGGGTAGTGTACAATAGCAATACAAAAAACCTTCAACAAGTTATCCTCTGTTTGTCCATATTGCTTCGCCATGTTACGGGAAGTCAGTAGTTGACCGAGCTTCGTTGTCAGACGCGTCGCCTCCCACGCTTCCCTCCCAGACACGTCACCCTGGACCGGCAGGCTCTAAGTGAGCACAGCTTCTGATTATTGAGGTCAGCTGAGATTGATGTAGTTGAAATTGCACTAAAGATTTCTTACTCCACCACCAATAATAGCACTGTATGCATGCTACCGGCTCAAGGTAAACTACACGAGCAAGACGAACTATTTGTAGGAGCCAAACTTGTCTTGAACTGAAATCGCGGAAACATCAATGGGCGAGCACGGAAATATGAGGGACCAGCCGGATATGCAGAGCACTACTTGCTCCGTCTTTGCAGACCGAATGAGCTTCTCTGTGTATCATGCTTACCATAATGCGTGAAAATCCTATTGTACCAATCCCGGCCATGAATCTCTAGGCAGCAGACGCGGGAACAAAAGGCCCTGGGAAGAATGTTCGCACTGTGCTGATTGCACTGCAGTGCGGGCTTGTGACAGGGTAACCTGATAGAGGGTGACAGGGCTTTCCTTGGTTTTTCTGCTATTCTCCAACGGAGTACAGGATAACGAGCGGGGCTCACCTCCGCAAGACTGCCAAAGGCGCGCGAGGTTGCATTTATCCATCAAGTGACAGCTGCCTACAGAGAGGACAACTTGTGTTCAGCGCGGGAAGGTTGATGGGAACTCAGAATCTGCGATTTCTGGCAGAGTGAGACAACAATCTCACAGCATATGATCGGATGGCAAGAACAGAATCGAGAAACCACGATCACTGCGCCTTGTGCGGCGCCCGTCTCGTTGATTCCAATGGCTATTACTACGAGACACCCCCGGTAGACCAGTATCCATGGGGCTGCAAAGTCCGCGCACGTGAGTGTTTCGCCCAAGCAGCAGTTATCTGAGAATTATTGGATGTTGGATCGTTGACTTGGGCTTTCTCAAGTACTGTTAGAGAAAACGACTGGCCACCCTCGCTTGACCGGCATTGGCCTCTTCAGAAACCGCCAGGTGCACGCCGACATTGACACAGGGGTGGCATATACCGATCCTTCGGTGACCCTGAGCACCCACCGTCTCAGCCATAGATACACTGCAGATGGAGATGTCAATCCTCCTGTCTTTGGCATTCACGAGGCATGCTGGACTCTTTTGCTGGCTCGCATGGCGCCCCGCGCAGCGGACTCTGGGATATCAGCCATTGCCACTCATCTCTATACCATTTTAGTTTGCATTTCAGGAGATCGATGCAGAATCTTGCATCCAATGCAAGATTATGGCGGAATATGGAGGTTCCACGGGACGTATTCCCTATACGAAGGGGATTTCGAGGAAGATGAGTGGGGTTTTCTCAAGGCACATCCTCGCCCGGTGTCCGTCGAAAGTGTGTCTCTGCCACCGCAGGAAGACGCGCAGGGCTACATACGCAACAATCGGTGCCCCAGTGACAATGACTTCTTCACACGAATGCCCAGCGAACTTGTCGTGGCGTTACTTGCAGAGCTTCCAACTGCCGATCTCATCAGCCTGCGGTTGGCATCCCGGGCCGTGGCCTCTGTTTCATCCCCCTCAAGCCTCCTAAACTCGTTTTGGCGCAGCCGCTTCGAACGCGGTTTTGAAATGGCCTTTTACATGGCTGGATATCCTCCTGGGCTGTCCTCAAGAGACTGGCGCGTCCTGTATGGCCAGATCCAGCATTGCTTGGCTGAACCATCCACCCGTCCTTCTCTTTACAACCGACGCCGGATATGGAACGTTCTCGGCGACTTGAGCATCACCCTAGAGGCTCTCTTGGAAGAATCAGCGGAACAATCTTCTATAAGCCATGCTGCCATACCGATACCTAGGCCACGGATTGAAGCGACAGTCTCCCCCTTCCATGGTCAGAATGCCGTATGCTCGTCAAAGGAATTCATATTTACATGGAGTTCTGAGGAGGCATTCCCTACGAATCCCATCAACATGTCAAATGCTGTCGAAATTTCCGCTTCCTTCATCCACTTTGACGGTCAAGCCTTTGTCTGCGGCATCCGTGCTACAACATCTACTTCAACTGGCCCTACCACGCTGTCACAGGTTGGGCTTATTCGACCAAGTACGGAGGAATACTTCCACCTGGAACGGTGCGAGGAGATTACCAGGATCCAAGTGGTATGCTTGGCTGCGGGTGTCATCGGTCTAAAGTTTCTCATTCAATCAACCGCCGCTGATGATGCTGAATGGGGAGCATGGCAAAGTGTGGGAAGCACTAACATGTCGCAAGGCCGTAGTCAAGGGGTTGCGGAGCTCAAGACGACGGGAAAGATACTCGCGCTGACTGTGCAGTTTAATGCAAGCTTTCCCCTTTAATCTCCTCCAATCTTTAAAACTGGTTTGACTAACGCCATATTCACAGGCCTTCATATGCGTCTCCGTCGGCATTCCCGATAACTCATCTGGAAGCTATCAGGATTCAAAGACAAAAATGTCGCCTTTTTGGTCTCCAGATATCCCGACAGACTCACATCTTCCGAGTTGGGTACTCAACGAAGAACAGGATATTGGGAGATCGAAGTATTACATCGATATGGATTTTGGAGGTCCACAAGGCCAGGGTCTTTCTCTGCTTAACCGAATCACACCGTTTCTGGACAATCAGGGCTTGCTTCAGGGCATGGCGTTCTATTATGACGATGGCACGAAGCTTGTGTTTGGTTCTCGTCGGCAATTCACGTCTACAAGGAATACGACAATGAGCCTCGAGCCGTCTCTTCATGTTCGCGGTTCTGCCGGTGAGCGGATCATTCGTATCGACTGCACAATCGCACCTCGTCCTCAGAGTAATTTCGAGAAGCCTAGACCTTATTTCCAGGTTCGACGCCCTCAAACTGCTACAAGTACCCTGCGTGTGTTGTAAAGAAAGCCAGCACGATTAACCAACTACTAGATCAAGACGAACTGGGGTTTTAAATCCACGTTTGGACATCATGCTGAGGCCTACCCGTTTGCCGAGGGCTCACTCACCATCGGCTCTTCGGAGGACATGATTATCAGATTGTTCGCTCAAATGAAGGTAACTATATTTGCTTTGCGTTCACTCCTTACAAGTGAAAATCGAACCTAATTGTCATATCTTATCAGGGGTTTGACGGCTCGGTCGAGAAGTTAAGTGCCGAATGTATTAATGGTGAGATTGCGGTACCACCCGTCGAGGTGATAAAGTCCGTGCTCGTCTCGCCAGAACATCTAAGGGTCGCCTCTTACTTGAATGACCACTGCCAGACTCTTTGTACATCAGGCGCCAATCTAGAACATGTCCAGTCCATCCACTTTTCTAGTGGCGAGGACGGCCATTGCCGCTCGCGCGACAATATTTGCGGCATTCTCGTCAGATTCTGGGATATGAACCAGCCTCTAATACTTGGTCAGTGGATCAGGAAGGTTGACGGTGCTTGCATCGAATTTCAGAAGGGGGAGAAGGTCGTAGAGATCGGCATTTGGTACACTCAAATCAGGACTATGAACGCCCCCAGGGGCCAAAACAGCTTTGGCAGAGTTGCGGGGATCCGTTTCAGGACTTCTAAGGGGCAGACAAAAGAGTGTCGCTTTATGAGCACCCGCAAGCTACTGTTTGTGAGGTATCGTAATAATCTTTTTGAGGAGATTGTGAGTAACCTTCCTTCTGTTCTCAGCTAAGTAGCAATATTTTCGCCCCTTGAACGTGACTCTCATCTTACACGCTACAGACTGGACTTGTTTGGAACCTCAACTCCGACTACGAGTTCGTTCAAGTACTGCGCATGCCATCTCCAGCACATACGGGGATGAAGCTCGTACCATCAAATGCGCAAGAACATAAGGGCTGGGGTCACCATGACGAGCGTGACCACCATGACCATGAGAAGCTTCTTTGGCGGGAACTCAATCCTCAAACAGATCTCATGTGCGATTTGATGGCCATAGACGCTTTTATCTACCATCACGCCTATTCTCCCCGTCATTTCGGTCTAGTAGGTCTGCGCTTCCGCTACACAAATGATTTGAAATATGAAGTGGGAAATTGTACCACCAGTGAAAAAGTAGCGATGGAGTCAGTGGAATTTGGGGATGATGAACTCACTTACATCGAGCGCAGCCAGGAGAGTCGAGACGATCTCTCTGGACCCGACATCAGCCTGGGAAATGACAGCGAAAATGGAGGCGATCAAGACAACTACGAAGAATTTGTTGAAGAGGACGAGCGTGATGACCTGTTGGGAATGAGATTAACAGTGAGTCCTATCCGCCTGATGCACAAACTTTCATTCTTTGTGTACGCAAAGCCGAAGCCTGGCGATTACACCGAAGCGTCCCGTAAATGCCGTTTCATATACCTGCGGATGCTCTAGATTAAGCACCTGTGAAACGGAAGAAGGGACTGAGAAGAGCGAGAAAGAAGAAGTATTATCGTGATCAGCTTTGCACAATTCTCTAACATATTTTCACAGTTTCATTTTAGATCCGGTCGGAGGGTCATGCTACCCGCCCGGGCAGGGGCAGCGGAGGAAAACCGCTCAAGGGGCTTGTTTGACTTAAACACGACGACGAAGCCACTGGACGAAGACACCACGCTATTCAGAGGTGGGACGTGGGGAGATCATGACCTGCCGCCCCGCTCACGGGGCTGCGTTGGGCTCTGGGTGCACATGCATCGGTATCCGGTTGCAGTAGATTGGGTCGGCGACCTAGGACCGCTTTGTCTGTGCGAGGAGTGATGTGCCCTTGGACACCTTCTGTCAAAGAGGATTGGTTGGTAAGGGGCGTACACCTCTCTGCACACGTTTGCCTGTAGCTTTAGGTCATATTGATAGCAAGCGCCAACCGCGATGAAAGATGTTCATCCACCAGACGCAGAATAGAGATTATTGTTAACCAAAACATCGATCACATGCTCGTCGTAATCCGAAATAAAACAAAAGAGCATGTCACCACGCAACCTTAGTTGTCCCGGGCTTGCGGCTGGAGATGCTCCCAAATGTGGGCCTCGGCTTCCTGCTGAACTGGACCGACCAATAGCCCACAACGTCGCCAAGGCTAGGTCAAGAAAGGAAGTAGGTGGTGCATGGCCATGTCCATTCTAGGAAATAGGTCAAGCTTGGCAATCGCCTCATGGCTGCACAGATGGCACTGATATTGTGGCCAGGCTAACTTCAAACACCGAACATATCTCATTAAGACGGGCTCTTTGGATGGATTATCAAGCTTGAATTACAAATCCGCAACAATCGCAATTGTATTTGTCCGAGTCTTCAGTATATAAACCAATCAATCTCGCGCCAGGTGATCTCTCTGGAACTTCACTCCTCGCTCCTCTATCAAATCGTCAAACATTCTCCAAGCTTTCTTCCAAAACCAAATCAACCAATTCGCCATCAAAATGCCTTCACCCTCAGTCCTTGTTCTTGGTGCTAGTGGATTTCTTGGCGTATACGTGTCTCAGGAATTGATCCGTCAGCGCTCCAGATTCTCTCGCGTGGCGGTTCTTACCGAGGCATCTAAGCGGCACAAGTTTGAGGCCCTCGAAGCTCAAGGAATTGAGATCGTCTTGGGATCTTATCTTGATGCGAATTCATTCAAGGGTCAGTCTCCTTGACCTGCAATTGCAATGGTCATCCACTAGCACATTCTTACCTAGTCTCGCCAGGTTTTGATACTGTCTACTCTCTTCTGGGCAATCACGCCATGAAGGACCAACCTGCAATCATCGATGCGGCTATCAGTGGCGGCGTAACCGAGTTCTACCCCTCTGAATATGGTTCCGATTTTTCGCAGGACGGTTACCGAACCAACCGCTACTTTCGTGACAAATTGGTTACCAGGGCGCACCTCGAGAAAGTCGCAAAAGAGAATCCAAGCTTTAACTACACCTACATCATGGTAGGAGGCTTCACTGAGTATGCTCTCGATCCACTATTTGGTATCGATATCAAGGATCATACCTTTACGTTCTATGGAACGCCAGAAAAGCAAGAAGCTCTAACTGCCACAGCCGAGTAAGTGCCTCTATTGTATCCCCTATGTTAATTGTACACTTTTAACATCCATCTTGATAGTGTTGCCAAGTACATTGTCGAATCCACATTTTTGCCCAAGTCCGAGCATGGAGGAGAGAGAGGTTTTCGCGTTCCTGGGGGCCTTTACTCCTGGCAGGAAATCGTCGATGCAATCTCGGCCGCTCAAGGTGTCCCGTACACCTGTACCTACTTACCACTAAAGGAGGCTGTCGAAAAGGCTTCAGAATGTCTGAAGGCAGGAGATGTTGACGGGGAGTTGAAGTTCTCCTTGAAGGCATTGATGGGCGGTACTTCTACCGTTACTGTTCCGAAGCCATGGGACAATGAACTGTTTCCATTTCAGCCTGAGGGCCTGCACAGCACTCTCAATCGATTTTTCTCCGAGAGAAAGAAGGCCGGTCAGGAGTGATGACGAAGCACATTGTTAATGGTGCACATGAGTAGGACGAAGAGTGGCATGGCGTGACCCAAGTCAATTGACAAGCTATTTGCTTCATGGCGGATCTCAAAAGGCTACACATCAGCGCGGAGCAGCAAGATAGTAATATTCATGTCACGGCTAAATACTATATGAGTTCTGTAACTAGCTGCTGCTCTTGAATTGGCAACGAGCTGACTTTCATTACTGGAAGATCCAAACCTGTCCCTTGCCACGCATCTCCCATCACTTTACAATGAAGATCTATATCTCCACCAATGGACGTAGAAGCTCAGCTTCTTCGTCAAGCAAAGTTCTCACCCAGAGTAGAGTGGAAACGACTGTGACAATTTCGTCCCAGTTGGCAAGTCCCATCACCTGAGCAGTTTGGCTGATCCTGTTGCAGAACCAAACCTGCTCCTCACCAGTCACTTCAACGGCTGCTAGAATGCAAGCCCAAATCATCAATATCCGAAATTTGGTCCATGCATTTGCATGTACTTGTAGAATCTTTCTCAATTTCCTCGTCTCAATCCCCGTGAAAACAAGTCGGGCCTCGAACCGCCGGCGAATCTTGCTCAAAAGTATGAGAGCTGCCAAGCGACAGCATTCGTTGGCATAATTGGACGCGTCAATGTCTTCCAAGTCGATGGTCGATTCGAGAAGCCTGTATGTTATCGGATCGACGTAATCCAGCATAAAAGCCTTGTTTTGCCAGAGTAATCCATGGTCTAGCTCTTGCCTCATGACCATCACTGTCACAGACAAATCCAAAAATATGCCGCTGAGGCAGTCATCCGAAGGGAATATAGACTGCCACATGTTCAGCTCTCCCACGTGATCAACTGGAAGCCACCATGGAGCTTCGCGGTTTGAGCGATGCCAGTCGCTTCTAGCTTTTAGTGGAAGAGGAAACTTCAATGGGACGTTCTGGAAACACGACAGGGCAACATCGATCCTAAAATTAATTAGATCTGCATGACTTGCTCAACATTTGAAACGTGAAAGCCTACCCAGAAAGGAGAAGCCTAAGGATCAGGTTGTGATTCAAAGCATTGGCTCCACCCTTTAACCTAATTAATGTAAGGAGGCCACCTAGATGTGACTGATACTCTCCCCAGTCTCCCTTATAGTACTTGAGACAGGACCGAGATTAGCGACAGTTCTCATATGTGAGCAGAGAGCATCTCACTGAAAAGCACGTGAATGCTACAATGGTTCCAATAACTCCATCGGTGACAGCCAGGCTTGGGTTTGATAACCTTTGGTTGATGGATCGAACTGCCAGCGCGTGAAACTTGGAAGACTGGTTCTCAGCACCTGGCTGAGAACCACGATAGCCGACTTGTCGTGACACAAACGACAAGATTTCGTAAAAGAATGCTGGGTCTGAAAGGCTAAGCGGAAACCACGTCTCCCTGAAAGGCCGGATCCAAGAAGATGAAGAAGTGTAGACTACATGGCTCGTCAGTAATTGAACGCACCAGAAGCAACTGCAGGGAATGTACCGTAATCGACCAACAAAAGTATGTCAGAGTTCACCGGAATTGGAAAATGCACAAACGGGTCAATTCGACTTCCCCCGACGACAAGATCTATACTTGGCTTCGCAAGGAGAGAGTGTGACATTCTCTCATGACCATCGCCTTTAGATTGAGCCTGCTGAGCAACGCCTTTCTCGCGCCTTTTCACAACAATCTCTTTCATGAGCTGTCTTCGGATCTGCTTCCTGAGCGCCTTGTCCGTCACAGCCTTCCCTGTCTCGGAAACCGGCACAAACAGGAAGCTTGTATTGCTCATGATGCACAGCCTGATCTGATACCCCTCACAAATATGACGAAAGAAAGACAACAAACCTTGAAACAGGATTGCTTCATGGACATACGGACATTGCTGACTCTTATGTAAGATTGGCCCCCTCAATGCCTCTGTGTCCGAACTACCCAATCGGATCACAACGCGTTGCATGGCTTACCAAGCATAGCTGCAACCGTAATTTATGGAGCTCTCGTCCACTGAAGTTTCGTTTCGTAGGCTGCTCCTTATCATGATGTGCAGTGCGCAGGACCTCTGGTGCGCTCGATATGCAGAGCATCAACAGGTACGGTGATATTCGCAACTTGACAGACGACCACGTCCAACTCCTTTAATCAAGCAAGGTTTCAGCTCAAATTAGCGCCCAAGACAGTATTTCAAGGCTTCGTTGCGTGTTTTTTTAGCCATCTGAACTGTACCAGCGCGGCGCACTGACTTGGTCGCCCGGTCATGCTCTCTAATCAGCCTTCAACTCGGGCTCAATTGCTTGGTAGGGAAGAACTCCACAGACAGCATGGCAACAACACTTCGCAGGACAGACCTTGAGAGCACTTACATTAACACAGTCCGCGGCAACCCCGACAGCAATTAGCTACTAGGCGATGTGTGCTTGGCAGCCGGAGAATTGGATCTTTCGAAATGATTTCTCCATCTCCAATTGGACAATCGATTCACTTATCAAGATAGAGCAGGCTTCAGGAGCTCTGTAACACCTTGTGTCACACACGAGCCCAGTCACCACTTCTTCGACTACCTCATCACCATAATCCTAAGTAGTACGAGAGTAAACCTCATATCGCCGCGGAAAGTAGATTCCCGTAGTCCTGAAAGCACAATTTACTCCATTAAATTGCCGGATAGCGGGTCGAACATCGAATGTGCCACCTCTCGAGGCTCTAGTCATTCCATTTAGTGGTTAAGTAGGGCACATCGTGAAATAGAGCTAGCTATCAAACTCTCCCGTACATTGGGCCACGGGAAGTCTCAATGTATTGCTACACAAAGTTTCAGCCTCCGGAGATATGGTAGTATCGGACATCACCGAGAGAGACGGTTACTGGGATATTATAGATACAGGGCACAAACGTAAAAATGACCTGGAAACCACTCGCTAGGGCATGGAGATAGTAAACAAGCAACCGCAATTCAATGTCTTCGGTTGACTCTCATTTATACTTTACGGTCGTCCAGGATCGACTGCATTTCACCTTGATGCCAACTAAGCACATTCATTCCTCAGCAGTGGCTTGATGGCTGGGAAAACAGTTTCCGCACGGGCCTGAAGGGAATAAAAATGAGCCTCCCAAACTCTCTTGCATGGGTCACACAGCTTAACACCACCAAATTGCCCTGGTGTGTCTGCGCCGTAGCTGTCACGATGTTGACAGTTCTTGCATCTCCCGTTGTCCTCCAGCATCTCCGCGAGTCCTTCGAAAAGCAGACCTTCTTTGCGATCGATGATGGCCTGGTAGCGTGCCTCGTCAATAGACCTGTCCGGAAACGGATCGACGCGGTACCAAAGCTTGACGTTCTGGCGGCTCTCCTCAATTATACTCTCCTTTTCTGGGCGTCCAACCATCAGGTCGTCTTCAACGTAGCGGTAACGCCGCATCTCCATGTGAATGGGCCCACCAAAAGGACGAATCAAATTGAGAGCGATAACGTGCGGCAATGACCGGGCAAAAACCGTGTCCAGGGCCCAAAGGAGCTCGCGGCAATGCTTGAAGCTCTCCTGCCGAAGCGCAGGGTCAAGGTAGGCAAAGGTGTTATGCGTTTCACCCTCCGCGCGATGCTTGTAGAAAGCCGCCGCGTCATAAAGAATGTTGCCCACTTCGGCCATGATGGAGATCTCATCTTCCTCAAACCAAAAGTCATTAATGTCATTGCACGTTATTGCTGCGGCAATGGCGGTCCGCAGAAGGGAATCATCATCCCGGATACGGTACCAATTCAGAGGAGAGCGAGCAATGGCATCGATGTAGCGGCGGAACAGGGTGGTATTGCGCCGACCGCTCGACTTCTCGGCGGCGAGCAGAAGAAAGGCTCGATACTCTCGACCCATGGCGGTGTGGCAAGGCGTTCCCGCATAGAGCGTGTCCATCAGAGCGCCGACGTCGTAACCCAGTACATGATCGCTGGCGGCGATGTCAACGAGATCCCCTCGAAACTCAGCAATAGTGGCGATGATAGTGATACGGACGAAGGCGATGTACCGGTCCCAGTTTGTATACTGCGGAATCACACACCGAGCATACTCCCAGGCGCAGGCAAAAGTCTCTTTCACAAACTTCTCTGGGAGATCAAAGCCTTGAAGGTCGTTTTCAATCTCGGAAGGGTAAAACCACCTGTCCTGTTTCTTTGGGGCTGTCTTCGGAGCCTTACTTCTCTGGTTTTGGTTTCGAAGCGGTGGGCTGTTGCTGGGAACAACACTGATTCGTCCCTCACCACCTTCAGATAAGTCAATGTGCGCTACCATAATTTCTGCTTTGAAATGAAAGTAAGAGGGTTTCTCGTCAAGCTTTAGAGATACGGAGACTCCTACGACGGAGTTTCGCGTTATCAGTCTACGGCGGCTATCTTATAGTTGCAAACACAAAGTGGCTAGAGTAATCGCATCCGCAGCGTTGCTTGCCTCTTCTCAGCCCTCGTTGTTGGTCAGATGAATGAGCAACCCTGTCTCGCCTCCAACCAACTGCTAGCATCAGCGCTTACACTGGATGCGTCAGTTGACGCCAATAGTTGGGGGCTGTGAGGGGTTCGCTGCGTCCTAACCAGTAGAACAGGCTGGAGGAGGATCTGGTTGATATCTATCTCACGTCGCGAGCCTCTTTTCAGATATTATGCGCGCATGCATCGCAGCCTAGATATCACTTTGACGTATCCATGTGACACTAAATCACGAATGGGGCTAATAATTTTGGCTACCACATCCGACCATTCCCGCGCACGATGCAATCAAACACTTAGATCGAGCTAGAAAGCAGAAGAAGCGTCTCTCATTCGTCAACGTACAAGCGGCTTTTTGCTGTCATGTGGACAGAATGTCGAGTCCATATCAGTCGGGCGTAGACTAGGATCGAGATTCATGCATGGACCTAAGGACAGGTTGAGCAGCGTGAGATCTGTGTCTTGTCAGCTGCTTCAGTTAAGCGACCTGGATTTCGTAGCATTTTTCGAAGAGTGAATCCTTTATAAATACAATCCTGCTTCTTTTTGATTAGTTGTTCCCCACAAGTCGTTCCTAAACATCTTCGATATTGAATGCTCCATGCCAATTGCAACAGCCATGACATCTTTCACTCAACCAAGCCTCACGGTGCTTTATGCAACGCTATTCTTGGTGCTTTGGGCATTGTTTGTTGCTATTTACAGGCGCTTTTTCCACCCCCTCGCCAACGTGCCGGGCCCGTATCTCTGGGCGATTTCTGGACTTCCTCTTTTGTACTATCAAGGCATCAAAGAAGGGACTCTCGTGTACGAGCTTCCGCGCTTACACGGTATATATGGTATGGTTCTTCTACTTATCTGCTGGATTTCTTTCTGCGCTAACGCAATGGACTGGAGTGCCATAGGTCCTGTTCTCCGCATTGCACCAAATGAAGTCCATATAAGCGAGCCCAGTGACTACGACAAAATATACCACGTCGGCTCGAAATTCCTCAAAGACCCGAACTACTATAAGCCCCTTGAAGGCCCGGTCCGGGCTCCAGTCCTATTCACGATGCTTAATCCGGATGCCCATCGAGTACGCAGGAACGCGGTCAGCCCATTCTTTTCCCGCCGTTCAGTCAATGAACTGGAAGGGCTGATCTGGCGTAAAGTACACAAGCTCTGCAATATCATACAACTTCACCTGGATTCTCAGCCAAGAGAAAGGTTTGACGCTTACGGCGCCTTTCGGGCCTACTCTGTTGATGTTGTTACAGAATATTCTTACGCACGCAGCTGGGATCACCTGGATGAGGAAGGTTTCGGATCCTGGTTTCCGGACTCCCTTCGTAATGTGCAATTGTTGTTTATATGGTGTCAGACATTTCCGTTCTTGGTTCCAATTCTGGCCCTGATTCCCGATTCGCTCCAGACTGCAATCTTCCCCTTGTATAAGCATTGGTTGAACACATTGCAGGTCGTCCGGGATGCTGTCAAAGAAGTACGAAAAGAAGTATCGTCTGGCATAAAGCCTACAAGAAGGACTGTCTTTCATGATCTGATCGATATAGGTTCTTCGAAATCTTCAGCTGAAAAGTTTCAAGATTCCTTGTCAGATGAAGTTGTCTTTGCCGACGCTCTCCAGTTGACAGGGGCCGCAGCTGAGACTGCGGGATCGACGATAGAGCGTGGAGTATACGAAGTGCTCAGCAACGTTGTTATTTACGAGGAGTTGACTCGGGAGCTTCGAGAAGCGTTTCCATCCATCGAGGCTATGAATATGGCGGCTTTGGAAAAACTTCCCTACTTGGGTGGAGTTGTGAGAGAAGCTCTCAGGTAAGATTATGAATGACCTGTTATTATGCATCACGGCTGGATGTGATTTCAGTGATGCACCTCGAAATTTCTATCCAATGACGCATCTAACACAGTCATAGACTCCATCCTGGTATCCCTGGTCGTCTGCCACGGGTAGTTCCACACAGTGGCGCAACGTTTGGCAACATCACACTTCCACCAGGAACCGTCGTCAGTATGAGCGCTTACACGATGTAGGTTCGAGATACAGTGGAGCTGATTGTCGGACGGGCTGACACCAACCTTCCTACAGACACCAGAACGCAGTAGCATTTCCAGATCCACAAGTCTTTGATCCAAACCGCTGGATAGGTCCCGAGGCAGACATTCGTCAGCGAGAAAGGTATCTTGTATCCTTTAGTAAAGGAACCAGGAATTGCGTCGGAGAAACTCTTGCCATGTTCAAGATCTATTGCTCTCTTGCAGCTTTCTTCTATCAGTTTAATGACTTGAAAGTTGCTCGGGGATTCGACCGCTGCCATCTAGACATGGTCGAGTTGTTCATTGGCTATCATCCCAGGCAAGCGATGAGGTTTGGGTTCGTGGGGAAGGCGAAGGATGATGGTGCACATTGAAGTCAATTATTATGCCCATTTATGGTTCAAAGGCCGCATTATGTATCAGCAACTATTTACATGATGAGCATTGAACACGGGCCGCTTATTGACACTCTTCACAATGTCGCTGGAACCCAATGTTCGCACAATTCCACATGTTGTCATGTATCCAGCCATAAATAGACATATAGAGCAAGGGGTTTTTAATATAGCAACGGAGGTACCGCAATTTTAACACAGGATAGACTCGAAGGTCCCCGTTCTAAAAGTTCCTTCTTCCGTGGTATTGAGCTGTACAGCTAATCCTTCCCGGATAGTGCCTGGCTCGTTTGCTGAGAATTGGACAAAGCGACGACCGGCAAGCAAGCTCTGAACACCAATAGTCGCACCCAAAGTACTGTCGGGAACAGTTTCGGCACTAGTATCGGTATCAAGGCTGGCACTATTCCCAACGGTGGAATAAAGGTAGGTCACAATGCCGGGTCTGTCCTCGAAGAAAGTGGCTGTAAACCTATAAGGTTCATAAGACGGTCCGATACGCCGCGCAACCCACTCGAAGGTTGCCGTGCGGGCACCGACCTCAGAGCCCAGCACTTGAAAGCCGACATATTCGCCATTACTTGGATCAAGTACCAAGTCATCAAAATAGGGGAGGATGGAAACTGGAGGAAGTTTAGGGTCTGGCAGTACGCCGTTGCTGAATCTATCCGAGTCGTCATAGAGTGATAACCGTCCATTAATGTTGATGTAAACAATGGTATGAAACGCGTTGAACACAGTGATCGGAAATGGTAGAACAACTTGAGCGGAATCATCGTCGCCTGCTTCAAGGAGCTTCATAGGGCTGGGCATGGTTGCGTACTCCGCACAAGCTTTTGGAGTCGGGATTATGACTCTAGATGTGGTGGTGCTTGTTGCGGTTGGCTCGCTAGACGGACTGACACTGGGCACTGGCGTTGTCCATGGGGCTGGCACGCATTGTTCGGCTAATTTGACAAGTAAGCATTGGCACAGGAGGCGTTGGATGTTTGGGGTTCCATCATACCTGGAGAGGCGATAAGGAATACGTCTTCACAGTCGGACGGAGTCAGGGTAAATGTGAGGTATACTTGACCACTTTTAGGATCTTGACAAAAGCCGGCCTCACCCTCCGGCAATGCCGGGTTCCTGAAACGCAGACGCCCATCAGTGATGGAAAAGGTCGTTGTCACAGCTTCAGCTGTAGGTGATTCTCGAGTAGGAAAATCCTTGAAGCTTTCACCATTTTCGTAGAAGGTAGGGACCTGGTCAAACGAAAGTTGACCGGAGATCAAGACGAATACGGCGGCAGCATCGCAGTTTGAAGGATTCGGATCGATTCCACCACCGACAAAGCCCCCAAGCGCTCTCTCCGCCACACTGCGCTTCGAGACTCCTTGTGCTGGGACAATAGAGAATATGACCTTTTGAACGGGTGCCACACTTTGAGTTGGGATCACGGATGAAGATGATGATGTGGAGCCAGACGGTGTGACTGTAGGCGAATGGGTGTGATGAGTTCCTTTGTGGGTATGTTGAGCTGTTGAATGCGTGTGGTGAACTCCGGAGTGCGTATGATGGCTTCCAGAGTGCGAGTGATGACCTCCCGTCTTTGAAGTATGGACTGGGACAAGGAAGGTTGATAGATATGTAACGCACAATGAGCCGTGCAGCTGGTCCAGGTTCTGAGCATGTTGATGAGCGCTTGCAGGACCGACTCCTGCAAGCAGAAGGGCTAAGGATGACGTCCACTTCATTGCTGCAGCTCACAGATGTACGTCTTGCCAGGAAGAAATTGACAAAAGCAGAACCGAAAGGTGGTGAAGGACATAAATGAAGGTTATGGATAAACAAGTTGCAAAAATTAACCAGCACGTCGGCAAAGACCGACGCGGCGTTTTTGCCAACAAGATGAATCACTTCATTGGCTATGCTGGTAAATCACGTAGCTTTACTCCTTCAGCATGGATTACGTGCCGGTTGTTGAACTGGATCAGACAATTTCACGCGTTTGAAAGGCTTATAAGAGATTGAAATTCCGGGTTAATAAGGACCCCCCAGCCCAGCACGAAAAGGTCAGGGGTCCAGGAGCGCGGCAGAAGCTGAGCAAAAAACAAATTCCCATAACGAATTCAGTCTGTGGAATAGGCGAGTTCGCGCCCCAACATGTCTCAGATGCATGCCGGACCAGGGCGGTGGAATGCCCTGTACCGCATTTGACGCGTCACTGCTCCTTCTTGAGAAGCGGTTCAGGCCGATTCATTCATGCAGGAATGCCACCGGCTTGCCTTTACTATTATTGTGGGTATTGTCTTGCCGAACATCTCATTTGGTTTCCTGCTTTCGGAGAATCCTTCAACCAAATGGATCTCACTCGCATGGGGCCGACAACATCAAGTTGACATAGAAGCGCGCCTAATCACGCCCACCTTTTGGGGATGAATTGAGCCTCCCTGGCTTTTTTATGCTCTCCTTTATATACATCAACTTCTCTTGCAGCGTCTACACCTCCGTTCGAAGAAAAGCTTTACAACACGAGCACGCTTACACTCGTTTCACTTATCGTGTGTCATTTGAGGCACTTAATATTTTTCTTTAGCCCATTTATGCGCTTCTGCGTCTAGACTTGTCCCATCCTGCGCTTTTCCATCGATATGCGTTCCCAGCCTGCCATTCCGGCGATCCTGCTCGCTCTAGCCAGCAATGTAGTAGCAAAGGATGCATCACCGAAAGACATCGTCTACACCTACAGCACAGCTACAATCACAGAATGCTATTCTCAAACAAAAGGACATAAGTCCTCAGCCCCTACACATCACGCGAAGCCTACGATCAAGAAACCAGTGGATGTCGGAAACCCTGTGACCGTTCAGGTTCAAGCGCCAGACTGTCACTCATGCGGCTGCGACACTTGCAAGTACGTTCATACATACACAACTGCATACGATGCTTTATGTCCAACTGGCATCACCAAGCAAGTCTACGTTGTCGAGGAGACATACAGCGGCATTGCCTCCAAGCCCAGCATTCTCTCGACTGAGCTTCCCTGCGGCTTCACTCAGGAGGTTCAGACATGCACCACGTGTGGCTCCGAGC
The DNA here is from genome assembly GCA_020881915.1 of Paramyrothecium sp. XJ0827. Taxonomy (NCBI): domain Eukaryota; kingdom Fungi; phylum Ascomycota; class Sordariomycetes; order Hypocreales; family Stachybotryaceae; genus Paramyrothecium; species Paramyrothecium sp. XJ0827. Next base: position 5,045,625 of record JAJFPB010000004.1, read on the forward strand.
CTATTACCGCAACAATAACATGCCCCATCACAGACGTGCCACACGCTACGGGTGTATGGGACTCTTCGGCAGAAAGCTATAAAGCCGAGGAAAACATTGCTCACCACGCCAACCCTGTAAAGCCCCCTTCAACTCACAACGAAGACAAGTCAGAAGCCGGCAACGGATCAGCCGGCACAGAAAACCATCACATAGGAGGCGAGCCCAAGGGTGGCTCTGGATCGGCTGACTCGGGGAGTGCCTCTCATAGCAATGAGTCGAAGGGTCCATCTGGATCGGCTGACTCGGGGAGCGCCTCTCATGGCAATGAGTCGAAGGGCCCATCTGGCTCAACTGAATCGGGAAGCAGTCCCAAAGGAAATGAGTCAAAGGGTAACCCTGGATCGGCTGGTTCGAACAGCGGTTCTCAGGGCGGTGGTTCGAGTTCGGGGTCGATTCCAGAGGCAGGTCCTAAGTCGCAATTAAGTTCCAATCAAAGCCGTAAGTCCGCCGACGCTCCGCTTTTGCAACGTTCTTTCCAGAAAACTAACGTCTACAAAGTGCCAGGGCCAACCAAAGCATATACTGTCAGCTCGGCTACTCGAGGCATTCAATTATTGACTACCATGGGCCTGGTCATTTCGGGTTCGTTTGTATTATCGTACTTCATTTAGTATTTAAGCCTTTAGATATTGCTCATCTCAGAAGTACCATGATTATACTAAAGAGATCTGGAGGCGTTCTCCGCCAATCTACTTTTGCCCTCTGGGCGCCAACACTATTCAAGAACGTGAGTACAGGATTCCTAGAAGTTCCACCGAGCATTCCTGCCTCCACCATGAGGAATGAGCGCCGAAACTCCGCCTGTCGGGCGGATTTGGCAGGATACATGCAAAGGCTCTCGTCGATGCAAACCAACGCAGTGGTTTCCCTGTCAAAAATTGAACTACTTCAACCCGAAAAACACACCCAAGAAGGAACAGGCTGCAAAGCTTCCAGTCACAAGTGAATCGCAGAATTGCAGAAGTTGCTACCCTGATTGTCCGACTTTGGTGTAGCGTCGGTGTTCTTGGTGGACGTTACGAAACAGCTAGACATACATCACTCCATCGGCTCACAGTATAGAAGTCCCCAAGTTTGCAAACTAGGCGAGTACGCGTGGCTTTAGCAACAGTGGCAATGACGGTTCTCTTATCCTCTGGACCCAGGAGGGGGGGCTGGAATCATACAGGGGAATCGCTGGTATGATTAACCGGATGCAGATGCGAGGGGAAAACAGCACGCTCCACTATTTCGTAGTCCGAAGAGATAGCCAATTTAGAAGCATCATTATGCGTCAAACATTTGCCTATTGGTTTTTTATTTATCTTGAATAACCTTGGTCCAGTATGGGTTACAACAAAAAGTTGTGCTGTTGCAACCACGCTTCACATAAGGATGGCCACTTTGACACCGGCAGGCCAGGAGTGTCCAACGCGAAGCCATGCGGCGCATCAGCAAACACGTGCAGTTCGACAGAGCCCTTCGCTTTCGTCAAACCCTCGGCGAGACGATAAGCGTTGACGACGGGTACAACCGGGTCATTGTTTGAGTAAACAATGAAGGTGGGCGGCGCTGGCGAGGTGATTTGGACGTCCGGCTGCACCACGTCGTAAAGCTCCTGCTTCTCGGCTGGAGGTAGCGGTGGCTTGTTCTCAACAATGGTCCGTCCTTTGGCGTTCGTCGAGATGGGACCGTATCCGAGGATGGCAAACTCGACCGGCGGAATGCTGGGCTGCTGCGACTTCCACGCGTCGGGATAGTCCGCCAATAGGGCTGCGCCTAGATGTCCACCTGAGGACAGCCCGCAGATGCTCAGACCCTTTTGCGTGTGCCCGCTCGCTTCCATGATATGCAACGCCCGTCTAGCATCATCCAGAGGTGCCTGAGGCGGGGACTCTGAGGTAGGGAATCGGTGAACCAGGACGAAGGCGTAGAAGCCCAGCGTGTTTAACCATTTGGCGATCGCAACACCCTCACGTCCAACCATGAGCTGGACATAGCCGCCGCCTCCGAGTATCAAGATACCGCGCCCGTTGGGCTTCTCGGGCTTGTAGCCAAACAAGATCGGCCTGTTGACCTTGGTCACCACGATATTCTCAGGATTGTCGCCTTGAACTTCGGCGTCAAAGGCTCCCTCAAGTGAGCCCTCGTCCCACAGGGACCAAGTTTGGTCGCTCTCCAATGCGCTAACAGCCGCCATAATTAGTGAGTGCAGTGTATGAGTTTGCAAGAACTCCGATTCTCCAGTGCGTGAAGATGTGGGACATTTCTGTCTCGCTTTAATGCTATACCGAGAACCCGGACGTAGCCGAGGTACAGGGTAGCGTCTCATACTGCTACCCACACGGAACCCTCATCGACGCATCGGTTAGGGTTGACATTGAAAAGAGGGAAAGAAAAGCATTGTATGGCTATCGACAATTCTTTTCTGTCAAAAGAATTGAGAAGATAAAATTCGAAGCATGCATTACGTGTGTGAAGGGAAATATGGAACCCGTACTTGTCCCGTGGCTAAGGCACCAAGGTATGTTTGCGTAGCCACGCGGCTAATGCAACAAAAGTATGCAAATGAGCAGCCAATACATCTATATCTAAGTGTATGTTCAGTTGCACTTACTCTTGATAGTAACCGAAAGAAACTGGAATTTTTCATATATAGTTTTACTTGATGTAAATCTGCTATCAACGTCTAGAGTCACCGAAACGCAAAGGGAAGAAGTGACGGCCAGCTCGGCTAATTGCACAGCACTAGCTAGTTCTTTGGACCAACAAGTAGCTGAAATTGAATACATCAGTGACAAAGAGCCGTGCTCCCTCCTTTCTCTTACGGAATTTATTCGCTCCAGGCCTTCTTCAGCATCTCCTCCACTGTCAGGGGCTTAATCTCCGGGAACTGGGCGTTCAGTGTCTTCGGGGGGCTGTAGTTAAACCTTCCCTGTTCCATCCACAACGCAAAAGTTGCAAGAAGAGGTTGCATGAACTGCTTCGGGAAGAACTGGTAAGCGGGAACGTGCCCAGGCAGCTCAGTAATTTCTCCTTTCTGCAACTTCTCAACGCTGTCATACACCACTTCGAATTTGGCACCTGAGAAGTATAAGCGACCTTGTCAGTGTGACTGCATATTGGAGGTGCTTACCCGTGGCAGATTCCGCAAGGCGCGTGAATTCATTCCAAGTGACGCGGTCACCGACAATGTTGCTTACTCTGTCCCAAGCGTCTGCGTTGAGAAGCGCTGTCACGTACTTGGCAACATCGGAAGTGTGGGTGAAGATGACCGGTGTCTCACCACGCCCCGGGGTGGCAGCCTTTCGATGAGGGATGTCCAGAATCAAAGTGACGGGCTGCATGTACGACTTGACCTTGGGAAAGCCCCAATAATCCAAGAAATAGCCGTTGTGAACAACGGTCCACTCCAGGTTTGTCGTTTTCTCAAGCTGCGCACGAGCCTCGATTTTCACTGCGACAGTTGGAAGTTGGGAGATGTCCCTGGTCTATCGTTAACAATCTTTTGCGCACCCGAGCTACCCCTAGACATACTCTTCTCGGTGTGGTAAACCCCAATCGCTTGAAACCATTCGCTTGGTACTCTTCGAAGAATCCGCTGCTTGAATAAGTGCGTTCTCTCCGATAGGAGGTCCACCTGGAGTGGGCATCATGGTGAGAGCGGACACAACAGTGTGGACGTTGTTGTCCTCCAGAGTCTTCGTCAGGGATTCGATGTTGCCATAGTCTACAGCAACAATGGGAGCTCCGAGTTGTCGTTCAAGCTCTTGGTTGGCCTGGAGAGTGAATACATGGTCAGAGGAAGGCTCAACTCGAGAAATACAAACTATTCACCTTTCTGGACAATATGACGACCTCGTGCTGGCCTGCGGCCTGAATGGCCTCAACCAAAGAACGGCCAACGTTGCCCGTGCCTCCAGCGACTGCGATGACAACCATGATGATGATGATGATGATGAGAGTGGTTGGATAATTGAGTAATTTGTTGATTGAAAGGAAAAGTGCTGAGAGAGAAATTTCCATCGATCTGTGATACGCAACCATTAAATACTTGTCGGGCGGAAGGACTATAAGGTTCGATCAACTTATTCAGAACATCCACTCGGAAGCAAATTGTATCCGCGGGAGCAGGCTGCGTAATGGTAAGTCCACTTCAATAGCATAAGCAAATGCTTGTTCACCACTACTACTAAACGAGGCTAGCACGCGCTGGTCTACTGTAGCCCAGCCAATGGTGTTGTGGCCTAACTTTTAGATTCGGATGCATTTTGCATCCGACTTTTTACCTAAAACGAAAACTCTCCTACGAACATTGGAAATCAGAGTGGAGGTGGAGCAGCCGGCAGCTGTTCCATGACTCGGCCAATCCTCTCTTCCATCCCTAGAAACGAGGTTTGTCCTGCGCAAAGGAAGCAGATTGCATCCCTCTATCATGAGGATTGTGCTCAATGGACCAGACATCGAATTCCAGTGATGAGCCCCCTGCCCCGGTGCGTCCGAGGACGTTTCAGGTATGTCTAGACACTGGGAAGACACATAAATTGGGCAGCTAATACGCCAGAGGCCTGCCAACGCTGCCGCGCGAAGAAGATTAAATGTGATGGAAAACTCCCGAAATGCGGCCCATGCATGATCTGGGGAGCCGAAACTGAATGCAGTTATTCCGAAGTTCGAAAGACGCGTGGCGCTGGCAAGAGGTACGGTTGAGCTTGTGACGACATTACACTGTCTACTAACTTTGTCTCAGCCAGCAACGTCTTGACAGTCTGCAGCAGCGCCTTGCAGACGTTGAGTCGTTACTGCGTCGCTCCGAGTTGGCCCCTCAGGACCCGACTGAGGCTGTTGCTCCAAATGCCAGCACTTCTGCCCCCGTTGGTTCTTCATACACCTCGCTACAAGTACCTGGAGATGGCGCTGCAAACACAAGCGGCCGCACTATAGGACCTGCGGCAATGAACTTCAAAAGAGTCGCTGATCTCGGTACCACGCGGGGAGTTCAAGTGCCCGTTTTTGTTCGGGCCCGCGCAAACGACTATCTTGATGAGAAAAACACTACACGCGCGGGGGCCGAGCATATCAACATAATCAGCGTCTGTATTGATTTTATGTTTGACGAGATACCTCTCTTCGATATCGAATGGCTCAAAAACCAAGTCCAACAACCGGATATGCTGGAGAAGCAAGAAGATGGCTCTTGGTGTGCGTGTCTGAACGCCATCATGGGTTTAGCCATGCGACTCAAAGCTGTCAATTCTTCATTTGACGAGATTTCTGTCTTCTCGTGGAGTGTGTTCAGAGAGGCCCATGCCGCTTTGCCAGACATTATTGCCGCTACCGGTACTGAAACCGCGCTTCGAGCGCTGTTGGCAATGATAATGTTCTTACGAACAACTGCGAATTCTCGGCTAACGAGTATATTGCTGTCGATGGCCGTCAGGATGTGTCAAATTCTCAAGCGTGATGTTTTTTTTTCACAGACCCCAAATGAGGCTACCGTCGAAACTCTGCAGAGGCTGTGTTGGATCACTTGGATTCTGGACTCTGAACGTAGCTTGAACCAAGGGCTCCCCGCGACTAGTGCCTCAGAAATGAGTGACTTGATCGATTGCCATGATGGCCGGTTACGCATCGGATTCCAGGATGGAACGTTCTCTTCACGGTTGTTCTCTGCTCGTGCTGAGCTTGCCGTCATACAAAGCAGCATCAGTCCAATTGCCGAGCAGAACAAGCGCCCAGGGAGTTTCGAAGTGGACATGGTTGACACAGTCACGACACTTGACTACTCTTTGAAAACCTGGCTGTCCAACTTGCCGGCCGACCTCAAAGTTGACAGTGGACTCGGATCGCCTGCTCCAACCGGCAGAATCAGACTCCAGATGGCTTATAACAATTCCCTCTCTATCGTGCACTGGCCAGCTTTGCGCCACTGTCTCGAAAGTCGCCTTGCTGAAACACAGGACGACGTTGCGGGCATTGTCGTACCACCAGCTTTCACCGAATCTTTAACGCAGAGCAGGATGGCGGCACGCTCTACGATCAGACTTTTTTTTCTTCTGGAAATCTTGCCACTTGCCGAACTATGGTAGGCCACCCCGTCTCTGCACTAGGTGTTGAAGGCGACCGCTAATCACTAAGTCCAAAGGCCACTGTTGTGCTATGGTCTGTCGGCCAGCATCACCCTCCTGGCGTGCGTTATCCATGAGCCCAATGGCCCCGAAGCCAGGTTTGACAGAAAGGCCATGGAACGCCTAATTCAATACATCAAGATGATGATAGAACGTGAGGAGTGCAACCTGCAGCTTCTCCTGGAAGGCTGCAAACGATTAGTAGGGGCCGTCGACACAGCAGTTGGCGAGGCCCAACAAGATATCGGTACGGGTCATGTACATCGGGTCAGTGGGAAACCATTGTTGGGCGGAAAAACCAAGGTATGATTTCTGACAATTCTCAAATCTGAGTCTTCTAACCTTTCAAGTTCATTACTGCCATATTTTGTACATTTACTCATCCTACACGCATCGCCCAAGGTTTGATGGGAAATTTGGACAACGAGGTCTGTAGTCGCTTCCTAGATGCTCTAGGATTGCCAGGTAATGGCGGTGGATACGGGGCCTTCGTCCCAGAAAGCATGAAGTCAGACCCGTAATATTGGCTATTCTCGGACTTGGACGCCGAAGTAGAGCGGAGACTTGGGCATTGTAATCCTCTATCGGCTTCCATGCGCCATCGTCTACCAGAACTGTAACGGCCAGGCTATAGATCTACCCAAATATACAGAGGATTAGCTTACTACGTATTCTCTATTCAAAGAATTGCTGACCCTACGCATGCGGGTGAACGAGATCTAGATCTGCTAGTACAGAGATTAGCACACAAACAGGTGCCAGCTAGTCTAGTGCTGACAGCAATAATTAGAAGCTCGTTAGCGGCACGCGGCTTCATATGTTCCGCATAAAGGTGATGTAATCATCTCCTAATGTAATTACAGTGGTAGGTTCCATTCATGCCGCTGACACATTCCACGACATACATCGCAGTACTGCCTGTGTTTGTGCTAAGATATCCAGCACGGCAATTGATGTTCTGGTTTGCAAGGCTTCGCAGATAGCGCGGATATTATTGCGCCTGGATCCGCGGCAGCGGCTCCTTTCTGGTTAGTATAGTAGAATTGATCCGCGAATGAAGGCTCTTTATAATGAACCTAAATGTAGGTTATGTGTCTGTTATACCCAGCTGATTAGACATAGCACTGAACAGCGCACAGAGGGTACTTGTTATTGCTAGGGCTCAGCATCGAGCAGAAGTAAGGTGGCGAAACTGCATAAGTTGGCGGTATTCAGCGTAGAAACATAACAAGTTTGACAGCTGTGAGCCTTGGGTTCTATGATTTCTGCTGTAATCTGTATGGACTGGTTGTACCCGAAGGCTCATCGCCAAACGTTGGAAAGTTCTGATAAACATGAGAATGTCTGCCGAGGGTGCCGAAGTAGTTACTGTCAATATTTATAATAGGAGTGGTTATATAGACAACTCAGTTTAGATTCAATTGCTCGCTTGGACTGATAAATATGTAGCCGCTCAACCCCCTACCTGAGTATCTAGAACGCCGGCAATTTGAAATCGCAAGTTCTTCGTGTGGACAATGGAAACTGAATAATAAATACCAGATAAGTATAAACTACCCACCTCGTGAATGTTTTATCCTTCTGATACATTCAGGACACTGAGTCGCTGCACCGATCCACGTAATACTCTGAATCACTGCAATGATCCACCTGCTATTTAAACTCCGCAGAGTAGGCCGTACTTTCACCCACCTCGCTTCTCGACACAGGAAAATTGGAATTCCAGTTTTCAACCAAAAATCTCTCAACATGAAATTCTTCGCCGCTGCAGTTGCCCTTCTCGCACCGCTCGCGGGAGCTTGGGAGATGATGATTTATGACAGGGCATGTAACGACAAGGATGTAGAGTATGTGAGTATGGTGTTGGTGCAAAAACCATGGTTTTGATGAGTGTTCTAAGTAATGTCATCTAGTATGCTTTGGCTGGCGAAGGAGAGTTTGAAATCACGCCATGGCATGGCCCACCATGGAATGGCGACGTCGAGCGGTGCGATTATTTCTTCGACGGCGGTCACGCAGGCCCTTTCGCTTGCAACGGCCCAAACCCTTACTTCGTCGCTCGCTATGCCCGCATCCAAAAGGGAGGGTGTAATGCAGTCTATGATGAGGCGCAGTTGCAAATAGTCCCCAACACTTGTATGAAAATCGATCTTGAGTCGTGGGGAACTGTACGGGGCGTTCATTGCAAGGACTGAAGTCGAGGCTCATTGCTGTAGAACGCATCTTCCGCGAACAGTGAGGCTGGCTCTCCGGATTCAGAACCCGTGAGGACATTTCTCTCGTTTGCTTCACATGCGTTTAGGATTTTGTAGTGGTGTGAATGTGCCAATACTAGTTAGGACTTCGCGGGTTATTAGACCTGGAAAGGAAACAATTGCTATCTTGGGTCTTTTACGCATCCTGCCAGAATCTACGTTATTTTCGATGAGAGAGAGTAGAAATAAGAGCCTTTAGTGTCTTGGACGTGCAATAAACGGGGTTCAGGTGCATCAAGATTATGCTGTTGCCTGTTTGAAGTCAACTTACTTCGTATATGTCGGAGTAACAGCATTAAGTATCTTGCAACCCGAGGACCCGTAGGTTTCAGGGGATAATTAAGTCGAAATAGAATCATTGAACGTCCAGCAGTCTCAATGGTATTGCTGTCAATGCAGGTCTGTCACGCTCGTATTTTGGCTAGCGGTCCTTTCTAATTCGTCTTTTCACAAAGCAAACGTCCGACCTTCAAGCCATCCCAGGATATCCTTGCCAAATACTTCTGGTATCGCCAGCAAGTTCCAGTGGCCTCCCTCTCGGGTCACACTCTCGACATCGGTCAGGAGGCCAGCATCGATGCTTGGCTGTAGTACTGCAGGTCGGCAAACAAAATCGTGCTCACAGCCCCAGAAGAACGCTGGCACCGTGACCCTCTTTCCCTCGTCGGGAACCAGCTTGTCGGCTACATTCTGCACATTGTCAAATGCCTTGTACCAACAGCTGGGTGCGTCAAAGGCCCCCGGCGTGGCGAAACGATCGTAAAAGTCAGCCCTGTGCTCACCCTGGGCGTAGGGCAAAAGAGGTTGAGTGCGTCCTTCGGTGATGTATTTACGCATTCCACCAGGTGAGCACCAGTTCTCCAGCCAAGTGACCGGGTCACCGTGGGCCACAGTGTAAACCGACTCGATGTTCTTGGTCATAATGGGCGTGGCATCGTCGGCACAGAAGAAGTGCCAGTACTCATAAATCCCATGGCCATAAGCTTCTTTGGTGACTTTGTTGACTGTGTCGAGGTTGAACGTCCCAGCCGGCGGGAAGTATGCGACATTAACCATGACAAGGCCCGACACACGCGCGGGGTAGAAGTTGTAGAAGCGCTGAGCCATCACACTGCCCCAATCGTGGCCCAAAGAGATGACTTTGCCCAGCTTCTCAGCGTCAATGATTTCAAGCGCATCGGCCGTCATGTGCTGCCATGCATAGGCTTCAAGGTCCGTAGGCTTCGAGGTCCCGCCATAGCCCAGGCAGTCGATGGCGACAACGCCATACCCATGAGGCACGAGGTAGTTGTTGATCAAGTCCGCCCAGAGCTTTGCGCTGTCGGGCCAGCCGTGAAACAGCAGCACGGTGGGCTTGGAAGCTTTGGCGGGGGACGTGTAGTAAGTGTACGTGAACCCCCTGGATACATTCAGGCTCTTGGCCGCGAGCTGGGAAAGATCCATGATTTGTGAAACTGGCATAAAGTAATGGGTACCGGTAGCGAATGAGCAAGATGGCAAGTCATTCAAGGTTGAATGCCGAACCAACTAAACCGGGTATTTAACGGATCGCAGTTGGAATGCTGCCTTGGAATGCCACGTTCTTCCCATAATGTCCCAGGTCCGCTACACTGATCAGCATGCCTGGGGTGGGTGCTTTAATGAAGGCCCCATACGCCGGTAACTGAACCCTGCTGCGTCCGTCGGTAGTTGACCGATTCATCACCACAGGTCTTTCTGATTGGGGAATGGACCCAATTCGATGGGGACTAGACAGCGAGACCCCTCATGCAAGAAGACGAAAGAATGGTGTGAAGCTGCAGCGGTGTGTTCTCTCGGCAATGGAACCGGCCAGGCATTCCACCCTGCATCTCATGCCCCAACATGTTAATGAAACCCGCCTCCGTGTCACTGGAATCGGTCATGGATCGTGGAATCAAGCTTGCATGAACATCTCAAAAACTACCACGGCTTTCACAAACCTGCGTGTCTTCTGCTGCTGGAGTAGGGTGAACCCGGGTAACCAGCCGGCTTGCGCCGTCGTCGGGCCGCAACCCCATGCCAACTTAGCTTTGCGAAGCAGCGCCGGTGCGATGATCGTCTTGCGGCCTGACCGACGCCAGGCCGTTACCTGTCTGCTAGCAGGGTATCCGGGGGATACCAGAACGCGTCAACCTTAATTCAGGCAAGCTATGCATTGGCCAACAAGGGCTACCCCAGGAGCTGGCGCCCAGTCTTTCAAGAATTAACCCGAGCCAAGCTTTGGAGGTTTCACCTCCCCAGTTACGCGAACTGCCTTGCTCACTGGTGTTTATTGGGATGGGACGATCGGCGGGCGATGAGACAGGCTCGGATTCTTCCCGAGGCTAATAAAATGCGCATACTTAAAAAGACTGGGGAGGAGCCTCAACCGTGGATCGGTTGGATAACGTGCATCGGGATGTTTGAGGTCTGAAGTTTTGCAGATCCATCACCTCCTGAATATCACCAGGATGGGAGGGAATATGTTTATCAATGACTCCGATCTCAGCAACCTTTGTCGGATTCCATAGCTTGTGCTGCCACCACACTGGCTATCCCGTCGCACACTCACTTGCCGGTAGCAGAGACACAAACGAAATCTTATCGACATGAGGACGGTCACGCCAGAGGGAGATGGATTGACCACCTTCGTCCTCACCATCTTTATGCTGATAATCTGCATCCCGACCGTCATTGCTCGCTTCATGTTCCGACTCCAGAAGGGCGCACTCGGCATTGATGACTGGCTCATGGGACTTGGGCTGGTTCGTGGCTTGGTCCGTATTCCGTCTGGACGCATCTTGCTGACGACTTGAAGGTCATGACTGTCGCCTGGTCCGGGGTCTTGATATCCTACTGCTATTCCGGCGGAGGCTATGATCCTCTCGATCCCCGACTCGACACAGAAATAATTGCTCAGGCTTTGAAGGTAGGACGGTCGACCATGCACAAGGCGTAGCTCTCGTCACTAACGCATGCAGTTCTACTTCATCTGTCAAAGTGTGTATTGCCCAACAACTGTGCCCATCAAGGTCAGCATCTGCGCCGCTCTGCTTCGTATCTCTGGAATGATCACCGTCTATAAGTGGTCGCTCTATGCCATCATCGTCATTGCCACCGTCTCTGGAATTGGAAGCATGATCGGGATTGTGGCATCCTGCAGTCCTCCGTCTGCCTTTTGGGACCCGTCAACCGGTACCTGCAACGCGGTGGTCAACACTTTTGCAGCCTACTTCATCTCTGCCTGCAGCATCCTGACAGATTTCGCACTCGCGATTCTCCCTGGATTTATGTTGTGGAAGATCCAGCTTCGCCGATCAGTCAAGGTCTCCATTGCCATCATTCTGAGTTTTGCAGCCTTGTTCGTACCACAGCAACCTGTCTATTTGCCATTGTCATACTTGCTAACCGCCATCTAGTGCTTCTTGCGCTACCATTGTCCGTCTCCGCTACCTCCTCGCCCTTCTCGACACCCAAAACTTCCTCCTCGGCTCCGGCAAGATCGCCATCTGGACAGTCGTCGAGCTTGCGATTGGTATCTTTGCCGGATCGGCGCCCGCCTTGCGACCACTGCTGCGTTATGTCCCCTTCCTGTCACACCAGGACAGCGAAGGCTCGGCTCATCGTTATAAGAAAAGCGGCACTCACATCCGAATGGAACCGTTCAAGCCTGGAACCTTCGATGATGTAACGCAGAAGCCAAAGAATAATGTTGTGGTGGAGGATGGTGATAGCCAGGAGTTTATTCTGCGGAGCAATGGATCAATGATGAATGCCGGAATCAGACGGGATATTGAGGTGCAAGTTGAGCGGACTTGACATTCAGATGCGCTCAGATTCACCAAAACCACATAGAACAGGCTGCAAAGCACTTTGTCCCCCTTGTGCCGGGGGCAAGTCATCGGATCATCGGCCACCAAGCAACTACACATGGCGTCGTGTCACCGTAGGACCACTGAACTACCACTGTATCTTTCGCGGACACACCGAAGAACTAAGTTAGTTATCTTCATTCCTGGATCATCAAATAGCTTCAACATGTTGACTCCACTAGCGCTTCCTCGATAAGTTAGCCGTCTACTTTGCTACGTTTTCGGCATTGTTACTGGACACTTACATATCACGCTAAGACGCCCTGTACCGGACTTTGTTGTTCTCTTGCATGATCAACTCGATCTCCCTGACACGGGCACCCGCATCACAATTGGGCCCCCGACAACACCGCATATCGCGGAGTTAAGCTTCTTGACAACATGGAGCCATTGTTCAAGTTCCTGATAGCCCCGTGGGATCACGGTGGTATTAGGAAGGAGCCTAACCCATCCAGGGGCGTATCAATGGCTCAATCACGCGAGGCGCATGGTGCCGCTGGACGAGGTGACGACGCGGATGGCGAAAGATGAGACTGAGAATTCACAATGTAGCATAGTAATGTGTATATGCAGTCAACGATAGCATCATAAGAGAGGCATGTCACAGGAGATGCCAGCTTCTACTTCATTCCCTTATTGATTCTCTCCTCTAACCCCATGATATTCGTGCCTCCCGATTCCAGGTCATCTAACCAGTTCCCAATCCGCCGAGTCGTGAACGGGTCATCGCATGACACCATCGCCATGCAAAAATCCCGTTGTCTTTGGCTTGCTTCAAAAATCTCGACCCATCGAGGCTGAAGCTGTCGCATCTTGTCCAGAAAAACGGCCCGCAGTTTGTGTAATTCATGAGACTCGAGCTCTTCCCAATAGAGCTCTGCTGGATTGCCATTTTCGTCGGTATGAAACCTACTCCTGTCCGGTTCTGTGCTCACGGGTTTGCCTTGGAGGAACGATGGGTATTGACACCCAATGCACCAAGGCTGGGTAGATACCGACTCCCAGTCCACGACAGCCGTTAGCTGTCCAGAGTCATCGACAAGAATGTTGTGCTTGTTCAAGTCATCATGGACAATCATGAAATTCTCATCCGAGTCGGAACCGTCGGGGAAAAAGTCATGAACAAAACCCTTCAATCTCTGGATGACCGCCAACGCCTTCTCGAGATCCTCAGGATCTTCAAACTCATCATCGCCGTCTGAACTATTGTGGTAGTTCTCTCTAGCCGGAATCAGTCGTTCCTGAAAATCAGCAGTAGCCACGTCAATGTGAGCAAAAGTCCACTGGCGTGTAGACGAGAAAGGGCCATGCGGCCGGCCACTCTGGGTCCGAGTTATGAAGTTCGACGCGACACTCCTTCCCAGATACAAGGGAGTAGTTCCTACGATGCTTGATTAGGAATTAAGACGGAGATATAGAGGCATTTGTAAGATTGAGATACCTTTTGTCGGAACTTTCACGGCTAGATGATCATGATTAGAAGCATCATCCTCAAAAAGACTCCCAATGGCCTTCATTCGTACGTCAAATGTCTCCGCGCAGAAGGAAGCAATGCGGTGCACTAGGACTTCTTTAGTAGAGAAAGACATGTCGTCCCAAGCATCCGCTAGTGTTTTGCCAGGCATTTTCTCCATTATAATCCACTCAAAACCTATCGAGCTTTGACGGTCTGACCGGAAAGCCAGTATTTGTGGTACTGGCAGAGTGGTGTTGTCGCGCACCCATTTTATCGTTGCCACTTCGCTCTCAGTCTTGAACTTTGGACATATTGGGAGGCTGACTCGAACAACCACTTCTTGCGTGGGAGACTTGACGACAAAAAGCCGGTTAAATGCTCCTTGGGCCAGAAAATCGATGGTACAAGGCTTCTCAAGCTGGAGAGACGACTTGGCCGTTGATACGATGGCGTCCTCATCCAGTTCGACAGTCCACCTCGGCTCGGCCCCCCATAGAGTCAGCACCCATTCCGAGCCCGTCGTGTCTGGTAGTTCCTCCGAGTCTGGGCGCTGCATAATGATTGCAGAACAACGAGGTCCAAATTGGCTGATAGAAGAAGGATTGAAAGGATCAGCTGGCTTGATCGGGCTATTTGTGTGCGGAAAAGTCACGACACAGCCCCGGCCAATCAACATTCATTATACTCACTGTATGTTTCACACATTCCTTGGGTGTGCTTACGTGCAGGGGATGTATCAGTCTCCGCATTAACATAAACGGAGGACGAGATATAAGGTGTCGTGACAGACAATATGCAATTTCTAAATGATTCGACGCTTACGAATAGGCTCATCCTAGTTGATCAATTGTGTCGTTCCAACGGCTTCATTACTAGATTTATCCCGTCGGGTAGGACAGTAGCCCGGCCCGCTTTCAGAGATGCATCATGCACCCTGACTCGAGAATACCTACGTTGCATGGGTACGGTACGCGCCGACGAAGGACTCGTTCCGAACTTATGTCGATGATTAGGCGATTTGATTTCGTCGACTCCTAGGAATTCATGACGAGAAACAAGTTGAATAGTCATCGAAGATATGCTTTGAGCTGCTGGTTGTACTTGTAGACAGCTTCTTATCCATCAGCGGAAGATCCTGTGTCCAGCTATCTTTGGAAAATATGCGCTCGTAGTCACCAAAGAAAAGCAAGTCGAATTGGAGCCCTTGCCTTGAGGAACATCTATCAGAGTCGAGTCAAATTGACGAGACCATGGGCAGCCACAAGCGACTTAGGACCTCTTTTCTTGATTGTCCGCAAAGCAGGCTTACGTCTCACTAAAATCTTCATGTGAGATTTTCAGGGTTATTTTGCATCGGCTTCGCTGTTCAGCCCTTTCCACAGTCACGTTGTACCTGTCAAAAGACACTCAAACAACAAGACTTTAACAAGAGGGTCCGCATGGCCAGCTGCAGATATTCGCTGAGATTTGGCAAGCTATTTAGTGGTATAGACTTCACAGAGCGCCCTGGGTGGGTAAACATCAAGAGCTAGTAAGGTAGCTTGAGCACAGAGTAATATTTTTATATTAAGCATATAGACCACAGGTGAATTAATCGTATTATACAACCCTTGACCGTAGTGGTCGACCAAACCCAGGTCTGAATTTACACACGGACAGCCTTGCCGACCTCAGGGGACAGATCAACGCTGCACACGCGCGGGCACGAGGCCTTGTCGGTGACGCCGTACAAAAGCTCAATCCACTGGACGTACTGGTACGCGCGGCCGCCAACAGGCATCTGGCCGGACCACCACGGGTCACCGTTGCTCCAGCTGTTCAGAACAACCTGCGCGGGCTTGGTAGGAACCTGGAATGTCATTTCAAAGGTCTCCTGGCCGTCCAAGTACCAGGTGGTCAGGCCCGGGGTCCAATCCAGGCGGTGGGTGTGCCATTGATCCCAAGTCTTGCCGTCAGGGAGGGTGATCTGGTGGCTAGCCCCGGGTACGGAGTCGTCGGTGGTGGCATTGTAAGAGGGCTGGTTGGTGTAGCGGATCGTGGTGGCGGGATCCCTCGTCAGGATCTCGATGTCAGTCTCCTCAACAGTGCCGTCCTCATCTTTGCGATAGGTGAAGATGGCCGTGCAGCCGCCGGCCGTGCCGCCAGTCCGCGAGTGCATGCGCATGGAGACGTGGTCCAGCTGCTGCCTGGACTCGAACTCGGCAGAGGTCTGGAAGCCCTCGAGAGGACGGGCAGTGCGCATGGCCAAGTACGTCGCGCTCTGGTGTCCCCTGTTCTTCTCAATGTATAGGTTGTTCAGGGAATTTTGGTTGGGGAAGTTCGGGTCTTCGCTATTCCACGTCTGGGCGTACCAGAACTTGCCGAACTCGGAGTCGTAGTTCAGGTACGGGGTGACGAAGTCGGCATTGGCATTCTCCTCAATGGAGTTAAGAACGCCAGGAGGGTTCACCACGGCGTACTCCAAGAGAGAGCGGAAGTCCCAGAAACCATGAGACTTGAAGTAGGTGGGAGTCGTGCCGTTGGTGACAAAACAGTCGCACTGCGAGTCATCGACGATGGTCTGGGCCAGGGCCGGAATGGCCAGCAGGGCGGAAACGATGGCGACGTTGGCGTTAGGCATGATGAGATTTTGCAGCAACTTTTCTCTGAAGCAGGCTCACAAGCTGGTCCAAGCAGAGGCTTGATGGAAGAGGGCACCTTCAATCTATGTACCTATATAGACCGCTGAGCAAGGGTCGACCCCTGCGGGCCAGTGTGGCCTGCGGATCCATCCGGCTGGATCCGACCATGAGGATAACAGGCACAATCCTCCTCTCGGACTCGAAGGCCAGGGTTCCGGGCTCGGACTTGTAAAAGTGGGATGGTGCCATGTTCAAGTATCGCCTCATGTGGTGTCAGGAGATATGTGGTGGCAACATAGTCTTGACTGCCACAGCAAGCTCAACAGCTATTTTTCTGGAGGTGCATTAGCTGCACAAGCGTTGTGGAGCAGAAATGTAGAACATACGCTGGCTGCTGGGATTCTTTGTGGTGCGAATCCTTCGACCAAACTACGGGGTTCCACAGGGCTGTTGCCAAGGATAGATGCGGCCTAGACAGTATAGGGGCAAGATGGGCAGAATACGTGCAACAGCGGCCAATCATACTGAAATCTCTTTTCCCAGCAGGAGGCGGCCTTGACCCAGATGAGCTACGCCGAAGGCTCGCCCCATTTCTATCCACTTCCGGTGCCACATTGCGGAAATGACAGCTCTATTCCACTCTATGCACTTCAGCTTAGTCCTCCGGGGTCCCCAAAAGCACTCTACGCCACAGGCTAAATTCAAGAAACACAAGGATTGACTCCGTATTCGAAGCTTTGGCTCATAGAGTTCTCGGCCCGCTCGGAGTCTAAGTCGAATGGAAGGGGTTAGATGGCGGGTAGACACGGCTATTAGCAAATCGTGCTACGGTTTTCATGTTCCCAATTGGCAGATTGATGAGTGCGGACATACGCTTCGCGATCGCAATCACGATTCTAGCAGTTGAACTGGTGCTATTCCATTGACAGTACGAAGGCTTAACGAGATACCTTACTAGAACAACCGAACAATAACACAATTAAATAGTGCAGAATGCCTCACAGCGACCACAGCAGGGCCAGCTTAAGAGAAATGTCCAAATGCGAGAGTTCTTAAATTATCGTTCAACCTCAAAAGTGGAGATTGCTTTGGAAGGATAGGATGAGACGAAGTTAGGTGAAGCAGACACGCTTGCTTGTAGCAGTATGGATATGGCATTGATGGTAGTTGACATATTCTTAGCAGACTAATAAACATCTGCAGAGGAGACGCTGCGGCTTCAAGACCATTTACTTGGAAAACTTCCGCCGTACTGCCAAAGCCACATCCAAGGCCTAGGATCCCAGCTTCTACACGACATTGGCAAAGTACTTTTGCTCCAGTCGTCGAGAAATATAGTTTGGATCACAACCTAACCAAGACTCAACCAAGAATTCGCTGCAGACAACCTGACCTGAACCAGCGCGACCAAAAGCTTTGTCCCAGTTCCTCATGAACCCGGTAGCAGTTTGCTGGCCACCGCAGTGTTGTTACAAGCGGACACCAGCCTCGGTCGTCTCCGCGCCGGAGCATCATTGATACCCAGAATACACATATGCCGAAACAAGTTCTGGGCAACTGATCAGATTTTTTCTTCTTGACAACGAACAGTGAGAAAACTTAACGTTGAGATAACTCACCTGGTCGCTTAATTGTTACCCAATGCTTTGTTTTATTCCCATCCTTGCACCACCCAATACCTTTCTTCCAGCGCCACGCTCTGTGCGAGCGTCGAACCAAGGGCCGAGTGCCACATCCCATCTCGACAGGCCCGGGAAAGCGGCTCGAGACTGAAGAGGAGATCGAGGCTCGCCACTTTCTTTTATATAATGGCGTATCCATCGGTATCGAAGCCAACGTGGTCAACGTCATCTGGAAGATCTGAATATTATGCCGTTACTGTTGCGCCCTAAAACCAAACCAACCCAATAATCAACGTAGTATACACCGCAGGACATAGCCGTTCATGAGATTAGAAGGTATAGTCCCCGCGTTGAAGCTGCTCGCTTGTCCTTATTGAATTCACCCTCGTCGTCGTTCGTACATGGATCCTGGGCTCGTCGGCGATGTGGCGTAGCAGATCGTCGTCGTATGGCTGTGAGCTGCGGCTGTCTGCGCGGTCGCTGCTTTTGCCCCCAACCTCGGTGTAGACGTTTCCGTGGATTCTGTCGCCCAGTTCGAGCTTCTCCTCGCTCTCGGTGTCGCCTCGGACTTTGGTAGCGATCGTGTATAGATTGAACTTTGAATTCGCCTGCTCCTGGTTGGCCCCCGTCGGTTCCGGCATTCTTTGAAACTCGTGGTCCTTGGTGCCTCTCGCGGCGGATCGACTCGAGCTGCCGTTGGTGTCTTTGTGACTCCTGGACCCCGAGGTCGTGGACAAGCCTACTCGGGAGAGAAGTGTGTTGATGTTGGTGCCGACGCGATCTCGGAGCAAGATGCGGATAGCGGGAAGGCTTGTAACGACCATAGACACGGCGACCTCGAAGCCCGACCAGATCAGCACATCCGTGTGGTCCCAAGTCGGGTTGACTGATCGCCTGTACATGATGATGTACCGCAGACGAAGGCACGCTGTAATTAGGATGAAGATTCCCAGACTGAACATGACCAGGATTCCCGCCTTGGATTTCCAAGACATCTTCAGGCCGACAAGCAGGGGCAGCGGCAATATCAACATCACGGTATCCAGCCCAATACTGAAGCCAGCAGCCGTAATGACGAGCGTGTTGATATCGACGCAGCGGAATTCACCAGCACCACCCTTCCAGCCCTCCCAGTTGTAGGAGATCGGTATGCACTGGAAGATCTGCATGAAGACGAAAATGGTGGTAGAAATGCCGGTGACGAGCATGGTAGCGAACGTGGCGAATCGGAACTTGTCGTGGGGGAAGATTCGCAAGAAGAAGCACAGAATGGAGAACTTGGTCAAGGCCAAGCAAACGAGGTAGAACGTCTGGGCGACATAGAAGAGCTTCAAGCCGGTTGTAAGGTCGTCAATATCGACCGTCCATATATCGCGGCCAAAGGCAGTACGGCCCGCTAGTTACTTGGTCAGACCATGATGCTATTATATTAGCATGGAATTCAACTCACCGTACTGTCCAATGACAAGGAAAGGGGTATAGAGAATCTTGACGACACGTTAGCTGATGAAAGGGCAATACTTGGGAGGTAAGCAGTCGTACGAGGCAAATAAGCATAATCCAGTCGTCGTTCTTGAACTTATCAGTAGTGAACCATCTTGCGTACAGTCTGAGCAGCACGGCAAAGAAACCGAGCAACAAGATGGCCAAGGGGGCATCGAGGTCGTGTCGGCGATCGCGAGTTGGTCGGCCACAGGCCTCGGCTTCCAACTTGGCAACGTCTAATCCCGAAAGTCTTAGCTGGGAGAAGGACCAACGGCCATCGGGCCAGTTTGAAGGGATCATTGCGCACCTATAGCATCTAACGGGTTCTCGCAAGTACTCGTTACACAATCCTGGGTTGCCATGTACAGTCCAGGGTCGGTGCAGATGCAGGTCAGATTGGTCAAAGAGCCGCAAACCGATTGTGGCACCTCCTGCATGATACAAGTAAGCTGCAGAGGAATATCGTTAGTAACAGTTCCTGCAGGCAGGTCTGTTGCAGTGATTGCGTTGCAAACTCACGCCACATGCTGGCATCCGGCCGACGTATTGGAGGAGGTCGTTCTGGGCATTCCCTACGCCGGTCAACGCACCCAGCACCAGTATTCCGAGGGCCGTTGGACGCATGATGGCTACCTGCTCGTCACTTCCGTTCTCTCGAGCTGTGTTACCGTCGACAGAATGGAATCATGGGGGATGCAGCGACAGAAAAGAGCAAAACACTGCATGGAGGAGCAAGTTCGGCCGACGATTCATGAAGGCAGTCATTTTAGGGTCTGGAACCAGCACGTCCCGATGGGCAAATCAGCTGAAGTCAATACTGTATAGCTCAGGGCTAAAGCAGACGCTACGGGAGCCGGCGCGACGCGGCAACTGCCCAGACGTCCTAGCGCGAGGCCGTCGTCCCGATTCCCCTCGCCGTGAGACACGCGTTCCTCGTTGTGGGCAATCCATCCGAAGCTGAACCGGCCTATTTGATCGGTGGCGCGGGCCCGAAACAACGGATCTAACTAGGAAGAGCCTTCAAATGACTGATCGTGTGCTGCCCCGGCTTTTCAGCTGCCCGCGCCAAGTTATTGCCGGGTGCCGCTGACTCGTGCGGCGATTCAGGGGGCCGTGCGACAAACCGTTGGTGCAGGACGAGGAGTGCTTCCGTATTTATCTTCAGACACTTACTTCAGACACTTGCAGCTTTACCATCATACTTTGCCTCTTCCTTGGATTCCAGGGTCCATGTTAAAGTTCGGCGGTTGCTATTGGTGTCGGCCTCATCTCCGCGTGTTGGGACAGCCGATGGCCTTCATGACCTCAAGCGGACGAGGCGCCTGTCACCTAACCGTACTTGTAACCATCTCCCGCGCGGCTGAAGCTAAGCATGTCCTTAAGAAAGAAGAATTGCACTTCTTCGTAACCTGACTCTGTCAAAGCGCAAATGGAGTAGTTCATCAATTAGGGAGTGGCGCAACCAGATGTAGTGCTATCTTAAGCTAGCTCCTTGATCGTACCCACAACTGATCTACGGCGTATAACACAAGTGACCAATTGACCACACAGTTCTCAAACCCTACAGCTTTCATTGTTGCGTGCGGCAGTGAAGAGGCTCAATGAGTTGGCCGTCGTGTGCGAATACTTGACGATAGCGGCATAGCCTTTGAATGGAATTAGGATGAGTAGACCCGAATATCTCTGCCCATGCTTGTTAAACCAGGGGCTACAGACTTCTTCAATTGTAACGTGAAAATTAAGATTATCTTTCGTCTCAAAGATTCAAGCTAGTTCCAGAATGCTTCTTGCCAGGAAGTGTCGTCTTACGCTGACGTTCAATGACCAGGTGGTAATCAAGTCGTGGACTATTTGTTGTCGTCTTACTGTTTTTCAAGAAGATGCTAATGCGTCGGCTGAATTACCGCTTCCAGTTTGAAGGGCTCGAAGTTCCTCGTCGGCACGTCGGGGTGTGCCGTGGAGCGGAACGTCCTGAAAACGCGCACACAAGGTCAGATTTCATCGTAGTCCGGACACGGTGCAGAGTCACTAACCTTCCACGCTTCCTCATAACCGGCAGATCGGGCGTAGAGCGGGCCTGGGATCTCTAAGGAGTCAACTACCATGTGCTGAATCTTCTCCCAGATCGCATCTCCCTTTAACACAGCCCACAGCTTGTTTTCCCACTCCTTCATTAGCTCGTGGCACAGGGCGGTGGCACGTGCTTGTTTGATGCCGTGCCCATCGTCCCCGAAATCATGCAGCCTCTGGCCGATTTCTTGAGACGAAATGGTCAGTCAACGGGTCGTGAGAATTGGGGCCGGATAGGGCATGGGTGGTCAAGGAACCGACCTCTGATAGAAGACTTGGACGGAATCTTTGGCTCATAAGAGGCAATTCCCTCCACGAAAATCGGAGTACGGCCACGTGCAACATATTGGATCAGATCCATTCGAATCTTCCATTCCAGCATCCGGCACTTGTCTCGGCGGGAAAGCCATGGCTGTTGGAGGGTCGTCAGGTACATGATTGCGGAGTTCACGTGGTGCCTGCAACGATCAGCATGGCATCGCACCTCCAACGCTTGTCTGCAGTCGTGCAAGGGCTAACCTTACATTAGGAAGAAATCATATTTAACGTGGTGGGGCGGGTGGAAAGCGGCACTGGACGCGACGAGAACGATGGTGTGGAACATTTCAGCCGTCCGCTCCTCCAGCTCGTCGTCCGCGACATGCACCTGCTGCAGCACTGACAGCATGGGCTCCCGGGCTCTCTTCAGTATTCCATCTTCGATCTTGCTCTCGTCTTGGAAACGAGCTGCTCCGTCGAATTTTGTGTCTGCGTGGACCTGCTCGAAGAGGCTCAGAAGCGAGGGCATGCGCTGGGCGGCCTTAGCTCCCAACTCGCTGGTCAGCAACAACGCGTCCAAACCGTCGATTCCGTGAACGCAAGTTTGTGCGAGGGCCTCGGCGACGACAGCGGGTTGCTTCCACTCTAGGGCGTACATGAGCTGAATCAGCGAATGCAGGACGCCAGCGTGGAGCCGGACGAGTAGATCATCTGCCAAGGCGTCGCCCTTTAGCAGGTACTCCCTGACGACCCACTCATATCCGTGGTCGTCGATCTGCTTTTGAAAGTAGACAAGAAAGTCGGGGTAGTGGTCCTCGTTGCCCAGGTACTTCTTGGAATGATCCCAAGACGTCAAGAGATCCGAGATGGCATGCTCATGGCGGGGCTCCACAGGCCGCTGGAGGCCATGGCGCAGATCGAAAGCTCTTTGGATCTGCGCGGCATTGGCACCGGTGCCGTAGAGTGCAAGGATGTGGTGGAGCATCTAATAAGTCATAAGCAAACTCCTGTACGGGGAACGGACAAGATACGCGCATGGTCGTGGAAGCCCTTCCGATTGAGGAATACGTGGTGGAGCTAGGCTGCTTGTTAGTGAGTGCAATCCACCACAATCACATGTTAGTCGTCTCGGCGCACGCACCGCTAGGTCTTTCTCGAGCAACTCTCCAGTACGCCGGGCAGCGGGTTCATCTTGGACAATGTTCCAGTGCCCTGTATTTTGGGCAGAAACCCGGATGTGGGACGAAGTAGGTTCAGTTGACGTCGACATGTTGGATGGCCAATGGAGAGCCTGTGCGCGGGTGAAAGTTGATGGTTTGCCGAGTGATTAAGCGCAACTAGGAGTTGGGAGTGAGGGCAGCAGAGGATACTCGCTGATGGACCATGAAACAGACCAAACGAAGAATGAACAGATCTTTCTGTACTCTTCAGCTCGCAATCAAGGCTGGCGCATTCAGTTGCTTTGACGTCAAGTTCACCGCGACTTACAGTAACCTTGGTCGTCATTGGTTCAACACAGACAACTCCCAGGCCGGGACGTGATTATGACTTGGTGGAGTCTGAGGAGAAACGGCCTTTCCCGATCGAGCACAATTCTTCCACCGTCACGTGCCACGTCCCGTCCCGAAAGATGCTGCCGTCCTGAGCGTGGCGCCGCTCCCGTCCGAATGCCCTCAACTCGCGGGTCCCACCCACGCCTGGTAATCCAGGCGAACCGCTCAGTATTTCGTGCAAGATGTTTAGACAACATTCACGACGAATACTCTCCGAGAAGGATTGATTTGGCGGCCAAATAGGATGCTTGCCGTGTGTGATCGTCAGCTACCTGATCTATGACCTTCTTGTGGGGAAGCGTGCATGTGGCACATGAATCGGACTCAGCGCAGGTACAAATCAAGTAAAGTTTATAATAAAAAAAGAGGTACAAATGGCTTTGAAGTCAGACAAACATTAACCAAGATTAGATCTGTGCCTACCTTGGTTATCCTGTGCTCATCATCATCCCAAACTCAAAGACATGCAGCAAATAGTCCAGGGTAGGGACCCGAGCATTTGGTCCCTGACTCCGCATTGACTTGGCGTAAATACCGTAGCCGTTTCGGGATGCTTCGCTAAGCCCAGTCCGGCCAAGACCCATTCAGGAGCAGATCCTATTGGCTGAACTCCTGAAGCGTCCAAGGACACCCGGAACCGGTACCTCGTTTATCGTATCTTATCCTTATCGTCTGCTCTGCTTCCACCTTCAACTTCTTCCTCCTCAACTATCTTCACCACCAAACTCATCTTCCCGTCACCGCCCTGCCATGAGGCTGCTGCGGCTCGTCCACGGCCTCGCATCCATCCCGGCCGTGCGGGCACTGGCCCTGAGCGCCGTCCTGTGGCTGCTGGTCTTTGCCTACTGCGACCAGGCCCTGTGGCGTGACCCGCACGGCGCATACTTCCACATCGAGCACATCTACGACCTCGGCTACTCCTCCGCGCGTCAGCAGGAGGCTCGTGAATTCTTGAAGCAGCAGTCGGATCCGTCGAGCCCGAATGCGACGGCCGTCCAACATGCCGGCGACAACCCCGTCCTCTGTGCCGCCTTCGTCACCGTCCGCCGCGAACACCCCAACGCCGCCCGCTACTTCTCCGATGCCATCGGCTCCATGCTGCAGGGCTTGTCCCCTGAGGAGCGCGCTGCCCTCAACCTGACGGTGCTCTTCGGGAACGCCGACCCGACCCAACACCCCGAGTTCGCGGCGCCCTGGCTGTCCCGAGTCGTCGACCATGCAAGTGGCTACCAGAACCTGTCCACCGACGAACTGGCCGAGCTTGGCCGCCTCGAGAGCACCCAAGACTTCCAGCGCAAAGGCGTACTGGACTACCTTTACGTCCTGGACCAATGTTATCGCGAGACGGATGCGCCCTTCATCGCCGTCTTCGAGGACGATATCGTGTTCGCCGCCGACTGGATGGCCCGCACCCTCCTCGGCCTGCAGTACCTTGCGAGCCACCCTCCGACAGCTACGGGGGTCGACAAGCGACCGTGGCTGTACCTGCGTCTGTTCTATACCGAGACATTCCTACAGTGGGACGAGAGCGACGACTACTGGTACGGCCACATGACGCTGACTTTTGCGCTGGCCAGCTTTACGACGGCAGCGCTGCTCGTGCTGCTGCGCCAGATCGTCTGGCTGTGCGGACGCAGGAGTGCCGGTCGGGACAACTACAGGGCGCCGGCCAAGGCGTGGCTCTGCACACCCTCCAACCTCGGCCTGCGTCTAGACATAGCAACCATTGTTGTGCTCTTAGTTATAGTTGCGCCGGCCTTTACCGTCCTGGCCTTCATGGCGGGCAAGTACAATTTGCCCATGTATGCCCTCCACGGGACCAGTCACGCAGTCGGCAAGATGATCCCTGGCACGCAGGCCTGGCAGAAGTACGGGGGCGTGATGCCCATGGACCGCCATGGGTGCTGCTCGCAGGCGCTCGTCTTTGACCGCGCGCGCGTGCCCGACCTGATGGCGTACCTGCGGAAGCGCGAGCGCGGCCAGACGGACATGATGATCGAGGACTACTGCTCGGAGACGTCGCTGCGGCGGTTCGCGCTCGGGGAGCAGGCGGTGCAGCACGTCGGCACCTTCAGCAGCCGCACGTCCAACACCGTCAACGGGCAGAGCGTGTGGGCGTTTTACTTTGAGGAGAACTCGGTGGACAGGGCAGAGGCGAGGCATCAAAGTACGTTGGCGAGCATAGACTGGGGCGTGTTTCAGGCACTGCAAGGTCGAAATTCATGAGCGAGAACGATGTGACGAATACATGTATGAATGAAGAGCTGAAGATTTATGGCTCCTCGGGCGCGTCTGGACTATCGTGATACCATGCTCACTGCGACGAGGGAGAGGGTGATCGAATTGAGCCCCTCAACACATCCAGCAAAGCAGGCGACGGGATGCAGGCCACCTCGTTTCCCAGGATCTTTGGCACTAATGCATCTTGCCTCAGCTCTGCCGTTGCTGCTTACAACCCCTTGCTATCCGCAACGTGCATGACCATCTGCCCTTGCCTTGACGGCGGCCATGATTGCATCGTACGCCGCGTCGTCCTTCTCGGGAAGCCCTTCCTCCAGCTCGTACCCCCTGTCGTACGACCCGTAGAAGTCCGGCCCAGAGTAGTCTGGCGTCTCGTAGTCAAAGTACTGCATCCGCAGGACGCGATGCCTGGACAGCCCAGTGCCGAACAAGAACTGGCCGGGGGCCAGCTCGTCTGTCATCTCGCAGCCCTCCTCGTCGTAGACACCCAGACCAGCAAAGTCCCGGTGGGTGTTGTAGAGGAGGCGGGACCACAGAATGTCACGATCTGCTGCGACAGTGCTGTACGCTTCGTGATCCGAGGCCGCATACAACGCCTCGCTGTGTCCGTTGCATCCCGAGCCTATGCGAAACACCTCGAGTGCTTCCAGTGACTCCCGACAACGCGAAAGCAACCAATGCCACCGCAGAGGGAATTGGTGTTCTGCCCAGTCCCCTCTTTCGGCCAACACTGTGTCGACCTCTGGGTAGCCAGGAGAGCAGGCCTTGTCGTCGAGCGGGCCATACTGAATAGCCTTGTACAAGATGGGGCAGTTGTCGAGATACAGCTCCCTCAAGCCTCCGACATGCTGTCCCAGAGACACGAGCCACTCGACCTCGCATTCGTGGGTGAAGACGTAGCGCCCCAACGCCAGGACCCTGAGGTTGGGCAGTTGGATGCTGCTGAGGTCGAGCCTGGGAAACCAGCCCCAATACTCCCGGTAGTGCAGCGAAAGAGTCTGCAGGTGGCTTGTTGTGGAGGGAGCGAGCCAGGTCGTCGGAAGAGCGGAAAAGAAGTCGTACTTGTCCCTGATTTCAAAGAGCCTCTCTGGGCGATCGCTGTCCTCCTCCGTCGTGATGAGCAGCTTCAGATCAACGAGGGTGGGCTGTGAGATGACGGCGCGCCAGGCGTCTGATGAGTGGAGGTCTTCGTTGCAGAAGTCTTCGAGGTTTGAGATTGTGAGTTCTCGAAGACGCATGGCTTGGCCATTTGCGACATCTAGGTCTTCGACATCGTATTCGAGAGGAACGTCAAAGTCTTCCAAGAAGTCTTTTGCGTCGATCGCAGCCTGCGCCGCGATGGTCCACATCCCTGCGATGCAGTGGCAGATGGTATCCAGCACACGGTACCGGAACTCCGTCGTCTCCTCCACGCTCCTGAAATCTTCGTTCTCATCGCCCCCGCACTGCTCGTTGAACCTGATGTGGAGCGTCTCGACCCGCGTGAACGCCCGCAGGTACGGAAGAGTCTGCAGGAACACGACGGGCAGAGCAAAGGCGGTGTTGTTGTACGAGTACCCATAGCCCGGGATGCGCGTGTCAATCGTCAGCTCGCAGACGAGGCTGTGAAGCTCGGGGCTTTTGGCGATGGCGACGAATCGCTTGGCCGAGTCTTCGGAGGCATCGAGGTAGATGCTCGTGTAGAGATGGGACAGAGCAATGTCCCTGAACCTGCGGGAAACCAGCCTCAGCCGGGAGAGGCTAGGTTTGTAAAGATACGAGCATATGTGATGACAAACTTCAGCAGGTATTGAAGCAAGATGGTTATTGCCCGGTGTTCTTGACATGTTCGTCCA
This sequence comes from Paramyrothecium sp. XJ0827, assembly GCA_020881915.1. Classification (NCBI taxonomy): domain Eukaryota; kingdom Fungi; phylum Ascomycota; class Sordariomycetes; order Hypocreales; family Stachybotryaceae; genus Paramyrothecium; species Paramyrothecium sp. XJ0827. The sequence continues at coordinate 5,073,042 of JAJFPB010000004.1, forward strand.
TTGAGCGACGCGTACGTCAATGATGATGAACGTCCCAACTTGATTCTGATATTGGTGAACATTTTAGTTGACAAGCCGCACGTATTTCACAGGAGCAATGAGTAAGCCCCTGCCCAGGACTAACCGATTCTGCTCTGCTGCCTGCTGCGCCTCGGCGATGGCCAGTTTCGGAAGTTGTTGAACAAGCAAGATGCAAGGGTAAGGCAAAGCAACCGCCATCGAACATGACGCTGGCTAGAAGTGCAATAAGGTCCAGGCGTGGTGAAAAGAGAGCCACAGTAAGTCCTGGGGTATCAGACACCTTGGCAGAGGGCGTGGGGGTAACAGTCCTGCCTGCGTCTCAACCCAAACAAGCACCGCACATCTCTGCGTCGCGTGCTGATACCCTTGGGCAGTGTTGGCCAGAGCTTTGAAACCACGGGAATAAATCCATTGCCTCTTCATACCTCGATTGACTCTACTCATATCTGGAAGTTGACTTGGTCGCAAAGATCTGGCTACCACTCATCCTCGCGAACAGAACATGGCACAACAAAACGAGCCGCCTCATCATCAATCGGTCTGGTGGTCTAGTGGTATGATTCTCGCTTAGGGCAACACCCGAAGCACGATTTGCGAGAGGTCCCGGGTTCAATCCCCGGCCAGACCCTGTGTCTCTTCTTTTTGCATGTGTTGATCATGTTTTTTGGGTCGTGTTGTTCTGTGTTGCTGATTGAGGAGTGTGAGAACTGTCATGGTGGGTTTCGTTGATGGTTGTACGTGTTGTCAAGTCAAACGGCATGAACATTTGTGTCTCTGACCAGCGATTGATGGGGGCTTGCATTAAATATCGCCACGACGGGTGAAACAGGAATTAGATCTCGGGCTAGTGGAGAATAGTATCGACTGTTTTGACTAGCTCGTGTCCTGCCCATCTTGAGTCGACGCTTTGAGTGGATCTAAGCCAACCACTTGATGCCACCAGTATCTACTTCATCGCATTTGCTTTTAGACTGGCAACATTGAGGTTGGTGTTGGACGAAATGCCGTCTGCATTCTGGGTTCTTTGTTGTCGCAACTGCCCCTTGTTTGTCGCCGTAGATAATTGTAGCGGCCAGCTCAATCTTACTCGAGTCTTGGAGCATGTCTTTGCGGAGGGTTCAAAGCCATGAGGTTTCCTTGGTGGCTTGGATTTTGGCCCATTGCTTGGGACTCGCAGGTTGATAGAGCTACAGGTAGCTTGCCTTTCAGGTTGCTAGTCTATGGCTCCGCTATTTTGGTGATGTTTGCGAAGGATGCCAGGCTTGAGAGGCACCTTGCATCTTGCTGTAGATGAATGGAGACAATGACGAACAAACTGCGCAAAGGAGAATTTGCCTGATACCCGCTGAACATGCAAGTTGCTTCTCCGTACGTTCGATGAATTGTCGCAGCAAGTTCTGCTTAAACTTATGAAGCACACCCACAGTAATCTAGCGCGACGCATGCAAAGTTAACCGATGAGTATTGTCCATATGCGTCGCAGAGAACCCCGGGCCATTGTTGCCCATCTAACAACCCGTCTCCGCTCCCATATACCATGATTGATTGGTCAGAGTCCGCTCCGCAGTTCCTCTAACATGACCGTCTCGAAAGCCTGGTCTACCTTTCCCACCAATTTCCTTGCCGCAAATGGTCTGAAGTTGCCCCTAACTGAAACAAAAGGTCTGCCGACCCAAAAAAGTCCTGGGGGACTCTTGGCGATTTCAACATGGGAGCTTCTAGTATCAAGGCTGAAGCCTAGTTGGCCATCCACGATAAACAATGTCTGTGGAGAGTGACCGCGTGATGCCACTCCCTGAGATGCTCATGAATTACATCGCAACCTTCACTAGTAGGTTCTCCTTTGAACGGTTGGCAGTGTTGCACAAGTTTGGGTGCAAAAGAGATACGAGAGTGTGAGCAGGCAGAAGCATGCCGAAACAGGCCGCATCCACCAACAAGAAGCCATCAACCCCTGCAGCAATATGAGGCGCTGAATGAGTGCAGCCTAAGCGAAGGCAAGAATGGGCCTAGAACAAAGCGCCAACCGCAACGAAGGCCCCTCAATCTCCCATTATAACCCGGCCCTACATCGCTGTTTCGCCTCGACAGGAAGTGCCTGTCTCACTCACTCGCAACCTCCATCTGTCAGCGAAACTCGCGGAACAATGTCCGACACTCATTACTGCGCCCTTTGTGGGGCACCTCTTGGTCACGGTCTATGGGATGAAGAAACACACGTCTACTATGACGATAGGCCCCCGGATAGTCAAGATCCCAAGCTCTCATGGTTGGATGACATGCGTCTCATTGGAGAGACCCCCAAGGACGCTGACACACCTTACAAGTACGCGCGCGAGGGTCTGACACGGCCACAGGACAACGAGTTAACATTGAGCACAGAGCGTGGATCTCGGGTCCCGTCATCCGGTATGACTGGGCCGTGAGCTATCGCAACGCAGAGCATGGGCAGCCACCAGATCCCGCTCTTCAATCCTTGCAGATTTCGAATCCAATACATATGTGAGTACTCAAATGGCGTATATCACGAGGCTCTTCTAGATCTGTTTTAGCTATGTAATCGATGGCAGTGAAGTGTGGGCGGCTCCTTTCCATGCATGCTGTCGCACAGTTCTCTGCAAGTACATGGGGATCTCGGTGTCACAGCTCGATAAGGACCACTTCCTGATGACGTTGAAAAGCCTGGCAGAGAATCATGGGGGAGCGAGCCTTGACATCGACTATGGGGATATAAGCGAGTACATGCAAGAGTACTGGGAGGGGGGTGAAGATGGATACTTTTCAAGCAATCCAGTTGAGGTGGTGGGCCTGGAGGACGTCTACGCCAACCTGCCGTTGCGTGATGTCTCAACCGCGAGAGATGTCAGAAGGTACAACACCGAGGGAGATCCTTTTTCGATGCTCTATCCAGAAATCCTACTGCGCATCGCCTCTCTTCTTGACAAGATGACCACGGTTTACAAGCTCCGAAGAGCTTCCCCCACATTTGCAAGCATTCACTTGGACAATGGCTTTTGGAAGCGCCGCGTCCACACAGACATGCCGTGGCTCTGGGATCTTCCCTCTGCGATGGATCGAACGCTCGACTGGGAAATTGCGTATCGCAGGCTCTACTGGGGCGGCAAACTCAAGTCGCAAGATAAGAACAAGATCCTCGGCCTCTGCAACAGGCGAAGGATCTGGAAACAGGTGTGTCCCACCATCGCACGCAGGTACCGAGGGGAAGATCCGTTCCCGGACGAATCAGTCCGTAGTACGCTGCCGGTGATACATCCGGTCCCCATTCCGGTCCCCATCGCGGTCCCCATTCCGGTCCCCAGGACGGAGTCCATCACGGTACCGAACACGATCGAGATCTCTGATACTGTTGAGGTTGCGACATTCACAGGCTCTTGGGCCCCTCCAACCACTCATAAGCTGCTGAGCCAGGTTACAGATCTGTCCGTCGTGAACCCACGTCTCCTGGTGAAGTGGACCGAAAATCGCCAATTGGCTGACATCGCTATATCTGGAGAAGCGAATGAGGATACGGGCATTCAAGATCCGAACGTAAATTCCGTGCCCGAATCCGTGCCAATCCCCGAGAGCGACTGGCCGAGAGGGTTTGTCTTTACGAGCCGCTTGGTGAGGGATGAGTTGGATGAGGGGGTCCGGGTGGTGGTTGGGCTGAAGATTCTCTTTGCCAAACGTGAGCCAATTCAACTAGGCGCGAGTGCAGGAGACAAAATCCTGGTCTACGGCAAAGAAGATCACTTCGTCGTGGGATGGAAGATCTACCAATCTACTAGTGGTATCTTGTACCGTGTGGCATTGCTCGAGCAACATCTAGGCTACGCTCGTGATCACCTCCGGGTCGTAGATGACCACAGGGACGAGTATAGCTATCAAGAGGCTCCTTTCCTCTGGCGCAAAGCCATTCTTCCACCCGGGATGTGTGCGGCTCTCGATCATCAGGCCGGCCGAAATATGATCGGTGGGTACCATCATCCGCGAGAAGCCCTCGTGTTTGGCACATCGGAGGAGGAGGTGCTTGGCATGACAAGCATATCAGCAGACATTCAACTGGGCGGCTTTGAAGTTACCTACAAGGACCGTCATAGCCAGGCTATTGGTCCTCGTCGCAAGGCAATGGTCACTCTCACCTTGGACTTCGAAGCAGGTGAGCATCTCGTCGGGATTGAGGTCAGCGTGGCAGGCGAAGTTGTTACAGCAATCCGGTTCATCACCGACCGAGAGCGCCACCTTTCTGTAGGTCAGTTCACGGAAGACGGAGCCATATCTTTTTGCTGCTACAGACCGGCTGGCATATTTGCCCACTGGGATTGCAGGACATCGGAGCATAATCTGAAGTGGTTTGACGCCCTGCACCTGAAGTCCCAGCGACGGAGCAGTAGGATGCACCTGTCCCCTTATTTACCAGAGGACTCCGAAGGGCGAATATGGCAGTCAGGGGCACCACCAGATGCATTGAAAGAAGCGGACAATATCTGCGGCTTACCTATGACTACGAGACGGACTACTAAGAGCCCATTTAAACCTCGTCAACTCGGGTGCACTGTCGGTTGGCTTGACTGTAGCCAGCCCCTTACGGAAGTGAAAATTACGACAATCGCCAATAAAAGCACGGAAGTAAAGCCACAGGCTCCCATCTTGGCCATATCTTTCAGATACACGGATGGGAAAATGGCTGCAATAGGCACGGGCAAATTCCCGATAGACCCAAAATGCGAGTGGTGCTGCTCCTCCGAGCAGCACGGGGAGGAACCAACTCCTTCACGGATGCATGATCACGAAACTTGGAATATTGGAGGCAAGAGGCTAGCTAGTTTACGAGTGTGGCATACCTCAGCCCATGGTATACTTGGAGTGCAGTTTGTCGCAGATGGGCAAGTTGAAAGTCCAGTCTATGGACAGGACGTGCTCAACGTCGAAGATGCGGTCATTAACGAACTGGATTTCTCTGACACAGCGTGCAAAGGAGTTGTCGGGCTCAAATTCTACCTTCAAAACGCGCCCATGAATCAACAGCGTTTGCCGCCGGATGGTTCTGGGGTGCCAGGCAGAGGCTGTGTAGTAAGCGACATTGACACTGTGGTGGCTATTCAGGCGCTGGAGACTCGCTGAGGTTATCTTGAGATTTTGTGGTAGCAACACGTCCGTGGCCTGTATGTGTGCATATTGTGGATAATGACTCTTCGTTGGTAATGGAATTTCGTCTGGTATAAGACCGGGGGATGGTGAATGTACCCGAACACACGCGTTTCACATGTAATAAATGCAGTTAATATTCCTATCTATTAATTCCACGAGGTCGGGACAGTACAGAACCAGAAGGTGGAACCTGATCCAGAAAGAGGCAAAGCCAGCTTCAACGCCTCGTCTATTGTTAATGCTTACTTCCAGTCCCTAACCGAGCCAAACTCAAGTAGTCGAAAGTGTTTCCTGGGCAAGACTGGTCTTGCCTCATACAAACAAACAATCTTGAGAGTGTCCGGTTGAGATAGAGCTTTGCAACAACAAGTAAATAATTCAAAGCCAAGATACAAAAACAAGTTTCGTGCACTACAAACCTGGTCCATGATCGGGAAACAATCATCTTCAAACCCCTTGTTAACAACTCCTACATCGCATCATCGCCTATTCAAGCCCGTCTGTCGCACCACAGCCCTGTTCATCAGTGACCGCATTTCGCCATCCATTCCATAGGGGCTCCGGCCCCCTTTCATGAAGGTTTCCATGGGCGTTTCTCCGAGTGCATTCCGGAGGTACAGGTTGGGCTTGGCATCGAGAAGAGCCTCCACTTTCAAGACATCGCTCTCCGACAACCTCCTTTTTTTTAACATGATGTGCAGAGGGGTGTCGCCAAAACGATTCTTGGTGTCGACTTTGCAGCCACTACGCACTAAGAAACCAAGGGTCCTCATGAACGAGGCCGCGTTCACTTTACAGTTCTCTACCAAGTAGTGAAGACAGGTTTTGCCGTCGGCATCCTTTGCGTTGGGGTCTATGCCAAGCGCTATGTGCCGTGCGGCAAGACCATGGTGCTTCGCGTCGACGTATTGCTCATTACCCAGCAAAAGCATCAGCGTGTTCTTTTGGGTACGAGTGCCGATGTTGGTAGGGTCTATGTAATGGACGAGCAACTTCGTAAGGCTGCTACTGTGAATTGCGGCGTTGTCGAAAATCCTCATGATGATTGTCTTCCATTCATTTTCGTTTGCTCTGCACTTCCCGGGGAGCGGTGGCGGATAGCATTCGAGCAGGAAGTCAAGGCTCCTATTAATGGTCCAAGGCTGCTGGGTCACGATGCAGTACGCAGAAAACCAATCCGCCTCATCGATGGAGTCCTCCAGAAACCGATTAAGGTGCACTGGGATGTGGTACGAGTTGGCATGGAGGAAAGTCATGATCCTGTCTTGATTGACCGTAACTCCAGCATCCTGCAAGATGGTCAAACACTCGATTGTGGTTTCAACAATCTCCGGCTTGTCCTCATCGTAATACGAGCTAGCAATGTGCCACGCATCCGCATCTGGACTCGAGGCGTGCAAGGGATCCGCTCCATGGTCCACAACAAGACTGCGGAGAATCCGGACATTGTGTTCGTACGCAGCGGCAGCGACGACAGACCATCCATGGCTGCTCAGAGCCTTCAAATCCGCACCTGCATCGACCAAGATATCAACCACCTCTGTACAGTCATCGCCATGGTAACTAGAGCAGTGATACAGTGTTGTGCAGTTGGCGTCATCGCGAGCAAGGACATTGGCCCCGGCGGAAAGTAGTTTTCTCACAATCCTCGGCCCCTGGTTCTTGCATGCCTCAAGCAGCGGTGTGCTTCCGAACGCGTTCCTGAAGTTGACATTGGCACCATAAGACTCCAGAAGTACGTCAATAACTTCCTCACAGCCCCCGATGACCGCACCAAACAGTGCCGTTCGTTCTAGGTTTTGATCTGCCTTTTCGACGATCCAAAGTATCTTTTGGCTTGCACCTCGCGTGAGAAGTGTGAGCGCTGTAGTAGCATGGGAGAAAGTAAGTGCAGACGCCAATGGAGTTTGGACGAAGGTTGTTTGCTCATTTTCCTCGGCGAACTGTCCGAGGCTTTCAATGTCTGCCCCGTTATCGAGCAGAAGTGTTACAATGTCGTCATGTCCACACAAAGCTGCAACATGCAACGGTGTGGCCGTAGCATACCATTGCAGTGACTGAAACACCGGTGCTCTGTAGTTTATGAGCTCGTCACTGCCAGCCTCGAGGGATCGTCTTATCAAGGCGGCATCTTGATACCTCGCTCCCCAGGCTAGTGCCAATGAACCCCAGTGGTGACCCAATCGTTGCCCCAGTTCGACATTGATCTGTTCATCGTCCAGGCGATACCTGAGCACGAGAGGCGCGTCTTGGGCCAGCAAAACGTCTTTCTTGTAAAGTATCTCGACTGCGATATAGTGCAGGCGCTTTATCATGGCCACTTGTGCAAGATCATAAATGCTGAGTTGCCAGCAGATTTCCACCCAGACTTCATCCGGTACTTCGTTTTTCGCGGATCCGGGCGGGACATAGATTGGATCATCCAATTCCATCATGTTCAACTTGGTTGTTTTGCGGCGGCTTCGGGCAGTGTGAGTCTCAAGGAATTTAGCAACGCCTTTTTGAGTTGCAGAATCGGTGTATGATAAATCAAATACTGTTTGAGACGACGGAACCCAGCAAGAAATGGAAGCAAATAAAAAGAACAGCATGCATCCACCTACAGTTGTTGGTTCTTTGTGTAAGAAATCGAGCCAACTATAGAAAATGTGTAGATTCTTTCAAAGCTCAAAGCTCAAAGGATATCGCATTGTAGCACCAGTCCATTTCCAAATTTACTTCGCAACAAAGTCGCGTTCATGTTCCTATGTGGTGTTCAACCCAGCGACTATGAGTTCAGACAAAGAATCTTTAAGTCACAGAAGTTTGACAGCTTTCCGTGGGATAATTTTGGCATCCTGCCAAAAGTCATTACTTTGGTTCGTCTTTCATTCGGGAAACTCTTCTGCGGTGTTTTAACAAAGACCCTGTGTTGATGTGTGGGACTCGAGCCTGAACAACCTTTCACGGCATTTTGTGTCTGTTGGAAAGACATTTATGATGCTTGAAGAAGGCAAATTGCTGCTACAGCATTAGACGAGAATGGTCGTGCGAACTCACTTCACAATGGATACAAAGGATGCCTATTTTAGTAAGTAGTCACACACCTGAAAACACAAGGCCATGAAAAGCTTTGCCGTCAATTGGATGATGGGCCCGTGCTGTGTTCTTTATTTGATAGAGGGGAACTTGAAGAATGAGACTTGGACCAAAAACTTTCGTCCATGAACACTTCGCTACTCATAAAATCCTTTCGTTCTGTACTATTGAACCAATATTGTGATCACCCTGACATAACTTGCATCATACTGTAAGGAGACTGACTCTGAATGGTCGGGATGATGCCCTCTCGAGGATCACTGGATGCGGTAATTATGACAGATACAGTACAGGGTAGCTGCTTGTTCCAACTGATTTGCAGTCGAGAGCAGTTTCCGTAGTTGTTTGTTGACCACGAGCAAATGCACACCGCCGAAAGTAGAGACGACATCTCTTGGAAACTCAACCGGTTGATTGATAAATAGACTCAATTTGCGTCAAGTAGTATCCCACGCTTGGATGGGACTACCGCTGCCTTGCTGTACGCCACAATCCACGCTTGAACATGTTTCCATACACTTTTACATTCTAATCATACATTACAAACACCAACGACTTTCTCTATATCTTATGTTGACGGAACAACAGTCATCTTAGAGAGAATAGACATCCACCTCTCGATGGAGCTGATCTGCTTGTGAAGCCGTGGGAATTTCCACAGAGGGACGCCCCAGAAGAAGAAGGAAAATGTCCATGAGTAACCCACAGCCCAGCCTAGCCAGCTCCTTTCGATAATGGCCAGCTCACGTGCCCACCCCATTTGTTTGGCTGCGCTCCTGATGGCTGAAAGGGTCAGGGTCTCTGCCAGACAGGCCGCAAAGTTGAGCAGGTACCATTGCAGGTCCAGCCAGTCGTTTGTGCCCAGGCGCCAACTGATAACCTTGTGTGTGAGACCGGAGATCAGGAAGACGACGAAGGCGATGACGGCTCCTGCTCGTGGCGAGTGATGGCCGGGTTGCAGCAAGCCCAGATGGCTGGCGACAAGCCGTCCGTAGTTTGAGTATGAGCGCACAGCCAAACGATGCCAGAAGCGGCCCCAGAACCGGCGCAGGCCGCAGGCATCGGTGGGCTTGCCGAACAGAGGCGGCCAGTCGGACGGCTGGAAGAGGCCCGTGGTGACGGTGACCACAGCCAAGATGGTGTGGATGCCATCCATCAAGATGAAGCTGTCCCAGACCCAAGAAGCAACCGCGTACAGGCGGACGACGGCCTCGCGAGCCGTCAAACTCGACAGCCGCGTGAGCAAAGCTGCCTGAGCCACGTCTTCAGGGTAGATCTCAACAACTGTCTCACTGAAAATGGCAGGCAGCACATATCTGTGCAGGTAGTAGTAGAGCGGCAGCCTGGGAAGACGAAGAATCAAGAAAGTGACCAGAGAGTCACCGTCTTTGGCTTTGCTCTCGTCGCCGACGCCGCCATCATCCTTGGCCTTGCTCGCTTCTGGGAGGAGCTGCGGGTTTCCCCATACCAGGTATGTGGCTCGGAATGCCTCGGCGGACAGCAACGAGGTGCCGCTGTCGCGCTGCGGCGCTGCCCACTTCTCTATGAAGAGAAGCGAAATGACGTGGAAAACATTTAGAGTAATGCTCTGGGACCAGATCCCAACAAGTGCGGGTATAATGAAGGCCTTTGACGTGGTGAAGGATAGCCACGCAAAGCCCAGAAAGAAAGGAGTGAGAGAAAGACGCACCCGCTCGGAGGGCGAATGCAGGGCGAAGTGAAAGGCAAGAAAAGACAGGGCCAGATGGGCAACGGGGGTGAGGCAAGGAAGGAGAAATTGCGTGTAAATCATCTTGTGTCTACGCGTTTCGCGGTGGATAGGCGTGTAGGCATGGCGCAAGACATGGTTATAACCACTACCACCGGTATTCGCGCCTCCTGCTAAGAGACATGTTGCTAATCATGGTATAGCCGCTCACCTCTCACGCTCCCAGACGTCTGACGCTCCGTGCCCACCAGCCTTGTTGTTGTGGGGGCCAAGCCTTCCAGGGGCCCTGGTCGCCAACGCCGTCTCACTGCATGTTCTCGTCAGATATACAGAGGGCCGGTAGCGTCGGCCAGGCTCCGTGGGGTTTTGGGAAATGCGGAACAGTGTGGAGCTGCGGAGACGGTGGCGGGCGGCCTCATATCCAGCTCATTAACAGCGCCTCTCACAATATGCACTTTTGCCTTGCTTTAGTGGCACCATGTTAAAATTAGCTACCGCACTAATAAACAAACCATTCGCCCCAAACCACTTGCCCCAAACCAAATCCCCCTTCCCCTTGCTAGCCTTGGTGATATCATTGCTTCCAAACATGTCCCATCTCCGCCCTACACAGCATCATAATGAGGATCGGCAGCAATGTTAGTGCTTCTCCTATAATAGAAAAGATATGGTCAAATTTGGAAGGAGAACTCACAAGGCTCAAGTCAACCCCACCGGCAACCTTGGCTTCCCAGACGCTCCTCTCCTTGTCCGTCTTCCAGGCCCGCACGTTGTCCACAACCTTGCTGATAACGGCAATGGTGGTGTCGCCCACGCTGACTACCGTGGTGGTCGCCGCGTAGTCGTTCGGCCGCATGAGCACCAGGACCTGGTCACCGGCCTGGGTGTGCACGGTAGCGTCGACGGCGACGGGCTCTGTGAAACGCTTGTTGTGCTCGAGAGCGCAGATGGTTTGCTTAGTAGGATCTTCGACGGCCCACCGGCCCTTGACGCCCGTCTTGCGGAGGTCGAACAGGTGCTTGTCGTTGTGGTCAGTCACGGTGCGCCTCCAGCTCCACGACGAAAAGGTCTTCCCGTTGACCGTGAAGAGTCGGTAACCCGTGCCGTCCGAGACTTCGACGTGCTTGAAGTAGGGATCGTGACAGGTCATGAGCAGCGTGGTTTCCTGCGTCGATACGTGGCCGCTGAGCAGGTTTACGGCGGGGTCAGGGGTCTTCAGAGTAGTGTCCATGTCTGCGAAAGTTGCTGTGGTGCGAGATTTTGCTGCTGTTGCTGGGATCTTTTGCGGTGTAGAGAAATGAGATGAGGGAAAAATGCTCCGGTCTTTCCGTGCTCGACAGTGAAGTCAGATATCAAATTCTCGTGGTCCCAGTTTGCGGCCAGCACTCGGCTTATCACGGTCTCACCTAATACTGCGGTGACTGGCTGTGTCTTGCCCCCGATTGGCACATGCAAATGACCTCAGATGGGTCAGTTAGGCTCCATGGTCTCCTGTGGGCTGTAGGTGCTGTGCCACAGGCTGGACGATCCCTGGTCAGATTTTAGCTCTTGTGGAGCTGCCACGCAACGCCTCTTCCTTCGCGTCTGTTCCACTCGCCTTGATTCCTGACCCCTGCCGATCACACTAACCTTAAACATGCCACGGGCCAGGAGCCTCAAGCCACTTCGAGGGATTGAGGTGCAATCTATTCGGAATTCTTGCTGAATTTGGTTTGCTTCCAGGCTTCAGCTGATGCTATGGTGGAAACACAAGGGGGGGAAGGGGGAAGGAAGAGGATGATGTTGTTTGAACCTCGTCACGAACCAAAAATAAACCGAAGAGGTGGAAGAGAGGGAGCTCATCCTGGGGTGTCGTGATGTATAAAAGCGGCCGTCTCTCTCACCTTTCTGTGATTCAGAGCAAGCACTTCAGTACAATTCAATTCATCACCACCTTTTCCTTACCGTTTTTTCCTTACCGTCTTTTCTTTCCTTACATTCACTTCCTCTCTCAACAAAGTTCACAGACAACTACTTCCGCGCCAATCAAGCCTATCCTTCTTCATTTCTTTCATTCCAACAATCATTCAAGATGCCTTCCCTCAAGATGACCCTTTCCGCCGTTGCCACCCTGGCTCTGGTCCAAGTCTCCTCTGCCCACTTCCTGGCTGCCATCCCTGCCGCCACTGCTGCTGGCATCGGTGCCGTCTCCGGCGTTGTCGGTGCCGTGGCTGGTGTTGCAGGAACCGTCACCTCTGCCGTCCAGAACGCTCAGAACAACCGCCGTGGTGCCAGCCGTGTCTACCGCCGCCAGGAGCAGAACCAGCTCGCCTGGCAACTTTGCCGCGATGAACTTACCACCGCCACTGTCACATTCTCCGGCCCCGCCCCTGGAAGTGAGTCTATATACTAATTCCTTTTAATTAATATTCTACGCCATATCTCATCAATATTTCATCCAATACTAACTGATCTTTTTCAAGGTGTTCTTGCTGAGGGCATTCCTCCCTCCTGCATGACTCTGGCCACCGTCATCACCGGTCAGCACAACCAGGGCAACCCCATCCCTATGGGCTCAGCTTCGATTCTCTTCCAGAACCTCAGCGACGAGGAGATTTACGAGATCCAGGCTGCCCTTGACGCCCACCCTTAATTTCCTCCGCGCGACAATCAACGAGGGAATCAGGAGTGTCCTATGGGTAGGATCGGGGGTAGATGCGTGGGAAGAGGGCACTTGATATTGGTTTGATGAATTGGATGGCTTACAGTAGGGGTCTTGATTCTTGACCCTGTCTATGATCTTATTTGTTATTGCTTGAAGCAATATTTACACTCCTTTTGCTCATTATTTGCTAGTTGGTAATTTATTACTGTCTGGCTACTCTCCATTTCGTATTTGACGTGCAGTTTGAGAAAGACTACCCTGATGATTGACCCCGAAAACCTTCACTGTCAGGTAAGTTTCTGATGAGGAACCTGTAGTACTACGGTATCGCTGTTTCATAATTAGTAGGGGGGCGCTCCAAAGGGTGAAAAAGGGTGATTGGAGCTAAGCTGAGTGGGTGGTGTCGTTTCGAGCCTCTGCCTGAGACAAGAAAGCATGAAAATGGTTTAGACCTCTCATCTACGAACTTGATCGTAAGAGAAGACATACGGTGACTTATAGTGTCATTTGCGTCAATTTGGTTGGCTGTAAACACAAAGTCCACGAGAAATCTTGTGTCAAGAAGCGGGTGCGGGATCCATTGTGTTGTGTTGAGAGTTGACTTCGATGAAAAGAAATACCACTTGTGGTGGCCTTTGCTACTGTTTGGTAGGATCATTCACTTCATCGAAGTATAGTGGCAGAAATTCAGCAGGTATGGAGCTGTCATAGGCTTATCCAAGCGCTGACCGATTTGGGCCCCGATGTGGCGAATTGCGATGAACATTGGGCATCAAAATACCAACCCGTGTCTTGATTCATGACTGATCTGTCCACTGTCTGGAACTCCTCACTGCTCCATCTTCTTACCCCTGCCTGTGACTTTCGCTCAATGCCCGCTTCATACGGTTGTATTCTGGTCCTATCAACCACTTTGGTCGGCTGCCGCTTGTGCAAGTATTAGATGGACAAAAACAAGGACGCACCTGCGGCTGGCGGTAAGGTTAAACGGCCGAGCTCTGGCCATCCTTCTCGTGAGGCATGGATATGGAAGAACGTACTAGACGATACAGCGATTCGATGTATTGATCGTACTGCCATAAAATCCTCAGAAACCATGGTGTCGAGCGCCCCAGGCAATGAGCTGGTTTGTAGCTACAACTGGAGAGCCGGCAAAGCTGCGAGGCTTCATGTACCAGGTAATTGAATTGTCCTATGTCACTGCCCTGCTACGGATGTATGACTGGTACTAGGATTTGCGGCGACTTTTCAAGACGTTCCCTTACCGATAACGCTACCGACGGACAAGGGCTTGCGATTCGTGGATCAAAACGCTGCGCGTGCCCCCGAGTCCACTTTCGAGCCGCTGTTTCAGGCCACGGCCTTGATGAACCCGTCTTTCCGCTTCGACAACGTGGACATACTAGTCAATCGAAATAGTCTCAGAAAGCTTCTGGATTTCTGCGCAGGTCGTCGACAAGACAGCTTTCGCATTAACCTTTACTTGGTTAATCGCACTCTTATCATGGAGCGATGTGAAAAGAGTGCTCGCCAACTGACCGGAGGGTTTCAGAACTCAGGTTGGGGTAAGAGCTTCGAGCAGACGTTTACGAAACACCTTCCTGGCTTGGGAGATAGCACAGGCCATCATCGGGCTCTTCGATACCTATTGGGTGAGCTGACGTGTGTCGTGCGCTTCGAAGTAGACGCCTGCTATAAGGAAAAGAGCGAAGAGTGTAGCGGATCCGAGTCGCTGACTGCCATGATGGAGCAAATGGCAATAGAAAGCGGCAGTGCAAACTCCTTCGGACCGGGAGGACAACGAAGACCTATGCCTCAAGCGATGGCGGCAGAAATAAAAACAGCAAGCAAACCCAAGAGCCTAGGCACGTACTTGCCACAGCTCTGGTTCGGTCGAACACCCTGGTTGATCATAGGCCGCCACACAAACGGGACCTTTGAGGAGCTCAGAATTACGCATGCTCAATCTCAATTTCTTGACTGGGAGGGGAAGCATCAGTCTACATTACGAATGTTGGTCGCGGTCTTGGCTCAGCTGCGGGAGGCGGCCGAAGACAACGGAGGTCAACATTGTGTTGCAATACACGAGAAAAGTATAGCAACACCAACAATTAGGGTGTTCCCGTCAAAAGTTACTAAGCAGGGGGTTTCGGATGAGGTAAGGGCCAAGTTGTGGGATTGGAAAGCGGGCGGCTCGACTGCAGATCATGAGTAACGGCCGGGAACTGGCAGAGGCCAAGATGGATGATCGCTTTGGTAGGCTCCGTACTCCGTATTTATCTAGCGTAGCAGGCACGACCAGACCTTGCACTGCCGTCAAAAGGCAGATAAAGGACAGCCAAACGCAATATAGATCATGATACCTGCCGATTCTGGGATTCACTAGCTCGGCAACACAGACGCGTCGTAGAAATAATCTGACCACGGATCAACTATCCTGGGAATGCTCCTATACATGTAAATGAATGGCAGGTTACTGCGCAAGTCTGGAATCACCCAACCCCATAACTCAGATAGTCTGATATTTTGGCGGTGTCTTGCTGCCTGCCATAAACCCTGATTGACAATCCAAGCCGTGGTAGCAATATGTTCCGAGCAGTACTGCCACGTTTGTATTCTGAGATGCGCAGGCCCATTCTTCAAAGTAAACCCGATATAATCAAATAGGCACATATTCTGCATTGTCGCCCTGATTTGGACTACCTATGACTTTGCGTGAGGGACGTAGCCTGGGTGATCCGATGGTGCGTTGCGGCCTCCACACCCCTGGACTGAATATTTGACTTGGGGCCGAGGCATGCTCTTTTTCTTGTAAGTCAAATTAAACCTGGGAAATCTACCATAAGTTTACTTTGAGAATGCTCCAGGCAAAGGCCAGATTAAAGCCCAGCTCGCTGTATATTGCATGTCGGTGCTGTGTAAAAGGTGACGCTGCATTGGGAACACTAGGTTGTTAGAGCAGATCGAGACGCAGCTTCGGCGAGAACGAACGGTTGTGAACACTGCAGCAGCTTAATCGCAATTCAAAGTTGATTCAAACCCCGCTTGCGGTGACGTCCATCCTGTTGGGTTTCTCCAAAATACCCAACCCCTGATTCGAGCGCCTCCACTTGCGCTGTACATGTTCTCCTCACTACTCCTCACAGAGTCTTTGTCCCCGGAGGCATGAAAGTTTGAGACCAAAAAGCATGGGGTAATACAAGATGCATTGACCTCTTTGGATCATTCGGCATAAAGCCCAACGAGGTGGCCATCCGCGGACCGTATATTGCGCACCAGCGCCGCTACACCAATTGCCACACACAGGTGGCAGCTCCCTCGTGCGATAGTACTAGTCACTTCATTTCGCCTTGGACGCGATGATAGGGTTCAGCTTCAAACGTGTGCTTGTGGTAGTCCTCTCTACAATTCCCGTGGTATTGTCTCAAGATGACATTGGTTTTGCACGAGGCTCGACCAGCGTGAAAACGGCCAACTGGGATGTCAAATTCCTCAATGCATCTGGCATTCTCGCTTCCTTGAAACCACTGGGGAGTGATTTTGATTTTCTGCCCTATGACTTTTTCGCGTTTGGCAGACGTGTGCAAAATGGATCCTACCACTGGGGCGACATCAATATTCGATATCGTATATCCAGCAACGCAAATTGGACTGAAGCTGGATCAGCAGAATTCCGAACTCCTGTCAATCATTTAGAGACGGGTGCACTTCTCGCATCGGACTTGTCGACCACAATGCGGACTGGCCCATTGAACATCGTTCGAGAATGGATCGATATTTCTGGCGACCTTGGGCTACAGTTCACAATCAGGAATGCAGGTGATACTGAGCTGGAGCTGGGTGGCTTGGGATTTCCAGCATCAGTGAACAACATATTTAACTCGAGAAACGCCTCAGACATGTATCTCAAGTGTTCTTTCATGGACCCATACATTGGGCTCGATGCTGGCTATCTCCAGGTCACCCCTCTCAAAGGCACTGGTGCTGCACTTGTCATCACACCATTAGGTAACACGCCTCTGGAGGCATACCGCTTTCTCCCTGAAGAATCTCGCGGTGGAACTCGCATTGAGAGCAACGGTTGGGAAGGGTACTACGAGTGGCAGGTTCATACCGAGGCATGGGCCAAGAACGAATGGAAGAATGCCGAGCCATGGAACCCGCCCACAAAGGCCATCCTGCAACCGGGTGAATCGCGCACGTACGGAGTTCGGTTTTCTGTTGTCAAGGATGGTATCAGGAACATTAATGCCGCTGTGCAGAGAAACGGTATTCCAACGGCGACAAGCACACCGGGATATGTGCTTCCACGAGACATCCCAGGGAACCTGTTCCTTCGATCTAAATCACCAGTGGTCTCGATCGTCGCGGCCCCAGCTGGATCGCTGAAAGTTATCCAGCCGAAAGAGGACAGAGAGTCATATACCGTCCAGCCGTCTGCCAACGCTTGGGGAAGAGCCTTTTTAACTGTGAAATATGAGGACGGCAAAACGCAAACAATACATTATTACGTTACCAAGCCCGCATCGGAAGCGATTGCGGATCTTGGGAGGTTCTTGACTAACGAGCAGTGGTTTGTTGACTCTTCTGATCCGTTTGGACGCTCACCCTCGGTAATGGGATACGACAATGAAATCGGTGCCATCGTTGAACAAGAACAGCGGCTTCAAGTCCCAGGCCTCAGCGATGAGGGCGGAGCGGGCGCGTACACTGCCGCCGCTATCAAGCAGGCTTTCCACCCCAATACTGAAGAGATTGAGAAGCTCGAAACCTTTGTGGACCAGGTCCTCTTCAATACTGTACAGGATTCTAACGACTACTCAGTAAAAAAGGGTCTGTTCTTCTACGAGCCTACCCTTGTACCCAATTACACCTACAGTACAGCGATCAACTGGGCGGGAGCTCCCAAGAAGTCTCAGGCATACAGCACGAACCGCGCGTACAATTATGTTTGGCCGGCCGTGGCATATTGGTCACTCTACCGTGCTGGACGAGCAAATCCATCACTTCTTAACATCCACACTTGGGACTGGTACCTCAGCCAAGCCCACAAGACCGTGATGAGAAGCATGGAAAGCGACGTCCATTATAACAAAAAAGGATTGATGGGCGAGACAATTTTTGGAGAGATCTTGACGGACCTACGCAGAGAGGGAAACAAAACCGAGGCCAACGTTTTAGAAGCCGCCATGCAGAGTCGCATAGACGTCTGGCGCACGGAACAATTTCCATTTGGGAGCGAGATGTCGTGGGACTCGACTGGTCAGGAGGGCGTCTATTACTGGGCAAGGTGGGATAACATCCTTTTTCCCAACGAGCGTTGCATTGACTAGCGAACAGACACTTTGGCGAGACCGAAATGTGGGAAAAGGCCAAGAACAGTGTCCTTGGATACATGCCAACCGTGGCCCACTGGGCGTACAATGGAAACGCCCGTCGCTACTGGGATTTCATGTAGGATTAAAGTATCGCTGCATACTTCACGGTTACTAACCAGAGTATAGGGTCGCTGGCAAACTTCGAATCGTGGAGCGACAAATCCACCACTATGGCTCGGGACTCAACGCTTTGGTGATGCTCTCCGCTTTTCGAGACGACCCCTCAGACTCGTACCTGGCGCGAGTCGGCTACGGCGGCACCCTGGCACCTCTATCCAACATTCACGAGAATGGATTCGCATCCTGTGGCATGCACGCCCGCCCAGAGCACCTATCTTGGGATGGCTACAGCGCGGATTACGGCCCGAATATGGTCGGTATGGTGCTTGGTTCAGGCACCTACTTGGTCGAAGACGCAGACATGGGACTTGTTGCTTACGGTGGACTGCTCGAGCTCGATGGAGACGTAGCCCGCGTCAGCGTGCGAGATCCAGTTCGGCAGAAGATCTTCATTGGTCAGCTTGGAGTGCAGGTGAAAATTGATGCTGGCGTTATCCAGGCATTCACGTATAACCTTCATACCAGGGTCATTAGATTATCATTAGGCCAGCTGGAGGGGGCGCCCAAGGCTCCAGCGGCTGTGATCTGGATTGAGCAATTTCCTTCTGGCAAGCCTGGAGACTATCAGGTAGGGGCATGTGGTGTAGATATTACACCTGAGCGGCACGGTTCCAAGGTACCTTTAGACGGGGATCAACTGCTTATCACAATTCTCCCACTAGCTTGAATAACAATGATATGATAGCTTTCCTTAGCTTGAGGGTAACGAAAGAAAAGAACCAAATTGTGTAGACGTTGGAGAGATTGCTGCAGCGCCTAAGCTGTACGAGTTCATATCGATCCCCTTTTGCGAGACAAGAAACCCTGATTGTCGATTGGAGATTCGGATGGTATCAGAGGACTAGCGACGGAACATTCTGTACTGGTGCCAGAGAGGAATCCGGTTGAGTAACAGTGTGCAATATCTCTCATTGAATCCATCCATGAACCGTTACGCCCCAATTCTCACTTGCGGGTCTTCTTTGCCGTGCTCACAAGACCATCCAGCCAATCCTGATGCCCATTCAGCATCGGACTGAGCTTTTGCTCAGCTAGACCAGCGGCAGGTTTCCCAATTTGAGATTCCTGCGTGAGAATCCTCACGGCTCCCCATTCGGTGGACTCGATGAGCCAGGCGTGGTAAACATCCAGTGCCTTTTTTGCATTCCCCTCCTGCCAAGCACGCCATGCCAACCGTCCAGGCTCTTCGTCGCTAGGCTTGACAGACTCGAGAACTTCGCAATCCAGTGGAGGAAAGCCGAAGGTTGAGAACTTGAACTTGTTGCCTTCTTTGAGGACTCCGATGACGACATTCTTCAGGATGGTTGAGTGATACTGAAATCTTCAAATAAGAAAAGTACATTAATGGTCTAGCTGCCAAAAATTCTGTAGTGTGTCCATCATCCAGTCTCAAAGGCTCGGCGGAAGACGAAAGACAACTTTCGTCTCAAGCTTCTTATCGAACAACTCGTAAGCTTTCGGCGCATCATCAAGATCCATTTGCGCTGAGATCACGAAGTCGAGCTTTGCCATCCCTTCCTTAACGAGATCAAACAATCTCGGAAAAGACCTCCAAAAATGATTATCGATAGATCCGCCCCTGACCGATAACCTTTTCAGCCATAGTTGGGGGATAGATACAGGCAACTCGGGATCAAGCTTATCCGCGTTGGGAGTGCCCTTTGACTTGGGTAGTGCAGTATACGCACCAATCAATCCTATGCCACCCCCAACAGACGCTATTTTAATAGCTTCTTCAAGGACATAATTCTGCTTGGGTTTCAGTCTATCGCTGAGACAAGTCTGACCGACGCAGTCGACAGTGCGTTTGATTCCTCGTGGTTCTCGCCGCAGGATCTGCACACTAGCAATACCCTCTTCCGAGGTGTAATCGATCGGAATGGCTCCAAGTTCTGCTGCCTTGGCCAATCGCTCTGGAATGCAATCAATAGAGTAGACCTTGGAGGCGCCTCGTAGCTTAGCTGCATAAGCGCACATCAGGCCAACCGGGCCAGCGCCGAAAACGGCGACTTTGTCACCCGACTCAAATCCTGCATAATCCAGGCCAATCCATCCTGTAACGAAGATGTCGGTGAGGAAAATGCAGTCTAGATCTGCAATGTCGTTCGGTATGGCCACCAAGGAATCATCAGCATATGGGACGCGGACATATTCAGCTAACCTCACTTGTCAGCAACAACGCATAGAGGATCATGAAAAAGCAAAACACACCTAGGCAACCTCCCGCGCTGCCAAAGCCAGGGCCAAACCCGTAAATAGTGTTCTGCGGTTGAATACTCGACTCAACGCTGTAATGACCCACATCGTGACCACCAGGTATTAGAACTCTATCGCCGACCTTGAACCGCTCTGTTGCGTCACCTACTTCGGCAACCACACCAACAGCCTCATGCCCTATAGTCCAAGGTGGGTTAGAGCTACCGAGCATACCATGATAGACGTGTAAGTCAGAACCACAAAGGGCGGCCAAGGTGACGCGGATAACGGCGTCCTCGGGCAGTTGGATTCGTGCTCGTGGGACATCACGAACGGCAACAGAGTAAGGCTTGCCTTCTCAGACGACAGCGCGCATGGTCTTTTCGTTTTTGATTGTGTCCATGTTGAATGCAAAATTTCTGAGATTGGTGGGCTCGATGATGATAAAATAATACTTATGGAAGACAAACTTGCAGCTATGGTTGCGGAATATATACACTCCCAATTCTCCCAATTCCATTAATGGTATCGTATTCAAGTTTTCCCCTTTCTTTCGTTCTTGGGGCCATAAGCTTGTCATGCTCACATGATTCGATACGACGCCCGTGTATGCACCGGTGCACTGCTTGACCTGCATCACTGTTCTCTTGTCTTGCGCAGCCGAAACCGCAGTTGGTTGAGCTCAGGCATAAGATTGGGGGCGCATCAAGTAGCCAACGAGAACAACTGGCGACCCTATCGGTATGTCCGCCAACAAGTAATGGAAATAAGTGGTGACGTGTCAATAGTCGCTGGAGACATGTCCACATAATGTCAGCTTCCCGCCAAGCATCACAAGCATTCGCAAATGTAGCACCAACTATCATTTGTTATTCCCTGTTGTTTGCGCTATGATCACTGGCATGTGCTTTGGTCATGTGTGCAAAGAACCTGGAATGTCTGATTCCGCAATCTCAAGACTGGGGGCTAGTGCCAACCGCAAGATGACCGTCATGTGCGAGCATGATGAGAACGAACTTTATTGGGAAATCAGACAAATGCGTTCTCGTTGAACTGGTGTTGGGTGGCAGCAAGTGTATGTATCTCTCAGTTCCTATTGCCGGGGCAAGTAGCTGGGCAACACAAGCCGCTCAAATCCAACGGCGTTGTTTGCTCTCTCAAAGTCCAGATGTGTGTTTCACAGGATCATATAAGCTACACGACGGACCACGTGGCCAAGCACCAGAAATGGTGAGCCAATGCAACAGTGAGAACTCTTTTTCCCACTGGAGCCCAAAAAGGGCATGGGGCAAGCCTCTCTTGCCGAGGGGCCCAGCAGGCACTTCTCATGCATGAAACCAAGCCCGTAAAAGAATCCGATTGGTCCTTGAGCCGCGCATATTTCGTCGCGACACAGTACAGTAGTGTCCCCAGGAAAATCTCAAGGTTTTGGTGGGAGCTCCGTGGCATGGTGGCGAGCGTCGCGCGATTTCCCGAGAGAGAAGCATCGTCAAACTTCAGGATGGCACGCTGCCTCGTTTAAGCTTGTCGTCAACCATGATTTGCATGGCATCATCTGGTGGCAAAAAAATTGCAGAACCCTAACTGAAGTCCTGTTCCACTGCCACTGCCATGCGACTCATGACAGAGCATCTTCCCAGGGCACGCCTTTAGATTTTTTTCCCAACCCTGCGCTCTGTATGGGAGCATAATGAATGCCACGCTCCATGAAAAATTTTCACGGCACGATGTTGCCTGGTTGTGGTCCATAGGCAGAGGCCGAGGCTTACAAACTGCATCACGGAGCATGAATGCGCGCCAAAAGGTAAATTTGATGCAGCTTCATGTCACTCCGTGCTCCGCCTGACCACGATTTGACTTCAAACACCGTGGCATCATTATGCTTTCCATCCTGGAAAACTTATACAAAAGGACCAGGAAGCAACAACAGCCCGGCTCTGCGAAACACTGTTCTCATTTTTTTATCATCCATTCCCCTTCACAGAACCGCTCGCCGACATCTGGTAGCACGAACCCACCAATAGTCTCAAAATGCCTGCTATACCAGTCGCACCGGCCCTTGCTGGGGCTGCCGGTTCTGCCGCCGGTGCTGCTGGTGGTGTCGCCGGTGCTGCCAGCATGTCCAGCGCCGCCAGCATCGCCAGCACGGTTTCGAAAGCCTCATCCGCTGCGGGCAAAGCCAAGGTTTGGGGTAAAGACGGATGGGCCAAGTTCGGTCTCGACATCCTGGGGTCAGTCGGTGGTGTCTTGGGTGTCATTGGATTTCATCGCCATCCCATGGTTGAGCAAAATCCCACACACTCAACCGTAAGGCTCGCCACTGGGCTTCATTTTGAGGGGGGTCTCGACGGTTCTTCAGGAGACGTTCCAAAAATCAACCTTTTTGCTGAGAATGGCAAGCCGCTTGGCCACTACACAAAGAAAGAGGGCATGGGGGACGGCGAGTTTGTCGAGTTGTCCATCAAACACCGGAAGGGGAGCACCAAGCAGGGGACGTACCTGGTCCTGAATGGCCGCGAGGATGCAATCTGCCTCGCGTACGTCACCATCGCCTGGCCCGATGGTTACAAGTATGCGTGGACTGGAGACTGGGCACAGCTGTGTGAGCCCTACTATGATGATCCCCTCCCTTGGTACTACTCCAACATCTTCATCGACAGCGAAAACAACAGCCCTCACTGCATGTGGGTTGGCAGTGACAAAACCGACGCTCCCACAGGCATCCAGCTGCATTTTACGGACTTCCTCGCCAGAGAATCCGAGCACGGCAACATGACAGCGGAGCAGAAGACCGCACTCACCAAGGACATTTGCACCAACGGCTACTCTTTCGTGGCTCACCGCGATCCAGACTACAAGAAGGTCCATCTGGGTTACGCCAACGGCGTTGTCGGCAAGCACAACAAGACCAGGATCGCTGGGCGCAGTGACGAAAACGGCATGGCAACTCATCTGGATTTCGCGGATAAACTCGTCAAGGACAACAGCACCGTGAACTCAGCCCGGGGTCTGTGCGAGAGCCGCAGCTCTCGCGGCCCAGACTTTGTGAACACCGCAGAGGGGCTGTTTTGCGACATGGACATGCACGAGC
Organism: Paramyrothecium sp. XJ0827; assembly: GCA_020881915.1. Lineage (NCBI taxonomy): Eukaryota > Fungi > Ascomycota > Sordariomycetes > Hypocreales > Stachybotryaceae > Paramyrothecium > Paramyrothecium sp. XJ0827. The sequence continues at coordinate 5,096,429 of JAJFPB010000004.1, forward strand.
TGTGGCCCGTCTGCAATGAGGGCAGCGCGGACAAGTGTTTCAATGCGGTCTCGAACCAGCTGGTTGTCGGCGGGAAGGCGAACAGGAAGACTTACTCGCAGCTGCTTGACTGGACAAGACCTTAGTAGGTGGATTCCGTGGCAGTCTTGACCTTTGCATGGAGCAAGCTTTAGGGATTGTTTGGCCGTACGTGGATCAGTTGGTGGTGTCAGATTTCTAGTATGGCAGTTTTCTTTTAATGTCAGTGTTCTTTTTGAAAAATTGTTTTACTATTCCTGTGCCGATTACTGAAAATGTGGAATGAAGCTCTTCGGTTTGGGTGAAATTCTTGGCGGTCGGCGTCTTGGGTAAAAAGACTTCGCCATGTCACCGTAGGGTTCAATTTGTAGATCTCTTGCGCATACAATGACTGGATGAGACGTGAGTAGATTGAGAAGCGTAACGCTTGATATGGAGTGATGACTATCCAAGCGGACTCCATAGATAGAGCTTGAGGTATCCGAATCGGAAGTCCAAGTCACGGCCGTGGAGACATGTATACTGCCTGGTTAATGTATAAATATTTCTCATGCCCATCCGTCTTTTTCTTGAACTAGCTCTGCAGCCCTCTTGTTTAACTCCTTTCTAGCGTTAATAATCCGTCATGAAAAGAGGCAACAAAAATATTCCATAGATGGCGCGTGTCGGTTTGCCACTGATTGGTTGGTAGTAACCCTTGGCTTCCTGGTCGAAATATTAGTCGACATATAGTGGTATAGGGATTATTAATATTGGCTTCCTAACTAACTGGCTAGTTGGAGGTGTCTTTGTGTGAAACATAACCCAAATAGCGAAAGGGAGCTAGCGTTGCCGGAGAGAACTTCACGTAGTATGAGTCACTAGCATCAATAGACTTTTGGTGCCTCACTCATTGTTCCCTCGTTGAAGCATGGGCGGGGCAGCCAGACTCAACGGAATATAATCCGATCGCGGATAAGAGAAAAGTACTTCGGTCCCTGGATATACGCAATCCTAAGCATCTCACCAAGGGACACTTCCACCCTCAATACATACAGATCAGGTCAATGACAAGACCTATCTCGTTACGCCTGCAGTAATGGTAGCAGGGATGGCAGCTCGGATATGGTTCTCACCTCGTGGGGGCGGGGTAACATCTGGGGAGCTCATCCTCTTTTCCTCATAGCAGGGGGCATCATGTTCCTAAGCGATCTCGCTTGTAGTATCATTATTTCGGCAACTTCCTATTCCGAAAGGACCTCGGCTGGCTGTTCCCAACCTGATTGGCGCTTTAATTCACAGTGATGTTTCATGACATCACGGATCTCAATCCCTGGGCGGGCTGGCCGTGCTATTAGGTTATACCCTCGGCGACCCTTGTTGAGAGCTCTTTTGGAAAGTGTTTCTCGATTAGCTATAGCACCAATATTCAGTAGACTCCATGACAATCCCTTAAGCTGTGCTCTTGAATCAGTTTACAAAGTCGGTGAATTCTATCAGCCAAGTGCCTCAGCTTCCTAAATCTTTAACAAATCACTCGAGGGCAAATGGATCGGGAAACTACGCTTTATTTCAGTTTTCTATATCGAAGACGTGGGTCAACGTTCACCTCAGTTCGTGGCAGACTCAGCTGAGCACCCTCATGACGAAGGGCTGGGAAATGGCCAAGGATGCCGATCCAGAAGGATGGATAGATGGATTCCATAGCATATGCGCCAAGATAGTGTAGATGTGCGGTGATTCGTTTACTTCATTCGTTTGGTCCTGCTTACCTACACCGCAAAATAGGGTGAAAGGGGAAGAATGAACTCATTCGTGTAGGATCAGCACCCAAGAAGCACACGACTAAAGGTTTCAGTAACGATTGCTAAGACATCACTAGGTGCGAGGAGGAGGCAAGTATAAAAGAGCGATAATTCCCACGTCGACTCTATTTTCTCAGGCACAAGCAATAAGAAGCGCCAGTAACAGCACGCAGAATCTATTCATTCGTCTTTCTACTTGAGACATAAGTTAAAAAGCTGTTCTCTATTTTCTTCAAAATCCTTCTGTCAACATGAAGTTCACTATTCTTCCCATCATCGCCACCTTGGCTCTCACCGCTACGGCTCTGCCTGCTCAAGAATTTGATGAGGGTAATTGTTTCCTTGAACATTTCGAAGGAGAAGTAAGATGGCACTGACTATGTATAGCGGTGGTTTCGAATGCTGCCAAGCTCAGCAGCCTCGCGTGCGATTCCGATGGCTATACCCAGTGCTATCAAGACTGGTGCATTACCCCGGACCCATTCGGCAACCTCAGCTGCATTATTGCCTGCGCGGACATCAATGGTTGCCTCTAAACGCTCGCTGAGAACAAGGGCGTAATCTGGTTATGCGAGGGGCATCAGGGTTCACACGCTGCGCACTGAACATTGATACAAGGATAAAGAATCGTATGCATAGAAATCATTGTGATTAAGCCAGGTAGGAGAAGCCCGAGCAGAAGGGTGGGGAGGAATAGCAAGATACGTCTGGATTGAATCCAATCTAAATAGCCTTTCTCTTCCAAAATCTCTTATCAGACTCAACATGTGTGTTCCAGCTGGTAGTTTGGTGCTTCACTCACTAGTCCTCTAACAAGTTCCCCCCTTCACCTTCGCTTTTGTTGTCAGGCACAATACCCTCCTCAACGACCACTTCCGGTCCCATCCGGATGTCTGCTGGATCGTTGAACGGACCAAATGTCTCATAACAACACCACATGCGCACCCTTGCCTCGAACGGCTCGTCCCACTTTAGCACCTCAGCTAAAGCGAGTGAAAAATTGGCCTCCCTCATCACCATCATGCTCACGCCGTTACTACTACGCGGTACGACGTCAAAGACGATAAATTCGCCAATGTCACCGTCAGGGTCCGCAGTATCGCCTCGCCACCAGCTGCAAAGTACATTGAAACGCATGTTTGATAACATTTTCAGCGACTGTGGCTTGTACTCGCGGCTCAGCATTGGGCGGTACGTCTTTCCCGAGAAGTCGTCATCCATACTCCCGATTGGGATTTTGATGCGGATCCATTGCAAAGTCCAGTCATGATGTTCAATAAGATTCGGTAGCACCGTGATGCTTACGATCAGATCCGGATTAATCCCTCGCTTGGTCGGTACAAACGACGTTGCTGTCTGGCTGTCCGAGGCGTATATCTTGAGATCAAATTTGGGCTTGCCGGCTACAGGTTCGTCCATATTCCTGACTGGATGCAGGGGATGCGCTGGAGCGTAGCGGTATCGAGGAGAGGTGGGACCCCTGAGGCTTACCATGGGAAGAGATGCGGATGGTGTAGTTGCCGGCAAAGGCCCAGGCACTACATCCGCAAACGGGCACTTGGGAACGTAGAATTGGAATGGCTGAATAAGTGTGTCAGATGAAACTGACGCCGTCAATGGTGGCACCTTGATATTGAGTGTCCAGATGGGGTCGTGCAATTGTAGTGCTAACAGCGCTGATGTGGCCTTGGTTTCTGTGAAGTCGACATCGCCCAACTCCTTCAGCGTCTTCCACACTGTTTGGGCGTATTGCTCGACATGAATTGTTCTAGAATCCCAGTCCAAGAGGCTGTCGGGTTGACCACGACGGTATTTCCTTGGTTCGGTCTCCAGTGGTAGTTTCCTAGCCTTATCACCTTTTGGGGGATTCTCTGTGGCATAAATCCTCCTCAGAGCGACCGTCAGGCTTTCCTTGTCGAGCTCCTTACCAACGGTGAAGCATTGCTGGTGCGGCGGCAAACAGAACTCAATAGCGTCCAGGTCTGGAGGGATCCGATCGAAGAGAACCATCATAATATCAGATTCCAGCATACGCTGCACCAGGATTGGTGCCTTCGGCTTACTGTCATCCTTCTCGTCGGCCTCGTTGGCCTTTTTGAAAGTGGCCTTCACTGTAAGATCGGGGAATTTGACCAATGCTTGTGTTCGAAGAAGGAATCCATATTTCGGCATCTGCTGGGAGTAGCCAAGTTTCTCATGAGGCTGAGAAAGACAGTAGTTTATCGAATCCTTGAGTGAACTTCTCGCGTAGTCATGTTCGGGGTCGCTCGCCCAATGGTTGGCCAGGCTAAGAGCGCCGTCCATCATGGTTTGGGTCCATATCTCGTCAACATAGAAGAACCGGAGCGATTCAGGCGGGAGGTAGGAAGGCTCCGGCAAAAAATATTGCGAGGGGATTGAGGCAAGATGTAACTTATCCAAAATCCAGTCATAGACCACGGCAAAGTCAGTACTACTAGGGGTTTTCTGACTATGATATGCTGTGCCGTTTGCCGCCGCTCTCAAGCCACGCGAGATGGCGATGGACTCCTCGTAAACGTGAGCGAGAACGTGCGGCGAATCCATGCTGAGATCCGATTTTTCAAATGCTGGCCTCTTCCAGCGGCTCGTCGATACAGTGGCTGTTTTCCGAGCACCCAGCTCGTGATTCACATTTACCAGCCCCTCGACCAGTTTAGCCATGTTGGCTATAGTTTCGTTGCGCGATTGGTATACGCCCATCTGGCGGTAGATCTCCTTTTTAGATTCTTCAGGGGCCTGCGTCTGAAGAATACTTCTCAAGCGGGAAAGGGCAGCAGTAAAAGACGAATCGCCCATGGCCAGGGTCTTGCCCAGCTGCCACGCCGAAGCATAAGATATGTCCATGAGAGATAAGTCGGGATCCAGTATCTGGAGGTCACTGCCAACGTTGGACTGGAGCTTCATCTGTTCGCGCAAGCTTTCCGGAACAGGATAAGGTGTGAGTGGTCCGCGGTAGATGGCCGCTGTATGCTCGCCCGTGATGGCGATATGGCGGACAATGGTGTAGCCATCCGTCACTCGCTTTGCTACGAGTTTTTCCGCGGGAGATGGTTCCGTCTTGGTATTGGATGTCTTTGGCTGTGGCGTGGAAAAAAGCATGCCGACGCCCTTTTCCCCTAGGTTTTCCAAGGCTGCTGTCACGTCGGAAGAGCCAGGAGGGAGAGACGTAAAAGACCAACTGTAGAGACTCGTCATGATAACGTGTTTCCTGGCTTCAGAAACTTTCAAGCCCTTGACTTTCTCCAAAGAGACAAGATGTACAAATACCGGAGTCGGCTCCTCAACATCCAGTGGGCCCAGTCGATGCGTCACGACAGTGCTATAGATGCCGGTTCGTCCATCTGCAGCTGCAACCATGCCATCGGTGGCGACTCGCCGTACGTGTGACAGATATTTGAACTTGTCGACACTTGCAATGTCGCTCCCCTCGGCAAACAGCCGACCAAACAACTCTCGCCTCACACAGAGAGCAGTCGTGTTCTCCTTGCTCTCTCTATCTGTCTCAGGAAGTGCCATGATGCTTGTCCAGTTATCGTTGGAGGCATTCAAGGCCTTGATCGATGTGACGGGTATGTCATAGCCGAATGTTGCACTGACTTTGTCTCCCGAGATGGCTTTGAGCGCCTCGTGCGTCTTCTCATCCGGCTTCAGCTCGTCAGCGGTAAAAGCGAGGAGGGCGACCCAAGGGACGCTATTTTCCCCATTTTTCGTGACTGGAGCATCCAGATCACCCATCCCATCTGAGCGGAAACTGATGGGGGCCCTCTCCCATGGAAAGTGTGGATCCTTGATGACGAGGTGAGGCAGGATCTTGGGCAGTGCTGTGTGAGCTGGTGGTGGAAACACCGAGTCTACAGAGCTAGCCGGAAGATTGTAGCGAGGCGCGATGACCATTAAATCCCTTGGCAGTGGTGTCGCTTTTCGGGAGCCGGCATCACCTTTGGTATCGATCAATTGCTTGACAGTGATGGTATGACGGCCACCCTGCAGCGGAGGTTGGTAAAATGAGCGAAACTCAGCTTCTCCGGGCTCGAGATCTGCCTTGACATCTTTAATCAGACGTTCCTCGTGCCGCAAAGTCAAATGCCTATATGGCGTGTTCATTTTGGGTTTCCGTCTTCACAAAAGATCCTCAAGTCATAACGGGGATGCGGAATGTACAACAATCGCCTGCTGGATGCGCGGTAAACTTCAGGACTGAGGCTCACGTGGCGGGCCGACTGTGCGAACCTGAGTCTAGTGGCACAAAAAGTGCAAGTTACGGCAGCTCGTATTCCTCCTCATTTAGTCCGTCCTCCATTTTTCTTGGCATGGCGAAGCAGCCAGCTGAACTGGACAGGGCTTCCGTCACTAGTTCTGCCAAATATTGAAAGTCTGCAATCTTGAACCTTTCAGGGGGAAGGGCCGTTCTATGTTAACACCTGGGTGTGCATGGAGAGGCCCTTGTCTCAATAGTTCGCGACCAATTCCCCAGTTATTAGGCACGAGAGTGGACTACTGCTTCAGCTTCTTCCCAGGATGCTACGCAAGCCACAGGCTATTGACGCTTTGAATTTTGGCTTGCAAGACAGCTTCACCAGAGCACTCGATTTTACATGAAGCTTGCTTTGAAAGCGTTCGATAACCTCCAAGAATTGTTGTGCCTTTCCTTTTGGGCGCATTTTCGTTTGCGCCCATAGCGATATGGTAACCATGCAGCCAATCTTACAAACACCCAAGAATGTCCTCATCCCAGTCAAGCTTGACGCTTTTCTATTTGATGCGCAAGTCTGCCAGGGTACAGACGAGGACGGCAACCATCAGTCTAAGATTGCTGCTGTCACACGAAGTAATGTTTCATGACTTAGCTTTAATCGCAAACCCAAATGAATAAAAGATGAGACCAAAAGTTCGATTATCTGCTTTATGGGTCTCCTATACCAGTATTGTCACAAGAATGGTCACTAGTCCATGGGAGCGATTCTGGAAACTAGAGAAGAATTGTCTTCGGGGCTTCTTAAGGGTTTCATTCGGCAGAAGGTCTAGCACTCATCTGATATGGCCATAACCAAAGTCCATAAGGCTTTTTATAGGAACTTCATAATGAAACCAAAGGCGACTAAGAACAAAGGCCTCAGTAAACTCTCAACTTCAGCATTTTCTGATTCATGCAAGACAGTGTCCGACGTTTCCCTGGCCCTGGCTTATTATTTGGCTCAATGGACACGCGTACATCAAGTTTGACAACCCCCTCAGCGCCACCAAGGTGCATCTGCACTCCTCCAGACATTGGTCCCCCCATGCAAGCTACCGAATTCAACATGATGCGAAAACCAAGTATCCTGGAAAGTGAGGCTGAATCCCAGGCTTGCGTAGACTTGCTCCGCCGCAGAAGCAAAAATGTCTTTTCCCTCGATAACGGGACCCCATGGATTTGCTGTTAGAACATTGGCGCTAGTAAGCACAATGCCGCCAACAATGTTAGGATAGAACGAGACCAGTGAAGGATCATTCTGGCGGGACCGCATTGGTTTAGAGGTCGAGACAGGCCATTCTCTAGATATTCCTGAGGTGCGAGCATCTCTTTTGGCCCTATTCGAACCTGTCGAGCAGTCAAGAATGGTCTCATAAAAGAGCCCAGGAATGCGGAAAATCTCATCGGTTGTGAGGCCCGTCTCTGTCTTCAGCGTCTCTAGGACACTGTCTATGCGCTGGGCAGCATCCTCGTTTATTTGAGCAAAGTTGTCGCGCGCAAGGACCTGGGCAACGGTTGTGTCCCCTGGAAAGCACCCCGGGATAGTGTTGTCGTAGGGGTGGAATGGTCGAGGGGAAGCTTTCTCATCGCCGTGCCCATTGGCCACAGCATTCTGCAGAAGCGCAAGTCCGAGACGAGGATCCGTGGCTACGACCACCCAGCCACGCTCGCTGTTGGTCGGAAGAAACTGAAGGAACTCGCTCATGCCGCCAGTCCTTAACCACGAAGTATCCAAGACCAAGGGGTCTTGCGTTTCCTGCACCTGCAAGAAGGGTAGAAGCACAGTCACACTCGAGGCATGACTCCCTATGATAACGCGGCCGGCTATGTAGGTCTTGCCATTGTGGGTATACGGAGGGATCGTCTCAAGGTGACCAAGGGAGTCGGCTTCACTACCGCCACCAGAAACCTGGATTGCTCCGACAGATGCATCGCGAAGGTCAGTAAATACGAGGCCACCACTCCAGCGATCCGGCTGAGCAGAGCGGATCATGGTGCGAAGAACAACAGGGCCATCAGGTCCAGGAATGCTACTATAAGCGGTCTCAAACCAATCCTGGACCCAAATGTCCCCCGTCCAGAACTCATGCACTGAGCTGGCGATGCCAGCGGCAGCAACGTTTGCAACGAGCTCCTCCACAAACGGCCACTGCGGTTGTCGTATACCACGAGCACTGGCAGTGAAAACGCGTTCTGCAGATTGTGCGTGATGATGTGTCAAAATCGGTGCCACGCGCAGAGCCACTTTGTCAGACGCGGTGGTTACGCCGTCTGTCACGGAGAATATAACTGTAACGCGACCATCCCAGGCCTCGCGGCGGACATCCCGGGCATCTATACCGAGCGTGAGGCCATTTGTCAGGCTTTCCGCGGAGAATTGATAGTCAGCACCAGCGAATGCCCAGTCGCCACCGGGACTCTCGACGAAAATGCGAACTCTGCTGGCAACCTCGGCGTCCTCAACAGTGACAGATCCAATAGCATCTGAGCCCAGGTCTTCTAATGGAAGGGTAAGCAAAGAGGCGAGAAGTCGTGGATTGCGTAAGATCTCATCGCTAGCATCATTACATGTGTCCCAGTCGGCCTGAGCTTCTGTGCAGCGGCGATTGGTGTCGGCAATGTTGGCAAGCAAGAGAGCGCCACGAGTTTCGGACCATTCTTCTTTTCCAATAGCATCAGACTCGTCAACTTTGCCGTCGCGATTGGTGTCAGCCAGGATGGAAACTTCCAGGGACGCTGCCATATGGCATAATGCTGCTCGTCTGTCAGAATGAATCCTGGCTTTGATATAGATTCCAACAAACCCATTGCGGCAGCACCGACACGACTGACCAACTTCATCTCTGGAAGCTTCACTCTCCCTGGCTCTGGCCACCAATGAGCAGACAGCGTGTATTGCGAGCTTTTTGCATGTCATCGTGCTCGAGTGACTACTTTATATCCATTCTGATGTAGTATCGTTTCGCAGTGACATTACGTAGGCATATGAAAAACAACGCAACCGCACACTTTGCCATCGAATCATGCATCCGAGGTTGCAACATTGGCGGGGATGTGTCTTGGCTGCACCCCTTTGCCCTCATTCGTCTAAATGGCGCTGGAATTGCATTTCAGCTCAAGTAATTAAGCGGCACGAATGGATAGCTTTCCCACGCCGCGTCCTACTCATTATGGTAGTACAAAGATCTATTGTCAACACTAGCGTGGTTGAGTCCTTAAGATGTCGTGATCACCCTTTCGGAAATACCTTTCAGAAAAACACCGTACTGTGGAAGACGGCGTGACAGTCCAAGTTGCAGCACGAGTCCCTTTTCTTGTCTTCTATTTTGGCCTTCCCCGGCCTATTGCATGCGTCCATCGGTCTTCGGAAACAAATCCTCTTGTTTCTATTTCCATCTTCACTTATCCTCTAAAAGCTAAAATACCATGATTTAGTTCTGGAGTATCGGTCGATTTATGATTGAACTACAGCTAGCAAGCATGATAGTGTTATGATCGCAGCTTATGGGTGCAATGACCTCGATTGGACTAGGCTAGAATGACCTCGATTAGACCAGGCTAGACTGAGGTTTCTCTGATTCCTCCGCAATCTGACCTGGTCCTTGTACTGATCCTGACTACAGAACCCGATACACATCATAAATAACCGTAGATCCGAATCGCGCACCACTTGCAACCCAGATACCATAGTTCAGCTTGTCTTTGTACCTCGCGTCCCCAGTCTCCAACGTGGTATATGTTCGCAATGTATAATCAAATGGAGACACCGAAGCAGATTGCTTGGGATTGAGAACCTTTTCCAAAACGTCTCTCGGTCCATACCTCCAACCCCAAGTTTTAATCGAGATGTATGCTGGTGGTTCGTCGTTTGTTTTTAGCAGGTAATTGGTATCAATATTGGTGCTGAGGTCAGCTTCAACAATGAGCTGGCTATTGCGACCTCCAGGTGTAACCGTTCCACTGCCCCAAGTCGCTGTAAATTCACCTCCCGAAAAGGAGATCCAATTGCGCCGACCAAACGGGCCGTTGCCCACTCGAATGGTAGGGTTGAGGTTGATAATAAGACGAAAGTCAAGCTTTAGGTCTGGAACCGGCAGAGACTTGGCTTCGCTTGTGAGGTTGGATGGGAGAACGTTTTCAGGCAACCTGGACGAATTAGTTGCGAGCACCCATTGGCCCAAACCGATAAGCCCTACGAGGCCCGACAAGGCTGGTTGATATCGCATCTTGGGATTAGCTCCACTAGCAGTCTGATTTTATTGCAATAAATATGAAAGGATATAATATCAAAGTCAAACATGGCATTGACATTCATCTTGATCCAGATCATCAGTCGTTATATAATCTTGATCACTCACTCCACGTCATAATGGCAAGGAATGGGTTGAGAAAATGACGTATGCTGAGATGATTATCCTATTGTGCGAGACTTCATCGAAGAATTTGTATCCCTGGCTAGTTCAAACTTAGGATCGTTCTTACTAGCATACCAGAGTGAGTTCAATTGCCCGTCGATGGCTTATACCGAGAGTTTGAGGGTCGAAGCTTAATCAACACAGAGCTGCGGATCTAGAGTTGCGGATTTGGCGGTGGCTGATCCGACTCTTGATTCAACTCGTATTTGGCTATTCACCCATTCCTCAGTTTCAAACCAAACGTAACGTTCCGTCATTGAACACTCATGTTTCTCAGAATTGTCATGTCACGGTCGTTATTGATAAGAATTATTCATTCGTTCTTGCGCCAGCACCAATAAATGGCTTGCCATAGGAGTCTGTCAGCTTTGGCGCCACTAAAAGTAGCTCATTTACACTACTTTCGGCCTGCTGGCAGTAGCTCAAAGTCGTTGCTTCCTCAGGGCGGCTACCAATGTCATCATTTGCGCTCCATAAATGGAAGTATGTGCCATAAAATATTGCAGGCTCTCCTGTTCATGCTCTTACTCGGCCTCAATTTCTTGGCTCTCTGCCTTTGACTTGCTGTTCGGGTCAAAGTAAGGCCGCTCACCAATGCCAACAACCCGCACGCCAAACCGGTCACCGATATGGAGATAATCGAACGTCGCAGTGTGGAATACACTGCGGTTGTCCCAAATGGCTAGAGAAGGACGACCAGTCAGTATGGTGTACGCATGCGCGGGGAAATAACATACCGATATCGTTGGGGTTCTGCCACTTCAGGCGCACTTGGACGACATGGTCCTTCGCAAGGTCATAGAACCACTTGAGGAGGTTATCGCTCTCTGGCTTCGTTACTCCATTGATGTGTCCAACGTGTGCGCCAACAGGGAACACGCTCTTCCAACCAGTAACTGGATTTGTCCGGACAACAGGATGAACAGCCTTGAGCTCTGATCCGACATTCTCAGGAGCGCCGCGAGGTTTATCATATAGTTTGAAGCCATTCTTCTCTGCAGCCTTGGCAAAATGAACCTGGTGGAACGTAGCGTTTAGCGATTCGAGGAATTTCTGGTAAGCTGGGCTCAATTGATCGTAAATGTCATAGCCGGAGGCCCAAAGAGTGTCTATAGGAACGGTTAGTGCAGCTCCGAACAATTTCTGGTTGAATAACTCACCTCCTCCCGTCTTTGGAAGCTCTGTTAGGCGGAGTGATGTGTAGTCAGCCGGATATGGCTCAAATGCAATGTCGGAGTGCCAGACTTCCCGGCTATCGTGTCGGCCAGAAACCACCCCGTCCACCTCTTCTCGCGAATATAACTTCTTGTGCTGCTTAGAGCTAATTGTGCTAATCTCTAGATCATCACCGCCTAACTCGCGCTCCGAGTTGAGAATGGGGTGGATGTGAAGACCAGACGTTGCTGGGCGCCCGGTCAATTCACCGAGACGGAGAATGAGCTTCTTCTGCAATTCATTGGTGAGGTTGTCCTGGGCGCGAAAGAAGACGACACCCCTCTGAGAGACTATCAAATCTGTGAGCTTTTGGGGTCGATACGGCTTATGTTACACACTTGTTATAGCCAGGTCCCGAATTAGCTCATCCGCATTTGGGGCATTGAGCCAGTCGGCGAGGTTCGCTTTGGTAAACTCGCGACCGATGACAGGAGTTACGTCAAAGTGATCATAGTCCTTGAGAGCTCCCGAAAGTTTGAGAGGCTGAGGTCGATCAGTCTTCAGGTTGAGTGTTGGCTCAGCTTCAGTTGCCGACGGAGCCATGCTGGTAAATACGCGTGTTTGGTTACTCGATAACTGAAAGTGGGGATGTTGCAGGCTGGGAATGAGGAGCCTGGTTTATTTCTGGGGCGATGTATTGTCACCTTTAAATGCGCCGCAACTCTTTACCCCAAATGATCATATGGCCCTTCAAATACTGGACTTCAGTTCATTACCAATTCGCATCTACTAATTGGCCTTGGCCGATGCAGAGCCTCGGGACGGTCGATCGGCCCGTTAGCTGACGACACAACCGTGCGACATTCCGACAGTGATGGTGACAACCTCACACGAGATGTCGTGATCCCCAGAACCTGGTTTTTACCGATGCAACAAATGAGCTTCAAGGGCCCCCCATCTTTATCTACGGTACCCCGCAGCAAATCCCCTCTCGTTATCGACGTCGACCCCCAAAGCCCTGCATGGATTTCGAAACAATGGAGCCAACAAGACGCCACGGCGCGGCATTCGCTTTCTACTCTCCAGCCCCAGCTCCCCGAGTGAGGATCACGAAAACCAATGGCGCCATCACCGACAGCCGGCTAACATTGTGAAAGGGGTGTTATGATTGGACCGCGGCACTTGAGCTGCCCCCACGGAGCTTGTTCCAACAATAACAAGCGAGGACGTTCCCCAGGCTAGAGCAAGGGTTCATCGGTTGGACTACTGCACATTTGTCGGGCTATCGATATTGGAGGAGTCTCAGCTCCATGAAAAAGGTGGTGGCCAGAATGGTGCCATTGTCATTTCGCATGGGAACTCACCTTGGCAAAGACGATGGGGCGGCGGTTCGGCTGCGCTTTCGGTTAATGGATGCTAGAGACAAGATCTCTTGCCTCACAAGTTCTCAGGGTTAGGTGCAAACTTGACGTGAAACCATCGGACTTATCATCTCTCTATGTATACAATGGTAGAACTAGCAGTTCCAAGCTAGAGATCGTTATAGTATTCGCCCAGTAACTCTGTGGCAGACTCGAAGCTTGTATGCCGTGTTGTGGACAACTGCAAACACAACGGACCGGACAGCGCCGATACCTAGTAATGAGCAACTTCTGGGATACCCGCTTCCACCACCACCCCTCCAGATGTCGTCAATATCGTTATCATCTGCGAATGCATGCGAGGTGGCCCATCGCCCTGATGGACCTTGAAGCCCAGAACGAATGTCGCAATCTTTTGGACGGTCACCTCATCTAACAAGCACACGCGCGTCGTCGTTTGTGATCGGCACTCGTTGTATATATGCTAGATTGGCCAAATATTTCTTTGACTCATTTCGACACACGCTGGCGTTGCATTTGTTGAAGCCGACGCATCCGAAACAATCACAATGTCGGGATTGTTTAGCAGCTCTACCACTCGCGGCAACTCGCACGGCGACGTGCCGAGCTCATCCTCCTCGGATAACGGCCACGAGAAGCGGGCCGTCGCTGCGACTGCACTCGACCCTGCTGTAGGCGACAAGGTCCTCCCAGCGGCCAGGGCTGCCGAGCCCATCAACGATCCCCTAGCCCTCGGCCTTCCACCACCTACTCGCAAGTACTGGTGGCAATTGACCCCAAAGCCTTTAGACGGAGAGGCGATAGCCACGCAAGAATCAGTCTTTGACGATCCTGAGCTAGCCAAGAGGTACCAACCGCGGGCTGACTGGGAGAACATTCATCGCTTCGATCCTTCGGCTAGATGGACTCACAATGAAGAGAACAAACTGATTCGAAAGATTGATCTTCGCATCATGTTCTTCGCTTGTGTCATGTTTATCGCACTAGAGCTCGACCGCTCCAATCTTAGTCAAGCTGTCTCTGATAACTTCCTGGCTGACCTACACATGGACACGGATGGTAAGCCTCATCCTCCAGTACCCTCTCATGACTTCACCTCACCGTGTCTCTAGACTTCAACCTTGGCAACACAGTGTTTCGACTCTCTTTTCTCTGTGCTGAGCTACCGTCGCAACTTGTTAGCAAGTGGATCGGGCCTGATCGGTGGATTCCCGCACAGCTCTGCATCTGGAGCTTGGTCTCAGCTGTTCGTGTCACCTTTCTGCAGCATTGGACATCATTAACTTTGAAGATAGGGTCAATTCTGGCTGAGTGGTAGAACATCGTTCCTTGTCTGCCGCTCTCTTCTAGGCATATTTGTGAGCGCCCTGTCGTTGCTTATTGAACCGTTACTGACATACTAGATAGCAAGGAGGATTTATCCCTGACGTATGTTTACAATGACGGCTCATGCATTGCCCATGTTCTCAACTGACTAATTACAATAGATCATCCTATACCTGAGCTACTTCTACAAGTCCAGTGAGCTGTCGGTCCGTCTCGCATACTTTTGGTCTGCCCTCCAAGTAGCAGACATCATCTCGGGCTTTCTTGGCGCAGGGTTCCTGCAACTCCGTGGATGGCATGGCCTTGCAGGATGGCGCTGGCTATTCCTATTCGAGGTAAGTATCGTGGAACTGTATTGATCTCAGGGCTGATTGAGAGTGCGACAGGGCTTACTCACACTTGTGGTTGGTATCCTTGCTTGGGGCCTGATGCCCGCCGGACCAACGCAGACTAAGCATTGGTTCCGTGGCAAGGATGGTTGGTTCTCAGATCGGTAAGCCTTTCTTCGACTCTCCGAGATCACATACTGATTCAAAGCTCAGGGAGGAAACGGTCATGGTCAACCGCGTGATTCGAGATGATCCGAGTAAAGGAGACATGCACAACCGTCAGCCCATCACCCCGAAGCTACTGCTTCAGTGTTTGTCAGACTATGATTTGTGGCCACTCTATGCCATCGGTTTGACCTGGTTGATTCCTGTCACGCCACCCGCGCAGTATCTCACCCTTACGCTTCGAAATCTGGGCTTCAGTGTTGTCATCACCAACCTGCTGACTATCCCACACACTCTGCTGGCCATCGGCACGCTTTTAGGGCTCACCTATCTCTCGGAGCACTGGAATCAAAGAGCTTTCCTGGCAATGCTCTCACAGATTTGGGTTCTTCCCTTCCTGGTGTACATTTATGTCGTGGACATTACCAAAGTCAGCCGATGGCTTGCGTGGGCAGTTCTAAGTTTGCTGCTTGCCTATCCTTCTCGTAAGTTTCTTCCAAAGTAAGGTGCGGACTGAGTGTTGATATCTTCCAGCGCATGCTATTCAAGTGAGCTGGAACTCCCGGAACTCCAACGCCGTACGGCTTCGCACCGTATCTGCTGCACTCTACAACATGTGCGTGCAGTCTGCTGGAATCATGGCTTCCAATGTCTACCGCAAGCATGATGCTCCAAGGTACCGTACCGGCAATAGAAATCTTCTGATCGTGACTGTGCTTAATATCGGCATTTACTTGTTCATAAAAGCATACTATGTTCTCAGGAACAAGACCCGTGAGAAGAAGTGGAGCGCTTTGACAGAGGAGCAGAAGAAAAACTATCTAGACACCACTGAAGACTCGGGTAACAAGAGACTGGATTTCCGATTTGCTCACTGAAAGCATCTCAATCTTGGGGAGGAGGATAGCCTCTGTTGACAAGCAGCCTGTCAAGGTCGATCGTTCATCGACATGGTGGGAAGAATAAACTACTTAGCAATATCCGTTATCAGAGTCAATCAGCTACCCGCAGCTTTCGCACAATAAAACAAGTACAATTTCTCCAACTTGCTGTTTGCGAAGTAAAGACCGTTTCAGAACGCACTGGCGAAAATCTTCAATATGTTTTCCGGTTTAGTAAAGTGACCTCTGCGAGTTTTCAATGTGTTAGAGTCTTTCAGATATAGACAGTGTAATTTCGTTTCATTCGCCAGCTCTAGAGCACAACATGCTCCTACTTTGCAAGCCAATCTACCAGAGTCTTATGGAAGTTATCGGTGTCCGAAATCTGGGGTGAATGGCCCTGGCCAGGGAACAGCAAAAGCTCACTGTTAGGGATCCTGGCAGCCACCTCCGGTCCCAACAAGTCATACCTGCCGAGCGTCGCCGCCACCTCAGGCGGAGACCATGGCGCACCGATGGCTGTCTTGTCCTTGTCTCCAATGATGAGAGCCGTACGATGTTTTACGTCCTCGAAGTAAGGAGCAATCGGATTGACGAGAACCATGTCAACAACTTGGGCCTGGTTTCTGAGGAAATTTTCGCGCTGTGATCCATGGTAGATGTTGACGGACATGTTGACCCAGACGTCGTAGGCAGGCTTCCAGTCACCGATATAGTAAACTCGCTGTTGATAGGCCTTGATGGATTGATAATTGGAAGCTGCTTCGGTCTCGCGAGTCTGGTCCACGCTGATGTAAGGAACGCCCTTCTGGACGTAATCTTCGAGTCCGATGGCATTCACCAGAACAAGATTGTCCACTGTCTGTGGGAACTGCAAACTGAACCGGGTCGCGAGCATGCCTCCCATGGAGTGGCCAATTACCGTGACATTGCCGATACCCAATGTGTTGAGGAGTGCTCGTGTATTCCACGCCAGTTGGTGCAGTGTGAATTGGTAGCGATCCGGCTTTGTACTCTTGCAGAATCCGACTTGATCGGGAGCTACGACGCGGTAGCCCTTCCGAGAGAGCACACGGATTGTTTCCTGCCAGGTTGCGGCGCAAAAGTTCCTGCCGTGAAGCAGCACAACAGTCTTCTTATTGGGTCTTCCCGTCGGCTTGACGTCCATGAAAGCCATATCAAGCTCTTGGTACTGGCTGCGGAACGTGAAGACCTTCACGGGGTATGGATACGTAAAGTTGGAGCCATTGAGGTCTTGTGGGAAGTGACCATTGTGAATGGTACCATTTGCTTGACCAGATGCAAAGCCAGCGAAAAGCAAGCTCGCGGCGAGCATGGCAAAGTGGAAAAGGAAAGCGTGTCTCGCCCTCATTGTTGCGATTCAAAATTATGGGCGCAGGCGGCCAATTATCCGCGATAATACAGACGGGGATGGACTTGTCAGCTCGCGCAGATATTGTGACTGAACTCATCCAGCTATTTAAGCTCTGGGAACTGTGCCACGTAACGGCATGAGATTACAACACCACAGATGCGGAGATGCAGCGAGTAAAATACGCCATTGTGGATATTCCAGCAGAAAGAGATGAGGAGGAATGCAACGATGGTGCACACGGAATTGTGCTTGATTGGCTCGGCTGTTTGGCCTGATGCACCCTTGCAGATTCAAGGTGCCAATCATACTAAAGGGCAAGTAGAGGGGCCTCAAATGGTGCAATGGGATGAGGATATCTCAATGATCGCCCAGCACAGCCTCTTTCGAGTATCATAATTTCACGAGAACCCCGATAAGGGACGCAGTGAAATGTGTAAAGGATGTTTCCCAAGCGGCACGATTAATGCTGCCGTCATGAAAGTCGATATTCATGGCAGAGACGCCTGACAAGAGGGGCAAAAAAGACCGAGGCAAAGCGCATGTTGGCTGGGCGTTTCATACTATGGCATTTCAAACTATAAGTTCCTGGAGAATTTCGTCCAGACAGATAAGTATTTGCTGAATGGGCTGTTTCGGAAAGCGAGCATCAGCAGGAGACAAACCGGTCTTTATATGTATCAGCCTAGAGAACAACGAGCGAGCGAATCAGCGAGAGAACGTTCAATAATGCCTTGGTGGTTATATACCCCTGACGATCTGCGGAGGAAGAGCAAGGTGCAAACTTTGCCTAGATTTATTTATCTCCGCTGCTAAGTTGATATTTTGTTGGAACGAAACCTCCCCGTGAACTCTTCAACCAGTGGTAATCCGGGGTATCCTTTAAAATGTGCTAGGCACATCTGTATTTGAATGGATGCGCTCGTGGCTGTAAGAGTCTTATCTTTGTCAGGCTTGTCACAACAGCCAGCTTTCGCTGATTCAAAAGCTCAGATGGTTTGTTTGCTGTCGTGAGACTTCATAACAACAGCGTATATGTCTTTCACATTGGAGTGCTTGAATTGGAGGCGCGCATGCTCTGCTATGTTCTGATAAAGGAAGATGCAGGGCCGCTGAGGCGCATGCAAACCATGGTTATAATGCGTGTAAGCATGTGACACGCATCTCGTTGCTGCAACGGCCAGCAAGCAACTACATCATACCGACTTGTGAGTGTCGACACTGAGTATAGGGAGAGTTTTCTGAGACTGACTGATGGTTCCGACTTCGAGAAATCTATTTGAATGAGGACCAAGGCGCTACATCTGAACTCTAAAGATCGTTCTGATCGAGTAATCCAACTTGGGAGTCTTGAATTTGTGTCAAAATGGTCATACAATGTGGCACTATCTAGCTGAAGCACCTATATGAGAGTCTTCCTGGTTCATTCACAGCCGTATTGCAATATTGAGGCTTTGCATATCCTTGTGCAGGAACTCGCAACATGGCTTCAAGACTCGCATGTTCTTCCTGAAATTTACGGAAAGGCATTGTACTCTCGTTGGCCAAGGCATACACCATCCACCTCAACAGCATCCACATACTCCAACACCTTGCCGCTGGAACCACCAAAACGAAGGAGAGTCCCACCGTTGGGGTCACTAGCGACTGTGGGCTCCCAACCTAGGGTCTGCGGGCCGTTGTATGGGTCCTTGGCGAAGGCGAGGATGTAGTCCTGCATGGTGTGGCTTATCTCGACTTGAAAGTCGGTTGTGTTTGCAATGTGATCCAAAAGTCCATACGTACCAAAGATCAGGGGCGTCTCTGCGTTGTGGTACGCGCCAAGCCAGCTGTAGACATGCAGGTTGGGGAAGGTGGCGGCGTATTGGAACCGGAAGACCGGGGCCTCGGGGCCTAGCCGGTTCCGCCACACAGTTGTGTTCAGTATCGGACACACAAGGAGGGCGACTGTCTGAGCATCAACAGCATCCTGCGGTGGGCCCTCAGTCAGGTTCTTCGGCGGCCAGGGAACTAGGGATGAGAATTCATTCGCCGTGGCAGAAATCAGGGAGGGTCGGCGAGCGATCTTGCCTGCATCAGCCTGCGCCTCCCAATCATGGAAGATAATTACATCATCGGGAACGACATTGAAGCTAAGCGGAGGTGTCTGGCCGCTGTCGGCGTACCGCCCAACGAAGTTTGTAATTTGAATCATGGAGACCTGGCGCATACAGTCCAGTTCGGCCGCAGCCTCTTCCTCTTCGCTCCTGCAGTCACCGCCGCAGGGAGCATCACAGCCAACGTTGCGCGCGACAAAGGTAAAGTTGGTGTGCGCCGGATCTAGGAAATGCGGGACGCTATTGGCCACGCACGACTCCATGAAGTAGGACTCGGCGATGGGATCCTCGTGGTAGGCATACGAGTGAACGTCGGCGCTGACGGCACCCGCGGATCGGCCCCACATCATAATACGGGCTGGATCGCCGCCAAAGGCTTCAGCATTATCGCGCACCCATTCAAGAGCGGCGCGCTGGTCGAGGATGCCGAGGTTTTGCTCGTCGAGACCGCGCGCATTGGGGAAACCAAAGATGCTAACACGGTAGTTGACGCTGACGATGATATGCGACTGCGACCGCTCAACCCACGATGTCGGGATCTGCCAGGGTAACTCAACGCCTCCTTGGACAAAGCCGCCGCCTGTCATAAAGAAGAGAACGGGGAAGCCTCCCTCAGGCACATCAGCTGTTGGCGTCCATACGGCGAGGTGCAGGCAGTCCTCGGATGTAGCCTCGCCAACCAGGCCGGACGTGTCGTTTTGCGCTCCGTTGTAAATGAGATTGCCCTTGGTGAGGTCACTGTTCCAGAAAGATTCAACTCCCGAGAAGAACTGGGGGCACGATGGCGGGAACTTGGTGGAGTAGCGCACGCGCGAGCTCGGTTTCTCGGCGAGCTTCTGCGGCGGCAGCCAGCGGCGCGTCCCAACAGGCGGCTCCGCAAACGGGATCGAGCGGAACTGACGCGTGTTGGGGAACTCGGGGTCGATCATGCCTCTGAAGGTGCCCGATGAAGTTGACACGGTAAGACCGCAGGCCGTCTGGCTGAGGACGGCATCCGTTGCCAACGCAACAAGCGATGTGATGGAAAGCTTCATGATGACGACGATGAGGGGCCGCAATGCCAGCATCCAAAGTACACTCAGCGGATGGTAGGGCTGTCTCGGTTTTTGTAAGAAACGATGCGCTCTGGATCCATGCCAGCTGTGGGGTCTGTCTCCATGATCTTGGACCTTCCATAAGAGCATCTAGGCGTCTTCTGGAAGGTGAACCTCGTCAGCTAACCTCTGCAGGGATCCTTAGCGCCTTAGCTTGACCATCCTTAGTTGCACGTGCATCATTCAACTATACCGGTATCCAGGATTCGTTGATAAGGTCCTGCTTACGGTGGGCGGAAGTAGTAAGCATGATTGGTAGGAAGGCTAAATGGTCAAGTTCATCCGCTGACCGCTTTTTCCTTTCTCGGCGGAAAAATGGTGGTGTCTCGCACTCTGTCTCGCACTCGTCTTGAACGAAGAAGTTCGGATATGGGTTCGAGATAGCCTACTGTCTTCAGAGCTTGATATGCTAGTCGAGTGCATACGATTGACGTATGCGGCTCACGGCTGTTCAGAACTTGGACATACTTAAATGGGAAAAACGCGGTTGCTCAAATGCTCCTTGAGTTGGAAAAGAATTAACACTCTACCATTTCGAACGCGAGCATCAAGGCGTGTATATAAGTAGAGGCCGCGGAAGGGGTCATGCAGGTTCTCCCAAGAGCACCTTCATACAGATAAATTGAATATTGATATCTTCAGTTCTATTGAAATTGTACCCTACTTCTTTCACGTTTGTGTTGCTTCGCCAAATTGTGAGTCATGTCATGGCACATTTACAGACAGCAATCAAATGGCACTGCTCAACAAGACTACAGACAATTGGTATACCATGAAACCCCGACTGGCGCACAGCAAGAGATTCGTCTTTCCTTGCAATGGCCCAAAAGATCAAAATTATGGCACGGCCTCGGGTAGGTAAGCCTCGCAGTGCTCAACTTCATACCTTGCCGGGGTTCCTTGGCGGAGCGTTCCTATTTTCGTTAGCTTCCTTTCCTTGCTCAACGCGTTAACCTCCCCTTACATTTTTTAAGCCTTTTTGCTACCCGCAACATGAGCATAAGGCCTCGCGCTTGCGAAAAATGCCACCGGCTTAAAATCAAGTGCGATGTGATGTCCTCTCCGATGTCACGACCTGACCTAAGGTCATAACTAAGCCGTAGAATATCACATAATATAATACATGAACGCCGTACTAGCCTTGGGCTACTGGCCTCGGGATAGGCTAGCCCCCGCACTACTAGTATAACCCACGGGCCAGCCCCAATGTACTAGCCTAAATTAGATATTAGTATAAAAGAAGGGCTAGGAGTAAGAGGCTAGGAACTTAAGAATAGAAATAAGAAAATATTTAAGAAGGATAGGAACCTATATAGAAGAAGATTCCTATAAATAATAAAGGAGCTATAGAAAACCTACTAATATAGATTAATAGATTATAACCTTACTATAATCTAGTAAGAACTATTAGATTATAACTAATAGATAATCTAGTGCTCCAGAGGCAGAGAATTATATATATAGATAGGAGGTTCTATATTTTATACCTAGATTAGAACCTACTAGCTATTAATAATATATAGTCCCTAAGATATTCTTTAATTAGCTTCTAGAGAAGAAGTCTTATAAATTAGTAATAAGTAATCTATTACTTTAAGAGGGAATCTTATTCCCTATATTAAATAATAAACTACAAAACAACCTACCCTATACTTAGGTCTAGGCCCGGTTATTATATCTGATAGGTATCTACGAACGGTATTAGTACTATAACCTTAACTATATCCCCATAGCATAGCATTTGCAGTGTAGTTATATTACTGTGCTTAAGGCCGAGAATAAGGAACTTAAGGAGTAGCTATATTATAATCTATCCTAAAAATATAACTAAGTATAATAAAGAAACTAATAATTTATTAAAATAGATTAAGTTATAATAGGGATTATAATAAAAAGATCTATAATTTATAGAAAATATAAAAGTAATTACTATTAATAATTACTATTAATAATTATATATTAATAAATAAAAAATAATAATTATATTAAGTATTAAAAGATTTATAATATAAGCTAATAAAGCCACATAGTATAGCTAGCTACTTATTATAACCTGACCTAAGGCTATAACTAAGCCATAGAAAATTATATAATATAATATATAAATACTATACTAGTCTTAGGCTACTAGCCTTAAGAAAGACTAGCTCCTATACTACTAGTATAATCTATAAGCTAGCTTTAATATACTAGCCTAAATTAAATACTAATATAAAAGAAGGGCTAGAAATAAGAAATTAAAAATAAAAAAATAAAAATAAAATAATATTTAATAAAAATAGGGACCTATATAGAAGAAGATTTCTATAAATAAGGCTAGAAGTATAGAAGTACTACTAGAAGAGATTACCTTCTATAATACTCCTAGGAATATTATATATTATAATCTAAGAAGTACTCTCTTATATACTTTAGGAAAAGGAACTATATATATAAATAGGAGATTCTATATATTATATCTAGATTAGAACCTACTAGCTATTAATAATATATAGTCCCTAAGATATTCTTTAATTAGCTTTTAAAGAAGAAGTTTTATAAATTAGTAATAAGTAATTTATTACTTTAAAAAGAAATCCTATTTCCTATATTAAATAATAAACTATAAAACTACCTACTTTATACTTAGATCTAGATCTAGTTATTATATATTAATAGCTCTTATTTTAAGATATATTATTTTCTTAAAGTAATACTTATAATAGTAAAAGAAAGTTCCTAGCCCTTTATATCTACTACTAAAGATAAGGGTAAAGTTAAAGAAATACTATTTAAGATCCCCTCTAGAGATAATATTAAAATAAGAGATCTAAATAAGGATTCTAATAATAACTTTAATAATAAAAAGAACTAAAAGATTAAAATACTTAAGTAATAAATCTAAATTCTTATAATTAAAATTAATTAAGTTTAAGTTAATATAGTTATAGTATTAATTAGATCTTATAAAATTCATTACCTTAAGAATACTATTACTTAACTTAAGTAGTAGCTATAAGAAGCTACTAATCTTAATTTCTATATAACCTAAAGTACTAAGGCCTAATTCTAAAGGCTTCTAGATATATAGAATACTAGAGAATATAGAAGAGAACTAGATATAGTTATTAAGCTATATAAATCTAAATTCTTTAATAAAAGCCCTTATAAGCTCTAAGAATTCCTTATAGTACTTAGAGCCTACTTTTTATATTTCTTTAATACCTTTATTATAAATAAAAAATAAATTAAGTTTATAATTTAAAGCTTAAAAAATAATACTTTTATTTAATTTAAATCTATACTTTATAATTATATTACTAAATCTATAATTAAATATAAGGAAGATATAAAGAAGATTTTTTATAACTTTAATAAGTTTAAAGAATATATTAAAAAACCCTTTAGTATTATAAATAAAATCTAAAAAGTAAAATAAAATCTTAATAAAATAATCTAAATTAAATTATATACTAGCTTTATAATATAGTTTAAATAGATTATTTTAAAGTTAAAATAAACTAAGAAAATCTATAAGAAGATCTTCTATAATAAGTATAAAAAGAAAATTAAAAATAAATTTATTAAAATTAAATAATTTAAATACTTACTAGAAGAATATATATATAAAGTAATTAAGATTAATAAATATAACTTTAAATATAAAAGAGAGAAAAAATAATATAAAAATACCTTATATATTAAGTATAATATAAATAACTTAAAGTAATAAAAATAAATAAATATTTTCTATAGAACTAAATTAGGCCCTATAAAACTAGAAGTAATCTAAAAAGTAGATATTACTTACTATAATTATAATAAGAAAGAATATTTTACTTAAGAATACTAATAATCTAAGTAAAACTAATTCTAGAAAAAAGAAAGATTTACTTTAATTACTAAAAATAAGTAATAGCTAAATAAAATTACTATAACTTATACTATTAAAATAATATAATATACTAAGATTATATTACTATAGCTAGATTAGAACTATAGATATAGAATATACTTATAGGACTACTAATATATAAGAAACCCTAAGGAAGTAACTAGGGAAATAATAAAAAGTAGTTATATATAAGAAATCCTAGATACCTAATTATAGAAATAAATACTAAGCCCTAAAGACTTTAATATTATTATTAATAAAATATTAAGTAAGAATAGTAACTTATTCTTAGAGGGCTTAAATAAAGAATAGAAATATTTAGATAATAACCCTAAAAAAAGAATAATAAACTATATAATATAAGAAGTAGGGAAATTATAATAGAACCCCTATATAAATAAAAATATCTTTATTTATATAATTATAATAGAAGAAGCCCTACTAAACCCTATATATATATAATTACTAAGAATCTAAAGAAAGAATAACCTATATATAGATATTAATTATTTATAATACTATAGTATTATATAGATTTTATATCTATAGTACTTATATATAATATATCTTAATAAGAAAGTAAAAAATAAAACCTTCCTAATAAGAGTAAAAGAATAGAATATTATCTTATTATATAATATAAGAGATCTCTAGTACTAGATTAAGGAAGTAATATATAAATAATATAAAGTTATAGTTCTATAAAGAGATTTATATTAATTATAGAAATACTAAAATAAATAAAATATAAGAAATTACCTTATAACCTACTATAAATAATATATTACTAAGAAACTTTAGTACTACTAAAATCTATAAGAAACTAAGTAATAGTAATTAAATAAAGCTAGATTACTAAATAAAATAGAGGAAGCTAAGTTATATTAGGTAGAAAGCTACTAGAAATACCCTATAGAATATCTTTACTATAAGGAAAAAAGAAAAATAAGATTCTATAGATTTTTAAATCTTTATAATAGTACTACTTTAATAAAATATAAAGAAGAATACTAAAGATATTATATACCTAAGGAAATATACTTTAAATACCTAATAATAACTAGTAATATAAAAAAGATTAATAGAAGAAATAACTAATTACTAGTAATTACTAACTAATTAGGGTATCTAATATAGGCCTATTTCCTAAAAAGGAAACTAAATAAAAGGACCTCTAATTACTATATTAAATAATATAATAAGTACTATATATTAAATAACTTCTACTATAGATATTTTATTATTATAATCTAAATACTAAATCTTTAAAATAAAGTAAAATAAAAACCCCTATAGGATATTAATAATATCCTTATTAAAATAAACTAGGTAAAAAATAAAAATATTTATTTATAAAAGAGCTATAAGTAAAGTATAATAATAAAATAACCCTTAATATAATTTAAAACTATAATAAGATAGTATATAAAACTATTATAATTAAGGTAATAATTAATAAATATAAAACTATTATAGAATTAGATTCTAAAGTAACTTAAAGTTTTATTAATTTTAAATTAATAAATTAACTTTAATTACTATAAAGAAGAAAAAGTAAAAGAAGTTATATTATAAAGTTAACTAAAGAGAAACTACTTATATATAATAATAGATTTATTAATAAGAAAATATACCCCCTAATACTTTATAATTATAATATAACTTTTAAAATAATCTTTAATATTATATTACTAAATAATAAATCTATTCTTCTTAGAAGACTATAATTTAAATTTAAAAATCTATAAATTAACTAGACTACTAGCTAAATATATAAATTAGGACTTATACTAAAATAAGAACCTAAAGATTAGAAGAAAAAAGAGAAAGTAAATATTTATTATAAACTACTATTTAAGTAAAATAAATAATATAAAGCTAGAAGAGATTATATAGTAAAAGCTACTATAATAAAGAGAGAATTACTATAATCTAGTTTATAATATAAATAAAGCTAAGCTAATATAAACTAAGGAATCTTATACCTTAAGAAGCTATAATAAGTACTAAAATAAATAGTAAAAGATCTATTTAATTAGTAAAAAGAAAAACCCTAAAATAAAAAGAGAAAAACTTAGAAAAAAAATAAAGAATATCTTAGAAATATATTATATTTATAAGAAACTATTTTAGGAGAAATTTAAATTAGAACTACTAGAATACTTTTAATAGAATTATAAAATCTGCCTTATTAATAAGAAGAAAATCTACTTTTTACTAATCTATAATCTTAATACCTAAGAACTATAGATATTAAAAGAATATATTAAAAAAAACCTTAGAAAAGAATATATTTAGTAATTAATTTTATTAGTAGAGTACCTAATTATATTTATATTAAAAAAGAATAAGAAACTCTAATTAGTAGTAGATTATTAATAACTTAATAAGATTACTATAAAGAACTATACTTTATTATTACTTATTATAGAAATATATAATTAATTATATAGTAAGATAATCTTTATTATACTTAATTTAAAAGAAATATATAACTTAATTTAAATTAAGAAAAAAAAAATAGTATTTTATATTAAGTTTAGCCTATTTAAATATTTAATTATATTTTTTAAATTAACTAATATATTAGTAATATTCTAAAGAATAATTAATTATATTTTAAGAAAATATATAAATAGCTTTATAATAATATATCTTAATAATATCTTTATTTTCTTAAATAATAAGAAATAATATAAAGAATATATTTATAAGGTACTTAAAGTACTTTAGAATACTAATTTACTAATTAAACTAAAAAAGAGTAACTTCTATATCTAAGAAGTAAACTACTTTAAATATATTATTTAATTTAATAAGATCTAAATAAAAAAAAGAAAAATTATAGTAATATATAAATAAGAATCTCTAAAAAATATAAAAGATATATAAAGCTTTCTTAGATTTATTAATTACTACTAATAATTTATTAAAAACTTTAATAAAATTATAGTATTATTAACTAACTTTATAAAAAAGAAATAAGAATTTAATTAGAACTAAAATAAAGAAACTTAATAAGTATTTAAAGAAATTAAGAAGCTTATTATAGAAGAACTAATTCTTACTATATTTAACTCTAATAAGGTAATTAAACTAGAAACTAATATATTAGATTTTATACTTAGTACTACTATTAGATAATAAAGTAAAAATAGAATATTAAAACCTATAGTATTTTAATTAAAGAAACTTAGTAGATTACTACTTTAATATCTTATTTATAATAAAGAATTTATAATAATAATTAAAGCTATTAAGGAATTTTAATACTATATTATAGGAAGTAATTATAGAATTAAAATCTATATAGATTATAAAAATATCTCTTACTTTATTATAATCTAAATCTTAATAGCCTAATAAGTATATTATTATAAAATATTATTAGAACTTAATATAAAAATTATTTATAGAAAAGGATTAGAAAATAGAAGAGCTAATATCTTAAGTTAATAAAATAACTATAAATAGAAAATACTAAAAGCTATAGGCTAAGTATTTATAATAAATAAAAAGACTAGTAACTATAAGTTATATAAACTTAGAAAATTAGAAATAATAATAGAACCTAACCTAGAACTTAAATAGAAGATTATAAAATATAATAAGTTAGTATAAGAATATAAAATACCCTTTAATAAATATATCTACCTAGAAGATCTATAGCTAGATTATAATACTTATAATAAAAAAATCTAGGTACTACCTAAAG
The DNA here is from genome assembly GCA_020881915.1 of Paramyrothecium sp. XJ0827. Taxonomy (NCBI): domain Eukaryota; kingdom Fungi; phylum Ascomycota; class Sordariomycetes; order Hypocreales; family Stachybotryaceae; genus Paramyrothecium; species Paramyrothecium sp. XJ0827. The sequence goes on from JAJFPB010000004.1 coordinate 5,124,290, forward strand.
AATACTTAAAAGAAGTTATTTATATATACTATAAGTACTTTCTAATAAAATACCTTAGTATCTAGAAAATATATTAGATAATTTATTAAATATATAATATCCCTAGATTAAGAGACTATATATTACACTAAATATAGCCTATTATATACTATAGCTAACTAACCTTAGCTATAGCATAACCTTTTAGCTCAGTAGTATAGGCACTAAATACTTACTATAATAATTAGTAGCAATTACACTTATAGTTGTAGATTTAATTCCTGCTCTAGCTAGTGTTTTAGAAATATGCTGCCTAACCAGCGGAGACGCAGTGTTCAAGTTCTGCCCCGGCCTGTTGGGCTATGTGGTTGTGCTTGTAGAGGTAGCTATAGCTACTAAGGCCACGGATCTATCCGGAAGGTCCCTATATTAAGCCCCTAAGGCACTGGGGGCAGTGCTTCCTTGAGATATAAGGGGGGGCACTTGTTACGCTGAATATAGCCTATTATATGCTGTAGCTAACTAACCTTAGCTATAGTATGACCTTTTGGCTTAGTGGTATAGGCACTATTAGACCAGAGGCCCTATACATAAGTGCAGTATGTACTAAGACTTCGTGGCTTAAAAGGTAAATATAAACCTTAAATATATTTAGTATAGCTTTAGTTAGATAAAGGCCCTATAAATTACTAGAAGAAGTAGAGTAAAAATAATTAATATATTTTATAATCCCTATAATCTAATAATTAAGAGTCTTAGAGTTATATTATATTAAGGTAACTATAATTACTAAAATAAGCTATAATTAAATAAAGTAAGTTATATTTAGTAATACTAATAGAGATAATAATATTATTAATTATAGGTACTAAGACCTACTTATTAAATTACCTTAAGAACTAGGATATATTTAAATAAATATATAATATAAAGATTACTACTAAAAGGGTTTATTACTTTATTTATTTAAATAACCTAAAAGACTTTAATAAGAAGTAAAGAGAAGAACTAAAAAGGCTATATATATTTTAATATCTAAAATAGTAAACTAAGGGTCTAGGGCTATTATTAAGCCCTAAAGCTAAGAAATAAGTTATAAAGAGCTATTTTAATCTTTAAAATATAAATAAGAAGACTTTAAGAAATAAAATACTACTTTATTACTATAATTTAGAGATATATAATAAAAAAGTAAATAGAATTTATAATATCTTAAACTAAATAATTAAGAAAATTAATTTATATTATATTAAGACTTATATTTTTATAATAAATACCTATAAGACTAGAAATAAATTTTTTATATAATATAATAATATCTTCTAGTTCTTCTAGAATTTTAAATTAATATATAAGGTAGATAATACTTATTAATATAAAAGAGCCTAAGAAAATTATTTTAAGGTATTAAATAAAGCCTTAAATCTTAAAACTAACTAAGAAGATTAAATTATAAAGTAGAAGTAAGTACTATATATTATAAAGCTTAGAAATATAGTAGAAATATAGAGCTTTAGAATATAGTTTAATAATATAAAAGGAAAATTAAGGTAGAAATTTAATATTTTTATTTATATAAAAGGTAATTAAAATAAGAATATAATTAAAAATAAAATATATTTTCTTTTAATCTTTATTATATAATTTTAATAAAAGCTTTAGAAAAATAAATTAACTTTTTAAAAGTCTACTAAGAAGTAAATCTTAAAAGGGAGCTTTAAATTAATATTCTAAGACTTAAAACTAGATTCTAAAAAATAAATAGATTTATTACCTAAAGAATTAAGATTATAATTTATTAAATATTAATATATAGGAAAAAGTAAATTACTAAAATATAAAAAGGAAAAGTATATTTTATATAATAAGTTTTATTATAATTTAAATAGTACTTTATATTAAATAGTATTTTCTTAAAGTATATCTTTAAAATATAAGAAATATAAAAGTCCCTTAAAGAATTAAAAAAAAAGATTAAAGAAAAATAAAGAAATATAAGAGCTATATATAAAACTTATAGAAAAAAAAAAGCCTTTAATAAAGACTTTAAGTTAATTAGAAGTAGAATATATTTATATATTAATAAAGGTAGTATCTTTCTTAATAATAAGCTATAAATATTTATTATAAGACTTAGTAATTCTAGATTTAGATATAATATTATATATTTTTAATTTATTTAAGAGATTTACTTACTTCTTATATATATAAGGGGAAGTTATTTATATAGAAATATAATATCTATTTCTTCTTAAATATAAAGATATAAAGATTAAAGTATAAAACCTAAAGAAGGAGCTATAGGTTATTACTTTAAGTTATATTATATTCTACTTATAAATAGGAGCTAATTTAATATTACTTAAATACCTTAGAAAATAAAGCTACTAGTAGAATTAGTAAAATAATAATAATATTATTAGATATAATAGTAGAAATATATTATATATATTAATAATATACTTTAATTAATATATTATAAAATATTAATCTAGAGTTAAAGAATAAGCCTTATTTATAATAAATTAGCTATATTATATCTCTTAAATAAAGAAAAAACCTAAATATATTTTAGTAGAAATATAATATAAGTACCTTAATTATTTAGGACCTAAAGTATTAAAATATCTAATAAATATAACTTAAGGTACTTAAATAAAGGAACTAAGTATAATATAATATAATATATATATATTAAATAAAATAAAAAAATAAGAATATTAGGAATCTTATAAATAGAATATAAAACTAGAGAAATAAGTATTAATTAATTTTTATAATTATTAAATTAGAATTAATAGATATACTTTTTATATAATAATAATAAATTATAAAATAAATTTTATATAGAATTATTACTTTATAAACTATAAAGAAGTAAGCTTAATAGTAATATTATAAAGTATTATATAATTACTTTAAGAGAAATATAAAGTAAAATTCTAAATTATTAAAATAAATAATAAGCTTTAAAGAAATTAAATAATCTATAAATAACTAAAAAAAAAGATTATTAAAGTAAATAAGAATATACTTTAAATATAATAATAAAATAACTTAGAAGAATATTCTAGGGAAGTAATAAAGAAGAAAGTAAGGCTTTTAATACTTAAAAGTAACTTATTATTAGATTTATAACTAAAGATAATAAAAATAGTAATTTACTTACTAAATTAAATCCTAAAATAGAGACTTAAGTAAAAGACTTTATATAAGAGCTTCCTTTTATAGATTTAAGGCTTATTTAGAAGCCTATAGCCTTAAGTAATCTAATTAAAGATCCTAGGAAATAAAGTATTTATTATAATAAATAAAGTATAATAAAAAATAAATTAATTAAAATTATATATAAGACTAAAAGCCTAAATTAATTATTTAGTTAGATATAATTCCTAAAATATCTTTTAAGTATAGAATCTAGTTATTAATTATATTTATATAATATAAAATATTATTTTTAATAAAGAAGAGTTATATAACTTAAATAATCCTTAAGTTAAGAAAGAAATTAATAAATAATCTTTAGAAGAGATATAAAAATAGCTTTAAGCTTTTATAACTTTAAAGAAAGTTAATTAAATAAAAGATCTTTCTTATAGTAAAAATAAGCTTAAAATAAAATAAATAAGCTATAAAGAGCTTATTAAAGATTTAAAAATAAATTCTAGAGATTAAAGAGAAGAAAATAAAATAAAAAAGTAAAAATATACTTAATTAAGCTTTTAGTTCTTCTTTTCTTTAGAAAATCTAGCTATAAGCTTCTTAATATAATTAATTAAATTAGAAAGTAAACTAGAAAATATTAAAATCTTATAAAAAAATCTAGTAATAAATTAAGTATTTTATATTAAAATATTAATTATTTTTTTAATAAGAATAAAAGAAAAGATTCTTACTAAAGTAATATACTATAAGTATAGTTATAATAAGTTAAACTTTAAGTATAAGCCTTAAAATATTTATTTAAGTCTTAATTTTAATAAATATAAATATTATTATAAAAATATATCTTAGGTACCTAAATTATATAGTAGCTTAATTAAATATAAGTTTAAGGCTAAGTTTAAAAAAGTAGAAAAAGATTATTTAAAAAGTTATAAATAAATAAAGTCTTAGAAATAAATTTTAAGATATAATTTATAGATCTATAACTTATAAATATTAAATTATATATAGATTTATATATATAAGTTTAATAAGTATAGTTACTTTTATAAATATAAGATAAGACTTATAATATAAGAAGATTAGTAGTAAAAGATCTTAATAAAAAAGACTTATATAGCTATATTAATTAGAAAATCTTTTTAAATATTACTTATAATTATAATAAGATTTAATTTAGAGTTACTTTAATTTAATATAGTAAATATATTTATAAATATTAAACTACTAAGTAATATTTTTATAAAGCTTTCTCTAAGGTACTAAAGTAAAGAAGCTAAAGAATAAGTCTTATTACTAAAGAAGGTATTATATAAACTATAAATTATATCTCTTTTATAATAAATAGAGCTTAGAGGAGCTTTATATAACTTATAATTTAAGTTTATTTTATAAGAACCCTATTACTATACTTAAGAAGGGATTCTACTATTTTTCTATATTAATAATATTATATTAGTTTTTAATAAAGATTAGAAAACTAAATAAAAAGCTAATTAAATAATTAAAGATCTAAAAATAAAATACTACTTAATAAGTAGAAATAATCTTTAATAGTTCTTAGAGATAGAGATCTATTATAATTAAGATTAAAAACTATTATAAATAACTTAAATTATATATCTAGAGAAAATATATAAGCTATAAACTAAGAAATAGAAGATTATATCTCTAATAAATAAAATAGAGCTCTTTTTAAATAAATAAGTTATAAGTAATAAAATTACTAATTAATATAAGTAAGTAATTAGCTTAGCTCTATATATAGCTATAATAAATAAGCTAGATATTACTTTTACTATATTATATCTTATATAGTTTATATATAATCTATTCTAAGAATATATAAAAGCTTTAAATTAAGTTTTAAATTATATATATAAGATTTATTATTTAATTCTATAATTTAAAGAAGTTAATAGATTTATAGTTTATAGTAATATATCTTTTATTAATAATTTACTAAATAAAAAAAGTTCTTAAGTATATATTATAAAGCTCTTTAGAAGCTTAATTAGCTAGTAAGTAAATAAGTAAGATATAGTAATAACCTTAATAATAAAGACTAAGCTATTTATACTTATATAAGCTTTAAAGGAAAAGTTATTTTAATAAAAGCTACTTAAAAATCTAGAAATTAAGCTTTAAATTCCTACTTTAAGTCTTATATATAATAATTAATAAATAATTAATTTATTAAAATATTTAATTAAGAAACTAAAAACTAAACTTAAATATATAAATATTTATAACTATTAGTTATAAAAGTATATTTAATAAAAAATAATCTTAATAATATATAAATAAAGCTTAAAGTTAATTATAAATAATTTAATAAAGGTAATATAAGGCTAATAGCTTATTAAAAGTTAATTTTAACTTAGGCTTATTAAAATTAAGAATTAAATATAAGAATAGTAAATTAAAGAGCTATAAAATAAAAGAAGTATTAAAGATATATTCTAAGATCTTTAACTTTAAAAAAAAACTTAGTTTATTATAAATAAACTTTATAATTATAATTTAAATTTAAAATAAGTTATAAGTAGTACTAAAAACTAATAAGTTAATTTATTTACCTAAAGGCCTTATTACTATATATAATAGTATATACTAAACTAAAATAAAAAAAATATATATTATAAATTATTAATCTAAGCTATATTTACTAGAAATAAGGATTACTAGAGGAAGGGAAGGTACTAGAGATAATTCTATAATATATAATCTTAATTACTTATATATAGTAGCTATACTCCTACTTAGAATTAGTATTTAAGACTTAAATAATAAGAATAAATCTTAAAAAGATATACTTTATAATTAATCTTTATAAAAGATTACTAGATATAGTTTAAGAAGAAAAAAGTAACTAGAAGAAGATTATAGTAGCTATAAGCCTTAAATTAATTAAATAAGCCTTAAAATATAAAAAGGTACTTATATAAAATAGTAGAAATTACTACTAGTATAGTACTTATAGTATCTACCCCTACTAAGGTTCTCTTAATACTTCCTATTATTAGTACCTACAAGGGCAGCATTTAGGTAAGCCTTATAAGGTACCTTATATTTCTACTTCTTCCTATAAATAAATAAGCCTTAGAATATATAAATAAAACTTAAAAACTAAAATCTATATATAAGTAGTTACTTAGAAAGTAAGTTAATATATATATATATTAATATACTACTAAGTAGTAAAGAAGGAGAAACTATAAATACTAAGTTAGTAACTTATATAATTAATTTAAGAGATAGGATTTTATATAAAATCTTATTTAGAGGGGATAAGATATTAGATATAATATTACTACTTAAAATTAATAAATAAGTATTAAAAGTTAATTCTAAATCTTAAGAATTACTTATAATATTATAGTAATAAAGAGAGCTTATAATAATAAAGGTATTTAATAAAGAGTTAATAAACTTTTTAAAATACTAAAAGAAAGCTTAAAAAGATTAAAGAAAAAAAATAAATAATATAAGTATTTATATTACTATAAAATAATATAAAAAAAAAGAAAGGAAGGCTTAAAGAGAGTAAAAGCTATAATATATATATCTAAGGTAGTAGTACTTAATAAGGCTATATAAGGTATTAATTATAGTAGTATATATTATAAATAATAGGTACTTAACTATTATATCTATTAAACTAATAAATATATAATATAAAAGGCTATTTAATTATAGTATTTAATATAAAAGCTATTTAAATAATATAAATAACCTACTTAATAAATAAATATATATTTAAAGACCTATTATATAAATATATATAATATAAAATAATAGTCTCTAAGAAAAATATATAAAATACTAAAATAGTAGCTTAAATATATAAAAAGTAAGGTAAAATACTATATTATACTATCTTTTATAGCTTTAAGTCTTAAATCTCTATAAAGCTAGGAGGATATATTAGACTAGAGGCCCTATATATAAGTATAGTATATACTAAGACTTTATAGCTTAAAAGGTAAATATAAACCTTAAATATATTTAGTATAGCTTTAGTTAAATAAAGGCCCTATAAACTACTAGAAGAAGTAAGGCAGAGATAATTAATATATCTTATAATCCCTGCAATCTAATAGGCACTGAATACTTGCTATAATACTATATTATAAAATATATTAAGAAATATATAATATACTAAAAAGCAAAGGTATTATAGTATAAACTATATAGGTTTCTAAAACCCCTACTAGTACTAATTTAATTATAGGAATTAATTTTATAGGACTTTATTATAAAGTTACTATAATCTAAAAAACTAAGATTAAAAGATAGCTTTAATAGTATTTTTACTATTATTAATAGATTTATAAAGTTTATATACTTTATAACCTATAATAAAGTAACTAGTACTAAAATAATAGTATATTACTTTATTAAATATATTATTTTATAATATAAACTACTAAAGGAAATTATTTCTAATAGAGATACTATATTTATATTAAAATTCTAGTAGGAATTAATAATATAATTTAGGATTAATAATAAGCTAAGTACTACTTACTACCTATAAATAAATAGGTAAATAAAATATTTAAATTAAATTATTAAAATATATCTATATTATTATATTAATTATAAGTAAAATAATTAGGCTAGACTACTACTAATTATATAAATTATATATAATAAATAGAAATTAGAAACTACTTAATAGTTACTTTACTTTATAAACTATAGATTTAAATCTATATTTAAATAGAAAATCTAAACTAAAATAACTAATAAGAAAGCTATAATTAAAGTATAAGATATAAAAATACTATATAATATACTTAGAAAAGAAATTTTATTTATTAAAGATAAAATAACTAAATTCTATAACTAAAAAAGATTAAATAGATTAACTTTAAAGGAGGGAGATATAGTTTACTTACTTAGAAAAAATATAAAAATAATATAATTAAATAATAAATTAGACTTTAAAAAATTAGAACTATTCCTAATTATTAGGAATATTTCTAATATCTTATATAAACTATATTTACTTAATATAATAAAAATATACCTAGTATTCTATATTATACTTTTAGAACTAATTAAAGGTAATAACTTTATAGAAAATAATATTAAAGTCTTACTAGAAGAATTAAAATATAAAGTTAAAAGAATATTAATATAATAAATTAAAGAAAATAAAAAAATAATATACTTTATAAAATAAAATAACTATAATAATAGTAAAAATATATAAGAATCTCTAGAATACCTAGAAAATACTAAATAAAAAATTACCTAATTCTAAATATAGGCTTAAATAGGGAATTAAAATTAAAATTAGCTATATTCTAATTAATAATACTAAAACCCCCTACTAACTAAACTAATTTAATTAATTACTAGATATTTATAGAAGAAGCCTTAGTATTAGCTTTAGCTACTTTATAATTAAATAGCTTAGTACCCTTTACTTTAATCTTAATATATATTATATAAATCTAATTTAACTTTATAATTACCTTAGTAATTAATACTATTATCTTCTCCTCCTAGTAAAATAAGCTCTTATATTAATTAAGAAAATAATTTACTAGAACTAAGGAAGTTAAAAATTATATAGATATAAGTAAAAGAAATAAAAAATAAATAATAAGAAGTAATAAGAATCTTATTATAAGAATAGCTATAATTAGTATATTTACTATAATAAGTTTTTCTATAAGGAAATTTATATTTATACTTATATTTAAAATAATAGAAATATAATATATTAGTAGGCTCTTTAAAAATAGTAATAAAATAAAATAATAACTTATACTTAAGAGTTTTTTAAGATTTAGATTTTTTAATATAATCTAATATAGTATTAGTATACTAGTAGAAAAATAAAAGAAAGAAGAAGAGATCTATATATATAATAGGAATTAATAACCTTAAATATATCTAATACTAGACTATAAGACTTAGCCTTAAAGAGAGAAGTATTATATTATAATCTAATCTAAGGCTATAATTAAGCTATAGAAAATTATATAATATAATATATAAATACTATACTAGCCTTAGGCTACTAGCCTTAAGAAAAACTAGTTTCTATACTACTAATATAACTTATAGACTAGCCTTAATATACTAGCCTAAGTTAAATACTAATATAAAAGAAGAGCTAGAAGTAAAAAACTAGAAATAAAAAAATAGAAATAAAATAATATTTAATAAGAATAAAGACCTATATAGAAGAAGATTCTTATAAATAAGGCTAGAAATATAGAAGTACTACTAAAAAAGATTATTTTCTATAATATTTCTAGAAATATTATATATTATAATCTAAGAAGTACTTTCTTATATACTCTAGGAAAAGGAACTATATATATAAATAGGAGGTTCTATATATTATATCTAGATTAGAACCTACTAGCTATTAATAATATATAGTCTCTAAGATATCCTTTAACTAGCTTCTAAAGAAGAAATCTTATAAACTAGTAATAAGTAATCTATTACTTTAAAAGGGAATCCTATTCCCTATATTAAATAATAAACTATAAAACCACCTACCCTATACTTAGGTCCAGGCCCGGTCGTCATACTACTATATTTATAACCTTATTAGTATATAGACCGTAGATCCTCTACTATAAAGGTTATAGATTTAATTTCTACCTATAGTACCTATTTTTCCTATAAAAAAAAAGCCCTTTTCTTAGGAAATAATAGAGCTACTATTACTAGAGCTTATTTTATAAATTATATCTTATTTATTATTATTGTATTACCTAAATTTATAGGTATTTTTCTTCTTATATAAATTAATTAAGGCCTTTTTCTAATAGAGGGCTTTATAGAGGGCTCTATAGGCCTTAGAATTACTAAATTACTAAGTAAGTTATTAAGAATATTTACTTATAGCTTCTAGTTATAGTAAGTATCTTATAAATCCTATAACTTTATAGAAGTATAGAACTTAACTCTAAGTAGGTAGAAGAATAGTACCTACATGGACATGAGAATCTAGCGTTCCTCATGTAAGCACCCAACGGACCATGGCATGCATATGTACATTGTAAGTGTAGAAACATAAACTTATTGAGATTATACTATCTGTACAGTCACTTCTCTTGCTTCTTTCAGCCAGATTGGCTTGGAATCCATGTCTGCCAACTCATCAATCGACTCGCCATCCTCGTCGACGTAAATTATGTATGGGGTGCTGCCCGCGCTGTCCTGGGTTCCACTCGCCTTCCTGTAGCGTAGAATGCCAATTCTCTTATAGCAGTCACCTACTTTATCTAGCAGCATGATACACACGACTGATTTTCTTGCTTCTTCCCCCAAAATCAGTCCAAGAAGGTCCGTAACTTCAGTATCTGGCTCCATAGCATTATCCAAATAGGCATAGACCCAGGCAGTTGTGTTGGGAGATACAGGTAGCATTGCATGAAATCCGGTTAGAAAGCCCGTCTCGGCCTTTTGCGATCGTTGACTAAAAGACTCGGTGAGCGAGTGGTTTTGGTCGGCCCAATCCTTCCACTGGAGTGATACGGTAACCGCCTGCGCTGTGATCATTAGTGATTGTGGTGAACTGGAGGCCTGTGTTGACTTTGAGCGGATGCCCAGCAGGTATTGATCTAGCGACTGGTTCTCGATCGCGATTGTGCAGCCTGTGGAGTCTCGTACATCTGGATCAGTCATTTTTACAGCACCCTTCCAGCCTGTCCACGACCAGCTTGGGAGAGTGTCTCGCCTTGTGCACGGTTGCCCGTGATACCAGCCCAATGAGATGCACGTTTCAGGGGCCAGCGTTACTGGAACCCCGCACAAATGATTGAGTGTTTTTTTTCTAAAGCTTTGAAGCGAGTCAAAGATGCCGAGGATGGCATTCAGAGCATCCGCGTCATTGGAGAGGTGCCTTTTTGAGTACTCCGTGATGTAGGTCTTGATGGCTTCAAGATCGTTCCTCGGCTTCAGAGGAGACATGATGGCCTCGAAAGGGTGCCCTGGCTGTAGATTTAACTTCTCAGCTGGCATATTGGCTGTCTCGGCGCAGTACATGGTGTTGCAAAGGTAGGAGACTTGATTGTCCGTGAAAACAAGTCGTCGTTTTGAGAAAATGCCTTCCTGGTAAGTCCAACCTCGCGTGGCCCAGGTCGTGGAGCTTAGTATGGTCGAGGTATGCGGGAAGATTTGAACCAGTTGTGTCTCACCAATCTCAACCACTTCCTGTCGTCTTCTTGCTCTTTGACTGACGCCCGGCAGTCCATATCTGTCGTTGCTGCCTGCAGCAGCAATAATGGTTAGGTTTGCTCCAGCATAAACCCGGTCCATGTGAGCAACTTGCTCGACTAATTTTGCGCAGTCCTCTTGGTCTATACACTTGGACATACCGTGAGCACTAGCCCCTCAACGTGAGCCACAGGGCACTTACATGCTTGTCGACCCAAAGATACCTCAAACCCAACTGTAGAACAACCGTTATGCTATCCTCAACCACTGGTGCGAACCTGGTGCCTTGGCATGGGTCTTGACTGCCCCATACGTAGGACAAAGCTACATAGCGACAGTCCCTAGGAGCGTCGATCACAGATCTTGCCTTGCAATCGATGACCTTGAAGTGTTGCATGGTGTTTACCGATATGGGCGAACATCTTTCTTTGTGAGTTCTTTTACACTCTGCAATCCAGTGTCTGATTAGGCCATAGTCGATACTCTGCTGGGTGACCAGGCGAGGACCACAATTGGAATTGTCCTGGTTCACGGGCCTGAAACCTAAGCACCCTCCCTGGTGCCACTTCCGTGGCGCACGATCTTTCGTTCCCTCAGATTGAGCCACTGTAAGGAGAATTGTGCATTGTGGAACAGATCTGTCCACTACCAACTGACCGTTTCGGCGCGAACGAGAGGTGTAATCGAATGACAAGGAAGAAGAAAAGGCCTTCAATTGCCATGACTTGGGCTCAAAAGGCTCAGGTGTAATCAAGAAAATTAGTCGGCAGATTGGACATGATGATCCCTCAAGCTCTGCGCGAGACGTCGGCATAGTCATGACAACCCTCCCATACCGCGATGTTGGTATGTCCTCTGCCAGCTGCGACCACGAGACACTCTGGCAAGCGACGCAAAGTCGCGTCTTCGGCGGTAGGGTAATTCTTTTGGCGGACTTATTGGTATCAGAGTCTTCCGCAGGTCTTTTGTTTGGGATACGCGCCAAATCATCGCTGATGGGTGGAGGCATCATTAAATTGAGCTTAACTGGAATAGCGAACCACCCTTACAAAAAGCCAGCTCGACCATTTTTGCTCTGGGGTTGTCGGTGGTCGATGGAAAAAGCGAGGAAGAAAGGACACTGGGGTTTTCAGCTGCTCAGTCAATCGCATAACGAAAGTACACACCGGCTGGCCCTAGCCTCGTAGGCAGGCATGCTGTCTAGCCTGTCTCAAATCATAGTACCTTAACCTCAGCTGAAGAGCACCCCTAAGGTACTCAGCCTCTACACAGCCTCCACAGCACTGACCAAAGTATAGAAGTATTCACCTCTCTTCCATTTTGTGGACTTTTCAGCTCGCGCCCGAACTAAAAAAAGCCATGCAGTGGTGTATGACATGTACGAAATTGAAGCTACCCTGATGTGTGTGCTATACTAGGCTGCACCCATCTATCGGGAGATGACCCATTCTATTCAGGTGTCAAAGACCATCCTCAAGAGAGCAATGCTTGATATTGGGTTCAAAAGCCTGCAACTTCGGGCCCAAAACCATGTCTTCGCCGAGTTCCGGACCACTGAAAGACAGCCCCAACACATGCTGTGCATACAATCCCGATCTTGGCCCCAGGACCCGATACGGTCATAATAGAGAAGAACCAGAGTGTTTGGCCCCACTTTCCTATGACGCCTCACTTTTTGGTATTTTTGAGACGTCAATTTGGAGTATCAAAGAGGTGGCTTGGTGACTTGCATCCTCTGCTCTCTGAGCAAATATATTCCGGATGCTTTCCCCCCCCCCCTTAGAATAACTTGGAGCCCTTACTTTATCGTCTCTGAAATGGCTGGAAGTGCGGAAGGGCTCGTTTGGAGATTGAGCTTTGTTGGCGAGCGAGGCAGAATAATGCCGTGGAATGCTCGCATAGCGAATGCTTTCAACGATGCGGCATAGTTTCTTCATGGTATGTCTTACACCTGCTTAACGGGCTACCCTTGATGTTTATAGCCAAGCCTGAAGCAACACTCTCTCCCCGTGATAGAAGTAGTACAAAAAGATGGAAAGATGTGACTGCTGTTGCATGACTTTGGTCGTGCCATCGTGTAAAGTGTGCTACAATCACGATGATGAGCCTGTGTCGTAGCTAGCATACTTTGACAGTTATGCTTAGTTCTGGTCGCTTATTCGAGTCGTGTATTTCCTGCAGATACACACGAGGATAAGGGTATGGGCGGGTGCAAGTGTCAGTGCTATATGAGTTGGTTGCAATCACCTTGACGGCTTTGCGTTAGGTGCATCTGCTTTGGTGGTACTGGTCACGTACGCACCGGCTTACAGTGTCCATGCGCTAAAACGCCACGCTGGTTTCGGAAGTAGGCCTTGGGGGATCGTTTGACAGGGAAGCGAGGCAATACTGGCCAATGGCTGACAGCTCAAGACTGCTTGGCTTGCTTAGCTAGCCACAAGGATCCTGACCAGTGTTGCCCACTTCATTCGGTGGACTCCAGGTGAGTGGCTCGGAGATGCTCCGGAATGCCCGCGGGGGCCTTTTCATCCTAGATGCTGGGCTCGGGAAGTGTAGAAGCCACCAGACCCAGGGTCCCGTCAGTGTCCTAAAAATATCGGTGGCCAGGTGGCATTACGGCCACCATGAGAACGGCTCAGATGGAGCCCACTCATATGGCGATAGCGGAATGGGAGAACAGTGTTCCGGCTCTATGACAGAGCGTAGCGAGTCGTTGTTATCAGCCAAGTCACCGATGTACTGTGAGAGGTGTGGCCTTTTCTTAGGCAAATTGAGTTTGGGTTGATGACAGCGGAGAGTTCGAACAGAAATGATGACAGATTCACAAGTTGAGAAGGACGGTGTCACAGTAATGTGTAGCTTCATGGGGTTTTGCAAAACGATATGCAGTGAAGCTGTTGCTAGGAACAAAGCTTCCATTTCGTTCTCAATCTCTGGTACAAGTCGAAGTGATAGCCAGCTCTAGAGTTGGCCTGTACAAAGAATTTGAGTGGTAAAATGAAGCTATAGTTAATACTTGGACCTCAAAATGGCACGCGCTGAGCATAGAGGATTCGACTTTTGGTAGCGCTACCATTCAGACTCTACACTTGTTCTTCGTGACAAAACACCATGACCAGATTCACGCCCGTCCTTTCAGGTTTAGCTTGAGCTTTTCTTGCAGGCCTCGCAGCAACTATACCTGAAACGGAAGGTGTGAGCACAAGGCCCCTGTGTGATTCCTTGGCGCCAAGCTGGGAATTGTGAACAGGAGTCTCCCGGTTCAATAACATGCATCTGAACTTCAACCATCAACAGAAACCCTCACAACCTTTCCGGTCTCCTCGTAAACCGACCTCAACACCCGCAGAGGGCAAATCTCGTGAAGTAAAATCACTTTCAAGGCGATAGATAGGCTATCGCCATGCCCTGCGGTGCATTCGACAAGCGTCGCGGCGGGCATCGCTGCATTCCCTGTCGGAAAGCCCACGCTCGAGTGAGTCCCTGACCGTATTGCCTATCTGACCGCGTCATTATTTCCTAATCAGGTTCGATCAGTGCGACGGGACTCCTGGCGGAGACAAGTGCTCTTACTGTCAGAACCGGTTCCTCAAATGCCTCTACCTGCCCCTTGGTGCTTCAGCCTATCATGTGGTTCAGGTTGGCGCATCCAGGCCTGCACACGCCCTCGTTCTGGACGGCTGGAGATACATCACGGCGTTTTTCAAGGAGGCGTCTGGGAACCTTCCCCAGTTTTCCGCGCTGCGATGCCAGGACATGCTTGCCCTGTGCCACTCCGACCCCGATTTGGGCAGAGTGGTGCAGGTGATTGGTGAAGTGTACGTGTTCCACAACAAGGACGAGGGCGCTTTCGGCAGACAGAAAGGGCGGTTCAAAAGGCAGGTGTTTCAGCAGAGGAATCTGTGCGACCAGCGAATCAAAACTTGCACGGCTACCAAAACGTGGTCGACCCCTGCTCTAGCGAATTCACTGTTGCTCACCATAACCAGCGTAGGTTTATCCCTGACATTAAAGCACAATGCATCTCATTAATGAACTAAGTGCCTCTTGTATGAGAACGATGATCTTGCCTCTTCTTGGGATGCAGATTTGACGGAGTTTCTGGTCCAGGCTGGTCGGCAGAAGCCTAAGCTGTCCCCTTTTGAAGCTGATCTGATTCGACTCTTTCAGTTCATTGATGTAAACACATCCATTGGCTGCAGAAAGCCGCCCACAGCCCCGGAACTCTTGTCGGCGCTTCTAGCTGGGGACGGTCAAGACGATGCCAGCCAGAATTTACACGCAGCGAACATGATAGAGCAGATGGGGGACAAGTTCTTGACCGCTCTGTGGCACTGGGCCACGTTACAAAGGAGGTACGTTGCCAAGCTCTCGCAGCTGGTGCTTCTGCTCCACCGCCCGTGCCTTTGCTTACTCAAATCTTGTACAGAATGCTTGATTGGTTAGATTGCACGACAGGTGTAGCTGTGGGGCATCTCACTACCAACCAGCAGATCGAAGGCATAGAAATCATATGCGCAGTATCTTCCTTGCAATTGGAAGTGCTTCGTTCTTACCTTGAACTGGAGGAAGAATCAACACCACACTACCTCTCCTTCTCTTCGTACAGCAACTGGATCCTCTTCGGTATTCACCAACTGCTTCGCGACGAGAAGTGGAAGCTTCTTGATTGCGATCTTCCCACCATGGCAGACGATTGTCTGCAAGAGTATGCAGTCAAGACCTTGGGCTGTCTCAGGTCATTGACCGGCCAAGCAGGTCTACCTGGGGTAGCACTTCTGCCAGTCGTTATGTCCACGGGGTTTGAGATTACATCACAGCAGGAGCGGGAACGCACTCTAAGCTTACTGGACCTGTACGGAAATCATTCTTATGAGATGTCCAAGTTCTTCCGAGACATTCTCCTGTGTGCGTGGGCGCAAGGTCAGAGCGCTTAGAGGTTTGCCCCATACAGCATGTATCTTTGCCAGGAGAAGAAAGTACTGAAATTCGTTCTCTAGAATGCATGATAAAATGTCAATTTATATGTTTGACTCCTTCTTGGACAATCTCCTGGCATGCGAATCATTGAACCATTTGTGATGAGTGAGCTGACCCTTGTGGGTCTTGCAGATGCCGCTGTAGGATTCTCGACAAAGTTATCAGAGGGAACTACCCAGTTCGTGTCAGGAGGGCAGTATTTTCCCCCAGTGTACATCATGGCCAAGCAGGGCGTATAACTGCAAAAGGCACTGATGTACTCGGACAATCCTGAAGATTAGTGCAACATGAGATACACTGGTCGGGCTCACAATTCTAACAGGATGGCCCACTTTGGGCTACAAAATAGGTTAGGATCGTGAGTGACAATGTCAATTCTATTTTCTATGTTGTTGACAAAATCTATAAAAAAAGGAAAAAGCAAAAAGACCTGTCCATAGTACAACCCCTTTTTGTATGGCTTCTTGAAACTCCCAACAAACGCCTGGCAATGCTCTCTATACCCTTCTAACCACCTAAAACATAAAACAAAAATTCTGCTTCTAAGCCGCAGCCTGCAAGAACTCCGGGCTGAATGGGTAGTCATTGTAGCCCTCCTCCGTGTTTCTTGAGTAGAAGGTACTGCGGTTGTATGCGTTCAACTCAAGGCCGTTCTGGATCCTGAAGACCAGGTCAGGGTTGGCAATGAAGGGACGGCCAAACGCAACCAGGACGTTCCACTTTGCGTAGTGGTTGTCAACGGCCAAAGCCGCCGACTCGGCGGTGTAGCCTCCGGCTACGATGACAGGGGACCGGTTGTCCCACGTCTCAAGGATGAAGTCGAGCGTTCTGTCGTCTTCAACCGATGCGGTGAATAGAGTGGCGGGGTCGCCGATGGCCTCAACGAGGGAGATGTATGCCAGGGGCTCGGCGACCTTTTTCAGCTGGTCGATGAGGTACAGGTATTGGCCCTTGATGTCGCTCTTGACGGCGCCCTGGAAGTGAGCGAATGGAGAGAGCCGCAGGCCAACGCGGTGGGCGCCGATGGCTTCGGAGACGGCACGTGTCACCTCGATGATCAGACGGGCACGGTTCTCATGGGATCCTCCCCATCGGTCGGTTCGCTGATTTACAGCGTCGGAGAGGAACTGGTCAAGGAGGTATCCGTGAGCACCGTGGATCTCGACTCCGTCGCCGCCAGCGGCAACAACCTTCTTGGCGGTATCGACGTAGCCCTGAATGACGGCCTGGATATCCTCCTCGGTCATTTCCTCCGGTGCGACGGACTTACCATCCAGAGCAACGGCGCTGCTGGACTTGTACTTGCCGCCGCGTTGCGTTACGTACTCGGGGTCTGCGGCGCGGCCTTGATCCCATAGCTGCTGGAACCAGAACGAGCCCTTCGCGTGTACGGACGCGATGACCTCCTTCCAGGCCTCGACTTGGGCGTCGGTAACGAAGCTGGGGAGGTTCTGGGCACCTTCGGCGCCGGCGGCCACGCCAGTTGCTTCCGAGATGATCAGGGTGCCGGGGACCGAGGCACGGTCCGCATAGTGGCGCTTGATGAAGGGCAGTGGCACGTGGTCGTTGTCGTTGCGGAACCGGGTCAGGGGTGCCATGACGATTCGGTGCTGCAGAGACGCAGTGCCGAGATTTAGCGGCGTGAAGAGCCGAGACGAGCTGAAGGACGAAGCAGTCATGATTGGAGGATGGATGTCAAATTTGTCGAGTTAGGTAGGCAATGAATTGATTGAAAGGAATCGCTCAGGCACAAGATGTAAGTTGTTACTGTGTAAGTGGACTGAACACCTGAGGCAATCGAAAGGCCATGGCTGCTTGCAACTTATTATACTCGGTTCCATATTGTAGGGTAGCGCTTTGATTCAGACAATTATTAATCTAGCGTCATTCCAGCTTGGTAATATGGTGCCGTCCAGTCTGGGACCCACGAATCCCGAGGAATTTCCGCATCGCCATGGCGTCGTCGAGGGCCCCACCTTGGCGTTGCATCACCAAGGTGACTGGCTGGAGGAGCAACAGGACATTAGTCATGGACCAGCCATGACTAAATGCAATGGTGTGAAAACCTTTTCCCCGTGGTGCTCAATGCCACAGGGAGGGAGCCATGACCTCCCCGCCTTAACTGAGGGTTATTACCGCATTCGGTGGATGTCTGGAGGCTTCTCACGACTCGACCAATCAACGGCTTCAAGCTTAGAAATCAGAGAACAATGTGATTCTTTTCGTAATTCACCGGAACAATGCTTGTTTTATTAGATAGTTACTTTAGCTACACGATGTCGCGACATTTCGCTGACTACGATCCTAGTATTACGTATCACTGATTGAGTGCTTGGGATTGAACCTGGCACAAGTTAGCAAAAAGAAGCCATCACCACATTCAAAGACGGGAAATTGGCAACTAACCATGTGCGCGTACAGCCCCCTTTGCGCAACCAGGTTGGCATGGTTGCCCTGCTCCATTACCTTTCCATCTCCCATCACGAAGATGACATCTGCGTTTCGGACCGTGGCAAGCCGGTGAGCAACGACTATCATGGTCGTTGACCCCTTCATCTCCTCAAATACGGCCTGTACTGCCCGCTCCGTCTCGCTATCGAGGGCGCTGGTTGCCTCATCCAGCAGGACTAGCGACGGGTGACGGATCAGGGCTCGCGCGATCGAGATGCGCTGCTTCTGCCCTCCCGAGAGCGTCACTCCGCGCGGCCCAATCTCTGTGTCGTACCCTTCCGGAAGTGACACAACGTACTCGTGGATACCTGCGTCCCTGCATGCCTGGTGGATTTCCTCTTCGTCCACGAACGTTTCATCGGGGACACCCAGGAGGATGTTGTCGCGAATGGATCCGCTGAACAAACACGGCTCCTGCGCGACTAGCGAGATGCTGGCCCGATAAGCTGCCAGGTTAGTGTTGGATATTTCAACTCCATTGCGAGCGAGGCGACCGCTCTCCGCAGCGTAGAATCGTTCTAGGAGAGAGATGATTGTTGTTTTGCCCGAACCTAGCTTGGGGTCAGTCTGGCTGGTAATATTTGTTTGATAAGGCCAAAAACTTGCCTGACGGTCCGACAATGGCAACAAATTGACCCTTTTTGACCTACAAACAACAAGTCAGTACTTCGTGTTACATAATAAAAGCTTGGTTTGGGCAAGCGATCATCACCTCTAAGTCCAAGCCCTTCAGAACTGGGTTTGGTCGTCCTGGGTAACTGAACCAGACGTTCTTGAAATTGACCTCAACTCGCTTCTCAACCTCTGCTTCGGGACTATCCAGAGACATTCTTTGTCCCAAAGCTTTGCTTTCATTGCCGTCTTCGTCATCTCGGATTTGAATGACACGTTCAGCGGCAGCTCTTGCTGTTGCGATATCTATGCCTGTTAGGACACTCCCATGATGAGGAACGCACTGGTTTCCACTCACTGGACGCAAAGCTTAGCCACTGTCCTGCATTTAAACCACCCTTTGCCGGAGCCTGTTAGTAAAGGCTCCTCTTCCACGTGCACGAACTTACCTGTATAACTGCAATGTACACAACCACTAGCCAATGTCAGCTTACGGACCGCAAGTAGCCTGGAGTATTGTCATACTATATTGGAAAGGCGAATATTCATGGCTCGCGAGCAGTTGGCCGCCGTACCTGTGACTGATCAATATCACGAGCAATGGGAGTTTGGTTTGATGGAAGTACCAGAGGACGAAGCCCATGCAAAGCAGTGAAATATTTTCGCAGAGTGAAAATAACATGACAGGGAGGAACAAATCGACAGTAGCTCCTCGGACATGGGTCCGCAGAAGGGTCCGGTATCGTTGGTAGATTTGATCCTCCATGGTCAGGCTGGAAACGGTGCGGATGGCTGTGATGCTCTCTGAAGCGAACTTGGCACTCTCAGCGAACACCGCGTTGCTCTTGGATTCTATCCTGGTTTCAAGCTTCACCCGGTAGAACATGGCGGCGATAATGACGGGCACGGAGGTACCGATAGCCACCGCCGCCAACTTCCACCCGAAGATGAAGGCGATGATGACGCAGCCTAGGAGACTAAAGAATGAGACAAGAATAGAGGCCATGTTCGTGCCTAGCAGCTGATGCAGCTGGGTAGGATCGGTGGCCAGTTGCGCCGAGAGGGTCCCAACGGCATGTTCGTCAAAGAAGGCCGCCGGCTTGTTCATGATGTTGGTAAACAACTCTTTCCGATAATGCCGCATGATGTGCTACCAAAGTTTGTAAGTTTTATCCGACCTTCGAATTTCAAAGTCACTTACGAATCCAAGATTTGCCGTCGCCCAAGCGAGGATTGCATAGCAGATGCCCACCCCCAAAGCAAGATAGAAAAAAGCTAAGCACCACCCGTTTACGATTGCGGGCAGTTCAGGGCTCAGGAATGAGAAGAGGGCCACGAGATTCGAGAAGATGTACGCTTGCAGTGGAGTGCTTGCTGCGTCATGAGGAGTTTAGCAGATGGCCCGATGTTAAAACTCGGGAGGACAGGACTTACCACCAGTGCCCAATGCTGCACACAATATGAGGACGTAGAGCATAAACTTGAATCTTTGCTCATAAAGCAAAACACCGAACGGACCCAGCCGTCCCTTCTTCTCCTCCACGGTCTGTATTTGGTTCTCTTGTAGGAGATTGCGCGTGTCGTCGAAACTGCTTCTGCCGCTGGACACTCCTGGGCTGCCCGGCTCGTCTTCGTCAGGAGTGGCCTCATAAGAAGTTTCTTCCTTCTGGTTGAAGAAAAATGCGTTTTCGCTGTCCATCCGGAGAGGGACACCCTTCTCCTCGAAAACCTCCGACATGTTATCACCTCGAGATTGACTATCATTAGATGTATCCACAGAGAGCTGCTGCATCGTAGCGAGCGAGTAGTATCGGCCCTCAGTTTGCGCCATGAGCTCCTGATGGGTGCCTTGCTGAATGACTTGCCCGTTTTGCAGGACAACGATACTATCCGCTTTCTGGATTGTGCCAAGGCGGTGCGCAATCACAATAGTGGTGCGGCCTCGCGAAGCTTGATCGAGTGCGGCCTGGACAATCTGCTCGCTGCGGACGTCGATGGCGGACGTAGCTTCATCTAGAATGAGGATGTTTGGCTTCTTGACGATAGCGCGCGCGATGGCTAAACGCTGCCGTTGGCCACCGCTGAGTTTCATACCAAACTCGCCAACCGAGGTTTCGTACCTCTACAACACGAGTGTAGTGGTTAGCATGATGTAGCCATGAAATGGATGCAAAAAGGGAATATAGCTCACCTTTGGGAGGTCTAATATGAACTCGTGCGCATATGCGTCTTTGCAGGCTTGTTCGACCAATGCCCTCTTGACGTGGTCGTCTGCGTGCTCCCACCCTGTCCCTATGAGACCAGTTGCCACGTTGCTATAGACTGTTGTGTCGAAAAGAAGGCTTTCTTGTTGAACCAGTCCCACTTGGCTTCGCCACCATTTGAGGTCTATGTCAGTCAACTTCGTCCCAGAGACTGATACCTGTCCATTTCTCAGCCAAAGTACCTGTGTTTTAAATTAGCATTGATCCCGTTCTCAGGATGAAACTCGCTATCAGGGCTTGTGGCTTACCAAAGGATTTGTGACTGGATCGCCGTTGAATTCATACCACCTTTGTAGAATTGCAACAAGAGTGCTCTTGCCCGACCCCGAGGGACCAACAATGGCAGTGACTTTCCCCGCTGGGATACGTAGATTGAGGTTGTCGAGAACCTTGATCTCGGGACGAGATGGATATATGAAATTGACATTCTCGAATAAGAGATCGCCGTCCGCAGACACCTGAGGCGGCATGCAGGTGCCATAAGTGGTCTTAGGAGCGTCGATGATGGTGTGGAAAATTGCACAGGCATCGGCGGCTTGGGATGCAGCAGCCACGGGGGCGCTGACCTGACTTATGGAGCTGGCCATGATCATCATGCAGAGCAGTACCCTAAGCAAGCGGAATATGTCAGCGACTTTCACGTAGAAAGAGAACAGATTTCCGATATACTCACACAATCAATGACTCCGAGCTCGTAATCATGGTCCCTATGTACATCTGGAATGCTACCCAGAAAGCCAACGCGAACGTGCTATTGGTTGCAATCAGTTAGGCGCTCATCATGCTGCTCTCACTCTGGCTTGTGTTGAGTGCTTCAGTAAGGCACCAGGGACTTACGCATATACACAAAAGAATACTGGAGAATGTGTCAGCTCTGGAGAATGTTCGTTGAAATGCAGCTACAGGAAGGTCACTCACCCAACCCGTGCTGACTCGCAAACAAACGGGCCATTCTCACGCCATTTTGCCGTCCCTTTTCGACTAAAGCTGAGTGTCTGTCAATCATTTTTTGCTCAGCACCACACGCTGCCACCATACGGGCTGACGCGAACGCCTCGGTAGCAACAGAAGAGGTGCTGACGTTGTTCTCGTGAAGTTCAGACATCTGGATGTTGATGAGAGGCGTGGTGAAGACGTAGACTAAACCAATAGATACTAATCCAACTATCGTCGCGCATGTCAGCAGGAAGTTGTCGTGTAAGGCGATGATGAGGGCTGCGATGACGCTCATGATGCTGGTAAAAATCGATGCTAGCTTCTCGGATATTCCCATTTGCAAATTACTGGCCGTTATTGTGATGATAGCTGCCGTCTGACCTGGAGGCAGCATGTCCAAAGTCGAAATCGGCATCATGAATAGACTCTCCAGATACTTTAGTCGAATAGCAGCCGAGATTCTCATGCTTATCGCTCGGAAGCCAAGCTGGCCGTGGTTTAGTAATGATTGACATGTAAGGAGAATATTAGGACACTGACATTGGAGATGTAATGGAGACATATGCGCGTGAGGAAAAGATACGCAATATACAGACTGAGATGGGTCAGCAGTTGCCCATGTCTCACTCACTCCTTGAGTCCAATCATCAAAAACAGGGTGGTCAACTTACACGCATTGATTGACACTACGAATGAACTCTTCCCTCGATTCTTTCGAGTCCTGCTTGAAAAAATCGGTAAAGTCGCCAACGAGCGTGCCTTGAGGCGTATTAATAACACGATCCAGGAATGTGAGTTTTGTATATTGCGTTGAGGGGCATATATACCAAAAAGGACCACCATCAAAGGCATCGTCAAGCCCGCACCCAAGGCTGCGATGAACGACACGGATAAAACTAGTTTCTCGAGCCATGATGCATACGTGAAGATGCGCTACGCAACCGGGTATCAGCGAGATGTCTCTTGGTTCCTGGCGAAATGCATACCATGAAATTGCGAAGGGTCAGGACATGTTTAGGGGAGATGCCTGATGGTTTAGACGCCGCCTCTGTGCCTGAACCATCGTGGCCAGACTGTGCATTGGAGCTGTCCATTGCAGCATCTGGTGATGGTCTGCTGGCGATGTGAGGTCTGAACAAGCCTTCGGTGAGGGCTGTCTGCGCTGGATTAGGGATGGAATGATCCGAAGCTGTCCAGAACCATTTTCGGTGCTGTGATGCAGGTCCGATCGAGCGGTGCTAGCGAGTTAGGCGCTTCCGGCTGGTCTCTTCGTTAGTTGTGCACGGCTATGGTGCACAGGCAGTCAAGTTTGGACACGAACTAGTGAAACATGGCGCTTCAGCATGGTGCGACTGGCTCGTGGGGCAAACAAAACGAGACGCTCCGTTGATCTCTGGTCCTCTGGGTTTCTTTTCGAAACGCGCAGCAAGCCTGTCTGTCAACATACGCCAGATGTCTGCTTAACTCGCGTGGCTCAGGGTCTTGGGATCTCAACCGAGCTCCACCCCCACAGCGCTCTGACCGCGGAAACTCGGACCGCTTAGGTGGAACACGGGCAGCCGCCAGCCGGAACGATTGTTTCCTCTGCTGCGAGGAGCGTGGAGGTCACTCAGTTTTATTTGATATGCCTGGCAACTTTGGAACAAGAAAGGAGGCAGACGTAGCTGGGCGTCCCTCATCACAGCACGTAGCAGCTCTTGCGCACGAGACGTGAAAAGAAACAGATGTGTTCCGTTGCGCAATGAGACAATTATGCGCGCACTTAATTATTGATCCAAATAAGCTATCTTGTTTGACAATGCGCTCAATGATAACGTAGGCTGACCAAACGCCGTCCAAATGCTTCCAAACACCCCACGTTGGCTCTCACGAACGCCTTCTCCCTTAGAGGATACCCTCTTCCTGCATATCCTTGATGGCTTCCCGAACAACATCTCCCAACTCCTTGATTGTTTCTTTATCGCGGGGCAGGGTGTGGCCCTTTGCGTGATCAAAAAGATATGCCGTGTCCGGGTCACAGACGTTGTACAGGGCTATCGAGCCGTGGATGTATGGATCCAGAGACCCAACTGCCCTGAGTTAGCCAACAATTTTTCTAAAAGTTTGAGTCGTTGCGCAAGACAAAAAGCTTCGTAACATACCGATGTGCAAAGTTCTGAGCTCTATCCTCTCATCGCTCTCGTCCGCAAGCACTTGTGCATGTGTTTTTGGGTCAACCGGTGGCCATCCTGCGAAGAATATGGCGTATTTAAACATGGGCTTCGTTCCGTACTTCTCGCATCTCCGCTGCTCGTGTAGCAGCATGGTCGCGGCGACTGTAGCTCCCTCGGAATATCCAATTATGCCATCAAAGGGCCCACGCTTTTCCATGATGTCGGCAATGTACTTGATGGCCCTGTCCGTACTGTGATGTGCCGTGGCGAGGCCCTCCCTCATCAGCTCCCTCATTGTGTCCTCGACAACCTCGCACTGCGGAAAGTCGCGGATACGTGCCAAGACGTCGTCATCATTCGTCTTTTCGACATCCTTGTCTGGCTCGATGAAGCGGTAGTGCGGTGGCTGTCCAAAGTAGTCCTCGAAGCCTTCAGGAGGGACGGCTTTACACGGGCCGTGAATGAAGTAAAAGCTTGCGCTGCCATCATCGGTGAGCTCCTTCAAGATGGGAGCTTCAAATGGAAAGCAAAGTCAGGGAATGTCCTTGTGAAAAGCCTGCTTGGCCTCTACGGCTCAAGCTGTCGTTGTAAACTCACCTAGCTGAACTTGGAATTTCTGCGATTCACATGTCAGTTGCTGCTTCTTTGACCATTCTCTTAAATCCATACACAGTAGGATGCATCATACTCACATCTGCGCTTCCATACGCTCCCGGTAAACACAAAAATCGCATCGTGGCTATGGTACGGTACAGGCTGAAAAGTGCAATCTTGTCCAAAGTCAAAACAATTGTTCAAACTGGGCACGTAACTTTTTTTACATCTACGCATGTGAGTTGAGGCCACTCCGTCCCGTAGGACTCTCAGCACAGCACAGGGAGGTGCACAACCAGTCCGACCGAGCATGAAACGCGCCATGGTAAGCTTCGCAATTCTTGACTAGCGGCCGTGCATGACTTGACCTGGACCTGATACAAATAACGTGGCTGGAGGTGGTAAACAGGCTTGAATATTGCATCAGGGATGGAGGCTGATCGGCTCCTTTGTTCTCGGGCCCCATTAGTCCGCAAATTACTGGCCTTTGGCATTTGATACAGATGAAGGCCGACACGGTTAAGCACCAAGGTTCCAAACTTTGCTCAGGAACAATAGCACTAGTTTAGTGTGCGAAACATGTAACGTGCGTTTGAGCACGAGCCCCTGTCCGATATCCTTCGTCCAAGTAGCTGCTACATCAAATAGGTGCTAGATCAAGCCCCAAGAACGCCTGAACTCACGGTCCGACCGGCAAGCTAGCATCATTGACCGTGCCGTGCTGCAAGTCGAGGAAACCTTGGGATGTGAAGCCAAGCAATAGCTCGCAAATGTTCAAGGCTGCTGTTTTTCGTACCAGATTGGATCTTCAATCCCAACTCCGATGGAACCTTTTTGTAGCCAAGGAGATTGAAAACCGTCTACGTTGCACGCACCCAATGTACATAGATATGATCTTGACTCGGAAGAATTAGCTAGCATACATCTGGTGCTTCATCTCTCGGGGAGGACCTCCGATCGGCTTTCGCCATCGATTGACCCTGACATTGTCAAAGCACAGCTCAATGGCCACCCCATAATTTCTCCTTCCACCGAGCTGCTGGACGATCTTGCATTCCCACCCGGCTATGTTTATAGCCACAGCCGCTGAAACACTGCGTGACGGCAAGTTATCGCCTCCCACAGTTCTGGTCTCCATTATTCCACTCTTCTACTGCCCCTCAAGTCATGATTTAGGTGAAGGCTAAAGCAGAAGTATTAAGTAGTCGAACACGACCCTGAAAAGTGCCCCCAGCCGCTCACGCGACCTTATTCCGATTGACCCTATGTTGTACTGAATCTAGTTCTTCTTCACTGATACCCTTTGAGCTTTTTTGATTCGTTTCCTTGGTTCATTTCCACACTTTTCCTTTCTACTAGATACAACAATCCCAACTTAGGGTTCTGTCACGATGCCGGGCATCAGGCGCAACTCACCCTCCCCATCAGCCTCTTCAGGGTACACCCCGTCAGATACATTCTCCTCCAGGCACTCTCACACTTCAAGCCTCAGCTCATACACTCCGTCGACAGAGCAGCTCGATTACTTTGATGTAAATGACGCGAGCGAAAGCTCGACGCGCGGAAGTGCCAGCCCTCCTCTCAATGGCCTCAACTCCCTTGACGATGGCTCCCTGCCGGACGAGTCATCACCCATCGCCATCATTGGCATGGCTTGCCGCCTGCCAGGAAACGTCTCTAGCCCTGCGGAGTTCTGGGAACTCTGCTCTCGGGCACGAAGTGGCTACTCCGCGGTGCCGACCAACCGGTTCAACCACGAGGCATACTATCATCCGAATCCAGGAAAATCTGGCTCGTACCATGCGACTGGAGGTTACTTCTTGCAAGATGACATAGCCGCCTTCGACGCGCCATTCTTTGGCTTGACTGAGAACGAGGCCACGGCCATGGACCCTCAGCAGCGGCTGCTCCTTGAGTGCACATTCGAAGCCTTGGAAAATGCCGGCATACCCAAACACTCGATTGTAGGACGCGATGTTGGCGTCTTCATTGGCGGCAGCCTTGCCGAGTATGAGACTCACCTGTCACGCGATAGTGATATCATTGCCATGCATCAAGCGACGGGTGAAATTCCTTGGCCTCATTCAACCAACGAACTGGGATACTAACAGAATGTCTCAGGATGCGCGCATGCAATGCAATCGAACAGATTGTCACATTTCTTTGACCTACGTGGTCCCAGTTTCACAGCCGACACAGCGTGTTCGGCGAGTTCCACAGCTCTTCACCTAGCCTATCAGAGCCTTCGACTAGGAGAGTCAGAGCAAGCCATCGTAGGTGGCTGTCATCTCAATCTGCTGCCTGACTCGTGGATTTCCTTCTCCTCTTCCAGGTAAGATGATTGTAGCATTATTATGGCCTCTTACTGACCCCGGGACGCAGGCTGTTATCCGATTCAGGTCGGTCCTATGCTTTTGACAGTCGCGGAACTGGGTTTGGCAGAGGCGAGGGTTGCGGCATCATCATTTTGAAGCCTCTGGTCCGGGCCATCGCAGACAATGACTCGATCCGGGCAGTGATCCACGGTAGTGCGATTAACCAGGATGGAAAAACCCAAGGCATTACGATGCCCAACGGCTCAGCTCAAGGTAGGCCAGATTGCCGATCATGCGATTTGCGTAAATCAAGAACATGCACCTCTCCTTTCTGCTCGTTCGGTTTGCGCATCTTAGGGATGCTAATTTGTTCTCCACGTATAGAAAAGCTCATCAACCAAGTCTATCACAACGCCAGACTTGATCCGAAAGACGTCGGATATGTGGAGTGCCACGGCACCGGAACAGTGGTTGGTGACCCTATTGAGGCCACCGCGATTCACAACACCCTGGGGCGTGACAGGACCGACCGAAAAGATCCGCTGTTCCTTGGCTCCGTCAAGTCAAATATTGGCCATCTCGAAGCAGCATCTGGAATAGCTGCTGTTATCAAAGCCACGATGATGCTTGAGAGAGGCTTCCTCCTGCCCAACCACGATTTCAAAAAGCCAAACGAGAAGATCCCTTGGAAAGACTGGAACATGAAGGTCTTGGCTATGCAGCGGCCGTGGCCAACTTCGAAGAAGTACATCTCAGTGAATAACTTTGGCTTCGGAGGCACAAATGCACATCTCATCCTTGGCAAGGCGCCGTTTCCACCTAAATCAAACAAGGAATCCTGCGAACGGGACATTTCGCAGAAGCCGGGGCCTTCTCCCAGGAAGCTATTCCTGCTTTCTGCCAACGACAAGCAGTCTTTGGAAGCGGTCATGAAGAAACTGGTCATCTACTTGGAACAACGTCCCGAAATATTCCAGATGGAACTCCTCAACAATCTTGCGTACACTCTGGGTCAAAGACGCTCAAGACTCCAGTGGACGGCGGCGATCCCAGCGGCAACTTCATTCGATCTCATCGAAGCCATCAACAGCAGCACGTATGCACCGGGCAAAGAGACCGAGCCTTTGAGATTGGGCTTCGTGTTTACCGGACAAGGAGCCCAGTGGTACGGGATGGGTCGGGAGCTCTACGATCAATATCCAGTCTATCGACAAGCCATCGATCGCGCCGATGATTGTTTGAAAAGGCTTGGTGCGGACTGGTCGCTTGTCACAGAGCTGGGAAGAGACGCAAAGACATCCAACGTCTCTGCGGCACACATCAGTCAGCCGTCATGCACGGCCGTCCAGCTTGCACTGACCGAATTGCTCCGTTCTTGGGGTATCCGCCCAGTGGCTGTGGCCGGACATTCCAGTGGCGAGATTGGAGCGGCTTTCGCAGCCAACATCATTTCATTCGAGGCAGCCATGTCGATTGCGTATCATCGTGGTCGCCTCATCCCCATCCTCAAGAAGAGGCACCCCGACCTGAAAGGAGCGATGATGGCAGTCGGAGCAAGCTGCGAGGAGATCCAGCCAATGATCGACCACCTGACCGAGAGGGAGGTCAGAATTGCCTGCTACAACAGCCCAACCAGCCTGACAATCTCTGGTGACGCGGAGGCTCTGGGAGAGCTGGAGACTGTTATTGGCGAAACGAAGCCAGAAACTTTCCGTCGACGCCTGCAGGTAGACGTGGCATACCACTCGCATCACATGAATCTTGTAGCGGAGGATTACCGAGCCTCCATCAAGAACTTGCAGAAGCCTCGTAAAGCATCGCAAGGCGTCCAGTTCTACTCGTCTTTGTACGGGCGTCTGCTCGACGGCTCGGAGTGCACCGCCAACTACTGGGTGGACAATCTGACCTGTCCCGTCCGCTTCAGCGAGGCCTTGGAGTCCATGATGGAGCCAATTGCCGAATACAAGACCGGGGCCAACATGCTCATTGAGCTGGGGCCGCATTCTGCACTCCAGGGACCCATCAGACAGATCCTCAAGGCTGTTGGATCCCATGCGGACAAGCTGCCATACAGTAGTCCACTAGTCCGCTCCAAGGACGCTGTTGCAACAGCCTTGGACCTTGCAGCTTCTCTCATAACCAAGGGTGCTATGCTCCGGATGGACGCCATTAACTTCCCCACACCCACCAAGACGGCGCTGTTGACTGATCTGCCACGATACACCTGGAATCATCAAACCCGATACTGGAAGAACTCCCGCCTCTCCCTGGCTCACAACAAGCGCACGGTAGCGCGGAATGATCTGCTTGGCTTAGAGGCAATTTACTCCAGCCCGCAACAGCCGACTTGGCGGAACGTTATCTGCCTGGAAGACCTGCCATGGCTCCGTGACCACCGCATCCAGTCCGTCACTGTGTTCCCCATATCTGGCTACATGAGTATGGCGCTTGAAGCGGCTGCCCAGTGGGCAGCACAGAACAACGAGACGTACGATGGCTTTGAACTTCGGGACGTTTCCGTGAGCAAGCCGCTTGCACTGTCCAACACGAACGTGGAAATCACAACCACCCTGACCGGCCAGTCGGGAGCGGTGGCTTCAAAACATTGGAACACTTTCTCCATATCCACGTGGACTGAGTCAGCTGGCTGGACGCACCACTGTAGTGGCGTGGTAGGAACCTACAAGCAAGACGCAAATGGAGTGGCAGGCTGTGCCCAGCAGCAGGACGAGCAAAGAGCTATGGAGAAGATGAGTGCCGCAGCACAAAACCCGGGACTCATTCCTATCAACCCTGATGACATGTATAATTCGCTGTCGGAGCTGGGAGTTGAGTATGGGCCCGCATTTCAAGGCATCACCGAGTGTCAAGCGAACTCTGCCTCCGCACTGGGCACTGTCTCGGTCTTTGACGTTGCCCAAGATATGCCTCACAAGTTCATGAGCAGTTCCGTCTTCCATCCCACCGTCATGGAGTCCATGGTTCAAATGTACTGGGCAATTCTCGCAGCTTCTCAGAAAGATAAGGATACGATATACCTGCCGTCTGCGGTCGACAGGATGAGAGTGCCTGCATGTGTCAGCAACCTGACCCGTGAGCCAGGCATGCCTCTGAGGATGTACTGCGAGTCTGATTTCGCGACGGCATCGACGGAACCCCGTCCGACAAAAGCCCGGATCTCAGCAATGGCCAAGGATGGAGACAAAGAAGTAGTCATGGCGCAAATAGAAGGGCTGACTGTGGCTCCCATCCACAGCTGTGAAATCGACAAGGAGGGCGACCGGCCTCGAGAGCTCTGCTACAAAGTTGAGTGGGAAGCTGTGGAGAGACAGAGCACTCTTGAAGCGCACAATAGCTTGTCGAGTGAGGTTGATGATAAACCTTCTCCTGCAACGTCGGTTGCTGAGTTCTCGTCCGACCTTGAAATCCTCATCATTCACGGCGATTCGCTCGCACAACAGCTAGTTGCAAACAGTCTCGCCCTAGCAGTGGAGAAGGCAACGCTGAAGCTTCCGGACATTGGAATGCTCCACGACGCTGATCCGAAGGGCAAGGTATGCATCATGCTGACCGAGATGGGCCAGCCTCTACTACAGGACCTACAAGAGAAAGACTTTGTGGCCCTACAGAGACTTTTTACTACAAGCCAAGGCGTGTTCTGGGTTGTCCGCGGTGCTTATGAGAAAAGCAATACCCCTGGATCCAGCATGATCAATGGCTTCAGCAGATCAATCCGCTCTGAGACCATGCTGCCAATCGGAACTTTGGATCTCGACTGCACAACGGACCTAGACGAACTCGCCGTGGCGGACATCATCTTCGATGCATTCTCTGCATCCTTCAGCGGTAGCCCTTCAGCCTCACGGGAGCTTGAGTTTATGGAGCGGGGCGGGAAGCTCTTCACACCTCGGGTAGTTGACGATTCTGAGATGAACGAATACGTCCACCAGAAGATTGACTCGAACGGTCCCGAACGACAGAAGTTCGGGGTTGATGACAGTCTTTGCCTGAGAATGAATGTCTCGGATCCTAAATTCCTTGAACAACCACAATTCTTTGACGATGAGATTGTCGAGACGCCGCTACCGGGAGATCAAGTTCAGTTTGCCGTCAAGGCTATCGGAGTCAACAGCGTGGATGTATCACGCGCCCGCGACCGAGACCAGGATACCCCGATCATTGGCGTCGAGGCGGCCGGCATCATCACGAGGATCGGATCCGATGTTACCACCGCCAAGGTTGGTGATCGTGTCGCAGCTCTTACAGTAACCCATGGTTCCTTTGCGACGGAAACGCGCGTCGCCGCCTCCAGTCTCATATTCATCCCTGAGACCGTGTCATTCGAGGATGCGGCAACGCTTCCTCTGGCCTATTGCACGGCCTACTACGCCTTGATCAAGCAGGCACACCTGGAGCAGAGCCAACACCTCCTGATTCACTGCGCAAGCGGAAGCGTGGGCCAAGCAGCCATCGCCCTGGCGCAAAATATTGGTGCGGAAGTGTTCGTCACTGTTAGCACGGCTGAGAAGAAACTCAGCCTTGTCAGCAGCTATGGGATTCCAGATGATCACGTCCTGTATAGCCGCGATGCGTCGTTCGGCGCTGCAATCCGTAAGATGACCAAGGGCGGCGATGGCATCGATGTCGTACTCAATCTGTCCACAAACCCAGAAGTACTGCAGGCAAGCTGGGAGTGTCTGGACAGCTTCGGACAGGTTATCAATGTTGTCAATGGGGAAGTGCAAACTGGGACCAGAATGCAGCTTCCCATGGGACGGTCGAGAAGCAACCTACAATTCTCAAGTATCGATGTGTTAGCCTTGGCAACGGCGCGACCTCGTTTACTCCATGACATCAGTGCCGAGATAAGCCGGCTATTGCAAGCTGAAGAAATCCGACCTGTTTCGCCGATCACCGCCATACCCATTTCAGATGTCTCGAAAGCCTTCAAGAGTGTCGTTGACGCAGAGAGGGGACCCGGCAAGCTAGTTGTTGTTCCCAGAGCCACAGATGAGGTCATGGTAAGTCGTCTGCTTCTCGTAATTAATGTTTGGCGAGAAACCTGTGCTAATGGATGCTTTTTCAGGTGATTTCGTCCAAGAGGCAGCGCAATATCCTGCGCGCAGATGCAACCTACTTGCTCGTTGGCGGCACAGGAGGCTTAGGCCGAAGCATGACCCGTTGGATGGTGTCAAGCGGTGCCCGTAATATTGTTCTTCTCTCAAGAAGCGGCTCGACCACCACAAAAGTTCAAGAGCTCATTGAGGAAATGAAGGAAATTGGAGCCACTGTGGTTGTGCACAAGGGAGATATCGCCGACAAGGACTGCGTTGGCGAGTTGTTTTCGTCAGGTCTTACTGGGCTACCAATAGTTCGTGGAGTGATTCACGGAGCCATGGTTCTTCGCGTAAGCTTCCACATTCTTTTCGGTCTTCTAGCGACGAACTGTTCGCATAGGAGGCCATTCTTGATCTACCGGATGCGCTAACTCTTTCATTAGGATGTGTTGTTTGAGAATATGACGTGGCATAACTACAGAAGCGTCGTCGAGTCAAAGGTACAAGGAGCGTGGAATTTACATCTCGCGCTCCAAGAGCACGACATCCAAGTCGACTTCTTTGTTGGAATTTCGTCTGTATCCGGCATGGTTGGGAACAGGGGCCAGGCTGCGTACGCTGCAGCCAACACGTTCTTGAATGCCCTTGTCCAGCACCGTGTGGCACAAGGCTTGCCCGGTGTATCCCTCGACCTCACGGCTGTCTCGGATGCGGGCTACTTGGCTGACATGGGCTCTGAACGTGCAGACGAGGTGGCGCGCAACCTGGGTTCCGATACCATGTGCGAAGCAGAGGTGTTGGCGCTGCTCCGGGCGGCCATAGAGGGCCGGACTGCAGGTTGCAACCACCACGTGGTTACGGGCGTGCGTATCACGCCGACCATGCGACCATTCTGGACCAACGATGCCAAGTTCAAGAAGCTAAAGGACGCAGCTGATGAGCGACAGGCTGCAGAGAACGCTGTGGCTGGTGCCGGGACATTGAGCCCCAACGCCGCGCTCAGAGCAGCGAAGTCGGCTGATGAAGCTGAGACGATCCTCTGCGAGGGCTTAGTTGAGACAATCTCGGCAGTCTTGATGCTCGAGCCAGGAGATCTGGACGTGACGCGAAGCCTGTCGCATTATCCGCTGGACTCGCTGGTTGCGATCGAGATCCGGAACTTCATAGCGCGTGAGTTCGAGGCGAATATGCAGGTCCTTGAGCTGCTGAGTAGCGGCAGTATTCAGACTTTGACCAAGGCTGTATTCAAGAAGAGCAAGCTCTGCACCAAGTTTTAGATTTCTAGAGGGGGACACAAATGGCATCACACTTTAATGATAATTCGATCCGATTTACCCTAGATAGCAGCCTACCCTAGATCTCCCACATGCATCGGCTTGTTAGATTGTTTGCTCTACAGGAAGCTTGAGTCGCAGTTTTAATGCCTAGATTGCGTAAGAGTCCCAGGGAGACTCTTTCATATGAAACGACTATTGCTTTGAATGTCAATAAGAAAAAATATTCGGGCTCCTCTTATCATTGATCATTCCACAAGTACCAAGACCCGGTTCACAGCGGACAAGCATGACAGACAATGAACGAAAATTGATATCGCAACCGCCATCTAGTATTCTGGTTCTGGTTCAAATATCTGACATCCGAATTTTTGAGAATCCCAGCTTCCCCATCTCGCGCTGCAGCAGGGTGCCAATCTCCCCAATTCAGCATTGACGATGCTAGCCTTTCTTATTTCAAATTTGGGCCAGCTCCCATACCAAATCATCCGGTATGGTGTAGTGGCTAACATCGCTCGCTCTCACCGAGCAGCCCTGGGTTCGATTCCCAGTACCGGAGAATTATTCTTTTTGCTGCGTCTTCATTTTCCCCATTTTCCCCCACTGACATTTCGCTCTGCTTATCGGGGGGTTTCCCGAATACTTTTTTCCGCGTGTGAGAGCAACGACTATGTCGCAAACAGCTAAGACACGCATTGGTGCTCATGTTGAAGGTGTCAATTCATTTCGCCTCACAAGTAGCTGCAGCCGCACAAGAAGTTGAATCTTCCTCTCACGATTCTTTTAAAAGTTTACGCAGTCGACGGAAAATATGCTGCAACCAATTTTCGTGCCAATAAGCTTATTCGATGATGTATCTATTCGTTGTCCAATGTGTACTGCTATATATCTCAACCCCTACATGTTCGTCTATCACTCGGAGACATTCCTGCAAGCACACTTTATTCGGAGATGTTGGATTGCCTTCAGGATACAACGTGAACCAACATGGTCGCAGGAAGTAAAGCTCAATCAGAGAACTATTACCGTGCCTTCCTGCTACAGGAAACTTTCAGTATCCCCTTATAACGAGGTCAGGCCATTAATTCTCGCCGTTTGCACCCGATATCCCTTCTGTGTTATCTCGACGACCACATGTACAAGTTCGTATTTCAAAGATAGCCATCATATATCCAGTCGTATAACGCATCTGCGTCCATCAAAGTGAAATCTCACTCTTGGACTCTTCGCCGGTAATTGTTTTCGCTACAAGCTGCAATCCTTCCACTATTGTCGTGTAAAGATAAACAATGGCACTCAGTGGACCGAAAATCATGATTGGTAAAATGGAGACTAGGAAATGGCCTGTTCTCAAAGCATGAGCGATGTTTTCACCGGCATGGAATTAGAACGAAACTTACCGAAAAACAGTGGTCGTCTCGTGATAGTTAGCCAAAACTCCTCTGAGGTCAAGAGGTCTGCAGCCCCGTCCCAATGCCACGGACCCATGAGTCGGAACTTGGTGTTGAAGTGAGCTCCAAGGGCCCAAATGAATGGCAAACGCCATGCTCGCGAGCTCCAACTTTGGTAGGTGATTTTCAGCATGTCCCAGAAACCAGGCGCTGAGCCCATGTCGAGGGCGAGCTGGTACGCGTAACTTTCGTGGTCAACGCCATACTTAACCCTAGCATCTGGCTTGGTCAACAAACGGTAGTGTGGTTCATCCTGGTCTAGTAGTGGCCTCGGAATCTGATGTGGTGCAAGGAGGTTCAGAATCCATAGTTGTGTCTGCATTTCTGCAAGAGGCGGTATAGCACCCAACGAAGGTCGCACGAACCCTATGAAGCCAAGTGTTGGCTCCGCTCGGTTCCAAATCCCACGAACATTAGTTAGCTCTGTCACGGAGCGTGTTTCGCTGCCTTCTCCGTCGATAGCCTCCAGGAAGGGAAACTTGTGTTGGTAGCCCGTAGCATAGACGAGGATATCTGGTCGTATCACTTCGTTCTTCATTCGGTCGTACTCCAAACGTCCGTTGTCGATGAACTGGACAGTTCCTCGTTTTGTAATCTCCTCCGGCCATGGGGCCAGGTCGACCTGTCTCGAACCAACATCTGGAATAGGCGTCTGGACGAAGGCAGACCTCAAAGCATACCACCATAACCCATGGCCAGGAACTGTTGGGCGGTACGGTTTACTGATGTACGGACACACCTTCATGGACTTATTGAAGAATACTGTTTTGTTAAGGTTTCATTAGCTTGAACATGCTTTCCGCACCCTAGGATTTGACTCACTTTTCGAGGGATGGTGTCGCTCTGGGCTGATCTCCCCAATCCACTGGTCCATGCCCGCAGTTGTACCTGAACACACCCACAATAGCGCTTTGATGTAGTAGTGATAGTAGTCCCAAAGAATAGTATGGCTGCGAAGTTTCGGGTGCACATAAGTGGTATCGAAGAGATTGGCCCGGCTGACGTCAATCGGGATACCTGGCTCGGCAGGATCGAGTTTCCGACCAAGGATCGGAAGTAGAACTGGGCCCGGGTTCCTCTGTTGGAGACCAAAGAGTTAGTAATTTGTAGTATCCAGCTGCGTAGGGCGATGATTGAGAAGAAGAACAGTTGTACACACCTTGGGCGCAAAATGAAAACCATCTCGATGACACAAAACCACACGAGCTGTAGGCGACGTTATGGCAAGGTAGGCCATGTCAGCGCCAGTCTCACCAGTGCCCACTATCATCACCGATTTCCCGACGCCAAACTGCTTGCGTGCCTTGAAAGTAGAGGAATGTATCCTCAGGGGTATGTGTTCGGCGCCATTAATGTGGGGAATGTTGGGTTCCGTATGCACGCCCGAGCATATGGCAACTGCGTCACACTCCCACTCCTCCTGTGTGTCATTGCCATCCGAAGAGTAAGCTATGGTATACGATAGCGCAGCCCCTTTGGATCGCCGCCTCACTGCCATGACTTGCGTCCCTAACTTCATGTACGGCCATAATCCATAATGTGTGCAGTAGCCTTCCAGGTACTGTACATAGGACTCAGCGCTGAGGAAATCTTCTTTACCGACATGCCTGAAGTCAGAGAAGGTTGTGAGCTGCTTTGATGACACAAGCTGGTGATGATTCGATCAGCACCAGTTCAGCCTCATCTCGCCTCATACGAGGTGTACTTACCTCTGCATCTTCATATGCCCTTGCAACGAATGTACCACCAACCCGTGTTTGACCTTCAAAGAGTCGAGCCTCGACGGGGCTGCAGCCAAGGTTTGAATGCGCATTCAAGACATACTTGAGGGTCACAAGCCCAGAGGGCCCGCCACCAATAATGGCCACTCTCATTTTGTAACTTGGGATGATTCCGAAATGGACACTTTGGAAAATCTTACAATCAAGCGAAACTCGAGACTTGTTATCTTATGTCCTTGCCACGCTGCTACGGGAGCATATATGTACATGAGACCACCTTGAAGGACTCGTAACACCACGTGTCGAGGCAGCAAAGCCATCGCTGACTCTGCGCGCGGGAAAACCTTGAACATCGTCGATACTGCCAACATGATAGATACGAAAAGCCATTTCAGAGTACAGGCAAAAACCAACCGGACCTAGTGCTGACGTTGCGCGCACGAAAGAGGCACGGGACAGGGGCACTGTCGAGAGGCACAGCTAGCTCACGATCCTTCGGTTGGCCAAATGGATAAGATTGCGGGTGTCATGTGAATCAATGACAATTTGCCTTGCCACGCTCTTCTGTCTCGTCTTATCTTACAAGAAGAAACGAGCTCTAGGTGGCGTTGAATCTCCAAAAACGTAGATAGAACTGCTCCATGTGATCAATTAACCATTGGAGCTAATTTCCAATAATTCGCCCACTGTCTGCAGACATTTCAGATACCCAAACAATGTGCTTGAAATGGTATTCAGGCTGTGCGAAAATCTTTCCTGTATAGATACGGTTAGACGGAAGCATGTAGATGTGACATCCACCGAGCTGCATGAGAAGGAACATCCCTACAAGTCTCACAGGAAAAGTCCTCGAACTGTCATGGGTTATTCAGCCCTATCATATTCTGTATGGTTGGTTCTTCTTGCAGAAACGGCTTTACCGCGCCCAACAGCCCGTTTAGCGTGGGTGATGTTGCTTCCAGCAGGCTCTATCCCGTAAGCGTGCCCACCACCACTTCCATCGGATGTTAATTTCGTCCAATAGTGTTAGTTCCGTCCAATGAGAAAGGATTGCCAGTATGCGAGCATGCGGCGGAGCATCTAGTTTAGCTCAAGTGCTGTGGTTGGGAACCTTGCGTGCCCAGCCCTACCACGATGCAGGTGCATCGATTGGATGGATGACCTGTCACACGCATTTTGCAGTATCCCATGTGACGAAGATAAGCCTACCGCATATATTCATACCGGCGGCTAAAAGGAAGCCTTGCGGAGGTGATAAAGAAGTTGATTCGCCCATGAAAAACGACAGCCTGGATTTGCTGACACACGGCCCCCAATTAAGGCAACTCAACCAACTGTGACTCCGATTGCCAGGAGGCAACAGAAAAAAGCCAGATAGAGAAACGAGGAAAATAAAGTCACCGGATCCGCTGGATTGGGGTTAGCCATCATCTGAGTTGTGGGGTCTAACACTCAGAAGCCGGGCGTTCAGTGAATTGATGCAGAAGGATTTGCGTCTTCACCTCGGACTATATTTCCAGTTTTCTTGCCCGAGTCTCGCGGTTATCGCGCGGAATATGGCAGCCCACGGTGCGTCTTAACCATTCCTTCGAGGATAGATAAGACCCACCCCATGACAGTGATGACCGTCACGAACGGTCTCCGGCCCCATCATCTAAAGAGTTGATGAACAGTGTTGGTTGGCACCGATACCGCAGGTGACCCAACGCTACTACACAGCCCTCCTCAGAATAAACTTAGTAATATGACGCAAGTAGTCAATCTGTAAAATAGTGTGAGCTGATTTCGTCTCCTACACTTCCATACCTTGGAGAATTACAAGCGTCCATGGCGGTGGTCTTAGTGTCTTTGCTGAGTTAAGCGAGGCAACTAGGTGGGATTTTGGCGCAAAGAGGAAATGCGAGATGTGAATTTGATGCAGAAAACTGTGTCCATGGAGGACTTGGATCTTAGTGACAAAGATTGCGTTGTTGAAAGTCAACCGATTCATAGCTATCAGACAATCTAGTGGCTAGAAATCTAATCACTGGCCTTGAACATATCCAGGATATCCTGGGACTCCACGGCAGCCGCAATATCCAGTGCTGTTCTGTGCTTTACGTCCTCTGCGTGGATGTCACAGCCCTTATCTATTAGGAACTGAAATCTGTTTAGGCTGCCCCTCACAGGCTCAGGATATCTAGTCTTGGCATGAGTCGCCACAACATGGAGCAAGGATTGACACTGATTGTCATTAGCAAGCCAGTCCACACTATGGTCTTCAAACAGAGTCCAGATCAAGTGCTCTTTCTGTACAGCAGCGTCGGCATCGCGCCTCTTCTGCGCTTGCACATTCGTCCAATAGTCATCAGGGTCCATCTTGCGAAGGGCTTTGCCACTGATCCCAGGGGTCATGGCATTGACTCTTCCTGTGCTGAAGAAATTAAATAGTGGCGTCTCCCCGGATTTGTTGCGCACGTTCATATCTGCTCCCAGTGAGCGAAAACGTTCAAGCAACTCCATACGTTTGCCAGTCACAAAGCCTTCGCCGCCGTTAGCCTCATCGCTGACGCAATCGATCCCCCACAAGCCGCCAAGAAGGATGTGCAATGGTGTATTGCCTGTCTTATGATTGACGCAGCTGACATCGGCACCCGCGTCCAGCAGAACATCAATCTGTCTACCCAATTCCCGTTTTTCATGAAGAGCACAGTGCAAAGGCATATTACCGTCCTCGTCGGGTTGATGTAGAAGGTTCGGGGCCAATTGTATGAGCCGTTTGAGGAGACCAATCTGCAATTCATCCATCTGAGGGCGGTCTGGGTGTTCCTCGAATCCACCTGAACTAATGAATGAACTTGAAAGTAATATATGCAACGCATTCTTATTTCGATCATCTTGCGCATAAATGTCGGCGCCTTTCTCAATGAGTAGCTCTGCCGCCGACACATGCCCAATACTACATGCGAGAAGAAACAAGGTCAGCCCTTCTGCGTCCCGTAAGTCGACGTTTAGAGTGGCGTGCTCAAGCATGTGAAACAGGAAATTACTGTCACTGCTATATGTCGATCTCCAAGATCCACTCTTCCTCGACAATGTGCGATGCATTACCGTTGTGCGCGGGTACTGGGCGTTGATATTCGCACCATGCTCTAGCAGCATGTCGAACATCTGCATGAGAACCGC
The DNA here is from genome assembly GCA_020881915.1 of Paramyrothecium sp. XJ0827. Taxonomy (NCBI): domain Eukaryota; kingdom Fungi; phylum Ascomycota; class Sordariomycetes; order Hypocreales; family Stachybotryaceae; genus Paramyrothecium; species Paramyrothecium sp. XJ0827. Next base: position 5,164,600 of record JAJFPB010000004.1, read on the forward strand.
GGCGCTATCATCGTCTTCCCGGCCCATCACACAGGCGATGTAGTCTATTGGATATAGTTCATCGAAGTTTTCCGGATCGTTTCTTTCCGTGCTTGACGTCTTTCCATTTGGCGCCATCTGTTCCGGTCTCTCTATGCCAACCTTGCGCATATTGGGATCCGCACCGCGGGACAGCATGAGCCGTAGCATGCCTGCGTCCTTAGTGTGGATTGCTTTCAACAATGCCGAAGGGGTAATGGTGGCACCATGTGACAGCAGCAACTCGCAAACGACCATATCGCCAACAGCACGAGATAAACAAGATGTATCGTAATTGTCAGCCGAGTTTGGGTCGGCTCCCGCCCGCAAAAGCATGGAGACGGCGACAATATTGAATCCAGGCTTTCCCACGTACTCAAGGCTTGCATTTAATGGCGTCAGCCCCCCGCCATCGCGGATCTCCGTATCGGCACCTTGCTCGAGCAGATACGGCAGTGCTTCGTGTGTCTGCCACCGGCTCTGACGGCCTCTTCTGACGAGGCAATGTAAAGCTGAGCAGTCTCCTCGTTGCGGCTGGGAACAGTCATCTGTTCTGACACGATTCACATCGGCTCTCTTTTTCTCTACCAGGAGACGGATTACATCCATGTTAGGTTGCTCTGCAAGGCACGCTGTGATGAGCAAGGGTGTTATTTGTCCATGATTGTTGTTCCTGCGTGCCTGATTCTCATGTGTCTCGTTTTCATCCTCTAGCTCGGACAGAAGCTTGGGCGTTAGAACGATGTCGAGTAGGTTGTGGAAACCGCCACGTGCTAATATAATGCTGAATTTCTCCCACGTTGGGTCGGAAACTTCCGTGCCAGCGCTGCCATTGACGAGCTTGGGAATCGCGCCGTATTGTCTTGAGATCATAAGCTGCAGCAATCCTCGAATGTCTCCATTTGCGATGCTTTGAAGGCCTTCTTCCCTTCTACTTAAGCATGACGATATCTCAAATCCGCATTCCAGGCTTGTGCTGAGGCCAATTGAGTTGCGGGCTCGCACCAAACATGCCACCGTGTAGTCCGATTTCTTCCTAGCAGCCGAGGCTATAGCGTCGTCAATAAACATCCGCCCTGAAGCTGGTCCACCAGTGACAAGCAACTCTAGAATCTCGTCGATACGTTCAGTTGGGAGCTGAAGACCGCTACGCGATTCTCGATCAAAAGGCCGACGCTTGTCGGAAATCAATACACCACCTGCGTTGTGACATCCCGGACTTCCATAAATCCGCCCGAGGTTGTAAGAATTTTTCTCCCACTCCTGCTGTTCATCCTCAAAGTCAGCGCAGCCGTTCCAGGCTGACCCGTCATAAGTGTCAGAGTCAACTTTGGCGCCAGCGTCGAGGAGCAGCCGCACGGTCGGAAGGCGACCCGAAGCGCAGCCATAGTAAAGGGCCGTTCGACCTTTAATATCCTTAGCGGCTAATATAGATTTGATGCTTTCAGTCTGATTCTCCGAGCTCAGCCAATCTAACAAAAGGTCAATGACATTGCTCTGCCGTGAACGCGCCGCCAGGTGAAACACTGTAAGACCCTCGTTTGTGGCTATTTTGATGTCCGCGCCTGCTGCTAGAAGCGCGGCGGTCAGGTCTTCAGAGAACGTCGACGCAATATGCAATGGTGTGACTCCATCACTGTCTGTGAAGTTGATCTTGGTGCCTTCGCAACCCAACAAATAGTTCAGGAGAACGGGGCATTTGTTACTACTGGATGTGTCATTCTTAATGAACGCTCGGTCGTTGAGCATGCAAAGAAGATGAAGAGGCGTTGTGCCGTGGTTATTGGCCCTCGTTGGGCTCACTCCCAATGCTGTAATATCTTGCGCGTTGGCCGGTGAGATTCCCCACGAACAAAGAAGAGGAACTGCTTCATGCCAAATGGAGTTTCCGTCGAGATCATTCTGGGAAGGATTGACACCATACTCCACCAGGCGGCGAAGCGTATCAATATCGCCTTCCCAACTATGCACGGCGGCATGCAGTAGTGTCCGCCCACGCAAATCCGTCGTATTGAAGCGCGCGCCAGCTTTGGACATTAGTGATAGAAAGGCAGCGGCGTCTCGCTGCTGGATCCGCCCCATAATCCAGAACAATGGAGTGCAGCCCTCGTCGTCCGCGATTTCAATGTCAGCTCTGGTGATATTCAAGAAGGCTGTAAAGTCATTCTCGTGGAAATCGAAGCCCCTCCCGGATCCCAACATGTGCAATGCAGTCTGGCCCTTCTTGTTGCGACCATTGACGGATACACCACTATTGACAAGCCTCTGCAGAACGGATCGCCCAGGGTCTTCCGCGATTTTCTCCACTCTTGCTACATAATGCAAAGCGCTATTACCCTTTTCATCTATGACAGCAACATCTGCGCCCATATCCAGTAGTTTTATGGCTCGTTGCGCCCACAGCTCGCTTGAATAATATATTGACGAAGATAGAGGGTCCAGCATTCGAAGTAGCAGTGTCTGACCTTGTTGAATCGACCGCGCATTTATATCAATATTCTCAAGGAGAAGCTGCATTACGTCGCTATCCCTGGTGAGAAACAACAGGGTATCCCCTCTCCAATCCATCGCGTTGATATCTGCTCCAGCTTCCAAAAGGCAACGTGCGGCAACTGCGTCATCGACTTGATGGAGGGGAGTCCTTTTGCGTGAATCGACTTGATACACTGTCGAAACTTGTCAGCGTGTTTGCTGAGGCTGAACAGTAGATGCCATAATACAGTTCAAAGTGAACGAGGGAGGGGAGTGTGCAGCTAGAAGACTAAATAGAGCAAGGCGAGCAGACTATGGACGACTAACCATTCGCGTTGGCTTCTAGGACCAGTCGAAAGCATTCTCTTGTGTCTTCATTGCTCGGCATCTCTTCACTGTGAAGACGGTTGTGGTTCCTATTAGCTATAGCATGTAAAACATTTAAACCTTTGTCATCCGGTCCATCTGGTGAATCGCACCAGTCACTGTTCGAGTTATGAAGCACATTTGGATTTGCACCAGCGTTAAGAAGGACTTGTACCAGCCTTGGGTTGCGCCGTGCACAAGCTGCAAACAATGGAGTCATTGGCAGGTCTGAAAATTTCTCGGTACTCTTGGCATTGATGTCTGCCAGACCTGTCTGGAGAATCATCTCCACGATTCGGGGATTTTGGCCACCAGTGACAGCCCAGAAGAGTGCCATGTTCGCCTCTTTTGAAGTTCTAATGTATGGCAACAACACTTCGACCATTTCCTCGTAGCCAACAGCGGCTTTCATTGGCGGATTCCACCGCAAGCCTTCTGAAAAGTCCATGAGGCGTTCGTTTTCCCCCAAGTTCTTCCAAGGATCAGCACCGGCTTCCAGCAGAATGCGAGCAACCGTTGGCCGGAAAGTCAATCCATAATTTTGACGCAAGGTCGCATGGAGAGGTGTCGATCCATGGCTGTCATACTCGTTCAGGTCGAGTGCATATCGAACCAGCAAGCGGATCATCTCCTCACTGCCTCGAACCACGGCAAGATGCAGTGGAGATTCATCGCCGATGCCATTGTATTTAGTCAAATCACCAACCTGGCTATCCAAAAGGCTTGCGGCAAAAGGGATGAGATTCAACTCGATCGCGAGGCGAAGGGTTTCGGCGGGACGTAGCCGTCCGTCGCTATCGGGACTGCCCAAGCTTTTTGACTCGGCAAAAAGAGCAAGCTTCTCCGTATAATCCGCTTTTTCAAACAGCCTGTGCAGGGCCTCATTGATCTCGTGCGAATCGTGGCCAAGCGTAGTGGCTTTCTTGATGTGTACATGCCAGTTATCCACGGCATAGTTTGTAAAGGGAGTGTAGATCTGGTTGCGGTCAAGCCGTCTTTCAAATCTCGAAAGCCTTCGGTCCGCTAGCTTCACTAGGTCCAAGCAGCCTGAATTAAGATATGAAAGACAAAGCATCGCCATAAGGTTTTGTGTTGAACGAGGCTCGAATGTGAAATGATCTTGCTTGTCTCCGGAATCGCTCGCGATTCCAAGGAGATACTCTGTGAGCGAGTGATGGACAACACGGACTGTCTCATCAGGTAGGATCTGCAACAGAGGCCCGCAAGTCTGTCGTAAAAGGTCTTTAAGTTTCCCTGCGTCCTTGCCATACTCCTTTTGAGTGACAGCGATACAATCTGCTATCTCAAGCAGGCGTAAAGGTCGCGTCGCGTGGGTGACAAGCTGTAGAATTAGGATCTGAAGCTCTTCAGGAACGCCTGTGCGCCGCAAATGCTCCCCCATGAGGTTGCCGTACATAATGGTTAGATCTGCGGGTAGTTCATGGAGTGCTTCTCGGATCTCGGTATCATCTTGCAGGTCGGAAATCGCATCCAATGCTAACCTGGCGTACAGAAACAAGCCATCTGCCTTTTTCAGCAGGCTGTTTACTATATTGGCGTGACTCTCAGGTGGTGCAAGCGACCGAGAAATCCTGTGCCAAAGGTAGGCGGAGATGTCAGGCTTGATCAGCTCCTTGTCAAGGCGAACATCCAGCACACTCAAGTTCCTGATGATCCTCTCCACAGTAACAACGGGTCGACTGGTGATGATGACTTTGATTTCGCCAGGCCTCCAACGTCCAAGTTCGTCGATTAACCCAAGAAAGGACCCGAGGAGAGTTTGGTCCATCTCATCAAGCGCATCTGCCACGCAGTAAACCCTTGGAAACTCTGCCAACGCCACGCGCAGAAATTGAAGCAACTCAGAAGAGTCGAGGCTGGCTGCCTCCTTACTCAGCTGGTCCTTCAAAGCCAACTGCAATGGCGGGCTAAACTCCAGCACCTGCGCGAGCCAGTCGCGCAAAGCGGCCTCTGGGCGATGGTTCGCGGCGATGGTATGTCGGAAGAAGAAGTAGAGGACGGGGCAGCCATCCCTGGCCAAATACTCGATGAGGGTTGCAGTGAGGACAGATTTGCCAACTCCGGGGATTCCTGACAATGAGTCAACAGAAACGAGTATCTAGAGTAAGGAGGAATCCCTCGTGCGATGCCGTACCTCGTATCCAGAGGATCCCATCCTCGGAGCCATCATGCCACTGCTGAAAGACGGGTAAGGTGTGGCACCACTCGCCAGTTCCCTTGTGGTGGGAGGACAAGTGTCTCTGGTACTCGCTTCCTTCGTGAGCATATTGCGTAGGATTTAGCCAAGCTCGAATGTCGGCGAGAGTTTTTCGAGGCTGCGGCAAAATGTGGGATGAATTGAAGTCGGCAATGTCGTGGCGATCGATCATGACCATGTCCTTGAGCGACTCATCCGATTCGCTACGCAGCATGTCAACACTGCTTTGATCCATCTTTGACAAAATATTGAAGATGATGGAGCTGAGTGTTTCCTCTCTATTAGATTTTTGGTGCGGGGAACAAGGAGTGCAATTAATCCAGTCCAAGCTAACAGGCAGCAACGGGGGCAGCCGAATCCATGTTCATCAATAGCCTATTCAGGGGACGTGTGAGTTGGATACAGCATTCAATCGATCCACGCCTTTTTGTGACTCATGGGCTCATGCAGCCTTGCACTGACCTCATTCTCTACGCATAGACCCCAGCTATCGAGGCTTCCGTGCATGTGAAACCGACACGGACAATGCCGTAGATGATGTCGCCACATAGTAATCGCACGACTATAGGTTGTCGTTACGAAAGCAGTGTATCACCTTAAATGAAGCCACAAATTGATTTGAATTTTTTTTTCTTACATCTTTTTTTAATCTATACATCTGACAGAACAGAACGGCATACCGACATTCTCGTTGTCGAGTCCTTTACATCTTAGATTGACACAGCATGCTTCAATTAGCACTCAGAACCGAGTCACCATTCTCAAGAGAGTCATTACTTCAATTGACTCTTGGATCACTGGGAAGGGCGCCGTGGCCACTGTGAAGTTCTCGGGCCCCAACGAGGACAGATTGAGCTTGTGCGATCCATAAGCAGTCAGCAAAACCAAGTGGGGCGGAAGGGGTTCACGTAGGATTCGCGTTCCCAAAAGGGGACGTGGCCGACGTTGGTTTAGGCAGCATATGTTGGACTCAATGGTGGCCTTTTTCGATCCCAGGCCATATGAACGTTGCAACAACAATGAAATTGCTGAGATTGATTGACAACGACTCTTGAACGGGACGCCAGAATGAATATTCCATTCCTTCTTCTGCTGCTGGTCGGCTTTGGCTTCACATCTGGCTCCTTGGACAGCCCTGATGGCCCATGCACATCCACGCTCGAGGTAACCGTACCCAACTATTCCACGAACGGTTTCCCTTCAACTATGGCTTCCGTCCACGAGCATCTACTTGTTTGCCCAGCCACTACATCCCTGGATCTCCGGGTCACTCTGCTTGGATGTAGTGAATGGCCGGATCGCTGGAGCTTACCGTTCCCACTGGCGGGCGGGATAAGGTATCCCAATCTTACTTCCCTGGCCTTAGAGGGCTACAAGTTTGGGGAACGAGAGTGGGAGAGAGCTAAGCCGGGGGGCTCTGAGAATAGTCTGCACATTCCTTGGTGGGAAACAGGATTGCAGTGGCTATTCAGTGGTGGGGGATTCAAGTTCATGAAAATGTGGCTCACGATACCGGTGACCAAGCGAAACCACACCAACATTCAACTGTGGCTTGAGGCTATGGATTGGTCACATTTGGTGAGTCTCGATCTCGCAAGTGGAGTGACGGAGCATGTCGCGGGTGTGGTACCCTCACACTTGACGAACCTCAAGCATTTGGGTATCCACGGAGGCTACGCGGAAAATCTTGCCCATGCGGCGAAGTTTATTGCATCATTACCCTCGTCGCTGGAGAGGCTGGTTTGGCGAAACGCCTGGCGCGGACAAAACGATGCTCTAGAAGAGATCTTCGAGAAACATGGCCCAACTCTTGAAAGCCTCGAGCTCCGCTATGACGAAGGATCCCTCGCCCCACCGATTTTAAGCAAAGAAGAAATAAGAATGATTGGTGAAAAGGCCAGTAAGCTACAGAGTATTAGCATCAACCTTCACCGAAACGGGACGTGGCCATGGGATACCCTCGAGGCACTGGCAGGTTCCCTGAAATCGGTGGAGACAGCCACACTGTGGTTGGAGTTGGCCAGTGACTGCCAACGAGGAGGTCCCAAGTATGACTACCGGTGGGAACGTGGACAAGGTGCCGCATGCAAAGATCACAGACTCCGAGAACCGCTGCTCAACGCGAGATCCGCCACCGAGGTATTCGAATTTTTGCGAGCCAAGAACGGCGATGGAAACCTTCGCCAGGTTACGTTCTATGCAGGCGATTGGAGACGGCCGTGGGATGGACCAATCTACGAGCCTGACTGGCTGGAAGGACAGCGAGTAAAAGTTGTCTGTGACACTTTGGATCGTACCCAGAACCATCCTTCTGGACGTCAAAGTCGGCCTTGTACGGTCGTAACTAGGGATGTCGACGAATACTTGAACCATGAAACCTGGAGTGCGGAATTCAAGTTGCCTGACTTGAGATAGGCATGGGGTGACCAGATGCTTTCAAGATCATGTTCTAATATATGTCGGCGAGCCTATCCCATGCATCGCCCATCGCCACGCAGTCACACATTGTTACATATCAAGTACATATTCTATTTGACGCTATTCATGTCTTTCATGATCTATGATACACTTTCGTGATACTGTCCATAACCCAGCACGCCGTAGACCCTATCTGCTGTGGTGGTTGTCTCGGAAGTACAACAATTTTGACGTCATGTCCTGACACTGACGACCTAGATAATACGTATTACCATCGCCATTGAAGTCCACCAATGGGATACCCCTCAGCTCATAAAACCGAACAACTTTCCCAATGGCAATAGCTCCGAGCTTCCGATGAGATCCACTAATGGCTTTCAAGTATTGTGCAAGGATCAAGTGCATCATTCCAGATTTCTGTTTGGGATTCCAAGCCAGTTGCTTTGCACTCAAACACAAGGAATTTCTTCTCATTGTATCTGGTGTCGAGTACCAGATGAGCAGTAAAGAGGTCAGCCCTGCCGCGCCCAAGGAGCATCTCCGGGCCGGTTGTATAGCCATCTTCGGCCTTAAAGAACTCGGTGAGGATTTTGTTCCAAGTACGGCTTGTCTCGCCTTCTGGTTGTCCTGCGGTCAGGCAGTTTTTGTAGAGCCAATCGATAACGGGCAATTCCATGTACTGCGATCTCATGTTAGCAATGACCCGAAAACGCTATTGGGACAACTGAAAACATGACCATGCCGACCCAGTTGCCTGCCAAGGGGAAAAGGCTACAAGTCTTTGCTATTCATGGTATCACAAAGGCGGTATAACCAAATATCATTTAACTACAGTACCAGTGGTGTCTTGCTGGTCAGGTAATCGGCGCGACATGGTAACTTGGAACTTCTGGCTCAAGATAGACAGGTTTGCGGGCAAACATAAAACTGTAGAGGATAAAAGATACACAATTTGATGCAGCCAACACGGCTAAAGATGATGATGTTGAATTCGAGAGCGCTCTGTGCCAGACAATTCGAGGAACAAAGCTGCGGTTTTATATTCTCTCTCCTGCGGACTGGACGTCTCTTCATCTAACCATCCGTCGCCCTTCCACCCCCACCGACGATCCACTGTGCCATCATATGCCCCCAAGAAAGGCGTAATTTATCTGAAGGCCTCGGAAGCTGGCCGATGCTACATTTCAAGCAAACCTGAGAAGCGCTTGCAGTCGGGATGTGCCTGGCAACCAATCAATCTGGGAAGGATGGATGGCTGTTAGGGGGGGGGTTCACAGCAGCGCCAGGGGCGTACTGAGTCTCACCGTTTTTGAGCTAATTATTACTAGACGATGCATGGGCTTGAACTAACAAGCATATAAATCAAAACTCGGCTGCTATATTCGGGTCGCGTGGAGCTGGTCGAAATTCGACGTGCTTGCTAAATTCAGGCCATGACATTTGAGCCACGAGGCGGCAATAATACAGGGGCTGCGATTGGCTCCGACTGTCACGCGTTCGGCGAGCTGGCTGTTGCCTACGCATGTAAGCGCGCAGTGCGGCAGGGCCACAAATTCCGTTGGCAACTCCTTTCGCTTCAACCGTCAACTTTCAGGGCGTGCCCCTCACTGCTAACACATGCAACAATTCTCCAGCCTTAGCGAAGCGGCGTTGAAGTGAAGTGCCACGGTCTTCGTCTTCGCACTCGCTTACCAAAGCTTGATCACGTGCTGCTGTCATGCCCATCACTAATGCTTGCTGCTGTCTCTGTGGAGAACCGATCATGGACCACTCTGGGCTGCCGTCATGGGCGGACCCCTCTGGGGCGCTGTTGTGGATGGCCCGGTTCCGTGCTGGTAAGTGAATTTCTCTTTCGAGATACGATGCACAAGGCAAGATTCTCATCCAACTCCAAGTCTATTCCTTGGAGGAAAACAAAGAAGCGGACGCGCCGGCCAGCCTCTCTGGCCCAGGGCGCAGAGAGCAGCTTTCCGATGTCGTCGAGGTCACTTCGTCGGCACATTCAACTGATGAGAACAAACTTCTTCAGATCGGTCTCATACGTACGAGCTTTGCTGAAGCTATTGTTCTGCCCGGCGATGGAGACCCTGTTATTACGACAAAAGCATGGGGCTTCCCCTTTCATTCGGCCTGCTGGGAACTCTTATCACTCTTTGCCCAAACAAGGCTGTTAGACCTTCAAGCACTTTTAAATCTTTGTCGGTCCTTTCCAAGTAGACAAGGCCTTCTCAATTGGGGACACGACTACGGCGGATCAGTCGAATATGTACCACTGTTGGCACCTGGCGAGGAGCCCAGCTCACACCACTCCACAGGCTTCTACAGTCCAGACGCAGACCCGTTTGACGTTCCAGAAATCCAACTTGCATTTGAGCGGGCTGCGAAAACCCCTAGTCCATACCCTAGCAAGGGACTTCTTCGGGTTGGTAAAACAACAGACCCAGACGTCTTCTCAACTTTGCCGATGGAAATACTATCGTGGATCCTTACTTATCTTCCATCGAGCGACGTGGTTCATCTGAAAATGGCATCCCGCGTTTATTCCAATTTAGCTCTTACCAATGCATTCTGGAAATCTCGCTTTCTCTATGGACATGAGTTCCATGACGTGTTTGAAGCTCGGAAACACCTCGTTTCATTCAAAGGATGCTGGAGATCTGTCTTTGCCTCCATGAAGGCACTGACATGGTCACCCTCGTTCCGGAACAGGAGACGGATCTGGGGACTTTGTTCATCTCTCCTTGACATGCTGGAAATGATGACCAATCTCGATTGTGACGGTTACCCAGTTCAGTCGTTCTTCGAACCAAATGCGCCATCAGATAATCGAAATTGGACAACTGCTAGCAGAGCCTTAAAATCTCCCACAGAGCCCTTCTTTATGGGATCAAGAGCCCTCTACGAGCGAAAATTGATCCTCTCCCCAGAATCAACAGCCATTTTCGCCTCCACGGTTGAGCTATTTGGGCGACACTATATTTCTGGGATAAGGATTACGGACAAAGACAACACGTCTTTTTCGCTAGGTTACAGGCGCCCGAATGAGAAGCTTATCCTGCAGGGAGACGGTCTACTACACATTTGTGGGTTCATTCTTGCTCAAGACCAACGAGGCGTACGAGGGCTGGCCATTGTTTCTGGCAATGGCGCAGTGTCTGATTGGCTCGGAGATCATTGCGATATCCCCAAAAGGAGGCTTTTACCTACTTCTGGAAGATTGGATGTGATCGATGAGCTGAAGGGTGGCTTTGATGTGAGTGAAGCCCAAGCGGGTGTAGTCGCGGATGCAGGTGTTCCTGGACTGACATGAAGGTCTAGGCTCTCAAGCTTGTGTCACTTTCTGTGCCCTCAGTGACTAAAAATGACATAGAGCCAAGTGTCTTGCCTGATTCCCTAGATGGCATTCTTTGGTATCCTGATATACCGCAACCGGGACTTTCTTTCCTGGGGGCCTCAAAAATTCGTCACATTGCAGACCCGGAGCAAGAGCTTCCAGTATGTTTCCAAATTGTCGACTATCTCAGCGATGAGCATGCCCAACAACTCACTAGCATCACCGTCCGGGGACGTGGTCCTTACGATGCGGTTGGTGACGAGATTGGTGAATTAGAGTCAATAGCCGTTGGCTCCGCGCATATCAGAAACCCGGCTCGGTTTGGCTTGCGAGGCCTGAAGTCCGCGATTGAGCGCACTTTCTCCATTGACGGCCCTGGAGGAGAACGCATTACCGGGCTTGACACAATTCATGCAATTCATGGGTCTGGGGAACTACTCGAGTTTCAGGTCAGTCAATGTTTCCTGCACATTCTCTCCTCAGACAAAGTTTTATTAATATGGTAGTTAGATATATACCAACCACGATCGTATCGGCAATTTTCCGCTATGCTATCACGAAGACGTGCGACCCGACGATAAGGAACTTAGATCCATTCGCACTGAGGGAGAGGCTGTTGTGGGTTTCTGGGGGGTGATGGTAAGCAAATTACGATTGCTTTCATGTTTGCAAGAGCGGCTACTAACCCAAGACTAATAACAGACTATTGACTTAGGCTTCACAGACATTGGCCTGGTGTGTGTAGCGCCTAAAGCTGAATAAATGCCTTTAAACACCATGAAGGAAGCCCTAGGCCTATTAAATGGAGTTGGTGTTCGATCTAGACCATTCAACGGTATCTTCACCGGCGGCTGTTACCAAACCTCGACAGTTTTTTAAAGTGTAACGCGATCACTTTTTGAATGAGATGTTGACGGCGGTGTCTTGTAGTACATGGAATCAGCATCTATGATAATTAAAGACACTCAGAACAATTATTTCATCAAGTGATTCGGAGCATCCGTCTCTTCGTTCAAAGTCCTATGCTGAGGTAGTTGCACGGGGAAAAGAAATCCTACAAGTAGACAATTTGAGACTTTCGAGTTTATTACCAGATTTGCATGGGATTGCAATTCTCATTTAAGAAGTCTAAACTATGTAAAGAAATAAGCCGCATTTCTCGGTAAGATAATAGGATTTGTATAGCTCTTTTGCCACCCTGAGTTATATAATAACCAAAACATGAGCCCTTGATTAATGGTGGGCTCAGCCCGGCTCTCCAACAGCTCTCTATCTAGCTCAGACCAAAGCGGCAAGTGCTCAGTTCTAACGAAGAAGGAAATATCCACTCTCTGTTTTGAGTGGCGTGCTACCTATAATGCAATGTAAATGTTGATTCCACACCAGTCCGTTCGATACCTCAAAACAACATTGGCCATAGCCTTCTAACGAATCAAGACAGCATCTCCTGCCTCCTCCTAGCAAACTCAAGAAGTTCACCAACCTCATCGTTGTGGAACCTGTCCCGCAGCTGCATCGAGTAGAGCCCACAAACTTGATAGTACGGATCCTTCTCACCATGCAGCTCAAACCTCTTGGCAGCCGGAGTATCCGCCAGATGGCCTCCCTTCATACAAGCTGCACAAATGCGGAGGCATTTCCAGCCCCACCAGCGCTTGTTTTTGCCTTGGCCCATCCCGCCCTGCTGGCATCCGGGCAGTCTTTGGAATTTCCTGATTGAATTCTCGAGATGGCTCAAGTCTCCCATGATCAGCGTTTCATGAATTAATGGCTCATGACGTCTGAAGAACGGGTGATAGGAGTTCAGCCAGCAAGCGAAGGCAGTTCGTTTTCCAATGTCTCGCTTAGGGACAAAGTACGCTTCTCCACCAAGAGGTTTGACCTTGGACACGTAGCAGCCGTCGCAGATCCCGTAACCTTGGGGATTGTTCAGAGTCGTGTGCCACTTAAGACCCATGGTGCCCTGCGCATAGCAGCGCCTGTCTGTTCCATGGAGGAGGCGCATGATCTCGGCTCGGCTGGACTCGACGTCCACGTTGTCGGGCACCTGGTTATCTTTGAGGCTGGCCATGCAGCGAGGCCGCGAAGGGAACTTGTCAGTCACCGAGAAATGACTCTCTTTGTCTGTCTTGTAGGCGTAGTCGAAGAAGCAGGCCTCGCAAACGTAAAAGTCTTTCGTAGGGGCGCCTCCCTTGTATTTGTACCACCACTCAGCGTGGCCGTCATGATTGGATAGGTTCTGACCTGGGCAGTTGAACAGACGAATACGAATTCGCATTCCTTCCACGAAATGGTCCCAGTCGTTGTCTTCCAGAAGCTGATCGACCATCCGATTCGTGTAGTTGAACGAGCCGTGGCAGACAGAAGCCGTCGATGAGTCGCTGGGCGAGAGATGTTTCGAGAACACCGTTCCTCCAAACAGTCGCCGGCGGCACTCCTGGCAGATCCGCAAACCTGGAATTGACATTGATGTATACCAGGTGAGGTTGCTGCGGTGATCATCCACCCCAGGACACTGTCTGGCCACCCTTTTCCTCTGCATGACCTTCAGGAAGGAGAGAAACTCATCCGCCGTGTGCACCTTGCTCCAGCGCTTCTCCATGTGCGGGATAGCTCCGAAGTGGCATCGGAGCGGCACGCTCGTGCCAGGCCTGTACTTGACAAACTCGCGTCTCCATTGCTGCGTAGAGTATATTCGATCGATGTAGCATCGGCCGCAAATGACGAAATGCGGTGCTGATGGGTGTATGACCCAGTCCACGGGAACGGATATGGCTTCACTGACGCATCTGACAGTTGTAGCTATCCCGGAAGGGTGGGTATGGGGTAATTCAACCTCGTTGACTTCGGGGGTGGGTTGCGCAGCGGCGTCGGCAATCTCTTGGTACGGAGGTGGCGCGGTTTCCACGTCTTCGGGGTATTTCGTGTCTTTGGTGTACTTGTGTTCTCGGGTGTCTTTCGGTTCTTTGAAGTCTCTGCTCTCTCTTGCGTCTCTTGTATCCCTTGATTCTCTAAACTCTCTCGAGTCTCTTGCGTCTCTTGTGTCTCTTGTATCCCTCGATTCCCTGAACTCCCTAGAGTCTCTTGTCGTGTTCCTTGTGCTCCTGCTGGGGTCCCGCCTAGAGCTCCCGTTGGAATCCCGTGTACTTCTGCTGACCTCCCTAGCCCTCCGGGTATCCCTAGCGTCCTTTGAGTCCCTAGCGTCTCGGCTCTCTCGGCTCTCTCGGCTCTCTCGGCTCTCTCTAGTGTCCTTGATGTGAAGTCCCGGCTGGTGGGCGGAAGACTGGATTTCGTCGCGTGATTTAGAGCTTCCAATGTCGGCGAAAAGTGTAACAAGCTGCTCCATGACCGAGAAAGTTTAGATGCAAGATTCTAGGTAGATGAGCAAAAAAGAAAGAACGAATATGCGTCATTACATCCATTCAAAGAGACACTTGTTCATCGGGTGGGTTGGTGGACTGCGCATAACCAATGGTAGGATTTTCTTGCTGTGGAGACAGTGATGCGTAGCCAGCGATTGGTTTGGTCCGCAAAGAGCGGTCTGTCTGCTTTCTAAACAGGATGGCAATTAGGCACGAGAAACTCGGATGCAGGAGTTGGGCAACAAAATCACGCTTGGGCCCTTCAAATCCTCCCCGCCAGACTAGAACAAGAAGTTCAGGCCGAAAAACAAATTCGCCTTATTGGTCTTACCAATCAATTTTTCCCTCCTCCACGAGATCCGCCTTGTTCAGGTGCGTTGTCAAGCCCAATACGGAAAGAATTGTTTATTTCATAGAGCTGGAGAGGAGGAAAAATGGGGAGGTTGGGTTGAAGATGCGAGTCTTATCGTGCAAAAGCTGTGGAATGGACCGAGGTAAGCATGGCGTGACGAATAAATTCCACGTCGTCTAACTGCACAGGTGCCCAACGGAAAAAAAGATTACAATGGGCTGTGAAACCCCAAACGCATATCCCCCGAGAATTCCCATCCGTTCTTGGATTCACAGCGAGTGAATCTCTGAAGGCATTATGAAAGGAGCGTGGTATTTCTCAGCTGCCGCTCGGTCTTCCACCTGTGTTTAAATCGGAGCGAATATCCCGATTTCGTGCATACCTGGCAAATCGTGGACTCTACTAGGCAAAGGAGCATATTGGTTGAAATCTTAGCTTGAGTGAGGACTTGCGTTTCCTCCATATTATCGTGAAGCATCCAACAACTGGCTCCAGAAGCATAACCAGTTGGCGAGGAACATTTGACCACCGCAATACCTCCAGAAGTAACCTCATGAGTTCATTGCGATGGGGCCTGCTTTGCTTGCAAAGCACACCCAAAGCAGTGTTGAAACGAGGGCAAAAGGCGGACACTGTTAAATCTCATCTTAGCTATGTGAAAGCCGGCGAAGTACGAAAGGAAACAACCGAAATCACCAGTAATAACTTGTGTCGTTGCCTCTAGCAGAGAGGTCACGATGAGGCACTAACCTCAGGGTTCTATAAAACAATTATAGAGGTTTTCTTTCTTCCCCCTTTTCCCCAGACTACCTAGCATCGGACAAAGTACCCCAGTTGTTCCTCACTCGCCAAGAGGAGGTTAATGAACTTTGCAGTCAGTCTTAATTCCGGCATTTCTAAAACTTTACTCGTTTTGATCAAGTTTGGATGCTATGGATAGAACCCATTCTATGACATCATCCGGGGCTGTTATATTCGGGACATGGCCAGCTTGTGTGGTCGTAACGTCGACCTTGCGTCCGCTCACTCGTTCGATCATCTCGATTTGAGATCTCTGCGTCTTCGGCAGAATTGAGCGGTCACCTTCCGCGACCAAGTAGAATACAGGTACGTCTTTGTAGCCGGCATAGGTCAACTTATCGGAAAAGGAGGCAGCTGAGTGTTTGACGAGTTGTGCAGCCAAAGCGACACCCTCCTCTTGCGGAATGTCGGAGAAAACAACTGTGGCCACCAGCTTGTCGTCAGGATAATAAAACCAACCATCTTCCTATTCTCTATTAGCACTTGATGTCCATGTTCATAAGGTGTTTTTGAGCAAGACAACAGACCCCAATCTCCATAAGAGGACTTGGTGATTTGATCGAGGCAGGCAAGCCTACCTCTGGCACCAAGGAGGTCATATATGCAAGTCCTACAATGCCACCGGGCTTGCCCTGTTTTGCCCTCTCCACTTTGGTCATGCCTTTGACAGCTTCGGTCGCTGGTGTACCGCCGTACGAATGCGTGATGAGCATGATGTCGTTGCCCGCATCCGCCAGTTCTGCGACTCGAGCTGCGACAAAAGCTGCGTCATCATACATACTAGGCGGTTTTCCCGGACGAGTACCATTAACTAGTCCAACACTGGGTACGTGCAGGGCTTCAATGTCGTAGCCACGCGATGAGACGCCGGAAACTACCTTGTCGTATGTAAGTGGCAGCGCGGAGGCCGCAGGAACAATCAGCATTGAGACCACCATGGTGAATTGGTGAAGTCGTTGATCTCAAACCAGCAAGTGAACAATGGCAAGCTGCAGAAATGTGGTAAAGGACACGGCTGGTGTCAGCACCAGAAAGAAGGAGGGCAACCAATGCTGACACGTGGGGCCGGAACGGCTCACCACCTTGGCGCGCATTCACGAACCGTTGGCTCGAATCAGAACGCGTGAGCATCGATTGGCAGTGGTCAAAACCCTTGCAACTGTGTTGGTTGTCAGATTACGCAGACGACCGAGTTGGTCTCTGTGGTCGCTCTGATAGATTCAACATGCGAAACGCATTGCTGCAAACGGATTTGAAGTTTTCATCCAATGGCGGGCTGCTCACCTGTACATTTATTCTTCTTCTAGAGATGTGCCACACTTTGGAGATGTTGTACGCCGTCTCCAGCACCACCTCGGAGAGGCAACAATCACGCCTCCTCTTCCCGTTGTGCTCTACCTCGATCCATGCGGCCCCTCCATTCAAGTCGTGATACACTCCTAACATGCATAAGCTTTATAAGCTTATAAATCATGATACTTTTCGTCGTTGGTCAGCCAACTCAAGAGTCGCTCGCGATCGCGCGGCTGGGTCCTTGCACTTCCCAGATTCTCATCTTCTTTTGTTTTCTCGCCGTTCTCTCCCAGCACTGTTGCTTATCTCAGTCTACAGCCGAATCTCGTAAAGACTCGCGCGCAACTTCAAAGTCTTCGATTAAAATCAAGTATGGCCACCACTAAGCCTTCGGTTCTCATTACCGGCTGCTCTGAGGGCGGTATAGGCGCTGCGCTGTCCCTCGCTTTCCTCGAAGCCGGCTATCGTGTTTATGCGACCGCCAGGGACCCGAAAAAGATGCAAGAACTCGAGTCTCGCGGCATCGAGACGTTGAAGATGGATATTCTCTCGGAAGAATCCATTGCGGAAGCTGCTGGAAGGATCCCCTCACTCGATATGCTCATTAACAATGCCGGCCGAACTTTTCTCATGCCCGTTGTTGACATAAACATTCCCGAAGCCAAGAAGGTCTACGACACCAACGTATGGGGCCACATCGCCGTGACACAAGCGTTTCTCCCTCTGTTGCTCAAATCCAAGGGCACTATTGTGAATCAGACATCCGCGGCCGCCAACCTCACGCTGCCATTTCAGGCAGTGTATAACTCATCCAAGGCTGCACTGGTGACGTTTTCCGACACGCTGCGGCTTGAGCTAGAGCCTTTCGGCGTCAGAGTCGTTGACCTTCGCACCGCTCTTGTTAATACCAACATCATTAAGAATACGCAAGCTTACAGCAGCACGGTGATTCCCAAGGGTTCAATCTACGAGCCCGCCAAAGAGAGGCTCGAGCAATCCCTCCGCCAGGAACAGTTTCAAGATATAGGCACTCCTGCTAAACAATGGGCACAGGCTGTAGTGGCAGACTTAACCAAGAAACCTCCCAAGCTAGTGAT
Source organism: Paramyrothecium sp. XJ0827 (assembly GCA_020881915.1). Taxonomy (NCBI): domain Eukaryota; kingdom Fungi; phylum Ascomycota; class Sordariomycetes; order Hypocreales; family Stachybotryaceae; genus Paramyrothecium; species Paramyrothecium sp. XJ0827. Next base: position 5,182,331 of record JAJFPB010000004.1, read on the forward strand.
CCGGCGTGGAGAGACATGGTTACTGAGCTGGGTCTTGTCCCTATTGCCACATGGCTGGAGTGATGGCATGGCCAAGAAGTTTTCCGGAATGGATGCCGTGGGTCAAATCTTAACCAAATGAAGTGCGTTAAGCCTACAGGGTACTTACTCCGGTTTCCAAGATTCTCAATAGCTTACAAAATTCTGAGTGAAACGCGCACCTTTGCGCAAGTCAGAGTTTCTTTCTTTCAGAAGGAGTTTGAGTGTGGCCCTTTTCGGGCAACCAGCGACACCGTTTCTTCTTGTTAGCAAGAGCTTTTGTGATCAATCCTAACAGAATCAGCCAGCCGCTGCTGACCAAATTGCTTATGGTATGCAAATGCAGTGATGACGCGAGGAGATGGTGGCTGAGAATCGAATCAACGCCACGACGAAGCAGATAATCTTCGACCAACAATGCGATGGTGGAAGGTAGTGCATCATGGAGGTTATCATGATCCGTCGCGTTCTGGTACAGGTCGGTGCTTCATTGGTAGCTTCATGGCTTGCTTGTGAGGACAGTGAACAGCGATATGTTAGTGTCAGTACACTGATTCAATTCAGAAGGGGCGCGAATCATGATTCGTGTCCCATGTGTTCGAACGCAGGGCGTCACATCAAGTTTGGCAGTGTTTGCCGAGTGTCCTGGTACTCCTGGTAGCAGGGAGATGCATCTTAAGCACCTTTCGAGACAAATTACCGTGACCGCGCGACGCACGAAAGTCTCTAGGGTAGGCCATTGCATTTAGATGTAGTTGCCCTCAGCGCGTACATTGTGATAACGTGAGATCCTGCCCCAAAGTTTGAAGTAACCTCCTGGAGTGGTCATTACGCCAAGATTATATGTCTAACGCCCGCGAGATTTTTTCAGTCCGCTCCCATGTTGTGACCTGGAGGGTCTGGGCAGGTATGTGTGGCATGTTTTCGTCATAACCGGCGTAGTTCAATTGGTGTCGACGCTGCTTATGGTTGAAGACATGGAAATCAGTACTGGTCATGATAGCTATGATCATCTACAGAAACCTGCACTGCAATCAATTTGACTGTATTGCCTACTTTCTTCACCAGCAAGCAGAAAATTCACAACAGCCGTCTTCATTGTACAGCCACCGAGCTCTCAGCTTTTGGTCCCGAGTCGCCTCAGCTAGCCCATGGACGGTGGCTGCGCTTGGACCTGGACCAGGCCCAGCCTTCCATTAACCCCGGTCTCGACCAGTCTGCGCCAAGGATGACACCATTTGCAGGCCCGATTTCATTTTTCGACCCCACATCTTATCAAGGGAAAGGAGCACGTGTGATAGGGAGCAACATTCGGCTTCACGAGGTTGGTCCAGGTTCGTGCAGGATACTAACCGTTTCTTCAGTCATCGTACCCGCTCTGTCCCAGCCTCATCTGTATACTGTACACTTGTGTTCTACAGCGGGGCAACGGGAAACAATGGAAGTGGAAATGCTCGATACCTGCGATGGTTTGCGCCCGGCCTCGATTAGTCTTCATGCCGGCAAAGACAGATTGCGAGATTTCGAGAGTATACTTCCCAGCGCCCATTACCCTACTACCCTGGAATTCGAGCCAACTCCCGTCCGAACATGGCATACCACGTTCCAGTCAAGGAAGAATATCGCCTTCCACCTCGAGCACAAGTATCCCAAGGATAAGCTCTCACTGAAGAAACTCAGGGGACAAGATAGGCTTTTCTGTGAGAACCTTCTCACCACATGTGCCAAGGATGCCTATTTGCTATTAGCAAACGTCCAATCATTTATTGGAGGGCCCTGGTCCACCAACGAATGCAGGACGAAAGTAGAACTGGATCGCGTACACACATCTGGCGGTAACCTGGTCATGAGCTCCTTGGCCGTTGACGAAGATGTCATCTGGGAACTGCATGATGCTGAGGAGAGCAGGGAAGATGGGGAAGATACATATCTTGGCGAGCCAAGGAGTCCGAGAGATCTTGAAAACCACGACACGGCAAGTAAATTGTTGAATGGTTACCTATGGAAGGTTGCTAATAAACTACAGCTTGCTCTCTTGATACCTAAAGCACACTTTACCGATTGCATCGGCGGACTGCGCAATACAAGTGGGCTTGAGGACAACATTATCTTTATGGTTCTCCTTGACCTTGAGAAACACCAAAATCACGAGACAATAGCCGCATCTGGTGCCATCTTAACTAGGATGCTTGAGCTTGGCACCAGTTGCACAGGGATTAACGAAATAATACAGTACGCCATGGTTCAAGGTGATCGGGCATTCCGACTGGCCCTTTCACTAGCCATTTCATATTCAGGTGTCAAGACTGAATTCAATGAGTTAATGAAAGCTTATATTCTCAACTCGACAACGAGTACGGACCCATCATTACTTTCGTTTCTGTAAGCATGCCTTAGCCCAGGTATCACCTTATTTCATAGCATTAACACCGGAAAGGTTCGATCCGATTGCCGAGCTTAGCACACTGGAGAGCCTGGAAGACAATTTTGAGATATTTGAGCGCTCTATGTGTTCGCATCCCAACTGGGCATCACTGAAGGAAAAGGCCCAGGCGCACTTCGATTCGAAGTTCCAGAGTCAGACCATATTTGACACGTCTCATTGCGAATTTCTTGTCAAATTGATAGAGGCACGTCGTACGCACGAGTATTGGCTCGACACGGTGTAAGTGGTTTTAAATTGTTTGTGACGACTTCCAACGTCGTGGCCATCTTAGGCACTGTTCCCCCGATATCGTGGTACTCCTATGGGATCTACTCATATTGACATCGCTTCGGTAGTCTTATGCCCACATTAATCCCCCGAGCCACGCCTGAACTATTAAACAAGCTTGATCAAGACTTTGCTACACCGATGCAAGGAATTACAAACGCCATGCCTGCACCGAAAACCCGCAAAAGACCTGCTGAAGAGCCACCGAACGCTTCACCCCGTGAGACTCAGAGGAGACGACAAACATCCTCAGACCAGCTATCTCATCACGGTCATAAAAGTTAATGCCGAGAGATCATATGAAAGATGACACACCACGCCCGCCCTGACACAGCGATCGCCCAAAGAGGTGGCAAATTTCGTCGAAATCGTCGGAGCAGGCCAAGTCAGTCCATTTGCTACCGAAATAGGTTGCCTTCAGTCCAAAAAGGTGCGATTGATGCAAGGATACACTCACTGAGCAATTGTTTCATACCCATGCCACAGTACTTCCATGCAGTGGACTGGGATGGCATGGGGTCGATGGAGTTAATGGTATGAGAATGCCGGTAATATCATGCTCGGTATGGCGCCTGGAGTCTTGTGGGTCAACGGCTGCAGATATTGTAAGATCAGCGGCTATTTTTCTTTTTCGGAAGGACCCATGGCAGTTTTTTGACCATGAACTTGGCGCTTTCAATGCTGGCTCATTTGTAAGGGTCAGAAGCAGTTAATCATGTTTGGGCTGTGGCAGAGATATGCCTGGGAGGCGGGTTCCAGCCAAGAACCGGATTCGACACCTGAGCAAAGAACCGGCTCACTGTATCATTGGAAATTTACTTTCTAGTCTTTATTGTGGGCGTAATTTTTAGTTTTGCTTGTAATGGTGCAACTTTTGTAGTACATGTGGGATGGCGTGGGATTGCTATAGATGTTGCAACGAATCAACTTTGTTACCATGTACAATTGCTAGGTCAACAGGAGGTATGCGAAAACACGCAATTCATGCTGTCCAATAGCCCCGTTGCGCGAAATTGTTGTTTCAAAAGCACGAGGGAGCCATGTCAAGACTGGCACGTAATCACTTTGAGAACAATCGACCTGGCTTGCAAGTTTCAACTTTGCCGAAGATAGATTTTGGAAGGAAGATGAAGAGTAGATAAATACAAAATAGATACATGAACTCCAATATGTGCCGACTGCCTGGTTATTTACTTGCTCAGGGGTACCAGACCAATTCCTGCCTGATCTGTGTATCACTTGTTCATACGTCAACCACTGCCATCAGCGGCCACCGAGCTACACCATCAGCCTCGGCCAAGAGAAAAAGGAAGTGAATTTAGCACAGCGTCCTCCTTCCGTTGCCAGTCAAGCCCCAGTAGATGTTGTCTGCGCAAGGAGACTCGCGAACAGACGTGTTGTCCACCTGCACCTCGAAGAAAATGCCACTGGTGTTGGGGAACTCGGTCCTGGAGGACACGCGTACCTCACCGCCGCCGTTGATGACACCGTCCCTGACGGCAAGGTTGTAGCAGTTCTCGATCAACACGGCGTTGTTGCCGTTGTTGGCAAGGTCGATGTACTTGATCTCAGCGGCGCCAGACATGGACACGCAGAAAATACCGCGGCCACCGCCACGCGAGTAGACACGGTCGATGAAGACATTGGTGGTCGTGTACTGTCCGTTAGGAAGCTGCCCGTTGTTATTGGCAAAACGCAGGGTGGCGTAGCCAGTGCCGCTACCGACGTTGTTGCCCTCAACGTAACCAACGCGGGCGTTGATGGTCTTCTGCAGGAGAAGTCCGGACTCGCCCACATTCCTGGCAATAACGGAGCCAATGGTGAGACCATCGATGTTCCAGGTTTCGACCGCGTGGCTGCCGGCACCAGTGACACGGATTGTACCCATGCGGACGTTGTAGTTCTGGGCGCGATCGCGATCGAAACGAATACCGAGGCCTCCGCTAAGGTTGAGGGTGATTTCACCCAGGTTCAGGTTGCGGGTGCCGGAGAAGCGGAGGCCGAAGTAGGGGGTTCCAGTCATCGTGAGGTAGGGGATGCTGACATCGTTCTGGTCGGTAACCTCAATGGCACCGCGGCCGGAACGGCTGGCGACGTTCAAGGTACCGCAGACCTCGAAGATCTTGCCGCTAGTAATGGTGATGGTGTTGGCGCCAATGCTGCCGGACGAGCGAACTGTGACGCGCTGGCCGGAGCCGATGCGATCGAGGGCGGTCTGGATGGCAAGACGGTAGTCCGAGCCAGAGTAGACGGTAGCACCGTTCACGTTGGAGGTGAAGGTGCCAGAGCCGGTAACGACACCCTGAGGGCTACCATCACCGCAGGCTGCGTTGACGGCGCCGACCAGGTAGAGGCCGGCCGTCAAAATGGAAGAAAGCTTGAAGATCATGGTTTCTCTGAGGCACCGCGGCAGTTGAGCTTACACGAGTCTTGGGATTGACGATCGGAACGGGACCCCGAGAAGTGATCTGCGAGCCCTTCAAATACTTTGACGGAAACTACGGACCCCTGAGTGAGCCGGAGAGTCCGTCGTCTCATCATTGCAGCGGCTAATCCACCGAGGCGGCAGCTAGGAACGACGGACAAACAATATTAAAAGGGCCATGCCAAGCGTTCGCGACAGGGAACGTGGGCATAGCAGGGCGTCGGAAGATTTCTGTCATGCATGCATGCACCCCGACATTGGAGGAGCCATAGATCTCGCGTCATAGTCAGGGCCAATGCGACGGAGCATCTTGCTCCGCCAACGACGGATGCCGTCATGTGTTCCTTTGCGCTTATAAGCGACCCTGGCAATAATGGGTGAGAAATATGCGGCGACTTTTCCACCTATCAACTCACGCTAACGGAGGCTACAGCTTCGCCTTGATTAAGCCCGAGATGAGATGATGGGGCAACTCAATTCCAACCGCTTTCTACGATATCGAGGTTTCGAAACTGGAGGGTCCGTCCCCCTTACCACGTTCCTAATCTTGATTCTACGGGTCCAACGACAGTGATGGTCCGGTCCTGATGGTCCGGTCCCCCCTCCTTGCCGACCCAGGACCACGTTTTGCAAGGACAGAACTTGCTCTCCTTCCCATTGCGCACGCTAGCTTTGGTTTCCCTTGCAAGCATGCTGGAATTGTCTCCACTGAAGAAGCCTAGCGTGAAGCTTATCAGTCACTCATATTTCGAGAAGGTCGAGACCAGAACCGGGACTGCGGGCCACAGACAACGGAAGATTAAGTTAGTTATTGACAGGAATAGTGGGTGCAGCTCCAAGGAGAAACAATTCTACCGCGTGTTCCATGCTTGTGGTTCGAGTATTGACATGTGCCATGGTGCAAAATCTGCCAAGATTGGAAAGCCGAAACCTGAAACCAAACGTGACCCGCCAACCCTTGTTAATAGTGCTCGGCATTAAAGACAAGAGACTACCGTAATGTAAAGCCCTGTCGCCCATCTAACTACCGGTATCCGCTTTCCTTCAAACCTAAATCCAAATAACGATCTTGCTAGTACAGTAGCTCATCAACGCATGGAGTAGTAAGTAAACAAGCCGGCCGCTCCACCAATGAGGGCGCCGGCGGCGAGACCCCATGGCCCTCCGTACGCGCCGAGAGCGCCGCCCTCGACGATGGCATACCCAACAACGGCGCCGAATCCGAGTGAGGCAGTCTGTCCCAATGCCTCCGGATCGTCGACACCTAGCTGCTGACCCAGCTTCTCTGCCCCAACCCCGGCAATTCCGCCAGCTAGGCCGCCGGCCATCATGATGCGGCCCACGCCGCCGGCGGCGTTCATGGTGTCGGCACCACTGCGGCCCGTGGAGCGAAGGAAGTCGGCCGCCTCGTGCGCGAAGTTGGTTCCCTCGGCCACTCCGGGCAGCGGGAAAGCCACTTGCCCGGCGCTCTCGAAGCCCGCGAGCGCCATGCCCCGGACACCACCGCCGCCGAAGCCCCCCGGAACCGCTGCCATAGAATTCAACATGCTGCCCATACCGCCTCCTTTCTTTCCTCCACCGCCTCCTCCGCCTCCTAATCCCCCTCCTCCTTTCCCTCCCCCTCCCTTGGGCAGTCCACCTCCACCACCCTTGGGTAACCCGCCTCCCGTGCCGCCGCCGCCGCCGCCGCCGCCGCCACCTTTCTTGCCGCCCCCAGCCACGGCTTTCTTGAGCGTGGTCGCTGCATTCTTGACTCCGGCAGCAGTGCTCTTGAGCTTTGTAACGACGGGGTGCTCCATCTTGGCCAGGTTGGGGGGCTTGTTAGCTTTGTAAGTGCCGAACGAGGCGCCCCAGCGCGCCTGCGACTTCTTGATGTGGCCACGGTTGGATTTGTGCTCGCCCACGTGCTCGAAGAAGCCGTGTGATATAATATCGCCCTCTTTCGGAGGCGCGCTACCGGCCTTCCATGTTGCCGTGTCAAGGTTGTCATGATTTGCCAGCACAGCGCCGCCGATGGACGTGATGATGCCCTTCCCGTTTGGCAGCGGGCGGATAGCCACGTTGTGGATTGTCCGGCTGGCCGCGGACCCGGGCGGTGCTGCCTTTCTCTGACTGTCGATGGACCGGTCGACAAACTCATGGTGTAGCTTGCCGCGCGAGCCATGATCCGAGGCGTTGAGTCGGTTCGGGTTGCGCCGCACCGCGTCACGCGTCGCCTTCCTGGCGTGATCGGCTGCGTTCTGGTTCGTCTGCAGAATGGCCGGGTCGGGCGCCTTTGTCTTGTTGGTCCCCCCGGGGTCTATGTGATTGATTGGGTTGTCGGCCACAAACGCGAACACATTGACACCGTCGCCGATGCCGATCGGGTCTGCATTGATCCAGCGTCCGATCCACACGGCGTAGTACCGCTGTCCGTAGTAGTAGAGCCCACTCTCCTCGTCCCGCTCCTTGCCCATGAAACGGTACCGTTTCGGTGCGTCTGTCTGATTCCGCACGGCCTGGTAAGATGTTGAGCCGTACGGCGTGTACTCCTCATACGAGATGACCTGCGCATCCCCATCGAGTTCGAGCGTCGCCGAACCCAAGTGGTTACCGAACTGGTATCGGATAAGTCTGCTCGGAAGCCCTTGCCGTGGATCTCCATTGTCCACTGATGATCGTGTTTCCACCATGGCAACTCGCTTGGTGCCGTCCATGATTGAGATTGTATCTCTTTGTAGAATCAGCGTCCCGTCGCCCTTGAATTCGCGGTAGATTTCGCATAACCCGAGGTAGACACTCTGCTTGAGCTTTGCAGGCTCACTTCCTTGCGCCGCCTGACGCTCGGTGACCTTGCGACTTCGCTGTCCTTCGGAATTGTAGCTGTACCATGTTGTTTCTGGCGTGTCGCCATTGCGCACTATCTGCCGCGCGGTGGCACGGAGTTGGTCCTTGTGGTCCCAGACTAAAAGAGACAGCTGAGCCATGGCTGTCATGTTACCATGCAGCCCTTCAGGCCCTTCGTAGTCATATCTTTCAACTTGAGAGCCTATCGTGGTGGCGTTGAGCCGGTTGCTGAGCTTTTCTGGCTCCAGCTGGCTCGCCGAGGAGTAGGAGTATGTTTGGGTCCAGCCGGCATTTGATGGATCTGACCCTCTATGTTGGAGGGCAAGCATATTTCCCACGCTGTCATACTTGTACAATTCGGTGTATCTTCCCATGGCGTTTCCGTCGCCCGGGTGCGCGAGGCGAGTCTGAAAGGCATTCATGGGCCCTGGCGGTGCCGGAGCGTTTCGCCGTCCGTTACTCTGACCCAGATGTTCGCGACCTGATGCTTCTACCAACCGATAAGCTGCATCATAGGTATAGTCTGCAGTCGGTTCAACGCGTTGGTTGCGAAAATAGACTGTCTGCTGCGCGTCGTCACGAATCCGAGTAATGTTGTTCATGGCATCGTATGTATAAGACAAGTCCTGCAACACGTCCGTTTCCCGCTTGGTCACAACTCTGCTCAAATTGAACGTGATTGGGTCATACGTGTAATCCGTTGACGCATCATTTCCGTGGAGGATGGACGTACGTTGCCCTTTGGCATCATATGAAACGTCTTTGACAAAAGGGGTCCAGACAGGCTGCTCATCAATTTGTTCCCCGCGGATGTTGGCATCAACACTATCCAGTAACGTGGCAACGTTGTAGACATAGCGTATGGTTGTACCGTCTGGGCAATGCATCTTTATATGGCGATCCAGCGCATCGAAGGTCGTGGTTGATTCGTAAACCATGTCTTCAAGTGGCACATCCGTAGACCAGTCCAAGATGGGCTTGTACTCACGTGCAAGCTGACGACTGTTTCTCACGACGTTTCCCTTGAAGTCGTAGTCCGCATTCGCCAAAATTCCGGCTTGGTCGTACACTCTGACCGCAACACCTCTCTGATTGTGCTGAATGGCGTTAGGCTCAGTCTCGCCATACACGGTTCTCTCAATACAGACTTCGGCTCCACCATCAATCGAAAGATACATGGCGATTGGGCGTCTCATTTCATCGTGACTCGTTCGAAAAGTTTGACGTCGACTGTCCCACCTCCAAATTTCCATTCCCGAAGCATCTGCGAGATGCCATCGTTCACCAGACTCCATGGTTGCGGAGTGGAGAGGATGACCAAGGACATCATAATCATTCTTCTCCACTACGCGGCCTTTGGGATCTACTGTGGCAACCATATTACCTCGTATATCTACCGTGGTACTTGTAGAATAGAGGCCGTCATCACCATTGTTAGTCACTCTGACTATAGGCCTCCCCAGCGGATCTGTATAGACACGGGATGGCGTATTAGCGTGTGCTGCTGCCTTGAGAGCTGCAGACTGCTCGTCAGGGCCAACCTGTCCATTTTGCCTCGAATCGTACCATGACGGGAGGAACTCGTCTTCAGGCAATCGGATAAAATGCGAACCAATGTCTGGATCCAATCTAGGGTCACTTATGAGCGAAGTGTCGTTCATATCCCATTCCGTCTGCTCCCAAACCTCAAAGACACTCTTGGTCCACGATTTGTTGGGATGCAGCGTTCCGATAAGTCGCCCTACGGAATCGTATAGCATGGTGGACGCCACACCAACCTTTTGATCAAATTTGAAATCATGAGTGTCATCGAAAAATGGTTCGAATGTCTTCACAGGAGCGCCTTTGTTGTTGAAGATCGTCCACCCCGTCCCTGCCCAGCGTGTAGAGACTGTTGGCCCGTCCTTGGTCACGGGTCCTGGCTCCGCTTGCGCTTTTCCCTGGACCTGGTTACTGTTTCCGTCAAAGTAGGAAAACGACACAAGAAATCTGTTGGGCGCCGTGCTGGTGTCCGAGGAATGTTTCTCTCGCGTAATTGTAGCATTCCAAACTGGGAGTTTCTGTTTGACATCTCTGGTACTGTCTCTCACACCTTCCCAGTAGCGCTTGCTATTGTAGACTGTGCGTGTTGTTGCGTCACCTAACAATGTAGCGGCACTCGGCCCAATGGGATTTTCGAAGAATTGGTCAATAGTTGTCTGGTCAGTGACTGCTTCGAAGTTGTCGAGAGAATCGCCCACAGTCTCCGTGGCTTTGCCGCTGACTGCAAAGGCAACAACATGACCTAATTCGTCATATGCGCAACTGCTCCGATTTCCATTGCAGTCTGTCAAAGTATCTGGCTGAAGAACACGATAGTCCATGCCAGCAGTTCCCGTGTTCTGCGCGGGATCAACTAGACGTACAGGCAGCAGGTCGTATGTATCGTAAAAGATGGTGGTAGTGGCACCAGCGGCGTCTTCTGCACGTCGATATTCGAAAAAGTGCGCCTTGGCTTCAGACTCTTCCTCCGCTGCTGTGCTGGTCGGATCTGCATGAAAGAAAGATCTACCCGATGGAATCCACCAATTGCCATTGCCGTCGAGGTCCACGTAGAGACCACTACTATCACCACGTCCTATAGAATATCTTGAGGATATGGTATGAGCTTCTCGGGTGTCCCATCTGCCTTTGCTCTTTGGAACACCTTGTCGATCAAGCCAGCCGTTAGTGATAACTCGTAAGATTCACCGACAATGGCACGGGATTGAATTTCGCCAGGTTTGAGAAGACCACTTAAATCATCTGCGCGGAACAACGCCCTACTACAGTCGATAAGTCGTTTTTCTTTAGCCTGTCGGCTAGGCTGCTCCTCATATGAAAGCAGTGGGAGCTGTTGTATAAGCTCAAAGTCGTTAAAAATGAAACGGTCTAGGTTGACATTCTCAGGTCTTTCTTTTTCGAATCCATGCAACTGGAAGGCCTTACTCTCCCAGAGCTGTGGCAAGAGATAGTTGTCCCCGTCATCGATTGAATTGGTCCACTGGTATTCGTTATATTCGAATACGGCGGACTCTTGAGCCTTTAGATCCGCTCCACTCAGTGTGCTTTTTCCTGGTGTCCGACCATATGCTATACTGAGAGACTTGAGAGTGTTACCGTACTCATCCAGCTGTAACGCCAATTCGTGTTGAATACGAGCGTCGTCTGGTTTCCTGTCGAGGTAGTAAGTCAAGACTTCACGTGTTTGCGTTGAGAACACGCCATGCCCATGGTTGTCAAGGGTAGCCTGCAGTGGAATAATCGTGTAGTTGGACTCGGTGATGCTGTATGGAAGTCCCGCTTGGGCGGACCCATCCGGGGAAAAGACTTCCTTCCGCAAAAGCTGGCCTTTGAGAGATCGGCAAGCTTCATAAGTTTCCAAGGCTGAGAGTGAATCAGGAATGACCGTATCCGGTAAGAGTGAATTCCAAAAGCTCTCATGTGAGTTATCATTCCCGTCTAGCGAAACCGCAGAGGCCCCAAAATACTCATGGGCAAATTGGCGGCTAATCTTGTCGTTGTCGACGTAGGTTCCAGTATGAAACCAAGACTTCGTTAGTACCGGAGGCGAGTGCCATTTTGCCTCTACGTTCAAGTCAGAAGTGTCGAAGCTTGAGTCTTTCTGCATTACACCGAAATCCTCAGTGTCCCACTGCTCGACCATGGCAAAGCCCCGAAATTCTCTTTCGTACCCGTCAAAGTGTCCATGATGATACGCAAAGCGCTTCTGGAAACGGTTCTGGCTGATGTGATCATACTCCTCCACCCGTTGAACGCAGTGCACAGGAAACTGCAGTCGTGTTAACCAAGGCCTTCCAGCGGCCTTGTCATCCAGATAAAACTTCGTTGATGAAGCGTAGTGGATACGCGTCTCAGCCCCTAGATTGTTGGTCATGCCCGTGAGCAAGTTCGGCTTGATTCCCTGAAGGAGGTCGATGTACCTCATCGGCGACGGGACTCCTAGGTGGGAAGACCACAGGATGCAGGTTGTTCCGTTGCCCAGCAGGTCGCAAGCCAGAATCTTCGAGTAGGAGTCATGAATTGGGAAACTAGGTAGAAGTATCCGATCGCGAAAACTATTCCCTGACTGGTTCAGAAAGATTTCGAGGCCATTTGCTGCTACATAGAGTAGATCTGTCGTGCCTGAACCGTCGATATCAGCGAGTAGCAAGTTACGGTGATGCATCTCGTCATTCTGTGTAAAACAAGGAGGATTGTCCATGATGACTTTTCTACCGAATCTCCCATATCCAAGGTTTGGCCAGTAGCAAATATCGCTGTCACGTATCCGAACAAGGTCTTGCAGTCCGTCACCTGACATGTCCGCCAAGTAGATTGTCTGCTCCGCATCATCACGAACTAGGCGCGGCCCGGAGTCTTCGTCGTTCCCTTTCGATGAAATCTCCGGCGCGCTAAAGCCTTCATCTCCGAGAAGAGAATACAGGACAAATGAGTCGTCCACTGATACCAAGACATCTGGTAAGCCATCCCCTGTGGCGTCCAGAAAGTCGACATTCGGACCGTTCCAGTCCACGGCTGGGTATGTTTTCAGCGTACGAAACTCGTGCCAGCTGTTGTCCTGGGCGTCTCGCTCATAAAACCCCCAACTTTCATCATCTCGTACCAATACGTCAAGCTGCCCGTTACCATTGAGGTCGAGAAGAGTACAATCACCGCTGGCAAATTCCACTGCAGGTCTCTGGGTCACAAGCTCGATTGGCCCAAACTTGGGTATGGCGATTGATGTCGAGTGGTTGGTTTGCTGAACGATGTTGTTTGCTGAAATATTGCGCTTGTAGAACCACTCGGGGCCTGACTCAAAGAAAATCCCTTGAAGGCCCTCACCGTCGAGATCGGCCAAGATGTAAGAGGATCCATCCACACCGCTGGGCAGATGCTCTAGGCTGACTGGATCCATGTCTTGTACAAGTATCCGTTCGAGCTCAGCCTCTGTAGGAAACCTCGAGTAAGAAATCTCAAAAGGAGGAAGAATATTGACAGTGTATGAACTTTTCTTCGGTTCCCACAAATAGCCAACTTCCTGCACCCGAGTCAAGAGTGTCGCCACGGGATTCTCATCGTACACAAGGTTCGTCGCCCGTACAGCACAGTCACTCAGTCCCAATTCAGTGGGGAAATGATGAAACATGAGTATTCGCCGGCATAGACGGTAAGTGCGAACCTCGAAACTGAATTTGAAGTCGGAAAACGGATCCTCCCTAACAGTCCAGTTTGAAACCTCGGCAGTTGTGGGAGCAATAGGGTCGTGCTCACCATAATCAAGCACTACTGAGAACATCCAGCCCGTTTCAGGTAAGTGAGAGGGACTGAATGGTTTCCACGATGCCATGTCTCGATTAGGTGCCAAGTTCCCGTACTTGATGGCCTTGAGATATCGCGCTGTAGATCTTGCCTCGACTGGGCGGTTTTGTTCGCAGGCCCTAGCAAGAGAAACACCCGTACCATCTTCCTCCTTAAAAGTGTAAAGGACTGCGTTGCCATCCAGAGAGTACGTCTCACACAGCAGCCAGCTAAAGATACGTGCAGTTCCGTTCTCTCGGCTCAAGATCCTGGAGTTGTCGCTATAGCCATAAACACTGGTGACATTTTCACGAGAGATACTGCGCCAGTACACTTCGCCCGTCACGCTGCTGCTTGTCCAGCGCTCGATGCGAGTATGTGATCCCTCGACACGTGGTTTGTACCGCCTTACACGCCACCCATCTACCTCATTATCTTCCACGATTGGTTGCCCTTGTACGTCCAATCTTATCTTTCCGTTGCCGTCCCGCTCATAGCACGCAACGAGATCCTCACCACCATAGGTGAAGACATCACCGTCTTGATGCGGCCCAGTCCCATCGGCATATCTAGGAAGACCTTTATCTGTCTTCCTGGATATACTGGCATGAGTGAGAGCCCAACCCAAACCACAATCCCCATTGCCGGAACCTGAGCTGTAATCCAGGGCTAGGGACGGCTGCACCGCTCCGCGGGCCGGCGCGAGCGGGATCGGGATGGATAGGGCCGCTGTTCCATTAACGGCATTGACATTGAATTTCTCGCCTATATCACGGATAGCTCCACCGCCTTTGGGAAGGTTGACTGTTGGAAGCGCAGTAGGAGCGCCCGGTTTTGCTGGCTTGTCGGCGCCGTCTCCCTGACTGCCGTTGGCTGGGAAGCGGCTGGATCTGTTTGAATCCTCGTTTTTTGAAGCCCCTGCTCCAACCGTTTGGTTAGACTGATGGAGATTTCCCTGCAAGCCAGCATGTCTAGGAAGCGGTGGTGACATGATGTCTGATGAGTTCACTGTGTTCTCTCATTCGAATGTTTGGCAAGACTGCCATTGGATAATGATTGTTACATCTCAAATTTGAGCGTATGAACGTCCTATAAAAATCTCACTACCACTCAAGGTCCCAGTTACCAAGATCCCGGTTGCTTATCAGCCGGGCGAGACAAGGATCTCGGTCTCGAACGTTCTCCGCAGTTCTCCTCATCAATGCCTACCAAGCCCCACGCGGGGATCGCAGTTTAGTTTCCGATTAACTTCTCAGCCGCTCAGCCCAGTGTAGCAGTGGCAGGGCAGGGAGAGCCTGTATTGTTCCACGACGCCCGGGCCATTCATTTGCCAAAGTCCTGACACCAAGGCAACAAGCAATAGGCTAGCACATGTGAGAAAGGAAGGACATTCAGCTGGCGCCATGATTGGATTGCGCTTGATAAGACTGGCTGCAAAAGGGCGTAGGGCTACCGCTAAAAGCTAGCCCATCAGATCTTAGCTTTCAGCTCCAGTTTTAGTGTTGACGTCGGCCTTCTTGCCAACGCCCAAAATTGCACATGTAACAGCCATAGGACTGACGGCAGTTGCACCCTTGCATGATAAGTGAGGAGTCTTGTTCCCATGGGTTGAACAGGACTCATAGCCCGTTCAAATCCAAATGTGTCTCCACGTTGTCCTCGTCAAATGCTAGCCTTACAGAAAATCAGTCTCGTCAACGGACAAACACACCCTTTTTCTCGCTTCAAAGGGCAGATCGATCCCACTGCACACACTTCACTTTCATAATCTTTCGTATGAGGGAAGAAACACACAAGCCCGTCATGTCTTCTCGAGTCGCGGAGATCCCTGCTACTCGTATGCAGTTCTTGAAGACTGTTTTGCCAGAGGACTACCATGGGGCCGTTGAGGAACTCAGCGGAACCAACAAAAGTGTGTCTCAGACTTCTTCTCCGTCCTTCAACGCACAGAGAGCTCGGTTTGCCAATGATCTTGCTCGCCTTTCGGACGACAATCCGCTCATTCTGGGCTCGCTTCTGGACGATTCCGTCAAAGCCCACAGTCTTCGTGATATTGCTCTGACCATCAGCACCAAAAAGCTGACGAGCTTGATGACCAAGACTGCCAGTTCAAAAACAACAGCATTGAGGACGCTCAATGTGGAAGATGTTTCGAGCCAGACAGAGGGTTCAGAGGGTCAAGACCTCGCATCTGTCGCACGGAACTTTCAACGCAGAGTGTTTCAGGAATTGCCTTCTGCAGTTGTCTCCAGAATGGTAAAAGACAAGGAGATCCCCATTCCAAGCATTCTTGGGAATGAAGTCGTAAACAACTCGGACCAGACGTATCTTGATGATCGAAATGATGCTATTCGTAGTGGCCTTGTTCATTTCTTCGAAGTCAATCAGCCGGATTTTGACATCAGGCGGGAATCCATCCTCCCTCGGCTTTCTGATACAGAGTCCCTAAGAGGAATTGACGATGTCCATCGTCCAGACGTTATCTTGGCTCTCAAAAAGCTGCAAACGACCCAAGCTTTAACGGCAGATCCCACTATTATTCCGCTGCTAGCCAAGTCCAATCTTTCGAGCGCTTTTCAGGTCGCGAGTATTCCCCAGCAGGTCTTCGTGAGGAAGTATGCCACTTCTCTGGGAGGTGAGGAGACTGTCAGGCAAATCCACACCCACGCGACCAACGCAAGTATCAGAAATGATGAAGCTCTCATTCAGATACACACTGCGCTACGCGGGACCGGTCTTGGTGCTGTGGACGGGACAATGAGCCGTAGGGAGCGGCTGAGCTCGATTCAGGGACTTCCCAACCTTCCAAAGCAGGCAAACCTTGAACAACTCTTTGGCAGCCTTGATTACTGCGCCTGCGACGACTGCAACTCAGTCACCAGCCCAGCTGCATACTATGTGGAGCTTCTCGAGTTCCTCCGCAACAACAACCTTGATCCCGCCTCCTCTCACCTTGGGCCCGGTTGGGCCGGCTCTCCACTCGAGAAACTCTTGTGGCGACGACCAGATCTGGCAAATCTTGAGTTGACATGCGCCAATACAAACACAGTTCTGCCTTACATTGACCTTGCCAATGAAGTCATGGAATCTTTTCTTGTTCATCTGGAAGAGTTCAAGAATAATCCCCAACAGGTTGAGCTTGACGTCTACAATGTCGATCCCGACGGGGAGGGCCTCGGCGCCAGCTCACAAGAACTACTAGCTGAGCCTCGCAATACCAACTATGAGGCATACTGTATTCTGAAGAGTGCTGTCTATCCTGCCGCTTCGCTACCGTTCAATCAACCAGTCGAAGAAGCCCGTCTACTTCTTGGCTTCCTGAAAACGAGCAGAGCTGAGATCGGGGAGGTATTTCGCGAAGCGTATATACCACCGTCAACGACAGTTCCTGATCCAAATATCACCTCCCATGATCCACCATGTCCTGGTCCTTCCGATAGCGAAGCAACCAATCCAGAAATCTCACCCCAGCCGCTCTCGCCCGACGAACAGGCCGAACTAATAGCTCTTCACTTGAAGGTTCTTGATAGAGCGAATGACGCAGAGTCCCTTCTTCTCACGCAAGAAGAATACATTATCATCACCAAGCAGGCATTTTGGCCTAAGCGATACTTTGAGCTCCGTCACGGAACTACCTATACCACGGCAGCATATCAGAACAAAATAGGTGTGAAGATACTCCACACTTATTGGGATGTTGATTACACCTCTGAGGCAGATATGCGAGACACGGATGAGGAAAGACAAAAAGGATTGACGTTTGTTAAGAAGCAGTTCCTCCCACGCAGTGGAATATCTTACCAAGACCTCGCAAATCTTCTGACTACCTACTTCATCAACCCTAACCTGCCAACTGGGCGTGACTTGGCCATCATGTCCAGCTTCAACTTTTCATACATGTTTCTCAAAAGCCTCCTGGATCCCGAGGCGAGAACCACAAAGGATAGGTTTCGTTACCTGCTGGCGTTCTTAGATAACCCTACGGCCGTTCCAACGTTAGGAGAAGTTTTGCAAGCACTATTTGCCGCTACTTGCACGCCGACCGATGAAGCACACAAAGGATGTGGGCACGGTGGCCACAGTCAAGCATGCAAATGTCACGTCAGAACTAGATTTCATAGGTGGATTTATCGCAACTTCGATCGACTTGGCAGCCTTATCGTCCTGGATTCTGGACAGGGGCCAAGGCTCCCATTCGAAGCTGACCTCTACATACCCAGTGAAGCATCCTTAATGGCAAGGACAGATGAAAGCCTTGCCATACAAGAACCGGGGCAGACAGATCCGGAAGATCCATTTCCTAATGGTCTCCCAGCACCTGGACCTTCAAGGAATTTCATTGCTCATCTCTACCGTGATGGGCGGATAGTAGCCAAAAACGGCTACGTCATGGCACGCATGTTTCCCGGTGGCTTGCTACTGCTGCCCGATTGGAAACCTTGGGCGACAAAGTACGGCAACGAGACTGTTTTCCTGGAATCAGTCGATTTTGAGTCAGACCGGCTATATAAGGGTGTGATTTACCGCAAGCAGAGTGTCATCACGAATCGATTTGAGCGTCGCCTAGACTTTTTACCAGTGCAGGACGATTGCAATATTGATCATGTGCGACTCCGACATCTGGACGGTTCACCGCTGAATAACAGCGAGTTTGATCGTATTCATCGCTTTCTGCGTCTCTGGAAGAAACTTGGCTGGACCATGCAAGAGCTAGACGCAGCTCTGAGAGGTCTCGGTAACACAGGCGATGCTGGCCCGATCAAGCCGGTGCCGCCACCTCCGACACCATCTCAGCCTGTCTCAGGGTCTTTGGATGTAGATTGGACAAATTTCCAAGACTCTTGCTCCTCGGGAGCCTGTGGAGGCAAACACTGTCGGAAATGCTCGGTCAAATGTGATGAAGGCTCAGAATTGGCTGAGAAGTGGCAGAAGGCCAAGCCAAAGCCGGTGTTGGACATCACTCCCAATTTCTTGCATCAAGTGAAAGCCATTAATGAGCTCGCTTCTATTACAAAGCTCTCCGTGCTTGAGCTACTGAGCTTCTGGACGTCCATTGATACGTACGGGGCTAAGTCTCTCTACGCGCAGCTATTCTTGACCCACAACATCCTCGGAACGGATCCTGTGTTCAAAGCCGATAGCAATGGCCAGTATTTGACAGCTTCGCCACCCGAGAAGATATCCAACCATATCCCAGTGTTCCTGGCTTCTATGCGCCTGAAATCAGATGGCCTTTCTACTATCTTAGCCACGGGAAAAATACCCGACGAGCTAACCTTGGATACCGTATCGACTATATATCGGTATACTCTACTCTCGCGAGTGCTCGAAATTAATGCAAGAGATCTGGGTAAATTCTCTGTGACCTTTGGAAGCCCTTGGACATCGGCACAGGAACTTCTTGATCTGCTGACTTTATGGAACAAGCTTACGGCGACCGGCTTCTCACTGGCTCAAGTCGCGTACGTGACGGCAAATATTGACAACCCACTGCGCCCTCTAGGGTCTTCTCAAACGACTCTCCTTAGGACGACAAAGGCAATTTATGACGGACTCAATACCATTGAGCATGAACACCCAAGCCTTCAAGACGCCAGTGCTGCAACCACTGAGGCTGTCATACTCAAGGCACAGCTTCTTTATGGAACGTCGGTAGCCAGTAGCATTGTAGACTTCTTGAATGGCAACTCAGCGTTTTCTACCAACGCTCCTGAGGGCTTAAACTTGGAGATACCGGTAGTGCTTGCCACACGGGTAAAATACTCGGCATTTAACGCCAAGTTACAGATAACTGGAAAGCTCACAACTGAGGCAACGTCTCAGCTCAAAACGCTGTCGCAAGATCCTGGTTGGGCAGCGGCAATCGACCGCCTCTCTAGGCAAGCGCTGAGCTTCTTCCAGAATATCTTTGCGGATACTTTCGACCGCATTGACGGGTTCAAGGATGCTTTGCTCAAAGGCGATACGTTGCCCAAACCCGAGAATGCCATTGCCGACACGATCGCATCTGGGAAACGGCACCTCTTCATGCAGGCTTTTATGCCTATTTTACGCCGCCGATTGTCAAACAACTTGGTGGCGGAGGCCATGACATCTGTGTCTTCTTTGTCTCGTGACCTTACTTTATTCCTGCTCGAGAATGTGCTGTTGTTGAAGAATGCGGCCAACAACACTTCACAAAGCGCCATGGAAGCTCTTCAAAATATCCACCTTGGCTCCTCCAGCCAGGCGCAAAACAGTTGGACCGGTTACATCGCCATAAGCACGACAGACAGCTACACATTCGGCTTCAAAAGTCTCGAGCGCGACAACCAACCCCCTAGCATCATTCTGGATAACCAGACCGTCATCTTTAACCGCCAACAAGCTGATCCGAGTAACGTGTGGTTCAGTGAGCCTGTGACTCTTCTCGGTGGCCGTTTATATGCTCTCCGCCTCTCAACTCCGCTGGTTGAAAACTTGCAATGGATGACGCCACGCTCAGCTCCCTCAAGCATTCCTGCGTCGGCGTTACTTCCGGATCATTCCCTTGGCACGACTTCAGAAGTCTTTGCATCGGTTGACAAAGCCTCTATTGTGATCAACACTTTCAGTTTCTCAGTGAAAGAGGTCGCTTATTTGCAAGCCAACGGAGTTGAGTTCGGCGGGCTGGACTTGAATGCTGTGACTCTGAGTGCACTAGCAAGATTAGAGGCCTACACCAGCCTCAAGAAGAGCCTTCCGAAGCAAGAACAGGATCTCATAGATCTTTTCAAGTGGTCGTCCAGCTCAGCTGCTTCTCCAAGCTCCTTGTTCAACATGATCCACACCACTACACTATGGGATTTGTCCAAGGTACAGAAGCTGTGCGCCGCACAACACTTCAATCTACAAGACCCTACAGCATTCGTCAACGAGCGCAACCTTGTCAAATTGCAAAGGGCGCTCAATATCGCCGACAAGATAGGCATGGATATCGACAAGCTTTTCGTCTGGGGTCGGCCTCACGTAAAATTTTGGCCTGCCCGAGCAATCGCTCAGGACATCCGCAACGCTGTCCGTTCAACCATGCAGCTTTCTGACTGGGAGGTGGCGGTGCGTCCCTTATCAGACGCCCTCCGAAAGAGTCAGCGCGACGCGCTTGTTCCTTTCCTCACGGTACAGCCTGACCTCGTGGCCCGAGGCGTGATTGACAGCGACAGCCTTTTCGAGTTCTTCCTCATTGATGTCAGCATGGGTGCTTGCCTGGAGACGTCGCGGCTGAAGCAGGCGACATCATCGGTCCAACAGTTTGTCCAGCGTTGCATGCTTGGGCTGGAGGACCGGTCGGATGGTTCCGGCGTTGGAATCAACGAGCTTGACCGCGATAGATGGGAATGGATGCAGAGATATCGCGTTTGGGAAGCTGCTCGGAAAGTGTTCCTATTCCCGGAGAACTGGATTGTGCCTTCGTTGCGCGACGACAAGAGCCCCATCTTTCTCGACTTAGAAGCCGCACTCCTTCAGAAAGATGTTACCTCTCAGACCGTCAGCGATGCTGTGCAGGCATATCTTTCCTCGCTCGACTCAGTTGCGAATCTCGATGTTGTCGGCGTTCACTTGCAGGACGAAGCATTGACAGTGGATCAAGGCCTTGGGAGTGTAACGAAGAACGTGAATGTAATTCACCTCTTTGGCAGATCACGGCGTGCGCCGTTCTTCTTTTATTACCGATCGTACGACGTGTTGTCGCAGAACTGGGCTCCATGGCAGCGAATGCAGGTCGATATCCCCAGTTACGAGATTAGCGAGATTGGTGAACTACCGGGGAATGGCACCTACCTCGTTCCCTTCACCTTCAACGGCCGTTTACTAGTCGGTATTCCAGACATCAGAAAGAAGACACTCCCAGCCGCTATCAATAACACCGAAACCTACGGGTCCTACGAAGGGAAAACTGTAGCGAGTGCGCAGCCTACCGACTATTGGGAAATCAAAATGGGGTACAGCGAACTGCGTAACGGGAAGTGGACTCAGAAAGTTCTCACAACCGACGCTTTTCGTGAATCCCAACTACCTTCAAGTTTGCCGAGTCTTAACAGTTTCCAATTCATTCCAAGAGCCAACAAGCGGACGGATGGGTCCACGCAAAGCGTTTCAATAGACTGCATTCGCCGAGGTGCCATTCTCATCGGGAGGTTCACGTTTGATGGCGCTCTCTTGAACGGAAATGGACTTCCCAAAACGAATCCGCAGCTACTTCCGAACATTGTCTTTCAGTATTCCATTGATGCAACGGGGCCGAACCCTGATAACCTAACCTTCAATAGAGTCATGTCCTCCTTCCAGGCCAATGGGGATTCGGGACAACTGGCTCTCTTTGACAAGGCTCCATGTGTGGTGACCCTTGATAACTCCTTGTCGTGGCCCGAGATCAAGTACACGCCAGGTTCCAGCGCTGCAACTGTCACACAACCTTTCAATCACGCATTTGCCCATGAGCTTCTTGGAAAGGTAATTGCCGCGAATGGCATCAACGGCATTTACACATTCTTCCAAACCTTGACAAGTGATGATCAAAAGTATGATGCTTTCGGGCAGGATGACTCGGCGGTGTACAGTGAGCTAAAACGCCCGTACTCCCTCTACAACTGGGAGCTCGGCTTCCACGCGCCAATGGCTTTGGCTGAAAGTTATCTACAAACGCAGCAGTACGAGCTGGCCTTGAAAATGTGTCACTATGTCTTTGATCCTTTCTCCAAGGGCACAGACGAGAAGCGTTTCTGGCGATGGCCCCCATTTCGCGAGGTTGACTCAATCAACTCAATGGATAAACTATTCAACACGCTTAGCCCCAACACACCCAGCTCAGCACAAGGGCAAATCAACCAGTGGAGGGACAGTCCTTTTGACCCCCATGTCCTTGCACGTCTCCGGCCCGTCTCATACATGAAATGGGTCGCAATGAAGTACATCGAGATCCTCGTAGCCTATGGCGACTACTATTTCAAGCAAAACACTCTGGAGATGATCCCTCAAGCCATTCAATGTTATGTGCTGGCGAGCCACGTTTACGGACCACGGGGCCAGAAGATTCCCAAGAGAGGGAAAACGAAAGCCCAAACGTATAGCAGCCTGAGAGACAAATGGGATCCATTCGGAAACGCCATGGTCCAGCTCGAGCTGATGTTCCCTTTCAGCAACCAGACGGATCTGCCTTTTGGTAGCAGTAACGGTGTGGTCGGCTTGGCCAACCTGTTCGGCTTCGCCACGACGCGGTATTTTTGTATCCCTGATAACCCTAAACTGAGAAGTCTTCGAGAGCTCATTGATGATCGGCTCTTCAAGATCCGGCACTGCCAGGATATTTTTGGAAACGTACGCAAACTCCCGCTATACGAGCCGCCGATCGATCCAGCGCTGCTCGTTGCGGCGTCGGCCCAAGGACTCAGCATCGCTAGCGTTCTCAATGATCTGGATACGGCCATGCCCAACTATCGCTTCAACTACCTGCTTGCCAAGGCAATTGAGTTGTGTAACGAGTTGAAAGGGCTTGGCAACGCATTGCAGTCAGCTAAGGAGAAGAAGGATGCTGAGGCGCTAGCGCTGTTGAAACAAACACATGAAGGAGCTATCTTGACGTCAGGAATGGAGCAAAAGAAAATGGCTCTTGAAGAAGCGCAGAAGAGCTTGGAGACTATAGAACAGAATCGGGAGTTGCCCGCGTACAAGATGAGGCATCAACTACAACTGCTTGGCCTCCCAACAAGCAACGTTCCTGCAGTGGAAAGTGACGTTGTTGAGATTGCTGTTTCCATGCCGGAGCTCGTGGAATCTAGCGGCTTGAAACTGATCTCTACTGAAAAAGAAGAGGTCGACAAGGCCAACGCAGCGGCAGACTGGCAGGAGGCCATCGGCATCTTGGAGACCATCGCCTCCGTGTTCCACGTCTTCCCGACCGTCGGCGCCAACGGAATGCCCCTTGGCGTCGGGGTTGATGTCAAGTGGGGATTCGGTAACTTGGCCAACGCAGTGTCTGCAGTCGCACGAGGCCTACAAGTTCATGCTGCAAGGCTCTCTCACCAATCGCAGTCAGCAGCAAGAACTACTTCATTTATACGGGCGTCTCAAGATCGTGGTCTCGTAGCGAACTCGTCGGCCTACGAGATCAAGAACTTTGATAAGCAGGCTCTTGCTCAGAGGATTCGCATCGCGATGGCCAACCATGACATCGGCGTCCAACAGAGACTCTCAGATAATGCCCAGGAAATTGAAGAATTCCTAAAGTCCAAATACACAAACAAAGAGCTTTACGAGTGGTTGCAGAAGGGAGTGCAAGGCTTGTATTACCAACTGTATACGATGGCACATAGCTGGGCCAAGAAGGCGGAGCTTGCCTATCGGCTGGATCGCGGCCAGGTCAACACCAATTTCATTCAGTATGGGTATTGGGAGTCGGCTTACGACGGGCTATTGGCTGGTGAAAGACTCTACATGGGGCTCAAGCAGATGGAAGAAGCCTACAACGAGACACGGGGTTACGATTTCGAAGTCACAAAGTTTGTGTCGCTGCGGCAGACGAGTCCAATATCACTCTTACAGCTTGCCGACGCTGGCCGGTGCAGCTTTACCCTGCCCGAGGTCCTGTTCGACATGGACTTCCCTGGTCACTATTTCCGCAGAATCAAGTCAGTTTCTATTACCATTCCGTGTGTGGTTGGGCCTTACACCAGCGTTAACTGCACGCTCCGGCTTCTGTCCCATAGACACCGGACCGTGGCGACTGCGGCAAGCTACCCGCAGAAGATAGATGAGGATGATGACCGGTTCCGCACCAACGCTGTTCCCATCAGCGCCATTGCCGTGTCGTCCGCGCGGTCTGACACCGGCGTGTTCGACCTCAACTTCCAGGATGAACGCTTCATGCCCTTCGAAGGCGCGGGCTGCATCAGCGATTGGAAACTTGAGCTACCCGACGGCTTCCGTCAGTTCGACTACCGCACCATCACCGATGTCGTGCTCCAAGTGCGCTACACGGCTCGCGACGGCGGCGCTGCGCTTACTGCGGCTGCAGCCGAGAGTGTTGCGACTTACATTCGCAAGGTAGCGGACGCCAGCCAGGCCGACGGTCTTCACGCCATCTTTGACGTCAAAAACGAGTTTGCTACGGCTTGGTACCAAGGCCTGCATCCGCGGCAGCCAGGAGGTCCGCGCGTTTTTGTGCTAGCCAACCTAACGGCCAAGCTGCCAGTCTTCACGAAAGGCCGTGATGCCAAGGATTTGGTTGCATCGGACGTGTTGATTGTGACCGACGCCCAGCTGAACCCATCGGCGCTGAAACTTAGCCAAGGCCAGGATGACAACTCGACTGGTTTCGACAATACACGTTCTGCTTCGTTCAAGGCAATGAGTGTCTACGCGGCTCGTGGCTTAGCGTTCCCTATTGACCAATGGACCCTCACTATTACTGATGCAGTGACTGCGATCAGTGGTATGTGGATTGTAGTGCGATATGTGATGGCGTAGTCATAGGCATTTTACAGAGGAATCTCCTCGGTGGAAGGTAAAGCATGTCTTGGGTAGTTTACACAGAAATTGTTAATAGTTGGAAAGTTTGCTGCTTGCCATTAGTTAAGGGTAGTATAATTATTTGTAGTCAATTTCACGCTGACAAGTTTGACAAAATTCTGAAACCGATGACATAGATGACACGAACGTGGACTTTACTGTTGTACAGGGACATCTACACCAATTGTATAGGTAAGATTGAGACTATCCTGCAATTCTAAAACTCTCAAGTAGCCCTGGGTCATATCCTAGCACTCTAACCTCATTTCCTTGACTTCTTGCCTGGTGTGAGGTTACCCCCTCTAGACAAGGAATGCAGCAATACCCGTTGCGATGGCGAGAGCCAGAAGTGCGTGGGGGAACAGTCCATTGCCAGCACCGGTCGGGATGGGAGATGGCTCGCTTGGCGTCGTGGAGGGAGCAGCGGCTTCCTGGGTGGGGACGGCAGCAACAGTCCTGAGCAACTCTGGAGTCGTTGTGTACCTCATCAGATCAGTGGCGAAAGAGACGCTCGAGAAGGGCAGTTCTGACACCGAGGACGCATCAGGGAAGGCGACTCGGTCGGAGGCAGGGGCGGATGGCTCAAGAGAGGCCCGATCAAACTCTCCCGGAAGCAGAACACTAAAAGACTATGTTAGCAGATGCAGGCTTTGAACCGCCGGAACTACGAACCTGTCGATAACATGGGCAACACCGTTGTACAGAATGGTGTTGGGAAACGTGATTCTGGCGTTGTTGACCCAGGCAGAGCCGTCAGGCAAGACAGTGAAGGTCAGGTCGGCTCCCTGGAGAGACTTAACGGTAACGTTGCCGAGGGATGGCGAGAAGATGACGTTGTTGGGAATGATGTGGTAGCGGAGAACCTCCTGAAGCGTCTCAAGGTCCGCTGACTCGAGGACAGAGCCAATAGACTTGAAGGCCTCGTCGGTGGGCACGAAGATGGTGTAGTCGGAGATGTTCAGGCCCTGGACGCCGTCTCCGGTCTCGCCAAAAGCAAAGTTCAGGTGAGCGGCCTCAAGCGCGGCATTCATGGCGAGGTAACCCCCTCGGAAGGTGAAGAGCTGGAAGGGAGCGCCGAACGAAAGGACAGTGTCAATCTTGTGGATTGTGATTCCTTCGCCCAGAGTAATGTCCTATTTGTCAAGTTAGAGTTTTGGGGCTTGTTTTCATGCGTGAAGGGGATACTAACGGCTGCGGTGACCGTCGAGATGGTCTGCTCTCCGGAGAGAACGCACACATCGTCTCCATTCCTCACAAGTCCGTTGTACGCGCCGCCAGTGAAGTTGGAGAACGGTTGTTCCGCGGTAATGTACGAGTCGTCGAGGAGGGTCTGGGCAAAGGTGGGCACATTGGTGATGACATTGGACGGGTAGACTCCCTTGAAGACGTGGTTCGCAAGTAGAGCTGTGATGGCGATGGGTTCGTTGCGGAGCTCGATGGCCTCGCCTTCCGGAATATCGCGAGGCACGTTAGCGAAGGCCTGGTTGGTGGGCGCGAAAATGGTTATGTTGGAAGCCAAGGAGAGAGTCTCTGCGAGGCCATCCACGAGGCTGACAAGCTCAAGCAAGGTGCTAAGATCATCTTGCGATGCGAGAAGGGCAGCGAGGTCACCCTGGGCCAGGCAAGAGCCCGCCATCAACACGTAAGACCAAAGTGAAGAGCGCATGTTGAGAGAGTTTTGAAAGAGGTTGCGATGAGAGTGCTAGTAGTTGTTGGTGAGGAAGTTGAGAGTGAAGCCTGTGTTGCGATGCTATAGTGCTGTTCTTCCCGAAGTCAATGGGCTGTGGCATGCTCTTTATACAACGAAAGGTCAGATGAAGGCTGGGCAAGATATTTCCACGATCCCAGGAATCGAGGCCATGGGTATGTTCATCATGACGAACGCCCCAGCCTCAATCGTAGTAGTCGAGGTTTAGGATCGAGAAGCAAGCCTTTGGATCTACAAATTTTGTCCCGATCTCGTTGCTCAGAGCGTTACAAAGCCCCCTCGGCTCAGGTCCAGACAGGTATGCACAGCCTCGCCCAGATCCGGGGAACACCAATCATCGAACGCATCCCCAGGCACGCAGGCGGCCAGATTTTGCCGACTCCACTTTTAACCGAGGAAGGCCTGCGACGAGTCGATTTCCCCAGCCTGGCCTGACGTCTTTCAAGTGGAGTCGGGCAAAATAAGCCGGCCAATTCTTGTACCGAGGGACGGTTGGCTTGCTGCCCTGGTGTCGCACGCTAGTACGATATCCCCTAGCTACCATGTCCAATGGCCGAAGCCATCTTCAAAGATACTGGCTGGCGGAGGCGGGAGAAGGAGGTGTCTCTAAGCCTGTCGGACTACTTAGAAGTGAAGTATGAGATGAATTGTAAGATTGAGACGGGCGGTGGTCTGAAAGACAGGCCATGTCTAGGGTAGCCCCCATGGAATGGGGTAGGAAGTTGGACTGTGTCGGCAATGTCATTAAAGTTGTTTGAGGTTTCCAAGATCTATTGTACTTTTCTCCGCGTGCTATTCTGCCGCACGATTCAGTTTATCAGTTTGACGAGTGTAAGGTATTGAAAGCCGTAGCAACTGTTGGGATCTGCCACAAATACGTCCTGCGCGATGGGAAGTTAAAACAACGGTGCACTCAAGGAGAATGGATGACATCTACAAGATCTAGTTAGATGCCAAAGCTAGGTTCGGACTATTGCCCATTATCTCATTGAACATACATGTTTCTGTTGTACCCAGTAGCATGCGATCCGACCCTGCGATCCCCAGTGTGTACTACGAAGTTGCCGATCGACTGCTTGCCATTTAGGACATTGTAGCTTACGCGGAACTGGAGCTCCTCGGGCCTTGTTTCTGACAGATCCTGCGGCAAGAAGAGAAGAGGTCGTAGAATGCGATTGGCCGGCAAATTATTGCCGAATCCATTTACAGGGGTCACCACCTTGACGAGCCCCAGTTTGACCGTGGTACACGTGTAAGGCCGATAATTAGCGCAAACGTGAGCGTTGCCCCTGTAGTACAGAGTATCTTGCTTGACATCCCGAATTTGGTTCTTTCTGGACCCGAAGATGCGTTTAGCGAGGTCAGAACAGGGATATTGATCCAAGTGGTTTGGGTCGCGGCAAAGTTTCGCCGTGGTGAATGAGGACGCATGGGAAAATGCTATAAACAGTTGGAAGCATGCTACAGATAGCTTCAGCAGCCGGAATCTGTATAATAGGTTAACTAAGCAAAAACTAAGGTCTTCGAAATACCTTCCCAGTGAAGAACTTGACCATTTCAGCATACGCCCTTTCGCGAGATACCGCAAGCGACTTACACACTCCAAACCTGGGATTTGCAAGACAAGTATCAGGTGGCAAGGTATACGAGTCCTCATATCTGGGACAGAAGAGAAGCGGAGAACACACAGCCACACAAGCCTTAGGCATCATGCCTCACTTTTGGAATGACCTCGACAGGTTCGCTATGACCTCATCGTCTCTGCTTCAAGCCATCGTCCATTGTCATTGCAAAATGGGGAAACGATCTCGCGCCTGTGAGGAGTGCCATCGCCTCAAGATCAAATGCCACGTCAGCCCCCTCTTCGGGGGGACATGCGAGCGTTGTACCCGCAACAACTTGCAGTGCGTGCCGGCAGCGCCCCGTCTCCAGCGCGACCGCATCGTTGAGTTGGAAGCTGAGATTCAGGAGCTGAGAAGTGCCCTGCGGGACAACAGCATCGGCAGTTCCACGCCGAGCCGATCGTCGTGCAGACTGTTGGAGGACCAAAGCTACGTTATGCTGTCCTTCTTGGACGCCCGCATCCCGCCGAGCAAGCAACAAGAGCTGCTCTACGTCTTTACGCAACAGGCAGGAGCCGCGTGGCCACTGATACGCGTATCTTTGGACTTGGAGGACATTCGCGTAACGTCTCCGATCCTGCTGCTTTGTGTGCTGGTGTATGCTATCCCACAGGAGGCTCAAGGCACGAACTTGGATGTACATGATGAGCTCGTCCGCGAGACAATGCACTTCCTCGGCGACGAGTTGATAGCAAGGGGCCAGAGGTCTCTTGAGCTTGTGCAAGCGCTTCTAGTCGCCTCATTCTGGAACAAGACCACGAGGAGGGGACTGCAGCTGAGTTGCTATCAGATCGTTCAACTAGCTGGTGACATGGCTATTGACCTCGGCATCGCTGGGCCCTTGCTCCAGCCATCTCCGGTTGCCTATTTTTGCCGCCACGAGGACCCCGAGTCTCTCGAAGCACGGCGTACCTGGCTCGCTTGTTTTGTAGCATTTTCGACCTCATCCATCAGTACACGTCGGCCTAGCACAGTCCCGTGGAATGCACACCATGAGGAGTGTCTCTTAGAACTGGAAAGTCGAGGCGATACATCCGACGTGCTGCTTTGTCAGATCGCCCGTATTATTCAGTTGATTCAGGAGATTGCGAATCTCTTGCGTCTTTGTCAGTTGGATGCCTATATCGATGGCAACCAGTACGACACCTACACCACAATCGAGGCTTTGAAGAACAATGTTGATGCATGGGCAGCGCAAGTTCCACCAAGCCTTGCCACCTCGCAAATGCTCAAGGTTTGGCGGCATATCGCCATGATCCATATTTACGAGCTTGTGCTCCATACCCCCACCAACAAGGCTTCGTTTGCGGCACCGTTCATTCCAGGACGCATCCCCGTCATAGATTTCCCAAGGCCCGTCAACATTATTCTTCCTCTCAAGTCTGCGCTCGAATGTATTATTGAGCATTGCCATGGCGTTATCAACACCACCACAGAAATGGATCCGGCTTTGATCCTCAGTCTCCCTACATTTTCCTTTATCCCAAATGTGCTCTATTCGCTCTTCGTGCTAGTAACGGCCATGGTAGCGACTACTGACCCAACCAATACTTATGGACAATGCGTGACGAAAGACAGCTTTCGAATTGAGCTCTGTGGCCTGAAGTTGCGCAGTTTAACAGCACGGGTTAGGTCGCTTGATCCTTTGTTCAGCTGCTACACAACCCGCTTAATTGATGCAACAGGATGGCTTGAAGAATGGTATGAGAAATACACCACCATTCTTCAAAGATATGAGACAAGCGTGGCAAGTCTTGCCGAAATAGAAAATTCAATGATTTGAGATGAGGAAAGGATGAATGTTTCTTAAACAGTACTACTCAACCGTCTACCAGCTTGTTTTAGCATAGATTCCGATAGATAATGCGTGGTTTAATCGTCAACGTGGGCGAACGTAATAAAATTCTAGTTTTGCACCATCATGCTGTGTTATGAATTAGAAATTGGTCATTCATCGAGGTTTTCGGGATTTCCTCTAGAGTCTTGGGGAGTTCGTTTGTGGTTCGCAGGGTAGTCAACCTAGCCAGCTACTCTACGGGATTTCCAAGCGAGGATCATAGATTCACAAGCATGATGGTGTATGTGACATATTCGATTCATGCATGCATATGTAAAATTCTGTTTAGGTAGGCGTCAAAGTGTCGAGCACACCATTTTAGCCTCCATTTCACTAGAGCAATATGATATCCACCGCTATATGTCTTTCACCTACCAAACGGTAGATCGAGACAGTCTGAAGGCTGGGAGTTATTCTGAGGCTGAGGAATGCTAAGTGTGAGGCTGAGCTGAAGCTGCGAATAGAAATTCAGACTTGATATAGAATTCCGAGGAGTCGCTTGAATTGCTACATAATCCAACTAAATTCCAAAAAACAATCCATCGCACTGATGTCGAGCATTATTCGTTAACACGACAGTGAATAATTAAGCTGCACAATATTGGCGTTTCATAACCTGGGAAGTCTTGCCGTATTGGACATATCATCAGCATTCAACCGATCAACCCCAAGCTCACGCAGTGATTCCCATATCCACTCTCCGGGGAGATCGTCTGAAGTTGATTGATTAGTTTTATGACCATGCAATGGCCTTTTGGACCAACTCACAGTATCGGACCTTAAGCCCAGCAGAGTGAGCTTGCTGAACTTGTGATCGAACTTTGTCCTTCTGAGCCTGCGAGAAGCTACTAGCGCTGCCAGGATTTCCGATTGCGTCCTTGAAATTAGCCGAGGCATAGTAGGAGTTTGTGCTCGTGTATCTTGAGCTCCAGCCATCTACCTTGGCGTCATAGAAAATATCTCGATTTGGCACGCCGTCGCCCGAGTTGATGCGTTCGAATGGTGAACTGCCACTAGCGACAATGGTGATTTGCCGTTCGACAAATTTGCCTCCTTCAACGCGACTGAGATAGCCGCCGTCGCGGAGAGGCTGGAGCGCGTTGACAACGGCATCAAGAGTCCTGCTATCGGAAGTCTTGAAGTCGATCATCAGAACAATGCTCTGCGAGGGGTTGGACGCATATACTCCCTTGCTCCCGGGACTGCCATTATTGTTGAAGTCGAGGATCGCCCGCAACGGCTCAACGTATTGGGCCTTGAGAGTCCTTCCTGGTGATGGCAAAATGTGGCCAATGAGGACATCGCCACCCGAGTACCAGACATCAGCCTCAAAAGCGATGCAGCCTGCGCTCATGGCAGAGAACAGGGGGATGTGGCGCTCATAATCATTATGGCTGTGACAAACGGTGGGCTTGACACTGTTCAGGGAACTGAATGGCCAGGGGTTCAAGGGTGCGCCAGACTTCTTGTTCACAGACTGCGTCTGCAAAGCGCTGCCGCGGAACAACTTGTTGACTGCATCCTGCCTCGGAGGAACTTGGTTTGCCAAAGCATGGTAAGACACGCCGTCATTTCCAACCTGCCAAGTCCCACCCTTTGTGTCCGCGTTGGTTTCCCCGGAGCATTTACCTCCTGGGGCACTCAGGGCCAGAAGATAGGTTTGGCAACTCTCCACTATTACTGTTAGTTGGCGGATAACATCGAAACAATTGCGTCTTACCGGAAATCTTATGGTCTGACTTAATCTTATTGTGCACCTCGACTAGACCACTTGTCAATCAGTCACCCAATATGTCAAAGGAAGCAACAACTTACAGTCCACAAACCCCATGATTCCATACACCGAAGGGTTCTTTCCGCCGTTGAGGAAGACTTCTGTTGACATAGAGAGATAGCCGCCGGGCTCAACTACCTGTCCATCGACAGCACTGCAAAAGGACCGGACTGCTGAACTGTAGCCTCTTCGCGTATCAGTACCTCCAGCAATCTTGACGTCATCTCTCGGCATCCATGCACTTCCGCAGCTGGATATGCCATCCGTTGTCCGTGCTGTCGGCGAACCGTATGCCTGGGGCAGGTGCAGCTTCTTTGTTAGTTACGAACCTCTCCATGCCAGCGGGGACACTTATTATAAAGGCCGCGATAACGGCTGCGGACAAAGCAAAGTCCATATTGCTTTTAAAGACTCCCATAAATGAATCAGAAAAGAGCCGAATTTTGTCGAAAAAGTAGGCACCTTGGAATCTGACACAGTTTGCACCACAGCGGACCTGGTTATTGCAGGCAAGCGAAATAGACAGCGGCACGAGAAGAAGGCTCCCAGGACGCTGCGAACATGTACCGCCCTACACCCATCTTAAGTATTCTGGGGTCCCAGGTTCTTCTGACCAGAATGCACCAATGTCTGGGCGTCTGAGTCCCAGGGTAGGCGTTTGACATATTTAAGGCAGCCTATCGGACCAAGCCGCTGAGGCCCGTGTGGCAAGAATTCATGTTACCTTCCTTGTATATTACTCTTCGGCAATGCGTGGGTGGAGGATTGTGACCTAAAAATAGCCAGCCGTTTACCGTCCTGCCGTTTTGGGCAATGCAGACAGCGCCCATTACTCACAACCTACCATTCTGCCAACGCCGATCAATCAGCCGAGTCTCTCAGCTCCGAAGGGGGAAAAACCCAGGCACACGAATTGACTTGGGACTCGAATATGTGCTGTAATCAAGCGCTTAAGAACACTTCTCGACGCGGGAAGACGGCATCTGAACCCGCAAGTTCTTGATCATGCAGAAACCCTACTCAAATCACCCAGAAAGGGGCGATACGCTTGAGCAACGTGTCGGTATCTCGCCTTAGTTCATGGATCATACTACACAGTATTCTTCCTTGCTGGTTTTTCGCTGGCTGAATGAGAGCCGCTCCCAGTATTAAGACCGTAGCTCTGGGCTCACATCGCAAACATCAAGGGCTAGAACATGCAGTCAAGTCTTGGCCTAGAAATACTTATGCTACTCTGTTATCGAAGATTAGAGAGACTTTGTGTAGATGCGGGCTATCCATTATTGTAATGCTAGCGTGTAGCACATATTGAGAGTCTTCGTCAACATGGAAATACACCAAAACCACATAGTGAGCACAGAAACACACAGATCGACATGGTGTCGGTCCTTAGCTCAAGCCCAAAGAAACATGACAAAGAAACTAATTGACGAGCAAAATTTCGGAACCACGCGAATTGGCAACTTATTGTTAAGAATAACATTGATGTCTAACTCGATAACGCCGCTCACTCGATCCTGCGGGTAATTTTCAGCCTCATTAACGAAACAAAATTATCTTTAATTACCTAGAGTTGGACTCATCGAAGGTGGCATCCGAACAAGCTCTTGTACGAGCTTCTCTTTGTGGAAATGCGGTAGGCTTTCTTGTTATCATCTATTTGTGGTAGATCGGGTTTCTGACTGCCAAACACGCTGCGTCCAATCCATGTTCACCATACTCTCGCAATGAATGCTACACAATTCCAGTCTTGGGCAGAGAAGCTTGGGGGAAATTTACATAATCCGTGATGTCTTTGTTACAACTGCCCAAACAAAACGCAGCAGACCAAGGCGGCTTTTGAATTAATATGGATACTCTATTTGGAAGGACGCATAGGATGTGGGCAATGAAAAGTCCTTGGTTATCGAATCTACCAATGGATCAAATATTCGACCCTAGCAAAGCGTGGCAGACTGTGATAGCTAACGCAATTTCATTTTTGATGTACACTTCTCGTTTCAACAGGTACTGCGAGAAGGATTTAATATTAGAGATGTGGAGAAAGTCAATGGTAAGTGAAGATCAAGTAATCCCTACGACGGCATCAGACTGGTGACAAAGATTTGATGTCTAAGTGTACACGCAGATATTGTAAAATCACTGCCGAAGACTCTTGCAATGCCATTCGCGGACCCAATCGATCCTTCCTCCCCCTAGATCCGCGGCTTCATAGTTACCCAATGGTTGACGGTGGCCAATATAGTACCCTAGGTACCACCCACTACATCGTCCCTCGACCTTGTGAGAATGGTATGTCAAGTCACAGTAGTGCCCAGTGGGGAATATTGAGGCAATAACTGATTGAAGTGACGGGCAAAAAACAAGAGCTATGCCGGGGGTTTTATTGTCTATGCGGGCACGGGGTTCTCCGCGGAAGGCCGGGCAATCGGAGAAAACCATTATTGAAGTCATTTTGTGCCCCATGCAATACACGGACTATGTTCCGCCACTTGAAATCTATCACAATCTTGACGCGGGCCTTAATGCACCAGGGACATGATCACTTCGTCTATGCTAAGCACACTACAACTCGGTGGCAGGCGCCCCGACATGCGGAACGAAGTAGGCCGCGATTAATGCCTGAAGCCCAACACGGGACCCGGTAGCGGCTTCAAGCTAGTTCGATAGGGTAAACGAAAGACTGGTTGCCGACACCTCATAATATTCTCTAATTTGGGGGGTGCGGTAGGGGAACTTAAAAAAACACTTGATTTGGCATGAAAGGGGGAAAGGGGGCTCTGATGTCCCGCCAGACAACAGGCGTTGAGAACCCAGACAGCTTTTGCGATATTTTCCGAGATACATCAGTCACCAGACTTCTTGAAGCTACCCTGATGTGTGAGTGTAGATGGAATAGCCTGCATGAAATGTGTATCGTATTTCGAAGACTGGTCGGTTAGACGAGAGTAGATGCTAGCTATTGTGATAAGGACTTGGTTTACACAGACGAAATGCAGAAACTCGAGGTACTAGACCTTCTCTATAGCAGTTCCATATGATATGACTGGAACCGCACATGGGTATTCTGGAGGCCAGTTGATAGACTTGTGCGATATGGGCTGGCTTGTCCTAGAATTAGGTGTTTATTTCCACCAAAAAGTGCTTTTCTTTTTGCTTTTGGGGGGGTTTATTAGCTTCTACTTTCTCGGCTTCTAATAGGTTGTGTCAAGATATCCTTATAAACGGCAAAGATGAATGTGGCGAGATAGTGTGGAGACTGTTGCCTCATCCAAGCCTCGTGCAGCAGAACGTCTCATGCCCATCATGCATAGTGAGCATAGCCCAGCCTGTGCATTAATCCTTGCACTGCCACATGCAGTGTAGCAGCGGGCGGCAGAATGCTGATGCTGATTTCCAATAGGTCACTTGTCCACGCGCGAGGACTCAGGTTCTTTGTTTTTCTCTCACCTTGTCCGGTGGATCGCTTTTCTTGATCGTTTGAAGATTCTTGGCATTGCCTTAACACACTCATAAGTTGCCGTGTCCTTCAAGACTGTTGTGC
This sequence comes from Paramyrothecium sp. XJ0827, assembly GCA_020881915.1. Classification (NCBI taxonomy): domain Eukaryota; kingdom Fungi; phylum Ascomycota; class Sordariomycetes; order Hypocreales; family Stachybotryaceae; genus Paramyrothecium; species Paramyrothecium sp. XJ0827. The sequence goes on from JAJFPB010000004.1 coordinate 5,217,646, forward strand.
TCCCCTCCTCAGCCAATTCAAATGCCAACCCCAAAGGAACATATCAGCACCAGCCCAGCAAGGCCAAAATGTGCGCCACTCCCATCAAAATCAAGTCGCGACCGCCGGTGCCGCTCAATAGCACCGTGCCGTGCGTGGCGCAGCTGCCTGAGCCCGTGCTATACCGAATCCTCGAGTTCCTCCAGGACATGAGCCCTGAGGCTGTCGATGCTGTGGCGTCTCTGAGCTCTTCACTCTACTATCAGGCGCGTTACGTCCGACACCGTGACGTATGTATCGACTTCAGCCAAATCCCTCGTGCTATCAAGTGTCTGGAGTTCCTCGGCCGCCTCCATCAACACGCCGCTGTGCGGACACTTCGTGTGGTCGGTCATGAGGACTGGCCCAGAGACAACAATCACATTCATGATATCTTGGCCCATGTCTCTGCAAATTTGCCGAAGATGACCGGATTGCGCAACTTCCATTGGGACGTCACACTGCCAGGCAACGAACCCCCATCCAACTGGCTTGGGCCAACCTCCGTTCCGATTCCTACGGATATAGTCACATCTCTGTCTCGTCCAGGCACTCGGATGGTCCGCTTGCACACTTCGTTCTGCTGCAACGCTGACAATAGGGCCCACCTTCAGGCACAGCAATTCTTGGGTCGCCTCGAAAGTAGTCAGTGTCTGACCACCCTCTCCGTCGAGATCCTGTATATAAATGAGAACGTCTGTTTCGAGACTTTGCGTCTTTTGAAAAAGGTGCTACTCTCAAGCCCAAACCTCATAAGTCTCCCGCAAATTTGCATCCAACTTTCCGGTGGTCGGAGGCGCCCTACGTATATGGGTCTTGGGTTTTGGAAAATGAGAGGCTTCCTCCTCTTGAGGAGTTTGGCGTACGGGAGTACCCGTGGGGCGTACCAACTCAACGAGGCTATCCCATTGATATATGGGAATGCCATCACTGGATTTACAACTTCGATTGGTCCCGGCTGGTCCGTTTAAATAACGTGCCTCAATTCTTTGCGTCCGCATTAGCGCCCATGTTGACCAATCTCAAGGAGTTGATTCTTGAGAACTTGACCTTGGACGACGCGGTTATCCTTGACCATCTTATATCACCGCTTGAATTCATAAGCATCTCTAGCTGGCGCAGCACTGACTGCAGGCTTGAACGAGTCACGCAGTTCGCAGCAACGTTACGGCGCTTGAAGATACACAAGCCTGAATCGCGCTGGAGACCAGACGTGCACGATGTCATCACAGTCTCTACCCTAACATACCTAGCCAAATACCTGCATAATCTGGAATACTTTGCTGTCGACATCGACCGAGTTCAGGTTTTGCATGACTGGCCTTATGCGACGCTGGATGCTATCGCAGCTTTCCCAAATCTTCGGGTCCTTGAGCTGTGGTTCCCGCTTGGCAGCGAACCTCCAGCACCATGGCCTTTCCTTACTGCCTCCTCATCGCTTAGTCTTTTCGCATTTATCCGTAGGCGCAACAATAATGTCCAGCGTGTGATATTTCATTCCGGAGCGCCATACAAAGTTCCGGCACAGTTTCCACGTTTGTTGACGGGCGACCTCGAGTTGTCTTGGGACATGCACAATTCCATTAGCTTCAAGTGCGAAATAGTTTATGAGACTGGAGACATTGAGGGTCGCGTCAACGTCACATGCCTTGACTTGAACACGAGCATGAACGCGCGGCTTCGACAATTAGCCCGTAAGACAACCCCAGGGCAGACCGCGAGCAACAAGTATCTAGATGCACACGATATTCGCTTCAGGGTAGCTCTCAACGGACCGCTTGACGAGTCGGAATGGGAAGAGTGGTACCAGGAACAGTCCAAAGCGAAAGCAGTACAAGCGGAGATCAGCCAAGAGAGTAAAGAATACTCATTGATCCGCGAGCCACCCTCATTTTTACGGAGATGGACAGGATCGTTTAGAGGTTAGGAGAGTCTCACAGCCTGTACACGTTCTTAGGCCTTCGTCCTTGATTTTGTACATTTTTGATAATGAGAATGCATACAACTTTATTGTGTGGACAACATACCATTCCTAGAATTGAAGATTCTATTCGAATTCTGTCTCAGAGTACCGCACTCGGGCGTCACCATCTCAACGGGGACCTTTGTTGGCATGAGGGATGGCGAAACTACGCAGTTTAGGCTCAACCAAGGCCATAAGATCCATTCCGGGATATAACTGTATACTGCGAACCTTATCAATATCTTTTGAACTGAATGTTAGGTATTAAGTAGAGCTGGCATTTGAGGGCACAGGCCCCAACTTCGTCACCTTTCGGATTATCAATTGAAATGGCCTCGAATTAGAGACATTACTTGGAGTTGTATGTAAAATAAGAACTACAGAAGATCACTAGCTGAGCTACTCGTCTAAGAGAGTGGGAACCTTCTCCAGGAGATAATCTACCACTGCATCTGGCCCTTTCTCAACTTGGAGACCTGTTGGAATGGCGTGTGTTTTGATATCTGGTACGACAGACTTCGCTAGTGCGAAAATCTCATTTGCCTGTTCCTTCGTCCACATTGAAGCGCAGAACTTTCACTGCAAGTTAGTCTGCCGGATCTTTTGGATGTGCAGCCTGGAATGCTCACAATAACCTGTGGCTTGTGTCGAGTGACAGTAGGCACCACATCTTCTATTTCTACAGCCACCGTTGAAATCAGTGTGTGGTACATCCAACACGAGCGAACGTCATCTCTACTCACTTTCGCAGTTGCCAACATGAGTGATTATGTATTGATCACCGAGACCCTCAATCATGCAGCCGATGACTCGCCTCGCTCGCTCCGGTACGGTGTTGACCGTGACGAGCGTAAACGGTCCTTTTACAGAAGACATGCTGAAAGAAAAATGTCTGATACTTCTTTGCTGAGGATGGTGCCTCATTGATTGACCCAATATGAGGGGCAAAACACACTTCCACTCACGTGCAAGCTCTTTGAGATGTGGACGGAAAACCGGTTATCCGACAAGCTTTTCCGAGAGGCAGATGGTCAACCTTCAAAGCTGTTGTGGGTCTTGCGTTCCGTCCTCTATGCTCTTGACCGCAAGCCTGGCACATTCGAGTTCTGACGTGTATAAACAATACCCGTGATTTGGGCTTGTCTAATGCAGATAGATACTGCTATGAAAACATTACGTGGAGGACAAAATTTCTTGGGAGATTAAGACTTAGGCTATGCCATTATGCCAGAAAGTCTACTTCAAGCCCCAGTACCCAAGACTATCCCGCTCGTGAATCCACTTCCGAATCCTTCGTCCACGATAGTAGAGGCAAATGGTAAGTAGGTGAAATGCAACGTTAATGCCCGCAATTACGAGGAAGACGGTCAACACGCCGTTGGCACTGATCCAATCGTTGATGCACCATGTCCAGATCCATGCAAGCAGCGACTTCGTGGAGGCAACAACCACCATAAGCTCCACAGAAAGCTGCATAAGTTGCCAGTACAAGAGATCGATTGTTGAGACTGGGCGAAGTCGCTCACTTCTTTGTGGCAATCTAATGCATAGCTCATGGAAAGGGTAACGCCGACCTGGGCTCCAGCGGTCAATACCCCAAATCCGATAACTGGCCCTAGCCAGGGCGTGTGATAGTGATGGGTTAGGCCCACAATCAGAGCCCCCACAAACGTTAGGACCGTTCCAATTGACAAGGCCGGAAGACGCATCTCGGGCTCCCGAATGCCTTTATTACGACGGGTCGCGACGTTGGCCAAGGAATCAGAAACAGACCCACAGATCCAGGCCCCCACGAGAGAACCAACGAACGGTGAGAGGAATACCAGTCCTTAATCCTATGAGTCAAAGCCGTACGGGCCCGCGAAAAGCTGGGCGACAACAGCCCCAAGGATGACGTTCCATCCAAGTGAGAGACCGTAGACGAGACAGGCCCAGATTACAGTTGGATACGTCAATAGGATGAACGGTCGCAAAAATGCCTTTCTTAAATTGACTTCCGGGTCGGGCTTGCGCCAAACTGCCAGGTTGTGAATCCAGCTGCTTTTGGAACGAGCCAAAGGTTGATTCTCATCTGCATGAACGTCGCATGCTGGGACTTCGTCCGTATGGACTTCTGCGTGTTTCGCAGTCTCCGCCTTGGGTTTCTCAGAAGACGTGGGCTTAGAGAAAGTAGAAAGCCTTTCGCCGGTGAATTTGGTCTCTGGCATGAAGAGGAACATGGTGATACAGCCTAGGCCAACAAACATTGCCACAATGTAGAACGCCCAGTCAGTGCCTAGATGCTGTGTTATCAACGCCGAGAACTATACAAAGGTATTAGCAATATGGAGCAGCTGATGACTGTCGGCCAACCATACCAGAGGGCCCAACTCGTTACCTCCAAGAACCGATAAACCGTAGAAAGACACCTTCTCTCCGCGCTCATGAAGAAAGAAAATATCCGTGATAGTGGACGGCACGATGGATTCTATGGGAGCCTCAAAAAATCCAAGGAAAGCACGGGCAATAGTGAAATTGGTGTAGGTGTCATTCGTTGCAAGGCCAAGCCATACGCAAGCAATAGCAATCAAAACGCTTGAAGTCATATACACAGGTCGTCGGCCATATTTTATAGACAGCGGCCTAGAAAAGACATCGGAGTGTCAGTAGCATCGCGAGAAACACGTCGATATACCCAGACTCACATCCAGAACACGTTACCGAAACCCTGGCATATAAGGGTGGCGCCATTCGCATAAGACAGTTTCTGCAGGGATTCGCCGAACCTCTGTGAGAGAGGAATCATCATGGCAGCCATGATGGGGCCAGTGACACTGCTGATGAAGGCATACCACACGCCATTGAGGAAAGCTGCCCACTTCTTGGACTTGGACCAACGAAGAGGGTCACTCTGGTCGGTGAGAGATGGTTGGGGCACGAGCAAGATACGCTGCCCCTTGCGCTGTATGGACTGGAGTGTTGTATCACCGTCTTCCTCAAATAGCCTCTCCGTACCAGGGGCCTGTGGCTGGGGCTCAGAGACAGGTTCGTCGCCCATTATCCTAAACGCCGCTGCGGCAGTACTCTGTAATGGGGGCAATGAATTTCTGTTGACCGGAACCCCGGGAGAGGCATGAGACACACAAGTGATAAGCATGGTAGCGGAAAGGGATCGCTTTAATCGTGGGGAAAACTTGGGGCCCATAATGTCTCGACAAGCGACTCGCTAGTGTCCCTAATGACATCCAAGCTACACAGACTTGACTTTGGCTAACTCAGAAGAAGCCTTTGCCTTCGTGTAGATGGCTTGTGCCACTTGGGCCGAAAACCAATCTCTCTCCAATGGTCGAATGAATGGGGATTAGCTTTTTGGGCAGCACAGCGTGCAGGTGGATCAATCATTGAAACTTCGCCGCTCTAATCAGCCTTGTCCACATCCCCTCTTACTGATCAGCGCCACCATTCCTGTTTGGCCTTTCAAGCCTAATTGGCTACAAACACGCATTCCGCACTTCAAGCCAAGCATAGCGACTGGGACTGACAAGCCACATGTGAAGATTCCACAAAGATAATCCGATATCTTCAAGGACCAACCTCCCACCTCCTCCACTAAGCGACAATTATTTTTTAATTTACAACTGTAACGTTGATTCACGAGGAACAAGGTCATCTTTGATGCGCAGAAAACATATAAGCCCTACCAGAACCGCACTGGTTTACAGGTTGCATATTTCGGGCTTTCTCCGTCGAGAAGAGGCACTTGAAGACTTTCAACAGGTCTAATGGTGGTGGCTTGTTGTTGTCTCTACTTGGAATTACAGAAACTTCGCACCCAATCAATCATCACGCATTCAAAGCCTGTGACTATTCTTTAGTCAAGTCATCTCTTGGTAAGCCAACAGTGTATGCTACGTCAATCTCTATGCGACCATTATCGTCGGTAGTTATGTTATGGTTTTGCTGTCAGTCAGAAGGCACGGGGCTGAGAAGGGGGTGGAGCTCGTTCATTATATTCCAGGACCGCATATTTAAATAGTGGAAATAAGGATGATAACCAACCTCGAGCAGGCCTCCGTTTGTCATGTCCTGGAGTGTTCAAAATTTGGCGGTTGAGCAGGGTCTACCTTCCAGAAGGAGGGTGGCGGAACCTTCACATACGCGCGGCTTCTAGAACTGACTGTATCAGAAACGCGGGATGGTTCAAGAAGGCTCCTTACGCTCGCTGGATTGGTCGGCGATGCCATGTGTGTCCTAGTTCACTCTCAATCGCGCGAGTACGGTGAGGATTGAATCTGGACAAAATTTTCGTCATCGTAATATTTTACTAATCAGGAATAAATGCTGTGAAGGAATGGTTTGATCAATGGCTATTATCATTCTCGGTTCAGTATTGCGAAACGGTTGTTGAAACATTTTCTGCGCCGAAATCAACGATTGCAGTCCAAAAAGATCGATTATGCGGCATCATGGACGAGATAATCTAGTATAAGGAAGGCATGTGAACAAACTGTTGAACTTGAGCTTATCCATTCATTTTGCTATCCACATGGTGCACACCATGACCATGCAAACTCTATAAACAAGAGCCAATTCCTGAAATAGAAGCAATGTCCCATTTTGTGTCGTATATGCAACAAAATTTCTGGCTTCGATGCATTCTTCTGTATCTTGTGCAATGTATTAGGAAAGCAGTTGAACTCTAGTGGAATGCCGAAAGTGTAGTTTCATAACCAGATTCTCATGTCGATCAACGAACTTGCCAGCGAGGAAAACACATTTCACGAAAAAGGCACAGTGTGAACTAAAGCAAGATGTTTGAACTCTACCATATGCTGGCTTGTCAAGCGGTAGAACGACGCAACACGACACTTGGCATTGGGCTTTGGCATGGTGGCTCACACGCACATCCAATGTCGTGCCATTCACCATATACGCAGTGGCGAAAGCGTTTGAAGCGTTTGAATGATGACCTCACGTTCTTGCGCCAAAAATTGTTGGGGGCCTCTCGATCCCCTGTTTCATTCAACGTGTCGAGCGATGTGGGCGGCACGTGCATGCGGAACATTGAGCTGCACTATTTTTCTACAAATATCGTCCAATGTACAGGGATGATGCAAGTTGTAAATGTGTGGCACGTCCATACTGAGACTGCTGAAAAATCTTAGAGGGACCCATTTGTGGCTAAGACCTTAGACGCAGGCTGAGGTTTAAGGCTGGTTGCGAGTCATGTCCGAGTCTTGTTTTGCCCAACGTCGAAGATGCATTAATGACTGACTAACGGATGGATGGAGAATAGTAGCAAAAGACGTGAAATCTTCTTCTTCTTTTGAATAGCCTCGGGACAGCTCCAACAATCAACCATGTTGTATACCATTGGATCTGGTATTGAGCGCTCGTCCCGGCTTGCGTCCAGCACGTAGCTGGTCAACGTCCAATCAGGTTAGTGGAGACCCCATAATCCACAGCGGAATTATCACGAAACCGAACTTTCTGAGATCCCGCAAGCTAAAGTCTTCGATTTCCGACGCTAGGCCTCGTGTGACGCAAGCCCCAATAAAACTTGGCTCCATGCTAGAATATGACCAGTCGCGAGATCTGGACGGAACCACGGCGCCACTTATGCGAGACGAGCTAAGTAGGCTCGTGCAAAAGAATGGCGCTATCTAATTGCAGGAGATCTGAGCCAACCCGGCTGCCGATGATTGAAATTGATCCCTCCTGCAGATTGCCGAGACCTACTTGTCGAGCATGGGCTCTACCTCAACTTCAATGTTTCCTGTCGAATTGCTCCATCCTGCCATTGTATAATTCACGATGGGGCAGGTTCCCAGCGGAGCAGTAGCCACAGCTGCGGGAGTCCTTACTTACTCTTTCGTTTGCTTGGCAGCAAGCTGTGTGATGATATGGCTAACGTGGCATCATCGAGAGCGAACAAACTGTGAGTTTTACCTTGGGATTGGGACTGGGCCAGATACTAACAAGATTTGTTGGCAGACATCGCGTTCCTTGCATACTTCACACTTTTCAGTACCACCTGTTCGATTATTCAACAAATACATGGCCTAATACGATGGCGCGAAGTTATCGAAGCACAGTTCCTCAACCTGAAGACGAATGCAGGCAATCCTGAATTGATTATATCGAACAGCTCGGTTGGCATTGACCTGGTATTGTTTTATCTGCGTAAGCCACGCTTTGGTGCCTTTGCTGCAAATCATGGTTTATTAACAACCCGAAGAATTATACTGCTACAACGTCGAGGCCTTCCTGGTAACATTCTGGTATGGTCGCTCCTCCTGCAGCCATGCAATCTCAATGCTAACAGAACATGCTAGGGGGTGGGCTTTGGTTCAATCTATATATCACCTTACGAACAAGCCTAAGCTCCGGTACCCTTTGAAGATAGTAAACAGAACAGGTCTGGGATTTTCAATCTCTTTTCCCATTATCACAATCTCGGTTCTCCAGGCTGAGCCAGTGCGATCGAATACTCGAGTTTTTCTACTGCTGGCTTCAGTACCTTGTAGGTTCCTAGAACTCCTATCTTTGGTGATACTATCGAATTCTAACATGATCCAGTACTTTGCACTATCGGATTTGGTGGCCTAGCATTGCTTTTTGTATTCGTAAAATATGTTCGGTCGCACCGGGAGTTTAAACACTTTAGCTTTATGAACGCCAACACTTCTCATGGGAGTACGGGGACACAATCTTCCCATAAACGAAGAAGCATCTACGATCACTGGCTACTGATACGTTTTACGATTGCATTTTTTGTTATGGCGTGAGTTTCCCGGTTCAGGGTCCACGGCCTGTCAACTGACTGAAGCCAGAGCCTTTGAACTTTCGATTGTTCTTTTTTCCATGATGTCGAACGACCGCATATCGGACGAGCTGAAACAACTAGAACCCGACTTCTCTGTTGAACGAGCGAGACGAACGTTTATTACATACATGCCCGGAGTCACGGCTTCGTTATTGGTCTTCATAGTCTTTGCAACCACGAAGCCATGCATTGAATACATGAAATCATGCTTCGTGAAACGACAAAGCTCAGATGACAACACATCTGGGAGGACTTCTAAGCCTTCACTGTCGACGTTGAGTTCGAAAAACTCGATTCACGCAATTCTCAAACCAGATAATTCTTATCTGCGCATAGAGCACATCGACCAAGATCCACTCAACACCTCGAAAGCCACGGAATCCATACAACTGAGGGAATTGGCCCCGTCAGGCAGACGGTTACCATGAAAGTTTGAAGTAGTTGGGATACAGATGGCTATTCGTCGACTGAAATGCAAGCCAGGATATAATTTCTGGGTCCCTAATCTTTTCAATGACATTCGTTGACTCTTGGAGTCTGCGGTAGTTGCAATCGAGACTGGACTAGAATGCCAAGTTTGCCTACCTTCCTAGGTTCTCACCAGGAAGACCCTCAGCAGTATTTTTGAAGATCAGGGCGGCTGCCTATATTGGCTAAGTCTGGTGTTGTGCATGAAGGAGGGTCAAGTCTTGGCACTGGAATAGATACAGATGCCCAGCATCACAATGGACGACGATCAAAGCCGGTAGCTGGATGCGACAGACTCCGCACAGGAAATTGTTCCCGCCCAAGCTACATCAATGTACAAGTTAGCGACACTGAACATAACACATGGCGGATGACAGTTTCGTCAGCTTCAAGCTAGCAAACATTTTCATTTTCGTTGTTGAGTATAAACATTCTCATTCCGAGTTTTCACAAAGTGTTTATTTCAATAAGGAGTTATCTTGCGTGATATGAGTTACCTGCGCGCTATGATGTTCCATCTCCTGAACTTAACCATCGGGTTTCTTCGAAGCAGTATGCTTGCCATGCCACTCAGAAAATCTGTTCTGTAATCATTAGAGATAGGCATGCAAACCACAAAGCTCACCTGGGTCTTACTGCCTCCAGAATGTAGCTACGCATTCTTCGGTGCATGATTGCGAAATATCCATGCACAGAAGACTCTATTGCCCAACTCTTTCCTGGAGCATCTTTGCCGGCTAATTTTGTCGAGAATGGTAGGAACCCATTCAGGCGTGTGCTTAGGGCACCTTTACTTGGTTTATTTAATCTTGCCGAGTTTAGCAGAGCAATCCAGAGATGAAGCGCCGGCCGATGGGTTAAGATAGCCTACTTGTGTCTTTGCATCGAGCTAGCCACGTATGACTGTAGCGCCTGTGGCAAAGCCAACGACAAGGTCACTTATCACGAGTCTTCAAACCTTCCAAATCACCTAAGATTGTGGATTAACTTGGTCCACGATAGTACGGAATTTCGACATGTGTTGGCGATAATGGAGCCGTCACGTATTCAACTACACAATTTCTTAACATTCTCCCTCCTGGGACGGCAACTATGGGGATTTATAATTGGACATTGGGGTCACTAACAACGAGCATAATCTCCCGAACTTCGAGCGCTACTTAAATAGCATGTGCCGTGTCTCTAAAACATGTCCAGTCCCGGGGTCAACCTTTCTCTACACCATCTGCCCTTTCTCGTACCATAACACTGCTCAACGAAAGCGGGAGCCACACGCGAGCGATAAATATCTGCCGATAACCCCTCCTCTGGCCCAATGTCTCATTGCGCACCCTGGGCCGGTAGACTGTTTTGGGGCTGCAGATTCCAACTACCGAGCTCGACAACTGGGGTCTGCTAAACCAAAATGGTGTATTGGTCCGCTTGCATTACCACTTCTCCGCTTTCCTAACACCTGCGCGTACGTTGCACCGAGCACGCACCATTGCTCAATTCTTGGAAGTCAACCCGACACAATGGCCTATCACAGGCTATTGCGCTACAGAATCCCTCCACTCCCCTAATGATAATTGCGCATTCATTAATCCTGTCCGATTTCCGAGCATCATACACCGAGCAGACCAATATGACGCAATCCTGCCCCCAGATAAAATGGTTAGCCAGAGCGAATCAAAGAGAACCTCTGCTTGAAACCTTCAAGTACTTAAAGCATGGACACGCCTGATCAGTTACGAACTCCTTACTAGAATTTATCATACTTCCAAGTCACCAGATTTCGTTATAATTTTTTGCTATTACAAAAAATGAGAGCATTCGCTTTTCTCGGGGTGGTCTCCTTGGCATTTGCATTGCCTAGCACTATCCGTGTGGGTGGCTATGACGAAGCTCCCGCTACGTTTGGGCAGGACGTTGGACTGCCTGCCCGCAATTCCGACCACTCATCCCACGATTCGTCGATCCTCATTGCCAGAGCTTTATACGACCAGACCGTCGCATGGCCCGCCGACTCCATCGCACTTGGCAACATAAGTTTCCAGGTTCAAGTCGACAACTTGGGAAATGGCAGATATAAACTAACTTGGTGGAACACTGATCCAGCCAACTCAAGGCGAAAGATCAAGTTGACTCTCAATGCAGGAGGTGGCAGCCGTCTGTATGATGTTGTGACTTCACCACAAACCAGAGGCAGCGCGGAGATTGCGCAGCAAGACTCGGGCTTTCGCGTCATCTTTGACCAAGAGTGATACTGCTGGATTGAATAGTGATCGGTGGATCTACTGCGCCATGACAACATTTTAATATTGCACATCTTCTCGCAACAGTGTGGAAAGTTTGGCCACTGAATCCGATTGGTTGTATCAAGAACTCAAATCATTATCAATTATCTCATTATGAGTCTAGGAGAGCTTCACATTCATGGCTCGATATGGAATTAGCTACAGAACTCATCGGATTTTTGCACGAGTGTTACGTTATCATTGGCATGTTGTGTCATGAATCTAAGTCTGTGACTTTGATGACAAAACTGCTTGGAATCCAGAGGCTCTCATGAGCCGCCTGACTACTGTAATATATGCGGAGAGACCTCATTGGATCACTGGTGTTTCTTCCTGCAGCGCTGGTTTTTTTATTCGTACGATGCAGTTTATGATTGGGAACTTCTTCGTAACTCATTAGACCTCCGAGCACTCAAGGCAGTCAAATTTCATGCGAATTACATGATGTAATTATGACCTCGTCTGTTACCCTCAGATAGATCAAACTGACCTAGATCGTGGCTACAGAGGAAAGTTTCACTAAGAAATAGGAAGTTGATCAATCCCGGCATTGGGGTGGAATATCATTTGTATTATCACGCAAATCCCTAGTTGGTGGTCTAATTAATGCGAGCTGCGATCCATGCAGCAGCATCAGGAACATCCTGCTGGTAAGTTGTGTGGGGATCGTTAATTATGAAGCCACCGTTGCAAATGTTGTCATCCGCGTGACAAATGACCCTTGTCCGTGCGGCTGGTATAGATCCAAAGCTTTGTTTTTGCTTCGGATCGCCAAATGTAAGGACTAAACATTCGTCAATTGCTGAGATCTAAATTATGTACTTTGTGGAGACTCACCAGCGGTAATGCGAGCAGCAGTACTAGCAGATAGCTGACCAGCACCATTGTGAACAACCTGCGCACCCTGGCTATAACCACTGAGCACGACTTTAGTGTTAGGACATTGAGTGATGGCCTGTTGTCAACCGAAGTTAGTGAGCATGTCAAAAGGTCCATAAGCCGAGCACAGCTTACCCTCTCAGTCAGTTGAGCCAAAGTCCTACTGCCAGCGGGGTCGCCACCAATAAGGAAGCCCGCAGCATTGGCAGCATAATCTACACCTTGAACGGCTAGGTTGTCGAGTCCAACTAAAGTAGCAAGACAGGTGAGAAACACTGGACCGAGAGTGTTCGTTGCACCGAGGTTGCCAGCTTGAGAAGTTCCCCGAGCGTATATCACAAGGGCTTTACGGCAAGGCGTGCCGTCAATAAGCTGATTGGAAGTATCGCTAGTGTATTGGCGAGCTTGAAGAGAAGAGAAGGAGGATGTCTCTTTTTCGGACTCAGGAAGTCTAGAAACAGGGTCTAACTCTGCGGTGGAAATGCCGTCCGCGTTGAAACGAAGGGGAACAGCAGCACCAAACCCTATCAGGCCCAAGGCTACCACCAAGCTCGAGGTCCTCATCTTGTAAGCGATAAATCGCAAAGAGTTTGTCAAAATGTGGCAGAGAGGTTGCTTGCTCCAAATCTCTGGCAGTATCCAAGAAATGAATGGCTACTTAAGCACATTAGAGTGAACAATAATCCCTCTACACTCGGAGCTTTCCACGCAGCCAGCTTCCTCTTACGGAAATCAGCCCGTTAGAGCATACTCGTCCTCGGCCCTGGATTTACGCACCTGTGCTGTGGGACTCATCGCATGGCGTACTCGGAAGCTCGGCAGGAAGGACTATAGCAATACCGGCAGGGTATTCTAAACGAGGAAGTCGGTACCTGGAGATTGGAGAATATTATGACTGAAGAGTAGAGCTTTCGCAGTCTTCTTGCTGTCTACCTTGAAGATGCCGCATGCCGGTCCCGTTGATTCGAGGGTGGGGTGCTCATAAGCGGAGGACGCCGGAAGAGATCGAATCCATCTTAGCTATACCGAACTTGTGGTGGATCTGCTATATAATCTGAGCTTCGCAATACTGGTTCCAAATTCGTCATTCCTGACCCCTGTTTCTCCATAAAATTTTAGTCTTTCACGGGACTCAGCACTTGTATCACAATTGTAAACCTGCATAGACACCAAGCAATCATGCTCCTGCGCACGCTGTCAATATCTAAGAATATTGGAAGCATTTGTCGCGGGATCTAGCTTTGCGATACTTTCCGAGCAAGAAACCGTTGTTTCTGTAAGGCAGGAACCGGAACTATACAATCGCTTCAGGCAATGACATCAAAAAATGCATGCGGTGAGTGCTCAAGGGCATTCAATCCCTCGCCTGTTCCTTTGATATAAATCTGGAAACTTACCGATGAGTTCAATCCAATAATAAACAGCGTAGAATGGTCAAATCGTTATGCTATAACCGCATGTCACAGTGAGCAGGCCATGATTGATGGGGAGGTTCAACCTATCAGCGTAAATATTATGTGCCATGTATGATTATCCCTAGTATTTATTGTCTAATGAGCTCAAACATAAAAATGATATTGCGCAGAAACTAATGTGCTTGGCACAAAAGTCCCTATTCGTCGTAGATCTTGCTGTCACTGCATTATAATGTTAGCTTTGTTCGTCGGCGGATCTTGAGCCCTCGGGGAACTTACAATTCCGAGTGGAACTTGTCTCTGCCCTCGGCGTCGTTCTTCACCCACACGCTCACGCTGCATTGTCCGCAAGGGAAGGTTGCGAAGCCGTCATCCCCAATCGTGATCTCCCCTTGCTGCCATCCCAGCACGTCTGTCCATTTCTCTCCCGCATGCATTTCGCCAACATGCATTCTCTTTTCACCCGGCCCAGCGTTGCTGAGTACCACCGCGCAGCCCGCTGGTCGATCATGAGTGCCGTATCGCACCCAGCCCAAGCAGGTTGGGTAGTCAAAGTAATCAGCCTGCTTGCCGTACGAATACAGCTTGCGCGCCAGCATCAGCCGTGGCAGCATGCCTCCACATGATGGAGGGAATTCGTGTTCCCCTTTGATACCGTACAGGTCGCCATACCAGACGCAGGGGTATCCTTCGTTGCGGAGCAGGATGAGCGAGTAAGCCAGGGGCTTGAACCAGTCCGCGATGGGGACCTCGAGGGCTTGATATGGTTGCGTGTCATGATTCATAACCAGAGTGACGGCGTTGATCGGCATCGACTGTACTAGCGTTCCGTCAAAGACCTGTCTCATATCTGCACCATCACCTTGACTGATCCTGTTGAAGCTGTATACGAGAGGTGCATCGAAGAGTGTGAACTTCCTGCCCATGCGTTCCAGATAGTTGGTCATGTCCTCTAGGCTGTCCTTCCAGAATTCGCCCACAAAGAACCAGTCTCGTCCAAACGTTTCATCCATGTTCTTGATGAACTTGCGAAGGAAGTCCTCACTGTAATGCTTGATGGCGTCGAAGCGCATGCCCTTGAGGGGGATTGTGTCTGCAATCCACTTACCCCATGCTAGCACGTCAGCCTCAACTTCGGGGTGAGAGTAGTCAAGATCCGACCCCATGAGGAAATCACTGTTGAGAGATTAGAAGAGGGTCCCAGAAACGACATGACAAGTGCGCAAGACTCACTAGTTGCCCTTCTCGTCATCCACATCAGGTACATCGGCCCAGCCGCTCGACTTGTCCCCCACAATTTTGTATATCGCCGTCTTCTCATTTGCAGCATTGTAGTCGACGCCGCCGAAATGGTACCAATGGTACTTCTGTTTGCTGTACTTGTCGCCTCTGGCGGGAAAAGTGAAGCCAACCCAAGCCTCGATTTCATATTGGTCACTGACAACCTTGTTCCGGTCATCTTGGTCGACTTCGACGGCTTGACAGCGTTCCTTGCGATCTGCCGCGAATCGGTGATTCAGCACCGCGTCCCAATAGATTCCTACGTCATGTTTCTTGGCCGTGTCGCAAAGACTTGTCAACTCGTCTTTACTGCCCCATTTTGTGGCAACTGAGCCTTTCTGGTCAAATTCGCCTAGGTCGTATCTATCGTTAAGCCTTTGTTAGAAGCACTTCACATCTTGGAGGGACAGGAAGTACTTGCAAGTCATAAATATCATAGCCATTGCCCTCTTTTGAAGACGCTTTGCATCTAAACTCCTGTCAATAGATTGCATCACGAACGTGAATGTTTCAACTGACCCAGGTGGGACCCAAATGTTGTCGACACCCCAGCGCTTCAGCTGCGGTATTTGCTTCTCAAGCCTGACCCAATGCTTTTGATCCGCAGGGACATACCACTCAAAGCCCTGCATCATGGTCTTGTTCTCGGGGGTCGCATCCTGTTGTGCCATCTTGACGCGAGGTTACAAGAATTACGAATGAATTGTCTGCTGTGTTGCAGAGCATCGTGACAATGGAACCTGCAGATATATGTTGGCGCACTGGCTGGAAAGATCGGGAATTCCTGTTTTGCGGTAAAGTCTAGACCGTCTCGATCTTAGATCGCCAGGGGCGGCTGCATCCACTCTATCCGTAAGTGTGATTCCAATTGGCCACTAAAGAACAACAACTGTCAAGCCACGTTTGTGAAAGGGTAATTCCCTCATTATGACGAAATGTCAAAATGTCAGTGCTCAATTCAGGGGTACCAGTTCACAATTATGACGTCGCAATCTCACCTTTTGAATCCTCCCGATCTGGTCTGCGCGATAAGGGAATCCAGATTTGCTCAACTTTGGTGCCCCAGGAGGTCGTGCACGATCCTTGTCTAAACACTCTAGTCCTTTGGGATACATGTTGAAGTTTTCCCCTTTTTTTCTCTCTTATGCGTGGTCAAAGCAGATCAACCATATGTCCACTGTTCGCTTGGAAACTCGTTCATAGCCTCCTCAACTGCGTTGAACTCGGGGGGGGGAACTGGGATGCTCAAATGCGTAAGGGCTCGTATCTATGCCCGATTGCAGATAATTGCATGGCCTAGATTTTAGGCAGGGCTGCGTTCCGAGACCCTGGCATTGGCGCGTTATACCCTTACATGACTGAGCAGAAGTGTAGGGTAGGCGAGAGCTTGTGAAAAGCGTCGAGTCAGTTGCGTTGTGTCGCTACCTGCATTTACGATGGAGGGTCCCGCTTAAGTCTCCTCCCATTTTCATTGCTTATTGCTTGACGTAAAAGCCCGAGTTGTTAAGGTATTGGTCTAGAACCGCTGCCATCAAAAGGAAGGATTCGCTACCAATGGATAATAGCGTGCCAGTGAGCCCACCAACACCGCGGCCATGGAAGTGGGACACATGCGAGTTTTTGCAGAATGTTGTAGTCACGTTTGGAGCTCCTAACTAGTCTTCTCTCTGCATTCATGGGAAGCCACATGGCACTACGAAGCCGCACAACTATTCTTCTCCACTGCGATGATGGGCGATATTGGTGGAGTCTGTAGTTGTCGCCGTGACACAGTAAAACATTTAAGGTTGGTCTAGGGTAGTTGCATAATGAGCTCACTGCCTAGGGATGAGCCGCCCACCTTCAGCTGATGAGATGAACCTAGATCTTTACACAATACACACATTCATCTTACAGCATATTCCCAAATATTTCCCTATCATGCCGGTTCAAATAAGCACCCTCAATATTACAGTATCACAACTTGTCCCCTGGTTACTTTCATCATATTTTCTCACCATGATATCTGGCAACCAACAAGCATGGGACACGGGCATCTGTCTTACGTGAGCCCTAACCCCATACAGCTAGCTCTGAGAGGAGACGGAAGGAAATTTTAATTCTAACTTGCTTTGGCTTGGCCTCCAGGCCATAAAACGAAATGTGAGGTGAGGGCAAACAAGCCTCGCATTCAGGCGGCCCATTGTGTACATCAATAGATGGCATATTTACTGGCTTCAAATTTTTGACCCGAGAGGCTTTCGGCGATGCAGAAGATGGAGTTTTCACGCAATTTCATATGTCAAGACTTGGTCATTTTTGGGCAGCAAAAACAATTTGTTAGTACTGACCATGTCTCAAGGGTGCATGCCAACCAACCGACCAGGTTTTGTTATCTCAAACTGTGCCAAGGATTAGGGGAAAGCTAAATTGTGCTCTTCACCTCGCCAACAATGTCTTTGATAATCTAACTAGGATCCGTGCTGACACCCCCCAAGGTCAGGATAAAATCCTAATTTTCTTGACTTGAAAATATCAAGCCAGCCACATTGACAATCTGCCAGACAGTAGAACTTTGGTTGCGTGAAGAATCTGACCAGCCTCACGAAATGGATCCCTCTCGAAAGAAGATTATGTTTCTTACGAACCCCGAGTTCGGCCAGTTGAACGTCCAGCTTTCGACTGCATACGCGCTACTCCATCTTGCCCCTGACGTGGACGTGCATTTTGTTTCGCATAAGTGCGTCGAGAACGAGGTCAGAAAGACATCCGAGTTAGCCTTGAAAACATGCATCCAGGGCAGGTCACCAATCCGATTTCATGCAGTCGGTCCTTCCTACATTGAATGCCTGGCGGACTCGGGGGAAGACACCCTTTTTGTCAAGCCCGGTTTCTGGGAGATGTGGCCTCGCACTGCTCACATGATGAAGTACGCATGCCCTTGGAATCAAGAGCAGTATCTGGAACTCTACGAAAGAACGCTGAAGGTGCTCGACGATGTGAAACCTGATCTCGCAGCTGTGGATTCCATCTGTACGCCTTCTCTCACGGCCGTTCGTGCGCGGAAGATAAAGTTCCATATTCTCATGCCGAACAGCCTCAAAGAAGTCTATTACGGGGCAGATGCGATGTGGAAATATCCTGGGTTGGTCAAATTCGAAGCTCTATATCCATCATGTGCTCTCGCTTACGAAACTGTAGCATGGCGACTGGATACGACTTCCCTTTACCATGGTACCTCGTGCCAGCTAATGTACTCTATCAACTTCGCCTTGCCATCGCATCAGTCACCCAAGCGCGCTGGAAGGCCACGAAGAAGCTCATGATGGAAAAGCACTCCGTCAACGCAATTACTCTCACACCAATTGATTTGATGTCGGACCCCGAGCCGAACCTGAAATACATCGTCGCTGCAGCGCCAGAGCTGGACTTCCCCTTCCCAAACCTGGGAGATAACGTGATAACCTGTGGACCTATTATGAAGCCATTCGATCCTCTATCGACTTCTGATCCCGGATTATCTGCTTGGCTCAAGAAAGGGCCCACCATTTTCATCAATCTAGGAAGCCAACGGGCCGTTAATGAAGACCTTGCCATCGAAATGGCAAAGGCCCTGAGATTTGTACTGGCTTCGGCGGAAGATGTCGCTGAACGTGAAGGGAAGCCACAAATGGCCAATCTTCAAGTGCTTTGGAAGCTGAAGCAGACGGGAACGAACTGGTTCAAGGACTACAAGATGTACTCAACAAACGAGCCAGGGACAAAGATCCACAGCATTCTCGGAAAAGAGATCGACAGTGACCGGATTCGAATAGTTCCTTGGATCGAAGCAGAGCCCATCTCTGTATTGGATTCGGGCGATGTGACATGCTCAATTCACCATGGTGGTGCTAATTCAGCTCTGGAAGGTTGCTAGTGAGTTATTATTTGCCGCATCGCTCAGCATTTTCTTACTTACTTGGACAGCGCTGGTGTGCGGCACGTGGTTCTACCTGGCTGGGCCGACTGCTACGACTGGGCTACTCGGCTTGAGTACTTGGGCGTTGGTCTTTGGGGATCTCGGGAGGCAGCTCCTCATTGGAAAGCAGAAGAACTGGGCGAAACAATTGCTAAAGTGCTTTGGGGACCAGAATCTGAGCAAATGCGCCAAAGAGCAGAGTCACTTTCAATGATCACTAAGAGAAAAGAGAGTGGTAGAGATATTGCAGCAAAGGCCTTAATCTCCGAACTGCAACTCAGTACACTGACTAAGTAATCATAAGAATGTACTGAGGTTTGTTGGTGTTTCATTAGTATCAACAAGCAAGTAATTAGAGTCATCTGGTTGAGAAACTTTCTCAACCTCCTCTTGCCACTTCCCGAAACCTTTGAATTCTTTGCACATTGGCTTGATGGACCTTTTCATACTGTCTGAAATATTCCAAATGACCGGCAGCAACATCTGCAGCCACCACTTCGACAAGCTTTTTTGTCCAAGCAGCCGGTTCAGGAACTTGTTCATCTATGGCTTGAATGTACCGCAAAGTCGCATTAATGAATGGCAGCTCGTACCCGCCCCCGGCGATCCGTTCAAAACTTCCATGCGCAGGAAGAATTTTCGAGATAGCTAACCGAGCCAATCGTTGAAGCTCGGCTTGGTGAGTGGATAAACCTGACGGGTCGGCGATGTAAGTTGCCGTATCCTCCAGCGTGTCGCCGGCAAGAAGAAGGCCTTCGTGCGGCATGAACAGAACTGTGCTGTCAGGAGTGTGTATGTTGAAGTTGTGCAGTTCTACCACCTTGCTCCCCACTGAAATTGTCATCTCAGTTTCGTAGAGCGTTGTGGGCAGGACTGCGGTGATTGGCGGATCATCTGTGGCAAGCGCCTCTTTTCTGCCCTGCAAAATCGCGAGAGTTTGACTATGGCTAACAAAAGTTGAGCCAGCCAGTGCAGTTGCTCCTGCGATATGGTCGTTATGGAAATGGCTGTATACCACTGTCGTTTTGGTCACGCCCAAGCTTTTGACATGGTTTAGCATAGCCATGGCATGATCAACGGTGATTGCGGCGTCGTATAGAAGAGCCTCGTTTCCACTGACCACTGCGTATGTAGCCACACCCAAGGTAAAAGCGCCATCGTCCAGCCAATTTGGCTGTTCGGAGTGGAAACGCTCTCCAGTGCGACTGTCATAGTAAGCAAAAACCCCCGGATGCGGTTCACAGATACGAAGTGTTGCTAGCGCATCGCTGGGTGATCGTAAGCTGGCTGTCACCATGTTCGATCATTAGCTGAATTGCAGCTGTAATTTAATTGCTGAAATGAAAGTGATTTCCACATGGGACTGAAGTAGCATGTTGACGATCAGGCATCAGCAGGGTCAGACGGGTCTAAATATTCAAGGCGATTGGGACTAGATTCGATTCACAAGGTACATATATACCTTGGAAGTATTATTATGGATTGCCAACCACTTGATGATGATTTCATTGGCTCAGCAAAGTGCAGACTAACCCGGATAAATGCTAAGAGAGTCAGAAGTGCACAATGGTCCAGCGGCTAAGAGGGGAGCTCATCTAGCCCAAAGGTCGTTAGAGGGCCTACAAATTTATGTAAGCGTGAACAGAAACCTGCCTGAGAGAACATCACAGCCAATATAGCACGTATAATTACCTGCTGAACGACAGAGCCTTGACGAAACAGCTCAAGTGAGACTGACTCGTCTCTTTTTGTAGTCGCCAAGTTTTACACTGTCAAAAATGATAGGATCGCATCACTTTGGGGACATCTCATTTAAATTCCTGTTCGGATTTAATCAGATTGTCTGGGAAGGTTGTTTGTTGCTGCTATATTAGCCATAGTCTGATGACTACTGCCTCCGTATGTGTTGCGAGAAAGAACAATGATTGAAGTCTTGAATGGCAAGCTGATATTTTGACTACAAAAGCTCGATACCTGGCCATGTGTTGTCCTTTCAACATTCAAGATGCGTTGCAAAATTTTGTTTGAGTTGTAGATCTGACAGATTAGATTGGCATTCGCTTGTTTAGAGTTGAAGCCTAGGAAAATTCGCGAAGTTTGGATTGGATGCCCATGAACACTCATCTTCAGCGATTTGTGATTGAAATTATGCTAACTGTTGATCAACAACTGTCGTCTTCCGCCAAAAACGGCCCACTACCCACTAAATAGTATCTCAAGCATCGTTATCCTGCTTCAAGCTCTACTCTCTGTATCTTTATGCTGCACGGAATCGCACCCGCAGCTCGGGCTTCTCCCACATCGCATACAACCGGTAGTCCCGCTCAAAGTCAAGGTCTTGACCCGATACTAGCTCTACGTTCAGAGCCCAAATTACCTTGGCCAAGTACAGTCTAAGCTGTCGCCATCCTTGTGCCATAGCGATACACTACGTCGAGTCAGTCAAGTAGATTGGATTAAAAGAACAAAGACTCACCGATCTCGGTCCACGACCGAACGGATAGAAGGCGTCGGTAGCGTCGTTCTTGAATATGGGGTCATACAAGGGGTGGCCCTTAGGAAGCCATCGTTGTGGCCGGAATGATCTGCCATCGTGGAAGTAGCGTGAGCTGCGAGTGAAGGCAAAATGTGCGAAATTCACTGCGATCTGAGAAAGTCAGTTAGTATTTAGCTTATCATATACAACCACAGGAAGAAGCACATACTCCCTTCGGAATGTACTTCCCATCCACCACAGCACCTGGGCTTTCGCGTGGAATTATGGCGGCCACATTCACAGTCATTCGAAGCGTCTCTTGTAGGACTGCATTCAGGAATGGCATGTCTACTAAAGACTCTGTATCGATGTCCTCGTAGCTTTTGAAAGTCGATCTAACTTCCTTGACTAAAAAGTCGAGTAGTTGGGGCTGGAGCAGCAGAAACATGATTGCGCAATGGTACTGGCTAGAAACTGATTCGAAACCACCCACGAGAAGGTGACCGGCCAGAATCTCGAGGTGAACCTTTTCACGACCGACGGGGTCTGGAGCTTCCGCTGGAAGCATGCTGTCGAAGTGATCGAAAGGGTGAGGTTGGTGACGAAGTTTGAGGCGGGCCTCCACTGCTTCCCGGTTCAACCGCTCTATCCGAATATGGCTGAGTAACACTTTGAACGGCACCAGGAACCACTTTAGAGGACTGAGGAGAGGGAACTTCGTGCCGATTCTGTTAATGGTGATGAATGCGTTAAGCTGCCAGAAAGTTTGGAGGAGTGACGAATTCTCATCTGCATTTATAATCAGCTCGTGTTTGAAGATATCCCTGGCTCAACAGAAAGACCTACTATTTTCCAGTTGGCGCATTTTTCGCCCATAAGCCAACTCGGCAGACATATCCATGGCAAGGCGGTCAGTCCACTGACAGGAGATGCAGCATTAACACACATGGTCATATTTGGCAAGTAGATAAAACTCACGGTTTGGAGATCAATACCGGGCTCTTCACATCCCTCGTCCTTCAATTTTTGAACAAACAGATCGATGTACGAATGCATCGTCGGCTCCATAATCTTCAGAGACTTAGCACTCCACGCTCCTGCGAGCTTTTTGGCCAAGACTTTGTGTTTGACAGGATCCCTCTCAAAAGAGATACCATCATCAGGAAGCGGGATACCGGACTCGACTTTCTTGAAATGCTCATGATTTCTGGTGTTGGATGTATAAATGTCTGAGTTTTCATATAGCTCACATTAGTGAGGCTCGGTTGAGAATTGGGTTTGTGACGATGCTCACCAGATTCCGCCTGGGGGGTGATAAAAACAAGCTCATTTGGCGCTATCCGCACCACATCGCCTAGGCTTATCAGTAACAGCTTGCGAATATGGGAACCAAAATCTCATACCGTACTTCTTGAGGGCCTTTTCAATAGCCCACGGGTGTTTCCCGATGAATCTTCATGCCGTGTTAGCCTGGATCGTTCCGACTCGGAGACAAGGATGCCAGACTCACCGATGGTATGAAAGCCAGAGATTAGTCACAGAAGCTAGCCTTGGTCCAGGAAATTGTGAAGCCGGGTGGAAATATGACAGATACACATAGCGAGATATCATGTATGCGGCTACCTGTGTCCCGGTCTGTTGTCAATACTGTGTGGGCTTGTGGTGGCGGAGAGCCGACGCATTCTGTAGATGGAAGGGGACCACTCACAGCACCCAACAAAACCTCAAGCCACCAGTGTACAAGAGTGACGCCCCATTGGCCTAAGGGGTCTTCAAATCTGGTTGGCATTCTGTCCGAATATTTCTTTTATCTCAGCGTCAGCGGAGACTGGGCGAGGGCGTGAATCTTAGTAAATGGCTGCGTACATAAGGAGATAAGTAGAGGCCCGCCCTGAACTCTCTTCACCTCTCGGGGTCACTTAATGGGTCCTTCGTTGATTAGGGGTAGTGTGTAAAAAAGTGGTTTTTGCAGCCATAACCGGGTCAGCTCTTACATCGCAATTACATTGGTGTAAATCGGTGGAGTCAACAGGGGTGTATGCCTGCTATTGGTAAGCGGACTGTGGGCTGGTAAGCAGACACCGGCCTAGCTTGTTCCCATGCCATCAGACGCTTTTGCAGAGACACAACGATGTGACGGTGGGTTTGTGATCGTTTGCCCGATCATTCGACAAAGTTGCAATGAGTAGGGTGGTGTTCTTATTGGTGAATTGCTTTGCCCCAACAGTGGGACTTCCATCTGTCCAAAATAGACCACTGTCAGAAACGCACTGGGTCTCCCCGCAAAAGGGAGGGAGGGCAGGGTCGATATTGCAGCCTAAGAGCTAATTTTCGCGTTCTAGATACAATGTCCCTATCTTGTGAGGGGTTCATCTAGATACTTTCAGAGCCAGAGTCATCGACCCACTGAAAAATCTCTTCCAAGGTCATCGCACAAACTCTTTATACTGAAAGCGATTGTTGTTACATCTGACTGCGCAGTATTGACGCATGCTCAACCAACAGACAATAACACCGCACGATGCTCACACCTACAGGTGCCCCATGCTGACCAACGATTTGTCCGGGGACGGGACTGAATGAACCTGTGAGTTGTGTAGACGGAAGACGAATTACGAACGTGGCCTTGTCAGCCGGTAACGGTAGAGTTGCGCCAAGGATCGTATCGAGGGCCAACGACCATATTGACTCAATGTTTTCTGATACTTCTAGCGGTGACCATTACGAGGGACATCGACGGGTGACCGCGCTGTTGCTTCTGACATGGCGACTATCTAATTTTGCACCAGATGACAACCAGGCCTGCTCAAACGGGACTGAACATGTTTAAGCACATGACATAACGGCTACTAGGGTCTCGATTTTTGATCGCGCAGGGATAACGCGCTTGATGATCGCGTTCTTGACATAGGTAGGCTCCGTTGTTGCAATGCGCCAGATTCAAGACCCTTATAACCAACAACCATTCACAGGACCCAAGACATGGCGGCATAGGCCTATGTGACAGTATCTGCAAGTCAGTTTACAGACCGAATGTCATTGATGTCAATGTTGTCTGTGAGCCAGCCTCTAAGTACCCTCGTTGAGAGCTCCAATCAATGACAATGTTGGACATCTGCGCTGAGGCTAAGCAGCCTGCTCTCTTATCATACGAAAACAATCGAGAAACGCCTTGAAATCTGCAATTGCATATTGACGAAATGTTCAAGTTTCTTAGCATGAGCTTTTGATCACATTCGAAGTTGAGGAGTATTGGCCATCTATAAACCACTCGCTGAATATAGGTAGCTAAGACCGGGTAGCAAGATGAATTGCAAAGTGACAGTAATCAAATGCGTTCAACTACGCCGGTTGACGTAGCCTCGATTATTCAACAATGACTTCTTCCACGTCACGCGAACAGTTCGTCAGCCGAATGCACCTCACAATATATAGGCGTGAGGCGTACCAGCTGAGCTGCAAATATTGGCGTGGCTTAAGTCTTTGACGAAATACACCCTGTAATTACTTGAACTGCAGCTGAAATTACCTCGCAACCTCAGGGTTGATGCACAGATCTAGGAAAGGTTCGCATATTGTCCAGGCGACAGGAAATAGCACGTCCAGCCTGCATTCTTGGTCCTGCATTACATGCAAAGTTGCAAGCTTGGTAACAAGGACTTCATTTTGCGGCAGATTCGGTCACAATGCTTGAAAAAGAGGAGTCTGTTTTGTTTGAGGTGGCACATGTCTACTTAAGCTTGATTCTGCGCTCTGAATGTTGTGTTTCGGTTCCGTTGCTATAACGCGTTACTTTTACACTACCGGCTAAACGACCGAGTCCGCGCAGACGGCTGAACTCTTGAAATCCACCCCTCGTCGTTTCAGACATAAACAGTTATATTTGAAGGGCACTGCGTTGTTAACGTATGGCCTGTAATGAGTTCATTGTTTCCAGCAAAACTACTCTGCCGGCGGCACCCCCAATGTCATAAGATTGGTCGGTCGGTGGCTGTGCGTTCCGACACTAATAAGCAAACAAACGAATCAAACGCAGCGTCATGCAACCAACGTAAGCATTTATTTTAGCGGCGGGAACACAGTCCCTTGGGGGCCATTTGAGCAAGTACTTAAAGCACAAAGGACGGGTTCAATAAGCCACCTCGGCCGCCCCTCGTCAGACGGCGTACGTGTCGCACGCCTTTGCAAAAACTTGAGGTCTCCCTCCTACAGCACTCATACACAAGCAGTTGCTGGACCTGGCGAGCAAACAGCGCATACGAAGATGCATCTAATCTTGACAGGGGCCACGGGCCTTGTTGGTTCTGCTGTTCTCGATGCCATGATCAAGACCACAGAGGTTACTCAGATCTCTATCTTGAGCCGCAAACCAGTGGCCTTGGCTGAGGCGGCCCACGACGATCGAGTCAGAGTCATCCTCAATGAAGACTTTGAGAAGTACGATCCGGAGATTCTGTCGCAACTCAAAGGGGCTGTCGGATGCGTTTGGGCCCTTGGTATTAGCCAAACTCAGGTTGACGCGCAGTACGAGCCATCTCAAGACTCGTCGTCGAGGAAAAAGCTGACGGAACCATAGAGAGTATGAGAGGATCACAAAGACAATGACGTTGGCGGCTGCCCAAGCATTCCAGTCACTGCCGCCGGAGAAGGAATGCTTCAAATTTGTCTTCGTCTCAGGCTCAGGCGCCACAACTGAGCCTGGTACTTTTTCCGCCAGATTTGCTCGTGTCAAGGGCGAGGCAGAGGTAGCGCTGGCCGACCTCAGCAATCGAAACCCAATGTTTCGTCCGATTTCCGTGCGCCCAGCCTTCATCGACTTCGCAAATCACGCCGCCATTCAGCCCTACATTCCGAGGCGGACGTTTGGTGAAAACGCTGGGACAACGTTATTCGGCCCTGCTATTCGGAGGTTCATGCCTAGCTTTTGGAGCCCGACAGTACCACTTGGGCGGTTCTTGACTGAATTGGCCATGGGCAAACATGGCGATGAGTTGATTGATAGCCCTGGCATACACTTGGTTGGACAGCTTCCAATTCTAGAGAATAGCGCGTTCCGAAGGCTGTCAGGTTTGGAACGTCAATGATGGGTGGCATCTGTTGAGTCGCGCGTACCGTGGCAATGTTCGCAGAGAATGCTACTTGTCAACAACACAACCAAACCTCTTGTTCAATTTCCTATGTCGCCATTACTCCTGGTATGAACAATTACAGGTGGACAAGCCCAGTTGGATCCAACATGAAGGTGCAGGACGTTAAATTTCACGCTGTCATGTCTCGCACACATCGCCACCAACTACTCGTTCTCGACATGTCTCCATCATCATCGACGAGGACGCTCCATTTCTCCAAAAACCAAGGAAGCGCTTCCCAACTACGTGAATCCCAGGGCACACCACGGCCTGGTGCCTCTGTTGAAACGGCTGATGATCCCCAGCACTGAATCCCCCCATTGAACATGTCCAAGAAAAGATCATCTTCATCGACCAATGGCGGTGTCTGAGAGGTTGCAATGATGACCCTGGAGCGAAACTCTGGCCAGGGAAAAAGGTCGATACATGGATGGTGCGGAGTTTCTCGTTGCGCTTCCGTTGGCACGAGGTCTGTAGCAATTTTCGTTCGGTACCCAGTACTCTCGTGCCAAAAATCACAATTTGTAGCATTCCTTGAGCCTGAGTGATAGAACTGTGATTGAGAGTCATCTTCCATCAGCACGTCCGGTGTGTATTGCAAGTGAAACGCATTTTCCAGCAGCGCTGCGGTAAAAGACATATGTCTCAAGGTAATGGCGTTGGCCTGAAGATTCGGGACAGACTGTGCCATGAGGTGTGGAACCAGGGCTGGAGCTGGCCACCCATCGGGGACGTTGAGCCCAGCCAACAAGCTCATCCCACTAGCCAGGACGAGGCCGGCATCAAATGTTGGATAGTTTGACGACACAAGCTCGAGCCAACGACGTGCAGGAAGCCCTGAATTACTGTGGTAGAGCTCAGGCTCCATCGCGAATCCCAAAGCTATGAGGCCATACTTGACGAGATCGCGAAGCACCAGGTTCTCCCTCACAATAATGTTGAAAGATCGTGAAATCACCTCCTTCGAGCAGATGGACATGGCATTTTGGAGCGCGGAAGCTGCCATGCTCGTCGAGCTGGAGCTGGTATTTGCAGTCAAACATGCTGTAGTGCTGGTCATGCTCCCGGATGACGTCGGATACTCTTGTTCGGGATTTTGAAGCAGTGTTGAGTTTCTTTCCTGTAAAGAAGCTGAAAGGACAATCTTCTCTAGGCGTTCGACTTTCTGCTTTTGCCTTGCACCTACGCATGTCTGAGATTGGGGATCACCGTAGCCATCGGGAAACTTACGATACAGCCGTTGAGCTTCGGCATTCTGAGACCTCCGCCGCTCCGCTGCGTCCGGTAGTCTTTTACGAGGCATGGAGATGAAATGCAAGCCGTCACAGCTGTTCGTATCAATCGCCGCCTGCAGGCACGACAAGCGTGAGCAAAGAGCAATAAGATCGACTGATGTTCGCAGCGTCGACGATATGAGTATGCAAGAGCGCGGGGCTAGCCTCCTTCTAAGCACTAGAAGCACATTAGCCTGCCCTGCCGTAGTAGTGGATAACATAAGCAGCCATTCCTTTACGGGCTACAGTGGACCGGTATTGTTGGTCTGTGTTTTCCCCCAGTGCTGGAACATGGACTGCTGAAAATTAATGCTTGAATTTATTACGGGGGACATGTCCACTGTAGCCAAGCTGTTTATAAGTATTCTGAGCATTCTGTCTTTTCATCTAGGCTGTAAGCTGAACAATGTGTGGCAAGATAACTAGTTCATCCGCTCTGTTGTTTCTTTCTCATTTATCGTAGTACAGCCTCCAAGTACTCGGGAATGGCGTCCATTCACCCCAGTCTTCTGTCATGAACGATTTGAACCCTCCGTTCACTGAAGTGCTCTTCAACTGTCCGGCTGGACCGTTTGCTCTTCTCAGGTTCTTCAAACGCGCGAAGGCTCGCAGTTGGACTGCAAGGGCGATTACCGCAGTGTTCTGCCCAAGACACAAGTCTCCACCATATGCACCCTCGACATATGAGCCCTCTGGCCGATCAAGTTTCACTTCCAGCGGGTCTGGGAAAACGGCAGGGTCCACACCGGCATCTCTGAAGTTCACTAGGAGCGTACTTCCCTTGCTCAGATCGATAGAATTGCTGCCGTCTTCGATAGAGACGTTGGGCGCAGTGACGACTCGTAAAGCGCCGACGATTGCAGGATCAAGACGCAAGCCCTCGAGCACATATTTGCGAAGTGTCTCCAGCGCTCCGGCAGAGTCGGAGTTAGCAAGAGCTTGAATTTCTGCCCAATGAGCTGCATTCGCGGGTGAGAGGTAGAAGTCGAGCAACCGAGTGATACCTTGTGTTAGAATCGTGGCTGTGGCCGCCGCGGTGTGCACAACACTCAAGGTGACCTCATCAACAGACAAGCCGGAGTCGAAAAGACGCTGGATCAGCTTGGGCCCATAGTCTGGGAGCGCATCGTCATCCTTGTCCGCCAGTAGTTTCGAGAAGTAGTTCCTCAGGAAGAATAACTTTCCACCATGGACTTCGGAAGCTGAGGCAGACACTGCGGCAGCTACAGTGGCGGTAGCTTTTCTTGCTGCATTCTTAATGGCGAGGCTTTTCGCTCCATCTTTGTCAACGAAGGTGTACCAGAAGATTATAGCCAGAGCTTCATGAAGCTTGTCAGGTGTAAAGCTGGCATCCTCTCCATCTTTAGTGTCCTTGAGGGGAATGTTCCACAATTGCGCGGCGACAATAGCATGGGAGGGGTTCGCAACATCTCGGACAAGGTCGATCTGATAAGTGTCACGGAGCTTAATGCTATTCTTCTCTATGAGATCAGTGGTAACGGCATTGTAGAAATCACTGATTTGGCTAATGCCTTCAGAGGGGTCACTGAGTGCATCCTTGTGAATTCTTTGGTTTGCAATCCAGGTTTTTTCATCGAGACTGCGAGACTCGTTGCGAGAGAGTTCGGAGACTCGCGATGCCGAAGGGCTCGCAAAGGTCTTGTGATCTTTCAGAACATTGCTGACCCCGTTCCAACTAGAGATTTGGACTGGTGGTGGGCTGAAACGCGGCTGGTCGTAATCATAGTCCGCCTCTATGCCCCGAGCAGCAAAGATGATTCTGTTCTCTGATGGAGTGTTGAATGGGAACAAGGCATACACTGAGTTGCTTCGATACCACCCAGGGTATGCTCGCTGAAGCACCTTGTAAATGGTTGTGCCAAATCCGACGTTAGGGTTCGGCGCGATTTCGCTGAAGCCAAAAGATGTCAGGTTGGCGGGAGAAAAGTCGACAGTGTAGTAGCGATCGCCGCGAACCAGGGAGACAGCGTCCGACAGAATGGCCTTAGCCACGGTTAAGCCGGCGCAGAGACCAGAGCCTGGCTCTTCGATTTTCTTCGTGTCTTCACATACTAGACCCGGGTACAGTTCCACGTTGTCAGGTTCTCGGTACAAGGCTTGCAGAGATGCAGCAACATCCGGGTCGGGGTTGATGTCAAGAAAAGTCGCGTGAGGCTTGAGTTTGAAGAATCTGCGGACCTCGTTGAGACTTGCCGTGCCCCAGTTGCGGCCTTGGTTGATGCCAAGGATTTCGATGGCGCGAAGAGCTGTTGGCACATTCCTCGCTCCGAAAGCTCCGGCGACGTCCTCGGTTGTCTCAGAAAGCAACGAAACCAAGCCAGCATCGTCAAAGCCGCCAGTATCGTTGCGCTTCAGGCCGCCAAAAGTCCACTTGCCTGGGTCGGAGTCCAAAGAGTGACCCCATCTCTTGAGGCCTTCGTACAGCTGGGCTTGCGTGATTGTTGCTGGATCTTGTCCGGGCCATAACTCTTGCATAAAGTCATTGACCCAAGCCTCGTTCTTGTTGCTGACGGTGGCATGCCATCGGTAGAGCAAGTTGAACTCCATGCTGACCTGATTTCCGATGCCCTTTGGAATTCCGTCAGAGTCGAACACGTTAAAGTCGTCTTTCCGAGGATCCAGGGTCCAGGTGGTATCGCTGCGATTCAGATTCAAGATGACACGGACGTAATCATAGAGAATGATGTTCACGTAGAGACCACATGTGATGAGTCTTCCGGTTTGGAAGAGATCGTTGTCGCGTTTCGCTTCTGCCTTCTCGCCATCCAAGCCCTGGTTTTATGTTAGTCAAGTTCATCTCGGTTCATCGAGCTTGGGATAATTACTTTAGCCTTATCGAGTTTAGATGCCGTGAAACGACCTCCTTCATTGATTTCAGCCAATTGGGTCACGACATAATTGTGAAATCTGTTGAAGGAGACTAGCAAGGCGCCAACACCAGGTGGTTGCCCCAAAATTCGAGGCTCGGCAAACGTGTCTGGTTTGAGTTTACCATCCTTGAAGGTCCTCACTTTGTCTTGCATCGCCTGGTTATGTCCGTAAAGGGGCCCAAGGTCGAGGTATGATGAGCAAGCGACCTTGTTCGGATCAGACTCATCTGTGCGGAAAATGTCATGAATAATGAGAGTCGCCAGTGCAAACAGCATAGTGGAAATCTTTGTAGGGTGCTCCTTAGCTGGACCCTTGCGAGCCAACAGAGCATCGAAAATGTCACCTGGATCCGGCAAAGCTGCCGAAGGAGCTCTCTTGGGGACTACACTGCGGGCGTAGTACGAGCCGGCCTTTCCAAGATCAGGATAAAGAATGTTGTTATGGGAGCCATCTGCTGCACGGTAGCGCCACACGTCGCCCATGTAAGAGAGCGGAGGGTGCTTGAGGTTTTCCCAAAGATTGTTGAGCATCGAATGCGTTAGAAGGCTCGAGGTGGGTGATCCCGCAGGATACGATGATGCCCATTTTATGGTGTTTTCAAGTAGTTGCCTGCAAATCTCAGCTTCGAGCATCAAAACTGTGAGCAATAGCCTTACTTCCGGTCGTCAACAATATTCTCTGTGAAAAGACCTTCCGCCAACGCCTTGACGACTTCAACATCTTCAGGGAGTCGACCAAGCTGGCTTTTGATGTCGGTGAAGTACTTTTGAATTGTGTCCTTGACCGTTGGCACAACGCTTGCGTCGTTGGGCTTACGGTTCGTCGACGCCATGCCGGTCCTGTGTTTAGGCCCAGCCAAGTTCTTGCTATGCGAGATCAATACAAAGCCGCCGTGGATGGCAATTATCCCAGGAACTGTCAGGAAATGAGGGATGGTCGAACAAGCGCTTGGGACACATATAGGGCTGCGCAGGGTCCTTTTATGTTATGGCAGGGTCCACCTGCAAAGTCCACGCCTTGCATGGCCCTGGGCGCGCTTATGGTACCATCGATGGTATCGGCCATAAGCACTATTGGGTGGTCATACAGGGCTAGAACCGCTGAAGGGTTGCATTGGCTGACATGATCAAATGGAAGAAACCCGATTGCGTCGCCACTTCTTACCCTCATCCCTGTCCTCATCTCAGCTCTGAGACAGCAAGGCGCAGGTAAGCCACAAACGAAAATGAACCATGCGCAAATTTAGGCAACAGCGAATGGGGTCGATGAAGCTTACCTCCACTGAATGACAGGGCCGTTGGTCACATTGCCTGACTATATCCATATAAGCCCCAATGAATACGATGGGCAAATGACATCAGTGGGATACGGGGGAATAGCCCGCGTGATTGGCCGCATGGAAATTACGTCGGTTCGTAGCCCAGACACTGAGTCTCATGCACGGTGAGCTTTCACGTATCACTAGTTTCCTCAGCTGTTGAGAATGGGTAGCCTAGCAGCAGACAATCTCCACTCTTCCAACATATTTCCCCTTCCAGCAGAATTTCCTTACCAACTTCATAGATGGCGGCATAAGCAGCTCTGCATCAGTTACACACATGATGCCTCCGCGCATCCAGAGGTGGGGAGGGGAGTTTAGCAAGACGAAGGCACATTCACCTTGAATTAGACCTAGCAGGTTTTTTAAAGACTATAGAAATGTGATGTAAATACTGTCTCAGTCAAAAGTACGAAATATCGCGAAAAAAAATCTCCATCGTCAGGCGATTTGAGGTTGGAAGCTTGTCTACATTATCTCAGTGTCGTGCTTTGGTCTAGTATGAAGCCACCTGACTTACTATAGACTTATGCCCTGTTATTGATGGTATACGCCACAGAAAAACCGCAGAGAAGAAAGGCTCACGCATAGCGCGTGCTCTACTTGCTGAGACAGAAGGTCACCCCTCTTGCTATGCCAAATGGAGGACCAAGTCCTCGTTGAACAGAATAAAAGAGGTCCGTCCCCATAAACTATCCCAACTTGAGGCATTGGCGGAAGACGGTCGCACGGTATCTGCTCATGCTCTGTTTTTCTCATTTCTCAACCTCGATTGAATTAAATTTTTAGGGCTGACTGGACATTTGAGCGCGAGGCTAGTCGCCTGTGAGAGGTATGTTACAACGGTCGCCAAATCTAAACAGCGACAGCGAAAAGAGGGTGCCGGCGCTATCTGCCCCAACCAAACTTGACCGCGCAATAAACCTGTAGAGCGACAATTCGCTGGATCCAAATCTACTGCCCATTGATGCAACGAGAGGTAGGAAAGTGGCATATAAGTATGGTGTGAAAGCCTGTCAGAGAACAAGAAATGAGATAAGCAAGCTCTTATATCCGGCAACGTCTTTATATACTAATTCGCGACATTTTGTGGTTTTCTTGTCCGACGAAAGACTGCCTTGACCTTTTCGATAGCTCCAGGCTGCACAAATGGAGGTAATGGAACCTTCACACCATGATACTCTCCACAAATCCGATTCTCCGCCGGATGGCGGGTATGGATGGGTTGTTACTGCCGCCATAGCCCTCATCAACGCTCACTCGTG
This sequence comes from Paramyrothecium sp. XJ0827, assembly GCA_020881915.1. Classification (NCBI taxonomy): domain Eukaryota; kingdom Fungi; phylum Ascomycota; class Sordariomycetes; order Hypocreales; family Stachybotryaceae; genus Paramyrothecium; species Paramyrothecium sp. XJ0827. Next base: position 5,251,042 of record JAJFPB010000004.1, read on the forward strand.
GGGAATCAACTCGGCATATTCTGTCTTTCTCGCCTATTACATCAAGAACGAGATTTTTGAAGGAGCAAATTCGTTGCAGTATGCTCTTGTCGGAGGACTGAGTGTAGGCTGCTGCTTGGTCACTGCACCATGCGCGACCGTTTTAGTGCAGCAATTCGGCTTGAGGCCAGTGATGTTAGGCGGCGCTGTTATGCAATCATCTGGCCTTGTCGCCTCTAGCTTTTGCACACGTCTTTGGCAGTTGTTCTTGTCTCAAGGTGTGCTGTTTGGACTCGGCATGGGCTTGCTATTTCAGCCATTATATGGCCTCATCTCGCAGTGGTTCGAGAAACGACGTGCTACAGCAAACGGCATCGCTATCGCCGGTGCTGGGCTTGGCGGTATGCTTTACTCAATTGCCGCCGGGTTCATGATTGCTCGCCTTGGCTTACAATGGACGTACAACATTCTGGCCTTGATCTGCTTCGTCGTCAATACCGTCAGCACTCTGCTTATCAGATCTCGCTTTCATGCATGCGGAGCACCCCAAATACCTTTCGATGCTAGCCTGCTGCGAAAACCAGAGTATCTCATACTTTTGCTTTTCAGTACACTCAGCATGTTGGCGTACTTTATTCTTATGTTCACGTTGGCCAGTTATGGGGTCGAGATGGGATTTGGTGAATCACGAGCCGCACTCTTGCCGGCCATGTTGAATTTAGGTCAGGCTCTTGGTCGCCCTGTAATGGGCTATGTGGGCGATCGTGTTGGGTGCATCACGGCTGCAACATTATTTACTTACATGGCTGGGCTCTGGAGCCTAGTAATCTGGGTCAACGCAAAATCGTACGTCATTATGGTTATCTTCGCTCTTATCGAAGGTTTGGTCTTGGGCGTCTTCTGGGTTTTGATTTCACCCTTGTTGGCCACCACCATCGGTATTGAGAATTTGCCTACAGGACTTTCTATTCTTTGGCTGTCCTTAGCTTTGCCTTGCACGTTCAGCTCGGCGATAGCTTTAGCAATACGTGAAGAGACAGGGAATTACACTGGTGCACAGTTATTCGCAGGCTTAACGTTCATCGCTGCTGGTGGCTGTATACATATTCTGCGCGGATGTAAGGTTCAAAGTTTGAACAGAAGGCAACGTGATCCCATAGCAAACGCTTGTGACGGGCAGCAAGGCCGTTTCCCGTATCAGCAATTTCTGTGCGCATCCTTTAAGTGGGATAGAGTTTAGGGAATAGCCAAGTATGTATTACTTTCCGCGAGCTGTTGACTCATTGATAAGTGAAATCGTCAAAAGACGTACTAGAGAGACCGCCATCAACTCCGCATGTACTGGATTGCTGTGAGGACGTAAGAAATCCAATGTCAAACCACATTGTAGGATCCATGACGCTGCCATCACCTAGTGTCAAAGTTTCCTCAATCCCATCCCCCTGAATTGAGAAATTGTTGACTATATTGCTCTTATCCTGTCTGGAGGTGGTCGCATCCAATTGCTCGACAAAAAGTCTTGATAGGCTAACATAAAGCGGCGCATGAGATGAAGCAGGCAAACCTCGAGCAATCGTTTCCAAGAGCTTCGGGACAGCTTTTAACTTTTCGGCAGCTATTTCGACGTCTACAGTAGACTGGCCCCCACGTTTCATGGCCTTTGAACGAGTAATGTCAGTTGGAGAAAAGATAATCAAGCTTAGGGACTGAGACTTGAGCCATTTTACGCACCTGGAGTATCTCAGTAGCTGCATGGCAGATCATTATCAAGAGATTATTATGGGATCCGAATTGAAGTTCGACCAAGATTTGATCAGAAAGCATAGTATCAATAAAGCGACAGGCAATTTGCATTGTCTTTCGAGAGATTTCAACTGCCTCTACGGCAACAGGGTCGGCTCCTGCTGCCAAAAGATCCCTCAAGGCCTGAGCGTTGAGAACAAGGATGCTGTGGTCATGGTAGAAACCCAATACACGGAGCGGAACAGTATAGTCGGGCGAATTTGACGTTGTGCTGTCTACTCGGAGTTGGTTCAACTTTGTGAAAACTCTGTCATGCCAGGCTGCGATTGATGATATGGAGTTTTCGCGATTCAGACTGCTTTCGTTCGCTTCCAGCTGTAGACTTCAATCAGACATACGCAATGAATAAAGTCTACTGGGTGAAAGTGACCAAGAGAAGGAAAGAAGAAAAGAGGGCGAGAGGTAGTCACATACCAATGATCTTCTCATTGCGACGAGGCCGCTTACCATCCGATCCATGGGTACCGTGTTTGACTCTTGCCACCAGTTTCCAGCATTTTCCGGCATGTCTTTCCAACTTACCCGAAGTGATCTTCCTGTCATGATACCAAAGCTTTTATCTGCGAGAAATATATAGAGCCATGTTCTCTCAAAGTTACGCAGCAGACGCGTTCTAAATTCTTCACTTCTCCCTCCTGCCATATTGTTGACATGCGATTTAACGCACGACGGACGGCCTATACCAATCTCGCGGGCTAGTTGAGTTGCCTAGACATGATGAGAGGGAAGACATTAGTTTTGCAGACGCAGGTTGCTAGGGCGGCTACTGTGGGACCTTACGTGATTGAGGAATAACCAGTAAGGGTCTTCTAGCTGTGCGTCCGAAAGAGGGGCCCAATATTGCATGATGAGAATTGCCTGGATTGTCTCCAATGATTTGACCGACATGGCAATTGACCACTTCATGTCGGCTTCGGCTACTGAATACAAGATGGGATAGAGAAGCTTGTCTCTCGGCCTTGTTGAAATGGCGCAGCCAAGAGCACATATTGCTGAAAACAAGGTAAAGGATGCATCATATACGTAGTTGGGGCAATGAAAGCTCGGCTCTAGAAGGCCTAGGAGGGGGTTACGGAACGTAAAGAATCTGGGATATCGATCAGTACTAGTTGAGGTGCTGAAGTCAGATAAAATGCTACTATACTTACAAGTGAAAATAGTGCGATACATCGTCTTGATCTATTAGCCGCGCAGTGACCGGATCGGATGCCGAAGGTTCCAGTTTGAGGATGCTATCAGGTGATTGTGCCGCCAGGACATCCCAGTCTCGTTTATATGAAGGTTGCCTTGCTTCGCCGCACTAGTGAGTATACAATAGGGAATCGAAAAGCTGAGGTAGTTGGTGGTTGACTTACAGAAATACTTTGCGAGCCGTTTGTCAACGGTTAGCGCTGCTGTCTTACAGTTTGGACTGAAGTTGGGCGTCAGTGCAGTGGAATGTGGGCTTGAGATTCGCGACGCCGCCTCCGTGTCCACTGCCGCAGCAAGTATATGAAGAGGCGATATTAACGCAGCTGCGCCGTTCTGCCGTTCGGCCATGTCTCCACATAGGGGCCTGGTATCGTCATCCTTTGGGTGTGTGAACCGGTTGTGGCTGCAAGTCACTGAGTTACCATGAGTTGAAAGAGTTGTGTTCAAATCATAGGACTCAGACTGTGGCGTTTGGAGTAATGAGCCAGGTACCGGGGTCGGTTGCTGTGTGGATGACTGCAGCAGAGCGGCAACGACTTGATCATGCACAGAGCTGTCTCTGATACGTGTAAGGAGCTTTTCGACGGTATCAGGCTTGCTTGATGCCACATGTTAGCACAGAAAGCCAATGGGATCAATCAACGAGTCTCACTTGGTACTTCCTTGTTTGCGACCTCGATTGGATTTGGCTGGAAAGCGACACGTTCGCCGATGCGCAAGACAGCGGTTACTGTAGTCGAATGAGCATTTAGCGTTCAATGGAGTTTGAAGAAGACGAAGAAACTGCGACTTGCCATGGCGATTTGCGGTTACAACGCTGTCTCATGGTGCGACAGGAAACACAAGCGGTGCGGTGAAGTCCTTCAACGTCTCCCGTGGCAGGATTCTCATAGTCTTCAGCCCCCATTCTCAAATTTGACTCATGAAATGATTGGAAGGTTAGCCGGTGTGTACGGAACAATGACTTGAAAAGAGAAAGCTAATGGGGGTGAGCAGGGTTGAGTTGTGTTTGGGTTCATGAGTGCGGGCAACTCGGCCTTTAGATCTAGTTGCCGCTAACGTGTTAGTCATCCCTTGGGGCACGAACTTACCCTGTACCAGGCTCAGAAGAGATGAATTTGAGATACTTAGACCAATTACAACAGGCAGATAATGTACCAGGGAACCGCTAAACATGGGAAGCTAGTTACACTCACTTCTCTAAGTTCAAGATTAGAACTTGAGGGGGGGTATACGCTGAATTAGACAAAGAAACAGATAGAGATAATCGCACAGATGGCTCAGACAAACACGGCAAGTAATGGATGCCGGTATTCAGACTGGACCTGAAGATATATAAGACTAGCACAAATACCTAGGCAGATCTGGTGATTTATATCATCCCCCCCTCCCCCCCTTTTTTCGATGGCTTCGTCATGGCCTCTATATAGGGCTATCATTATTCTTATTTTTGCTCCCCTCTGCGAAGTGAGGAGGTATCAGATTGTACATGATGGCAATCAAGAGTGCTGCAACAACAGGCCCAAACCACCAGATCCATTGACCTATTTCCATGACATCAGCAGACCGGGGAATGGAAATAGGTAGCAAAACTTACCTTCAAGGTCTCGCCTCGCAATTCCATATGCAAAACACCTCGCGGGATTCATCTGCGCACCGGCGTATCCCGGAACTGCACCACTTGTCGAGAACGCAACCATCCCGACGGAGATTGCGACCAGTATTGGACCGAATCGAGGACCGAAGACAAGGGCCTGGCGAGGGTCCAGACCAACTCCATATGCCAGATATAGAAGGATGAACGAACATGTGATCTCGTTGAGGAAAGCCTGGGAGGCCGTGATCTGCGACGAGTCATAGAAACACCCGCCTCCTTGATATCTAGTGTTCATGAGCGCAAACCCATTACACGCAGCTGTTGAGTTGCTCACCGAATGGCTCTCTCACGGCCCCATGTGCCTATCAGGATGGCCCCAGCGAGAGCAGACCCTGCTGTTTGACCACATAGGTAGAGTACTCCTTTTCCGCCAAAATTAGTCCGTCACCTATTCAATGCCGTGAGCAAAAACTCACCTCGTGGGATAGGACAGAGTCCGGATATCATGGCGGAGAAAGTAACCATAGGGTTCATGTGCCCACCAGTCCCTGCAGCTGTGGCGTAGATGAAGACCGTCAAAACAAAAAAGGTTGAAATGCCCACATAACCTCCGATTCGCGCCGTCTCGTAATTGATCAATGTGGCGGTAATTTGGCCGCCGATGTAGACAACACCGGCTGTTGCGACACCTTCCACGAACTATAACTAGTCAGACAGATCAACGAGGAGTTCAATTTGGAGTATACCGCGGCTTTCCAAATCTGCTTTGACGTCCAACCGTTGACATAGTATTCTCGATCACGGTACCAAGACTTGAAGCTGCGGGCAGGTCTTGCTAAAGGAGCGAAGGAACCCTCAAAAACAGCTATATTCTTCTCGCTCGAAATGTCGTCCTTGCTGATGTTATCTGGCGGTAATTCAGAGTTCTGCTCCTGCGTGTGCAGCGATGCCTGGCGCGTTTCGTTTGACATTGTGACTGTTTGCAATGCCTTTTGCTTGATGAGAAGTAGAGTCATCCGTCTTGGGGCCAGTCTAGATTTTAAAAATCCATTGCCGGATTTACCCTGCAAAGGTCGGAGACAAGTACGTGCTACATGAAGATGAAAGGATCCCCATTGGACGACGAGAATCACCTACACAGGGTGAACCTGGACGCCGTATGCCGAGTCGCCGAACTTGCCGCATTTAGCGTGCTCGGTGTAAGCTGAAAAATAGTTCGGAAACTCCGGTGGTTGCTCATTCAGGAACTCTCAGGGGCCTTGCTGACAGGAACCTCATCAGAGCAAGTAGGCCCCTGACAGAGCTGTTGTGTGAATTGTGCTCATGGAGCAGGCAAAGGTCCACGTCAACAAGTGCGTTTAAACCTTGCCCTGCTTCAAATTCTGAAAATTTCGTACAGTAAGGATTGCCTTGATAGCGATAAACATGTGCTACTGCGTCATTCTAAGAATCACTAGAGAAGTATGCACAATTGTCCAGTACTAGTGGTCCTTTTACTTACTCAACAACCTACAGTAGTTCATTCAGGGACGAACCATTATTCCCAAGAAAAAGGCTACAGATTCATCAATGCTGAAATATCCTTGACTACATTGTAAACATCAGTGTTGATGAGATTCGTGTAAATTAACCTCAAGTCCTCCTTTTTCTTAGCTGGAACCATCAACCTAAATTGGCAATCTAGGGATGGCAACTAAGTGTCTCTCAAGTCATCCTAACTCCAAGGCCATTGACCAAGTCCAGAGATGGAATATTAGAGATGGAATATCGAGAGAATTATGCGTAAACATGTCATTGAGTCGATCTTTCTTGGTCTTTACGAGAAGGACAGCGCTGTGCTAAGACCAGTAACTGTTGACCAAGCCCACAAAGAGAAGGAATTATTTCTGTATACGATTTAGAGTATGATGCTTGGATGTTTGATTATGATAGCCACAGATCTCAACATTGAAGATGAGTGTTGACTCGTTCTTGAAAGCAATGATCCACTTCTTCCATTCGGATCTGGCTCTTATATCGTACACAGCCATGGGCCTGCGCTTCCTTCACATCGGACCTAATGTCAGCCATACCAGTCTAATTAACGTATCGCGCAAGACATCCTGAGTCGTCGGGCAAATCTGTAGCATCCCAAAATATCTATGGTGTTTGCATCATTCTTGGCACTCTGGAGTAAAGGGTTGCATGGGATCTGGTTATAACCTTCTTATAACCACCATCGGCCCACGTGGTGTAATGTCGCCTTTTCTTTTTATTTTTATTTTTTAATGCAATATCACTGCCCCATTCAGGCCTCCACAGTTCTGTGACCCCTAGAATAAGTACCTCTTAGGTGTGTCACAACGAATGGAGAGCTCTCGGGCCAAAACTCGGTTGTTGTAAGCAAGGACGTCAGACAATGGCGTTTCTTTTGGGATTCTTAACAAGCGCACCAATCAGTGTACACCCTAGCTTTTCTTGTTTCCTTGGCTCCCCCCAAAAGTCCACGAACTGACGCTAAGTGGAGAAGGCTTCCAGGTTTGATACTCTCTGGGGAATGGGAATGCGATGTTCGTCATAGTGGCTCCATTAGGGATCGGCTAGTCCTTGGTGTCATGGAGAAGCTTCATGGGGAGATACGACGCCAGGACGCGCTACGGTCGGTCCAAACCCACAATTCAAAGAGATGGTAGTTGGCAATCCTACAGGATCCGACCACGGATCCCTATGATCTTGGGGTATAAAGGCGCGATTCGGCACATGACTCGATCGACGCTATGCTCTGTCTTCTCTCTTTTCAAGTCAAGCCTCGCGTATAGGTTCAACATGGCGTTACCACCAAAGCTATATCAATGGCTCGTCGGCGTCTTCGCGTCACTCGGCTCCTTGACATACGGCTATGATCTTGGGGTCATTGCTCAAGTAATTGCGGCGAAGGACTTCGTTGAAAGGTTTGGCGATGATCCAGCAAAGACTGGTGCCATTGTCTCCGTCTTCACCGGCGGAGCCTTCTTTGGTGCTCTAAGCGCCGCACCTATGGGTGACCGGCTGGGGCGAAAGTTGACGATCCTGATCGGTGCCGTCATCTTCCTCCTTGGCGGTGGCTTGCAAACTGGTGCACAGAATATTGCCTATCTCATTGCAGGGCGCGCTATCGGCGGCCTTGGGTACGACCAATTGCGAAGACTTTCCTCTAATGTAAACTGATCAATCTGCAGTGTCGGACAAATGGTCATGATCATTCCCATCTACCAAGCCGAACTCTGTCATCCAAGTATTCGTGGCACAGTCACGGCGCTTCAGCAATTCATGCTGGGTGTGGGTGCTCTTGCAGCAGCGTGGATCTCATATGGTATGACAACTACACTTCCAAGAATGTTTTGATGCTGATGATGGTTTCTGTTAATTAAGGACTGGATATTGGCATCGATGACAATGATCAACGCCAATGGCGAATCTCCCTTGCGCTGCAGAACATCCCCGCTGGAATCCTTGCGCTTTTGATCTTGTTTTTCCCCGAATCCCCAAGATGGCTGATTGATCACGGAAGACAAGAGGAGGGGCTGCAGACCCTTGCGAAGCTCCATGCGCATGGCGACATCAACGATGCCTGGGTGCAAGCCGAGTTCTCGCAGATTCAACAATCCGTTGCTGCCGAACATGAAGCCTCTGCCAAGTCATACAAAGAGCTCTTCACAGACAAGTCCTGTTTCCGGCGCCTCTGGATTGCTTGCTCTGTTCAGGCTTCCATCCAAATGACCGGAGTTGCTGCTATCCAGTATTACTCCGTCACGATTTACGAGAAGATAGGAATCTCCGGCAGCGATACTCTCCGCTATCAAGCTATTTCTAACATCTTTGCCTTGGTCGCCCAGGCTTTATGTATGGTTTTGATTGATCACACAGGCAGGCGATGGCCGTTGATTCTGGGCAATGTCGGAAACTGCATCTCATTCATTATTGCGACTTGCCTCCTGGCGTATTTTCCTCCGGGCGAGGGGACATCCAATTCCTCTGCTAGCTGGGCGTTCATTGCAATGACGTGGTTATACAACTTCTCCTTCAGCGCAACTTGCGGCCCACTATCGTGGATCATTCCTGCGGAAATCTTTGACACAAAAACTCGAGCTAAAGGTGTCTCGATTGCCACGATGGTGAACACTGCTTTCAACGCCATGATCGCTCAGACTACATCTGTCGCACTCGACGACGAGACAGGCATTGGCTGGAGATGGTACATCCTCTTCATCGTTAGTATCTCCACACCGATTCTCGCATGCTACAAGCTAACCATCTACGTAAGGTTTGCAACTTCACCAATGCTGTCTACTTCTGGTGCATATTACCCGAAACAGCTAAGAGACCATTAGAAGAAATGAAGTATCTCTTTACCGAGGCACCAATTTTCGTCCCTGCCATGGATTCCAAGCGGCTCATTAGCGGTGATCTAGAGCGAAGGGCGGAGGAAATCAAACACAAGAATGAGAATCTTGCCGATACAGTAGAGCACTCGTGATAAACACTTTATCATGGGGCTCACAGATCAGTAAGACTATATAAAATTTTTCGAAAGCATGCAAAGTTAGAATAGCTGTTAAGAAGTTGTGCTGAATTGATGTGCGAGTCTTTTGGATTGGCAAGCTGTTTGTGCTTCGTGCTGAGAACGCCAAGTATGTCTTACTTGATCCATTTCTTACCCCAACTCTTGAGCACTTACACGAATCAGTTCCGTCTCAATGGATATTGCGCGGCTGACAAAGGATGCTATACTCAATACTGCCTTTCGAGACATTCGAGCACCGTGGGCCGCTCGGATGATACTGGTTCAGTTATACTGAGACGTTGACTTGCAGATGCGATTGACGATCAACGGCGGGTATGCGGTTGTCCTTCGTGCAATCTGCAATAAGCATCCGGTGCTAGCAAAGTAAGGTTAAAATGATTCTGGCACCCGGACGCAACACAATGGGCAGCAATCATGTGAGATGCCAAAACTAACTACAATCCTTGACTAGGATACGGCACCATCCCGTTAGCCTAGGATGGACGTGATGGAGAATTAGGGTTCCTCCTTCTCCCTCCACCCTCCGGTACCGGGAACCCTACTTTGTGGATTAATGTTGTGGGCCGTCGGAAAGGGGGAAACATATGGAGGTTGAGTCCAATCATCGCGAACTCGATAACATCGTTGATCTTTCCTGGCCCAACACTGAGTTTTAAACTTTCAAGAACGTTCGTAAGAAAGTGAAGCTGCTAGCCTGTCGAGGCTGAACTATGCCCACTAAGGATTGCTTGTGTCATAAGACTGCCGAGTCCCCAGCACTTCACACCACTAGGCTTGAACATCCGAGCGTTGAACAAGTCGACACTGCGTTGCGGTATGTGCACATGATCCTACTGATATCGATTTGAGGCCGCATTGATAATGAAATTATCCATTTCTGAATCATTCAAGATCATTTAGACGAGCTCCAATCACGATCGTGATGAACACAGGTCACCAGTGGGCAGGAAGATGTCCGGCATCGGATCTGGCGGCTGCATACACAGGTCAGCTTGATCACCGATGCATACCAAGACGATCGATCCTTGGACCAGACTTTTGCACACTCAGAGAAGCCTCAATAAGTCAATGCAGAAGGCGGCAGTTCTCGATTGATCAGGCAAGGCAGCGCAGCGCCATGCCCTAATGCGCGGCGAATCAGACAGCCCGCATACGATCAGGATTAAACGTGCTGCCGGAATTATCAGTGTCTCTAAATCCGGACTTTGATCAAGGAACTATACTATGCTCGCCAACAAATTAGAATTCCGCGCAAGGTGCGAGGCCGCATGGCGCCGAACCCTGGCGTGCGGCCATTCTGACAAGCCGCATTGCGCCTCTGTGATCAACATCGACTACGTTGTTAGAGTTGATACTACCTAAATTCGGATCCCAACGAGGTTCTCATATATTTTACTCGCGCCTGCTCGGTCATAACCCGGTGGTCCTGGCCCGATTCTCAGGTGTTTTCAGTTCTACTAGGATAACAAGCCAACGCACGACCAATATGTGGTATTCACCTACTCTAATTGCTATTCAAGGCATCATTTTGAAACTTTGCGACGCGATTAACTGCTCGTCTAAGGAGCAACCAGTTGCGAGGTTAAAGAATGAAATTTTGGTTGGTCGACATAACGACTTCTTCAATCAAGACTTCTTCCTTGGAAATCCTTATGCCGCACCTCCAGTTGGTGATTTACGGCTTGTTGAATCTTGCAAGTCTCTGCTCATGACGAAGCGTAAAGCCCGTACAAAGACAATCAATCATCCCGATGATTTGGCTCGAGGCCAAGCTGAAGCTACAGACTGATAGATATTACCTCGCAGCGAGCGCTGGTATGAATTAGTTGTATTAAGAGCAAGAGATTGGCTTTGTGAAGGCCTGCGCGAATTGCTCATTTACATGGAAACAAGTGCCAATTTTTTCCGATGTATACATGAGTGCTGGGTCGACTGACGTTTCGGTGCGAAAAAGCAGCTCATGGGAGCTAGCAAACCCAGGTGCCTACCTGGCCCATGGCCGACCATCCCATTTGGGATGAAAGCGATCATGCATTTACGCAATACACAGCTCTCCGGCTATGGGCGCATTTGCATCTCATGACGAAAACTCAAGTCACAGTCGTAGTCCGCACTTAGAGAATAGCCGTTTGTCCACTAAGTACAGACCAACCTGACGATCCAAGCAACCAAGGGGAAAGCAGTTGAGACAATGCATTGAGGGATCACTTCGTGTAAGAGCCCTTCCCGCCACATTGTTAATGTCCCTTCACCTAGCAGGGGTCTAGATATCAGGAGATTACGGAATAAATAAAAGTTTCAGCTATGCCCTATAGGGACCAGAGACCCATGGAGGTGGGAAATGAGTGAAGGTATCCACAACTTGGCATCCAATGTATCAAGCATCAATGACCAGCAGCCCTAATTGCCCCAAATCTACCTGACCATAGGGTGTATTGCAATAATGAAACCCATGGTATTATTGGCATCGGTGAGAGCATAGCCCCCCCTCCCCCCCAAAAAGTTACTCATTATTGATACTATTTATTTGAAGACCCGACCGGATGAGCAAATGGTGCAAAGTAGCGAGTAACATCCCTCCCTCCGGACAGGATAATGGGCACAATTTGTAGATGCTCAAATCCCTCTAGTGCAGAAAGTAGTGGGAAAAGAGGCCAGGGTTCGTCAGCCAAGGCAAATACTGCAATCTGTTTTGGCTGAGGTAATATAATACGTAGCTTGTCAAAAGTCTGGGCATTGATAAATGGAGCATGCTCCCACCATTTAAACCAAACACTTGCGCATTTCTTCAAACACATAAGCGTTGCGGATCCACACCAGTCAACCAGCCACGAACATGAAGCTTCTCCTCATTGCCCTGCACTGCTATATGGCAGCTGCAAACGCGATTAAGCCAAACTATACTTCTCCTGCTGGCGTAGAGATTTACAATCCACAGTTCTTCACGCCGACCGGACCCTGGAGTTTGATGTCCAAGGTAGAAAACACTCTTTACATTGCTGGTAGGCAACTTGACCCAATCCTCAATGCTGGAATCTCTGCTTATCAAGAAAAGGCATGCGTGGCATTAGCCCCATCAATGGCACTTTGGTACCTGTCGGAATTGACAGAATTCGTCAAGCTTACACCAACATGATCGACTTGGCGGAGATGGCGGGCACAGATCGATACTCGGCTGCTCGCTTGGTGGTTTATACGACTGATATGTACCGCTGGCGGCCATTGTGCAACCAGATTCAAATTGAATTGTGGGGAAACGACCCAAATAAGCATCCTCCGCGATCCATCATTGAAGTGCAAAGATTGAACGACGACGACATTGTGGAGGTGGAGGGTACATTTCTTATCGCTCCGGATTCAACTCCACAGAATCCATGATAACGCAGGGTCAAGAAAAGAGAAAATGTCTTTGAAGAGCTCGCTACGCGCAGACTTACTAATTAACATATGAAAATTGGTACGACAAAATACTCTGTGCTTGGTATGAAGAACAATTCACCACACAAGGCTCATTTCGTAATGGACATATGATAGTTTCGTTACTCAGATGGAATAAACTTCAATTTCATGCGTACCTGACATCTGCACTCACTCATCGAACGAAGTCGCCATATGCATGTGCTTTCTGTTCCCCGTACCAAAACCTCGGCAAGCAGCTCACTCTGAGAATTGCAGGTTTTTGTGCATGAATGGGTTGAGAATGTTGATTAAAGCGAGACTTTCGACATGGATAGTTGACGACCTGGTAGTTTACTTCATGGTAGCAAAGCGACGGTATCATATCGCCATGCCCATCAGAATCTGCACTTACTACGTTATTGCGAGTCCTGTGCATAATTTGCCGCGCATTTCATTGCTTAAGTTCACAAAATATAACTCTTAGATTCATCTCACTTGGATGTTAGTTCGCCATTGTGACTTGTCTCAGAGCAGCTGATAAGAAGCTGCAAAGACTGCAATGGCTACCCGCTCCGTGCTTAAGTATAGGTTGAGGATCTCATCTGAACGAAAAACTTCCCATTCGAATTGTATATCGGGCTAGGCTTGAAATCACAACACTACACTACACTACTTTTAATGCGTACAAAGTGCAGACCTGATCTGTTAATTTCGATACGAAATACGAGGATAGGGGATTTGATTCTAATCATGGTATCCTTGGGTCAGAAGCTAGCTTTTCTATATTGTTCCCTCAAGTATTCTCTATTAACGTCGATAATCGACAGCGCAACTGCAGCATCGTGCCTCTCTCCAAAACATGACATCGTGGAAGAATGAAGGTGATAAATCGCGGCATGTTGAGAAAAGAACATTTTGCCCTCTGACTTCCTGACCCTATAGACTGGACCAAAATAACATTTGTACATTTTGCAGCCATCAGTATCTGTGGTAAACTTGTGGTTGCTAACCTTGATCACAACGTCGTGACTATCATGAAGCAGGAATGGCTTCTTCTTTGTAACCACTGTGGTCAAAAGGGCTACTAACGAGATGAAGTGGTAACAATCGAACCCTTTGAACCACTTGTAGCCGTCTTTTTTCTAAAAATCGATGATTTGGTGGCTTTGGCGAACCACACTAAATTCAGCTTGGCTGAATGCTTTTATTGTCGAGACATTGCCCGAGGCCTCGAATATGTTATGGTAGGCGCGAATACCGGCCTGATGATACCATGAGAGTCGCCATTGTTCCCCTTCTCTAAAGGTTTGATAGCATTTCAGGACGTTGAATCGTCGCCATGGGTGATGGCCAGATAAAGCTGTGTGGGCCTTGAAGGTTCAAGATACAGCCTAGCTGACTATCAGAACATCAAAGGGGGTAACGGTGGGCAATATTAGTCACTACAAGGGTAAAACCAGAGTCAGCGCCTGGCCTTCTCATCTAGAAATAGTTCAATGTGGGACTCTATTTTGCCAAGGCTTGCATGTTATGTTGTGGTTCTGAGTTGATATACTGGTACTGATGCTTGTAGACTTCCAGATGCACTTCGACCCTTCTGCACTGATACTGCTTTTCCTGAGGTCCCGGAAAAGGCCCATTTCATAGCTCTTAGCGTCTGAAAGCCTATATAGCTTGAGCTCCGGAAATTTTGAATGGTTAAGATCTAAAACTCAGGATATTTGTCTCAACAAGGTCTGAGGCAGGAAGATGAGACACGAAAATTTCGAGACAGAAGTCCATTTGCTTTGGTCTCTGTCTTGTTTGCGTCTCCTAGTTTGTTGAGTGACTAAAATCACCGTAATATCGTGGGAATAGATTCGTAATCGGCTTAGTAGATAACGCAATCTTGCTGATCCTACAGCAATCGTCTCAATGGAACTTACCTAGACATTGAGTTTCCAAAGCTTCCGCCCGGCCGCTGTAGCTGTAGGATGATTGTCAAGGTTTCCATATCAGACCGGTTGATGAAGGTATCCTTGAGTCTTCTACACGCCCCATGCGAAAAGTAGCTTAGGAGTACCACCGCCAGAAGCTTGCAACGCAGTGATTGAGTTGGGAGCATGGGGTTGGGAGGTGTACGTACAGTTCTTTAAATTGAGTGCCCGACGCAAACAAGACAAATTCTGTTGCTTTCACAATGTGACTATGTGTCTGGTATGCTTGCTCCTTGGACTTGATGCTTCGGGCTTATGAGAAATGGCGTAGCATTTACAGTAGCGATCACAAATTTCATGCTTTAACTAAGTCGCTCCTCGGAGATTCCCTTCGGCATCGCCGGGTGGGGCTCAGGTGCGGAATCGCACATTTAATGGCCCCATCCCATCGTCTGGCGTCTTCAATCCTGCACTTGCGGGCCTCGTGCATTGACGATTCCTATTCCTTGGTGCGTTACAAATAATACAGTGGTTGAAGAACAAAATAAGGGAAAAGGATAACGGCCCAATCATCAGAAGTTGGCCCCTACTTGGCACTGCGTTTCGCGCAGCCTACAATGCATTGAAGTCAAACGCCTTGGAATCGTCTCAACGTCCGACATTCTGAAAAGTACTCACGCAAAGTTGCCGAAGTTGAAGCCAATGTGGCCTAGCGGCGCCATAGATTGGCATGACAAGGCATCATTTCGATTCGCCGGTGGAGCGAAAGTGGATCGTGACGCAGGGACGGAGTTGTGAAATACGAAATGGCGTCAAGCCGGCGTCAGGGGCAAGCTCCACGAACACATCTTGCAATCAATTTTTTTTTTTTTTGGTTTACTGAAATTCTTTCGCGATGCACTGTGCTAACGCCGAGCCTTTTGTAAGTGAATAAGATGGATCTTTGCACAGGATCGCCTACAGAGAGGAGTAATTCAAGCTATGAGCTCCCAAACTTCAAGGAGAATGGCTCTTCTGTTTACCTCCAAGCAGATTTGTCCACGCCTAACAGATCTGGACCAAGTGAACCATGGCGAACGGGGTTTCTCACCCGTTTTCCATTCTGGGGGTTTGGATCGTGGATCTTTGCCATAATATGTAAGTCGAAATATTTTCGCTTGGCCTGATCTTAATAAGAGCTCCTTCGACGTGTAGCCACCATTGCTGGCATACTTGTTCTTGTCTTCAGTGACGGGGTTCCTGTTGATAATTGGGACAGCCGCCTACAACCAACAGTATGGCTAAGGCTTATTCAATTATTTCTAGCTTCTTGAAGACACAAATACTCAGCCTACACCATGGTCGCATCTACCAAAGATCTCTAGAATGAAATCGTAGTGCGCCAGGCATTTAGGCCCAAGCCTGAGCATCTGGCGCTCATGCCTCTTTTCAGCTTTCAGCAAAGGAACCGTACCCAGATACCTTTTCCGCGCGCATAGCCCTAAAGTTGCTGGTGGACCAAAGGAGGAATTTGTGTCGTCACACGCATGCTGTGCCCACATACCACGTGTGAACGACTTGCGTCAAGACATCTTCGCCCTTGACGCCGAATAAGCCGCAGACCGCCTCAATTAGCACTTTTGGTGGAGGAAAGGTCATGACGTCGAATGCATTCTTATGAGTTGGACATCTTCGCTACTATTGGCGCTGCTGCATGGAATCTTCAGGCACTATGATGACCTCGACGGGTCCAAGTGGGACGATATAAAGCTTCTCGTTTTAGATACTAAAGAGCTATTCCCGGCATTTTTCGTAAAAGATTTAGAACTTCTTAACGTGTTCGTATCCAAGAGTAAAATACTTCAGAAGCTGGGACATTGCAGGACGGTTATGGCTTATTATTTTGGAGAATACCTTAGCCAAGGCCATTTACGCACCGAGGAGCATTGAGACGCAGGTCACTCAACCCCAAATGAAGCACATCAGCAGCTTCAGACAGCCCGGATTAGATCGAATATATGAAGGCCTTGTCAGGTCCTCTGAGATAGAAGGTCAGGATTCAATATAGTCACTGGGGCACCCGTGGCTATCTCTCAGTGGGTGCACTGCTACAGATAGGTTTATGTTACTGACTGGTCACTCCCTGTACGACCCGGCGCATAATAATAATTTATATTTTATCCAAGTAAGTCTTATTTTAATACTTTAAATTATGTACTTAATATTTCACTAGTATCTATATAATTCAATAAATACCCATAAATTACTTTAGGCCTCCCGATAACACAACCTCTTGACCAGTAAGATACCCAGTTTTAGCTATCCTAAATCACGCATTAGCATTTGATGTCTTAATTGCTTAGCTTCTCACTTACATAACCGCAATATTAGCAACCTCTTCGGGTTGGCCTAGACGATGGACCGGGACACTGGCAGCAATCGCGAGTCCTGGATCTGTTTCTCTCAATTTTTCGAGGTTTGTATTATCATCCCATATCCTAGTTCATAGAGTTGTCAGATATATACTAATGCAATTCGGAACAACTCCCCACCTAGACTTTGGGGTTGGAATCATATCTGTAGCGCCAATCATGGCGGGTAAGATCTGGCGAAGTTAGCGTGAAGAGCCAGACTGATTAGTATTCACATACAATATTAACAGTTATGCCTTCTCCAGCAAGAACGGTGGACAAATTAAGCCCCATTGCACTATTTTATCAACCTCATCCTAGTCTTGGGATGCAATGTCATAGGAACATACCTCAAAGCACCTTTTGTGGCGGCATAGTGGCATCCATTGATGCCGCCTCCTTTGCTTGCAATGCTTCCGATAAGGATCACACGTCCCCAGTTCTGAGATCTCATAGCGGGAATACAACTTTTCGTCAATACAAAATGGCTCCGAGCATTAACCTCCATTAACTCATCCCAGTCATCTTCTTGAATATCATTTATGTCTCGGATTCGTTTGCCCAGTCCGGCATTTGCCACGAGGATAGATACAGCCTTGTGCTTGGATTGGACTGAAGGATTTTGAAAAATCCTGTCGTAAAGTCCCCGTATTTGCTCTCGGTCGCTGAGATCAGCTGCGACGGTTGGGAACAGCTGATCCGCATAAGCAGACTGTAGATTTGCAGCTAAGGCTTCCACCTTTGCCTATCACATAATAAGTCAGGCTCTGATATTCAGTGGGTGAGGAGTGGTATGTGAAATACCAAGCTTGAGTTACAGTGAAGCACCACATCGCAACCTTCTGCGGCAAGAGCGCGAGCAATCGCCGACCCAATGCCACCACTATAATTTAGGATCATTAGTCTTCATAAGCTAGATTGAGGAAAATAAATGATGCAGTACCTGGCTCCGGTGACAAGAGCAAGGCGATTGTTGAGGCGATTGTCTACCTCCCGAATCTGGTAAACAGTCATGAGGTATGCTTAGTTGGACGGAGCAAGCTTGACAGAAACAGAAAGTACAGTGGAATTCAAATGCCTGATATCCCTGGCGTAAGCACCCCCTCAAATTCTACTAGGTTGCATGTATGGATCAAGTAAAGCACGCAGGCATGTAGTGGAGACTTCAGTTGGAGGAGCCCCTCTCCATGGCAGATTTATCCAAACTTACCCGGACATCGGACTATAAAGCCGAGCGGAGCACCATACTGTTAGCGTGCACCATTCGGACAACCAAGCTGATGCTCCAACCTTTTCTACCATCCATCTATCTTTAGACTCCATCCCAGCATCCCTTTGCTTCGGGATGTATCGGGGGAAAAGAGTTATGTCTTTGCCCAGCAGAACACGCAACTAGAGAAGCACGGAATGTTTTCACATTCGGATAGCATGGTGGCCTATACACGTCCACCATACACACTGATTCGCTACGTCAATATGGCAAATTGAACAAAGCGTCCGGAATTATCATTTGAGACTGTCATGTATTCAAAATGGACGCCAAAAACGTTCGAGGTAACTCATGTTTGTTAGTCTATCAGTTGATTACTTATATCATGCACTATTCTACCTCTAATATGTGTCATGACCTAGCGATCTCGAATTCGGAAATATACCAATTCTGAATCGCTTTAGTGTCTCCTGTAATGGCAACGGTATCGTATCTGGGTCTTTGCTCCTTCGCCACCGCGCCGTTGTTCACCATGCGCCCAACCCACTTTCCGTACTTTCGACCAGCAGCAGTGATCTTGTCAATGGCGGCAATGAACTCCGGCTCGTCACCTCTTGCAGGGACGTAGCCGAGAAGAGATTGCGCAAGATCATTTGGACCAATGAAAACCATGTCCACGCCATCTACTGCACAGATTTCCTCGACGTTGTCGACTCCAGCTCGAGTCTCGATCTGAATCATGGTCAAGATTGTCTCGTTGGCTGACTTCATGTACTCGGGTGTCGTGAGGCCATGTCCAATGGCAGGGAACGCAGACCCTTGACCTCGCACACCTTGCGGAGGGAACTTAGAGGATTGGACAATCTGCCTGGCTTCATCCGCATTATTTATTTGCGGCACCATGATGCCATGTGCTCCAGTGTCCAACGCCCGCTTGATAATGTCATGAGCCGGGCCACGAATCCGAATGATAGGTGAAACCCCAAGGGCTGCAATTGCGGCAACGGAATTATGCATAGAATCATCTCCAATGTGGCCATGCTCACAATCGAGGATGATACCATCAAGGCCAGTCAAGGCAACAATCTGAGCTTGGCGAACTGACGGGATGGCCACGAACGTCATCAGAGGGTACTCATTTGCCTTGAGCTTGTTGAGCATCCTCAAACGAGGATTCTCAATTTGAGTTGTGTGGGCGGTAGGATAACTCATGACTGTTGCGCGGATTGAGGGAGATAAGAGAACGGTTCGGCAAAAGAAATGTTCGAAATGATTGGAGAGACCGGAATATGATAAGAAACATAGCGAGCCATCTGGCTCTCTTTTATGAATGAGATATCATTCTGATCGTTGCCAATCGCATAGCTCTTCTCCGATGTTGGAGGAGCACACGACTCGAGCCAAGCAACTAGTTCATATGAGAGGCTCCACTGGGAGGAGCTCCCCCAAACATGCACTTGACAGGCCGGCTCGGAAGACTAGCGGGCGCCTCACTGAGAGCTCCGCCCCAACCCCTCCCATTCCAGAAACCAACTCTGCTAATCATCTGCAGCGTTTGACTGAGCCCCTGACCAGTTACTCATCGGAAACCCCTAGCCTTGGACATCGCCGACGGTCCTGATAAGAGGATATGGATTTGGGTGGAGGGCGTGAAGATTGCCGCTGAGCAGATAAACCGGGCGATGCGTCGGCCAGAACGTTTCCAAGTCTTTGTTATAACAGGCAAGGTTGTCTCGTTTGATCAAGAACCTACTCTGCTCTGGATTATCGTCCTGTTCATTCTGTCCTTTGGGTTTGCGCCTCAAGCGGGCTCACTCATACTCGAAAGAAGAGCAATTCTTCATATACTGTTGCCATGTCCGCCGTCTCCATGGAAGAGGCTACCATGAAGGCCTCAGGCGCAAGTCACCAAGAGGGCACGGTCGCCTATCAGAGAATGCCGCAGTCTCTTGTTCACCTGAGTCAAGAGGAAATCGCGAAGCTCAACAAGAAACTTGTCCGCAAGATCGATCTCATCATCTTGCCCATCATTGGCATTCTATACATTCTCAACTATATAGACCGCCAGAACTTGGCCGCGGCCAAGCTCCAGGGGATCATGGAAGATCTCAACATGACGACGCAACAGTTTGCTACCGCGATTTCGATTCTGTTCGTCGGTTATCTGCCTTTCCAGATTCCAAGTAACCTGATTATCGCCAAAATCTCCCGGCCGGGTCTATACATCTGCTGTGCCGTAATCACTTGGGGCACCATTTCGGCCGCCACGGCCGCAGCGAAAACATACGGGCAGCTTCTGGCGATTCGTGCAACGCTTGGTATCGCGGAGGCCGTATTCTTCCCCGGTGCTATATACTATCTGTCAGCATGGTATACCAAGACGGAGCTTGGAAAGCGTATCGCCGCGCTGTACATTGCACAACAAGTTGGCAACGCTTTTGGTGGCCTGTTTGCTGCCGGTATCTTCCAACTCGATGGTGCTCATGGCATCCGTGGCTGGCAATGGTTGTTCATCATTGAAGGTGTCGCGACCGTTGGTATCGGCGCCATCTGCGCCTTCTTCATGCCCGAGTTTCCATACAACAGTCGTATCCTTTCGCCATTGCAGCGTGATCTGGCCGTGTGGCGCGTGGAGTCTGGAGCCGGGGCTGCTGAAGGCACTGAAAATGAGAGCGTGTTGAAGAGTTTTGGAAAGGCCTTGAAGGATCCCAAGCTTCTGGTTCTTATCTTTTGCAATTTCCTCTCCCAAGCGCAGGGGTCTATCGCCAATTATTTCCCTACCATCGTCGCTTCGCTGGGATTCGACAGGACAATCACCCTTCTTCTTACGGCGCCGCCTTACGTGCTTGCGGGTGCCGTGTACTACATTCTCATGTGGTATTCGGACCGAAAGAACACAGCTTATCCCATCATTCTCATGTGTATTGCCATCGCCGTTGTCATGTACATCATACCTATGGCGACTTTAAATATCGGAGCACGATACTTCTCCATGATGATTCTACCCTTCGCATCTGTTGGGCCACAACTTGTTCTGTACAAGACCATCAATTTGCACCTGGCTCGGCCGACATCCAAACGTGCAGCCGCATCCGCCCTGGTCAACGCCATCGGAGGCACGTCAAACATTTGGGCCTCCTACCTCTACTATGCGCCTCCACAGTTCTTTGCTGCATTTGGCACACTCATGGGCTGCGCACTATTGTTTGCGGCTACTATTACATTTTACCGATGGTTGGTCTTGCGTGAGAACAAGCGCCTCGATTCAGGAAATCCAGATGAGGTTGCCAAGGTGATGAAGGGTGGCGTGACGGACGAAATGGTGCAGATGGGCTGGCGTTATGAAATGTATTGAAGCAGCTATAGTTGTATGGTAGTAATCCATCAAGTTCCAGCTATTAGTCTTATCTGAATACGCAATCCTGGCACTTTGTGGACCGTCTTCTTGACCCCTTTCTTGTTTGGCTTGAAAGCCTAGTAGCTTATCAGTGGAGACTCCATCGCACTTGGGCAGCGACGAACCGACTGATGTAGCGCCCTCGATAATGAAAGCTCCTCAAGATCCGAAAAATGATAAGGGATGTGGGCCTGATATCAAATCTCCACAGTCCGGTATCAATGTGGATCATTCAGTTTGTTCTACCAGTATCTCACGTAACGCCATCACCATCTAGGCAAAGTGTCCAAGTGCCCCAGCGAACCGAGGACAGGTGGCCAATCAGCAATCTGCTAATGCACAGCTATGGCAAATCAGGGATGACCTGTGCGATTCCTAAACCAATGACTTGGGGCTTCAATGATGCTCTTGGATGATGCTCTTGACTCCACATTGGGGTAGGGGACGGGGGATGCCGCTCTTCACAAGATTGCGGGGAAGGCCATTCGGCAAATAACAATAACTGTAGTTGGATTGTTGGGGGACAGCGCTTCATGTGTCTCTCATGTCAAGTACGTCGGTCCCTCCATCGTTGCATGAATCTCTCCCATCGCGCTCCGCAAATTCACATTTTGAGCGCCAAAGGTTCAAGTCTACAAGTCCTCTCATAGACGCATGGTTCTCTATACAACGCATCTGTTATAATGCCCGTCTCCGCCATTCCCATAACCTCTGCCATCCCAACCGACATACAGCCTCAACAAGCAAGTTCTCAGCCATTCGAATGCCTCATCTGCCACAGTCGCTTTACTCGGCATGAGAATCTCAAACGTCATGCTGGACTTCACTCACGCTCGGCGGAAGACGCTTCGCTTCCGTGTGAAATCTGCAGCGCGACCTTTTCACGTCCCGACCTCCGCCATCGCCACATGAAAAGAAAGCACTTGAATCGTGGAGAGGAACCTGCGGAAAAAAGGACCTGTGACAAACTTGACACGCGAAGCAAGGAACTCTCCACTCATTCGCCAAGTCCAGACAACAGCGAGACCTCATTCCTGGTGACTCAACCACCAGAGGACGACGATGGAAAGAACTTGACCAGCAGTATTTGGCAAATGGCCCTACGGTATGGTCAACGCCGGTCGTCTCGCGATGAACAAGATGATCAATCCACGATTAGTGGTCAATCTATTGCTACGGAAGATGATCAGGCTCGCAGCTTCTCAAGCTCATTACCACGGCATAGTTCGATGGGCGAATCTACTTTCATCCGCCCAGATTCGTACGTCTCAGATGCCTCCGTTAGCTTTGAGCGTCACACAAACTTGGGAAAGACGACTGCCAACCTCTGCATCGAGCCTTTCAGTGCCAGCCTTCCCGACTTTAACTTCAATTCAGGCCCAAGCAATAGAGGCAGTCCATCTACCACGGCCCAAGGGGGATGGTTCCCTTCTCATTGCCAGATTACTCGCGGTTGCTTACTATACTTCAAGCACGTTTCCCACTTCGTCCCGTTCCTTCATCAGCCAACCTTTGAAGCCACAAAAGCACCCGATTACTTGCTCCTTAGCATGCTGTGTCTGGCTTTCCAGTACGGAGAAGATCCCGGCCGCAGAGATGAAGCAGGTTCAGGCGCGAGCTTATCGAAGCGCTGTTTCTTTCGTGCTCAGGCCATTTTGAAATCTATGGAGGACAGTATGGAGGACAGTATCGGGGTCCTATCCCTGGTTCAGTCATATTTACTACTTCAAATCTCCTCGATTCTATATCTTTGCGGATTTAATACAGCATTCGGGTTCAAGACTCACTCCAAGATGATCCTCATCGCTCGATCAGGGGGCTTGTTACAGCCACTTTCCGCCGACCCAGCCACGTCCGAGGATCTCGAGGCGCTGTGGCAAGGATTCATCCAAGCCGAGTCGCGTAAACGGACAGTGTTTGCTGTGCACCAGATTGACACTTTGTGGTATCAGCTGTTGTCTGTGCCTCGGCAACTTTCTCACTTGGAAATAAAGCACGAACTCCCTTGCCCAGAGACGTTTTGGTCGGCATCGTCATCTGGAGCATGGGCTCACCGGCAGTTACTTGCAAAAAATCCCAGTACATCAATAACGTATACGGATGCGGTGCGTCGCTTCTTGTCGTCTTCATCTGACCTGGACTCGATCCCATCGTTTGACCCCTACGGCGCCATCAACCTCACTCAATTCCTCGTTTCGAGTGCTCAGGAGATCTCTGGCTGGTCTTCGATTACAGGCGTACTGTGTACAGAACGACTAGAGCCGTTAAGATCGTCACTCGTCGCACTCCAACCTTTCGCGTTTCCAAAGACGGACCCCAGCGAGCCCGTGAATCACGCGCTATACGAGGCGACATGGACCTCCGCAATGATGGAGATTCGAATATGGTCGCCAGCTCACACATTTGGGATTGTTGGAGGTAGCATGGATACTGCGCTGCACCAGCTCACACATCTAGCTCCGTCTTGCGAGTTCTTGTGCAACCCCTCAATCGCCGAAAGCGTACAACCTCACGTCGACTGGTTCTTGCATTACCTCGAATCAAACGTGAATCCAGACACAGAGGCACCGTGGGTTACCCTTTATGCTTACAAAGCATTCATGATTGCGTGGCAGCTTTTGCGTGGCGGCATACCCGGATCTATGCAGGCCGTCAATATCACCGATCGAGACTCCACTGGAGCATTGCTATGGGCGAAGAAAGTCTTCCAACGACGAGGACGATGGAAAATTGGCAGACTAATCACCAAATGCTTGGATTCCCTAGATCAAGAGGAGGCTCAAATCTATACGTGATGATTTTTTTGGTAAGAATATTAAAATAATTCCATCCTAAGCTAAACCTGGGCGATGCATTCAATTTCGATGACAGTGCCCTCGCCAGGGGCTAGAGCCTGAAGACACGAACGTGAAGGCATTGGCTTGGGCAAAAAATCGATATAGACCTCGTTCATAGCAGCGAAATCCTTCATGTCCGCAAGGTAAACATTGTACTTAACAACCTGCTCGAGGGAGGAGCCTGAAAGCTCAAGCACCTCCTTGAGATTCTGCAGCACCTTCCTCTACAATCGAGCTGAGTCAGTCAACCATGTCATACAAAGCTTGAGATTAAGGAATCAGTCTTACCGTAGCGTGCTTGATTTCACCGGTAGCTGTCTGGCCAGCCAGGAACACGAGTCCTGGAACCTTTACCGCAGGGCCTGCAGGGACAGATTAGTGGGTGTAACAGGGGGTGTTTCATGGTTAACCAACAGTTGTGAGGCTTAGGAGGGAATTTCTCGCTGGAAATGAGCTCGCGAGACATCTTTGTTCGGTTACTAGGTTATTTTAATCGGGTCGTGTTTTTGGCTGTTGAGCGAAACAAAAAGGGTCGTTATTGCCAAATAGGAAGAAAATGAGTTGTGATAGAAAGAGAAAAAAGATTTCGAATGCAGAAGACACTTTGTTTCATGCAGCGTCCTCTTTTCAAGGCCGGATTTTGAGTGGGCAGTAGATAATTGAACCATGATCATCATGGAGGAGCTGGATTTCACATGGAGGAGCACCAGGGTGGGTGGTTGGTAAGGAATCAGTGGGAGGAGCTCCTCCCACCCCGCTTTGATGTGTCTTGTCATACTATACCAAACACGGTTTTCGGGTTCGCTCCATCCTGGCGGAGTGGAGCGTGATACTCCACGCAGGCCGAACGGGTGTGTTTGAGCCGTGGGCAAAACCTCGTGGTCCGTGTGCACGTAGCTCAAGAGTTAGCAGACGCAACCGACGGCTCTAGAAGCAGTCGTATTGCTCACAATACTATGTCTGATTCCACACAGGGCGGAGCTCGATGGCTTGAATGACGCCCTGGGTCCAGTCTCAGTCCTTGGACAAACATGATTTCCCAGCAGCCAAATGTATAAATGGAAAGCATCCATCATCCACCAATGTCACTACCAGACAAATAATTACTTCCTATCAGAAAACTCGCAAGAACAACTGCTGAATTTGTCGCCTATCGAATCTATAGCCATGCCAGCCACCGCTCCCTTTAACCCACCTGCAGCTGACCTCCCTGGCAAGCCCATTGTGGAACAATGGATCCCGCCTCCTGTCACCCAAATGAAAGAGAACTTTGCCGAGCTCAGCTCCATTGATCTGTCACTCTTGGATTCGGACGATCCGGCCGTGGTTGATGGCCTTGTTCAGCAAGTCAAGAAGGCTATTCGTGACGATGGTTTCGTTTTCTTAGAGAACTACGGTGTCTCTCTTGAGCAAGTTAGCAGAAAATCCTTTATTTCCTTTTTGGTTCCCGATGCTGATGGTGGCGTAGCTTCACCGACAATTCGGCATTGCACAGTACATGTACAACAACATTAGCGAAGAGGACAAAGAGCGTCTTCTATTCCACCCAGAGACCGGGCAATGGTCCGGATATAAGCACCCTTTTGGCTTCAAGAGAACACGAGCCCTTCCAGATGGCATTGAGCAATTTAACTGGTACAAAGCGGACTGGGAAAATAGGGAGGAGCGGGTGCCCAAGTGCTTGCTTCCCCTGATGGACGAAGTAGAGGCCTTTGCCACCTACCTCACACAGTCTGTCAATCGCCGCCTCCTCACTCTTTTCTCTCGCGTCCTCGAGTTGCCCGACGATTATCTGTGGGACAATGTTCAATCACATGGCAGCCCTACCGGGGAGGGCTACTTCCGTCATGCTCTTTTCCGCCCTGTGAAGAAGGAGATTGAACAATGCTCCAAAGGCCTTCGTATGCATGGCCATACCGACTTCGGGCTGACAACTCTGCTCTTCTCTGTTCCCATCTCCTGCCTACAAATTTGGGGTCAGGACGAGCAATGGTACTACGTGCCCTACAAGCCCGGTGCTCTGGTGATTAACATAGGCGACACCCTCGAGATCGTGTCCGGTGGCCACTTCAAAGCCACCCGTCATCGCGTCTTCAAGCCTCCTGCTGATCAACTCGACAAAGAGCGCCTGTCTCTAGTACTATTCAATAGCTCGGTTGGAGACCTTCGCATGACGCCAGCGACAGGTTAGTTCCTTACACAATGTTTTTCTGTTGCCTGTTGGCAATCATCAGCTAATAGAGCCCAAAATGCAGCCTCACCACTAATCCAACGCGAAGGTTGTGTTGAAGATCAAGGCGTGTACTCCGAATTCAAGAAGCGGACAGCTGCGGGCAAGCTTGTGCCCACAAACCGCCAATGGCGGGAGATCCAAATCTCGACATGCACAGACCCTACTGATACTGTTCGAAACCGGATTGGCGCGCATCAGGTGCTGATAAATGGCAAAACTATGCATCAGAGAGAATATATGGGTGTTAAAGTTCTTCTACCTGTTTAGAAGCTATAGTAAGAAACTTATTTATATTATTTTCTATTCATATAAATTAATACTCTTCTATCTATATGATGACTGTAGTTATATTTATATAAGGTAAGGGTATAGGGAAGGTTATAAGAGTTAGATTATTTTAAGAGTAATAGGATTAATTAAAAGTAAAAGATAATAAGTAATAATTTTTAATTTATAAAATTATAACTTAAAACTTAATTAAAGTAATCTTAGAGAGTTTATATTATTGGTAGCTAATATTATAAGGAAACTTATAGTACTAATTAAGTAGTTAGGTAGGTAGTAAAACCCTCTTAAGTAACTAAAGATAGGTAATAGTTTCGTGCGAGTCTCCACTACGGAAGCTCCAACGCGTCAGATGTTCAAAATGTCGCCTTCCAAAAGGGTTCAACTGTGCTAGTGTATATCACAGACTACAGCAAAATGGCTATCGCTGTCGTAGTTTCTTTAATAGGCATTTTTGCGGTGCTTCCCGTTTTCTGGGGCTGGTGGGAGTTGGGACGTAATGTCACCATGAACCCTTTAGAAGTTGCTAGTGCGTTCGAGAGGATAAACGGCGAAGGAAGCATTTTCAAGGGGACAGATCCCAACGCAAATGCAAGCGAAATTGTTAGGGATGCGAACTCGGTCGGCAAGATTCTTATGGGGCGCTTGAAGGAGAGGACGGCGTGCGACTTGGGTTTGCAAGAGTAACCAGCATGAGATGCCCAAGAAATGGCGACAGATTTGTGTACTGAAAGATTTTAGATCTAATGACCTCTTCCAGCGATTTTATTGGCGTTATTGCTTAGATCGGTGCAATTGGTATCGCATCTAATCCTCCGGACCTACTCCTCAAGGCGTCGGTCTACGTAAGTGACGCGATTAATTTTGTGGTCTTAGTATCAAAGACCATTTCAAGCAGATCATAAAACCCAAGTAGTCACATTCCCTCGTTGAACTGTTGTAAAGAATAAAACATAGAAGGTCCGTCAGAGGGTTGATCTCAAGAACTAACAATTCTAACTCCAGCCATGATAAAATCTACCTGCTAAGTCAGGCCTGAATTAAGCTAGGATTTTTGTAAGAAAAAAACTGAGCTATTGATCGGCATTTATTCTGGGTGGTGGTTGGGATGAATTTTTCAGCCTGACCTACGTCACTGAAACGAGGCAGCCTATAAGAGAACCTTGTATTGTGACTCATGGAGGCTGTCCTCTTATCTCAAGAGTAATAAGTACAAAACGTCTGTGAGAGAACAAAGACATGGTTGAGCAACAATCTTCCACACTCTAGATCAACTCTCCAGTCGCCATTTCGCTGTCCAGTATCCATCATGAATCAAAACGTTATTGCCATCCCTCATGAAACAGACACGGCGGCCTGGCAAAATGCGCGACACATGAGACAACCATTCCGTGGTCTCCCACCGGAACTCTTGTCGTTAATCTGCCAGTACGCTCTAATTGAATGCCCACGATGGGAAAAGACGCACGAACTACAATGCTGGAACAAGTCTACGAACGGCACCAATACGGAGACCCCACCCTTCCTGCAGACCAGAGTTTATGAGCACCATTCACCATACTCACTGCGAACCACCACAGATTGCTCCTGCGCCAAGCGCCAAGCCTTGAACCTTCTCCTGACATGTCGAGCAATCAATGTCATCGCCTCGCCCATTTTTTGGTCAATGAACACATTCTGTTTTTTCGACGCTGCCGAATTCACTGCCACAGTAGAGAAAGGCCTGAGACCTGAATACCGTGAACGGTTGCAGTTCGTGAGCATCATGAGCCCAGATCATCAACATTTCATCTCAGACTACTTCGGCCATCCTGCAGACCAAACCACTCGTTTCCCTAAATTCTGGGCAACGGTGAGGCAGTGTACGAGTCTTCAAAAGCTTGACATACCTGCGGGTTATCTTCATCCCTCGTACTCAAGTCATTTTACGCTTCTTTCTTCCGCACTCCCAAAATTATCAACATTGGAGCTAAATTACTTAATTCAATATACCAGCGGCAACATTTTACTCAAAAAGGCTCATCAAACCGTCCACATACGATGTTCACGTGTTATACCGTTGCAATCGCAGGACTGGTCTTCTAAAGCTATGTCCGACCTCAAGCGGGAGTTGGATACAAACTTTTACGTCCATGTTAACACCGCTGTGAAAACACAATTTCTAGGTGCCAAGATGGATAACTTGCGTCATTATATAGGCGATTGGTGCCTTGCCCCAGATTTACATGAGCAAAATAATAGGCAACGTCTCACCTTGCCAACGGGCGAAACAATTACTATTGAGTTCTTCGGCTGACCAATAAGCCAGAAGACAAGGATGAAAATACTTGAAGATAACCTGGAGCTAGGTCGGCGGCAGAAACCGACAACAAGGTCCACCGCTGCTCAACACATGGCAGGGCTGGGGCAGGTCCAACGCAAGAAGCGAGACTAGTGATTCGAGGTTCGAATGAAAACAAGAAGGCATAAACGAGTTTTTGGGGACAGAAGGACACACCGATTTGACTGAAATGAAGCAGATCGGCAATCAGTTAAGAAAAGAAGAAGAGCCGTAAGGCAACGGCGGAAAGGAAACATGACTGGCAAGCGAAAAAGAGCAGCACTCAACAAATGACAATCCGGGCATCGTGAGGCTATAGCTCGCATCGGCACGCAGTTCGACTGTCAATCTGGGACCTGTCATGTATCATATCCTTCAAGTTGGACTGTTTGTTTGGGACACCAGCGAGTTTCGCACACACGATGACCGTAAGCAAACGATACCTTTCCAGTTGCCGGCTTGTGCAATCAAACATCGTTGAACGAGGCTAGTGATCTGCGCAGACATCTCACTATCGTATTTAATCGCGACGCCACCAAACAGTTTGGGAAGTTGGTCTGATATGCAATTGTCCACCGCAATTGCCATGCAAATCGCAAATGCCAGACCAAGGCTATGATCAACAAATCCTCATATACGTTAGCCTCATGTTAAGAACCTTCGACTTGTCGAAGGCTCGTGCGATTTGTTTGGACACGAGGAATTTCCGTTGCCCAACACGCACGTCCCCTTCCATCGATCGGCCCATGTTCCGTTGACCTCGTATGATGCTGTGAACCCATAACAGAGTGGACCCACACCCCAGTCAAACCCGAATACGCTTCCTTCGTGCTCGGGGATTTTTGTCAGCTTGATTAAGCGTCTCCCTTGATTGGTTCAAGCCTTCGCCGAACACGAATTGGTTGCCAACAGGCCATGCGGACCATGCAGGCTCCGGCATTGCACTGGCCTTGGCGTTGTCAAAGAAGTCAGACCACCACGGATTCACCTGTGCCGGTGAGATGGGCCAATCAGTTACAGGCCTCTTCCAGTATTAAAAGCAGCAGCATTCAGTGATCTTGGAGTACTGTTCTTTCATGCAATTCCTTCAAGTTCTTTACTTGAAGAAGTGGCAAAGGGTCCTAGTCAGGATAATACCAAAACCGCGCCTTCTTCCACGTCTCGCAATATGTATGATATACCCACAGCTCGGTGCTAGTCATCCAGTTA
The DNA here is from genome assembly GCA_020881915.1 of Paramyrothecium sp. XJ0827. NCBI lineage: Eukaryota > Fungi > Ascomycota > Sordariomycetes > Hypocreales > Stachybotryaceae > Paramyrothecium > Paramyrothecium sp. XJ0827. The sequence goes on from JAJFPB010000004.1 coordinate 5,281,351, forward strand.
TCTAGTGGCTACAAAAGTAGCGATTCTAAGCTGACCGCGTGTTACAGGTCTGCAAATTTCACCGCATCGAATATGGAATTGGCCTGGCAACAGGTTCAACTCTCTCACCCATCGCTTAATTACTGGGAGAAACTCTGGACGGCATGGTATGCTTATGTTCAACACGACATCCTTGCGACCGGCATCATGACCTTCGTCATCCATGAGTCTGTCTACTTTGGCCGATGTCTCGTCTGGTTTTTCATCGACATCATCCCATACTTTCGCAAGTATAAGATTCAACAGCAGAAGGTTTACTCAGCGAAAGAACAATGGCGATGCCTCGGATTGGTACTGGCTGCTCATTTCTTTGTTGAACTACCTGAGATTTGGTAGGTTTCATTGTTCTTAACAATTTCATCCTCTCTTGACAAACCGCCTAACCGGAGACTGGCTGCCTCTAGGTTCTTCCACCCCTTAGCTACAGCGCTGCATATTCAAATCTCCGCCCCATTTCCACCATTAACCAAGATGCTCTTCCATATCGCCGTCTTCTTTGTCCTGGAGGACACTTGGCATTACTGGACCCATCGTTTGATGCATGCCTCTCCTTTCCTCTACCGCAATATTCACAAGATTCATCATCGCTACACAGCTCCCTTTGGTCTTACTGCAGAGTATGCCTCGCCCATAGAAATCATGGTCCTTGGTTTGGGCACTGTCGGCGGGCCCCTCCTATTTGCGGCTGCTACCAAAGACCTACATCTGATCACTGTTTACCTGTGGATGGTTCTCAGATCACTCCAAGCCGTTGATTCGCACTCAGGATATGACTTTCCCTGGAGCCTTCATAATTGGGTTCCATTTTGGGCTGGGGCTGAACATCACGATGTCCATCACGAGCAGTTCAAGGGTAACTACGCCAGCAGCTTCCGGTGGTGGGACTACTGCCTTGGCACCGAAGTTAGGAGTAGGAAGGAGAGGCTTGCCCATGCTGCTCGCGAGGGTAAGAAGGTACAGTGAGAGACCTGCCGAGCTTAGGAGACCTGTCGCTCTGAGATTCTGCATTTCTACTCGATGGTTTGAGAGTACATCCAGGCATAGCATATTATTTAATAGGCATCAATCTGCTCAATATCCGTTGTCGTCTTGACTTATCATGCACTACTTGTCTTTTTCAGATATCTAGCACATCTGTTTGGAGACATAACTTACCAAACCTCGTTCGAGTCTACACATCATCCAAGGTAATACATGGGTACTCTCGTCACCCTGCAAGCTCAATTTTACAAGACTCCTGGAGTACTAAACATAGAATGATTTGGGCGGGCAGTTATCCCCACATGTTCTCCTTGGTACATGAAATATCCCTCTAATTCTGAACATAATGGACCTCCTTACAAGCACCACAATAGTCGGCAGCTAATGATCCTCAAACTCATGACATGTAGAGCTTCAAACCGTTGCCTGGTGTTTCATTCTCGATGATAGTGATGGAATTGGTCCTTCCTTCTTCGTCTTGAGCTCCGTGTAGATTTGAAAATGCGGAAAACAGACCTCACCAATCGAGTAATGCCTTGCTCATTTCGTTTAAGGCACTAGAACACTGTTAACCAATACATTCATCATTGTATTGAGCTCGGACAGCATGACACGAAGCACTTTGACAAAAAAGTGGTGGGGATGGGTCCAGTATGGACTTATGTCTTGATCCTCAAGAACGATGCAGGAACTATTTGTCCTTGTAATAAGCGACAATCCATCTACGATAAAATGGTTGCGGCCTTTCTCCATGAGTGGCAGAGTCTCCTGCCTCCACGTACCGTGATTCTGGCACATCGACCCTCTCGCCATCCAAGCCTGTATTTGTAACGGCGTTCTGTTGCTTTCCCAAGTAGAAGTCGGGCATGAAGAAGGTGGCGATCAAGGGTACAGTAGCTAAAACGAGGGCTGTGATAGCAATGTGGCCGTTGACGTAGGCATACGCACGGATGGCACCCTGTCTAGCTGGATCTTCAAATTTGTAGGAAGTACGAAGCTTCCGGATGTTTCCGTAAAGCGTCAAGATTGTCTTCTGGTCGACCGATCCCATCTCGTTGGTCATGCGTTCCAGCATTTCACTCGTCCAGATGGCCGAAGAAATCGCACTACCTACGGATGAGCCTAACGTGGACCACAACGACAGTAGTGCTATAATCGAGGCCATATCCTCATGCGGCACTGAGGCTTGGCTACCAACGCGGGCCCCAACGATGTTGAAGGACCCTAAGCAGAAGACTAGCTGGCCAACAATCAAGCGGCCAGTGTCTTGTGTCATATTTCCGTCATGAAGGACCAGGATACCGTAGCCTACCAGTCTCGCGGCAGCGCCAAAGATCATCATGGACTTGTATCGATGGGTACTTCTCTGGATGAGACCAACGATGGGACCCAAGAGACTAAGTCCCATGGTGGTGATGCCCATGAAGATTGTCCATTCGTAGGTTGACCATTCCTTGATAATGTAGATATATGAGGAAAAGTAGGTGTTGCGCGTTGCTGAAGCTGTCTGGTTGAAGGTGTAGATCGTAACCGCAGCGAGGAATGTGCGATTCTGGAGAATGCGCTTCGTCATAAGCGGTCTTGGAGCGAGGTATGTCTCAAAAAGAAGAAACCCGAGAAGTAAGACGAGGCCAACGACTAGCATCGCGATGATCTTTCCGTCGGCCCAGCCACCGTCGGCGTCCTCGGCAAGGGTGAAGGGCAGCAGGATCAATGCAAAGGATGTTCCAAGAATGACGAGCCCAATGATATCGATATCAATCAGGCCTTGGCGAAGAAGCTTGATCCAGTAGGCGAAGCCCTTCGCCTTGGTTAACTCTCCAGGCTCATCTATGGACGCGGTCCTCAGCCCCTTCGAATCAGCCATAGTAACCATGCCTAGCTTTTCACCTCGCCGCTGCATGGAATACAGGGTAAAGATGGCGGGTATGAGCAAGACCGGTACCACAATAGCAAACATGCCCAAGCCCCAGCGCCAGTTATCGACGAAGCCTTCCGCGATAAAGCCGTTGACGGGCACAGTGACAACAAAGGGGATTGATAAAGCGGCACCGAAGAACCCGCGCCACTGCAGTGGTGTCAAGTCGCCAACGATGATGTCGCTTAACAGATCGAGCCCGGACTTGCCGACTGAGGTGAAGCAAATACCCACCGTGTAGGCTGCAAAGGTGCTCGAGCTGGCGGCGACAGCGAAACCGACGACGTAAAAGACGAGGATGACGACGTAAGTGGTGGGTCGCGAAGTGATGTCGGCCAGCTTACCGATGAACGGCTTGCTGATTGCACGGATGATTTGACTGGCAGTACTGACGGCTGCAAGGGAGCTGTGCTGTCCAAAGGTCGAACTGGCCATTGTTGTAAAAATGCTGTAGGTGATGCCCTGATCGAGGGCATAGGCAAACATGGTCAGACCGATGGAGACCCCAAGCAGCCAGAGCAGCATCTTGCCAGACTTGCCCGACTGGTAAAGGACCTTGTTGAATGCCTCAACCCTACTGACTCCAATCTCCACATGATGATCACCTGCATTGGTGATTTCAACATCCGGGACGGAAGGCTCCGAGTCTCGTTGTGAAGGGCCGTGCTTGGAGTGATTGCCGGCTTGTCCAGTGGCGCTCACCAGAGATGACGACGATGCATGGTCTGTTTTAACGTCATTCGGTTTACCAGCATCTGAAGCTTCACCTGGCTTCGGCATCCTGGTTATGTGAGAATTGCTGCAACAGAGGTAGGCACTAATGCGATGGTAAAGGATGTGGCACCTCGGCCGAACCATTCACGCCGGTTATGTTGGGGGGGTTTATGCGCGCAACGACAAGAGCGAAGGGAGGAAAAAAGGAAAGGAAATAACAGTGGCCTAATAAATAGTGGCTCCCAAAATCCTTCTTTCATTTCTTCTGTCAAATGATCCATATTCCAATTCAGCCCCTCATTGTGGTTGGGTGCTGATCACCTTGCTTACGCTCGGGCGACCACGGAGCCAGAGGAATTGCAGGGATTGTCGGATCAGATAAGGGCTCCGCAATGATCTGATAAATGAATCTGACTTCCTGGTGTCGAATGACTTTTGATGGCGATATCGGCAATGAGAAATAGAGGGGTATGGAAAATTAGACCCATGCTTAACTCGTATAATATGAAGAGTTGGGTGTTCAAATGACAGGGAATATTTTGTGTCAGCATTTGATTCGGACATGGTACTGTAGTGAGGTCGCACTGGCCCTGGAAAATTGTGAGTCACATAACTATAAGCGACTTTGAATTTACATCAAATCGGGGGTTAGCATTTGACGATTTGAGTATTCCTTCAATAACATAGGCGAGCCGGGTCGTCTACGTAAAGATGAAGGAAACTTCTAAAATATAGCACCATCTTACAGAACAATAAGCATTGATAGAGCAGAAGAGGGAAAATGGAGCTTCAAAGTAACATTCATAGCTGCTGATTTTCCCCAATAAGACGGGATCTGTTTCTCGTTGGACTGACTTGGGAATATATACTTGATATTCGGGGTTGCCAATGATAGTGAGTATGGCTCGAATAGATATCCATGCTGGGCTGCTTATTGACTTATTATCTACTTTCAAAGACGCTATTTAAGGCAGTTAACAACGCGTGGATCGTATCTAATCTCGGCGTGGCTACGCCTTTCTCGCGGGCGATCTCAAGAATGCCTCCAAGAATAGCCTCCACCTCCATTGGTCTTTCGTTCCTCATATCAAACATCATGCTGGGCTCCACGCCCGGAAAGGCTCTTATTGAGGCTCGACTCAATTGAAAGTCGATCGTCTCTTGATTGGCATACTGGGAATAGCCGCATGCAGCCGCCACGAGACCTATTTCCTGCATTGTCTCTCGTACCACACGCGGTGCACCTGAAGAGGACTGAAGAAACTGGACGTCTCGGCATCGCGATAATGCGCAGATGGGATTCCAGGCGCCGTTCACCAAGAGTTTTTTCCACCGTTCTCCTTGAATGTCCTCTGACACACGAGCCGTTGCTCCACCCGCATGGAACACCGATGCCAATCTTTCAACATGGATAGCAGGTGCCGTGGAAGGGAAAGCACCCAAGAAGAGGTTTTCGACCTCTGTGTGTTTTACCGACACGGCCGAGGTCTTTGTGACCGGCATGTAGATAACTCCGGAGATAATAGGCTGGCTTGGATACCTGGCACGATAATCCTTTTCCACGCCGATGCCATTTTGAAGGAGAACTATGACTGTTGAGTCCGCGACTACCGGTGCCAAGCTGTTCACAAGCTGCTGCTGAGATCCGGGAAATGACTTGGTGCAAACGACGATAAAGTCGAACGGCGCTTGGCTCGCGGCAGCGCTGTCGATAGACGAAACTATGGTTGGATGAATGGTTTCGGTCCCAAAGATGTCTGAGTCAATTGTGAAGCCATGTTCCAGGGCTTCGTCATAATTGGAGCGGCACAGGCAGACGATTTCGGCACCAGCGCGCTTGAAAATCAAAGCGTAGACGATGCCAACACTGCCATTACCCACGAGAAGTATCCGTGTCATCGTTGCAGCGTCATGGGGCGAATGGATGAATGGTGGATACTGAGGACTTGCAGGCTGCTGGAGGTAGCGGATTTTAAAGCCACGTTTCGTGACGCCGGCGTCGGAGCCTCCACAGTTCCACAGTTCCGCGGTTCTGGTGGCGGGGTTGGCAGTTGACCGGAAACGCACTCAAGTCGAACATCCTCCCAAAGGCGGCAAACTGGTCAGAATAGGTCCGGACAAAGCCATGGATCACATCAATCAGGCCATGTGTCCTTGTCATTGTCATTGGTCGAGAACCTTGGTGATAAGTACTGTCTAAAGATGGGGGCGACAGTCAATTTAACACAAAAAGATCGTGTCGCGGGGGCTAAAGGCCCTTCCCGGGACAGGTTGCTGTTTGGTATTGATCGAGTTCTTAACTGCTGGTCTATCTGGCTTCTATCTTATATACACGGATATTATTAACTTGAGAATGAGAATGTTATGCGCCACCTTTTGGGAGTGATGGTTGCACGCCCGCGTCAGACAGCGCCCCAAGATGAATCCCTTGAAGACTAAGTCCTGTGCCAAATGACATGGGCGTTCCCCTGGGAGCGCGGAAGTATTCCCGTTGAATTGTCACAAGTTTTTCTGTATCAGTCAAATAAGATAGTTCCTTTGAAAAGAAACCGATATCATCCCAATTGTACGCTACTTACGTCAAACTCACGGAATACTATCATGACGATCATTTCTGTCACAAATACTTCCACTGACTATTGCAGGCGCATCTGAAGTCGTTGAAAATTACAAACCTCTCCCTTCAAATATACAATTCTTCATAACAAGATCTCGCAAAGAGATGAGCGTTGCTCAAAGTGACGAGCATACTTGGTAGCCGCTCTGATTCGTTTGGCCAGCGAAGCTGTACAGCAAAGACAAGCCTGGTTTCGGAAAATATGATATTTAATGTCTGCCGCATATGGGGCTTATGCATGTTCCACAGTCTCATTTACATCGGGGATCTTGGCAAGACTACTTCGTCGATTTCCTTCAACACCTCAGATATCAGATATCCTGGGCTCCGATAGCGCCACCCACAACCATCATACGATGATTGTTCTCAATTTTCAGTCGAACAAAGATGTTGACACAGTTGTGAGTCTAATAATAACACTGGTAACTGGTCGGTGTAGTTGCTATGTTCATAAACCACTTATTCGCCAAAATAACCTCTTCGCCGGCGGCGCAGAGCCAATGCCTTGAGCTACTCAGCCAATGTTATGCTATAGCAAACAAGGATTTAATATTAGGTTTACCGTGGACCATATGAATGAATCGGTGCATTTGGTCTCTAGTTGTCCTACAGCAAAGCTGCATTGTTGACCCACTGTACATCCAAGTGGCTACGACAAGTCTGCCCATTGCATACTCATTCTGCACATCAATGATGGGTCGCACACTACCAGACAATGAATCGGTGGACGGCCCAGGTGCAAGCATCGAACAGAAGGGAAACACGTTGCCATTGGTTATGGCGGTGTTCCGAGTGGCGTCCGCAGTCGATATCGCATTTCAACAGAAACTCTCGAAACATCAGTCTCCATCCCCCACTCCAAAGCTCCACCCATCAAAAATTAGTTCAGCCGGGTCTGGGCGGGAGCTTCAGGCGCGTGGCGCGGGAGAAGTGAAGGTTGCTGTTAGGCCCCGAGTCTTGGTGCCCAAACCACAGAGCCAGTGATTGAAGCAAGGCAGAAGTTTAGACCGTGCACGTCGCGTGTTAACTTGAGTTAAGTGCCATCACACATCAGCTTCACCTCCACTTACCTAACTACTATAGGCACAATGGAAGTCGACGGCATGGCCATAATTGCATAACGCCGCTCTAGCATCATCAGACTCGAATTATGTGGGTCCAGATCACAACAGCCACCAGCGACCGCACTAACATTCTAATTTGCCGCTAATATTGGCGACAAAAGAGTTTCGTAGTGAGTTGGGGCTGAGGCACAATCATCAGTAGCATTTTGCGTGAGGAGTTTACGTCATACAACTGATGAACTAGGTCGTTTGGTCAATTACCTGGTTCTGGGTTCCTCCTGGAAGAGGCTGTGCGAGCCCTGTACGATATAGTCATAAATAGACATCCAATCTTCATACATATCTTAGCATAAAGATAGGTACGAGAGGCTAAATATAGCTTAGCAGTTTGTCCGTAGATCTCGTATCGCCTGAATAGTGTTGAGTCTGCAAAACTGGGAGTGTTGGAGACATGGTTACTACTAGTGGTGAGGGAGCCGACCCAAATTTAACATGGGAAATGTACCCTAAGACGCATAGCCCAGGCAAGACGTGAAGAACAAATGAAGTGGTACGGACATGATTGGATACCTGGGGGTCTCCCAGGGATGTGTTCTACTGGCCCATGCGTGACAAGAGGTGACAAAGTTCCGACCGCCTGAATTCTTATTGTATAATGCGCCGTTTCGTTTGAAGAACGGCCCGAGGTAATAATCCCGTTAAGCAACGTGGGGATCGTTTTAGAAAAGTGACCATTTTTTTCATTCCTCTCCTTTCGCAAGTCTCTGAAATACTGTTTCCCCGAATCAATCCCGTCCGGAAGTGTGGTCTTGAAGAAAGTCCCGCGCAACGCACGCCAGTGGCGGTTGGGTTGCAGGGCATGGGGCTGATACGAGCATTCTGCTTTGTTTTGACTTGTTTTGGCTTTTTGGACTGATCTGGAATCTCATGGCGTGCACACGGGATGTGTGGTGACCGTTAAGGTTAAAAATTCATTGGCGAAATGAGACACGATGCCGCGCGCAGCTATCAGCTATTCCAAAGACAATGTCCTTTCTCAAATTCGGACAGTACAGTCCGAACCCTTTGGAACAAACTTCGCACATTTGAAGGTGGCGGACGTTGCACCATGTGGCTGGAACTGAGCATCATTCATGCTTCCCATCAACTAACTTAATATCGAATGAAGAAGACTTTGTCAAAACCGCCAATTCTAACTATTGGATAAGTCCGTGATTTAATTCATTCGTTTGTGATATTTGGAGAGGGCGGGACGAACGCAAGCTGGGGTAGCATTGGGTTTCGAGCAAAGAATGTCTTTGATTGGATACCCGGGTAGCGAATGGCGTATGCCTTGGTCGCTCTTGTGGAGTTGTGGAGTTGGAGAGTTTCCCTGGACTCTGCGGATTAGACTTTGTCCAAAAGACGGATTTAGAAAGACTCTGTCCAGATTCCATTCTAAAGCAGGCTGACTCTACTAAGCACTTGCCTAATCGAGACTCGTCGAGAGGTGCTCCTCCACGGGATACAGCCGGGCTTATGTTGGACTACGCAAGCTTTACTTAGCGAGCATCACTGCTGTCAATCAATCCCTGGACATCAAGGGGAATAATAGCGGATGTGTATTCAGGCCCGGCCTTTCAAGCACGAAACCTCCCGTTTCAGCAGTAAACAACAGCTTCGCCTTGCAATAATGCTACATCCATTTGATGGCTATGGATCTCAGAGTTGTGGCTATGGGCTTGGCACTTGCGGAAGGCTTAGCTAGACCATTCTGGTATTCTTGGCTTAACTTAATGTAGGACCTGGCAAAACCTCCCGGACGAAAATGGATCTAGGTTCAAACTAACACTAATAGCGTCCGAAACTAATGATCGGAAGACGAGAACAGCAACCAGGCGGCTGGAATTGAAAATTGTCTAGTGATTACGTTTGACGCCATCAACATGTAGTAAAGGCTTTCCCATACGAGTTCTAGTTATCCTAAGCAGTGCTAACTTTTGGTTGTTGTGCTGAGAGCAACATGAATTGGCTTCGCCTCGACGAGCTATTGAAGACAAAGAGTATTAATAGCAAATACAAGGAATGTAAGAGTGGTAACACATGAAAGAATTGGGTATATAAGGAGAGCTCTGGGAAAGGACAAGTCCGGATCTGACTATTATTGACCATTGACCTAATTCTGCTATCGCTTGATCCATTTACATTTACAACTTGTCCTATCACAACCTCAAAAGAGGTTTTTCTTTATCATTTGAGTGCTGATTCTGAGCTTCGCTTGGGAACTTTCGACTCTTTTTTTTCTTTCTCTTCCTTCTCTTCTCCTTCGTCTCCTTTTTCTTATTTCGCCTCAGCCTTTTCCAATTATACATCATGAAGCTCACCGCTGCAACCTGTGCTGCTATTCTAGCATTCCCAGCTATCCTTGCTGCTCCAACGGGCCCCGTCGATCAAGGCCTCGCTGCCCGTGAGCCTGCTCCAGGAAAATGGGGACACAAATGGGGACACAAATGGGACCATGATGACAAGGGCCATGGAGGCCACGGCGGCTCCAAGGGCCATAAGAGAGACGACGAATACGAAGAGCTCGCTGTTCGCGCTACCACTGGCGGGAATGGCGGCTCCGGCCTTGGCGGTGACGCCGGCACCGGAACTGGTGGCAATGGCTCCGGCAAGGGAAAAGGAGGCACTGGCACCGGCGGCACCGGCGGCACTGGAACTGGCGGCAATGGCTCCGGCAACGGCCGTGGAGGCTCTGGCACCGGCGGCTCCGGTGGTACCGGCAATGGCGGTAACAGCGGCAGTCGCGGAGGCCGTGGGGGTACCGGCAACGGCGGTACCGGAGGCACTGGAAACGGCGGCAATGGCGCAGGAACTGGCAACGGAGGTTCAGGCAACGGCGGCTCCGGTGGTACTGGCAATGGCGGCAACAAGGCTGGTACGGGTAACGGCGGGACTGGCGGCGTTGGCAACGGCGGTAACGGCGGCAGCCAAGGGGGCAACGGTGGCACAGGAAACGGTGGCACTGGTGGAGCCGGCAACAGCGGGAGCGGCGGCGGTAAATCCAGTGGAGGTAACGGCGGCGCCGGCAATGGAGGCAATGGTGGAGGCAAAGGCAACGGTGGAGCGGGCAACGGTGGCAACGGAGGCTCTGGCGATAATGGCAAGGGCAAAGCCGGTAACGGCGGCGCAGGTACCGGTGGCAATGGTGGCAACCAAGGTGGTAACGGAGGCACCGGTAAAGGAGGCAACAGCGGCGCCGGCAACGGAGGCAACGGTGGCTCTGGCAAAGGCGGCAACGGTGGAGCCTCTGCCACTCCCGGCAACGGCGGCACCGGCATTGGAGGCAATGGCGGCGCAGGGGACGGCAACGGAGGCCCGGGCACTGGAGGCAAGGGAGGCGCTGCACCTGGCGGCAATGGCGGCAATGGCATCGGCGGCAACAGCGCAGGGAACGGCAAGGGAGGCTCTGGAACAGGAGGCAATGGTGGCACCGGTAACGGTGGCACTGGCGGCACGGGTATCGGAGGCAAGGGCTCCGGCAGCGGCAACGGAGGCGCGGGCACCGGCGGTACTGGCGGCACTGGACCCGGTGGCAATGGTGGCAATGGTGTCGGCGGCAACAGTGCCTCCGGCAAGGGAGGCTCCGGCACTGGAGGCAATGGTGGCACCGGTAACGGCGGCACCGGCGGCACGGGCATCGGAGGCACCAGCGGACCCACTGGCAAAGGAGGCTCAGGCAACGGAGGCACTGGCGGTATCGGCAACGGTGGTACTGGTGGCTCTGGTACCGGCGGCAACAGTGGCACCGGCAAGGGAGGCTCCGGCACTGGAGGTAACGGCGGTGCCGGCAACGGTGGCGCCGCGGGCACAGGCATCGGAGGCAACAACGGAGGCCAGAGCACCGGCGGCACCGGCGGCGCTGGAAATGGCGGCACCGGTGGTTCAGGCACTGGCGGCAATAGCGCCAATGGCAAGGGAGGTTCTGGCACCGGAGGCACCGGCGGTACTGGAACCGGCGGCAACAGCGCCAGTGGAACCGGAGGCACCGGCACAGGAGGCACTGGCGGTACAGGAACTGGCGGCAATAGTGCCAACGGCAAGGGAGGCACTGGCACCGGAGGCAACGGTGGAACCGGCATTGGAGGCAACAGCGCCTCTGGCAACGGCGGCACTGGCAATGGTGGCGACGGCGGTGCTGGTGTCGGCGGCAACGGCGGAGGCAAAGGCAGTGGCGGCACTGGTATCGGAGGCAATGGCGGCACTGGTGTTGGCGGCAACGGGGGCGGCTCTGGCAACGGAGGCACTGGTGTTGGCGGCAACGGCGGCGCCGGGGGAAGAGGCAACGGAGGCGATGGTGGTGCTGGCCAAGGCGGAGACGGTGGCTCTGGTTGAGAGCTATGGGAGAGCAGTGTTTCAGGAGCGAAAAGGGTGCCTTTGTTATTAGCAATTTGTTGGTTTGGGATAATAGTGATTAGCTATGGCGTTAGGAATTGGATTTGTTAGGCAAGAACATGGCCTTATCTGAGTCTGACTATATGTGAAAGTCGGACAATGCTGAAAATCTGAAGCTCAACACTTCAGAATTTGAACAAGCCATCACAAATAGTATAGCTTTGACCTGTGGTCAATTAGAGGCACCCTCTATCAAGATGTCCGAACCAACAAGCATGTCATACGTGAGAGCTGACCACTACAAAAGTGGTTGGCAGAAAACTCGAAATGTTAGAGGTGGGATTCGAGACGAAAGAAGAGCAAGGTTTAACCTATCAGAGTGGACTCAATTAAAAGGCCTCGTACTGTCTCCGTCCTAAATGAGAGCAAGGCCTGGCATCTTAATGAACGGATCCTCCCGCTTAAGCGGTTGCTCAGATCCGCTTGTCTGGAGTGATAGTCATAATTGGAAGGGAAATGTTGAAGCTGAACGAACGACACGCCAGGGACATCGTATCAAGCACGCACACATATACCTACTTGGATATGGACTCGCCTTCAGATCCCAGATTAGACTCGTACATTCGGAGTGGAACAATTCTTATGCTCTCATGACGTTATTTAGTGGTCTTCAATCTAGGCTCTGGACTCTGACTGGTGTCGGCAACTGTCACCAAGGCTCTGTTCAACAGGGGTGCGCAGCCGATGCTGGAATGTACGGACAAGACGAGGAGACTGGCCTTGTCAGTGAGGGGCGTGATGCGCATTATATTCTCTTAATTATCAGGATGTCCGGAAACCTTTCCTCCATTCCCACCGGTACATGTCCTATTCATGGTGCTGGCACCGCATAGTGTGGTTGCACTGCAACATTCAACCTGGCATCTTTTGGTGGTGAAGGGCTAGAGGGATTATTACTTTAGATAATGTCACAATATCTGTGCCTGTATATAACGTAGCTATTGTTTTCGGGCAGCCCACGGATTTATGCATCAGATAGATCAAGCGACGACCGAAAACGAAAACCAAAACATGGTGCCGCCACAGCGATTGGGTTCAGGGTAGTCCAGAGTGTTTGCAGAGGATACTTGTGCGGTCGCACGATGCACGTCATGTTGGACAAAGGAACGAGATAAAACGGAGAAATGCTGTGCAAAATCAGGAGCAGGTCCCGTGATTCACAATTGCATTGGTTTCACATGAAGAATTTTCTCGGCTGGCGTAACAGCCTTTCTCCTCCTTTCAACGTTTGCTGTGATCATTTGACGGCGGCGGGTCCCGACGAAGGCGCCTACGACGACAGTAAGCCAAGGCACTGCCTCGTGATTGACGTACCCAGGCTGACTTTGATTCAGCCGCTCTTCAGCTTCTACCTAGGCACGAGTCGCAGGCCACAAGGCACAAGCTCTCCGCCTGGAGTATTAAAGCTGGGGCTTTCCTCCCGACCTTTCAACCGAGTCGAGAACGGCACGTAGATACGATCAAGGTTTCGAAAAAATACGCAAGCCTTCTTGAACCCATCAATCACGTGTTTCTGTCACTGGCTTCTCAAGGCTAGGCAGACCACAAGCCAGAGAAAAAGCGCCTCCCCCGTAACTTAGACGAACCAGTATCCAGAGCTCCGAAGTCATGTGCTTTGGCTCGCGACGACGCGACACGTTCGACCCCGGGGCCTTGAACACCCGGCCCGTCATGTCCGACCAGTCGAGCTTCAAAAGGCGTAAGCGCACGGCGCCCAAGGTCCACCGTCGCAAGCACGACTACGGGGGTGGAGGCGGTGGCTCGGGGGGCTACACTTCGGCGGGGGGCTGGGGCTGGGGCTACAGTGGCGGCGACGGCGGCGACGGCGGGGGTGGCGGGGGCGGTGGGGGGGGAGATGGAGGAGGTGGAGGAGGTGGTGGTTGTTGAGACGGAGAGAGGAGCGCCAGTAACGTCAGAGAATAAGTTCCGAGGCTGCGGGGATCTTCACGAGCGAGTGACATCAGACGTACGCGACAGCCACTTTGGAGGGCCTGAAAAGAGTACCTTAGAGCTAGAGGCACTCAACTGAATGTCTCTGGCTGCTTATTAAGGTAGACTACATGCATTAATTGATCAACACTTTTTCACACTGGTGAAGCAACAAAAAGTGTCCAGGGACCATGAGCACAAACACACAACCATCCATTCTCCCTACAACTAACACCCAAACCCGCATCACCACATCGACACGCAAAACATGTCGCAATTGATCGGCGCAATCTGGCGGAATTGGCAGATTTTCAACCCCCCCGTTGCCGACAAGAGCGCCAGCCCTCTCCGATTCGGCATCCTCGGGGCATCCAGCTTTGCGTGAGAACCCCTTCCATCGTCCCTTCGACCTGTCTCGCTGGGCTTCAGTCGGTGCGTGCCGTCTGCTTACCTCTTTTTGCTCTCTCGCAGCCCCATAGGATTCATAACGCCCTCAAAGACGCTCCCCAACGTCACCGTCCAGGCCGTCGCAGCCAGGGATCCAACCAAGGCAGCACGGTATGCTGCCAAGTACGGAATCCCTCAAGTCAAAGCATCTTACCAGGGTGTGTTTTCCCGCAATGCCTCCTCTTTTACAGTCATGCGATTGAGGGCTTGAGTTCGGTGGCAAGCACGTCGCTAATGGTCGCGGCGTCTCGCAGAGCTTCTTGACGACCCAGACATTGACTGCGTCTACATCCCCCTGCCAAACAGCCATCACTTTGAGTGGGCCCTCCGAGCTCTCAAGGCCGGCAAGCATGTCTACCTCGAGAAGCCCAGCGCAGTCACGCTCGAAGACGCTGAGAAACTCTTCCGCCATCCGATCTTGACGCAACCGGCAGCTCCTGTGCTCATGGAGGCGGCCCACTTCTCTTTCCATCCGGCGTGGGTATCATTCATGTCCTTCGTCGAGCCCGCCCAGGTGGCCAAGGCGGCAGCTGGCCTGTGGTGTCCAAGCTTCCAATTCGGCCTCGATGACATCCGTTTCAATTATGACTTGGGTGGCGGCGCCATGCTTGATCTTGGACCCTATGCCATTGGAAGCCTGCGACTTATTTTTGGCGCTGAGCCTTTGAAATGTGACGAGTGTATTGTGCAACCTCTGCCCAGTCAACCCAGGGTCGATCAATCATTCGAGGCGCGGTTCAGCTTTCCGAACGGTGGGGTTGGCGTTGGATCAGGCGATTTAAAGTCGCCCATCACCCGGTTATCGTTTTGGCCCACAATCACCGTACATCATCGACCCGTTACCGTGAATGCGCAAGACAATGGCACCCCCGCAGACATTGCAGCCATGAGTGATGACGAAGAGCTAGTGCGGACGAGAGTGGTTCACTTTGAAAACTATGTGCAGCCCGCTGTTTACCACTACATACGGGTGGACGATGAGTTTGTGGTTCGGAAGAAGG
Source organism: Paramyrothecium sp. XJ0827 (assembly GCA_020881915.1). Classification (NCBI taxonomy): domain Eukaryota; kingdom Fungi; phylum Ascomycota; class Sordariomycetes; order Hypocreales; family Stachybotryaceae; genus Paramyrothecium; species Paramyrothecium sp. XJ0827. The sequence goes on from JAJFPB010000004.1 coordinate 5,296,495, forward strand.
TCACAGCCACGTCTGGCGATGCACCGGAGATGCAGAAGAATGAAAATGGCTCTCCGGACAGTCGAACGACTGGACGAACGTGGAAGACTTCCAAGACTGTCAAGGCATACACTTTTGAGGAAATTGGTGTCGAAGCGCTTGGAGAAATATACTGGACTTCGTGGAGGCACTGCTTGGGTCAATTTGTGACCAAGGTGCGTGGTGAGGAGGAGCCACGACATTGGTGGTCAGGCGAAGATTCCATTGGGGTGGCCAGGATGATTGACATGGCATATGAGGCGTCTGGGATTGGACCTCGCCCTAGGAGCAGATACGCCGAATGAGGAACGGGGTTTATTCCTCCAGGATGTAACTAACAAAAAGGAGCCTACACGAATGAGTATTTCTTCTTGACGTTTTGGCGCAACAACAATATCCCCGAAACCGTGGTATAGGTGAACATCATGCACGGGAACGCTTGAGCACGCCCACGGGAATCTGAGGTACCTAATATAGCTTCTGCCTCTATTTGAACTTCGCCCTATGTCCCACTACCCAAATGTGCTACCATTTACCTGCTAGAATGGCTCGAGGTGACCCTTTTTAATGAGCGGAGGTCTAGCCTCAGGAAGCTCAGCAGCTCGAGTAGCTATCCGCTGCCTCTTTTGACGGAAGTGAACCGTCCCGTACCGGAGGAGCTCTGCAAACGTCCCGGGCTCAAAGTCCTTGGCCGAGTTTTCCGGCAGATCCAACATGGTGCCCAGCTGCACAGAGACAGACATGTTCTTGCCGCGCGATATCTTTTGCATGCTTGACTCGCTCAAGATCAGCCAGACGACCTTCTCTGCAATCTTGTACTGCTCGCTGTTCTTATCCGCATCAAGACGGGTGGCCAGCACGTCCAGCTTCGACTGGCCACCGACATTGAAGCCCAGGATGGTTTCGGCACGCCACGCCTCCTCGATGGCGTCCATTCTCATTATGTTGTTCATCCAGTAGTCCGCGCACGAGAACTCATCGATCCCATCCGCATGCAGCATGGTCAATCGCGCCCAAGCAACTATTTGTATCGCGTATTCGAACACTTCAATCATGGGCACCTTGAAGTCGAATCCGACCCCGTTTTCCGCTCCCTCCAACTGTTCGATCGGAATCTGCTTGATAAATGATACCAAGGGATGGTCGGATATACCCAACAGATTGGTGCGACCCTCCCAGAGAGCACAGAAGACTTCATGCCTAGGAACGGTTCGTTGCGTTAGACACACCATAGTATTGCTGACAGGGAGTGCTCTCACCAACGCCGGATGAAGGGATCACCCTTTCGGCAAGCCACAAAATAGTTCATGATCCCTTGGCTTGGCTGCACTGCTACAGCAGCTTGATAAGGGTCGCTAGGGTCTTGGATTCGGTCCCAGCAGACGCGATCTAGGTGTCTTGTGAGGATGCTCCCAACATCCATCCACACCCCGCCATGCTGGGTCAACGCGGCTCCGCGCACCAAATCAGCGCTGTGCTGGCCGACGTATGGCCCGTCCATTGAGCGCTCGACAAAGGCCCGTGCGAACAAATCACGATCGAGGTAATTGAGCGCATAGTTGTTTGATTCGGGCACATTGTCAAGCACGCGAATCGTCCAGCCAGGACTGCAGATCCTGACCCAATCAACAACGTTTCGTCGACACCAGCCAGGCATGCTCGAGAGTCCAGCGTGCCAAAATGCCCAGACATTCTTCTCCGATGTGACAAGGGTATATTGGGCAAGGCTTTGTATGATTTCTTCATCTGGTCGCTGGTCAAGCAGCTTGACTACTTCAAGGCGGTCCTGGAATTGTGGAGGGATTTCGAATCGAGACATCTCTGCGTTTATCAGTGAATTTTGGTCCTATCGTTGCAACCGGTCGAGGTGCTGGCTTCTAGAGTATTTATATTCGACAACTAGAATATCATCAAGTATCATAGTGGACCACGATATCCCAACAGAGGGGAATATTGTGAAATCATTCATTATTTCAGGGGATATTAATGTTGGCCGTCTAATTGACCAACCAGGTCTGAACACCCTCCATGAGACAGTCAGACGCCAAGGGGACCAGCAAACGTAATTAAAGTCAACCGATTACCCGCGGGCGTCGCCTTGCAGACCAACTCGAGTGAGAAAATTTTCGAGGTTAAGTTGATTGCCCAGCATCGACCTATGATCCTCGACCTCCACTTGCTCTTGTAGTAGTGCCGTTTCATGACGTGGGAGACGCTTCTTTCTGACAGATTGACCGGGGTATGGAATATCCACCCTTCTACATGAAACTGGTCGCGATGATTGGTTAAAACAGACGACGTGCAGGAAATCCTTGTCCTCCAGTTACGATGAGCCCCCTTTTCAGCCTGACGATCTGGGCCTCCTCCAACCACGTAGCTACGGCCTTGCCATCAATCCTAACAACGTCCCGCAGATAGCCTGGCCCAGCCAGTTTTTTCGCGAGTGCATTCATGAGTGCATGCTACCGCCATGGCTGATCGCAAAGCCCAGCGCAGGAGGACCTTCGCGTCGCGAGCTCGGACTGGTAAGCGGAAAAAACCGCTTCGGCGGAATCCCTGTGGCGTCTTGTCAAGTCAAAGCTTGTACGAGTACAGGATACATACAGGGCCAATTTTCCTTTATGTCGGCAGAGAAAATCAGATCTTTAGCTTACAGATTTTGTTTCAGGTTGCGAAAAATGCCGAGCTGCACATGTAAGGTGCGACGAAGGCAAGCCAGCTTGCACCAGATGCACAAGACTGCATCATGTTTGTGCTTACAGCAACCGCCGCCAACAGGCCCAAGTCCCAGAGAAAAGGGGTTTGCGTCCGCTGGCGCCAAGGATCGGGCCTTCGTTCTCGCCAGGCCAATTGTATGCGAGCCTGAACCCATCCAGCGTCTCCTATTTTGATTTCTTCCAATCTATTGTGGTTCCCCAGCTCGGCCGGCAGCCAGATGGGCCCTCCAGCTTCTGGTCCCATACCCTTCTCCGAGAGTGCACACTGGACAGCTGTGTTGTGGACGCCGTTGTGGGTATTGGGGCGCTGTCCAGAGCTCGATACGATGGCCTGCAGCCCAAGCCACACCACAAGCTGCTGCAGTTTGGTCCGATCTCGTGCATGCACTACTACATTGCCATTCAGCATTATACCCGGGCAGTTGCAGAATTTCGCCGTCGAGTCGAGGCCGTCTCGGAAACCCCAATTCCTCCAAGAACAGTGATTATCATCACAACAATCTTCTCTATCTTTGAGATCTTGCATGGCAACACCAGTGCCTTCGACAATCTCATTTCCCATGGTCTCCAGTTATTCCGCAACCAGCGCCATCTGCCCCACAAACAAAAGCCGCAAGTCTGGGCCACCACGCCAACCCTCGACGATGCCGAGATCTTTGACGCCGAGTGCTTCCTCGCACGAACAGCTACTTGGAGTGCTATATTCTCACCAATGTATCCTCGAAGCAGACAGGTCATAGCTTCCATGGCTGGCTTGTATGAATTGGGCGCTCTTCCACCAGACAGACAAACAACTGTCGGAGATTTTTGGCGAATGTGGTGGCAGTTCGTCACCATGGCAGTCATCTGGCACCTTCGCATCCAGACTATGCATGCCAAAACTCGTCTTGAGGGCTCCGTGTATTCAAAACTGAAAGAAGAGCAATGCCTACTCTTGGAAAGAACCAATATCTGGGCGGCCGAGACCCAAGCAAGACTAGATGAGGTTACTGATGATCATTCTGCCAGACATATTCTGACAATGCTGGTCTTCGAGATAAAAATATGTTACTGGTCAGGATACTATGCACTCGGTCTATCTGAGACCGCCTGGCAAAGCAACACAGAGGAGTGTATCAAGATACTCGACATGGCTCATGACACTATAGCCCAGCTGACCTCGATCATCGGTTACGAGTCCATCTTAAGTGATGGCCTGATGATAGGGCTGCTGCAGCTAATGCGGGAATGCCGTGACTCCACAGTCAGGTTCAGGGCGCTGGAGCTATCCAAACTTTTAATCACTCCCAACTCCAGCTGGCATGTCAAGTCATTTGTTCTGGGTGTATCTGCCTGCGTAGCAGCGGAGGAAATGGGGAGAGATGGCACCACAGGGCACATTCCCGTGTCGGAGAGGTATGACTGGACCGACGGATCTTGGAATGACGATTTTACAGAGTTGCATGTTACTATTACGAGTCAGGCCACGGACGAATATGGTCTTTACAAGCGGAAACACGTGGTGCTTCGTTCTGAGCTACTGGGCGAGTTTCCTAGCCTAGAGATTTAATAATCATTCACCATCTTTCTGTAAGGGGCATGATAGTAGATTTTCGGCCTGCATCTGGTTTAAGAGCAACTGGGCCACACTCTAAAGGCAGACGAGGCAATACAGTCACATCCTCGCTCTATTTAATGTTGCCAATGTGGCGGCTTTCGAAAGCCCAAGATTGATTTGTGATGTTCCCTTATCATTATCTTGCTTTCATCGACACATTAGCAAAGAGAATATCATGAATGATAGACACTCATCTTGATACCCAAAGGTGCAGCAAATCCCGTCATATCGACTTGCCAGGGCCCTGAACCCGATCATAACCGCGACAACCACCGCTTCGTCTACCACACAACATAGTTCCTGAAGCGAAACGTCCTAATCCAGGTTGTCAGTAGTCGTGGCAACGTGCAGCCATTCATCGCCGGGCAACCAACTCTTGGCTTGCGACATCGAGTGGGAGTGAGAACACATGCTAGTTTCGAAGACTTCGTACGCAGGCCTATAAACAATTATCGTCGATGGAAATATTTGACTGGAGGAATATCTGCAATTTTTGATGTGCATTTGACATGCCAAAGCCAGCATCGTCAGGAAGCCCATTGAGACCTATTGGCAGCACTCCAGTCTCAAGCGCCCTCTTTCCATCGAATGGGTGTTCCGATGCTTGACAGTCGCAAATATCCGCGTTGCAGCTGTCCAAGCTCAAACCACAAGTCCAGGAATCACGAGGATGTGGCAGTATGACAGGCGGACTAAAGGTTGGGGCGAACGCCGTGGGCAGTTTCTCCAAGTCGTACAGCGAAGGCTTCTCCATGTAAATTCTAAGGCAGCGACGGAGGGCATCCGCTCGGTCCTAAAACAGCACGGTGAGCGATTGCCGGATCGGGCAATGAAAACGGATTGGAAGTCGTGAGTGGCATGGGTAGGCTGAATCTCGTGGCTGAAGGCTTGACCGATTAAGTAAAGCATCCATACGAGGGGAACAAGAAGAGAGGTGCAGTTGGGCTGGCACTGGGACCTGGAAGGGATCTATACGCATCACGATATTAGACGAGCAGTATGAGTAAGAGAACTCGCATATGCAAAACTTGCTCATGAAGAGTACCTTCCTAAAACTTTCTAGCAGATGTGCGTTTAGCACCAAACCTGTTCTGGAAGCCGTGGGAGATTGGATACAAAATATGGAAAAAGAGCAGACCTAGTGATCAAGTGAGGTCGCGTTTTGATGTTGAAATGTGAAGTTGGCCTGACTGGCCTCAGGTCTCGAATACAATGTGAAAGACCAGATCTTCAAGGTCCAATTGATTTAAAACTCTTATCTACGAGCAGGGGCCAGACGCCCTTCGCGGAACAGCCAGGCCCAGTTGTTTTCTACTTACCGCCGTCCCCCATAAGCGATTCCATTTGTCGTGTGAATTAAGTGCCGTGATAGTTTCGGACTCGAAAAAATCAAAATTGAGGATACTTACAATTGTCTCATCCAACAACGAACGAAACCTTACTTGTACTGACGGCTTTTAGCTCAGAATGGAGGGAGTGGCCCATGCTACGTGGAGAAACACCCGTGAGAAAGCCTTCATGAGCAAGCAGTCACATCTTATATTGCAAATAGTTTTATGACCTTAACATTGATACTCCATGGGCAAATAGAATGCGGAATCAACATATGCGGGTGGCCTCCTGGTGTGGGGTGAGGGCTTGGGGAGGATCTGCTCCAGGTTCGCGGTGACCTTGCGCGAGATTTGGAGAGTTGACCCTTCTTCGCGATGCTTTCCCCGCAGCATTGGGCCTGGCGAGCTTTTGAATCGCTCAGAGATCTTCCATTCTGCGTGTTTATCGACGATTTTACGATGCGTTGACCGACCTCGCGGTCTCTCGGCAGCCCCGAAACCTGCAATGGGACCGAGTCAAGCGATCTAAACGACCCTTACTGCTGCAGGTGACTCCTTTCGTCCGTAGCCTCGCCTAACATCCGTGATGCTACTCTGCACCATCCCCCGCAGTTCAGGCACTGGAAAGTCTCTCTCAGTCTAGCGTACCGCAAGAAATAAGGGGAAACTACGAAATGATCAACCTAGGCCTTGACTTTGCATCACAACCCCGCTCTCCCCTCGTGATCCTGTCTTTTGGATCACCGCTTCCGGGATGTAATGAAGCGATGCCTTGTAGATAATGCTACTCTGGAATAATTATGATTCGCCCGAAGCATTTCCCCATACACAACCCTGAGAAGGATCTGCAGAGGCGAATTGGGCCCTGTGTTTTGCGTGCGGAGAAGTCTGCTAAAACTTCCTCTTAATAATTCTTGGTGAGACAACAGTCAGTCAACGCCAAGCAATGTGGCCTTACTCCACTTAAGCGAGAACGAGGCTTTCTTCCCCACGGGGAAGCTCATCTGATGACCATTGGTCGTCTGCACGTGAAGCTCCCCCAATTTGTACATGTAAATCTATCCGACGGGTAGAAACCTGTGATTTCCGACGGTAATTATCCATGCAATAGAGAGATGTCGACGTCACGCTTTCCGGCCTCCCCTATCGCTTGGAAACTCCTAGCCCTTTTCACGAAGCTCCTGCAGTTTGGGGCTGTGATTGTGAGTTACTTTGTTCGGTCGAAGGGAAAACGAATCATATGCGATGCATTTCCGGTTCAGCTTCGCCCGAAATCTTGCCGAGCTTCATGTCTATTATCTTGAATCATGATGAAGATGGATTATAAAACCCGCTAGGAGGACTGAAAAATACAGAGCAAGCACGAAGACTTTGGCTCGCATCCAACAACACTGTCTTACCATGAAGCTCGCCGTCATTGTATTGGCCGTACTTGCGACGGATCATGGCGTTTCAGCCAAAGAACTCTGGTCTTCAAGGCCAGCAGGTTACGCGCCCATGCGCAACTCGCAATACATCCTGAAAACTGGCTACCTTCTTGGCAACGGCAAGTTGGGAGGTATGAAGTTTCACTTGCGGGTGTAAATGTGAGATCTTGACTAACAACATTGACAAGCCATTCCATTCGGACCACCTGGTGAAGAGAAGATCAACATTAATATTGACTCTCTCTGGTCTGGAGGACCGTTTGAGGTTGACGTGCGTCAAAACACACCCGTCGCTGGACTTCTCCCTCTATTGCTGACGTGCTTGGTTAGAATTATCGGGGAGGCAATCCCTCATCCTCTCGGGCCAGCTTTCTTCCAGACATTCGTGCGCAAATTGCATCGAACGGAACAGGAGGTAAGTACACGGTCTCTCCTCGACCTATTTCAACTGTACTCACCAACCAAAACATTCAGATCTCAGACCATTGCTCGGAAACAGAAACTATTACGGCTCTAATAGAGTGCTTGGCAATCTCACGGTCAAGTTTCCTGGCGCCGAGCAGTACAGAGACTACAAAAGAAGTCTCGATCTCATCACTGGCACTCATACAACTTCCTTCGTTTCCAGCTCAACATCTTCAAGGATTGTAAACACTGTTTTCTGCTCGTATCCTGATCAGGTCTGCGTTTACCACCTTCAATCAAATGGCACTCTTCCAACTGTCACGATTGGATTAGAGAATCTATTGATCACAGATGATCTGTACCAAACGACTTGTGAGAATGGGGTTCTCCAGCACACGGGCAAAACACAGCAGGGTCCACCGGAAGGCATGAAGTATGCTGCTGTGGTCAGAGCTAATCTTGAGCAAGCCTCTTCATCGTGCTCGGAATCTGGCAAGGCAATCGAAGTCACAACACGCGGTAACTCCATCACAGTTGTCTGGAGTGCCGAAACGAACTACGATCAGAAAAAAGGCAACGCCGAGGCCAATTGGACTTTCAAAGGCGATGACCCGTTACCCCTCGTCGCAGACCAGGCTTCAACTGCAGCATCTCAAAGTTATTGTTCCGTTAAGACGCGTCATATTTTGGACTTCAAGAGCCTTTCGAATACTTTCAGCCTCGACTTACCGGACATTCGCAATTCGACGAGTCGAGAGACTAGCGAGCTCATCCAAACATACGCCTACAATGGCCCAGGCGACCCGTACCTCGATAATCTACTCTTCGATTTATCTCGATACCTACTCATCAGCTCATCTCGCGAAAACTCCCTACCTGCTAATTTACAGGGCAGGTGGACAGAACTACTAAGGCCTAGCTGGGGAGCAGACTATCACTCTAATATCAACATCCAGATGAACTATTGGATTGCAGACCAGACAGGCCTTAGTAAGTTACAAGGAGCGCTTTTCAATTACATAGAGGATACGTGGGTTCCGCGTGGCACCGAGACCGCCCGTCTTCTGTACAATGCCACAGGATGGGTCACACACAACGAGATGAATATCTTTGGGTTTACCGCCATGAAAGATGTCGCAAGCTGGGCGAATTGTATGTTTCCAATGAGACCATTTTGTTCTTTGCTAATGTCACCACAGATCCGATCGCTGGCGCCTGGATGATGCAGCACGTATGGGACACTTTTGAGTATACGCAGGATCTTGAGTGGCTAGAGCGACAAGGTTACCCTTTAATCAAAGGCGTCGCTCAGTATTGGCTTTCTTCACTCCAGGAAGACCTATATACAGAAGACGGATCACTTGTTGCAAACCCATGCAATAGTGCCGAGCATGGTCCAACAACTTTTGGCTGCACGCACTTCCAGCAACTGATCCACCAAGTCTTCGATGCGAGTTTGATAGCAGCGAAGCTTATCTCTGACCCTGATGAAGAGTTTGTCGAGTTTGTATCTTCTAGTCTTCAACTTCTTGATAAAGGTTTGCACTTTGCATCTTGGGGAGGCCTGAAGGAATGGAAATTGCCCGAGTCTCTTGGCTTCGACAAGCCTAGCACTCACCGTCACCTTTCCCATCTGAACGGCTGGTATCCAGGTTACTCCATTGCATCCTTTTTGGATGGCTACAGAAACACAACCATCCAAGATGCCGTTCGGGAGACACTAGCTACAAGAGGTATGGGTAATGCGGAGGATGCTAATGCTGGCTGGGCCAAAGTCTGGCGTAGCGCCTGCTGGGCTCGTCTCAACGATACCGAGAAAGCGTATGATCATCTCCGTTACGCGATCGAGCAAAACTTTGTTGGCAATGGTCTCAGCATGTATTCTGGACGAAACCCACCTTTTCAGATTGATGCTAATTTTGGATTCGGCGGCGCGGTCTTGAGCATGCTAGTCACGGACATGGCATATGCGCATGATTTTGAAGGTCCAAAATCTGTGGTACTAGGTTCTGCGATCCCGACGACCTGGGGCGGAGGTAGTGTCAAAGGCTTGCGCCTTCGTGGTGGAGGCGTCATTGACTTCAAGTGGGACGATCAGGGTTTGGTCAACGAAGTGAAGGTTGTATCCAAGAGCAAGATAAAAAATAGTGTCCGTGTTGTAAACAGGGTGGGATATCAGCTAACGTATGTTTAGCATGATAGTGTTGACTTGAATGATCAATCCATTCTCCTCTAACTTCGCAAACCTTTTACACATAACATTATTCCTGACTTCTAGGCTCACTAGTCTCAAACAGGACTCGAGTGCATTGATAATTTGGTCGTGTAGAAACAGAAGCGCTGATTCTTTAGAAGCCTCGAAGAGTTTGTCTTGTTGTAGGTTTTCTATACTGGCGTTGACGGAAGGAACTCCCAGCCTGGTTAGTACAATCAGCCTTGTTGGCCGCTCCTTCGACACATCAAATCCGTAACGGCCATACTATGCTCTTATCATAAGTTCTGATGCCTTCCGTCTGGCTTCCTCAGGCGTCCATCTGCTAAATGTCCCCGCAGATGGTGTGGTGACTGGAGGAGAAATGTCGTCCCACCGATCACGCCAGCTTCCCCGAACAAGATCCGTGAGCACTCGACCCGGATTTCATGACCAATACAAATCTCTCGTACCCGGGTTGTTCGGGAAAGTGACTCATCAACAAAGCGACTAGAGTGGCTACATACTCGGCATAAGTTGGAATTTTGAAATTTCCAGGTACCTTGAGGTTCAGGTCGCTTAGAAAGAGGTTTGAAGAATCGCTACCAGCTGCCAATATGCTGATATGTGGAGGATACTGTTCGAGATGAGATTCAGCTGCGAGTCGCATTTTGCCAAGAAGTCCCAAGATAACAGTAAAGCAGCTGAAATAAGCTACAAAAAATCATTTCGAGGCCTTCGGCTTTCTCTGAGAACAGATCGGTCAGCCTGCGGCGGACTTTCAACGATGGCTCGTATGCTTTGGCGGTCTAGAAAAAGCAAAGAGACCCACCAAATCAAAGAGAAGGTCTATTTCTTGTTCTTTATTGAGTTTCGTTGTTCTAGTCAAGCTTTCGCAGGTCAATTCTGCCGCAGGCCAAAGACAGAAACATTATTGGCGCGGACTTTATGACCAAACCATGATGTATCGGGCCTTTCCACTCGACTCCCCACACGCGGAGGAGACGCATATTGGCTACTCAGGGCGTGAATAGCTTCCTCTATGTCTGAATCCTTTCTCGGTATTGCATCATAGTATATAAGCCTTACTAATCGGATTGGCGGATAATCACTCCGTACATGGTTCAGGCTTCGGCCTTGACATTTATGGCTGTGGCTTAACAAACTATTGTCACCATCCTTGCTACATGCAGCAGACGCAGCCTAAATGCAACAGAGCACGACATCGGCGACACGGATGTAAGATTTTAGTGACTCGTTACCAGAGTCCCATACCGTAGATACCGGATTGACAACTTGAGCTACAGATTGTTACGATTTAGTTGTTTGTCATTATTTCATAGACATTAATACTGTATTGAGGCTAAGTAAATTTAAGCCACAGTTTACAGTTTTCATGTTTCTATCCTTCTACGACGTATCACAACTTCAAGGTCAGATACAAATTATCCCTTACATTACGGCTGTGTATGTTAAAGGATTTGACGCAGCTCCTGACTTGAGGCGGACCTCTAAGCTAGTCCATAAAGGTTAAAGAACACGTGCACATCAGACCCGGGATCTCACTGTAACCCTAGTCCTGCCCGGAGGCCAGTGACGTTTTTTTTTCAATATTTTGTCAGCCGGATGAAGGTTCCGCTGAGGAATATCTAGTGGTAATTCGTCCTCAAGGGAGTTACATAAGCGGCGCCGCGGACTTCCATTTCAAAAGTGGATTGGACACCAGTATACTTACTATGATTGGGTAATGTCTTTGATCAAGGACGACCTGGACCTGGGCAATGTGAGGTAGTCAAATATATAAATCCCATCCTCCCACTTTTACCAGACCTTTTCGACAGCATCAACCGCCACAAAGACAAACGGCTCTTACACACAATCCAGAACGCTCTTGAAAGATGCAGTTCACTACCGGTCTTATCACTATCGCGCTCGCCGTTGCCGGCGTAGTTGCTGCTCCTAAGGCTGCTATTGCTGAGCGTCAGGCTGCCCTTCCAGACTTGGTATTCATTCAGTTCTTCACAGAGCGTAATTGTGGAGGACGATTGATCGGTAGTACCACTTTTATCTCAAATACCACTGATTGCCTGCTTCCTCAGCCCGCCGTTGAGTACCCTAGTTTCAGGCCCCGTGCCAATTTCGCCCTGCGTCAGCGTAAGTCAATACCGTCTAATAGTCTGTTTTGAAGTATGCTAAAAAGGTCTCCAATCAGTCAACATCTTCTCCAATGGTGATTGTGGCACCACTGGAGCGCAGGTTACCATTGCTCCTGGCCAGGTTGACGGCTGCTACTCTCAGCCAATCAGCTCTGCTAGATACGGCCCCAACTAACTTCAATAACCTAGAGCAAAGTATTGTTGGAAGAAACTCTGGATGAGCTCTAGTCTGATACATTGAAATGGCTTACTATGTTAGTAGTATTTCTCTTCGCTACACTCTCTATGATTGACAGTTAATGAAGAGTTGGCTTACAATACAGCCTTTACCTCATGAATGCTTGAACTCGACGTATTCTCCGTTCCTGAAACCAATTATACCTACCTGACATATGAGACACTGCCACTAGTCTTAGTTGTACCGTTGCCTCTAATTTTGCTCATACTTGAATAGACGTATCAGAGCATCAAGGCTAATTATTATGATATATCCTAATAATGTAAATAAGTGCAATGTATTAATTAACAATCCATAAAGTATCCCTGGGAAATAAAGCAGCTTAGAGTATAATAACATCATATCATAAGAAATATAGAGGTAATTACTATTAACGATCATTAAGAGGTAAACCTTGTGAGAATAGCAATATCTAGAGCGAACTCCAAGATTCAAGCACCATGAAAAACAATATCTGACTGCCGCAAGTTACCAGAGTGCTCTGATTCGGATTTGCTGGAGATGGTTTGACCTGGGCGAGAAGAGTCATCGCTAAACAACTTCTGCGCTTAATCATGAGACGATGTTGATGGATGGGCAAAGAAAGGTAATAACTTGTTATGTTAGAGGTGTGGTATTTAATCTTATAACTATGTCTGACCAGTTCACTTATTATTTGTTTGAATGTGTTGGATGATGCCTGGATTTCATCATTCCAAGCGCCACCACTGAGGCAGCAGACGCATTTTTGGAGCAAACAAAAGAGACAGCATTGAGTAATATGTAATCATTGAGGCATTAAAAATAAGATTGATAAGCAGTTTCGTAGAGTTCCGGATGCTCTTAGTAATGAGATTGGTCAGAGGAATGCAGTGAATGAGATGATAAGGGAGCTGAGCACAAGCTAAAGCAGGACGTCGTTAAACTCGCCCCACATAAACACCGGCGTCCGACCATGTCCGAGTAGCATAACCGAGTCATAATGTAGGCGAGATCAGCGAGTTCGGAGGCCGACAAAGTGATACCCCGGCTGCTCACTTTGTTGCCCTGTCAATAAGCATCTTCTGGAGTCTACAATCCTAAGAGGTGAATGTCTATAATTTTCTACCCATTCCCGAAAGAGAGTACTCGTTTCTTACTGAGAGACTCTTTAAAATCTGTTAACAATTTCTGACAATCTCAAATTTCAGTCCCGTCTATCTCTTCGCCTTTCGCCCTGTCTGCGGTTTCCTGACAGACACAAGCCTGCACCGCATCGACTCCAGGTGCTAATCTTGTTTATACTTAAGCAACAGTCCGTAATGAAGGTGTTGTTGTTTAACAATGCTATACTATCACTTAAGGATGCTCTTGACTAGTTGATTACCTGCTTTAGCTCTGTAGTGGAATTCTTCAAGCATCGGAAAGGCAAACCTTCAGGTGTGTGAACGAGCACGGAGTTGTATCACGTGACATTACGCTACTCTTGCCAAGATCATTTGTAAGCATTGTACTTGAGGGCTCCGAATCGAAACACTCATCTCTCTTGGCCATGAACACTAATATCGCCTACAATGTCAACCATGGAGTCGCAGAAGGAAGAGAGTACGCTTTTTGCGTGTACTCAGTGTCGTTCAATGAAATTAAAATGCGACCGCGTTAAGCCTTATTGCGGCCGTTGTGCTAGGCGCGGTGAGAGCTGTGACTATCCCCAGTCAAGAAGAGCCAATGTCGGGAGGAGAAAACGTGTCCGCGAGCTTGAAGCTAGAGTAGGTTCGTAAGCAGGTTGATCTTGGCTGGTTTGCATTAGTTAAGCGTCTTTGCTGCTGACAGATTTCAGACCAGCTTGAGCGATTAGCCAGGCCTGCGGACAAGTCTTCAGATGACAGTGAGGCTATGGACCAGTACGCTGCCGGTCAGAGCACAGGATTTTCGAATGGGACTTCTCCATTTCTGTCGGCCTTGGCAAGGCCTTTTTCTGAACTTTCTGGTGCAACTGCTTCTTATGCACATGCAGATGTAGTGGACACATCGTCTACCGAGCTGCTATCGACGGGAACAACTGAGCAGCGGATCTCTCCAGAGGTGGTTGAGTACCTGTAAGATATCCACCGTCGATTCTTTCTACTCACGTTCGCTCACTTGTGACCAGTACCAACTCTTACTTTGACAAATGGCACCACGTCGCGCCAATGCTGCAGCGGACCTACTACACAATGTCCTTGAAATTACCTCCCCACATGCAGCCCCCAATGTGCCTCCAGTACATTGTCATGGCGTGGGGAGCCGAAATGGGCAATACACATCGGTGTTTGGCGTTGCCTTTTTACCAAAGAGCCAGGGCATATGCAGAAGCAGATGAGGCAAAAGTAAACAGCATCAGTTCCTTGATCCCTTGACAAACTGCGATTAACTGGTTGAAGGCCATAATGACCCTAGCACACGCACAAACCTGGTGTTTAATGTGTTACTTTGACGCTCACTGCTTGCTTTTCTCACAATCCTCGATGAGCATCTGCCGAGCCATCAGAATTGCCCAAATGCTCGGTCTTCATCGAGTTGATGCAGACGACCTGGAAACTATTTACCTGATACCGCCTCCTCAAACCTGGTTGGAAGCAGAAGAGAGGCGTAGAACATGGTGGGCACTTTTTTGTTCCGATCGACTGGTCGGTGGCACCGCAGGCTGGCCGATCTTGATCAACGAGCAAGATGTGAGTCATGAATGAGCTATTTCGGGTTCCTGACATCACAACAGCAAGCTTATCCACTTTGTAGATATCTGCTCGGCTCCCCGCTTCTGAGGCAGCTTTTGAGACGGGCATCGAAGAGATTACGAGTCCGTGGACGAGCACTTTTCAGCAAGAAGGACAAGAATTTTCCCCTTTCGCTGGACGTATCTTGGCCGCATCATTGTTCTACCAAGCTTACCAGCACTCGAATCGCGCGCTGCCGGATGATCGCCCGACAGATCCACGGACTAGCATGTATTGGAAGCGTCATCGGGAAATAGACAATGACATCGTTCTTTTGCTCCAGGCGCTGCCCGACGGCCTCAAACTCCCAAAACAGATCAGATGCCGAAACGCGACTTTCGTCAACATCATCATTCATATGTCGGTCATCTGCCTTCACAGGGCCGCGGTTTCAAAAATGAAGCTTTTCGGTCTGCCTGACAGCATGATACGTACTAGCAGTGCACGAATAGTTTGTGCAGCAGAAGAGATACTCGCCATCTTTCGAATGATGTCAGACATCAGCGAGAATCTCAAGAATTCGATTTTGACGTTTTCTGTCTATATGGTATCTCAAGTCTTTCTCGAAGACTTGGATTCCACAGAGGAAGATTACTCACGACAAGATAATCTCGACTTCATTCTTCGTATCATGGTCTTGTCGGCCAAGACATTGAAAAACCCTGTGACAGGTTCAATGGCCGTGCAGCTTGCTATGGAAATGTTGCAGAAAGGTCTGAACTCCACAGCAGTCGAGACAGTATGTTTTCCGGATTCAAACGTGAATGTTGTTATTCTAAAGTGAACATTTACAGGCATGTGAACTACTACTGGCTCACGGTTCGACACCAGTCTTCACCCAAGGCGGTGCCTCGTCATCGAGTGTCGTATTTCGACTACCTAGCAGTAGCGAGACATAATACCGAATTCCTTTATTACTTCGACCCTTTGGTGGACACACCCTCATCATCCACCGCCATACTCTTGAGGACCTTTTGAGCTCCTGAATTCGGTAATAAACCCCACATTTTGGCTTGTCAGTTCCCACAAAGCTTGCGATGACCAAAGCGATTTGTCTGTAATCGAATGCTTTGACAGGGTCGTGGCTACGCAGACCTGCAGAATACATCGTCTCACCTAGCTGTACCCTGCAAAGGAATATATGGGTCAAGCCTTCCCACCACGCGCAGCTGGTAGTCTTGATCTCTCGCTGTACCTGACGGTCACGATATCATAACAGACAACATGGGCGCGTAAAACACGTCGAAGATCAAGCCTTGGCTAGAGTATGTGACATATGGGAGTCAAATTCATGGCAGCTGACGGGGTGCTGTCTGTTTGGTCCGGGGTGAACCTTCATACCACTGTGGAGACTGACTGTAGTTGGGACCAGCAAGGAGACTAGGAGTTGCAAGCACAGATGATTGAAATGTGGGCCATTGTAACCCTAACCCAAAAACCTGCCAGCGACATCATCCGCAGTACGGCGTTGGCGGGTATCCGATCCCTGCTCGTTCTCAAGGGCCTGCAGGTCTAGACCTTGGTTGCCCATATAGATCTAATTGGGGATGTGGGATCAAGGAAATCCAATTTGCTTGGCATGACATATGAAACCCAGATGCGCTGTGTCTCGTTACTTCTAGCCGAAAAGCTTTTGCGAATGGTGCACCTCACTAGGCACTTTTCATGCTCCACTTCCGTATCCCGCTTGTTCTGTCACGACGTCCGACCATTCGGGTTGGTGATCGACTGCTCTAATGAGTGACCCAGCTTCCGGGCAGGGAGGCACACAAGTTTTGCAGTAAGGTCAGTCTGTTCCTCGGCGGGGACAAATGTGCGAATCCATTTTAATTTCAGATGCCCGGGCATCTTCACGCTCTCGGTGACGCCAAAGTCCTGTACTCTCCCCTAATTTCGGCCAGTCGTCCTGGACTAAACGCTTAGAGAACCTCATTTCATGCGTTATTGAGGTTTCAGGTTGAACTGCAAAGACATGGGACCTGCGAGGTGCTGAACTGCAGTCTGCAGTCACTGGACGAACCCACACCACGATATCTTATTCGTCAGGGACTACCTTGCTGCCTACCAACCGCCGAGCATGCCTGATACTCACAGCAAATGGCTGTTTTGCTTAGATTATCCATGCAGAGGTGCAAATCAAGCTTGGCAGGCTTTCCTCCTATTCCTGGTTCCCTCCCTAACCCTTTTATCTTAGCATGACCTGTCCATAATATCTGTACACCGCACCTCAGGATATAATAACCCCTTACCTCCGTGTGAATGCGTCTGCCCAAGAGTCCTCACGACCATTGCATTCTCTTCCGTCTTTCGTTTACAACTTTCAACTTCTATCACTTTGACGGCGTCCGGCAGGCCCTTCCGTTGACGCCTAGTCATTATTTGTTCCGCCCGACACTTTTATCCATTCCACTTTCTAGTTTCATCTTGAACCTAAGCTACTTCATTCAGTATACAGCACCACGGTCATTATGCATTTCATACGCACAGCAGTCGCCATCGCCCTAGCTGCGAAGACTTCTGCTCACGGCATCCTGGGCGAAATCGTTACCAATGGCGTTCGAAATGCCGCGTTCCAGACCGACTACATCTACCGCAAGCAAAATGGCAACCCGACTCCCGAGCTAATCGCTTGGTCTACGGAGAGTCTTGACCGAGGCTATATCGAACCCAATAACATGGACACTCTCGACATCAACTGCCATGTGAAAGCTGAGCCTGGTGCCCTGTCCGCCCAGGTTCCCGCTGGCGGCAAGGTCGACTTCTTTTGGCCTGACTGGCCTCACAACATTGGCCCTGTGCTCACCTATATCGCTTCATGCGGTGGTGACTGTGCATTTGTCGATAAGTCAACGCTCGCGTGGGTGAAGATCGACGAGGCAGGCTACGACGGTCAATGGGCTGCTGAGAAGCTTATTAACAACAACTTTACATGGACGACCACGGTTCCTTCTAGCATTGCTCCCGGCAGCTATGTCTTCCGTCACGAGATCATAAACCTCCACAGCGGCGTCGAGCAGAACGGCGCCCAGCTCTACCCTCAGTGCGTGAACATCGAGATCACAGGCACCGGCACCGACACTCCCAAAGGTGTACTTGGTGTTGAGCTGTACAGGGCTGACGATGCCGGTATTCTCTTCGACCCATACGCCAAGGGCATGTCATCATACCCGATTCCAGGTCCTCCTCTTTACGTTGCTGAGCACTCCGTCTCTGCCCCGGCTGAGTCAAACCCTATTGCATCTCTTCCTTCCGGCCATGTCACTCTTCCTGTGGTGACTGATGTCACTCCCACAGCCACATCTACACCCGACCCCACGGTGCCCACTACTCTCAGCACTCGCGCCACCAAGGCCGCCGGATCTCGCACTCGCACGCTGGGCACTCGCACGCGCACATGGGGTACTCGCACTCGCACACTGAACTCCCGTCCAACCGCTGTGTCTGTTGAATCAGGCTACTGAGTTGAATGCTGCAGTGGGAATCTTTCAAATTGCTTTCAAGAAGTGTCGGCAAGGTGTTTGAGGGGTTAAGCCGTAGCACTTCTCGATGGTATCTCGTAGAAGTACGATGTGGCTAGGTCTGCCTTCTACGGCGTCGGGAATGAGGAGGACCAACGGATCTGTGAAACTGATATCTCGTTCACTGTATATATAACCAATTTTTAGATGATAGTCTACCACAATCATTATTCAGCCACTCCACAGCGATATCCCGTTTTGATCGCGTATGACCGACGTGATTTTGCCCTTCTCCCCCCTCTCCCTTGAGCATCCCCTGTTAGCACATAGTATATGACTGCAATTGAATGCCGACCACGTATTGGAAGTGTAGTTAACCGTCGTTCAAGCTCCGAATGTGT
Source organism: Paramyrothecium sp. XJ0827 (assembly GCA_020881915.1). Lineage (NCBI taxonomy): Eukaryota > Fungi > Ascomycota > Sordariomycetes > Hypocreales > Stachybotryaceae > Paramyrothecium > Paramyrothecium sp. XJ0827. Next base: position 5,315,148 of record JAJFPB010000004.1, read on the forward strand.
AAGAACGGGCAGGCAAAGGGGAGCAGTAGGAGCTTTTGCTGGTTATAGGAGGAGTAGTCTCCAAGCAACCTGAAAATCTAGGTTCACCTCTTTCACTTTCAGATAACAAGCCAGAAAGCACGCCATGAAAAGGTTGGAATCCAAAGGAATATCAATCATTTACCGGTCAATCCCGCTTACCAACTGTAATCAAGTTTGTAAGCGTTAATCAGAATCAGTCTCGGAGAAGGACTGTTCTTCTGGTCTAAGCTAGATGAAAGCGCTACGACTGCGGGTAGTATTTACAACGATCACGCGGACCGGACCCAAACCTAACAGTACAAGTCTCCGATGGAACATGCGCATTGTCACGAGCTGATCAAGAATTTGTAAGCCATGTACAAACAGATGAAATTCATAGCGTCGTGCAATATAAGCATTTTCTGACACGGCTTCTCGCTGTGGATAAACCCCACTCTTGTTCCAGTGACACGGCGTGGAAACCTGATGCCCTCCAGGCAGCATGGAGATTGTGGCCGTCGGCGGTTACGAATGCAGCCGGAATTGAGGGGTCAGGTTCAAACATTCAATCAAACGCTAATCTGTAGTCGAGCGAGGCGCAATTTCAGAAAGGACGAGCCAGGATTGACTTGCGGTCGGCGCGAGTCGCACTCTTGACAAATCGGGCGATCTTGGTTCCACTTCGGCCTCCGATGAACTGCGAACGAACAAGGGGGTGGGTCAAGCACCGTTGCCCCCCATCAGCAGTGACCAAGAGTAGCGGCCGGCCGCATGGCGCGGATGCTCGTGCGGTTATTGAAGACACCGGCTTTAGATTTACAAGCGACCATTGTTAAGTGAGAAGCTGTTATAAGAACGAATCGTTGCTACGATAGCACGTTCTTCTCATCACTTTTCATCATCATCATCAACCATCAAGCTTCAACAAACAGCAAAACACCGGTTCCCGTCTTCCGTCTCACCCTCGTACACACAGCACCATGTCCAAGCTTCTCACTGTTTTTGGCGCCACCGGAAACCAGGGTGGCTCCGTCATCAGGGCAGTTCTCGCCGACCCTGTCCTGTCCAAGGAGTTTATCGTCCGCGGCATCACGCGAGACGCCTCCAAGCCTGCTGCCAAGGACTTGGCCGGCAAAGGCGTCGAAATTAAAGAAGTACATTCAACTGCCCCATCCGTCCTCCCCCCAACCCCCTTCAACTGTTACTCCACTGCCAGATCTGGAGCTAACACCGCTAGGCCGACCTCTCCTCCGCCGAGTCTGTCGCCGCCGGCATCGCTGGCTCCCACACTGTCTTCCTTGTCACTTCGCCCGACTTCATGAACCCCAGCGCCAGTCCGGAACTTGCTCACGGGAAGACTGTAGCTGATGCGGCCGCAGCGGCCAACGTCCAGCATATCATTTACTCCTCTCTCCTCCACGTCACCAACGAGACCGCAGGGCGTCTTGCTCATGTCGTTCACTTCGACCAAAAGGCGGAAGTAGAAGCCTATATCCGCATGAAGTCGGTCCCTTGTACCTTTGTCCTACCTGGGTACTTCATGTTGAACTATACCGTCTCACAGATGCTGCGAAAGGGACAGGATGGCATCTACGGCCTGGCCTATCCTATTTCTGCCGAGGCCCGCTTCCCCCTTTTCGACGCTGAAGCCGATTCGGGAAAATACGTTTCCGCCATTCTCCATAACCCCGATACTCATTTTGGCAAGCAAATCCTGGCTGCGTCAGGATACTACACGCCTCAGCGCATCCTCGCCGAATTTGAAGAAGTGACAGGACACAAAGCAAACTTTATTCAGATCGATTCCGAGACATATAAGAGCTTCCTTCCACCATCTATGGCGCAGGAGTTTCTCGAAAACCATCTCTTCATTGAAAACCCCGGGTATTTCAAGGGCCAGCCCTTGGAGGAAAGTGAAGAGCTGCTGGCCCAGGTTGGATTGAAGTCGACGTCATGGAAGGAGTTCCTGGAGAAGAACAAGAACCATTTCTCCTGAAGAAGATGGAAAGTTGAATGGCCTTGAAAGAGGACAGATTGAACCCTACAATATGATATTGTTATCTACGATGCTAGCAACAAAGGCGAACAGGAGCTACCCAGTTAGCATGCTTCTGCATGTTAAAGAAGACTCCTTTCCTGGTCGGACTGGAAGAAAAGACAAAACTGTGCCTTTGCAGTACAATAGAATACATTCAAATATACCCAGGCCGCAGAAACTGATATCCCGGTAATTGTGAAAATCTTTATCTTTGCTGATCAATGGTGTTTAATAACATATGCACCCGCGCCAGTAGAAGCCTCCCAAGAGAAGATTTATGGATGAGATTGATCATGGAGCATGTTCTACACGCGTCCTTACCAGTTTATACCCATGTTGTGCTTTAGGCAGTGGAGCATGCTAGATGAAACAGTATTGATTTTTCCTGAGAAACGGCTCGTTAGCCCTAGAATAACATGCTGTTCCTCTTTATTTGCCCACAGGTCCCTACCACTACTTGAGAGGGGAAGGGGTACACAGACCGCATGAAATGCTTTTAGGAAGAACAACAAACAACAGGATCTTTCATCCCTGGCACTCTTCAACAAACCCTCACTTCTTTGAGCAAGTTTTCATTGTTTCCCATTCACCAGCGGCTTCTAACTTCGCGATCTGTTGTTCACATTCCTAATCCTGGTTCTCTACTCTTCTTCTTATACCCCACGTGTAAGATTCCCCCCCATGTGAAGAAGAATAAAACGCTCTTTCCTTGTGGCGGATGGCGTTTTGTTTGCGACGTATCTTCTACGCAAGATTTACTCCAAGCGTTTGCGCAATTTACCGGTTTTCCCCAATATTCTACTTCACTCATATTGGGGCACCTTGCAGTTGTTGATGAGTTCGTCAAGAAACAGCCACCTAAGGCACATTCTGATACGGCCTGATCGACGATGCACGCGGCAACAGGCCGACCGCCCGTCATGCTTATCGACTTAAGACCTGCTCCATCGCCTGTGCTCGTTATATGGAGCTATCAAGCCGCCGAACCGCTTGAATCTGATGGAGGTACTGCCGTCTGTACTCGAGAAGATTTCACTCTTACTCAATCATTTGAACGCTCTTGCACACAGAGGGGAAGAAGGATTCTACAGAATTACGCACCCAACTTAATGCTCAATATTATTGATTGTGTGGTTCTTAAAATGAAAATGAATGCACAGACATCGCAGCCTTCCGATCTAACGCGAAATTTTTGCAAGTCTATAACCACGTATAGCGGCGAGAGTCCTGATCTTTTATTGTGATTGACTCCACGAAAGGAACGGGAGACAAAACCTTCATCGATGAGCTTAGCAGAGACTTCATTCTATAGTTCAAAATCATCACGATGATGGCTCAAATGCTGTGCACCGGAAATCAAGCATGCTATCTACATGCCTGCGTAATGTTGATCACTCACTACGGAGCTTTCCGATGTAACGTGCGATCAACTCGTCGGTTTCTTGTTTGCCAGTCATAATACCACAAGTGCGCTTATGTCTTGAGATTTCTATGAGCTAGCACGTACACCCTGTGCCCTGCGTGCCGTATGGGCCGATCTGGATGGGCTGTTTGGTACAGATCCTCTGCATGCTGTGGTGCAGGCTAAACTTCTTAGCCCCGAAGGGAGGGACTTGATTCCTCGTATGTCCTTTACCATGTCTGTTATTGAGGAGACTTTTAGGCTCTATCTACTCGGTGCTACGTACGAATGACGGAGCCAGGTGATGATGCCCACAAAGGGGCGCCTGTGGGGATTGCCAGCTGAACAACCCGGCCGTACTTCTCATTCGCATGAGAGATGGGGTAGCAATAGGTGTTCCAGCCTCATTCCGGGTACAGAGGGAAGCTGGTTCTAACATTGGCTGAAAACATCATCCCAGCTGTCTCTGCGCTGTTGTACCGCTTACTCCCCAGTCCAGCACTCAAGGAGGTCCAGCCTGAGCTTCTCAAGGCGTAAAATGTCAATGGAGTTGGTCCTCACATCAATGACTTGCTTACTTGCTATTTAACTATGCAAAATCAAGAGCAAAACTGCCCAGGACCAACGACTATTATGTAGTTGGAACGTCACTCATCGGCTGAGTTGTTGAAAGCCACAAGCAAAATAGCATCTACTTTCTTAGACAAAGGGCCTTAGTTCTCATGCACAAAGTCACTTAGCACTACTACCTCAAGATCTAGGCTATCTGATGTCAACTTCTAGCGCTATTGTGTGAGTCTTTTGTAGTTTACGTCTTCAAACCCAAGCGATTCTCGTCCATAAACCTCAAAATAGAGCCATAAACCTCAAAAATAAAGCCAAGTTGCGAGTTTTCGGTGGCGGCGCACTCTTTTGCCTTGGACACCAATTCACAAAGAGACGAATGACTATGATTACAAGAGGATCTCAATTGGGGTGGCAATGGAGAAGTTGCTGGGGTGCGGCGTGGCGAAAGTCCTGAGATCATCTACTGTAACGCTGCCGCCACGCAAGTCGCGTCAAATCAATATCTATGCAGCCCATGCGTAGCCAGCATGGGGCATGAGATCCAATGCTACCCAGAAGAACACTGTACAGTGTAACCAGGTTCAGGCTAATAATTGTAGGAAGGTGCGTACAATAAGCGGCTTTGGAAGTCGATCCTCCCAATCCAAGGGCACAATTAATCATGCGAGTACTCTGTAGTCAAATGCTTAATGCACTCAGCAACCCTTGTCTGGTCCTTCCTTGCAAAGAGGCCCCTCTTGTAGCCAATCCGAACTGCACATAATGCAACTATTTTCTCTTAGAGTCTGTGAAGGACCAAACCACGTACCAAGCTCCACAGCGATTAGTTGAGAGGTAAGTACTGTAGGATACATCAAATCTGTGCACTTTGTGATAGCTTCCCGATTTATCTCTTTGTCAGAGGCCTGATTGTCGAGACTTGTCTAATGGTATAATTAGCTCGGAGATGTTGGCCTTTCAATATAGCAGCTTTACTGGTCAAGATCCTTGTATGGTACCCGATTGGATCCTCCGCACAATCTAAGAGATAGATCATCTTAACCCGCTAAAAGACCACATTGGCAGTCATCTATTCCATTTCCAGGGTTCAAAGAACGCATGAACTGGAAGATCAGAATCCTACGGCTGATCAGCGTGCGCTTTGGCTAGTGCTTATGCTTAGCAAAGACGCCACTGTGAGGGGCAGCTCCACCATGTCAGACTAACGACTAGGACATTCGTTCTGACACAGGAGAGTGAATCAGCGAACAATTACATGAGTAAGCAGAAGTCCGGGAATCCGGTCCTCCCAGTGACAGTCGGTTAGGGCCTGATCGATAATGGCGAGTGGAATGAATATATATCCTTAATTATAAACGAGTAGGTAGGGCGGCCTGTACCTCTGTTCCTCCTATTCTTCAACTAAGGAAGTTTCGCTAGACCTCCAAGGCTCAACAAAATGAAACAGCACAAATCTGAGTAACGTTGTAATTGATGCTGTATCTATACTATTTCAGGCATCTAAGCGACCCTTACTAGTGTGGTAGATTTTTATAGTAGATTCGTCTTCGAAAGGGAAAGTGCTAGTTTTTAACACGGAGTTTATACTTAAATTCCGCTCCGCTCGCCTTGCCGATCATGCCATTGGTCACTGCATTCGCTTTGGACTCGCCAGACTCCTTCTACATGAGAAAGAAAAAAGACAGACAAATGAAGATCTTTTGAAAAAGAGATTCAAAACACCTATCACACGTGCCTCATGCTTTTTGTCACAACGGCAATCGGTGCAGGCTCATACTTTAAGAGAGGAAAAGAAAGCCCCCCCTTGGAATTATGACTTATTCCCATGCAAGTTCCCCTCATTGTTGAGACGGTGCTGCTTCTGCACTTGGAAATTTAGAGACCTCTCTCAAATGATCCGGGGTACCCAAAGGTGTCATTTGTTGCTCTTTATAGTGCCGATGGGCAACTTTGCGATCGCAATTTATGCAGTAGTGCGTAACGTTACTCTTCCAGTGGCGCTTGTAAGGAGCAACGACACCACCGAGTGTCGTCAAGAAGAGCCCCACGGCAGCGGCGCTAGAAATTCCATACGTCAGAACTCTCACACCACAATTCGCCCGTCGGTTGGGGGTTTGCAGACGAGGCTTGAGCAGCACAAATTGAACTTACTGTGTCGCGCCAGAGGCTGTCAGCTTGACACGAGTCTCAGTGCGGCGTCTACAAAATGGACAGTCCACGGTGTCGGATTGATCTCCCAAGAGATGGAGTGGTGTGACCGTCACCTCGTTGCTGTATGAAGCACTCAATCTCTGGTGGAGGCCTTCCGGTGGTTGAGATGTAGAATTGGATGCCACTGGACTTGGTGTCCGGTACACGATTGATTCTGTCGTGAACGACGACCTGGAAATTTCTGGTCTCAAATCGGCTGTGCTAGTTGGGTCCATCTTCCAGCTTGGCACCACCATTGGAACGACTTCAGGAAGACTGCCATCTTCAACACGTAAAGCGGGGGTCCTGTTATGCACGTCAGTTGAAGAATTCAGAATTAAACTCTCCTGTACTTGAGGTGGTTTTTTAATAATTGAAGAGAAGGGTAAAATCATACACAATCAGGTCATCGCTAGGCTCTTTCGAAACGAGCGGTGAGGAATAAGCGGGCGGAGGGGTCGCTTGCGAGACGGTGTTCTCTTGCCCTGATGACATTTTATGGGTGCGTATTGTTTTCCAAGGGTCGAAAGTCAGGCTCGACAACCGTGCAAATGCCAATCCGTGGGCTTGTGGATGCAGGAGCCTTAAAGTAAGACTGTAGACAATTTCAAAACAACACTTCAGGGAAGTAAGCCCCTGATAAATACTTGCTGACCCAAGATTGCCAGGGATTAGAAGGATCTCCATCCCTACCCGCGCTACCGATTTAGGCTTGTGCAGGAGGCTCTCTAACGTTAGCGGGTGCGAAGATCCCAACAGAATGCCTGAGGTTGTCCACGGGCTGTTGGCTATGACTCTGGGAGGTATGGATTTGAGCACGGTTGCAAGCGAAGGGGTCGAGGTAAAACATTTGTGCTGGCATCAGCCTTCCACGTCGAAATGAGGTTGTGGGACGGCATGTCATGGAAAGTTTCTGACTTTGAGAATAATATTTACATTTCCATCTTTTTCGATATGGTGAGGCAGTCGCAGCAAGAAGTCGATTTTGACCCTCTATCTACCGCATTGATGAGACTCCCGGCTATGGTATGGTCCCCGGCCATTCCAGTACCTTTGAATGTGCGTCTCCAACTACATTGCTCGCATCTTTGTAGGCAACTACAGGAAGTGCTGTTTATGCCATTTCCGAAGGGATTGAAAATGCTGCCAAAAATGCAACACTTGTTGTTGCATCAAGTCATGGTTGATGTGGGCCGAAACTCTCTCAAATTCTAATATGGCATCGATGAGACCAATTCGATTGGTCCGGCTTGTATGCAAATCTAGGAGCTTAAATTTTTCTAGTTCCTAGTGTACTTAAGCCTTGAATGGGCTGTCAACTAACCTCCCCTTGCGATGAATGCCTTATCCAAGCATTCAGTTTACCCTAACAGTGTACCCCGTCCTATTTGCTGCTTTTTCTGGTCGCTTCTGCCCAAGCTTAGCTAACTGTTTTTTTAATAAAATATTTCGGACAGTCTCAGGGAGTCATGCCGGAAATGTCAGTAGAGAGGCCCAATCTCTCTCAAATGGGCCCGCCAAGCTTCAACGGGATCCCAATTTATCTTCAGTGCCGCCGTTACTTCACTGCTGCTCGCGTCATATTTATAAGGCTTTCCATCTGCAAAACACGCCGTCTCCTGTGCATGAGGCAGGGTCCCATACATAACGTACGCCCTTGCGATAGCATCAGTACAGTTGGACGCATCCCTGGACCCATGACCATATCCATGATGCGCGATGAGCCTGGCGTTCTTCCCCATCTCTTCGAGAAGCCTTCTTCCGTTGCGAAGAGGCGTTGCAGGGTCGTAAGTCTCGGCAATCAGAAGGACCGGATTTTTTAGGGTGTGATTCAGATCTCCTCGGTATACCTCAGCCGGTTCAGGCCAGTATTTTGTGAAGTGCTGGCAGGGAAATACATCAGAGAAGCGTGCATTTCCTGCAATCCAGGACTTGCTTGTCATATTTTGCCACAGCTTTTCCCACCAGTCTAATCCCTCAGAGGGCAATGGGGCATCGTACGAATCACCGCATACAACCATGGACGTGAGATCATCCGAGACAGGCTTCCTGACTGGTGATTGAGGAATTGTTGGGTCGTACTTCCACATTGAGTGCTCCAGGAACGTAGCGGCGAGGGTAGAGTTCCCTTGCTCTAGCTCAGATAGCATCTGCGCCAGTGCAGGCCAGCTCTGTGCATTGTACATTGCCCCGTAAATGGATTCAACAAGAGCCGAGTAGGTGATGAGAGATGGCCCGTTGGAGACGGTGTAACCCGGCATAGGTCGCTTGATGAGAGATTTCATCATCTTGGCCATTCGCGTCTCAAGCTCATCTACCGAGACGGGGCGAGTGCTATCTGATGGTTTCGCAAGTGCACAGTGGTCTGGGCCTGCAGCCACGCACTCGCCGAGAAACCCATCGTGCCATGCATCCGTTCCGTTGTCCAAAGCAGTCCAGCCAAAGCCGCCAAGGAGCCGATGGTCGCGAACGTACTCGGTCCCATCTAGGACGATGCGCCCAACACTGTTGGGGAACATGTTGGCGTAGGTTTGTCCGATTCCTGTGCCGTAACTGACCAGGTAGCCCGTGAGCTCATCCTCGCCGAGAGCGATCCTTATCTCCTCCATGTCGCGAGACACCAATGCCGTGGTCACGAATCTTGGGAAATCTCCATGAATGTTCCAGCAAGCACGGAAAACGGCATCATTCATGGCATCCGCAACCTCAAGCTGAGCTCGGGCCGAAGCTGACACCTCACGGTATTGGCTTCTCACTAGGGCCCAACGGTCGCGGTCTGACTCGTGGGGAAAACAAGACACGACTGGAAGCGAACTGTTCACGCCACGAGGATCCCACCCCAGGACATCAAACCGGCCGCGGCTCAATCGCTGGGTGACAGTCTCGGCAACGCGCCAGGCGTAGGAAACGCCACTCCCACCTGGACCGCCAGGCTCGATGACTATGGTGCGCTCACTCTTGGTACCTAGACCGGAGACCTGGAACTTTGTAACAGCCAGCCGGACTATACGTGTGTCTGAAGCATTCTGGTAGTCCATAGGGACGTCCAGATAGCCACACAGGAACAGGCCTCGCCCCGAATAGGGATCGTTGTCCTTGCCAGCGGCTTCTGTTGTGGGATGGCCCCAGCTCCAGTGCTCGGGGTCCGGATCATAGAGTCGTGCCCAGGACTCCGACGGTTTGGTGTCTTCAAGAGCCGGGAGGACCGTCGCATCGGTGCAGGGCATGAACCGAAACGGATCGTTCGGTTCACGGAAACGTCCATGAGTGGCGCGCGGCGGCCAGAGCCAGAAGCCCAATGCGCAGACCGGCGCGGAGACGCAGGCGGCCCGAAGCTTCCATGAACGGGAAGAGCTGGGCGTGCGACGGTATGATCCGACGTCCAATTGTTGAGGCTGGTCAAATTTATCTCGCAAAGCCGCCTTTTCCATAGCGGCGTTCCGTAGTCGGATAATTATGACGTTAACACAAATAGGGTAATATGACGTTGCCTACATACAAACAGCTACGCCCACCCACGTTTGCTGCCGGATTGTGTGGTCTAGCAGGAAGTATGAAGTATGAAGCTTGAGAAAGTGAGAGTCTGGAGGATTTAGTGAAGGAACAAAACGTTTCGGGTGGACACTGATTCTACGTGACCGGGGTTGCGGATAGCGGCACAACATCATGACCAGGCTGCAGTCGGTCTAGGGATTTTGCGTGTCGGCCGAATGCCAAAGTTTACCGGATTCAAACTGGCTTCGTCGAGCAAAAACCAGAGTGTATCCGGCCATACCTAAATCAACAAATTACGCGGTCCGACACTTCTACAAGATGCTGCAATTTCGTGGCATCAGATGCATTTTTTCAGACTCGTTGGAGAGAGTGGCCCACGAAGCAACCTCTGCTTTACTTTTCTTTTCTAACGCTCCGTCGCTGGGTACTTATATGTTGTTGAAGTCACGCTCATGCAGCACGGCATTCCAGATGTGACGTCCATGTAGAGATTCTTTCGTTGCCACACGCTTCGCCGCACGATCCGTCCACGTTGTCGCTTCACGGCCTTCACTAGCATTGAAGTTCGCAATGGCTTTGTCATAGGTCGCAATATGCTCATCTTGGCCTCTCTCATCCCACGTTTCGCGGTGGAGTACTTCGCGCTGGGGTAGTCGTGGCTTCACAGAGGCGAGCCTCTCCAGGTCTGGCTTTCCTACGGCCAGTCCAAACAGCGCAGCAACACGAGGCGGAAGGCCTAACAGTTCCGCCAGCTCCTGAGGGTTATTGCGAGCGCCGCCAACATAACAAGTGGCAATACCTAGCGACTCCGCAGCAATGACAGCGTTCTGCCCAGCGAGAGACGTGTCGATGACTGAGAGAATGAACGATTCCATGTAGTCTAAAGCGGCACCAGGAAGTTGCTGCTTCTGGGATACGTGCGTGAGGCGACTCAGGTCGGCGCAGAAGACCAGAAATAGAGGGGCCTTTCGAATAAAGTCTTGGTCACCACTCAGCGTCGCTGCCCGGTCTTTCCGCTCGGCATCTTCAACAGCGACAACACTCCATGCCTGCAGGTTCGACGAGGACGCCGCGCTTTGGGCTGCAGCGACCAAAATTTCGAGCGTTCCTTCTGGAAGTTTCTCCGGCAGAAAGTGCCGCACTGATTTGTGCGCCAGAATGGTGGATACTGTTGAATTGATGACTCCCTCCGGCACTGGCAATTTGTCGCCCACGTTGCTGTAACGAGCTTCTAGTAGATTGTCGACGCCAGTCATTGTTGATCGGAGACTTTCTTGCCTGATTTGCTGAATTGGTTAATGCCTGGGGTATCGCAAGTCATAAATCGGCCATTGACCTGTTCTGCATGAGGTGTTGACTAATATGTGTTCTCAATGTAACCATAGTGGCGCTTGAAGACGTGCTTAGCGACGACTTTATTTCCGTTCCGAGGTTACACTAAGATCTGCTAGTGCTGCACAATGAATTTGATCGGTCATCCGCCAAAAGAGCTTAGCGATTTCTTCTGGATTTGAATCCACTGTGCAGGAGGATCCAAGCGTGGAGAATTCGCTAGTCTTAGACCAAGTCACAACGCCTTACCCGACCGACAATCAGACCAACTAGTATGCAATCATCTGATCATTGATGAAACTGGAGCTTGATAGAAAGAAGTTTTCAGTCTTTGTCCTGCCTGCCTACTGAGAGAGATGAGGGTCTCTTATTTACAAACAGGATTTTTACAATGCCCAGGCCTTTGATTAATTGATTAATTAATGTATTTTCCGTCCAGCGGCCTTCAGGCCGCTCAGGTCCCCTATAGGGGCACAGAACATATTAAGCTAAAGTATCTAGAGACCCGGCCTCAGAAGGCATCGCCCAGCGCTTCTTGCAAGACCTCGCTTTCTGGATGGGCTGTCGAGCCCAACTCTAGGGAGGCGGCCGCCAGGCACGCAGTACAAGTATCTATAGCTACCCTTCCAACTGCCTTGCCTTCTACTCCTTCATCCAACATTTCGTAGGCTCTAAGGCACTCCTTATCAAAACCTCCATTCCGTCAGCAGAATATAAGGCAGATCTAATTAACCCTTGGTTTTATCTAGTTAGAATTCTCTCGCTCGCCCACCAAAGCTACTACTGCAGTCCATGCTCCAGTAACCAAGCAATGGAAATGGCGGGAGAGCGGCAGTAGGGAAAAACCCTCGGAAGGAATTAGAGGCTGTCTGGTAGCTTACCTTCAGGGAGAAAAACCTCCGCAACCAGCCACCGTTATTTAGAAAGGCAGGCTTTCTAATACCCGTAGCTCCTTGGTTCCGAAGGAAGCTACGAGGTCCGCGTGGACAAATTATTGGAGCTAGCTTTTTGTAGAGGAAGATGAACTCTCCTAAGGTCTCCCTCTGTGCTATTAGGGCCCCAATAGAGGATAGCAGCAAAAAGCGTGGCAGAGTGGCCTGAAAAATGGCCCCCTACTAACAAGCCACTAATAGCTGTGAGGGGTGCAAATTTTTATAGGGGAGAGTTGCAATGCCCAGGCCCGGACCAAGGAACGGCACTATAGGGTAGCTATGGCAAGGCCCTTCTCGTTGAATCACAATTTGATTATGTACTTGCGACTCCGGGGAACGCAATATTATGAAATGCTGATCAAGGGCCCACTCAGCAAGTGACAAATTGTCCTATATCTGAGAGACACAAATACGAATATTGGAAAGCCATCGCGGGCCCTCCTCAGCTGCGGCGATATTCTTTTGCATTTTTGGAACAAGCCTTGATCAGGAGCAGAACAAAAAAGCCGGAAACTCTACTTGGCACCAAATGAAGCCTGAGTCTGGCCAAATTCCCTCGTTTACCGAGTTCCGGGACATGAATATGCCATAAAGGTATGTGGGTGATTGACGGGTACTGGTATTAGGAAACGAGTCTCGCCTTTGTTCTCGACCGGGAAGAGCCCGAGCTGGCCGCGGCAAGGGTTGATGCACATGTGTGAGACCCTATTGGACATGGCCAATTAGTAATGTAACATTTTACAGACAATCCGCGCTCATGCAATGCCAATGAAATGCAGTTGGTCGTTCCTGGAGCTGGGAAGAGACTGCTAATTGCGGGCTCGGGCCACTGTCCAGTAACGATTTTGTTCTACAAACCAACATCTCAACTCCCAGGCCCTCTTTTGTGGGGGCCATTCCACTCCGGAAGAATGAATCCGTGCTTGGGAATCCCGTGGTTAGTTGCCGAGTGCATGTGATCCAACCTTTGCGGAAATGGGATTGCAGCCAACATCGATGAAAGCAAAGAGGACCATTCAAGTCCTCTTAGCATCGAAGCAGAAAAAGACATGTCAGCACCGCCCAGCTACCAAGTTTTTGTCTCTGGCAAATAATTCCCTCAGCGAAACAGCTGACAATAAGTTGGCCCTGCAGTCTTATAATTGTTGAGGAGTCTGGCGCTGTTTTCGTTGCACGTTCCCCATTCCAAGCCTCTGCTGCAGCACTGGCCTACAGACCTGTGGAACACCTCGCGACTCACTTTGTTTGTCCGTAAGCAGCGGGACTCACCACAAAGCTCTCACTCAGCTGCATCGAATTGACCAATTTTGTGCCCGCAATGAGCGAACTGATCCCGGGGCCGAAGCCATGGCCCATCGTAGGTAATTTGTTGGACATCGACATGAACAACAGCATACAAAGCTTCTCAAAACTGTGTTTCGAATACGGTAATCAAGCGTGGCATACGGATAGATTGCCATTTGACTGACATGGCCGGCAGGACCTATTATGAAAGTTACACTGAGCGGTAAAGACATCATTTTTCTGAGCGGTCATGAATTGGTCAACGAGATGTGCTCTCACAAGGACTGCGTTAAGCTTCCAGCTGCTTCCATCAAGGAATTACAAGCAGTCACGCCCAACGGTCTCTTCACTGCAGATCCTGGTCAAAAATCCTGGGAAGTGGCGCACAGGATACTCGTTCCCGCATTTGGACCATTGGCCATTAGGGAGATGTTCCAAGGTATGTCGTATCATTCTCTCTCTCCAGCTGTCACTCTCTTGGTGTACGATTTATTCATTAATGATAGAAATGCACGACATTACGTCTCAGCTTATCATGAAATGGGCACGGTATGGCGAAAGCAGTCCCGTCGATGTTACATCCGAATTTACTCGCCTTACACTGGATACCATAGCACTGTAAATTGCGCTTCCTTATTCTCTGATTTCAAGCCTCCTCTTATCTAATGACATTCCTTTAAGGTGTACCATGGATACACGGATCAACTCATTCTATGAAGAAAATCTTCATCCGTTCGTTGCTTCGATGACGAGCGCTCTTACTGAATGCGAGAGCAAAGTAGTAATTCCGCGGTGGCTTCATTGGTTACGCCGTTCAGCTAATGTGAAGTTCAACAACGATATCGAATTCCTCCACAAATTTGCCGGTGAGGTCGTGGCCAGGCGGCGATCTCAACCCTCAACGAAAAATGACCTGTTGAATGCGATGTTGCATGGAGTAGATCCCGTGACCGGGGATAAGCTCGACGATCAAACCATTGTTGATAATATGATCACGTTCCTCATAGCTGGTGGGTTCCCAAGCTGAATATGGAAGTGCCTACTGATGGTATATAGGCCATGAAACAACGTCAGCTTTATTGTCATTTACGTTTGCACTGCTGTTGAAGCACCCGAAAATATACCAGAAGTTGCAGCACGAAGTCGACACCGTGCTTGGCGACGGACCTATGGCCGCGGCCCATATCAACCAACTGCCCTACGTGAAAGCGTGCTTGAAGGAGAGCCTTCGACTTTATCCCCCATCTGCAGGGTTTCCTATTGCTATTCAGGGAGACACCGACAAGCCGTTCTTCTTAGGCGGAAAATACGCCCTCAAGCGGAATGAAGCAATTTTTGTTCTGATGCCACCTCTGCATCGTGAAAAGGCTGCCTATGGAGACGATGTAAATGAGTTCAAACCAGAAAGAATGCTCCCGGAGAGTTTTGACCAGCTCCCTCCCGGCTGCTTCAAAGTATGTAGATTCAAGTCCAATCTGTGGTCTAGCTAACAAGAGCACCCAAGGCCTTTGGCACCGGAATGCGTGCCTGTATTGGTTAGTTTATCTGTCTTAACAATCATAGATAATTATGTCTCTAGCTGACCGAACCATTTAGGCAGTGAATTCGCCATGCAAGAGGCCATCTTAGCCACGGCCCTTTTATTTCAAAAATTTGACTTCAAGCTAGTGGACAAGAACTATGAAATCACAATCAAGGAGGCCTTAACATTGAAACCTCGAGATCTCTTCATGTATGCAAGATTACGGCCTGGTGTAAGCGCATTGTCACTCTCAAGCAATTTATCTGGCTATATGAGGGGGGCTTAAATGTCATCCTTAACGAGCTATTTCACTGGTCAGAGGATGCGCTGACTGGGAAATATTTTTTGGCTTGGAAATCACCAAGAATAGACCATGTGTTGCTTCAATATGACCTACTGTAAGGTAAATAGTCTCAGACCTTGAGTTTGCTGTTCCAGAATCTAAAATTATCAACCCTTGTATGACGTTATCACGGAGTTAGATTCTGCCGTGTGGCATTCCCGGTTACTACAATACCCTGGAAATCATTCATAATATTGCCCAGCAGCTTGAAGGTAATTGCAATCATTGGCATAGGACGCATTTCAAGATTGGCTAGTGAAGCCCAAGCGTGACGAAGTTCTGGGAGCAGGGTTTGACGGAATGAATGCGAGACCAGGACGAGTCTAATCCCATTTGCAGGTTGCTGATACAGATGTGTGCCACTTCACGGCAATGCTGAGCCATATGAAAGCACAATATGGTAGTTGAGTCCCGTTCTGAGGCACAAAACAGGAAATCTTGGCGTGTGAATTCACCAGATCCCAGTGATAGACCATCAAAGCCATCCCTCGTATCAAAAAAAAAAAAAAAACTTTATTGTGGAGAGCTTCACATATGAGGAATCAATTCGAATCGCGATAATAAAAAGCTGTATAGTTGTGTTTGAAAGGACTGTTGGGATATTGGAAAAGAGATCTGTTGACCAAGTCAGACGTCGAAGTTTGATTCCCAGCCGATGTCTAAATATTGATTGAGCCAACACGAGACACGGGATGCTTTCGAGTTTCGCCGTTTGTCTTCGAAACTAGACTTTTAGGTCAACTTAGTAACGGGTATTCATGGTGAGCCTGACGGGCCAGTCCTACTGCGCTCTGGAGGAGAATTCCACCTGACAACGTTTGACAGTATCATATTCGTGGAATAGATTCACATTCACTATAAGAATGGACAGACTTCACGTCGGAGGATAAATGAACTTGACGAAAATGAAATGTATTAATCGGCTCCCAGACCCAGACCTTGATCTATGTATTTCTTCATTTTGCTGACTGACTGGGCTTGCTTGCCACTTGTGAAATGTTTGACGGACAATGGATGTTTAAGTGCGGATGCCTCTTACCTCTCACCTCTAGCAGACTGTCATTGGTATGATACACGCTCTTGTTTCTGGCGCGACTGCAGTAATAACCTCGGGATAGATGTTTCCTAGAGGCTGGACGAAATGATTCGCCCGAACAGGTCTTTAAGAGCAGGAGGGGCTTGATGCGCCTTCGTGCCTATGGCATTCCAAACTTCAACAGCATCACGTAAAATAATCATGGACGGTCCTTCAAGAGCGTCTGACCAGTCCTACACTCATTAGGATCGTCGTCCACCGCTTTCATAACAAGCAAGTCTAAGTGACATCCTGTACCGAATGTCGAAAGACGTGAATCCAAGTATCGCAAGGTTGTCGAGAGCTTTGCTTCAACTCTTCAGTGTACGAAGCTGGCCATACTGCTGAACATCAAGGTTTTCAAGGAGATTATCACCATGGTTTGGGATGTTAAGTTCGTGTTCTGGCCCAGAGACGAGAGACGAGATGAAGAAAATTACGAGCGAGAGTTAACAGAGGTACCAAACCCACATAAGTAAGCATGAATACGTAAAATGTGGGCTACGGCCAATTTCCGTAAAACGCGGAGTGCACCGCCTGGAAAGGAGCAATGGAGCTTCCTGATTAAGCGGGCTTGACAGGTACTAGACGACATGACCCTGTTCACGTCACGTTTCAAGTTAGTTGTGAGGACCACGAAGTTCACACGCCAAGCTTTGTAGTATGCACCCATCACACGATGAAGACCAGGAGGAGGGCAATTGACACATACGAAGTGTTATTTGGGTCCCGGTCAGCGAACCATTGACCCTATTGGGCGTGTGGAGCACTCCCTGGCGCTATTGCTAGCTCTCGACTTGCAGCAAACTGGGCCCGGATGAGATGTGCCACGCCTTTTCGAGTAAGTCGTACGGGATCACCGCTGTTGCATCGTTTCAAATTCATTGGTGAATTCAGCCCCATGAAGGCATATAACCTTGGGGTCTCTCAAGGGAATGCTCCCAGCACCAAGTGTCCGGTGACGCCCGAACGGCATGCTGGGTATGCTGTTGTCCGTTCTTTTCTTTCCTTGGTTGCTCGAGTGCAGAGCAGGTGACTCTGTCCGACGAAATGGCATTCGATCTTCTTGTCGCATCCATCACATTTACCGGCAGTGCGCTTTCTTGCGCATCTACAGCACTGGTTCTGGTATGCTTCGTCGTCTGGAGGCATAACCAGAAATCATTTCGGCACCTATTGGTCCTGAGCTTGACGCTCGCAGGTATGATTTGATATTCCTCCAGAGGCACAGAATTTGCTTCATCCTTCAGACCTGGCGCTAAGACTGGTGTAGACTTCATTAATTCCACAGTCAACGTTATTTCTGGTGCCTTTTACATCCGCGATGAGCGGCTACAAGATGGCGCGGCTTGCACAATCAGCGGTTGGATTGCGCAACTATCTGTCCAAGCTACCGACTTCTCTATCCTAGCCATCAGCGTCGCTACTCTGCTTGTTGTGACGCAAAGGGCTAGACTAGTCCATCTCTCGACAAAAGCTTCGCTGATGATCTGCCTTTCAGTGTGGATCATGCCTTTAATTACTAGCACAATCGCAACAGCCCTGGGCGTAATACACCCGGTCAGTGGGAATTGGTGCTGGATTTCAAGAGAGCGCACAGATCTGCGCTACGGTCTGACCCATGGATGGCGGTTTGCCATCATCGGCATCACCATTTCCATTTATTCGTACATCTGGTGGTATCTGAGCAAGAACTTCAAGTCATCGAAACGCTTCGACATCACCGTGGAGACCGCAAAGCTCAGGAACTCCGTCATGCTGAAGCGGTCAAGCCAGTACATGAACTTTGATGTAGAGAATGAGGCGGGAGAAAACCAAGCAATGCGGTCAATTGAGTCTTTCCCACAAGCGAACACGAAAACCCGGGGCAATGAAACTGAGTTACACGACTCAGGTTTTAAGATCTCGGCCTCGCATGAAACTGAATTTGCTTGGGACAAATCTTCGGTCTCGAATGCTGTTATGCCTCAGTATACCGAACTCCAACCTGAGTCTGAAATGGCAACTACCAAGAGTAGCTATTCGCAATCAGCCTCGTCGTCCAGGAGCAATAACCCGGCACAAGAATACATTCGCTCACAGTTTGAAAGGCGAAATCGTGACATCAAGCGTATGCTTCTGCTTAACGGTTACCCGCTGCTGTATGTTCTACTCTGGATTCCGGGAATTGTAAACAGAATCATGGAAGCTACCGGAAGCGAAAATAGCCGCGTCCAAAATATCCTGCAATCGTCGACACAGTTTGTAGGGTTGGCGAATGCAATCACCTATGGGTTGAACCAGCAATGGCGAGCTGGGAGATGATGAGATTGGGAAATGACGAAGCTTCTACCTAGAAAACGGATAGATCTAGACTAATATTCTGACCATTTTTTCTTCACTTAATCTACACTAACATTAAACAATGTTCTTGGCTTTGGTAGGGATGTCTCGATTGACAACAGGTGAAGACATGTGCTCCGTGACTCTCGACATTGCGAGCATTGAAGCGCTAGAGTCATTGTGTTACTAAAAGATTTTCCGATAGACTGAAGCTACCCTTTTAACAACATGAAACAACGGCAATCGCAATTGGACGACTGCTTGGGAGACTTAAGAACAAGCAGACGTTTCGCATTTAGTTGGGTTCATGAATGACAAACCGCAGGACCATTAACAGCTGGCTTCATGTATCTCTAAATTTGCAGTTTCATGATCGACTGGTATTTGCAGGAAACCGTGTAAACATGGCATGTTCTGCAAACTTGCCGATATGAAATCTATCCCAATCGTGGCGATTAAGCCACATCTATGCCAAGGCAAAGCAACATTGCCATAATAGATAATGACTCGGTAATCCGTTACCAAAAGACCCTCTTGAACTGGAGAGCCACTATGATCCGCATACGGGGACTGCTAAGTATGTGATGTTAAAACAGTCCGGCGTCGTGGGGCTATATTCGGCGGCCAAAACTGTTCCCGAGTCGAAGTAATCCACGTACAATGGACACCATTGGAACTTATCGATGGTCCATGCACTTTGTACAACACAGTGGAGCTCATTGTACCCGCCAATGAAGCGACCAGAAGGCGGTAGCAGCCCGCAGTTGGCCATCAAATACTGACGCTGCCGCACATCCTGGCGCGACATGAAATGGAACAGCTGGAAGTCATTGAAGTAATCGATATTGGCGTACAAATTTCCATAGGAAGACTCCGTGACGAGCCGAGACTCAGAATCGAGGTAAAACACGGACCCGACGTCCTTGTACCGCGAGTACTGTGGCATAAAGATGGCCCTGATGCTACCGAGACTGCTGGGCTTCGCATACATGTATTTGTTTACGAATTGCAAGTCTGGCGTTGGTAATGGCGACACGGTGGCGGAGAGATAGAAGGACGTATTGGGCACGCCTGGAGTGCACTTTACCGTGCGTGTGTGCGTCGTGATATCGATTGTCTTCGCCCTCCACGTAGATGATTCCATGACAGTTGAAACGGATATGTCGTATTCTGTGTTGGTATATGTGATAAACTCAGTTGTGCCCTATTTACACGCACCAAGCTCCAATATCAGCATACAACTATCCATCTGGTAAAACGGCAAAATAATTTGAATTTGAAACAAGAAACAAAACAGGTTGGAAGACACATGCCCAGGCCCACAGCAACAAGAAGATAAAGGACGAAAAACAGGAAATAAGAAATCCCACGTACAGAATATGTTTCTTCGACAAATAGCTCAGTGCTAGTCTTGCGTTTGTCCTTGGTGACGTTGGGTGAGCAAGTATAGATGCACGAGCATGCACTCTTTTGTATCGCCGATGGGCAGACAGATGTGACTGCGCGAGCGCCGAGGTCCTTTGGGTGCGGCACATCTTCTCTTCGATGGAGCTTAGGCTTTGGGGTTGTGACCACGAATCTCCTGTCTCACGTTTTAAGATATAGACCTTTCCTAGAATTATTGGGATGCCGAAATCCAAAATCGGTACTCTAGGTAGAGTGAATTGTAAGACATGAATGTCAGGGAGGACTAACTCTTGCGTAGACGTCACTGTCGACGAGACTGTCGTGAAACATGTTGTCACCGTCTTCTAAAAGCTTCGTCAGTAATTAACAGAAGGAGCCGCGCAATGCAAACTGAACACACATACCGTGTAGTCGTAGGGGATAGTGGTGGTTGTCTCCGTACCCTATTAACAACTCATTGTTAACGATACTGTGAAATAACCAGTGACTCGATTGGCAGGACAGGCGTGCCAATTGATGGACTCACAATTTCTGTCACCGTCCATGAATAAGTCGTCGTGGTGGTAACTGATAGCGTGGCTGTGCCACTCAAGGTGTTCGTTGTCGGAAGCGGGCAGCTGAGGACGGATGAACAGAATTTGGACATGGACGCGGTCCGCGCGAATGAAGCATTGATTGAGTTTGCGCAATCCTTGACGCTCTCCACCGCTGCGCAAGACGACTCTGCAGCTGAAACAACAGAGCCAAACGCAAGATGAAGACACAGGGCAAGGGTGCCTGCTGGGTTCGAGAATTTCAGTAACATTGTGGAAACGTTGACAGGTCGATCTATCTCCAGTTCAATCTGGTCTGTGGGCGAGCCCGTTTACCAGAAGTTCGCGTGAGTGTAGCACAAACATTTAAGTACAGAGCGGATGCGTGATGTGAAAAGAGATCTATCATGTCAACCTCTTGAAGCGGACTAGTCTGTGCCCTATCAAGGACAAAGTCGTGGTGGTCCGAGAGCGAGTCCAGAACCTTTCGAATGGCTGGTCTCCATTGGCCAGTCACTGTTCGCTTGTTGCCATGGCGTTTACTATTGACGCCACTACAATGCCGTCGGTAACGCGAAGCAGGGGTTAGCAGCTCAGCTTTCTCCACATCCGTCCCAAGCTGAAGGAATCAACATTATCAACTAAATCATGCAACAAACACTCCAATGGGTTTGTGGACGGTTGATTATCTACCAATCGCCATTGGTAAAATCCTTACTAGCCCATGTCTGAGGCTGAAGCGTTCGTTTTTCAGATCCCCAATTGCCATCGTTCAAATCCGATGTGTTATGCCAAGATTGGCGCGTCTGTAGACAGAAAACACAGGTAAGCATACACTCATTGTGTAAAATATAGAGTAGAGAGTATGCCTGACCTTTTGTAGTTTGTTCAAGGAGAGGAAAGACATTGTGTTGATGTATAATACAATCAAGCATTAAATCCAAGCAGCGTATATAGTTCAAGCAGAACCATGAACAGATTTTAGCAATCCGCGCCAATCATGCTTTCGAAGCTCCTTTTCATGATGGGCAAAGGAATGCAAGCCAGGGATAATCTCACATCAAGACCACTCTTTAAGACTGAGATAGCGCTGATTTTCGGGCCCTGTTGCAGAACGCCTCTTTAATGGACACTGTCGTTCTAGAGTAGTGTCACCTACACATAAATGAGCATTCCACGGACGTCACTCGTGCTAGAAAATGGTGGTGTAATTATGCCTTTCCCATGCGTATGTTGACGTTATTCAGTGTCAAGTTCCGCATGGCGTGTATGCTATGAGCACGTTGCTGGTCTAACCACTCTCCGCTTTAACGGCGACTGTGACCGAAATTCCAAGAGTCCAAAATGAGTGAAAGGGTGAATGGCACCTTTTCCTATAGATTTCGAGTCTTTAAACTTGGCGAATGCACAACAGAGCCCGCAGGGGGGCCTCTAGAGCGGAAGAGGCAGGCAAGCTTCTGGTAGCTCGTAGAAGAGGGGTTTAGAGCAGTATCTCTCAAACGAGCGTTATGGCGTACCAACTAACTACGGACAGCTCAAGCAGATAGGATTGCATCGATTTGAAGACGATGAAGAGTTTCCGCGCATTCCCTTGACCACTCCGGCATACCACGTGCCCGAGCCTGAGTGAGTTTTTTCTCCTTCTCAATAAGAGAAGCTACTCGAGACGGCCAATTCTTCATCTTCTCGCTATCTGCTGATATTCGTGCCATTTCCATCATCGGGTTTTACAGGATTAAGGCTTTGTACATCTGGAGTCGGCAGTGAACGTGGAGCATCTCTATGCTCTTAGCTGCAAGTCACAGGGAAGGGAGGTTGACCACTACAAATCGTCTAATAACAGTCATATATATCAGCTAAATATATCTATATCTTGAATACGTTCAACATTGGGAGGTTTAATTCTCGATCTCAATCACCAGCCCTGGGAGTATTTCAACACTTTTATAGCTGCCCTCTTTGCCGAGGAATGTGAAGCTGATACGCCTCTTCGCGTCTGAGCTCTTCTTGAGGATAAATCGGTGGCTACCCTGATCGGAACCTGAATGGACCACCCATGGCCATTCCCGGCCTGCTGCCGTATCCTGGCCAGCGAATCCGTGGATCCCCTCGTATACCTTGGCGACGGACTGGAAGTCCTCCTCGGGGACGGCCAGATAGAGCCGAGAGATCCCGACAGCCCCGGACGGATGCTTGACGTAAGCCGGGGCCTTTCCCGCATCGTCCCACTGATAGGGAACTCTAAGCTCCCTGGGGGAGCGGTCCAAGCACCAGAACGGGGCTGTGCCGGGCCACGGCAGGTTGAGCGAGGCGTCCTGGGCCAGGGCGACAGCCCAGTCCAGCCGCACCCCGTCGGGCCGCGTGCGCCCGCCCGCCCAGGGTGTTCTGTAAGTGATCCCGGAGTCCAAAGTCGCCTTTGCAACGCGCTCCCGGATGATAGAGAAGTCGTCCTCTTTAGGGAGCGTGTACGCCCAATCGATAACGTCGCCATCCTCCAGGTGGCCCCACATGTGCTCCTTACGGCGTTCGGGACTCAGGCCCTTTTGAAACGCAATCAATTCGATGTAGATGCCGTCGGGAAAGAGGATCAGCTTGTTAAGGGTTCTCCCGTCGGTATGGGCACCGCCATCAACTACAAACAGTTGCCCCTTTAGACGCCCCGGCAGCTCCTGAAGAGTGTCATATGAAACGAGGATGACGATATGATCAAGAATCGGTTGGGCGGCGACAATGGCTGACATTATTCCAGATTTTGTTTGGATTTCTTTCGGGATGTGCTTTTGGAGATCTCGAAAAGATGGTGAATCTATCAGCTAGTTTGAGGTGGAGTAGAATAGGTATAGATTGAGACTGGGGTGACAGGTGCGGCACCGAAGGATGTTATAAAGAAAGAATGAGTAGAATTCTGAGCGTAGCTTTATCTGAAGGGCTCAAGCGCCGGAATGCACCTTTTATACAAGGTGGGACAACCACAACACTTGCGATGACGCGAGAAGAATGTTTACATAATATTGGACTAGCCCTAGGTTCCGGGAATTTGACTGCTGTTTATTGTTATATGCTGTTATATCTCAAGCGGAACACCAGCTTAACGCTGATCAGTTCGACTGCAACGGTTGCTGTTGCGAAAATGAGGACAAGCCTAGTCTTTGATGACATCCACTATATGCAGTGTCCGCATGTACTCTGCATCCAACAGACTGATTATGCAGAGAACTTCTACTACGTATTTGGTCTCCTTTCTTTTCAATTTTTGGGCTTCCTACGTACCCTTGGCTCGCTCTATTACTCAGATTGTCTTCTTGATAGTGCTCAGTAAATGGACCGGTATGAAAGTCTCAGCACTTTGGCGGACCCGCCCGAGATAGTACCACAACTACCATATGCTTGGGGCAAGCCTATACAGTCGCATTCTCATCTACGCGCTTGGTCCCGGTAAAGAACTGCCTCTCCTGGAAAACCTGAATATCATCGCCAATGTAAACCTTGCCCTCCGCTCTGGCCTTGTGAATGTTGCGCCGGACCCTCAGCACATCGTACTCCGTGTTCCTCGTGAGCCACCAGGTCCAGAGATTGGCGAGGATAGAGACAAACGTGGTCACGGCGGCGATCGTGAAACTGTTCTTGTACCCGTTGTACGCCCATTTTGACTGGAAAATCTGTGGGCCGATGACGATGCCGATCTGAGCAATGCCCGACTGCAAAGCCAGTGTGAAGGCAGTTCCGGTCGAACCAACCAGGGTCGCCGATCGCCACGCCCAGAAGACGAGGAAGTAGCCATTGAAAAACAACATGCTGAGGTTGCAGGCAATGTACAGTCCGATCCTGTTAGTGATGGTGAAGAACAGGATGAAGCAAATGGCCATTCCGAGTAACATGGTCCTGAATTGGTCATGAATCAGTCTTACAGTTCAGAAGCGCCCGAAAAAAGCCCCAAAACGGGCTGGTTGTAACATACATAATGATGATTGGGCGGACGACGTATGCCCTGGAGATCATCCAAGCCGAGAAAACCACGCCGAATATGGCCATTGCAGAGGGCGGGATGTTTAACAGCTGGTTTTCCGGAAGCCCAGTAAAGCCGAGGTTCGTGATAATGGTCGGCAAGTACCACATCAGGGCATATCCGCCAATGTTGATGGTGGCCTGGGATAGCATAAAGGCCCAAATGAGAGGCTTCTTCAACACGTCGGTGATCTCGTTCTTGGAGAAGGCAGGGTCATCCGTCAAGGGGGCGTTCTCCGAGAGTCGGGCCTCGACAAACTCTTGCTCGCGCTCAGACAAGAATTTCTTGCTGCGCGGCGACTTCGGGTAGTCGGGCAGCCTCCAGTAGACAACTCCGGAGAACAGTATGGTCACGATGCCCTCGAGGATGAAGACCCATCTCCAGGCGCTCAGACCGGCGACGCCGTTCATGTAGCTGATGCCGTAGGCTAACAGTGCGCCTACGATACCTGAGCAGTTAACAAGCACATACATCCACAGCACAGGCTTTCCCATCTCATCGGTGCGATACCAGCTCGGCAGCTGAGCCATGATGCCTGGAAACAATCCGGCTTCGAACATGCTAGAAAACTACTCAGTATTTTTAGATCTGGGGTTGCGGGGTAGTGTTGGCTGAGATCTCTCAGACTCTACTTACCCGAGAAGAAAACGCATTGCGTAGAGTTGATCGCGGTTCTGAGAAGCTGCTTGGCAAGCAGTGATGACGCCCCACATGAAGAAGATCCGGCCCTGCCAGACATGAGGACTGAATCTTTTGAGAAGCAAGTTGCTGGGGACTTCGAAGATAATAAAAGCAATCTGTTGGCGTTTGATACATCAGCTACTGAACCGTCGAAGTCTCCCAAAAAGTTCGGATTTGGAAACACCTACTCCGTAGATGGATGCAACCCAATTGTATTCGTCCGAACTCATTCTGAGCTCTGTCATGATATTGCGAGGCTCTCCGAGTTGAAGAACCCGGATGTTGCTGGTATTTGTCTGATCAATCTGCAGATATCGCAATCAGAATTCACCATGTTCCCAGGATGGGGGAAAGCCAAAACTCACCTGCTTGATCATGTACATGATTCCTATCAGCAGTAAAAACTTGCGGTCGACCTTCCTAGTGATGGTCTTTTCCTCTTCAGCGCTGAAGGTGGAAAGAAAGGCACTCCTAACATCGCCATGGAGCTTGCCAGATCCAGGCAGGACCTTTGCAGAGGTGCCACTGATGGCTCCCTTCTCGGGGTTCTGCTCAACCGGAGAATCCGACATCTTAACAGCAACAGGATAAACTGATTATGCCAGTAATTTGTCTAGACAAGTCGTCAGGTGTGCGCATGTCTTGCTTATACGCTGCCCGTCACCCCCAGACGGGTAAAGACATGTACGTTCCCTAATTCAGCAAAAAGGATCGTAGACGGGGAGATGGCGTGCTCCCTTCCTTACATGACAAAAGAGCTATGTGCTCTAGGTCCCGAGCCAAGGCCCATGTACCCACTTGGCCTTGCCAAGCCCAGTCGATAAGAAGCTTACAAGCAAAAGATTTGTAAACCTCACGGCCAGTGACGATCCCAGCCTGAAGGGACGGGTGGGGGGCAAACCTGGCAAGTTTTGATCTTGGGAATGTAGGGGCTTTGCTCTGCAGAAGGACGAGTAATAAGTCACGTCATGACTCATCTAGTTCTCAATAGTTTGACTTCTAGCAGCCGTAAGTTGGTGTCATATTATGGGAGGTTTCGAGCATTGACTAATCGTTGGCAGCACGGCAAGCATTGATCCATTAACTTATCTTGATGCCACAATTCAAGTGGGCCACTCATCCAAACCTTCTTCTAAAGGCCGCTCACACTGTGCGTTGCTTCTCGTTGACACTGAGCCAAGTCTACTGTACAGAGGTTATGCAAAGGCGTCCCCGGAAACACATCCACTGCCGTTAGCCACCTATAACCCAAGCACGTGAACTACACACTATAACACCCTTTAATTAGAGGGACTACGCGGTGTTTGCTAGCAGCAACAAATGCTTATCCTCGTCATATCTGGACTAAGGTCATGATCAGTACCTATAGATGTGCTGTTGGCCGAAGTACGGAGCACTTCCGATAACTCAGCATTCGGGAGGCGCTAGACCAGCTGCACGTTCCGAAGCAAATTATGGTAGAACGCCACCATGTTTAGCTGGGACTCCATTCTGACCCGCTCGTTTACGGCGTGGTAATCCTTCATGTCAGTCTGCGGAATGGGCATCCACCTATAGACATTGTGGGATAAGTCTATTCCCGTCGGGTAAAGTTAGTGATGGTACGATGGCAATTTTTAGCCCTCACCCACCAGGCTGGGTCCTACCTGGGGCCCCGGGGTCCTGGAGCTAAGGTAGCGAAGGAGGGTCGGGAAACGGGTCGGAAAACGGATCGGGAAACGGGATTTATGAGAACCAGGGAAGTGGTTTGACCAATGGAACCGCCTGAACTTACATAGATAGTGTCTAGTGTCGGTATTTCCCATCATCACGTTCCCCACCGGAACCACCAGCCTTTGCTCGGATCCGAATGTGTGGCGAATGGTGCCCGTGAGCACGTCCCAGGCCGCCCCAAAAATTGGGGCAGCTGGTGTGACATTGAACTTGTCGGCGCTCGTCAAAGTCAAGTGGCCGCGTGAGTCTGCCTCTACGAATGGCGCCAACGGCGCTACTTGCGGCTCATCATTGGCGGCAGCGGCGTTTGGGCGCCCACCGGAGAAGAGGTTTCGCTCGCGCACGTGTTGCTCGTAGTCGGCGTCGCCTTCGAACGCAGTCAGGTTAAGCCGGTATTTTTGCAACACCGGCTGGATATCTCGGATGATATCACGCTGCACCCTGTGTATGCTGTCGTGCTGCGCAACGCGGAAATTGACCCCAAGAGTCACCACCTCGGGCATGGCGTTGATCTTCTGTCCGCCTACGATGGTCGTGACTGCCACCGCACTCGTGATGGCGAAGCGCGATAGAGGGCTCAGGGCTGCGAACTGCTCACTCAACCCGTCCAGGTCGCCGGCACGGATGTACTTGTGAAGCTCTGGGTTGAGCTTGGGCGAATGCACCATCTTGCAAACAAGATTGGGATAGATGGGGCTGGCTGTAGTTATCTTGGGCTCGTAGTGATGCCGCTCGAGAGCAGTCACAATCTCGGATATGATGCCAATGGCGGAGTGAGGTGGCGGCGTCGAGCTGTGGCCTCCGCGCACCTGAAGCTTGAAGTAGACATCGAGGTGGCCTTTCTCCAATACTCCAACGGGAGCATAGATAATGCCGTCGCCTGCGTCCTGGAGACCGTCACTTCCCTCGTCGAGGATCAAGTCAATTCCATATTCTCCGTAACGGCTCTTAAGATGTTTTCCGATCTCGCCTGCACCTCGATATCCGGAGCATTCTTCGTCGAAGCCGAAAGCCAGGAGAATGGTGCGTTTGGGAGCCCATCCGGGTGTTTCGAGTAGGGCTTCCGCCGCCGACATGATTGCCGTTAGACTATTCTTGTCGTCTGCTGAACCACGGCCCCAAAGCCACTCGCCGTCGAAGGTAGCTGAGAAGGGCGGGTAGATCCAGCCACCACCTTCGGCCGCAGGAACGACATCTTGGTGTGCCGTGAGGAGCACAGGCTTGAGCGATGTATCTGAGCCCGGCAGTGTAAAAACTAGACCGAATGTGTTGATCTTCGTCAGAGTGAAATGTTGGTGCCTGTTGAAAGAGCATTCGTGGTCAGTAACGATGGTCGCCGAATCATCTGGTTGGAAATTCCCCTACACTAGAGGGTATGTCGCCTCGAGAACCTCCTGCAGTCGGTGGAATGGCTGCCATCGTTCATCGCTGTGCAAGTCACCCAGGTCATCATAGCAAACGGTCGGCACCTGAACAATTGCTTGGTGCCTGTAGACCTGTTTTGCTAGCGCATCGCTGCCTGTGAACCGCTTCTTGTCACTCGAGAAGCCATCTCTGCCTGGATCGAGTGCAGGCGGTACATCACAACGAGCCGACAAACTGTCTTGAGTTTCTGCTGGAGGGTTGGTCAGGAGCTGTTTCTGGTCTTGGCTGGACCGGGGCGGCAAAGAGGTAGCCACGGCGGCCTGACAAGACCAAGTTACCAGTTGGAATAGCAGTGTATGCTTCATTGTTGCGGAAAATGTGCCTTACCCTCCAAAAGAATTGGGGATCGAATTTTCAAGGCCACCCGTATCCGTGCCGGGGTTCGTCAAAACAACCTCTTCTGCCATCTCTATGTGTATGCGTCGGGAGCCTTTTCTTGATAAGCTAGTACATTGCTTTGTGGAGAACATTTGGAATCATGTTTAGCCTCATAGCCAATTCGATTGCAGCTTCCTAGGGTACAATCACGCAATTATTGTTGGTGGACCTGGCGGGTCACTTGCAAGCCTTAATCTAGTGTTTCGGCTAGCGACATCCACCAAAATCCTATCTCGACAAACAGCAATCCCGAAGTGCCTCGTAGCCGGAAGGAGCAAGGAAGGTATTACGTGTCACTGTTTGTCGAGACAAGAGGGTACATTTCCTGCTCTTTCTGTGTTCAAACATTCTCAAGTTACTGGCAATCCTGTCCGTCACCTGCCATTATAGCAGCTGTGCATGCTTCCATCTATTTGTCCCAAACCCTCGTTGCGAGAACAAAGCCATACCCATGACATCTCACAGATCCCGTAATGGCCAAGCTGATGGCTCCAGTGATGGCTCCGGTATACTCAACGAGACATCCCCTCTACTGGACAACCAGGAGCCTTTGGCAGACAGTCCCGAACGACCCGGAGGTGAACATGGGGCTGGAAAACAGAAAGTGAACATGGCAGTTGTCATACCAGCCGTTGGCACTGGTGTAAGTATATTCGCACCCGACGGCTCCTCGTTGAAGAAAAAACAGCTGGCTTAGAACACGGCTTTTAGATGTTCATTGTGGCAATTGATCAGCTTTTGACAATGACGACATATGCCAAGATTGGGAGCGAGCTCAATGCACTCAACAACACCAGCTGGATCGCTACAGCGTAAGTACCGTACAGGCCTCTTATCCTAACCTTGAATTCCAATTGCAAAAGGCAAAGTGCTAAGGGAATGAAGATACTTTCTCACCCTCACGATCTTTCAACCTCTCTATGGCCGCCTCAGTGACATTTTTGGCCGTAAGGAGTGTCTTCTCTTTGCGTATTCCATCTTCGGCATCGGCTGTCTTGGCTGTGGACTGGCCCAAGACATTCTCCAACTATGTCTAGCAAGAGCAGTCGCCGGGGTCGGCGGTGGAGGCGTCAACGCGGTGACCACGATTCTTCTAAGCGACCTTGTGCCTCTCCGAGAGAGGGGCGTCTACCAGGGTTACCTCAATCTCATCTGGGCATCTGGAATGTCCCTAGGAGCGCCGCTGGGCGGGTTTCTGGCCGATTCGATAGGCTGGCGATGGTACGTGCCCTTGCAAGAATATGTTTGCCCGTTAGTTGCTTACACAAGTCCAATGACATGTACAGGTCTTTTCTGGGCCAAGCACCGCTATGTGCCGTGGCGTTCATTACAGTATTCGTCTTCCTTCATCTGCCCAGACGGCCGCACTCGCACTGGCTGCAAAAGGTTAGTCAGGTTGACTTCTTGGGCGCTTTCGCCTTGGCTCTCGCAGTCACGACGCTCCTTCTGGGCCTGGACTACGGTTCGAACAAAGGCTGGTCAGATCCCGCCACCATTATCACACTGTCTCTAGCTCCTGTCTTCTCGGCCGCCTTCCTGTACATCGAGAAGAAGATCGCGACGAATCCCTTTGCCCCCGGCCATGTCATTTTTGACCGCAACCTATTCGCCTGCTATCTTGCCAAGTATTTCGCTATGGCTGGTCAAATGGCTGTTTTCTTCCTCTGTCCATTCTTTTTCCAGGCTGTACAGGAACTCAGCGCCACTACCAGTGGAACCCTCATGATTCCTGGAACGATGTCTGTTGTCATTGCTTCCCTGGGAGGAGGTTGGGTGATAAGGAAATCCGGTCGATTCTACCGCATTACTCTCGCCAGTTTCGGACTCATGTTGCTGGCAGTCATTCCTCTGGTCCTCTCTATCTGGGCGAAGTGGACGTATGTCACCGTAGTCGGTCTTGCTCTCCTAGCAGCCGGATGTGGCAGTGGTATGCAATTCAACTTTACTCACGGGGCAACCCTGTTCTAATGATTCTTGCTCTTCTCTTTTTAGGTATAACAACAACTCTTGTAGCACTTTTGGCAAATTCGGCCACCGAGGATTCAGCAGTGGTCATTGCATGCTCGTACCTCTTTCGCTCCTTGGGTTCAAGTATGGGCATCAGCATTGCGTCTGCAGTCCTTCAGCAAGTTCTTCGTGCCCAATTGAAGCTCCGCTTGGATGGTAAGGATGCCGCTGACATCGCCGAACATGCACGCCAAAGCTTGGAGTTCCTTCATGAGCTTCCTGCGACGGTTGCCGACCAGGTTCGTCTCAGCTATCAGATCGCTATTCTGTATACCTTTATTCCTACAGCCCTCTTCCTTCTAGGAGGGGTTGCATCTGCGTTGAAGGTGAAGGAAATGTCTCTGAAATAAAGGGGGATACACTTTCGCGCACATATGTGTATCTGCACGCCCGCATACACAGTCATGTGGCTGTACTACCCATGCAGTGCAAGCTGTTTAGAGAAGACACTAAGCGCGTAACTGGCTGGCTGATGTATCTTCAAAATTGACAAAGAGGGTCGGTACGCTATTGCCAGGTACCAGGCCAATAGCCGATCACCGGGCCTGCCTACTGGTAGTATGCTGGTGTTGGTGGGTCAGGAGTTCTAAATGTTTAGTCGAAGCAGCAAATGGATTGATCGTCTTAGAATTACATTATAGCAAAAGACCTGGTTGAGCCAACAGGAGAGCAAGACTTTCGGTTGTACGACACATCGAGATGCAAAATCAGATATCAATGATAAAGTAAAAACTGAAATTAGTCTTACTGAAGTAAAAGCTATATATACCTTCAAAGAAAAGCAAGTTCAATAATGTTATTTCATAAGCGTTCTATTTAAGCATCTTACGCACGAAAAAGTCGAACTGCCTCCGCTGCACATAGTCAATTGGCTCCGTCGAGCGGCCAACAGAATGTTCAGCCCCTGGGATGATAAGCAGCTCAAAGTCTTTGTTCTCCTTAACAAGCGCATCGACAACCTGCAAAGTCGAAGCCGGGTCTACGTTGGAGTCCTGCTCGCCATTGATGAGTAGGATCTGGCCTTTGAGCTTCTCCGCGTGGTCGACGCCTGACGCGGCAGCGTAGCTCTCGTCGACAGGCCACCCGAGCCACTGCTCGTTCCAGCTGATCTTGTCCATGCGATTGTCATAGCAACCTGCGTAAGCGACGGCAAAGCGGTAAAAGTCGCCATGGAATAGCAGCGCGTTGAGGGAGCTCTGCCCACCCGCAGAGGCGCCGTAGATACCTACGCCGCCACTGAGGTCGTAGCTGGGGTCCTTAGCGGCGAGGGCGCGATGCCAAAGGATGCGGTCCGGGAAGCCCGAGTCGGCGAGGTCCTTCCAGGCGACGTCATGGAAGGCCTTGTTGCGGTTGGCGGTGCCCATGCCGTCCATCTGAACAACGATGAAGCCGAGGTCGGCCTGGGCTTGCATGCCAATTACCTTGTCTCCTCCTGAGTGATAACCGAATGGCCAGAAGGTTTTTGGGACGAAGCTGTCGTGCGGACCGGCGTAGATGTTCTCGATGACTGGGTACGTCCTGCTCGGGTCATAATCGTGAGGGCGCACTATTAGGCCCCAGATGTCGGTAGTATTATCACGCCCCTTGGCCACAAAGATCTCGGGAGACCGGAAGCCGACAGCGGACAGACGGGAGATGTCACCTGTCTCTAGAGTCTCTACCAGGGTGCCATCAGCACGATGCAGTTCCAAGATGGTGGGAAGATCAACACGGGAGTACGTGTCGACGTAGAGCGACAAATCTGGCGAGAAGACGACATCGTGAGAGGCATCGACTTCGGTGAGGCGGGTCATATCTGAGCCGTTGAAATTGACGCGGAAGACGTGCTTGAAGTAAGGATCCTTGCCCTTATCTGCATCTATGCCGTTGGCGGAGAACCAGATGAGGCGCTTCTCGTCGTCGACTCTGAGCACGTCGCGCACCAGCCAGTCGCCCTTGGTGATCTGCTTGATCGTCCCATTGGGGGTGCTGATAAGATACAGGTGGCGCCAGCCATCGCGCTCCGAGATCCAGAGCATCTCCCTGCTGCCGTCGCCAACGTCGTAGCGATAACGACGGTCAGCGTAGACAAACGTGTCGGCCTCCTCTGTCACAATCGCCCTGGGTGTGCCAGTCCTGCTGTTCACAGCAATCACACGCGCCTGGGAGTGGCCACGCCGCTGGTAATCAAAGACGAACTCGGAACTGTCGCGGCGCCAGACGGGCCTCGAGAGCTGCCACGGTGTGGGAAACAGCGCGGCGTCAATTTCGATGCTCTCAACCGCATCCACGTGGAACAGCACAGGCTGTTCCTGATCGATGTCGTCGCCCGGCTTAGGATAGAGCTGAGTGTGCACTATGGGCTGCTTCTGCGAAGTTGGTGCTGCTTCGACGCGGACGACTTCCCGAGCGAAGCCAGGTCTGACGCGATAAGCCACGAGCTTGGTCGAGTCAGGTGACCAGACAATCGTCTCAGGGTCGTAAAAGTCATCCGCGGTGCCGTCCCGGCTGAGTGGTGTGGCTGTGTCATTGCTGCCAGCGGCTCTCAGTACGACGTTGTCCTCCACGACAAAGGCTTCCCAAACGCCGTCTGGGGAACGGCGTGGAGGGTTGTTGGCGGGCACCCGGAGATCGCGCACGACGCCGAAGCCTCGAGGTCGGTTACCAGGTCGCGATGGCCTTTGGACGCACTCATACGCCTCTGCCCCTCCTCCCTCCCCAATGGTACATGTCCAGCTTGAACCTTCGGCAGATACCACTATGGCACTGTCATCACTGTCGGAAGCATAAGCAAAGGTCTGGAACGGTAGCCTTGGTGCCTCGTAGGTGGTTCCAGTTGCCTTGCTAAGGGCGCTGGCGAGCTTGGCAGCGTCAAAGGGATCGCGGCGACGGAGAGAACAGGAGTAGACCTCAACGAAGGCGAAGCCGTCCTCGACAGTCTTGCGATAGTGGAAGCGAGTGCCGCCGTGCGACCATTGGGCTGGGTCAGCAATGTCGCGGGTCAGGAACATCCAGTCGGCGCGCAATGAGACGGACCTGTCGAGGTCGGGTTTTGCGGCTGATACTGTTACCGCCAGCGCGGCAGTTATGAGAAGCGCAGCTTCTTTAAGAGCCGACAGGATGTTAACACGAACCATGGCTATGATATTGTGAATCCAACCAACGTCATGTAAATTTGGTAATTGATTTGCAGTCCTGGCAGCGTTGGAGGCGGGTATCGAGTTCTTATCTACGGCATAATAGCTCTGTAGTCC
Organism: Paramyrothecium sp. XJ0827; assembly: GCA_020881915.1. NCBI lineage: Eukaryota > Fungi > Ascomycota > Sordariomycetes > Hypocreales > Stachybotryaceae > Paramyrothecium > Paramyrothecium sp. XJ0827. The sequence continues at coordinate 5,349,033 of JAJFPB010000004.1, forward strand.
TGGTAGGATTCCTCCTCATTGCCCCACTCCACTGCAGCAATCGAAGATCCTCCGATAAGCAATCACCTGTCGGTGGAATGTTACAACGAGTCAATGGATAAGTCAATGGATAATGCGTGGATACCTTAAGTATCCACAGTAAACGGGAAAAGTCGGTTAACGCAATCCTGCGCTGAAGAGACATCTATCGGAGACGTCATAGATGGTCCGCTCCTCGTAGAATCTGATTCGGGTACCCCAGTCGGTGTAATTCGTGAAGAAAAACCCATGTTTAGTCTTTTTAGATAATCCAGTTTCCTCGGCCTCTGGGATATACTTAAACTTCTAAAGCTCAATACTAATAATCCCTAAATTGACTAATTTATTTCTTATATTATATTAATATACTTTAAACTTAATTCTAATTTTATTCATTTATTTTAGAAATTAATATATTTTTAACAGAAACTTAAGTTACATCTATAAGTTATATATAATAAGGCTAGTGTTAAATAGCCTTGCGATTAAGACATAGCAGCGGATTATTTTATATATAAATACATTAAGAGATCAGCCAAAAGTTACTTCTTATGTTCTACTTAAACTCCGCCTTCCTTGTCGATTCGGATTATGCCAATTGGCTCCCTTTTACGAACACCAAACTCCCACTAGGACGACCACGCGCTATAGATTCAAAGCCAAAGGTCGACTGGGTTCAATAGTGGACTCCGCCATTGGAGAACAACGACGTAGAATGTGCTCGGATGAAGAGTGAGCGCGAAGATTGAACAAGCCAGCATGCAGTTGTCGTAGTCGAGTTGAGGAGGAACATTATATAGGGTAGTGTTCTACTGCATTCCCTTAGGACTCGATTTCGGAGCCTTCATTATCATATCTGGAACTAGTCAGATCCAACTCTGCACTGTCAAACACAAAAATCATGGGAGGCAAGTATTGGAGATGCATGTAACCCTACATTTTAATACAACATCGGTTATAAAGCTATCGGGGAGTCGGCCTTGCCATCGATTAGCCTAAACCCTGATTTGGCATTTCAGCGCTGACAGGAACGCCACAGCTGAGCGGAATGGTTTCCTGCTTCCGCCCTCGGGGGGGGGTTCATGCGGCTCTTCGAAATCCCCCTAGGTATATCAAGCTGCCACCGCTTTTAGCCACGTCTGGCTTCAGAGTTCTAGCATTGCAGATAAAGCATGAATACATGCATCTGGGGTTTGCTTGCTCCATAAGAACTATGAAAAGCTAGAGGTTCTTCTATTCATAGTTGGTTCTTGGCCTATTGACACGCAAATATTTCGCTTCAGTCGTTGATCTTTATGCCGCACGTCCGGAGACGATTTCGACATGTCCACGCACGGGGCAGAGCATGTACCAGCGCCAGGGGTGAGACTTCCAGAAGAGGCCGCGCCTGGAACGTGTTCATGGCTTTATTCGATTGACGAGATTTGGGAATGGACGTTTGAACCTGTCGGTATTTTATTCCTGGAAGGAGCTCCGGGGGCCGGAAAATCCGTCATTGCTCGATTTCTAGCCGAAGATGCCGATAATACAACATCAGTTGCTGTTCAGTACCTGGGCCACATCGACTATTCCGACGGCAAACAAAACAAAATTGCCCCGCAACTGGATGCTGCACTCGAGACACTCAGAGCCATGGATCCTGATGCAGTTCATATCTGCGTTTTAGATGGCGTAGAGCACTGTGACGGCGACCAGCTGATTGGGTTTGTCGAAAAAGCCGTTTCAATCCACAAAAAGGGCGTTAGTCTCTTTATGACCTCTACGCCAGGCGGATATGAAGGTTTTAAGAAGCACTTTGACGACCATGCACATGAAGATCGGTTTAAAAAGGTCAAACTCATGGACTTTCCCCTCCGCTGCGACGAAGGCGAAGTTGCAGTGGGATTGGCTCAAGACTTCCGAACTTATATCTCTGGGGGTTTTGAGAAATTCGACATGCTCGGAGACTATAATAAGATACGCCATGCTCTGCAGCTTGAGTTTAGGACCGAGAAACCGTACCTTTGGGCGGCCGCTATTCTCGATGCATTGAAGACTCTCTCTCAGAATTGCAGATGCCATCTTATGATCAACGACCTGGCCCTTGCAATGTGTGACTCTTTCCAAAGTCGACTCAGGTTTTTCAAAGGGCTCCTTGGAATTGCAAACGGAACAAAGTTCAGAGACCACACCAGAGCTGGTAAACCATCTTCATACGGAACTGTAACTAAGCTTCTCGCTATTCACCTTAAGACCATCGTGGAAACTCGTCCGCTTGGTAAGTTATACTGTTATTCTGCGAGCAAATAACTTTGCAATATTGATACGCTTCAGGTATGGGATTCAGATGCACATCAAAGGGGATTCAAAATATCCCAGATGCCTACAGTGACGATGGACCATGTTTGGCTGTCTGTGCAAAAAGGATCTACGCAGTATGGAGTGGTTGGCACAAAGAGGAAACACTTTGGTGGTCCTGCTATGATCCAATCGCCTCCAATTGGTCTCCCCCGAAAGAGATTCATGAGGCTGCAAAGACAACTGGCAGGCCCTCGATCGCCAACGTTGGTGACGGCCGGCTCATTGCGATGTGGAAAGGGCCAAGCGGCGACTCGCAGAGTCTTTACTACTCCCTCTTCGACTGCACAAAATCCCTGAGAGATGGGAAGGAGTGGGAAATTCCTACGCGTACAGAATTCGGAAGTATGGCCGGCCCTGCTCTGACAGCTATGAGCGATGGTAGTGTCTGCGCTGTGTGGAGAGGCACACAAAATGATTCGCAACTGTGGTACTCCAGGTATGCTGAAAATCGACCAATGGATTCACGCTGGGTTGACCAGAAACCCCTAATACTCAACTCCACAACGGAAACTCGCCCAGCTTTATTTTCCTTCGATGAGCAGTTGTACCTCGCCTGGACATCTTCTGCACCAGGTTCGAACGAAAAGATCTATGCTTTGTCATTAAGTCCAAGAATGAAGATTTGGGATAGGCCCTTCTTGATTGAGCCAGAATGCCATACCAGCGCGGCCCCTACATTGGGAAAACTTGAAGATAGAGTGTATGTTGCTTGGAGAGGGAGGGGGGATGATAGAGGCATCTGGATCAAGCCTTGTGTTCGCCCAGGAGAACCTAGCCATATGGAGCACGCTCAGAGATTGGACGGGCCAACAAGCTCTACACCAGCGATGGTAGAATGGTCGGGTAAGCTGGCTATGGCTTGGAAAGGAGACGACAGTTTGCTGCATTGGGGCCTATTTGAATTAACTAATACATTAAAGGAGTGAATATTGCCAAGTACAGGCGACATATTTGGCCTCATATGATCACTTCGGGCTTTAGGAACTTGGTAAAATCTTGAGTGGTTCAAATATGCGCTGCCAAATCAGACGGACCAGGTCTGGCTAACTATAGCATCGATATGCCAAAAGATTTGATGTTATTTTAGAGTCAAGATGACATGTTTGGTATGACAGACAACTGCATTTCTGCAAACTATGAAGCCGGCTCTTGGAACACCAAAAACTTGTGGTGATCAGTGTGATTACTCTGCACCGGGAGCCGACTGATGGTGATGCTGAGAATATTATCCAAGGCTGCTTTTGCAAGCTTCTCATGTGCCGGCGATACTGTTGCATTGGCAATATGCAGTCAGCAATCACCCTTAATAGCGCCCCGCTCGAGCATGCCTACCGATATGGGTGCGGCCTAGATGCACTGTCCGCCTTGCCGGCTGGCTTTGCAAGCTTCTCATGTGCCGGCGGTACTATTGAATTGGCAATATGCAGTCAGCAATCGCCCGTCATAGCGCCCCGCTCGAGCTTGCCTACCGGTATGGGTGCGGCTTAAATGCACTGTCCGCCTTGCCGGCTGCTGTTAAGATCTTGTCTCTTTCACATACAAGATAGCGGAGTAACCTGGCCAACGCGGTATGAGTCCATTCTGAAACCGCTTGGACGTTCCACCAATAGTTCCTGTACTACTCTATCCTGACTACATCTTTTGCTCATTATGGAAGACTGTCTGAACTCATACAATGCCACTGAGTGCTTAATACACTCGGTAGTTGAGGGGTTTGAGCGTGTCTTAGCAGCAGTCGATGGCCCCGATACATTGGATGTTCTTGGCGTCCTTGCCACGGTTGTCATTGGGGTTATCGCAATCATTTTCGCGATTGCCACATTTGTCCAAGCTGCTGTGGGCGAAAGCCAACGCAAATGTTCCAAATCGGCGATTGGCACGTGGGCTAACAACAGCAAGACACATATCAACTGGTGGGAGCTTCGCTTGGACGTAGTTGCTTACACTCCAGTCATTACGTCTTCGTCCATCCAATATATTCTATCGAGTGGTTCTAAAAACGAAGGTTGGGGTGCCTACAGTGATGCCACTGCATTTCAGACAACACAAGCATCTTGGCTCAGTCTCCTGAATTCCATCGGCATGCACGGCTTGATCCGGGAGGAAATTCAGCGCACAAATTACATGAAACCTACACGGGTGAACTACTTACCCTCGACGGTCCAGAACGTACCATCGTACATGGACATAGACGCCATAGTAGCATTTGCCGCCGCTGCAGGATGCGTGTCCATAACTATCGACCCCGAATCAAGATATCCACTCATAACGGGGCCAAACATTCAGGTGCACTTTCGCCGCGATGAGTTTCTAGGCATTGTTGCCACTTACCAGCATTTCGAGGCGGGCTCATCCGCCTCCAACGCTCAAGGGTTGTCGACGATGAGTGATCGTGGCCGCATACAATGGCTAGAATCCAATTTCAGGATCCGTGGCGGTTTCAGGCTGAAGTATCTCCCAATTGAGAGATGTGATTCTCTGGAAGACTTTGAAGCCAAAATTCCAGCCTGTTCTGATAACAATACGAAGGAGTACCCATCAGAGAACCTATCGCTGTGTCAGTGTCTTAACCTTCTTGAGCATTTGAAGGGGCGAATCAGTTCTTACTGGATATTATGTGCCAAACCTATAGAACGGAGAGACGTCTTTCCCACAGAGAAGGCCGAGGTAGCTCGAATCTTAGGAAGTATGATCGTGCAAGGGTCTTTTTGGCCGAGAGATAACACAGACAAAGTTATTACCAAGACGCTTGGACAGGGATGGAAAAGCATCTGGGACGGAGATGTAGTTTGGGAAGATTCCCATATTACACCACAAGATCAAGCTGGGCCTCCCTCTTCTACATGTACGGTTGAAGACACGTTTCCAGGTTCATCAAAAACCTCTTACTGGAGCAAGTCAGGAAAGGAGTCTTCAAAAGGCTCTGCGTCAGAACGAACACAGCTGCCCCAACAGCATCATCACCAAGAACTCGAATTTGATTCTTGGCAGTTATTATCCCTTTGCCTTCGTTTTGCCAAGGACATCAGCTCGGCAAAGCAGGAAACTAAGCGTCTGCCTCGCTGTCGAAGAACTGAGCTTCACATCGCCATGAAAAATGAGATTGATATGGTTGACGCCACAATGCAAAACGGGGGAGGTGATGGAAGCCACGACAACTACCATTGCGCTCTTGCCACAGTCTTCATTAAGTCAGCTACCATGCTGCGACTGCAACAATGCGCAGCCCATGAGTACTTGGCCAAGAATATCAATACGACACCTTCTATGAACTTTTTCACTGAAGTTGTCGGTACAGAAACTGGTGCTGACGCTCGGAGCATGCTGAGAATGATGCAAGCAATTCGAGCTAACGAGTCTGGATCTCTTATAGAGCTTTATCAGTTCTTTGCCGCCATGCTTGATAGTTCCCCGGGGATAGAGGTCGTCGCACTGGTGGACGCTTTAACCACTGAAACATTATGCTGCTCAGCATCTGATGCGATTGTGCAAGAAATACCAAAAAAGGGAACAATATGTTCCCCTATTGACTTGCTCACAGAAGGGGATGATACTTTGCAAAATCTGCAAAACCTCTTCATATATAGATCGATGTTGTTTGGGATCATTTGCCTTACATCTCTAGATAACACTGCAGTCTTGGATCTGGAGATCGGTAATTCAGTAGTTCCGTTTGTCTAAATGACTAATATCTCATTTATTGTCCATCTGCATTAATGTATTCAAACGGCAGGGCATATTTTAATAAGAACCTATATGCTATTGGCGCACTCAGGAGTGTTGAAAAAGGCAAGCCGCGTGATACGAAGCATTGATGATTTGGATGTGAAGCCTGTAGAAGGGGATCAGCCGCAAAGTTGCTGTAGTGCTCAGCATGGCTCTTCACGACCTATATAGAAACACTAAAAACAGTTATCCCGTCCCGAAGTGAATCACAGTTTTAATAACCCCATCATAACTGCCCGGTTCTGCTTGTGGTACTTACCGAGCAGCTTGTGGTCTAACAGATGTACATCAGCAGTCTGTGGCCACTTCAACTCATGACGGCGCTACGACTGACATGAAAATCTTCAGCTGAGAGTGATTGCCTTCTTGAGTTGAGGATTCTCTCGCACCAAATCTTTAACGCGAAGAAACAAGTCCTGGGCGCCCTTTTCTCTTGTGGCCACGGCTTGGATTTCCTGCCAGCTTTTCCAGGTTCAACCCTCGCACTTGTTTGGCTCCAATGTTTATGCAGGTAACAGCTTTATTAGCAATATATATGGTAAAAGACTACTCTTGAATGCTTGCGACTAACCTGTGGCTCTTGCTGCATATCCCTTCCCTCACACTTGGTAAATACTGTGACGTAGTGCTTGTTCACATCCGTGGACTTATCATTGGTAACCTAAGCACCTTGAGACGCTGACAAGCCTGGCCGGTCTTTCATTAACATCTGGGGACCTAGGCCGATGGGAGGAGGCAAAGAAGCTTTTTATATAGGTTATAGAGATAAGTGAGACGAAGCTTGGAGCAGATCATCCCTCGACGCTAACGAGCGTGAACAATCTGCCCCAAACCCGGCATACTATGGGAAACATTCGCGAGGCCATTGATCTGATGGAAATGTGCACTTAATTCCGTGAACTTAGACTGGGATTGGATCATCCTCACACACGATCGTCAATGTCAACTTTAGATATCTGGAGACGTAGACATATTTAACGCCCGGGGTATCGGAGAGCGGGCAGCGCCAACGGATCGAACGGGCGGTGCGCGAGGAGGCACGAAGCATTTCAACATCGTTCGGGCCAAGATGCATAGGTTCAAGATCCGAACGTCAGGCAGCGACGATACCGAACCGACCCCGATGGATTGGATATTCCAGGCGCGTGCATACAGGATGAAGATCCGGTATGATACCACGGCGCCGGCCACGTATTACTATAGCTATAACTATAAGACCTTAGTAGTAAAGTAACATCTTAATAGCTCTATTAAGTTCTTACATATCAGAATAAATAACGTAAGTATCATAAGTACTTATAATATACTTAGTCCACTATATGGTTTTCGGAGTCGAGGTTGCGTGGGGAGGTAATCCAGTAATATTTAAAGACGGCTATAAAGATAGATAAGACGCCCAACAGCCTTTTTAACCTACCCGCGTCCAGGAAAAATAAACAATGGTAGTCTCGCTCCTCATGAACCGTTCCTGCATTGTCTGTCCGTCTTGAGAGACGTCAAGCCTCAGCTGGGCCGTATGGCGAACATCTCCTATATAGTTGGGAAAGGTACACCCTAAGACGGTTTGACTGAAAAAGTTTCCGTTTTTATCAGTAGTGTATGTACCGGAGATTCCAAATGTGCCTTGCGCTACTGTTATAATGTCTTCGGCTGTACCACTACCGCGTTCTGTATGCAAAGTAGGGAGGTCTCTCTTGTTGATTTGCTCAACGAACCAGCCAGTTTTCGTGAGCGCAATCATACCGTGGGGGTTCTCCCCAAACGGAGATTCGACAATTTCGTTGTTGACTGTGTACGTAGCATTGACGAGGTCCCATACGCCTGCAACAAGATTTGGCCTTGATACCAGAGTGGCCATAGAAGAGGCAAATAAAAGAGACTGAAGAGAAAAGGCGAAAGGCTTCATTCTTGGGTACTAATTAAGGATCGATGTATCTTTCTAGGATGGAGTTCAAGGCTAGTGTTGAGGCTTGTTACCATGAGACCTACAGTTCAAGGCTGCACCGGGTTTTATACCCCGTGTCGCAGATGAATAATAGAAGCAAAGGAAATCAGACTCGGATCGCCTTGTTCACTAATTCCGTTATAAGGGTGGCTTCTAGATTATTCCATGTCATTTCTTTCACGTGAGTACTTATCATTGCTAACTAAGGACCGGAGCAGGGTATGTATGATCACTCATCCAAGTATCTGGTTGTGTTAGCTTAAAGAAACAGTTGCCACTGAGCATCGCATTTAATTTCAAGCAAGCCAATGGCAATAGAAATATTTATGTACGAGATGTCTCTTATGAGTAGTTTGACACAAGGACTTCTACGACGGTCGGCGATGTAGCTACCTGATGTTACTTCGGCTCTCTCGTTCACTCTTATTGGTTCAGATCCATGTATATTGAATCCAGCCGCCTTTCGGACTTATTTTAGGAGTTAGCTCGATATCTTTATCTACTTATACATTTGCCTAGTCCATCTATTATCACCGATGCCATTCCCGCATTCAAATAATGTGAAAGTTCTATAGACCCGAGTGCATGCGCTATTACGTCGACCACCCATGCAGCGATATTACGCAGACCACCCATTGTAATCAAGTCTCATCGACGACTGGTGAATGTACCCTGAGGTGGCTACTCAAGGTTGTGCGCCACGCTGCCTAGACTGTTGCGGAATAAGTAGCACCTCCAAGCCCAACCCGGGGATTTGATGGACCTGAGTCATGTCGGTATATGTGACTCTAATTTCCAGAAAGTCAGACCCTGCCAAACAATGTGGAAGTAATCGCACGTTGGCAAGTTAGGCAGAGTGTTATAGGGGAGATTGGTTTCAATATTGGAGCAAAGCGTCTCCAAACTTATTAGTCATTACGAGCACTAGGAATTGAGCATGAATGAGTAGCCAAGACTACAAACTCACAGAAGTCGCAGATGGGACAGCAATGCACTCTACACCCGCATCTGCAGCCTCATGTACAGCGAATTAGGCGCCCATACGCTCTCATCATTCGCACGCATTTGTTGGCTCAGCGTCTTGCTCCGTTGTGCAGTCTTGTTCCTGGCATTGACTGTACATTCTTCTAAACCGCTTTCTATTGCCCTTGAACCGAACTCGTCTGTGATTTAGAAACGCGATAAGAGTCTCAGACGGCTGTTGCTAGCAAACTGCCTCTGAACATTATTCAATTATCAGCAGTGTAAGAAATCGACCATATCTTGTCTACGCCCATCATATACATATAGGCGATAGGGGTCAGTATAGAACAGTCTAGATTCTCGAGGCAAGCTAAATTATACTTGCATTTTGATCTTATAAGTCAGGCTCTTTAGAGTAGTTGGCGCCTTACGGCCACTCAGCACGCGAATAGAGGATTGGTTGGGAGCTGATACGCTGCTGCTACTCTAAGAAGTCCCAGACTACTGGGTAGAGGGACGATAGGGGTTAAAATCAGGCCTTCCGACCAAAAGAAACGCTGCAAATATGGACGGGCTGATTGTGGGCTCTGTATGATTCTCTAGGAAACACGTATGGTACATCTTTGAGTACACATCCTGCAGCACAAAAACCTCATATTTATTATCCTTCAGGAAACAGCCTTGATTAGCGAAGCAAAAGAGACCATTTACAAGTTACGTCGGAACAGTGACCCCAATTGGCTGAGAGTGCTTTCCTCGCCGCTTAGGTATGCTGGATGCAATGTAGGCAATGCTCTGCTCCCTGCCAGGTCTTACCGCCAACTTGTCAATGCAAAATACTAGCAAGGGCAAATCTCCAAAGGATTAACATCGCTAAACTTCTATTGATGGAGTTAAAGTCAGGCGACTTGTGCAAGGTATTAAATCTCGGGTTTGTTTATCTCATTCCGCTTCTGGGTCGAATCAACCTTGTGAAGAGATTGCGATAATGCTTCCATGTTCAGGGGCTGCGGGCCAAGGAGAAAAGAGGTGCTTCCAGCTGTAACTTAGACAAGGAGACAATGGTTATCCTGAGGCGAATGAATGAGCATCTTTGTATCATTCGAAAGTCCAAATTATGTTCTCAGGCCTGCCCATTTGTATCCAAAAAAGAAAGAAAAAAACTTGGGGCCAAGAGGAGCAACGACCAAACATCGCTTTCTTTATTTATCTCAGCATCTCATGCCTGTCCATGCATATAAGCAATAGCAAGGAAAGTATTACTGGCTAGCAACTTGGATCAGCCACGTTTGAAGATCAGCAATAATGCACTCAGCGAAAGAGGCATCGACAGCGCAGTTAGACCAGCTAGCACCAATACATATCCCTTGGCCGGAGACACTGATGGGAGAAAATACGATAGCGGCAGAAGGAACCTCAGTGCTAAGTCCAAACTGCGCCCGGTCAACCGACCACCTCATGAGGTCGTCATCGGACCTACTTCCACCACTGCTGCCATCTAAGACACCAATGTTCGTCACAAGCCACGAAAGCTGGCGGGTCTTCTTGGCCATGCTGCTCATGGTTTTTTGCCAGTCTGTCACGTACTTTAAAATGCCCACGGAGTCATTTCGCAGTCCAGCTTCCAGCCTGGACACAATCTCCTGCCGATTCTCTGTCGATACGTTCCAGAGCTCGCGCTGGAGCTGGGTCGACAGACCTCTTCCCTCACTACCATGTGCCGGTAACTTGGAACGAATTCGCGTGACTACATCCGAGCTGTACTTGTGAAAGGCTTGAGTCACGTAGTTCGCAACGGCTCTGTCTGACCGAACCCATGGAGCCTCGGGCGGGGCTTTGGGTAAGTTCCTGCGGTGGTCGATGATGGTGGCGCTTTGGAAAGCTGGGGCCACCTTACTATTGAGTTGCGACGAGAAGGCAGCAAGCACTAATGCGTTTAGCAGGCCAGTGATGGTAGTCTTATTCTGGCGGCAGTGAGCTAAGATTGCGTTTAGAGATGGCTGATCAATGGAAAAGGCCCGAAACTGAGTTTTGTATGGTGAAGAGCGGATCGGGCACCAGGTTGCGCGGGAAGTGTGCCGATTGAGAGACTGGGGTCGGAATTCGTCCCACACTACCTTTGCGAGGTGTTTAAAACCCACAGGAAGACGAGTCAAGCGCTCGATTGGGGCAGGCAACAAAGGGAGAGCATGGGGTAGTGTAAGAATATCGCCGTGCAAGCTCGTCCGCTTGTAGGCGCTCCCGTTAGCATTCAGCATCTCGAGAAAGTCTTCGTGGAACACCTTGGCCTCTATGGCATCAAATTGAGGGTGGTTCCAAGTAAGGAGCACCTCCATTACAGGTGCATTACTCTTTCGTAGTATGGTAATTTTCCAGCCTGGCTGCTTGATGGCAAGGTCTGGAAAACGGTCATCGAGCTGACTGCGAAATGTTTCCTGCACCTGTTGTTCAAAGTCATCATTTAGCCCGATTTGAAGCCACTTTATGTGTTGTGATAGGTCAAGACTCTTCAGTTGGATCCACGACGGAGCCTTGGAAGCGGCATCCATGATTCCCACTTGCAGCATCGGATGTCTCATAACGGTGTCTACGACCGCGACCTTGACGGCCTGCTCCAATTGAGTCAGCGATTCTGCTGCTGCCAGGCGCGACGGAATAACATAGCGACAAGAGACAATAGTGCCGCGATACTGGTCGAGTAGATACATGGCTAGTTGGTACGACTCGCTTGATACGTGGTGACTCGTCAGATACTTCCGTTTGCAATGCCGGTTGCGACAAAGGTGCTTACTTGATACCAAATTCGCGAAGTACAATCGTCTCGCTACTACTTTGCATTGCTGACATGATGACGGATGAAGAAGAGACAGAGCTGATGGCATCATGCGGTTGCAACAGCAGATGGTGTGAATGTCGTCGTAACTTGATTGAGTTTCAAAATCTCCGACAAGTGCGCTGACAAATGTATACTTGATTATGTAATTGCAGGTTTGAGTTGTAGAGAATCTTCTCATTTTCCACCTTCAATCGCAACGTAAGATTTAGGTGGCTCATTTCACGAACCGAGGCCCCAGGACGGGGACCACAGCTCTGCTCCCTCTCCACCTGCTTGATCACTCCTGGTTGGCTGTTCAAAAATATCTGCGTGGCGCATCTTGGGAGCCTTGGATTTTGACTATAATCTTGTGGTGTAGTCATTACTTCTGATTGATTATTCTCACTATTTACTGCTAGCCCATGCTCTTTCAAATCGTGTATCGTTTAGCTTTCTGTCTTCGACTCATTAACTTCTGTTTGTTCTTCACTGTTGTCCACACTTTTTTTCACATCCCTGGCCCATAATCTGCTGACCAAAGCCGCAACCTTGCTAGCCTCGTTGATCATGATCCCTCCGCCGCCGGCTTATCTCGTTTGTCCCCTTTCTTCATGGTTCCAAATCTTGCCTCGTGGCCCTCTTGTTTTACCGCCGCCTGACCGTGTTGTTAATTAGTTTTAGAAGTTTCACTACACCTCTGTCCAATCATTCATTGTTCAATCTGATGGATTTTTGATATCTGTTGAATCGCTTTTTTACAACGCCCATTCTGTGTTAGCCATTGGCTCAGTCTGACCGGAGCGAGGTGGCTTCATTCTTTCTCCTTCATTCACCCGACCTAGTCCTGGTCTCCTCATCCTTGATGACATTATGCCCAATCAACCGTCGCTCAGTTGTTGCCGCCCCTATCTCTTGCATCTACGTCGGGGCCCATCGGACTAATGTTCCGCGACCACCGCCAGGGGCGTCCGCACTGTTAATCAACTTCCACATCCTGCTGTCTCCACTTCTTACGCCTAGACGCAACAGTCTAAGCCGGTGTTGATTGGCGTATGTTCACCGCTTCGGCCCCAACCATTCTCATCCAGCCCAAGTAGATGTAAGATGGGTGCCGTGCCTTTGCGCTGCATATCGCTTGGATTTCCTAGCCAATCACGACAGCCATGAAAGAGCATTCACTACAAGTAAGTGAATTGTAACCTCACCAACACGTAACAATAAACGAAAACAAGAAGTAACATGAAAATATACATTTCTGAATCAACTTCAGACCGCATGTAGCGTGTTTGCCAAAGTTTGCATGTGTCTAATGGCTCGAGTTCGACCTCATAAAGTCTAGGGTTCGGAGATCGTGAGATATACTTCATTGCGAAGTTGTGGTAAGAGACACTGCGCCCTTTTGTTTAAAGCACCATCAAAGACCCTGGTCTCGACATTTGACCCGTACGTGGATGAGGGGAAACGGTAGTGTAGATAGGCATCTGGCCCGACCCGTACAGCTGTGATTACCGAGTCATGTATCATGCCAATCTGGGGTGACCTTTACAAGACAAGGGACAATAAAACGAAATGAAAGAAATCGGTTGGCTTTGACAGAACCCCAAGGGATTGAAACGCAATCTCTTTATGTCCTCTCGTTGACCGTCCCTTGGAGCTGACGCCCAGTATTCTTCGTTCTATTATGTGCATAGCTATGAATTGCTGCTTGATCCGTCTCACGAATCCACCGTCACTGAAACTCTCGGTCTCCACCCACAATGCAATTAGCTCATTTCTAGTGCTTGGGATTTAGGTTATAGCATGACTATCGGAGACATAAATAGATAGCTCCGCAGCAGCGCACTAATAAAGGACCTGGCCAGGCGACAGCAGCCATCTTGATAGGAGTCCTACCAATAATCAATAATCAAGTCGTCCAGAGGGAAAACGGGATTTATTCTCACCCCTTCTATATCACTGCAAGCCATCAGCACACTGTAGAGTTTCGATGGTTAGTACGCAAATCGGGGTCACATCTTCTTTTAAGGCTGGCTATGGCATTGAAGGGGAAATCAAGTGAAACACATGAGACGCTTGGTCACCGGATGATGTCTCTCATCCGAATACTAGGGGGCGACTAAAAGTCATCCGGCCCGACCTAACAAGTAGACCCCTAGTACGCTAAAAAGGTCAGTTATAGTTTTCAAAAACAATACCTTAGATCATAAACGAGGGTTCAAAGAAACAACGTCACCCGTGAAGTTGGACAGAACGTGCATATTTATCGTCAACACGCTTTGAAGGTTCTACTACATGTTTCATGATCAGTGAGCATTCGTGTATGGCAAATGTCATGGGTGAGGTCGCGATTATCAATCCTAAAGAACTTTAGCAGCTGCTCCTTTACATAGCTACCTGCTGGTTCACGGGCTGTAACAGTCCCTGTACCGTCTGCCCAGGACTCCGACATACTCTCAATACAAACGTTTAGACCGTGAGGAGTCCGAGTGTCCGCCGGCGCGAAATGCGATCATCGAGGCCGGAGTTTTTAATGTAAGCCTAAAGTCCCGATCAGCACTAGCCTGAAAAAGGTATGAGTCCAGAAAGTGCAAAGTTTAAGCCACGCTGACACCCGCAAGAGCACGAACCGTTTGGTCATTTCACATCGTCTTTCACAAACTGCATTCGGTGAGAGATAAGGCTGATTGGTGATCCTTGGATGGAGTGTTTTTAGCTCCACCCGAGGCAAAGAGGATTCACCAGCCCTGCTCAGCGGCTGTGTTTGTAGATCGGGTTTCATATCCATACACCATAATCATAGGCTTTTATACGCCGGTAGATGGGGATGTGAAATTTTGCATTGATTCCTACAAGGACGGCTGGGAAATATGTAGGATGCATCATAGGCAAGGTTTATAATTCATGTTGTGAACAAGACGGCACACCTTCTCTCATGTTCTCTCATGTCAAACAGTGGTCCTTTCCTAATGCCGTCATTACCGGTCGCACGTACAAGAGATATGAGCTCGGTAGGAGTGCGTCTCTGAGCTACGTGTTGCTAGACCAAGCCTGAGGCTGCCGCCTCACGCGGACAGGTCCCCCGTTACGTCTGATGCGTCGTATTCTGCACAGCCTTAACAGACGGGGGGGAGATGTAAGCACCAGGCCAGGCCCGTGCTCTATCCCTGGCAGCTCCCATCGGTATTTTACGCGTCAGCAAAACACCGTCGGAAAGACCGACGGACATAAAATACTCCAACGTGCAACATGCAGCGCTTTATTATGTAGCATCATTCTGCAACCTTAATTGTCAGATAAGGAACAAGCTCCATTCAATACTCGTCTTTCACTGATCACCCACTGCATCAACAGCAGCGACTGAAGCCTGTTCCTCTTGAATTTTTTTCTCTGTCTTTCTTCTATCACTTCTTTACTGTTTTCTGCCAGCAACTACAAGCATGACCCTTCAACCGCATTTCGATAATCATACCTGGGTGGAGTCACCCTTGGCTCGTCTCTGGTGTTTGGAGCATCCTAACGACAGTGGGTGCAGTTTGGTCGAGAATAGGTATGAGTATCGCCTGAGCCTGGTTGCCAATCTTGTCCTCCTTAGTATATTCGGCGCATCACTGCTCGGTTTCATCGCGATATATGTCTTCACCCGGGTCGGTACGGCATTTACTGTCGCTTTGAGCCTTGGCGTACTCTGCGAGATAATTGGTTATGCTGGCCGTGTGATGAGCTATTACAACCAGTGGGAAGAGATTGGATTCTATATGCAGATCTGCTGTCTGACCTTTGGTCCCGCCTTTATGGCTGCCGGCTGTTACCTTTGCCTACGGCGCATTATTGTCGCCTTTGGGGCCGAGAACTCGCGTATCAAGCCGGAATTCTATACCCGAATTGTGAGTGGCCTGGAACTTCTTCTCAAGCTGCTTGACTGATTTCACTACAGTTCATCCCGTGTGACGTCGTCGCCCTCGTCCTTCAAGCCTTGGGTGGTGGTCTTGCTGCCAGCTCGGATGATCCCCAGCTTGGCACCAATATAATGATTGCTGGCCTCGCATTTCAGGTTGCTACCGGTGCCGGCTTCATCATTGCTTCATCGGACTTTGCCATTCGCACGCTACGCCGATACAAGAAACTTGGCTCTGGAGCCTTCGATCAAAGTCCTGACTTTGTCCACATGCGCAGTGCGCTTGCCTTCAAGGGATTTCTTGGCGCATTAGCTCTTGCAAGCCTCTGTATCCTCATACGGAGTACATTTCGTGTTGCTGAGCTCTCTGAAGGGTGGAGCGGACCTCTTATGGCACGCCAGGATCTTTTCATTGGTTTTGAGGGCGGCCTCATTGTCCTCTGCTGTCTGGTTCTCAATGTCTTCCATCCATCCCTTTGCATGCGCCCAGCTATGGTTGGTGGTGGTGGCATGAACGGCTTGTGGTTCATGAAGCGAAAGAACAAAAGCAAGCACGAGGTGCTGCCATTGAAGAACCGCAGTGGAAGCGAGTCTGCGTAGGCCAATCATCGAGGGAAACTCAGTCCACCTCGACTGTCACGAATAAGGGGGGAAGTATGGATGTATAGAGCTATAGAACTACAGAGTCACTTAGAGGCATGAGAAAGGGATTGGTGTTGAGGCGTTGTGGTAAATTCAACCTCTTTTTGTTTTTCCTCCTGCTTGCAAGTGTTTACATCCCTTTGGCTTTTTCACAAACCAAGTTGACCTTCAGTAAATCTCTTGGTAGAATGGTACGCGGTCATGAACAGAGTCGGGAGCCATCACGACTCGTCCTGTTCAACGCGCTCCCATGCCAGTCATTGATGAATTCAAAGGACAAAAGAAGTGTGAGATCAGAATGGTCGAATTGATCATGACGATTTCAATGGCATGGAATAAATCCGCTGGGGCTGAGATCACAGGCTTGCATTCGACGGTGGAGTAACCTTCCGTATGCGGTCCCGGGCAAGACTGACGCAGCGTCCCAAGCATTATTTCCGCCTTGTATCACATTTTCATCGTAGCGTGTGGCAGATTGCCTCGCTTTTGGTTCCTTTGCAACAGTGTTCTGGGCAGGAACATGAACAATTGGGAACAGAAGCGTTCAACTTGCCCCTCCAAAGCAAATCTTAATCCATAAGAATGTAAAAGTTATAATTTTCCTGGAGGGTCAAAATTTGGATCATAAAGCCTGTTCACGGAAATAGGTGTGTTGTGATGTAGTCAATGTACAACAATGCTCCGAGCATCATTGGGTTTCAAAATAAGTTGTTGGACTCAATGGCGAACATTGTCATCCCTTCATTGGAGGAACTGTTATTGACCGTGCTTGATTGTACAGCTCTATTAAACACGTTGATCCTCTAATCAAGCTAGGTATACACTATGAAGTCGAATGGATGTAAGAAGTCTGGCATCAACTTTGGCCAAGCGATGTGAAGCCTCTCAAAAAACTTCTTCCCACATGGTCTCATAACCACCGTGAAAACCTCGATGCCAATTCTTTCATGGCTAGCTTTGTCTTGCAGAGCTCGACGACTCTCATTTGGCTCCATGGCCTTGATAACCTTCGGATCCGTATCGTCTTCAAGTTTGCTGCAGAACCTCAACAATGGCAGAACTCGTTAGGAGTCATCAAGGCATGTCAGACGCGGTTCTTGGGAGGTGCGCATAACAAGAGCCGACAGACCCTAAAGCCCCTTCCCCATCACTTAGGCCATCACCTCAGGTGAAGGAGGATACCAATTGATTGCGGCCTCTTTGGCTGTCCTTTCCACTCCGCAAGTATAGCACTGTGTCCAATCTGGACGTAGCACAAGCCACGACCGACAATGAGAGCATTGACGAGTGAAATTATCTCCCCTTGTCTTCTCCTCGACGTAATTGAGATCATGATCGTAACAACTGAAAAAACCTCCCCAGCGAATGTTCGCGCCCCTTTCCTCCAGTATCTTGAGGGCCACTGGTTTCATCTTGTTGGAATAGTCAATAATCTCACGCACAATGGCGTCAGGGACAGGCTCCCCCAGCGGGATTGGCTTGAGAAGGTCAATAGCAAAACGCGCAACCGCCTCATATTCTGGAAGTGCAGAGCCCCATCGCCATCTGAGTGCATACGGGAGGAACGTCTCCGGACTCAATGTGAACTTTCCCACGACAGAACCGAATCCCGCAATAGCGCTGGCTAGGTTTTGCCACATGCACGAGACCTGCGGGCCTAGTCGTGGGTCACGAAAGCAGACATAGTTGAAGCAATTCATCGTGTTCAACCTCGGGATCAAAGCCTGTGCAAAATCGTCATAAGGAACTAAGGTTGAGCGTATTGAGGCTTCAGCAAGTTCATTGGTGCTCTCTTTCTCTGCTGCTTCGAATGCCTTGTGGGTGAGCTCGGCGGCAAACGTGGATGTCGACATATTTGCTGTAATGCCTGGAGAGAACAGCGGATTGGTAAAGCCACAAGCGTCGCCAATAGCGACCCAGCCAGGGCCGGAAACAACAGGAGATTGGTAGGTGAGGGTCTTGCGGACAAACCAGGTCGTGCCCGGACCGTAAAGGTTCTCTATGAGCTCAAAGTTTGTCATGAACTCGGTCATGATGGAATATTTGCGGACAAAGTAATTGAACTTTCGCTCTGCCTCAGTCGAGCCGTATTCAGTCATATCCTCTGGATATTTGACATCATTACGGCTGGAGACGCCAATGCTCGTGACCCAACGGTAGGTGAGACCGAACATCTTGGCTAGCTCAGCTGTGCTTGGAACCTGGTCGCCCTTGAGTCCCTTTTCAGCACAGTCGAGTAAATACGAAAGCATGTCCATGAGGTTTGCAATTGGACTGCCCTCCCATGAAAGAATCCGGATGACCCAGAACCAACCCTCAGGAAAGCAAAAATGGTTGGTGTGGCAGCCTTCGAAATTGCGGAGGGTGACCTTGCTCTCATCAGCGGGGTAGGTAAAGTAACCCCAGAAGGCATCGTAATTCCATCCTTCAAAACGGTGCAAGGAAGCGTTCTTGGATGCAAGTTGGCGAAAGCGACCAGTCGCATCTATAAGTAACGATGCATCAATGCTCGTTGCTGGTTGGCCTTGGCGTCCTTGGGCGACCTCAATCTTGGTGTTCTTGACTCCACCTTGAACTTTGGAGGCCTTGAAGTCGACAGTGCGGCCGTGGTACACATTGACCCCGTTTCGTTGCGCAAACAACGTGAGGAGAAGCTCACTGATTGGACGCTCAAGCTGAAAGCCACTAAGGTAGGGGCCAGGCGTACCAAAGCTCCTGAGGGTGGTGTAATCTCCCTGATTTTCTCGGTCAAGGAAGTAGAAACCGAAACCGTCCTTTACGCCAAAGATTCGTAAGAGGTATTCACCGGTTAGGCCGTGCATTTTCAGCCACATGGAAAAGAGGGGAAGAGTGCTCTCTCCAATCTTATACCCAGGCTTTTGATTTTTCTCAACAAGGGAAATCTTGAGTTTGCCTGGGTTATGCGTGGCCAAGTGAATGGAGTAGATCAATCCATGTATACCGCCACCACTAACAACAACATCTGAATCCTTTGGGGGGCTTGGCCCAGCTTCATTGTTCGAGTTCAGGATCTCGCTATCACCCAACTTCCCGTCAGCAGCACGCTGAGCGAAGGTGTGTTTCGGTGTCGGCTTGGTGGCAGTCATGATTGCATTGAGAATATGTGTCAATGTGGAGAGTGATGGACTAAAGCGTCTGGTAATGTTCTATATAAGAGTATTGATCAGCGCACTGCTTGGATCAAGAGGGGACTGTAGTGGGTCCAAAAGTGACAAGGGCACTGAGGCAGGGTTATTTTTATAGGGGAACGGTGACGAGAAAGGTCCTCAAATAAGTAGTCAGCCCACTGTAAAAGGCAATAAATCCCCCATAATACCAGAGACTTCACAACATAAGGGGTTCGTTTCTTAATCATTCCCAAGAGCTTGCTTCAGGCTTGCCTTAGCTAACAGGTATCCCGAAATCAGAGGCTTCATCCGGCAGAACCAAAGTTCCAAAATTGTCCCTGCCGTATGTATGTAGCGAAGTGGAGTCTGTGGGTCTAGAACGCTTACAGGATGTCACGTCCTAGGGACAATTAGGCAAAATGGTGACAATGTTGCCAAAACCCCTCGACGCCACTTCCCTCCAGCGCTATTTGTGTCTTGCCACGCTGCCGCGATCTCGCCAATCCACTCACCCCAAAGTCTATATTTAAAGTCTTCTGTGCCGATCGAGTCAACCCGGGCAAGGTGAGAATCTACTGGTTGACCTATTAGCTTGGTGCATCTTTCAGGTACCGGAAAGGGTTACATTTAAGGCCTTGGCTCCTGTGCGCCTGCATTGCATTATCTAGGTTACATTGAAACGTCTATTGGAGGGGGCGTGTAGTTTCCACCGCTTGCTAGAAGCGAGGATTAGGAAGTTAATTGAGAACAGCTCAGCGGATCTTGGAGAAGTGGGGTCTATCAGGTTCTACTCTACTCTACTCCTGTGCACACTCAAGGTGCTTCAAATGAGTCGTCCGGAATCAAGCGGCACGGTACACCATTGTTCAGAGTCAGCGACAGCGTCAGCTGTTCCCTCCAGTCGCTATCATCCAGGCTCACGATTCCCTTGAATGCCTTGAGCATCCTCGCGATGGTGTAAGTTGCCTCCACCAGCGCGAACTTCTGTCCAGGGCATATCCGTGGTCCTCCGTTGAATGGAAGATATTCCCAACTGGTTCGCAGGGTCTCCCACCGCTCGGGACGGAACTCATCTGCGTCCTCGCCAAAGAACTCCTTACGACGGTGCATGACAAAGGTGCTGTAGGTGACGACGTGGTTCTTCGCTACAAACAGCGGAGACTTCCCATCCGGGCCGCCGCCAACAGGAATGACGGTGTCTTTGTTGGCCATCCGGCTATTGGTTGAGATGGGAGGGAAGAGACGGAGGACTTGAACTCGTGTTAAAATCTCTCAACTTCAAGCAGTGATAAGACTTCGCGTACCTTCTTGGATCACGTATCGCAAGTATGTCATGCTATTGAGTGCATCGTAGGTCAGGGGCACGCAATAGTGCTCGAGCACTTCTGCTCTTGTCTTCTCCCAAACATCAGGGTGTTTGGCCAGCATGTAGACAGTAAAGCTGAGCAAGCCTGCTGTGGTATCTCGCGCGGCTAGCATCATGTTGACGACCTGGTCCCTTAGCAAGATCGGGTCGTCCGTCTCCTTGGCCAGCTCCTCAAGGAAGATATAGGTTTGTATGCCCTCCGGATCCCGAGGATGTTCCCACTTCTCCGCAGGAAGGTGCGCATTCTTCCGCCGGAACTCGAGGGCCTGATCCACGTACTTTTGAGCGTATGAGTGCACAATTTTGCATGACTCTCGGAATTTTTTATCACAGTGGGCGAACATGAGATTGCCCAGACGCAGGCGGAGGATGGTGCCCTGCTGCGCATAATCCAAAGCGTGGTGAAGCGCAATGGCGGACTCTGTTGCATTATCATGCATGAGTCCGATCGACTCGCCAAACAAATACATGGTATTAGAGTCAAGAACCTGGTTAAGAAGTTAGTTAGGTGCTGAACGAAGCCTAAAGCTGAGATAAGTCCAAGATACTAACAGAACGAAAGAACAGCTGTTGAAGATCGAGTTCGTAGTTCTGCCGCTTGATGACGGCGAGAAACTCGTCGGTGTGCGCGGAAAGCTTGGGAAACTCGTTGAACTGCATCGTGGCAAAAGCGGGCCTGACAAGTCCACGCTGATGTGCCCACATGTCGCCGTCAGTGGTGAAGATGCCCTTTCCGAGAAGAGGTGAGGCGCTGTTCCGGCGCAGAGGTCCCATCCCAAAGTCATGGAATTGGAACGCCAGGACGCTGCGTATCACGTCAGGGTCGCACGTGTTGATGGTTGTGCGGAAATAGGTATTGGTAGTAAAGGTCAGGCCGTTGGCCGCATGGCGCTTCTTCAGTAGCTCAAGGAAGCCATACTTCTTGGCTGCCCCAAGGTTCTGAAGGACCACATCTGTCCCTAGAAAAGGATCGGCCTGGGGAAGCTTTCGAGGAGGTTTGCAGCCGTGATGCTTCGCCATCTGCCGCCGGCGACGCCAAAGCAGCAACAGGCATGCAACATGGTAGAAGAAGTAGCAGGCAGCTACACCGCCGACAAGGATCAACGAAAGGGCCATATTCGGAAGCAATGACTAGAAAAGTCTGCAGTAGCCCAAAGAGGTTGTACTTGCTTGAATATGATACAAGAAGCACGAAACATGCATAGTACTAGAGAATGCTACAAACACGGAGAAGAAACGAAACTACAATAACATTCATAATACGGCGCAGCATATCGTACCTTTCATGGTTATGAAAGAGGACCCCAATGATTTGACTCACCACATGTCGAGCCCAACGCAGGGGTTCCCGTCAAACAGCGGCGCCAATGGACTAGCAGGGTTACGGTGGACTACACGATCATTCCAAGTGTGTGTAGCTTGCATCATCCTTCCGCATGTGTCGAGGGCGTGGATGACCCCCTATTCCTATGATCGCTCGATGCCTCCGGGCGTCCTAGCCTCCGAGCGTCCTAGCCTCCGGGCGTCCTAGCCTTTAGGGGTTATCCTAGTTATCTGTCCTGACCCTCCAGGGTAGCCCTATTAGCTGAGTGCTCCTACCTTAGGCTCCTGGTTACATTCGGTACTTTACTGTTGCAGTTCAGGCTGAGTCCGCCAGGCAATACAATTTCCTTTTCGGCACAAGACGAAAATTTTCGGCACATCTATAATTAAAAATTCGCCATCTCACCCCAGACGAAGTGGAATTGCCTAATATGGATTCCGGATTTTGACGTGTCAGCAAAGTTTCTTTGTGGCTCAACTCCTTCAGGCACCGAAGACGTTGCTGAAGCACCTGACAGGGATGTCCACCAAGAAAACGGCGGTTCAGGAATGTGAACTCTACAGCCATGCTATTCTAACCTATGATAGAAGTACCCGCGTTTCCTCAATGGTCATATGGCTACATCACATACGTCACAGCCTGATTTGGTCTCCTGGGGCTTGGGCTTATTCCTGCTGACCTTGCTCAGCGGCTGCTGCTGCTGCCGGCGTCGCCTATTCGAGGGCTGTAGTCCGGGCTCGTCGTAGTGTACGCCCTGACAGGCATGACAAGGCGATAGTTCCGCTCTGCCGACTTGGCTGTGTGCGGCCGCTCTGGCTCGAAGGGGCTGCCAGTCTCGTGGGTTGACGTAAGAATGGTTAGCGACGTGGAACGCATATTCTGTACTGTTGTGGAGAACTCTGGCACAGTAGCTCCAAGTCCTAACCAGCCGGCAGGGGTATTGTGGGGCTGAACTTGCGACGTCTTCGGTGCATTAGAGATTCAATGCGCACGGGGAAGGTAACTTCAGAGTGCCAATGCAGGTGGATTAATGATACTGTGCCATCAAAGGATTTGGTGGCGGGTTGGCGGGCGTTCTTGATTGGCCGGCGATGCGATGCCAGCAGACGTGGTTGCGACTCTCACAGTTGAGAAAACCCTCTATTTAATAGACCACTGTCCAGAACGCATCCTTACTTGGCGCAGACTGGGCCCTTGATTTCATCATCGGTGTCCTGTACCGAAAGACCGACATGAAGGATGCGGCAATGTCTTTGCTTTACCACCAATGGGAAGTTGAGCAGGCTGTGGCTAGCCATCTTCACAAATCTAGACGAAACTGCCAACTGGCACGGGTGTATCTCAAGCGTTACCACAACGCAGAAAAAGATTGTGGCTCTAGGGAAGGAAATGGGGGCCACCGACGGATGGAACCTTATATACGGTGAGACCGAGAACTTCGAGGCTGGCCCGTGCGCATCTCGAGCGTCAATACGCCATAGAACGAGATTGTGGCCCTGACCAAGGAGCTGGGGGTCACAGACGGATGGAACTCCACCGAGGATTTGGAGAGTGGCTCGTGCGTATCTCGCGTCAATACAATGCAGAACAAGATCGTGGCCGTGGCACCCTGGCGAAAGGAGCAAGGGCCCATCGACGGGTGTAACCTTTTTACGGTGAGGCCGAGAACTCGGGTACCGATGCTCTCCGGCGTTGGCCTCAGGGGTACTGACGAAGTAGTTGCCATGTTGATCAACAGGGGCTTTTTACCGGACAGGGAGGGGGTGGCTATTTCCCCATCCGTGACAAAAACTTGCTCCCTTACCAAGGATGGCGTCAGGAGATCATCGCGGAGCATAATCTGAGGTGATTCGTGTCTTAAGCATTTGTTTGAGAACTCCTTCCATAGCGAACATAACACGATATCCATTCTGATCTTTAGCTCATTTTGACTTACCCCAAGATCTCTCGTTGATTAATCCATCTCTAATGTGTATTCTGTTATCCACTCGACGTCTACGAAAACTATGATGATACATTTTACCCATGATACTCGTGACGGAGGCAAAAGCTGCCTTTAGACAGGGATTAAAATCCTAATGCCTGAAAGAACCGCGGCTCAGACTCATCTTCCGCCCCTGAACGAAGGCAGTGTGGCCAGTCTGGATTTGTTCCCATGGATGATCAGAGTCCCTCTTACCGCTGTCATTACCCGACAAAGCGGGCTGCTGCCTTTCCTCCCGGACCACAGCCACCCGGACAGATTTGTGAATGTTGCCCTCAGACTCCGCCGCTTTCCTCTCCATGTTCTTCATTTCGTAGACAATGTGCTCCTCGCTCTCGTTCATGGTGAAGTCGGTGATGGGGTTGGCAGTCGGCGGGCCACGACCACGCCAACTACGACCACCACCAAATGTGGGAGTGAATCTGGGGGTGCCATTGGTGTCTTTCTGCGACGAGCGTCTCGTACTGACTCGACTTATCAGAGGTCCCAGCCAGCCCTTGACGAGAGTGAAGACTAATGGCAAGTTTGTGGTCACAACAGCCACGAATGTCTCTCGGACAGCCCATGCACCAGCCAACTGGGCTCCATTGACGGGGTCTGTGACGATGAAAACGCATCGCAGTGTTGCACAGGCGATGATGAATACACCACCACTGAAGAGGAATATGAGACTGATCTTCTTCCATCTGTGTAGTCGAGATGCCCAGAGCAGGGGCACAGGAATTGAGAGCAGGTACATATCCGTGCTGACGTTACACGCCCAGTACACCCATATGATTTCGTTGGACACGGCGGGTTGACAGACATCTAATAAAGGACCACGGTCAGTGACTCGGATATCTTTGAAGGTCTGCGGCATGGAGGGATATCCAGTACTCACTTCCTGGGTCGGGGTTGATCTGCCAGTAACGGTTCAGCGGTCGGCAGGTCAGGAACAAGTTCAACAGAACTACCATCCATGTGACGACGACGAGCGCGAAGCCTATGTAGATCCGAATGCGATAGCCACGGCCAAGGCCCTCCTGTAGTATGTCTCAGACTTGCATTGCATTCTTCCCGTGTACGAACAGCCTTACCGTCAAGCGTAGGTAGAATACCAGCCATGAAGCCTTGAGAGACCATAGCAAGACCGAGTAAACAGACCATCCGGACAGCTGAATCTTCGATCCGATGACTCTAAGCCGATACTCGTCGCTGTCGGTAGGCAGAGCGGCTCGATGCGCGTCAGTCATGCCATTGTTGGCCATGCCTTTCGCAACCTCTCCGACCGAATACGCAAGACCGCTCTCGAGAGCGTAGAAAATCTGTCATCAACGAAAAAAAGTTGCAGGTTAGCCAAATAGTTGCTTGTAGCGATCGCAAGGGAGACCGTGAGCGGGAATCGTCAAACGAACCAGTGCGATCCAGACCAGGTAATCATCCGGCTGCAGTCGTCTGAAACCGACACTCTTGACTCGAGCGTACGTCCTGAGAATTGTCACCAAGCTGCCAACAGCTAACAAAGTCCAGACTTCAACGGTGAACTGATAAGCTGCTGCGGCCATGGCCGCAGCCACCTCAGGCGGGGGGGGAGGAGGAATATCTGGGTGATCCATGGGAACGGTCGTGAAGACTCGATCAACAAAACGACAGTGACAGGCAACAGAAAATGTAGAGACAGCCTCGTTTTCCCTCTTCGGAGGATATAATCGCTATATATCACACCCAAGCGTACGCCGAACCGACAAGGTACAACAAGCCAGCCATCAATTTGAGAAGGATTAGTATGTTTCAGGCCTCTACAATCGACTTGCCTCCTTGAGAACGAAACCTGCGCGCTGCAATCAGGGCGTTAGAAGGGAGATCAACGCCACAGGGAGCCCTATTCGGTATTTCTGAAAGTGACTTTATGAATAGAAGCTATCAGCTTTATCGATAGAGAACATCTGGGGGAGGATAAAGGGATCCATTCGTGCCTCTTCAGCTCAGCACTTAGAGAAGGCATCTTGGAACCTGGAAAGGGTATCTTGGGGAGGGGCCAGCCCCCCTACTCTGAAAATCTTTGCCTGTAACCACAGCAAAGTACAATCCTCTCCTTCCAGCTGCAGCCAATAAATTGGGACTGCAGGGATGATGTGATGTACTCTCTGGCTGCAGATCTGGAGCAGGGTCTGTACGCTTACTCAACCAATTGACCTCCCCGGCGAAATCGCACGGCCATCGAGGAGCAATGCCATGCACAGTTACCACGATCGTTTCTATTTCGAGGTAGTCGTAAACTGCCGACAGCTAGCCCGACAGCTGTAGTAATCACTCGACAGCCTTCCTTTTGCCGCTTTGTACCAAGCCCGCAAGGATAGGAACGGGGACAGGGAGGACGGGAGGGCGGGATGGGCAAGACTGGCGAAAGTCTCATTTCCCATGTGGCGGAATGCACGTTTGCTTGGCGGCATTTCAGCGGGATGGGGGGGAGATAACACCGCACTGAGTTACGCGAGCACACCATCTTCTCGTAAAATGTCTCCTTTGGGTTGCATTCACTGCTACCCTGTTATGTTATGCAAGGGTTGGTGATAACCCCCTCTCTGGGGTTCCTGGCCTTTGCTTTGCCGCATTTGAGACGCCACCAATAACTGCACGTTGGCCCGTGTAAAGATACCCCTACCTGTCAGCAAAGGTACCGAATCCGTGCATAACACTTCCTTCATTTATGCAAGTACACCATTTTCCAGTAATAATTCCTTTTTCTGTGCCGTCAATCCTACCCTAACATGGACTGACAAGCTTGGTGTGCAAGGGGACACGCCCTTTTCCGAGGTTCTCGGCCTTTGCTTTGTCGCATGTGTATACAGCGATACTAGCAATAACTGCACTTTGGCACATGCAAAGACACCCTACCTGCCAACAAAAGTACCAAATCCGTTTGGGACGCATTGCGCATAGTTTATTTACATAACGCACGGGTCCTCATGCCCACCCCCCACAGACCCTGGCTACTTCCCCGTGACAGGCCTTCCTCCAGTGTTTACCCTTCTGTTAGTCGCTGTCGTGGACGGCGGAACAATGTAACTCTACAGTCGGTCCTTTTAAATTCTCAATTGGTTTCGATGATGATCCTTATAGGGGTCCAGACGTCGCCCTAAGTAAGTCCCGACAAGACACAACGACGTGAGCAAACGTTGGACCATCGCGTGCGCGCACTTGCTATCCCGTCAGTAGTCAACAATTGAACCGCCGACATGGAGAAGGTCGATTGCGTCGTTATTGGCACCGGTAAGTCTTTCGACGAGCATGGTAGAGCGGGCAACTCCCTTCATTTTGTTGAACAGTTCCTTTCTTTGCACCCTTCATGGTCATTGCCGGCAGCGTAGCAAAGTGGCTGACGACCAACGTCTCTCAGGTCTCTATGGTCTGGGAGCTGCGAAGCAGTTTCGGCAGCTCAACCCGCAAAGCTCCTTAGTCGTCTTCGAACGAGAATCCTCAATCGGTGGAACCTGGGCCGATCACCGCCTCTATCCGGGCATCACGGCTAATAACCTGGTCGGTACCTATGAATACCCGGACTTCCCCATGGACTATGAGACATTCGGGGTCAAGGAGAATGAACATATTCCCGGCGCTGTGCTCAATGCCTACCACAAGACATACGCTACCAAGTTTGGCATCACTCCGCTTATTCGGTTCAATACCAAAGTCCTAGTGGCCGAGCACATGGAAACCGAGGAAGGCGGGTGGGAGCTAACGACACTCAATTCGGAGACCAACGCGGAAGCCAAACTCTTCACGCGCCGATTGATTGTGGCCACTGGGCAGACCTCGGAGGCTTTTGTTCCTCACTTTGACGGCCAAGAGACTTTTGGAGGTCCCATCTTCCATGGCAAGGACTGGCCTCTATACGCCGATACATTGAACAAGGAAACCACCATTACAGTGTTTGGTGCGAGTAAATTTGCCTGGGATGCTGTCTATCAGTATGCCTCCGCCGGCGCCAAGGTCAATTGGGTCATTCGCTGTGAGTTAACACCTGCCATTTATATCTCTTGTGCGTCACTATTTCTAACCAACGGCTACCGATAGCATCCGGTCACGGTCCTTGCTGGATTTCATCTTCATGGGTGACACCATTGAAACGATGGATCGAACAGCTTGCCAGTACGTATCAGTTCCTAGATGTAGTATCACCAAGTTCACGATCATGGTTCCTAACTTGCCACCAAATAGATACTCGTGCCCTCACGTGGCTCAGTCCTTGCATATGGGGTCATAACGACGGCTATATCGCAACCCGCAACTTCTTCCACGGCACTGCGATCGGCCGGGCGATTGTTGGGGGCTTCTGGTCAGTCCTCGGCCAGGATGTCATAACAGCCAACAAATATGACTCTCATCCAAAAACAGCCAAGCTCAAGCCTTGGACCAGTGCTATGCTCACAGGGCCTAGCTTCAGCATCCTCAACTACAAGACGGACTTTTTTGAGCTAATTAAGAGTGATTTGGTCACTATTTATACCGGCGAGATTGACCATCTTAGTCCTGGTGCCGTCCATCTGGCCGATGGTACCAGACTGGAGTCCAATGTATTCCTTGCCCATACAGGATGGAAGCAAGTACCTCTCCTCAAATTCCTCCCCGAGGGTATTGAGAAGGAGTTGGGTATTCCTCACTCACCCCTCCAACATAGCGATGACGTGGATCTTGCCAGCAACGAGCAACTATTGCAGAAGGCGGATGAGGAGATTTTGCGGCGCTTTCCCATCCTTAAAGATCCGCCTAGTTGGAACCCGGATTATGTTCCATTGACTGAGCAGAAGGGTATTGACAGCGATGAAACCGATGCACCTAGTAAGCCGTCAACGCCATACATGCTGTACCACTTTATCGTCCCTTCATCAGAACGCTTCCTCAGGACCAGGGATATCGCATTCACTGGTGCTGTGAGTAATTTCAGCAACCCTATTACTTCATACCTCTCTGGCCTCTGGATAAGCGCATACTTTAATGGTCAGCTCACGAATAACCCAAGCGCCGCTATTGGAGACAAGGAGGCTTTGGCCAAGATCCAATACGAGACTCTCCTTCAGAACCGCTTCGGAAAGTGGCGTTATCCTACAGACTGGGGCAACAGCAGACCTCCCTCGTTTATCTTCGATGCTGTCCCCTATCTCGATCTGCTGTTGAACGACCTTGGCTTACAAACGCATCGCAAAGGAGGCTGGTGGTCTGAGATGTGGAGCCCGTATGGTCCCAGAGACTACAAGACGGTGAACGAGGAGTGGGAGAAGTTGAACAAGACCAAGGGCTGATGCTCCTTGGTAATGATCAAAGAGAAAGCTTATTCATACGCTGCGGCGATGGTCTGTAGACCCTGTTTCTTATATCTACTCTGAAGGAATGATCTGAAAAGAAACAACGAAGCATGGCTGTTCAACGATGATTCTTAATCCTTGTGATTACGGCAGCTCAAGTAGCACCCGTTGGTCCAAAGCTTACTTGATTGCGTGAACTCTCCATTCCAACAACAACCAGGTTTTCCACAAGCTGTAAGATTATGTTAGTCAATTGAGAGATATTCCAACCGATTTCTTGCTATCCTTCCACATTGATGTTCACTTGAATCGTCATATCACGCTTTGACAGTCTTCCCTACTTCTCCTACTCCCCACCTTCCTGCCTCTCTTCCTCTTCATTTTCCGGGCCTCGCATTTCCTCTGCTCATCGTAACCCACAATCAAGCATGGACTGTCAATCGTCCACTATTTTCAAGGTCCACGAGGAGACCAACGACTTCCACGAAATCGACGTGGGCGTGTTTTGCTTGGCACCTTCCGAGCACTCTAAAGCCTCTGACTCCATTATGGAACCATTCATGGGAGCATTCAAATCAGGTCTTGCTGCCCTTGATCAGCTGTATCCTCATCTCGTACATAGGGACTTCTTGGTTAGACATCTCGGCGCTGTTCATGTTTCGGCAGTTCAACTGTGCATCCAGGGATATGCTGGAGTCTCTCAAACAGTATAAGTTGTGGCTACCATGAGTCTGGACGTCCTATGCGTTCTCTTATATCCTCGGGTTGCTAATCCCGAGAGTCCAACACTGCTTGGCCATGAGCACTTCGACTACGCCTTGTGCAGCCTCCATCATGGTGGACGCGTGCTGGAACATGGCCGTCAAGCTTTCTGCGTTAGAGACATCGGTGGCAGAAACTTGAACGTGAGCCACGACTGGTGTATTCCTCGGAATAGTGCGTGCTGCATATGATCAGGCACATCGTGATTTTGCTGCTGAATAGCAGCCGGAGCATGAAGTTCTGTAACCACTTGACTCATTACAGCCGATCGCCGTGGCTTTTCAGGTCGGCGGAAATAGTCGAACATGACAAAAAGCTCTGCTTGCGAGATCGGCAACACATGGTCAAGACCTAGGAATGTTTGGATGTCACGCATCCGTTCAGCTACCCAATCCTCCCCGAGAATCAAGGCAAGGTCGATGGTAACAGCTTTCCCGACGCGTCCAACTCGATATCAGGCAAAAGCATACTAGAACATGTTACCGGTCGCGTATTTCGCTTGGGTATCATTTAAATATGCAAACTGCCGACGAGATAATGAAGAAGAAATTCACGCCCGGCGGCAGGGTGTGTGCAAGTTCCATGAACCTTGCACTTTGGCTGAACCGCCTCGAGCCACTCGTCGTGACTCATCATTGGAAAAGAACGGCCCGTCTTTGAGTGTCTTTGAGGTTTATTTCGGACCGAAAGCAGCCGACTTACCCGAGCCAAGTCGGCTTGTAAGCCAAAGAACTCTGGGACTATCAAGCATGTGCTCAAGTCCATCAGCCACTCCTGGAAGCTGGGTTGATTGGTCAGCCACTGGCAAGGACTAGTCTGTTATTTCTTGTTAGTGGCTAGCTGGAAAGCATCTGTGCATTGGTCCGCGAGTAGATATGACGAAATCTTGTTCATATGCACTCGGTGTTCGTCTCGTCGCTGGAATAAAGCTAGCTATGGTTTCAATGCCATTCGGGTTTGATTAGAGGCACGTGTTGTTTCATCTGCCTCTATGATTCCGACTGTGGTAAGAAATGCCCTCTGGAGGATCACATAGTTGGGATTGATAGGCGAGTCAACCTTGCACATCTCACTATGGTTGTCCTCAAGGGATTAGACATGTTCCTCGGGTAGACTTAGGTAAGCCACTGGCGAGAATCCGGAGACTGGGCTCAGACCTAGAATGGCGGATGCCTGGGGGTAATAAAGCTCAATCTTATTGTTCGGCTTTCGGTTGTAGATCAAGGATGAAGTTTGTCGTAGAGGTGACGGGATTCGTCGTTGAGTTGCTGCATGATTTCGTCAGAAGCCAGCCAGGAGGCTGCAGGAAATCAAGCACCAACCTTCAACGTGCCTGCACCAAGTCGTCCTAAACCCCTTGGCTCGTAAGGTTCCGTAATCACGCTGCAGCTTGGCAAGATGAGCGGAATCTGCTCCTCGATGGGGCGTGACTAAGATGACTATGGTGTGAGTTCTTTGTGCAAACTTAAGATATGTCGGATCCTGTGTGGCCAGGAGGTATGCCCGATACCGATATGTAAATTGACATGCTATGATCGGGTGAAGGAAATGGATTCTGCTCTGGCTACCCTACAGCTCGTGGAGATCAGCCTGGGGTCTGTAGAAATACTATATGTAAGTAAGGAAGCCTAGCTTCGCTGTTGGAAATGCAAGCATGGAATTCACTACTTCTTTCCTTTCAAGTCAAGCTTCTGCTACGATCAAAAAACTTCATTCTGTTTGACCATACTATCCGTTGGAATGGGATGTGGTGTTTTGGTCTCAATCTAGATGCAACGACAGACGACGGTCTCTCGTGCGCCTTTTCCACAACCAGCCTACCCATGCTATGCGCGACAAGAACAGTTAGTGTTTCCGTTCGTCAGACGTGTCATCAAGCGAAAGGTTGAGGTGAGGAAAGGATGAGACATACATCACCATTCTTCTTCCAGGTAGAAAAGTTGAAAGGTCTACGAAGGAGGCTTAACCAAAATAGTGTTTTGTCAAGACTATTTTTTTCGTTGTCCAGTCAGCTTTGTATCCGAAGCTATAAATACGAACATGCTTGAACCCAGGCTCGTTAGAAAGGCACGTCTTGGGCCAGAACATTAAGGGTTCCGATGTATGTCTCCATGTTTTCTTAAACCCCTATCGGTTACTAGTTAAGTGGGGTAGACACTACTAGGTAAGGTAAGGCAATTTCTAATTTTGGAAAAGCGACAAGATCGTTATCCGTAGATGTATTAAGCGCGCAAAGTATCTCAGGCTTGGTGCTTATGATAGATTTCCTCATCTACTTCGCAGTACCATTTAGGATTGTAAGAAGTTCACTTAAAGACAACTTCCATTAAAAAAGGGAGTAGGTTGCTCCTTTAGATACATAATACGCAAAGTAACAAATTAATACACGGTATGTGCAGAGATTTGAAAGCATTGTTGTTTGCTTCAGTCTGGGGAACGTATCAAGTTTCTTGAGACGAGGCGTAAGCACGGAGGAAAAAAAGACCGTGATCATATGGTCACCAAAGCTGAGCTGCGGGGCATCAACGCCTTTTCACCTTGCCTCAGCCTGATACGCTCCCTCCGCTGCTCGTCCTGAGTTCGCATAACCAAGCCCCACAATCTCCAGATCCATGATAGTCTCTCGATAGGCACCGTGCGCATCATGGTCGTTCGTATTATCTGGATCAATGGTAAAGGGGGAGAATCGGGGCCTGACCCCTTCTCACTAGCTGTGAAACGACCAGCAGGTGTTGTGGCCCCGAATCCCGAATTCACACTCTACTTGGGCAGCAACACCGGGCCCTACAAGACGGCAGACAATGGTAGCGTCATTCTCCCCCCTATTCCTATCGAATGGATTATTGCGCCACGAAACGTCACAGAAGGCCAATGTCCGTCCCGGAAGGACAACCTACAGCTCTTTGGCATTACGAATCTCGTTGTCCTGACCCTCGCTCTCGTACTGGGATGTCGTCCACTACTTCAATATATCACTCGAGGGTTGCTCGGGAAGCCTTCGAAGTATTCATGGATCTGGACGTGGATTATATCATGTGGCTTACAGGTCGCATCCAATGTTATCGTCTCGCATCTAGTTGTTACCACACCGGGATATGAGCACCTAAGTATGGTCAATGTATTCGTGCTGTACTCATCACGACCGCGCATCAATCAACTCTGGATGGCAATTCT
The DNA here is from genome assembly GCA_020881915.1 of Paramyrothecium sp. XJ0827. NCBI lineage: Eukaryota > Fungi > Ascomycota > Sordariomycetes > Hypocreales > Stachybotryaceae > Paramyrothecium > Paramyrothecium sp. XJ0827. Next base: position 5,382,400 of record JAJFPB010000004.1, read on the forward strand.
ACGCATTTTCGTTGGCCCAATAAGCACGAAGACTCGGATTAAGATACAGAATACTCCAACCACCAAACCGAATCCTCTTAGCACCGCAACAGAGACTCCAACTACCGAAACGGAGACTCCGCCAACTCAAGTCCAAGCCACCACTGCCCACACTAACCGTGCTGACCTTCGTTATCAATACGATGAGTACTATAACTGGCATTCCAGAACAGCGGCCCCGAAGACTCAAGTAGAGATCCCGAAGATTCAAGTACCGATCGCAAAGGCACAGGCAGCGACCAAGGAAACTCAGATCACGGGGTTTGAATACATAAGCTGGGAAAGAGGCGAGTGGGTATACACAGACTCGTACGTTACCACGTGCATCGCTGAGCTTACCTTGCATCTAATATCGGCCGTGTTTATTGGCATAACATGGCGCCGCTTCCCCAATGAACCTATTCGGGAACATATGAAGACGGATGTCAACCTGATGATAGCAGCTCCCGCACTTGCGCTAGTGAGCTGGGCCTTCGTCCCCATCTGGATTCAACGAGATGAGGGTGTATTGAAATACAAAGATAGGTTTTGTTTCCACTTATATAAGATTCTTTTTCTGCTAGCCTTGCCGGCTTTCTTCACCTATGGGGTGGCGTGGAAGTATTGGAGCGACTTTCTTCAGCTACCCGGTTCCTTGTGAGTATCTAGCATCCAACTTACTGGACTCGGTAACTAAACTCGAAAGGTGGTGCCCGCCAAAATTTGTCATACTCGGAGTTGTGTGGTCACTATTGTCTGCCCTGAGTGCCTCTATAGGCGCGTGTTTATAGGAGAGCTTGTCGCGGTGCTGCAAGATTTAACCCTCAGGATCAGAAGTCTTTCAGGACAGCTCGTGTATGGATCAAGTCAAGACAGCAATGACCGATTTGTAATGGCTCGTCTGAAGTGAGAATTTCTGGTTGTTATTACAGCCGACACGGCGTTCTGGCAATGAGAGAATGGCTAGCCTGATAGTTGATTTCCGCCGGCATTTTCGGTGGTAATGGTGAGAAGTTCGGGGAACGGTGCGACGTAAGAGCCATTATGAGGCATCTTGGCTGGTCTGTCACCTAGGAAATCGGCTCTTTCAAGTGCGCAAGGCAACGAATCGATTTATCGCTGTTTATTAAGGTCATATTTATCATTGTCCATCACCAATATCTTTCCTGTTGTTATAATTATCGATCCTCTACTGCTGACTTTTCATACTTTGGCGTATACCAATAAGCAGCGATATACCCGCCTACATCGAGAGAATTAGATGTCTGAGATGCGCGAAGTGGCAGGAGATGATATCAACTAATAATTATATCAACCATGAATTTGTTCGGATTAGCCAGGATTTATATTACTGCTCTGCTTGCGCCATCAGAACCGTGTGTACCCGTCGCATGCGAGATGCTCGCCACCGTAGGCCTGAGTCCAAGTGATTGGTATGATGACGACTTCATTCTCATTCGTAAGTCCTGTCATGCGCATGCAAAAAGTTCATTTTGACCTAAAACTCTAATGGTCTCAGCTAATGACATTCTTCAACGACTTGGCTGCTTATATCGATGTTCGCAGTCATGCTATGTAGGATGGACAACTTATCCGGCGAGTCATCCAACTTTGCAACCACCGGGGGAAAAGGGTATTCCCACAGCAGCATGAAAATAATACAGCATAGGCCTCAATGGTCCTGATGGCATCTTCAGTCTCTGCACCTGGTGAATCGACCTCGCTTACCTCGACAATAGGGGCTTCAATTTGGGTAGACGCCTCCTCTTTGGGATCACTGGAAGGATGAGGACTTTTGGTAGGGTAGGGATCAGAAGGGCAAGCAGCGTACATTGATTGTTCAGCAATGCTTCGATTCGACTATCGCAATAGTTAATCACAATTCATTGAACTTTCAACTTGCCAAGTTTCCGAAACGGCCTCAATTTTTGCGTTTGGGGCGTGACACCATTTCATTTTCAGATATAAAGCACAGTCTGCGCCCTATTTGGTCAAGCTCAATCTCGATAACCATATCTGCTTCACCGGAGCAAGCGCTTGATGGCTTGTACACCTCAAAGATGTCTATTGCGATGTTACCGAGACCCTTCTTTGCATCCAGCTACTGAGGCGGCAGGATCTTGGCATCCCTCATCCTCTTCCATGCCTGGATGTATCCTTCCACGGTATCGATCCGCTCATTGAAACCAACCCCGCGGGCCTTTGAAAGATCATACTGCCGGTCAAAGTCAAAGTCAACCATCATGAAATGAACATGGGCCCATCCCTGCTGTTCGACAAGCTTCTCGTTCAAGCTATGCCTTTTCGCGATTCTTGTCCACACATTTTTGTTCTTCTCGACGAATTCTAGCATAGCAGTCGCGCTGGGATCTGGTCCGCCGCCGACCAGACCAAAGTGCTCGCAAAGCTTTGGCCATACTTGGGCCCAGGTTACTGTGTCTCCGTCCGCGACATTGAAAACGCCGCCATCTCCACACTTTTCAGGGTGAAGCGCCGCGAAAATCTCCATTTTGGACAAGATATCTTGGAAGGTATCTGAGTGAGTCGAGTTGTAGCCATGTTCATAGCCGGGAAACGGGATCGTGGCACCGGCGCCATTGACTTCCTTGAACATGCTAAGGTAAATAGCAATGCCTTGAGCCATGTTCATTGCATTTGTTCCGGGAGCGAAGCCGACAATGCCGTCTGGGCGGATCTCACTAAATGTCCATTTCTTCCCTCTGGAGAGCTCAGCAAGAACGTCGTACTGGGTGTAATAGAAGATCTTGCTGGCCCAGGGTTCAGGGATTCGAGGGCAAGTCTCTTTCAGAGGCGGCTCAATCTTGACGTCTTTGGGGAACTCAAGCCCATACCTAGCATTGCGTTAAACATCACTTCACCAGATAAGGGTAGCATTTACGTACCCCTTGCCACCAGTCTGGAGGATGAAAGCCTGCAGATTCGGCGCAACCTTTTCAACGGCCTCGACGGCAGTCCTGAGCAGTTCAGTGTTGACCTCTCTCAAACGGTCACGGTCTCTCGTCTGAATGTATGCTGCTTCATGGTCAGTACAATCCAGCAGTGAATGACCCTCGACGTACCAGTGAAAAATACGTGTGTAACGGTGTCAATATCAGGGACGCTTTGCTTTAGCTTGGTCGCGACTTCGTCGGCACTTTTCGTCATATCAATGCCGGAGGCAATTTTGATGCGATCATCTTCTGGGATACGAAGCTGCTCCAGGGTCGTGGGGCGGTTTGTTGTGCCAGTGATGCGATGGAAAGCGTCCTCTGAGGGATATATTCGAGCCTGATTCAACAAAGACCATCCAGAGATACCAGAGGCACCGAGTACCAAAGCGTGAGACATTGTGAGTAGCGGGAATGTCACAAATTGGTTTGCTGCAAGCAATGAGTCGCGAAAACAGCGACATGCAAGCCTTTTAAGTCGAATATTTAGATACTGGTTTCATTGTATTATTAATTGTCGACCCCCTCTGACGTTATTTTGCCCCGAACGCCAAGAGGGGAGCCATTCTAGATCCACCGCCATGACTTACCAAATGATGCGTTCCAATCAAGTTCTTTAAGGCAGATTCGGAATTCAGTTTCCGAAAAGGGCATGAATGTTAACCCAGTTGCCTACCCTATACCAAGGCCGTAATTAGACCTCTAATGACCCCTACCGCATTGCTCTGCTTGAGGTTATTGCAGGATCTATTTCTGGTTTCTCTGTTACGTTTGCTTATGACAGCAATAATAATAGAGTGACGTATAGGAAGAATTTGAAGTTTTGCCCCATCTTCAACTGCCTCCTAGGTTTTCATCCATGTACGCAAACAACGCTTAAGGATATCCACCCTTGCTAAACGTCCACTTTTCTCTTGGTGGCCACTTACCACGTCTAACAGTATGAGGATCGCAATAAGACCACAGATTTGAACTTTGAACTTGAGGGTGAGACACTCGGCCATAGTTAGTATCGCGATTGGCCACTATTTCGAAACGCTCCAGTAGTCCACCAGCGAAGTCTTCACCAACTGCTTAACTTCAATGAACTTAAATCCCGGATGGGCATGGAATTATCATTCATACTTTAGAACAATAAAAACCCTTGAATTTTTCAAGAGGTTTGCCTTTTTCTTTGACCTAAATCACCTTTGCCTTTCCAAGGCCGCTTTTGGCGGACCGAACCCACAAGGTGAGCTTGCCACATTCTTTTTACGGAAAGCAGGATTTCCAAGGTCCTTGAAGCACTGTCGTAAGCGTTGCCGAGTTCTGCCAATGCATGGCTGCAAGTCTCTAGGCAGGACGACAATTGAGCCAGCGTCCGTCGATCTAGTTCCGACACCGTTGCGTATACCAAGATCAGCGCTGCATTAAATGCCATGTGGACGACCAGCACGTTTGCGCGCCGAAGTGTATAGCAAGATTCGTACTTGCGAATGAGCTTTGCAATATCGCTGGCAGACTGAACGCACATGGCTCGCGCATGTTGAGGTCCTTTCCAGACAAGTGGATAGGGCTGAATGTACCTTTTGGCGACGAAGGGTCGATGCAGGATCATCATGCAAAACGCGTACTGCATGCTGTTGCAGAATTGTAAGAGCAGATACACAGTGAGAATCAAGGGGATTGACATACTGCAAGATGAGGGTGTGTGGAAGGTAGACTTCCTCGTTCATGTTGTCCGTGTCTAGGATCAGTTCAGGAGGCAGAGACGATTTCCACTCCTTTAATTCCTCAAATGTCTTTTCCGCTAGCCCTTGCAGCTCCGTCTTGTTGACGCTCGTCTTGCAATACCTTAAACGGTTAGCTAATGGTCAGAGACAAGAGTATCTTGTAACGTGCATCTTTGAGCCAAGCTCGGACATAATCTCGTATAACGCAATCCATCTTCCCGAAATCAACACCTGCAAATTTGGCCAAGAGTCTTGGTCTTTGGATGGAGTGCCATAAGGCGTCCAATGACCTCCAGGAATGCCAATCGTTATGAACGAGTCTTCCGAAGGCCGACTCAAGGTGACATTTTCGAGCGTGTTGTGAAATGGCCTCCCTAAGTAAAACCCCCACATTCGATCAGTTGCGAAAGTTCCCCAAAAGGTCACATTGCGGACTCGAGCCTCTTCATTCGACATTTTGCCACTTTCAACGTATGCCGTTGGGTCGATATGAAGGCCTAGGTCAAAAGCAAGTCTGGTAGCCATGCCTAAAGAATGGATCGTCAATAGCATCATTCAGGCGGTGTCGAGGCGCAAGCCATACCACTGTAAAGCCAGCCCCGGGTGTCACGGGTTGCCGCTCCCTCATGAATGCTCAGAATTGCAAGAGCTTGCACTGCACTGAGTCGAGGATCCTCTAGGGAAAGATCAAGCAGGCTTTTTGCACGATTTGCAAAGAAGTCGGTCAATGGTGTCGGCAAATCGGGGTGTTTACTTCTCTCGAAGGATGCACCGACAGCACACCTTGCAAGGATCAGCAGATGTTCTACCATGGAAAACAGGAATGCATGGCCTCACATCGAATTGACCAAAAATTGCGAGTATAAACCACTCTCGGTTCGGTTGACCAAATATACTTGTCGTGCAAGCTCAAAAGCCCCTTGATCAACCACATAGAGACTTGGATTTTGCCACGTGAAGTATAAATTAATCAAATGGCTCGTAAGCTCATCATCCACCTCCTGTCCTACGCCTGCGAGCTCAAAACACGTTTGGGGGTCCACGTGTCTACCCCTACGGACTGTGGAATTATCGCTCAGGCTTCCATGCACCAGGTGCAAATTTGAGGTTGCGCCGTAGAACCTCCATTCCCCATTGGATAACTGGAGTAGGGTGCCCAACCTATCTGAAAACTGGTTCGTGACCATTGCTGTGTCGTCTTCCTCGGTGTCATCGTCTTCCTCTCCGGGGACATGACTAATCTGGGCTCCAATTTGGCTGCCATCAAGGGTCGTGCTGGGAAAAGGTTCAGGTACAACATCTCCGAGATCCATTGACAATGAGGGCAAGGTGGACATAAACCAAACAAGCTCTGCATCAGGGTTCCACTCATTCATGCCGAGCTGATTGAGCTGATTGAAAGGCTCCGCGATGGGTTCTCCGACACCCAGGTCTAGTGTGCTGCTCAATCTGTCAACTTGGGTAGGATCTGAAATCGCAGATGTGACGGTCGTCACGTTGGTAAGCATGTCGGTCCCAGACATGGAATGAGGGAGGGTGGCATCGCTTGTCGGCCTGTCATGGCTTGTACCGGTCGCACTCAGCGCATTTGTTTCCGGAATCGAGGAACCATAGGACTCAGTGAGCCACTGCAGCATGATACTATCATGAGCCAGTGGATCTGGAATCTCGACACCATTCTGGCGCAAGCATAGCTCCAGCTGAGATACACGGCGTGAAAAACATTCAACGGCTTTTCGTAAAGAGAATCTGGCACATTGTCAGATGCCAATGCTGCAATGAAGAGGGGAACAGACTTTCGCTTGTCAATGGCAGCATCATAGCTACAATTGCGGTTCTTGAACGAACAAATGCCACAGACTGGACGTTTCCCGTCACACTAATCGGCGTTTTTGCTCAGTGTTCCCGTCATGTGATGGGGAGATTATCAGAGCGTCTACCTTGACCTTGCTGTCGCGACAGGGAATGCATGCCGTGGCGGTGTGCCGCCGGGCTGGCTGGCGAACCTCAGCGTCGGACATTGTCGATGGAAAATGATTTCAGTGGAGCCACAGCATTTGATGCTGAAAGGATTCCCGATGGTTATCAAAAAGTTGTGTGCACGTTTGAGCTCGTATCAAAGTCTGAATTGGGGTTCAGGGCGAGAAGAGGGTCTCCGCAAACAGTGCCTAGAGACCCCGGAAACCATTTTCCGATGACGGAACAGCTACTCTGTCCAGCCACCACCAAACCCAACTAGCTCTAGCCCATGTTGCCAACTGAACTTGAATGGTTTTTGACTCGTGCCAGATGATCCAGCTTCAATTATTGGTAGAAGATGGTAGCAGCGCCATCCACAATCAAGGTCTGCCCTGACACGTATTCTGACATGTCGCTTAGGAAGAAGACAACCGGCTTGGCGATATCTGATGGTACCCCCAATCGTCCCAGTGGTACGCGGCTCTCCATGGCCGCCCGTTTCGGACCCCTGATATCTGCCGAGTTGATCGCTGTCGAGATGGTCCCTGGACTCACCGCATTGAAGCGGATGCCATGTTTTCCCTGCCACTGCACCACTTACCGTCATTCCTAGAACTGCCGCTTTGGTAGCAGCGTAGTGTGTCAACTGTGCGGCACCTGTCGTTGCAGTCACCGAGGCAATAGACACAACTGAGCCTCCGGTGCCTTGTTCGATCATCTGCGCAACGACAGCTTGCGTGATGGCGAATGGGCCCTGGAAATTGATCGCAAGGTGCTGGCTCAGCTGTGGAGGCGTGACTGCTGCAAAGTCGGCAAATTGGGCGATCCCAGCATTGTGCACAATACCATCAATACGTCCGAATGCCAACAGAGCCGTCTCGACAAGTCTTTGGCCCCTAGTCAGCCAAGGGCTTTTGGTGGGCAATAGTTCAACATGGGCATGCAACTAACCTCTGTCCAGCGTCAGGACTGGTGATATCAAGACCAACCTCAACACAAAGTTCGAGCGGTTTTAAGCTGGTAGTAGCCCCCAGATCGTTCATCAATACGGCAATATCCTTTGATGATTGCACGTCTCCAATGTGATGAAGAATAAGTCTTGCCCCATGGTTTGCACAGTTGACTGCAATCTCTCGCCCGATTCCCTGGCTGGAGCCTGTGATGCTGCCTCTTGTAAGTGTCCGAGTACATCAAGAAGAATATGCAGGAAACTTGCATGATGATCTTGTCTTTCAGCAAGGCCATCTCGACTGTCTTGATGCCAGCTTATGTCCCAGACGTCCTCTCTTGGTACATTTCTACCTCGCATTATAGGGCTGCTTAAATCATTGGAATCTGCGCTAGAACCGGAATTGCCTTAGGTAGACCAGCATCTCTTTGCGGAATTTGGAATCCGAGAGTTCTTGCCACGATTGCTTGAAATGACCTGTCGTCATGTAGCTGCCAGCTTAGCCTTCACCATACCAAATGGGCGGCGCTATTGATCTGTCGACGAACGCATGCCACCAAGGAAGGACCAGGTCGGGGCAAAATAGCTTGCCTACTTGACGTCACATCGTCTTACATGGACCTTTGTGGCACCGAAATTACTTGAACCAGGCAGTGTTTGGTTCTGGCCAGGGCTCCATGCAAGCAACCCCAGACTAGTCAATCACCCCAGATTTTTCTCCACAAATCTCGAGTTGGTTTCCGGTACACATGAAGACGAATAACTGGAGTGATATTTCGAAGACATAAAATCATCATTTCTGCGGGAATCCGTGTCAAAGCAGAATATCTTCCTACAAAATAGCTGTTCATCATAATCAAAATCATTCATTTGTCCGCAATTATGATGTGGCCTCGAGAGTCCCAGGGCACCTGGCTGTTGTTTTACATCACTTTGGCATCAGGTGCTGGATTTGCACTTTTTGGTTATGACCAAGGTGTATTCGGAGCGCTGCTTGGAAATGAGTCATTTATCAAGACATTCGACGACCCAAGCTCGACCCTCCAAGGTCAAATTACTGCAATTTATGACCTTGGTTGTTTTGTTGGTGCATTGATCACCACATTGCGGGGAAGTCACTTTGGTAGTCGCAAAGTAATATTTGCCGGCTGCATCGTCCTGATCATAGGCGCAGTTTTACAGACAGCCTCGTACGACACAGCTCAAATGATGATTGGAAGATTCGTTGCGGGAGTTGGCAACGGAATGAACACGGCATCTATACCTGTTTGGCAGTCAGAAGTAGCATCCGCTGCGATGCGCGGACGCCTCATGGTCCTCCAGCTGGCTCTTTGCCAGTTCGGCAACGTCGTTGCACAGTGGATCAATTACGGCATGACCTATATTGCTTCCAATAATGCGGCGTGGCGATTTCCACTTGCTTTTCAGTGTTTCTGGGCATTGGTGACAATGACCTTTGTACCATTTCTGCCGGACTCACCAAGATGGCTCGCAATGAAAGATCGCAACGAGCAGGCGATTCAAGTTATACAACGGCTTGGCGGCCCATCGCAGACAGAAGAACGGACGCGAACGATTCATGCCTAATTCGACAGAATATCCAGCATGAAAACTCCTCAAGAAAGCCAAGTTTCAAAAGTCTCTTCAAGGACGACTTGCATACTCTCCGGCGTGTTATCCTCGGCGGTGGCACCCAACTTATGCAGCAGTGGAGCGGTATCAACGCATTGTTCTATTATCTGCCTGTCGTTTTTGCGTCCTTGGGTGTTTCGAGAAACTTGTCACTTATTCTCTCTTCTTGCAATGCAATGAACATGGTACTGTTCACCATTCTCGGAAGCCTTTGGATTGAAGGCATGGGAAGAAAGAAGCTTATGGTCTGGGGGGCTGCGTCACAGTCCCTTTGCTTCTGTTTTATCAGCATTGGCCTGGCCACTGGAGGCAAAAGGTGGGAGGCTGTAGCTGTTGCCTTCGTTTTCGGTTACAGCACCGTCTTCGCCTTGTCGTGGATCGCGGTCCCGTGGATGTACCCCGCTGAGATCAATACCCAACAAATGCGAATTGCAGGTGCAGGCATTGCCACTGCTACGAACTGGATCAATAACTACGTCGTGGTCCTGGTTACTCCGGTTGGTATCGAGAATCTCAGCTGGAGATACTACGTTATCTACGCTGTACTCAATGCTTCATTCGCCATCATCTCCCAAGTGTTCTATGTTGAGACAGCGAAGCTAAGCCTGGAGGAGATTGATAGCATTTTCGATCGCAGCTCTCAAAGACAACCTACAGATGACGTTGAAGATTCCGAGAAAGAAGCACAATCCTTCCATCCCCTTGAGTGTGCGGAGGCAGCAGGGGTGTAACTGGCTCCACATCACCCCTGGCATGATGTCAGTACATTGAGGAACAAGGAAATCCCTCTCCATAATAAAAGCTATGTAACTAATTATGACGATGCTTTTGCAACAGATAACAACGCTGCCGCAGCTAGCTATTTGACGATGGAAGAAAACAACGAGGCTGCAGCAGCCACCGTGCCGGCCAACGAACGAATTCCTGTATCAACGGACCATAGCAACAAGGAGCAAGACGCAGATAACACATGCCGGCCTAACTATAACCCAATGACACATACGGGGACGCATTTTGAACCGTTTAATGTTCCATATTGTCCCCTAAAGGTCTGGGACCTTCTAGAGATACCTTTAAAGCTTTTCTAGCTTTTCCTACCTAAATCCCTCATTAAATAATAGGTTAGCTATATAAATAGCTCTGCTAATGACCTAATGACCGAGCCGAAAGATGGAAGCTATTAAAGTCATTAGAAACCGACCTCTATTACTAAGATCTATATCTAGATAGGAATCCTAATATTGATAATGCTTAATAAGGGGCCCTATCTTTAAGACTATTAGAAAGTGCCTACTGGGGGTAGTTCTATCCCTTTCTATCTATTTATTTAATATATATCTTTTAACCAGTTTTTCCTACTAAAGAGACGGCTTCGAATTAACAATCCCAATACAATAGAGCATGGGGTCCTAGCCCCATACAACAAGGTCAATAAATGGGCCAACTACATTATATCTGCTGCTATAGCTGCTGTTGAAGTCGGCAGCAATATTGGTGTAGATAAGGGCATGGTCGGCTTCTAAGGACGCTTAAAACAGAAGGTAACAATCCCGAACAAGCCCACACCCACAGGGCTCAAGATCTAGATCCTAGCTATCCAAGGATATATATTATATTAGATATAGTATATACTAGGCTTAAAATATAGTCCTATTAGCATTAAATATCAGGAATAGAAAAAGCCCTTAAAAAAACAGCCCCTAAACAAGCCATTAGATAAGTAGCAAGATAATAATATTAACTATATTAACCTAACTCAAGCTATTATACTTTACCTTATAAAATAGCTACTACCTAATATATATTATATCTATATAGATAATCTGTTTTTATCCCCACAGCTCTTCAAGTAGCTTAGATAGCTAGGTATTGGGGCCATAGGCATAGCCTATATAAATAGCGGCATATTTAACTATCTCATCCGGGCCAAGTAAGACAATACTAAGGGAAAGGGCCTATGGCCTTAGGGCCGTTTTAAATGTTATCCAACAGTAGATAATAAGGTCAGTCTGCCTATCAGGGAGCCGGGACAAATTTCCCTACTAATATATATATATATAGGTCAACCAAATCGCCTAGAAAGATAATGCCCTAGTGTTATTTTTAACTATGGTTTACATAGGCACCGAGGCTATTGAAGGCATCCGCCGGCGCCTAATAATAATGTAGCCACAAGCCCACTTAATTAAACAGCTATTTGGCGATGAGGCCGTCTTGAAGCTAAATATCCCATCCATCGCAGCTAATTATAATAATCTAATAAACGCTATGGATAGAGGTGATTATCTTCGAGCCAATATATAACTCAGCCGCCGTCAGAGATGGGGCCCGGCCCGGGCTCTGACTTGGTCATTCCTGCTAGCTGTGGCCCTATCTAATAGCTTCCTATTGCAATAGGAGGGCTAGCTAAGCTGGCCCTTATATGCCTCGCAAAGCCGGTTCTAATAGGCCTTAGTTAATGAGATCTTCGAGACATATAGCAGGGAAGGCTCATCAAGGCAGAGATATCGACCAGGGGACACAAATATAGCTATAGAGCAACATAAGCATATCCGAACGAAGATATTAGTGCCCTATCTTAGCTGCAAGGGCGTCCAAATTGGCCCACAATCACAGAGCTCACAATGCCCTCAAAATTGCCGTCAAAATCGGGCTCCTATAGCCACATTAGATGCAAATAGCCTCAACAGGCAGGGGCTAGGTCAGATACGGGGCTCTACTAGGAAGAGGGCTACATAGACCCGGCTACGTTGTGATGTATGTAATGTAGCTATTTATAAACAGGGAAAATGCTAGGACTTCTACTACAAGCAAATTTAGGTGGGAATAGATGTTACTTGATTTTTCCCGGTTTTAATTAGATCAGATCCATGTCCGTTACACCCCTGCTGCCTCCGCACACTCAAGGGGATATTGCGCACCCAAGTCAAACCGACAAGTCGGGATAGATGTGCCAGCACATGCGTTCCGATACCGAGCCAAGTGGAAGGTCCTAGACAAATAGCCCGGGCTTCAGGAGTCGAAGGGCCCTTTCAGGGTCTCAGAGAAACTCATAGATAGTGTCGAACCACTTCTTGGTGTTGATATTGCCGTCCTGATCATATAACAATGTCTAAATAATGTGAAAATTTGGTTTATTGGAATACTGAATCTTATGGATTCGTTCTGAAATTTTATGCTTTAAAGGTAAATTGGCTTCCCATCCGGTTTGCCTGTGATCACCTACACTTTACCATTGATAATGAATCAATCTGAACCCAATAGGTGGGGAACAAAACGGTACAAACGAAGCGCATGCTCCAAAACCTGTCCTATATTCGGCCCAAACTTTTCGAACGGCCACCCGTGTCTTCAAGCCTCTTCAAGTTCGAAATCTAACATTAACCCTAATAATGGAGTTGCGGACGTTATGCTTCGATTCAATCTCCAGTAGTCTAAGACTAAGCGCTAGTGTTCTTCTTGTTACCCTCTTTGTCGCAAAAGATCTTCTGTCCGGTTATCAGACTTTCCTGTAACGCGGCTGCTATCTTCAATGACATTAGTGATGACCGCAACGGCACAGGTAGTGGCTGCTCATCTAGCAGTGCATCCACCCAAGATTGCGCTTCTGTAACAAAGGCCGAGGCGTATCTCTCATACCATCCGGGGTGAGCAAAGGTCTTGACATAACCATCGCGATCACAAAGCTCGATTGCATTGTGGCGAGGTATCAAGTTGACTGAGAGCTTGCCTTCGGTTCCAAAAATCTCAGTTGCGTTGTCGTATCCATGTGCTGTGATTCTGGAATTGTAGAAAAACGCAATCTTGCCGTCCCAAAACTCACAGATTCCCACACCATTATCGGCGTCGCCGTCTGCTTGAATTTGCTCGTGGACGGCGGTGATGCCAATCGCGGTGACAGACTTCGGCTTTGAGTCTTCTCCCAAAAACATAAGGGCAAGGTCGATGTCGTGGATAACACTATCCACAAATATCCCACCCGATTCTTTGAGGTATTGTTTGTAATACTCACTCTCGTCTCTAATTTCGCACCCTTGCGAACGAATGACGACTGGCCGTCCTATGGCATTTGACTTAATCTTCTCTAGTACTTGTCGATAGTTGTTATCGAACCTGCGGACAAACCCAACCATAAGTGTGGCTTTTGGATTGACATCTGTGAAATTGACCAGTGTTTCTAACTAGTGGAGCGATTAGCAATTGTATTGAAAAAGAAAGAATTGCAGAGTGCACCTCAGTGAGACTTCGGCAAACCGGTTTCTCACAGAGGACATGTAAGCCCTTCTGCAATGATATTGTCGACTGTGAAGTGTGTAGATGAGTTGCAGAAGCAATTATAACAGCATCCAAGCCGGGGGTCTCAATCATCTCCTCGAAGGTTGGGACCACTCGCACTCCATGGGGTATCAAGTGGTCTTGTGCCCACAACAGATCCGCCTGAGCTGGAGAGCAGGCACAAATGAGATTAGCTCCTCGAACGTGATGCAAGATGTTCATGGCATGGTGCCGTCCCATTCGACCTATTCCGACAACACCAACATTAAGCTGTCTAGGAGCATCGTACTTTGGTGAGGGCATGGTGTATGAGAGATGTGGGGGACAAATGGTGTTTTGTGTAGGTGTTTGTTCGGCGCGTAATTTCAAAATTGACGATTTGTGCATGTTGAAGATGTGATCAGACAAGATAAATTATCACAATCAAGCTTGATCAAGTAGTAAACCCTGTGGGGTGTGTGGCAAGCCTAAATTCCGGACCCAGAGTCCGAGACCGATGTTGCCCCTTCCCCACACCGATCAGCGGCTCCAGCCGGCGTAAGAAACCCGGCACTAGAAAGACGGAAACCAGTTCCCGGTGTGAGACCCCGGGTTTGGCAATGGCTTCCCCAAACTAACAACGGATAATGTTTTGCTGTTCATTATACCGACGGGAGTTATGACGTAACTATGGATTATAGGGAAAACAACGGACCCTCCTACCGGTGATAATGACCTTGAACGTTCTTCGACATAACTTCAAAGTGATATCGATTATTCTTTCCTACGGGCGCAGTCAAACGAATCTGTCTGTGAACGGAAAGTTAAGCATCATAACGAAGCACGCCGTCTTATCAATGAGTAATGGGTTTGCCGAAGAAATGTTACCCCCAAACGTTCGTTCGGAGGACGAACTAGCCGTTCTCGCCGTCAGAAACCTTGTCGCAGACCTATGTAACCAGCATGGCAGCGGACACGGAGGCTCAGCAATCGGAATGGCGGCCATCGGAGTGGCACTTTGGAAATACATCATGCGATACAATCCAGCCGACCCTACGTGGTTTGATAGGGACAGATTTGTGCTTTCAAACGGTAGGTCATCGTGAATCTGACTGAGCCTTTTGCTGACGGGAACTTAGGCCATGCAAGCACTTTTCTGTATGCGATGAATCATCTTGTCGGCTTCGACAATTGGACCATGAACGAGCTAAAGGGATATGCAAGCGCTAAGCTGACTGGTCACCATACTATATCACATGGTCACCCAGAAATACAGATTCCCGGGATCGAGGTGACCACAGGCCCACTGGGTCAAGGAATCGCCAATGCCGTTGGTTTGGCCATCGCATCTAAGAATCTCGCTGCCAATTTCAACAAGAAAGACTCAGACATAATTCAGTCTAACATTTGGTGTACCACTGGAGATGGCTGTCTTATGGAAGGCGTCGCTCTCGAAGGTGAGATTCGGCAACTATGCGATAATGAGATGACGCTGACTTACAGGATTCAGCGATTTCTTTGGCTGGCCACCTGGCTTTGGACAATCTTGTACTGATTTATGACAACAATGCCGTCACTTGCGATGGCCCACTCAACTGGATCAACACAGAGAACATCAATGACAAAATGCGAGCGCAAGGCTGGCACGTGATAGACGTTCAAGACGGAACCTTCGATGTTTCTCAAATTACGGCGGCCCTTTCTTTAGCAAAGCAGCACATAGGACAGCCTGTATTTGTCAACATTCGAACCGTCATTGGTGTTGGAACCTTGACGGCTGGAACATACAAGGCGCACCATGGAGGCATTGACAAGGAGAGCATGCTTATGCTAAAACAAGACGCCGGCCTAGATCCAGACTCGTCCCATGACATTCCACCCTTGGCGCTAAGATATTTTCGGGAGCGCAAGGAGCATGGCGAGGCGATACAGCGAAGATGGGCAGTACAGCTCGATACCTACTGTCAAAAATATCCCGAGGATGGTCGCAAATTGAAGAGCAGACTCCACCATGCTGAAGACAAGGGTGTGAAGATGCTGCAAAGCCTCGACAGCTTGCAATTCGTCGGAAAAGCTACTAGGCAGTCTAATGGCGCTATTTTAGAGAAGCTATGGATTGCAGTGCCGTCCCTATGCGGAGGGGGTGCTGATCTGGTCAATTCTAATCAGATCAAGTACGCAGAAACGGACGTCTTCCACCCGTCGGTTAGCTATCGGGGCCGGTACCTAAGAAATGGCATCAGAGAGCATGCTATGGCTGCAGTTGCAAACGGGCTGTCGGCCTACCATCCCGGAACATTTCTCGCCATAACCGCTACATTCGCAGTTTTCTTCCTCTATGTGAGTTGAGGATCGTTAGATGCGACTCCAACTCGCAAACTAACATAACATGTAGGCAGCACCAGGCGTCCGCATGGGGGCGCTGAGTGAGCTTCCTGTGATTCATATTGCAACACACGATTCGTTCCGTAAGTGGCATCTAGCATCATGAGAATATAACCCTGCTTACTATTCTCTTGTAGAAGAAGGACAAAATGGTCCAACTCACCAGCCAGTCGAAATCGATTCACTCTTTCGTGCGATGCCCAACCTCAATTATCTCCGCCCATGTGACGCAGAAGAGTTAATTGGTTGTTGGATTTATGCTCTTCAGAGCTATAAAAGCCCTTGCATGCTGTCGTTGGCGAGAGACCCCGTTGGTCCAGTACCGAACACTAACAGGAATATGATCTTCAAAGGTGCATACCTCATTCAGAGTCCGGACAATTACCAGATCACGCTTGCAAGCTGCGGTTCGAATCTACACTACGCTGTTGCTGCAGCCGAAGTTTTGGACTCTAAAGGTGTTACGACTAGGCTAGTCAGCGCACCCAGTCTGGATCTTTTTGAAAAGCAGAGCCGCGAGTACAAGGACACTATTTTCCCTCGTGATGGTAGGCCAGTGATAAGCGTTGAGGAATACGTGCCAACAGTTTGGGCGAGATATTCGACTGCAAGCATCGGCATGTCAACGTTTGGCTACTCGGCCTCAAATGAGAGCAACTACGACAGGTTTGGATTGGACACGCACGGTATTGTGAGGAAGGTGGAGGGCTATCTTGAAGACTTGGCAGGATCAGATGCCAGACAGTTCGGTTGGAGGAATTTGTAAATCCAGGCCAACAGAATACTTGCTGAAATTGGTAATTAGCAAAAATGACCATTCAACAGCACAAACGTGCCGTCCCTGTTAAGCGGAGGCTCCAGGAAGTAACTTACATACGCTCTATCTACACCCTTGTCGCAGGCTATTGGGCTCCACTACTTCTGTAGCGGGTGGTCTACCGTGTGTCTTCAGCGGTGTTGCAAGACACTGCCGCACCACCACCGGAGGGCTACGAACCGAGGTCAACGCCAGGGTCATGAATTGGTGGACCAATATGGAATCGCAACTTCGGCATTTCCTACCTCGGTAACAGGTATCCGAGGTGAAATTCAGTTGCCGGTTTGGCCGCACTAGTTCCAGAGTGCCTTATGAATCAGCTGTTTTGGCGTTAGAGTCTAGTTGCCAATGGCCTGTTCCGGTCCGGTCCGGTCCGGTCAACAGGGATTTGTATCATCCAGTGCTTCAATACTTTATATACCGGATTCTGCTGCCCTGGATTGATTCAAGGCCTTCTCTTAATTTACCCTGAAACTTCCATTCTCATTGTCCATTTTGTAATATTGTGAAGAATCGACCAATTGCAGTAGGAAGGAACAATGGCAGTGAACGTTGAGAACCCTTTGGCATCAGTAAGTCGACTGCCGGATTGAAGCATTCTTGTTATACCCTGGGCGACTGACCAGCATTTTAGCTTGCCGACTCTTCCCTATTTATCAGCGATGCATTTGTTGGCGGCAACTGGCTCAAGACTGAGTCGACCTTCGAGGTGTTTGGTACGTGGCAGCATTCCAGCCATAGAATCTGGGTTAACAACAAGCAAAGAACCCGTCAATGGCAGCGTGATAAGCAATGTCGCCAACCTCACACGACATGAGATACGAGAGGCCATAGCTAAGGCCAGTGAAGCGCAGAAAGCCTACTATGCATCCTTCACTGCTAGCCAACGTGGTATTCTTCTTCACACGTGGTACGACCTCGTGATGAAAAACCTACGCGACTGTACGCTGAATTCTTTTGCGTTCCTCATCAATCTTACTGAACATCTATTAGTGGCAATAATTCTCAGCTACGAAAATGGCAAGACTCTAGCGGAAGCGGAAGGCGAGATCAAGTACTCAGCGTCATATATTCGCTGGTTCGCAGAAGAAGCGCCTAGAGCATATGGAGACACAATCCCCTCCTCCATCCCCAATACCACCGTCCTCACATTCAAACAACCCATCGGTGTCTGTGGTATTATTACACCGTAAGTTCTCTTATTCGTGCTGTTTCACCCTGAAGCAAACAGGTCCTAAAACCGCTCACCAGGTGGAACTTCCCAGCGGCCATGATTGCCCGCAAGATTGCACCAGCTTTGGCAGCAGGGTGCTCAGTGGTTATCAAGCCGCCCAGTGAGACTCCGCACTCTTGCTTAGCTCTCGTCAAGCTCGCTGTCCAGGCCGGCATTCCAGCTGATTGCATTCAAGTCTGCACCACTCGTGATAGGGCTGCTGCAACCGAACTGGCTACCAATCCGCTCATTTCCAAGCTGAGCTTTACTGGTTCGACAAACGTCGGCAAGATGCTGGCGTCACTGGCGACAGGCACACTCAAGAAGTGTAGCCTTGAACTTGGCGGTAATGCGCCTCTTATTGTGTTTGATGATGCCGACCTTGAAGTTGCCGTTGAAGGTGTTATGGCCTCTAAATTCCGGTGCACGGGACAAACTTGCGTCTGGTATGTTCAATTTGAGCTCCAGAGCTACGAACTTTAAGGCTGACATATGCTAGTGCCAATCGAATTCTTGTCCACGAAAAGGTGGCTGAGCAATTCACGGAGAAGTTAGTTCAAAAAGTCAAGGATTTGAAGATGGGCTCTGGATTCGACCCAATGACTACTCAAGGCCCCCTTGTCAATGCAGCTGCCGTGAAGAAAGTAACTGAGCACTTGGAGGATGCCGTGTCTAAAGGTGCACGTGTGGAGCTGGGCGGCTCCAAGCCCACAGGGAAAGGATTCTTCTTCCAACCTACTGTCATATCTGGGGCGACCCTTTCCATGAAGGTGGCTACTGAAGAGACCTTTGGACCTCTCGCGCCCATCTTCACGTTCAAGGATGAAGCTGAAGCTGTCGCTTTAGCCAACGCTACAGAGTTCGGTCTCGCTAGCTACCTATTCACGCGCGACGTTAACAAGGTCCTCAGGGTATCAAAGAAGATCGAGAGTGGCATGGTTGGCGTTAATGTGGGTGTGCTGAGTGCCGCAGAGTCGCCGTTTGGAGGCGTCAAGGAGAGTGGCTATGGTAAAGAGGGTAGCAAGTATGGTCTGGATGAGTACCAAGTGCTCAAGTCGGTGACAATTGGAAACAACCACTTGTAACACCACCCACCATAGAGAGGGATGCCTCAAGCCGGTAGTCAATAACAAGTTCATGCCAGCCAGATCTTTCCTGATGTCGCAGGGGTATGTTAACAATAGACACACAACCTAACACAGGCGAATTCATTGCATATATCTCTATCAAGTAAAGTATCAGAAGAATGGGCGCTGCATAGCAGGGAATCTTTTGTGGTAAAGAGAGTACCATTTGTCTGAACATCCCCAGTGTATGCTCCAAATACTACATCCTTAAGTGCCTGAGTGGAAACCATTTTCGGAAGCCATTTAATGTAGCACTTTAAATTAACTACAAGTGTCCGCAAGCACCTATCTACAGGCATGAAGGAAACCCTCCCGTTTGCTCTAACGCCGGAAACGTATCACCTCGCATGCGCCTTGTTCGCCTAACTGTTTTGCGGTACTGTTACAACTAGTTCGGAAATTTAGAGCTTTCAAGATGTCCTAGACTTATGGCCAAGGTTTATATTATGTCTTTGCATCTAGCAAGAAAACTCTCCGCGATAGTGTTGCCTCAATGATACTGACACCATCTTCTTTCATGTTAGAAGTGGGCACCATAGTCATAATGAGCATTCGTAGAGCCGGTGAAAATTGAGTTGTTTTATCTCATAGCATGGTAAAGACATGCTTTTAACACAACTGCATTATGATGGCGCGGTCTCAGGCATATTCGAATGCAGCGAAAGCTCAATAGCTTGTAAACCTATAGTGTGATTGAGTGAAATAGAGAGAAGTATAGAAGGTGTATATTATTTTTAATCACTAAGCACTTTACTCTTCATTTTCCACAACTACTTTCACCACCAACTTCCCCTCGTCGTCGGATGTCTTCGCGGCCATGGCAAACGCTTCCAATGTCTTGTCCAGACCGTTGAATCTATGTGTAATGAGTTTCTTCAACTCCGGCACACCATTCCTCCCAGCTTGTTCCATCAACTCAATTCCCTCGGTATAGCAATTCGCGTATCGCCACACTCCAACCAGGTCGACCTCCCTTAAAGCAGCGGCAGATATTGGTAACGTCTGGACAGGAGTACCCATTCCCACAAGGAGGACTTTTCCACCATTCTTGGTAGCCTGTGACATGTTAGCGCGGTATGAGCAATCTCTCCTGCAAGCCTTACGTAGATGGACGTTCTGACACACGCCTCGACACCAGTGCACTCAAATGTCCGGTGGAACGTGTTACCCGCATTCTCCTTTTGCAAGTATATTGCGTCTTCTCTCGCAAATTCCAATGCTTCGTTGACGTTGGAAGGCCTTCTCGCGGGGAGTTTGGCAATGGCATCCGCGAAATTATTCGAGAGCGCAAAGTCAAGTCTGTTCTGTACAACATCGGCTATAACCACGCGACTGAATCCAGCACTTCTCGCGACAGCCGCACAGAGAAGTCCGACGGCTCCGGCCCCAATCACTAGACATGTCCTTCCGTTTTCCGCCCCTGCCTTACGAACAGCATGTATAGCCACAGATAGTGGTTCGACCAAGGCACCTTCGGCGAATGAAATGGTATCAGGAAGTCTGGTTTTGCACATCAATTAATATTGGAATCTTTGCAATATTTGTGATGTCCCACCTGTGCACCCGCTTGGCGGGATGGTTGAAACGTTGCTGCAACGTGCCTTGATAATGGGGAAACGCTGTGGCACTGCTCCGAAAACGAAGGTTACCGCAAACGTTGTAAACCCCATCTTCACAGTGCTCACAGTCGCCACAAGGCACGCCAACCTCTACGGCAACCCTGTCGCCGACCTTGAACATCTTCTTCGTGACCTCACTAGATCCCACGGCGACAACCACCCCAGCGCACTCGTGTCCGGGAGACAGAGGTTCGCGAATCTGGAAGTCGCCATTTCGGAAATGGGTAAAGTAATGCAGATCAGAGCCGCAGAGAGTCGTCGCTCTCATGGCAATCTGAACCTCATCATCTTTTGGAGCATCGATGGTACGAGATACCTAAAGTAAACAAAGCTCTCGTTAATCAATTGTGATTGTTTATGGGCCCGGATACAAGGCGCAATAAGGACTTTTTACCAGCCTGAGGTCCTTTGCTGCTCGCAATTCTTGCGCTTGGATCACCGTCATTGTGAATACTGCGGTTGGTCTCACGAGTTTACAAGTAAAGGTTACGATAAACTGGGCTCGCTTCGTGCTCATTCGCACACTCTTCCACCCCTGCTCAGTAATTCCAGTTCTTTATCACCGCCTATAGTTAACACTAGCTCAAGGAGACATTCGATCCCGAACCGAGCGATCGGCGTGGAGCTTGTGCAAAGGAAGAATAATCGGTCAGAGCCGGAAATTGGTTTCCGACACCCCACATTTCCATTGCACCAACCCCAATTTTCAACGTCACGGATTAGACTGCAATTTCCGAAATGTTCGATGAAGTACGGTCTTTCGATAGTTTGATGCTTCGCGTGGTCGTTGGTTCATGTCCCGTGACCGCTGGACGTTGACCTGTCATATTCGAGAAAGACGTCACCTCTCTAATAACCAATGTTCATCCAAAGTCAAGAACTTCTGTAAAATAAGCTTCTGTCTCAAACCACATCGTGTCTCTCTTTCTTCCTTCATGTCAAAGTTTGCCTAAAATCGGAGCAGCAATGAGTGCAAAAGCCATCTCAGCTATCATTATTGGTGCCGGTCCCTCCGGCATCGCCATGGCCTACAAGCTCAAGCATGAGCTTGGTTTCGACGACTTCACCATTTATGAAAAGATGGATGGAGTTGGGGGAACATGGCGTGCAAATTCATATCCTGGCTGGTATGATTCCAGAGCACAAAAGACTCTTTGGTCAAAGCGACTAACGGATCCCAGCGGTTGTGACGTCCAGTCAACCCTCTACTCCTTTAGCTTCAACCTGAACCCAAACTGGTCCAAGGAGTTGGCCGAACAAGGGGAAATCCTTCAGTACATTGAAGACACCACAGACAAATTCCAGTTGCGGCCACATATCAATATTTCTGTGGAGTGTATTGGTGCGAAGTGGGATACTGTCAAGTGCGAGTGGCAAGTGTATCTGAAAGACCTCAAAACAGGTATCAAGTTTACAAGATACGCAACCATACTTATTTCAGCCGTTGGTGGCATCTCTGTTCCTCGAGAGGTATGTTCTAAATCAAGAATGACGTATGAATGCTAAGTTTCTTTTTCAGGTCCATTTTGAGGGAATGGATAACTTTAAAGGGCCAATTTATCACACTGCCCAGTGGCGCCACGACGTGTCTTACGCCGGGAAGAGAGTGGTCAGTCAGATATTCCAAAAATTGTCCGCGTTCCGACTAACATGGTGCTTAGGCCGTGATTGGAAATGGATGCAGTGCCGTACAGGTTGTCCCCGCGCTTGCCGAAAAGGCCACGAGCGTCAAGCAATACGCTCGAAGCCCACAGTGGTATCACGAGCGGCCTAACCGCCATTTCACAAGCTTTGAGAAATGGGCGTTCCGAACCTTCCCCATCGTTATGCGCCTACGTCGTTGGAACATCTTCTGGACCATCGATAAACAGTCTTACGCCTATCGCGGCACAGAAGCTGGCGTCGCGCAGCGGTTGAAAGAGGAGGAAGTTGCCCGGCAATACATCCAGAGCAAGGCTCCAAAAAATTACCATGATATCCTAACACCTGATTTTGAGCTGGGTTGCAAACGGAAGATTGCCGATCCCGGCTATCTTGTGGCTTTGCATCGCAAGAATATTGAACTTATTCCGGAGGGAATACAACGAATCACCGAGAAAAGCATTATCAGCTCATCTGGTCGAGAAGATGAGTACGACATTGTTATCTTGGCCACAGGCTTCAAAGTCTCGCAGTTCTTGACACCCATGGAGATAATCGGTGCAGATGGTAACACCTTGCAACAACAGTGGAATGAGTGTCGAGGGGCTCAAGCGTACCTTGGCACATTCGTCCACAACTTCCCCAACCTCGCCATTCTGTGAGTCCTCAGTCTCCCCGTCTTTGCCACCAGACAGCTGCTAATTTTTCCCAGATTTGGGCCCAACACGTTCCCTGCCAACAACTCGGCTCTTTATGCATGTGAGGTTCAAGTCGATTACGCCTGTCGAGCGTTAGTGAAGCCCATCCTCGACAGCCGCGCCAATGTGCTCGAAGTCAAGGAGTCGGTGGAGAACCGAACCACCAATAACATACACTTGAAGCTGCGCAACAGTGTGTTTGCGGGCAAGTGTACAAACTGGTATATTGGTGATTTTGGCCGCAATGCGGCCTCCTGGCCCGGCATGGCCATCGAATTTTGGCTTGCCACACTCATACCCAATCGCAAGGCTTTTATTTCAACAGGAGGAAGCAAAATATGGTTTCTCAAGAGCTTTAAGCGATGGATTATGGGATCCGGCCTCATTCATAGAGCTCTATGCTCCGTGATAGTAGTCTATGGCCTGCATAAGCTAGGGTTCTTGACCGGTTTGGACGGATTTGCAGGACCATATCTCAGCATCAAGTCTTGAACCGTATCTGAACCAAGCGTTCACTACCATTCTTCGAACTCTGGTTGTTGACTCATAAAGGCCATGAGGAATGATCAAAAGCTCATTTGTCTATTGGGACGATTGCTTGAGACGGTGGAAGAAAATCCTTATTGAAGCTAGCAGAAATATGACAAGCATTATAATCCTCACGCGGACCAGGCCCGCCAGAACTTGCCCGTAGGAAAACTCAGTAGCTTGAAGATTTGGTACCTTTTGCACTTATTTTTAGCTTCGTTATGAGTTGAACTAATTACGATCCAAATCTTGAAGCTTCGCCACGCCAATAGCAATCTTGCTAAATCAATTACAAAGCATTTAGTCCCTGTAGGGCACGTTCCGGCACCCCAAAGCCACCGAACACGATTGAGCCACGTACGTCGCCTCTTCTTTCCACGAATAGAGTACATCTCCAACGAAGCAAGGGGCTCCGTAGATAAACTTAATGCCTATTGATCATGGTAACTCAAGGAGACAAACCCTTGCTTCATGTCTGAAGGGTTCCTGCAGAGAAGAAGACTTGAAGTAATTGGATGCTTGACGGCAGCGAGGGTAAGCCCATCGTAGGATTGCTTGATATGGGGCGGCTTGAGGACTATGACAAGTCCTGGTTCTGGTAGATTAATTTGCAAGGCTCTTGCACCCACTTCTGCCCCAGTCACCATCGTTACAATTTTGACGAAGGCTTTCTTTGTTGGACCGCGCGTCTTGCTGCTCAGACCCTCGACTAGAACAAAACAAGCGAGTTTATCTTCGGCGAGTTCCAGGTGGGATGGTTGTTAAAGTGCTCACTTCTGTTAAGGGCATGCCTCCCATTTTCAGGCCTAATGATAAGCAGTATTTGGCGAGCGAGGTATGAAAGAGAGAAGACCGAGAAGAACGAGATACGGACGTGAAAGATGAGAGACTCATGGGGCGCAGGCAATATGCAATGAGACTCTCGCCAAAGCGAAATTGCGAAGCAACCGAGGGGACCGAGAATAATCCAATGTAGGCGCTATGCCTCTGAAATCACTTTAAGATCTCGATGATCCTAGAAATCAAATCCTAGTCGCAAAGGCCTGCCACATGCGCAATACGGCCAGCGCTAGTAACGAAGAGAGCGAAAAAGCTTGAAATTGGGTCGCTCTCATACAGCTGGAGTACAGGAGAGATTCTAGGGAACGCCACACACAACTCGCCGCTACAGTGACCGGGACTGCTTGCAGCAGAACGAACTTTCAATAGTCGCGCGCCACAACATACTCTAAGTTTGTGCAGGAAATGAACTATTGGTGGGTTCGATAGCACGGTTCATCGATAGAAGTATTACTCGCTTGACTTAATTCAGGATTCGGAAATTGCCGTAGCGAATAAGACACAGCTATCTGGTAGTATGTTTCGGCGGTCCCAATGGCGCTTCGGGATCTCGTTCGACTCGACTGGAATAGTCTAAATTCCCAATAGGACTCTGCTACATAGAATAAGAACTATGCTTCCTATACCTCCAAGTTCGATTTAACTTAGGCCAAGTTAACATTTGTTGATGTTCATAGCTTCTTGCCATGCCTTTCCAAAAATCGCCTGCCGCAAGCGACGACACATATGAATTGCAGCAAGCGTGGCGTAATATACAGAAATATCTCCTAGAGTGGCTTGACTTGATTATAGGCAAGTTGCCAGTGGAAGAGTGGTGGGAACATGACGGATACAAGCTCCATCTGATCGTTGGCGGAACCCCAGCGCGAACATCCGACTCATCCTCCATCATGGAGTCGGTTGCAACGGCCGCCAGATGGCCATGATTCTCGGCCGTCCACTGCACGCCGGTGGCTTCGAGCTCGTTGCAATCGATACGCCTGGCTACGGCTGTACGCAAGTCCCCAAGGCAAGGTCTACGCCTACGAGGACTGAGTTCAACTCGCCAGTGACTATATAGACTATAAGCTAGCGCATGACCCACGGCCCATCGCCCTCAACGGTCTCAGCGCAGGGGGCATGCTCACTTACCACGCCGCGGCAATGAACAAGAGGGTCTAAAGCATCATCGGTATGACTTTCCTCGACCTGCGGATTAAGCAGGTTGCGGACGAAACAGCTGCCAATAACTTGGTCAGCCGCATCCGTTTGTCGTTGGTGCGCGCCGCCTATAAGACTTCATTCCAGAGCTTCGGGATTCCGATGTCGATGGCGAGTAAGATCTCGACGCTCGTCAATACCCGCGACGCACTCTCCATATTTATGCACGACAGTTCATCTGCCGGGTCCAGCGCATCGATGCATTTCCCCGCCTCCTACTCCACGTACAAGCCTGCGCTCGGGCCCGAGGACTTTGATGTCTGCGCGATACTACTAACGCAGCCCGCCGATGATTGATGGACGCCATTACACCTGAGCCAGCTTTCCCTGCCGCGCGTTAAGAAGGTGGCAAATGAGTTTGTCGAATTGGAAAATGCAGGTCACTGTCCGCTTGAAGACCCAGGCTTACAGCAGATGGCTGGGGCTATCATAAAGTTTCTGAATGGGTCTAAGTAATTTATGAGCTAGCCTACATTTAATAAATATCCTGTGCCACGATTAAGGGGAGAAACTGTTCGATTTTTCAATGTGCTAGTAGAACTATGTAAATAGTAGTGGAGCCAAGGGCATAGTAGAATAATTATGCATAAAGAAGAAATATACATAGATGGGAAACTAGGTTAAGAAAGACGTAGTACGATGGATTATGAAACATCCATAATCGGATAAGAAGCTGAAATGGTAATAGTCATGGAGCGCTCGAATATCTTGCTATATTCTAAGTCTTGGTGTGTCTTCTCACGATCAGATGTATGGCTGGATGAGTCAGAAATTGCCCGGAGCTATCATCCTGAACAAGCCCCAGAGCAGTTGCGGTGGCCATTTATCACATTATGTGACCCCGATTTTCTGCTTTCCGCTTGGTCGACTCGCAGTACAAGCTCGTTGAAGTCTGGTAGGGACAACTTTGTTTCGGTAATCTGCCAGGCCAGGTAAGTCGAGAGTAGGACGAGTGATGCATACATGTCATAGCTTAGCATACAGACAGGGTCGCTTTTCTCTCATTGGTCTGCGGCTGCCATGAGAGACCCATTATACATGGCCTGGGGCTTTGGATGAGTTTCGTAAAGGGAATTGTCGGCAAAGTAACGACAGATTTTCTTAACAATTCTTGAGAACCATATTGACAAGCCAGCTCGACCCCTCAAGTGCATGCTTCAATGCGTGAATAGTAGAGTCGGAGTGCAGCTTAGTTGCAGTTGTAGCTCGTTCAAGTGAATACAGGCAGACCTCTTGGACTTGATGACCCCCTTTTGCAAGGAGACTGTAAGACAATCATACATAGATGTAATTGCGTGATTTGAACAGCATGAACACATTGATCATCTGATTGGGCGTTGGTGAGACGAGAGGACATATCTCTCGTCAAAATTTACTTGCTCTATGAGATTCAATTCGTAAAGCCTATCGTAGAATTTCGGTGGGGGGAAATCAACATGATTTATCATGGCTGTCAAGAATTTTACATCCTTGTATCTGGCGATTTATATCGACTGGCTTTCCCTTCTAAACCTAGATATAACAGAACACTTGGGTTACTTATGTTGCATGAGAAGGACCATACTATCGGCCTCTCAGCCTTTAGGTCCTGAGTAACAGATCGCTTCGTGGTTCCACAGCCAAGGGTACATTTGCTAGAAACAAGACAATCTTGTCCTTTGAGCCGAGGTCTGTGAACTCTGTATAGTGCCCTTTGCGTTCCTCATAGCCTGACCAAAGTGAATGGTTAGCTTGACAGTTAAAATTGACCGGGGCCAAATACAAACATTCCCACTGTTCCTCGTTCTAGGGAGGCTTTTATTGCTTCATTTGGCAGAAGTGTGACTGGATGCTGCTTGGCTTACAAGGGGCGAAGTCACTTGAACGTGCCAAGGTAGTCTTCCAATGCTACCATAGGCTCGGAAAGACCAACGAATGGAGCCTAGAGGATGTGTGGCTGCGGCACAGGACGGAGGTTACAAAGTCTTTCCAAATACGGAGCTGCAACTCCGGACGTCCCGGAAGGGAATAAGTCTCAACGGAAAATGCAATGCCTAGGTTGCGAGATTTAGATTCTGGTGTTCTTTGGGTTTCTCACAGACTTTTAAAGTCTTCAACCCTCAGTACGCATAAAAGATCTCGCTCATATTTTATCTAGATTTGATGTAATGCCCATTTGCAATATGAGGCTGAAAAGCTTTCATGGGTAGATTGAGAACCGGAGACTAAAATGGATTGGAGAGTTCTAGTAAAATTACGTCTGTTGTAATATGCGGGAGGCCTGGTGATCTCGCCTGTGCCTCACTAGCACAGAGGAAGGCGTCAAAGCTAACCCGAATTATAATAAAAATACGTCATGTAGTTTGGAATAAGTGCCGTGGTAGCAGTATGTGGGTGGAGTCTGTTATTAGACCGTCTTCCAGAATTCACAGCCTTCACACCCTTTCGGATTAAAATCCTCCGTACTGTCTGTTCCAATTTGGCCATCGCCAAGAGAAAGCTTTTAACAGAAAAGACTAGAAAATACCTGGCGTATATGTAGAATCGTGCAATTTATATATAAAGCCTCGACTTTAGATGCATTTCTACTGACTCAAATACAACATGCCTCCTTGACCACTCTTTTCCTAGCCCTCAGATCAAGCAATAATGATCCGTGCAAACACTTTCCTGGCTCTTCTTGCCGGCCTCACCCATGTTCTTGGGCACGGATTCGTCCAAAATATCACCGTCTATGACAAAGTTTATGACGGGTTCGACCCTCGAATCAACCCTCCCCTACCGCACCCTCCAGCTGTCGCCGGCTGGGCCAACAGTGCCACTGATCTCGGCTTCATGGAACCCGACAACGCTGGGACACCAGATATCATCTGTCATAAGAATGCTCGTCCCGGCCAGCGGTCTATAAAAGTCAAAGCAGGAGATACCATAACAGTTCAATGGAACAACTGGCCATCAAGCCACAAAGGCCCGGTGCTCGACTACCTTGCGTATGTCAGTGGCGACCACACCACTATTGACAAGAAATCACTGCGTTTTTTCAAGATTGCTGAGAAAGGTCTTATCAGAGGAGAGCCTGACAGTGGCTACTGGGCTACAGACGAGCTCATCGCCAATGGGTACAAGTGGCAGGTGACTATCCCACGAGATATCATTGATGGCAACTATGTCCTCCGTCATGAGATGATTGCTCTTCATAATGCAGCAGTACCCAACGGGGCGCAGTTGCATCCACAATGTATTAACCTTCAAGTTATTGGGAGTGGCTCCAATCGACCAGTTGGCATTCCTGCCACCGAATTTTACAAGAGTACCGACCCTGGCATCCGTTTCATGGTCTTTTCAAATCGCAACCCATATCCAATACCTGGTCCCCCTCTGGCAACCTAGAAGCTGTAGCATGGCGAGAAACCTACAGAGGGATGAGATTTTTAGTGTTTTGGTATTTCAGTTTATAGCGCGATGCAATACTCATTCTGATTCATTTACATAAAGTCGATCTTGGTGCGATACTTACTTGACAAGCAGTACGCTTAAGTAGTGTATCGAAATTTAGTTGATAAATATGCCACCGGTCTCATTTATGTGCATATAAGGAGCATTCTTGGGGTTGGCATAGGTTGGCACGCACAAATGAGCATTCGGAGTCGACCCTAAGACACCATAAACGTGTTATTCTCGCCGAAATAAATGACCTCATTTCAAACTGCCGACCATGCTTCTTACTAAGCCATCAATAGCCATCAATAGCCGTCGTCGAACTCGTTTGTCTCAGTTCATTGCCACTCCCTCAGCACTAATGCTTTCGCCAATTTGCGTAAGAGGGACTATATTCACCAAGTCACCCTGATCAGCCATTTCCCATTCCGAGCCAAACACGACCCCTCCGGTACCTATGACTTGAACAATGATCCGCGGTGGCGTAGTATTCAGAAGTGTCGCCAAAGGTGCGCTGATTGCCGTTATATTCAGGTTTGACCAGCCAGAGGTCCACGTCGACCCAATTGGGGCTCGGTGGTTAACCATCCCGCTCTCGCTCACAATGAAGATATCCAAGCGGTGGCTTACTGTCACGACAACTGATGGAACACTGTTCCACGATCCCTTGAGATCGTTGCTTGTGTAACCCGAGATGGCGGTCCAAGATATGTTGATCAAGCTTCTGTTAGTCTTGGATATGCCAAAGAATTCGACACGGTCATCCATGGGAGAAACCACGACGGAATCGCCGACATAGGTTCCATTGAGTGCCAGCCAAGGACCCCAGCGATTGCGAAACCCAAGCCACTGTCTGTGAAGTAGGCATCTTTGTACCTTATCGTATATGAAGACATCATTGCCTTCGGTACTGTTACGACATACCACCGCCGGTGCACCAAGAGCCGGTTTTGGACCTTCGTGGTTCACACCCATTTCCCAGTCCGAATAAATAAACCGCCAATCGTCGAAATCATGCTCCCAGTGATTGTGCAAGATGCGCTTGGTCTCCGCGTCCTCACGGACCCAGATGTGGGGCACGTCGGGTTCTCGGTCAAGACAAGGTATAACTGGGCTGCTGACCTTCGCCCCAAGCCCTTTCCAATCACCCCATGCACCGTTATAGTGTGTGCCCGTCATGACCACCTTGTCGTCTCCAACGTGGAACACGCTCAATCTCTTCGGGTTTCCCCAGACCACGCTGGTCGGTTGACTCTGAGCCCTTTCTGCAATGCTGTCCCACTTGAGGGTCCAGGAACCCCGTTCTCTTGAGGTGACTAAAACCTTTCTGTCGTGCCCTCTAGCGAAAAGGAATATTTTCTCATCAAGGTCCGCACTGCTGAGCGCTTGAGGCAAAATCCCATCCTGCTTGCTCCTATGGTTGGACCATCAGCGGCGCAACATTTTGGGGTCATATCCAGGTCAACTGGCTTACCTGACTTCGATCTTCTTTGGGATGAACCTTACGCAAGGTCCAATGACGATAGTACATATTAGAAAAATCACGGCCAAAGCAATTACAATGCGCTGGCGCCTTGGTGATCTCTCCACCCAAAAGCGATAGCAGACCGCCACTGATGACTTGGTGAACCCTTTCAAACTCGAAGTTGTCTGGCTGGGTTCCGGCGAAAGCACTCCAAGGAGTTCCTTTGCGTATGCAGCTGCAGTCGCAGCAGCATAATTTTGCCATTCTTTGTTCTTGTGTGAGTCTGCGTAGTCGCAGATACCACGAATGGGCAAACACTGGACGTTCTCCATCATGCCGGCCGCCTCCATCTCGAAACATATTACAGAATATCGCTGGGAAATTTCGTCCCGTCTTATTGCGTTCTTCATGACACTGTTTCCCGAAGCGATGCCTCCGTAGTGGATGGCTGGTTGAATCGAGAAGCGTACGGGACGGTGTAGTAGCCTCTCTACATCACAGTCATCACACGTAGACGCACCATGAGGATGTTCGTATGACGCCTCAAACAACCGATCAAGGTGATTTGGACGCCTGATGTTCGTTTGCAAGAAGCTCGTCAATTTGTCGCCAGAGTCGTGGCTTCGGTACCTCGATCGCAGAATAGAGACAGCAGAACCCAGTAGCCAGGCAGGTGTCTTCGCATCGGCCGTTCCTTGAAACTGCCCATCCATAATGACCTTGCCCATGTCATATTGCATCACAGTCGTACCGACCACAACGTCGCCTAAGCGTAAGTCAGCTCTGTCCGGTGCTCCGCCGCCAATTCCCACCATGAGAGTGGCACGGATATTCGGAAAACTTCGCTTCGGATTTGTTGCGACAATTGCAGCGTTGTTTGTTCCGTATTGACCCGGCAAGCATGCCATGACGACATTGTGCTGGTGTATGCGGCCCAGCACATACGTGTTGTCGTCGCCGACAGCATGTAGCGGTTGGTGTTCCTCGTCCAGCATAGCGCATGATGCTGCTAAGTCTAGGGGGAGAGCGCAGATCCAAGCGATCGTGTAGTCTCTGTGATGCGCTTTGTGGCGCGCGGGAGTTTTGCCATTGCAGGCTTTCGGTAGCTTTGAAGCGGACCGGCTCGCGCCTGCTTGTCCATCTTGTGCATGTGGCGGAATCTGCGAGTCCATCCAATGGAGTGTATCTCAACAGTTATTTATTGAGAATAAGCCGCGCAGGTTGATGATCAGATCAACCAGAGGGACTCCGCGCCAGCGAAAATCAAATACATGGATGAGTCGGCTTTGCTGTCGTCTGCAATAGAGAAGGCTCCCATAGAAAACATGCCTAATAAGTGCGGGTGTTCGAGAGAAATAATACGTTTATCCAGAATCCACCGCCAGATATTTCGGTCTCGGTCTCAAGAAGCCTACGCGGATTGCGTATTCCTGAAGCTACAGGCATGTAGATTGGCTGCCTGACCTCAGTGTGGCGCAAGCACAGGTGCAGCGCTGCCCCCTGCAGGTTTGTGCACATTCTGCTTGAGCTGAGTGTGAGGAAAGGAAGAGGCAGCATCCCGGCGTTCAATGATTGGTTTTTGCAGGCCTTATCCGTCCGCCCTGGATGCATACACGCCAAGGTCCCTGCCCCCAATGCTCATACGGCTGCCTCGGCCATTGCCTCAGCCACGCCGCGTGTCGTCGGGCTTTGAATGGCCTCTAGAATAATGGGAGAGGACGAAAAGAGTGGATTATAAAAAGTAATTTATTTACATATATATATAAATAGAGTCAAGACATGGCATTTTAAAGTAGTCCTTCGACATATTACCCAATTTAATAATGAGGAAGAATAAGAGCTTCAGTCTCTAAATCTGCGGCCTGAGTACCTAAAATGCCCCTGGACAAGATTCCGGAATCGAACGGTTATGGCCCCTGTACGAAGCGTCCGCGTGACGTGGCGTCAATTTAAGAGAACCATGTAAGCGCGGTGGCGTCACCAGGCGGTTCGCTTGGGGTCCATCCTTCAGAATGCCTCGCTCATGGCACCAAAGCGAGCGCTTGCCAAGGACAGTAATATAGCAAGGTATCAGAGGAAACCTAAGCTATCGTGTCTGCCACAAAAACAAACAAATGCGGCTCCTTGGTATGACGTTACGGGTTCAAAGAGGCTTGCTCCCGAAAAGGGGGTTCAGTTAGGGACCCACGCTGGCCACACCAACAACTTCTCAAGAGGCGTTCCAGAGTAATAGGGCACCACTGTCTGAGAAATATAAATTCGATATAGAAATATTAGTTTTAAGATAATAGGAAAAAGAAATTGCATTGTTGGAGCGGGGAAAAGCCCACATGCTGTGATAGAGCGTGCAACTTAATTGCTAACGATGGGAGCGTGCATGTTTGTTCACTTCCCGAACTGGTCGATCCAAACATGCAACATTATGTTGTTTGAGCGAATGTCAATGTATTTAGTCTACATGCAAAATGCAAATTTCAGAACTTAGAGAGACGATCTCCCTATTTCAGACTTATCCTTGTAGTTTTTGCCGAAGGTGGACAGCGAACATTGCCTGCTGCTACAGGATCTTAATTCGCGCTATTCTCAAGTTGCGGGCAGAAACAAGAGCACAACCCGACCTAGTTCAAAAGCCCCACATGTGTCTTTGGCCGTAAGACTGACGGTGGTCGATTGAGCTCTGTTCTAGAAGGTGGTTGCTCCGCACGAGCGTGTTGTTAGAATTTGTGAACGTCGACGTTAATACCGGCGACGTTGAGCTCGATAGCCTACTAAACCCATGGATGGGGTGTATAGAGAGCAATGTTACATCTGCCATCAGGTGGAGACCATATGTCGAAGTACATAAGAATGTAATAAATAATGACCAATGACTAATTCAAAAGTATTATAAAACTTACGCGATTTGGAAATCATCCCTCACTTTTATCTCATAAATCCATCTTCAGGTAAAACTTTTAATGCAGTATACTTGGTTACTGTTACTACATGTCGACTGGCATGGTTGTAAATGCCCGGCGTCTCGCTAGTTCTCTCGCAGACATTACGAGGCGTTCTAGCTCCTGATCATTCTACGCTCTAGGCAGTGTCTTCGTATCGTTCACCACAACGATCAATGCCGCGTGCCGTTTAAAAATTAGGGTTTGAATCCTAGGGTGCAAGAGTAGAATCGGGCAATAAAGGAGATTGAGTGGGTGAAGTAGTAATATAAGGATTCAAATTTTACTTTAATATGAAGGAGATCATGCTTGTTAGGCCCCCATTAAATTTGAGTTACTTAGAGTACCTGGGTCCATTTAATAGATCTAGTAAAGGCTGCCTCCTTATTTGTTTGCTCCCCGATTCTTTCTCGTCGTTAGCAGATCTTTTCACACTTGCTAATTCTTTTGGAAGCAGAGTGCGCCATAACTGATGAAGTTATCAGCAAAATGGACTTGCGATTCAGGTTGCTCTCTCCACATGAGTGAGTGCTGACTACTTCTCCAAAGAAGTTTAGGCCTGTTCTCTCCTCTCCAGCTCTACTACTTTAGAGTCTTTGTGTAGGCCTGCCTTCGCATCGATATCAATGTCGTCAATGTTCCTGGTAGCCATGGTATCTCCAAACAAGGCTCCAATTTCCTCCAAAGTCAACCCCTTTGTCTCGGGTAAGTGAAACCTATACACATAGGCGGCTAGGATGTTGCTGGCAATAAAGACAGCGTAATAGCGCCAGTTGATGTTCTCCATGGCGATTGGAGTGATCTGCGACATGACGATGGAAGCAACACCGTTACAAAAAGTAGCCAATGCCATTCCTTTAGAACGAAGGAAAACGGGTAGTAGTTCTGATCCGACGACCCAGGTAGTTGAGTTGAAGAAGATGGCATAGGCTGCCGAGTAAACGAAGATGAAGGCCACAGTAGCTCGTGAAGCGGCCATGTTCGAGCCGTCGCTGTATTGAGCACTGAGAGCCATACAGATGGCCAGCAGAGAGGCAAGAACCATGCACCCCACCCAAAGAGTTGTTGTTCGACGCCATTTATCTACAGAAATACGTGTCAGTTCGCATACACCACGGCGTTAATGCATCAAGTGATTCTCTTACCTGCCACAACAGTCAAGCTGATAAATTGACCAATGACGCCCATGAAACCATAAACGGCACTGATAAGCAGTGCAGTATTTCCTGTAAATCCCACGGCGCCGTAGAAGATGCTCTGGAAGTTCTGAATGACACCAACACCTGCGAACTGGGTCATGGTCTGCACAAAGCAGGACAGGCCAACACGGAATATAAACTGCCTACTGAAGAGCTTGGCAAACGTGGCTAGAGTACCCTGTGATCCGATGCTCTTCTCAAGAGAAATCTGCTCGCGGATTTGAATCATCTCTCTCTGGAGGTAATCTGCATCTTCTGTGCCGTGAACGGACTGGAGCACGTCGTTGGCCTCTGTATGGCGGTCCTGCCCGACAAGCCACCGTGGTGACTCGGGGATGAAGAAGGAGCCTACTAGCAAGAATACGGCGCAGGGGAATTGCATGGCAAGAGGGATGCGCCATTGGGCGTTGCCGGACGCGTAGATGCCGCCATAGCCAATCCAGTTGGCCAGGCAAAAGCCAATGGCAATGCCCATGCCCTGGAAACCGACAACGATGCCGCGAGACTTGGGTTTGGAAAGCTCGGCGATGTACACTGGGACGACGGGCAGGATCATGCCGGATGAGATGCCTGTGAGCAGGCGGCCAGTGATAAACATGCCGATGTTGACTGCAGCAGTCTGCAGCACGATGCCGACAATGGCGATGATACAGGCGAGGCTGATGGCGCGCCGGCGGCTCAGCTTGTCGGCGGCCCAACCTCCAACAAATGTTCCGACGGCCTGTCCAGCATTGTAGACAGAAACGACGGCTCCTAAGTTGGTATCAGCTGTTGATCAAGGCGGGAAACTCGATCCGGGCTAGAAGTGGAGTGGGAGCCGTACCAGTCAAGACAGTGTCTTTGCCATCTGGGGGAAACATGTACATGTTGAATGATTTGTGGCCGATTGTGGTTGCAATGATACCTGTTGTGCCCGGTCAAAAGGTGCCAGTTCTGTGAGGGCTAAGGCAGAGGTCCTCCTCCTCCAAGGCCAAGAAATTTGATTGCATACCTGTGTCGACTCCGTACATGGCGCCTCCGACGGAGGCAACCATAGCCGGAACCAGCTGGCGCAATTTGGACATGCCAGGCAGTGTCAAGAACTTGATTATCTGTTTGTTTAGCAGCACGTATGGGATGATGGCAGCTTTAACTAGTATCGGCTTGTACAGCAACAATACAAGTCTGCAAGAGAGAACAAGGATAACCCGAAGGGACGGGTCGAACGACGTTCTATGCTGCGATGAAGAACGGGCTAGTTATTGATGCGCTGTTTAAATATATCGATGTTGCAGGGAGGGGTTCAACCTCCTCGAGTGGCCCTGGACGGAATACTTGCACAAAGGCTGGTCTACAATAAAATACAAGTGAAGCTGGAGGGGGTCTAGACTGGAACTCAACAGTCTAGGTCGTCAGGCCGGGGTAATTAGTCTTACCTCCTCATGGAGGATTATTGGCAGTCTACCTGTGAGGTGGTGGCGTCTAATGGCGATCCCTGCTTCCGGGTCATACTGCATGCGGGCTGGATGAGGAAAGTTGAGGCACCGGACGGCGTGCGGGGTTGGCGCTTATTTGTGCCTTATTTGGACTCTTGGGATAAAAACAGGGATAGAGAACAGGCAGAACGAAGCAGCCATAGCCTGATGCAATGGTCGAAGGGATATATTAATTATCCAGGAGGCGGAGTCCATGCAGCGACGCTAACAGTGGCAGGCCGCAATTGTTGAACCAGAGGGCCTGTGGTTATTCGCAGGGCACGCTAGCGTTATAACTGGTAAAAGACAAACACAAGCCTCGAATGTATTTAGTGCAGATTAAGTTAGATAAATGCTCCTCAGGGCGCCGGAAGGCAGGGGGTAATGAGAATTTAAGTATCCTATAATCCCTGCGGTCTAATAGTAATTACTATTAACCCGAGGGTAACTGCAATGTACAGTTATTATTATACTAGAACCTTAAGTCATGTGTTTCGAGCTGCATTTCGCTAAAACGCTCCTCGGTCTTTAGGGACCGAGGAGAGACAGACAATACAATGACTTTGCGGTTCAATATGAGGCTTCCCAATACGATCCTCCAAGAGCATGCGTAGGCTCTCCAATCTAAAGCGGTCCTACAAGAATCGAATATACTTAACCAATTTAGTAAACTCCATATCCAGGATCGGTGGGTACCTTACAGGCGGCATAATATCGCGGCGTGCACTCCATTAGGCCGACGCTTACTAGAATTAGTCGCTCAGCAGAAAATTGGCAAAGGGCTTTGCACCCTCCGTGTGGGAAGCACCCTCGAAGATGGCGATAGATCGGGACCAGCTGATGAAGCTGCCTTCGCTTGGGAACAAAACATCAAAATTGCCAGAGGGCCGCAGGCCGATGGAAGCGCTGAAGGCGATGCCCTGTTTACTGCTGGGCTGTCTAAGGACTGCTAGGGGAGAGCGCATGCCACGCACCCAGCGAGGGTTGTCGGCCATGAGACGTCCGAACCACTCGTATCCATATTGGCTCATGCTGTATCCCATGAGGAAACTGATTTCATTAGTCAGACAAGAGTTACACGAGATCAAAAATATATGCCACAGCATCGTCATCCCTTGGGTGCGTAAGCACGATCTTGTTCCTGTATCCGGGCTTTGAGTAGTCAGGCCATTTCCTGGGGGGGTTGGCGATCTTTTCCGTGTTCCGAACAGTCGACCATGTGTTAATAGCAAAGCCATAGTAAGCAGCACGGCTATGCTTGGCGGGCGTATAGACCTTGTCATAATCGAGCAGAGCGTAATGTAGAAGAGCCCCATCCTTTTCCCAGCGCTGGTAGTCCTGAAGTGACTGGAGGATGATCGTGTCAGCGTGAGATCTCCGGCGGCCAAGCCGCACTCGATGGCGAGACTATGGTACTTAGATCGGTTGACAGTGACAGTACCCGGGAAGCGTGTCTCAAATGCCCGTTTGAGATTGATCTGCTGGTTGACCTCTTCGCCGCCATGAAAACAGCTTACAACACCTCCCTCGGCTAAAGCGGCTTGGTAGATCTCGTCTATGGTCCTATTCCCGTTGATACGTGGAAACTTGAATGACAAGGTGATGTCGCTGGCACAGTCAGCTGCAGCCAGAACGCCAGTGATGATCAGGGTTAGTCCCATGATGACGGCAGCCGAAGGGTAGCTTGGAAAGCAACGTGGAATTTGATGAAAAAGTGATGAGCCCGAGAAAGGATTGAGGTTCTCTAGGAACTTCGTCTTGTATTTATCACTTCAGCTTGAAGCCATGACCATCTGCCAACATAGACATATCATCAATAGTCTTGACGAGGAGGTTTAAAGCCGCACACAGTCTCCCGACCGCATGTCATCGGGCTTTGAACGGCGTCTCGAATGATAAGAGAGGTCGAAAAATGGAGCATGAAACGCAATTTGTCTGCACGTATGCATGATTGGAATCAAGACATAGCATTTGAACGCGTTTCAAAGCAGTAGTCCTTCGATACATCGCCCAATTTAAGAATGAGCATACATATCAGCTTGAGTGTTTGACTTCGGGGCCCGAGCACCCAAGATACTCCTGACCAGATACTATCCAGTACCTAAGTATTCGAAGCCGGGCATCCATATATCAGTCGCCAGGGGTAGTTCCGAGTCGCGGGGAAATGTAGCCCGTAAGCAACTTGCAGTAGCGCCAGTTCAATGTGGAGGGTGGGTCGGAAACAAAAACACTGCCATTAAATAACGTAATCCCAATACCACTTTGTAGAAGTATTGGAGCATTATATAATAGGTGAAGTAATGCCGCTTGAGACACGATTAATAATGGGCAAAAAGAGTTAAGTGGTGTTATCCTGACAAGCATCTTGCACCTTGATTTCAAAGCCACCCGTGGAGCTTCCGGGGTTTGATTCAACATCCAACATCCAGCATTTAAAGCGTTGTGTACCGCAATACAATTTCTGCAACCGAATACCACCAAGCAATCACCATGGGTCCACGTAAGGTTCTTGTAACCGGAGCCACAGGCTTCATGTAATATCCCAATTCAAACCCACGACTCAAGTCGACCAGCTGCTTCGGTACTACTCAGACATGTAGCGGAGGCTCCGTCCTGGCCAAATTGCTCTCTTCCGTCGATCCTGAAATTCAAGGCCTCCTCATCACCGCTATAGTACGTCGCCAAGACCAGATTGCTGTCCTCGCCGAGAATGGCATCAGAGCTGAGCTTTTTGATGGCCTGGACGATACTGAACGACTGATGCGCCTCGCGTCTGATTCCGACATCGTGTTTCATTGCGCCACCGGCTTGCATACTAGCTCAGCGAAAGCTTTGGTCTTAGGTTTGGGCCACTCGATGAAGAAAAGCGGTCAGCAGGCTTACTACATCCACGTGAGTGTCCTGACAATGCCAACGATTCACTGGTTGGAAGCCATACCACGATGAGGACTGACCCGATCGCATCGTCCACCAGACCACTGGCACATCAAACCTAGCTTACAGCTCGCTCTCAAACCCGAAACCTACTCTCCGGGACTTCTCAGATGCCGACGATGATGTTTACGGCGAAGAAGTCCGCCGAGACGCTGAGCAACTTTATCCCCAGCGGCGGACGGATCTTGTTGTCCTTGAAGCGGCCGAGAAGACTAATGTCAAGGCCTACCTCATGATGCCCCCCACAGTGTATGGCAGAGGACTTGGATTATTCAAGACACAATCAATTCAACTCCCATTCACCATCCGCCCCACGATCAAATGCGGGTACCCGGAATATATTGATGATGGCTCGGGAACGGTGGGATATGTCCACATTGCCGATCTTGCAGTTCTCTACGAATTACTTCTTAGCAAGATTCTTGCCGGTGTTGATGTACCCCATGGGAGAAAGGGCTACTACTTCAGCAACACCGGAGCCTTCACTTGGAAGGAGGTAAATAAAAGACTTGGGGAAATCGGCTACCGCCTCGGCGTCCTGGAATCTCCTGAACCTGTATCCATTACTTTGGACGAAGCACTCGAAAGATGGGACCTTACTGAGGGTGACCGGCTTCTCCTCGAAACGAACCATGCTGGCAGGTCAGTATTTACATCAACCGCGTGCCATAATTGCGGCTAATATAGGAGTTTCAATTGCAGATCGAAGACGACCCCGAAGAACGCATATAAATTAGGCTGGAAGCCTGAGAGGACCGCTGCCCACTGGGAAGCAGAACTTGAGGAAGCTTGGAAAGCTGTGGCGGCTGAAGCTAGCTACTAAAGATGAACATATCAACCATAGGCTTGACGAGGAGGTCTAAAGCCGCACACAGCCTCCCAACTGCGTACCTGGATGACGCATCTCTTCCATCCTTGATCAGAAATGAGATCGCGGCTAGTTGATTGAAGCAAATGAACCGAATAATGCCTTCAGCTGCCCCAAAATTCGTGACGTATTTTCGTTTTGGCAGGCCTCTTCACCGGGATCAACTCGGTAATCTAAGACCCTGTCTCATGGAAGCATTTAGGGATGGTACCATCACTAACCTCCAATGGCGTGTAGGAAAGATTGCGACTAACAAGCTACTGGGATTCCACCTCGTGAAAAGTTCCCCCAATTCTGCATTCCCGAATATTAAGGGGGCCTTCATCAACGAAAATAGCATGAATCTTGGCACAAAAAGATCGAAATAAGTGCCCGAACTTTCAGGGGCCTACAGCACGATCTTTCCTTCGAAGGCCGTTGATGCAAACACTGAGACGGAACCACGATCCACTTCTAGCCAGTAGGACTATTTGCTAAAATTTAATGCACGCATGGGAACGTGAAGTAAAGCCAACCGGAGGCAACGGGATATGGTCAAGGACATACGTGTTGGATCTCGGCTGGAGATCAAACGAAGTCCGTCTGCCTGAGTCATGAACAAATGATAGATGACACGTGAGGCCACCCATGATTGGCTTTTGTGTAAATTCGCGCTGCTACAGGTAGGTGGGTTACAAGTTCTGCAGGACTATATTTAGTTACTTTTAAAAGGATTACTCACTAGTACCCTAGACTTATATATATATTGAACTACCGGTAATTAATGGTAATTAATGTATAAATAATTCCAAGAGAACTAGATTTCCCTTATATAAAGTATGTTCTTGTAATGGCAGTACCTAGCCAACACCAGAGACCATCGACACCAATTCTTGGGAAGCAAGTGTCTGCGTCATGCTCCTCTCAGAGAGGTCCAATCTGCAATTAATTCGAAGTTAATCTCAACCGCGTCATCAATTTGACTTCATGAATGGTAAGAATAGAAAGAATCGTTCGCTAGGCTTGAGCACCCGCGTTGTAGCTTTCTGCTTATGCCACATGGAGAATCTTCCTTTCTGTAGTCACCTTAAAGCTACTAATATCATCTGTCCAATAGCAGGAACTGGTTTAAGAGACGCAAAAAAGGGGTCACAAATGTAACCTCTTTAGGAAAATGAGTCCGCGCTTCTCACATTTTACACAGATACATGTCTCGAAGCATTATCTTTTGTACTTCTACAACCTTCCCTAGAACTTCCTGAAGCCCCTGTCCCCACTTGTCATTTCATTCGATACACTACTAATCTCTTCACTATTACTTTGCCACACTTCGCTTGCGTCCTCCAACCTCTGCACTCCGAACTTATGCTTACACCACTCTAATAACTTCTCCATTTCATCTCGTATCCTCTCTGCAATATTCTCTTCCTCCCCACCCCTTACTTCCTTTGCTTTCTTTTGTCTGAATATTTCTATGTCGTCGATTAACCGCATCACATCCGATGAGCCATATATGTATTCTATCAATGACCGTGAAACGCCTTGGCCTCCGCTCAGCTCGTCGAATATGTCCTGGTCCAGCTTCTGCCCCTCAAACTTCTGCTTGGGAATCCATCCCTCGCACGCGTCTTTCACATCGTTGAACCACGCCCGTGCGTTGTTAAAATCACCTTCCGCCCGGTGCAGGATGCCGTGCAGCAGCATCCCCTCGACCGCGGGTGGAGCCTGCAGACGTCGGACTAGGAAGTGCGCCGACGGAAGATCAGCATTGAGCAGATGAAGGATCGCCTCAAGAACAGGATGCAGTTGCAGATCTGCGATTACGGCCGTCAAGGCTGGATATGTTGAATGGTACGGTGGGCGCGTAAGCCGAAGACTGGAAAACATCATCTCTGAGAGTGTGTCCAGCGAATACGACTCGGGCATTTCGACAATTCAAGGATTCCAGATTATTTTCGGTCTCTCCTATAAGATGAATTCATGTTATAAAAATGTTGAGTTGTAGACAGGTTTGACTAAAAAGGCCGTTATTAAATGGCAGAGACGCGCCAAGGAGTAGAATTCCAGGAATACAGTAAACCACAGCAGCGAATACGCCGGAGTAAGTTGAGAAGACGGTAAATGTTGAGTCTCAGCCTTTCCTCACGCATGGCTTCCTTCTGACGCCACTGACTCATTGAGTGCCTCAGGCTAGCCGCTATTTCGTTGGCGTGTGGCAGCAGCTCAAGCTTGTCTTCTGGGGCTGCTAGCGCCATATGACAATTTTTAGGCCGTTATGATACGCTGTTCATTCCCTAGGGTTACCAATTGTGTTGACGTCGACCCAGGAATACAAAGACGCTTGGTTTAACGATTGAGGCATACACTACCCAAACCAGATAGCCAGTATATCTCAACAATGAACAATCACTCTTAAGGCGGGTAGTGCTCCTGGTCAGCAAGAAGTATGGGTCTCTGATCTCCACGTTGGCGTGCTATCGAACGTCGCTTGATGTCCACAAAGATGCGTCTGACGAACCATCCGATAGCAAGGCCGCTTGCCGGCTTGGGCGCGTGGATAGAGTAGGTGGTCCAGGGAGCTAACACAGTGATCTGGTAGTACTCGACGTCATAATCT
Source organism: Paramyrothecium sp. XJ0827 (assembly GCA_020881915.1). NCBI lineage: Eukaryota > Fungi > Ascomycota > Sordariomycetes > Hypocreales > Stachybotryaceae > Paramyrothecium > Paramyrothecium sp. XJ0827. Next base: position 5,424,809 of record JAJFPB010000004.1, read on the forward strand.
CCCCAGTACAGGTAGCGTTTACGTCCTGGACTACACTGTGGGGATGCAGGTTAGGTGACATTGGATCAAACCTTCTTCCGTCAAGAATCACAGGTAGCAGCTAAGATTATTCAAACGGATAAGGGTACTTACCACAGACTGAACGATACGACCCTTGTCCACGGCTGTGAGGGTGTCAAGTATGGTGCTGGCCTCGTCAAGAGACATCTAATCCAGATGCATTTTAGAGACCCGGAGCAAGGTTGGGAGATCCCTGTGCATCTCGAGCACGAGTGGAAGACATTGTATTGCTCCCATGAGTCCGATGGAAGTAGAAATGAGACCTGGCATATTTGTCATGAGGATGGACTGGAAGAAACTCTCATCAATAAACGGATAGATGAGCAGTGGGCATTCCGCGGCTGCTAGTAGAATGGGAACATTCATCTATTTTCATCGCATGATTAGACCTTCAGATACTTGAACATCCGAGCCATTATAGGAACGGTGCTGCCACCAATCCTCCACTCAGGCAGCCCCGCGGCACCCGATCTAGGTCTTTCGCACGAATCCTGCCGCTTCCGCTTAACACAATCCTGGATAAACTGGCAATGACTGCCATGCCGGCTTCGGCTTTTTGCCTCAGATCGCCTGCGGGAGCGAGCTTCTGTTTCACAGTCCGAACTGGGATATATTCGACACGACGCCATCACAAACCAGACCAACTCCTTCTGCACTCCGTACCGCAAGTGTGAAGGTAAGAAGGTAACTCAAAACACCCAACGATGCTATGAGTCGGATGCTAATTTTAGTGTCCTTTACCATTTTCCGCGTACTACATTACCTATGACTGTAACTTGAAGGGCATGTTGTCCGTTTGAAGCTCACCCTGCATCTCCAGGGACGCTAATTTTGTGTTGGAGTCAGGCCCGGTCCATAGTCTGGCAGATCTTGTTTTAACCTGGCCCTTTAGCGTAGAGAACCGCGGAATCCGGGACAGCATCAAATCATCCTAGGCTCGTTAAATATAAGGTACGAATCTCATTGCTTGAATTATCTTATGTGTGGAACTGTTGAGATCGAGAGTTTGTTGAAGAATGAGGATTACAGAAGACTAGATCGTTAGCAGTACTAACAAAAAACAACATAGCCTACAACTTTTCCTTTTTCCCCCCCCCCGTCGATTCAAGTACCGGAAACCCGCCGAGATCGCTAGGGATGAAGCTGAGCACATTCTTCATTAGGACGAGCCCACTTATAATGAATCCATTTGTTGTCATTACAGGGCTGGGCATTTCCGATACTAGTCGCGAAAAAGAAGGTGGCAATTTCTCAGATGGATTGTAATTGCACCATTTATGGCAGCTACTTCAAATACGAGGATCTTATCATGGATTGACCGCCGCACGAAGAGAAACTCGTCTCTCGTCATCTTCACAATCTGTTTACCGGTGTGCAGGATGAGGGCCGACATCAAAAAGCTTGGATTCATTTTCTTGTGTAAGTCTATTCTTGACACTTGGTTCGAGGTCGAATAATCCTAACTTTCGAAAGGCCTGCCCGATGCGGTCTATGGCTTGACTGCAACCATTTTGGCAGACACGAATCGAGACGGCGTGGTCGATAGCCTCGACTTTGAAGCTAAGAACAACTGGACTACTGAACATGGCGCGCTCTTCCTCGCCAATATAGTCGACACAGACCGGAGGTGCTCGTTGCAAATCACAAGGCAGACAGGAGATGCAGCCCTCGAATTGTGCCATGATGCTGCTGATGACGTCCTCCGAAACCCACGGTACCTCGCTCCGCTAATCACCATGCCCATTAATGGCTTGAGCCCTGATGCCAAAGGATCTGTGTCTATCGCAGACGTGGCTGCTGCGGCCAAAGTCCGCATCTTTCACAGGGGGGCAGACGACCAATGGACCTTTATCAAGGCCGACCACCTTTTCACAGCCCAAGATATTGAGCAGGGTCTTCAACTTGGTATTGATGGTCGTGACATCCGCCGACCAGGCGGGTGGAACGGGTACGCTACTGTCCGATTCACCGTGTCTGACGGACTCAATGGTACGACCGAGGACACCGTCTCTTTACGCATCGCGCCTGTCCTTACCCACCATCATGCACAGCCAGCAGACCGGGTCTTTGTAACAAGCTTCCCGTCTGGCGTGAATGGTCAGTTTGTTAAGGATCTACATGCCAACGTGGATGCAATTGTGCCCGTCCAGGAGCTTAGGAATGCGAGCAGCGATATATGGACGCAGGACTTCTTCGAGACTGCTTACAGCAGCATTCCTGGCCCTGACGGGCCCATAGTCCTGCGTATCATGCTTCGCACTGCGTCGCTCTTCAGAACCGCTGGCCGCGCTGTGTTTTCAGAGCTGCGCGATGGGAACGTAGGCGCAGTGAACACGGGTGACGGCGGAGCCGGGACGGATGCAACGGGTAACTTGGAGACAATCCCACCATACTCGCACAATGGTAGGCAGTTTCCAGCGGGGCGTATCATTATGGGCAGACAAAGCAATGTTGACCCGAAAATCTTGCCGCTTCTCCAAGCGCAGGAAGTCCAAGATCCTTTGAGGTTGGATACTGACTGGCTCTTGGTGGGCCATGTGGATGAGTTCCTACAGTTTTTACCAGCTAATAATAAGAGGGGATGGATCTTGATCGCAGATGATCCTCTGAGGGGACTGGAAATACTGGAGGAGGCGGTGGCCAACGGCCATGGAAACCAGCGCGCGTTCTCGCGACCGAAGCTGTCCTCTGACGGAAGAAACTGTGTGCCTGGCTTGAGCGTCAGCCAGGTTCTTGCCTTAGACAAATTTATCGAGGCTAATAGGTTCGCCGCTGAACGCATCAGCGCCAACCTGGAAATTCTGAAACGCGAGACTGGCATCACGGACGACGAGATCCTCCGTCTGCCCGCCACCTTCTACAACAAGGATGCCGGCGGTTGTGGCACCACCAGCAAGGTGGCATCGGCCTCGGTCGATCAAATCCCACTCAACATCATTGAAGCCGCGTCACTGCCCGGCACCATCGTCCGTCGCCAATCTGGAGGAGGCTTCGCAAGACAGCTCTTTGCATTCTACCCGGGAATCGTGAATGGGGTGGTTCTGAACAACTCGACTGTGCTTGCGCCGAACCCATGGGGCCCTATGGTCGACGGCAAGGATATCCTACTAGTGGAGGCGGAAGCGGTATATGCTAAAATCGGGTATAATGTAATTTGGCAGGATGATTTTTTCTCGCACCACGTGTTGCTAGGAGAGATCCATTGTGGTACGAATACTTGGCGCGCTACAGATAATATCTGGTGGTGAGTAGATATATGGTTATGTAGAACTCCTATTGAGAAATTTATTAAGATGACCCAAACTTAAGAATATTAAAAAGGGACATAGATACGATGAATTTAACAGTGAAGTAAATAGTGTGGCCGTAAATAAGACAATATCATATTCAATATCGTATTGCCTGCACGGTATAAAAATACCGTGCAGTGCAAGCAACACCGGAAACCGTGCAATACAGTGCATGGTCGTTCAAATATCGTATAAATATGATATCAAATATAGTGCAAGTACTATGTAATACGAGTAGTACGAGGATTCTCCCCATATATGAAGCATTATGAAGATCCCAATTTACAGGACTTTTTACTAACGAAGTGTAACCTGGTTGATCTGCACTCGGTTGATTGCCGATAGTAATAACGCCACCAAATAAAGGCCTCGTCACAAACTCCTGAGTGTTTGAGTGAGTATGTAACAAGCTCGCCAGCTCTCCGAGAGCTTTCAGTTCTTCTTTTCTTCAATGCAATCAATTTGTTGGTTTCCAAGCATGCTTCTGGACGAATAAGGCCTATGCCCCTGACATGAAGCGTGTCAGCTCCTGAACTTTTCCTTACTTCCTCAACAAGTCTTATTCTACGAAATAATGGCTTCTCAGCGCTCAGGCATTAGCGCTTCCTTCACGGCTACATCATCCCAGACTACGCGAGCGAGGTCTAGGAAAACGTTTTCCCGAGCGTTCTCGCTATCTGGCAATAGTATAATCTTATATGTTGGCTGTGAATGGCTTCATCTTGTTAGGGTCCGTGAGACTATCTTGAGCCTCAACCTTACTCAATTTGGTTAGTTTTATGCTTAGGCCATGCGGCTCTTCGCACGCCGTGCGATATGATATTACGATACGATATTGCTTAAATAGAGTGGAATACCGTATACCGTGCAGTGCACCGAATTCCTAAACAATCCAGTGCAGTGTGGCGTTGAAAAAATATCGTATACCGTATTTTGCACTATTTACTTCACTGCGATGAAAATGATTCAACGGGGAGATCTAATACTTAGAACCTCAGATACAGTAACAACAAATTCAACAATGAAGATATCTGCAATACAATGTACCACAGGCACTTATAAGGCTTGAGCTATCTGTTCCGACAGGAACTCGATGGAGCCATTCAGATATCGCTGCACCACCAAGGTCTTGTGGCTGCAGCTGTGGCGATGCCAGCAGCAAAGCCGAAGACAGAACTCCTATACTAGTATTCTAGTCAGCACTAATACCACACCTCCAATTCTCTCTATCTTGGTCTCCATTCTGGAGCCGCCACTTCAAAGAATATAATTTCTTTTCTCCATAGTGGCTCTGGCTACGATCTCCTCGCCTTCTCTCATTTGCCTACAAGTTATTACCTCTAAATTCATCTGTCCAGTCTTCACTGCTGATAAAATCGCTTTACCGAAAAAACTGCTATGGTTATAACATGGGATCTCACGTACGCGAAGCAGACGCCTCGTGATAATCGCAGAGACAGCCATGAATACTAGCATTACTTGCAAAGCTAGCTTTACATTAGCCTTTTGCTTGGGCTTATGGGACCGGAATCATTGCAATGCCATCGTAGGCACCGAAATCAGATTCATTGCCAGTTGACCACGTACGCAGGTTCAGCGGAATTGCTTGGTGGGTCCATCGACATACGAGACTGACAAGGTTAACCGCGATGAAGATCTCACATAAGAACAACATACATTGTTGCTGGGGTCGTAGACCAGGTTTTCGGCGCATGTTGCTTTTGGCAATTAGTTAGGACTTGTACTACATCATTTCATGTCAACTAATCACCATTGTAAATATCTTTTTGTCCTAATGACTTGCGCAGGTGACAGGTTCTTCATATGGAGGAAAAGGGGGCAACCGGTCCGAACCTTCAGGGATTAGGACTTAGCTACCCTATACATGCTCCTGTACCTATGCTTTGGTTAGTTATATCTAGAATATATTATATTTTAACAATATTTCCATCTTAATTATTAGCTTATCAAGTTACAGGCTACTAATGGCAGACAAATTAACCTGAGGATATCGTAAAATGTAAATATTTAACTAGTAAATAAGGGAGTCTAAGTTTTTTCGGAGCTCTTGTAACTCTTAAAATACTTTGAATGGATGGTTAATATTCGTCCATGAAGATTGGCCTGAAAAACTCCTCCAGTTTATGAACCTCGTCGAGTCCTGCAGCGAATGCAAATATCCCGTCTGGCCTAACAATAACCACACCACCTCTATCATGGTAAATACCGTAGCGATCATGTGCAACATGGTCCTTGTCGAAATAGACATGCCCAATCGCTGGACCATCGAAAGCCATCCAAGTCGAGGCGACAGAGCCGACCAGGATAGTAGCTATGTTCAATTTCTCAGCATTCTCGCTTAAAGGGCGGTTGGGCTTAGCCATTTCTTGTCGTAAGTCGTTATATCGTGCTTTAGTCTGATGATGCGAGCCCGCAAAGACAAGGATCGACCACTGGCCGGTGCCTTTCCCGCCCCTCTGGATGATGCTATGTAGACGGACAGGGACCGCAGGTCCCGGGGCCTGTACGAGAGCATCTGGGCTGCGGACACCGGGGGCCAATGTGGAACAAGTGGGTTCTCTGCATAGTACCGACTTGCTATAGCTGATGCCTAAGCCGATAGTAAAGCTCATGTTCTGTTCCAGAATGTTTTTCAGAGCTTCTTGACCGTTCAAGCCTATTCCTAGCCATTGCTCAGGCATGTCTCCTGACACGGCTTGAACAGCCAGTTTGTCAATGCTGATCAGCTTCTGTGCAGCCTCTCTGCGCTCCACGGAGTATGTGTCCAGAATTTGGGGCTTGTACCACCCTTTCAGCGTGCCGGCGAGCTTCCACACCAGGTTAGTCGCATCATGGACTCCAGTGTTCATGCCTTGCGCAAAGGCTGATGAGTGGGTGTGGGCAGCATCTCCAGCTAGAAAGATACGGGTATCCTTGCACATTGTGGCCGCCACCTTTTGCTTCACGCTGCACCTGTCAGCGTCTCACGCTCAGATTGATTGCAGTGCCCCTTACGTGTAGTATGTCCACCAATCCAACCGCTCAATCTGCAGTTTGAACGGTCTGAGAGCTTCGATAGCCTCTTCCCTCACATTCTCCACACTGGGACCATGGGGATACTTCAGTTGCAACCTTGGGGTGAGGGCAAAGCCTATACGGTAAGCATCCCGGTCTAATTTGACCCAAAGTACATTGCCGTGGTTTGGAGTTTCCAGGGCAGCAAACGTGACATCAGGCTCAGGTATGTCAGTTCTGAACAGCCCGTCTAAACGGACCCATTTGTATGTCGTGTCTGTTCCTTCCATGTCTATATCTGCAATCTTCCGGACGGTTGACTGTCCACCGTCGGCACCGACAAGATATTTGCTGTGTAACATCAGCCACAAATTGATGAAAATTTGCCAAGTGAAGCTGACCATTGTATTTTCTTGATCCCTTCTATGGGATGAGAGATATCGGCCGTGATGTATTTGCCTTCTAAATTTGAAGTTTGGCTAATGTTTTCCAGCTTGTATTCATAATTGACCTTTTTTCCGTGGTCGCTGTCAAGCTTCGCGGCGAATATCTGCTGAAAACTCCTCTGCCGGAGATTCACAATGTAGTTGTGGAAACTGCTGTCCATCATCGGAAACATGGATTGCCACGCTCTCCTTGTGACCCGCTGTCCGTGGGCGTAGGTGGCATAAGATCGTCCAATGAAAGCGTTCTGGGCAATATCATTCCCCAAGCCGAAAGAGTCCAGGAGCTCCATCGTCCGTGGATAGATTGTACATGCTCTCCCGAAAGTCTGTTGCTCCCCCAAGCTTCTCTTCTCTATCAATTCACTCAGCTTTCTGGCTATTGCATTAGGCGCTACCTTGGACTTACCAATGATCACGACATCGATGCCTTGCTGGGCAAGACCTAGGGCCGTGAGCAAGCCCACGGGCCCAGCTCCAACTACCAACACATCAGTAAATTCCGGAATCGACATGGTAAGGTGAATCTACGAAGACATTGAGCTGTTCCACAGAGGCACGGAGACAGACGGTGTGCGCCTTGCATGTCCTCGAATGGAGGAAATGCCACCCGTCGTTATCGACTGCATTGTCGTTTGATAGCCACTGGGAGAACCGGATCGGGAATAATTTCTCGCCCTAGTTTGACGTCCGGTATTCGCAGGTGGATCTGCATCGGTGGTTGGCAATGCACGACCGGTGGTTTTGCTTTGGTATGGATGGACAAATGCCGTACCGGGGTGGGCCCATCGGCGGTTCCATACAGACATCAGACCCTTGATAGAACAAGGATTGGATCCTTTTGCTTGAGTTGATGTACATTTCCAAGGGCTCACGGTTTGGGACAAGCTGCTGTTGAACCCCCAAAAACTATTCCAGTGCATTCCTTTGACTGCTCCAGACCGCACACACAGCTGAAATGATAGAACCCAGTGCGGCATGGCATTTGCGTCCCTCCACACTCGTGGTGGCGGCGGTGGCCGTGGTTGTGCTGTATGCACTCTACATTCGAGCATTGCCTAAACCTATCCCAGGGATTCCTTACAACAATGAGTCCGCCAATCGACTCATGGGTGATGTGCCGGATTTCCTTACTCTACTCAAGGCAGGAAAGCGTCCACGGAATTTCTGGGTAAACCTGAGTCGACAGCACAAGTCGGTCTTGACGCAGTATTTTCTTGGACCGTTTCAGAAACCATGCGTTGTCTTGTCTGATTTTCGCGAGATCCAAAATCTACTCACCAAACAAGCTGCATCTGTCGATCGAGGAGCGCTCATCACAAATCTATGGTCCGGGGCCATTCCTCACCATTTCATTGGTATGAATGCGTCTGACGCCAGGTACAACGAGTCCAGGAACCTGAGCAAGGACCTCATGACGCCGAGCTTCCTTCATACTGTGAGAAGATTATTGAAGAGGCTAGCGATCCCGCATTAACACTGTCCAGGTCTCAATTCCCGCCTCTTACGAAAAAGTCTTGACTTTTATTGAGATGTGGCAGTTCAAGGCAGACATTGCTGCGGGTCGACCATTCACTGCAAGCAACGATCTGAATTTTCTCACGTCGGATGTTATCCTCACAGCTGCCCTGGGTATCGAAAATGACGAATGCGACACCGTCATCAACCTTGAGAAGCTTAGGCATACGCGATTCAATCGTGAATCGTCAGGCGACGATAAAGAGCCATTCGTGTTTCCCGAAATCAAGCCCAACGGCCTGTTGAAAATGATCTTGACGCTTGCAGATGCTGTAGGCGGCGCCGCTGCAGCTCCCTCAATCAAGCTGTATTGGTTCTTCATGAAGCTGAAACCGTCCTATCGTCGAGCATTGAGAGCCCTGGAAACGCTATTGCAGCTACACATTGATAGGGCCAAGGCACGCGTGATGCGGAGCAGCAGTGACTCAAAACACCACGCTGCAGTCGATTTCATCGTTTCACGGGAGTTGAAAGCCGCAGACTTGGCAAAACGTCCCCCAGCCCTCGAAGATGCGAAGCTCCGTGATTCCCTATTTGGGTACTGCTTGGGTGGCCAAGACACAACACACAGTGTTCTATCGTTTCTCGTCAAGCAGCTGGGGATCAACCAAAATGCTCAAAGCTGTCTTCGCTCGCAACTACAGTACACCTATGAGTTGGCATCGAAGCAAGGTCGCAATCCTACGGTTCAAGAGTTCCTGAAGGCCCAAGTACCATATTTGGATGCGTTCATTGAGGAGGTGATGCGCCTCGATAGCCCGGCTCCCGTGCTAATTAAGGAGACGGTCAAAGAAGTGCAAATTCTTGGAAATCCAATACCAAAGGGAACGAGCATATTCTGCAATGTGTGGGGGCCGTCCATTGATGAGCCTGCTTGGCCGGTGGATGAAAAGCTACGTGGTGGTACGGTTAAGACGTCTCATCATGAGACACCGGGCGATTGGACGCACTGCGGATATCCTGCCGGAGAATTTTGTCCTGAAAGGTGGTTACGAAAGAATCCGAAGACGGGGGCGACTGTCTTCGATATCAAAGCCGGTCCAACGCTGAGCTTTAGCGCAGGTCCGCGAGAGTGCTGGGGTAAACGTCTGGCATATCTAGAACTCAAACTCATGACTACTCTACTTGTGTGGAACTTTGAGTTTCTGTCTTTGCCGGCTGGATTGGTAGACCGAGAGGCCCTCGATAAACTGAATGGGAAGCCGAAGAGATGCTTCGTCCGCTTGGTCAAAGTAGAGAGGAAGAATTGATCTCAGAATTATGCAACCCATGAAAAGGCATAAAAGAACTCACGAGTTCCTTCGCTTCGCTCTTAGAGCCGATTCGTAGTCCCTCAGACAGCTCAAGTAAGATATCACGACTTTTTCATGACTTCCACCAGGACCTGGGCCGTGAAGAAGATCCACTTCCGGACAGTATGCCAGTCCGAGGTGTGGACTCCAGCGTGCTGAATGGAGAACCGCAAGCCAAGAGTTAAGACCACCGACGACAAGTTTGCTGATCCCCGATCTTATTAACCACCGATGCATACCTCCGACAAGCTCTGACGTTAAACAATAATGCAGATTTGAGAGAGAGAGAGAGAAAACCCCTAAATACCCCACTCTTCAAGGTGCAAGACTCCAAGCTGACAATAATCAATTAACACACTGGTCCCCTTGCAACCATAAGATATCCTATCGAAATGACAGAGCTCATCAATACCGCTCAACACCAGGGATCTGACCTGATGATGGAACCCACTGGTGACAAAGAGTGAGTTCTATGAAACGCGATTTGCAACTACCCTGACACACCACAGGCGCAAGAACGATCTTCAGTATTGGTCTGACCACTGTCTACCGGTATTTGAGTCGTTTTTGAAGAACACAAACTCCTACTCGGATGAGCAACAAAAATCTCATATTCGATTCTTTAAAGATGCCATCCTGCCGAACATTGGTCCCCGCCCTATTTCAGGTGCGGCATATCTATTGGCTCATACAGGATCTGTGATCGAGATCAGCATCAATTTCAACGATTTTGGGAAGCCCATTGTTCGTTTCATCTTCCAACCCTACTCTATACGGGGAATCCCAGGGGCGCTCGGTGCCGACATGACATGGTATCGGCAGCTTGCCTCTGTGTTTTCTGTGAACGAGGAAGAGAAGTCCATTTTGAAAGAGAGGCTTCCTGGGTTGGCAGATATTCCTCAGTGCTTACTAGGGTTCGATTTGCACCCTGGCAAGCGATCAATGAAGGCATACTTCGGATCCATATATAAGCAGGTGCTTAGTGGAGAAAATACCGATGCCTTGATCTTCAACACGCTAAAGCGCTTGGAACCCCTTGGCCCAGAACTCGCCAACCCCCTGGCCAAACTGGAGGAGTTCAGGATCGCCGAGCCGCAGCCGTATATTGGCGTCATCGGAATCGACTGCATCCGACCAGATGCCGGGGCGAGAGTTAAGCTCTACACAAGAATGAAGGCTGGCGTGAATGCATTTCATACTGTCGAGCACCAACTGACCCTCGGCGGGCGCTTGGTGAACGAAGAGATCAACCGGGGGATTGAAATACTTCGAGATGTCTGGCACTTGCTGCTTGACGAACCAGAGGAGTTCACCCAGATTACAGAGTCCAAGCCTGAAGCTGATCCGACCAGCCCGCACTCTGGCATCATGATCAGTTGGGAGCTACAGCCCGGCAAGTCTGCGCCGTCGCCCAAGGTCTATGTGCCACTCTGGAAGTTCAGCAACAGCAATCGGGCCATTGCAAGCAACTACGAGAAGATCCTTGCGAAATGGGGTTGGAGCTGGGGGCAGGACGGCAAATACAAAGAGGCGATTGCAAATGCCTTGTAGGTTGACGCTCCCGCTATGACCATCAAATACTGACCGTACATTCGCAGCGGGGGGGATGGTGTGAGCGACGGCTCAGAAATAATCCACACGTACTGCTCCTTCAACTTTTCGGCGAAGAAGGGCAAATATATGACCTCTTACACGTCGCCTCGACTGGCCACCCACTCCTGAAAATCCTGATGATTTGGTTTGCTTGAATGGAGGATCCGCTATTGTAACCACGCTGCTTCTCATCCGTGGCCTGAAGGAGGCGACTAATCCTATCTGCATGCCAAGACCTGCAAGCTTTTATCTTGCCTAAAATGGAAAATCCTGCGGTGAATCCTGTGCTTCGTAAAGGGTGAGATGTCTTGAATAGTGGCAGTAAGATTTACTATCTGCAGAGACCCCCTTAATCTTGAAACGATTGAAGACAGGGCGAGCGAAGCAGTTGTCGTGGCCGTCCAATTATCGGCTCCTCTAGTCCGTTGAATCGGATTGTTGTTTCCAACATTACAGAGCACACAAGACTGAGCCCCTTGGTCAATGCCAGTGAAGGGTTTGAGAGTGCGATTTTTACGGTGCTAATCACCAGTTAAGGATTGATATAGCATTGGATGGACCCCTGTCACCGGTAGTTGGCGAAGGGTTCTTGACCCCTTGTTGCACCAAGCGTGGCCCTATTTTTATCAGGTTGTAGCCTGGATAGGGACAATCAAGCCGAATTGGTACCCAGTGTCGGGACCGAACCGTGCTCAGCGACCCGCCAGCAAAGCCATTGGTCGGGGGTACGGCTTCGTGGCACTTGCTGGCATCCTACCCCCCTGAACGCATCAGCGGGGTCCAACAGGTGAATTTGGGGGCGAGGCTGGGCTCGCGTACAAAACCACCCACACCGATGCGAATATGTTTTGCAGATGTGCAGGATTATAGATCGTCCAGCTTTCGTACAGGCGAAGATGGGTCCAAGTCGCGAAGCCTGCGATCGTTGTCACGACATGAAGACTCGATGTGTCCGCCCAGACGACTCTGCCACTACACAATGCACACGATGCAGTCGACTGGGCGTCCTGTGCAATTTCAGTCCACCGGGGAGGGCTGGGCGTCCATCCGGACGAAAACGAACACGAGAAATCTCGAATGAACCTCGCCCTGGGTCTTCGCTCGAAGGTATGCACTCTGGTGCAGCAGTTCTTGAACAATTCTGATGATGTCTGGTCTGTGTAGACTCGCACTTCGGATCCTCGTATCCATGCGTCACCGATGCGCGCTCCCTAGATAACCTCGAGATTGATCTGGCACTGCAATGCGATCCGACCTTCCAACTACAATCGTGTCGTGACCAGGATGCCGCATCGATCTCATTTATGGATGATCTCCTCGATAATCTATTCCACTCAGACGGAACCCCCACGAACACGGCGACGTCGGACGAGTCAAATTGTACAAAGCCATCTAGCGTCGAGCTGCATCTGGATGCTGCCATTGACCCACGGTTACGAGACGGGCCCTCTCCGTCTACGCCCCTATCCGAGCATCAAGAACTATTCAGTCAACTCCTGGATTTTCAGCTGCGAGTGGCAAAGCTCATCAAATATCTTTCAGGGGAACAGAATACCCCTGAGGATGTCGAGGAACTATATCGAGTCAGCTCTGCCATGACTACCATAATCGACAGCATGGGTTCTGCACAAGGCAACGACTCCACCAGCACTCGACCAAATGGCATCGTCATTCTGGCGTTGGCCAACTGTTACTACAGTACTTTACATGCATACGGCCTGCTAGTAAGGTCTCTGAACCGTGAGCTGAACGAGCCCGGAAATCAGCCTGAAAGTGCGAAGCTAGCGGATGACTCTCCGAAAGCTTCCACCCACAGAGGTGTACCATCCATCAGCATTGGTGCCGTTCGCCTTTCCGTGCCCCGCAAGGCAGTGGCTAAGGTTAATCTATACTTGGTTTCCCAAACCATAAAATTACTCCGAGATTCTATGGATGCGCTCTCGTCAAGAAGAGAAAGTGACGATCAGGTATTAGAAAGAAGAAACCCCTCGACAAATTGCGCGAGAATGACCAGAATGGCGATTGATGAGTTAGACGAACACGAGCAGGGGTTGATGAACGGTCTCACGGCTATCCCATTTTCTGCAGACTAGGAAATTAGATTTTAGATCGTAATAGAGTAATACCAAGAAGAACCCGCCGATCGTACGTTGCCGAATAAGAAAAGACTGTTGAATTATTAGAAGCTCCCATTCGCTTATATCCTTGTTGAACAAAGATGATTGGGATTGCGTATACGTATACCCTAGGGGACAACACGCACATATTCCCAGACGGTAGATGCAGCAGGGTAGTCCGGCGGATTGTGGCCAGGGCATGGGGGGTTTGGCATGGGGTACGGAGCTTGGCAAGTCGGAGTTGGAGATTCTCTGGTCCAGCTTTGCAGATAAACCCAGCCGACGGTGAACGTGGCAGGGGTTAAATCCCGTATCTGCCACAGTCGAATCATGGTAAACCGAGAAACGCCGAGTGGTCGATTGGTCTCCCACACCATTGCCGATCATGCATGCGACCGGCGATGACATCAAGGTAAGGATTGTCCTCGGTTGAGACAAGACACCGAGGCTTGGAAATGAGTATTTGCGGTTCCATGGTCTACCTCTGCTGCAACCAGAGCTTTCACTCCGCAGCTGCAAACCATGGACGCCGTTATCGTACAAGAGCCTGGGAAGGTTGCTGCTATCCAGCAAGTACCCATCCCAAAAGTTAGGGACGAGTGGGTGCTCGTTGAGGTGAAGGCTGTGGCGGTCAATCCCACCGACTGGAAACACGTCGACTACGGCGCAGCAGACCCCGGCTCCAAGGTCGGATGCGAATATGCTGGAGAAGTGAAACAAACTGGCGCCAAAGTCACAAACTTCAAGGTCGGCGACCGTATCGCAGGATTTGTTCGGGGGAGGTGGGCACTTCTCTGACTCGAGGCATTTCCCTTGCTAATATGCCGATCAAAGCGACCGACTCGATCACGAGAATGGTGCCTTCAGTAGATACTTGATCGCAAAGGCTTGCATGCAATTCCATATCCCAGACCACCTCAGTGACAATGAGGCAGCCACCCTGGGCGTTGCCATTACCACAGTTGTAAGGGAAGCCCGAAGGCCGTGTCTGGAACCCGCAAGGCACTTACTAACTTAGTTCACTTAGGGACAAGGACTTTTCAAGGCCCTCCAGCTGCCCAGCCCTAACGCCCCGGCAATTGAGCCGGCGACAGTGCTCATATATGGCGCCAGCACCGCAACGGGTCTTGTCGGTGTCCAGTACGCCAAAGCTTCAGGAGCCACCGTAATCGCGACGGCTTCAGCACGAAACTTTGTTTACTTGAAAGATCTAGGTGCAGATGAAGTCTTCGACTACAACTCGCCCACTTGCGCAGCCGATATCAAGGCTGTCACAAAGAATAAGCTAACCCTCGCCTGGGACTGTACAGGTACTGGCACAGAAATCTGCGCCGCTGCCATGAGCGACACTGACCCCGGTCGCTACGCTACGATCAATCCCGTTGACAAGGACGTCCTTCGTCGCATCAACCCTCATGTCGATGGGCCTTACTTCACGCTTGGCTACGACGCCTTGGGCGAGCCATACAGCTTTATGGGCAGGCTTGTGGAGCCGAAGCCTGAAGAGATGGGGTGGAGTATTCAGTTCTTGAAACTGAGCGAGGAATTATTGAGAAAGGAAGTCATCAAGCCAGTGAGGGTGACACTGAACAGTGGTGGATCGGGACTGGAAGGCGTTCTCCATGGGTTGGATAAACTCCGAGCAAATGAAGTCAGCGCCACAAAATTGGTTTATTCGTTGTAGTGCGAAATTCAAGAGAGAACCCGAAGTCTTTGATTAATCGATCGACATGAGAGCTCCAAGCACACTCGAAGCCTTTGTCTGCATCTCCTGAAACTCCCCTTCATCCGTACTCTGAATGGTAACCGCGCCTCCAGCACCTACAGTCCAGCATTCATGACCACTTACGGAGTCGTCGTGATGTTCACCATGGCCATCCACTACACCATTCTCAGTCTCGTACGGGCATCGACCATTATTTCCACTGCTTTTTGCCGAACTCCGAACAGCAGTGCGAATAACGACTGAGAAGTCCCCTCCTCCACCCACATCCAAGTACCCTAGAACACCAGAGTACAAGCCTCTGGGTCGTTGTTCGATATCGCGAAGTATTTCGCATGAACGTTTCTTGGGTGCCCCCGTCATGGACCCTGGAGGAAGAGATGCTTGCAAGATGTGGATGCCGTGCGACTTTGGTGCGCCCTTCTCCCGGGCCGGTGGACGCCCTTCAATCACGGACACTAGTTGGTAAACAGTCTGATACTCCTCAACAACCATCAGTTTCGAAACAAAAGTGTTTTCTGCTCCAATGACACCACTCAGATCGTGACGTATGAGATCTACTATCATGAGATTCTCAGCTTGCTCTTTAGAGCTATTGAGAATTTCATGAGCGCGTTCCCGCGTCATCGTGGGTCCCTTTTTGACCGTTCCTTTGATGGGCCGAAACTGGACATGGCCCTCTCTGGACCAGCTCAGAAATCTCTCCGGGCTACTGCCCACCACCACTGTCTCTCCAAGACGCAAAAAGGCCCCGAATGGTGCAGGGTTGTTTTTTCGCAACGTCTTGTACAAGTTCCATGGCGTGAGCTGTGCGGATGTGCCAGTGGTTGGGATAAACATTTTGGACTCGTCCGTCAAGCATAGCTCGTATGAGTCTCCGGATCGCAGAAATTCTTGACATTGCAGAACCTTCGCCTTGTAACGTGACTCTGCCGGTCGAACAAGTCGGGTGTTGGCCAAGGGCTTGTCCAAGAAAGGACTCGAGTTCTGTGACGCTGATTTTCCATCGGACGTAGGACAACCAAGAAACGACACCGAGGATGTGAGTTCCTTATCCGAGCGTTTGGAAGAAATTCTGCTCGAATAATCATCTATGATCCTTCCAATGTCAAGAATCCATGGCCAATCCCCAGGCATAAGCGACTGTATATAGACTTGCGACTTCTCGTGATCAATGACGATGCTGCGATGGATAAATGCAAAATTGACATCTGGAGCCAAGGTGGTTGCGCAAGAGGGATGAAGGTCGACATTAATTGTCTGTAAACCGGCCTCGTAGGAGATATAGCCCATAAACCCTCCCCAGAAAGGACTGTCCGAAGGTGGATGCCCAGCGACGAACCTATCCATTGCGGACAATTGCACCTTCTCGCCAGGGGCGAAGGCACTTGGATTATTCATGTCAACAGCCTCTTGTATGATTGGCCACAGTTCATCTATAGATGCGAGTTGCAGCTTTGAAAGTCGTTCTCCTTCCAGACCGTACTGCATTGTTCGATGCCAAGAGTTGTAGGTGATCTTCATTGTCTTACCAGGCATGACAAGCCCAAGTATACTGTACCTGCCAGATGGGTGATTCTGCGAGTCGAGGAGGACAACCTCATCCTGCTGCAGACCTAGAGTGTCCACCAGCCATGCGCCAGTAATCTGAACGGAGGGATGTCGTCCCCAGCGGAGGAAAACATCCTCATTTCCAGTCACTGATTTGAGTTCCTGTGCCAGTGTACATGGTAACGGAGATGGATCTTGCACCCTCCCCGCGTGTGCACGTGCGAATGGCTGAAGTGCGCTGGTCCCATTATTGCGATTGATGATGGCAGGCCGATTGTGTCTGGACAGCCACTTCTTGGCGTAATTCCACCAGTTTGCAACCACCAATCTTCCTGCTTGTGACGTGCAGATAGACTCCGGATGGAATTGCATGCCCCAGAAAGGCTTTTGCACATGGCGAGCTGCCATCAGAATCGAACCGTTATCCTGTTTGTGATCGATGTCCCAGGCTAGGGGCTGAAGAGAGGGACACTTGCTGGAGGGACTCCAACATATGCCACCAGTCTTGATCCCGTCTATGGCATCGGGTACGCCAATATCAGCGTGTAATGAGTGATACTGCGTGGCATCAACCTTGCCAACCCCGGAGAAGATGTCTGTATTTTGATGATGAGCCCGAGACACGATGCCATGACGAGGTACTTTCAATTTCTCCACTTTTGCGCCATGAGCGATGCATAAAGACTGGAAGCCTAAACATATTCCTAGGATTGGTATCATGTCCTTGATGCCAATTTTCCACAAGTCTGGGATGAGCCCGACATCAGCGTCAATGGCCGGATGCCCAGGCCCTGGCCCGATGACAACGGCATCAAAACATTTCAGCACATCGCTCAGGTCTCGACGGACCTCTAAGTTGTCGATGTGAACAATGGTCACGCTCGCCCCAGTCTGCTCTTCCAAGAGGCCGATAATGTTGTTTGTAAAGGAGTCGAACGCATCGATATAGAGAATACGATTAAATCGCAGGAAATCCGGGCCCAGGGATCCCATGATGTAAAAGAAGTCAAAGGACCTTGACTTCCACGATCCGATGAGCTTGTTTAGCTGCGGGTGGCTTGGAGACCGTCTTTGCGAATGCGAAAGTTATTGTGTGAATTGATAACACAATTGGATCGTACATTGAATTTATTCCTATCGTTGTGGCAGGTCAAGATAGACCGCTTATCTTCTGTACAGAGCAACTCAGGAACATAATTCGTTATGATCTATGTATCGGCCTAAACCAGACGCTTATTCCACTATCGAAACCAAAAAAAAAAGAATCGCCGCTCTCGGCGAACAAAGGATCTTTCTAGATGATCCTACGAAGGATTTTGTCGTAAATATCCGACAGGTCCCAACCTCCGATGTCAGAGCAAAGATGTCTTACTGCCGAAGGAGTGCGGGGATCCTCTGGTGACGTGCTTCCGACATACCAAGAGCCTATCGACGGGCAAGGACGTTGAGAGACACATTAGACACCAAGCATCAAGTACTAGCAATCAGTAACTGTTTCTTTTCGCTGGCAGCTTCCACTAAGGATCGTCAGACATAGCTCTTGTTAAGTAGAATAGACTCGACTTCTCATATTTCAGAAAGCAGGAACCTTGACTCCTCCATAATCAAGCTACCCATAGAAGTCAAAATCATCACCTTTAATCTCTGAAGGGAAGCCTATTATGTTCTTCTTTTCTCCGGCAGAAAGCGTGATACCAAACTTTTCCTCCAATGCCACAAATCGATCATTCTCAGAGTAGAACTTCTGAAGAACTTCGGTTTTACCTTTGTAGTTCATCCTCATCTCGCTTTCCAAAATCAACAAATACCCCACGGGAGTTTTGCCCTCGTACAGCGTCTGGAAGCAGCAGACGGAGGGTGCAACCCATCCGGTACCTAAAGTCGCATAGCCCAGACGTATGAGCTGAAAGTCCATGGGTAGCCATTCGGTTTCTGTAAAGCACCATACGTCCAACCAAGGTTCATGTTCATCGTGTCGAATTTGTACCCGCCACCATTTCTGCTCAGGACTAGCCCACCCCGGGATGGAATCGAATATGACTCGTCGCTGTCTTGGCCAGATATCCACGGCCGGTTCGTCGTGGACAAGCGGTACTGGCGTCGGAGAGCCCGATGGACCGTGGCTAGTGTCGACGATGTATCGACGTTGTCCGACCGTGACAATTGTGTTCAAATGGACCCTGATGTTCTTAGCATTATTTCATCAAGAAGGGCGCATCTCTAACGAACCATGGACCATACGACGGGACGGTTCTGTCAAGGTGCGGGTTGGCCAGTATCCCGGCTGCAGCGTTGATGCGGCTTCCCGTACAATAAACACGGAATCCAAAGTGCTCTAGCAATTTAGCAAAAAGTGGGTGAATCTGATCGCAGACACCACCTAGATTCCTTTTGATAACTCGTTCAAAGATCACATCCAGATCTTGCGTGAGAGAGTGGTGTTTAGTGTAGTGTAGGTCGAGGTTTTCGAACGGTATAGTGTTGAGGTGGCATCTTTGCAGCTCTGTAATGGCCTCGAGTGCATGATCGCCGTCTGGACCGTCTGACAGCCAAGATCTCTCCCTGTCCGGAAGCTTGACTCGTTCCAGGTATGCATTCACCTGCTCAGTAGAGAGTGGCACGCTGCGAGGCAGTTTGGAGCCTAGAACTTGCTTAATGGTCATGTTGTGATGCTTGAGATAGACGTATAATTCGCAACAAATTAACGAACGTCGGTGACCAAAAGCCTTGGCTCTGCATCTATTCAGAGAGGTCTCTATTCACTTGACGAACTGCCGGATGTGAGTGTCCATTCACTGCTTTGGTGGGGCGGACTTCCGGTCGTCATCCGATCGCGGCAACGCCGACGCGGCGATTACACCAGCGTCACGCCTGTAACCCGCCGCTGGTAGGATGGAGGTGCCCAGAATGGCAATGAGCTTTTAGGCCCTGTCCAAGGCCTCTGATGTATACCAATGAGAATACTCATCCGGCGATTGTGGAAATCACGTGTATTTCCGACGACGGCAGCAACTTGTGAACAGCCCTTGCTTCTTGTATGGACTCTATAAACTTCAGACCATGACATCGGGTTGATCCTGGCTATCAGCTATCTTTTTAAATTTTTTCTTTTCACCAAGCCCTGATTCAGCATAACCCTTTGTTCCTGAATAGATCGGTCAAAGAGAGGAAAGGCTCGTCTAATTTGTCTTGAGACCTTGCTAAATGTTCCAATCGTGAACATGGGCTCCCTATTGAATGCGTACGAGGCAAGCCGAGAGGCAATGCCCATTGCCATTGTCGGAATCGGATGTCGACTTCCTGGCGGAGCATCGAGTCCAGAGAAACTCTGGACTCTCCTAGAACGAAAAGAATCTGCTTTGAGCCAGACCCCTCCAGACAGGTTCAACATCGACGCCTTCTATCATCCTAATGGTGACAGAAATGGCTCTGTACGTATAACCCGCTTCACTGGTTCCCATTTGGATGCGACGGCGTCATATAATTGTACACTGGTGCTGATCCGCACGGAATAGATAAACAATCGTGGAGGCCATTACTTGAAGGAGGACATCACGGCTTTTGACGCACCCTTCTTTTCCATATCGCCGGCTGAGGCACGGGCAATGGACCCGATGCAGCGTATCCTACTCGAAGTTGTCTACGAGGCATTGGAGAACGCAGGGATCCCATCTTCCAAGATCATGGGGACCAACACTGGTTGTTACGTTGGTTGTTTTACCTCAGAATATGACCAAATGACCAAAAAGGATACGGAAACCCTGCCTAAATACCACTCCATCGGGACTGGGCAGGCGATTCTCTCAAATCGTATTAGTTTTTGCTTCGACCTTAAAGGTCCTAGTGTGACATTGGATACTGCATGCAGTAGCAGTCTAGTTGCTTTGCATTTGGCTTGCCAAAGTCTAAGGATTGGTGAGAGCCATGCTGCTATAGTTGGGGCATCGCATGCCATACTACACCCCGATATGATGGTTGGCATGACCAACCTGCACTTTCTCAGTCCCGACTCCAAGTGTTACACATTCGACTCTAGAGCGAACGGGTATAGTCGTGGCGAGGGAATGGCAGCGGTGGTTCTGAAGCCACTTGATGTTGCACTCAGAGACAACGATACGATTCGTGCCGTAATTAGGGGAACAGCATCAAACTCAAATGGCAAAACGCCTGGAATCACACTACCATCGAAAGAAGCCCAGGTCAATCTTATCCGCGCAGCGTATCAACAAGCTGGCTGCGACCCAGCAGTAACAGGCTACTGTGAGGCGCATGGCACTGGTACGCCAGCGGGGGATCCCATTGAGGCCTCTGCTATTGGCGAGGCCCTGGGAGCTCACCGGCCACCAGGCGAGGATGGGAAGTTGTTGATAGGAAGTATCAAGACAAACATTGGACACTTGGAAGGTGCTAGTGGCTTAGCTGGCCTGATCAAGGTCGTCTTGAGCTTGGAGAAGGGACTGATCGCACCAAACCTTTGGTTCGAAAACGGCAACCCGGGAATTGACTTTGAAAAGTGGCGGCTAAAGGTTCCAGCCTCGTTGACACCTTGGCCTACACAAGGACTGCGACGAGCGAGCTTGAACGGGTTTGGCTACGGCGGGAGTAACGCTCATGTCATTCTAGATGATGCATTGCATTATCTTCAAGAGGCCGGGCTGCGAGGCCGTCACCTCACTCTTCAGACCTCCGGTTCCGTCAGCTCAAGCGTTGAATCACCTACAGATTCATTGGGATCCGAACCCAACATCGTACCATCATCCTCTCAGACGTCACTGGAGTCTCTAAATTTCCAAAAGAGAAAACCATGGATGCAGCGTCCTCGGGTCTTTCATCTATCGAGTCACGAGTCGCCTCTTGTGCTGGAAAACGCCAAGGCACTTGCGGAGCATCTTGTGTCTACTGACGAAGCTGACGACAACTTTTTGGACAATCTAGCTTTCACCTTGTGTGAGCGACGATCTAAACTGGAATATGGATCTGCCGTGGTCGCTACCTCAAAGTCGGGCCTGATTGATTCCCTTCGATCAGCATCCTCTCCTGTCAAGTCCCAGCCCAGATCGCCCAGACTTGGCTTCGTCTTCACTGGACAAGGAGCCCAGTGGTTTGCTATGGGACGAGAACTTATGCCACATCCTGTTTTTCGTCGTAGTATACAAGATTGTGACGCTGCGGTCGCCTCTTTCGGCTCTTCATGGTCTTTGCTTGGTAATCGAGCCTTTTAGCTGTGCTTTATATGAGAATTTACTAACACATTTGCACAACAGAAGAGTTTCAGCAGCCTCAAAACCTGTCTAGAATCAACGAGGCTCAAATCTCTCAACCACTCTGCACGGCGCTACAAATAGCGCTCGTTGACCTGTACTCATCGTGGGGCATCTATCCTTCACGAGTTATAGGTCATTCGAGTGGTGAGATAGCAGCTGCATACGCTACAGGCGCTTTGAGCCTTGAATCCGCTATGAAGGTTGCCTATTATCGTGGAGTGTTGTCATCCACAGTGAAGGATCTCGGATTCCATGGCGGAATGATGGCCGTGGGCATGTCGGAGGTGGAGGTCTCGACAGACATCGAGTCCCTCGACAAGAAGTTTGGCAGAGCAGTCGTCGCTTGCGTGAACAGTCCTCGGAGTGTCACGATAGCGGGTGATGATGCCGCTCTAATCGAACTGCAAAAGATCCTCACATCGCGTCAGATCTTTGCAAGAAGGCTCCAGGTGGATACAGCTTACCACTCCCACCATATGATGGCTCTTGCCGAGGATTATCATTCACGGCTAGGCGGTCTGAACATTGTCCCATGGAACCAAAGAAAGCAGGTCACCATGTTCTCTTCAGTCCTGGCTCGTGAAGTTTCCGAGGGCGACCACCTAGGCGCCGGCTACTGGGTCGAAAACATGGTTTCTTGTGTGAGGTTCTCTGATGCCCTGGCATCTTTGTGCAGCTCGCTTGATAGAGGTCATCAAGCATGCGTCGATGTGTTGTTGGAGCTCGGTCCTCATTCGGCGCTGGCAGGACCTGTGAAGCAGATTTTATCCAGCCACGAGCGGCTATCTGGAATCTCGAAGGCGCCACAGTACCTCTCGGCCATTGTACGCGAGAGAGACAACCCAAGAGGAGCAGCCGTAACGGCTGTGGAGACGGCAGCAACCCTTTTCAGTCAAGGCTACCCTGTTAACATGCACAGTGTCAACTTTCCCCATCCCGTGCTGAATCATCGACTCTCTACTATTACCAACTTGCCTACCTATCAATGGAATCACTCCAAGAAGTACTGGGCAGAGTCACGGCTGAGTCGCGATCACAGGCTAAGGCCATTTGCTCGTACAGATATACTAGGAGCTCCTTCTAGCGATTGGAACCCTATGGAACCACGGTGGCGGAATTTCATTCGCCTCTCTGAGCAACCTTGGGTTAGAAGCCACGTTGTGCAAGGCCTAGTTGTGTACCCTGCAGCGGGATACATCTGCATGGTCTTGGAAGCTGCTGCCCAATTGGCAGTGAGACAGAAACAGATGAATGACTTTGACAACTCTTCACGCCCTGTGTCCGAGTACAAAATAAGAGATTTCAATGTCTCACGTGCCTTGGTTGTTCCGGAGACAGAGGATGGTGTTGAAGTCATCTTGTCTATCCGCGTCAGCCCATCTACGAGCGAACTGCCGCTGAGTGTCTGGAGCGAGTTTCGGGTATTCTCTTACACAGACGAGGCTGGCTGGGCGGAGAACTGCAATGGTATGGTCGGGATATCATACCGGTCAGATGAGGACTTGAGCTTGAGCCCGCCCGACTTGCAAAATATTCCATCAAAGGCATCAAAGGCAGGAGAGGATTGCTGCGAGATCTGTATCCCAACTCCAGACCTTTATGCAGGCTTTGACTCCGTCGGCCTTCACTATGGACCCGAATTCCAAGGGATTGTTGACCTACGGGCCGGCAGTGGCCAGGTCAGTGGCACAGTGAAGGTCATAGATACTGCCCTTGGAATGCTTCATGGCTTCGAATATCCGCGATTAGTTCATCCTGCAACCATGGACAGCTTTTTACAGGCCAGCATTGCTGCCTTGACCCATGGCCGCATGGCAAACCTGAGTCGGCCATATGTGCCATTGAGCATCCAGGATATCCGCATTTCTGGAGATATGGCGATGCCGGCTGGGAGTATGCTCAAAATTTACGCACAAACCCGGACCCGCGGCAAACGAGAAGCGCTCTCTACCGTTAAAGCTCTCGTTCAAGGTTCAAGTGCCTCCATCTCCCTTGAAAATGTGAAATTGATTGCTCTTGCGTCCGGTTCTGAGGTTGCTACCACCGCCGTCGTACCAAGCCACATTGCAACAGTCGTCTGGGAACCAGATGTCGATCTTATTAGTAAAGAAGAGCTTGATACACTTATGCAAGATGCCGCCAACATAGAAACAGACAGTGCACGATTGAAGAATCTCGAATTCCTGGCTTATTATTTCTTCAACAAAGTCTTAGATACGATACCAGAGAGCGAAGTGCAACACATGCATTCGCACCATCAAAAGTACTACCGCTACATGAAGCACCAGAGGGATCTTGTTATTTCCAACAAGTATGAACAGCAAAGCCCCGACTGGCTAAGGCTTGGGGATGGCGATGTCATTAGCAAGGCTGAATCCCTGCTGAGCCTGTTTGACAAGAAGACAGACTTTGAGGGAACAATGTTCGTCCGCATGGGGCGTGCTCTCACGTCTGTGCTACGTAAAGAGGTGGATCCCCTCTCACTGATGATGAAGGATAACCTCTTGCACGAATATTATACGGTATCGCTCGGTACTCAAGGAACATACCCACAAGTGCAGAGGTACCTCTCGCTACTCTCTCACAAGTACCCAGACCTTGAGTATCTCGAGATAGGTGCTGGGACAGGAGGCTGTACAACGCCTGTGTTGCAGGCCTTGAGCGGCACCGAGAACCGTCATTACCCGAGGATGAAATCGTACACGTACACAGACATCTCTTCTGGTTTCTTTGAGAAAGCAGCTGAGAAGTTTAATACCTGGGCAAGTATGATGAATTTCATGAAGCTTGACATAGAACAGGACCCTGAGACACAACCAGGGTTTGAGAACAAGAAATTCGACGTCATCATTGCCGCAAATGTGCTACACGCGACATACGATATTCAGCGGACCATGCGCCACGTCCGAAAGCTTCTCCGTCCAGGTGGCAAGCTGGTGTTGCTTGATATGACTCACTCAGTTCTCTCAGTCTCGCTCATCTTTGGCAATTTGCCAGGCTGGTGGAATTGCTCCGAACCATGGCGAGAGTACGGGCCATTGTTGGATGAGACCCAGTGGAGAAATGTCTTGATGGAGAACGGATTCACAGATTTACAGGCAAGCACGCCTGATGTACTGGATCCGTTGGGCGAGCAAACGAGAGTCATCGTAGCGACTGCTATTGAACAGCCAGGATCTGGATTGATCGAAAATCGTAGGATTTCTCGAGTGCTCATCGTTACCCAAAATTATCACGCAAAGGAAGATGCCTTGATACATAGCACTGTGACCAAGCTGTCCAGTATGTATCTTTCTGTGGAAGTATGTACGCTGGAGGAGTCAGCCAGCAGAGGGATTGAAGAAACCGCCGTCATCAGCTTCTGTGAGTTCCATGATCCGCTTCTCAAGGACATTTCTCAGTATGACCTTGAGATTATCCAAAGCCTTCTCCAAAACTCAGCAGGACTTCTTTGGATCACCAGTGGCGGATGTTCATCCAAAGCTTACAAGCCGGATCTTGCCCTCTTTCAAGGGTTGGCTCGTTCTCTGAGGGCGGAGCGAGAGGATTTTCCCTGTCTTACTCTTGACCTCGATGCACACTCGACTCTCGCAGTAGAGAAGGTTGCAGATCTGGTCGCAAGGGTCTTTAGGCAGGGTTTCCAACTGGGTACTCAACAAGTCAACCGTGTGATAGACCGTGAGTTCTCCGAAGAGAAAGGCTATTTGCGAGTCAAGCGTGTTGTGGAGAATACGAGACTGAATGAATTGGTCGCCGCAGAGGCCAAAGACATTGACATGAGTCCCGACACGAAAGTTCTCAACGATTTCGAGGACCCTGTCCAGGTGACAGTCAAGACTTTTGAGAACAAAGCCGAGGTGGTTTTCAAAGCTAGTCCTTTCGCTGTCTCGCTTCCCGTGCCCGACGATCACGTGCAAATCAGAGTGCACGCATCGGGCTTGACAAACAGAGACGTGCAGCTCTATAAAAGTTCGCTCGATGACGGAGAAGAACTACTTGGAGAGGAGTGCTCTGGGGTTGTTACAGAAGTCGGCAGTGCGGTCGAACGTGTAACGATAGGTGATCGTGTTGTCGCATGGTGCAAGGGGGCTTTTGCTACACATGTGAGGATCCCTGAGCAGCACGTACACAAAATTCCATCAGAAATGAGCTATCAGGCAGCCGCAGCTCTCCCAGTTGCCCATGTCACAGCTTACTACAGCCTATTACATATTGCTCGAGTTCAGAAAGGCCAAACAGTCTTGGTCTACGATGCAGGCAGCCCAACGGGGCAAGCTACTGTCTCTCTTGCGCAGTCATTAGGAGCTGTTGTCTATGCCACAGCCACGACGGATGACCAAAAGAACACGCTTGCTGGGGCTTTCAACCTCCCAAAAGATGATATATTTACAATACAAGACCCTCTCTGCATCAGCCAGATGCATGAAAGAATCAGGACCAGAAGCGTCGATATCATCTTGGGCAAGTTAGAATTCGAATTTCTTCGCAACATCTGGGATCTCGTCGCTCAGCTTGGGTGGATCATACAACTCGGAGATGATGACCTTGATATTGCGGCTTGTCAATCGGGGTCGCCGCAGGCGAAGAACATTATGTTCACGAAATTCGATATTTTCAGCCTCTTCTTACATGAAAGTGACTTGGCACTCAAGACCTTCGCAAGAGTCATGGAGCTTACGAGTGGCTCTGGCCTACGAGAACCCTCGCCATTAATTGTCAAGCCATTTTCGGCACTTGGGCAAGCTCTTGGAGGTGACATTGACGCACTTATGGAGAGGAAGACAGTCTTTGAGTTTAGATCTGACGACAAGATACCAGTAAGCTACTTTTGGCATGTTTCACTAGATTTATGTTGATCAAATGTTACAGGTTATACCGAGAAAATTGGGTCCTATGGCGTTCCAAGCTGACGCATCTTATCTTCTCATTGGTGGTTTCGGCGGACTCGGTCGCAGCATATCCAAGTGGATGGCAAATAATGGTGCTAGGAACCTCATCTTCGTCTCTCGCAGTGGCAGCTCATCTGAAAAAGCAATGTCTCTTCTCCAAGAGATGGAGTCACTAGGAGTTCAGACTAGGACACTTCAATGTGACATCACGGATGAATTGCGGTTCTCTGCATTGTTGACGGAAGCACTTGCCAGCTTGCCCCCTATTCGGGGTGTCATTCAGGGCGCAATGGTTCTCAAAGACCAAGTCTTTGCAAACATGAGCCATGATTCCTTTATGGCATGCTTGAAACCAAAAGTTCAGGGATCATGGTCTCTTCACCAGGCCACCTTGGGACAGCCGCTGGACTTCTTCCTCCTTCTTTCATCGTGTGCATCTTTTTGGGGTAACGCAGGCCAAGCTAACTACGCTGCTGCATGTGCCTATCAAGTCGCTCTTGCGGCTCATCGACAATCGCTTGGCCTGCCAGCGACAGCTGTTGACATCGGCAAGGTCACAAATGTTGGCTTCGTCGCTGAAAACGCAGGCACTACCTCCGAGAAGAATCTCATCAAACTTGGTCTCTTAGACATCAACGAAAGAGAATTGCTGGCCATGTTGCAGATTGCTATGCGTCCCGCGGCTACAGATCGCTCCCGAGATGTACCAAACGGTCATATGCTCACAGGTGTCAGTTCTTCCAATGACCTAGCCAAAGGAGATGAGCTTCCTTTCTGGAGCCGAGACCCTGTCTTCTCACACATGGATTTCGTACGATCACATCTGCAAAAATCCGAGACCGGAGGAGAGTGCAAAGGTGGATCATTCACAGCTAAGTCGCGATCGATGTCTGAGCAACTGATGTCAGCCACTTCAGCAAGCGAAATCGAGGCTTGCATCCTTGAGGCCTTGATTCCAAAGCTCGGACGGGCTCTGATGATGCCGCTGGAAGAGATGGACGGAGAGAAGTCTATAGCTACCTATGGTGTGGACTCTTTGGTTGCTGTGGAATTGCGCAACTGGTTTGCCAGAGAGGCAAAGGTGGAAATGCCGGTTTTTGAAATTCTGCAGGCACCATCTCTCATCAGTTTGGCGAACAAGGTAGCTGTACGTCTTAGCGGGTAGTTTTGTGTTGTACTCGATACGAATAGATGTAGTTGATTGCATTGACATTGTCACTTATCCATGAACATCTCCTTCCCGAGCATCAAATGTTGTTCTCTGCCGCTATATGCAAGGCACTGGTTCCGAATACCGCGCGAGGACAGGTTACATACCACTAATTATGAGGATAGTCTCTCAATTTCCAGTTGTGCGACAGGAGTATTATATTTAGCACCAATATTCAAGGTCAAATGTTTTCGATTTATGATAGGGAAAAAATCCGGATAAAAGAGACTAATGTCGATTCCGCGAAAAGCCGATGCACTAATTGGGCCGAGGTCTGTTATATCGAGTCGTGAATATTGAGTCGTTTGTGTTGTTTCAAAGAAATTGGTGTATGGTACTGATGACGACTAAAATTCACAGTGATTGTTTCTTGAATATGAAGTTGGTCTATCTGACAAAGGGTTTCCTGTACATTCACTGATAATAAGTACTCCAGAATATGAAATACATCGTGGAGAACGGAAGTGATGGTTCCACGGTACACGGTCCGTCCAAGCTTGCTGGAATTTATGAATGAAGAAGTGGTTGTATTTCTTATATATGTAAAGATATTGCTACAGTACTTGTAATCAATTATTTGAAGCTATCAATTTTGGCTACCTGTGTCGCATATACTGTCTCCCTTGCGTATTACCTCATTGAGCTATATCAGATCTCATGTTCCGCTTGTTTATCAAATCTCCAGAGCGGCTCTTTTCTCCTCCGGAATCGTATTGATGCTTTAAGAGGTGGAAAGAGAGCAACGCTCAGTGTTGGATTTTGCGGCCGTTCACGTAGTGGCTCAAGGTCATAGTTCAACAAAATATATGCCAGCATCACTTTAAGCATATTCGCAGCAAAGAAACGACCAGGACAAGCGTGACGACCAGAGCCAAAGGCAGTATAGTCTTTTGTGACCGAAATCCAGTTTTGTCGAGCCCGCTGCAAGGCAGAAGCACCTTCAACATCCCGAGCTGCTGCGAATCTGAACGGCTCAAACTTTTCTGGATCTGGACCATAGATCTCCGGGTCATGGAGCACTGGGTAGCCCAGGATCGCGGGATAGGCACCATAGGGCAAATGGAGACCAGACGGAGTAGTGACACCTTCAGGAACGGATACTGGCTTGGGCGATGCAATTGTGACAATGCTGTTGAGGCGCTGCGACTCACGGAAAACCGAGTCAAGCTTGGGCATGTCTCCGAGTGTTCGCTTGTTCCAGGCGCCATCGTTCTTTTCCAGGCCAGCAACAATTTCAGCCCGCAGCTCTTCGATGTATTCCGGAGAGCCGGCAGCTAAATCAAGTAGCACATGGGTTATGGCGAAGGTGGTCGTGTGAATGGAGACAAAATTGGTCAGTAAGACTCGACCCATGATCGTTTCGGGTTTCATCCAGTACCGGTTGCCGCTTTGGACAGCAGAGTCGATTGTGTACTGCATGAAATCGTTGTACTTGACGTTGGTGGCCTTTGGGTCTGCTCGGTACTCACGCATTCGTCGATTTAGCTCTGGCCGTAGCTTGTGAAAGAATCGCCAAGTTGCCATTTTCTGTGGCAACGTCAGGAAGAGGCTGAACAGAGGCCTCACCGACTGCGGGATGCATCGTAGAATTACTGATGTGAAGCCCAGGCCACGAGAGAACTCGATACTGTCAGTGACCAGTTCTCGATTACGGCACAAGACGGGGCCGACAAAGGCCAGATTCATGATGCGTCCCACAACATCCGGCATGTCGTCCAGCAGCACATACTCCTTGAAGTTCTCGGCATCGGAACCCCAGCCATCGTCCACACTGCTCGCGATTTCGTCGGCGAGAGTTGGCAGAAGTCTGTTGGTCTCGCGTGTCAAATGAGTGTTGATGAGCGTTTGATGGATTGGATATTCGTCCTCTACCAGCCGCGGGTCGGTGATGGTGAAATTGAGCTGAAAAGCATTCAACTGGTTCCAGTGGGCGGAAAGGACTCCTTCTGGCTGATCGTGATACCATGCCACGTCTTGGGGTGGTATGATGACGGCTTGTCCCATCTCGATGACGGGAAGAATGCAGGCTTGATCTTTGTACTGGTATGCCTCATTGCAGGCTCGTCGAATGTCCATCGAGTTGCGCCACATGGCTCTCCATACTGGGAACCACTCGCCCTCTTTAGCACCAACAATAGGTAATTTGGGAAGTTTAGGAGAGGTCTCGTACGGCAGCTTAGGCCGCAATAGTTCGTATAAGACTGTTCCGATAACCAGCAGCCCGAAACTCAAACCTATGAGTGAAAGCCAGCTCAATGCAGCCAAACGAGTTATCCAAGGTTCGAAAATCATTGCGCAAAGTTGAAACACAGAGGTTGAAGCTGATGCCAAATGAATATGTTGATCTCGTTATGATCACGCCACGGTGTTCGCAGTTGGTGCTCCTTGTGTGCAGCAACCAAAAAACGTGACCGCATTAAACAGCAGCCAGTTCATTGAGTACTTGAGCAGGCTTTTAGCCAACTCAGGACCAGCAGGCTTTGAATCCTTCGTTCTGTGCTGTATTGCATCTACTCCCATTGGCTGAAACTCACCGGAGCTCCCCACAACGGAGGTTACTACCCCAACGGACACCACTCCCAACCGCCGTGTACTATCCATGGGCAAATGCACGCATCTTCCTTCCATTGCCGATAAGCAATTATCAACCTCCGACGGGTAGCCGTGCTGTGGGCCCGCAATGGAATCCTGGCCATCGGTGAAGTCGACATCGATCGGCCTATACATGAATATGTGGCTTCGACCATGACACCCCAGCTCGCACGATCCTTCTTGCGGAATGGTCCAAGATACCAGCCCCTCCTGTCCAGCGACAGGGGCCCTATATTAGACATTGTATCATATTTTTCATACCATGTCGTCAGACAGAGGTAAACGACCAGCGATTAAGTAAACCAGGACCTCGTCGTCCAGTTTTTGAAAGTGAAACGCCAGATTCGTCGATTCAAGGCCAAGTCTGTGTCACGCTTTCTGGAACATTATACTTTTCACAATGGACTACCTGAAATACGGAACTGCCACGTCTGTCTTGATCTGCAGCCTGGCCATCGTTGTTGTATACATATTATATCGGCGCTGTCTACCAAAGCCCTACCCTGGAATTCCACACAACGAAGATTCCGCCCAGCGGTTAATGGGCGATGTCCCGTACATCCTGGAGTTGGCAGCCGCTGGGAAACGTCCCCGCGACTTCTGGGCCAATCTTTGTGTCAAGAAGAACTCACCCATAGTTCAGTTCTTTCCCGGTCCATTCTTCCAGCCGCTCATCATCATTTCGGACTTTCGCGAGGTCCAGGACCTTCTCGTCCGTCGGTCAAAGGAAATTGACCGCGCATATATCAGCAAGATCATGTGGTCCGGTGTGGCCCCCGACCACTTTGTTGGCATGGGCGCTTCTGATCCTCGTTTCGTTCAAGCTAAGCAGTTGGTGAGGGATGTGATGGGTCCCGCATACATCCAGAATGTGAGCCGGCTATGCTTCTTCGCTCCATCTTCACCTCGCTAACACAAGACCCAGGTCGCTACCCCAGCAGCGTACAGCAACGTCTCCAATCTTGTGGAGTTATGGAAATTCAAAGCACAACTGGCCGGTGGCCTGCCTTTCAAAGCTATCAAGGACCTCAATTTTCTCACGGCGGATACTATTTTTGAAAGTGGCCTGGGCATTCGTGGTAAGGACAAGCATTTGGCTCAACAATCGGAGCGTCTCCGGGAAGCTGGCCTCGAAAAAATATCCATTTCTCCTGAGATGAACATCTTCGACTTCCCCGAGTTTCATGAGACAGGCCTGTTGGGCACAATCGAGACCATTGCCGAAGTTGCTGGCGAGTTTCCAACGTCTCCTATTATCCAGCTATTCTGGCCGTTGGCAAGCTTACGTCCAAAATTGAAGTCAGCACGCCGTACCCACGCTCAGCTCATAAAAGCTCACATCGACATGGGTGTCTCACGATGGGAGAAAGAAGGGCCCCCTGCCCGGCCTGAGAGCGCCTTGGATGCGATGATTCACCGTGAGCGTTTGGCCGCCAAAAAAGAAGGCCGCTCCCCCAATTATCACTCCCCCTTGTTCACAGATGGACTATATGGATATTGCTTCGGAGGCCAAGATACAACTCACAGTGGGCTCTCCTTCCTGGTCAAGTATTTTGGAGCCTATCCCGACATACAGCGACGTTTACGGGATTGCTTGCATCAGACTCATTCTGCTGCGGTGAGCGATAACCGTTGGCCTACCGCAGACGAGATTATGCAAACTCCTGTGGCGTATCTGGATGCGTTTACGCAAGAGGTATTGCGATTGAACCCTTCGGCATCAGCTGTACTCAAAGAATCTGTCGATGACATGACAATTCTTGGCCACCACATCCCAAAAGGTGCTCAACTTCTCATCCCTCTCTGGGGACCTTCCATAGATCAGCCCGCAATCCAAGTCCCTGAGCATGTCCGAGGCTCCAAGGACTATACTGGCGGGACCACTTGGGACGACACGCCATTCCCTGCGGCTGATTTCAACCCAGATCGCTGGTTACAAACAGACGAAAGAGGGGGGATGGTTTTCAACAACAAAGCCGGGCCATACCTGACGTTCAGTTTGGGCCCCCGAGAGTGCTGGGGTAAAAGATTGGCGTACCTCCAAGTCCGCATATTAACAACCTTGCTTGTTTGGAATTTCGAGTTTCTTCCTTTGCCTGTTGAGCTAAACAATTGGGACACCGAAGACATACTCAATGCTAAGCCTAGGGTGTGTCTGGTTAGATTGCGAACCTTGCCAGAAGCAGGGTCATAAATTCGTTTATACTAATAGATACCTGCACGATGTGTTGATGGTTCCAATTTCTCTATTAATTTCCGTGATAGTTAGAGCCCGTAAAGCCGATGCGTGCAATGGACGAGAAGTTAGAAGACAAAGAAGATTCAGGTATCCCTGCTAACGTCTTCCGGATAGCTAGGCTTGGATCGGACAAATCCGCCTCCCGTTGCTGGGGAACACCTGGATACGTGCTGCATTCCCTACAAGTGGTCAGCTCACAGCAAATGAGCCAGCGAATAAGTCTTTACGAGTTGAGATTTGAAAACATATGAAGGAAGGGACATGAACAATATTCTAGGTAGACTTAGACACGCCCATTGCCAGGGCTATTCCGAAACCCATACCAACCAAGAGCGCTGTAGGGTTGGAAGCTATTTTCAACAACAGGCCCAACGGTCCCAGGACTGCATGCATGAATTTTGTCATTTCCTGCGAGTCAACAAACTCGGTAGCACTAAGTAATGTCTTGCCGTCTGGAGCAAACTCAAAGAGCCAGCAAAACTCCACGCACTGCCATTTTTTACCACGCAACTTGATATGGTGCTCTACCCGAGCCACACCTGTCATCTCGACTGTGTCGATGACGACCAGGAGAATGTTGCATCGACCATCCTTCATGCGTCTCAGCATGGGAGCCATATGCTTCACGTAAGCAGCATTGTCAAAGCCCTTGGATGGGTCCTGGCCGAAGCCGCGCACGAATGCCGCTGGTGCCGTGAATCGCTGACACTTAGGCCCGGAAACCTTGTTCAGTAGCTCAGGTTCCTGTTTCCGCAGAGCATCCGCGTAACATGCTATGAATGTGTGGATTGTACCCTCGCAGGTGGTGCGTAGGTCTGAAGTGCCCATGATAATAGCTCTGAGTCATGCATTAGCCAACTCTGTCGGTATCCCTCTTTACTTGAGACGAGGCAAACTCGTCTATTGAGGATCATACCGCAATGATATGTGGATTCCAATAGCTTGGCCGAACAAGGTCTGTACAGATATATAGGAAGAGCCAGATTTCGCAGCGAAGCTCTCGCTAGCTATAACCAATGGGAAGCAACACACAAATACACACAAAGTCAAGTGTTTTACAGATGCGATCTGAATGTGTGCATGTATATGAGGCAAAGAAACGTATTTGTTCTGGCATGGCCCAGGTTTCTTTCATGTGCGGGGACGGCCCTCCAGGTTTATTCACTTCGGTTGCATAAAATAAGCATGTGTGTTGCCCGTTGAAGTCTAGTCGAAGCTCGGACGTTTGTTTATTGCTTTCCAATGGTGCGGAAAAGGAGGGAAAACCAAGTTTTGTGGCTTCATTTACTGCGGACATGAGTGCCAAGGATTGTTTCTCCTGTGCTGTTATCGTCAATGGTGATCAGATCAAAACCGCCATGGAACAAGCGAAAGCGCAAGCATTTCCTAGTTGAGACAGCATGGCGCTAGTGATCCTGGCTGTTGACAATGGATTGCTTTAGGAGGATCAACTTAATGCACGATCGGTGGTGGATCCTCGGGTACCATCACCGATCGATCGGTGGTTGACATTGATGACCGGCGGTCTTGTCTTTTAGTCATCTTTTTCACTATTCCACAGCCGTGTGGTGGATGAATCGTTGTACAATGCAGGAATACTAAAGTAAACTACAAGTCAACCTTGTGAACCTTTGTAACTTTATTTGACTTCGTGGCTTAACGTGGCAGCTGGGACAATAATGGCTTCAACTAACCAAGAGCCTCTCACCATCTCGTATCGGACCGGTGGCCATGATGTCGTTGACGATGAAGTCAACATCTGGGAGTTGCAGTTTGCTCATCGCTCTTTGGCAAATTTAAGATCACTTTTGTCCGATGAGGCAATGTTCAGCTTGCTTGAACCACAAATCAAAGCTGCAGACGCTGTATGGAAGTCTTTCATCGCGTCTTCTGATGCCACCTTCGTACCATGCCGTACTGAACTGTCTTTGCGTGGCATCTCTGCAGTCGAGCTACTCACAGCTTGGCAGCAATGGATGGCTCTACCCCCAGCCACTTACGCGTCCGCCATCATTCTGCCTTCCCACCCTGAGCATTACAGTCTCACACAACCAGATCTTATTGTCGAGTCTATTGGCGGGCACGTAACACAGCTGCGTATGACGCCAATAAACCCAACAGACTGTCCAGAGTCCATTGCAGCCTACGGCGATGCTGGTTTTCCTATTAAAACAGTCACCAAATTCCAGCTTGGCGACGACACGACAATTTTCTGGGGACTTAATGAGTTCCGTAATACTGAAAGCGACAGTGATGGCAAGGGCTGCGAAGCTCGCGTCCAGTTAATGATGCCGGGGACCACACCAAAAGAGTTAGTGAACGAACACGGGCGTCACTTGAGCATTGAGCTAAGGAGTTTTGCTCGTCTGGCCCATAAACAGCTCATAACAAGGAAGTAGGCTAGTGGTATAGTCTGGGTAGATGTGAGGTGGGAGATTAGGGCCATGGGCTAGGAATTAAGACTAGAAGGGCTAGAAGTTGCAAGTATCTAGTAATTAAGATTTTTGGTTTCTAGGGTATAAAAGTAGAATAATATAAATTAAATAGTATTAAAATAATTCAAAGTCTAAGTAGAACTAAATAATCAAAAGTATACTTTAGATTTGTAAATAATAGTAATAATAGAGGTTATAATAATATTTTTTACCCCTGTCTTTTTACTTCCTTCTTTTCTTTCTTTTAAATCCTTTTCTCCTAATCTTACTACTTAACCCTAGAAATCTACCTCTGCTTACTCTTCCTCCCTTTCCCTCCCCTGATTCTATTTACTTAACCTTAAAACCTATCTCTACTAAGACTATCCTATAGAATAGCAGTGCCTTCCTATTCTAGTCTATAAAGAGGAACTGCCCGGCAACTGCACCCACAATTACTAATAAAAGCGGCGTATACTTATTAGTAAACTTATACAGAACAGCCAGGGCAAGCATGTACAGCACGGCCGCTGGGCCGACTTGGGCAGTTGCGCTCATTACCTCACCAACCGGCCTGTCCTTCACTCTGTCCAGAGAACCCTTGACACTGGCCGCCAGAATCTGCGCCGCGATGATGGCTATGACGCCAATAACAGAAGCGCACAGACCGTCGAAGAAGCTAGCGAGAAACTGTGTGCCAGGAGGCAACCGTCAGCGAGTCGTCCCATTACAGAGATTGACGAGGGAGCTGCGAAATTCAAAGCATCACGAACCTTGTTCCGAACCAACTTCTCTAATAACTCATGGCCCGCAATAGTAAACAGAAAACATGGGGAAAACATCCCCAGCGTGATAATAATCGCTCCAGCAAACGCATTGCCAAGTGACCCGTCCGAGTAGGCACCCTGGAAACCCACAAAGGTCGCAAAAATAACTAGCGGCGCGGGCAAGATATTACCAATCGCAATTCCGTCGATAAATACGCTCTGCGGCAGCCACGCTCCCATTAGGACCGCCTCGACTTGCACGAACGGAATGGCCGTGTACGCACCGCCGAACGAGAGGGTACCAGCCACCAAGCCCAGCACGAAGAGGTTAATTAGCGAAGGCGTCCGAGCGATGCCCAAAGCCAGTGAAACGGGCGAGGGTACTCCACGAAACACGACATAGAGTGCATAGCCAACATACTGCAGGATGAAGAGTGCAGCTGCGGGGATCCAGAGGCGTCGAGCGATGAACGTATAGATGATGCCATACAGACCGAGGGATATGAAACTATGAGAGACGATCGAGTCAGCTTGCTCCATTTTCTGCTTTCCTAGGATTGGAAAGAATGAGAGTACTTACATGTTGATGCGAAGTGCACCATTGATCGCCGTACAGATGGCTGCCATAACGAGAAACGGGTCGATTTTCTTTGTGTTGGGCTTCCGCAGTGAGTGATCAGCTATCTTGTGGGTTGCTCGCAGGATCTAGAGCTCAGTGTCAGGAATCAAACAATCCACACTTTTCTAGTGGTTGGGACAGATGAGGAACTCCCTACCATTGCTGCGACAATCGGTTGCAAAGCCCGAAACGATGCGTTGAAGTAGGCGTTCTCGAAACCAGCCAGCGAATACAGATAGCTAGCTAGGAGCATTAACACGAAGCCGGGCAGTATAAATGCTATCCCGGCAACGATGCCGCCTATCCTACCAGCGGACAAGCAACCGAAAAACATGCACAGCTCCGCAGCCTCAGGCCCGGGGAGAATCTGGTAGACAGAGAAGACGCGTTGGAATCGTGGGAGGGTAATCCATTTGTCCTGGACCACGAGCTTTTCCTTGATCAGGGCAATCTGCGCAACGGGGCCGCCCCAGGCGAAGAGGCCAAAGTTGTAGAAGAAAAACCAGAAGATCTTTAAATATGACAGTTGAGGGACATTGGAATTGTCGTCTAGACCTGGGTCGTCGCAAGAAGTGGAGCTGGGGGATGTTGCTGCTTCTTCTGGTCGGGAAGTGTTCGTCTGCTGGGACTCTTCGTCGGTTGTCTCGTTGTGCAGCTTAGGCATAGCCGGCTTCGGTGGCGTAGAATCAACGGCCATTGCAAAGAAAGTTGCTAGCAACTGCTGAATAGCGGTTCATAGGATAACAGTCAGCGAGTAACTCGGTGAAGCGAGAGACAGTGAGCTCCGTCGTCTCGGTTGTTATATAGTCATATCCTGGCTGGTCATTGAATTCGTCTGTACCCTGGCTGATGGACAGACAGAACAGTCCTGATTGGCAGCTTCGACGTGTAGGTCGCTAAAACAGCCACACTTCAAACGTCTGGGGCGAGAGGACCCGTTGACCAATGGCCATCCACATGTCCGTCCATTCATGCTCGGCCCTAATCTCGCGAACCGAACAAGGCCAGTGGACGGACACCCTACTTTTGATTGGCCAGCAAGCAGGGCCAGGTCTAGACCGGCACATGCCACTCCCCCTCCCTGAATCACAGATAGCCAAGGGCCCCAGTACCACCTTTCCTCAGCATCTCCAATTGCCCTTGCATATCGAAAGGCCATACCATTGAGTGGTGGACCCACCTAGCCACCATGTTCGGAAATCAAAGCCAGGCAAGTATCTCCTTTCATTTTTCTTCACCAGTCTCGTCAGCTGCTTCTTCTCAAGAGCGTCGGTCCTGCAGGGCTAACATCTGTCGCTTGGATCAGAATTCGACGCGAACAGCGAGACTTACGGAGAACAAACGCCGGTACCGCGCCCGCCGTAAGGAATATGTGTCTGACCTGGAAAGAAGGCTGGCAGAGGCGCGTCAGCATGGCGTGCAAGCTACCAAGGAGGTGCAGCTTGCGGCGCAGCAGGTCAAGCAGGAGAATA
This sequence comes from Paramyrothecium sp. XJ0827, assembly GCA_020881915.1. Taxonomy (NCBI): domain Eukaryota; kingdom Fungi; phylum Ascomycota; class Sordariomycetes; order Hypocreales; family Stachybotryaceae; genus Paramyrothecium; species Paramyrothecium sp. XJ0827. The sequence goes on from JAJFPB010000004.1 coordinate 5,462,877, forward strand.
CCAGACTTCGAGAGCTGCTCGATCTAGTCGGCTTTAGCCAGGAAGAAATTGGCGCCTGGCTGGGACCTGCGAGCTGTTCGGGCGAGCGAAGCAATGATGACTGTGCTCGGCGGCGGGCATGCGAGAGAAAGGCGAAGGACTGTGCCGCCGCCTATCGTCACCAACGGGATGCCTCGAACAAGATCGCAACAACAGACCTTGCCGCTGCCTCTGCGCAGATTCTAGATCAATTGATACCCAAAAAACCGACCGAGGATCCCCATAATAAGGAGGACGCCGAGGGTGGTACGTCACCCCAGCCAACCCCGAACCACGACCACCTAGAGCTGTCGCAGCCGTTACCTCCTAGCAAGAACCCCCCGGCCCAATCGAAGGGATCTTGTCAATCAGGTTCTTCCCCCTGTTCGCTCAAGAAGGTCGCGCCGGGAGCGAACACAAAGCCGCCATGCAAGCTCTTATCACATCTTGCGCAGAACCCCGGCACCGACTTGACCCAGATCCCCGTCACGCCCAGCAGCACAGATGCAGTTGTGCAAACTGGCGACGGCGAGGCAGCGGTTGAGTGTGGCAGGGCGTACGAGATGCTGATGCGCTTCGCAACAACTGGAGAGAAGATGGATGCCGTGGCGCAGGCGTTAGAGGGCGGGTGCAAGCCAGATGGCCGTGGACGGTGTGCCGTCAAGCAGGAAGTTGTTTGGCAAGTCCTGGACGGGATGTGTGGATGAAGTGCTTTCTATCCTACAAACCGTGGCCCCGGTCTTGATCGTTGATAAGGACGGTTGGTTCCGAATCATAAGGGAGCCTAGGTATTATTTAGAGCTCTTTTTGTTAACTCATATAAATAAAAGTATAGTTTAAGCTTTTAATGAAAAGTATTAATCTAAAATAATTAATTAATTTCTTAAGATAAGTTTTTAAGTAATTTTAGTGTTAAAATAAGATTAAGAAATTTATTGTGTTCGACCGGTTTAACAACACCACCCCCAACAGGTTCGTGATAGCTTCGTAAATATCGTCTCGTCGAGCCGTATCAGGCAGCCGGAGCGGCGGCCACTGAGGCCACCACACGGAGGTCGATTGAACTTATTGAAGGTCACAGATCATTTGATCTTTCTAAATGCACGTAGAAAATAGGGCCAAAGTTTGAATTCCATAGCTCAATGATACTTGAAGGTCAATGATGCCTGCTGTCTGACCCGTTTCCGTAGACAGCTTTAAATACCACTAGACCAGTTGATCAAGACCTCCCGGTCTAGGGTAGCTAGCTTCAACTTCCCTTGACAATTCAAACTGCCCCCAACACATTACATATATTAAATATAGAAGATAAAATTCTAAGTAAAATCTTATAATTCTTAGAATAGTCTTATATTATAAATAAATAAATATTAAAAATCTAGAGAATAGCTATTCTATTCTTCTAGTTTATTATTAGCTACTTTAAATTTAATTATCAGGGAATCTAGCGTAAGTTCTCTTTATAAATCTAACTCTAAGTTCCACCTTAAGCTTTCTCATATTGCACAGTAATCTCGCTCGTAACGTAGAGGTTTCCACTATCACTCTCCTGGCCGGGGTGCTCCCTGCTACGGCCGCCACCGCCACTGATAGTGACCTTGGACTTGGGGTGGATACTGTTGCTGAATTGGTGGTCGAACTCAATATCGCCGGAAGACCCATCCTCGAGTTCGGCGAACTGCTGCTGGGAGCTGTTGTCGACCCTCTTGGAGTTCGTCATGGTGGCCAGCTTGATGCCTCGGCTCCTCTTGGCCAATGTGCTGAGCGGCTGGCTGGGGCCCGAATTGAGTGCCGAGCCCGGGAGTATGCGTCGGAAGATGGGACGCATCATTGGTAGGCATGCTATGGATTGGGGTGGTCAGTGAGAGTTGTCTGCTGTAGAGGGGAGGCAGCATGATAGAGGCTGGATCGGGATGTAGACGTACCTGAGCAAATGGCGAAGTTGACCTCGACACCGGCCCAGATGAGGACGGGGGTGATGTCGTGTGGCAGTTCTATGGTGTGGGGGTCCAACCGGAAGGCCGTGATGAGAACGACGACGGAGGCTATGCAGACGCTATTGTTGATCATGGGTCAATATAGTACAGTACACAGAATCTGTGTTGTAAAGGAGCCTAGGAGTTGAGGAAGGGATAGGAGGGAGGAGGGAGGCCATACAAGATACCAAACATGAACAGACCAACAACAGCCAGCTTCTGGCCCAGCCGAAGCTGCAAATTCTTGACCTGCAGGCCAGGCAGTGCGAGGATGACGCAGTCCATGATGAGGTGGACGAGGGTGGTGGCAAACATGAACTTTGCCGTGTTGATGTGGCATACGGCGCCCTCGATGGTGAGATCCCAGAAGGCATGAACAGGGGTGCAGTGGAAGACTCCCATCCAGAGGCGTATCATCCACCAGACGAAGGCGCAGCCCTGCAGGATCTGGATGGGCAGGCGGATGTTGGACTTGCTAAAGAGGCGCCAGTAGAAGGAAAGGATGGACGCTTTGGAGAAGTAGAGTGAAAAGGCGTATGCTAGCTCTATGAAGAAGAGAGAGAAACGGGCCTCTTCGTTGGCGTCTTCGGCGGGGATTGGGAGGTCTTCTGTCCATTGGCCGAGACCACCAGTAATGGCCCCTGTGGAGAAATGAACTTAGTCTTGGTCTGTATACAATGTGTGTGTATATGCATGTGCCTGAATGGATAGCTAGATGCGAGTGGAATAGGGGTCGACTCACATCTCATGGCAAAGCTGAAGTAGGCTATAGAAAAGACCTGATTTTTGTTATCAGCAAGTTGCGTCCATGAGGTGGACATGACGGTTCTAACTCACATAGGCGCACATGATCAGGTAATCGTCCCACCAGAGCTTGACACCCGTTGTATAACGCGCAACCATGCGGAGAATCATGGATAGCGTGGCGAGGATGAAGATGATAACCTGTGATGCCACGACGGGGCCGTTGACGGGCATGGGCTTGTGTTCGGGGTTGATGATGTCTGTGTCCATGCTGGGCGGTGTTGAGAGCGAGAGTGGGTGCTTTGCTACGGGCAAAAGAAACGCTGGCGTGATCCTGCTGGAGAAGATATTCACTGCCTGCGAGAATACATAAAAAACATAGCAAGAAGGATGGAAAAGTCAGAAATACAGCAAGGGGATCTTATAGCGATATACCGTGTTGCTACTGCAATGATCCCAGACGCAGATCCCGTGCTATAACTCGTGACCCTTTTTCACCCCTCTCCTCACACAGCCATCTCAAAATGGTCGAAATGACATTTCACTCTGCTACGTCCACCTGCCTGCTTATCACAGGAGAAAAGCCGTACGAGCCGCGCAATATTACCAGCTGTCCGCATCTCGGCAGTGACGCGCGACCTGGGGCAGCCGGCGAGTCAGGGCGCAGATTCCACTTGGGAAGCGTTAGGGCTGGTTGCCGGCTACAGTGTGGGCCGCGCCGATCTGTGCCACCGTCTCAGCGCCGGCAACGTGCTAGCGCTGGCATGTTATTCGCGTAGCGTGGAACTCTGCGACCCAGGAGGAAAACGGAGGTATGACTGACGCGGCTGTCGCTAGAGAGTGATTTTTTCAGTCGTGTTCCCGCCGACTGCCGACTGTCCCGTCTCGTGGGCCAAAGGAGGAGAGGGATTTGGGGACTTGTGTCAGCTGCCGAAGGGGATGGATCTTTTGATAATAATCACCGTCCACCTCTGTATATGTTTCTTTTCCCTTGTCTGTTTCACTGCTTTATGCTTCTGGGTGACCTGCTCTGGCTTTTCTGCTACGAGCAGTCAATGGCTCTCTGTGGTGAAAAGCATAGCCTAGCTACTGTTGCATATGAAGTATAAGAGACTTGCTAATGCACAGGAAATTAGTGATCATCAAAGAACAAGAGTAATCCGGACAAGCGTTTCAGCCGTTACACCCTGTTGTGTGGGCCCCTCATTGGCCGGGATCCAAGAAATCGGTGCTTGAACCCTTCCTCTATGAGCCTTTAAGCGGACTAGTGATAATTCTCTGTGGATTGGATCTACAGCACCTTGACGTAACACTTTCCTTTCCCTGCCGTGCCAGCCTGCTAGTGAAATAAGCATGTAGCGACAGCGCCCTGGCACACTAGTGCTCGTTTGGCTCCTACCTTGTGGGGGATCAAGAGGATAAGGGGAAAAGATGGGGCGGTACTCCTAGAGCGGAGCTCGGTCGAGTCTTTGACACGCTACTGATGCCCCAGGAACCTCAAGAACCTCAACCATGTGCTGTTGACCGCGGATATCCTCGCCTTCAATCGCCGCGAATCACCAGAGGGCTGGAAAACAAGTGAGTAGTTTTCGCAGCATGAATCTTTTTCTTATTTGAGGCTGTGACTGAGAATAACCGTTATGACAACTCGTTCACAGCATTACAGGTCAATTTCCTTTCTACCGCTCTCATTGCGCTGCTTTTGCTTCCGCTGCTCAAGGCTTCACCAGGAAACCCCTCACCTCCTGTTCTCACCTTTGTTCCCAGCTTCAGCATCTACCCGTCCTCATTCACCTTGTCCATGCCAAAGCAAGGCCCATAGCTTAAATACCACAGCAACAACAAGGATGGCATGCAGCAGGCGCACCAATACGGTCGCTCCAAAGCTCTACTTCCATATTTCGCCCGTGAGCTCGCTGCCCATGTCTCAGCCGTTGCAGCCGCGGACAAGCGCTTCCCAAAAGTAACAATCAACAGCGCTAACCCTGGTTCCGCGTGGACACCCCTCACAAGCCCGAAACCAGGGAAAATTGATCCCTCGGTTAATCACAAATTTTTCAGCCAGAGATCCCCAAACCTGTGCCACTGCGCTTATCAACGGCGTGTCTGCAACAGAGGCTGGCCATGGTAAGATCATACATGATTTCGACACCGCAGCGTAAGTTTTCACTCTAAGGTGACTCAAATAGGCTTACAAGTTGGTGATTCTAATGGCAGCTATCCCCCTTTCATGGATAGACGTACGTAAAGTCATAGAACAATTCTTAGGACGTGTTGTTAACAGAGCAGAATCAAATACGCATCAGGCAGAGAAGCCCGCCCGCCTGAGGCAATGGAAGTGTCAAGAAGGTAGTTACTAGGAATTCTTCATAACCACACAGTTCAACCTACGATTTGCAGACACTAGCTATATCCTGGAACAGAAAAGTTTGACTCCAGATTATAGTGATCAGACTTGCCTATTGCCATGATCTGGGATTCAAAGGAGATTAATATCTTGTTCCACGGGCGTTTTGGGAGCGGGCTATAGATTATAGAGCGCCTAGAGTCCCCGTAATATAAAGTGGTGTCAAGTAGCATCCAGCAGTTGCTGGATGCTAGCGAATCTTTGGGCCAAAGGGCGCAAGCTTTGTTGTAGCTTGAAGCACCTCTTCTGTAACATAACAATTATTCCTAGCTTGTGATAAATCTTTCTTGATTTATCATGCTGATTTGGCCGTTGGTTTAGTGGTTTGTTTTTTCCTGCTCCTATAGTACCAACTTGTTATCAATACTAGCTCTTCATATACCGATACTCTTCTAAACGTCTAAATTATTCTCCTTATACAGATCCTTATTCCGGCAGTAGAACAAATCGTTCTTGTCGCATCCCAGGCAATAGGGACCATAGCACTGCAGCTCACCCGGAGCCGTCGGCCCGTAAGCCTGAGCTAACTTCTGCTCCTTCGTCTTATCCGGCCCACCCATCATTCGCAGGGCCATCTCCCTCGCTTCCTGCGCGAATCTCGCCCGCTCTCGGATCCCCTGCCCATACCGGTAGAAGACGAAGGGGAAAGGCACGCCCAGGAGCGCCAGCATGGCTGGGACGGCGGCGCCGTAGTGCACCCCCAGCCGTTCGAACATGACTCCTGTGAAGAGTGGGAACACGGCGCCGAAGAGGGATCGCAGCGCTGTGCTGGCCGCAATGGCCGAGCCGGCGTAGACCGTGTACGTATCGACGAGGTAGTTGAGCAAGCTGAGAAAAATGACAACTATGCCGAATCCGAACGGTGCCGTGCAGGCGATAGGAATCACAAAATTGAACTCGGGCGAGTTGGTTACCGCGAAAGCCAGAAGGCCCAGCGGCGCCATGAGGGCCCCAACCCGCGCTGGCCGTAGCCGTGCCTCTGGTGGTAGCCGCCCACCTGTCGCGGCACGGGCTTCCTTCACATAGGCTCGGCTCTGGAGGAGCATGAAAATGAGCGCCGCCACCATGCCGGCTGCGATGCCGAGGAACGCCAGCCCAGCTACCCCCTGCCCGAACCCGTAGCCCTGCTGGAAGACGATGGGGAAGGCGGCGAACATCATGTACATGGCGCCAAAGATGACAGCCATATAAGTTGAGACGGCGATGACGATAACCTCTGAGAACAGCAGCGCCCATGGCCTCGTCAACGCCGCGCGTAGCACCGTGCCCACGGATCTAGTCGTCCCTCGGCCGACGCCGCCGCTACCGCCATTGCCACCCCCAGGCGCTTGATCGATCTGCGCGCGGTACACGCTCCCTCCAGGGGAGTCACGCGTCAACGCCGCCGCCCGCAGCCGGAGCAGCACCGGCGCGTACGTCTCAGGCACCAGGAAGAAGTACAGCAACCAGACCAGTCCTGTAACCGCAGAGATCATAGCGCCGACACCCGTCCAGCCGGCCACCTCGCCCAGGAACCCGCCGGCGATGGGCCCCAAGACTGGCCCCAGGAAAGGCGCGGCGGAAAAGATGGCGCTGACGCGGCCGCGGTCGGCGGGCGCGAAGAGGTCTACCACGACGCTGCCGGACATGACAAGGGCCGAGGAGCCAAGGGCGCCCGCTAATAGGCGCGCCGTGGCTAGGATAGGCATACTTGCTGAGACGGCGGCGACGATGTTGCAGGCGACGAAAGCGCCGTAGGAGATGGTAAAGATAACGCGGCGGCCGAGGCACTCGCTGAGCGGGGCCCAGAGGAGGGGCCCAAGAGCAAAGCCAAGGACAAAGAGAGACACGCCGAGGAAGGCCGTTTCTCGGCCAACAGAGAGGCGGCGGGAGATGTCAGGGACGCCGCCGACGTAGGCAGACGAGGAGAAAGTCATAGCTAGGGTGGCGAAGGCGTTGAGGGCTGCGATCATCCATCTGATGGCGAGACGGAGGTTGAGTGGGTTACGGGGGTCGTTGGGAATGAAGCCGATAAGGAAGGGGTCTTCTATTGTCCCAGAACCCTTCCAGTCGTGACTGATTACGGCACGCGTCAACAGTACCGGGTCAAACACGATGTGCCAGTGGGAGATCTTAGGCTCTTCGGGGCCTTCGACAGCAGCTGAAGCGGACTCCATCAGGTAGAGGTGGAAGTTAGATGACCAGGGATGAGAACATCGTTTAGGTGCTTAAGGTGAATGTTCAGCAGCGGAATGTACGGTAATGATGATGGGGGGAGGTTGAATATTGCAAGGTTAATTGAGCGGCACAGACCATCAAAAGGAGGTAGGAGAAGACAAATAGGATTAGGTGGAGGAGCCCATGAGCGTTGTCTCGAGTGAAAATCGCCTCAAACTGTTTTGGAGAGAGAAGCCCTCCCCTTGTAAAGTGAATACACGAAACTCGACCATGCCTCACCGCGCCATTAAACTCTCCCGTTGTCATGACTTCCATATGTGCTACTGACAGGTGCGAGCACAGCCGCAGATCAAGGCGTACCCCATCGAGCGCGAACAGATGTCTGTTATTCTATCGCAGCTAGGTTGGCGAGAGGGCATCTCATTGCAACGGACGTTAAATGGGATACTGAATGCACCAAGCCTTAACTAGCACTTCTGACAATACTCCCACGCACAATACGACCCTGACACATGCTAGCCGACAGTAATGTCATCATGATACATGCGGGGCGGTTACAGATGAGGCTGCAGGGATTGGGGTTCTTCGGCGAAATAACCCGGGATATGACTTGAGATTGGTGGTGCCGGTCTAAAAACCATAAGTAGTCTAGACCCGTTGCTCTAATTATTTGAAACTCAGGTCTAGCTCCCCTAAGAGCTTTCTATTTTATAATGGGCGTAGAAAATGCGATGTGGAATTTGTAAAGTGTCTAAGCACTTGTGAGCGTTCGTGATGCGAGTTGAGGGACAGGAGATTCGAAATCCACTTCCAATCCATTTGAAGATCAATTGAAATAAACCAAAATTTATTTTATGGGAGGGCTAATTTAAATCTTGTTCAAGATATGGGACGACAGCTTGGGTTTTATTCGATGTGCATCTCAAGGAGGAAGTAGACGTGGTTGCTCGTTATTTTCTGAATTAGGGGCAGTGAGCTGGGCATGATTTACGTGCGAACGTTTGAACTCTAGTAAATATTCTATGGCATAGAAACAACGAAGACCAGAAAAGTCTATGAGCAAGAACCTTGAAACTCTCTCCTGACAGTACACATGTGTATTTATTGAACCAGCCTTTCGGATGCCCGGATAAGAGTCCAGATCGCGGGACAATGTATATTGCGGCAAGTGATAATGTCCTCAACCGTTGTGTTTCATAGGAGTCAAACACTGCGCAGAGAATCCCGCAAAACAGCCTGGACATTATTGATCTGCAGATAACCGGTTAGTCACAACCTGGGAAAGAAAATGAGAACACTTCTAGTGGACTACTCACAAGAGGGGCCTTCATGATGGAGAAGTGGTCACCAGGAACACACTGGCATTCTACCTCCCTCCCCACAAGCTTGTCCCAGCCTGCGGGGCCAAAGTCGCTCCTCTTACCAATCAACCAGTCCCTAGCTGCCCCGGCGATCTCGTCGTCGCTCAGTACGGCTTTCTTCTTCTCCTCGTCCATGACCCGGTCGAGGACACCGTCCCTGGCCCATATCACGACGACCTTGTCGAGTGCGGCGTTCCGGGGGGTCTCCTGCGGTTGGAAGTGCTCTAGCGTCCTGACACTAGCGAGGAAGTGCTTCCGCGTGGCAGCCGATACTCCCTTGCCGGCCCTATCGAGCCCCGAGAATAGCCCTGCCTTGTCCAGGATGTCGAGAGTTGGTGCTGGGAGCGGGGGTAGGGTTCTGGGGCAGGGGCTGTCGATCATGCAGAGGAACTCGACGGCCTCACCGGCGACGAGAAGCTGGCGGCTGACCTCGTATGCGAAGATGCCGCCCATCGACCATCCCGCCAGGAGATACGGCCCGTGCGGCTGGACGCTTTGGATGGCCTTTCTGAAGATTTCGGCAACGTTCTCGAAGGGAAGGGAGTACTCGTCTGGATTATTCACAAACGGAGAGTTGAGTGCGTAGACGGGCAGTGAGGTGGAATGTGCCGTCAGCGGGGGAAGATCAATGTACGACAGTGCCGAACCGGAGCCGTCGGGGAGAAGGAATAGAGACTGTCCACCCGGCTTTGGCCTTCCTTGAAGAAGCACGGTCGTGCTAACGAATTTCTGTTGTGTTATTCCTCCACCTAGAGTAAGTTTCCGCTCCGACAACGGCTTGGTCTGAACCTCCGTCTTGAGCTGCAATGCACACAGGGCAGCCTCCGCATCACCGAGGGTAGGGTAGTCAACGAAGAAAGACGACGGCAAACTAACACCAGCCTCCTCCCGGAATGTAGCTAGAGCCGTGATAGTTAGCAACGAGTCCATACCTAGGTCGGAGAATTGGGTAGTGGGCAGCATCTCTTTCCGGCTAACACCGCTCTCTTTGGCGATAATTGACGCGAGGATCTCCCAAATTTTATCCGGGCCCTCATTGTAGCCCATAGACACTCCGCTATCAGCGGTTGCTATTGATGTACAAGTTGAGCTTCTACTCCTTGTCTCCTGAGCGAACAGCGGAGACCGGTGCTGCTGAGGAGGCAGCTTCGATGGGCTGCGGCTCCTGCTCATGCTACCTCCGCTGCCACGGAAGAACGCACGTAAAGAGTCAACTGTGGGATATTCGCTGAACAGAGAGCTGGGGAGGTCCATCCCCGTGGATTCTCGCAGCTGCTGCAGAATGGTAATGGTCAGCAGGGAGTCGATGCCAAGGTCAGACCATTCAGCCAGACCATCGGAGAGATCAGCTATGCTTAAACCTGCTGCCTCCGCAATCATGCCCAGAGCTGCGTGTTCGACTCCGGCTCTTTTCTGTCTCGAGGACGCCCTAGACGCTGGAGGCGTCAACGGGCTTGTGACAAGGCCATGGGGGCCTGAGACGGAGCCCGAGAACTCCGAGCGCGACCTTGATGTGGAAGAGACAGAATGGGGCCTGACGGCTCCAAGGAGGCTGTACAATACAGTCCGCCGCATTTGCTTGAACTTCAGGCCGTAACACATAGCAACGAGCTCCCTATCAGTGAAGACATAAACATCTCCAGACCACACGTCATTTTTCTCTGAAGAGGGCTGCATGCAGACATATGCTGAGTATTGCTCGTCGCTAGAAAGACGACGGAGAATTCGCATGCTCTGCCACCCGTGAGAGATGTACACATCATCCTGAGCAGATGGCGGACTAACGTTGAGCGAGAAGCCTCCGAGCTGCGCCAAATTGTCGATCCAGAACGGATTGTGGACAAAGTTTTCGGGGTCATCCGGATATGGGAAGCACAGCTTGGCAAAAGACTCAGGCCGCTCGTAATTTAGGTGCAGATTATCCAGGGCTTGATATGGACTAGAATAATCAACCACGGTTTTGAACAACTTGTACACCGTACTCTTTCTCCACCGGTCAATGTCCCCAGCCTGCTCCATGCGATGCAGGGTGGATATCCGGTCGCGGATAAGATATAGGTTCTTGTTTGTATCTGCAAACATCGACTCTCCTCCACGGGAGACGAAGCAACTCGCATGTCGGAGGTATGAATTGCCGTCGTGCCAGCTGCTGAAGTCAAGCTTCACTGGGTCTGATTTTGAGGCCTGAGTCGCCGTGACTGTGAAAAGGTGCGGTTCAGTCGCGTCAGCGGAGACGATGCAGGGACTGAAAATCTCCATGTCGAAGATGTCCATTGGTGGGACGGATATGAGCGACGCGTCTCTTCTCTGGAAGATGTAGAACGCCGCGGAGTAAGCCATTGATGCATACAACGAGCTGGGACAGAGACCGACGCCGCCTACCATGTGTCCCCTAGCCATTGCATGGAGTTCCTTGTCGCTAAAGTCGCTCTTAAACTTAACGCGGGCTTCGGTGGGGCCGAATGACTCTTCCTCAATCTGCTGCCAACAGCGCGACGTGAATGCAGAGATTTTGTTGGATACGACGGACCTCGATGGGGCTGCCACATTGGGCTGGTCCAGCCTACTCGTATAGTCAAGCCAATAGTTTTTAAGGTCGAATGCGTAAGTTGGTAGGCTGGCAATGGATAGAGCATGTTTGTAGCAGCGATGAAACTCAGTCCACCGGATATTAACTCCGCTCGCATACACAGTCGCCAAAGTGGAGGAGACCGTCTCCCACGTTCCCTTTTTCGGGTCAATTGTTGGAAGAGTGCAAGAGGGGTTGCAACTCAGAGACTGTCTGACAAACGACAGACAAGTGGTACCAGGTCCAAGTTCAAGCCACAGAGTCCCGTTGTCAACGAGACTACTCGCAGAACAGGCATTCAATGCCTCGGTATATCTCACCGGCTGCCTTGCTTGTCTTGCCAAGTATGACGAAGAAAAGATACCAGATTCTCTCACAATGGAGCCGAGGAGACTTGAGGCGACCGGTACGGCAGGCTTCGCGAAGTGGACTGATCTCGCTTCCTTCTCGTACATTTCCAGGATGGGGTCCATCTGGGCGGAGTGAAATGAATAAGGAACATCGAGCAAGACGGCTGTGACACCTTGCTTTTCCTGCATCCGCTTTCGGAATTCAAAAATGTCATCTGCTAGTCCGCTCACAACGGTTGCTGTCGGGCCATTGACGCAGGCGACCTCAAGGGACGCAGCATCAGTACACTGTTGTAGCGCAATCTTCACTTCATCAACTGGGAGGCGCAAGGACAACATCTTGTGGGTACCGACAACACACCGCTGCTGCATGAGCGACGCCCTCTTCGAAACAAGATAGATCATGTCGGAGGCGGATATCACACCAGCCACGCACAGCGCAGCGTATTCCCCTAGGCTGTGCCCGATGACAAGGTCTGGTTCGATACCCCACGACTTCCAGAGCCTAGCAAGAACAACTTCAACGACAGCCAGGCACAGTTGGTTTTCGAGAGGCGAGGGTTCGGAAACTTCCTCCAAAAGAGTTGGCATAAATGACTGGATGCCTTGGGAGGCACAGAGAGCATCCATCTCGTCGACAATGCGGCGGCAAGCCGGCGATGTCTTGTATAACTCGGAAATAGCACCAAGGATCTTGCATCCTTGTCCAGGGAAGGCAAACACTATGGCCGGAGGTTTATTGGTGCCAGCACTAATGTTCTCCCAATTCGGCCGGTCTCTTTCCAAAGCAGCGAACAGTTCAGCAGTTGTCTTGGCAGCATAAGCTTTTCTGAGGGGGTGGTGCAGTCGCCGGGCGGTGGACGTGTAGGCGATGTCAGCAATTGAGCATGATGTTGTGGCAAGAAAGCCGGAGAGACGCTCGAGGTTTTGCAGAAGAGAAGCGGGGGTTTTGGCGGACACAGTGATGACATGTGTGCTCCGAGTATCGCAAGACTCGGATTCAGGCAAGGTAGATGGGGCGTCTTCTATCAGGAGGCTTGTGTTCCCGCCCTGTTGGAGAGGGATGTGTGAGCGCTAATTTGACATGATTGATTAATGATAGGGTCAGGGGTAAAACGTACTGCTGCACTGAAGTTGTTGATCATCATCTTCCTTGTTCTTCCTGGCACCTTGGCGAATGGGCCGGAAGAGGCAATCTTGTAGGTGTTATCCGCAAGACAGGGCAGTTTCGGATTCAACTGTCCCTTCACACCAATGTGGGGAAGAATTATGTCGTTTCGCATCATCAACAAAGTTTTGATGAGCGACGACACTCCGGCGGCCTAGGATCATGTAAGCCAATGGCCAGCTCTGAGTAGTAGAGGGGACATATTAATATCACTAACCGCTTCCCCATGTCCAATATTCGGCTTGATTGAACCGATGACCAGCGGCCGAGCCCTGTTCCCTTTGGCCAGAACATTGACTACGGAGTGGGACTCTGCGCTGTCGCCTGCTTGCGTGCCCGTCCCGTGGCATTCGACATAGTCGACATCTGCTGGATCACAGCCCCCTTGGGTCAGCACCTCCCTGAACAAACGCTCTTGGGTCTCCACATGAGGATGTGTGATCGATGCGGCCTCTGCCGAGTGATTCGTTGCAGCAGACTTGATCACCGCCAAGATCGGATCTCGGTTAGCGATGGCGTCGTCCAGCCTCTTGAGGACCACGACGCCAACACCCTCACCGCGGCAATATCCATCAGCACTGCTGTCAAATGTCTTGCAGGAACCGCTCTGTGACAGGAAACTGCCCCTACTCAGTCCCGAGTACATGTTGCAGCCAGTGAGTATGTTCGACCCTCCTGCCACAGCCATATTGCACTCCCGGCCTCGGAGGGAGTTGCATGCAAGCTGAATCGCAAGAAGGCTTGAAGAGCATGCACTGTCCACGCTGTACGACGGCCCGTCCCACTTGAAGTGATAGTTCACTCGTCCGGCACTGAACGCCCTAATACCACCTGTCACGTAGTACATGTCGACCTTCTCCGCGGCATTGTACTCCCGCCAGTCATCAATGGTCTGGCCAAAGAAGGTGCCAACCTTGGCGTCTCGCTCTCCTTTGTTCGGTTCTTGGCTGTATCCCGCCATCTCCAGTGCCTCGTACGTCGTCATCAAGAGCAGCCGTTGCCCGGGGTCGGTCGAGGCTGCCTCTCGCGGAGACATGTTGAAAAGGCGGGCGTCAAACATACCGGGGCGGTCAATGAAGCAGCCGAATGGCGCCAAGGTAGTGTTGTCTTTTTTGCCAAGTGGATCGTGATGGGTATTGATGTTGAAGCGCTCGGGAGGAATCTTGCGGCAGAGATCGACTCCGGCCTCCAGAACCTTCCAGAAGTCGCTGAGCGACTCGGCCCCCGGGAACCTACCCGACATGCCCACGATGGCAATTGAGTGACAGTCCGAGTCTGATGACGTAGTTTCTCGCTGGGTGCGAGATTCTAGGACAACGGTGACTTCATGTTCACGTAGATAGAACTCCAGCTGTTTCGAGATACCCGTGGCCACAATGGGCGTTATCTCGACATTTTTCTCACCACATAGGAGGCGAATGCTGTTGAACGTATCTTTCTGCCGGATTTTATTCCAGAGAATGTCATCGACAATCTGAGGCAAGATTTCGTCAATCATCGCTCCGCCGTACGTCCTACCAGAGCTAGGCGAGACGATGGTTGTCCCATCTCTCAGACGTGCGGCGTTGCCAACGTATTTTCCCACATCAACCTGGTCCCAGACACTCAGAGTTGGAAGATGAGACCCGTGGAACGGTGCTGAGATTGGCAGAGTGCTTGATGGGAACTGGGTAGCATCTGACAGAGCTGATGCGAAAAGCCTTTCGAGAGTGGAAGGAGGGCCGCTGATGGTGGAGCAGGAAGAGCCAACTGCACTGATATATGCTATCTTAGGAGCTGGCATGTTCTGGGGAAAAGTCAGTCATTATACGGAACAGATGTTCATGATGCTAGGCAGTCGAGGTTGTGGCTTACATTTGTGGAGTTAAATTGGTTCAAAATGTCTTGTAGGTCGGTTTCCGAGCACCCCTTCACGGCCCGCGCCCAACTCCCCTCATTATCTTCAATTGCCGCTGCTTTCTGACGCACATCGACACCGATTTTGATTGACAGCTCGATGATCTTCGGCGCAAGCTCCAACACTTGAACTATGGAATTCGCGGAGGCAGCGACTGCGGCTGGCAGCAAGCCTGTGCACCAGCCTACAATGATTGGGTTCTGTAGCAATCCCGGGCACTGCTCTAGTTGTCTGTTGTCATTAGCTGTCGGTCCCGATGTGCTAATGGAGAAAGAAACCAATCAGGTCAATATTATCTCACATTACTAGCATCCCCAGCTGTGATACACACAGGAGCAGGCTCTGGACGACGATGTCGGGGTGTTTCTGCTGAGCACATTGGACTCCAAGGCTGAGAAATGTATCGAAATAGAATGCCTGTTTCTCAAGAACAGATAGATTTTTGAAGCAGCGTTGAGCAGCATTGTGTGAGACCCGGAGAAAGTGTTGTAGGTATATTGAGTTCGGAGCGCGCCCGTACAACTCTTTGATGGCGGGCAAGACCTTCTCCGTCTGGTCTCCGAACACCAGAATGCGAGTCTTTGAATTAGGTGGTGACATGATTCCAGCATGCCAAGGGGAGAGGTTGTGATCTTTTTATCGCCGTGTCTTCAAGACTATGGCACGTTACTGCGGTACAAGAGTGGACGCGGCCATGTCAGCTTATATATTTCTTGGAATCACATCTGGGTAATCAAGACCTAGTCACGGAACGGCCGAGTACTCTTTCCCCGACCCCACAACTAGCACCCTATCATCGTTGTTGTTATTGGCGTTGTTGACAGGTGCATCATGTTAGCTCCGCGACCTAGGCCCCTTCCCCCTGAGACACGGGTATAATGCTAAACGAGCAAAGCCGTTGAGACATGACCAGGACAGCAGATGACACATTGTCGGATATAGTGCGATGTTGAAGCAATTGAATATTAGGAAACGTGGTCTCCATGTGTGGCCGACATGGACAGGCTTCGTAGCTAGTAGCCTTTAGAGGGCGGGCCACCAGATGTCAGAGACCCAATCAAGTGGATGACAGTTTCATCCCGAGACATTTGGGATGGCGCGAGCTTGTCTCGAGAATCCACTTAGTCTTGGATGAAAGAATATAGCGGGTCGATAAACTGACAGCCAGATGGGGTCTAGACGAGTGTGGGGACAGGCCCCCGGTCTCTAGCTGTCGCACCTGTACCCTGGACAACCAGACATTCTCTTGCCCGCGTCAAACTGTAGTACTTGAGGTTAACGTTTTGCCGTTGAAACGCGTCTGGCATGAAGATGATTTCACCTCTTAGCGTTGATGTCGTCTCGACATCGAAAATGCGTCAGCTGCCAAGTTGCCAGCTTATCATCAACAAGAATGTCGCTCATCTTGTCGACTGCCTGCCTTGAGACTCCGCATCCGAACTGCCTCCAGATACTTTACTTGAACAATGGCGGCAGACATACCGAAAGCCACAGCCGTACATCCGAATCTGGATTGCATAGCTCCCTCCCCCCAACCCCTTTGCGCACACATGATCAAGAAGGTCATCATCGTTGGCGCCGGCCCCTCCGGCCTCCTGCTGGCCCTCAACCTCGCCCGTGAGGGTATCATTGTCCGCGTCCTCGAGTCCGCGTCCAGCTTGGACACTCGGCCGCGGGCAACGCACTACGGCCCCGCCGGCGTCCACGGGCTCCGCCGTTCCGGCGTCCTCGACGCCATCGTCCGCGACGGCGGACTGACACCGTCGGGCGTCACCTGGCGCTTTCCCAATGGGGAGGTGCTCGCCGAGCTGCCCCAAAACCCCATACCTTCCGCGGATCGGGTGATCAGCCTGCCGCTTAACCGCGTGGTCGAGATCCTACTCGAGGCTCTTCACGCGCAGCCCACTGCCGAAGTCAGTTTCGGGCATCGTGTTGTGCGGGTCGACCAGGCCAACGGCGCAGCATGGGTCGAAGTTGAGACGGACACTGCGGCTGGTGGGCAGTCTACAGTGAACAAGTCCAGGATCACTGCTGACTACGTCGTCGGGTGCGACGGCGCGAGCAGTACGGTCCGACGCTGCCTCTTCGGTGACTCATTCCCTGGCTACACCTGGCACCCGTGGCTGGTAGCCGTCAACGTGCGCTACGCCGGGTTCGATGCCGCTGGTTGGTCCGACATTAACTTCATTATCCACCCCACTGATTGGTGTATGGCCGCTCGCATCGGAGGCCCAGACGGCCTATGGCGAGTGACGTTTGGGGAGGACGGCAGCCTATCGCAGGAGGAGTGCGCCGCTCGTGTGACCGACCGTCTCCGCGCTCTTCTCCCGGCCCGACCCGCCGTTGAGGACTTCGACGTGGTCAGCTCCAGTCCGTATCGCATTCACCAGCGCTGTGCTCCACAATATCGCGTCGGCCGGGTCCTCCTGGCCGCGGATGCGGCGCACCTGTGCAACCCAATGGGCGGAATGGGGTTGACGGGCGGTATCACCGACGTTGACGGGCTGTCAGACTGCCTGATCGGAATCCATCGCGGGGTCGCCACCGAGGGGATACTGGATAAGTACGCGAGTGTTCGCCGGGGCATATACGAGAACGTGGTGGATCGCATTACGACTGCGAACCTCAAGAGGCTGATGATGGACGCTAACACAGCTGCCGAGGGCGATGACTTCCTTAAGTTGCTCCGGAGCGCGACGAGCCCCGAGACTACTACCATGCTCGCCAACGTCATGAGAGTAGGTTGTCCCTGAAAGCTGCACTCCCTTTACTTGTTGTCGGCTAACCCGCGGTCTCCTCCCTCTTAGGCTCCAGGCTTGCTGAAACATGACTTCACTCAGTATTATACAGGTTCCATAACAACGCCAAGAGATATTGAGAAGAAAATCAATACTGCACATTCGGATGTCGTTCTGAAATAGATAGTAGCATTAGTTGCTGATGTCACGCAAAAAATCCATGATTCCTTTCAGAGTAATATGTAGCGAGGTACCTGTGTAACGAACGTGGTTCGCACGTTGCAGATCCAGCAGTTCTCCCATGACATACAAAGGGATAAATACAGAAGAGGCTGAAGCACGAAATAATCCCGTTCAACAATCAAGATCTACTCTATGCCTGAATATCCAATCTAACGCTTTGCCCTGGTTCAGATAAGCATCGTATCTGTATCTAGCCCGTGTGTGGACTTCTACCGTAACTCAGTTTAGAGCAAGCGCATCGTCCGCCTTCCAGATGGGTCGAATGCTGATGAAGGCTCCAATACAACTTCCCACGCTCTGGCTCTGGCTCTGGCTCTGGAAGTATTGACATGTCTGGCGACGAATGACAAAACTTACTCTGTTCGCGAATAGCTTTTGAATAATGCATAAATATAAAAGGCGTCACGGATCAGAGTAATGTCAAACACCCCAACAGCGTAGTGGCCCACGCAATGCCTAGACCGTCGTACATTGGGTAGCTTGCCAAAGGCAGTAAGGCCCCGACAATGCTGCGAGTAGAAGATGACGCAGCCATCGCCGACGCCGCAAACTTTCCGTAAGAGTCTGCCAAATAGTTCAAGAGTGGTGTAAAAATGAGAAGGTCCCCCAGGCCGAAGAAGAATCCTGACAGAAAGGGAACGACCCACGGTATCGCGGTATTGGCCGTCGACCCTAGCCAGAACATCGAGAGAACCATGAGTGGGCCTCCCGCGCAAGCCAGTGGCAGGCGTCTGCTCCCTTCTGTCATGGTCCACGCTTTCCCTGCTGTCTGCGCTCGTTCATAATGAATATCGAACAAGTAGAAAATAATCAATGAGGAACAAACCCCAATGCTAATGTCATGTTTGAGCAAGAAGGAAAAATTTTCAACGTTGGCCCGATGAACTAGAAAGGTGACATATCTGGCCGACGGTCCATATGTAAGCTCCTGGGTTTCCCACGGACACAAGTTGAGGAGACGCCGGTCGATTTACTTTCCTATTTGCGGTTGGTCACGATGTACCCAATTACACGGGTCGGAGAACCGATGCTTTCGTGTCGATGCGTTTTCAACTAGACATAGGAGCTACCCTGTACACGTCACGACATCTGACGCTAATTTCGACAACATCGATACACAGCCTAGAATGACCGTCAGTGTTGGAAGTAAAATTCTCTCCGAATGAATAGTCAGCAGGTCTGGCATCTGAATGCTTAAACTAAGATCAGTGTGTGGAGCTGTCCGGGTGCTTCATTTTTCTTGCGTTTGGTGTGCGCCAATAACATCACTGCGATAGAGTCAAAGCCTTGTGCGGGGTAGAACGGAAAATCCACGCTCATGAAGACCGTGAAATAATGCAAGCCTCCATGTCAAGGTTGCTGCTCAAAGTCGTGCGAAGCACATGGTCGGCATGGACACTAAGGAACTTTGTGCTTACTGCTCAAAGCTCGATTTTGAAACATTATTTTACGATCAAAATACCAAACTAATGGAGGAGACGCGGCTAGGACTCATAGGCTGGCTTTGGAACCAACACCTCTGCTCGTTCTGCCGCCTGGTAAAACACACTCTCCTCTCCTTCTATGGAAAGGAGGCTCTGCTACAAGTCTCAAAAGCTGGCCATCAGCCCAAAGTTACCTTACGAAGGACACCCCTGGACACGGCAGGTTTTGAGTTTGCGCGCGTTCGAGTCATTCAGGAGATCCCTTATTGCCTCATGGTCGACGTTGATTTGAAATCAGAGGATGGGCGGCGCTTGCTTCAAAGTGGAAGACAAAGCGTCAGATCTCCATTGAAATCTAGCATGAATGCTCAAATCATTGCTTGGCGCGGTGGATCTAAGGCATACTCTGGGTCTTTTTGCGGACGTCGAGTTGATAGTGCACGCGTCAATTGGTCCCTTGCCAGAGAGTGGCTATCCTCGTGCCAGATGAAACACCCCCAAACTCGGGCGGGAAGCCCTGATGCAGCTACTTTTTCCAAGGACGGGGCCGGCAACACGACATTGCCACAATTTCGTGTCATTGATGTGGCCGATGCGCGTGTCGTGATACCTGCAAGGGATATCTCCTATGTTACGCTCAGTTATGTCTGTTACAAAGACCAGAGGGTTAAACTCTTGAAGGACAACCTAAATCTCTTGTCTCAGCCAGGGGCTTTGAGGAGAGAAGAGACACAACCTTGCAGGACGATTCTAGACGCTATGCTCGCGGTAGCATCATTGGGGTATCAATATCTGTGGGTCGATGCCCTGTGCATTATCCAAGATGATTGGCAAAACATCAAAACCAACGTAGACAACATGGAACATGTGTATAGCCAAGCCATATTCGCCCTTGCCGCAGCAACAGGCCAGGGCGCCGAACATGGTTTGCCTGGAGTCAACTCGAGCGTGCCAAGAACCGAGACTCAATGTGTCACTGAGATTCAAACATTGAGCATGGCTAACAGGCTGACACAAGATATCGAGGACTCTCACTGGAACATGAGGGGTTGGACTTATCAAGAAGGAAGTCTGTCTCCCCGGGTACTCTACTTCACGCCATCACAATTATGCTATCAATGCGAAAAAGGATGCACTCAGGAAGAACAGTTTCATGAGCCGCCCGAAGGTGGCCAAGTCACAACCCCAGGTCGTACTCACGACTTGGTCTTTGAGAACACAAACACGCTCGGGGTGTACATTAGGTGCGTAACTAAGTACACGCATCGTTCGATCACAGACCCCTTGGACAAGATACGTGCACTGGACGGCATATTAAAGCGTCTGACCAACCCTCTACGAAGCTTATTCTACTTTAGATTGCCTGCTTCCATATTCGATGTAGCTCTCTTGTGGCAGCCACTTAGGCTCTGCGATCGCAGAAACAAATCATTCCCTAGCTAATCATAAGCTAGGTGGAACGGGCCTATGAGATTCAGTTTCACTAATTCAAATAACTCATTGAACGTTTGCGAATATACAATTAGCCAATGCAGCATTAAAACGGCCAAGAAAAACATCAGCATCTATCAAAAACTCACACCCGTTGAGCATCAATCACTAGCGTCTACTGAGCCAGCCGCGGCCTAGACACAATGCTTTAATAAGGAGGAGAAAGAGATTTATTACCTTAATACTAGCCTTTATATGCCGCAGTACTAATACCCTCGTTGTATTAATACACCGCATCTACCGCATCGCAAAACCTTTGCCAATGCCGCTTCAAAAGTTTTAATAAAAAAAGGCAAAGTGGCTTAACTGCTTATAATAGGCCAGCATTCAGGTTCCCCTTTATATATTAGCGGAGAGTATAGAGAAGGATATTACATGCAATGTAACTTATCTATTCTTAATAAGTATTCAAGGGTTATCGGTATAGTCTTCGTGGATGCGCAAACAGTACCAGAGCTATGTGGATAGTAACATCGATTTCTAGTATTATCCCGCTCAACTCTGTACAATAATAACGAGGACCCCTGCTAGAATAACAAGACAAAATCCTTTCTTCCGTGGACTAGTCATAGATTAGAAGTGAACCATCATGCTATAACGGGCAAGTTTCAACCATACAAAACGCACTTCCAGAACTGGACACCTACAGAAACAACAGTAGCGAATAGCGCGATCATTTCCGAGTCTCTACCAAAGGTAAAGCCGGTGAATTACTTGATAGATTATTTAATTGAGGATAAAGATAAAGATCAAAACCCTCCTCTTAAACTAAACCAAGAGCCTTTAATAAGACCTATTTTGGCAACCAAATTCCGTGGCCATTAATAAATATCATCCTATTGAGATATGGTACAAATAAAGTCGCTAAGAGGATTGGTGTAGGACGAATATATATTTCAGCATTTGAGATGTCTCCTGTGGAACATATTATACTAGGCTAGGTATAGCTATATTTAAATATACTAGAGTAAAAGAAGCTTTATATTAGAGCAAGCCTTGTATTACAAATAGTAAATACCTTATTAATAAGATAATATAGGTCACATTATATTAATGGGCCATTTAATCTCTAAACTAATACTTCTTATTATAAGGATAGAAAGACGTTTATATAGACACTATGATATTATTTATATTAATAGCAAGGAAGTAAAAAAAACATAATTATATATATATATAATTAACCGAACTTATTTGATATCCTTATACATAGACTCTAATGAAAATAAAATAATATAATATATCAAATCCGTGAAATATAAAAGCATAGTGGAGTAAACCTAAAGTAATTTATCTACTCTTGTATTCCTTGAGTTTATTAGAAAAAGCTTGTAATCCAGTAGCATTAAGAACTTGCAGTAATATATACTTAATATTTTCTGAATTTCTATTAAAATATAAAATTTACTTAATTTTTAGAAATTAATATTATTTATTTATAGGGAATATTATATAAAGTAATAATATAATATATAGAAACTAAAATAATAAGAGAATAATTTATTTTATTAGAATTTACATATATTTTAATTTATATTTATTATTTACTTTAATAGAAATTCCTAATTTTCTTATATATAGAAGACATTATACAGAGCATGTAGATATTATATAGGAATCTACATAGTAAGTAAATAACTTAATTAATTTAATTAAGCTTTCTATATTTTTAAAATTCTATAATCAATTTTTACATATAGTAGATTATATAGAATAAAGACTTATTATATAAGAACTAATAGCTAAGGTAAGGACTAGTAGCAACTATCAAGGCAGTTTATAGATTAATTAATAATCTAAGTAGAAATGGAAAGAGTATATACTGGTGGTGCTTACTGCAAAACATAGACACTAAGAGCCAACCTGCGTGGAACACTGCAGACTATCTATATCTAAACGTCAGTAACTGACCAAGAACTTTCATCACCATTCTCATCCATATCTATATCCACTGCCCAGTCATCTGGGGCTGACCACATGTCGAAAACATTCTCATCAAACTCAAATTCGGTCAAATTCTTCCACATCTCCAAGTTGAGCAGATCATCATAGTCATGATCGGCGTTAGACTCTTGCATCATCAGCTTCACCTTAGCCATGATGTCCTCCAAACAGTCCATATTTTGCTCCAAGTGCCAGGAGTGGTCACTGTCGAGGCGTAGCCAAATCGGAGAGATTTGAGCTGCTCAATGTAGAAGCCGATACTGTCGGTCCGCTTCTCCAAGGAACCGTTGCCATATCCATCGTCTTCGTGGTACCATAGGGCGCCACGAAGAAGATTTACTCTAATGTCGATGGCTGACTTGCGGTGACCCATCTTCTCGTGCATCGAAGCAAGCAGTCGCTGGCTCTCGAGTGACATGGGATGGCTTACGCCGTACACGTCCTTGAGGTTATACGTGATATCCTCGAGCAGCGCAAAGGCTGTTTCATGTTCGCCACAGGCAAAGTGCACCTCGGCCAGCCGTTTACCAATGGACACGGTGGTGGCCGGGGTAAGATGGAACTCATGACTGTTGCGAGATGTCCAAAGGAGCTCGTAGATTTTCTGCGACCTGTTAGCGAAATGACTCGCGACCAAGGAGTCACCAGGTGGGGTACTGTACCTTCAGAGTCTGGAAGTCGTTCTGCTTGCCAGCAATCCTCATGATGAGACGCACGTAGCTAAGATTCATCAAACGGATGTCAAGGTCAGAGTTATGGCTCATGGCCAAAATGCCAATTTTTGTCGCCAAAGCCTCCAAATCTTCACCCGTTTTGCTCTTTTCATTCTCGGAGCACGAGTAAAGCGCCGTGGAGAGCCTCAAAAAGAGCACAGAGACGCTACTATCGTCCATGTTGGCTCTTGTCTGTCCGCAGCCGTATATCCATTCAGACAGCAACAGGCAGGATCGGTAGTTGCCCGCTTCAGTCAGGTCCTGGATAGTGGCAAGTGCAGTTTCCAGGAGGGACAGTGAAATTGCGTCTTGGCTCAGAGCTTCGAGAGTGTCCTGGAAGAAGGTGTAAGTGGAGCTGCTCTTCTTCTCACTCTGACCAAGCATCTTGCAGAACAGAGTCCATAATTTTTGCTGAATTTCCTGAGACTCCGTGACCAGCTTGCAAGATTCGAGGTGTGCAATCAGCCCACTACCCGTCGATAGCAGGTCATCCAGGCGATCACCGGTCAGACAAGCTCGGAGCCATGCCTCGTAAAGACAGGTTTCTGCCAGGACCCGTGTCATAGCGTCGCTAAGAAGGTTGTCGCTCTTGCTCGACTGGAAGAGGGCTTCCATTGAGTAAACCAGGACGAGACATCTGCGATCATACGGCATTACCGCGTTACCGCTCTGCTCGAGATAGGCACGCCCGCAAAGCTTCTCTTGTCTTGGCCGGAAAATCTGCACCCGGACCGCAGTGAGAAAACTGATGTCTCCGTATCCGAATCCTGACTTGCGGTACATGTCATACAATCTCTCGGCGAGGTGGAAGAGCGTAACTGGATCAACCTCTTTAGCAATCACTCCGAGGACAGCCTCCCTGAGTATATCCTTGGCTTTTTGCTTCGCGTCTGTTGTGGCGATCGAGATACAGAAATCAAGAAGCTTCTGCAAGCAAGAAATTGTGTGTTTGTGGGCATGGCCGTGCTTCTTAATTTCGAACTTCCACGCCTTGACCAGGATATTCTCGGCTCGTTCATGTAGGCAAGGCTTACTCGAGACCAGAATGCTCAGACGATCCTGTGACAGACGTAGAATGGCCACAAAGGCGTCGTCAACGTTCGAGAGTCCCAAGGCAATCTCGTTGACCTCATCATATATATCCACCGCCTCACGCATTGTTGTGTCGTCCAGCTCGAGAAGCTTGCTCAACTCTAAACATGCCTTAAGGTACCAAATATCTTGTTTCCCGAAATCAGACAGGAAGATCGCCCTAAGTCTGCGCGCCAGACGAACGGCAGTAGATATGCTGTTCATGGATATCAATATGTCAGAGTACCCTTGGAAGATCTCGAACCCACGAGCAGTATCCATGGCGAGGTCATGGCGAAGATCGAAATAGTACGACCATAGTCGCTCGTACCGCTTCAGAAGTTCCGTGCTGCGCTCATGTCGTCTTGATCCTCCATGGCTCTTGCAGAGTGCCAGAAGGCCTTCGATTAGCAAAGAAATTGACTCCAAATCATCCTCATCAGGCTCAACATCCAAGACTCCACAAACTTGTTCATCATCCTCTTCGATATCTAAGCCTAGCCTCAGACTCAAACGAATGATAGAGGATGCCACTTTGAGACTAAAATGGTGAGAGCTGCCCAAAGAACTTTTGCATTCTCCAAGGATTGATTTCCAGAAGTTTAGGGCCTCAAGACTCAACTCTGCTTCCTCTAGAGCATGGGAGACAATGGTTGCGATCTCTTGGCTCGAAGAACTCCATTCGAGAACATATCTCTTGCAGCTTTCCAACGTGAGCTTGAGGAAGTGATCTGCCCGTGCCGGTTCATTTGCGGCACGGCACATCTCAACCATGATGACGATCAACTGCACACACTCTCGGGCGTACTGCTTGGGAAGAGCCACGCTCTTGCCATCTCCAATGACTAGCACTTGGGGCCAAAGTACTTGAAAACTCTTTTGGCAGATGCTGATGGCAGTCTTGTGCTGTGATCTGGAGCGATGTAAGACGGCAAGGTCGCGGCACAAGAAGACGGTGTCAGACCCAATTCTTCCACTATTTGAGGCCGTAACCAGGATACTGTCGAGAATGTTGAGCCAGAGAAAGTCCTCAATAGGGTTTTCTGCCTGCCGATAGCATGTGATGAGTGCTGAATAGACCGCAAGCATCTCCTCGAAATGGTCATGGGAGGGTAGCTGATGGATCTCATATACGACCTGGAGAATGCTGAGCGCATCTCGATGTTGTTCTAACCTCAAAAGAAGCTGGGCGATCTCACGAAGCTTCACCAGCATGCTGAGATTGCATCGTCTGTCCGCGGTGACATGCTTAACCGCGATTGCCCAGAATGCCTTGAGGGTTGACGATGCCTCCTTTTCCAAAGACAGCTCATGCATCATCATAGCCAAGTGCAGAGAGATAGAGGTAAAGGCGACGATAAGATCAGGGTTACTAGTGCCTTTGTCGAATTGGCTATGGAGGATTATCCACAGCTGTTTAAGTCGAGCCTTGGACATGTCCGAAATGCCGCGCTCGTGGTAATGACGAACAATGCGGCAGACAGCAGACAGCACATGCTCGTTCCAGGTCTCCAGAGTTGGGGCAGCATCAAACAAATCTTGACACAGCCGTTGGGCTTCAGCCATATTACCGCTACGTTCCAGAGCATCGACAAGAAGATGAAAGAGGTCAAGCGTTTTATTTGCGAACAGACCCCGTGTTCGGCAGCACGCCTCATAAATGTCGTGTAGAATCTCTGCAGCTTCTGCAAACCGCATCTCGGCGGTGTAGAGCTCAGCAAGTCTTTGTGCGATGAGTAGAGTCTTGTCATGGCTCTCGCCCAATTCTCTCCTGTCCACGCTCCACAGGTACTCGTAGACACTAAAGCCTTTGGAGGGAAGAGTCGTGTGAGGGTTAAGGGTTGAGATGATGTACCTTGCACCGGCGGTTGCTTGGGGGCTGGGGTCACCGTAAGCCAGAATGGTGCATTCAAAAGCTTCGATAAGTCTCTCCAAGTTGATCTTGGTGTTGGAAGAGTGAGGCTTCTCAACGTGGGCCCTGATGATCATTGTCTGAATGACAGACACGGCCTTGGCGCCCAGGACTGATTTTCTCAGGGCAAAGACCTTTGCAAGGGCTGTGTCCAGACTACTTCTGGCAGCTTGAGCCCGCAAGAAGTGCCATTCAGCGAGCGCCATCATCACCGAGTCAGGCAGCTTGGAGGAGATCTCTGTCGGGATGTGCCCAGAGAGCTTCTCAGATGACGTTAACGACTTCTCGTAGTGGTCGTACCAGTTGCTAACAGAGTAAACGAGGAGCTCATCGAACTCGCTGTATGACGATGTGAATGCCCACTTGCTCCGTGACGGATCCTGGAAGATAAGCTCCGTCTTTTCCAACGAAAGGTGCTCTCCAGCGTGTTTGAGGCAGTCCACGGCGACCTGGCGATGGGCAACGTGAAGAGATAGAGGGATCTTGCCGTGTAACGACATATGGTTCATACGTGCCTTGACCAGAGAGTCCACAAATCGAATATACCCATTCTGTACGGTGATAATGCCGGCCAGTGATGAGTTTGAACTCACAGAACGACCAGAGCGAATCCTGCGGAGCCAGTTGCTGACGGTGACCGGACCATACCGCTCCATCTCTGAGATTTGGATCGACCTACCACCGACAAGAAGCCAAGATAGAAGAGCCTGTAGCTCGGGTTGTTTGTAGTCAATCTTGAGAACCATATGATCGACGATTCCATGGACAGTCTTTGGCGTCTTGCAGATGATGTCGGGCATGCGAGCCAGATCGTGTTCGGACTCGAGGAGGCGTAGGATCAGCTTGGCTTCCAGAATGGAGGTCCACTGTCTTTCAGTGACGTGCCGTATCAATTCTCTCCGGACCTGCGTTGGGAGACTGCACAGAGTCGTGGAAGCTGCGATAGCTCCCTGGAGGAACTGGCGCGCATTTCTGCGAATGTCACTGGGGGAGAGAGCATAGATCTCCGCGCCAGAGATGACACTAGCAGCGTCCGGCTCCGCCAGGGCAAGACATCCGATCCTCTTAGACCTGGACGTAAGCTCTTGCAATTTGATAAGGATGCTTTGGCAAGCGACAGATGTGCCATCAGTGCCCGAACTGCCGTCGACGATAATTGCGATGTTTTCGCCACTCTTGGAGCACTGCTCGGCCAGTAGCTCCCATAGAAGGTCTTCAGTTCGGTACACTGTCTCGTCTTCGCTTCGTTTCATGATGCGCTTGATGGAGGCAAGCATGTCTGTGTCGCCGACCGACTGGTCCAAGAGTTGCTGAAGTAGAGCCTTGACGAAGCGCGTTGCGGTGTGCGCTTCCTTGTGGGATGACCCTACAGAGAGTTAATGATGTATGGTATGAGGAACAAAGGCAAGTCTTACCTATAGAAGCACTGAGAAGTTTAGTGTTCGGAGGAAATGATAATTGAAATCGCTGAATCAGATTCGATATCATGGTTTGCTCCCCGTATCCACTTTCGCCAGTGACCAGGAGGAGCCGGGAGGTCGCCTTGAACAGTTTTGCCACCACGGGCTCGACACAGTCAAACACGAAACCATGGCCATGGTGCCCAGCACGGCCTCTTGTAAAACCCCATACACGCTTTTGAGGGCTATGGCTATGCAGCCAATCCAAGACTTCGGCAAAGCATGCGTCTAGGGACTGGTCTGCAGTCCTTTTCAGAGAAAGGTGCCAGAGTTCTTGACATGCATCATCGGCAGCCATTGCGAGGGATCTCACATCCTTTTCGAAGTATTGCTCGATGTGGTATATGAAGGCTGCAGGGCCCCTGATATTGTCTATTGAATCAAGTCAACCCGGATTCACTCCTGGTCTCGCGTCAAAGCAGAAGACGCACCTCTCTTGAGCTCCTCCAGCATTTCCACGTAATTGACGCATATGTGTTGCAGGACCTGTATGATTTTGGATAGTGCAGAGTACAACTGCTCCGAGAAGACACCCTTGGGCACGGATGTTCTGACATGCTCGAGAATGCCACTAGCTCGATGAAATATCGCCAACAGACCATCCAAGGCCGCCGAGCTAAGAACGTCTCCCTGGAGGGAAAGCTCGCAGCACGCGAAGAACATCGAGGCGGCAGCCTCGGCGTCCGAGCTTTTGTCTTTGACGAGGCTAATGAAGTTTTCTATTCTCTCTGCTGAGGACTGCACCTGTTTGAGGCGCCGATCCACCAAGCTCCATTGATGGGGGACCTGCCGCATGCGGATCTTGTCGATGAGGTTGAATACATCTTGGATAGTGACTCGCTCTCGAGTCGTTGGTAGCGAGCAAGTATACTGCAGGTCTTCAAGGGTCGCGTGGGTCTTGACTATCCGCTCTTCAATGGGGAGGTTCTTTGACTGCCCTGAAGGTCTTCGTCCGACGGTTGTGAGGGTCGATTCAGACGATAGGGTGCGTCGAGCCGTTGGGGTTGGTTGTAGAGAGTCGATACGGATACGGCGCTTCGGCATAGTGATGGAGCTCTGCCTCGTGCCGCCGCCGGTTGTACTGTCGTCGCTGCTAGCGAAGCTGCGATCGGGACTTCGGATCTTGTCGTCAAATTGTCCAGAGGAAACCACTCGCCGAAGGCGCGGTGTCACACGACGGGTCGGCAGTTCACCGTCGAGTACGGTATCAATGGTGAGATCGCGATCAACAGAGGCAGTCGAACGCGTTTCCTCAAGTTCGTCAAAGTCTACCTCAATGCTATGGTCCTGAAGCGAAGTTCGCGTCTCAGCACGCTCTTGCTCTGCCGCTTCAACAGCAGCATTCTTGGTTTTCTCAGCAACATGCTGGGTGCCTTTCGTGGACTCGAGCCACTCAAGACTCCCCGCGGTGCTCTTGGAAGGTCCGGATGTCATCTCCTTCGCTTGCACGAACACCGGGTTCATGGCCTCGATCGAGGTTGGTGTTACATCTGTTGTTCACCACGGTCAGTGAAGGTCCTCCTCGCTGCCATTGGTGCCGTGGAATCAAGCACCAGTCTTACTTGGCGACATCGTTATGATGATTAAACCTCAATGGCTGAGGTTTTCCGAGGTTTCAAGGCGCATGCGATAGCCGTTTAGAGGCCGCTTGACACGAAGAGGGAGGTGGAGGTTCTTCTAGGGATGTGTGTGTGTGTGTGTGTGTGTGTGTGTGTGTTCCTGATAGACACGGGCGTAGGCCACATGTGATACCCTGTCTGACTATGCTCAGCACGGGACTTGTTTACCTGATGAGCGAAGGCTTGCCGTGTTTGCGATCATCGGCCGAGAGTCAATATTCCCAAGCAAAAGACCCGTTCTAGACTGGCAGCAATCTCCCGAAGAGCGTTCTCTTTGTCACTCGCATTCTCTTGCACATGGTCTACGGAGTACTTCTGACGGAAATGTCTACTTTCTTCCTGGGCGTGACCTGATCCGAGCTTCCTCAATAGTCTGTCGCTGCCTCAGCTGGGTTGATGCAAAGTGGCGTTGCCCCTGGCCTCTGGCCCCTGAACTCCAGGGCGCCGCCCCGATCGTGCGGGCCCACAGGTGTTTGTTTTGCACGCCTCCCCTGTTTCTGAAAAAGATATAATCCTTGTCGAGAACGTGGCCATGAGGTACTACCGGGGTGCTCTTTTTTTGTGCGCCGTACACCCAAAATTGGCAACTGCTTCGCTCGGTCGAATTCATCATTCTGTTCACGTGAGGTGTATAAGGAATTGTACTTGAACTGTGGAATCATCTGCACGGCGTACTGTCGACCTTGTTCGCGACCTTGATCGAGCCTGGGGGAAGGCTGGTATTGCATACAGAAACAAACCTTTTGCTCTAATGCTCGAATATCAACACGCAGAGCCAGTTTCGCAGGTTTTCTCTCAAGTTTCCAATTAATAAACTGCCAAAATATCTTAAAAGTAACCTGTTTCTATATTCATTCCTCCTTCCGCCTGATTGGTTGCCACGGTTTCTACCTCCACGTCCTCGCTCGCAACGTGGTCATCCAACATCTCGTTTTCCACCTGATCAGCAGGGTCCCCCCCACCATCATTTGCCCCATTATATGAATAAAAGAAGTATTCGATCTCCTTGTCAAGTATAGCTTCAAACATCATGGCGCTGTCACGCCGTAGGGTAAAAAAGAAAGCTTCAAATGGGGCGTCCTTTCCCCCGCGATCAGTGCTTAGCCAGAGTGCTCGACAATTGGAACTCGTTTTCTTAACTTACATCGTCCTCAAATTGATAGAAGTATGAAAGTATAGGTGCGAGCCACGTATACCTTTTTGCACTGACCCATCCCGGTTCACCTGCATCAAGTCCTTGCTGATAACCTGCATTGGTCGTGACCCTTGCCTCACGCTGGAAGATCTTCACGCGGCGTTTCAGAGAGCTTTCGTATCTAATCGGGATCATATAATCAGCAAGTGCATTGATCTTGAAAACCTCGATCAGAGATCACCTCATCATCACTGTATTGGTTTCTTTCGTGCCCAACACGAGATTCTCGTATGACTGTGAAGAGTCCCTGGACTGCATTACTCCTAACACTGCCAACCCACCGAATGAGTACGCCGAGCGGTGTAGCCACTAGTAAATGACGTTATTGATGTGTTTTGTTCATCTAATGAAGCACACTAACCTCGAAACCCTTGCTGGGAGAATTGTAGAAAATCGCATTGGCGACCTAGATCGATTCATTAGTATGGAAAAGTATATTGTCACCGTCATTTGGCAAACAGGCGTGCCAAATGTCACGTTGCTTACTTTATTCGCCGATACATTGCTCATACATTTGTTCTGCGTCATGCATCTTTTCGTTTTACCCCATATAATGCTTTGGTGTCTCACACGAGTGTATGTTTCTCTGAATTTCGCGGTCGAAGCGTCACCAAGCCGTCCATTTCTTTCTTCTGCTTCACCACCTCCGGGAAGGAGCACGTGAGGATCCCTGCACAAGGGTAGCATTACATTCGTGCATAATTCTCCCATGGCTGCGGCTGTGAGAACGATCCGGTACAACTTAAACGGATGAGCCTTGTCTCTCATATCTGTAGCCATACTCGTCACCCATCGCTTGCGGGAGTTCACCTTCAAATAGGATGTTGTTGAGATCAAGCGTGGGCTTGAATTGCATCCTGGTCTGGGTGATGGGCTGCACGTGATTCTCCAGGAGATACTTGCGAGCCGCGTTGAAGTTGAGATCGTCTGTTCCCGCTGCATTGGCGGCTTTGGTCCTGATAAGGTCACTGAAGACGATGAAGAACCCCCTGCAGACTACATCGAACGCATTTGGGGGCACAGGTTGGTCCCAGTATCGTCCGTAGTGGTCTCTCACTCCGTAGGCATTTCCCTGAGACTTGCGAAGTAAAGCTACAAACAGCTTTGTTAGTAGTAGTATCACGCAGGCTTGTCCGGATAGGAAGAAGGTCCAAGCTTACCTGCAAGCTTGCAGAAGTAATGCAGGCAAACCATTCCTTGGTCTTGGATTTGCTCTGTAGTACCACCATTAAGTTTATCAAAGAGACGGATGGAGTGCCAAGCATCAATCTTTCCAGAAGCATTCCAAAGCTTGAAATCGAAACGGTCGGGGTGTGTTTGGTTTAGGTTGTTTAGATTCCCCAGGTACTCGATTCGTTTACCGTAATCCCCTTTAAGCTTATCCACGTTCGATTCTGTACCCATACGAAGATAGAGGTCGACCACATGAATGAAAAAGTCGCCAGCAGGGGGCTCTCTGCTCTCCGTTTCGGCGATATATACGAATCTTTGTCTATCATCATGTAGAGGGTCTGAGTTGAGTCTGCCTTTGTAGAGGAAGATTTGGTAAGACTGAAAAGGCTCTGTGGCCTGTTCCACCCCATTTAGCCTTTGCTTACAGCGTGCTTGAGTTGGACGACTTTGAGAGAAGACGTACCAATGATTCGCTTTGCATCATAACAATGCGAGAGTTGCCATACTTGTTTTTGAAGCCTAAGCGGCCTCCATGGCCACAGATGCTTGGACTAAAGTTGACTGCTGGCGCATCTATGCGCTCAAAGCCTAACAGAAGATTCAGCAACCTCCAGCGCAAGTGTATCCAGCTCTGCGTCGAACTATGAGAAAATGATGAGAAAAACTAAGTGTTCACGTACTGTCATATTCGACATTATAATTGCGATGAGGCCATGGTGCTTCGCCTCTAGTCATCGCCTCCAGCAAGTCATCTTTCCATGACTCTTCACTCAGAGGATGGCCTATGATCTGATAAGTAATCGATCTATTGGGGCAGATATTCTGTCGCAATACTTACACTTCAATTCACCGAGCACTATATTGTTTCTTGTGCCTGCTACCCAGTACTCGGAATCAAGGTTCGTTTCCAGCAGGGCCTTCAGCTCGCGCTTGCTCATACTTGAAGAGGCTGTGGACGTCCGTCCTAGGTGAGTTTGACTTGCGAATTGGGACGGAAAGACTCCAGTGCAACCTTCAAAGAATGGGAGAAGAGTGAACGAGTCTGGTTTGGAATGAAGGTAGACGGCATCAAGCTCGACGGACTTCTAACTTTGTCAGAACCAGCGTCGGTTGGAGGAACAAAGGTATGCTGATGTAAGTATGTGGAGCAGACACCTCAATACTGGTTCGGGTGGCGATGGGTCAGGGGGATACGCAAAATTAAACAATATTCCTGCGAACCCCATTTTCGGCTGAAAGTGTGGATGTGCCATGAGAGACTATTGAAGACCTATATGCAGGTACGAACGTGGGGACCTTGGGGTTACGGCCTAGAATGCGGACAATCCGATGTGCATCGCCTATATCCACTCCCACCCCCCTCCCCAATTGCACGCCCTCGCCAGGGCGACTACAGCAGGAACCGCGAGCATGGGTATCTGGACTACCGTACAGAGACAATACTGACCCTTTCGGAATCACTAGTAGGGACGCCTGGCCCGCTCACGGACTCTTTGTTCCCGGCTAGGGAAGAGATCTCCAACAATCCGGACAATTCTAGCAGTAGCGGATGTGATATTGATCAGCCACTCAGCCAGCCCCTTTTTCGCGGATGTCTGGGTTCCGGTTGTTGGCCAGGTAGGAACGTATTCGTAGTCGGATTTGAAAGGTGAAATTAGCTATTGGAATCCATCATTTGAAATTATGCATGATTATTTTTATCAAGGCGTCTCTGAATCAGATCTTATGCAATACCCGGGAATGGCCTTCCTCACGATTATAGTATTTGCGTGTGAAGCGCAGATTAACATAATAGTGAACATAGGTTATGCTTAAAACTGGCTAATTTGAATACAGAGAGCACCAGGCGTAGATAAGAACTAGATGAAAACACAAAGATAACATCAAGACATTAATTACAGAAAATTGTTGGAGGGCTCGTGTAGAAACGCTCTGGCTCCGATAGCACAACCCGAGGCACCTCTGCTCCAATCCTACGGTATGCCTCCATGACTTGTCGGCTCAGGGTGTCCTTACCAGAGCGCGTGGAACTTATGAATGCATCAAGAATTGCCTCGCGTTTTGGCTTGGGACGACCCTGCTTTGTGTCCGCGGATGCCTCCGCTGGAGCAACGTTAGTCATTGCTCCTCGGATGCGGCTCCACTTGACGCTGTCTCTAGCATCCCGGCCATCAACAAAACGGACCGATTTTGCTGTCAACCCATCCGGTCTCCATGATTGAGTCGGGTAGTTTTCTTCGACAGACTTGAACACCGGCATGGACTGCGTGGGACGAACGGCTGGTGGGGGGAGCAGTGTCATGCCGACGAGATGAGTCTCCGTCGCCTGTAAATTGCCACGAACGTAGTCGGCTGGGTTGTCCTTGTATTCTCCCCAATAGTTGGCCGGGAGTTGATCGAGAATTTTGGCGACCTTTTGAAAAGGCAAAGCGTCCACCTTGCCCTTGGCGCAGACTTTGACGTCCATGGTTGTGGTGAATCTGTCCTTCTGGCCTCTCTTCATGTGCATTGGTCTGCTGCAAATATCTTCGCCGAAGTACTCGCCCGGCTCGCCTGTGACTTTGGCACAGGTGATTGGAATAGGGCTGCGCACTTGGAAGAGCAGGTTGTCGCTACGGACGATCCACGAATCCTTTTCACCACCAGGCTTTCTGGTGTGAGTGGCTGTCACGCTGGATTCATTCATCGTGTCGCTAACCAAGCCAGAGACTACAGTAAAAGTATGCGCATTCTGGATGACGTCCTTGTCCTTGTTTAAGGCAGCATTTTGAAGCACAAGATCCATAAGCTCGCCAAGTTTGATGGGTCTTATACTCTCTCCGCTTCCAGATCCAAAACTGACGCTGAACTTGACGACACACAAATCAAAGTATACCTTTCCACGAATGGGAGGTCCCTCGAGGCGGAGAGAAGCTCCAACATTGACGGAAATCTTCTTTCGGGCGAGCCAGACACGAATCTCGTAGTAGACGCCGGCGGAGATGGCCATTTCAGCTTGATAGTACAAAGGCTTCAGGTTGACCAGGAAGTCAGCGTGCGCGTCAAAGTGCGCCCCGAGAGACCCAGCGGAGAATACGGCTTGCAGCAATCCTCCAGCCATGATGGCGCCAGGTGTGATGGCAGCATAGGCATTACCAGTGACTCTCAAGTTGGAGCTGAGGGTCCATGAGATACCAAGACGCTTGGGGACAGGGTAATGGGCTGGCACCTTAAACATGGGATGGTAGCCCCCAAAGCTGACCACCCAGTCGCCTGAGTGCGGGTTATTCTTTCCAAACCAACTCCGAATTGCGAAGCCTCCCGATGGACGACAATCCTTGTTGAGGATAAATGATGTCGGATTGATTTGACCATCCACCGACAGCTCTCCGTGGAGGAGGTCGAGCTTGCCAATGACAGAGAGATCAATAAGGATGAGAGCCTTGTCCGGGGTGCTGCCTCTTGGGAGAGAGGCCGTAGCTCGCGCAATAAGTCCAACTTCGGTCTGGTTCGGCCCCAGGGCGACAGTTGCGACAGCTCGCATGTCAATAGTCTCACAGGCACGAATTACTAGTCCCAGTGCTAACCAGAGGGACCCCATACTGGGCACGACAAAGGCGTCGTCTCCGGTAAGAGCTTTAACTGCCTTCTCCATGCTGAAGCCACCAGGGGTTTTGAATCCTTGAATGAGCGGGAATTCATTGAGCTGGTCGACAGTGGGTAGTCGCAAACGCGAGTTGTATCCAAAGCCAGCAATAATACCCCTGACCTCGGCCCATCCCACGGTGAAGAGAAGGCCCTCCGCCATGGCATACACGAAGAATGAGTCATATGCCGGTACATTGTTCTTCGCAGGAACCTGCTCATACGCGCCCAGGGCGGCTATTGAGAAGTTGCTGAGAGAGATGGCAACACCACCGAAGTAGGACTTTGTACCAGGTCTGCAATGCAAGGCGCCCGCGAGCATGACAGGGCTGCGGTCAAACGACATGTTGAAGCCCTCTATGCTGACATTGATCGGCACCTGTAGCAGATCATGCAGACCCTTGACGGACTTGAGATCCAGTACAAGATTCAGGCCTTGAACACCGGCTCCAATAGGGCCGATCAAGACGGAAGCGTCAAGAGAAATGCAAAGAGTTCCACCCTCGTAAGACAAAGCGATGCCCGAAAGCTTGACGGGCCCTTTTTTCTTGTCGAGTGGCGCCGTCGTCGCTCCGGCGTTGCCGCCCGCAGGAGGCTTAGCGACGGCATTTTCCTTCTTCTCGATCTGTTTTTGAATCTGAGGAGTCGAAGACCCTTTCTTGGCTGGATCGGTAGATTTCTCGTCTTGCTTGTGGTCAAAACAATGATCCAGCATGACACCATTGCGGCCGACAAGACGGAAATGGAAGCCTTCGGTAATCTCCTTGGCGTCCTGGCTCAGAGCAATTGAGTGACCCTGGAATATCTCGAGATTTTTATTCAATGCTTCAATTTCTGCCTTGGTAATTGCCATATTTAGCCACAGAAATTCCAGTGAGTCGAATGGGACGTCCAGATTCCCAACAAGCGGTATCTTTGGGAGGGAGGGCAGTGGACCGAGAGAAACACGGATCAGCCTCTTAGCTTTGAGATCCTGCTTGGATTTGTCCTCCTTGGCGATGGGGTCCTGCTTCCCTTTTAGGGGAGCGTACTGGGCGAACTGCACATGGATCATTCCAAAAACAAGCTCAGCGCCAAAGACGATGCACTTGGGCTCCTGTACCCGCTTGCACCGGACGGAAAACTTGTCTTTGATGCTGTTTGAGGTCTTCATCTGCGTCTTCTTGACAAAATCGGGCAGTATGTCTGCGACCTCGGATCCTAGGAACTTCCGGATAGGGTCCTCAAGAGAAAATTCTTGGGAGGCCTTGCCAGTGTAGAGCTCCGGTTGTAGATCAGCGGTGAAGGTCCAGTCGTCCGCGTTCAGCCGTGTGAAAGTGGTTTTCAGTGCCAGAGGTGAGATTTTGAGAGTAGCGGCCAGCTCAATCTTTGGGTTTGTTTTCGTGGACGACTGGTACGTGAGGGAAGCCTCTTGGAGCATAATGTGCTCCAGGATCGACATAGCCTGTGTCTTCTCCTCACCCGCCCAGAAGAGAGAATGGAGGAGAGTCATTGGTATGTTGGCAGCCCTAATGCTGACGAAGACTTGGCTGTTGATCGACCCGTATTTCACCATCGCTTCGAACATGGGCGGTACGCTTTCAGGCTTCAAAGGCACAAGACTGAGGGATCCGGACAGTGCAACAACGAAGTTCTTTGGCCCCCCACCATACTTGAAGTTGGCCGTGAGATGCAGCATAGTATGCAAGACTTGTAGTGGCGGAATGCTGGAGCTGGAAACGGCAGTGTTGGAAATTGAGGGTGCGCCTACGATGGCTTGCAGCTCAGCCTCGACTCTCAGGGCCTCATTTGATACGAATAGACTGGCCAGTGAGATTTCCGTAGGCACACCAAATGGCAAATGCTGCATGAGATCGTTATTGATGTAGCGCAGAGACATGTAGCTCTCAGACGGAGTGAGGTAGGTCATATGAGACCATTTCTCGTAATTGTTTGAATATCGCAGAGGAAGGGACTCTGACTCGAGCAGGGCAGCATTGCCTGCACCTTGGAAAGAAATTCCGCCCGAGAACGTGCCTCCGGCCTTGTCCCAGTCAAATGTCATGGTGAAGACGGCATTCTTGCCCTGAGGAACTAGGAGTTCTATGTTTGCCTCAAGGTCGAGCGTCAGGCCAACCAATGTCGCTTTTCCATTTGCATCTGACCCGAGAGTCACAGTTACTCGCCTCCACTTAATATGATCCAGGGCGCTGGAGGATTTGGGGGAATCCGGTGTGACTGTTTTCCCTGCGCCGTGGCCAACCCGTCCGAGGGTTTCTTCAAGTTTCCCGATGGCACCCTGAACTTCTGAGCAGCTTTTCAATATCCAGTCTTTCAGCGCCGACCACTGAAGCTCTTTTGAGTAACACACGAGCATGAGGCAAATCTCGTCATCGGAAAACTCAACGTAGGCCCCCAGAGCGCGCTCGATTTCCATTATCTTCAGCTCGGCCGCCAAGACCAGACTCCCCTGTGTATCTGCAACTCCCCAGGGGCCCGACAAAGGACGCACTGAGCGTTTGGCAATGGCCGAAAAAGGTGGCATATCCTTGCTCCATCCGGAGATATACTTGTTGAGCTGCTTGATGATGGCGCCATGCAAGCTCACCGAGGCTTCCAGACGCACTGAGCAGCGAGACCCTAAACCAGCCTGGTACCAAATTGCGTTGCGTGCAGGAAGGCCCTCTGATGAGCCTAGGGTGATGTCAGTACCGAGCAAAATCGTTTTGAGCCAGGGCTTGGGAGCGAGATCTGCTAGCACGACAAGGTCACCTAGGGTCTTGAAACCGCCGTTCGCAGGATTAACAGCGTCGATGGCGTTTTGCTCGAGACCGAGGAGCACACAGCCAGGGTATCTTTCGATACCCGAGCTGCTCACCCGGGCAGCTCTGTTTGCAGATTGTGGTGCAGATGTGGTTGTGACGGCATCCGTTGTGGACGGAGAGCCCTCGAACTGGTGGTTCAACACATCAGCCGACGCGGAGAAGACCAGAGGAGGGGTAGCGTCATCTTTCGAGACCCGAACTCTGAGGTTGACTATTTCGAAACCTTGATCCGGAGATGTTCTGAGGTCGACACTGATACTCTGAAGATAAGGCGTAATGTTTGTAGTTTTTGGATCACCAGTTCTCTTTCCCAGCTTCCACAAAGCATCGATATCATTTCTCATGACATCATCCATATAGAGCTCATATGATGATGCTACCTGACCAGTCTCCCCAATCGCGGTGTCAAAAAGTAGTGAGCCCGCTTTGAGCATAAGCTGCTGAGTCGTACTGCCGACCTTTGCGTAGGCCACATGATCCATGGGCACTTTGCCAATGCCGAGTGCCATACCGGGACCTTTTACACTATTATCATGGCCGTCGGCCGTGAGCATGTAAAGTTCTTTCAATGGCAAGCGGCCTTTTGAGGGTGGAGCCTGAGAGACCAACGGCTTCGTCAAAGGGGCAGCTCCTGTAGATGATGGAACAGTGCCAGGTGCTGCTGGACTAGCACCCCCTAGAAGAGACTTCTCTTGAGGTAATGGCGGGACATCATTCCCAGTCGTCACAGATGTGTTGGGAGAAACTGACACAGGAACCCCTGCGCTTGTGATCAATGGTGTTTCGGGAGGAACAGTAGGAGCATGGAGGCCAGTGGCTATAGAAGGGGTTGTCTCTGGGCCTGTTGTCCCCGAGGTCAGTGTCCTGGGAGGGTTTCCCGCGAGGGGCCCGGTGACGGGATCAATTGACACTGGGGCTGGAACGCTCGGATCTGCAGGAATAGCAGGTGTAATCTGTGGTGTCTGTATGATCGGGCGCGGTACAACTCCTGGTAGCACGCTTGGAGAAGATGGCACAGGGAAAGCCAGCGGTGGCACCGATGGAACCAC
Organism: Paramyrothecium sp. XJ0827; assembly: GCA_020881915.1. Lineage (NCBI taxonomy): Eukaryota > Fungi > Ascomycota > Sordariomycetes > Hypocreales > Stachybotryaceae > Paramyrothecium > Paramyrothecium sp. XJ0827. The sequence goes on from JAJFPB010000004.1 coordinate 5,501,984, forward strand.
ACCAGAGTCTACTGGATCTCGCCGTGGTTGAGGCTGAGGTTGACCGTCATCTCCAATTGTTCCGACAGCGGGTGGCATCTGCGTCTGGCCGGGTTCATGGAGTGTCTGGGTGCCTGATGATGCATACCGAGAGCCCAGAGTCGTCCCGGGTACTGGAAGTGTCGGTTGAAAGGCCTCGTGTCTTTGATGCCGCTCGCGGTGATCATGTGCTCCCAGGCCTGGTCGTTCCTGGCCCACTGATCTACGGCGCGTCTTGCGCCTTGTACGGGGGAGAACAGATTGTTCCCCGTCGTCTCTCCAGTGATCAGGCAATTTGCTTCGACCAAAGCTCGAGCTGGGAGGTGGCAGGCTGTGCTGGTATTGGTATCTGCTCCCCGCGCGTGTCCAGTCTCTCTCCCCGAGCAACAGTGGGGAGCTCGCGTGCCTCGCCCCATCTTCGTCTCCGTTGGAAGTCGAATGTGAAGGCCCCGAATGTGCAGTCTGTGAAGTTCCATGTCAGATGCGTCGTCGCAGAGGAGGAGGACGTCGAGGCGAGTTACTCACAGCACCACCAGGCTTGAAGATGACCAATCTGCCGGATCGATCAATGAAGCCAGTACGATTGGCCAGAGTGTGCCGCAGAAGTTCCTCGGCCTCACTCTCTAGGCTTCTGTCCAATTCATCGAATGTTTCTTCTGGGTGTGGCAACGAGGCCCACCTTGCACTCGCTGCCCTCCGCTGATCGCGGCCCGCCATGCTCAATTGTAACCTTCCTTTAGTCTTCTTCTTCTAATCGATGAAGAAAGCGTGAGTCTCGTAGAAGCTGGAGGAGAAAGCGGCAAGCAAGTTCGGCGGAGAGAACGACCTCTACGTGCCAGAACACAGGCTTGCGACTGCGTATAGGTGTCTGCGAGCAGCCTGGGCGTAGCGATTACTCCAGTCATAGGGACACACCAGGCGGGTAGCAAACCCGGTAGGAAGCGACGCTTCTGTATCCGTAGCCCGGATCCCTGCATCGCAATTATCACACTGCCCCTGTCATGCATGCCCGCGAGCTAATGCGGCGTTATTGGCTCCATCCATCAGCCAGCCATTCCCGAGCTATCGATCAGGCGAAGGCTGAGAGCCTGGAACCGAGGACCCCTGGACTCAGCCCTGCAATGACACCTGGGGTGTGTATTGGCACGGATGCGTTAGTCGATGGCGAGCAGGATACGCAGTTCAGCATCTCTCAGATTGCACCAGCTGCGCAATCCTCATCTTGCCTGTCAGCGAGGGAACCAAGCAGATATGTGGGGCTTTGATTTGCGTGCATCTGGTGCTTTGTATGATGCCCCATCCAGCGTAGCCGTGAACCCTTGTCCTACCCTATAGATTCATGAAGAGATTCGACCTCGTATATTTCATATGAATCACGAGTGAATTACAATTATGATGGACTGAAAATACAACTGGCGTACGATTTAGAAACAAATAAAAGTCTTGTTAACATATAAAATAAACACTGGAAGAGCGTGAGCAAAACTCAAACTAATCGGTCAAAATGGCTGGTCAAAAAAAATCCATTCCCTCATTCTTTGAGAAGCGTCCAGCTGTCTTTTACTGTAAACGTCTGGTGCTCTAATTTCTCCTTCCCATTAATCGTGTTCTTCACACGCTTCCGGTACATTTCCTTGACTCTGATCTCCACGTCTCCTCCCATGACACCATTGACCGTCGCTCGCGACAAGACAAAACTGGCGTTCAACCCGGGCACCAGTGCCGCCACTTTCCCACCCCTCGGCCTTAGGTGCACCACGAGCTCGGAATCCGCCTTCGTCTTCTTGTGCATCACGGCAGCCACCCACTTCTGTCGAGGGCTGGTGCACCTGGCTGTGGGAAGGGGCGCTAAATGGTCTAGCAGGTCTGTTGGATCCTCGCCCAACGGGATGCAGACCTCGATGGAGGCAATTTCCACGTCCGTTGGCGGGGGTCTAGCGCCGGTCATCTTGATGGAGAAGACCAAGTGTTGTGGTGTGTTCGATTGAGCCGGTATGCTTCTTCCAGGAGCGTCCTGGGAGAACGCCGTCTTGGTAAACCACGACTGGGATGCCCCATTGTTTTCTCTTCCCTTCTCCTGGGAGATGCCGCTTTGTGGAGCATGCAGAATGGCCATCTCGCGAGTATTGTCCTCTTCTGGTATGAACTTGGGGAAAAGCTCGCGTCCGGTCTTGTCGCCGGGTGTCGAGACGTTGCAATTGAGGGTAATGCAGTGATCACGATCCACGAGCTGGGTCGCCAGATAAAGAGACTTGGAATCTGCCGCAGGCTTGTTCCACTGGCGAGTCTTATCGGCATCGATGAAATCGTCCATCATTTTCACGATGAGAAGAGGCGACAAGACGCCAGTGCTCCAGTTCCAGATAGGTGGGAAGGACGGAGGACACGACTGAATCTTGTCGCCAACAACCGTCCAGGTGACCTGCTTGTGAAAGTCGTTTTCAGATCCCCCGGCCTTGTCAGTCTTGAGAAATGGCTTCAGCTCGCACACAAACTCCATCTTCTTCTCCTGAATGCCCGCCATGGCGAATTGCTGTTGATGAGGCGGCAGCCTGAGCTTGACAGTGTAGTCGACTATCGCTTGCTTGTCTCCTCGCGCCACCAAACAAAGGAGCATGTCGTCGTTTTTGGCCCTGTATGCGCAGGCAAGGGGTCTCGTAGGCGTTGACCCAGTCGCCTGGGTCGTGATATTCACCTCAAGATCGGGAAATGACTCGACGATGCCGCTTCGAATAATGAAGCCGGATCCACCTATCTGCGCAAGGCTGGCAGGGGCAATTTGCAAGTACATGTTGAAGGCTCTGCGAATCTCGTCTCGAACTGGGTCGTCACCGCCGCCCATGGTGTTGGCGAGGCTCATGGCGCCATCAATCATGGCGTCGATCCAGATATCGTCCATGATGAAACAGTTGATGTGTTCCCTTACCAATGCCGAAGGATCGGGGAAGAGGTAGTTGGCCGGCACCAGCTTGAGTGACATCAGGTTGCTGACCAGCCACTCGAAAACAAGGGCCAACTCGGGTGACTTGAATTTCGACAGATCTCCCCCGCATAGAATCTTTGTCTGTGTCTCGATCCATTCCCGCGCCGAATGTTGCAAGTTTCTTTTCATCTTGGCCTGGGTCATGACGCCGGGCGAAACTAGCATGGCACTGGAGGTATGGCTGGGCACCGTCCATCGCGCGGCCTTTTGTTGCGCCTCTCTGTTTTCGGGCAGGCCGTGGATCTTGGAGGCTAGGGAGCCGTCAAAAAGCTTGTCGAGTCTGTTAACAACGCTCTCGACCACGTCTTGCGCCTTGTGCATGGTCTGGATCCCTGACTCTTGCTTAGTGCCGCCCGCACCCGCTTGCGTCCCGGATTGCTGCTCGCCCGTTGTTGAGTTGATAACCGCCATCGTGCATAGACGTCGTCTGAGGGTGGCAATGGAAGCGGAATACTTGGCATCACGACCTGCAAGTGATCTACCAAGTTCCCAGGCTACCGCGTACGAAATGTCGATAATCCTGGCCTGGGAGTCGATGATTTGCAAATCCGAGCCGTGGATACTGGGCCTTAGATGAACTCGGCGCGTGGCCTTGGGAAGCAGTGGCCCTCTGTATAGAGCCATCGCGGACTGGCCGGCGATGTCGCGGTGCCGAACAATGGTGTAGCCTTGTTCGACTCGTTCTCGCACCCAAACCATGGACGGGTCATTTCGATCAACTTCGGGCCCGAGGGGCTGCAGGGGAACGGATAAGGGGCGGATATTTTTCGAGAGCTCTTTGAAGATCTCCTGAGACGAATCTGCGTTGTTTTCTTGCCACGTAAATGTCCACGAGAATACGGACAAGAGAGCGACAATCGTCGAATCCAGCTTCGCCCTGCCCCAGTCGATAGTCTCAGTAGCCTTTTCGAGTGACACAACGTGCGCATGCACCTTTTGCTTGCCATTGGTAGATGTGTATGGGCGCATGCGATGACCCAAAAGGGTACTGAATCTGGCGCTGCTGTGTCCAGTTCCGTTGTCGACACCCGCATCCGTCATGAACGCGAGGTTCTTGTAACGGTCCAAGTCAAGTCTGGTCTGCGGGACACTCTTTCCCGTGCTGTCTTGCTGCTCAAAATAAATCTTGAACGAGGCTCCCTTGAGAAAGATGAAGTCGGCTGCAGCCTCGGACCCATCTGGCTTGGCCGGGACGTCCTCCGCTGTGAGATCCGCCGTGTGGCAGTAACTGGAGCGCTTGGCGTTGAATACGCTCAAAGGCAAAGTGACTGCCTTTGTTCCAGAAGTTTTGAGGCTAGTGCTCGCAAAATCAGGGGGTGCGTACAGCTCTTCGTCAGTAAAGAGGAGAAGAGCGAGCCATGGCGTGGGTGTCGTAGGTGTCGAGTCGGAAACGCCCCTGGGAGACCTTTCCCACGGGGTCGCGCCTTTGAGGACGATGTGCGGGAGAGTCATTGCGCTCACGACGCCCATATTCGGTGGGTAAAACGAATGAACTAGATCTCGCGACAGTACGTATGGCTCACATGTCCTGATCGTCATAGGCTGCGTGGATACAATATCTTGAAGCTCCCCGTTGGGAGCCTTAATGGCTTGCTTGCTGACGATGACATACTCGCCAGGTTTCAGTGGCGGCACCTCGTAGGCGTATAGTTTGCCACTCGGTTTGCCATCTTTGGTGTTGGGGATGGAGGACGTTGACGTCGCAGTGGTTGCGACCATCTTGAGACTGACTTCCGTCGAAAGGCGGTGTTAGCAAAATCCAGATTCCCGTACAATCTGCTCGTTTTCGCCTTCAAAGAGGACTACGAGACGGGATTGGATTGCTTCTGGTTTGCGATCAGTCTGCCTATTACCGGAGTTCGCTGAACACCATGAAGAGGATGGGTGTGTGTCTATCCAGCTAGTTCCAAGGGTCCAGCAGGGGCACGTTGCTCGACCCACAACATATGAGGATCACTGTCGGCGGGATCAATAATTGCCATGTCTTTCCGATAGCTGCGTGACGAGCGACGGGGATGCGACATCTTGATTGATCAGATTGACCATCACAGACTATCGAAAACCAAGCGCGGACAGGCCGAGTGTACTGCCATGAAGTACCGGTAGCCCCCTACCCTGCATTCAGCTGCCGTTCGTCTCGGGTGGATTATTTGGAGCATCTGTGCCTGTCCGTTCCTGCATCTAGATTCAAGCCTCAGCCCGCCACGCGCATAAACCCCGTGCACATACCCCTGCTGTGAACAGGGTCTAACCGTTGTCTTCCGACTGAGAAGCACTGTCCACTGACGAAACACACCCCAGAACTTACACGACGGCTGATGAGAGTCTATGCCCACCCAAATGATGGAGCTGGCCTCAATACTCTTCTCGTTGTCGTACTCTGCAATGCTCTATCTGCGGCAGTCCACGTAACCTGCCAGTCCGCTCCCTCCTGTGCATAATTCTTCCTTTGCTTCAAGAGACGCTCTCAAGTCAGGTGCGTGTGTATACCATCTCTCAATCATGGCCACATCGACGTCGATACCGACAGCTCCCCCAATGGGTTCTGTTGCCGAGTTTGGAGTATCAGGGATTCCCGATGATGGATGGGGCGATGACGCTGCTGCTCCAGAAGCCCCCGAACAGCCCAAAAGTACCAAGTCCAAAAAGGCCACCTCCGTGGATTGCTGGTCGATGAGCGTCGATGCCTTCGTCTTGAATACAAAGATATTCAACAACCATCATTTCATCGCGCCTCTCAACCGCCCCGACAATGCCGCTTTTTTGCCAGGCATGTTCTCAGCACCCGATGCCATTCCTTTTGTGGATGTTGACGGAGCCCATCCGTGGTATCGGAACTCCCGTATTGCCGACATCACAAAGACTCCAGAGGAAAAGAATGGATCCAAGAGCTACGACAACATGATAAGGGAGGGGAGGCTGGGAGTCTACCTCCACTGGTGTCTCCCCCAGAAATTCCGCAGCGGGAAGGCAAAGGACACGGATGACGACGAGGCTGGCAAGATCAATGTGAGCAGAACGCCCAACACTCCAAGCTTCTGGATACGGTTTTGGCTAACTAAGTCCAGCGCTATCATATCCCTGACCGTTGGATCGTGTTTCGTTGCATCACCGATGCAGCCGAACAGGACGCTCCGGCACTGTCAGCGTTCATCGTGGAGAGCAATCGAATCCGTCATTTCGGAGGTTCCATTGACGAAAGCTTCGACGTTGAGATAGATACCTCTCCCTTCATTGATGTAAACGTGCCAGTGGAGAGGCAAATCGACGTATTCATGGGAATGAAACGAAACTTCGACGACGACTGGGATGACCCTGAGCCGGATGGCAAATACCACACGCCCCTGACGCTCCTGGATTCTGCCAACCCCCTTTTCGCCGACTTTCAGCACCACAACTCCAACGTCTTTTCCATACATGATGACATGACATGGAAAGACGCTCAAGGAAACTTGATCCGGTCTCACACTGCGACAATCTCGTATGCTATATTCGGCTACCATTCGCAACACTCGGAGGCCAGAGTTGTCATCCACGGTTCTTTGTACAACATTGAATGGAAGAGGTCTGAGGCACCCAAATACTCCGAAGCTATCGACATTGCAAAGAATGTCAACAAATACCAGCCCATTGCGCTCGGATCAGACACTCTCGAGGCCCTCCAGGCGTATATGTTCAACCTGCCCGGAAACGCAGACTGGGTGGGACTTATTGACGAGATGAAGCTGATGATCGGCCAGTCCGGCCATGGTGGGCTCTTGGGCGCAACCATTCCGCAAAATCTTAGGGCAGGCTTCAAGCCATCCGACGGCGGCCGATGCTGGCGCTTTAACAATAATGCCGTTGGAACAGCGGACAAGCCAGATGGTCACAAATCCAAAGCCCATATACCCAGTGCTCTCGAGATGACCGCCCTGCTCAAGACGAATCGATACCAGGCATACGTTGATGCACTCGCTCGCCAGGAGCACTATCTACGCCACCGGCTCTTCTGTGAGTGGTGGCACCGACGCTCTCGCGTTTCTGGGGGTAAATGGGAGTCGCCCAAGTGTCAGCAGGAAGGAAGTGACCGAATCGCCAGGGATATTGCCTCCCTTGAGCGAGTTGTCAAGTTGCGTATCACCTATACGCAGGACTCTGTTGCGGCAGATCTTGGTAAGATGCATGCGACAGCCAGGCCCGAATTTTTCAGCCGGGCCGATCCTTCAATCATTCTCGGAGGATTAGGCATGACCTGGCCTGCTGAATTCCTGACAATGAAGAACTGGGAACCTCGTAAACTCGAGGATTTGCCATTTTCTGGGGATAAAGGTGCTGCCGTGGTTCAAAACTGGCTGAAGGAGATTAGCAGCCCTGGTAGCACCAGTGGCTCAACTTCAACAGCAGGTCAGGGGTGCATAGACCACGGTATGAAGCACTTTTTCCAGAACCCAGATCTCGTCAAACAAATTCTCCCCCAGATCCAGAAGCAGAACAAGGCTCTCATGAAGCTTCCTGCAATCTTCAGAACACTCGAAGATATGAGTGCCCTCAATTTTACTGCGCCGGGATGGGTCCGTGTGACCATCGACGCCCTGATGCAGGAATGGGCCTACGGCATGAGCATCCAAGACCCGGCGAATCGTCTTCCCGCGCCTAAGCCTGCCTACTACACTGTTGATGACACACATTGGGGTGAAACACAACCGTGCAGAGCCCTTTTCCTTGAGTGGGAATTGGAGTACTACCACCTGCCGAAGCGCTTCTGGCACTTGGAGAGGAACAGTGACGGAACTGCAGACTACAAGATCGTACCTGGCATCAATATCTCGTCCTTTGAACTTATGGACTCTCACAGACGCACTGTCATGGGCCGTAGCATTCTGCGGCCCAACGCAGAGTGGCCTCTTACCACTCTTTTGCAGCAGCTGCTCGACAAACTAGATCCTGGTGACTTCTACAACAAGGCCCATCTCACGGCGGCTGGTGGCAAAGTCGGGATCCAGGAAAGCCTTGAGGGTGCTTTGAAAGCCCTCCGTCTTGTGTCCGGAAGCTTAGAAGGATTCACTGACCACCTTCTCACGTTGCATGGCGGACTGCACATCTCGCCGTACAAGTCAGAGACAAACCTCCCCAAGACCGATACAGACAAAGCCCTCCTCAAGGCTTTGATGGAGTCAGGTGATGGTTTCGACGTGACGCCGTACGGAGAAGACGCTTTCTCGATCGACAGGGCCGAGAGGGACTTTAAGCCTGTTACCCATGGTCAAGCACGGTTCACACGATTCAACATTGTTGACAAATTTGGCCAAGTAATCTCGCCAATCCACAACCCAGCCTCGAAGGAAACAAAGCCGCTTTATCCTTGCATCGGCCGTTCTATTGCTTGCCAGGTGAACCAATCAGAAGGTGGCAGATTTGCTAACAGCGTCAACCTGGACGAGGACAACTGTTCACAATTCTTTCAGCTGGGCCACCGCATCAATCAGGACGCCCGGCTCAACACGTACTTTGTTGTTAACTCGGCTGACTACCAGAGCCACCACGAGACCACCCAGTTCTTCAAGGGAGACAGAGCTCTGGGTAGAGGCCAAATCGAGCACTCGTGGCGTCCAACAACGGAATACGAGGACCCTGTGTGGGGTTGGTTGATGCTCGACTTCCGAAGCATGGCTATCCAGGTATACAATGCCGCAGGCGAGAGCATGGGCCAGGCAATCGTGCCCACCTCGATCCATGGAAAAGCCTACTGGCAAGTCTACTACGCTGAGGGAGATATGGCGGAGCACGTTGACGAGAACCTGCAACTGCAGCAGTTTATGAAGCGCATGTCCAATTCAAACTTCTTGATCGGCCTATGGACCATGCTTGCGGACGCTTGCCAGAATATCTACCACGACCCAGCCTCGGGTGACGTGCAGATGCTCAACATGGTCGGCAGACCCCTTGCTTTGGTCAATATCGGCATGAACATCGAGCTCGCCACACCACCGATGCGGACACAGAGTTATCAGGATATGCTCAAAAAAGAAGAACTTAATCTCGAGGAATACAAGTTTGAGGTTCTCCTCGGCGACAAGGCGAACCTACAAGACGGTCTGGTCGGCTACTTTTACCACACGGCCGACAACAAGCCTGCCAGCGATCCGTGCAGGCGACGGCCTTACGCGGAAACTGTATATACCGAGTTTGGCTACCCGGGGCGGACCGTCATTGATGGAGAGCACCAGAAGCCAGACAACTTCGGCTCGCCTAGCACAGGCAAAGTCTACTTATCGCCCATGCATGTCGATCCCTCAGAGTATAACGGAGATCCAACGGCCTACCAGAATGCGGTCAACAACCATCCTTCCACTGCGATTCTCGGGGCCATTATCGATCCTTACATGCCTATAAACATTGCCACTGGCATCCTGCCTTCAAGGACGCTCACGCTTCCTCAGTGGGTCGTGGACCAGACACTGAAGAAGCTCCGCATCCTGCTGCGTGGCGGGCCCGTGCTGACCCGGGGCGACTTGCCCGGCATCGATGCCGTCAGAGACTCATGGGTCCCTCCAATGAACGAGACCAAGGCGGAGGCTTATCTCTCAGCACTGACGGATAAGGGAGAGTGGTCCTGGTTGCAGCCATCTGTGTCGGCCTATGCAGAGGAGGGAGATGATGATGAGTTCCTCCCGAGATTTGTGCCGTACAATCTGAAAGCGGCGCCTTCAGATTACCCGATGCAGATGGGGCCACATACCGTGGTGGAGGGTTTCTACAAGTACAACCTGCTGCAGATGAATGCTAACGGTAAGCTGCTTGCCGGGAAGCCGCCTAGTGATGAGTAAGAGGGGAAAAGCATACGATTTTGAAACGGGGAGCAGAGGGGCTTGCGGGCGCGGGTCGAGCTCCATATGATGTAATGAATAGACAACCATGGCGTCTCAACGACAGGTGTAGGCGCCATTGTTTCGTTAGTCAAGGCTGCTTGCCAATGACAGCTTCCCCTTCTATCGATTTTCACTAGTTTCTGGCTGGAAGATGAGGTTCGACTGGCTGAGGCCGATAGAAAGCGTAAGACCGACGAGATGGTTGCAAGAGAGCCCAGACTTTGAACTCATCCTAAGCGACGTTTTACTTAGTCTCAGCTATGTCAGGATGAGGAGAGGAGTATTACTTGGTATCTTGTTCATGCTTGACTTTGAGAAACCCCAGATCCGCATAAATCAGCCCTGGCAGAAATATTAATAGCAGTAAAGTCATTAATCAGAGTAGCAGAGTGGACATTCATGAATATTTCACACTTAATATTAATGTCTTTTAGGACGGCGGAACCCTAACCCTGGCTTCACTAGTAATTATCTGTTATCATAAGCCAAGGTAGTCAGTTGTTGGTTTAGGATTGACAAGTCACGTGCGGCAGCCTCGAGAAGCGAGGCACGTGCGTCATCGACACTGCCTCGAAATATCCCACCTCAAAGCTTTAACCTTGCTGGATACGGCGCCCATTCAGTAGCAATGTTGGTCGGCGTGAGTGAAATAACGCCATCACTGGTAGAGATCCTGATCCTCGGCGCCGGCTGGACGTCGCAGTTCCTGATTCCAGAGCTGGAGCGTGAGGGGCTTCAATTCGCAGCCACCACGACGGATGGACGTAACGGCACTATTCCCTTCAAGTATGACCCCGAATCAGAGAACCTGAGCCCGTTTAAGCTGTTGCCAGACGCCAAGACCGTTCTTGTTACCTTTCCTCTCAAGGGCACAGGGCAGTCCCGCCTGCTGACAACATGCTACCTCGACAGCCGCTCCTCGGGCTATATGGTGCATTACGGCAAGCCGCACTTCATCCAGTTTGGCACGTCGAGTATCTGGACGGCGCCAGAATGGCAAGACGATCACTCACCCTACAACGAGAATGATCCTCGGGCTATAGCCGAGGACGAGTTGTTGAACAGGACCGCGGTGCCTGCGACGGTGCTCAACCTTGCTGGGCTCTACGGCGGAGCGCGCCAGCCTCGTAGCTGGATCGATCGTGTGATCAAAACAAAGGAAGACTTAAGCAGCAAGGGCGCCCTCCACGTCATTCACGGCGAGGATGTGGCGAGGGCCGTCGTGGCTGTCCATCGGAACAAGGCGTCTGGGAAGCGGTATATTCTCTGCGACATGCACGTGTATGACTGGTGGGACTTGGTGCAGGATTGGGCGCTCCTAGAGGTACGCGAAGATTGGGCGAAGGAGGGTGAGAAGACGCAAGAGAGAGAGACGATTGTGAGTAAGAGAGAGACAATGCTGCGCTGGGTCGCGGACCTGATGATTGAGGAGGGTGTCAAGGCTCTGCCGAGAGATGCGTCGACTATAGGGCGTGCTTTGGATGGGAGGGGATTTTGGCAGGAGATGGGCATCTTGCCAATCCATGGACGGATTAGGTAAATATAAATATCCTAGATATTATTAGGAGTTATTTACATTATATCTTTGGTCTAGCAAGCGGCGTAAATATAATTCATATCTAGGGAACCAGGAAGAACTCATAGTCATTCATCCCAACGTCATGAGACACAGCATTTACCCTTTTGCATTCGTTCTCGAACGTTGGAGGACTGTTGGACTAATGAATATGCGGACCAGTTACTCTAGGTGTGTGATGGTTGCAACCCCGTCTTGGCCGTACGTATGCAGACTTTGCCTGCCCCTATTTTCAGCTGACCACCCCTTCTACATGTGCAAGGGTTGCTCAATCCCAACCCTGAAGGGTATTCAGCCTTGTGACAATTTATTGGGTAACATCTAAGCGATGCCTCCAGGGGAACCATCACATATAGTCTTGGCGACTCTTTCAGTTTGCTTCATCATCAGGCAAGCATATTCAAGCTTTGAACACCCAGGAGGTCAGTTGCGGTTTCCCAAGGAATTTTTCTTGCGTACCCTGAATGAAACCCACTGCGCGGCAGGGAGATGCAGTCAAGGCATTTTAGACTGCACGGACAAGTTGGAAAATCCAGCGACGTACGAAGGTCATGTGGTGACTTTAACAAATGACCTGTTCGGGGGTTTTGCCGCCGTACTAGGATATCCCAGGCTCACCGGTCCCTTCCTATAGGCTAATGCTCACCGAAGGAGCACACCCCCCGATAGCTGAGTCCCTATTACAGGGTAAAAAATGCCGCCACTATATAAACGACTGGATGGGTGGGAGGTCTCCCAATAACCAATATCATAAATAAGCAGCCCCGAAAACCCTTATCCATCGTGGAACCGGCGTCCGTGCCATGCATACATCATGATCGTTCTTGGAGCACTTGTGTCTTTCTCCTGTCTGGGCGCCGCCCGGGCCGCTATAGCGTGGGGACCTTGCGGCGACCTGCCAAGCAATGGACCGCTGCCAGTTCAATGCGCCAACCTCAAGGTTCCGCTGGATTATGCCAATGCGGCCTCGAGCCAAAGTCTCACCTTGAACTTGGCCCGGATTCGTGCTATCCACCAGCCTTCCAAAGGCAGCATTCAGCTGAACTTTGGAGGTCCTGGCGGTGCAGCTCGCGGTGACCTACAAACTTTGGCCGTCAACTTGATGGGGTAATTAAACCCATATACACTTCTCAACTCTTGACAAATTTCTGACTTGGATGTAAGCATTTCCGGCGGACATTTTGATTTGGTCGCATTTGACCCACGGTAAGGATTAGTGGATGACTTGTATTTCAAAACTGATTAAAGGTAGTGGCACTGGAAATACTTTGCGGTTTGCCTGCTACAAGGGGGGCTTAGGTGTACTGGAGACTTTTGCGAGAACTTCATTCACAAATCACTCTGATGTCGCGCCTGGGGCTACTTGGGCTTGGGGTACTTTGGACGCCAAAGTATGCCATGCGGAGGAAAACGATATCGGTAGCTTGCTTGGTACTGCGTACGTTGCCCGAGACTTGATCAGTGTTGTAGATGCTCTGGAAGAAGACGGCATGTTGCGGTACTGGGGTAAGTCGACAGGATAAGTCTCTGAAGTGACGAAGGTTGACCGTTGCTGCCAGGTTTCTCGTACGGCACAACCCTTGGTGCGACTGTAGCAGCCATGTTTCCCCAAAGAATCGATAAGCTGATCCTCGACGGTGTGCAAAACCCGCATGAATACTACCATGCCACGGCGTACGTTATCTTGATCTTTCAGCCCGGAGGTGGTACTGGCCCTTGAACTAACGAGTTGCCCATTTTGTAGTGATTTTGAAGAGTGGACGGACTCCGACAAGGTCTTTCATGGCATTTTCAAAACTTGCCTGGAACTGCCAGACAACTGCGCACTCTCTGCAGAAGGCAGCACCGTAGAGGAGATTGAGGACAAGGTCTGGGGTCTCCTAAATCGTGTCAAGTTCCATCCGATAGTCAGCGGGACCCATATGATTGACTATACGGTCCTAAAAGCTATGTTTGCCTTCAACCTTTACACCACCGCGCTCTGGCCACTTTTCGCCTCCGCCCTACAAGGTCTTCTCCACGACGAGGCCAACCTGGCACTGGAAATTCTTCTGTCCATCTTTACCCCAACTGACCTCCAGACGGCCGAAAAGCAGATCCAAGTTAGCATGGCCCTGATGGGGATCCACTGCTCGGATCGCACTGCTCGGGTTGCTAGCTTCGAGGAATATCTGCCAACGCTGAATCGACTCTACAATACCAGCCGAGTAATGGGTGATGCATCAGCTACCCTTAATATGGGATGTGCGCAGTGGTTATTCGATGCTCGAGAACGATATAACGGTGACTTCAACGTGAGGACAGCCAATCCTATCCTTGTTATAGGCAATCACTTCGATGGCCATACGCCTCTTGTGTCAGCCTACAACGTTAGTGCTGGGTTCGAGCGAAGCCGAGTGCTTGAAGTTGCAGGTTACGGGGTTTGTCCCCAACAATTGCTCATTTGTCACTGCGTGCTAATCTTGTGGGATAGCATTCTGCCTTAAACGTCCCTTCTAAATGTACGGTGGAGAAGGTGTCTGCCTACTTTAACCACGGAACTCTTCCTCCGCATGGCTTTGTCTGTCAGTCATCGGCGCCACCGTATTCTGGCTTAGGATGGCCAGACGTGTTTGCAGATATGCCTGGTAACAACAGCTTCCCACGCCGTTTCCAGCGAAGGGATATGGATCTAGCCCACGGGTTTATTCCTAGCGGAATGCGTTTTGTATAGGCGAAACATCTGGATATAAGGTTGTGTTAGCAATTCCACGATCTCAACCCTGGATGCTCTCTACTGCGATGATCCACATAATGGGATAAGCTATCTGAATTATATGGCAATTCCTACCAATCAAATGATTGACCACGGTTTCTGAACCTGCCCAACCTAAAATTGTATCTTCTAGCTTGTTGGCAGTAACAAGAATAATGGTTCCATGATGAGGCCCCGGAGATAACTGGATTGCGTTGCCTTAGTCTAGTGGAAGATGGCAAATTAATAAACAGATGAGATATATACTCCAGGTAATCGTAAAGCATACAAATCTAAAATATATGTAAAGGTCCATTCCATTTAATGTAATAATACTTTTCGTTATTTCCGACTGTTGCAAACATCTCGGCACCGCAATGCTGTGCTATTAGTATAGCCATCTGGCCTGTGGCCCCGGCGGCTAAGTGGATCAAAATCTTCTCATTTGGCTGAAGGCGAGCTATAATCATAAGACAATAATATGCTGTGCGGCCAGAGTTATAAACGAGGCTGCCTCCTTGAATTCCATGCTGTCTGGGATTCGGAATACATGCGGCAATGTGGTTCTCACACGAGTCCGCATACATGCCGGCGCGGTCAAGCCAACACGATTCCGGGCTAAAAAGGGCTTCCGTGGCCTACTCTCGTGCCCACGCCCGCGCAATCGCAGCCAAAGCTCTCGCCAGGCAAGCGGCCCTGCGCAACCATAACGTCGCGGAAATTTAATTGACCATGCCCGAGGCTCGAATTCTAGCTCATATTCGCCAAGCTCCATCTCCAAAGGAGTGTCTTCGATAAACCGTAGTGTATCGAGAATTCTGAGGTACCGATTGAGAGTACCATCGGCGGGCTGATACCTATGGCCTCGCGGCGCAGATGAGGGAACAGCATGGTCTGAATCTTATTATTGGCTTCAATATCTTCAATAACCCTGGCGGTACTGATATGGCCGTCGCGAACAGTGTATTCGAGCTCTAAGCAATCTTCTTAAGCGATGCTTGTATGACGTTGGATATGTAGGATGCCAAGTCCTTAGACGTACTTGAATTATTCGACTCGATCGACAATCCGACAAGCTCTTTTCTAGAGTCTCCAAACGCAGAGTTCTAAGAAAGCCGGTCATAAGGCCGAAATGAGGGTAGTTTTCTCCCATCGGTGACGATTGTGTGACCCAAATCAGCACAGAAGTCCTAGAAATGACATCCCGTAAGGCTAGAAAGTCTTCTTCGTCCATTGCTATCAGTAACGGTGAGGCCATTTCAGCAAGAACAACGACAAAATCCTCATGGCTCAGTTGAATATTGTGTGCTTCTTGTAAGCCCATAATGATTTTGGAGCCTAGACGCCTCGCAGAATCTTTAGTAAGGGTTTCTTTCTTTCCACTACCACTGGGCACGATGGCGATTACACTCTAGGTCTGCTGTGGCAGGTCTTGACTCTGCTCGAGGGAAGTTAAGGCCATGATGGAAAATATGGGGCACTCATCAGCTTCGTAGTCTCGCAGAATAAGATCTGTCCCAGAGAAACCTGCTTGCTTCAAGGTTTCGTCCCATTGTTGCTCTGATACACAGGGACTAAACGCTCGGCTTCCTTCTTCGGCGAGCTACCAGGCAGGGAGGATACCAAAACCCACAGTTGCGTGGATCCTTCTGGGCGCAATAATTTCGGCGAAAAGAAGCTTGCCCCCAGGTTTTAGTAAAAATTTCAAATTCTCTAAGGTTTTCTCGAGGTTCTTTGTTGCATGAATGACTCCGCCAGCGATGATCAGGTCATATGTCGATGGCTGGAAACCTTGCTTACTTGGGTCCTTCTCAATATCGAGTATATGGAATGAGATTCTGTCCTCCCGGAACTCGTTCCTCGCGTTTTCAAAGAGGCTGGGTGATATATCCGTGTAAGCAAATGATTCGAATCTTGTGGTGCCAGTCTCACTTTCGAGAGAATTTAGCATCGACGGCAGATTTCTCGTCATGGCTCCGGTACCAGCGCCAACCTCAACAATTTGCAGCTTGGGATTCTCATGCGCCATTAGTTCGAGCAATTTGCGGAGACGCTGATCACAACAGTGGTCAAACAAGCTGCGGTAAAAGGTGTCCCCAAGATCATTAGTGAAAATCAGATCCAGAGCATCTATAGAACCGCTGAATATGATTTCAAGATTGCGAGCAACTTGTGCAAAAATTCACCATCCTAGTTTTTCTTTCTCAGAGCGGTCCAGGATCTCATATGCCTGCTTATCGCTCAACTCCTGTCGAAAAGTCTGTTTCCGGTAATTCTCGACCTGATGGCGAAGCGTGGTTTCCAATTTCCGAAGGTGTGCTGGTGCCTTTTCCAGTGTAGACTGGTCCAAATTGCTCACTGCCTTGCCTGATATGTGAAACAAAGCCGCCTTCAAGTTTACGAAGAAGTTCACCATCGCAGCGGAGTCAATTGGGCTTACTCGGGCATTGCAGATCTTAGCGAGCTGATCAGGGCTTTGAAAGCTGAGTTGTGGGTTCCATTGGACTTGGTGTATCAGGGTTTGTTCACGCTCTGAAGCTGCATCTTTGTGGACACTCGAAAGCGGCGACACGGTGACTTGGCCGATGGTAAACAGGGGCGCACCTTGTGCCGAAAGTACCACCATTTTACTATTGAAGCTTGACCTCCCATCATAGGTGACTGAGGACAGCATACGCAACGGGGAGCTCTGAGGCTGTTCCCACCCCTCAGCAGATAACTAAGTGTCATGCATTTGGCTTGGTACCATGGTTGGCACACGCTTGGATAATCCCTTGGAAGTTTGCACGACACTTATCTGAAGTGCGGCGTCGAAAGTGGCCGGATGGACCAAGCTAGATGTCTTGTAATGGTGACTAGAAGGCACGATTCGGGCGACAGCACTATCCTTGCCATCCCAGCCAATCTCTCGGAGAACCTGAAAACTATCACCGTATCGAAGACCGTTTTGCTGGCTATGGGCGTAGAAGGCTCTGGTCTCAATAGCTTGAGAGCATGTAATCAATCCGGGCTTGTATCTTTGCTGAATTGTGGTCACCTCTATCTCGTTTTCTGCGACGGTGTCACGGAGAGGCGTAGCTTCGTGGTATTATACCTGGATCTTCGTAGCAGAGCATTTGTTCTAACGGTCCCGTAAGTATGAGTAAATAGTGATGCCGAACCACAAGGATTCTTTCTCGAATATATTGCTCATGAATCGTAAGTGAACCATCGATTCCGTCACATCCGATGCTGATTCTCCTAATGTGATCGGACTTGAAAAGCTGGCCTCCTTAATTCTGAAGCCAGTGATTCTTCGACCGGGCAATGCAGCTTGTTTCACAGCTTCAACGCCTATCACTAACATGCCCACGTCTGGGTACAAAACCGTATCATGGACCTACGGCGCCCTTGTCAGTTTTTGTAAAGTGACATGGCAGCCTTGAAGTCAACAGAGCAATGAAAAGACTCACCACATTGTCACCAATCCATGGCATTTTCTCGATAGATAGTCGATTCCGCCATCTTGGCTCGAGCGGGTTCCAATCGTGTGATTGCACCCCAAGACTGTCGGATGGCACCGCTTTCCGAAGACGGTAATCACGAGCGATTCGAGAGTCTGACCAATAGCTTCGCGTGTGGTTGAAAGGATAACTTCAATCGTGCAGCATTGGGATTGGTTCTTTGGACGGAGTTCCGAGATGATGATTCCCCCTGAGTATGGGAACTGGAAAAAATATCGCCTAGCATCGCGAGGAAGCTGGTCGCCGGACAGCAAGATCCGTTCAAGAAAGAATGGTAGCGGGCCCGAAGGTCTTCCAGTGACATATTTGCCATGATGTCTTGAATAGGCCTTCGCAATGCGGAGTGAGGACCAATTTCAATCAACTATGTAATGTCACCTGATGCCGGTGGGTTCTCTAACAGGTAAATCATTGCGTCATTAAACCGTACTGTAGACACGAGGTTGTTCACCCAATACAGAGGGCTTTGTAAAATGCGCTTTGGAACAGCATCGCCTATCACCGACGAGATCATTCAGATTGTTGCTGCTGAGTGCCCGGATGAAGATACCCCATAGCCTGCATGTACTTGAGTGTCATCTTTTACATAGTGGGCGAGTGGTATGCAAGTCCTGTATACAATTTAGCCACAAAGATCTAGTCTGCCTCAAGATGGGACAAGAGCAGCTCAACATCTTCCTCTGCGCCGGATAAAGTGCAATTGACAGGACTATTTTATGCAGGAAACGTGGAGCTTATCGACGAGGTCTGGCAATACTTTCTGGAGGTAAGATTTCACTGAATCTTAGCCGATATTAACCGAGATCATTGCTTCTTGGTTCGGAAGGTCTGCCTTAATATTTCCAGCTAATAAGCCCCGGTAGAATACAATCTTTATTGCCGATTCCAAAGATAATGCGCCGATGGCATACCTAAATGAACATAAGTCATGGGCTGGACGGGACAGGACTAGTCTCTGGATATCTTACGCTGCAGCTATCTCACCGGACGAGTGCCCTACGACGGAGGCAGGGCATATATCGAAGCTTCGTAGCAATAATACCAGGGCAATTTGAAGTGTTATGCATAGTGGCTGGCTATGCTGGGGCTCATGGATATCATTGCCGTGCCACAACTTGTCTACAGTCCATTAGATTACTATGACAAGTAATAAACCATGAAACTCACCAACTAACGACCATGTACAGCCGAACATGGAGAGCGGCGTCGGCATCTACAAGGGCGTGTTGAAACACCGGGTAGCGCACGAGCTTCATGCCCATACCTAAGTATTGTGCCCCTTGGCCCGTGAATACAAGAGCCAGGCGTGACCAATTCAGCGCCGAGTCTGACTTTGTCGGGGCTGAAGTGTCCCCAAAATCAAGTGCTTGTGACTGGTTTACCACGGCAAACGCCCTCCAACCCATCAGGCAGCGGCAAGCCAACAGAGTATACGCGAGTTGAGATAATTTTGCTCTTTTCCCATGGATATTGACCTTGTAATAGGCTTCATAGAGCTTTACCAGATTCTTTGAGCTCGCGGCATCGTTGGCAGACCAGACAAGCAAATATGGCAAGTCTTTGTCGCTCCGGGCTGTGGCAACTTCCTAGATATCGTTGTCACGCTCAGCCTGCTGGCTGCTATCATTATGGCCGTTGATATGAACGTTTGTGACGATCTTATATCCGTTTTTAGCCTGGCTGTTTATTACCGTTGGTGAGAGCGTTTTCGGAATGCTTCTGGTGTTTAAGCTTGTTAGGTACGAAAAGGTGTCATCCAGGATGGCGTGAGCGTTCGAAACCCTGAAACCGTAAGTTGTAATAGATATTCGTCTTATTCCATTTTCGGGCCATTTAATGGCTTTGCTCAAAACCCGATGTAGTTAGCATTGCACACTACCGGCACCCAGGTCCCGGAACTTGAGGTCTTCTTACCATGACCGAGTTCTCCTCAAGCCTGATAGCTGGGCTAATCTCTTCCAATCCAGCATTGGCAGCGATAGCGCCCTTTTCTACCATCAGGATGGATTTGAGCATGCCTACGAGACCACTGGCGCCCCCAAGATGGCCGATATTGGTCTTGACAGAGCCCCTGGCACAATGTCAGTACAGTAATTCATTTGAGTTCGATGTCTTACACGTATATAGGTGGATTCCTAGAGTGATAGGGATAGAAAACTTTTCCGATCGTTTCAATTTCTGTACGATCACCAAGTATTTTCACCGTGCCTAAATATATATCAGCAAAGTCGAATTATCAAGGCTGAGATAGCTTGCCGTGGGCCTCAAAGTAGCGAGTACTTTCAAACCCGAAATCCGCTCTACTATACACGTCTCGAATAAGACTCTCCTGAGCTTTGGCGCTGGGCTGCGTCAACCCCGGAGTATGACCATCGTGGTTTACACCTATTGCTCGGATCACAACACGAATAGAGTCTCCGTTTTGTACCGCAGTCAAAAGAGGTTTAATAACCATCGCAATAATACCCTCGCCCCGGGAATAACCATTAGGCCGACTATCAAAAGTATGACATATACCATCCGGAGACAGAAACTGCATATTAGATAATAACAAGGATAACTCAGGAGAAAGCAATAGGGAAGAATCTATTATCAGAGCCTATTATTTTCTGTCAATGCCCTGAATTCATCCAACATCCACATTAACTTGCCAGCGGGGCGCTTCGGGTAAGCAAAGCCTGACAAGCGGCGTCCATAGCTGTCAGGCTGCTGGAACAAGCCGTGTCAATGTGCATGCTCGGCCCATGAAGGTCGAAGTACCAACTTAACCTATTTGCCAGGATACAAGGGGTTGTACCTGTTATTGCCATGCGCGGCACTTAGTCAGGGTCCTTTGCGAGCAACCGCGTGGCATCATCCGCTCCTGATGCTGCGTAGACCCCGGTTGGGGAACCACGAAGCTTCTCAACCGACATGCCAGCTAACAAAACCCGATTAGCCTTTTCACAGAAACATTTGACGAGACTCATGAGGGCCAAACGAACCATTCTCGAATGCATGATATGCGGTTTCCAAGGCCCACTGCTACTGGGGATCCATGGCTTCCGCTTCTTGGCCTGTGATGGAGAAGAATGGAGCATCGAATGCAGCTATATCCCCGGAGAGGAAATGCGCCATGTCTGTGGGCAGCTATAGATGGTCAGACGTTGCCAATACTCATAATTGGGCAATGGGGTATTTCACTTGGCCATGCCGACTCTCTAGCCCGCCACAAAAAGAGTGAACAGTGGCACGGTCAGAAGGCCACCGGGTCAAAAAATTCTCTCCAAACTCGAGGACTTGCCACAATTCATCGTCACGGGTGATATCTTGAGGTAATCTGAATGAAATGCCGACGATAGCGAGTGCCTCCATATTTGCCAAGTTACTCGGCTAGCTGAGGACAATAAAACAGGTCAAACCTAGGGTTACGTGCTGCAATTCACAGAAATGTCTTTTTATATCGTAGTTCCATGTACGCTGAATTCAGTAACACCATTATATAGAGGACATTGCACCAAGCCTCGCCAAGTAGGTATATAATAAAAGTCCATCCCTTCCACCCACTTTAGGCCATTTCCTGTTAGGTGGTATCAGTATGGACTCTCAAGCGGGTTGTTGGCTCGCACTTAAGGTAACCAGTGAGTGAGATCGCCACTCGACGTGTTGGATTTGCATGACTGCGCCTTGCCTGATATGCGAATGGGGAAATCTCCGCCCCCTGGAGCAGGAGGCAATAATGTGATAACAGCTGCACTATGTAACATACAATTTGCCGCGGTCCTTCAATATCACTGTATCCTCAACCCGGCGGAACAGGGCAAGGGACTTAGATCCTCCCGCAGGCTAATGGAAGGATTTCATTTGATGGTCCATTTACATCACACATGCACATGGACGGACATGTGACGCCTGCGACACGGCTGGCGTTTCCTGGTCCACACCTCTGCCGCTTTGCGTCTGACGTGTACGATGGGACGACACTCTCCCCCGCTGCTGCCTAGGCGGCTTGGGCGGCTTGGGCCGCAATATGCCAGGATGAGTTATTCAGCCCTGCCATGATTGAAGCATGCCGGATCAGGGCGCTGCATGTTATATCTTCACAAATGGCCAATCGCATGGCGAAGCGGTGAGGCACTTCACCAATACTAATACAAAGCTGGAGATAATATAGTCATATTTCTACATGGGGAAATGCCACGCGCTTACTGCCCGGATTGGAAGTCTAGGACTATTTGTGAGGCAAGTGTGGGTAGAAGCTTGGGGCATGAATTTATTATTCAACAGTTTCAGAGCCCCGTATTCTTGTAATTTCAATCTACTTGTATGCAACTCTGACCTCTCGTCACGATCTCACTCAGTAAGCAATAATATGCTTCCTACTTGACACTAGTTACGAGACGTGAAGTTGAGATATGGACCCTCGTGACGAATGGAGAAGGCATCAAATGTCTGGAACTCTGGCTTTTTGCCCGACGCCGTATCCTTGTAGACACAGCCAATCTCTCCCAGTTCTCCGGGAGCTTGCTTGAAGTCAAAGTGCACCATGATCTTGGCCAAGATGAGACCTGCCTCCAAGTATGCCATTGATTTTCCTGCGCAGCTGCGGATTCCGGCAGAGAATGGGTTGAATGCTTGGCGCATTTCAGGCATATTTGCATCACCTATCTGATCGTAATCGTCAGTCTCCGGGAGATCCCCCGTCAGCCAGCGATCGGGGTTATAGGTGAATGAATCAGGAAAGTATGTCTCATTGTGATGGATGGAGTACGTGTTGACCCCAACCAATGTGCCTGGCGGTATAATGTGCCCGTCGACAACCCAGGGGTCTTGACGCTTGTCGTCTATGGCCTCACGCCACAAGGTTCCTCCAATAGGCGGCGTCATTCGCAATGCCTCGTCGATGCACGCTCGTAGATACCTACAGCGCTTGAAGTTTTCCCTATTGAGAATATATGCGTCGCTGCTGAAGGTATTTCGGACTTCTGCAGCTAATTTCTTGTAACACTCGGGGTACCTCGATAGGTAGAATAACGTAGCCGCAAGGGCGCTCGATATCGTATCCCCGGCTGTATTGGATGAGTATAAGGCAGCTCAGTGTGCAATGACTCAAACAAACCTGCGGACAAGAAGAAAAGCGACTCTGAAAACAATTCTGACTGTTGCATATCCTGAGCTTCTGACTCTAAACTGCTGCTAACGAAGGAGTAAAAGTCATGCTTTGCATTTGCATCTTCTTTGAGACGAGCTTGTACCATAGTCCAGATAGTCTCTCGCCACTTTCTTCTCATTGGGCTTCTTTTGAGTAGCTGGTCGAGCTGGAGTTTGGACAGTGCAGGGAAGTTCATATACAGGTTGATGCGTAAATTGAAAAGACCAAGACTGGTAAAGAAGTAGTCGTACTCCTTACTTGTTTGGAGGTTAACAGCCGTCCCAAAACCGAGGAGCACAGAAATATCCATGGAGAGTCTTCTCAGCATGTCAGTGACATTGACAGGTCTAGTAGGCCCAGCCTTCCTGATGAGGCCTACGAAGATACCAATTTGCTCAGCCATTGTAGGTTGGAACGCTCGCATCGACCGTTCAGACAGGCTTGGGCTGATGATCTTGCGCTTCCGCAGATGCGCATCGCGGTCGATGGTGTTGAAGATGAAGGGCCGGACGTTGACAACCGAGAAGAGATATACATTGGATTTCGTCACGGACGGATTTCTGTAGATATCTTACTGGGGATCAGCACAACCGCATGGCACTAGGCACTTTCAAACCTCACCTCTTAGAGCCGCCGTAGTGTTGAAAACCAATCGATTTGGGCCATAGCGCATGACATCTCCTGGTTGTGGCTTAGAAACAGGTCCATGAGGAGCGAGGAATGGGGCAAGAGCGTATCACTGACCATACTTCTGGTGGTCCTTGAAGGTGGCCAAAGGGACCGACCGCTTAACAGCGTGCCAGCCGGCATAGCAGTCGGATACTTTTGCCAACCATGGACCGGGGTACTTCTTGAGCGGGTGTAGGGCGAGATTGTACAACCATGTGTAGATGCACTCGAAGGTCGTTAGACATTGAAGATAGCCACGGAATTACCGAAGTCACTACTTACAAATGGTATCAAGATACAGCCGATGCCCTCTATGAGGGTCGGGAGATTGGTGGTCAGTCCCATGGCGGTCAGTTTGTGAGTTGCGCAAACCATCAGCCGGTGGCCCAGGGGGCTTGGAAAGAAGGTCGATGTCTTCCTTCTACTTGAAAGAGAGGATTTCACTTGGCTATTATTGATTCGTCAGCCTCGTCGCCAACACCTGCAGCCAACAGTCTACTGATCGGCAATGCACCGTCCCTTCTCGGAATTTCTGCGCCCGTATCTTATCCCATGGTTATCTGCTCCTTGACAAGGCAAGGGAGGGGTGGAGGGATGTGGGCTTTCGAGGTGGCGTGATGCGGGAACACCGAGGTAGCATTGACATATCCATGCGTTCTGAGGAACACACATCCCGTCTTCTCTTCTTGGCTGGTATCCTGACTGTTTGTTACCCGGACTGTTGGCCCTGCGCTGCCTGCGCCATTACGAAGTTGCATTGCATTGCAATAACCAACATCTTGATGGAGCCCCACTGGCCAGCCGGAAATGGCTTTTATCCCCGAGCGGGTCGTATCACTCATTTGGGGGCGGCTTCTCAGCCTCCTGA
This sequence comes from Paramyrothecium sp. XJ0827, assembly GCA_020881915.1. Taxonomy (NCBI): domain Eukaryota; kingdom Fungi; phylum Ascomycota; class Sordariomycetes; order Hypocreales; family Stachybotryaceae; genus Paramyrothecium; species Paramyrothecium sp. XJ0827. The sequence continues at coordinate 5,526,317 of JAJFPB010000004.1, forward strand.
CCCCGTAGGAGTTCTGTGGATTGCCAACCTGGCCATCTACTAAAAATTGATGTAACCCATTCAAGTGGAGTTCACACGGCAACAATCTTGGGGAGAATGAATAGATGGCACGGACCATATGGCGGATTGTGTATGGACTGTGCATCGGGTATCACGACCTGATCCGCGAGACCATTGGCGTAGTAGGATTTTCCATGAGACAGTGAACAATGAGGTAGGAGAGCCCTTCGGCTAAAGTCTGTGTGTTTTGATTGTCTACCAATGGCGTGAGATGTAATGGGATCAACAAGGGTTGGCGTCCATGCGCCCCGTGATTGGCTGTATCTTGCCTGCTTTGCCACCTTTCCCGCTGAGTGACCGCGAAAATGAAAGAGGTTTAGTTTTGACCGCTAAAAGCTGATTGGTTCTTCCATTTGGAGGCGACGATGAGGTCTATAACTTGCAACAACGATATTATAGCAGAGTCGTATAAAAACGTAATTAAGAATTAGTTCTAGGGGTTTTAAGAGCCTAATATATCTTAATATCCAATAGCAAATACTTTTGCTTCATTTTAAGCTTCTAGTTTGAGGCAGAGAATAGATAATCGACCATAGTAAATTTGGAAGTCCTCAAATGGAAGGACGATGCCTCCATTTGCGACTGTCTCTTCTACTACATCTGGGTGAACACTATGGTTGGGATATCGCATGAATAGCGCCGCTCATATGAAGGCAATGAAGGCACTCGACAGCTATCAATAACATACAGTCTCTGGGATTGCTCTGCTTGCACTTCTACTTGTGTGACCCTTTGCACCTATCTCGCTGGACTAGTGACAACAAGACAACGTTCGACCATCGATATATTGCAACTCGTATAGCCCTGCTATTCTGTCTGATAGCCCCTAGCACGATTACCTGCCCTATACTCGCCTGGAGTGAGTTCCCGATCGTCACGCTAACCCTATCCGCCGGACCTCGAAATCCTTCTCTACTTAGCTTGGTGCAAGGTGCACTCGATTTTGCTGCCTTCATGGCCACTGCGAATTCTTTCCGGAACGATATCGACCTCACATGAAATGACAATATGACCCAGTCCAGAGCCTACCTGAAGGGCGGTTGGTTGGGTTGAATAGCCTCCAAGGCCGTGCGTAGCTATTTCGCTAATTGGAGAACTTAGGGCTTCTGTATATAAGTCCGTCGTCCCATTTTGCTCTCTTGCATGGGGCCTCTGTGTGTGAGGAGAATTTCTGGCTTTAGAAGAGGCTGCTGATTCCCTCCTAGAGGAAAGGCCCAAAGCGGCGCTAAGGGTTGGACAGTATTTGATAAATGGTCGCAAGGAAGGAATTGATGCGCAAACGATGAGAGCGCACACCTCAACTTGGGACCAGAGCATGGGAACCATGAGACTCTCTAGCTGAGGTAAGCTTATATAGCCGAGGATTAGATGATCAAGTACTTGCTTGTCAGATCTGCCCCAATCTCTCTGATGTATATTACCCGGATTATAGCAATGATACAGACACTAGATTCTAGAAATTAGCAGGACACAAAGCAAAGACAAGCATCAGCGCTCGAGGTGATGGGCATACAACAAGCCGATCGACAGCATTAAAATTGCACCGACTCTCTTCTCCGTGCTTATATGAAGACTCCAGACAGCGGGGATAGGCTGAATGAAGAGGCAGACGTCGGTAACGAACTTGACGACAAACTAGAGAGGCAACACTCTTAGCAGGTCTTATCATGCGATATCCCAACCATAGTGCTCACCCAGATGTAGTAGAAGAGTCGCAAATCGAGGCATCGTCCTTCCATTTGAGGATTCCACGCTTTGTTCACTGGGTGACACTGGAAGATGACGACCATAGTGGCTACGAGCCCTTCAATCCCCAACAGACCAAGAAGCACTTGGTTGAGGCGTCGAGAGAGGTGTAAGGGAAACAATCGCAGGTAGAGAACGGCGAAGGACATCTTGGCCGTAACGAAGCCCCACACATAGGTCAGTTGCGTGAGGAATTGGAACTATAAAGTCAGAGTCCGTTCGATTCGAGGGTTAATTGAACATCACTTGCCTTGCGGAACTTGCGGAAATTGTCAGCGGAGACATCGGTAATGGGTGTTCCGAAACCGTATGTGGTCACTGCTAACATCAGTCCAATGTTTCCAGAGCGCTTTCGCAGATATCCCTGGCACTAACTAACTAGTACACAGCTGCAGAACGTAATCGTTAGGCACTAGCACAGTTAGTGGTGTTTTCTCTTTCACTGCAGAAGAGAAGGCTTCAGAAAGGATCACGCACATAGCTAAGGAATACAAGAGCTGGCTTGTGAGTAAGCATTAGACATTTCGGGGAGCTAGAGGTAGCATACCATCGTCCCAAGCCACGCTGCGGAAGATGAAACTCCGAACAAAGACCCTAATTGAGACGAACAACGTGATCAGCACCATTAGCGAGGTGCTAAGTCCGATTATCTTTCCCACGGAAGGAGACATCCTCATGAGCTAGCTCCTAACTCAACTGGTACCACATTAGCCCACATGCACGAGGACGAGAAACACTGTTCTTAAATACGGCAAGGATCGCATTAAAACCATTACGAAATTGGGCGTCACTCGATTCTTGCCGTGGCGTCAGTCTCATGCAGTGAGGGGTGTGATTCGACGTCCGCGGAAGCCCCGGAATCTTAGAGTTGCGGCCGCAGACAAGTCCAGACCACAGTCTGTGGAGAATGCAAAAGTCTAAAGTTACCTTACTGTTACTTATTTGACAGCGGTCGCTAGCGTTTTATTCCCAGAGCCGGATGGTCTTGCCGTGTGAAGCTGAGGCTAGCGCTGTGCCATCTAGTAACAGCACGACCATCACGCAGCTATTCCTCGGTTTTATCCGCGATTACGCTACGCGGAAACTTGTCCATGAACGCCGGTCGAGGGTGAGAGCCGCTTCTACAACGCTTTATCTAGTGATCGAGTTACCGATAGGCCCACGCTGCTGGCCCCTAAGAAAGGCTTCCACCTGTGTCATTAGGGCTCATGGACTTATCATGATCCCAGTTCTATCGTTCAGACCCCGTAGGCTCGGGAATGCAGGAATGGAACATGCGCCTGGATGTGCTGTGCTGTGTCGCCAAGTGGACGATGGGTGACATTCTTACGCGCCGTCCGTTCCACCAAGTTGGATACCGAACTGAGCTACCAGGCAAGAGCGCTGAGTGCTGTCGTCCATTTCGCGGCTATGGAGGATGCAGTGGATATTGTCTTAAATTACTTAGCGCTAAGTTAAGTCAATAAGGAAATCCATATATGGATCTCAGATCGTTGCACAGGATGCCAATCCTTTAGTTCTGCTATCTCTGCTGCCTTATTTATATAGCTAACCCAGCGGTCAACAAGGCCCTCTGGTAGGAAGGTCTGGAATAGCTCTAGGGCTGTGGGCGGCAGCGGCCGGAACAGGGGGTCTCGATAGGTCATTTCCACTCGCGTAACCCATCAAAGCCCTCCCAGCAGGCTCCAGACGTCGCTCGCCATGTCCCACCGTGGGGAAAATGAATCCGAGTAAGATGCCATTCCAATCAACTTTTTGTCTTTTATTTTAACGCGAGTCTCAGGGAGCTATCGGACTTGAAAGGGGCGTTCAGGGACATCTAAAGGTTCAAATTTGCTACCCATTGCGTCTGTGGGCTCGATATCCGGTCTGTATGTGCTATCATGCGCTTGTTCCGGCCGGCTATTATTCAATGTAATTGGAAGCTCAACACCACCTTCGTCAGCAGCTTCAACATCGTTCAGCAGCAGCGGTGGTGGCGGCGGCAGGCTGTTGCGGCCGGGCCCGGCGTAGTGGCCTTCGTCTTGGTCCCTTGGAAATAGCTTCAACGGCGGCAGCAGTGGTATCGTCATGCCGGCCCCTGCCCCGACGGCTCTGCCGCTAGCTTTTCGATCCTTTGTCTTCCATTGAGGTATCTTAGGAAGCAGCTTACACACTAATTATAGTGGTGCGGGGTTGCGAAGTTACTTTATGTACCGACATGGTGACTAAGGCATTGTGGGGCCGCTACAACTTCTGCAGCTTCGCGCAGTCAAGGGGATAGATCAAGCATAGAGTAGACTGCGTGTTAGATCAAGTTAAGCGAGCTACGACTCCCAATTCATCTTTTCCGCGTGTTGCGTCGAGGTTGCGTTGAGGTTCTCTTTGCTGCGAACTTGAGGCACGGGTGGGGGATCAGCTTCAGCAGCCCCACTGCTTTCGTCAAACAGAGTTTGCAGAGATGGTGAGGTGGCCGGCCAATGGTAGGCCGGAAGTGACACGCTCCCCTACCTAAAAAGGGACCTGACGAATGAGCAGTGCTTTCGCAGTCCCGGCCACTTGTCTAGCGAAAGCTTATGGCGAGTCCACAACACTTCGCACCGAGAAGCATATGCTCTTATGCCCTCTTTTGGGGCACTTTGAGTCAGCCCAGCGATGTCCGAGTCTACGATCCGACCGGCTTACCTCAAGAAGACGACGTACAGCATTCCCACCCCAAGGTTCAGGAGCAGCAATTGGAACGACGGCCGCGAAAACCTGAGGCCACGGACCTGGCTTGGTCTTTCCAGCCAATCATGGTTAGGGCATGACAGATGTCCTCGTAGATGCGGAAAGCAAGGGCTAATCAAGTGGACTGGGTATCAGTAGCACAGAGGACCCCACTGCTGAGATGCGCACGTGCATCAGCCCCCCATTACTGACTTATCATCGTGACGATGTTCGTGTGGTAGGGTGGAGTTGGACGATATTCAACGTCAGCGCACCAAACACTGATCATTATCCGTTCTATCAAACTTCTCCATGCCTAGAAAGGTATGCAATCCCGATTTACGCTGGTTGATAACCTCTAACTTGTTGGCGTGCATAGAACCCGATCTCGGCCCCTGCGATTCGGAATCGCGATAACCAGCGTCGCTCGCGTGCGCGGCGTCGGCAATTTATTGAAGAGCTTCAACAAGGAGTTTGAGGTGGGAGCGATCTCCTCAATCTACCATTCCCCCCTCCCCCTTGCAGGGGATCTAAATAGTAATTACCATGCAGGCACTCTTTATTAGCGAAGGGTTTTGACGATTTCAGAACTCTTTTGCGACCAAAACACGAATTCCCAATATTCCTTTCATTATCCTCATCGGTTCTGTTAGCAAGGAAGTCACGACCAAATTCCTGGATAGAGTTAATGACGATTTGCAATAACCACAGGGACGACTTAATAGCACGTAATGTTAGACAGATTACAAACCCACACTCTTACTTTCTCAAGTTATAAAATAAGAAAACTACTAGAATAATAACCGGATCATTTGACCTTCTTAAGGGCATTAGAAGCTATTAGACTAGAGGACCTGGGGCTAGATATATTATATATTAGTATTATATAGCTTAAAAGTTAAATATAAGCCTTAAATATATTTAGTTTAATTTTAATTAAATACAGGCTCTACTAAGTACGAGGCAGACGTCCACATTCTGTGCCGCCCCAATAAGATCACATCGGCAACGCTGGTCAGCACTGCATGGGCTGTCCTGCTATCGCGTATATCTGGGATTGATGATGTCGTATACGGCAATGTGGTCGCCGGACGAAATTCGGCCATTCCAGAGATAAAAGACATTGTGGGGTGTTGTCTGAACATGGTCCCTTGTGCGGGTCAATCTCTCGTCACCGAAATCAGCAGCCGAGCTGCTGTATGCTGTTCAGGAACAAGTTTTGGCCATCGGACAATCCGGCTCACTGGGATTCAAGGAAATGATTGAGAAATGTACAGATTGGCCAGCAGCTTCGAGCTTCGAGTCAACTATCCATCATCGCAACGTCGACGAGCACCCAGAAATCGAGACTCAGATTGGCGTTTCCCGAGTGCAATTCTTCGAGAACAAAGCTCGCCATGTGCCTGACAGTATCAGCATGTTATCGTTCCCATAAGACAATAAGATCAGTATCTTATTTGGGGCAAACACGCATATCATGCCGCGGCAAATGGCGCATGTCCTAGTCGATAGCCTTGTCAAAATTATTCAGAACTTAGCAAAGTCCCCAAATGCGCCCTTAATATCATTAATAAAGGATAATGAGTAGGATATTCAGTTATTCTAGATCTGGAGGGTTCAGACAAGGGAATAGCCATAATAGACAATACAGCTGATTGAACCGTATAAGTAGTTAATATCTCCCGCTCTGGCAATGCCCCTCAATGTCAGCCATTGGTTTGGTTACTTTAGGACGACAGGCTGGCTTTCCAGTGGAGCTTAGCTGCGCGCGACAGAACTCACAACGAGGAGGCTTCGATGCTCCTTGACTGTCGTAAGCCTCAGATAATGTAGTCGGCCCCATAGCATCTTAGTCCTAATGTCGAGACATCAAGTTATTCCAAACCCCGCACCAAATACACTAATATGCAGGCGGCTTCCAACGATACCTCAGTGGCCGACTACGGAATAAAACAGTCAAAGGCATAGCTGGCAGGGCCAAGCCCGGCGTGACGAAGCCGCTGCTGCCGTCCCTGCTGTTGAAGCTATTTCTAAGACACGAAGACGACGACAAGACGACGACGGCTCGATGGACAAGGAATGGCTGTCTGACACGCGATGTACCGTTATGTAGCAAGAGACAATGCTGGTACATATATCATCAGCCAATTTGCCAGAAGCCTGATGTAGCTATATTTAATCCGGTTCCAATTGGTTAAGACCCAGTCTGCTACGTAGCCGGCATCTTCGCACACTCAAGCGGATACTTCTATATAGCAATCGCGCGTGAATGCTGCGGCCCCCGAAGTGAGTGGGACATTCCCTAGACCCAGTTCGAAAACTCGCCATAGTAAATGCATTGAAGCCAATTGTTACCCCTTCCTAGAGGATGGTGCCTTGCCTGCGCACAGTGGCCTCAGGCTTCTAAGCCAGGCCCTCCTGCAACTGATATGTTTTGTTATTCCAGCTCGTACCATACAAATCCGGACAGCCCCCAAGACTTGCAACCATATTACTCAAAACGGTGGGGTGTATCCGTAGTACTTTGCCTACTCGCAGGACATGGCCACTGCTGACCTGCAGGAGGACGTAGCCTCACTACCAGACGAGTACGGGGAGTCATCGGTTATAAGCAACTATACCAACGCGTGGACTCGAAGCAACGGCCCATTGCGGTATTTCCCCTTTCTACCGTTTCACACCGCCCGGACACCCCTTTCACTATCTAGAGCCTGCTCTGGGGACTTCAATTCAATTGGACGTGCTTACCAAGAGGACCAAAATGGCGAAATTGGACGCTTCCCACGATAACGAAGACCACGAAGCGTTGCTCGAGAATTCGGATGGATCTAACAATGTTAACGAGAAGCGCATGAACTTCTTCCGTGAACCCTCCGGGAGAAGAGTGTATATGCTGGCATGGCTCCTCTCTGCTTCGTTGATCACCAACACAATTTTGCTGGCTCTGCTTCTCCGACCAAGCCCTGGCGAATCTCTTTCCAAATACGCCAAGCTCGCACGAAACCGGGAAGAGCCTTACGTGCGCTTGACGCCATACAGCTCGGGTCACAACGAGACTCTGCAGGACCAGCTATGGCGGGATATCAATGTTGACTACGGCGTCGTCGCGCTATCAGACGCGTGGGCTGCTCAACACGGACTTCGTACGGCGCAGCGTTTTCCCTGGGACAAGACCAAGGGCATTTACATCCTCCACGGCTTCCACAACCTGCACTGCATCAAGATCATCCACATCTCGATGACCGAGTTCCGCCGTGGCGAGGAGCAATCGCGGGCCTGGCACCATGTCAGCCACTGCATGGACGCCCTGCGGAGGCAGATCATGTGTGACGCTGACGACACGCCGCGAGCCACCGACAGGCGGCCAGAAGTCGTCAGCGGGCTTTTGCAGCATCGCATGTGTCGGAACTGGGATGAGCTCATCGAGTTTAGCAAGCGCCACACGGCCTGCTACAAGCGTCCGGACACACCATCCAAGGATGGACGGTCATCTATTGAGTGGTACACGCACTGCCCTCCTGGGAGCAGTTATGTTGTCAAGAATGAGTATGTGCCGACCGATGAGCTCATGATCGGGCTCCCGGAAGAATCACTTGAAGGTTTCGGGGGCTGAATGTGAAGATTCGCAATCTGTGCAGGCGTCATAGTACAGTCTCTAGTCTCTGACATGGCTTCTCATGTGGAAACCTATAATCATGAAGTAGTCTAGACAACCTTGCTTAGCACTGCATGTTGATGTGATAAAGTTTCGCAAGGTAAGAGCCCTGGCCTGAGTTCGTCCAGAGTCGCCTTGGAAACTGGCGTTGCAAGTATCGCAATATGCTGCAGAAACATCTTGGACCGATGAAGCAGAGCCATAACGAAAGAAGCAAGTTGGATTTGCAATTTCAACTATATCGAGCAAGAAGAGCGGCTTGAGGGCTATAATAAGTGCCGAAAGATGTTGTAATAGTCCTTTCCCATCATTGTGCATCCCAGATAAAATGCATGACCGTACCGTCCTTCGCTTCCGAGTTCAGACTTCAGTCCCAGGCTAGCAGATCCAATTCTCAAAATCCGTCGGCAATCTCGACCTCCTCGTCCCGCTTCTTGAAGCCATCTGCCACTTTGACCTCTTCATCGCGCTTAAAGCCGTCAGCGACCTTCACTTCTTCATCCCGCTTGAACCCGTCGGCGATCCCAACTTCAGCATCATCGCGCTTCTTATAGCCATCCGAGGTGCTCACGCCCTGGCTGCCATCTCTAGCGCTGAGCAGGCCATATTCAGGATCTGGGGGAACGTATTAATCATGGCGAAACACCAAGATGATAAGAACAATCACGTCTTACCGGCAACCGGCAATGCTGAAGAGATAGCGACCAAGCCAAGGATCACAGTGTGCACAGCAGAACATCGCATCTTGATTGACGTGCTTCGCAAATTGAAGTAGATGACAGGAGATAATATGTGTCAACTGGAATGTTCTGTCAACAGAATCGAGGATAAAATCTGGGAGAGCCGTCCACGATATCTATCAGTTGCGGTTGCTCGGTTATACCACGCCCCTCCTCTTGTCCACAGAAAGAATAGACGCAGATCTCTTGCCATAAATGCATCGTGCATCTCCTTAATGTTCGAAGCCCCCTGTCATTAAATGTCTTCATGGGGGTTTTGCACATTTAATGGTATGTGCCAACCCATGTAACTATGAGCGGGACAATGCGTCTAATACGTCGTTGTACTTGCAACAATCACAGGACAGGCTCAGCGGGCGCCACGTCACTTCAACTGGTCGACAAGGGTGCTGCCAAGCTGAGCGAGAGAGGGGAGGCTCCAGGCATGCAAAGTACGGAAACATTTGTCCCTGCCATGTAACGTCGAGAAATGCAACAAGGCGCGCAAGACGAGCATAATACGGACAGGACTACACCGAAGTGGCGAATTATTGCAAAATTCTTGACCTCGACGACGAGGACGGTGGGGAAATGTTACATCTCTTGCCCTTAAATCTGGTAACCAAGCCGGCTCTTTTAGCTTTGATGGAATTTTTTTTCTTGGGAGACGGGGCAAAAGCTGGTCATCCGGCTAAACTGGTGGGGTGGAAGGACCATCCATAGGTGATGAGAATAGATGCATTGGGTAGGTCATGGGTAGATTATAACGTGGTATTCGTATCGCGCCTGACAAGGGGCGTCGGATACATCATGAGAAGAGCGCGGGTCGACCATGGCCTCTGGCAGAGCAGCCATAGCGGCTCTCATACTATTATACTAGCGGTGGAGCCGGGCTTGGCTCTGCCATTTTTACCCTATGTAATGTGTCAATCTGTTTCTCAATCAATCTCGCTATGCTCTTTGGCAGCTTATTTCAGAGACAGCCTCGATACGACCCGCTTGCGGGAGGGGAATGGGATCTCCGTTTGGGAGGTTCTCAGAGTCCTGATCCCAAGCACTCTGCGAAACCTGCACGAATGGCGCTTGTGATCTTGAGCTATCTTTCAGTCACCGCCATAGGCTTTGGATGTGGGACTTTCTACGAGAACCACAGTGGTATCTTGCATAGAAAGAGCCTCACGGCACCCCGTATACCTCTGCCCCTCGTCAAACTGGACTTCAAGAATGAGACGCCTTTTCTACTGGAACCCCCCGGGAGAGAGAACTCGGGGAGCTTATCTGAGCCCATTTGGGATGAACTAGTGCCAAGTAAGCGCAGCCTTGAGAATGAAGTTTGTATCCGACGCTGACTAAGGACGGAAGACGGACTTGGCTACTTCAAGGATGGCCACATCGCTCATGAAACATCTATTCGAACGGTTTTCCACCAACTCCACTGCCTGTATCTCATCCGTCGTGCCTACTACCAAGGGTCAGGCGAGCTTCAAGAGTTCGATTTTGGCAAGGATAGAGACAAACATGTCGCGCATTGCCTCGATTACTTGAGACAGAGCCTGACATGCACCATAGACACGACGGTAGAGCCGGCCTTGGGACAGGAAGGTGACTTTCTCGGCTTCGGTTTCAAAAGGCAGTGCCAAGACTTTGAATCGCTGGAGAGGTTTGTGGAGAAGAACAGGGTCTTCAATGCCAGGGGGTTTCTAGCAGGTGGTCTGGACCATGGCCATGCACACCTCAACGACCACGACAGCAAGCGGATCCTTTGAAAGAAAGACTGGTTGCATTGGGATTGTAGAAATCTGCACGCTTACCCAGGTCCCAGGTCGCAGATGGAGTTGCCAAGACATGGCGAAGACGGAAGGACTGACGCTGCAAGATAGAAAGGGTCAAGAAATTGATTACCGTTACATTAGTTGCTGGGGAGGTGACCAACTACATTGTGACTTACCTGACCTTGCCTTACTTAGGCGTCTAATGTTTTGGGACCGCTCGAAAAGGGGCACGCATTCCCGCCCCTACACGACGAGCTTGGGCAGGGATAGCAAGCCAATTGAGCTGTGCTTTAGGTTGTACGACGTGAGAGGCTGAGCACCATTGACAAACCAGCCGCTTCTCTCATCATGTCACATTTTCCTGAGAGCACCCCACTGCCTGGAATACAGACCGGGGTAGATCTTTTGTCCAGGAAGGAGCGGTGGCGCGGGAGTTTTCATGCATCCCCGAAACACAAGGAAAGGAAATAGATCGCCCACTGGTCAGCCTGATAGAACCTAGCAGGCTCAAAGCCGTCTTGTCCACCGTTTGAGTCCCCTGTGGCAATTCAAGCCTGAAGTAGCATACCAGGAAGGAGAAGGGGGTAATGTTGCAGTCTACCCAAGACAGACGACTCGTCAATGCTCATCCGGCTCGGGGATTGCGAACGTGTTGAATCTCTAGGGAAACACTGCGGATATATCCATGGCCTTGTTAACTCCTAACTTGCGGCCTTCGTCGATCTCCATGGTTCAGCGGTAAACCCATATTGCTTTTTCAAGCTTCTTCTTCAGTTCACCTGCAGTGGGCAGACTGCACACACAAATGGCTTACTCGGCCAAGTTGAGACTGGTCGATGACCGGACAGGACTAATCGTTATGGCCACGTTCTTCATCCTCCTTACCACCCTGCTGGTCGTGCTTCGATTCTATTCGAGGCGTCTGCAGAGGGCAATGTTGGGCTACGATGACTGGCTGGCCCTGGCAAGCTTGGTGAGAAGAATCTTGCTACTCGACTCGGAGGCGTGCCAGCTCAATTGACATCTACCATACCCTAGATTTTTGTCACGGCTTTGAATGGCTGCTTCATTGCGGGCTGCGTGGAAGGCGCCATTACGGGACACTCTGAAGTCGTCAACGGCTTACCCGCGACAAGCCCTCTCGAGAACCTGGTGCAGAAGTACAAGTACGGCTTCCAGTCGACGGAGAAGCTCGGCTTCGGCCTTATCAAGCTGTCTATTCTGTTCCTGTGGCTACGCATTTTTGCCCGCGCTACGCGCTGGTTCGTCGTCCTTTGCTGGGCAATGATTGTCGCGACAGCCGGCTGGGGCATTGCCTTCTTCTTCGCAACAATTTTCCAGTGCGGCACCAGATGGGACTGGAATTGGTCACCCATCTTCTTCTTCCTTACAGAGTGCACCGACACGCTCATGATGCTGACTGTGTTCACGGCGACGGATTTGCTCAGCGATTTCATCATCATGCTCATGCCTGTGCCCCTGATCTGGTCACTCAATATGCCTCTAAGAAAAAAGTTTGGCGTCACTGGCGTCTTCCTGCTGGGTCTATTGTGAGATACTCGCTTCTGTGAGAGCCTGAGCAACTGTTTCATGTTGACACGTAAACAGTACGATTGGAGCCGGCATCGCACGCATGTACATCTATCTCGTCACGTCGTACGACAAGGAAACAAACCCCGACTTTATTGGCGACTTTACGCTTTTCATCCTCTGGTCGGAGATTGAGATCAACGTTGCACTGATGGTCTGCTGCATGCCCGCGCTTGGGCCCGTGTTAGACCGAACGCGCAGTAGCCTGCGACGAAGTCCAGTCGGCCAATGGATCCAGCTTGGCCCATCAACTCGTGGCGGCAGCAGCAGCAAGACGACCAAGACCATGGAGCTCTCAACCAATCCCAACATGGAGAATGGCGAGCAAGCCTGGCCTATGCACGACGACGACGCGCCGTGGCACGTCAATGAGTCAACCAAGATCACTGCGAGCCAACCGTGCCCGGGCAGGGAAGACTTTCCGTTCGGAAATAACATCTTGGCCGAGACGGAGATATCCCGAACATTGGAGGAAACACCCTTGGAGTGGGGGCAACGCATGCATGTGCGAACAATTCGAATGGGAGGTGTCCCGGATGAGAAGTAGATGTTGTAAATGCTGCTACATCAGAGCGGAAATAACGCCACAAAAACACCATTGTACTTAGCGTTGTGCCGAAGCATGCCCGCGAGGGCAAAATTGTTGCATTTGCATGCATCGAAACAATACAGCTGATTGAACCGTATGATCAGGGATAAGAAGCACTGTGACTTTATCATAAGTCAGTTTTAACAATCCGGCAGCGGGCCGTGCCATAGTGCCTGATAGAGGTGGCGCAGGAGGAGAGAAAGACGAACCTGGTCAGCATATCCAGACCGAGGTTGTACAGTAACATCCACTAGGCTTAGACTGTAGGGTTGAGGATCAATGTCATGACCCCTTATTCCGCCACACCACCTGCAGCTGAGGTTGCAACTGCAGGCAACACCTGAATTTGGCATGTCAGGGACGGGCGGGACATCCTTCAAAAGCACGATGCATGATCGCGGGCGTGTTTTTTGCGCTGTGTTGGGCTGCACCTCCTGAATCTACGTAGTCGACTCCATGTAAATAGCTAGTCTTTCACGCTCTGGTTTAATCACGGGACATATGCACCACTGATTGCAACCTTTCGTGCCCCCATCCAACAGACCGGCCAACGCGCATAAAATTTTACATGGGGTCAATATGTCGTCACGCTGTACTTGGCGATTCTTCGATAAACGCCGCCTCCCCCTGCCCCCGACAACGGGTTCATTCCGGTCCCCCTCTCTTGCCCAAGGCCTAATCCTCTTTCTTTTGTTGCCGCTCTCTTTCTATCGCCCTTGGTTGTTCCGGGGTCAGAGCTCATTCTACCGCCATCATGACTCGGAACGTGTCGACCTGTCTCTTGGCCCTCAGCGCCTTGTTCGTGGGCGTTGTCGCGGTCGCCCTCGGATCGCTGCGCACATACCTGGCCGAGAGACTTTTGGAACGCGATCTAATCCCGCCTGCGTTCATGATCCCCCAGCCAATTGCAATAAATGTTGGAAATAACATTAAATACCTCGGCACATATGAGTCCGGCGTCGAACACTTCAGGAACATTTTCTACGCAGAGGATACGTCGAGTAGGAATCGCTTCAATCCACCGGTCCCGACCACACCGAAGCCGGGATCCGTAATCGATGCCACGAGGGAGGGAGCATGGTGCCCGCAAGGCACCGGCGACATCTTTCCATTCACCAGCCCAGTAACCAACATCAGCGAGAACTGCCTGAGCCTACGAATTGCTCGTCCTGTCGGTACTAGGGCTAATGCGAAGTTACCGGTCATGGTGTGGATACATGGAGGTGAGTCGCTGCTATGCTTGCCAACTGACGCCCAGTCGCCTTGACGCTTTTACCAGGTGGTCATGCTTTAGGTTCAGGATCTGATCTCTTGTACACGCCCGATGGATTGATCAAGAAGGCCGTCGCTGATAAGCAACCGGTGATCTGGGTGGCAATCAACTACCGTCTTGGATGTGAGTTTCGCCCCGAGTGAACATCTTGGCTTGAAACTCATCCATTAGTCTTTGGGTTCGCCACAAGCGATGCGATTATCGAAGCGAAGCATGCCAACGCAGGTCTCCGCGATCAACGTGCGGCACTTCAGTGTAAGTCGTGATATGAATCATATCATTTTGTACAATAAGACTAACAACGTCGCCTTAGGGGTCCGCAACAACATCAAGCACTTTGGAGGTAATCCGCAGAAGGGTAAGCTGTCTTTTCCGCGCCGCAAAATGCCCACTTATCAATCCAAATTACCGCCAGTAACTGCGATCGGTCAGAGTGTCGGTGCAAGCGACATTACGCTTCAGTTGACTGCTTTCAATGGAGAACGCGAGACACTATTCCAGCAAGCCATGTACGGACCCTGCTCTGGCATATCTCGCACGAAAGGCTGACCTCATATAGCTTAATGTCCGGCGGTCCTGGGCTCAATTTCAACACCGACTCAAAACTTGTTGCCGAAAATACTGCGGCCATCGCTAGGGAAGTAGGATGTGCTAGGGGGGACGGCCAGTCCTTTGAAACACTGGAGTGCTTGCGCCTCATACCGTACGAGACACTCACGAACCTCTCCGTTACCGCATCCCGCAAGGCGCGTCCACCTTTCGGCGAAGGGTTCTTCTTTCCAACTCTCGACAGTGACTTCCTTAGGGACCGCCCGTCGGAACTCGTACGTGCGGGCAAGATAGCCAAGGGTATCCGCATTCTTGCGTCATGGGTTACCAACGAAGGCGCTTGGTACGCTTCCCCCGCGACTCAGTCAGACAAGGACGTGCTGGGGACGTTTGGACTCTGGCTTTCCGGGCTTTCCGATGCGACGAACAAGAAGCTCCTCCAGCTATATCCTCGAAACGACTTCGAGCATCTCGTACGACCGGAATACGATGGGCAGATCTCGCCGCAGTATTATCGTGCAGCACATATTAACCGAGACCTTTGGTTCACATGCCCGGTCGTCGACTTCGCTTGGCAGTATGCCCGAAAGGGTGGCGTGGATCTATCCGACGTTCGCCTTGCAGAGCATAACTCAACACGCTTCACACCAGTCTTCGAATACATGGGCGTTCCCATGTGGCGCGTGTCTCATCTTAGTGATATCCCTTATGTATTGAATCTGCAAAACCTGCCTGGCGGCGCAGATAACTCAGCCCAAGCCCTTGCACTCGGCGCAATGATGTCAAGAAGTATTGTCCGATTTGTTACTTCTGGTGACCCTGTGTGACGACCGGGCCTGGACCTAAGTACAGGGTAGGTGGTTTTGCGGTTTATTATTTAATGTAGGGAATAGGATTCCCTTTCGAAGTAATGGATCACTTATTACTAGTCTATAAGACTTCTTCTCTAGAAGCTAGTTAAAGGATATCTCGGGGACTATATATTATTAATAGCTAGTAGGTTCTAATCTAGATATAATATATAGAACCTCCTATCTATATATGTGGTTCCTTTTCCTGGAGTATATAAGAGGGTACTCCTTAGATCACAATATATAATGCTCCTAGGAGCATTGCAGAAGGTAATCCCTTCTAGTAGTACTTCTACACTCCTAGCCTTATTTATAGGAATCTTCTTCTATATAGGTCCCTATCCTTATTAGATATTATTCTATTTCTATCCTTTTATCCCTAGTCTCTTGCTCCTGGCCCTTCTTTTATACTAGTATCTGATGTAGGCTAGTACATTGGGGCTGGCCTATGGGTTATACTAGTAGTGCAGGAGCTAGCCTTTCTTGAGGCCAATAGCCCGAGGCTGGTACGGCATTTATGTGTTATGTTATGTAACTTTCTACGGCTTAGTTATGACCTTGGGTCAGGTCGTGATACCCTGACGATAAAGGAGTGACCGGAAAAAACCGGTGGCTGCCTGCTTTTGGGAGGGCTAGCGCTAAGGAGCTTCGTCAGGCCACTTATCCGTCATCATTCTCAGTATGGCTTACGGGCGGTCCTCATGGGAATGGTCTAGTGACCGTGAGAGAACGTTCAAGCAAGCAGGATAGCACGCCGGCTCAGGACGCAATTCAGTGGGAAAAGTTAATTAAGCGTTGCGAATTTATTAATAGTGACCAGGTCAGGAGAGAGATAGGAATATAAGCTAGGGAGTACTTATATAATAATAAGGGGTTTACTTTATAGTAGAGGTAGATTTCTAGGTTTAGGTAGTAGAATTAGAAAAAAAGAAATATAAAAAAATAATAATAAAAATTAATAACTTCCTTAAGAAATCTTCTTTTTTATTATTATTTTATTAAGGTAGAAAAATATAATATATATATATAATAAGTAGGCCATAAATCCCTTATTCTATATCTCAATTAATTAATTAAATAATTTACTATAATTAGCTATAATAAACTTAATTAATAAAGCTAATATTAATCTTACTTTTTAGGCTCTTTAGAGGAACCTAAAATTAAGCCTATAATATACTATAGCTATCTATAATATCCTCTATTAAATATTAACTTACTATTAGCAAGATATATCTTTAAATAAAATAAAATAAAGAACTCTTAGAAATATATTATTAAGTTTTTTTATTTAATAGCTAGCTCTAACCTTGGGTCAGGTCATGACATTTAAGTAATAATTCGACTTTTTAAAAATCTAAGAAAAATTGCTTTTAAGGTGCAATAAGGAATAGGTCGCTCGCTTATTAATCACATTATAACATTACGGTCAGTGAAATGCCAACGAAATTTCACCGAATGGCAGTCGTCACCGTATCAAAGTAAAACGGACGCAAGCGATACGCTTATACCTTGGCAATTAGCGCCTGGTGCTACCCAAAATGCACTCTCGGTCAGCGAATGTAATAAGGCTGAGACAGCGGTCGTCGATTGCGGTTGGATGGGAGAAAGAATTGCCTGCATCAAAATGGAGCTTGGGAGGAAAGACAGACAGCTTGTCCAATAGAAAGCTACGTGGGCTGAGACAGAGGTTACACCTAGGCCACCCTTGGCTCAGCTGTATAGCTTGGCAAGCATTCTGATCAGACTATTGGACAGATGAACATTGAAAGATCAGGTATTAGGGCGGCCCCCGGAGGCTTCATTTAGCTTACTTGGTAGCTTACCAGCCGCAGCCTCAGCTCGTTTCTGCTGGATGCAGGCTGCCTACATTCTTAGCCATGGCCAAATCTTCAATCCGTATTCATTCTTTGATGAAGATTATCATTTCTGTGCATAGAACCAGCTCTGCCTGACCATAATGCAATCACATCAACTTTGGCCTCGATCATTGCTGCTCTTGCACGGTCTCTTGCTACTGGCTCGGGTGCAAGGGTCCAATCTGCCCGCGCGACAAGTCGATTATGATCCGATCCCAGACTGGCAGCGTCAGCGAGCGCGGGAGGCCAGTTTGTCCCCCACTGTAACTCGAGCTCAAACATTATGCTAATTACTGGAAGTCGTCGTACTTGGCAATTACCTCTATTTGAACGGAGGCGAGGTTGCATCTGGGTATATGGATCAGAAAAGCATTCAAAGTGAGAAGTTCCCCGCCCAGCTTGAAGAAGATTCTTAAACTAGGTCCATCAGTCAACGGCACGTATTCAATTCCTCTCAACATACCGTGGGACAATTCCAGTATTCGCTTCAAGCACGTGCATCAAGATTGGCCTTTGTCCAAAAACCATGCGACATTGTGGGCTGATCCCATATCGAAAGTCATCTATAGATGGGGCGGCGAGCTTCCACTTGACACTCCAGTGGATGAACACGACATAAGTCTGCTGGAGTTCACGCCCGATAACGAAGGTGGTGGCACCTGGTCCAACACGTCCAACCTTGAAGGCTCGGCCGACGTTCATCAAACGATGGGAGCAAGTAGTATCGTATGTGGTGGCTTCGGTATAGCAATTGGTGGCGTCGGGAAGTCAGCATCCGATCCAAGGTTTGGAGGGCCGATCGCGGTTCCGGGAATGGCTACATATGATATGGCTACCTTGAGCTGGTATAACAGATCCATCGAGCCTATGAACCCGTCTCATGGCACGCTCATATATGGGCAAGCCGTATGCGCTACTGGTTTCAGACGAGCGAGTCTTCTCGTGACGCTTGGAGGGACTGAAACCCCACCGCATACGATTGCAGAGGACCAGCGCTTGTTGCGTAGCTTCAGGAACATCACGTTGTACGATCCTGCGAATGACGAATGGCTTTGGCAGCCCGCCTCCGGCGCCGGTGGCGACATTCCAGCGCCCCGCGATTTCTTCTGCGCCGTGGGAGTACGAGGGCCGGATAGCTACGAAATGTCAGTCTCCCTAACCTCACTGATAGATGCTTTTCTCAGTCAGCTGATTTCTCTTGGTTTAGATTCCTGTACGGTGGCCGAGGCCGAAACAATGATGGCCATGTCGTTTATAATGAAATGTGGGTGCTATCTTTGCCTGCCTTTCGATGGTTTCGCATCGATGTGAACGCGCCTTATCGAATGTTTCATGCCTGTGCTGTTGCAGGCCAGCGCCAGATGATTGTGTCCGGAGGCGTGATCTGGCCTGGTCAATGGAATAGAGATGAATGGAGCAACTCAATAGGTGTATTCGATCTGTCGACTCTGAGTTGGGCATCAAGTTATGACCCCGTGGCAGCTGGATATCATCCTCCAGCCATAGTGCAGGCCTGGTATGACAGGTAATTTTGCTTATGACTCATGAAGCGACGCTTAGCTAACAAGTATTAGTAAGGCAAGCGTAGTCGACTGGAGTAGTGACTCAGTCAGGGATGCCTTTAAGCAGGGTGAGTGATCTTCCATTAACAAAATTGGCAGGCTAATTCATGCGCAGGTACACCCATGCCCTCTCCGGAAGTTCCCTCTCAGCCTTCCCCTTCTACTCCAGTCGGGACCATAGTAGGCGGAGTGGTTGGCGGAGTCATCGTCCTTGCAATTATGGTCGTTGCATGGTGCTTCGTCCGTCGGAAGAAGCGGTCGCAGGCTCTAGTGTATGACAATGCACCCAATCAGGCTGATACTTCAGAAATGCCGAAATATGATCCACCTGTCGCTGAGCTGCATGAAGCGTCACGGTCTGAACTTGGAACTCAACAACGAGTGGAGCTGCAGGCTTGATGGATGACTAGCCTGCACATCAACAATAGATTAATTTGATGAAAGGAGATCAGGGAAATGAACCAATGTTTGCATTAATTAGTTAACTACAAGATATAAGATAGGAAGAATTTCATACCGGCAGTGTTATAAGCAAAGAACACAAATCATGGGCAAGAAAGCGAGGCTAAGGTTGACCTTGCCTCGTCGATTGCTTCAATAAAGAAACTTGGAGATTGGCTGTACTTTGATGCTTGAGCTATGTCTTCTCCTCACTATGCGGCTAATATTCCCAAGGCATGATCCCTTTTTAAATAAGGAGTTATATTTAGCATTCCTTAGTTAAGTATAAATTGTTTGAGAAATAAGACTTATAATAGTATAGACTAATATACTCTTGATCTAATTAGATAGGACAGGTAATTTCCTATCCTATAAGCTAGGCTTAATAATTGTGATAATTAAGGGTAGCCTTATACTAGAAGATATAGGGTAACTAAGGATTATTAGGGTTCATTTATCCTTAGATAGAATAATAGGAAAGTATCTAAAGTATATAAGGGGTTATTACTAGTCTATAAGAGAATAGTATAATAAAGATTATCTTAGGGACTATATATTATTAATAGCTAGTAGTCTCCTATCTATCCTAAGGTAAAATCCTCCTATTTATATACTTATTATAATTACTTTATTAAGATAATTACTAGTATACTTAGTTTAATATACTTAGTTATAATATATAAGTATATATATATAATTAGCCCTTTTCTTACTTAGTATTATATAGGAATTTACCTATATTCTTAGTTCTAAAGTAGTTAGGTACTAGTCCCTTTTCTACCTTACTAAGTAGGGACTATATTCTACTAAATCCCTAGGATAGTAGCTATATTATACCTAATATATTCCCTAGTTATCTATCTAAACCTCTAGCTATATTAGTCCTATATAACTATATCCTTAGTAAGAACTAATATATATTTAAGTTATGGTCTACTGATTGGTTTATCTAGCTTTTCTATGTAGTATCTATTATAACTAGTATAGATTATATTTATTTTATACTGGCTTAGTTACGGGGTTAGTGTAGGTTGTAATAATAATGGCTTTAGTGTGATTCTAAAATAGGCGGGACCTCTCTATGTAATAATTAGGGGTGATCTTATATTGAAGGGTATAGGGTAACTAAGGATTAAGGGGTACTTTATTCTTAATCTTTTATTTATTTTAAGATAAAATCCTTTTATTTATATATTTATTATAATTATTTTATTAAAGTAATTAGTAATATACTTAGTTTAATATACTTAATTATAGTATATAAGTATATATAATATATATATATATAGTAAATATCCTATAAATTCTAATTCTTAAGATAGGAACCTTAATTAAAATACTATATATTATTTAATTAATTAAAACTAATTACTATACTCTTCTCTAGAGATCTTTACTTCTACCTTATTAAGAAATCTATTAAGATAACTAAATTTAAGAATCTTAAATAGGGACCTAGATATAATAAAAATAATTTAATAGGGAGATCTAATACCTAGAATCTTAGATATAATAATAATAAAGTTAATAATAAAGATAACGTACATGATAAGCGAGTGCACCAACCAAGCGAGTGCACCAAAAATTCACACCATTAAAATAGAACATTACTTAAAATCACTACAAAACATCTAATCAATTAAAATTAATCACTATCGTCTTCTTCAGATACTAACACAACTATCTGACATGTTCTTGAATTATGTCCGGTATTTCCACAGGTTCTACAGCGCCTTTCTCTCGCCAGTGCTGACCTCCCTCGACCACCACTTCTCAACAATCCAGCCATTATCTGCGCATCAACGTCTTTCTGATCAATCTCATCCCTTCCCTCACCTATAGTCATCTTCCCTCCATTCTGTAGCCGGGTTCTTTTTGCCCTACGCCGCTTGCTAAGAGTCTCATTTGCCTGTCGAAGGATCTGGTTCTCAGACTTTAATAATGCTATTTGATGCATTATCGCCTTCGTTCCCTTAGAAAATGACTTAAGCGCATCAACAATAGATGCTGGGGAGCTTCCTGGTGCCTTCTGATTCGTCTTTCAAGGTATTCAGATTGAGAGGTAGCCTCAAGGACCGTCTTTGGCGTCTTGGGCACCCAAGGGTCGGGGAGGCCGGCCTCCTCCTCAATCGGTGTTGGAGTTCGTACCTGCACATCAAGCTTCGATATGACACTTTCTGGGTCTAAAGGAACAAGCCCGGCCCCTCTAAAACCCCCTTTGATATTAATTTCTATTATGGCGGCTTGGTGGGCGGCGTAAAATGCCAGAAAGAACTCAGTCTTAGAAACGTGGGTTATAGAGCACCTGATCAGATGCTCTATTTCTCGACCGTATGCCTTTTTGAGTGGCCCAAAGCACCCGACATCAAGAGGCTGAAGTAGGTGAGACGAATGAGGCGGCATACACAGCGTAATGATATGGTTATCTTCACAATATTTCTCAAAGTCAACCGAGTGGTGACTTCCATGCCCATCGAGGATCAGAAGACGATAGCGACCGGTTGATCGGGCCTTGGTATGCCGGTCAAAGTGTTTTAGCCACTCAAGGCCGGTCTCATTGTCGGTCCAACCATTTTGAGTTGTCGCAATAGCCCAGTCGCCCGGAAGGTTGCTTTCCTGGTACCAGCTTGCGAGGTGATATTGGCCCGCGACCACGATGAACGGCGCGATCGCCCAGCCTTCGGCATTAATCGCCTGAATGACTGTAACCCATTCCCGGTTTCCAGGCTGGACTGATTTCGGGTTTCCACGCCTATCTGCACCTGTGACGACCATTCCGCTTGCAATTATGCCCATCATAAAGCCGGTCTCATCAAAGTTGTAGATATCGGCTAGGTCGATGCCATATTTCGCGATTGTGTTCTCCACGAGCCGGAACCAATTGCGAATAATGGTTGGATCTTCGCATTTAGCCCTCTGATAGTCATATTTACGAAAAAACGCGTCTTGAGCTCTGGTTGTCGCCTGACGAAGTTGGAAGCCCAGCGCTTGCCGACAGGTGACGCGTCGCGGTCAGCGAGCAGTCGGTTGGCCATTTCTTCAACACCACGCAGTCGCGGGGAAATCCTCGCGAATCCAGGTCGAGAATGAACTGGACAATAATCTGCTCCTCTAGATCGGATAGTCTCCGTGAGTTGGGGATGGTATCGCGCCGAGACTGGATGCCCCTCTGTCGGCGACGAAGGGCATAATAATCCACCTGGTATAATCTTGCGGCGGGTCGTAGACCCAGTTTCGGGTCATTTTGAAGGGCCCGAAGAGCGAGAAGCATATTAGCTTCATTATTTGATTGTGACATATTTGGTGGTTGAGAAATAGTTGATTAGATGTAAAGAGGAGAGATTGAGTAATTTTTGGTGCACTCGCTTGGTTGGTGCACTCGCTTATCATGTACGTTATTTATAATATAATATATTATAAGTACTTATAAGACTTAAGCTATTATTCTAATATATAGGAACTTAATAGAGCTATTAAGATATTACTATATTACTAGGATCTAAATAAACCTTATAGCTATAACTATAGTAATACTAGTAGTAAAGCTAAAGTTAATATAAGTTTCTATAGTAATATATATTACCTAGCCTTAATAAGATTAAATTAAACTATAGTAATAAAGTTATTTATCTAAAGAATAATAATATAAAAATCTACTTATACTTTACTTATTATAATTAAAATCTCTTACTATTTATTACTAATATTAATAATAGTAGAAGAGACCTACTATAATAACTAATCCTTAAGATATTTCTTAAGAAGCTAGAATTTACTTTAAAGTATATAAATAAGAACCCTTAAAGATTATAAGCTTTTAAATTATTTCTATATACTAATAAAGTTAGAAAACTAAAATTATAGCTAAAGGAGATATTAAAAATAGCTTAATTATTAATAAGATCTAGTAGCTATAGAAAAGTACTACTAATTTAGTTAAGTAGTAGGAACTAAATTATATTTAAGATATAGCTAATTAATATAAGAGAAGAAAGCCTAATTTATTAGGGCAGGAAAACACATACCACACCCAGATACTTAATAATTATAGTATTTTTTTTAAGGTAAAAGCCTTAAAGACTAAATCTTAAGTATTTTATATCTAAATTACTATAAAGAAGATTTAAATTACTAGATCTTTTAGTTAGCTCTTAGAATTAGGCTTTAAAAACTTAAATTAAATATAAAATAGAAAATAATAATTCTTAGTACTTAGTTTAAACTTCTTCCTTTAAGGTAGTTCTTATAAATGATTTTACTAGCTATAGGGTAGCTAATAAAATCTATCACGAAAATCCTAGCCTAATACACTAATAAGACTAAGAGGAAGATATTTAATAGATTAAATAAGAGATTTAAAAAGATATAAGACTAAATACTAGAGTTAGAATATTAGGCCTTAAGCTGGAGTCCCTGAAGCTCTTGCTATTATAGGAGATAGTTAGGCAAATCTAATTTATTCTAATTAATGATGGCTATTCCTAAGTTCTTGTTATATAATAATATGTATTATCTAAAGTCCGTACAAGCCACTATGGGCAGTTAAGCTGATCACGTGACTTATCACGTGATCTCAGCAACAGTAGCAATGACAGGTCTTTTATCCTCAGTACCCAGGAGGAACCGACGGACCCATACTATATATCCCATGTACAGCATTAGTATTAGTCTATTTCACACTACCTTGTTTCGGTCATTTTTTCCGGAGAGTGTTAAAGCAATAGGTTGCATTATTTAGGAAGGACCATGTTCGAAGGAATATGAGTAATTGCTGCCTCAGGCAGAAGCAATAGAAATATACGAAGCGTGATACTGAGCGCGACACAAAATACTGTGTGGAGAAGTTGTGGACCTACAATTTTCCATTGATAATGAAGTTCTAGGACGCAAAGGCTGACATTCATTTCGGTCCCTACTGTATGATATGACAACCGATACTGTGGTTGTCTTTGCTTGATAGTGGGTTGGTTAAAATCGCGGAAATGGTTCAATTAACACCTAGCACTCGGAAGATGAATGTCACGGCCAGCGACATGTCAGCAATGCGGGTTTGTGGTTAGTTGGTCATGAGCGTCTTGATACAAGAGTGTGCTGGTGTGATCATGGAACTGTTGGTGATGATGGAATCACGGAGCGGAACGTTACATGTCACAGTCGCAATCAAAATTCACCAGTGTTTTGGCTTACCCCTCGCTTCCAGAATGTTATCAAGATTGACATTGATCCCGCAGTGATGAGTGGCATTCCTTTCCTGGGGTCTCGTGTCACCAACAAGACAAATGTTGCGAATGAGCATATTGCATAAGAGGGACTTGAAGCACAGTGCAAAGAAACCCAGGTATTTCCACGTAGGGAACGTCAAGGAGTTGGCTCTACATGGTGTAAAAGAATATGCCCAACAAAGTATGCCCAGCTCCAATCCATATCCCGCCTTCTAGGTACGAGACACGGCTATGAATCTGGCGGGCAATTCTGCTTTCACGTACATGCCCCAGCCTTTCAGGTCCCCATCTATATCCAGCCTCCTAGAGACTTTCTCCACATCGAAAGTCCACAGGACCTTGGCTAGAATAATCTACTTTGCCCCATGCAATTCCCTTCCTGTACACATTCTCGAGCCCTGGCTTAACCTTTGGAATCCTCCAAGATTATCCTTCCTGAATTGTTTATCATAGCGAGTATCATCCTGCAATAGCTAGCGCTCGGGTCGAAACGAAAGGGGTCGATGAAAATTTCGAGGGCTGCGGGCGGGAGCGAATGGGCTTGACAGATGACCTATTTTCTCCACCAGAAATGTATAGTTAGTGATGAATAGAGAGCCTTCTACTGCCCTTTAGGGATAAAGATGCCATCCATATTAGCCCCTGAACTTATTACCGGCTACCTCGTGATTAATAAAGGTATCAACCGAAGAGATTCCTTCAAACAGGCTGTCAGGTAGGGTAATGTTGCAGTAACCTCCGGCGTTACCTCATTATAGCTCCCAAAAAGCTATTCGGATATTATCTTAGAGATAAGCATTATTTCGGGAGTTTCCAAGAGGTAATATAAAGTAAGGTAAAGCCACATGCACGGCGGCTCGTATCCAGCGAGAAGAAGCTGTCCAGCGACTTGCTCCAGACGTCTCATCTCCTCGATCTTAGGGAGCTCCCGGTGTTCTGGAACAATTTGCTCGAAAAATTCCAGCTGCTCAATAGCCCCTTTTCTTATGATGCGCTGTTCCAGTTGATAACGGCCATGTCTCCTGATCGCGGCATGAGACTTTAATGATGTGAGTAAAGGAATAGGTATTTTAGCGGAGACAATAAAGGAAACCTCCACAACAACTGAATTATGACTACTGCCTCGTTGAAGCCAGTTAGCAGAGCAATATGATGGAGTTGTCACTGGGCTGCATCGTCGTCACTTACTGCTTTCAAGAGCTCTCAGTTGCCGGTTATAAGCCATCTCCGCAGAAATGTCTACAGATAACCAGTTGATCCAGTCTGCCAAGCTTATGACTCAACTTGCGCGACCATGCTGTTTCATCCGGGTAACAAAAGGTCAATGTATCGGTGCAAAGTCGGTTCCTTAGCCTTCAGCCGAGGCCCGGCTGCCTTGGTTGTATATGCTACACTTTACTTCCATTCCCTCAAAATTCACTCTAGCACTTATTCTATCTTACTATTCTCTATACTTGACTAATTCCAAAGAGCCTCAGCGACAGTTATAAGATGGCCCTTGCACTTTCACGAGGCTATAGTAGTAGCAACAGAGGAGGCTACATATTTACTAGGCTTCTCTTAGATATTAATTAATTTATTCAAAGGAAATAAGTAAACCGCGTATTATTTCCAGTTCACTTGGAGAGTTGTATCTAAAGACGATACTACATTGCTCAAAGAGTAGCTAAATACTTTTCAAGTTAATCAGAACGTACTTGAATTGTCCTTTTATCCCCAACAGACTCTTGTAATGATTCCTCTCGCAGATGCCCAGACATATCGGCACCGCGCTTATACATGGTGTAGCCATTCAACTTCGGCGCACTCCTCTTTCTAAACCCGTACACTATTCCTAGCACAGCAGAGATTCCGGACCAGATGCAGAAAAGTGCCAAAACAAAATATCCCATCACGTGCCCGGGCACTAGCGATGCAATGTTTAAGATGCTGCCTTTTCGTGACGCGGTTAAACCTGTGTCAATCCATCCACCTTCAAACCCAGATGAGAAACCGTACATGAACTCGATGGCATTGAGGCTGTAGGCAAGTATAGTGGACCGCAACAAAGCGTCGGAATTGACGTAGCCTTGCCATCTATACAAGCTACCATGAGGCACTTCGCGTGGCGAGTGGCTGGCATAGTAAAAGTCGGAAAACCTTGTCCATTCAAGAAACTTCCAGGCCTGACTGTCGAAGATACCTCGGTCGCCATAGACGAAGACAGGATCCACATGTTCGAAGCCGGTGAAGGATGACGTTACGCCATCCAGAGTTGCCTCTCCAAGGTCCGAAGATGCAACACATCGGACACCAATCGGCGCCGCCACATCCAGGACGGGTTCTGCGTATTCGAACTTGGGACTGTTGATTTTATAGTCTGTTAACCGCGTTGAGTTGAAAAATTTGCGGAGATCAGTGACCGAGGCGTCCAACTTGGTCTTCACTTGGCCGACTTCCTCAAGGGTAAAATTGCCGCCTTGTCTTATCTTAAAAAACGTGTCATTGCTGATAAGCGTGCCATTTGCCGACTTTGAAAAGGGACCTCCCATGCCTTCGACAACAGGGCCTAGTGTAGAATTGAAGGAAGGTATTGTGCCGTCGTCGTAGTAGCCGCGAAACTGGACTTGCCATAACGCATATTCAAAAATCGTTGACTGGGATATATTAACCGGAACACCGTATTTGCCATCAGAAAAGTAGCTGCGGGCAGACGTGGACGGGATACTCGTCCCCATCTCGGAATACGACCATAGATTGATGTGATTGGGATCGACCGAGCTGTTGGAGATGTAAATCGCAGATCCTGAAGGGGTACGGAGGCTGACACTGGTTCGTCCGTTGGCCTCGAATGAGTCATCGCCTGATTGAGCCATCGAGAACATGGAAATGGGCTTCTCGCTGAGAATCATAAATTCGGAAGCCTTGCGAACGACGGAGCAGTTGTACTGCACTCGGAATCCCCAGGCTCGGCCTGACGTAGGTATTTCGGCTTGAGGTGCCAAGAACATGTCGAAAAAGGAACTGGTCAGTGGCAGGTTATTTGGCACCTTCTCAAAAGAAGAATGCTGCGCCCTATCGATATCTGGAGCTGTGTATACGATTCCGAAGCCTGGAATGGTTGGATACATCCCAATTCGCCAAGCACTCCGCACGCCAGTATCGGACCAAACCAATGTCGACCAAGTGCTCGTGTTTCGTCCTATCACTAGAGGATTGGCGGATGTGCTAATGTAGCCATCGGTGATCTCGAACACAAGGCCAGATAAAGGAAACGCAATAAAGGGAAGGAGGGATAAGAAGGCAAGTAAACTCCACAGTTTAGAAAAGTCGCGACGCCATATAGCCCTCATCCACCCTGAAGGGGAGCTCCACGTAGCGTCAGAATGCATCATAAGCGTATGAAGATCAGATGCCTTCCAGAAGCGGGATTGGAGCATAGCAAACTCCACGCCTGCCAATCCGTATTCAGACCACGACAAGCCGAAAACACCGATGATGAACCAGGAGTAGTAGATCAAGGACCCGGAAAAGTGGCGGTACTTTGCGGCATCATCGCTTTCGATACCCAGGACAAGCCGAACCCATATTATGGCGTACCATACAGTGATGATGGATGGAATTAAGATGACCGACAGAGTTCGAGCCCAATAGCGCTTGAGTTTTGGGGGCTTGGTTGTTTCTGCTTGGCCTTGATGCTGAACCTCTTTGTTTTCGATTTCAAGATCATGTTTATCGCCACCAACATCGTGAAGTTCATGGAGAAGGTTGTCCGTGACGGCGTTAGTATCGGCCTGTGATCTAACGAGGGACGGCATGGCTGTCGAAATTAAATACAGAGAAAAGAAAAAGTGTAGGTTGGCGGGCGACGGCTATCCAGATGCTTGTTGTCCACGTTAAATGAGCGCAGGGGGGGCCCTGGGTCTGAGCTGGGCCGGAATATAGACGGAGCCGTCAAAAGTCCCAACCACGCGACAAGGGAGGTCTTGTAAAATTAGAAAATGAGTCAGAATAACACCAAATATCGGCTCTTCATTTCACTGGCCGGAGGCGGTCTGCAAAGAGCAAGTGCACTATAGCGCTACTCACTTTAATAACTGAAACGAGCATCGATGGACTCATCATACTGTAGCTGAGAAAAGAACGCCGGAAGTTGGAGGGCGTCGTAGACCTATCCTTGGGAAAATTCACCCCAGGGGCCACTAAACTTCATCCTGGATGCTGCGAAACCTTAGCGTCTTGGCGACCGGAGACTTTTGGAAGCTTTCTTTTGGATGAGCGTAGGATGACCAATAAAAGAAGATGGAGGCGAGGAAGTATGCAGTCAGCAAGAATGGAGCCTTCCTTCTCGATCCACCTACTTAATACCTTTGAGGATAATTGAGTACGTAAGACTATAAATTGTTCCTGCAGATCGCTAAACAACCTATCCCGATGAAGTGAGGATTTCGGGTGAGTTATTATTAAGCTGATTGCTGGTCCGGGAGCTCAGTATCGCGGACGCTGTCGTTGACCAGAGTGGCCTTGGTGAGATTGGCGCTTAGGAGCGGTGAAGGTTCCATTTTGAGGCCAGGCTCCTCCAGCTACTGGGTAACCCAAGACAGGTAACCGAGACTTTAGGCTGGCAATAGGGGACATGTACGGCAGCCAAGTTAAGTACGACGGTGGGAATCTGCTCCCGACTCAGGCTGGATTTAGGTAGCTTAAAGTCGGCCAGACAAGCCTAGGGTCGATTGCCTTATCACCTCATCGCCTCACAGGTGAGACTGAACCTGTCTTGAAGGCTATTGACATGTAAATTCGCCTTGTCATAAGACTCTGTTCCGAAGCTGGCTTAAGCAGTAGACGGTTGAGAGCCTGACAATACTTGATACTTACCACCAGGTGCATCTCACTCCTCAGTTCAACGGAGAGTAGCAGAGTAAGTAAATTCAGGTGGGACTTTGAAATGCTGCCTATGTTGGGGAGGTCTCGTTGTCTTGTTATGGTGAGAAAAACGGAGCTCACTGTCAGATATGCCGGCCCATGACTGGAAGACAAGGCGCCGGCAGTGGACCTCACGCCATCAAATTAGCCCGGCCGATTGGTTGAAGATTATGGTAGAACATATGAGGTTCGAGGTCATCAATGGTGATTGTCAAGGATAGAACCCTTGGCTGTACGACGCTGATGAAGCTCTCGTCGGTTTCACAGTGCCCATCAAAGGGCTGTAGCTGCCATTTGAGAGTCTGACTGGGCGCACGCCAAGATGGCTAGTGTCACTGACCCTCAACGACTCGAAATCACATAGTAAACACTGAGACAGCAAATTGGAGTCAGTCTAGGTTTAGGCCTTTTTGAAGCAAGCCGAGCAGACACACACCTTGCGCGAGCAGCCCCATCAGTTCCACTGACAACTACTCAAGGGCACTCAGCCATCCAGATCTGACGTGGCCGTCTTCCTCCAGGGACTGGTTCTGTGTTTGGCAGCTTTTCGGTGATATGTGCGACGCTGTGCTTATTCCATCCGATCTCATCTTCTAGTAGCCCTATACGGCGCGGTGAATCGGCCGTCGTAGTTCTTGCGCCTCATCTGTTCTTCTGAAGATCGTCCTGGTACAACAGAGGTTTGGAGGTGCTTCAATGGCAGCCAGCATCAGATTGCGGTTGGCATGGCTCAAGTCGACTTGGCCGTGGATGAGTAGCTTGGTCTCCTCAGCGTAAATGGTTCAGCACTGCGGTCAAAACGGCAATCATTTGACTCCAGATCGGCTTTGAGGTTAGCCTGACTGAGTCAAAATGGTGGTTCATTACTTCGTACTGACCGTGCTGGAAGAGTAGCTTGAAGAGGGATAGTAAGCCCACCATCACGCCCGCTAAGAAAACAATCTACGCCAACATGGATAAGCGCCACGCTTCACCTAAAGTGTTGAGCAGGTCTGGGAACTAGCCAATCAGAAATGTTCTTATGGCCAAGATCCAGTTAGATAGTTGACGTCATTCTGCCGAAATACAAAACCTAGTCTCTTCCTTGCCCAGAGCATAGTCTCGATCGAGCATAACAACTCTCCTTCTCTTTTAATCCCAGTCATCATGGATGACTGGCAGGATGCAGCCTTGTCTTCCCGGCACATTCACAACAATGTCGGCCGTAGCGGTGAGAGAGGCAACAGAAAGTCCAGGGGGCGCAATGTGTTTGATGTCCGCAGCACCTTTGGCAGCTACTCTTGCAAATGCTCGGCATGGCACAGAACTAGCAGTGTATCCGACCATACCTTTGACCAGGCCGCTGCCCTGGAGCTGTACCGGCTGACTGAAAATGGCCACGGCGTGGTTGGTCAACTCTCGTTGCCCGGTGTCCTTCAGGCTGCCGTTATCCTCGCTGCAAGCAGAGATGGTCTTCAACGTATTCTACATGAATTGGAGCCGACTGACCAGGGCAACCACACCAAAGTGGAAGAATGCAAATTCGAAGCGACAGTCGATGGCGACGACCACGATGACGGCGAAAGCGATAGCAACTATAGCTCCGAACGTGGAGCCGGGAGCAATCGGTTCGATGCATTTGAAAAGAACAGCTTTCGTTCTCCGAAATTCTGGCTGCAATGGAATGGTATTGTGCAGACCACCTCAACGCCCACCTCAGCGCGGTCTGTAGAGAGTTTTGAAACTGGAATTGGCTACATTGTCTTCACTAGTAATGCTTGCCGCAAGTTTAAGGGCACACTTAACTGTGCATCGCTCGCATGGAAGGATGTCTCCTTTTCCGGCTATAAGGTTTCTGGTAGATCCGAGTCAGATATGCCAGTTTATTGGAATCTAATATAAGCTATGAACACCAGAATGCACCTTGGGACATTGTGATGATCGGGGGTAACCTTACACCGTTAGGTATAGGGTAACTAAGGATTGCTGGGGATTTGTTTATCCTTAGACAGAATAATAGAAAAGTATCTAAAGTATATAAGGGGTTATTACTAGTTTATAAGAGAATAGTATAATAAAGGTTATCTTAGGGACTATATATTATTAATAGCTAGTAGGTTCTAATCTAGGTATAATATATAGAACCTCCTATCTATATATATAGTTTCCTTTTCTTAGAGTACTAGATTATAATTAGATTATAATCCCTTAATCTATTCCTATGTATTTTTGCTATTTATAGAAATCTTCTTCTATATAGGTCCCTATCTATATTAGGTATTTTCCTTACTAGTCCCTTATTACTGGTCCTTTACTTCTAGCCCTTCTTTTATACTAGTATTTAATTTGGGCTAATATATTAGGGTTGGCTTTAGGTATTATACTAGTGCTACGGGACTAGTCTTTCTTTAAGGCTAGTAGCTCTAGGTTAGTATTAGGGTTATATATTATATTATGTGGTTTTCTACGGTTTAGTTATAGCCTTAGGTCAGGTCGTAATAAAGTAGAGGCCGTAATACTATAAAGTAGGCTACTTTCTTTTCCTTAGAGTTTAGCTTAATTAACTTACTTATTATTTTAATATTACTTTAGGTATAATAGTATTATTTAGAATAAGAGCTATTAATATATAATAATCTAAGGTAATTTTATACTAAAAGATATAAAGTAATTAAAAATTATTAAAGATTTATTTATTCTTAAATAAAATAATAGAAAAGTATTTAAAGTATATAAGAAATTATTACTAGTTTATAAAAGAATAATATAATAAAGATTATTTTAGAAACTATATATTATTAATAACTAATAATCTTTTATTTATTCTAGGGTAAAATTCTCCTATTTATATATTTATTATAATTACTTTATTAAAGTAATTACTAATATACTTAGTTTAATATACTTAATTATAATATATAAGTATATATATATAATTAGTTCTTTTCTTACTTAGTATTATATAGGAATTTACTTATATTCTTAGTTCTAGGATAATTAGGTACTAATTTCTTTTTTACTTTACTAGGTAGAAATTATATTTTATTAAATCCCTAGAATAGTAGCTATATTATATCTAATATATTTCTCTATTATTTATTTAAATATTTAATTATATTAGTTCTATATAGTTATATTCTTAGTAAGAACTAATATATATTTAAGTTATAGTTTACTAATTAATTTACTTAGCTTCTTTATATAGTATCTATTATAACTAGTATAAATTATATTTATTCTATACTAGCTTAGTTATAAGGTTAGTATAGGTTATAATATTATATAAGTAGTACTTATTATATTATATTTTATAAGTTATTAAATCTAGTTTATAAAAGGCCTAGATTAATATTAGTAGTACTAAAATAAATTAATTTTAATTAAATATTATTACTTAATTTTAAGTTTATTTTTTCTTTATAATATATTTATTTTTCCTTTAGCTATATTTAGTAGCCCTTATATTATAACTAATATTAAGTATAATAGAGAGAGAAGTATTAAGCTTATAATTAGTTTTAATAAAAAGAAAAATAAGTATAATAATATTACTAGAATCTCTTATAGAAGGGGAATTTAAAATTACTTATTAATTTCTTAATTTTCTAAAGAAGAATTTTAAATTTAATTATAAAAGAATTAAACTTTTCTTAATTTAAATTAAAGGAGATTTTATAGAAATTTCTTAATTTATTTATAATAATAAGAAAATACTTAAAAGTAATAAATCTAAATATAAACCCTACCTAATTTACTAGAATATTATTAATTTAAGTATAATTATAGTAATATAAAAAATAACTTAATAAATTATTCTTAAAACTAAGTTCTTTAATTTAATTAATAGAAGTACTATTAAAATTAATACTAAAAAAGCTAATACTCTTTTAGCTTATACTTTAATAATAAAATTAGATTTAAAAATAGATCTTAAAACTACTTAATTATTAATATTCCTAGGGTTTATTACTCTTAGTTACTAAATAATAATAATAGTAATAATAATAATAATATATAGTAGTAAAATATAACTATAAAAGTAGAACTTACCTTGGTTATAGATTTTATATAATTACTATAGCTCTTCTTTATTTAATCTAGTATTTTCTATAAATATCTAAAGTACTTCTTTCTAATATTAGCCTAATATAATTTTAGTCTATTAGCTATTATTAACTAATATCTACTTAGTAAAATTAGGATATATTTTCTTAATATTATGTCTAGCTTCTTTAGATTTAATATAATTAATTATCTAGTAAATATTCTTACTATTAGCTAATATTTATATATAATACTTTAGATTTTCCTTATTTAGTTTATTATTATTAGTAAAATATTTACCTAATATTTTAATATAATTCTAATCTATCTTCTAATTTTCCTTAATACTCTAAATATTAGAAAGTATACCTATAGCTATTTATATAATAATAATACTCTTAGGCTAATACTCTAGAGTAGATCTAGACTTTTTAGAAGGCTTAAATTACTTTATTATTTTTCTTATTATTAAGATCTCTCTATCTTCTTTAGTTAATTACTTACTTTAATAAGATATCTTATTATTACTTTTTATACTTATTACTATTTCTTTTAAAGATTAAATAGCTAACTAAATTAGCTACTTTTTATATTCTAATAAAGGATAAGAAGAAAATTTATTACCTATTACTAGACTTTATAATAAATCTAAAATAAGAAGCTCCCTATTATTCTAAGCCTAAATAAATATCCCCTTAAAGATTAATTCTAATACTATATATTTATAATCTTAAATCTCTATTAATATAGTATTCTAGTTATATTATAATCTATAAATACTAAATATATTTATTAAGAACTAAAAATTATTTATTAAGCCCTAATTACTTAAGGCCTAAGCTTTATTAAGAAATTTATTAAAATAACCTAAATTTAAGAATTTTAAATAGGGACCTAGATATAATAAAAATAATTTAATAGGGAGATTTAATACCTAGAACCTTAGATATAGTAATAATAAAGTTAATAATAAAGATATCTATAATATAATATACTATAGGTACTTATAAGACTTAAGTTATCTATTTTACTATATATATCTCTAATTATTAATCTAAAATATATATAATTAAGAAAGAGCTTATAGGCTTATAATTAGCTTTATATATATAGGAACTTAATAGAGCTATTAAGATATTACTATACTACTAAGGTCTTTATTAGATATACCTAAATAAACCTTATAGCTATAGCTATAGTAATACTAGTAGCAAAGCCAAAGTTAATAATACTAAGTTCTTTAGTAATATATATTACCTAGCCTTAATAAAGTTAAATTAAACTACTACTTAAAGAATGGTAATATAAAAATCTACTTATGCCCTACTTATTATAGCTAAAATCTCTTATTATTTATTACTAATACTAATACTAGAAGAGACCTATAATAACTAATCCTTAAAATATCTCTTAAGAAGCTAGAATCTACTTTAAAGCCCATAAATAAGAACCCTTAAAGATTATAAGTACTATTTTTATATACTAATTAAATTAGAAGCCTAAGTTATAGCTAAGGGAGATATTAAAGATAGCTTAATTATTAATAAGGTCTAGTAACTAAAGAAAAGTACTATAGATCTAGCTAAGAAATAAGAACTAGTATAATAACTAAGGGTAGCCTTATACCAAAAGATATAGAGTAACTAAGGATTACTAGGGGTCTATTTATCCTTAGATAGAATAATAGGAAAGTATTTAAAGTATATAAAGAATTATTACTAATCTATAAGAGAATAGTATAATAAAGATTATCTTAGGAACTATATATTATTAATAGCTAGTAGTCTTCTATTTATTCTAAGGTAGAATCCTTCTACCTATATACTTATTATAATTACTTTATTAAGGTAATTACTAGTATACTTAATTTAGTATACTTAGTTATAGTATATAAGTATAT
The DNA here is from genome assembly GCA_020881915.1 of Paramyrothecium sp. XJ0827. Taxonomy (NCBI): domain Eukaryota; kingdom Fungi; phylum Ascomycota; class Sordariomycetes; order Hypocreales; family Stachybotryaceae; genus Paramyrothecium; species Paramyrothecium sp. XJ0827. The sequence continues at coordinate 5,561,721 of JAJFPB010000004.1, forward strand.
ATACCTAATTAGCCCTTCTCTTACTTAGTATTATATAGGAATTTACCTATATCCTTAGTTCTAGGGTAGTTAGGTACTAGCCCCTTTTCTACCTTACTAGGTAGGGACTATAATCTACTAGATCCCTAGAATAGTAGCTATATTATATCTAATATATTCCCCTATTATTTATTTAAATCTCTAGCTATATTAGTTCTATATAATTATATCCTTAGTAAGAACTAATATATATTTAATTTATAGTCTACTAGTTAATTTATTTAGTTTCTCTATATAGTATTTATTATAACTAATATAGGTTATATTTATTCTATACTAGCTTAGTTAATAGGGTTAGTATAGATTATAATATAATACTTCTCTCCCTAAGGCCTACTCCAGAGATCTAGCTACTTCTTTATATAAATTTAGGTAAATTCCTAGATTTCTTAATTATAGCCTAGTAAGTATTTCTTCTTTTTTCCCTCCCTTATAATAACCTTAGAGGCTACTATTTACTATTATTTTTATATTAATACTATTTTTAGATTTAGTTTTACTATTATATCTTATATCTATTATTATTTAAAGAATATAAAGTATAAGATATTAGCTAAATTAAAGTATTACTAAATATATACTTATTTTAATTATTCTTATAATTTAATAAGTATTCCCCTAATATCTTATATATTCCTTTTTCTCTATATATCCTTAGTTTTTACTAATTATAGTTAGTTTATTAGATAGTTAATAAGAATAAGAAGCTAGAGAAAAAGAAGATTAAGGTAGAGGAAAAGTTACTTTATTATTAGGCTACTCTTTCTAAGTCCCTAGCTTATTTAATATAATTATATTACTAGTACTAAGCTTTAAAGAATAAGAGTACTTACTTAGTAAAGAATACTAAAGCTAAGAAGAAGATTCTTATTAAAGAAATAAAGATTATTCTTAATATTTAGTTCTTAGTTTATTTTAATATTACTTTTTCTCTAAATATAAATTAGTAGATCTTAGATTTTAAAGCTTTACCTAATTTTAAAATTTCTTTAATTTTAAGCTAGTTTTACCTAGGTATTTAAGTAGTTCCTAAGTATTTTTACTTTTATTATAATTTTTTTATTTAATAAAATATAGTTCTTTATTATTTTTAGTTTATTTATATATAAGTATTTATTTTACTTTATATTCTTCTTCTTCTATAAGTACCTTAATAATTTCTTCTATAGTTTTATTTTCTAGTATTAGTTCTAAAAGTATAATATAAAATACTAGGTAATATTTTATTATATTAGGTAATTCTAGTTTATAGTTAATATCTTTAATTTTATATAGGATTTTAAAGAATCTAAGTTTTTTATAGTCTAGTTTATTACTTAGTTATATTATTTTTATATTTTTTTTAAGTAAGTAGATTATATTTCTTTTCTTAAAAATTAACTCTAGTAATCTTTTTATATTATAATTTTTTTTTATTTTTTAATTTATAAATAAAATTTCTTATTTTATTATATTATATAATTATTTAAGTTCTTTTATCTTAATAATAACTAGTTTATTAAGAGATCTTTTATATTTAATATACTTAATAATTAATTTAAATCTATAATTTATATAGAATAGTAATACTTTAGTAGTTTCTAATTTAGTACTATTATAGTAGTATTATACTATAAGTAGCTATTTTACTTAGTTCTTCTACTAGTAATTAATATAGTAATAAAGATATTATTTTAAGATTTAATTTATATATTTTATTTATTTATTTATTTATAGGTAGTAAGTAGTACTTAGTTTATAATTAATATTTAGGAGAGCTACTAATTTTTACTAGAATTTAAATATAAATATAGATTCTCTATTAGAAATAATTTCTTCTAGTATATTATATTAGCTTATAATATACTTATAAAAGTAATATACTATATCTTTAGTATTAATTACCTTATTATAGATAATAAAGTAAATATATTTAATAAGCTTATTAATAATAATAAAAATACTATTATAGCTATCTTTTAAGCTTAGCTTCTTTAATTAAGGGAGCTTAATAATAAAGTCCTATAAGATTAATTACTAAGATCTAATTAGTACTAGTAGTAATTTAAGGTATTTATAAGATTTATATCTTAAGGCTTTAGTTTTATTATAGATATTATATTTTCTTATAACTCTTTTTATATCTTTCTTTATTTTAAGGTAGTTATATATTTAATATACTACTTCTATAGTTTTTTTAATTTCTTTATATTTAATAATATAATACCTATAGATTTTAATTAGAATTTCTTCTTATATTTCTCTTAGAATCTATATTTAGTTATTATATATAGGTACTATATTATATTCTATACTTACTTCTATAAGTACTTCTATAATATATATAATATATTTTTTACTTTATTTTTTAATTTTATTATATTATTTATCTTCTATTTTAATTTAGTAGATTTTAACTAGGTTAATAGTTTTTTATTTATAGTTTCTTTTTAAGTTTAAATATAGTAATTATTATATTACCTTAGGGATTTCTTACTTATATTTACTTTTATAACTTAGTATATTAGTATATTTATTTTTAGATCCTTTTTAATAAATAATCTTATAATTAAAAGATATAAGTATTTCTATATAGTAGACTTATCTTACTATTAGGATTTAGATTATAGTAAAATAAGTAATATTCTAGTAATTAATATAGATCTTAATTTTATATTTTATACTTATAAGGTAATATTAGAATTCCTTAAATACTTTAATAATTACTATAAATTCTTTATTATAAATAAGGTAGTAAAGTAAAGATCTAGTAATTTTCTTAAATTAAAAAATAATAGAATATAGGAGTTTATTATTTTTTATTTATTTAATAGTAGTACTAAGAGTATAATTAAAGATATTAGTTTCTAGAATAATTTACTTTTTTAAGTTAAAAGTTATTAATATAGATTTATTAATAATTTATTCTTTAATTTCTTTAAAGGCCTTCTAGGCTTCTAAGGTTTATTTAAAGAGTATATTTTTTCTTATTAGATCTATTAGTAGTTTAGTAATCTTTCTAAAGTATTTAATAAAGTATTTATAATAGTTTATAAATCCTAGGAAACTCTAAATATCTTTAATATTATTTATAGGGGGTTTTTATTCTTTAATTATAGTAATTTTACTTTACTTTATTTAAATCTTATTAGATTAAATAATATATCTAAGGAAATCTACTTTATATATATAGAAGTTACTTTTAGTAGGTTCTACTAGGAGTTTAGTATTTTATAGTACCTAAAGTACCTTATATATATATTCTTTATATTATTCTTTATTCTCTAAAAAGATAAGTATATTATTTAAGTAAATAATAATAAAGTTATTTATAAATTCTTTTAAAATATAATTAATTATATATTAAAATATAGCTAATATATTAGTTAGGCTAAATAATATTACTAAGATTTTAAAGAGTCTAAATTTTATATAAAATATAATCTTTTATTTATTTTCTTTCTTTATTTTAATTAGATTATAGGTACCTTTAAGATTAAGTATAATAAAAATTATTTTACTATATAAGTAATCTCTTATTTTAATAATAAGAAATAAAGGTATTTTATCTTTAATTATAATATTATTTAGTTAGTAGTAATCTATATATAGGTAGAGTTTCTTATTCTTTTTTAGAATAAATATAATAAAGTATCTAATAAGTAATATTAATTATTAGATATATTCTTTCTTAAGGTTTTTATTAATATATTCTTTTAATATCTTTAGTTCTTTAATATTAAAGTTATAAATTAATAAGAAGTAGGTCTTTTTTCTATTAATTAAGTAGATTTTATAGTCCTATTTTAAATATTTAGGGAATCTACTTTTTAGGTTTTTTATAAATAGCTTTATATATTTATAGTACTTTTCTAAGATATTTATAAGTCTATTTTCTACTTCTTATTTTACTTATATTTACTTCTTAATACTATATATAAAAGTATAAATAAAGTTAATTACTTTTTATTTATAAGTAAATATTACTTAGCTCTATTTATATTATATATTAAATTATATTTTATTATTAATTAATACTTTAGCTTTTATTTAATAATTCTTCTATCTTAGGAGGGTCCTTCCTTTCCTAAATAGAGTTTTATTATAAATATTTACTTTCTTTTCTTTCTTCTACTTTCTTTTTTTTATTTAAAATAGTTATAATTCTACTATTATAATTTAGCTAGTATTCTAATTAAAGGTAGATCTTTAATCTTTTAATTATAATTTACTTAGAAGTATATTAGATTATATATATATAATATTAAGGGTAACTTAGTATATAGTCTCTTATATTATTATATAGAGAACTACTTCTTTATTTATTAGCCCTTAGTTATAGATAAATAAGATTCCTTCTATATTTATAGCTTTATATAGTTTCTTCTTTCTTCTCTAGGGGATTTTATATTAGTTTATAAAATCAGGATTAATATAGTTTTCTTTAGTACTAGTATTTACTTTAATATTAATAATTATACCCTAGATTATAAAATTAATATAATATCTTTATTATTTTATTTATTCTTACTTTTAAATTATAGTAATAGTTTATTACTTTCTTCTATTACCTTATAGCTTAGTTATAATTAATAAATCTTATTTTTTACTTAGTTACTTTATATAGAGATCTTATTAATTCTTTATTTAGCTTCTTTAATACTAATAGGTAATTTATTACTTATTTCCTTTATATAAATAATATATCTATAGTAGATTTAGTATAAGTAATAGTATTCTTTATACTTCTAGGTATATTCTTTTTTTATAGTACCTATTATCTTAGATTCTATTTCTCTATAAAGATATATTTTTTTTATTTTATATTTTTTATAATTATAGTAGTAATATAAACTATCTTCTATATAGCTAATCTCTATAGAGCTAGATTTAGTTCTATAGGTAGTAGGGATTTTCTTTTTATAGTTATAAGTAAAGTATCCTATTTTATAATAATATTCCCTTCTTAGGAATTTATTAAGAAATTATAAAATTACTATTTTAATATACTTATAGTTTTTATTTAGAAGTATATTTTCTAATTAAATATATTCTTTTTTATATTTACCTTAGAATCTATAGAATTAGTTAATTTTTACTTAGTAGTATATCTAGTATTTATTAGTTTTATAGGTTTTTTCTACTTTAAAGTAATATTCTTTAAAGTATTTCTTATTTAATTTAAGGATTATAATTTAATATCTAAGGTAATATATCTTAATCTCCTAGTAGGGTATTTCCTTAAATATATAGGGGTTTTCTATCTTAGTACTTTATATATATATAGGAAATATATTTTATTTTACTTTAGTAGTAAGGTAAATAGAATATTAGTATATTATATAAAATACCTATAAGATTTTATTATATCTATAGTAATTAGGGTTAAATAGAAGATTATATTAAGAGTTAATAATAAATCTAGCTCCCTATAGGCTTATAGCTACCTTTGTAGTTACTACTCTAATATATATTTCCTAATCTTTAAAGAGTAGATTATATTACTTTATTCTAGCTTTAATTAATATATAGTTAAGTAGAAGTAAGGTACCTTTAGTAGTTCTTATACTTAATTCTAATTTATTATCTAAGAGTTTACTAATTATAGGGATTCTTCTTAGTAAGTTAATTAGGCTAGTAATATTAGAAATATCTTTAATTATTATTTATTAATTAAGAATATCTTTAGTAAGTTCCTATTTAGTAATAATATTAATTAATTGTTTTTTAATTATATTAATATTATATTAGTCTTCTTAAATTAGCTAGAAATAGATTTTCTTTCTATCTTAGGGCTTACTTCTATAGTCCTATATATAATATCCCTTTTTTCTATAGTTATAGTAAGAAAAGTCTTTTTCTTATTTTTAGATAATATTAATTTCTATAGGTCCTACTATAGTTCTAAAGGAGATAAGAATAAATTTTTTCTTTTTTCCTTAGTTTACCTAGTAGGGGGTTTTAAATTTCTTTACTTTATCTTCTTATTTCTATTTCTTATAATATTCCTAATTATAATTATTAATTTCTACTACTTTATATATATATTCTAATAATAAGACCTTATTATACTTAACTTTAATAAATTTATTTTTTATATTAGATTTAATTTTATTATAAAAGATCTTCTTTAGAATATTCTCTAGCTAATAAAGTAATATAGTAATATAAAGGAACTTAGTAATAAGCTTAGTATAGGATCTAGTTTATTTAAGTAAGTTAAGAGCTCTTTTAGTATCTTATATTTTATTAATTATTCTAAAAATATATTTAATTTTCTTCTTAAATTTCTAGAAACTTATAAAGATATATTTAATATAGTTTATTTAAAAAATAAAAGTATTATTTATATAATCTTAAAGTATAGATTTAAATTAGATTTATATTTTCTTAGTTAAATTATAAGCTATAAATATAATTTTATTATAATCTTATATAAAGAGTAAAAAATAATTTAAGTAATATACTTTAAGTAATATAATAAATATTTAAAGCTTACTTAAGGTACTATTAAAGGGCTTAGGCTTTCTAGTTTATAAAATAACTCCCTTATCTTTTTAGGCCCCTATAGCTCTACTAAGGTTTATATTTTAAAGTTATTTAAGTATTTTTTTATTTTTCTTAGATTTCTTTATATAAAGTTATATTATATTAGTTATTTTCTTCTTTAAGGTCTTAATAAGTTACTTAAGTTTATAGGCTTATTAAATATTAAGGATATTATTTTAGAGTTAATTAAGCTTTTTATTAGTAATTTAAATATTCTTCTAGACTTTTATTTATAAAGTAGTAATTTTATTATTATTATTAAAGTTTATTTATAAGACTAGATCTTTATTTATAATAATATTATCTCCTAAGAGGGTTTTCTTAGAAGTAACCTTAGTAGGTAGAGGCCTTAGTACTATAGGGCAGGCTACCTCCTTTCCCTTAGGGATTAGCTTAGTTAACTTACTTATTATTTTTAATATTACTTTAGATATAATAATATTACTTAGAATAAGAGCTATTAATATATAATAATTAAGGGTAGTCTTATACTAAAAGGTATAAAGTAACTAAGGATTACTAGGGATTTATTTATTCTTAGATAAAATAATAAAAAAGTATTTAAAGTATATAAGAAATTATTATTAGTTTATAAGAGAATAATATAATAAAGATTATTTTAGGGACTATATATTATTAATAACTAGTAATCTTCTATTTATCCTAAGGTAGAATTCTTCTACTTATATACTTATTATAATTACTTTATTAAAGTAATTACTAATATACTTAGTTTAATATACTTAGTTATAATATATAAGTATATATACTTAATTAGCCCTTCCCTTACTTAATATTATATAGGAATTTACCTATATCCTTAGTTCTAGGGTAATTAGGTATTAGCCCCTTTTCTACCTTACTAGGTAGGAACTATAATCTACTAGATCCCTAGAATAGTAGTTATATTATATCTAATATATTCCCCTATTATTTATCTAAATCTCTAGCTATATTAGTTCTATATAATTATATCCTTAGTAAGAACTAGTATATATTTAATTTATAGTCTACTAGTTAATTTACCTAGCTTCTCTATATAGTATTTATTATAACTAATATAGGTTATATTTATTCTATACTAGCTTAATTAATGGGGTTAGTATAGGTTATAATAACTAGGCTATATTTAAGATATAGCTAATTAATCTAAGAATAAGAAGCCTAGTAAGGCTAATAGAAATCTATTTAAGAGTATAATAAAGAGATTAAAAAAGATATAAAATAAACTAAAGCTCTTATTATTATAGGAAATAGTTAAATAAATTTAACTTATTCTAATTAATAATATTTAGTTCTAAATTCTTATTATATAATAATATATATTATCTAATATAAGTTTATATAAGCTACTATAGTAATTAAGTTAATTATATAACCTATTATATAACCTTAGTAATAGTAGTAATAATAGGTCTTTTATCCTTAGTACCTAGGAGGAGGCCTAAGCTTTATATTTTATTTTACTTTCTCTTTACTACTTAGGATCTATTAGATTAATTATATAAGTATAGGAATCTTCTTCTATATAGGTCTTTATTTATACTAGATCTTTTTATTTCTTAGCCTCTTATTAGATTATAGGGATTATAGGATACTTGATTTTACCTTATCTTATACCTTCTAGTACTTAGTAAGGCTTTTATTTAACTAAATTTATACTAAATATATTTAAGGCTTATATTTACCTTTTAAGTTATATAGTACTAATATACCCTATACTTATTTCTTAGGCCTATAGTTTAATATATTTCTCTAGTTTTATAGTTATTTAAGACTTAAAGTTATTAAATAAATTATAATTAAGAATATATAATTATTTATATTATTAAAGTATATTTCTTTATTATATATATAAATATAATAGTTTTCTAAGTACTTAGAGTTATTAAGATATATTAATTAATAGATTTAAGTTTTATTATATTAAATATAATTTATATAGTATTTATATATTATATAATATAATTTAATAAATATAATAAGTAAATATCTATTATTTATAATATATAATACTATAAATATAACTTTAATTAGTATTAATTACTACTACTAGCTTATATATATTTATTATATTTCTTACTTACCTTTAAGTCTTTTTTTTCTTTTTTATATATATTATTTTATATTAATATAAGTACTTATTTTATTTACTTTTTTATTATTATTTTAGAGCTTTATTTTAGTACTTTAAAGAACTTATTAATTCTTTATTAAATATTTTTATATTTAAAAGCTCTTCTTATTACTATAATATTATAAGTTATTTTTAAGGCTTAGAATTAGTTTTTAAGGCTTCTTTATTAACTTTAAGAAGTAATTAAAACTTTACTTTTTTAAATACTTTACTTAAGATTTTATATAAAATCCTATCTCTTAAATTAATTATATAAATTACTAACTTAGTATTTATAGTTTTTTCTTCTTTATTACCTAGTAATATATTAATATATATATATACTAATTTACCTTATAAGTAGCTACTTAAGTATAGAGTTTACTTTTTAAGTCCTATTTATATATTCTAAAACTTATTTATTTATAATAAGAAGTAGAAATATAAAATACTTTATAAGATCTACTTAAATATAGTTCTTATAAGTACTAATAATAATAAGTATTAGAAGAAGTGTAGTAAAAGTAAATATTATAAGTATTATATTAGTAGTAGCTTTTATTACTTTATATATATATCTTTTTATATTTTAAGGCTTATTTAATTAATTTAAAGCTTATAGCTACTATAATCTCCTTCTAGTAGTACTTTTTTTTTAAATTATATTTAGTAATCTTTTACTAAGATTAATTATATAATAAATTTTCTTAAGATTTATTTTTATTATTTAAGTCTTAAATATAAATTTTAAATAAAAATATAAGTACTACTTATAAGTAATAAAGATTATATATTATAAAATTACCTCTAGTAACTTTTCTTCTTTTAATAATCCTTATTTTTAGTAAGTATAACTTAAATTAATAATTTATAATATATTTTTAGTTTAGTATATATTATTATATATAGTAATCTAGCTTTTAAATAAATAAATTAATTTATTAATTTTTAGTACTATATTTAATTTATTTTAGTTTTAAAATATAATTATAAGATTTATTTATTATAAACTAAGCTTCTTTTTAAAATTCAAGATCTTAGAATATATCTTTAATACTTCTTTTATTTTAAAGCTCTTTAATTTATTATTTTTAAATTTAATTCTTAATTTTAATAAACCTAAGTTAAAATTAAATTTTAATTAGTTATTAGTCTTATAATACCTTTATTAGATTATTTATAATTAACTTTAAGTTTTATTTATATATTATTAAAATTATTTTTTATTAAATATACTTTTATAATTAATAGCTATAAATATTTATATATTTAAGTTTAATCTTTAGTTTCTTAATTAAATACTTTAGTAGCTTAATTATTTATTAATTATTATATATAAAGCTTAAAATTAAAGTTTAAAGCTTAATTTCTAGATTTTTAAGTAACTTTTATTAAAATAGCCCTTTCTTTAATACTTATATAAGTATAAATAATTTAGTTTTTATTATTAAGGTTATTACTATATTTTATTTATTTATTTATTATTTAATTAAGTTTTTAAAGAGTTTTATAGTATATACTTAAGAACTTCTTTTATTAAGTAAATTATTTATAAAGAATATATTACTATAAATTATAAATTTATTAGTTTCTTTAAATTATAGAATTAAATAATAAGTCTTATATAAGTAATTTAAGACTTAATTTATAGCTTTTATATATTTATAAGCTAGATTATATATAACTTATATAAGATATAATATAATAAAAGTAATATTTAATTTACTTATTATAACTATATATAAAACTAAATTAATTATATATTTATATTAATTATTAATTTTATTATATATAACTTATTTATTTAAAAGAAGTTTTATTTTACTTATTAGAAATATAATTTTATATTTCTTAGTTTATAATTTATATATTTTTTTTAAATATATAGTTTAGATTATTTATAATAGCTTTTAATTTTAATTATAATAAATCTTTATTTCTAGGAACTATTAAAGATTATTTTTATTAATTAAGTAGTATTTTACTTTTAGATCTTTAATTATTTAATTAGCTCTTTATTTAATTTCTTAATTTTTATTAAAAGTAATTATAATATTATTAATATAAAAAAATAATAAAATCTCTTCTTAAGTATAGTAATAAAGTTCTTATAAAATAGACTTAAATTATATATTATATAAGGCTTCTTTAAGCTTTATTTACTCTAAAAGAAATATAATCTATAGTTTATATAATATCTTCTTTAATAATAGGACTTATTTTTTTACTTTCTTACTTTAGTACTTTAAAAGAAACTTTATAAATATATTACTTAGTAGCTTTATATTTATAAATATATTTATTATATTAAATTAAAGTAATTCTAAATTAAATCTTATTATAATAATAAGTAGGATTTAAAAGGATTTTCTAGCTAATATAGTAATATAAATCTTCTTAAATAAAACCTTTTATTATTAGTTTTCTTATATTATAAATCTTATTTTATATTTATAGAAGTAATTATACTTATTAAATTTATATATATATATTTATATATAATTTAATATTTATAAGTTATAAATCTATAAATTATATTTTAAAATTTATTCCTAAGACTTTATTTACTTATAATTCTTTAAGTAATTCTTTTTTACTTTTTAAAACTTAGTTTTAAATTTATAACTAAATAAGTTATTATATAATTTTAGTACTAAAGATATATTTTTATAATAATATTTTTACTTATTAGAACTAAGACTTAAATAAGTCTTTTAAGGCTTATATTTAGGATTTAATTTACTATAACTATACTTATAATATATTATTTTAATAAAACTTATTTCCTTAATTCTTATTAAAAAAATAACTAAAATCCTAATATAAAATACTTAATTTATTATTAAATCTCTTTATAAGCTCTTAGTACTATTCTTTAATTTATTTCTTAATTTAATTAATTATATTAAGAAGCTTATTACTAAATTATTTAAAGAAAAGAAGAACTTAAAACTTAATTAAATATATTTTTACTTTTTTTAATTTATTTTCTTTTTTTTAATCCCTAGAATTTATTTCTAGGTCTTTAATAAGCTCTTTATAACTTATTTATTTCTTTTTAAGCTTATTTTTATTTTAGAAGAAGTATATTACTTAATTAATATTCTTTAAAATTATAAGAGCTTAAAGCTATTATTATATTTCTTTAAGAAGTTATTTACTAATTTCTTTTTTAATTTAAGAATTATTTACTTTATATAATTCTTCTTTATTAAAAATAATATCTTATATTATATTAAGAAATTTATTAAGATAATCTAAATTTAAGAATTTTAAATAGGGACCTAGATATAATAAAAATAATTTAATAAGGAGATCTAATACCTAGAACCTTAGATATAATAATAATAAAGTTAATAATAAAAATATCTATAATATAATATATTATAGGTACTTATAAGACTTAAGCTATTTATTTTACTATATATATCTCTAATTATTAGTCTAAAATATATATAATTAGAAGAGAGCTTATAGGCTTATAATTAGCTTTATATATATAGGAACTTAATAGAGCTATTAAGATATTACTATACTACTAAGGTCTATACTAAATAAATCTTATAGCTATAGCTATAGTAATACTAGTAATAAAGCCAAAGTTAATATAAGTTCTTTAGTAATATATATTACTTAGCCTTAATAAAGTTAAATTAAATTACTACTTAAAGAATAGTAGTATAAAAATCTACTTATGCCCTTATTATAGCCGAAATCTCTATTTATTACTAATACTAATACTAGAAGAGACCTATAATAACTAATTCTTAAGATATCTCTTAAGAAGCCAGAATCTACTTTAAAGCCTATAGGTAAGGACCCTTAAAGACTATAAGCTATTTCTATATATTAATTAAATCCTAAATATATAGAAGCCTAAGTTATAGCTAAGGGAGATATTAAAGATAGCTTAATTATTAATAAGATCTAGTAACTAAAGAAAAGTACTATAGATCTAGCTAAGAAATAAGAACTAGATTATATCTAAGATATAGCTAATTAATCTAAGAATAAGAAGCCTAGTAAGGCTAATAGGAATCTATTTAAGAGTATAATAAAGAGATTAAAAAAGGTATAAGATAAACTAAAGCTCTTACTATTATAGGAAATAGTTAGGTAAATTTAACTTATTTTAATTAATAATATCTATTTCTAAATTCTTATTATATAATAATATATATTATCTGAAGTCTATATAAGCTACTATAGTAGTTAAGCTAATTATATGACCTATTATATAACCTTAGTAATAGTAGTAATAATAGGTCTTTTATTCTTAGTACCTAGGAGGACTTATATTATATATATATAATTAGTAATTAGGTTCTATACTTAAAAGATATTTTAGGAATTATATTTAATTAAATAACTAATTTAGGCTTTTAGTTTTATATATACTTCTAATTAATTTATTTTTTATTATACTTTATATATTATAATAAAGACTTTATTTCTTAAGATCTTTAATTAAATTATTTAGGGCTAAAAATTACTAAATAAGTCTTAGACCTAAGAAAAGAAAATTTTATATAATATCTTTTACTTAAGTCTCTATTTTAGGATTTAATTTAAGAAATAAATAGCTATTCTTATTATTTCTAGTTATAAGCTAGATAATAAGTTACTTTTAAGTATTAAAATTTTTACTTTTTCTTTTATTACTTCCCTAGAATATTTCTTAGAATTATTTTATTATTATATTTATAGAGTACTTTTATTTACTTTAATAATCTTTTTTATAGCTATTTATAAATTATTTAACTCTTTTAAAACTTATTATTTATTTTAATTACTTAGATCTTTATTTTATATTTTTTTTTAAGTAATTAAGTAATATCTTCTAGTATTATAATAAAACTAGCTTTCTTATAGTTCTTAAAGTAATAGTTCTATATAAAATTTATTTTATAATCTATTATTATTATATAAAAGGTATATTTATTAATTTCTACTTAATAATTATAAAAGTTTATTAATATTTTCTTTTTACTTTTATATTTCTTTTATAAGATTTATAATACTTTTATTACTTTATTTTTCTTAGTATATAAATATTATATTAATTATACTTAGATTCTTTATTTAAGTACCTTATATTAAATTTATTAAATATTCTAATACTTTAGATCTTAAATAATTAAGTTATTTATACTAAATTACTACTAAGGTATATTTTAATTTTTTATTTATTTATAAAATATAATAAAATTTATTTATAATAAATAAGACTTAATTCTTATTTCTAGATCTATATTTAAGAATATATTAATTAAAATATATTATTAAGTTATATATTATATTTCTACTTTTATATTTAATTATATTATTACTATTTTATTAATTTTATTAGTAGTCTTATTTTCTATTTAAGAAATACTAAATTAGCTTATATTTATAAGTAAAATATAATATAATTTAAAGTAATAATATATAACTTATTTCTTAGGTTTTATACTTTAATTTTTATATCTTTAGATCTAAGTATTAATAAGTTCTATACTTCTATATAAATTACTTCTCTTTAAATATAAAAGAAGTAAGTAAATCTATTAAATAAATTAAAAATATAAAGTATTATTTTTAAATCTAAAATTATTAAGTCTTATAATAAATATTTATAACTTACTATTAAAAGTAATATTACCTTTATTAGCTAATTAATTTAGTACTTTAATTAAAGGTTTTTCTTTTATATAAATTTTATATATAAATCTTATACTTTCTTATTTTCTTCTAATCTCTTCTTTTATATCTTTAAAGGGCTTTTATATTTTTTATATTTTAAGAATATACTTTAAGGAAATACTACTTAATATAATATATTATTTAAATTATAATAATATTTTTTATATAAAATATATTTTTCTTATTTAGCTTTTACTAACTTATTATTATTTATATATTATTATTTTACTAAGTATAATTAAGATCTCTTACTTAATAAATTAATATACTTATTAAATTCTAGTTTTAAGCCTTAAAATATTAATTTAAAGCTCTCTTTTAATATTTATTTTTTATTTAGCTTTTAAAGAATTAACTTATTATCTTAAAGCTCCTATTAAAATTATATAATAAAAGTTAAAAGAAAATATAGTTTATTCTTAATTAAATCTTTATTTTAGTTACTTTCTATATAAATAAAGATATTAAATTTTTATCTTAACTTCCCTTTTATATTATTAAATTATATTCTTAAGCTTTATACTTCTACTATATTTCTAAGCTTTATAATATATATTACTTATTTTTATTTTATAATCTAGTTTTTTTTAGTTAATTTTAGGATTTAAAGTTTTATTTAATATCTTAAAGTAGTTTTTTTAAGCTTATTTATATTATTAAATATTATTTATTTTATATATTAATTTAAAGTTCTAAAAAACTAGAAAATATTATTATATTATATAAAAAACTATTACTAATCTTATAAGTATTTATTATAGAAGTATATATTTTAATATAATATAATATAATTTTTTAATTATTTAATTTAAAATATTATAAATTTTATTTATTTCTTTATTATATACTTTTAGATTATATTAATAAAGGAATATTATATTTCTTAGAGCTTTTTTATTCTTATTTTAAAAATTAAAATAGCTTTTTATAACTTATTTCTCTTTTTTAAAACTTAATAATAATTAAAGATCCTTAGCTTATTATTTTAAGTATTAAAATATTTATAGTTTTTATAGTTCTTTTTATTATTTCTTACTAAATTTCTTTAAATTACTTAAGTATATAAGATAATAGATCCTTTTAGTAATAATTTTTATATTATATACTTATTTAAATATATTCTAGTTCTCAAAGTAATTTAGTAAATAAATCTTTATATTTATATTTAAAAATATCTTAATTTCTCTTAAATTACTTAAATAAGGTTTATTTTATTAATTTATAACTTAATTTTATAATTATAGTTACCTTAATATAATATAACTCTAAAACTCTTAATTATTAAATTATAAAGATTATAAAATATTTAATTTTATTTTACTTTATACCTTTTAGTACTTAGTAGGGCTTTTATTTAATTAAATTTATACTAAATATATTTAAGGCTTATATTTACCTTTTAAGCCGCGTAGTACTAATATATCTGGCGCTTGGTTCTTGGGCCTATGGTCCAATACCTCTCGTTCCTGGCCTGTTGGTCCTGGCCTTCTTTTTTTAACAGCATTATATTTAGGTTAGTACATTGGTGGCTGGCTCGTAGTCTATACTGGTAGCGCGGGGCTGGCTCTTTCTGAGGCTTAGTAGCTCCGAGGCTGGTGCAACGTTCACGTGCGATGTTATATGATTCTTCTACGGCTTAGTCATGACCTTGGGTCAGGTCGTGACACAAAGGCAGCAGCCAGAAGGTCAGGGCCTTACGTTTCCGCTATGTACCTCAACCCATATAGAGATCAGGGCAGCCGGAAGGGCAGAGTAAGAGGAGATCCATAGCAAAGGCAGCAGCCAGAAGATCAGGGCCTCGCATTTCCGCTACGTACCTTAACCTATATAGAGATTAGGGTAGCTAGAAGGGTAGAGCAAGAGGAGATCTATAGCAAAGGCAGCAGCCAGAAGATTAGGGCAGCCAGCGGCTTAGGGCATAAGGAAGCCAAAAGGCAAGGGCAGCTAGAGACTTAGGGTATAATATAGCTAGAAGCTTAAAGTAGCTAGAAGATTAGGGTAGCTAGAAGGTTAATTACCTATTTAGGAAATACCCTAAAAGAGATATATATCTCCTTTTCTTAAAGTAATTAGCTTCCTCTATATAAATTAATCCCAAGAAATTTATAAAAAATATTTTATTTAATTATTAGAAATATAAAATAATTATATTAAATTTATAAAAAAGTATTACTATTATTAAAATATTCTAAGATATTACTATAAAAATCCTAATAAATCTAGGAAATTTCCTTCTTATTTTTCTAGCTAATTATTAGCTACTAAAGATTTAATTATTATTTACCCCTTACCTTTAAGTAGATCCCTTTTTCTCCCATATAAATTTAATCGTCATCTACTAGCCAACAATTCCTATAACTGTAAGGGCTTGCGTTTTTAACTATTAATTTCAGAAACGGAAAGAAATGCACAAGCATAATGGTGAAACCTCCACGCTTAACTACTTGAACTCCCCAGCTAGCCTCGTCATTGTTAGGTAGAATAGAATACGTGAAAGGGAGACGTGGTACAGTCTAAACAGTATAAGGAGGGCGTAGTCAGTCAGTAGCCATCTGAAGCGTTATTGCCCGACAGCAACTGTCGTAGCATCAAGTGCCAACAGACGACCCGCCACGGATGTTCTGACACTCGACCTCATGCTCCACCTTTGTCCGCAAGTCCACGAAGCATCGCACATGTTCATGGCCTGTCATTTCTATGAGAGCCGTCAAATCCACCGTATCTTGGCTTTGCAGCTGTTGTGTATTGCGATGCGACATCTGGCCGTCACTGCTTTTAGCTGACAACTCGACACGGCACCTCCATGACAGCTCTTCTTCCCTCCAAAAAAAAAAGCAAAGCGAATTATCGACGACTTGCAAATGACAAAGACCCAACATGTTCTGACTTTACGAATTATGCTACGAGGGAGGTCCTCACATCGTCTCCGCCTGGTTGCCTCCGCTCTAGTGGCTCTTTCGTCAGTTGGGTCTATGATGAGTAGCGCTAGGGAGCAATGGGTGAGCGAGACGGCATTGAACGCCCATGTTTCTGTTGGGCTCTCAGCCGGCTCAGAACATGAGACCGAGGTTGCTCGGTAGTAGATCATTCAAATAACTACTGCCTACTCTTAAAGGAGGCTCAAAGACTACGGCCGAGGTCGAACAGATCAACATGCCTCTTAGCAGTCATGGCAGTAAAGCAACGCAGGTCAATGTTGATGAAAACGCTTGGGAAGGTTGCGCTCGACCAGGCACTTTTGGCTTTTTTACACCAACTGACGGGCAATCCATAATTCTCAGACTACATAATGAACCGTGTACGAATTATGAGGGCTGGCATAAACGGTTCCATTAGGATGTCCCCGCCACATCTCGAAGCCCGTCATCCAAATGATTGGATGAATACTACGCAATTGGAGAGGCAAAGCATGAATTCTGCATTGACCTATCCATGCACTTCATAGAAAAATGAGAGTGGTTTCTTTTATGGGCTTGACACAAGAATTTAGCCTTGTGTGTAGGATTGCACAGGCATCCGCGGACGTACCGCTTGCGCAGAGTGTGATTGGAGCAGTACACGTGCGGAAGATTCAACAAGCACTACATGGGCTCCCGATGAGACTCGGATCGAACGGGTAAGATGGAAAGAGTCTCAGGGCCTGATCAAATAGATTAACACTAACTCTACACTTCTTCAATTCATGGGCTACTTTGAGTATATGAGCCGTTTGAACGATAACAGCAATCGCGTACGACAGCAAGATTCAACTCGTGCTGCATCAGTAAAGTGATATTCTTGAATTTTCGAAGACGTTGTGGAAGATGCCGTTATATCGATCGCATAATTGGCTGGACAAGCTATGACGAGAATCTTTCCTGATTGTTTTGTGGTGCTGCTTATGCTTCCTGGTCCGTGCCCGGCAGTTGCCCGATACCAGGTTTCGCTGATAGGCCTCCGGAGCGTAACGGCAATATACCACATAATAATAGTCAGAGCCTTTGGCATCATGCTTCGTGGCTCTTTTACCATAGGACATGTGCATTTTTTCTATCACTAGAATGCATCCTCTCACAATCCGCCAAGTAGTGCATGTAATCCTTCAAGGTCTTCTGCATTGAGAAGAGTTCGCTGTGTAGCCTTTTTGTGGTACATATGCTCCCCAACAGCTTCCTTCTCTTCAAGTATGGAGCTATTACTAAATCTCGATACTTTTTCATCGCATGGTTGGACGAGCTGCTTCTCCTCCACAATATGTGACTTGGTCATGAAGGGGGTCAGATCAATAATGTCCAATTCGATCTGTGGAGGAGTACGATAGTCAGGTGCTGTCTGTACTTTTTCGCTACTTGTGTTCGAGTAAGGTCTAGAGGGAATTTGAGAATGCTCATATTCGCTTTGATAATGAGGCGCTTTTGCCAGTTCTGTGTCGGTTGCTCCCATCGGCGATGGGAGTATTGCCTGAGCCTGACGCTCGTGAACTCCCAACTCGCCCATGTTTAGTGACTGTGAAGAAACTGCACCCCCGGCGTCCAATTCAGCAGGAGGGGATGGAAAAGACGCAGGGCTCAATTCGAAGACATGTGGTGGCATTTGGTAGTTTTTATCGAGGGTAGGCTTGAGGTCTCGTGCTGTTATACATTATCAGACGTAGGTCGAACATTGGTGTCTCAAGAAAGCAACGTACGCGATGATATTCCCATCAAGTCGGCCAGAAGGTCAAAATTGTGGAAAACGGGAGGCTCTTCCGTCTTGCGGTCTCCTTTTATGGTTGCAACTTTGCCATCAGTGGTAATTTTACTAATCTCTTGTATTCGATAAAGTTCTGAAAGGACAGCGGCATGATGCGTTTCGACCTCGGAGGCTTTCTCTTGGAGACGATGTAAATACATAACTTCCTCTTCAGAAGATAAGGGAAGCCGTTGGACTGGATACCCTCGCGCAATCACCACCTGAGCTGCAGCAATACCGAGTTGGGCCGCAGCAATGACATCATTCATGCGTTGTATGACTGCTGGCTGTTGAGATATAGACAAATGATGTTCGTTCCGTAGCCTCATGAGTATATGCAAGTCTTCCTTGCAGGCGCTTGTAACATGTATCAATTGCCGCTGTTTTGGTTGGCGGTTGCTGCCTAGGCTAGCCATGTGGTGACGGCGTGTGAGAATGGGACCTGACAGCGGGATTCGCCACTCTGGTGTACCCAGGGAAGACTACCATAGATCTGCCAGATCCTAGCAGGTCACTGTCGTTGCTTGCCCAGCCGTGTTGATGTAGGAACTTTGTCTTCTAGCAGTTAGTTTTTGCATTTTCATAAGGAGCCGGAAGTGGGTGCGTATCTACAAAGGATGTGAAAGGCTGTGCCCATTTCGGGCCAACTTCCTGAATCAATCTATTAATCTCCGTCTTTTGTGTGCTGAAATGCAGCTGCAGGGTTGTTATCAGACCATTTGTTCAGGGGTTGCAGAAAAGCAACAACCAACCGCATAAGGAGCTGAAGATTTTGACCCCTGTCCCACACAAAAAGGCAAGACTTGGCACAGAAGGAATCTTGTCTCGCTCCCTGGACAATGCTGATAAATAAGATGGGAAAGTAATCAACAAGTGAAAAATGGTTCTCGAAGAAAGATAGAAAAACTAACATGAACAAACATATATAAGGAAGGGTAAGCTGAGGGCTGGCTAGGTGGAGGTGCGGGAGCTATGCCGCAGAATTGAGGCTGCCTACGTTGTATTCGGTTGCAGATCATTATCAGCCATATTATTAACGTATCAAATCGGAGACCGATTTTGGAGCCCGGTCTAAATCCCCTGCCAACTCGCGCCTCCCCCTTTTCCAGTCCTCATGTTCGAGCTAGATGTGGCTCCACAGCAGTGATGTATGAATTCATGTCTCCACCCTTATAGCTTGTCTTTGAGAGCCCAGGGCACACCACCACATTCCTACCATCAACAGCCTCATCTGAGTAAACGATCTGCCAATCTGCAGGGTGGGAGAAAAGCAAATAGCCGAACTTGGCGCATTCTGTAGCCACAGCCCGCAGGTGTTCTGTGGTGTGTTGTTCACTACCTGGAGGAGCAAAGGCCCGAAGAGACGAGCTCACCGCATTGGCCAGGTTTGAGGTCTGTTCAGATACTGTATGTGGGTCTAGAGGCAGGGGTGTTCTTTGACTAGGCGTCGGATGAAGGAGTAAGGCTGAAAGCTTGCGCCACAAGGACAAGGCCAGCGCGCGCTCTAGGGAGCTGGTCAGTCTTTGCCACCGAGAAATTGTGATTAGTGCTAGAGGGCCAATATGTCTCTTACCAGGAGTTTCTTTGGTGCGGTCTTTATCCAGAGGTATAGATGTAACGAAGCCGGTAGCAGGCGGAGGTAGCAGAGAGAATGGGCTAGATTGGTAAATGTCGATGCTCTGAAAAAGAACATTTGCAATAACGTGTCTCAAACCGACATGGCGTGTCTTTACATCAATGCATAATGCAGATACTTGTTCCAAGTCCTGAAAGCCGACTCCCTTGGAAATCCCAATCCGGGAAAATTGCTGGGACAGTTCGCGAGCATCGATCTGGACCGGCTCTGTATGGTAGTGATTCTCCACGTGCTGGTATATTAGGTCGGAAAGGGCGTGCGTTTCTGCAACAATATCTTGGTCTGGTACGCCATCAAGCAGGAATTGGGTCAAGTCAATACCACTGCCATTCAGGATCAGGGTAGGTTTTGACTCCCATGAGTCGCCTTCCAGTGACCCATCTTCTGGTTGTCTCTGTGCCCGCTTGTTTGGATGTTTCCTGAAGAGAACGAATGCGACGAGAAGACCAATCAGAATACCTGCCGCAAGACATCCGACCGCTGCACCAGCTAGCGCTCCCCCAGAAACACCGGCTTTGTTGGAGGAGGAAGTTTCTGTAGGGGCATTGGACTCAGTTGTCGGTGTGGGTATCAAAGCGGGAGTCAATGTTGCGTTTGGTGTGTTTGTAACCTGCAGGCTTAAGCTCGTCGTGCCGAACCCCGTGGAGCTAGGGCTCATGTCGGGAGAGTTGGTGCCCATTTGATCGATGATGGATGTAGGGATGCTGTTCGGATCGATGCTGGTGGTGATGGATATACCAAGGTCAGAAGTTGTCGCACCAGCCACGCTTGACGCGATGACTGTCGTTGGAATACCGGCAGAAGCGTCTGTTGAAGGTAGGATAGCACTGTCTGAGCTCGCTGTCAAATCTTGACGATTGATGAGCTGACCAATGCCAGCAGCCATGTTTGCACTGCTTCCCGCCGGAACACGATTGGCGCCCTCAACTGTGCCTATCTTTGTGATGTTATTGCAGGCTTTAATTCATGTTTGGATATGCTGAATACTTACTTTGCTGTTCCTAAATTGGGCAGTCATTTTGTTGGAATATTGAGGTTTCTGCCCCAGGGACATCGGCCTGGCTGGGTGGAATCTCTTGGGATCAACTGATTCATAAAAATAGACGGGCGTGGCCACGGATTTTAGCATGGTCATGGGTAGACAAGGCTCCGATGACCCAAGGCCGGTCATATCCGACCAACGGCCCCTTTTCGAACCCCTGCGCACCCCCTTTTCATAATCCCTGAAGTCCACAACCTTGTCCCGTTATGATGCTCGAAGAAATCAATTTTGCTCTTGGTTTGGCCCTCGTGAAGAAGTGTGAAGATTTTTGCGCAGTGTTTAACGTTATCAGCATCAGTCAATCGGAGGTCTCATCTGCCACGATGAATGGCGAGCTGCCGGACGTGGTGGTAGCCATCGACCTCGGCACAACCTTCACTGGTCAGTCGTGGATCATCATCTAGAGTTCGAAGCTAAACATCTCAGGCGTGGCATGGATGACACCACAAAGGCCAATTCAGGTTATTAACGATTGGCCCGGTAGCGGAGACCGTGGAGAACGCAAAGTTCCAACAACTCTAGTATACAATGCTGACGGCAGTATATCATCATGGGGTTTCATGTGTGCGGACGATGATGAACCTGGGAAAATAAGGCGCGAGTTCTTCAAGATCTTTCTTGATGACGATATTCTAATAGCAGCACATCAACAAGGGCTTTCAAGCGCTCCTCGGAGCACAGCCGAGGCCGGTAAATTCATAACCGACTATCTCAAGCAGATTTACTCTCATATAAAAGAAAGCATCGAGACCCAGATAGGGAAACGCCGTTCTCAGGGCTGGATATGCTTATCCGTGGCCTTTCTCTTTAGTGTACCGACTACGTGGACAAATATGAGTGTTATCAATACTTTTAAGTCTCTGGTTCGGGATGCCGGGTTTGGTGTTGAGGGGCCTCGCCATACAGCA
Source organism: Paramyrothecium sp. XJ0827 (assembly GCA_020881915.1). Classification (NCBI taxonomy): domain Eukaryota; kingdom Fungi; phylum Ascomycota; class Sordariomycetes; order Hypocreales; family Stachybotryaceae; genus Paramyrothecium; species Paramyrothecium sp. XJ0827. The sequence goes on from JAJFPB010000004.1 coordinate 5,584,385, forward strand.
GAAATCGATTTAACCGAAGCCGAAGCTGCGTCTGTCTCAACACTCAAGACGAGTTCCTTACGCTTTCGCCCAGGAGGCTTATTCCTGACTTTAGATGCCGGTGGCGGTACGACAGACTTGGCGTTAATGCGTATAATCTCAACCAATACAGATCTCCCAGAGATGTCCCAAGTGGCAGCAGTCAGAGGTATCGGCATAGGATCCTCTCTTATTGATCGGGCTTTTATGCGGCTAGTTAGCCAGCGTTTAACCGCATTTCCTGAAGTACGGAACATATTCCCTAAAGATTGTGCATTACGGATGGCAAGGAGTCATCATTACAAGACAATGAAACACAAGTTTGGGGAAAAGGTTTATATGCAGCGAGTATTCAAGATCCAGATGGAGGGTGTGGCCTTTGATTTCAACCATCCGGGTCTCCGAATTGAAGGTGGTCGAATGCTCTTCGATAAGTCTGTCTCCTATGATTTAAATCGCGTCACAGCCCTCTAAAACGACAAAGGCCAGGTGGAGCTGACGTTGAGAAGAGAAGAGATCCAGGCCCTTTTTGACGTTCAACTGGAAGGAATTATGAAGAGAGTCAAAGAGCAGCTAGACTGGTTAATCCAGAACGCCCCGACTGATCAAGTGGTAAGTCCATCAAGTTCCGTTCATACATGAGAAGCTAAGCAAACATTTTTCTTTTTCCTTCAGGAATACTTAGTTCTAGCTGGAGGCCTCGGGAGTTCCACCTATCTAAGGGAAGCTATGCAGCAGCACTTGGCGTCTTATATGCATCCGAATGCTAGAGACGTCATGCTCGTCCCGTGTCAAGAGCCACAACTAGTTGTCGTTCGGGGGCTCCTTTACGAACATGAGCAGAAGTGTAAATCCAATGCTGTGGGAATTCTGAAAACACGTATTGCACGAGCCAGTTATGGAGTCAAAGTCAGGGAGATATACTCTCCTCTGAAGCATGTCAATGAGGATATTGTAGACGATGATTTTGACCCTAAATTGAAGTGGGTAATCGATCGAATCGAGTGGATCATACGCAAAGTAAGTTCGCACTGGCCATGAAAGCTAAATCTAACCTTTCCCCAGGGTGACACGATCGATCCTTCGAAACCTCTGAAGAAATCTTTGGAGGTGAAATTAGCTCAAGACGATGATACTAGAACCTGGGGGACTACAATATTGACGTCCCAAGATGACGTGTCACAGCTTCCTTTGAGCATCAATCACCGTACGTATATCTTGCCACCACAGTTTCAATCCTCAACCGATACATGGGTCAAGTAAATACTGAGTACGTTGTTCAGCGAGTGTTGTGAAGCTCTGCACAGTCACGAGCAATTTGACAGGCGTTCAACAGCACGAACTTATTTCGAAGAAGAAGCGAGGGTCATGCTTCTTCAATGGCGTCAGGTATTATATTTGTCAGTTCGAAGTTCGGGTGATTGTCGCGCCTGCCGATCTGCGATTTGAGGTCTGGTTTGGTGGGAAGAAGTTTGCAGGGAATCATGAGCCTATCGCGGTGGACTGGGACTGATGGGGGATTGTCAGCTACAAAGAGTGGCATGGATAGAATCATTCCATCTTGTAGCCTGGTATTGTGTAAATCTATGATGATTTGATATGGAGACGAATGAAGCCTCGGGGCATTATCTAACGCCTATCCAAAGGTTTGGACTGTTAACTTCCAAGAGCAACAGACCTTCCCTCCATTTTGCGCAACATTCCTGCAGACCCGGTTTAGATGTCGAGCTGACGGAAATTGTTAGGCTTGGTCAATTTCAAGCTTCTCTTACTTGGCATAGATTGCATGTGCATGTTGTTGTCCCTATTTAGTCCTTAACACCACGGCTAGGGTAGTGACTTCGATTCCCATCCTAGGCATACATCTTGTTTTAATCACGATACAGCCAGACTTAAAACCGGCGTAGGTCGACCAACTGCCAACAAACCCAAGGAACTACCAGCCTCATCATCCTCGCGGTAGATGTTAAGCCAGCCAACCAGTAAACCGAGCCAGACCTCAGCTACAGAGCCTGCGGCCCTTAGAAAAGCGCATGCTTCGACAAAAAAGATAATTACCTCAATCACATGTAATATAAACTTACTGAAGCTCATAGTCCAGCGCACCATGTTATATCTGCCTAAAGACACCATATAAATGCTAGAGACGGTAACCACGCATTGCTTCTCTTTTAATCGAACGACGTCTAATAATGCGGGCCGTTAAACCGCTCCAGATTGAGCATGACAGCTTGAGAATCGGGTACATCGACCACGACGATGCCCTTGTTGACGCGCACGGTCTCGCCGACTGTGACGTTGTGCAGCCGCACCGGTCGACCTTTCTCGAGCTCGTAGTTGTAACTCCAGCCATCCCACGTAATGCCGCTGATGGCGTCGCTGCCGTTGGCCACCAGTCTCTGGATACTAACCTTGCCGGTGTATTCGCGGCCAAGGAAGAGTCTGTACTTGCGGCTTGGGCGGGGCGAGGGATTCACGCCTTGTCCTGTTCCATCGAGCGTGTAGTTGTACTCGTTTAGATTCAGAATCATGACCCGCCGGAGCTTATCCCCGGTTAGGGTAAGGGTTAGGTATATTTAACTATCTATAGCTTATAGCCCTAGGTATTTTATCTAAGAAGAAAAAAGAGAGGAATTTAAATTCTATCTCTTTATATAAGGAAAAAATCTAGAGATAATCTCTATATAAAAAACCTTATAAAAAACTAACCCTTATTATAGCTTCCCTTATAGCTACTATAGCTATTATAGCTAGTTATAGCTCCTTATAGCTAGTTATAACTATTATAGCTACTATAGGCTTTATAGGGCTTTATTTAGCTATAGATATAGCTGCTATAGCCCTGGCCTTAGTAAGGGTAATAGCTATAGTAGTATCTAGCCAGTAGCGGTCTATAGGCTCTAGTAGGTTCTGAAGCTTCTTATAGGCCTTAGCTAATTCCCTAGTAAATAGGCCACCTGCAGAGAGAATTAGGGGCCTAAAATAAGGTCCTAAGGCCCTATATTTAGCTCTCTTAGCTGCGGCTACCTCCTCTAGGGTAGTATAGGCATCGGTCCGGCTAGATACCTTATTAGCTGCTACTATCTACGTATTAAAGTAGTAGTGGCTTGTGCCTAGGAGGGTAGAGAAGTCGGCTCGTAGGGCTGTGGCCTCTGTAGCTATAGGGGCCTGAGAGCTCTCAGGGGCCCTAGAGGTCCCTATGGCCTCTGTAGCTATAGGGGGTTCCTTTTCTACCTTAAGGTCGGGCCGGCTCGAGAGGGCTTTTATTAGGGCTTGGTTAACCTTATTATAGCGGGTAATCTACCTTTGGCTAGTACCTTTACAGAGGTCTTCATGCCCTAGTAGGGCCCTATTACTACAGTAGCTACAGGGCTTTTCTAGGGGCTTGTAGGGGATAAGGAGCCTAGCTCTTAGGGCCTCAGTAGCCTCAGGGTCTATAAATATAAGAGGTTTTCTAGTAGGTAAGACCCTAAGCCATAGGCGGCCTAGATAGCTAGTATTTTCAAGCCAGGCTTTCTACTAACCCTCTGTAAGGCCCTCTATAAGGCCCTGTAACTTAGCTACCCCGGCTGCCCTAAAGACCTCTTGTAGGCTCGGGCCCGGGTCTTCTATAGAGGGTAGTAACCACTGTTATATTTATGCTAGTAGGGGCCCGGCTGCCTCCCTAGCTGCCTTATAGAGCCCTATAGCTAGGTTCTAATATAGGGGGAGACCTAGGCCTCCGTCCCTTATAGGGATAGCTATTAGGGTCTTACTTTAAGGTCCTAGGGGCTCTAGGGGCTGCCCTAGGTCCCTAGTAGCTAGGCCTACTACTGCCTCCTCTATTAGGCAGTTAGCTTACTACTATAGGTCAAGAAGCCCTATAGGTTCTAGCTACCTTAGAAGGTAATATAATACTAGCTACTAACTAAGCCTTAGTAATAGGAGGGTATATTACTTAGGGAGATATCTTAGGGACTCTAGGGCCCTAGATAATTCCTCTATTTTCCCTTATAAAAAGGCCCTCCTATTTACTAGGGGCCCTATATAGGTCCCTAGGGCCTTGAGGCCAGTGGCTTTTAGGGTCTCTATAGTAGCTTTAGAGCTTTTCCCCTTATTTAAGGTCACTAGGGACCCTTTGAAGACCCTAGCTATGGCCTTATAATTATAGGAAATATTAGCTAGTAGATAATAATTAATTTTATATAGGAAAAAAAGGGATCTACTTAAAGATAAGGGGTAGGCAATAATTAAATCCTTAGTAGCTAATAATTAGCTAGAAAAATAGAAAGGAAATTTCCTAGATTTCTTAGAATTTTACTAGTAATATTTAAGAATATTAGAAAAATAATAATATTTTCTAAAAGATTTCTTAGAATTATTTTAGAATTTTATTAATTAAATAAAATACTAGTAATAGATTTCTTAGGGTTAGTCTATATAGAGGAAGCTAACTACTTAAGGAAAGGAAGGTATATATCTCTTTTAGGTATTTCCTAATTAGGTAATTAACCTTCTAGCTACTCTAACCTTCTAGCTACCCTAACCTTCTAGCTAACCCTCCGGCTACCTTATGCCCTAAGCCACTGGGTGCCCTATAGCGCCGGCTGCCCTAACCTTCTAGCTTCCTCGTGCCCTAATCTTACTAATTAATCTTCTTAGCTAGCCCCTTAGCAATATACTTATCCCTACCTCTAATCTTCTAGCTACTCTAAAGAATTAATAATACCTTAAAAATACTATCTATAATATTTAGAAGGAGTGGAAATATAAGGTCCTAACCTTCCTTATACCTTAATATCTAACCTTCCTTGTACCTTAATATCTAACTGGCTTGTGCCTTGATATCTAACTGCCTTGTGCCTTAATAGTCTGGAGGGATGGAAGGTAGGAGGTAGGGGCTAGGGGCCAGAAAATCAAGGGTAAAAGGGCTAGGACTAGTAGTTATATAGTAATAAAAAAAAAAAGGGTTCTTAATCCCTAGGGTATAAAAGTAGAATAGTAGTATATAAATAGAATAATAATTAATATTAATATATAAGTATATAACTTATATATATAATATAATAAATAATATAAGGTTAGGATTTTTTTAAACCTAGGGTTTAAACTTAAAGTAATATTATTAAGTAGAGTAGATTAGGTAGAGACTATAATATTCTTAAACCCTAGGGTATAAAATAAATATATATAGGTCCTATAAGTATATAAGTTAGTATAGCTAAAATCTCTAACCCTAGGGTATAAGAATATTAACTTAAGCTAATTAGATTAGCTATTAATAGAATTCTTTTATTTTTTTATATATAATATAAAAAGTAGTAGTATAAAGGAAAAGCTATAATAAGATTTTAAAGTATAGCTTATAGAAAGACTAAAACTCTATTAATTAGGTATATCTTTAGTATATATTACTTAGCCTAAACTAAATAATATTTAATATAGCCTTTAGTATATTATAATTAGAATATATAGCCTTATAACTTAATTATCTTATATTAGTAGTATTAATAATACTTATAATAACTAGAGATTAAGGGGTACTAATAGGTAGTTATAATTATAGCTATACTAATAATTAATCTAATAGATTCTTAGTAGTAGAGGGAAAATAAAATAAAATATAAAGCCTAGGCCTTAAGTAGTTAAGATATAATAAATAATTCTTAGTCCTTAATAGATATATTTAGTATTTATAGGTTATAATATAACTAAAATACTATACTAATAGGGATTTAAGATTATAGATATATAGCATTAAGATTAGTCTTTAAGGGAATATCTATCTAGACCTAGAATAATAGAGGGCTCCTTATTTTAGGTTTACTATAAAGTCTAGTAATAGGTAATAGATTTTCTTCTTATTCTTCGCAAGAATATAAAAAGTAATTAACCTAATTAGCTATCTAATCTTTAGAAGAAATAGTAGTAAATATAAAAAGCAATAGTAAGATATCCTATTAAGGCAAGTAATTAGCTAAAGAAAATAGAGGGATCTCTATAATAAGAAGAAAAATAAAGTAACCTAAGCCTTCTAAAAAGCCTAGGCCTACCCTAGAGTACTAATCCAAGAGTATTATTATTATATAAATAGCTATAGATATACTTTCTAATATTTAGAGTATTAGGGAAAATTAGAAAATAGATTAGAATTATATTAAGATATTAGGTAGATATTTTACTAATAATAATAGACTAGATAAGGAAAATCTAAAGTATTATATATAGATATTAGCTAATAGTAAGAATATCTACTAGATAATTAATTACATTAAACCTAGAGAAGCTAGGTATAATACTAAGAAAATATATCCCAATTTTACTAAGTAGATATTAGTTAATAATAGCTAATAAGCTAAAATTATATTAGGCTAATATTAAAAAGAAGTACTTTAGATATTTATAAAAAATACTAAGTTAAATAAAGAAGAGCTATAGTAGCTATATAAAATCTATAACTAAGATAAGTTCTACCTCTATAGTTATATTTTACTACTATATATTATTATTATTACTACTATTATTATTATTTAATAACTAAGAGTAATAAATCTTAGGAATACTAATAATTAAGTAAAATCTTTAATTAAGGGTAAACTAATAAGATATTATAAAACTAAATAGTAATAGTAATATATAGCTATAAGCTATTACTATAAAGTTATAAAGAAGAGAGATATTTTATAGCTTAGTAGGAAATATAAAGAACTAGATAAGCTATATCTTATAGCTTTATAATAAAGCTAGTATTCTAATTCCTTAATTAGTAATACTATAGAGAAATAACTAGTAAAAAAGAATAAGTATATAGTTATATAATATAATAATTAGAAGGGTAATTTTTAGGATATTAATATTAGTATAGATAATTAGTTATAGAATTAATAAGGTAAGTATAATATAAGCTATAAAATAACTAGGTATTATTAATAAGCTAAGTTAAAATAGTTTTAGTTCTCCTTCTTTAGCTAAATACTTAATACCCTTAATATACTACTAGGTAATATAGCTAGCTATATAGGCTAGTTAAACTAGAATATAATAGTATAGTACCTACCTACTAGCTACTTAAAGACCTAGCTCTAAGAACTATTTTATCCTAAAAAAAAATTATAAAGTATAAATTATTTTTATTAGTAATAGCCTAGATTCCTAGTTAATCTTAATAATAATATCTTTAAGGAGATCTATAATTACTTAGTAGAGGAGCCTATAATAAAGTTACTAGATATATACTACTTAATAAGTCTCTTTAGTAATAATAGCAGAATATTACCTTAAGTACTAAAATATATTCTTAACTAACTAAGTATAGAATATATACCTAGTAGTAATAAAAGAAATAATAATAAGCTACTATATTAAGTAGATCTAATCCTAGTATTATAGTATTTTAATACTAAGCTCTTATAATAAATAAAGAGAAAGGTATTATTTATTTTCTTAAAGAGTAAAGAAAAGTAAAGTTATACTAGTAATACCTCTATTATTATATAGTAGGAGATATTAGAGTTTACTTTAAATTACCTTAATATATTTAAGATATTAGAAATAAGGAAAGAACTTATAGAAAGGCTTAAGTTTAGTATAAATAAGCTATATAGGAAATAATTTATATATAAGAAATAGGCTTATATATTAGAAATTATTTAATAGTATATATAAACTATATTTTGGTCTAAGTAATAAGTCTATATAGAAAATTAGCTAGGAAATATAGAAGAAGTAAATATAGAGATAATTTAATAGGATCTTATAAAGGCCCTAATAGGATTTATAAATAAAAAGGCCAAAATAATTAATTATACTATAGTAAGCTAAGTAATTTAGAATACTAAATTCTTAATAAAGCTTAGTTAATAGCTTATAAAGAGATATAATAATAAGGGTCCTTACTAAGTTATAGTAAAGCTAATAAGTAATTTATATTTAATAATTATTAAGGAATCTACTACTTCTATATTAGAGCTAGATAATACCTAAAGTAACTTACTTAATAATAATAATAATAACTAGCTAGATTATAATATATTTTATTATATTAAACTAGTAGTAGAACTAAGTAATAATAAAGATTTAGCCTAAAGTACTATAAGGGTATAAAAGATACTACTAGATTTAAAGAGAGCTAAGGCCTAAGGTTATAAAATAAATAGGAGGTATTTTCTACCTATATTTAGATTAGATTTATAATTTATATCTAACCCTATAGTACCATCCTCTAGCTAGGGAGAAAATAAAGAGCAGACTAATCCTAGCTATTATACTATAAATAGGGCATAATTAATAAGTATATAAAGAATTTCTATATAGAACCTTATTTAATTAAGTAATCCTATAATATATCCTAGCTAAGGTATATAGAGAAGGGGAACTAAGGTAGCTAGCACTTTTAGATACTAATAATATAGTAATATAAATATAAATATAATCTACTACCTAATATTATAATATATAGTTATTACCTCTTATATTCCCTCTATAACTATAGTTAATTAACTTAATAATAATTAGTAAAATAAATAATATAAGTAAATATCTTACTTAAGGGAGAAAAAATAATTTATTCTATATAAACTATAAGATATAAAGTAGCTTATTATAATTTCTAGGACTACTAGTTCTAATACTTTAAACCCTAGGGTATAAATAAGGGTTAGTTATTAATTTAAATATATAGTTAATAGCTTATTAGTAAAACTAAGTTATTATCTTATATCTTAGTAGAAAGTAGTTTATTAAAAAATAGGTATTTATATTAAGTAAACCTATTACTAATTATAATACTACTATACTAGCTATTCCCTAAATATTTACTAAAATTAATATAATATATCTCTTTTCTATAGATAGAGATTAATAATAGGCTATAAGGTAGTAGCCTTAATAGTAATATTAATAATACTATATTAATAGAACCTAATATTAAGGTCTTTAATAAATATTATCTAGATATAAATAAAGCTATAATAGATAATACTATAACTACTTATATTAGGGAGCTTAAGATTTTATATAATATAGATATTAGTAAGTTAAAATATAAGTATACTAAATAGATTATAGTTACTTAATAAATAGAAGCTTATATATTCTTTAGTAGAAGAATTTATAGTATAAATAATAGTAGTAGACTTTAATATAACCTAAGTACTAGAAATACTTTAGTATAAATATATAATAGATTATAGATAATAATTAGCCGGTTCTAAGCCAGTAAGTATAACTAATAAGTATTACCTAAGCTTCTTACTAAATATAGTAAATATTATTAGTATTCCTATATATATAATTATAAATAATAGCTCCTTCTTTAATAATATAATATTTACCCTCTAGTACTAGGCAGTACTATATAGCTTCACTTATACTATTAGTAGCCTCCTATTTAATCTTATAAATTAAATATTCTACTTAACTATAGGGGCCTTATATAAGATCTAGTTTATAATAATATATCTTACTAAATAGGAAGTACTAGAGCTACTAGGGTCTTATATAGAACATAGAGTAGAATTAAAAGCTAAGGGTCGCCAGAGTATAATAAAAAGATACTATATAGAAGCTTTAGTAAGCTATATTAAGAATCTCTTCCTAGATAGTAGTCTATTAGAGGAAGGTATTAAGCTATACTAGATATTAGAAGAATATTATTTATAAAATATTATATTTAAGAAATAATCTCTATTTTAGAGGTTATTTATAGAATAATAGCCTATTTTTATATATATATATAAATATAATTAGTTCTAAGTTAGTTAGAAGCTAGCTTTTTATATATATAACTATAGTATAAATATACTAATTTAACTAGGTAAGGTAATAGAGGATCTGCCTCAGGAGATAACCCTTTGGGCAGATAAACTTAAAAGTAAAAGCAAGAGTAAGGATAAGTCTAACTATTAGAGTAATAATGTAGATAAATATAATAACTAAAGAGCTAGTAATAATAATAATAATAATAATAATAACTAATTATATATTAATAAATAAGAGAATATTATAGAGATATATAGTATAGATTATAGCTCTCTACCTATAAGTAGATATTAGCCTAGCTAGAAGATAGGTAGAAAAAACCTAGTTATTTAGGCTAAGGTTAAGATTAAAGGAATATATAGAGAGCTTTACTTAGAAGAGCTAGAGATACTTTACTAAGAGCTTAAGAGGAAATATAAGCTTAAAAATATCTTATAATTATTCTATGCTCTAGTAATAGATATTAATTACCTTAATAGATCCTTAAGTCTAAATAAGGAGAATAAGGAGGTAATATACCTTTTAGCTAATAGGTCCTATATTACTACTACCTATAGGAGTATATAAGAAACTACCTTTTATTCCCTAGTATTTTACTCTTATTATAGTAATTTCTTCTTAAAGAGGCTACTAGAGTTTCTAAATAACCTTCTTATAATTATATATAATAATATAAGTATCTAAAATAATAACTATAATATTATTATATTTAGAAGCTCCTAAGGGTACTTAAGTAATTTAAAGAGAGCTTTCTAGTATAGAAAAGATAATCTCTTAGCTATAAAGGGCATAGCTATAGCTACTCTAATAATATTACTATTAGAGATTAGCTAAAGTTTAGTATATATCTAGGTAAAGAATAAATAGCTACTTTATAAGCTATATAGTAAGTATACCCCTAACTAGCTAGAAATATCTATACTATATACTAGGGAGAGGACTTAAGTAGAGGCTACTATTATATAAGAGTAGTTAGTCTTCTAAATTAAGTAAGTAATTACTATAAAAATAGAATAACTTATTCTAAAGTAGTATAATTTTTTTATAATACTAGTACCTATTTTTTAAATTATATAATTTCTCCTTAAGGAACCTAATAAGTTCATAGGAATATTATAATATTTTAAATCTTCTATATTCCTAGGGGTTCTTTATATATATATAAGACTATTTAAAGTAGTAATAAGTAAAATAGATTAGTGATTTTACTTAAAGAGAGCTAAAGGCCTTAACTTAGTAACCTATAAGGATATAGCTATACTTAATTAGTTAGGAAATTATTACTTTACTAATAATCCTAAGGTTCTTCCTAAAACTATATTTAACTCTCTTATTATTATAAAGAGTATATTAAAGGGAGCTTAGCTCTTTATCTTACCTAATATACTTAACTTTTAGAGTATAAGTAGTAGAATAAACCTAGCTAGATAGCTATATATATATAATAAATAAAAGAGGCTAATTCTATTATATATTACGGCCCTAGGTTATTACTATAGTGTAGTTATAGCTACTAATTACTATAGTTAGATATAGTTTAGCTAGCTAGGTAATTAAGGTATTTATGACCTTAGGGTAGTAGTTTACTTCCTCGAAGATATATTTTATAAGATTTAGATACTATAGATAGTTACTTTTATAGTATTCTACCTTTACTAAGCATTAAATTAAGGACTTAGAAGTAGCCGGTCTTATAATATATAATAGGCTAAGTATATAAATATACTTATAGAAGCTTAGGAGGAGGATAGAGAGCCTTTTAATCTAATATATATATATATATACTAATATATATTATTTCTAGTAGTTAATACTAACTATAACCTTACTAAATAATATAAGAAGTTACTATATAATACTATATATAATATACTAGGCCTAATTAGAACCTCAAGTAAAGCCTAGTATAACTTCATAGGGGAAATTTTCTAGGTATATAATAATCTAAATAACTTAGTAGGCCAGGTAATTACTAGTAAATACAGGATATAGCTTATTATTATTAAAAATACTATTTAATATATTAAATTAAATAATATTAGTAGGGAAGATTAGATTAGTACCCTAATTATATTAATAGCTTTAACTAGTATAGTATAGGCACCTAGATTATATAGTAATTAGATTACTAGTAAATAATTTATATAGCTTATAAGTATAATAAGAATAAAACAGTTAATTATAGTACTACTAGGAAGTCTAAAGAGATATATAATAAAGGTAGAGGCATAGATAAAAATAGAGAAGTAGTAAACTAAGAAGGCCTAATATTAAGTTATTAATTTTAGTTATTAATAACTATTCTAGAAGATACTATAGCTTATTTTAGATAGGTTTAAAGAGTATTATAAAACTTATAAATATAATAGGGTATAGAAGGCAGTAAATTACTACTAGATAGTAAATAATTATCTCCTTATATTAATAGCTAAGGGCAATTAGTAATATAATCTTATACTAATACTAGTATTAACTATAGTAGTATTCTCTACTATGCCCTAAGTTATAATAAAGTTACTATAATTTAAGGTAGTAAGCTAAAAAAAGAACTTATATTATATTACTATAGCCCTCTTAATATAAATAATATAGTTCCTAGAACTAGAAGTATTTTTACTAAAGGCTAAGAAAAATATTCTTTTATAAGTAGAAATAATAAAAAAGATAAATAAGGTAGTTTCCTATATAATTTAGATTAGTTACTAATATATAGCTTTAGAGAAATATTATATTAATAATTAAATACTATAGCTTCTTAGCTAAGTAGATATTAAAAATAATAGACTTAGCTTATATAGCTTAGATTATAAACTTAGGTCTAAAGAATATCTTTAATAGTACTAGATCTAGCTTACTAGACTATAGAGATATCTAGAAGAATTTATTATAATAATATTCTAAAGTACTAATAAGATATAGGTAGAATAGTACTAATTAATTATTAAGAATAAATAGTAATACCTTAATAGGGCTATAGATATATATTTAAAGTAAAGTATAGCTATAAAATACCTAGATCTTATTAGTATTTCCTCCCTCCTATATAAAAATTACTAGTATATTTTCCCTAAGTTATTAGGGAAAATAGATTTAAATCTATTACTTCTGCCTCATTTATATATATTCTTCTCCTAAGTAATAATATCCTCTTCTCCTAAGACTATATTTAGATCTACTTATATATTCCTATCTAGTGGGGTATTAATTCTTTTCTCTTTAGCCCTTTATATATTCTCTATAGTTAAAGATTTTAATCTACGTATTTAGCTCCTACTAAAATTACCTCTAGTAGTATTTTAAGAAATTTGTAGTAGCTGGTTTTTACCTACTATAGCTATAGTATTACTAGTATCTATAATAATATATTTATTATTATTAGAGAGTAGACTTAGTAGGAAATATTATATTTCTTATAAAATAATTAGTTTATTTGCCCCTATAAGAACTCCTAAATATAGTTTTAGTAGTATACTAACCTTAGTACTAGATTATATAGTACTATATAGTAAGCTAAGGTAAGAATTTAATATAGTTATATAAAATAAATAAGGTAGGGGTATAATATAAAATTAGGGTCTACTAATTAGGTTATTTATTAGTAGTAAATAACTAAGGTAGCCCCTTACTAATTAGTAAGAGATTATACTTAGATTATATTTCCCTATATAATCTATTTATATAGACCGTAGTAATATATAAATAACCTATAGGACGGTTTTAATCTAACTCTAAAACCCTTTTATTTTATACTACCTTTAAAATCTACTAAAGTAATATTTTATAAAATTATATATTCTTATATTAATTCTATAAGAAGTATATAGTAATATATATATTTTTAATCCTATAGTAAATATATAAAGTTAAATAACTACAAATTTAATCTAGTATTATAGTATAGATAGAATAATAAGCTATCTCTTAAGATTTAGAATAGAGTAAAGAATTAGATCTTTATTACTTATAAAATTAAAGAGCTATATCTAGATTATAATTAGCTAATTATATATAAAGATTATATAGTTATTACTATTAATAGTACTTATAGATATAATAGAACTTTAAGAGCTAGAATAGTAGTAGGTATTTTCTTTAGTAAAGAATATATATATAATTAAGGTATACTTCTTAAAGGAGATACTATAATAAATTAAGTAGTAGAACTATAGGCTACTATATTTATACTTAATATAGTTATAAATATAATACTTATAAAAGAGTGGTTTAGTATAAAGAGACTTTACTAAGTAATTATTAAAGCTAATTTAGAATATATAGTAAAAGGTATTATAAAAAGGGTATTAATTTATTAGAAGTAAATAAAAAAAAATAAATACTATAGAATAAGAAGAGAGAATAAAATTACTAACTTACTATTATTTAAGATACTAGATGGTTTAATCTATTTATTAAATAGCTTAGAGGTTAAGATCCTATTCTAGTAGGTACTATAGGAATATAATAAGTTAGTAGATAAATTAGTAAATAATATTCTTAATAAGCCCTTAGGATAAATACTAAGAGTACTATATCTTTATTATACTAAAGAGAAGGCCTATAGGAGAACTATAAACTAAGGAGATTTAATAAAGTCTAGTAAAGAGTATTATTAGCTATAAATTAAGTAAGTTATTAAATAATCTAGATCTATATTAGTATAAAAAAGAATATAAATCTAATAAAGATAAAGTTATATATAAACTAATTAATCTCCTATATTAGTAGTTAATATTACCTTAAGATAAGAGATAAGAAGTAAATATTAGGTTAAGGCTTCTAATATATTCTATAGCTTAATTTTATTCTTTTTCTTTAACTTTTTTAAATATATACCCCAAATATTATTTTTATCTAATCCCTATATAAACTTCAAGTAGATTTACTTTATTATAAGATCCCTAGTACTTAGCTATCTAAGTACTACTAATATAGTATTTATAAACTATTCTAATAAAAAGTAGATATTAGCTTATTATTAAGGACTTAAGTATAAGTAATAGGGTTATACTTACTATTAAGATTATTAATATTATCTAAAGTTATATAAGAGATCTATATTACTATCTTAAGTTTTACTAGTACTCCCAAGTTTATAGATATTATCTGCCCCAGATTATAGACCCTATTACTATAAAGAATAGTTATATTAATTTTCTTTTACTTATATAAGGGTATTTATATATCTAACTTAAGTTCCTAAAGATATATTTCTATACCTAATACTCTTATTAAGTTAATAGCCTTTTTATTTACTTTAGTTATATTATCTTTAAGTTTAATAACCTCTATCTTTATTTAGTAAATTTTATCTAATATTATTCTAGAAGTCTAAGTAATCTATATAGTATAGACTATACTATCTTTTTTATAGTAATTAAGGTAATTATTTAGTATTAATAGGCTATTAAGTATAGTACTAATATTAGAACTACTACTACTCTCTTATATTATTATTACTAGGTCTTAGAAATTTATATATATATAGAAGATTTAAATATAAATATTAAGGTACTGTAGAGTTAAATAGAATAAATATAAATATAGGTAAGTAAAGATATTATATATAGTAATATATATAGAAATAAATATATATAATTTATTAAGAGGTAGCTTAGGATTAATCTAGGCTATAATTTTATATATCTTATAGGTTCCTAAAATAATCTAAATATTTTCTCCCTTTAGAAGTTAAAGGATATCTAATAACCCTTAATTAGTTATTTTATATATAAATATAGTAAAAAGTAAGAAGACTTTAGCTTAACTAGTAGCCTCTATAATAATACCTTCTTAGTTATAGGGCAAGAGAATAATATCTAGCTCTATAGATCCTTCTATAAGTAATAAACCAAGTAATAATAAGGAGATAGGTAGTATTAGGTAGAAGGGTAATAAGACTAAACTTATATCTATTTTATTAGTATAAAATAAAGGTATAGAATATTCCAAAGAAATATATATTACTAATTAAGGCCTAAAGCCCTTAATTATAAATATATTAATAGAATAAATACCTAGTTTAGCTTAGGCTTTAAGGACCTTCCTATTTTATATATAGAATATAGTATTACTATAAGTCCTAATATATAAAAAGAATAAAAGAAACTAATAAATAAGAATAAAATTAAGATTCTAAATTTTTTATAAAGGCCCCCTACAAGTATAGTAAAGAAAAAAACTATAACTAAAATAGTAGCCTCTCTAATAATAACTCCTTAGATATAGGAAAAAAGAATACTATCTAGCCTAGTAGATCCCCTATATAGAGGTAGGGCAGATAATAAAAGGGTTCTAAGTAGCAATAAGTAGAAGGGCAATAAATCTATAATTATAGCCCTTCTAGTAATATAAAATATAAATATAAATCTCTATCTAGTAAAGCTAAATAAGGGATTTACTAATATAGGTATATATAAAAGGTACTACTTTAAATCTAATATTCTTACTATTTAATATCTAGTACAAAGTCTTAGGAAGGCTATAATATATAATAAAGTAAATATACTTTATATATAGTATAGTAATAATATCTAACCTATTAGAGAAGTATAAATAGGAATATCCGGAGTTAGCCAAGCTCTTAAGGTAGGCTAATATACTATAGGAGTAGTAAGGCAATATAAATATAATAACTAATAAAGATAAGTTCAAAGAGATACTTAAATTAATATATAATCTATATATAGTAGTAGAGGATTATATATTAGTAGATATTATTAAGTTTAGGTATATTTTATAATAAAGCCTTTAGCTTATTATATTATTAAAATAGAAGATATATATTTATAGTCTTAGATTATTCTCTTAATAGGCAAATAATAGCCTTAGGAATATAGAAAGAAATATAGCTACTCTATAGCTCTAAGTAGTAGAGAGGATTAAAGGTATTAAAGTAAAAAAATTAAAGCTAAGCCTATTATTAATAGTAAATAGCATTTGGTAAATAGTAATTAATTTAAGTAGGAAATAAGAAGCGCGCTAGCAGGATATAAGGTAGCCGGCAATTTAAAATGGAGGTAGCTAGTAATTTATTAATTCTTAATAAATTAAAGGATTTAGAACTAAAAAATAAGAAATATATATTAATAGAATATAGCTAATTAAGATATAGTTTATATAGAAGTATTAATAGTTATTATAGTAATAAAATAGCATAGCAGAAGTAAATATTATTTTAGCTATTAATAAGGATTAGAGTAAGGTCCTAACTAGTATTAAACCTTAACTACAAGAATAAAGGGGCTAAGCTAGAATATAAAGACTAAGGATACTTTAGTTCTTATTATTTAATTATTATTTAACTTATATATAATAGATCTCTTTTAGTATAATCTAGAATTATAGGTATTAACTTATTAGAAGTACTATATTACTATTATTAGTTATTAAATTAAGCTATACTTGTAGGTACTACTCTATATACTAAGGCTAGATAATATTAAGTTAATATAAGTATAAGTATCTAAACTTAATATTATATAGGACTCTAAAGATATCTATAATATTCCTAGGCCAGAGGAATATAATTATATTATTAAAGGTCTTAGATCTATAAAAACTAATAGATTATAATATAAGCTATAACCTAGATACCCCTTTATAGATATAGAGCTAAAGAGAATATAGGAGCATTTCTAAATAAAATATAAGTAGGATCCTAAAATAAAAGCCAGCTAGAGACTATCTTAAGTTAGCTCTAAAGTATAAAATATACTATAGAGGAGCAGTATATATTACTAGTAACTATTTATAAAGGGACTAAGAAGTAATTACTTTAAGATTAAAAGAGACTAAGGAGCTAATATAGTCTAAATAGTTAATAAAGAGTAGTATAAATATAAGGTCTATAATATATTAGCTGCTTTTAGAGATAAGACTACCTATATATAGTAGTAAGAAGTAGAGAGAATTAAAGAGTAGTATAATATTAGGCTACTAAATACCTAGCTATATTAACTTAGAGTAGTATATTATTTAAAGGACTTTATAGAATAAAAAGAGTTCCTTCTTTGTTTTATTTTACTTAAGAATAAGGTTAATAGAGGAGAGATAATAAATAAGGATAATTAGATATTATAATATATATATACTACTATCTGAAGAATTATAAGGTGGGGTAAAGTAGTTGTATATACTAAGGTTATATTATAGAATACCTTATTTAAAGTAAATAGAACTAATATTAAGAAGGAGTGGAGCTGGCTATTTTATTTCCTATATATAAGAGAGATAAGAAAGGTATATATAAAAGTATATATATAGCTATTTAGCTATCTTATTCGGGCTATAATATTTAAGAATACTAAGTATAGGTCACTATTTATATTAAGTAAGAGATAAAGAGTTATATATAGAGTAATAATAAATATTACTAACTAATTTACTAATCTTAATAATAGTTATATAGTAGAAAAGGTAGATATAAGAAGATTATATATAGAACTAGATAATATAGTAATAGAAATATATCTCTTAATACTTAACTATTTTATAAAGGTAACTAAATATAATAGTATACTAGTTAGCTTTATTATAGTACTTAGTATATACTTAAATAAGATATAGGAGTTATTTATTAATCTAATACTAAAGTTATTTATAATTATAGCTATTTTATAACTATTTATTATAAAGTACACTATAGATAAGTAGAAGAGTATAATTAAAAGATAGATAGAGGAAGGCATAAGCAAGGAAGAGACTAAGGAATATAGTCCTAGTTATTTTAATATTATATCTAACTTAATAAGGCATTTTATAGTAGGAGGATATAAGGGTTAGTAAATAATACCTATATAATTTATTATTAGGCTATATAACTATGGGATTTTAGTAGCCTAAAATAATATAAAATAGGGTTTAATTAGCTAGGATGGGGAGAATATAATATATAGGGGAATCTAAACTAGTATCATTAGGATTTAATTAATACTATAAATAATATTATAATAGGCAGAAGAAATTTTATTTAAGGAGCTACTTTTTATTTAGGATTATTATCTAAATACTACATTAAATAATATAGGTCTACCTATTATCTCTTAGGATAAAATTATTAATAATACTACTAATATAATAATTAGGTATTTATTTATAAGCCAGTTATTAGAATTAAATAAATCTAGTAATAGCTAGGTTATAAATAAAATTATATTATTAGATATATTAAGGTAAGTATGGGTTAAGATAAATAAGTTAATATAGGGTAGTATCTACCTATATCCTAAGAAGATAGTATAGTATAGCCAAGCAATTAAGTGGTTCCTAGAACTCCTATTATTTCTAGTATATATTACCTACAGTTAGCCTATATAAGGGCCTAAATTACTTACTATTTACTATTAAAATATAGCTAATAGTAGTATTTATAATATTATAATAGATTATAAACTACTAATACTTATAATAGGCTACTA
This sequence comes from Paramyrothecium sp. XJ0827, assembly GCA_020881915.1. Taxonomy (NCBI): domain Eukaryota; kingdom Fungi; phylum Ascomycota; class Sordariomycetes; order Hypocreales; family Stachybotryaceae; genus Paramyrothecium; species Paramyrothecium sp. XJ0827. The sequence goes on from JAJFPB010000004.1 coordinate 5,603,557, forward strand.
TAAAGGCTTCTTATAGTCTAAGTAATTAAAGGTAATATAGTATTTCCTCCTATATAAAATAAGTATACTATTTATATATTACCTCTAGCTTATATTACTATTCTAGGAGGATTTATAAATTAATATAATAGGGAAGGAAAAGTTAAGTTTAAGTATTTAGGTAATAAAGAATATACTTAATAATAAAGGTAATAATAATAATTTAGATAGTAATAGGTATAATTTAATATTCTTAAATAAGTGTAGTTTATATTATTACTAGATATAATATTAAGATAGTAAGTAATAAAGTAATAAGAAGGAGATATAGTAGCTAGGTTTAGGCTTCTACTAGACTTTACTATAAATAAGTTATATATTAAAGAGAAATAGTCTAATTAGGTACTAATAAGGTTTTACTCTTAGTAGCTAGTAATATCTATTTACTACTATTACTTAGTAATATTTTTAAACCATAATAATTATATAGCTATTATTTATAGATTAAATAAATAAAGGTTACTATAGTAAGAGTAATAAAGAGGATATAGAGAATAGTAGCCTATAGAATAAGTAAGTAGAACATAAGTTACTAATAGCTAGATTAGTATATAGTAGGCTAATTATAGAGGGTAGCTTTAAGACTAATAAGTACTATCTTAATTTCTAGTATATTAGCAAAAAGTGATACTAATTACTAGGATTTTTATCTACTATAGGTAGGTTTAGAGATATCCTGTGACCTAGCTATAAGTAAAAAAATCTATTTATATATTATAAAGCTCTATATAAGTTATAGCTAATATAATAGAAGACCTTATAGTATATAAATATAAATAAAGAGTTAAAGTAACTTTATAGAGACTGTGCCTAATTTTGTAGTAAGTAATAGCAGGTAGTAGAGGTAATTATATAGAATAAGAGTCCTATATTTATAGTTATAGGAACCGGGCAGGGAAAGAGTATATACTTTATACTACTAGTAGTAAGCTACATTAGGGGGATTACTATAGTAGTTATACTACTTATATTACTACTAGGTAATATAATGGGGTAATATAAATAGCTTAGTATTACCTATATAAAGTAGAGAATAGATTATATACCTAGTAATATAAGCCTAGTATTTATAATACCAGAATCTATACTAATTAAATACTTCCTAGACTACCTTAAGGCACTATATATTACTATAAGACTAGATAAGGTAGTTATTAATAAGAGCTATATTATATTAGAAGGTATATCTACCTTCTAGCTATAATTATAGGAGTTAGGTTAGTTAACTCTTATTAGGGTATAAATAGTATACCTTATAGTAATATTACTACTATAATAGGAGGGCAAACTTTTTAAGCTTACTAATACCTAGCTAAAGGATATTAAGATAATCTATATAAGAATAATATATAGGAATATTATATATAGTATTCTTAGGGTTAAACTAAGTCTAGCCTAGAATATTAGTAAAGCTATAATAGAGGCTATATTATTAACTATTAATTAGAAGCTAGAGAAGTACCTCTAGTTTACTAAGATTATTATATATACTTGCTAGGTAGAAGTAACTATTTATCTTATTAAGTAACTTTAATATAATATATATTACTATAAGGTAAATACCTAAGATAGGAAAACTAAATAACTATAGGTATAGTAACTTAGGTTATAATATAACTAGGTAAATAAGGGGCAGGTTATTATAGCTATAAATACTCTTAGTTTAGGAATTAATATACCTATCACTTATGACTTGTGCCATGGACTCAAAGGTTTTTGAAATTACATACATTTTATTTTCGCGCTAATGAAACTGGCGTCCATGGTTTTTGCAAAGTGGCGTCTATGGTTTTTGGGTTAGACAGCAGTAAAATACATAATATATATATCAATAGAGAGCCACGATCTTGGAGACTAAGCACGTATGTTTTTATTTAAAATGAAGCAGAATTGCATTTCTGGTGGCCATCCGAAATTCGGCCCAAGTAAATGAAGTGAGGTTGAGAGTGGGTCCCGACGACCAGGGAGGCCATGTTAAGGGGATAGAGCCAGCCATAATAAAGGTAGAGATAACCCATTTCCATTTAAGTAATCCAACTTCAACCATTCATTGCCACCGATTAAGGGTTAAGTAAAAATGGAGGCATTCGGTCCATTCACAAAGTTACCCGAATATCCATTCATGCTTTGTAACCAATGTGAGCATGCATGTATTGCCGATGAGGTTCAGACGCATTTACGGAGACATCATCGAGATATTGATAGCAAGGAAAGGGCGAAGATCATCCAAGCGGTAAAGTTAATCCCGGGAATTATTTATGACCAGACGCAGTTAAGACAATACCCGTTGCCGGTGGAAGCCATCGAGCCGGTGCCAATCATCGCCAGGCCACAGCCAGATGGTATAAGATGTAATCAGTGCCCATATATTGTCCGACGAGAGAAGCATATGCGGGATCACGCCACGGATAAGCACCAGTGGAAAAATGAACGGAGACAAGGCGATAGTTCCCGAAGAAGAACCCATCAAGCGGAGCGGCTTGTGCCATGGACGACCGGCGTTTATTGCCAACGGTTTTTCCCGTCCCGAGCCGGCAGTGCATGGTTCGAAGTTCGAGAGCCAGGTGTTAAACCAGAGCCAGAAGCCGAGGAACGAGACATCATGCGAAAGATTGAGGAGTTCCACAGTACGCAAGAGCAGCGGTTCAAGGAAGCCGAGAAAGAAGATCGGATCGAAGAAGTGAACCAGAAATTCGAGGCCAACGCATGGTTGGGCAGGGTGGGTTGGTCAGTCCATTTGAAGGGTTTAGACCGCAATGCATTGCGGGCCATGACCGGACCCATCGGGGACGAAGAGGGTGTGTTGCGGCAGGTGTGCGAGAGTTTAGACCGTACCATGGAATGGTCGAGGGGTTTATGCCGCCCGAGCAAAGTTGGGACAGCCGCGTTATTCGAAATCAACCGGCGAGAAGTTGGGAAGAAACCCGCACAACCGTTTGAAGGGCGGATGGAAGATGATTCATGGATACGATATAAGGAGGTATGGCGCAAGATCACAAGCATATGGTACCGAACGCAGCAACAGGAAGACGAGGACGAACGACCGCCGTATCAGTTCACGAGCGCACAGCAGGCAGCGTGGGATGCATTCATACAGCATGCACGAACCCGCGACGAAGCGTTCCAGGGCAAGAGTAAACCAACAAACAATCCGCCATCGGATGGAGCAATTGATCGGCAGTGTTTGGAGATGGTTATGTTGTTTTTGGATCATCAGGTGGGCGATAATGAACATCAGAATGCCATTGTTAGCGCGTTGGCCGTATTAGGCATTCGCGAAGATGGTGGTTGGTACGACCCGTCGGATTATACACCCGTTTTGTCAGCCGTGATCAAGGTGGCCCGCATGTTTGCCATCGGTTGGGCATATCGGCAACGCGAGGAAGAGGTGCAGTTAACCAGGAGGGTGCACAATATGGAGGAGAGATTAGCACGCGAGCGTACGCCGGGCATGTTCACCCGCGTACGGAAAATGGTTCGTAAGTTTATGACCCGTGTCGGCGACGGACGATCAGAACAACCCGGCCCGATGGATTGGATATTGGAGACACGGACATACGGCATGCACATTCGGTTCAATACAACGGCGGGCGGCAGCATCGATTGGAAGGAGAGCAAGTCCAATACAAGCGAACCAAGTTCACAATGGGTCAATTAACGGAAATGATACACGCCGTCGTCGTCGAGGCGAGGGAGTTATTATGCAAGTTGGCCATGGTTGACGGCAGCGAAGAAGGGTTCAGCAAGTTACCGCATATCCCGTGGGATCGTGTGGAGGACGACAATAGCGAGGACAAGGTGGGTTATTCGTTTTTAGAGGACAGCCGCAACACATGGTTGGAGCAAGGCAAGGGTTGGGTATTCACACGGTTGGTTCAGCGCAAGGAACTGCAAAAGAATGGATTTCGACCGATGAAAAGCAAAAGCATCCGTACAAAAAGAAGGCATTGCAGGAGTACAGCAAAATATTGGAGCGGTTCCGGGAGTTGATGTGGTTTTTGAAGCATTTATTGTCAATGCCCGCGCGATTATGGGAAATTTTAGGAATACGGTATAAGAACACCAGCAACGGCGGCACACGCAACATTTTTATCCACAACGGCGACGTATGTTTCGTTACAGCATACCATAAAAATTTCCAGCAAACGGGCCAGGCGAAAATCATTCACCGTTTTATACCCAGAGAGGTTGGGGAATTATTGGTTTGGTATTTGTGGTTGGTGTTGCCGTTTTGGCAGCAGGTGCAGGGTATGGTCAAGGGTGCAGACCAAGTAAGCCCATTTTTATGGAGCGAAGAGATCGCATACCGCAAGCGGCACCACAACAGCGACGAAGACGAGGGATATAGCAGCGAGGAGGAAGGAGAAAGGGAGTTTGGAGAAGAAAAGGGTAGTACGGACGGAATTGGCAACAAGGAGAGTTTGGCACAAGCAAGGTCAAGTCGGGCAAGTCGGTCAAGTCAGGTAGGTCGGTCAAGTCGGTCAAGCCAGTCGGAAGACGAAGGCATCGATATGACCATACCCGTTGAATGGAAGAATTGGGTGGGGAAAGAAAATGGACACCGGATCGGGCGCGGCGAATTTTACAGCAGATCAGCCAGCGATTAATGGGTTGTCGGTTGAATATCAGCGTATGGCGGCACATCGCCATCGCGATATCCAACCGGTATTTAGGAGGCAAGTTTGCAAAGAGGGTGGGAGAAGACGGGGTGGAATACGAAGACGAGGACGGGATCGACAATGACGCGGCGGATTTACAGGCCGGCCACCAATCGCATATCGCGGGTATAATTTATGCGCGAGAGTTACAACAAGGGTTAGGAGGCACAGCGCGGATGCGGGAGGAATTCCGGAACATCAGCCACGAGTTACATCGATTTTTCGGGTTCGGTACAGGGGCGAGTGCGCAGGGCGGGCGGAAGCGCAAGCGAGATCAGTTCGAAAGAGCGGCGGGAGGAAGGGCGATTCCGACGATTACATCGGTTACGGCAAGTCGATATTTCCGGACAGTTACAGCAGATGATGGGACGAGGGACAGAGTTTCGTGGTCAACAGTCGAAGGTGATCCGGGCCATCATCGCGGGGAAACGCCGATTATCCAGATCACAAGCACGGGTGGAGGCAAGAGTTTGTCGTTCATGTTGCCGGCATATTGTTCACCAGAGGGGACAACGATCGTTGTAGTGCCATTGGTTGCATTGCAGGAAGATTTACATAAACGTTGCACGGAGTTCCAAATTACGTCCCATATATGGAACAGCCAGCAGGGAACGCCGACAGCAAGCATAGTTTTCGTGACGCCCGAGTCAGCGGTGACGGGCGGGTTCCGAGATTACGTCAACCGATTGCAAAACCAGGGTGTTTTGGACCGAGTGATTTTAGAAGAGTGCCACACATTAATGGATGGCAGCGCAACGTTCCGGCCAAAGTTAAGCGAAGTCGGAAAGGTGGTTCGGGAGTGGGGTGTGCAGCGGGTATTTTTAACAGCCACGATGGGCCCGGACGAGATGGTCGAGTTTTACAAGGTGGCGGCGATCCAGCCCGGGCGGGAGGTAGTGTTTCGAAGCAAAACAACACGACGCAACATACGGTACAGCGTCATCAAGGTGGAGCATAGGAGTAATAAAGCAAGGGGCAAAGGGAAGGCACATTGGAGGCAAGAGGAAGAGGAGGCACAGATGGCAGAAGATAAGAGGATCAAAGAGGTTGTAGAAGCATGGATCCGTGGAGGACACGACGGCAAGGTGATCATTTATGGCGGGTCAGTGGAACGGGTGAAGAGGTTAGGGAGATGTTTGGTTGTGGCACATATTACAACAAGGTCGACACAAAGGAGGGCAAGAAGGAACGGTTACAGATGTGGATGATGGAGAGAGAATTATAGTGGCAACGAACGCATTAGGGATGGGAATCGATATACCCGACATAAGGTTGGTAGTGCATGGATGGATGCCGAGGCGAATTCGAGATTACGTACAGGAGAGCGGGCGAGCGGGACGAGACGGGCAAGTCAGCGATGCGGTTGTTATTTGCCGGGGTTGAAACAAGATAAGCAAGAGGCCGAGAGGCGGCAAAAGGCAAAGGCCGAGCAGAGCGGGTGGTGTAAGGAAGAAAGAGAGGAGAGAAGTGTGGATTACGTGGAGAGGGAGGAATGCCGGCGAAAGATATTGGATATGTCGATGGATGGTCGAACGGATCGAGAGGGGTGTGAAGAAGGTGAAGAGCAATGCGATGTTTGCGGACGAATAGAAGAAAAGTTGGACAACCAAAGCCAAGACCAAGGCCAAGACCAAGACGAAGTCGAATACGCAGAGGCACAAATAGCGTTCGACCGGCAGAGACGAGATATTGCATTCCAAGAGTGGCAAAGCAGGAAGCAAATGATGGAGGAAACGGCGATGGCGAGCGAGTTGGAGGGTTATTTGGAAAGTTGGGCAGAGTGTTGTGCGATTTGCCGGATGGGGATGAGGCAGATGAGCACAGAATGGAAGAGTGCCCGTTAAAGGGTACGGCAGGGTACAGAGAGGTGAGCGGGGTTATGGCAAGGATAGAAGAGGAGATGTTTCGAAAGCGAGGGTTTGAACCGTACAGCGGTTGTTTTGGGTGTGGGTTGCCATACAAGGTTTGTAATGGATGGAAGGTAATGGATGATGACGGGGAGATACGAGAAGATACAGGGAGGAAATGTCAGTATGAAGGAGTATTGGCGCGGTTTTACAGGGCAGCCGTTTGTATTTTTCAGGATAAGGTCAAGGGGTTAAGTGGGCAAGAGAGAGAGTCGAGGGGTTTTATACATGGGCAGGAAGGAGGATTAAGTTATGGGGTGGGATGGAGACAAATGAGATGTGCCGGGGATTTGCAGAGTTATGTAAGTGGATAATGGAAGAGGAGGAGTGAATAGAGCATTTAGTATAAAGAGAATAGATATTAGGGTTAGGGCGAGAATACAATTATTAGGGGTTGGTGTAGTAGTTATAGGTAGAGAGAGTTAGGGTATATTTGTAGTTTAGGGTAGTAGTAGGGTTGGAATAAAGACATTTAAAAAAAAAAAAAAAAAAAAAAGAGCAAGGAAAACAGCGAAGGAATAAAGTGCCGTCCAAGAAAGAGGCAATGCCAGTAAGGCAGAAGAAGAAAGAGAGAATGAGAGAGTAGATTAACAAGCCATCCGGGCAGAAAAAGAGCGGCATCAGTTAGGCGTAAAAAGGGTGGAGAGAGGGAGAGAAGGAAAGAGAGAGAAGAGTAACAAACCATCCGGGCAGGAAAAGAGCCGCGCCGGTCAGGCGTAAATAAACGGGGAGAGGTATGCCCGTAGAGAGGAGTATTAGATTGGATTGCAGCGCAGGTGTGGGCCGAAGAGGTGAAGAAGATAGTATTTAAGGCCAGGCGGTTTACGAGTTTCAGCGGGTGTTTTAATTGCGGGATGCCACAGGGATTTACCAGCAATGGGTGGCGGCAAAGGAGGACGAGGGGCATTTGCCCAGATATAAGGAAGCAGTGCCAGTATAGAGGTGTATTAGAAAAGGTTTGGGGCGCGGGGTTAGGGTTTTACCACGACGAGACGATGGAAATAATAAAGGAGATGGGTATAATTGGGGAAGAAGAGGTGGACAAGTTTATATGGATAGGTAAGAAGGTAAGATGGGGCGGGCATGAGACAAATAATATATGTGTGGGGTTTATATAAATTTGTAGATTATTATATAATAGAGGTTAGAAGAGATATATAATTTTAGAGGGTTATAGGTATTATTATTTATACGGCGGAGTAGAGACAGTTAGGGTTAGGTTTAATTAATATGGTTAGGGTGAGGTTTAATTAATATGGTTAGGGTGAGGTTTAATTAATATGGTTAGGGTGAGGTTGCATTTATATGGTTAGGGTGAGAAAGGTTGCCCATGTTTGCAGGCCATAGAGTAAGTGTGGATAGTATGGTATAGTATGTAGAGACCAAGGAGTGTTAATAGATTAGGCGGGATTTGACGATAAAATCGAAACGTAGGCCCAGACCAATTAGTTTAAGATGGGAACAAGTCAATGAGAAGGGTTAGGGTAAGCAGATAATGAAGGGAGGAGGGCGGATAGTAGATTAGGTAAAGACAACGGGTTATTAGCAAAGGCAGCGGTAACAGAGAAGCCAGTGTTGTAGTGAAGATATAGAGATAGATAAATGGCGGCGTAGGTGAATACAACAGTTAGGTAGGAGGAGGCAGGCATGGCGTAGACGGCGAGAGTTATAGCAGCAGCAAGAAGGCAAGCAGTAGCCAAGATGGCGGTGACAGAGACAGTAGGCATTAGGTAAGATAAAAGAAGGGCCGTCAATAGAGTTAGCAGGCAAGAATTAAAACAAAAGAAGTCAGTAGAGAAGCAACGGACAATATAAGCAGGCAGGCAGGAAAGCAAGGGTTTAGCCAGGTAGGTAGAGACAAGGATTAGAATAAATAGCCAAGACGAATAGCGGAGAGGTAAAGAGCAGCAAGAAAGGGTAAAAGAAGGAGGAGGGGGTAGATAGGGGTTAAGGTTTATATAGGAAGAATAGAGAAGAAAAGTCGGATTACAGAATATACAAAGGCAGAAGTACAAAAGGGAAGGAAACAGCAGGGATTGCAATGTAATATAAGGCGGGCAGTTAGAAAAGAAGCAAGCAGCAGGCAGTTAGACCCACAATAAGTGATGTGCGGCCATGTGGAGGCGGGAGGATTTAGGGGATTAGTAGTAGAGGGCGGAACCGGACCGGGCGAATAGGGTTAAGGTTAAGGGGTAGAGATCGGAGGTCGGAGGTCAGAGAGGAGAAAGGAGGGAGGAGGGTTTAAATGGGTTAGGGTTAATAATTAAGGGCGACAGCAAGAAAAGAGCCAGGCCGGCGAGGCCATAGTTAGGGTTAGTTATAGAAGGGTTTTAGGGGAGAGTTAAAAAGAGTTATAAATAATTAAGGGCGACAGCGGAAAAGAGCCAGGCCGGCGAGGCCACAGTTAAGATTAGGGAGTAATTAGTAATAAGGTAAGATAGCAAGGGAAAGGGTTAGGGGAGGGGTTTATGGTGAGGGTTAGGGGAGGGGTTTATGGTGAGGGTTAGGGGAGGAGTTTATAGTGAGGGTTAGGGGAGGGGTTTATGGTGAGGGTTAGGGGAGGAGTTTATAGTGAGGGTTAGGGGAGGGTTTATGGTGAGGGTTAGGGGAGGAGTTTAGGGTAATAGTTAGGAAAAGTAATTAGTAATAAGGTAAGAGCGCGAGGGAAAGATTAAAAGATATAAAAAGAGATAATATAAGGGTTATAGAATTTAATAGTATATTTAATAAAATAAATAAAAGTAAAGAGTTATAAGTTAATAGTAGTTAGCATTAAAAAGAGCATATAAATAATTAAAGATAATAATTAGAAAAGAGTCAGGCCAGTGAGGCAAAAATAAAGTTATAAAAGGGTTTTAGAGAAGATTTAAAAAGAGTAATTTAGAATGAAGAGTAATAGCAGGAAACAAGCCAGGCAAGCAAGGCCACAATTAAAGTTATAGGGTTTTAAGATATAGAAGTCCATTATTAAAAGGCAGGAAATGAAGTGAAGTAATCAATTAAAATATAATAAATAAAGAGGCACCATAACCCGTTTAGCGCGGAGGGCGCCATTT